>CM068368.1:682346229-684928729 GCA_034769895.1 Magicicada septendecula | reverse complement strand
AAGGAAATGTTAATAGCTCAGACTTATGTTGGCGCTAATGTTATGTGTGGTTCTATTGGAGGTGTAAAGGCAAAAATTAGAGAAGTGTATCCGTTCACATGTTTTGTACACTGTTACGCTCATGAACTTAATTTGCTATAAGAAAAAGCAACAAGTGTAAACAGCAAAGTTAGAGTTTTTTCTCAAATCTGTCTGCCATTCCAGCATTTTTTTCACACTCGTCTCTACGAACGGACGTTTTGAAGGAAGTAGTCCAAGCCAGGTTACCCAGAGTTTCTATAACAAGATGAAATTACAACATTCGTACAGTCAACGTTGTGTACAAAAACCGATATAAGTTGGAGGAATGTTTCGAAGTTCTTGAAGAAAAGCGTACAAACAGACTCACAGTTAATGAGGCAAGTGCTCACAGAAGGGCTCTTTAGGACCAAAATTTCCTAAAGTTCTGGGTAACCTTTTTTCCATAGAATTCTATCCCATCTGGACATACTGTACCAACAACTACAGAGTAGGAACAAAGACAGTGTAATGTGGCAAAGTTACATCGGAATTTTCGAAAATGAGATGCAGAGAGGGAGAAAATAAATGAAATAGAAACACAAATAAATTAGGAGTTCCCTGAGGAACCAAGTGACTTATTTCCGCTTTTTCCTACAAACTTTCCGGAAGGAAAATTCAAGCGAGTGATTCAACATTACCCTTTCTTACAAGAAAACAAACTTCGGAGTGAATTGGAACTATTAGCCTATACAGACGGCATGATTTTATTATTAAAGGCGCAATAAAACTTCTTAACTTTATAGAAGAAAAGAACTTACGTCAGTTTTCAAAGAAGTGTCAAAACTTCCGAAAATTATCATAACTACCCCTTGACAAGTGCCGAACCTGAGAGCTGCTTTTCGACTCTGAAAAGACTAAAGACTTTCTTGAGAAGTACAATGAAAAACGATAAACTGAATGCCCTTGCGATGTTATCTATCAACAAGGAACTTGTTAAAGAAATTAAGGACTCTGATGCTAGAAAATTTCGTTAATTTAAAGGAAAGGCGAATGGACTTTGTATATAAATAAAGGGTCTGTTTAAAGTGTAGGTATCATAGACATATAATGTAAATATAGTATATTACTTGTTTTGTGGAGAGCATAGACATTTTTGTGGACAGTTTGTGGTTATGTTAATTAATAAAACTGCTGACTCTCTACAACAGTTGACAATATTTGAGGTGAGATCAAATTTTTAAATAATCGTTGCATGCTGCATGTGTTACTATTCTTATTATATTAATGAATTATGTGATCAAATATTGGCGACATTTCTATTGTGCGTTAAATTCAATATTGATAAATAATTAAGGAGCCTAAAGGTCGCGCCCTCCAGCCTCTTAAGTCACGAGCCGCCACTGTCTCACAGTACTTTATATCATCGCTAAGTGTGTGTGTGTGTGTGTGTGTGTGTGTGTGTGTGTGTGTGTGTGTGTGTGTGTGTGTGTGTGTGTGTGTGTGTGTGTGTGTGTGTGTGTGTGTGTGTGGAAGCGTACGAGCCTTCAGTATACACAACGTCTGTCATTTAAGGGTACGTGTGTGTGTATGTGTGTGGACAACGCTCGCTATTTTGGAAAGTGTACATGAAACATTTTGAATACGTTAATATGTGAACATAATTTATTGTATGTACAGATTTTATTCAAACGTAAAATTATTCACATTAAAACATTATCAAGTGCATTATTTATTGAATTTAATACATGACTCGTACAAAATAAGTATGTGTGTGGTCAAATTACTATGCCAGTGTCTGTTACAATTTCTGAAATTTATTCTCACTGTACTTTTATATTACACTTCTAATCGAAGATATATTTTAGGTATAGCTGAATTTAAGCGCACGAACCTTCAGTATACACAATGTCTGTCATTTAAGGGTACGTGTGTGTGGACAACGCTCGCTAGTTTGTTGCAAGTAAGTAAAAAATTCCATGTACATTAGGGAAGTGGGTTACAAATAATAATAAAGTGTGTACTATATACATTTATTAAAATACATACACAGCTCCAAGATTATATTGAACTAGTTTTTACAATTAAAATACATATACAGCTCCAAGATTATATTGTTACAAGTATGAAAATATATCTAAACTAGTTTTTACAATTAAAATACATACACACAGCTCCAATATTATATTGTTACAAGTATGAAAATATATCTAAACTAGTTTTACAATTAAAATACATACACAGCTCCAATATTATATTGTTACAAATATGAAAATATATATATTTAAAACTAGTATTTACAAAATATGTATAAAATAAGACTTAAACACGTCTATGTACTGTGTTGGACAATGGCGTATATTCTACAAGCGAATCATGTAGTATCATACAGTAGGCGGTAGTCTGTGCGGGAAAATTCATTGACGCTTCAAATTCTAAACGTACATCAACCGCTGAAGACTTAAGCGAATCGTCTTGTCTGCTACAATCGAATACAAACAGCGGGGCTTTTGATTTGAATAATTCTGGTGACAGTAGTGGGCTGACGTCTAGACGGTGGTAATACGAACTTTGAAAACTGGCGTACATATTGTACAATAATGCAAAACGGTCTTTTCCAATATCCAAGTTTAAATTATCGTAAGGATAATACTTGTCGTTTAGAAACAGTCTCGCATTGGTCACGTTACAGTGATCGAATGCATCGGCGTGTTGTCAGTACATTCTTTCTTGCTGTCTGAAACGCTAACACAACAAAGCATGGTTTTTCTAGCTGACTTGAGGTCTTGACAATCCAATTCTGCCTTTTAGTCTGTGGTAAGGCAGGATACTCGTGCAACTCCCTGGCCCTAAAAGGCATAGTTATCGGGTGGTCTTTCTCTATGAGTCGTAACAGTGGTAATCTGTACGCATTAGCTACATGTACATAAGGCATTTTCCAGTAAACTTTATCCAGTTCAAGAACACAATTAGCAGCCGTTTGTCCGCTTGCTAAAACCATAGCGTTTATGTCAGTAGATGTGCGTAGGAGTATAAGTTCTTGTTTCACGTTCACCACGATGCGTGTATAGTCTTCTGCGAATCCCATTAGCATTTTCAGTAGAATACAGAAGTTGAATTCACCGTCATCGTTCACTTTTAACACGTTCGCGGTCGGTGCTACCCAACCTGCGTTTTCCATTGCGTCGTGTGCGTTGTTGTTGAGTGATAGAAAAGTTTTAATAGTTGACGTAGCCGACGTTTCTGGTATGGTCCACTACCACTCCGGCCAACTCGTAACGAATCTCTTCAAAGAGAAATGCTATAGCATTGTTCACCAGTTCCACATTCAGCGCAGTATCTGCAGCCACGCTAGGGTTTTTAACCAACTTGCCTTCGATGTAGAGGAAACTTTCTGACGGCAGTGTAAAGACGTCCTGTTGTTGTATTGGCACGCGTATTTCATCATTGTTTCCATATCTTGTTGTCGCGTACGGCGCGTGTGAGTGAAATGAAAAGTGCGTGATACTGTCTTCAAAGAACGGTTGCTGCTCCACAGATAATATTCCACTCGCCATGTTACTTGTTTACAACAACAAAACCCAGTGAAATCAGGAAACGACGGTTAACTGATGTTAATCGTTTCAGTTTCGAACGAGTACTGATCCGTTTCCTAACTTATCTTTCTTCTTCTTTTATTTCTGACGACGGTGGTAGCAGCGGCGGAGAAAGAAAGTACAAGCCCAGTTCTATAGTCGTTTTAGATGTAAACGCACAGTGATGACTTCTCCACGAAAATCTATTGCGTCACCGTCCTGGTCGTGTAAAGATAATGTTATGTTGTCCAAACGACTTACATTCACAGGTAGGTATATGACGTTTGTGGGTGATTCAATTATTTTGAATCCTGGTTCGACTGACGGGTAGAATGAGTGCAGCGTGTGCTCGTTTTTACCGTTCTTGTATGATCCTTGCGCTATATTACACCTTATCAGTATGCTGTTCACTTTTATAATGTTAACTGTGGCGTCAGACGTGTGAGTTTTATTCGCTTCAAGCAGTCGCTTTTCCTTGAAACCCAACATATCACCGATACCACACGCTGTTTGTTGAAAGTCAATATCCAGTGCACAAGTCAGTTCACATTTCAATGTATTGTTGTTAGGACGTAGACTAATATTTGAGTCTCCTAACTGCTTTTTGAGGAAGGCTTCTATGTCGCCGATTTCATAAGCACCCGTGGGTAAAGTTATCAAGTCCCACGTTGTCCCGTCCCGTAGTACTGGAAACACATTGTTTTTCCCCTCAACCACGTTCGGTATACTGTTGTATGTAGTAAAGTCCAATAGACCTACATACCATTCGCCGTTTGTTAGTTCGAGAGGCGGGAAAAAGTCACATACAAGAGCGGCAGCATTCGTGCCTGTTAAGGTGACCGACAACGAAGACATCTTGTCGCTTACTGATCACTCACGCGTTAAGAAGTCCAAACATAAATGCCCACAGATGACTGTGTGTGGCGGCTGTTCACGCTCGTAATTGTAGTAAATATCAGTGTCGGTTCCAAAATACTGTGTCAACTCAAGAGGTGGTCGCATATTACCATATGCGTCATAGTAGTAAACTCGGTTGTTTCGCTTCTTGTAGCAAACCCAGTGCGTACCAGGTCCTTCTGCACTGTCCAGATTAACAACCGCGCTCTCGTTCTTCCAAGGTGGTCTGTGTGGTAAAGTGTTACGCATAAAAACTCCTCTGAAATAAGGTATTTTCAAAGGTTTTGCGTACACATACAAATCGCTGTCGGACAATGCACGCACTGGTATGCAAATTAGTTTTTTTGTCTGTAAGGACGCAGGTATAGACCTGATGCTATTTTATTGTTACGTTTATGCCTTGAGACTGTTTTGCGTTTGGTGTTGTTACGTTTATGTCTAGAGGTCGTTTTGCGTTTGCCCGCGGATTGACGTTTAATTCCTGAACCCTTCTTCTTTTTTCTGCAACCACTACGTGAGCTCCCCTCCACCTACCACTGATTTTGCTTTCATAGCGGCTGCTACGGCTGCGGCATACGCTCTTTCACTAACACCTGAATTCCAACCTTTCACTCGTTCCCACGCTTTGTCGGCAAGAACGCGATCAGCTATACGTCTTCGATTGTTGTCTTTGTACCTTGCGTAGGCGATATCGTGTTCGCGACAGGCTTCGTCCAGCTCGTTGATTCCGCGCTCGCCACGTGCCAATCTCTCTTTGAGTTTTGTTCCGGGTCCACAGAATCGGTAGCCAGGTAGGTGTAATTCTACTGGTAATGCGTCCACCGCTCAATTAATCAAAGTAGGTACTGACGAAACGATAGCGGGCACGGTGTTTTTAAGTATTTTTCCAATTACACCGCGCCCCATTCTTTTCTTACGAAGTACGTGCATTCTTGTAAACAGATCTCCAATCCTTGATTTCCGTTTCCGTATCGAGAACGTCTATTAAACGTCCCACCTCTTCAATATATTCAGACAGGACTGAACGCTGTGTCGCGCTGTCTTGATATTTATAGCCGAACTTTATCAGATTGATTATATGAGTGTGAAATACCTGAGTGACCTTGTACAATTCAGTCTTTATATGTAGTTTTAATTCGTGCATTTGTCGCACAGTGACTGCGTCTGTGTCAGCTACTCCGTCCGCTATATTCGTAATTTTTCTTTCGCCAGCGTAGAAAGCATTGCTTTTTAAACTGATTGTGTTGTCGTATAAAAATTCCAAATTCACAGCGTCTTTGCTGGCGACTGGCGCTTGCACGTGCGTTAGCCGACAGTCATCAACGATTACGTTACCTGTACTATCTTTTCTCAAACTCTTTGCGTCTACGTATCGTTTTGTGGCTGCATCTCTTGATTTAAGCGGATCGTTTAACATTATTATTCGATGATCTTTTGCGTCTACGGTAGCGTCGTTCTTGTACTGTAAGCACACATCGTTTACGTACTGTAAAGAAACAACATCGTGCAGCTCTTCGGGATCACCCAAGTTGCGTATCTTTTTGTTTTTCACATCAAAGTGACCGTCGTTAGTCACTCCTAAACCGATATCCTCACGCAGACTTCGATGAGTTTCTTTTCGCACTCTTACAGTGCTGTCGTGTCTACCGAACTTGTCTACACTCATATTTATGAAGAACTGGTGGTCATAGAACGGTGCGTCTGCTTTTATATGATAATGCCGACTTCACGTAATTCTTCCAATATCGAAACGATTTCATTCCTATGTCCAGTATGTCCACTAATTTGAGAAGCCATTAACATTCTCAGTCGATTAACCAACTCGTTAGGATCATCCCAATGTACGTAATCGATTGCAGTGTTCGGTTTCATCTCCGTATAGCCACTCCCTGTACGTTTTCGCGCACTCGATGCAAACAATTTAGATATTACTAGTCGGTACTTGACACCACTGTTACTGTTTATTCGCGTATTGTGTTTATATTTTTGTTTGTGTCCGTTGGTTGCTAGTAGTATGGACTTGTATTTCCTCATATCGTCCTTATTGTATTTTTCGGTAGTTTCATAAACAAAAGTTCGTACAGACCGGGCGTACCCTCGTAAATTTTTCCTTTGACATGAAAGTTGTCGTTATCATCGATTTTCACATTTGAATCACCTATCATCCATTTACCGGCCTCGTATCGAACACCATACATACGATCTATAATCCTTTTACAGTCAGCCGATTCACACAAACGCATATCTTTGTTTGCTAATGAATCGTCACTGAAATGTGAAGCGTTAGGGTTCCATGCGCTATCGTCACTGAAATGAGAAGCGTTATGACTCTGCGCGCCACTTTCGGTTTCAGTTATTACGTGTTATGTAGGCTCTTCTTGTTTTATCTGCTGCTTCTCCTCCTCCTCCTCCTCCTCCTCCTCCATCATATCACCACTTAACTTTCGTGAAATAGCTTCTAACGGTTCCAGAATCGGCCTGTAATTTTTTCTGAACTTCTCGTCGCTTTCTCTGATGCCGTGTTGTAATGCATGATATTTTTTCCTTATGTTGTTTCCTTAAGTCGTTCCTCCTTATTCATCGCCATCGTGTGTTAGCAAGAGGACTGATTACATTACTACAGTGCAACCACTTTTATACTTCGCTGGAAACAATTATGAATCGATCAAAGCCGATTCTATATCTACCTTCATTTATTGACGAGTCTTTGTCTATGACTAGAAATCCATAACGATCCTTCCACGCTTCCGTGCAGACGTTTTTGAAAGCATCATATTTCATATCCATGTTGACGTGATCGTTGTATGCATGTCGTAAATTTAGATCGTCTTCTTTGAACATCAACAAGTTAGCGTTGTCACGCACCAATTGTTTCGGTATCTGGCTATATGTCTGACATAGATAGAATGTGTCCACACCGCTATGTCTCCCCATAGCAAAATACTTTCGAATATTGTTTTGTCTTTCACACGATACGTCATCGAATACGATAACAGAGTCGAGACCAGTGATTTCACTCGGTAGTGGGACTTCTTCGTTCTCGCTGTATGCGTGATAACCTAAACCTTCATCAGCGAGTGATTTCATCACTGTTTCTAGCATTCTGTATTTTGGCTGAAATAATGATTTTGAAAACACGTATATATTGCGGAAACGTAGACCGTTGGCATCAAACAGTAGGTTGAATAGTACATTAGATTTTCCACAAGAACTTGGGCCCGTAACAATACAGCGAATACTGTTCGGTAATAGCAGACCATGTTTACGTTCAGCGCTGCCTTCGTCACCAGCCAAAAAGTCCATATCCTTCATTGGCAATTTGTTTGCTTGCTGTACAATCTTCATCTTTGTGAATACCGAAAGCATACTGTTTTCAGCACGTGCTGTCACCTTTTTATATTAGATCTTTCTTATGTATCCATGCATCGTGTTTACCATCGAAACCGAGCCAACGAACACGCACTCTGTCACCTTTGCGTTGTAACACCTTTTCCACTAGGTATACGTCGCCGACTTTGGACTTACTAATCTCATGCTCGTAAAAACCACCTTTCAACACTTTGTTCAGGTGATCTTTTAGCAGATAAGAGACGGGGATGGTAGTGGATTGTACTTTATCCACAGTGAATATTTCGTTAGTCCAATTTGGTGTATAACCTTTGGCGAACGCCATTTTGTGCTTACTTATACAAACACGGTCACCGACTTTAAATTTGGGTGGTTTCGTTGGGTTGATTTTAGGAGCTGTGTTCTTCCTTATTCGTTCCAACACTATATGTTCGTTGGCGTCATTCACTTGACTAGGTTTCATACCAATGGTTCTGTGTACGGTATTGTTGTACAATTTCAGCAATATAGGTAGTAGATCCAACCAGCGGTAGTGTCCTTGTTCGCTGAAAGCGCGATACATGTGTGTCTTCAGTGTGCGATTAAAACGTTCCACTATGGACGCTTTTTTCTCACTATAGGTTGAGTAATGTTTCACATTATACTTTTTTAGCAACGCTTGTACTGTGCTGTTGTAATACTCTTTCCGTTGTCTGTCTGTAAATATTTCATTCGGTTAGCAGTTAGTAAAGGCTCCAGTGCACGCGTTACTTCTTTTCCTGTCTTTGTTTTCAATGGTACAGCGTACGCGTACTTGCTAAACGCATTGATCACAGTCATCATGTACTTGTACCCTTTGTTCACTCGAGCGTATGGTATCATCTCCACAAGATCCGCCTGGTACAAGTCGTGTAGACCCTTCAATTCAACCGCACGCCTAACGAAATTCCTTCTCGCTGCTCTGTGTAGCTCTAGAGCTATAGTCTTGCGTGCGTTGTTCATGGTTTAAGATACACTAACATATTACCAGCGTTAAAAATACTATATATATGTATAACAGTTTCTTTGTTTTTCAGTATTCACTCTCTCTCTCTCTCTCGTCTGAATATCATCATGTCCGACCTTCAGCAGAATCCGGAACAACAACAACACCAGCAGGAACAGGAACAGCCTCAACAAGGTAAAAATTTAAATACCAATTGGTACAGTTAAGAAATTGTCTCTCTCTATAATTATGTAGCAAACCAAACTTGTTTGATATGAATTAACATATGATCCAACTCTGTCTAACATGTACAAGATAGTCTCTTGACATCGTTTAGAAATTGACATGGCGGAGAAAATTTTTTATGTTCCGACATAGGTTTGTCACCTTCTCTCCAATGAATTGTCCCTTGACATCGTTTAGAAATTGGCATGACGGAGAAAATTTTTCATGTTCCACCATAGGTTTGTCACCTTCTCTTCAATGACCTAATTCAATTCCACAACAAAAGCATTTAACTCTATCGTCTATGAATGACATACTATGCCCGCAAATATCATAATTTAGCGGATAGTAGTAAAACCCGGCAAACGCTAACTCGTCGGGGCTGACAAACGTCACTTCCCAATACTTGAACGATTTTCTTCTTTCACTTTCAATGCTAAAATCGGGAGTAGCTGCCATCTTCACAGTTTGCAATAAACTAACGTATTACTAACGTGCACTATCTATTTATTTACCATAAACATAAATTTGTGTGTGTGTGTGTGTGTGTGTGTTATTCATCATTCCTATTAGCTAATACACATGTTTCTATTGTTTCAGTTATGACACGATTTTATATCGTGCGAAACACTAGTATTAGAGGATCCCTCACAACATTTAATTACCTGCCCGTGTACACGGACACAGAAGAAGATCAAGATATATTACCGATAATGACTGAGGTGCGACCTTTATTGTGCAAGGATATTCTGGCAGAACAAACACGTTTACGCAGTATCAAATGGCATATTGCGTGCAGGATACGTTTCACTAAAACTGTGTTAGATGGTGACAGCGGCGAAGAAAAAGAAGTAACCAAAGACGTCGTCTTCCACGGACGTTGTCATACGTTGCTCACGAATGACAACGACGAGTTGAACTGTCTACTTGACGAATCATACGACAAAATCATGAATAGCATATCCAATTTTACCCGTGACGGGAGCGGATGGTCGGTGGACGCTGTACTGAAGCTGGAACTGGTTGTTGGACGGTACCGGCCACTAGCAGCGTCCTCCTACATTCCTACCCCGCGAAAACTCTCACTCACCAAGGCAGTAGTCAACATCAAGAACTCCCAAGATGAAATGTGTTTTCTGTGGTCTGTTCTAGCCCACATACACCCTCAAGAAAGGAACAAAGAACCTGTTTCAAACTACCTCTCATTCATAAATACAATAAATATGTCCGGTATCGAGTACCCTGTTTCTATAAACTCAATTTCTAAATTTTAAACACAGAATCCCAACATTTCTATAAACGTTTTCGGCTATGATATAGAAAACAATATCAGAAACGAATCAAAAAATGAGGTTTATCCATTAAGAATTACTCCCAATAAGGACAGATTACATCATGTTAATCTTTTGCTTCTGTCCGATACAAATAGCCGAAAACACTACTGTCTTGTCAGTAGCATTAATAAATTGTTATTTTCCCTAACAAAATTTAATCGTAAATCATTTTACTGCGTCTACTGCCTGCATCGTTTCTCCACAGAACATGGTCTGTCCGAACATCTCCCCTACTGTACACCTTATGGTGAACAGAAAACCAAAATACCCACAGAGGAGGAGAAGTTTATGTCATTTAAAAATTACGCACACTGTCTCAAAGTACCCTTTACCGTCTACGCCGACTTCGAGTCCCTTATCACCCCCCTTCAATCGTGTTCACCAGGTAACGACATCCCGACGACAGTGCAAGATTTAGGTGATTTCTACTCAGTTGATAGCAGTGGTGTCCGCAAGAAAATACCTTCTCCTCCTGTATCGTCCACATCATACGAAGCGATGCATATTCCGTCAGGTTTCTCCTATGCTATCGTTGATCACGCTCACAGTCTCTGGAGAGAGGTTAAAGTATATCGTGGTGAAAACGTTGTAGACACTTTCTTCTCGTGGTTGATGAAAGACGTCGAGGATATGATGAAGGTAATACGTCATAACGTAAAATTAATTATGTCCGATGATGACAATGTTGCGTTCACTAACGCCACCGTTTGCCATTTGTGTGAGCGCCCTTTGACAGACGATGACAAGGTACGCAATCATTGTCATCTTACGGGGAAATTCTTGGGAGCAGCCCACAATAGCTGTAATCTGAGCTATAAGATCCCGCGTCATATACCCGTCTTCTTTCACAACCTTCGTGGCTACGATTGTCACCATTTAATGCAGGGTTTGGGAAAATATAAGTACCAACACGTATCCTGCATTGCAAAACCTAGTGAGCGTTACGTGTCGTTCTCCCTGGGTTCCTTGCGTTTCGTAGACTCTTTTCAATTTCTTAATCGCTCTCTGGATATGCTCGTTACCAATCTGTCCAAGTCCGGGAGCCAATTTCCTTTGCTTAGAGAGGAAATGCTTAGAGGGGGTTTCAACGAACAGACCAATCTGCTCGTACGCAAGGGGGTATACCCTTACGAGTACGTTGACAGTATTGATCGGTTCAGCGAAACAAGTCTACCCGCTCGTGAACACTTTGATAACCGGTTGATGGAATAGTCTATTTCGGACGCAGATTACGAGCACGCACAAAACGTGTGGAGTGCATTCAATCTGCGTACGTTTGGAGGTTACCATGATCTGTATTTGTTGACAGACGTAATGCTGCTGGCGGATGTCTTTGAAAGTTTTCGGGACATGGCCTTACGCGATTACTGTTTGGACCCGTGTCATTTTTACTCGCTTCCCGGTCTCGCTTGGAACGCGATGCTAAAAATGACCGGGGTCGAATTGGAGCTGTTGATAGATATAAATCAACATCTGTTTGTTGAGTCTGGGGTCCGCGGGGGCGTTGCTACGATATCCAACCGTCATGCCATCGCTAACAACCCTCTGATCCCAAATCAGTACGATGTTTCGAAACCGACCTCCTTCATTCTGTATATGGACTGTAACAATCTATACGGTGCAGCCATGTCGCAACCACTCCCTTACGCAGACTTCCGATGGCTCGATCGTAACGAAATCGAGTCTTTGGACGTACGTAATGTGAGTGATGATTCCGACATCGGGTACATCCTCGAGGTCGACCTACACTATCCTGATACACTACACGACCTGCATTCCGACTGCCCGCTTGCACCTGTGCGCCAGCGCGTAACACCCGATATCCTTTCTCCCTTTTCCAAACGTTTACACGAGAGTATATATAGATCATCGTATAACGAATCAGAGTCAACAATGTCATCCGTAGAGAAGTTGTTAACGACTTTGGAGGACAAACAAATTTACGTTCTCCATTATCGAAATTTAAAGTTGTATTTAAGTCTTGGTTTAGAGCTGAAAGCGACTCATAGGGTGTTGTGTTTTAAGCAAAGCGCTTGGTTGAAACCGTTTATCGATTTCAACACCCGCAAGAGGCAAGCAGCCGTCAACGGCTTTGAAAAAGACCTTTTCAAACTGATGAACAACGCCGTATACGGCAAGTCGCTGGAGAACGTACGGAAACATATAGACTTTGAACTAGTCTCAGATGAACGACGGCTTCAAAAACTAGTTTCCACACCTAGGCTGAAACGTATGATTCGTTATACGAACGATCTGGTGGGGCTCTCACTCCGTAAAAAATCCATCGTTCTTTCCCGTCCTGTGTATGTAGGCTTCACGGTGCTTGACGTTAGCAAAACGATAATGTATGACTTCCATTATCGTTATGCTGTCGGCAAGTACGGCCGTAACGTTAGATTGCTAATGACAGATACAGACAGTCTGATGTATAGTATTCAAACATCTGACTTGTATGCAGACATGAAGGAGGACCTACACTTGTTTGACACATCGGATTACCCTACGTCTCATCCTTGTTATAGTCTTAAAAACAAAAAGGTTGTCGGACTGTTCAAGGATGAAACGTGTGGTCGTCCTGTTAGAGAATTCGTGGGTCTCAGAGCGAAATGTTATTCGTTCCTTGTGGCCTACGAAGATTCTAGCAAAGAGTGTCAAAAACGTGTATGTAAAGGTGTACCCAGAGTTGCGATTAAGAGGAGTCTACGACACGAAATGTATCGTAAGTGTCTCACTGATCATTGTCAGTTTTCTACCAGTGCGCTTTGTTTACGTAGCGATCATCATACGCTGTACACGATGCGTGTAAATAAGCAAGCGTTGTCACCGTATGATGATAAGCGCTATATACTGGACAATGGTCTTGATACACTTGCGTACGGTCATTATCGAATACGTCGCATCAATATGGAGAACGATGACGACACCCCCCACCTGCTTAAAAAATTTGCCTTCATGTATAGTACCCCCCCCACAACACTTTTGTTTCTTTCGTCAGTTGACGTCTCTCGGTGCTTCAGTCCAGACGTCTGTAAACGTAAGTTCGCATATTAATATCGTAACGATATTTGTGTTTAAACATAATATAAATATATATATATAGTTTGTAATGTGTGGTTTCTTTGTCTTACAGTATTATGGATAACACTGCAGTTATAATTGACTTCCAGTGCTTTTTCGACGACAACGGAAAATACATTGTAAAGGAACTGTCAATCATGGACGTTCTGAGATTTGCTGGTAGACATTGGATTTTCACTCCGCCTGCTACATCCGTTACGAATCCAAAATACGCTAGGACAAACCACTGGTTAACGTCAAATTATCATAGACTTAGATGGAGCGAAGGAGAGACACCGTACGACAATCTTGTTTCATTGTTAACATCACATACACGTATATATAAATATGTGTTTGTGAAGGGTTTTGAGAAAAAACGTTTTTTACAATCAAAGATAATACACAATAATATCATCAATCTCGATGACTTTGGTTGTCCTAAAAACATACCGTATCTATTTCATGGAACAGAATGTCTTAGACATTTCAATTCTTCTGACCGATGTGCAAACTATAAAGTGCATGCTATTCGGGAATGGATGATTAATGATTTTTTTTATGTAACAAATTTAGAAAGCAGGTCACAGCGAATGATGACATTTATATCTCTAATTCTGCTGTGGGGCATGTACATACATGTATAGCTGTAAGCGGTGACTATTTCCTTATGAATCGGACTTTCCTAATGACATTGTTATATTTTTGATGTTTCTAATTTCGTCTGGGAGACATGTTCATACATGCAAAGTGGGACACAGACTTTTCTGATGACATCGTTACCACCACCACTATCACATTGTACTGTCCTTTAGTGTTGAATATTCCGTCATTGTTTGGTTCTCTCTCGATTGATACAGACGTGTTCATTAGCGTCTTTCTCTCTCTTCTAATAATGTCGTTTCTTGTAAAGTTTAATGCTGTAAGTGCTATCGAGTATTATACAAGCGGTGTTCAGAATTGACAGTGAATAAAAAATATCCCATCATAGTCTTAACAAATGTGGACACAAAATATGGGAACTCTGTGCTTGCTACGTTGGAGGATGGTGACCACCAGTATCGTGTCTATCTTCCCAAGAGGTATGCAGGTGTCTTCACGAACGAGGAGCTCAGACATACCAAACCCAAAGAACTACATTTAGTGTATCGAGGGGCGAGGAATCAAACAACGCAAGTGGAGATTGTGTCCTAACGTCGTAAGTAGCAATCGTGTTAACAAACAATTTATTGATGTGTGTGTGTGTGTGTGTGTGTGTGTGTGTGTGTGTGTGTGTGTGTGTGTAGTTTCAACTCCCTGTACTTAACACTTTAATAATTGAATTTATATGTACGTGATAAATGTATCATTGATTCTAATTAGTATTTTTACAAAGTTTCGTTGAATAATATTTGGTTCGATTCGAAATTATTTGAAAGTACATTAACTTTATGTGATAAATGTATCATTGATTCTAAGTAGTATTTACAAAGTTTCGTTGAATAATATTTGGTTCGATTAGAAATTATTTGAAAGTACATTAACTTTATGAAAATGACACATACTTGAAAAAGTTTACTTAACGCATTGATTCTTTCTTTCCACTGACTGTGCGTGTGCGTGTGCGTGTGATAATTGAATATTTATCGTATCAGTGATTCTAATATCGACTGTATTGTTATGTTACAGATAAACTTCCATGTGGACTAGATCTAAAGGCGTGAAATTATTATTTAAATCTTACAATGTCAAAAATTATTATTATTAATATTGTATTTATTTTATATAACAATGTTTGTTTGTGATATATATATTTAATCAATGTAAAAATGTATTTTTGAATAATTGTATTACAACGGTTTGTAAACAATATTTTAAGTTTGTGTACAGTGGTGTAAATATATATATATATATTTAATCATTTAAAACAAATTATGGTTTATTTTAATTTATTTCGTTATAAACCTCTGAACATATAAGCAATTATTTTGTAAAGTACATTAACTTATGTGAAATGCTACATGGAAGAGAGACGCTGTCAACGATTAGAATGTGGGAATTTCTGCTGACGTCTTCAGCAATACATTAAACTAGTACGATTATATTATTCATTGATGTACAAACAATTTAAATAGCACACACACACAAACAATAGACTAACATTTATTGTGAAGCCGTCAACGCATGGATTTCTACTTGTCATCTGTAACAGCACACGAACAGGTAATTACATTATAAACTAGGAATTTCTTCCGACGTCTGCAGCTCGAGAGAGAGAGTGAGAGATGTTGTATATATGACTACTTTTACAACTGCTATGCAGAGAGACAATTTATTAATTCAGTCATATGTTTCGTCCAACCAGCCACAACAGACACAGTAAAACCAATGACATAAAGAGAGAAAGAGAGAGAGAGAGAGAGAGAGAGAGAGAGAGAGAGAGAGAGAGAGAGAGAGAGAGAGAGAGAGAGAGAGAGAGAGACGTTACATAAACACATAGAGAGAGAGAGAGAGAGAGTTTATATCGTGATCGATAACTGTGTCTAGAGACAAAGAGAGAGGAAGGGAGAGAGAGTTGATAACTTGATATCGTAGTCGTCAACAGTCATATAATTTACTATACACTATAATGCTGCTCATATAGTTTGAATTTCCCACCACAGACAAATGTTGGCAGATCTGTTCTATACACAAAATGCAAGATTGGTAACCCTGATCATATATTATTAATATACACTATAACACACAACAAATTTGAACTCATGCAAAGGTTGGTAACCCTGATCATATATATTTTAATATACACTATAACACATCAAGTTGAACCGCCATAAAGTCTGATTGACACGCCATAAATCTAGTGTAGCAAGTGGCTACGTGTTAGAAAGACAAGGTCATTGTGCTGGGTGTATCTAGAAAGGACGCCAGTGAATAAAAGCTTACAATCCGGAGAAAAGTATACGAGGGTGTGAATAAACTCATCAAGTGAGAAATGTTTCGTTCTGACAAAGGATGAAAGGTTACACGAACATAACAACTGCAGACAGAAAACAATGAAGGGTGTTCCTTGACTGAAACGCACCAACAGAGGATACACCGGAACAATACTATGATACCAGGAAAGAAATCGTACTCGAGGTTAACGCACGAACTAAAAGGATAGGTTTTTGCTGGGAACCAGACAAAAAAAATACTTACGGAGAGAGTTGGCAAGGTCTTTGTTCAAGAAAAGATAATACCATAGGCGCAACTAATTGGAGAGGCAGCTGTTGGAAGAGAAATCGAAGGGTTGTCTTTGTGAAGACTAAGAGATACGACAGCTAGATTTATTACCAGAGCATTCGGAAATGCCGTTGACCGAAGGGTAAAGGACCCAGGAGAAGAGTTTGGTGGGAATCAGAAGACCTATCAGAACTTACTTTTGACAAAGTACGTGGTCTCTGGGAGTAGGTTGCACGAAAAAGAGCCAATTAGGAAACGGTACCGCCGAAATCAGAAGTCTAGTGGGGAAGTTTTCATGTTCGATATAGGCAAGCGACAGAGACGCGAAAAGAGGAGTCTTCACTACATTTTCGAAGGGATCGGAAGTAAAAGGCGTGACAAAAGTGTTACGGGAGTTCGTAAAAATGACTTAGAAAATATCGATACGATATGAACTGTTTAACATTTTCAAGCGTTCGAGTTTGTGATCGTATTACAGTAACTGATAGTGAAACGCAATACAACGACGGTATTAACAATTCGAACAATGTTGTATAACAATTTGTCGTGAACGAATAACAGTAACTTACCGTCAAGTGTATCAGTTAAACAAACCAGAAAACCGAGTCTAACATACATCTTTAAACAATATCGCGAGTAAATTAAATGATATTTACAGAATGTCAGTGAATAACCGAAGTTATAGCAACAATAATTTAGACTCGCAATAAATCCAATACGAACACGCGTTGTGTAATGTGCTGTATATGTGAAGGGCTACAGTGAGGTCCACGCAGACCACTCGAGATTCTGGAGGTGACTTGTCATCAATACTCCAAATGCTGATCAAGAAGCGTAGCTTACTACACCTGCGACCTCTACAAGATATGGATAATTCGTACCACAAGTAAATTTGTTATGTACTAATTAAATTTTACACCCACTTGTCTGTCACTAAAAGTACTCACTAAAGAAATTTATTTAAAGTATTAATTTAGAGACCTCATTATAAGTAAGGTCATGTTGAAACCCATTGAGAAAATCGTAGGAAGTCTAGTATTTCATAAAATATCTATATTACAATCGCTTTGATTTTAAATGAATCCGTTATGATACAATATGTTGTACTAAACTTAAGTTGATCAATATTGAAGAATGAAATATAGTAAGAAGTAAAGTTTTAGAGATTGAAGAATTATTAAATTTGTTAAATGTGTATAAATTAATATTTATAGTAATAATTAAGTGTACAATGAAATATGATGATACAATGATATTTAGTTAATAAATTAACTACTAGAAAGTAATGAAGTATTGATTTTATTGAATTGAACCCTGAGATAAACAAAAACAATATAACAAATAGAGTTATATTTGACGCCGCAACTAGTGTGGCATAAAAAGTAGAGTTATATTTGACGCACACAACGTCGGGCAAACTAAAAAAAGTTATAACACTAAGTCCTCGTACTGGGAGAAGAATGTTCAAATTCAGACTGCCTGCCATGGATAACACTTATTTTAGTATTCTGCTATAAAAGATTAAATCCTTTCAATCTCGATGTCAGTATTTCCGCTTGACTCTTTGACAAATTTAGATCACGAATGAGGTAATTTAATTCTGACTGATTAATTAAGCGAGGTTCAGTATACATGTATATTCCCAAAATCTGGAAAATGTTTACATTAAGAAGAAAATAGGAGCGATGAATCATACATTTTTGTTTGTTTAGATTAGTGTGTAAATAACAATAATGATGGCTATTCACTAACCCAAACAATTATATTTGACTTACCAATTTAGTTGCTGCAATAAATAAAGTCGATAAATATTCGTGGTGGAGGGCAGCCGTAGCCACCAGTACCAAATGTTGGCGTAAGGGAAACGATCGTGGACCGGCTTATCTATGGAATATTGCAGGCGGGACGGGAATCTAGTTGGATTTAGTCGGCTGTAATACCGTGTCCTATTGTTATATTTTGCTGCCGCCTTGCATTGGATGTTGGGGCATCAAATGCTAGGGGAAGTCATGGCCCGTAAGGAGGCAGCCCCTGTACCCTACAACGTACTCAGAATCTTCGAAGAAAACCGCCGGTCGGAGTTAATGTAATTAAATTTTTAGTAAAACTAACGACGAGAGCGACCGTAAATAATTTTACTGCGCTTAGTAAAAAGAGCATGCTGGTTGGTATTCATGTATTAATATACCAAAAAGAAGCTTTTCAGTTATAAAAATAAATAATAAATAATGAGAAATATCATCAATCTTAATGAAAAGAACAAGCTTATGTCTAATGTTGATAAGCATAGAAGAGACAGTTAAATACATTTCAAGGCTTTGATAGATCATCTTGCTCTTTCAAAGATAAGAAAGAAGTCAATGCTTAAAGGAAGGGGCAGACAAATTTAAGCAAAATGTATCCTGTGTATTTTTTTTAATATAAACACAAATTCTGTTATATGCAAATACAATAAATTGATAACCCTTAAAATTTCAAGTTTTTTAGTCTGTGGTCTGTGAAACGTTCCTGATACTATGAAACAACGCTTTTCTATAATAACACGTGTCTTACTATATTAAAACAAAACATTAAGGTCTTTATCTTCGGCAGTTAGCAGTTTGGGTCACAGCGGGTGGCTAACAGAACGGCTCGTTGTACAAGAAATCGGCATATGGATTATTGGGAGGGGGGGGATTTTACACTTTGTACTGAATACAGCAGTTCTCATTTTACTATGGGAATAATGTTATATTTCATGAGAACGTATTGGTAATGTTGCAAAATTTGGAAAGCACACTCCTGTGTACGAACATACACGCGAGCGCTGGGCCGTGTTTATCAATTTGTAGCTTATCAGGTAGGTTCTGGCGACTCGAGAAGGCAAAGCTGGCAGTCAGCTACGACAATCGCTGATTTCCTGATTCCAAGCGTTAACAAGTCATCTGACCTCAACTGTCACTTGCTCGTTGCTTAGTGGCACACTAAAACATCCTCAATCGCACCAAACACTAACAGGACTATCAATACTCTATTGTACATACAGTAATTTGTGAAAGTACCTGTAATGTAATAAGTAATATTACACTTGCTCTCAGCTACCCTATTTCAATATGCCAACGAGCAAGAAGCATAAAGTACAATATTGCCAGCTATGGCGTTAGCGTGTTTATCTTTTCCTTTGTTAAATACTAAATTTTTGACAATTCTAATTTATTCACATAAATTATTCACAAAGCTCACATATTCACGGACAGAATTCTAAGGAATGCGTTGTTTTATGTAACAGCAAAATACTCATTTTCCCTAGCTTCTTATGAGCCGACGTTTTGAAGAAACACAGAATAGTAAATTTGGTGTATGACTTCAAAAATATAGAGAACCGAGAAAGGTTTTATTAACGACAGGTGATATGTGTTAGTGAACAAACTGTAACAAAGAATTGCATGTTACTTTTGTCTTAAAACAAATTTTTCCGGACTTACAATTTTGTATAATGGATAGTGGATAACGAAACAGAAATTGGAGACGCTGTCTTACTGTTTCCCGATGTTCATCTCACTCACGCGAATTCGTTAATAATTTTTCTCCGTTTATGAAGGAAAATACATTAAAATATTTGTTTTACAAACCAAAATCACAGTCTTTATAATACATGTTCAGATGCGTGGTGTTCTTATAAGTTCTATGTAAGCAAATCTTCTGAGTACACAGTGAATTAAATTCTGCAATGGACTTATAACGAGTATACATTAATTACTTTCTACGAATGTCTACTTAACGAATTAGATTGTCGTATAATACCCCCGACATGACGTCCTAAATTCGTTGGTCATGATCATGGATTAATGTTCGTGTTAAAGAATGTATAAATAACAAATACAAGTATATTCCTATAGGTTTCGCTATAACCTTGAAAAAGGAAACAAATTCTTGCTTTTTGTTTTACTGAGTGTGAGTAACTCTTTTTTTATTTTACAGCTTTCTTAAGTACGTATTCAAAATAGGGGAATATTTTAACCAGTTACTCGTCAATTTGTTTTCTTTTTAGATTTTTCGTTTATAATTAGAAGTTCGTATACAATTTGTAGCTTGTTCTTCAGAGATCGAAATAAAAAAATTACAGAAAAGGCTGTAAACACGAAAGATTCACGAACAATTGATAACGGGAAAAATAATTTCTATAAAAGTTATTAACTGAATAACAATCATTTTTTTAACTCTTGCTAGTTAAATGTTACGAAATTTAACTGCTAATGGACAGAAAATCTTAAAAGATTATTTATTAAAAAAATAATAAAGTTATTCTAACGCGTTTGGCAAGGTTAATTAATAAAAACATTTCTAATATTTTTGAAAAGTACAAGAAATACTAAAATATATATACATATATGTATACAGGTTTTTTACGTTCTGTTAATAAATTGATTGTTCTTTACAGAGTAAAGTTACAGACTAAACATCTAATTACGTAGATCAATTACTATCTGTGTAGATACACCTACTACTACTGCTACTCCTACTACCGTAGAAACCTACTGAAAGTTCTACCTGCATCTTTGATTTTGGTACAAATGGCATGAATTATAACCCCATTAACACAACTACATTTACCGTTTCACTTACGCTAAAGTCGATTTAAACAAAATCGTGACAGCTGTAGTTATGGTTCCCGATACTTTTCTAGAACGAGGTCACCAAATATAAAAAATATTGGTTCAAACCATCTGATACTACGCGTCAGTAAAGCAGCGAAATGAATTCGACTAACTTGACTGCATTTTCTTTGAACGTTTAAAAGAACCACTACAATATAAGCTGAATAAACGAGTTTTCGTTCCACATTTGTGTCAGTTTCACAACGAACAACCCATCCCCGGTTTCGTTCAAATGAATAGTACTCTTATTACTACTGACAGACAGTGAACGGTCCGAACGTCAGATTACCATCACACAATATAGGTTACAGTATTTAACAATAACTGTGCAGAAACGGTCCTCTTCCTCCACTACTCATTGTTCTGTTCCACTTTTTTAAAATACAATATAAATAACAATGAATTTCAGAAATTCCCATGTCTCGACCTTCTTTTCCACCTGATCTGGCCTGGAATATTCTTTTAGGCATTCTTTCTTCTGTCATCCTTTATAGATGACCATCCCATCTTATTCTTGCCATTATGATCTCGCCCAATACTCCAGGTTTCGCTTAGAGCTGCAGCAGCTCATTCTTTCTCCTTATTCTCTACACTCCGTTCTCCATAACTGGTGCCTATATTTTCTTTAGGATTTTTCTCTCACACTTTTGTATCATGTTTTTCTCTCTTGTTGCCAGAATCCACGTTTAAGATCCAAATGTGACAACTGCTCTAAATATTGTTTTATAAATTCATATTATTGGGTCTTGCATTAGAATACGTACTGTAGTGCAAAGTAGGCTCTATATCATGCCGCTATACGTTTCTCAATTTCCACGGGTATGGCAGTTTACCCAGGTACCCAAAACTTGTGAGGTAAGGAAATCTTGTTTGGTATCATTGGGAAGACAGGAGAAGAGTGGTCTCGAACCACAACCAGTAATTTACACATAGCAAGAAATACGAACTACTAATTACCTGGAAATGAACGATAAAAGAAATTCATTACAAGAAATAAGACTGATGAAAATTAAATTATAAAATCTACCTTAAGATACATTAACTTATTATGTTAAACCAAAATATTAAGTAATTCACCAACGTTAAGTTGACTTGCGTTAACAATTGGCCCATTTCGAACTAATGGGCTTTATTTAACTAACCTGGAAGAGAAGACTTCAGAAGGAAAGGAGAATGATTACCTGTGAAAACGTATTTAGAAGACGTCAAGATAAGAATGGAAGGTGCCAGTCAGGCTACCTGCGACAAGGCATACAGTCTTCAGACAATGATGATAATTAAATTTTTGCTAAAAGGCTTCCTTTTTTACAGTAAACTACAAGCCACCATTAGTAGATACTGAAGCAGTACACATTTCGTCAGAAGTTATATTATTTAAAAAAGGTCATAGCATTGTATTATGTGTGTATCCCCTGCATCGGGAATCACCTGCGCGTATCGGGCAGCGAGCTGTGCACACTATCAGCGTGTGGCGTGCGTCGGCTGTCACGTATTACGTCTGAGTAGCCCACGCGTGCAGGGGCCTCCTCTATCTGGTTAACTAGACGTAATAGAGCTAGCATGGCCATTATACGCCCAGCACAGTTGCTACAATAAACCGGATATCCTTTTGTATTTTTCATACATCTTTAACAATAAAAGAATGAAATTCTATTTATTATTTTTTGTGGGCGACTAAATTAAGGCCGGCGCGGCGCGGCGCGTCGCAGACAGACAGTTGGCAATGTTAGCTGCATCAGTTGCCCCCCCCCCACACACCAATGCACTCATATTACGGCAATTAACTTACTTGTCTGTATACGTACATCCAGTAGTGCAGGCATATCGAAATGTTCAATAATCCAGATTCATTTTTCACAAAATTTCTGTGAAAGTAACTGCAAATTACGAAAAGTCGTCTCATATTCTAATAGTAAACAAAATATACAGGCCTAATAGGTATTACCAGAATTCCCTTCTGAGGGGGAGGAGACAGATTCCCAAAAAAGAATACAACAGCCGGTGACAAAACCGAGAATGCGGTGGAGGGATGGTGTACAAATAGAAACCATGTAAATGATAAAAGCTAAAGTTTGGAAGATAGGTGCCTGGCAGAGGTGGACTGAGGAAGACAGGGCTCGATACGGGCTGTAGCGCCAACCACGTAGGAAGGAGAAAAAAAAATTAAAAGAAAACACTCGTTATTTGCTATTTATTTTGTTGTAATCAAGTAGGTAAAAGAGAAATGTAAGGGTTACATTAATAAATATCTCAAATTTAACACAAATGATGAGCAGGTAATAAGAAAGATACTTTTAAACACAATAACTATTAAAGACATTAACGAATGTCAGGAAACTTGGCATGCATGTCCACACTGTTACCCTACAGAAACCCATTGTTTTTAGAGCGATTCTCCCAAAATTGGGGGGGGGGGAAATGTGGAGTGAAAATAAAAAAAAAAAAAATTCAGAAGGGATATCAAATTTAAAGGAATTTTAATGAAAATCTGAATATAATGTTTATCTTAAAATATATGGGACGCCAGGACACAAAACATGGGCCAAAATTTTGACAAAATCGCCAAATCTGTGTGAGGTATTTTTAACTGTAAAGAGAATTTTAACCAAAATCTGAATATAGCGTACCATTTTGTAAATTTCAAACATAACAGTTCCCCCCCCCAAAAAAAATAAAAAATTTGTAAAAGTGTCAAAACCGGCTAGGTATCAGGCTAAAGAGGATTTTAACCCACATTTGAATGTAGCTTTCACTATAATCATAATTTTTTTTAATTTAGGAGCACCACAGGCCAAAAGTGGAACTCGGAATTTTAAGACAATTTTAAAAGTCTGTGTGGGGGAATCAAGTTATGACACTTTTTATTCAAAATTCAGACTTGGTAGCCCTAATAATTTGGAAGAATATATCTATCAACACTTCTTGCCTTCCACAATTTTGTTAGTTAACAAAAAAAAACTTTCTATACAGTTATGTATATTTATGAAACTTGTTAGATATATGCTTACATATGTCTACAAAAGCAATCATAAACTTAAAAGCTACAACCAAATTATTTGTCATTTAGGCATTATGGGTTAAATTCAACAATGCTGTAATTTGGGGGGAATTTTAGTGTTTATTGTATGACCCTGGCTGCTTTACAAAAACAAAATAGCAGAGTAAATGTTTTTTTAAATAATTTTTCGGATAACCAAAATTGATAATTGATAATGACCATATTTCATTTTATCTAACAATAAATGTATTTTGTTCAAAACAGTGAGTCAGTTCTGCAGCTCAGGTAGCTTACTACTTTTTATGAGAGGCGATTTAATATACTCGTTTTACTTTAATAAAAGCAATCTCTCTATTTTAAAGTCCTGTTTTATATCAGCAGTTCATGACATTATACATGGTATACAAACTTTGCATGCATCAAAATACATGTTTCTGTATCAAAGGTGATTCACTGCCCTCAGGGCAATCCAGCAAGCAATTTGGGGGGGGGGAGTAGTTGACTTTGGGAAGGATATGAAAAGCTGGACCATTTTTTTATGGTCTGAAGGATAAATGATAGGAATGAGTGAATATAAAATACAGTGTGTTATTATCAACACAATAAGTTATTAACCTACACATATAAAATCATATCGGTATTTGTCAGTTCATTGTTCTTTTGATAATAATCACTTACAGTTTAAATAAAATACATACTGCTCATTTACGTTATGTACCAAACAAAAACTACTAACTGGAATTCCTCCTCCCCATGGATCCATGCCTGACTGCTAGCAAATCTAACCTGCTACAATTTAACACGGTCTAATTTGAAATGACGTAGGATAGAGTAATACACAGTGTAAATACATTTATTTTTATTTCCAACATAAATCTGATTTTCTTTATAAATTTCATTCTTATAAAAAGTACAAACAAAATTACACACATGAACCAATATTATTTGCAGAGACCACCTGAAAAATAATTATTTAAATCCTTACCTTGCCATCTGCTCACTTACAATTCATAGCTCATCACTTATATACATTATCTATCACTATATCACTCAAATTCTGAAGAGAAAACACTCCTGCACTTACACTTGCACCAATTATCTCTGTACATCATTCTACATGTCTACATTAGACTATTGGAACTATTTATTTTACAACTACGCAGACACAGTTTTACTCTCACAGTATTCCCCTGTGACTTAAAAGCTTAAAGCAAGTATAAGTCTACTGATTAGATCTATCATGTTAGACTGTGTTAAATTGTAACAGGTTAGATTTGCTGGAAGTCAGGCGTGGATCCACAGAGAGGGGGAATTCCAGTTAGTAGTTTTTGTTTGGTACTTTACTTAACATAAGATCTATCATGAACTATCAGAGGACTTACAAATATAGTTTGAGGTGCAGGCATTTCTTGATTGTGTAAGAGATAGTGAACTACTAGACGTTTTATGAATAGGACAGTACCACATTACTCATATGTACACTTTAAATGAGCCTGCCAAGAAAGTGGCTGACTGTACTATCCAAAGTCCATTCAATAAAAAATTGACTGCATAAGAAACAATGAAACCCATTACTGAGAGTGCTATAACAATTGCCATATTAGTACAAACGAAAGAAAGAAGGACCAGTGTTAGATCTGTTAGTAGGAAGCAAGCTCATTTGCAAAGAGATTACTGATACATAATAAATTCATGCAACAGGAAAACACAATAGCCTCTACAACAAGATGTGTGCTAACTGGAGAATAATCCCCCAAAACAACACAATTTTTCCCTTAAGGAAAACGTCACAAGCTAGAGCGGTTAAAGAAATCATTATAGAAAGCTGACCTTAACTGACATAGGTGCCATAGTGTTTTGTGTGCACTGATTTAGACAATAGTCTTAAACCCATCTGACATTCTTCTAGCCTACAGACAGCTACTGAAGATCTGTGGAAGTGTTTGGAAAGTGGAAAGTTGAAGTCACTTACACCTGAGTCAGCCAGACTTTGACTGCCAAGTGATTATTATAAACACTGTGGATGAAGCCATTGTTGATGTACACATAAGTGCTTGTTAACTGCATCATTGTCCCTAGTGCCAATTTTGAATTCACCTCATGGTCAAGGTATTTACAATAATCCATAATCTACTTTTGCACAGTACATGGATATTATTATGCAGCTTTAAGAGCATGATGAAATGAATATCAAAATGAGGTTTTAATTCAGCTTTAATTTCATAGAGAATAAACAGAGTTTTAGAATAAGCTAATGTGCAGTTAGTATTCTACTTTAAGATTTTTCTTATCAGTGATATTAATATTAAACCTCAATTGTACAAATTAAGAGTAATGTAAAACATTTTACTAAAATTACTGCATTTGAAACCAACTGAATTAATGTTTGTATCTTTCAAAATGCACAAATGAAACAATTTACAACAGATTTAATTTCTAAAGTACAGTCCTTAAAATGACAATGTAAACTCGGAATACTACTTTAACATGTTATTTCTATAAGTGCTACAAGCGTGCCATAAACGCAGTTAAGACAAAAAGTCAACACAAATTGTTTTGAAAATTGTCAAAAACACATTTAGCGGGGTCCAATGTCCAAAATTTCTCTGCCACTGCCTAACAGCCAATAAACATGCCGTACAGCTATGACAACTCGGCCATGAGAGTTTATGTTCACTTATTGTTTTGAAAATGACTACATCTAACTAAAGTCAGTATGGCTACATAATCTGAGGAATACAAGTTATTTAACTTAAAGTCAAAATGCTATAAAAGTAAAATTTTGTAAAAACAGCTAAATGTTGTCCTCCTCTTGTTACGGTTAAATAAATTTAACAAAAACCATTACTTGTGTTAGTATAGTAATGCTTTGGACAATCTTTTGTTAACACATACATGTACATGTTATATTCAAAATATTACAATATATAGTCCTCATGTTAGTAAATTAAAGTTACTGATATTATGAGTTCTATTCCAAAATTAATCTCCAGTGGCCTAATATACTCAAATTGGTACCTTAAGAACACAGTGTATGCACACATGAGATCAGTATCTTTTTACAGCTACACAAAAATCCACAGTTCTTCACTACAAGGACTAGGTTAGTAAGCCTCTTCTGACACCCGTCTCATCCTTGGACGACTCATGTCTCTTCTACTAATGGATTTATATTTGAGTGCCGATTTTGGTAATCGCTCAGTCTGTCATCATTTGCAAATGATCACACCATTTTCTTCTACATGTTGGACTGATTGTATTTATATCTTTTCCTTCTAGTTCTGCTCTTATAATTCCATTCCCTCTTCTACCTTGCAGTGTATACTTTGAAGTATTTTGAAGAAACTGCATTTGAGCAGTTCAAATCTTGCCACATTCCATTTTCATCATGTGGCTACACTTCACTTGCATAAGTGTGTTAATATGGATATTGCAATAGTTTTATAAAGTTTAATTCTTGCGTCTTGTTTTATTTCTAATATTTCTATAAATCTTTTCACAAATACTCCTAAATTTATTTATCTTGTCTTTTATATCAGATTCACACTTTTGTAAATTATCCTCACTTTCTCAAATAATAACCATCATCTGCACATGGCAGGAAACCCATACAAAATGATTTAACACAGGGATATATATATATATATATATATATATATATATATATATATATATATATTGTAACGAAGTAGAAGGGATCGTCTTCGTTTAAGCCTCACGTTGTAGGCGTCAATCTGTAACGAAGTAGATCTGGTCGTATCTGTAAAATGTGTACACCTGTTTTTTATGTGTATTAAGTGTTAGTGTGGTGTGTTCGTCTCACACCCGTCGTTACATTAATGGTTGTTGCTACTGAAGTCCGTAGCGTAGTCACAATTATCAGTACAACCTACCTGTAATTTCATAGGGGTTGCGAGTCCCGGGTGGCGCCAAATTGTTTATTTTAAAACAACTAAATTTGTGATTTAACAAGTTAGATCGGTGTTATCAGCATTGACAGCTGGAGCGTTCAAATGATTCCCGCCTCTGTACAGCTTACTGTATTGCCCATATGGCAAGAGCGCTATGGTAGTTGTCTGCTCAGTGAAATTGCTAACACACACATATATTATACAACTTCCTATGAAATAAAACAATGGTAATACTCTGTACTGTAACTTTAATTATGGTTTGGTCATTAATCAATGTGACAATAATATTATTGGTTATTTTTCAATAAAATTGCTCCGGCTTAAAACATGAAACATAAATCTCTAGGCTGACGAAATTGATTTTGAAATGAGTTATACTGAGGCCGACATGGCGTCTGTTTGTACACTATATATTAACTCACCCAAAATCTGGAGTTCTTTGGATTATAAAGAAAACATAAAAGATGGTTACATTAAAAAAGTACACTACCGTACCTTATCCGTACTTAAATGGTATAAAGTGTGTTTACAAATTGTTCGGCAGTGTAGTAATAGTTGTTACAAATTTCGCAAATTAGTGCGAGTTTATTTCTTAATTAACAATTTCTTTACGTAAGTTATATTATTCAATCCTTGAAAGAAAATTAATTTTACTTGATAGTGAGAATTTTTTGATTGATATGAGAAATATATAAAGTGATTTTATTCCTGGGATTATTGTATTTAATTGATACTTATCAGTTCAGAAGGTTGCTATAGGTCGTTGTTCTGGGGTAATGGAAATTCATCAATTTTGGGGTGACTTAGGCTGCTGGCATCTTCTTCTAATTTGTCTTGGGAATTTCTGCTATTTAATTTTGTTTATTTGGTTCCTAGACATCTGTTAATAGTTGAAACTCTTCATCTCCTCTTCACTGGTTAATGTTGTTGACTTCTGAATGTTTTTCAAACTTTTTAAAATAAAATTTCGGTCATCTCAATCTTGCGTACCTCTTACTTAAGCGTCATTTTTCTAAGTAAGTAAATTTAACGGAAAATTTAAGTAAATTTTCTATGGTAACAGAAACCCTTTGATTGGTTAAGGCCGAGATTAAAAGCATTGTTATTATATTTGAATTTTTATTCAAATTTATTATATATTTTCTGATTGATTTTATTCTTCTGTCTTCCCTTCTGGGTAATAAATATTATCACTTTTGTGTTTATTTCCTTTCAAAGATTAAAACAATACCTCATAAGGTCATGTTCTATTATATATTAACTTTTGTCTAATTATGCTGACATTTGATAATTACATAATTCTTTTAATTTAAACTCTTATAGTAACATTTTTCTTTTAAAATGATTTATACATAATTACTGGCTATTTACTTGCCTTAGATTTGTTAATTTCCTTGTTAATTTGTTATAATTTGTATTTGTGTGTTTCTGACAGTTAGGCATGTTTATAGGCCTAAGTAGCCATTATGGTATTTGATTTATTTCATTTAAATTACATTTCATCTCAGCCTGATGGGCTTTATTTTGCTATTATAATTGGTTGTGTTGTTTTTTGAGTCTGTTTGTGTCCTGATTACATGTCAAGATTATTTTCTATCTCTTAATATTTAAAACATAATAATTAGGCCTATGGACTGTAAGCTTCCTTCAGCCATATCCTATTCATAACATTAAAACGAACAATTCTTTTCAAGTTATTAGTTACTGTTGGTTTAACATACATTTCATTCTTTTGTTATTATTTTGAGTGAGAAATATCATCACTTCCTTCAAACTTATTTAACTTATTATCCCTTCTAACATAGGGAGTTTATTAATTATATACTTAAATTCTTAGTTCATTACTACTTCTTTTCTCCATTCCATGTTAACACAAACTGTTTCTACATGGGCTTTCTTCCCTGAATAACATCATATCCTTTATCTATCTCTACTTGAAATACCTATTTCTAATTATCCTTAACTACCTAATTTTTTATAAGCGCACTCTTAAATCATTCATTGGTTCATCAATGATTTACTAAGTGTTTTCTTATCTATTACTATCTTTTTATTATTTATAATATCTTTTTACACTTATCACCTTCACCTTTAATTAATTGGTGTTTATCACTGATACACTCACTATTTTGGGGTATTTACACATTCACTATTGCACTTTTTCACTGTTTATATTAAGTGTTTTTTAGTGGGTAATCCCTATAATTATTTCTATTTCTCTTTCTCACTATTTCTTTCATTATAAATTATACATAGTATTAATGATAGTTTTCTATATATTTTACTATATCTAACTCTAATATTTGGGTTAGTGTACTTTTTCTTTACTAGATTACTTTACTGTTTTTGTTTAAAACAGGTATATAAATTATTTCATTTACCATAATATTTATTTCCATTATCGGATAATTATTGGTTTCATTTACAATATTTTATATTTGAGTGTACCATTTCTCCCTTTTATATGTGGTGTTTCTTATTTCTTGGTTTCACTTAGTTTCCTCTTCTTCTTCTTCTTCTTCTTCTTCTTCTTCTTCTTCTTCTTCTTCTTCTTCTTCTTCTCCTTCATCTTCTTCATTTTCAATAGTCTTCATTTAAATTCGGTTCTCCCCTTTCTCGTCTGGTTTGATTTTATTTAGTTGTAGGAATTCGTTCACTTCCTTCAATTGTCTTTATTCTTCTTTGGTTTTGGTTTCCTCCCTTCTTCGTTTGTTTCTTGTTTGTTTGGTCAATCACTTGGGTTGGGTAATGTCGTCATTTGTCGTGTCACTGTCTTTATATTTTATTTATAATTAATATTTTATTTTTTATGAAGTATATTTGTATTTAAAAATTATCTTTTTTATCCCTGGTACTGGGGTGGCTTATTTGCGTTGTAACATAATATTGTAATTAAACGATGTCCGTCTAATTGTAAACGTGTACGAGTGTAATTGGTGTAATGTGTATACTCTCAAGTCTTACCAATCCGTTGTCGCTCTGGGACGTGACTCACGCAGATTGCGCCAGTCGCGAACGTACGAATAACCAGATTCGAAGTCTTTACATGTTCAATGTTGTATTTTTTAAATCCCGAAAGGCGCCAAATTGTTTTTTATAAAACAATTAAAATTTTTGCAGTTAGCTTGTCTCCTGGATACTGTAAAAAATAATTCGAATTGCCTCGCTGAATGGCGGGAATTCGACCTTCGCTCGTTGTTGGGACTTGTTGCCAACATAAAATTTGCGTAAAGAAATCTACTTTCCGCTAAAGCACATAACATACATAATTCTATTCAAATAAATACAAGACAGTTAGTAAAGGTTCGTATTGATTTAATTTGTTCAATAACTCATTAATTTTTGAATAATAATCATACAATAAATGTTATTATAACAAAGTTTATGCCTCGGCCGCAAATTGGTTCACTCAGCGGATAGCAAAGGTGGCAGCGCTTCAGACTTAGGAAGCTATAATGTTTATCGTTTCTTATTTATACAATTTATTCTGCCAGTGAATTCTTTTGAGTACGAAAAAGGTTTATAACAAGATGTTCAAATAAAGTACACCACTTTACAATTGTGGTACTTAAATACTCATAAGATCTATATGAAAACTCAACAGTATTGAGTTAAAAGGTGTGTGTCGGTTTTATCAGTTAGACGTAGGTTATATTTCTATTACATACAGTGTTATTAAATACGAATCATAAATCATTGAAAGAAATTAGTGTTTAAATTTTAGAGTGAGAGTTATTTATTCAGAAAATGGTTAGTCAATTTGGTTCGTAATTAGTTATAATTTATTTTATACTTAACAGTTCGAGTTATGGATCGTCAAGTGTCTTCATCCATGAATTATTTCCTTCGACTAGTTCCAAAGATATAGATGCCGTCTATTTCTGGCGTCTGTTTCTTAATTCATACAGTTTTTATTTAAATGTAGTTTTCATATTCGGTTATTGTCCCTTCATGTGTTACAGGAACTATGGTGAACATCAGTTAATCAATTGGGTTTCATTTTAGTTTGATTTTCTTAGTTATTCTTCCTTCAAATGGTCATCATCAATATAGTGTCTGTTCCTCTGGGTAGTTAATAATGGAACTCTCGTTTCATAACGGTCAAAATTGTAACAACGTTCTGTATCCATGGTAACTGACTTAACTCTGATTGGCTAAGTAAATTTGAAACTATTGTTATCAATCCTGGTTTTTTGTTCAAAATGAATAAATATTTTATAATGACTATATTTACTTGGGGATAATTTCAATGGTTGAATTATTAACATAGATGTTCCTATTTTCTTTCAAAGATTGGTTTGATATCTTACAAGACTGGTCTAAGCCATGTATTAATACTTTTGTACAAAATTTATAATACTCTGTTGATACATAATTACTTATTTCTATGGTTTAATATAATTCTGACATGTTATTTTTTGTTAGTTGATGGTAATTACATAATTTACCTTGTTTTGTTATTTAAATATAGTTTTCAGTTGTTTACAATTGGTTTTCTGTATTTATACAGCTATGTCATTTATAGGCCTAAATTGTTACATCTTATAATTTCTTATTTTGTTCTATTTAAACATTATTTATTGAGCATATCTTGTCTGCTTAACTTCTTTTCGTGTTTCTTGTCTTTTGGATTATTTTGGAACTGTTTTACAATCTATTGATGTTATTATACTTTTACAAAATTATTTCTTATCTGATATTTTGCTTTCAATTTACTTTATATTTATTATTTTGCTGCTTTGTTAAATTTATGTCATTACTATTTTTTATACCTATTCCTATTTCTCACACATTTCTTTAGCACTTAAATCTATTAATAAAACATAACATATAACTAACTTCATGGTCTGTATATGGTTCAGCCATGTTTCTTTTCATTGAAAATTATAATTATTATATTGCCTGTTATTACTTATAAAGGTACTGCTACTACTCTCTTTATAACTTCCTTACTTATATAAAACATACAACTAACATATTATTGTAAAATTATTTCTTCTTGGATATACTCCCTTAATCACTAAGCCATTAACTTAACTTTCTTTAAATTAAAAATTAACAATTTTGGTGAGTGTTATACCTACACCATTTCTTCTATAAAAATAATCACCCTGATGATTCTTATACTGATATCATATTTTTTTCTATGCTTTTCACTCACAATTATTCTGTCTTACAGTCTAATACACTTAACTTAATTGCTCATACATCATGTGATTATGTTTTGGGTTTGTCACACTTGTTTACTATCCCTTTTTCTTAATATTATAAGTTGTTTATTTTGATACACTTATCACTTCACTGTTTATCTTTATCACTCCCTACCTATCTCTCACTCTTGGTTTCAAGGTTATTTTTAGATGTACATTACAACTATTCTTTACCATTAGGTGCCTTATTTTCTTATTATTATAAGATCCTTAACAATATACTTTATTTAACAATAATCGTCTTATTTATTTTTTGTGGTTAGTGTACTTTATTTACTACCGTTTTATTCATTATTAGTTACATATTTTCTTTACTTATTTGTGTCCCTTTTCATGGATTCGTCTTCTTAATCTATGTGAATCTGTTCTCATCTTTTTCGGTCTTTATCTGGCCAATCTCTGGGGTTGGGTCAAAGTCGTTTGTTTGTCAGTCTATCTATTTTTTTTTTTTTAATGATTACTTTTGTTTACAATTCTTCTTTCTTCTTTCTTAACTTTATTTTATATATTTTCTTCTTTATTTATTTATCAAATTATATTACTTTTTAGCATTTCTATAATACTTATTGATACTATATATGATCAGATTTCTGCAACGTTATATAATGCCCTTCCACCAAAATTGATCATTTTATAAAACGCGATTCTAAGTTTGATGAAATTATCAATTGTATTGTATCTTCTTCTTCTTAAATTCTACTGCTTCTGGTTCATTTTCATGTTCAATTCTGTATCTTTTACTTCCTTTCATTCTGAGTCTTTTCTTCATTATTTTCTCCTATTATGATCTGGCTTATTGATTTTTTATTATAAATTATTCCCTATAAATCTTATTTTCCCTAACTACCCCTACTTTGTAGCTGAAATCGATTCGGATGGGCTCTATTGGCTTACCTAACTCCGTCGTTCATAACTACTCTTTTTCTGAGGTCAGGGGAACATCATCCTAAAATGATTGCTGGACTTATTCAACTCAAATTTTGAGGCAAATTGCAAACCCTTACATATTTGCAAAAAGGGTAGATATATGGATGCAGTAGAAGAGTTTGAGATTTACCGGGCCTTCAGAAATAATCCTACTAATATACTAAACGAACAGTTGGCATTTAAATCACATACATTATATGATAAGATTATAGACAACATAACCATAGAGTACACGCCCCAACACAACAATAGATAACATGATAACACAAATAAACTGTGCAGTACGTCTTCAACCGGTGTCGAGTGCGCACTCACATCCGCGTACGTCGCTGTGTTTGTATAATATATACATAGATGTACTTTAGTGTCGCCTTTTAATGTTTTAACGAAGTCATAACTGACGGATTTTTTACTCTGATGATGGATTAAGTTTAATCCGAAACGCGTAAGAAGACAGAAACCAACCGGTCACAGTGACGGATTAAGGTAAAATAATTTAATTATAATAATTGTGACACGGATACCAGTACAATGACTTCATATTTATTTCTCCTTTCTCTCTGTTGATATCATTTGATAATACTTGAAGCGTTGATATTTATTGATACAATTAACATTTTTATTCATTTTCAATTACTCTTTGATTCATCTCACTTCATATTATATTTCTTAGAATATTTATTTTATTTACTTCATTCTTGATCATTGGTTTGTTTATTTCATCTCAAATATTTTTCTAAATTGTAGTGGAAGTTGATCATTCGTTTGTTTATTTTATCTTATATATTTTTTGGATAATGGTGTAAATTTATTTTACATATATTTTTTTTCTCGTTTGTTTTTAAATGTCATAGTAAGTTCGTTGTTCTTACTAGTTAGGAATTTTTGTAGCTCATTCCTTTATTTTATTTTTTACATTTTGCCTCATATGTTGTCCAAACGTTATTGTAAGTTGCTCTTACATATATTTCTTTATTATTTTTTATCTCAAATATTTTATACATGGTATTGCAAGTTGATCTCACATAATTTCTTTATTATTATTTATCATTGATTTATTTATTTTATCTCATATTTTCCTATATAATGTGGATCATAAGATCCTATATAAGGTGATCTTACATATGTTTTTGAATTTTGGTAGTTTATATACTTCATCAACCATTATTCTTTGATTCACCTCTATTTTTAACTTATTCGTTTGCTTTGTTATCTCTTTTTTATTTAATTTACTTCGGTTGGTTATTTACCTTTGGTTTTTTCAGTCATTGCTGATTGTCATAGTATTTCTTAATTGATGCCTGATTGTATACACCCGTTATTTTCGTGTGAGTGATCTCATAAGTGTTATTGCCCTTATCTCTTGTTATCGTGTACGGTCCCACGTATAATAATAGTAACTTCTTTGTAATTCCTTCTATTGTGCTGGGTAATTCTCTGTTTTTTATTAATACCTTTTCTCCTATATTGTATTTGATAGTCTTTTGCTGGTTCTTGGAATATTTATTCTTTTGTTGTTCTACCTTTTTGGCTATTCTGTTGTAAAATTTTCTTTTCTCGAATTGGTATTCTGGGTTGGTGGGGAATTCGATCATGTCATTTATTTCTCTAGGCGGTGGTCGCTCGAACATCATTGTGTATGGTGTGGCTTCAATGAAGTTGTGGTATGCTAGATTTATAAACTCGTCTGTGGATTTTAGGTAATTGTGCCATTCTTTTTGTTTATCATGGCAGTAGGTCCTTAGGATTCGACCCACCTCTCTAAGTACTCTCTCAGCTGGGGTGATAAATGGATGTTTTGTATGTTTTGATACCATGTTCCCAGAGTTTTTTTTTCCATTGATTTCCCTTAAATTGGGTCCCGTGATCCGTGACTATTGTTTCCCTACTTCAGGTATAAATTTGGTTATTATAATTTCAATAATTTTCTTAGTTGTCGCACGGTTAATTGAGTATAATTTCGTATATTTGGTGAAGAGATCGAATATAATTACTATGAATCAAAATCTGTGTCTTCCTCCACTGCGGGGAAATGGACCACATATATCAAGGAATACCTTTTCTAATTTTTGGCTTGATATTGTTGGTATCATCATACCCTCCTTTTTCGAATTGTTGCACTTTACCATTTGGCAAATATTACCTCTTTGGATCGTTTTACTTACTTTTCTATAAATTCTTCGTATTGTTTAAACATTTTCTATAAATGTTTTTTATATAGACTTGTTCCTCCAATGCTTTTATCACCTTCATGGCCCCCATATGGCCGTACCTAATATGGTAGTCCAGTATCAGTTGTTCTTCCACTGTAGATGGAATTACTAGTTTCCACTCTCCCTGGTTAGGATTGCTTTTAATAAATAATAGATTATTGTGTATATTATAATATTGTATAATGGTCTCTTCTTCCTTTAATACTCTCTCCCGGATACTCATTATTTTTGGGTCTACATTTTGACATCTTCTTGTTTCTTGTGTTATATTTTCTAGGTCCATTCTATTTTTTAGAATGTTATACACTTTGACTAATTGTTCCTTCTCTCCCTCGAAAGTTTGTTGTTGGATGTTGATACGTCATAATACGTCAGCGGCTGTGTTTTTCTTTCCTGGTATGTATTCCCAGTTAATATGATACTCTTGCAGCAACAATATACATCGAGTTAATCTTCCGTGACTGAGTTTACATTGCTTGAGGAACGAAATGGATCTATGGTCACTTCTCACTGTTGTTGTGTATCCTAGAATATAAGTCCTGAATTTGTTGCAGACGAATACAACACTAAGCAATTCTTTCTCCGTGACGTGATAGTTCCTTTCACATCCATTTAAAATCCTACTAGTGAAACTTATAACCATATGTTGTCCCTTCTCATCTTCCTGGTATAATACAGCACCTACACTAACGTCACTCGCATCACAGTTCATGAAGAATGGTTTTTTGAAGTCTGGTTGGTGTAATACAACGGTATTTAAAAACTTTTCTTTTATTTGATTAAATATCTCATTTTGTTCGGACCCCCATGTCCATTTATCCTTAGTCGATAATTGTTTTTTGAATTTTGCTGTTAAATTTGTGACAGTACATAAATCAATATAGGAAAATATTGGTACAGACAATTAATTTTATTGTGCTTCATATGTCAAAATGGGGTTTTTATTTTATTAAATTTACTTAAACGTGTGATTACCAGTCCCATGTAAAATACGACTGCAGTTGAACAAAGAACAGCTACGTAAACTTTTGGAGTAGAGTGTAGTTTGTAATGCAACACTCTGTCATGAAATCAAGTGTTTGTCACGTACAGCTATGCGCACACATGCGGCGGGGCCCAGCAACTACGCCTCAAGCCATAAAACCGACGCCGTAAATATGGCCAAGACGCAAGATCTCGTTACCATGTGCGTCCGAGATGACGGAAACTCAATGAACGCTCCACCTACAAAAGCCTTCCATATCGTCGACTTGCCACAATAGTAACCACGTGGCACGTCCACAAAGCCATGCACTGTGAACGGTGATGAAAACTTTATAACATAAAGGGAGTGTGTTTCCTGTAAACAACCAGTGTGGGGGAAGTTCGTTGGTGCTCTCTGCCTCAGTCGTAAAATAATTTTAACCCCGGCTGGGTGGAAAAAAGACTCGTGGGCCCCCAATGTTTTCTTTTAACCATAGAAAGTGAAAAACCAACCTAAAAGTGAAGCGGTATTTCAAGAATGTAGTAAGTGTAGTGAATAAAACCAAAATAACAATGTGAAAATCTAATGAACGTTCGGACATACTTTCAGTGTAGCACGTGGCGACGGGGAGGAATACCGATGGCTAAGTAGAAACAACAAAATTCAAAATTATAATTTTATTAAGTAATCAAATGAGCTCAAATGTTATCAGTCAATTGTACCAAGGTCCATGTATGGGGCATATAGCGTGTGTGTGTGTGAGAGAGAGAGAGAGAGAGAGAGAGAGAGAGAGAGAGAGAGAGAGAGAGAGAGAGATGCCGGCATTCTAACAGAGATTGAGGCGTTGGTTTATGTTCTTTTTTAGAAACGTAGGACATATAACTGCAGACTATTTAAAATAACTTTGTGTCGAGCCACTTACAAAATTTTAAAAATGAAAGTTAATAAATAATTATTTAAGCGGAAGTGTACAGCTGCTGTCTTGTTGTAGGTATAAGATTCCATGATGGTGGAGTAACTGTGAATAATTTTAATTTTAGAAAAATTAAAACAAAAGTTTTCTTTTCATCATATATGTCGTTAGAGTCTTTATTTCGTACCCCCCCACTGTTTCTGGCCTCGCTTAAGAACGAACTCTGGGACCCTAGTGAGAAATTAATAGAGGTAAGTACATAAGTATGAAGCATTATTATTAATAAATAATAAATGTATTAGTCCGTAATTATACAAATGTCGCCCAGAACTAGGGACTTTATTATTGTTTATAAAAAGCGTAATTATAAAATGATGCCCAAGAACAGGGACTCGATTTAAATATTGTAATAATAATTAAAGTGTAATTATACAAATGGCAGCCCGAACTGACTTTATATAAAATTTTTATATAAAATAATTTTAGAAAAATTAAAACAAAAGTTTTCTTTTCATCATATATGTCGTTAGAGACTTTATTTCGTACCCCCACACTGTTTCTGGCCTCGCTTAAGAACGAACTCTGGGACCCTAGTGAGAAATCAGAAACAGAGTGGGTGTTGAAAGGGTATATAATATAAGACGTAAAGATAAGGTTATGTTGTGACTGCATGTGGTAGGGTAAATAGTTTAAATAGAATATTTTTTTATAAATAATAAGGTTGTGTAATATTACAGGATAAAATTTTGAAAAGAAACATAAAATTTTTTTTTTTAATGGCAAATAACGAGAATGTCAGCGTAACTGACCAAACGTTTAAGAGTGAAATGGGAGTTTGTTCAACGCCAATAAGTCAGATCGAGTCGAGTGCGACCGAAACTGTAGAGTTAAATAGAGTACCAGTAACACCCATCTCAACTCGGTCTGAAAAGAAAACAGATGAGACAAATGCCATTATACAATTATTGTTACATAAATTCGATGAGAAATTTGATGAACAGAGCATAAAATTAAATGAATTGAAAGAACAGAATAAAGAACAAAAAAGCGAAATTAAAGAAATTAACAGCAGTTTCAATGCCAAATTCGATGCACAGAGTGTAAAATTTGATGAAAGATTTAACGAGCAGAAAAGTGAAATTAGAGAAATCAAAAATAATTTTAACGATAAGTTTCACGAACAAAATGTAAAATTTGATGAAATAAAAAATGAAATTAAAAAACGAAATGATAATTTTGATAAACAATTTGACGAAGTGAATAAAAGATTGGATGAGAAATTAAGTCAAATAAGGAATAAGAAGGTAAGTAGCAGTGACAATATGACGAAAAATAAGGAAGAAAGAATTAATAACAAGGTGAGTAATAATGATGATTTGAATAATGAGTTTACAAGTGATAACAATGAAGATAGAAGTAAAAATATGGTATTAGAGAATGAAGTGGTGAATATTGATAGTGATAATGAAATTTTAGAGAGAGTAGAATATAATGTTGGAATGTTAATATGTGTTGATGAGAGAGAGAGAAAGTGGAGAAAGAATATACAGGTAGAGGGATTGCAGGGGGTAAATTTTTCCCTTAATGTTGTAGTAGGGTGTGAAGAAATGGCTTCACGTGAGTATTTGGAAGACGAAAGGTCTGCAAATAGATTTCCCTGGATTTATTGTGCACTTCATAGGTGGTGCAGTAATTATGAGTTAGTGTCCCCTGCATATATTGAGAGAGAGAGAGAGAGAGAGTGTAGATTGGTGTTATTGTGAGAGATGTTTTGAGAGAGAGAGAAAGAGAGAAATAGAGATTTCTAAGATAAATAGAAAGTATGAAGAGTTTGTGGAAAGGTTAGGTAGAGATGATGTATAATTATAATGAATACTTACCTTGGACTAAAGATGCTGTTATTAGAGATGATGTTATAAACGATGATAATATAACTTACCGGAGTGTGACAGACAATACTAAGGGCGACAGGACCATACCCTATGATGACATGTTATATGATGAAATAATATGGGATAAGCCTATTAATTCAAACGACATTGTGGAAAGATATAAAAATTTAAATAAGTATTATACTGATAATAATAATATCATATATTTAATAAAAAATAATGTATGTAGACCTAAGATTCGACTGTTGTTCGATGATGGTGGATAAAGTGTTTTACTGTTTATGAACATTTAATTATGTGACTAGTGTGGTTTTGAGATGGATTGTTTTATGAACTGATTTTTGGTCAACAATAACAAATAATAAGTTGGATTGTATATTCTTTGTGTGTATTAATGTCAATGTATTTGTGTATTCTTGATGTTGTGTATTACATGTATTTTTATGTAAACCATGTATGTAACAGGAAGTTATAGTTTAATTGATTTAATAATAACAATTAACATTTTTTTTGACTAAATAAATAATGAGAGTTGGTAATAAATGAATTGTGATTGTTTTGGAGTAAAGTAATTAAAGTAACTTTGTGTTGTAAAATTGATTGAATTAAAGAATTTGAGATTAATTAATTAATTAATGTTGTGGTGAATTTAAATGATTTTTTGAGATTTAGATTATCTAACGAATAGTAAATGATTAAACATAAATATGTTCAAGGGTTGTGATGTATTGTTATTAGGAGGTAAGTGATGAATTTTCCAGGGTAATTTTTAATGATCATATTAAGGTGAAAATGTTGTAAAAGGGTTTGGGTGATAATGATAAATAAGGCATGTGAGTTTATTAGAGTTAATTTTAATGGGAGCTAGAGAGAATAAGAAGTCAAAATACAAATAATGCAGAAAGAGGGTGTTAGATATTTTAGAGACACAATAGTTAGTGATTAGATGTAGAGAAGCTGAGTAATGTAAATGGAGATTAAATAGTTGATGGTGATATTTTGTAGTAAGGATAGTGGTGTAATGAGTGATCAGCGTGCGGCATTGTGGCAAGTGATAGAGTAGTTTAAGGGAGTGTTTGCCGATATTCCAGGAAGGGCAAAGGGTTAGGAATGTATATGGCCAGGTTGGGAACACACATCCTAGTACAAAGAGGTAATAGAGATTTTATTTAAAGAGGAAAATGATTTAAGTGGAATTAGTGAAGGGGGTTGTTATGGAGAGATTCGTGTCATAATATGTAAATCTGGTTGTTAGTAAGAAGAAGGTGAGTAAGGCTATAGATATTAATGCCAATATAATAAATCAAGTAATAGTAAATGAAAGGTGAGGTAAAAGGAATGTTAATAAATTTGAATTTTGTGGAGATACAATAAATGTTAAATAATTAAAAGTTCGATATAAAAGAATTGATGGAAATGATAATAGTAGTGTTTATAATTTTTATACAAATTATTTAAATGTGAATTGTTTGATTAAATGTAGCAATGATATTGTTCATGTATATTATGTTATTATACAAGATTAAAGGGTGATTTTGGGGGTTGTTTGGTGTTGTTAAAAGTGTAAATGAATGATGGAATGTAGAGACTACAAAGTAGAAGGACATTAAGTTTAGATTTAGGTAGGCTATTGCAGTGGTGGCATGTACCACTGTAGATAGCGTGATGGGTTGATGAGTAACTCACAGTACGTTACCATCATCGGAGGCCGAAATCGGCATACATACACTGTACAACTTTGATATAATTTTATATTATATGTGATTCTTAACCGATGTATAATTCTTAGCAGTGTATAATTGATGTTAGAGTAAAACATGCTAATGAAGATGATTTCCCCGCCTTTTCGAGCGATTACTGTCTTACCAGCACTAATCGTGGTTTTGGACGACAACCAGCTGTAGGCAGCAATTGTAAAACTGACCATGGTTGGTTGTCCTTGAAATTGGTGAACTTTGAAATTAATGGGGGGGCCACTTAGGGGAAATCCCCGGAACTATGGAACAGCGGCTATCACCTTGTTCGGGTAGGAACAGCAAAACAGGTGATAGACCCGTTTTAAGGGTATGAATATGTAACTTCCAGATATTATATCTGATAATTTTAAATATGTAACGCAGAAGCAAGGACAAGGAGATGACAAAATTCCTTCACCAATTCAGTCCTTGTGGACGCAACTGGGCGCCACAGTCCAGAGGGGGTCATAGTGTGTGTGGTTAGGGGGTTGCTACAGGGGTAGCAACAGTAACAAATATTAAGTAGTAAAGAAATAATATTGATATTGGTGTTGAATATAAAAAATAATTATGATTCTGTGGTAAAGAAATGTTAATCAGAAAATGATAAATAAAGTTTAAATAGTTAGAGTGTGCCTTAAATAAGTTGTGTTTTGAATTTTAGATGATAGGGAGATAGATTATTATTGTTGCTTTTGAAAAAATTAAGGAATTAGATTACGTGTTGATGCTTAGTATAAGAATATATTTTCTTGTGGTGAAGAGAGTAAAGTAATATTGACTGGAGTCAGAAGTCTTTGATAAATATAGGAATGTTAAAAAAGGGAGTGGATTTTCCATCCTAAATCTTGTTTGTTTTTGTTATTTAAAATTTAAGAGCTAAGAAAACCAATGCCTCTAAACATAAACCAATGCAGCTAAGGGGAGACATATCAGTTATGGATATGGGATTATACCAGCCCACTATTTACAATTTTGTATTCGATGTTTCAGAGTTTAGTGATGCTGTGACGGCGGTCCTGAGCTGACGGTGCGTCAGAGCAGGAGCGTTACGTGCCTTTTGGCCTTGCAGTGTTGGGATCTCTCCTGAGAAGTCCAGTAAGGTCAGGCAGGTACGGTCACCGTCATTGGAACAAGGGTAAGTGATTGTATTTCTTTTTTATATAAACACTACAGGGGGTTGTGACGACATATCTGGGCTGATCCCTTTAGGAAGTGTGAATCAGTCAATGAGAATGAGGTTTCGACATAAAACCTCTCATTGAGGGGGTTTTGTGACAGACAGTACATAAATCAATATAGGAAAATATTGGTACAGACAATTAATTTTATTGTGCTTCATATGTCAAAATGGGGTTTTTATTTTATTAAATTTATTTAAACATGTGATTACCAGCCCCATGTAAAATATGACTGCAGTTGAACAAAGAACAGCTAAGTAAACTTTTGGAGTAGAGTGTAGTTTGTAATGCAACACTCTGTCATGAAATCAAGTGTTTGTCACGTACAGCTACGCGCACACATGCGGCGGGGCCCAGCAACTACGCCTCAAGCTGTAAAACCGACGCCATAAATATGGCCAAGACGCAAGATCTCGTTACCATGTGCGTCCGAGATGATGGAAACTCAATGAACGCTCCACCTACAAAAGCCTTCCATATCGTCGACTTGCCACAATAGTAACCACGTGGCACGTCCACAAAGCCATGCACTGTGAACGGTGATGAAAATTTTATAACTTAAAGGCAGTGTGTTTCCTGTAAACAACCAGTGTGGGGGAAGTTCGTTGGTGCTCTCTGCCTCAGTCGTAAAATAATTTTAACCCCGGCCGGGTGGAAAAAAGACTCATGGGCCCCCAATGTTTTCTTTTAACCATAGAAAGTGAAAAACCAACCTAAAAGTGAAGCGGTATTTCAAGAATGTAGTAAGTGTAGTGAATAAAACCAAAATAACAATGTGAAAATCTAATGAACGTTCGGACATACTTTCAGTGTAGCACGTGGCGACGGGGAGGAATACCGATGGCTAAGTAGAAACAACAAAATTCAAAATTATAATTTTATTAAGTAATCAAATGAGCTCAAATGTTATCAGTCAATTGTACCAAGGTCCATGTATGGGGCATATAGCGTGTGTGTGTGTGAGAGAGAGAGAGAGAGAGAGAGAGAGAGAGAGAGATGCCGGCATTCTAACAGAGATTGAGGCGTTGGTTTATGTTCTTTTTTAGAAACGTAGGACATATAACTGCAGACTATTTAAAATAACTTTGTGTCGAGCCACTTACAAAATTTTAAAAATGAAAGTTAATAAATAATTATTTAAGCGGAAGTGTACAGCTGCAGTCTTGTTGTAGGTATAAGATTCCATGATGGTGGAGTAACTGTGAATAATTTTAATTTTAGAAAAATTAAAACAAAAGTTTTCTTTTCATCATATATGTCGTTAGAGTCTTTATTTTGTACCCCCACACTGTTTCTGGCCTCGCTTAAGAACGAACTCTGGGACCCTAGTGAGAAATTAATAGTGGTAAGTACATAAGTATGAAGCATTATTATTAATAAATAATAAATGTATTAGTCCGTAATTATACAAATGTCGCCCAGAACTAGGGACTTTATTGTTTATAAAAAGCGTAATTATACAAATGATGCCCAAGAACAGGGACTCGATTTAAATATTGTAATAATAATTAAAGTTTAATTATACAAATGGCAGCCCGAACTGACTTTATATAAAATAATTTTAGAAAAATTAAAACAAAAGTTTTCTTTTCATCATATATGTCGTTAGAGTCTTTATTTCGAACCCCCACACTGTTTCTGGCCTCGCTTAAGAACGAACTCTGGGACCCTAGTGAGAAATCAGAAACAGAGTGGGTGTCGAAACTCAGTGAATCAGTGACAAAACTGTAAATTTTAATTTTTTCAATGGGTGGCCTAATAATTTGGCCAGGGACTGTAGATGCCGTCTATTTCTGGCGTCTGTTTCTTAATTCATACAGTTTTTATTTAAATGTAGTTTTCATATTCGGTTATTGTCCCTTCATGTGTTACAGGAACTATGGTGAACATCAGTTAATCAATTGGGTTTCATTTTAGTTTGATTTTCTTAGTTATTCTTCCTTCAAATGGTCATCATCAATATAGTGTCTGTTCCTCTGGGTAGTTAATAATGGAACTCTCGTTTCATAACGGTCAAAATTGTAACAACGTTCTGTATCCATGGTAACTGACTTAACTCTGATTGGCTAAGTAAATTTGAAACTATTGTTATCAATCCTGGTTTTTTGTTCAAAATGAATAAATATTTTATAATGACTATATTTACTTGGGGATAATTTCAATGGTTGAATTATTAACATAGATGTTCCTATTTTCTTTCAAATATTGGTTTGATATCTTACAAGACTGGTCTAAGCCATGTATTAATACTTTTGTACAAAATTTATAATACTCTGTTGATACATTATTTACTTATTTCTATGGTTTAATATAATTCTGTCATGTTATTTTTTGTTAGTTGATGGTAATTACATAATTTACCTTGTTTTGTTATTTAAATATAGTTTTCAGTTGTTTACAATTGGTTTTCTGTATTTATACAGCTATGTCATTTATAGGCCTAAATTGTTACATCTTATAATTTCTTATTTTGTTCTATTTAAACATTATTTATTGAGCATATCTTGTCTGCTTAACTTCTTTTCGTGTTTCTTGTCTTTTGGATTATTTTGGAACTGTTTTACAATCTATTGATGTTATTATACTTTTACAAAATTATTTCTTATCTGATATTTTGCTTTCAATTTACTTTATTTTATTATTTTGCTGCTTTGTTAAATTTATGTCATTACTATTTTTTATACCTATTCCCATTTCTCACACACCTCTTTAGCACTTAAATCTATTAATAAAACATAACATATAACTAACTTCATGGTCTGTATATGGTTCAGCCATGTTTCTTTTCATTGAAAATTATAATTATTATATTGCCTGTTATTACTTATAAAGGTACTGCTACTACTCTCTTTATAACTTCCTTACTTATATAAAACATACTAACATATTATTGTAAAATTATTTCTTCTTGGATATACTCCCTTAATCACTAAGCCAATAACTTAACTTTCTTTAAATTAAAAATTAACAATTTTGGTGAGTGTTATACCTACACCATTTCTTCTATAAAAATAATCACCCTGATGATTCTTATACTGATATCATATTTTTTTCTATGCTTTTCACTCACAATTATTCTGTCTTACAGTCTAATACACTTAACTTAATTGCTCATACATCATGTGATTATGTTTTGGGTTTGTCACACTTGTTTACTATCCCTTTTTCTTAATATTATAAGTTGTTTATTTTGATACACTTATCACTTCACTGTTTATCTTTATCACTCCCTACCTATCTCTCACTCTTGGTTTCAAGGTTATTTTTAGATGTACATTACAACTATTCTTTACCATTAGGTGCCTTATTTTCTTATTATTATAAGGTCCTTAACAATATACTTTATTTAACAATAATCGTCTTATTTATTTTTTGTGGTTAGTGTACTTTATTTACTACCGTTTTATTCATTATTAGTTACATATTTTCTTTACTTATTTGTGTCCCTTTTCATGGATTCGTCTTCTTAATCTCTGTGAATCTGTTCTCATCTTTTTCGGTCTTTATCTGGCCAATCTCTGGGGTTGGGTCAAAGTCGTTTGTTTATCAGTCTAGTCTATTTTTTTTTTAAACGCTTTTATTTAACTTGCTTTTCGTGTTGGTCTCGGGTGATTTTTCAAATCGAATTTTCGCACACTTCCCGATGTGCTAGCGACTTGAAATTTTGCATACACACTTGAATCACGTGACAATACAATATTATGAAAAAAAATACATACATACATTTACCAATGTACAGATTATAAGTTAAATGTAGTCGCATTCATAAGCGAAGTTTTATATATGCTACGTTATTGACAACAAAGAAGTAGTATCTATGGAAACTCACTGGTTCCCATTTTCGATCACGCGCAAAGTAATTTTACTTTGTACAAAACGTTTCACTTTGAATTTTTCTCTTCCAAAATTAAAATAAATAAATAATTCTTAATATGAATTACCCTGGCTTGGTATATGGCACTATTGAAAGTTTTCGATCTCAGATACGGTCTTTTTTAGGTTAATTAATACTACACTTCTTAAAATTAAACACACAAAAATAATGAATAATTAACAAAAAAATTACAACAGTGTTATTGTGTGATAGTTCAGTGTTTGTAAAAAAATAGTTCGCTAGTATATATAGTGTCACAGGTTAGTTTATAATAACCGTTAAAAAAAAAAGATTTGGAAGGCGCAGTCAAGGTCCGCGCCGTAGATTTTCCGTGAAAACATCACAGTCTACCATAGCACCCGCCATCGAAGCACGCGCATTGATGCCCGACGTTGACAACACGACGATATTTGGTGATCGCAATACATACTCGTCTGGCGCTGTCACGTTGCCATTGATCTCTATATTATCACTGTTTTCTGTATTGCCTTCCGACGTCTGCACATGATCTGTGGACGTTTGGACTGTCGGTGGCCGCTGTACGCCCGATGGGCCACCTACGTTATTGCTTTGCGCCGTTTTTCATTTTCTTTTCCATGCTGCCGTAGCTCTCGCATTTGCTCGGCACTGGACTTTTTAGGTTTTTTAAATTCCTTTTGATGCGAGCTTTCCTCTGATTTGCGTTTTCTATAATTCCGCGCATATTTACGACTCATATGAGACGACATCTTTAAATTTTTGCAATTTTCAATTTAATACCGATTTTTACATATATTTCGGCGAATATTTTTATTGTTTGACTTTGAGTCCTAGTAGTGCTTCTGAAGCTCTTTACAATGACACCCGAATCAACGTCCTAGCTAAACGCGTTCTCACGCTACACTAATTTATAATTTTACACAACGCTAATTCACAACAATCACGCGCAGGCGCCTACACTAGCCCGATGACATCACAGGCAAAACAAACACTGCACAACAAACACGTACAGACATGCTCTATCCATTGTGACCTCAACCGTTGTTATCGCATTATTAGTCTCGTAGTTATTAGCGATTGAAATCTGACGGTATTTTGTAACACAAGAAAGTTTGACCGGCTATCACTGTGCTTAACGAGCGAATAGACGTTTTCACGTCAAAATCTGGCTGTCGTGGGACTGCCGACAGAAGTGTTAACTTAAAAATACCATTTCAAATTAAATGAAAAGTAGGCCTACATCATTTCAAAAAGATAATTTATTAAAAAATTACGTTACAACTTAAGAAAATAATTACTAAATGTTTAAACATTTACGTACAATGCATATTAGACTTACCTTTCATTCAACAAATACTTTTTTGTTACATTGAATTCCTTGTAGCAGGAGGAATGGTAACCAATAATTTCATCGTCATAACTTTCCGGAAATATAACGTCGCTGTATTTATGACGTGATTTCAAGTAAAGTTTACATGAATTCCAGATGTCCGGAGTAATTTTTTTCCCTTTTTTCTCTAAACCCAGGTTTATCTACTAAAGAATTGCACAAAAAGCACTCCATAATTTCCTTTTATTAGCCGCACGTGGTAGAAAATTATCAACCTTGAAGATGGGGCATTTGTAACATCTCGAAATGTCTCTAAAATAAACAGTTGAACGTTTGATAAACAAAAGTACAAGTTGACCTGAAAATTCCAAACACAGGGATAAAGAGTTGAGGAAATAAACAGAAACTAACAAATCAGTGGAAATAAAATCAAGCAAATTAATAATTCCGAGAGAGACGAGCAATAATAAAATATACAAGATACAGACGAGATACCAAAACTACGAAATAATAGCCAACTAATACACAGAACAAAAAATAACAGAAGTTGGACTAAAGAACAGCACACACAATTAACTAATTGAACGATGAATACAAATACAACGACTAAAGACAGTACTAATATCCCGTAAATGACAAAAAGACGAAAAAATGACGTTTATGTAAAATAACTATAAGTAGTGTAAGTAGTAAATAAGGTTAAACATTGTACAAATAGCTTTTTTTAAATATCGAATCTATGAGCGAGAAAGACGAAAACGCGCGTGGGATCGAACACGCGATGTTACATTTGACCACGCACAAAATTCAAACTTTAAATTAATAAACCTTAAAAAGTGCGTAAATTAACGTAAAAGTGCGAAATAAATACCTAATAGTGCGTATAAATACGGAATAAAAAATATTACTAAAAACAAAGAGTGATATATGAAACATGAACATGTAAACAGAGAGGGGGAAATTGTTACGGATTCTCGTCGCATTCCTTTCTGATGACGTCACATTCTACGGATTCACTCCCGTGTAAATTTTTTCCCTCTCCTCTGCTATAAGAAGTTAACACTTCAAAATTTTTAAAATTTGATTAATATCACAATACGTTCCTTTTTAAATTCACACTTTTATATTCCTTTTTGGTTGTTTCCACTATATAATTCATTTATTATTATTTTAACAATTCACTATATAGTTTTATCACTCGATTATAATTTAACTCCGGTTCACTGTACACCTAAACCCGTCTGATGTTCGATTCCGAGTCCTTAATTGTAAACAATGCGTATAACTAAAGACTTTAACCTCCAGTATCAACCGTTGGAAATATGTATGTGAAATGAAAAATGAATAATGGCAGTTGGTTTTTGACTTGCTGTATCTACGTTAATACAAACTTACTGTGTCATCTGTACCAGCGGCCGGCAAACATTTTCGTAAGGGGGCAGGATACTTTTAGGCTTAGTGGAGCAATCAAAATTTAAATCAGTTTGGTGAAACTGTCTACGTGATTCCAAATAACGGTAAGTAATTTTACTTTGTCCAAAACGTTTCACTTTGAAATTTTCCAATGAAAGAGGAGTTATGTCGTTTTGCCTACATTATATGATGTACTTTCAATATTTTAATTGGTACGAAACGTTTCAATTTCAAGTTTTATAATGAAATAGGAGTTACACTATTTTACTGATTACATATATTATACTTGAATAACATATGTATAAGTTTAGCATTTTCATTGTAAACTCAAGTTAGCTAAATTTTAATTTTTATTATACTGTGTAATAATAATTCCAGAAATATTCCATATTCCAAAAATATTAATTCAAATTTCTAGGTGTTAAAAAATGAGTCGAACAGAAACGACTACTCAGAGAAAGAGGCGGTTGGAAAAAATGCGATGTAAAAAAATGGAGAAATTAAACAATGAAGATATTCAGACAAAGAAAGCTAGGTTGGAAACCCGCCGAAGATGCTTTTCATTAATGGTAGCTTCTGAAACAGTTGAAGAAAAAGAAGCAAGATTAATGCGATACAAAATGTGTAAATCACAGAGATTACAAAACGAATTACCAGAACAACGAGAAGCACGATTAGAGCATGATCGTTTGTATCATGCACAAATAAGAGCCACAGAAACATTGCAACAACGAGAAACTCGATTAGAGAAGCGAAGAGTCACATATTCACAAGCAAGTGCTCAGTTGAATACTCATTTGAAAATATTCTATGACAATATTAATAAATTTTGTGATAAAATATGTGAAGTTTGTACAAAACGGTGCTATCCAAATCAAGTTGCAACATGCCGACCAAGTGTAGGAGCAGAATCATATTTGCCTGATGAACTCAAACAAAAATCAATTCTATTTCTTTGTCATAGATGTAAAACACATATTACCAGTAATAAAGAGAACGTGTCCTTCAAAAGCTTACTGGAATTCTTTGGATCCTGGTGTACAACCTGATATCTTAAAACAACTTTCTCAATGTGAACAACGATTGTTATCAAGAATAATGCCATTTGTTAAAATTTTAAAATTTGATGGGCAATTTGGACAATACGGCTTTCGAGGCCAAGCAGTATTGTTTGCTCAAGACATATTTGAAATCATCGATAAACTACCAGATATGCTTCCAAGATCTTCAAGTAATGCTGGAATAGTGATAGTTACTGAACATCTTGTGGACTTGAATATTATTAGAGAATTCACTATATCACATGAAAAAGTTTATGATCCATTAAAATGGTTGATACATAATAATCCACTGTATAAAGATGTGAAAATTGATAAAAATGTACGCACGAATGTAGAGGATTTGGCAAGAGTATTTGAAAAACCACAACAACAATTGAATGAAGTAATTAATCAAGAGCATCATTTTTATAAAAGAATTAATGAAGTATCAAGGATTGTACGAGCATCCTGGAGTCAAGATAATCGAGATGTGTTTACCTCGGGTTATGCAGGTGTTCAGTGTTGTGCAATGACACTTGCTAATATCGTAAGAGCATTTATTTATCCACCTACAAATTGGTCTTCAAATACTTTAGATATGAACATGATTGAAGGAGATCGTATTTACAAACAAATTAGAGAATTAACAGAAAATGACCCAACTGCATTTACTATTAACGAAGATGGATATTTAGATACGTAATTTTTCTGTAATAAAACAAAGTCTAATTATATATGATTTTAATTTCTCTTTGGAATATGAGGAACACACTAATATTTTTGGAAATGTACAAAATAATTTAAATAAGAACAATAATAGAATGACGCTGAATGAAGCCTTGCTAGCATTATTTAAACATCATCAAGCTGGAATTTTGATTGCATTATCCAAATCTTTCGGAGTAATACATTACAACGAAAAATTATATTTTTCTGATTCTCACTCATGTGGTCCAAAAGGCGTAAGTGCAAGACCAGATCTTGGCAAAGCATGTATAATTGAATGCGATACCCTTGCAGAACTTGAACGTATAATTAGAAGATCGACCGGATCTAAAAATAAATTGTTTACTTTGAGTTACATCGACCTTCATATAAATAATATTGACATCAATATGAATAATGATCTAAATACAGTAAATGAAAAGAGTTATAGTGACGTTAATAAATGTAGTTATATCTGCAAGAACATTTCAACAACAATCTAATAAACTTTTAGATCGACAACAGAATCAAAATGAAGAAAATAATGGATATCTCACTCGTAACAAAGAAACTTATCAACAACGTTTGTTTGAACAACAATATAATCAAGTATTACATCAACAACAGAATCAATGCAATGCTTCGTTTGGACAACAATGCTCTAGAAATGCTTTTGAGCCACAACCAAGTCAAGTTAATGCTTATATGCAGATTAATAATGAATCGAAAATTGTACGGGCTTCATGGAACCATGTAACATCTCGCGGGTATTAGCTAAAGTCAAAGTACTTTTTTGCGATCATCACTTATGAATTATATTTACTAATGTTCAAATCGATCGGATTTGAAGTTTACCAAAAGAAACAGAAATCGAGTGTGTGTGATTTGGTAGAGATTAAGGAAGTTGTTTAATCTTAGTTAGAAGAGAGAGTAAGAACAATTTTGTTACACCCAGATTATACAATTTCTTATTTTTAAAATTCGCTGTTCATAAGATCAGCTGATTTAGACATCAACCTCAAAATGTTAGGTTAACCAAACACCACGGTTCGGTAATACTCCCCGGTGGATAGTCCTCTTCTTGTCTTACTGAAAATCTACAACAACTACCCTCTACAATAAAGAATACACGATTGATTATTTAACATAAAATATTCAGAGTATTTATTTGTATAATACACTGATTTCCTCTTCTTCCAGTATACAAATATTATAATCGATCTTTTCCAGTCAATAATACATTGGATCGATTTAGTTAGGTAAACATTTGAATTATCATAAAATATATTTTTATGATTTTATAATTTTATCCTTGATTAGACATTAAACAACATATAATTCATTTTTATTAATTTCCCCAGGGTTAAGGGTAAGTTCTTTGTGTTATGAGACGGTCAGAAATGAATAATTATATACTACGCTTTACAAGATAAAAATTAATAAATTTCGAATTTTTGGTTTATTTCATAGTATGTAGTTCCGGATTTGTCCGCAAGAGTGCAGATTATTTCTTTATTATACACATGGGATCATTTACGAAATATGGTAACTGCACCACAATTTGATATGAGGTTTTCTTGGTTAATAAGGATTAACGTTATAACGTTTATATTACCTCTTTCCTCGAAGTTTTTACTTGAATGGAGCTGTTTCTAGTGTTGTAGTTCTAGTTGTTTTGTAATTTCGTTGAAGGTCCCTAAGATACAATGTCGCAAAAACCTCGAAGTGCGGTTCAGCTAGGCCAGATCTTGGAATTGGTTATTTCACTTTTTTATCGGGTAAAGCATGTTATATTTGACATCTGAAGGAGTTTGAACATAAGGTGGATACTGTGAGTTAATTTTTATTCCATTTTTGCACCGTTTCCGAAAGTTTTAAAATGGTTTTAATACAATTTTTGTGACATCACTTTTCTCAACCGAACGGTTTCCAATCGTTTTTAACAATTAATTCATATGTTGTTATATCGTTACTCATAGTAACCAATAATTTTTATATCATTTTTTATTGGTGCCTCTATTTACTTTTGAGTATATAGACTGTTTTTAATTATTATAAATTTATTTCTTATTTATAGAAAAATAATTCTTTTTAACTTTGGTTTATTATCCAATTTGATTTATTTAAGGTTTTTCCGTTTATTTTCTTATAACCTTGGATATAGGTCTTTAATATTATTATTTCCTTTAATTGAATTTATATATTATTTATTAATTTCTTATAGTATCCTTACACTGCACTATTTTCTTCTGCCATTTTCCTCATACAGTATTATTTTATTTTTTATTATCATCTTATATTTAACTCTTTTATTTTTAACCCTGGGTTATCTTATATTCAAACATAATTATTCTATTAAATATAAAATTAAACGTAGGTACTAAATTTTAGTTGCCTACACAATACAAATCATACAATAATTAACCAAAATACATAACTGGTTAGTAGCAACACAGTCTACTATTATAATCAATTGTTTCTACATCTACAGCACAAGTCGGTAAGATGCTCCCTTCAAAGTCACTTATTTACTCACTGGGTACACTATAACTCACTTGTTACACTTTATATCAATTAAATATAGTTTATAATGTTTGGTGATATAAAGTAATTTAGAGCTAGGTATATTATACCCATTTCTGACCTTTATGGTAGGATAATTAAGTTATCATTTTTTGGGACTGGGTTATGTAACGTTACATAAAGCCCCCCCCCACTAGAACAAATTTATTTTCGTTTCACTTGTTTACAAAATAAATTGTTGATTGCTTTGATTTTCATATCTGGTTTTATTCTTCGAGATATCGTTTCATTTCAGACTGGTTGTATACTCCTTTTATTCGGTTATTGTTAATTGCTTTGATTTCATATGTATTATTCCCCTTCACCTGGGTTATGATGTAAGGTCCAGTATAAAGTAAAAGTAACTTCCTCGCAATACCCTCTATAGAACTGGGTAGTTGTCTATTTTTTATTAATGCCTTATCTCCCATTTGGTATGTATCTAACTTTTTCCTTTTATCTTGATCCCTTTTTTGTTGAAGTTCTACTTTATGCAACAATCTGTTGTGCATTTCGACTTTATTGAACTCCACTCTCTCTCCTGGAGGAAAATTTATTAACGATGTGATTTCTCTTGGTGGTGGTTTATCAAACATTACCTGATAAGGGCTGGTTCCGATAGTGTCATGGTATGACCAATTAAGGAAAGTCTCTGCTGGTTCAATGTACTGGCTCCATTTTTTATGTTCTTGGTGACAGTATGTATGTAGAATTCTACCAACTTCCCTTAATACGCGTTCGGCAGGATTACTACTAGGGTGGTATACTGATGTTTTGTATGTCCTTATTTGCCATTTCCTCAATTCTTCTTTCCACATTTTACCTCGAAATTGCGTTCCATGATCAGTTATTATGGTTTCCGGTTTTCCCACTTCAGGTAAGTATTTTTGAATGATTACTTCTAAAATTTTCTTCGTAGTGGCTCTACTGATAGCGTAGAGTTTTGTATATTTGGTATAATGATCAAATATAATAATTATATATTTAAATTTGTCTCCCTCCACTTCTGGGAAAAGGTCCACATATATCTAAGAATGTCTTTTCAAGTTTACTGTTAGATTTTATTGTAATCATGGCTCCCGTTCTCTTCTCGTTATTTATTTTTACTAGCTGGCATATGTTGCAGTTTTTTACTATTAATCTTACTCTCTTATTTATGGCTTTTACATAACAGTGTTCAGATAAAGCTTTAATAACTTTGAGTGGTCCCATGTGACCATATCTTTCATGGTAGTCCTTTATTAGGGCTACTTCTGTTGCTTCTGGCACATACATTTTCCACACATGATCTTTAATGGTTGGATGGATAAAAAGGATTTCTTCATAAACACAGACAAATTTCGTTATTATAGGATCACTTTGTAATATCCGGTCCTTAATTTTTGTTAATTTAGTGTCCATTTGCTGACCTGTTTTTATTTTATTAATTATATCTTGTAACTCCTTTTTCATTTTGATAATGTAATATATCTTTCCAATACTCTCTGGTTCTATTTCACAAGTTCCTTTTCCTAGGTTAATCCGTGACAATCGGTCTGCTATTACATTTTCTTACCCGGGATATATTCCCAGTCTAAATTATACTCTTGAAGTATTAATACCCATCTGGTGAGTCTGCAGTGGTTAATTTACAATTTTTTAAAAATGAAATTGATCTATAATCGGTTCTTATGGTTACTGGGTATCCCAATATAAATGTTCGAAATTTTATACATGAGAACACAACACTCAGCAGTTCTTTTTCAGTTACTGTATAATTCCTCTCACAACTACTCAGTACTCTGCTTGCAAAACTGATGACCCCATGATTTCCTTCCTCATCTTCCTGATATAGCTCACTTCCAAGGCTAATGTTGCTAGCATCACAATTTATGAAAAAACGTTTATTAAAATTTGGGTGGTGTAACATGATGCTGTCCAGAAATTTATTTTTTATTATCTTAAAATTATTATCTTCACTTTCTTCCCATTTCCACTTGTTTTTCTTCGAAAGTAAATATTGGAATTTGGCTGTTACTTCTGAATAATTCTGTTGAAATTTCCTATAATAGTTGCAGATCCCCAGAAAGGATTGTAGTTGTTTTAAGTTTTTTGGTTTAGGAAAATCTTGGATAGCCTTTACCTTCTCATGGTTTAATTCCAGTAGGGGACAGAATGAATCCTAAAAATGGTAAGTCATGTGTGATAAATTTAGATTTATCCAGTTTCAAAGTTATATTATATTGTAACAGTTTATTTAACACTGTTTCCACTCTATTACAATGTTCCTCCCATGTACAAGACGTAATTAATATGTCATCAACATATATTGTAGTAAAATCTAAAACTTCCTTACCCAAAATTTGATCCATGCATTGGATGAACACGGCCACAGAATTTACCAATCCGAAAGGCAAACGTTTAAAATGATAATTTCGTCCTTCGAATATGAAAGCAACATATTGTCTGCTGTTAGGGTGCAACTCTATTTGCCAATATCCACAGACTGCATCCCAAGTACTCATGTACTTACATCCATAGAATTTTTTCATTATTTCTTCAATCTCACCTGGAGACGTGCAGATTAACACCTGGAAATGTTAATGAGCATTTTATTCAACTCCCGAGCATCAAGGCATAGTCTTACTTGACCATCTTTCTTCGGTATAGCTACCAATGGGCTAGTATACGGAGAACTACTTCTTTCAATTATATCTTCCAATATCATTCTTTGAATTTCTTTTCTTGCTGCCTCTTTCAAAGCTTGAGCAATGGGGTATGACCGTTTATTAAAATTTACATTTTCTTTGAACTTTAGTTCACACAGGAAGTTTTTTGCTTTACCTGGTGACTCTGAGAATACTGATTTATATTTATTATAAATTTTTATAAGCTGTTGTTTTTGTTCTACATTAATTATTTCCTGGGCCTGCCTATTTTGAAACTCGATTATCTCTTCTATCTTCTCTTGCCAAATCTTTGATTCTGTTACTTCTGTATTTTTACCTAGGGTTAATCTATTATCCTCCCTAATAAAAAATGAGCTCGGACACTGAGGGGCACTTTGGCTACCAATTATCTCAGCCGCTAACTCACCTTCTTCTGTGCTCAAGGTTACTATAGCCCTGGCCAGATTTATAACTGCAGTGTGTCGCCGTAGCATATCACACCCTATTAACACCCTAAAAGGTAGCCCTTTAGCTACTAAAAATCCCATAGGTATTCCTATTCCACTAGTAGTAACATTCAAAGACACTTGTTTTCTGATTGTTTTATTTTGCTTCCCGGTGGCGCCAATAATTGTTAAATTATTAATTGGTAAAGTAGGTATTCTCTCAGTAGTTAGTTCAGTAATCCGGTCCAGTTCTAATTGATCAATAATTGAAATATTTGCTCCTGTATCAATCATGGCCTCTGCTAACACTCCATTTAATTTTATTTGTATATAGACTATATCATTGTTTGGTGCTGACTCTTTAATTGCTCTTTCTTCCATTAACTCCGCCTGTATATTTTTAAAAAAATGATTTCCGATAATTGTTATTGATCTGTTTAATTTATTATTATGATTAGGTCTGTGGTAAATTCTGTGCCCGGTTGTTTCTAGCAGTGACGGGCAGTCACATCTTCTCACTGCTGGTACCCGTTTCCCCGATTTCCATCATTATTATTATTTGGTTCAACATTTTCATTATGTTGAATATTGTTTACTGGTCTTCTTTCTTCATCACTATCTCTGAATCTAGGTTGTTCTTCACTCCTACTTCTTTGTGGACCTTCTTCTCTCTGATAAGAATCATTTCTGTAATTTCGATTGTTATAATTTTGCCATCTTCCTCGATACCTGTTATTAAAATAATTGTTATTGGCACGTACATAATTTACTCTAGGTCGATTATCTCTAGGTGGTTCATTTTTCCGCTCCTCGGTATTCCCTGACCTCCATCTACTCCTCCTGTAATAAGATTCTTGTTCATAATTCTCTAGTAGCGTTTCCATGACTCCAATAGTTTTTATTTGTCCACTTAATCGTGCGCTTATAATCTTTTCCTCGAAGTGATACGCAATCTTGGTCACCAAACACTCTTCAGGGATCTTTGGGTCTAAATATTTTGCCACACACACCTTCCCCAAAAAATAAGCAGTAGGTGTTTGTCCTATATTGCGGTCATACCTACCATGACAGATATCGTCTCTAATAATGTTTTGCACTGACTCCGACCAGTACTTAAGTTTGAACATTGTTTTGAAACTCCCATAATCACACACCTCGTTCCTGATTACAGTCCACCAATTATCGTTAATGTTTTTGAAAGATTCGTCTAATATACCTTTGATCATGTTCCATCGGTTCTCCTTTGACCTATTCAAAATTTCGTCTACTCTCCCTAAAAATTCGAGTGGGTTTCTGCGATAATCCCGAAAGTTTACACTTTCCCTACTATCTTGGATAACATGATGATTGTTGCATGTAGATCTAGAACTTATTCTATCTACATCCCCTTGTAAGTTTGTTTGTATTTGTTGCAAATTATCTAATTTCTCTGCTTGGCTATGGAACTGATTCTTTACATTCTCTACCGTTTCGTGAAAATCTGTGAATTTACCGTTTAGACTGCTTTTTATACTATCTAACTGGTCATTGTTTTCTTGGCATATGGCCATTATACGAACTTGATTACTTTGTTCCTCCCGGTCCATTCGGGCATCTATTCCTGTTTTGATTTGTTCCATCTTCTCTTCAGTTTTATCTAATCTTTGATTGGTTTCTATTAATTTCTTCTCTGCCTCTTCCTTATATTCATCTACTCTTTGGCTAAGCGTATTACTGACCAGTTCAATTTTACTCTCAAGATTTTCCCTCAACTCCTTATTTAAATTCTCCATCTTACCCTCAATTTGTTTTAAATTTTCATTATTCTCTTCAAATTTTGCATTCATCTCTTCTCTTTGTCCTTCAACAGTTTCTTTCAATTCATGGTATTGTTCATTCATGGTTTGTCTGATATTTCCATGAATGGTCTCTATTTTTTCGTTTAGTTGTTTGACTAAAGTTTCCTGAATGCTATCTATTTTCTCATTGGTTTGTCTGTTTTGTTCCTCCTGTTTCCTAAAATTCTCCTTATTTTCCTCATTGGTTTGCTTTAAGTTGTCCTCCTGTTTCTTAAAATTTTCCTTATTTTCCTCATTGGTTTGCTTCGAGTTTTCCTCCTGTTTCTTAAAATTTTCATATATTTTATCAAATTTCTCGGCTATAAATCTCATCATGTCTTGCCAATTTGGTTCTCTCCTGGCTTCCGCTTTGTCTGGTTGGTCCCCTTGGGCATCCTCTTCAACTATTTCCTTTTCCGTGTTCATAATTGCTTCAGTTTCTTCTTTATCACCCATCGGTTGTTCCATTTCACTGTCTGTAAATATTTCTATCTCTCGTTCCTGTCCACCTACTTCCTTCTCCTTTTCCTCTGCCCTCTTCTTCAATCTGCCTCTGGTATTATGCATTTCTTGTTTTCTCATAACTGCCGACGATAATTAGGTTTTTTGTTATATTATTTTGTTAAATATCTCAAAATTCTTTTCTAATTACAGCCCTTTTATGTTGAGCGCCATTCTGTAACGTCTCGCGGGTATTAGCTAAAGTCAAAGTACCTTTTTGCGATCGTCACTTATGAATTATATTTACTAATGTTCAAATCGATCGGATTTGAAGTTTACCAAAAGAAACAGAAATCGAGTGTGTGTGATTTGGTAGAGATTAAGGAAGTTGTTTAATCTTAGTTAGAAGAGAGAGTAAGAACAATTTTGTTACACCCAGATTATACAATTTCTTATTTTTAAAATTCGCTGTTCATAAGATCAGCTGATTTAGACATCAACCTCAAAATGTTAGGTTAACCAAACACCACGGTTCGGTAATACTCCCCGGTGGATAGTCCTCTTCTTGTCTTACTGAAAATCTACAACAACTACCCTCTACAATAAAGAATACACGATTGATTATTTAACATAAAATATTCAGAGTATTTATTTGTATAATACACTGATTTCCTCTTCTTCCAGTATACAAATATTATAATCGATCTTTTCCAGTCAATAATACATTGGATCGATTTAGTTAGGTAAACATTTGAATTATCATAAAATATATTTTTATGATTTTATAATTTTATCCTTGATTAGACATTAAACAACATATAATTCATTTTTATTAATTTCCCCAGGGTTAAGGGTAAGTTCTTTGTGTTATGAGACGGTCAGAAATGAATAATTATATACTACGCTTTACAAGATAAAAATTAATAAATTTCGAATTTTTGGTTTATTTCATAGTATGTAGTTCCGGATTTGTCCGCAAGAGTGCAGATTATTTCTTTATTATACACATGGGATCATTTACGAAATATGGTAACTGCACCACAATTTGATATGAGGTTTTCTTGGTTAATAAGGATTAACGTTATAACGTTTATATTACCTCTTTCCTCGAAGTTTTTACTTGAATGGAGCTGTTTCTAGTGTTGTAGTTCTAGTTGTTTTGTAATTTCGTTGAAGGTCCCTAAGATACAATGTCGCAAAAACCTCGAAGTGCGGTTCAGCTAGGCCAGATCTTGGAATTGGTTATTTCACTTTTTTATCGGGTAAAGCATGTTATATTTGACATCTGAAGGAGTTTGAACATAAGGTGGATACTGTGAGTTAATTTTTATTCCATTTTTGCACTGTTTCCGAAAGTTTTAAAATGGTTTTAATACAATTTTTGTGACATCACTTTTCTCAACCGAACGGTTTCCAATCGTTTTTAACAATTAATTCATATGTTGTTATATCGTTACTCATAGTAACCAATAATTTTTATATCATTTTTTATTGGTGCCTCTATTTACTTTTGAGTATATAGGCTGTTTTTAATTATTATAAATTTATTTCTTATTTATAGAAAAATAATTCTTTTTAACTTTGGTTTATTATCCAATTTGATTTATTTAAGGTTTTTCCGTTTATTTTCTTATAACCTTGGATATAGGTCTTTAATATTATTATTTCCTTTAATTGAATTTATATATTATTTATTAATTTCTTATAGTATCCTTACACTGCACTATTTTCTTCTGCCATTTTCCTCATACAGTATTATTTTATTTTTTATTATCATCTTATATTTAACTCTTTTATTTTTAACCCTGGGTTATCTTATATTCAAACATAATTATTCTATTAAATATAAAATTAAACGTAGGTACTAAATTTTAGTTGCCTACACAATACAAATCATACAATAATTAACCAAAATACATAACTGGTTAGTAGCAACACAGTCTACTATTATAATCAATTGTTTCTACATCTACAGCACAAGTCGGTAAGATGCTCCCTTCAAAGTCACTTATTTACTCACTGGGTACACTATAACTCACTTGTTACACTTTATATCAATTAAATATAGTTTATAATGTTTGGTGATATAAAGTAATTTAGAGCTAGGTATATTATACCCATTTCTGACCTTTATGGTAGGATAATTAAGTTATCATTTTTTGGGACTGGGTTATGTAACGTTACATAAAGCCCCCCCCCCCACTAGAACAAATTTATTTTCGTTTCACTTGTTTACAAAATAAATTGTTGATTGCTTTGATTTTCATATCTGGTTTTATTCTTCGAGATATCGTTTCATTTCAGACTGGTTGTATACTCCTTTTATTCGGTTATTGTTAATTGCTTTGATTTCATATGTATTATTCCCCTTCACCTGGGTTATGATGTAAGGTCCAGTATAAAGTAAAAGTAACTTCCTCGCAATACCCTCTATAGAACTGGGTAGTTGTCTATTTTTTATTAATGCCTTATCTCCCATTTGGTATGTATCTAACTTTTTCCTTTTATCTTGATCCCTTTTTTGTTGAAGTTCTACTTTATGCAACAATCTGTTGTGCATTTCGACTTTATTGAACTCCACTCTCTCTCCTGGAGGAAAATTTATTAACGATGTGATTTCTCTTGGTGGTGGTTTATCAAACATTACCTGATAAGGGCTGGTTCCGATAGTGTCATGGTATGACCAATTAAGGAAAGTCTCTGCTGGTTCAATGTACTGGCTCCATTTTTTATGTTCTTGGTGACAGTATGTATGTAGAATTCTACCAACTTCCCTTAATACGCGTTCGGCAGGATTACTACTAGGGTGGTATACTGATGTTTTGTATGTCCTTATTTGCCATTTCCTCAATTCTTCTTTCCACATTTTACCTCGAAATTGCGTTCCATGATCAGTTATTATGGTTTCCGGTTTTCCCACTTCAGGTAAGTATTTTTGAATGATTACTTCTAAAATTTTCTTCGTAGTGGCTCTACTGATAGCGTAGAGTTTTGTATATTTGGTATAATGATCAAATATAATAATTATATATTTAAATTTGTCTCCCTCCACTTCTGGGAAAAGGTCCACATATATCTAAGAATGTCTTTTCAAGTTTACTGTTAGATTTTATTGTAATCATGGCTCCCGTTCTCTTCTCGTTATTTATTTTTACTAGCTGGCATATGTTGCAGTTTTTTACTATTAATCTTACTCTCTTATTTATGGCTTTTACATAACAGTGTTCAGATAAAGCTTTAATAACTTTGAGTGGTCCCATGTGACCATATCTTTCATGGTAGTCCTTTATTAGGGCTACTTCTGTTGCTTCTGGCACATACATTTTCCACACATGATCTTTAATGGTTGGATGGATAAAAAGGATTTCTTCATAAACACAGACAAATTTCGTTATTATAGGATCACTTTGTAATATCCGGTCCTTAATTTTTGTTAATTTAGTGTCCATTTGCTGACCTGTTTTTATTTTATTAATTATATCTTGTAACTCCTTTTTCATTTTGATAATGTAATATATCTTTCCAATACTCTCTGGTTCTATTTCACAAGTTCCTTTTCCTAGGTTAATCCGTGACAATCGGTCTGCTATTACATTTTCTTACCCGGGATATATTCCCAGTCTAAATTATACTCTTGAAGTATTAATACCCATCTGGTGAGTCTGCAGTGGTTAATTTACAATTTTTTAAAAATGAAATTGATCTATAATCGGTTCTTATGGTTACTGGGTATCCCAATATAAATGTTCGAAATTTTATACATGAGAACACAACACTCAGCAGTTCTTTTTCAGTTACTGTATAATTCCTCTCACAACTACTCAGTACTCTGCTTGCAAAACTGATGACCCCATGATTTCCTTCCTCATCTTCCTGATATAGCTCACTTCCAAGGCTAATGTTGCTAGCATCACAATTTATGAAAAAACGTTTATTAAAATTTGGGTGGTGTAACATGATGCTGTCCAGAAATTTATTTTTTATTATCTTAAAATTATTATCTTCACTTTCTTCCCATTTCCACTTGTTTTTCTTCGAAAGTAAATATTGGAATTTGGCTGTTACTTCTGAATAATTCTGTTGAAATTTCCTATAATAGTTGCAGATCCCCAGAAAGGATTGTAGTTGTTTTAAGTTTTTTGGTTTAGGAAAATCTTGGATAGCCTTTACCTTCTCATGGTTTAATTCCAGTAGGGGACAGAATGAATCCTAAAAATGGTAAGTCATGTGTGATAAATTTAGATTTATCCAGTTTCAAAGTTATATTATATTGTAACAGTTTATTTAACACTGTTTCCACTCTATTACAATGTTCCTCCCATGTACAAGACGTAATTAATATGTCATCAACATATATTGTAGTAAAATCTAAAACTTCCTTACCCAAAATTTGATCCATGCATTGGATGAACACGGCCACAGAATTTACCAATCCGAAAGGCAAACGTTTAAAATGATAATTTCGTCCTTCGAATATGAAAGCAACATATTGTCTGCTGTTAGGGTGCAACTCTATTTGCCAATATCCACAGACTGCATCCCAAGTACTCATGTACTTACATCCATAGAATTTTTTCATTATTTCTTCAATCTCACCTGGAGACGTGCAGATTAACACCTGGAAATGTTAATGAGCATTTTATTCAACTCCCGAGCATCAAGGCATAGTCTTACTTGACCATCTTTCTTCGGTATAGCTACCAATGGGCTAGTATACGGAGAACTACTTCTTTCAATTATATCTTCCAATATCATTCTTTGAATTTCTTTTCTTGCTGCCTCTTTCAAAGCTTGAGCAATGGGGTATGACCGTTTATTAAAATTTACATTTTCTTTGAACTTTAGTTCACACAGGAAGTTTTTTGCTTTTCCTGGTGACTCTGAGAATACTGATTTATATTTATTATAAATTTTTATAAGCTGTTGTTTTTGTTCTACATTAATTATTTCCTGGGCCTGCCTATTTTGAAACTCGATTATCTCTTCTATCTTCTCTTGCCAAATCTTTGATTCTGTTACTTCTGTATTTTTACCTAGGGTTAATCTATTATCCTCCCTAATAAAAAATGAGCTCGGACACTGAGGGGCACTTTGGCTACCAATTATCTCAGCCGCTAACTCACCTTCTTCTGTGCTCAAGGTTACTATAGCCCTGGCCAGATTTATAACTGCAGTGTGTCGCCGTAGCATATCACACCCTATTAACACCCTAAAAGGTAGCCCTTTAGCTACTAAAAATCCCATAGGTATTCCTATTCCACTAGTAGTAACATTCAAAGACACTTGTTTTCTGATTGTTTTATTTTGCTTCCCGGTGGCGCCAATAATTGTTAAATTATTAATTGGTAAAGTAGGTATTCTCTCAGTAGTTAGTTCAGTAATCCGGTCCAGTTCTAATTGATCAATAATTGAAATATTTGCTCCTGTATCAATCATGGCCTCTGCTAACACTCCATTTAATTTTATTTGTATATAGACTATATCATTGTTTGGTGCTGACTCTTTAATTGCTCTTTCTTCCATTAACTCCGCCTGTATATTTTTTAAAAAATGATTTCCGATAATTGTTATTGATCTGTTTAATTTATTATTATGATTAGGTCTGTGGTAAATTCTGTGCCCGGTTGTTTCTAGCAGTAACGGCGAATAATCAGACTGCTTCTCCTATTTGCGAAGATGGATACTTAGATGTGCATAACTTCAGCGTAATTAAAGAAGATTTCATCATGTATGATACGAATTTTTCTATAGAATATAATGATGACACTGAAATCTTTGGAAACGTCCAAGATGATCAAAATCAATATGGAATTGGAATGACGTTGAATAAAGCCTTGCTTACATTATTCAATTATCATCAAGCTGGAATCTTAAATTTCATCATCAAAATCTATTGGGGTAATGTATTATGATAACAAATTTTATCTTACGGATTCACATTCTTGCGGTCTAAACGGTGAGAGTGTTATACATGATCTTGGCAGAGCTTGTATAATTGAATGTGATACAATTCCAGAACTTGAACGCCTATGTAAGCAATCAATAGGTTCACAAAATCAACAATTCACGACAAATTATATAAAAGTTAATATAAAATATGACCCTGTCTTGGAACGTGTAAGAGAATACGAGGAAAGAGAAGAAGAAAACATGTATTCGACAGCTAGAGATGCGCCCTCTGAACAACCAGAACAAGTATTAGTACAAACAAGTGTTATGGCTCCAATCGATTTTGGGGAACCAGATGTCGAACAACAATACGAATTATCAAATGAATTGAATAAAATTATTCAAAAAACAAAAGATAACATTGTTAATGTTTGCCATGAACTGAAAGCAGAAGAATTTAGTTGGTTTTATCTTTTCCCATTTCGAATCAATGGGTTAAAAGAACCTTCAAGACGAGTGAAAATTAGCCATTTGGATTACTTTCAGTTTAGAATTCTCGGAAAAGATACAAGATTCCAAAGAAATGATTATCTTTTCTATGCATTATCCATGTTTGAGAGTGAACGTGTAAGGTCTACTATTTCAGCTTGTGGAAAAAAAATTGAAGGTGAAAGTGGAATGGTTGACGACGTGCATTTATACTTTAAAAACTTAAGAGGTACAGCAGCTTACTGGCGAAAAGCTTTGTATGAATTGATTGCAATGATTAAATGCATCGGCACACCTCACTATTTTATAACATTTAGTTGCAATGATTTACATTGGTTGGATATGAGAAAAGCATTGTTGATTGCAGGTGGAAGGCCAAATGTGGATCCAAACGATCTTGATATACATGAAACGCAATGTTTGATTGAAAAGTATCCCGTTATCGTCTCTCGACATTTTATGCTTCGTTTCAGTGCATTAATGAAATTTTTGAGAAATAATTGTGATGTGTTTGGAGGCAAACTACTAGACTTTTGGTGGCGAGTTGAATTTCAAAATCGAGGGAGCCCTCATCTTCATATGATCGTATGGATTGAAAATCATCCTACAATCGATTTAGAAGAAGGTTTACGTCGAATAGATAAAATTTGCTCTTGTGAATTACCATCAGAGGAATCAGATTTGCACGAATTAGTAATGAAATGTCAAGTTCACCGACACACAATCACATGTAAAAAGAATAATACAACATGTAGATTCAGTTTTCCTCGTCAAGAATGTGCTGAAACTAAAATTGTTGCTCATTCATCAGATGATTTTATTCGGAGTGGGGGTTGAATATGTTTGTTGAAGCGTCGTAAGGAAGATAGATGGATTAATAATTACAATCCCATTTTATTAAAAATGTGGAAAGGCAATATGGATATACAAACTTGTGGATCAAATGAGGCAATAGCATACTACATTGGCAAATATTTATCGAAATCTGAGCCAACAGAGCTGAATTCAGGTATTGCGCAAGCAATTAAAGAAATACAGCATGAAGAAAGTGATACTGCTCGTAGACTGTTCAAGATATGTATGAGAATATTGCAGAAAAGACAAGTATCAGCATGTGAATGTGTACTTAGATTATGCCATCTTCACTTAAGAGAAAGTTCCAGAAAATGTGTTTTCTCAATACACGAAAACCTCAACAGCGATACAAGGTGTTGAAATTTGATGCTTTAGGCCGTGGGATCGGATATTGTGCAAATATATTTGAGCGATACCAAAAAAGGCCTGTTCAACATAACGACTACGACTTTGAAAACATGAGTTTGCTCGAATTCACAATGTGATTTGAACCATACTATAATAAAAAACAAGATGAAAATGAAGAATCCATTGACCAGTATGAAAATGAGGTTGTACAATCTAGAAATAAACCAGCAGTTGTACAGGTACCTTACTTCAAGGCATCAGATGATCCAGAAAATTACTATTATAGTATGCTTTTGCAATACTTACCTTATCGTGTTGAAAGTGAATTGTTTGCAGACTACAATAATTTAAAAGAAGCATTTATGGCTCGAGAAGAAAAAAAGAAACGCATGAACGAGCACATGCAATTGTTTAGAAAACGAGACCAACAACTCGAGAATGCAATGAATCAAGTACATGCTTTCGAGATACTCAATGAAGAGCCTGTTTATACAGATTACAAGAATAATGTAATTCTGTATAATTATACAGAAGTACAAGAACGACCAATGAATGAAGGTGAATTCCAACAAGCCCAGCGAGCAATGAATTTTGGACAAAGAGAACTGTTTTCATTCATTACGCGAAACGTTCACGACCAAATCATGAACGGCATTAAAGATCGCATTCGATTATTCATTACAGGAAATGCAGGAACAGGATAGAGTTTCACATTACATCTTCTTAAAAATCAGGTTAATAGATGTTATGGAAAAAATGCTGTAAAGGTATGTGCACTACTTGGAGTAGCAGCACGATTAGTTGGAGGCTATACGTTACACAGCACTTTGAAGCTGCCTGTTCAAAAAGATGGAAGGATTTTACAAATGCCTCTTTTGAGTGGACTTTACTTAAGACAAATGTGTCTGCAGTGAAAATATATTGAATTTATATTTATAGATGAAATATCAATGGTACCTTAAGAAATGTTATGCATGACTGATTCAAGATTAAAGCAATTAAAGAATTGTGATGAGTTTTTCGGGGGTATCAATGTTATATTATTTGGTGATCTAATGCAGCTACCTCCTGTCAGAGGAAGTCAAGTATTCCACCAGCCTCTCCATCTAGTGCCGGCAACACATTTGTGGCGATTGTTTACTCTACATGAACTTACTGGGAATATGAGACAACAAGGAGATACAACTTTTATTGATATTCTCAGCGCTTTAAGAATTGGAAAACTTACAGCTGAACATATTGGGATATTAATGAAAAAAGTCAGTAATAAAGCGACTGGTGAGTTTTCAATTGAAAGAGCTCTAAGAATCTATCCTACAAATGAGCAAATGTTTAAACATAATCAGGCAGTAATTAACCATTTCAAAAGTAAAGGAATCACAATGAATGTAATAAAAGCTCAAGATACACTAGTGGATGCCATTCGGAGCATGGAGGATAAAAATTTGGATAATATCATCCCGACTGATATCAATAAAACAGGAGGTATGGCAAAACAGTTGGAAATTTTTGTAGGGGCAAAAATTAAGTTACGTTCAAACATAGATCTTAATAAAGGTCTTGTGAATGGTGCGATTGGATTTATCACAGAAATCATATGGCCATATTTTCGCCGCGAACAAGTGTACAAAGAAGACATACCGTCAGTTCGTGTGGACTTTGGCCAAGGTGAAATACATAAAATTGATCCAATGTCTGTCCAATTTCCTGCAAAATTCAGTTATGGCACTGTTGAAAGAAGAATGCTGCCAATGGTCTTGTCGTGGGCTTCAACAGTGCACAAGATGCAAGGCAGTACTGTAGATCATGCGGTTGTTTATTTGGGACCAAAAATGTTTGCAGAAGGACAGGCATATGTCGCTCTTAGTCGAGTCAAATCTTTGGAAGGACTTCAAATTGAATAAATAGATAACACAAAACTTCTTGGAAAAAAACCGTGCAATAATGATGCGTTAGCTGAAATGGACAGAATCCGATCACTTCATCCGAGATAAATATTGTTAAAATATGTATCAAATAATAATAATGATACTGTAAATTATTGTAATTATATTCATTTGTATCTATTTTTTTGTAAATACTACTGTATAGTAAATACCCTGCAATATACGAATGCAATTGTAACATTACTTTAATCACGTGATTATATATATATATACACATTGTAACGTAACAGAGTTGAGGTCCCCGACGTTACATAAAAACTATGTAAATATGATTTAAAACAATGCCCAAAGCCTGTTATAATTAAATACAAGAGGGCCCATCTCACCTGAAGAATGCATTAGAGGTACTTAGTAAGGTTACTAAGTAATAAAGCATCAAAAGTGTACCTATATCTAAATTATGTAATGAGTCGTATGAGATGTAAAACATAAACATTGTGTATAGTGGGAGGAGTTTAATGTGTAGGAGTTGAGTATAATATACTGTTCAATTAATATTTAATGTGTTATAAAATGTACTTGGTGTTGTGCTGTAGCATGATATAGTGTTTACAGGACATTTATTTTATGTTTTGTGGATAGTAAGTGTGGAGCTGTTGCTTTAAAGAAGTACTTAGTCAGTGGTACTCCTTTTATTTATGTTAAAATTGTATTTAAATAATTAAGTATAAGTACATGTATTAGGTATGATATTATGTTAAATGTATTTACTTTAATTGATTAATGAAGATGTTTAAAATAATGTTTGTACACTTGGCCAGGAAGGCAACAATTGTTAATAAGTTGGCAAGTAGTTCTTATAGTTATGTTAAAAAACAATGAAGGGTTCAATGATGAACTAAATAATATAATGAATTGAAACCAGGAAATTAAAATTGATGTAAGTGGCCATAAGCCAGTGACTATTTGTACAGTAGGTCAGGTAAAGAAAAATTAAGTTAAAAACAAAACAATATTATAACAGGTGTAATAAAACCGGTAGGCCTAAATTCGATATTTGTAAAAGGAAATTAATACCTTTTTAATAAGTCCAGTCAGATGAAATTATAGTAAAATATATATGGTTTAGTAAGGCAGATTAAGTGAGAGTTTTAAGTAATTTGGTGTAATTCCAAGCATGGAGTATTTTATATAAAAAGAGTAGTAATATTTTCTAATTCTGGCTCTAGGATATCGAATATTATCCAATGACAGAAAGTAATGGTTGTTAGGGTAACTAAAATGCAAGAAAATTTGTTGATTTCAACATTCGATTGTTATCTGCTAATGGGTGAAGTTAAATTAATACGAATCCAGAAGAAAATTTAAAAAAACCTAATATTGGATTGTTATATGCTATTGGGAACAGTTCAGTAGACGAATTAAACATAAAATAAAATAAAAAGGAATAAACCTTAATAAATCTAATATCTTAAAGCCAACCCATTCAAACAAAACTGATGAATAATTACCGAACTAGATTTTGGAAAATATAATTATACACCTCCCAACGGTAGCGGAATTACTAATTTCTTCTTCAAACTAATTCCATTAGAAATAATGATGAACCCGATTTACAATTGAACCAAGATACTTACTGAATGAACAAGAAGTCAAAATTAATGAAATTATAAACCAAATACACACAAGAACCTTTGGTACTGGAGAAATAAACCTCACTTCCAAGAGATTGAAGAAATTATAATACTACACCAATTTCACTGGGACCGGCATCCACAAGGATCGCGAAGAAGAATGAAGAACAGAAGAATTCCTGTTACACTCCGGGACATCAACTTTCCACCTTTATTGATAATCTGGACACATTTTCTGGCCAAAAGTAACCTCATCAGGACATCTTCATGCAGTTGTAAACAGACACGGCTATCTTGAGAATCGCATTGTATGGTAACACCAGCTTATATTTAATTTTAAGAATTAATAACAATTTGTAATACTTAGTAACCTTAATTTTGCATTACCTGGCCTTACTAATCGTTAAAAGAATCACACGTACCCTGGAATAAGAGATAAACAAAAATTATATTTAAATTGTATTATACAGTACTAGTTCATTAACAAATCGATTCAGCATTGTACGATCGATATTACGATCAAATAAACTGTGAAGAATACTGCTGGAAATTAAAAAGTAATATAAATAAAGAAGCCTTCTTGTATGTAATGATGTTCTGTGTTATTGTAGAATAGGTATTGTATTTTGATGGGAGAGTAATTTACAGATAAAGAAGGTGATCAAACTATCAAGTGAAACTAACTAACCTATAAAAGTAAGTCAATTACGAATAACAGCACTTGCTGCAGACAGCTGGTGGGACGAGAGAGTGCCAAACTAATGTATTCTCTTCGCCACATTTGAATTCATTTAAATAATACGGACCAAATAGGGTTGGAGAGAATTACCGAATCATTAACTAAGATACCTGTAATATAGAGTTATTCTCTGGTAAAACGCTTAGTAATTGATCAACACAGGGCTATGTTCAACATAAGAGTTGCAGCAATGATATAATAAATAAATTTTTTATTTATTAATATTGAGTTGCAGGAGTCGCATCTACAATAACATAATAAACATTTCCTTTAATTAAGTGAGAGTTTCTTTACAAATTGTCGCTCAACGAGTGGGCTTTAGTTAAGTAAAAAATTACGCTATTACTTAACTGGAGCAGGCAACTATTAGAGGCACATGAATGCATACTAGAGGTGTTTCTAAAAGGATGGAGAAGGAGCAAGAAGTGGAAGAAGATAGACGGGAGGAAGAAGCAGAAATAGTTACAGACGTTGAAAAGGAACAACAGGCGGGTGACAAGGAGGAAGCCAGAGGTGATATGGATTTACTAAAACTATGGGAATTAATTAAAGAAGATTCCAAGAAACAGAAGGAAGCCAATGATGAAAATTACAAATGAATGGAGGTTCAGAATAAACAAACTAATGAAAATTTTAGGAAACAAAATAAGAACACTAATGAGAGTTTAAGACAAATTAAAGAGGATAATAGACAAACTAATGAAAAAATAGACAGTATCAAAGAAGATAATAGACAAACTAATGAAACAATAGACAGTATCAACGAAAACTCAAAGAAACAAAACGAAATTTTGAGTGAGAACTTAATCAAACTAATGAATGAGAAGTTTGACAAAAATAAAGAGGAAAATGATGAGAATAACCGGCTGATAAATGAAAGTTTAAACCAAATCAATGAAAAGTTTGACAGGAATGACGAGAGTTTGAGACAGATTCAGGACGATAACAAACTAATGAACGAAAAACTTGAGGAAAACAATAAACGAATGAAAGAAGATCTTAAGAAAATCAATGAGGACAACCTTATACAAATCAATGAGAGAACTGAGCATTCTAACAAGGAATTAAGGGAAACTATGGATAAACAGAATGGAGTATTATGACAAGCTCTCCATAAGAAAATCGAGGACGTCAGTGAGGCAATCAGCCAGAAGGTAGGTAAGAACAACGGCGAAAGAAAACAGGAGATAGCTGAAACAAATAGAAAACTGAGAGTGACCGATGAATCTGTTACACGAAATAGGGCTGAACTAGAGGTCAAGATAGGCCAGATAGAAGAAGAAAACCGGGTTGAAGTGGAATCACTACGAACAGATTTTGGAAACCAGCATCGAAACCTAGATATGGTCGTAAACGAAGTACAGGAACAAGGACAACGTAACCAGGAGAGAATCGAGAACCTCCAATGGTCAGCTGACAACCGACCGATCACTGTTCCATACACACAACCTATAGACAACCGGGAAACCATCAACTTTAAGTCGTATAAGGGAAACCCAATGGAATTCTTGAAACGGGTCGGCGAACAACTAATGAGAATTGGTGAAAACAGGTGGCCAGTAATTCGTAGTTACCTGGACGAACATTTCAAGGAAACCTATGATAACTGGTGGACAGTCACCAGGCACGACATCCGAAGCTACGAAGAATTTAAGATGATGGCATTTAAAGCCAGGTACTGGTCAGACGCCACCCAGAATGTAGTAAGGGAGAGCATCAGCTATGGAAGGTATGACGCCAGCAGAGGGACAACGCTCACCGCCTACTTCCTTGGAAAAGTGTGTGTGGCGAGACACCTTGAACCAAAAATCCCGGAGGAAATCATCGTCACCAGGCTAGCATACCACTATGATAACGGGATATCAATAGCACGATCAGGTGGACAGATAAAAACGATACAGGCCATTTCAACGCTATTGGAAGAGCACGAGCGTGAGGTGCATTATAGAAGGAGTCGGCAGAGAAACGACCGGTACGGGAGCAGGGATATCCCAGACTACAACAACAGAAACAATAACAATAACAACCACGAGACGCATAACCGGCCGAACTATAATGGCAGGCCAGGTAATTATGGTAATGAGACATACCAATGGCAAAACAACAACAACAGCCAAAGGAACAACGGAAACAATTACGGGAATAGACAGAATATTCCAAACAACCAATATAACCGGTCGTACAACCCGAATTACCAGAATCAGAACACAAACAACCGGAATTATAATAACAATAACCGCAACCCGAACAACCAGAATCAAAACTACAGGAGAGTTAATTATGTGGGGGCGGACAGTAGCGGTAACGGGAGAGCATACTACCAAGGACGTCGGAGTTTTAATAGGGACACTGACTGGAACCAAGATAACAATAATGATAGAAGAGATACTAGGACTAATGTAGGCAGGAGTCGGAGTCAGGAGGACTACCGCCAAGTTAACTATGAAGAGGACCGTCAACGGCCGGAACCCAGGTCAACGGGAAATGAAAATAATCAAACGAACCAAACCGGCAGAGGAGACGAAGAATCCGAGCCGCTTTTAAACTCCACACGGCAGTGAAAACACCAGTCATGAGTACTAGTAACCATGGATGATAAGTGTATAATAAACATAGTATGTCAACCCCAAAATTCAAAAAGCACGTAAGGACAACTTACTCAAGTTATTTCGAAACAATATAATTTAAAATAAAAAGACTAAAACCCCAAAATTCAAAAACTATGTAAGGACAACTTACTTAAGATATTTTGCAACAATTTGATTTAATAAACAGTAAAACACCAAGAGTATGTAAGAACAGATTATTAAATAATATTTATAAAGAATTGATTTAAAATGAAATAATAGGAAAAAGTAATATTTTTATGGGAACAAAAAGAAGAATAAATAAATAAAAACAATTGATGGTAATGTGCTCAGATAAGAAGAAAAAAGAATAATTTAATGACTACAATGAAGCTGAAGGAGGATGATAATTAATACAACTATAATTTAGAATTTCTCGGAATTGAAGATTATATAAGAAGAAATGATACGGAGAAAATATGTCACAAGGAGGAAAGTCAAAAGGATTTTAAAATAATGCCTATCAATAATGTTATATGCTATTAGTTAATGGAAAAGAAGAAGGAATCAAGAAGAAGAAGAAATATATACTTTAATGCAAACAGCAACAGTATGAAGAATCCCAAAGGTGTTTAGTATTAGTCGCTAATCGACTACTTGTAATTTTTTTTATTATAACGAATTGACCGTAGAAATGTTCCGGCAATAATTTTCATGAGCAGGGATGATGTTCCCCTGGTCTCAGAAGGTGTAAGGATGGACAGCGGAGTTATGGACCCAAAAGTGGCCACCCGAACTGGTACCACCGCACAGGATAGGGAAAAATGTTAGGGAAATTGAATATTTAAGGGATAATATATAAAATAGCTGAAAAGAGTGATATTAGATTCCAGAAGTATAGATGAAGAAAATAGAAGGAAGACAGCAGACAGAAACTTAATTGAGAAAGCGAATTTATAGAAGTAAATAAGAAAATAAGTGTTAAAACAAGTTTTTTATGATTAGTGTGATCAGTCCTTATCAAGTAAAATGTGGAAGTACCACTACCCAGAGAAATAAATAATTGATGAATTTGCCTCCAAGAGAGAGAGAGAGAGTTGAGTAGGAAAACAGCAATTACCATTAACCGAATAACAGGTATATAACCAAACGGAAATAAAAAAAAAATATATTATGAGTAAAAGGTTAACCTTATCAGGAACGAACTATAAGTTTATTTTTACTAAACTTCATTGAGCCAAAATAAACTTCTTTCGAAGGGGGAGTATTATGTAACGTAACAGAGTTGAGGTCCCCGACGTTACATAAAAAACTATGTAAATATGATTTAAAACAATGCCCAAAGCCTGTTATAATTAAATACAAGAGGGCCCATCTCACCTGAACAATGCATTAGAGGTACCTAGTAAAGTTACTAAGTAATAAAGCATCAAAAGTGTACCTAAATCTAAATTATGTAATGAGTAGTATGAGATGTAAAACATAAACATTGTGTATAGTGGGAGGAGTTTAATGTGTAGGAGTTGAGTATAATATACTGTTCAATTAATATTTAATGTGTTATAAAATGTACTTGGTGTTGTGCTGTAGCATGATATAGTGTTTACAGGATATTTATTTTATAGTTGTCTTGATTATTCATCTCTTCTTTCACAGCACTAACACTTATCTAAAAATGAACTTTTTCTTGTGAAAACTTACTTTTTTCATTGGACGTGTTACGGCGTACGTATCCGCCTTCTTCAGCTTTGAGTCAGACTGCCATCATTTCGTAACGGTTGTTGTGTGGAAGGTGTAGTGGGGGTGGTGTGTGGAGGAAGGGGATTGGCGCAGGGATTCAACTTGATGTTTGTTTTATGTAAAATTGTGTCAAAAAGTGATTGTGATTTATATTGTAATTGATCGTTAAGTATGTTGTTTGGTTGTGTTGTGTGGTGTTTATATATTCCGTATTGTTCAGTTGTGTTGAGTTTTCGACCTTTAGGTAAGTAATGTAAAATTTCAAGATTAGTGTCTATGTTGGTGTAACTGTGGTTTTCTGTGTGTATGTGTGTGGCGAATGCGGAGTGTATATTGTTGTTGGTTAGAGCTTTTAAGTGTTCAGAATAATGGGATGAAAAAGATCTTCCCGTCTGGCTGATGTAGAAACTATTGCAGTCATTACACTTTAATTTGTAAACACCTGTTTTGTTATATTTGTCTATGTCTGTGTTTGTATTATTGATGTGTTTTTTGATGGTATTGGTTGTTCTGTATGCTATTTTGTATTTGTGTTTTCTGAATGTGTTGGCGATTTTGTGTGTGTAGGAGTTGTGGTATGTGAGTGTGATGTATTTATTGTGTTGTGTGTTGATGGTATTTTGTGTTTTGTTGTTTTTGTTTTTGATGCGTTTGTGTAGTGTATTTATTAAATTAGGGTTGTAACCGTTTTTGATTGCTATGTATTTTATTGTGTTGAGTTCGTCGGTGTAATCTTGTTTATTTAAGGGTATTTTAGTTAGTCTATGGAGCATATGGTTGAAGGCTGCATGTTTATGTTGTGTTGGGTGGTTTGATGTGTTGTGTATAACCATGTCAGTTGTGGTTGGTTTCCTGTATATTTTGTACGTGTGTGTATTGTTAATTTTGTTAATTGTTAGGTCTAGAAAATTTATACTATTGTTTTGTTCAATTTCCAGTGTAAATTTTAATTTGTGGTGTATAGTGTTTATGTATTTGTGGAAGTTTTCAACTTGTCTTGTGTTGCCTTTGAATAAAAGTAATATATCATCTACATACCTGTGCCAGTATATAATTTTGTTAGTGTATTTGTTGTTGTTTATTATGTGGTTCTGTTCTATGTTGTGTATATATATTTCTGCTAGTATACCTGATATGGGGGATCCCATCGGGAGACCTTCTGTTTGTGTGTATAGTAGTGTAGTTTTTGTGTATAGTGACAATAGTAAAATGTTGATAAGAAATAAACCAGCAGTTGTACAGGTACCTTACTTCAAGGCATCAGATGATCCAGAAAATTACTATTATAGTATGCTTTTGCAATACTTACCTTATCGTGTTGAAAGTGAATTGTTTGCAGACTACAATAATTTAAAAGAAGCATTTATGGCTCGAGAAGAAAAAATGAAACGCATGAACGAGCACATGCAATTGTTTAGAAAACGAGACCAACAACTCGAGAATGCAATGAATCAAGTACATGCTTTCGAGATACTCAATGAAGAGCCTGTTTATACAGATTCTGATAATTATGCAGAAGTACAAGAATGACCAATGAATGAAGATGAATTCCAACAAGCCCAGCGAGCAATGAATTTTGGACAAAGAGAACTGTTTTCATTCATTACGCGAAACGTTCACAACCAAATCATGAATGGCATTAAAGATCGCATTCGATTATTCATTACAGGAAATGCAGGAACAGAATAGAGTTTCACATTACATCTTCTTAAAAATCAGGTTAATAGATGTTATGGAAAAAATGCTGTAAAGGTATGTGCACTAACTGGAGTAGCAGCACGATTAGTTGGAGGCTCTACGTTACACAGCACTTTGAAGCTGCCCGTTCAAATGGAAGGATTTTACAAATGCCTCTTTTGACTGGACTTTACTTAAGACAAATGCGTCTGCAGTGGAAATATATTGAATTTATATTTATAGATGAAATATCAATGGTACCTTACGAAATGTTATGCATGATTGATTCAAGATTAAAGCAATTAAAGAATTGTGATGAGTTTTTCGGGGGTATCAATGTTATATTATTTGGTGATCTAATGCAGCTACCTCCTGTCAGAGGAAGTCAAGTATTCCACCAGCCTCTCCATCTAGTGCCGGCAACACATTTGTGGCGATTGTTTACTCTACATGAACTTACTGGGAATATGAGACAACAAGGAGATACAACTTTTATTCATATTCTCAGCGCTTTAAGAATTGGAAAACTTACAGCTGAACATATTGGGATATTAATGAAAAAAGTCAGTAATAAAGCGACTGGTGAGTTTTCAATTGAAAGAGCTCTAAGAATCTATCCTACAAATGAGCAAATGTTTAAACATAATCAGGCAGTAATTAACCATTTCAAAAGTAAAGGAATCACAATGAATGTAATAAAAGCTCAAGATACACTAGTGGATGCCACTCGGAGCATGGAGGATAAAAATTTGGATAATATCATCCCGACTGATATCAATAAAACAGAAGGTATGGCAAAAGAGTTGGAAATTTTTGTAGGGGCAAAAATTAAGTTACGTTCAAACATAGATCTTAATAAAGGTCTTGTGAATGGTGCGATTGGATTTATCACAGAAATCATATGGCCATATTTTCGCCGCGAACAAGTGTACAAAGAAGACATACCGTCAGTTCGTGTGGACTTTGGCCAAGGTGAAATACATAAAATTGATCCAATGTCTGTCCAATTTCCTGCAAAATTCAGTTATGGCACTGTTGAAAGAAGAATGCTGCCAATGGTCTTGTCGTGGGCTTCAACAGTGCACAAGATGCAAGGCAGTACTGTAGATCATGCGGTTGTTTATTTGGGACCAAAAATGTTTGCAGAAGGACAGGCATATGTCGCTCTTAGTCGAGTCAAATCTTTGGAAGGACTTCAAATTGAATAAATAGATAACACAAAACTTCTTGGAAAAAAACCGTGCAATAATGATGCGTTAGCTGAAATGGACAGAATCCGATCACTTCATCCGAGATAAATATTGTTAAAATATGTATCAAATAATAATAATGATACTGTAAATTATTGTAATTATATTCATTTGTATCTATTTTTTTGTAAATACTACTGTATAGTAAATACCCTGCAATATACGAATGCAATTGTAACATTACTTTAATCACGTGATTATATATATATATATACACATTGTAACGTAACAGAGTTGAGGTCCCCGACGTTACATAAAAACTATGTAAATATGATTTAAAACAATGCCCAAAGCCTGTTATAATTAAATACAAGAGGGCCCATCTCACCTGAAGAATGCATTAGAGGTACCTAGTAAGGTTACTAAGTAATAAAGCATCAAAAGTGTACCTAAATCTAAATTATGTAATGAGTAGTATGAGATGTAAAACATAAACATTGTGTATAGTGGGAGGAGTTTAATGTGTAGGAGTTGAGTATAATATACTGTTCAATTAATATTTAATGTGTTATAAACTGTACTTGGTGTTGTGCTGTAGCATGATATAGTGTTTACAGGATATTTATTTTATGTTTTGTGGATAGTAAGTGTGGAGCTGTTGCTTTAAAGAAGTACTTAGTCAGTGGTACTCCTTTTATTTATGTTAAAATTGTATTTAAATAATTAAGTATAAGTACATGTATTAGGTATGATATTATGTTAAATGTATTTACTTTAATTGATTAATGAAGATGTGTAAAATAATGTTTGTACACTTGGCCAGGAAGGCAACAAGTGTTAATAAGTTGGCAAGTAGTTCTTATAGTTATGTTAAAAAACAATGAAGGGTTCAATGATGAACTAAATAATATAATGAATTGAAACCAGGAAATTAAAATTGATGTAAGTGGCCATAAGCCAGTGACTATTTGTACAGTAGGTCAGGTAAAGAAAAATTAAGTTAAAAACAAAACAATATTATAACAGGTGTAATAAAACCAGTAGGCCTAAATTCGATATTTGTAAAAGGAAATTAATACCTTTTTAATAAGTCCAGTCAGATGAAATTATAGTAAAATATATATGGTTTAGTAAGGCAGATTAAGTGAGAGTTTTAAGTAATTTGGTGTAATTCCAAGCATGGAGTATTTTATATAAAAAGAGTAGTAATATTTTCTAATTCTGGCTCTAGGATATCGAATATTATCCAATGACAGAAAGTAATGGTTGTTAGGGTAACTAAAATGCAAGAAAATTTGTTGATTTCAACATTCGATTGTTATCTGCTAATGGGTGAAGTTAAATTAATACGAATCCAGAAGAAAATTTAAAAAAACCTAATATTGGATTGTTATATGCTATTGGGAACAGTTCAGTAGACGAATTAAACATAAAATAAAATAAAAAGGAATAAACCTTAATAAATCTAATATCTTAAAGCCAACCCATTCAAACAAAACTGATGAATAATTACCGAACTAGATTTTGGAAAATATAATTATACACCTCCCAACGGTAGCGGAATTACTAATTTCTTCTTCAAACTAATTCCATTAGAAATAATGATGAACCCGATTTACAATTGAACCAAGATACTTATTGAATGAACAAGAAGTCAAAATTAATGAAATTATAAACCAAATATACACAAGAACCTTTGGTACTGGAGAAATAAACCTCACTTCCAAGAGATTGAAGAAATTATAATACTACACCAATTTCACTGGGACCGGCATCCACAAGGATCGCGAAGAAGAATGAAGAACAGAAGAATTCCTGTTACACTCCGGGACATCAACTTTCCACCTTTATTGATAATCTGGACACATTTTCTGGCCAAAAGTAACCTCATCAGGACGTCTTCATGCAGTTGTAAACAGACACGGCTATCTTGAGAATTGCATTGTATGGTAACACCAGCTTATATTTAATTTTATACACTAAGAATTAATAACAATTTGTAATACTTAGTAACCTTAATTTTGCATTACCTGGCCTTACTAATCGTTAAAAGAATCACACGTACCCTGGAATAAGAGATAAACAAAAATTATATTTAAATTGTATTATACAGTACTAGTTCATTAACAAATCGATTCAGCATTGTACGATCGATATTACGATCAAATAAACTGTGAAGAATACTGCTGGAAATTAAAAAGTAATATAAATAAAGAATCCTTCTTGTATGTAATGATGTTCTGTGTTATTGTAGAATAGGTATTGTATTTTGATGGGGGAGTAATTTACAGATAAAGAAGGTGATCAAACTATCAAGTGAAACTAACTAACCTATAAAAGTAAGTCAATTACGAATAACAGCACTTGCTGCAGACAGCTGGTGGGACGAGAGAGTGCCAAACTAATGTATTCTCTTCGCCACATTTGAATTCATTTAAATAATACGGACCAAATAGGGTTGGAGAGAATTACCGAATCATTAACTAAGATACCTGTAATATAGAGTTATTCTCTGGTAAAACGCTTAGTAATTGATCAACACAGGGCTATGTTCAACATAAGAGTTGCAGCAATGATATAATAAATAAATTTTTTATTTATTAATATTGAGTTGCAGGAGTCGCATCTACAATAACATAATAAACATTTCCTTTAATTAAGTGAGAGTTTCTTTACAAATTGTCGCTCAACGAGTGGGCTTTAGTTAAGTAAAAAATTACGCTATTACTTAACTGGAGCAGGCAACTATTAGAGGCACATGAATGCATACTAGAGGTGTTTCTAAAAGGATGGAGAAGGAGCAAGAAGTGGAAGAAGATAGACGGGAGGAAGAAGCAGAAATAGTTACAGATGTTGAAAAGGAACAACAGGCGGGTGACAAGGAGGAAGCCAGAGGTGATATGGATTTACTAAAACTATGGGAATTAATTAAAGAAGATTCCAAGAAACAGAAGGAAGCCAATGATGAAAATTACAAACGAATGGAGGTTCAGAATAAACAAACTAATGAAAATTTTAGGAAACAAAATAAGAACACTAATGAGAGTTTAAGACAAATTAAAGAGGATAATAGACAAACTAATGAAAAAATAGACAGTATCAAAGAAGATAATAGACAAACTAATGAAAAAATAGACAGTATCAACGAAAACTCAAAGAAACAAAACGAAATTTTGAGTGAGAACTTAATCAAACTAATGAATGAGAAGTTTGACAAAAATAAAGAGGAAAATGATGAGAATAACCGGCTGATAAATGAAAGTTTAAACCAAATCAATGAAAAGTTTGACAGGAATGACGAGAGTTTGAGACAGATTCAGGACGATAACAAACTAATGAACGAAAAACTTGAGGAAAACAATAAACGAATGAAAGAAGATCTTAAGAAAATCAATGAGGACAACCTTATACAAATCAATGAGAGATTAAATAAATAATTACCTTATTTTATCCACTAAGTGATCTTCTTTTTCTTTTTAATTACTACATGTTTCAGGGCTTATATCCCCATCTTCAGGTAAAAGCAAATCTACCCTATTATTAGGGTTTCGTTAAAAATTCACAACGACACAAACACATAACACACTTAAATAAATTAACATTGAACATTAAATCTGTATCGGAACACGCTACAAACGAACCAGTGCACTGGCCGAAGTCCGACTTTCAACTGATCCGTACACGCTATTCACGGTTTGTTTTCATAGCTGTGTCATATAGTTTATTTGATTTGAATGATAACTGTTCATTAAGTACCTGATTTTTATTTCTTCTTAAGGCCTTGTATATTTGAAATTCCTCTAAAGCATCCAGTAGTTGACCCTTTTTACCTATATGTAAAGGTTCCAAATTCTCTTTAAATCCAGTGTATGTATGATTTTCGTTTATTAGATGTTGTGCGTAATGCGATACATTATTATTGGGGAACTTCTTAGGTAAATGTTCTTTAAATCTCTCGGAAAATTTTCTCCCCGTCTGGCCTATATAGATTTTATCGCATTCATTACACCGGATTCTATAAACGCCAGAACAATCCTCTAGTAATGCTTTGGTATTAGGCTTAAGTATATTTGTTAATTTGTTCGTGGTCCTGAATGAGACAATATTCCCTAGCTTTTTTAATTCATTATGTAGTGTATTAGGTAGTATGTTTGTATATCTAGCAGAAACATATTGGGTTTTATCTTTAACTTTGTCCAATCGTTTTAATTTATTAGCGTGTTTATATATTATTTTATCAATGATTTTACTATTGTAACCATTCACTATCGCTATATGTTTTATTATATTAATTTCATCGTTATAGTCTTCTATGTCCATCGGTATATTTGTCAATCTATGTGCCAGTGCGTTAAAAGTTGCCATTTTATGTGTATAAGGATGATTGGAACTAGCATGTATGGCTATATCAGTTGTTGTTGGCTTTCTATATATTTTAAAGCTAAGGAGGTTATTACGTTTATATGTGGTTACGTCCAGGAAATTCAACATATTGTTATGTTCTACTTCCATAGTGAATTTAATATTACTGTTTATGCCGTTCAAAAAAGTAAGCAATCCGTCTATCTGTCTAAGAGTACCACCAAAAATTAAAAATGTGTCGTCTACGTACCGTGTGTATGAGATGATTTTATTGTATAACTTGTTTTGGTCAGATAGTATATACTTGTTCTCATAATGATTCATGTAAATCTCCGCTAAAATTCCACTCACCGGTGAACCCATGGCCAGCCCATTTTCCTGGATAAAAAACTTATTGTCGTGTGTAAAGTAATTCTGTTGCACAATTTTCAATAAAAATATAAGTTCATCAATTTGTATCTGTTTTAAGACATTTGTCTTGATTAAAAGTCTCTCGAGAATATTTATCGTCTCTAGCACGGGTATGTTCGTATACAAATTCACTATGTCCATAGATATCAGTTTATGGTTAGGCAGTACTTTAATGTTTTTAACTTTGTTTACAAATCCTATTGTATTTTTTACGCTATGTATGTTGTCCATTACTAAGCTGTTTTTGATGATTATTTGTAGCTTTTTGGCTACATTATAGCTTGGGGCAGTTGTATGATTTATTAAAGGACGTATTGGTATATTAGGTTTGTGTAACTTTGGTAGTCCTCTGAAAGTAGGCGCTTTCGGATTTATATTTTTGATACGTCGTCTAGTTTGAGCATCGAATAAATTAACACATTTATTCACCGCTGAGTTTATGGCTTTTGTATATTTAATGGTGGGGTCATTATTTAGGGTCTTAATATTATTTTCATTTATAAAATCATAGCATTTTTGTGTGTATTCAGTTTTATTGATGATAACTACTGTACTACCTTTATCAGCCTTAGTTATCATTGCGTCAAAATTTTCTAATTTGCGTTTGATGTTCTTCGCGATTTTAATTTCATTACTAGGTCTCATGTTATGCGTCCTACCCGACTGTAATATACGATTTAATTTATAGTTGATAGCTACCTGTGTATCATTCTGAATTTCCTGGTTTTTTATTTGTTTAATGACAGCTTCTGCATTTACAACTTCTCTTATTAACATGTCTTTTCCATAATCAGATAAATTATGTTGTAAACCCTTAGATAATAAACTACATTCTTCATTAGATAGTTCAATGTTCGTGAGGTTATCTACACGCTTATAAAATTTGTGTTTACAAATTATGTTATCTGCTTTGTTTTGCTCGCGGTTCAATTTATCATATTTCTTGTTGTGTCTTGATACAATCGAGATAGCAATGTTCCTTATCTGTCTGTGAATAACTTCTAAAACTTCGTTAATTATGATCGGGTGTATCGAGTTCAGGACCTTCAAATGTGCATTAAATAACAACTTGTTCAGATAATTTTTCTTTTTGTACAAAGCCTTAATTTCTTCCTTAAGCCAAACTTTCTGTGCTTTAATTTTAGTGTTAGATACTGCTATTGATGTGTTTCTTATTTTTATAATAGCAAATTTAGGCGTTATGTCTTGTCTCAAACATCTCTTGATAAACCTGATATTGAGGTTTGCTTTCAATATCTTGGTTTTAAGGTTTTTATATTTATAGACCACTTTTGCTTGATCAGCTTCGATATACATAGTTACCGTTGGTCTCCAGATCACTGTATATGATTAAATAAATAATTACCTTATTTTATCCACTAAGTGATCTTCTTTTTCTTTTTAATTACCACATGTTTCAGGGCTTATATCCCCATCTTCAGGTAAAAGCAAATCTACCCTATTATTAGGGTTTCGTTAAAAATTCACAACGACACAAACACATAACACACTTAAATAAATTAACATTGAACATTAAATCTGTATCGGAACACGCTACAAACGAACCAGTGCACTGGCCGAAGTCCGACTTTCAACTGATCCGTACACGCTATTCACGGTTTGTTTTCATAGCTGTGTCATATAGTTTATTTGATTTGAATGATAACTGTTCATTAAGTACCTGATTTTTATTTCTTCTTAAGGCCTTGTATATTTGAAATTCCTCTAAAGCATCCAGTAGTTGACCCTTTTTACCTATATGTAAAGGTTCCAAATTCTCTTTAAATCCAGTGTATGTATGATTTTCGTTTATTAGATGTTGTGCGTAATGCGATACATTATTATTGGGGAACTTCTTAGGTAAATGTTCTTTAAATCTCTCGGAAAATTTTCTCCCCGTCTGGCCTATATAGATTTTATCGCATTCATTACACCGGATTCTATAAACGCCAGAACAATCCTCTAGTAATGCTTTGGTATTAGGCTTAAGTATATTTGTTAATTTGTTCGTGGTCCTGAATGAGACAATATTCCCTAGCTTTTTTAATTCATTATGTAGTGTATTAGGTAGTATGTTTGTATATCTAGCAGAAACATATTGGGTTTTATCTTTAACTTTGTCCAATCGTTTTAATTTATTAGCGTGTTTATATATTATTTTATCAATGATTTTACTATTGTAACCATTCACTATCGCTATATGTTTTATTATATTAATTTCATCGTTATAGTCTTCTATGTCCATCGGTATATTTGTCAATCTATGTGCTAGTGCGTTAAAAGTTGCCATTTTATGTGTATAAGGATGATTGGAACTAGCATGTATGGCTATATCAGTTGTTGTTGGCTTTCTATATATTTTAAAGCTAAGGAGGTTATTACGTTTATATGTGGTTACGTCCAGGAAATTCAACATATTGTTATGTTCTACTTCCATAGTGAATTTAATATTACTGTTTATGCCGTTCAAAAAAGTAAGCAATCCGTCTATCTGTCTAAGAGTACCACCAAAAATTAAAAATGTGTCGTCTACGTACCGTGTGTATGAGATGATTTTATTGTATAACTTGTTTTGGTCAGATAGTATATACTTGTTCTCATAATGATTCATGTAAATCTCCGCTAAAATTCCACTCACCGGTGAACCCATGGCCAGCCCATTTTCCTGGATAAAAAACTTATTGTCGTGTGTAAAGTAATTCTGTTGCACAATTTTCAATAAAAATATAAGTTCATCAATTTGTATCTGTTTTAAGACATTTGTCTTGATTAAAAGTCTCTCGAGAATATTTATCGTCTCTAGCACGGGTATGTTCGTATACAAATTCACTATGTCCATAGATATCAGTTTATGGTTAGGCAGTACTTTAATGTTTTTAACTTTGTTTACAAATCCTATTGTATTTTTTACGCTATGTATGTTGTCCATTACTAAGCTGTTTTTGATGATTATTTGTAGCTTTTTGGCTACATTATAGCTTGGGGCAGTTGTATGATTTATTAAAGGACGTATTGGTATATTAGGTTTGTGTAACTTTGGTAGTCCTCTGAAAGTAGGCGCTTTCGGATTTATATTTTTGATACGTCGTCTAGTTTGAGCATCGAATAAATTAACACATTTATTCACCGCTGAGTTTATGGCTTTTGTATATTTAATGGTGGGGTCATTATTTAGGGTCTTAATATTATTTTCATTTATAAAATCATAGCATTTTTGTGTGTATTCAGTTTTATTGATGATAACTACTGTACTACCTTTATCAGCCTTAGTTATCATTGCGTCAAAATTTTCTAATTTGCGTTTGATGTTCTTCGCGATTTTAATTTCATTACTAGGTCTCATGTTATGCGTCCTACCCGACTGTAATATACGATTTAATTTATAGTTGATAGCTACCTGTGTATCATTCTGAATTTCCTGGTTTTTTATTTGTTTAATGACAGCTTCTGCATTTACAACTTCTCTTATTAACATGTCTTTTCCATAATCAGATAAATTATGTTGTAAACCCTTAGATAATAAACTACATTCTTCATTAGATAGTTCAATGTTCGTGAGGTTATCTACACGCTTATAAAATTTGTGTTTACAAATTATGTTATCTGCTTTGTTTTGCTCGCGGTTCAATTTATCATATTTCTTGTTGTGTCTTGATACAATCGAGATAGCAATGTTCCTTATCTGTCTGTGAATAACTTCTAAAACTTCGTTAATTATGATCGGGTGTATCGAGTTCAGGACCTTCAAATGTGCATTAAATAACAACTTGTTCAGATAATTTTTCTTTTTGTACAAAGCCTTAATTTCTTCCTTAAGCCAAACTTTCTGTGCTTTAATTTTAGTGTTAGATACTGCTATTGATGTGTTTCTTATTTTTATAATAGCAAATTTAGGCGTTATGTCTTGTCTCAAACATCTCTTGATAAACCTGATATTGAGGTTTGCTTTCAATATCTTGGTTTTAAGGTTTTTATATTTATAGACCACTTTTGCTTGATCAGCTTCGATATACATAGTTACCGTTGGTCTCCAGATCACTGTATATGATTAAATAAATAATTACCTTATTTTATCCACTAAGTGATCTTCTTTTTCTTTTTAATTACCACATGTTTCAGGGCTTATATCCCCATCTTCAGGTAAAAGCAAATCTACCCTATTATTAGGGTTTCGTTAAAAATTCACAACGACACAAACACATAACACACTTAAATAAATTAACATTGAACATTAAATCTGTATCGGAACACGCTACAAACGAACCAGTGCACTGGCCGAAGTCCGACTTTCAACTGATCCGTACACGCTATTCACGGTTTGTTTTCATAGCTGTGTCATATAGTTTATTTGATTTGAATGATAACTGTTCATTAAGTACCTGATTTTTATTTCTTCTTAAGGCCTTGTATATTTGAAATTCCTCTAAAGCATCCAGTAGTTGACCCTTTTTACCTATATGTAAAGGTTCCAAATTCTCTTTAAATCCAGTGTATGTATGATTTTCGTTTATTAGATGTTGTGCGTAATGCGATACATTATTATTGGGGAACTTCTTAGGTAAATGTTCTTTAAATCTCTCGGAAAATTTTCTCCCCGTCTGGCCTATATAGATTTTATCGCATTCATTACACCGGATTCTATAAACGCCAGAACAATCCTCTAGTAATGCTTTGGTATTAGGCTTAAGTATATTTGTTAATTTGTTCGTGGTCCTGAATGAGACAATATTCCCTAGCTTTTTTAATTCATTATGTAGTGTATTAGGTAGTATGTTTGTATATCTAGCAGAAACATATTGGGTTTTATCTTTAACTTTGTCCAATCGTTTTAATTTATTAGCATGTTTATATATTATTTTATCAATGATTTTACTATTGTAACCATTCACTATCGCTATATGTTTTATTATATTAATTTCATCGTTATAGTCTTCTATGTCCATCGGTATATTTGTCAATCTATGTGCTAGTGCGTTAAAAGTTGCCATTTTATGTGTATAAGGATGATTGGAACTAGCATGTATGGCTATATCAGTTGTTGTTGGCTTTCTATATATTTTAAAGCTAAGGAGGTTATTACGTTTATATGTGGTTACGTCCAGGAAATTCAACATATTGTTATGTTCTACTTCCATAGTGAATTTAATATTACTGTTTATGCCGTTCAAAAAAGTAAGCAATCCGTCTATCTGTCTAAGAGTACCACCAAAAATTAAAAATGTGTCGTCTACGTACCGTGTGTATGAGATGATTTTATTGTATAACTTGTTTTGGTCAGATAGTATATACTTGTTCTCATAATGATTCATGTAAATCTCCGCTAAAATTCCACTCACCGGTGAACCCATGGCCAGCCCATTTTCCTGGATAAAAAACTTATTGTCGTGTGTAAAGTAATTCTGTTGCACAATTTTCAATAAAAATATAAGTTCATCAATTTGTATCTGTTTTAAGACATTTGTCTTGATTAAAAGTCTCTCGAGAATATTTATCGTCTCTAGCACGGGTATGTTCGTATACAAATTCACTATGTCCATAGATATCAGTTTATGGTTAGGCAGTACTTTAATGTTTTTAACTTTGTTTACAAATCCTATTGTATTTTTTACGCTATGTATGTTGTCCATTACTAAGCTGTTTTTGATGATTATTTGTAGCTTTTTGGCTACATTATAGCTTGGGGCAGTTGTATGATTTATTAAAGGACGTATTGGTATATTAGGTTTGTGTAACTTTGGTAGTCCTCTGAAAGTAGGCGCTTTCGGATTTATATTTTTGATACGTCGTCTAGTTTGAGCATCGAATAAATTAACACATTTATTCACCGCTGAGTTTATGGCTTTTGTATATTTAATGGTGGGGTCATTATTTAGGGTCTTAATATTATTTTCATTTATAAAATCATAGCATTTTTGTGTGTATTCAGTTTTATTGATGATAACTACTGTACTACCTTTATCAGCCTTAGTTATCATTGCGTCAAAATTTTCTAATTTGCGTTTGATGTTCTTCGCGATTTTAATTTCATTACTAGGTCTCATGTTATGCGTCCTACCCGACTGTAATATACGATTTAATTTATAGTTGATAGCTACCTGTGTATCATTCTGAATTTCCTGGTTTTTTATTTGTTTAATGACAGCTTCTGCATTTACAACTTCTCTTATTAACATGTCTTTTCCATAATCAGATAAATTATGTTGTAAACCCTTAGATAATAAACTACATTCTTCATTAGATAGTTCAATGTTCGTGAGGTTATCTACACGCTTATAAAATTTGTGTTTACAAATTATGTTATCTGCTTTGTTTTGCTCGCGGTTCAATTTATCATATTTCTTGTTGTGTCTTGATACAATCGAGATAGCAATGTTCCTTATCTGTCTGTGAATAACTTCTAAAACTTCGTTAATTATGATCGGGTGTATCGAGTTCAGGACCTTCAAATGTGCATTAAATAACAACTTGTTCAGATAATTTTTCTTTTTGTACAAAGCCTTAATTTCTTCCTTAAGCCAAACTTTCTGTGCTTTAATTTTAGTGTTAGATACTGCTATTGATGTGTTTCTTATTTTTATAATAGCAAATTTAGGCGTTATGTCTTGTCTCAAACATCTCTTGATAAACCTGATATTGAGGTTTGCTTTCAATATCTTGGTTTTAAGGTTTTTATATTTATAGACCACTTTTGCTTGATCAGCTTCGATATACATAGTTACCGTTGGTCTCCAGATCACTGTATATGATTAAATAAATAATTACCTTATTTTATCCACTAAGTGATCTTCTTTTTCTTTTTAATTACCACATGTTTCAGGGCTTATATCCCCATCTTCAGGTAAAAGCAAATCTACCCTATTATTAGGGTTTCGTTAAAAATTCACAACGACACAAACACATAACACACTTAAATAAATTAACATTGAACATTAAATCTGTATCGGAACACGCTACAAACGAACCAGTGCACTGGCCGAAGTCCGACTTTCAACTGATCCGTACACGCTATTCACGGTTTGTTTTCATAGCTGTGTCATATAGTTTATTTGATTTGAATGATAACTGTTCATTAAGTACCTGATTTTTATTTCTTCTTAAGGCCTTGTATATTTGAAATTCCTCTAAAGCATCCAGTAGTTGACCCTTTTTACCTATATGTAAAGGTTCCAAATTCTCTTTAAATCCAGTGTATGTATGATTTTCGTTTATTAGATGTTGTGCGTAATGCGATACATTATTATTGGGGAACTTCTTAGGTAAATGTTCTTTAAATCTCTCGGAAAATTTTCTCCCCGTCTGGCCTATATAGATTTTATCGCATTCATTACACCGGATTCTATAAACGCCAGAACAATCCTCTAGTAATGCTTTGGTATTAGGCTTAAGTATATTTGTTAATTTGTTCGTGGTCCTGAATGAGACAATATTCCCTAGCTTTTTTAATTCATTATGTAGTGTATTAGGTAGTATGTTTGTATATCTAGCAGAAACATATTGGGTTTTATCTTTAACTTTGTCCAATCGTTTTAATTTATTAGCGTGTTTATATATTATTTTATCAATGATTTTACTATTGTAACCATTCACTATCGCTATATGTTTTATTATATTAATTTCATCGTTATAGTCTTCTATGTCCATCGGTATATTTGTCAATCTATGTGCCAGTGCGTTAAAAGTTGCCATTTTATGTGTATAAGGATGATTGGAACTAGCATGTATGGCTATATCAGTTGTTGTTGGCTTTCTATATATTTTAAAGCTAAGGAGGTTATTACGTTTATATGTGGTTACGTCCAGGAAATTCAACATATTGTTATGTTCTACTTCCATAGTGAATTTAATATTACTGTTTATGCCGTTCAAAAAAGTAAGCAATCTGTCTAAGAGTACCACCAAAAATTAAAAATGTGTCGTCTACGTACCGTGTGTATGAGATGATTTTATTGTATAACTTGTTTTGGTCAGATAGTATATACTTGTTCTCATAATGATTCATGTAAATCTCCGCTAAAATTCCACTCACCGGTGAACCCATGGCCAGCCCATTTTCCTGGATAAAAAACTTATTGTCGTGTGTAAAGTAATTCTGTTGCACAATTTTCAATAAAAATATAAGTTCATCAATTTGTATCTGTTTTAAGACATTTGTCTTGATTAAAAGTCTCTCGAGAATATTTATCGTCTCTAGCACGGGTATGTTCGTATACAAATTCACTATGTCCATAGATATCAGTTTATGGTTAGGCAGTACTTTAATGTTTTTAACTTTGTTTACAAATCCTATTGTATTTTTTACGCTATGTATGTTGTCCATTACTAAGCTGTTTTTGATGATTATTTGTAGCTTTTTGGCTACATTATAGCTTGGGGCAGTTGTATGATTTATTAAAGGACGTATTGGTATATTAGGTTTGTGTAACTTTGGTAGTCCTCTGAAAGTAGGCGCTTTCGGATTTATATTTTTGATACGTCGTCTAGTTTGAGCATCGAATAAATTAACACATTTATTCACCGCTGAGTTTATGGCTTTTGTATATTTAATGGTGGGGTCATTATTTAGGGTCTTAATATTATTTTCATTTATAAAATCATAGCATTTTTGTGTGTATTCAGTTTTATTGATGATAACTACTGTACTACCTTTATCAGCCTTAGTTATCATTGCGTCAAAATTTTCTAATTTGCGTTTGATGTTCTTCGCGATTTTAATTTCATTACTAGGTCTCATGTTATGCGTCCTACCCGACTGTAATATACGATTTAATTTATAGTTGATAGCTACCTGTGTATCATTCTGAATTTCCTGGTTTTTTATTTGTTTAATGACAGCTTCTGCATTTACAACTTCTCTTATTAACATGTCTTTTCCATAATCAGATAAATTATGTTGTAAACCCTTAGATAATAAACTACATTCTTCATTAGATAGTTCAATGTTCGTGAGGTTATCTACACGCTTATAAAATTTGTGTTTACAAATTATGTTATCTGCTTTGTTTTGCTCGCGGTTCAATTTATCATATTTCTTGTTGTGTCTTGATACAATCGAGATAGCAATGTTCCTTATCTGTCTGTGAATAACTTCTAAAACTTCGTTAATTATGATCGGGTGTATCGAGTTCAGGACCTTCAAATGTGCATTAAATAACAACTTGTTCAGATAATTTTTCTTTTTGTACAAAGCCTTAATTTCTTCCTTAAGCCAAACTTTCTGTGCTTTAATTTTAGTGTTAGATACTGCTATTGATGTGTTTCTTATTTTTATAATAGCAAATTTAGGCGTTATGTCTTGTCTCAAACATCTCTTGATAAACCTGATATTGAGGTTTGCTTTCAATATCTTGGTTTTAAGGTTTTTATATTTATAGACCACTTTTGCTTGATCAGCTTCGATATACATAGTTACCGTTGGTCTCCAGATCACTGTATATGATTAAATAAATAATTACCTTATTTTATCCACTAAGTGATCTTCTTTTTCTTTTTAATTACCACATGTTTCAGGGCTTATATCCCCATCTTCAGGTAAAAGCAAATCTACCCTATTATTAGGGTTTCGTTAAAAATTCACAACGACACAAACACATAACACACTTAAATAAATTAACATTGAACATTAAATCTGTATCGGAACACGCTACAAACGAACCAGTGCACTGGCCGAAGTCCGACTTTCAACTGATCCGTACACGCTATTCACGGTTTGTTTTCATAGCTGTGTCATATAGTTTATTTGATTTGAATGATAACTGTTCATTAAGTACCTGATTTTTATTTCTTCTTAAGGCCTTGTATATTTGAAATTCCTCTAAAGCATCCAGTAGTTGACCCTTTTTACCCATATGTAAAGGTTCCAAATTCTCTTTAAATCCAGTGTATGTATGATTTTCGTTTATTAGATGTTGTGCGTAATGCGATACATTATTATTGGGGAACTTCTTAGGTAAATGTTCTTTAAATCTCTCGGAAAATTTTCTCCCCGTCTGGCCTATATAGATTTTATCGCATTCATTACACCGGATTCTATAAACGCCAGAACAATCCTCTAGTAATGCTTTGGTATTAGGCTTAAGTATATTTGTTAATTTGTTCGTGGTCCTGAATGGGACAATAATCCCTAGCTTTTTTAATTCATTATGTAGTGTATTAGGTAGTATGTTTGTATATCTAGCAGAAACATATTGGGTTTTATCTTTAACTTTGTCCAATCGTTTTAATTTATTAGCGTGTTTATATATTATTTTATCAATGATTTTACTATTGTAACCATTCACTATCGCTATATGTTTTATTATATTAATTTCATCGTTATAGTCTTCTATGTCCATCGGTATATTTGTCAATCTATGTGCCAGTGCGTTAAAAGTTGCCATTTTATGTGTATAAGGATGATTGGAACTAGCATGTATGGCTATATCAGTTGTTGTTGGCTTTCTATATATTTTAAAGCTAAGGAGGTTATTACGTTTATATGTGGTTACGTCCAGGAAATTCAACATATTGTTATGTTCTACTTCCATAGTGAATTTAATATTACTGTTTATGCCATTCAAAAAAGTAAGCAATCCGTCTATCTGTCTAAGAGTACCACCAAAAATTAAAAATGTGTCGTCTACGTACCGTGTGTATGAGATGATTTTATTGTATAACTTGTTTTGGTCAGATAGTATATACTTGTTCTCATAATGATTCATGTAAATCTCCGCTAAAATTCCACTCACCGGTGAACCCATGGCCAGCCCATTTTCCTGGATAAAAAACTTATTGTCGTGTGTAAAGTAATTCTGTTGCACAACAATTTTCAATAAAAATATAAGTTCATCAATTTGTATCTGTTTTAAGACATTTGTCTTGATTAAAGTCTCTCGGGAATATTTATCGTCTCTAGCATGGGTATGTTCGTATACAAATTCACTATGTCCATAGATATCAGTTTATGGTTAGGCAGTACTTTAATGTTTTTAACTTTGTTTACAAATCCTATTGTATTTTTTACGCTATGTATGTTGTCCATTACTAAGCTGTTTTTGATGATTATTTGTAGCTTTTTGGCTACATTATAGCTTGGGGCAGTTGTATGATTTATTAAAGGACGTATTGGTATATTAGGTTTGTGTAACTTTGGTAGTCCTCTGAAAGTAGGCGCTTTCGGATTTATATTTTTGATATGTCGTCTAGTTTGAGCATCGAATAAATTAACACATTTATTCACCGCTGAGTTTATGGCTTTTGTATACTTAATGGTGGGGTCATTATTTAGGGTCTTAATATTATTTTCATTTATAAAATCATAGCATTTTTGTGTGTATTCAGTTTTATTGATGATAACTACTGTACTACCTTTATCAGCCTTAGTTATCATTGCGTCAAAATTTTCTAATTTGCGTTTGATGTTCTTCGCGATTTTAATTTCATTACTAGGTCTCATGTTATGCGTCCTACCCGACTGTAATATACGATTTAATTTATAGTTGATAGCTACCTGTGTATCATTCTGAATTTCCTGGTTTTTTATTTGTTTAATGACAGCTTCTGCATTTACAACTTCTCTTATTAACATGTCTTTTCCATAATCAGATAAATTATGTTGTAAACCCTTAGATAATAAACTACATTCTTCATTAGATAGTTCAATGTTCGTGAGGTTATCTACACGCTTATAAAATTTGTGTTTACAAATTATGTTATCTGCTTTGTTTTGCTCGCGGTTCAATTTATCATATTTCTTGTTGTGTCTTGATACAATCGAGATAGCAATGTTCCTTATCTGTCTGTGAATAACTTCTAAAACTTCGTTAATTATGATCGGGTGTATCGAGTTCAGGACCTTCAAATGCGCATTAAATAACAACTTGTTCAGATAATTTTTCTTTTTGTACAAAGCCTTAATTTCTTCCTTAAGCCAAACTTTCTGTGCTTTAATTTTAGTGTTAGATACTGCTATTGATGTGTTTCTTATTTTTATAATAGCAAATTTAGGCGTTATGTCTTGTCTCAAACATCTCTTGATAAACCTGATATTGAGGTTTGCTTTCAATATCTTGGTTTTAAGGTTTTTATATTTATAGACCACTTTTGCTTGATCAGCTTCGATATACATAGTTACCGTTGGTCTCCAGATCACTGTATATGATTAAATAAATAATTACCTTATTTTATCCACTAAGTGATCTTCTTTTTCTTTTTAATTACTACATGTTTCAGGGCTTATATCCCCATCTTCAGGTAAAAGCAAATCTACCCTATTATTAGGGTTTCGTTAAAAATTCACAACGACACAAACACATAACACACTTAAATAAATTAACATTGAACATTAAATCTGTATCGGAACACGCTACAAACGAACCAGTGAACTGGCCGAAGTCCGACTTTCAACTGATCCGTACACGCTATTCACGGTTTGTTTTCATAGCTGTGTCATATAGTTTATTTGATTTGAATGATAACTGTTCATTAAGTACCTGATTTTTATTTCTTCTTAAGGCCTTGTATATTTGAAATTCCTCTAAAGCATCCAGTAGTTGACCCTTTTTACCTATATGTAAAGGTTCCAAATTCTCTTTAAATCCAGTGTATGTATGATTTTCGTTTATTAGATGTTGTGCGTAATGCGATACATTATTATTGGGGAACTTCTTAGGTAAATGTTCTTTAAATCTCTCGGAAAATTTTCTCCCCGTCTGGCCTATATAGATTTTATCGCATTCATTACACCGGATTCTATAAACGCCAGAACAATCCTCTAGTAATGCTTTGGTATTAGGCTTAAGTATATTTGTTAATTTGTTCGTGGTCCTGAATGGGACAATAATCCCTAGCTTTTTTAATTCATTATGTGGTGTATTAGGTAGTATGTTTGTATATCTAGCAGAAACATATTGGGTTTTATCTTTAACTTTGTCCAATCGTTTTAATTTATTAGCGTGTTTATATATTATTTTATCAATGATTTTACTATTGTAACCATTCACTATCGCTATATGTTTTATTATATTAATTTCATCGTTATAGTCTTCTATGTCCATCGGTATATTTGTCAATCTATGTGCCAGTGCGTTAAAAGTTGCCATTTTATGTGTATAAGGATGATTGGAACTAGCATGTATGGCTATATCAGTTGTTGTTGGCTTTCTATATATTTTAAAGCTAAGGAGGTTATTACGTTTATATGTGGTTACGTCCAGGAAATTCAACATATTGTTATGTTCTACTTCCATAGTGAATTTAATATTACTGTTTATGCCATTCAAAAAAGTAAGCAATCCGTCTATCTGTCTAAGAGTACCACCAAAAATTAAAAATGTGTCGTCTACGTACCGTGTGTATGAGATGATTTTATTGTATAACTTGTTTTGGTCAGATAGTATATACTTGTTCTCATAATGATTCATGTAAATCTCCGCTAAAATTCCACTCACCGGTGAACCCATGGCCAGCCCATTTTCCTGGATAAAAAACTTATTGTCGTGTGTAAAGTAATTCTGTTGCACAATTTTCAATAAAAATATAAGTTCATCAATTTGTATCTGTTTTAAGACATTTGTCTTGATTAAAGTCTCTCGGGAATATTTATCGTCTCTAGCATGGGTATGTTCGTATACAAATTCACTATGTCCATAGATATCAGTTTATGGTTAGGCAGTACTTTAATGTTTTTAACTTTGTTTACAAATCCTATTGTATTTTTTACGCTATGTATGTTGTCCATTACTAAGCTGTTTTTGATGATTATTTGTAGCTTTTTGGCTACATTATAGCTTGGGGCAGTTGTATGATTTATTAAAGGACGTATTGGTATATTAGGTTTGTGTAACTTTGGTAGTCCTCTGAAAGTAGGCGCTTTCGGATTTATATTTTTGATATGTCGTCTAGTTTGAGCATCGAATAAATTAACACATTTATTCACCGCTGAGTTTATGGCTTTTGTATACTTAATGGTGGGGTCATTATTTAGGGTCTTAATATTATTTTCATTTATAAAATCATAGCATTTTTGTGTGTATTCAGTTTTATTGATGATAACTACTGTACTACCTTTATCAGCCTTAGTTATCATTGCGTCAAAATTTTCTAATTTGCGTTTGATGTTCTTCGCGATTTTAATTTCATTACTAGGTCTCATGTTATGCGTCCTACCCGACTGTAATATACGATTTAATTTATAGTTGATAGCTACCTGTGTATCATTCTGAATTTCCTGGTTTTTTATTTGTTTAATGACAGCTTCTGCATTTACAACTTCTCTTATTAACATGTCTTTTCCATAATCAGATAAATTATGTTGTAAACCCTTAGATAATAAACTACATTCTTCATTAGATAGTTCAATGTTCGTGAGGTTATCTACACGCTTATAAAATTTGTGTTTACAAATTATGTTATCTGCTTTGTTTTGCTCGCGGTTCAATTTATCATATTTCTTGTTGTGTCTTGATACAATCGAGATAGCAATGTTCCTTATCTGTCTGTGAATAACTTCTAAAACTTCGTTAATTATGATCGGGTGTATCGAGTTCAGGACCTTCAAATGCGCATTAAATAACAACTTGTTCAGATAATTTTTCTTTTTGTACAAAGCCTTAATTTCTTCCTTAAGCCAAACTTTCTGTGCTTTAATTTTAGTGTTAGATGCTGCTATTGATGTGTTTCTTATTTTTATAATAGCAAATTTAGGCGTTATGTCTTGTCTCAAACATCTCTTGATAAACCTGATATTGAGGTAATCCGAAACCCTAATAATAGGGTAGATTTGCTTTTACTGAAGATGGGGATATAAGCCCTGAAACATGTAGTAATTAAAAAGAAAAAGAAGATTACTTAGTGGATAAAATAAGGTAATTATTTATTTAATCATATAGTGATCTGGAGACCAACGGTAACTATGTATATCAATGAGAGAATTGAGCATTCTAACAAGGAATTAAGGGAAACTGTTGATAAACAGAATGGAGTATTAAGACAAGCTCTCCATAAGAAAATCGAGGACGTCAGTGAGGCAATCAGCCAGAAGGTAGGTAAGAACAACGGCGAAAGAAAACAGGAGATAGCTGAAACAAATAGAAAACTGAGAGTGACCGATGAATCTGTTACACGAAATAGGGCTGAACTAGAGGTCAAGATAGGCCAGATAGAAGAAGAAAACCGGGTTGAAGTGGAATCACTACGAACAGATTTTGGAAACCAGCATCGAAACCTAGATATGGTCGTAAACGAAGTACAGGAACAAGGACAACGTAACCAGGAGAGAATCGAGAACCTCCAACGGTCAGCTGACAACCGACCGATCACTGTTCCATACACACAACCTATAGACAACCGGGAAACCATCAACTTTAAGTCGTACAAGAGAAACCCAATGGAATTCTTGGAACCGGTCGGCGAACAACTAATGAGAATTGGTGAAAACAGTTGGCCAGTAATTCGTAGTTACCTGGACGAACATTTCAAGGAAACCTATGATAACTGGTGGACAGTCACCAGGCACGACATCCGAAGCTACGAAGAATTTAAGATGATGGCATTTAAAGCCAGGTACTGGTCAGACGCCACCCAGAACGTAGTAAGGGAGAGCATCAGCTATGGAAGGTATGACGCCAGCAGAGGGACAACGCTCACCGCCTACTTCCTTGGAAAAGTGTGTGTGGCGAGACACCTTGAACCAAAAATCCCGGAGGAAATCATCGTCACCAGGCTAGCATACCACTATGATAACGGGATATCAATAGCACGATCAGGTGGACAGATAAAAACGATACAGGCCATTTCAACGCTATTGGAAGAGCACGAGCGTGAGGTGCATTATAGAAGGAGTCGGCAGAGAAACGACCGGTACGGGAGCAGGGATATCCCAGACTACAACAACAGAAACAATAACAATAACAACCACGAGACGCATAACCGGCCGAACTATAATGGCAGGCCAGGTAATTATGGTAATGAGGCATACCAATGGCAAAACAACAACAACAGCCAAAGGAACAACGGAAACAATTACGGGAATAGACAGAATATTCCAAACAACCAATATAACCGGTCGTACAACCCGAATTACCAGAATCAGAACACAAACAACCGGAATTATAATAACAATAACCGCAACCCGAACAACCAGAATCAAAACTACAGGAGAGTTAATTATGTGGGGGCGGACAGTAGCGGTAACGGGAGAGCATACTACCAAGGACGTCGGAGTTTTAATAGGGACACTGACTGGAACCAAGATAACAATAATGATAGAAGAGATACTAGGACTAATGGAGGCAGGAGTCGGAGTCAGGAGGACTACCGCCAAGTTAACTACGAAGAGGACCGTCAACGGCCGGAACCCAGGTCAACGGGAAATGAAAATAATCAAACGAACCAAACCGGCAGAGGAGATGAAGAATCCGAGCCGCTTTTAAACTCCACACGGCAGTGAAAACACCAGTCATGAGTACTAGTAACCATGGATGATAAGTGTATAATAAACATAGTATGTCAACCCCAAAATTCAAAAAGCACGTAAGGACAACTTACTCAAGTTATTTCAAAACAATATAATTTAAAATAAAAAGACTAAAACCCCAAAATTCAAAAACTATGTAAGGACAACTTACTTAAGATATTTTGCAACAATTTGATTTAATAAACAGTAAAACACCAAGAGTATGTAAGAACAGATTATTAAATAATATTTATAAAGAATTGATTTAAAATGAAATAATAGGAAAAAGTAATATTTTTATGGGAACAAAAAGAAGAATAAATAAATAAAAACAATTGATGGTAATGTGCTCAGATAAGAAGAAAAAAGAATAATTTAATGACTACAATGAAGCTGAAGGAGGATGATAATTAATACAACTATAATTTAGAATTTCTCGGAATTGAAGATTATATAAGAAGAAATGATACGGAGAAAATATGTCACAAGGAGGAAAGTCAAAAGGATTTTAAAATAATGCCTATCAATAATGTTATATGCTATTAGTTAATGGAAAAGAAGAAGGAATCAAGAAGAAGAAGAAATATATACTTTAATGCAAACAGCAACAGTATTAAGAATCCCAAAGGTGTTTAGTATTAGTCGCTAATCGACTACTTGTAATTTTTTTTATTATAACGAATTGACCGTAGAAATGTTCCGGCAATAATTTTCATGAGCAGGGATGATGTTCCCCTGGTCTCAGAAGGTGTAAGGATGGACAGCGGAGTTATGGACCCAAAAGTGGCCACCCGAACTGGTACCACCGCACAGGATAGGGAAAAATGTTAGGGAAATTGAATATTTAAGGGATAATATATAAAATAGCTGAAAAGAGTGATATTAGATTCCAGAAGTATAGATGAAGAAAATAGAAGGAAGATAGCAGACAGAAACTTAATTGAGAAAGCGAATTTATAGAAGTAAATAAGAAAATAAGTGTTAAAACAAGTTTTTTATGATTAGTGTGATCAGTCCTTATCAAGTAAAATGTGGAAGTGTCACTACCCAGAGAAATAAATAATTGATGAATTTGCCTCCAAGAGAGAGAGAGTTGAGTAGGAAAACAGCAATTACCATTAACCGAATAACAGGTATATAACCAAACGGAAATAAAAAAAAATATATATTATGAGTAAAAGGTTAACCTTATCAGGAACGAACTATAAGTTTATTTTTACTAAACTTCATTGAGCCAAAATAAACTTCTATCGAAGGGGGAGTATTATGTAACGTAACAGAGTTGAGGTCCCCGACGTTACATAAAAAACTATGTAAATATGATTTAAAACAATGCCCAAAGCCTGTTATAATTAAATACAAGAGGGCCCATCTCACCTGAAGAATGCATTAGAGGTACCTAGTAAAGTTACTAAGTAATAAAGCATCAAAAGTGTACCTAAATCTAAATTATGTAATGAGTAGTATGAGATGTAAAACATAAACATTGTGTATAGTGGGAGGAGTTTAATGTGTAGGAGTTGAGTATAATATACTGTTCAATTAATATTTAATGTGTTATAAAATGTACTTGGTGTTGTGCTGTAGCATGATATAGTGTTTACAGGATATTTATTTTATAGTTGTCTTGATTATTCATCTCTTCTTTCACAGCACTAACACTTATCTAAAAATGAACTTTTTCTTGTGAAAACTTACTTTTTTCATTGGACGTGTTACGGCGTACGTATCCGCCTTCTTCAGCTTTGAGTCAGACTGCCATCATTTCGTAACGGTTGTTGTGTGGAAGGTGTAGTGGGGGTGGTGTGTGGAGGAAGGGGATTGGCGCGGGGATTCAACTTGATGTTTGTTTTATGTAAAATTGTGTCAAAAAGTGATTGTGATTTATATTGTAATTGATCGTTAAGTATGTTGTTTGGTTGTGTTGTGTGGTGTTTATATATTCCGTATTGTTCAGTTGTGTTGAGTTTTCGACCTTTAGGTAAGTAATGTAAAATTTCAAGATTAGTGTCTATGTTGGTGTAACTGTGGTTTTCTGTGTGTATGTGTGTGGCGAATGCGGAGTGTATATTGTTGTTGGTTAGAGCTTTTAAGTGTTCAGAATAACGGGATGAAAAAGATCTTCCCGTCTGGCTGATGTAGAAACTATTGCAGTCATTACACTTTAATTTGTAAACACCTGTTTTGTTATATTTGTCTATGTCTGTGTTTGTATTATTGATGTGTTTTTTGATGGTATGGTTGTTCTGTATGCTATTTTGTATTTGTGTTTTCTGAATGTGTTGGCGATTTTGTGTGTGTAGGAGTTGTGGTATGTGAGTGTGATGTATTTATTGTGTTGTGTGTTGATGGTATTTTGTGTTTTGTTGTTTTTGTTTTTGATGCGTTTGTGTAGTGTATTTATTAAATTAGGGTTGTAACCGTTTTTGATTGCTATGTATTTTATTGTGTTGAGTTCGTCGGTGTAATCTTGTTTATTTAAGGGTATTTTAGTTAGTCTATGGAGCATATGGTTGAAGGCTGCATGTTTATGTTGTGTTGGGTGGTTTGATGTGTTGTGTATAACCATGTCAGTTGTGGTTGGTTTCCTGTATATTTTGTACGTGTGTGTATTGTTAATTTTGTTAATTGTTAGGTCTAGAAAATTTATACTATTGTTTTGTTCAATTTCCAGTGTAAATTTTAATTTGTGGTGTATAGTGTTTATGTATTTGTGGAAGTTTTCAACTTGTCTTGTGTTGCCTTTGAATAAAAGTAATATATCATCTACATACCTGTGCCAGTATATAATTTTGTTAGTGTATTTGTTGTTGTTTATTATGTGGTTCTGTTCTATGTTGTGTATATATATTTCTGCTAGTATACCTGATATGGGGGATCCCATCGGGAGACCTTCTGTTTGTGTGTATAGTAGTGTAGTTTTTGTGTATAGTGACAATAGTAAAATGTTGATAAGAAATAAACCAGCAGTTGTACAGGTACCTTACTTCAAGGCATCAGATGATCCAGAAAATTACTATTATAGTATGCTTTTGCAATACTTACCTTATCGTGTTGAAAGTGAATTGTTTGCAGACTACAATAATTTAAAAGAAGCATTTATGGCTCGAGAAGAAAAAATGAAACGCATGAACGAGCACATGCAATTGTTTAGAAAACGAGACCAACAACTCGAGAATGCAATGAATCAAGTACATGCTTTCGAGATACTCAATGAAGAGCCTGTTTATACAGATTCTGATAATTATGCAGAAGTACAAGAATGACCAATGAATGAAGATGAATTCCAACAAGCCCAGCGAGCAATGAATTTTGGACAAAGAGAACTGTTTTCATTCATTATGCGAAACGTTCACGACCAAATCATGAACGGCATTAAAGATCGCATTCGATTATTCATTACAGGAATGCAGGAACAGGATAGAGTTTCACATTACATCTTCTTAAAAATCAGGTTAATAGATGTTATGGAAAAAATGCTGTAAAGGTATGTGCACTAACTGGAGTAGCAGCACGATTAGTTGGAGGCTCTACGTTACACAGCACTTTGAAGCTGCCCGTTCAAATGGAAGGATTTTACAAATGCCTCTTTTGACTGGACTTTACTTAAGACAAATGCGTCTGCAGTGGAAATATATTGAATTTATATTTATAGATGAAATATCAATGGTACCTTACGAAATGTTATGCATGATTGATTCAAGATTAAAGCAATTAAAGAATTGTGATGAGTTTTTCGGGGGTATCAATGTTATATTATTTGGTGATCTAATGCAGCTACCTCCTGTCAGAGGAAGTCAAGTATTCCACCAGCCTCTCCATCTAGTGCCGGCAACACATTTGTGGCGATTGTTTACTCTACATGAACTTACTGGGAATATGAGACAACAAGGAGATACAACTTTTATTGATATTCTCAGCGCTTTAAGAATTGGAAAACTTACAGCTGAACATATTGGGATATTAATGAAAAAAGTCAGTAATAAAGCGACTGGTGAGTTTTCAATTGAAAGAGCTCTAAGAATCTATCCTACAAATGAGCAAATGTTTAAACATAATCAGGCAGTAATTAACCATTTCAAAAGTAAAGGAATCACAATGAATATAATAAAAGCTCAAGATACACTAGTGGATGCCACTCGGAGCATGGAGGATAAAAATTTGGATAATATCATCCCGACTGATATCAATAAAACAGGAGGTATGGCAAAAGAGTTGGAAATTTTTGTAGGGGCAAAAATTAAGTTACGTTCAAACATAGATCTTAATAAAGGTCTTGTGAATGGTGCGATTGGATTTATCACAGAAATCATATGGCCATATTTTCGCCGCGAACAAGTGTACAAAGAAGACATACCGTCAGTTCGTGTGGACTTTGGCCAAGGTGAAATACATAAAATTGATCCAATGTCTGTCCAATTTCCTGCAAAATTCAGTTATGGCACTGTTGAAAGAAGAATGCTGCCAATGGTCTTGTCGTGGGCTTCAACAGTGCACAAGATGCAAGGCAGTACTGTAGATCATGCGGTTGTTTATTTGGGACCAAAAATGTTTGCAGAAGGACAGGCATATGTCGCTCTTAGTCGAGTCAAATCTTTGGAAGGACTTCAAATTGAAGAAATAGATAACACAAAACTTCTTGGAAAAAAACCGTGCAATAATGATGCGTTAGCTGAAATGGACAGAATGCGATCACTTCATCCGAGATAAATATTGTTAAAATATGTATCAAATAATAATAATGATACTGTAAATTATTGTAATTATATTCATTTGTATCTATTTTTTTGTAAATACTACTGTATAGTAAATACCCTGCAATATACGAATGCAATTGTAACATTACTTTAATCACGTGATTATATATATATATACATTGTAACGTAACAGAGTTGAGGTCCCCGACGTTACATAAAAACTATGTAAATATGATTTAAAACAATGCCCAAAGCCTGTTATAATTAAATACAAGAGGGCCCATCTCACCTGAAGAATGCATTACAGGTACCTAGTAAGGTTACTAAGTAATAATGTGACGATTTAAATAAAAGAAATAATCAAGAAAATAAAAATTTTTAAAAATTAAGGTTGCGAGCTCTTAAGCCATTTAAATCTCACTGTATTAATATAAAATACCTGTATGTACTCAGTATGAGAGGAAGCAGTAATTAGTTAGTTAGAAGATACTCTAATAAAAAGATAAATTGTAAAGAGTTATTAATATCGTATTTAATCATTTGCTTGTGAGCAGGCGCTGTCCTGTTGATTCCAGACTCGACATGTTTTCCGAGTCTTGTGTAAGTTAGAATAAGATAAAAAAAACTAATGTTAATAATTAAAAATCTGAAGACATAAATAGTCGCTAAAACAACTGATTTAAATTATGTATATTTGTTTAGGGATAGTTTGTATAAATAAAAATGTTAACTTAAATATAGTTAGGAACTATATTCTCGCGCGGAAATTGCCCCACTAACTTTTGCCCAGTACCAGGCGAAGGGAGCAGAATTTCTCTCTCTTGCAATGGTGACTTCGTACAGTATAGACGTAGGAGCTGTGCTCTTAAAATATGTTAACTATATTTTGTTTCACCTTAAGATGGTGTACCAGATGTAGCTGTTTAAAGCATCTGGATGTGTTAACTAATATAGTCATGTAAATAGACAAGAAATTTAAAGTAAAAAAATCGAAACGTAAAAAAAAGGAGTGTAACACAAGATGACTTCGTGCTTCAACAAATAACAACAATTCCAAAGTCATACCTGGAGATGTGAACTATCAGAACCCACAAACTCTACTGCACGTGACAGAATATGCAGATCAGGACATCCGAGAATCTACAAGATCATCATAGATATCTACACAACATATTGTTCAACCTGCGAACTTTGGAGCGCTTTACTGAGGAAGACCTGACCGAGATGACGACGTAGCTGTTCCTGTTTCCCAAGACGGATACCCCAGGACGAGTCTTCAGCATACCAATTAAAAGGTGACTCGATAGCCTGTCTATCGAGGGTTACTAATATTTGTTACACAACACATCTTGAAAGAGACTTTTCAGAAACTATTAACTTTGTAAAGACTTATAAATTAAATCTAAGAATTTCATGTAACTATTCTAACTTCATACGTTGTAACAATTTATATGCTAATGTAGAGTAATATAATTCAAGCAATAATACCATTCTTCCAATGGTTGAATAAAAGAAAGTCTTGCAAGCTAATATCATGAAATGAGTATAATTGAAAGTCTTAACTACAGAAATACAGAAAGTTGACCCGGATCCGAGGTATAGCTATATAGAATCAAGTTTGATCCCAAAGTTTAAAGAAACCTTTCAAATAATTTAATAATTGAATTAGTAATGTCATGGGATCTGTCAGTAAATGTTTTTAAATGTTAAATAAAGAGAAGTCTTCTTGTTACACACATATGAGGAGTGCTTAAATCAATTGTATACCTTGCCATTGTTTCCTTACACAGTTAGTAAGTAATTTGTTATATTAATTATTTGTGATCAATTCTGTTACAACGTAGGCAGCCCATCTAATTAACGGAGTTTAATTACGAGGGGTTCCCTGGATTTGTAACGCGGCGAAAAGACGTTACAAAAGTCCGCCACTCTGCTAATTTTTATAAAAGTTGTTTTAAGCATCGCGACGCAAACAAAATTGCGTCACTCAAAAAAAAGGGAAACAAAGGAAAGAGTTTTAATTGTGTCACAAATTAGAGTTAGAATAGAGTGTCACAAACAAAATTGCATTCACTATGCGTGGATAAATTGTATGATCAATAACTAAATATATAATATTGATATATGCACTCAGAAAGTTACTTTACTAAATGTAATGTTCAAAATATATTTAATAGTGTATTAAGTTACGTAGATGGTAGTATGTATAAGTAAAATATCCTTAGCGTCATACAATGCATGTAGCTTTTGCATTCTATAGGCCAGTAGGAACCTGCATAATTCGATATAATTACTTGCATACATGAATTGTGACCAAACATAACAATTTTGGTCAACCGAACAATCTGTAACAGGTTTGTTTACGACAATCTATGACCTGTTGTTTCCTGAATCATTCTGCACAGTGTATGTCCAACTATCTAGCTTACATACACTAGTATGTGTTATAAAAAAAAAATTTGATTAAAAATAACTTTGTTAATAATAATAAAGTAATTAAGTAGAAGTTCGTGATTTAAAACTTGTGAACAAAATAAGTAATTATTTAATTGAGAAAAGTTTATGAATGAACGGAGCCAAAGTGTTGTCTAAGCGGAATAATAATAATAGAATCTAGCGTCTGCGCTCCCCTTCTCTTGTTTAAACCGGTATCCAGTAGTTGTGTTATTCAGTCGCATTGTGGAGAACAATAAGAGTAAAACCCCCTTTCTCACTGACACGCTCAACCCTCCTTTGTTAACTAAATATGTAGGCCACCCTCTGACCTACATTCCAGTAAACAGCTGATCGGCTATTTAACCTTGAAAAATATGTGTGTGTGATTTCTGTCTCTCCCTTAGAAGAGAAATTGTTCTTTTCTAATTTGTGTAAATTGATTACTTGTGAATTTATTATATGTATATGTAATATATGTGTAATATACTAGTATTAATTTTAAGTACGTGCTAATGTGTTAGAACAAAATGGCCCAATTTAACCCGGATTTGTTATTAAAAGACGAGCTGTCTTACGAAGCCCTTTTGCGTGGACTACCCCATGCTGATGTAACAGTCGCGGAATTACGAAGTTCAATTCGCGAATGTGGATTTGATGCGCCCGTGCAATTAAACAATCTAAGCCAACTCGATTATGAAAGCGAGAAAGAAATTTGTAATGCCAAGTAAGGTGAACTATACTTATTGTCTCAAACACTCCAAGACGAGAAATCTCCGGCAAAAATTTTGCGGACTACCCAGAGAATAGAGCATTTAACCAGGCGAATAAAAAATTTGTCGATCTGGCCGAATCTCACAGAAATACCCGTTGATGTACAAAAGCTAGCAGACGAAGCTCTACTCCGCTTACCTTCAATTATCAACGATTTAAGACGAAAATCCGACTCATTCAGGATGGACGAAATAGAGAAATCATTAATGAAATTACACATCTCCCCAGTACAATCCCCCACCACTGGTTTACCTCCGCCTAACTCGATCGGAACTCACCTATCGTATCGCAAGTGCAAGCGAACCCAGAACAAAAAACTGATACAGATGTAAATGTCCCTCCTCCCGAGCATTTTCAGTTTCGTCCCGGAAATAATGAATTGACCAACACCCCCAATGAATCTAATCGCCCTCATCGAGGAATTACCCCTATGAACTATAACGCAGATCTATACGGAAAAATGACTCACCCTGTGGAGAAGATTTTAACCGAAATCCCCTATACAGATGGTTTAAATGTTTCCAAGTTACTAACATTTATTAGTTATCTTCTTCAGATAAAGGATCTACAGCAGCTGAATGACTGGCAAATTTTACAAGTTCTGTTACCAAAGTGTAAACCCCCGTTAAAAAATCGTGTGGTAGAAGCCCTAACCTCTACTTTCCCAGTAGAAGAGCTACATAGCTCTTTAATAAAATACTTTATTCCCACCGGCATCTATGAGGAAATAAAAAGGAAGACAGTACTCCGAGTACAAGGACATCAGGAGAGATTAGCTCACTACATCTCCGATATTAGGGAGTCCTCTCGACTACTACGTGTAAGCTGGAATGAAACACAACTGGTGGACACCATTTTAGTAGGCGTGTCACCTGAAGAAAGATCTCGACTATCATTGATGAATAGACCCAATACAATTGCTGATCTAGAACAGTGCAGTATCCATTCTTCAAATGTATGGTACTCAGATCAAAATAGAGAAGCAATGAAAACCTCTGGAACTAATAGACATCAATTGCGAGCACTACTGCCTGATGTAACAACCTCGTATGAAAGACAAGTTTCTAGTAGACCTCACCATGTGCGCAAAGCGGGTAAGTTAACTGTAAACCCAGATAAAGCGGAAACCAAGTACCCACCTCGCAGAAAACCCACCTGTTATAATTGTGGCAAATATGGGCACATAAGAAGAGAGTGCAAAAGTAAGCCATTGGAACGGAATAACCCCAATTCAAAAAACATGTAAGGCAGGGAGACCCGAAAACCTGTGTCTTCCGCAGCTACTCAAAATTGGGTAAACTAAAAGAAACCAGTAATAATAATAAGAATGAATTATTCTGTAACCAAGTGAAAAACAAAAAAAGGTGCGAAAGAAATCGACCCCTATGTGCGAGAATTTCGTGAAAACTGTAATGCGATTAATAGATGTAAATGGAAAAAAAATCTACTACCATTAATACAAGTCGACTTAGGCGTTACATTCCCCATCGCCTTAATTGATTCGGGATCTAGTAGAAGCTTAATCAGCCAAGAATTAGCGGACATGTTAGCTAAACATCATCTAGTAAAACGGAACCAACCTGTGAATATAAAGTGTGCTACCGCTGATAAACGTAAAATAAATATAAACCTGAGAATTACCGTTAAGGTTAAAATAAAAAACCTAAGTTGGATGTTTACAGTGTTAGTATGTAAAGAATTAGGACCTGATTTAATATTAGGTGCAGATTTTATGAGTAAGACAGGAATGATTCTTGACATCTACGAGCGAGAATTTTATTTCAGATTTGACCGTGCAAGAAAATATAAATTTGATAGTAATGAAGATAAACGTTGTTCATCTACTGCACATGTAATACACCAAGATTCAGATTTATCTCACCTAGAACGAAGAGATAGAGTCAAAATAGTAAAACTAATAAAAGAATTTTCCTCGGTTCTTACACCAAAACTAGGACTTACGGACCTAATAGAGTATAAAATTAATCTGAGTGATCAGAAAGTAATACGAATACCTCCGTACAAGTTGTCGCCTCCCAAGATGGAAGTCATGCGAAACCATATCAATAAGTTATTGGACCAAGGAGTCATAGAACCCTCTACGTCCCCATATTCTTCACCCTCCTTTTTAGTACCGAAAGGACCAGATAAACACCGACTAGTTGTAGACTACAGGCAATTAAATAAAAGAATAGACGATAGTTCTAGGTGCGTTTCTTAAATCCTCAAAGTAGTTTAATAAATAATAAAGTGAATAATAATAATTGATTTAAATACTAGAGCTAAATAAATCCTAAGTTATACTAAAATTGTGTGAAGTGTAGAAGTAAGAAAAAAATAATAATAATAAAAGTACAGTTACACATTGTAAACACTTCGCAGTGGTGGCCAGTTAGAGAAAATTAAAGCGTGTTCAGTATTGTAGGAATTGTACTAAGCAGCCCCGAACCCACCCTCTCTATTGTGATAAACCGGTGCTAGCCTGAACAATTGAAAAACCACCCCTAGTGTGTATGACAATGCGTTGTGTAAAGTGTCTCCCCTCCCGCATAGTTTGTTTAAGTATTGTAAAAAGAGATAAAAGAGAATCATATTCGTGAGATTCCGCTTCTCTCAAACCAGTGATCTAAAGTGGAGTATGGGATCCTCTTTAGATCACATTAGAAATAAGTTTATGAGATATAATCAAGTAGTGATTATACATGTAACGTAACAGGTCACAACGGCGCTGACTGAAAGGGTAATGATAGGGCAGAAATGTGCCAAAGATCATTAATAAATGCTGAAAGCTAACTTCCGTAGTTAGAGTAAGCTGGTGTCAGTCGGGCCGGGATGTTGTGAGTTACGGATAAGTAGGGATCATTCCAATCTAAGGTTTGGAAATTAGTATTAAGATTAAAATGTAAGTTAGTACTTAAGAAGTGAGAAAAAGGGAATTTCACGAAGGCGATCATTTAAATGAACAATGTCATTTAAAGAGAATTAGAAAAAAACAAACTGTGTACTAATAATAAATAACTTCACACACTGACACTAATCGTACTCCCAGTCCCCAATAGTGAGTTAGACTCAAAAAAGCTTAACCGTAGCGTGCAATTTAAGCGGTGGAGTATGTGACGATTTAAATAAAAGAAATAATCAAGAAAATAAAAATTTTTTAAAATTAAGGTTGCGAGCTCTTAAGCCATTTAAATCTCACTGTATTAATATAAAATACCTGTATGTACTCAGTATGAGAGGAAGCAGTAATTAGTTAGTTAGAAGATACTCTAATAAAAAGATAAATTGTAAAGAGTTATTAATATCGTATTTAACCCTTTGCTTGTGAGCAGGCGCTGTCCTGTTGATTCCAGACTCGACATGTTTTCCGAGTCTTGTGTAAGTTAGAATAAGATTAAAAAAACTAATGTTAATAATTAAAAATCTGAAGACATAAATAGTCGCTAAAACAACTGATTTAAATTATGTATATTTGTTTAGGGATAGTTTGTATAAATAAAAATGTTAACTTAAATATAGTTAGGAACTATATTCTCGCGCGGAAATTGCCCCACTAACTTTTGCCCAGTACCAGGCGAAGGGAGCAGAATTTCTCTCTCTTGCAATGGTGACTTCGTACAGTATAGACGTAGGAGCTGTGCTCTTAAAATATGTTAACTATATTTTGTTTCACCTTAAGATGGTGTACCAGATGTAGCTGTTTAAAGCATCTGGATGTGTTAACTAATATAGTCATGTAAATAGACAAGAAATTTAAAGTAAAAAAATTGAAACGTAAAAAAAAGGAGTGTAACACAAGATGATTTCATGCTTCAACAAATAACAACAATTCCAAAGTCATACCTGGAGATGTGAACTATCAGAACCCACAAACTCTACTGCACGTGACAGAATATGCAGATCAGGACATCCGAGAATCTACAAGATCATCATAGATATCTACACAACATATTGTTCAACCTGCGAACTTTGGAGCGCTTTACTGAGGAAGACCTGACCGAGATGACGACGTAGCTGTTCCTGTTTCCCAAGACGGATACCCCAGGACGAGTCTTCAGCATACCAATTAAAAGGTGACTCGATAGCCTGTCTATCGAGGGTTACTAATATTTGTTACACAACACATCTTGAAAGAGACTTTTCAGAAACTATTAACTTTGTAAAGACTTATAAATTAAATCTAAGAATTTCATGTAACTATTCTAACTTCATACGTTGTAACAATTTATATGCTAATGTAGAGTAATATAATTCAAGCAATAATACCATTCTTCCAATGGTTGAATAAAAGAAAGTCTTGCAAGCTAATATCATGAAATGAGTATAATTGAAAGTCTTAACTACAGAAATACAGAAAGTTGACCCGGATCCGAGGTATAGCTATATAGAATCAAGTTTGATCCCAAAGTTTAAAGAAACCTTTCAAATAATTTAATAATTGAATTAGTAATGTCATGGGATCTGTCAGTAAATGTTTTTAAATGTTAAATAAAGAGAAGTCTTCTTGTTACACACATATGAGGAGTGCTTAAATCAATTGTATACCTTGCCATTGTTTCCTTACACAGTTAGTAAGTAATTTGTTATATTAATTATTTGTGATCAATTCTGTTACAACGTAGGCAGCCCATCTAATTAACGGAGTTTAATTACGAGGGGTTCCCTGGATTTGTAACGCGGCGAAAAGACGTTACAAAAGTGCGCCACTCTGCTAATTTTTATAAAAGTTGTTTTAAGCATCGCGACGCAAACAAAATTGCGTCACTCAAAAAAAAGGGAAACAAAGGAAAGAGTTTTAATTGTGTCACAAATTAGAGTTAGAATAGAGTGTCACAAACAAAATTGCATTCACTATGCGTGGATAAATTGTATGATCAATAACTAAATATATAATATTGATATATGCACTCAGAAAGTTACTTTACTAAATGTAATGTTCAAAATATATTTAATAGTGTATTAAGTTACGTAGATGGTAGTATGTATAAGTAAAATATCCTTAGCGTCATACAATGCATGTAGCTTTTGCATTCTATAGGCCAGTAGGAACCTGCATAATTCGATATAATTACTTGCATACATGAATTGTGACCAAACATAACAATTTTGGTCAACCGAACAATCTGTAACAGGTTTGTTTACGACAATCTATGACCTGTTGTTTCCTGAATCATTCTGCACAGTGTATGTCCAGCTATCTAGCTTACATACACTAGTATGTGTTATAAAAAAAAAATTTGATTAAAAATAACTTTGTTAATAATAATAAAGTAATTAAGTAGAAGTTCGTGATTTAAAACTTGTGAACAAAATAAGTAATTATTTAATTGAGAAAAGTTTATGAATGAACGGAGCCAAAGTGTTGTCTAAGCGGAATAATAATAATAGAATCTAGCGTCTGCGCTCCCCTTCTCTTGTTTAAACCGGTATCCAGTAGTTGTGTTATTCAGTCGCATTGTGGAGAACAATAAGAGTAAAACCCCCTTTCTCACTGACACGCTCAACCCTCCTTTGTTAACTAAATATGTAGGCCACCCTCTGACCTACATTCCAGTAAACAGCTGATCGGCTATTTAACCTTGAAAAATATGTGTGTGTGATTTCTGTCTCTCCCTTAGAAGAGAAATTGTTCTTTTCTAATTTGTGTAAATTGATTACTTGTGAATTTATTATATGTATATGTAATATATGTGTAATATACTAGTATTAATTTTAAGTACGTGCTAATGTGTTAGAACAAAATGGCCCAATTTAACCCGGATTTGTTATTAAAAGACGAGCTGTCTTACGAAGCCCTTTTGCGTGGACTACCCCATGCTGATGTAACAGTCGCGGAATTACGAAGTTCAATTCGCGAATGTGGATTTGATGCGCCCGTGCAATTAAACAATCTAAGCCAACTCGATTATGAAAGCGAGAAAGAAATTTGTAATGCCAAGTAAGGTGAACTATACTTATTGTCTCAAACACTCCAAGACGAGAAATCTCCGGCAAAAATTTTGCGGACTACCCAGAGAATAGAGCATTTAACCAGGCGAATAAAAAATTTGTCGATCTGGCCGAATCTCACAGAAATACCCGTTGATGTACAAAAGCTAGCAGACGAAGCTCTACTCCGCTTACCTTCAATTATCAACGATTTAAGACGAAAATCCGACTCATTCAGGATGGACGAAATAGAGAAATCATTAATGAAATTACACATCTCCCCAGTACAATCCCCCACCACTGGTTTACCTCCGCCTAACTCGATCGGAACTCACCTATCGTATCGCAAGTGCAAGCGAACCCAGAACAAAAAACTGATACAGATGTAAATGTCCCTCCTCCCGAGCATTTTCAGTTTCGTCCCGGAAATAATGAATTGACCAACACCCCCAATGAATCTAATCGCCCTCATCGAGGAATTACCCCTATGAACTATAACGCAGATCTATACGGAAAAATGACTCACCCTGTGGAGAAGATTTTAACCGAAATCCCCTATACAGATGGTTTAAATGTTTCCAAGTTACTAACATTTATTAGTTATCTTCTTCAGATAAAGGATCTACAGCAGCTGAATGACTGGCAAATTTTACAAGTTCTGTTACCAAAGTGTAAACCCCCGTTAAAAAATCGTGTGGTAGAAGCCCTAACCTCTACTTTCCCAGTAGAAGAGCTACATAGCTCTTTAATAAAATACTTTATTCCCACCGGCATCTATGAGGAAATAAAAAGGAAGACAGTACTCCGAGTACAAGGACATCAGGAGAGATTAGCTCACTACATCTCCGATATTAGGGAGTCCTCTCGACTACTACGTGTAAGCTGGAATGAAACACAACTGGTGGACACCATTTTAGTAGGCGTGTCACCTGAAGAAAGATCTCGACTATCATTGATGAATAGACCCAATACAATTGCTGATCTAGAACAGTGCAGTATCCATTCTTCAAATGTATGGTACTCAGATCAAAATAGAGAAGCAATGAAAACCTCTGGAACTAATAGACATCAATTGCGAGCACTACTGCCTGATGTAACAACCTCGTATGAAAGACAAGTTTCTAGTAGACCTCACCATGTGCGCAAAGCGGGTAAGTTAACTGTAAACCCAGATAAAGCGGAAACCAAGTACCCACCTCGCAGAAAACCCACCTGTTATAATTGTGGCAAATATGGGCACATAAGAAGAGAGTGCAAAAGTAAGCCATTGGAACGGAATAACCCCAATTCAAAAAACATGTAAGGCAGGGAGACCCGAAAACCTGTGTCTTCCGCAGCTACTCAAAATTGGGTAAACTAAAAGAAACCAGTAATAATAATAAGAATGAATTATTCTGTAACCAAGTGAAAAACAAAAAAAGGTGCGAAAGAAATCGACCCCTATGTGCGAGAATTTCGTGAAAACTGTAATGCGATTAATAGATGTAAATGGAAAAAAAATCTACTACCATTAATACAAGTCGACTTAGGCGTTACATTCCCCATCGCCTTAATTGATTCGGGATCTAGTAGAAGCTTAATCAGCCAAGAATTAGCGGACATGTTAGCTAAACATCATCTAGTAAAACGGAACCAACCTGTGAATATAAAGTGTGCTACCGCTGATAAACGTAAAATAAATATAAACCTGAGAATTACCGTTAAGGTTAAAATAAAAAACCTAAGTTGGATGTTTACAGTGTTAGTATGTAAAGAATTAGGACCTGATTTAATATTAGGTGCAGATTTTATGAGTAAGACAGGAATGATTCTTGACATCTACGAGCGAGAATTTTATTTCAGATTTGACCGTGCAAGAAAATATAAATTTGATAGTAATGAAGATAAACGTTGTTCATCTACTGCACATGTAATACACCAAGATTCAGATTTATCTCACCTAGAACGAAGAGATAGAGTCAAAATAGTAAAACTAATAAAAGAATTTTCCTCGGTTCTTACACCAAAACTAGGACTTACGGACCTAATAGAGTATAAAATTAATCTGAGTGATCAGAAAGTAATACGAATACCTCCGTACAAGTTGTCGCCTCCCAAGATGGAAGTCATGCGAAACCATATCAATAAGTTATTGGACCAAGGAGTCATAGAACCCTCTACGTCCCCATATTCTTCACCCTCCTTTTTAGTACCGAAAGGACCAGATAAACACCGACTAGTTGTAGACTACAGGCAATTAAATAAAAGAATAGACGATAGTTCTAGGTGCGTTTCTTAAATCCTCAAAGTAGTTTAATAAATAATAAAGTGAATAATAATAATTGATTTAAATACTAGAGCTAAATAAATCCTAAGTTATACTAAAATTGTGTGAAGTGTAGAAGTAAGAAAAAAATAATAATAATAAAAGTACAGTTACACATTGTAAACACTTCGCAGTGGTGGCCAGTTAGAGAAAATTAAAGCGTGTTCAGTATTGTAGGAATTGTACTAAGCAGCCCCGAACCCACCCTCTCTATTGTGATAAACCGGTGCTAGCCTGAACAATTGAAAAACCACCCCTAGTGTGTATGACAATGCGTTGTGTAAAGTGTCTCCCCTCCCGCATAGTTTGTTTAAGTATTGTAAAAAGAGATAAAAGAGAATCATATTCGTGAGATTCCGCTTCTCTCAAACCAGTGATCTAAAGTGGAGTATGGGATCCTCTTTAGATCACATTAGAAATAAGTTTATGAGATATAATCAAGTAGTGATTATACATGTAACGTAACAGGTCACAACGGCGCTGACTGAAAGGGTAATGATAGGGCAGAAATGTGCCAAAGATCATTAATAAATGCTGAAAGCTAACTTCCGTAGTTAGAGTAAGCTGGTGTCAGTCGGGCCGGGATGTTGTGAGTTACGGATAAGTAGGGATCATTCCAATCTAAGGTTTGGAAATTAGTATTAAGATTAAAATGTAAGTTAGTACTTAAGAAGTGAGAAAAAGGGAATTTCACGAAGGCGATCATTTAAATGAACAATGTCATTTAAAGAGAATTAGAAAAAAACAAACTGTGTACTAATAATAAATAACTTCACACACTGACACTAATCGTACTCCCAGTCCCCAATAGTGAGTTAGACTCAAAAAAGCTTAACCGTAGCGTGCAATTTAAGCGGTGGAGTATGTGACGATTTAAATAAAAGAAATAATCAAGAAAATAAAAATTTTTTAAAATTAAGGTTGCGAGCTCTTAAGCCATTTAAATCTCACTGTATTAATATAAAATACCTGTATGTACTCAGTATGAGAGGAAGCAGTAATTAGTTAGTTAGAAGATACTCTAATAAAAAGATAAATTGTAAAGAGTTATTAATATCGTATTTAACCCTTTGCTTGTGAGCAGGCGCTGTCCTGTTGATTCCAGACTCGACATGTTTTCCGAGTCTTGTGTAAGTTAGAATAAGATTAAAAAAACTAATGTTAATAATTAAAAATCTGAAGACATAAATAGTCGCTAAAACAACTGATTTAAATTATGTATATTTGTTTAGGGATAGTTTGTATAAATAAAAATGTTAACTTAAATATAGTTAGGAACTATATTCTCGCGCGGAAATTGCCCCACTAACTTTTGCCCAGTACCAGGCGAAGGGAGCAGAATTTCTCTCTCTTGCAATGGTGACTTCGTACAGTATAGACGTAGGAGCTGTGCTCTTAAAATATGTTAACTATATTTTGTTTCACCTTAAGATGGTGTACCAGATGTAGCTGTTTAAAGCATCTGGATGTGTTAACTAATATAGTCATGTAAATAGACAAGAAATTTAAAGTAAAAAAATTGAAACGTAAAAAAAAGGAGTGTAACACAAGATGATTTCATGCTTCAACAAATAACAACAATTCCAAAGTCATACCTGGAGATGTGAACTATCAGAACCCACAAACTCTACTGCACGTGACAGAATATGCAGATCAGGACATCCGAGAATCTACAAGATCATCATAGATATCTACACAACATATTGTTCAACCTGCGAACTTTGGAGCGCTTTACTGAGGAAGACCTGACCGAGATGACGACGTAGCTGTTCCTGTTTCCCAAGACGGATACCCCAGGACGAGTCTTCAGCATACCAATTAAAAGGTGACTCGATAGCCTGTCTATCGAGGGTTACTAATATTTGTTACACAACACATCTTGAAAGAGACTTTTCAGAAACTATTAACTTTGTAAAGACTTATAAATTAAATCTAAGAATTTCATGTAACTATTCTAACTTCATACGTTGTAACAATTTATATGCTAATGTAGAGTAATATAATTCAAGCAATAATACCATTCTTCCAATGGTTGAATAAAAGAAAGTCTTGCAAGCTAATATCATGAAATGAGTATAATTGAAAGTCTTAACTACAGAAATACAGAAAGTTGACCCGGATCCGAGGTATAGCTATATAGAATCAAGTTTGATCCCAAAGTTTAAAGAAACCTTTCAAATAATTTAATAATTGAATTAGTAATGTCATGGGATCTGTCAGTAAATGTTTTTAAATGTTAAATAAAGAGAAGTCTTCTTGTTACACACATATGAGGAGTGCTTAAATCAATTGTATACCTTGCCATTGTTTCCTTACACAGTTAGTAAGTAATTTGTTATATTAATTATTTGTGATCAATTCTGTTACAACGTAGGCAGCCCATCTAATTAACGGAGTTTAATTACGAGGGGTTCCCTGGATTTGTAACGCGGCGAAAAGACGTTACAAAAGTGCGCCACTCTGCTAATTTTTATAAAAGTTGTTTTAAGCATCGCGACGCAAACAAAATTGCGTCACTCAAAAAAAAGGGAAACAAAGGAAAGAGTTTTAATTGTGTCACAAATTAGAGTTAGAATAGAGTGTCACAAACAAAATTGCATTCACTATGCGTGGATAAATTGTATGATCAATAACTAAATATATAATATTGATATATGCACTCAGAAAGTTACTTTACTAAATGTAATGTTCAAAATATATTTAATAGTGTATTAAGTTACGTAGATGGTAGTATGTATAAGTAAAATATCCTTAGCGTCATACAATGCATGTAGCTTTTGCATTCTATAGGCCAGTAGGAACCTGCATAATTCGATATAATTACTTGCATACATGAATTGTGACCAAACATAACAATTTTGGTCAACCGAACAATCTGTAACAGGTTTGTTTACGACAATCTATGACCTGTTGTTTCCTGAATCATTCTGCACAGTGTATGTCCAGCTATCTAGCTTACATACACTAGTATGTGTTATAAAAAAAAAATTTGATTAAAAATAACTTTGTTAATAATAATAAAGTAATTAAGTAGAAGTTCGTGATTTAAAACTTGTGAACAAAATAAGTAATTATTTAATTGAGAAAAGTTTATGAATGAACGGAGCCAAAGTGTTGTCTAAGCGGAATAATAATAATAGAATCTAGCGTCTGCGCTCCCCTTCTCTTGTTTAAACCGGTATCCAGTAGTTGTGTTATTCAGTCGCATTGTGGAGAACAATAAGAGTAAAACCCCCTTTCTCACTGACACGCTCAACCCTCCTTTGTTAACTAAATATGTAGGCCACCCTCTGACCTACATTCCAGTAAACAGCTGATCGGCTATTTAACCTTGAAAAATATGTGTGTGTGATTTCTGTCTCTCCCTTAGAAGAGAAATTGTTCTTTTCTAATTTGTGTAAATTGATTACTTGTGAATTTATTATATGTATATGTAATATATGTGTAATATACTAGTATTAATTTTAAGTACGTGCTAATGTGTTAGAACAAAATGGCCCAATTTAACCCGGATTTGTTATTAAAAGACGAGCTGTCTTACGAAGCCCTTTTGCGTGGACTACCCCATGCTGATGTAACAGTCGCGGAATTACGAAGTTCAATTCGCGAATGTGGATTTGATGCGCCCGTGCAATTAAACAATCTAAGCCAACTCGATTATGAAAGCGAGAAAGAAATTTGTAATGCCAAGTAAGGTGAACTATACTTATTGTCTCAAACACTCCAAGACGAGAAATCTCCGGCAAAAATTTTGCGGACTACCCAGAGAATAGAGCATTTAACCAGGCGAATAAAAAATTTGTCGATCTGGCCGAATCTCACAGAAATACCCGTTGATGTACAAAAGCTAGCAGACGAAGCTCTACTCCGCTTACCTTCAATTATCAACGATTTAAGACGAAAATCCGACTCATTCAGGATGGACGAAATAGAGAAATCATTAATGAAATTACACATCTCCCCAGTACAATCCCCCACCACTGGTTTACCTCCGCCTAACTCGATCGGAACTCACCTATCGTATCGCAAGTGCAAGCGAACCCAGAACAAAAAACTGATACAGATGTAAATGTCCCTCCTCCCGAGCATTTTCAGTTTCGTCCCGGAAATAATGAATTGACCAACACCCCCAATGAATCTAATCGCCCTCATCGAGGAATTACCCCTATGAACTATAACGCAGATCTATACGGAAAAATGACTCACCCTGTGGAGAAGATTTTAACTGAAATCCCCTATACAGATGGTTTAAATGTTTCCAAGTTACTAACATTTATTAGTTATCTTCTTCAGATAAAGGATTTACAGCAGCTGAATGACTGGCAAATTTTACAAGTTCTGTTACCAAAGTGTAAACCCCCGTTAAAAAATCGTGTGGTAGAAGCCCTAACCTCTACTTTCCCAGTAGAAGAGCTACATAGCTCTTTAATAAAATACTTTATTCCCACCGGCATCTATGAGGAAATAAAAAGGAAGACAGTACTCTGAGTACAAGGACATCAGGAGAGATTAGCTCACTACATCTCCGATATTAGGGAGTCCTCTCGACTACTACGTGTAAGCTGGAATGAAACACAACTGGTGGACACCATTTTAGTAGGCGTGTCACCTGAAGAAAGATCTCGACTATCATTGATGAATAGACCCAATACAATTGCTGATCTAGAACAGTGCAGTATCCATTCTTCAAATGTATGGTACTCAGATCAAAATAGAGAAGCAATGAAAACCTCTGGAACTAATAGACATCAATTGCGAGCACTACTGCCTGATGTAACAACCTCGTATGAAAGACAAGTTTCTAGTAGACCTCACCATGTGCGCAAAGCGGGTAAGTTAACTGTAAACCCAGATAAAGCGGAAACCAAGTACCCACCTCGCAGAAAACCCACCTGTTATAATTGTGGCAAATATGGGCACATAAGAAGAGAGTGCAAAAGTAAGCCATTGGAACGGAATAACCCCAATTCAAAAAACATGTAAGGCAGGGAGACCCGAAAACCTGTGTCTTCCGCAGCTACTCAAAATTGGGTAAACTAAAAGAAACCAGTAATAATAATAAGAATGAATTATTCTGTAACCAAGTGAAAAACAAAAAAAGGTGCGAAAGAAATCGACCCCTATGTGCGAGAATTTCGTGAAAACTGTAATGCGATTAATAGATGTAAATGGAAAAAAAATCTACTACCATTAATACAAGTCGACTTAGGCGTTACATTCCCCATCGCCTTAATTGATTCGGGATCTAGTAGAAGCTTAATCAGCCAAGAATTAGCGGACATGTTAGCTAAACATCATCTAGTAAAACGGAACCAACCTGTGAATATAAAGTGTGCTACCGCTGATAAACGTAAAATAAATATAAACCTGAGAATTACCGTTAAGGTTAAAATAAAAAACCTAAGTTGGATGTTTACAGTGTTAGTATGTAAAGAATTAGGACCTGATTTAATATTAGGTGCAGATTTTATGAGTAAGACAGGAATGATTCTTGACATCTACGAGCGAGAATTTTATTTCAGATTTGACCGTGCAAGAAAATATAAATTTGATAGTAATGAAGATAAACGTTGTTCATCTACTGCACATGTAATACACCAAGATTCAGATTTATCTCACCTAGAACGAAGAGATAGAGTCAAAATAGTAAAACTAATAAAAGAATTTTCCTCGGTTCTTACACCAAAACTAGGACTTACGGACCTAATAGAGTATAAAATTAATCTGAGTGATCAGAAAGTAATACGAATACCTCCGTACAAGTTGTCGCCTCCCAAGATGGAAGTCATGCGAAACCATATCAATAAGTTATTGGACCAAGGAGTCATAGAACCCTCTACGTCCCCATATTCTTCACCCTCCTTTTTAGTACCGAAAGGACCAGATAAACACCGACTAGTTGTAGACTACAGGCAATTAAATAAAAGAATAGACGATAGTTCTAGGTGCGTTTCTTAAATCCTCAAAGTAGTTTAATAAATAATAAAGTGAATAATAATAATTGATTTAAATACTAGAGCTAAATAAATCCTAAGTTATACTAAAATTGTGTGAAGTGTAGAAGTAAGAAAAAAATAATAATAATAAAAGTACAGTTACACATTGTAAACACTTCGCAGTGGTGGCCAGTTAGAGAAAATTAAAGCGTGTTCAGTATTGTAGGAATTGTACTAAGCAGCCCCGAACCCACCCTCTCTATTGTGATAAACCGGTGCTAGCCTGAACAATTGAAAAACCACCCCTAGTGTGTATGACAATGCGTTGTGTAAAGTGTCTCCCCTCCCGCATAGTTTGTTTAAGTATTGTAAAAAGAGATAAAAGAGAATCATATTCGTGAGATTCCGCTTCTCTCAAACCAGTGATCTAAAGTGGAGTATGGGATCCTCTTTAGATCACATTAGAAATAAGTTTATGAGATATAATCAAGTAGTGATTATACATGTAACGTAACAGGTCACAACGGCGCTGACTGAAAGGGTAATGATAGGGCAGAAATGTGCCAAAGATCATTAATAAATGCTGAAAGCTAACTTCCGTAGTTAGAGTAAGCTGGTGTCAGTCGGGCCGGGATGTTGTGAGTTACGGATAAGTAGGGATCATTCCAATCTAAGGTTTGGAAATTAGTATTAAGATTAAAATGTAAGTTAGTACTTAAGAAGTGAGAAAAAGGGAATTTCACGAAGGCGATCATTTAAATGAACAATGTCATTTAAAGAGAATTAGAAAAAAACAAACTGTGTACTAATAATAAATAACTTCACACACTGACACTAATCGTACTCCCAGTCCCCAATAGTGAGTTAGACTCAAAAAAGCTTAACCGTAGCGTGCAATTTAAGCGGTGGAGTATGTGACGATTTAAATAAAAGAAATAATCAAGAAAATAAAAATTTTTTAAAATTAAGGTTGCGAGCTCTTAAGCCATTTAAATCTCACTGTATTAATATAAAATACCTGTATGTACTCAGTATGAGAGGAAGCAGTAATTAGTTAGTTAGAAGATACTCTAATAAAAAGATAAATTGTAAAGAGTTATTAATATCGTATTTAACCCTTTGCTTGTGAGCAGGCGCTGTCCTGTTGATTCCAGACTCGACATGTTTTCCGAGTCTTGTGTAAGTTAGAATAAGATTAAAAAAACTAATGTTAATAATTAAAAATCTGAAGACATAAATAGTCGCTAAAACAACTGATTTAAATTATGTATATTTGTTTAGGGATAGTTTGTATAAATAAAAATGTTAACTTAAATATAGTTAGGAACTATATTCTCGCGCGGAAATTGCCCCACTAACTTTTGCCCAGTACCAGGCGAAGGGAGCAGAATTTCTCTCTCTTGCAATGGTGACTTCGTACAGTATAGACGTAGGAGCTGTGCTCTTAAAATATGTTAACTATATTTTGTTTCACCTTAAGATGGTGTACCAGATGTAGCTGTTTAAAGCATCTGGATGTGTTAACTAATATAGTCATGTAAATAGACAAGAAATTTAAAGTAAAAAAATTGAAACGTAAAAAAAAGGAGTGTAACACAAGATGATTTCATGCTTCAACAAATAACAACAATTCCAAAGTCATACCTGGAGATGTGAACTATCAGAACCCACAAACTCTACTGCACGTGACAGAATATGCAGATCAGGACATCCGAGAATCTACAAGATCATCATAGATATCTACACAACATATTGTTCAACCTGCGAACTTTGGAGCGCTTTACTGAGGAAGACCTGACCGAGATGACGACGTAGCTGTTCCTGTTTCCCAAGACGGATACCCCAGGACGAGTCTTCAGCATACCAATTAAAAGGTGACTCGATAGCCTGTCTATCGAGGGTTACTAATATTTGTTACACAACACATCTTGAAAGAGACTTTTCAGAAACTATTAACTTTGTAAAGACTTATAAATTAAATCTAAGAATTTCATGTAACTATTCTAACTTCATACGTTGTAACAATTTATATGCTAATGTAGAGTAATATAATTCAAGCAATAATACCATTCTTCCAATGGTTGAATAAAAGAAAGTCTTGCAAGCTAATATCATGAAATGAGTATAATTGAAAGTCTTAACTACAGAAATACAGAAAGTTGACCCGGATCCGAGGTATAGCTATATAGAATCAAGTTTGATCCCAAAGTTTAAAGAAACCTTTCAAATAATTTAATAATTGAATTAGTAATGTCATGGGATCTGTCAGTAAATGTTTTTAAATGTTAAATAAAGAGAAGTCTTCTTGTTACACACATATGAGGAGTGCTTAAATCAATTGTATACCTTGCCATTGTTTCCTTACACAGTTAGTAAGTAATTTGTTATATTAATTATTTGTGATCAATTCTGTTACAACGTAGGCAGCCCATCTAATTAACGGAGTTTAATTACGAGGGGTTCCCTGGATTTGTAACGCGGCGAAAAGACGTTACAAAAGTGCGCCACTCTGCTAATTTTTATAAAAGTTGTTTTAAGCATCGCGACGCAAACAAAATTGCGTCACTCAAAAAAAAGGGAAACAAAGGAAAGAGTTTTAATTGTGTCACAAATTAGAGTTAGAATAGAGTGTCACAAACAAAATTGCATTCACTATGCGTGGATAAATTGTATGATCAATAACTAAATATATAATATTGATATATGCACTCAGAAAGTTACTTTACTAAATGTAATGTTCAAAATATATTTAATAGTGTATTAAGTTACGTAGATGGTAGTATGTATAAGTAAAATATCCTTAGCGTCATACAATGCATGTAGCTTTTGCATTCTATAGGCCAGTAGGAACCTGCATAATTCGATATAATTACTTGCATACATGAATTGTGACCAAACATAACAATTTTGGTCAACCGAACAATCTGTAACAGGTTTGTTTACGACAATCTATGACCTGTTGTTTCCTGAATCATTCTGCACAGTGTATGTCCAGCTATCTAGCTTACATACACTAGTATGTGTTATAAAAAAAAAATTTGATTAAAAATAACTTTGTTAATAATAATAAAGTAATTAAGTAGAAGTTCGTGATTTAAAACTTGTGAACAAAATAAGTAATTATTTAATTGAGAAAAGTTTATGAATGAACGGAGCCAAAGTGTTGTCTAAGCGGAATAATAATAATAGAATCTAGCGTCTGCGCTCCCCTTCTCTTGTTTAAACCGGTATCCAGTAGTTGTGTTATTCAGTCGCATTGTGGAGAACAATAAGAGTAAAACCCCCTTTCTCACTGACACGCTCAACCCTCCTTTGTTAACTAAATATGTAGGCCACCCTCTGACCTACATTCCAGTAAACAGCTGATCGGCTATTTAACCTTGAAAAATATGTGTGTGTGATTTCTGTCTCTCCCTTAGAAGAGAAATTGTTCTTTTCTAATTTGTGTAAATTGATTACTTGTGAATTTATTATATGTATATGTAATATATGTGTAATATACTAGTATTAATTTTAAGTACGTGCTAATGTGTTAGAACAAAATGGCCCAATTTAACCCGGATTTGTTATTAAAAGACGAGCTGTCTTACGAAGCCCTTTTGCGTGGACTACCCCATGCTGATGTAACAGTCGCGGAATTACGAAGTTCAATTCGCGAATGTGGATTTGATGCGCCCGTGCAATTAAACAATCTAAGCCAACTCGATTATGAAAGCGAGAAAGAAATTTGTAATGCCAAGTAAGGTGAACTATACTTATTGTCTCAAACACTCCAAGACGAGAAATCTCCGGCAAAAATTTTGCGGACTACCCAGAGAATAGAGCATTTAACCAGGCGAATAAAAAATTTGTCGATCTGGCCGAATCTCACAGAAATACCCGTTGATGTACAAAAGCTAGCAGACGAAGCTCTACTCCGCTTACCTTCAATTATCAACGATTTAAGACGAAAATCCGACTCATTCAGGATGGACGAAATAGAGAAATCATTAATGAAATTACACATCTCCCCAGTACAATCCCCCACCACTGGTTTACCTCCGCCTAACTCGATCGGAACTCACCTATCGTATCGCAAGTGCAAGCGAACCCAGAACAAAAAACTGATACAGATGTAAATGTCCCTCCTCCCGAGCATTTTCAGTTTCGTCCCGGAAATAATGAATTGACCAACACCCCCAATGAATCTAATCGCCCTCATCGAGGAATTACCCCTATGAACTATAACGCAGATCTATACGGAAAAATGACTCACCCTGTGGAGAAGATTTTAACTGAAATCCCCTATACAGATGGTTTAAATGTTTCCAAGTTACTAACATTTATTAGTTATCTTCTTCAGATAAAGGATTTACAGCAGCTGAATGACTGGCAAATTTTACAAGTTCTGTTACCAAAGTGTAAACCCCCGTTAAAAAATCGTGTGGTAGAAGCCCTAACCTCTACTTTCCCAGTAGAAGAGCTACATAGCTCTTTAATAAAATACTTTATTCCCACCGGCATCTATGAGGAAATAAAAAGGAAGACAGTACTCCGAGTACAAGGACATCAGGAGAGATTAGCTCACTACATCTCCGATATTAGGGAGTCCTCTCGACTACTACGTGTAAGCTGGAATGAAACACAACTGGTGGACACCATTTTAGTAGGCGTGTCACCTGAAGAAAGATCTCGACTATCATTGATGAATAGACCCAATACAATTGCTGATCTAGAACAGTGCAGTATCCATTCTTCAAATGTATGGTACTCAGATCAAAATAGAGAAGCAATGAAAACCTCTGGAACTAATAGACATCAATTGCGAGCACTACTGCCTGATGTAACAACCTCGTATGAAAGACAAGTTTCTAGTAGACCTCACCATGTGCGCAAAGCGGGTAAGTTAACTGTAAACCCAGATAAAGCGGAAACCAAGTACCCACCTCGCAGAAAACCCACCTGTTATAATTGTGGCAAATATGGGCACATAAGAAGAGAGTGCAAAAGTAAGCCATTGGAACGGAATAACCCCAATTCAAAAAACATGTAAGGCAGGGAGACCCGAAAACCTGTGTCTTCCGCAGCTACTCAAAATTGGGTAAACTAAAAGAAACCAGTAATAATAATAAGAATGAATTATTCTGTAACCAAGTGAAAAACAAAAAAAGGTGCGAAAGAAATCGACCCCTATGTGCGAGAATTTCGTGAAAACTGTAATGCGATTAATAGATGTAAATGGAAAAAAAATCTACTACCATTAATACAAGTCGACTTAGGCGTTACATTCCCCATCGCCTTAATTGATTCGGGATCTAGTAGAAGCTTAATCAGCCAAGAATTAGCGGACATGTTAGCTAAACATCATCTAGTAAAACGGAACCAACCTGTGAATAAAAAAGTGTGCTACCGCTGATAAACGTAAAATAAATATAAACCTGAGAATTACCGTTAAGGTTAAAATAAAAAACCTAAGTTGGATGTTTACAATGTTAGTATGTAAAGAATTAGGACCTGATTTAATATTAGGTGCAGATTTTATGAGTAAGACAGGAATGATTCTTGACATCTACGAGCGAGAATTTTATTTCAGATTTGACCGTGCAAGAAAATATAAATTTGATAGTAATGAAGATAAACGTTGTTCATCTACTGCACATGTAATACACCAAGATTCAGATTTATCTCACCTAGAACGAAGAGATAGAGTCAAAATAGTAAAACTAATAAAAGAATTTTCCTCGGTTCTTACACCAAAACTAGCACTTACGGACCTAATAGAGTATAAAATTAATCTGAGTGATCTGAAAGTAATACGAATACCTCCGTACAAGTTGTCGCCTCCCAAGATGGAAGTCATGCGAAACCATATCAATAAGTTATTGGACCAAGGAGTCGTAGAACCCTCTACGTCCCCATATTCTTCACCCTCCTTTTTAGTACCGAAAGGACCAGATAAACACCGACTAGTTGTAGACTACAGGCAATTAAATAAAAGAATAGACGATAGTTCTAGGTGCGTTTCTTAAATCCTCAAAGTAGTTTAATAAATAATAAAGTGAATAATAATAATTGATTTAAATACTAGAGCTAAATAAATCCTAAGTTATACTAAAATTGTGTGAAGTGTAGAAGTAAGAAAAAAATAATAATAATAAAAGTACAGTTACACATTGTAAACACTTCGCAGTGGTGGCCAGTTAGAGAAAATTAAAGCGTGTTCAGTAGTGTAGGAATTGTACTAAGCAGCCCCGAACCCACCCTCTCTATTGTGATAAACCGGTGCTAGCCTGAACAATTGAAAAACCACCCCTAGTGTGTATGACAATGCGTTGTGTAAAGTGTCTCCCCTCCCGCATAGTTTGTTTAAGTATTGTAAAAAGAGATAAAAGAGAATCATATTCGTGAGATTCCGCTTCTCTCAAACCAGTGATCTAAAGTGGAGTATGGGATCCTCTTTAGATCACATTAGAAATAAGTTTATGAGATATAATCAAGTAGTGATTATACATGTAACGTAACAGGTCACAACGGCGCCGACTGAAAGGGTAATGATAGGGCAGAAATGTGCCAAAGATCATTAATAAATGCTGAAAGCTAACTTCCATAGTTAGAGTAAGCTGGTGTCAGTCGGGCCGGGATGTTGTGAGTTACGGATAAGTAGGGATCATTCCAATCTAAGGTTTGGAAATTAGTATTAAGATTAAAATGTAAGTTAGTACTTAAGAAGTGAGAAAAAGGGAATTTCACGAAGGCGATCATTTAAATGAACAATGTCATTTAAAGAGAATTAGAAAAAAACAAACTGTGTACTAATAATAAATAACTTCACACACTGACACTAATCGTACTCCCAGTCCCCAATAGTGAGTTAGACTCAAAAAAGCTTAACCGTAGCGTGCAATTTAAGCGGTGGAGTATGTGACGATTTAAATAAAAGAAATAATCAAGAAAATAAAAATTTTTTAAAATTAAGGTTGCGAGCTCTTAAGCCATTTAAATCTCACTGTATTAATATAAAATACCTGTATGTACTCAGTATGAGAGGAAGCAGTAATTAGTTAGTTAGAAGATACTCTAATAAAAAGATAAATTGTAAAGAGTTATTAATATCGTATTTAACCCTTTGCTTGTGAGCAGGCGCTGTCCTGTTGATTCTAGACTCGACATGTTTTCCGAGTCTTGTGTAAGTTAGAATAAGATAAAAAAAACTAATGTTAATAATTAAAAATCTGAAGACATAAATAGTCGCTAAAACAACTGATTTAAATTATGTATATTTGTTTAGGGATAGTTTGTATAAATAAAAATGTTAACTTAAATATAGTTAGGAACTATATTCTCGCGCGGAAATTGCCCCACTAACTTTTGCCCAGTACCAGGCGAAGGGAGCAGAATTTCTCTCTCTTGCAATGGTGACTTCGTACAGTATAGACGTAGGAGCTGTGCTCTTAAAATATGTTAACTATATTTTGTTTCACCTTAAGATGGTGTACCAGATGTAGCTGTTTAAAGCATCTGGATGTGTTAACTAATATAGTCATGTAAATAGACAAGAAATTTAAAGTAAAAAAATCGAAACGTAAAAAAAAGGAGTGTAACACAAGATGACTTCGTGCTTCAACAAATAACAACAATTCCAAAGTCATACCTGGAGATGTGAACTATCAGAACCCACAAACTCTACTGCACGTGACAGAATATGCAGATCAGGACATCCGAGAATCTACAAGATCATCATAGATATCTACACAACATATTGTTCAACCTGCGAACTTTGGAGCGCTTTACTGAGGAAGACCTGACCGAGATGACGACGTAGCTGTTCCTGTTTCCCAAGACGGATACCCCAGGACGAGTCTTCAGCATACCAATTAAAAGGTGACTCGATAGCCTGTCTATCGAGGGTTACTAATATTTGTTACACAACACATCTTGAAAGAGACTTTTCAGAAACTATTAACTTTGTAAAGACTTATAAATTAAATCTAAGAATTTCATGTAACTATTCTAACTTCATACGTTGTAACAATTTATATGCTAATGTAGAGTAATAAAATCCAAGCAATAATACCATTCTTCCAATGGTTGAATAAAAGAAAGTCTTGCAAGCTAATATCATGAAATGAGTATAATTGAAAGTCTTAACTACAGAAATACAGAAAGTTGACCCGGATCCGAGGTATAGCTATATAGAATCAAGTTTGATCCCAAAGTTTAAAGAAACCTTTCAAATAATTTAATAATTGAATTAGTAATGTCATGGGATCTGTCAGTAAATGTTTTTAAATGTTAAATAAAGAGAAGTCTTCTTGTTACACACATATGAGGAGTGCTTAAATCAATTGTATACCTTGCCATTGTTTCCTTACACAGTTAGTAAGTAATTTGTTATATTAATTATTTGTGATCAATTCTGTTACAACGTAGGCAGCCCATCTAATTAACGGAGTTTAATTACGAGGGGTTCCCTGGATTTGTAACGCGGCGAAAAGACGTTACAATAAAGCATCAAAAGTGTACCTAAATCTAAATTATGTAATGAGTAGTATGAGATGTAAAACATAAACAATGTGTATAGTGGGAGGAGTTTAATGTGTAGGAGTTGAGTATAATATACTGTTCAATTAATATTTAATGTGTTATAAAATGTACTTGGTGTTGTGCTGTAGCATGATATAGTGTTTACAGGATATTTATTTTATGTTTTGTGGATAGTAAGTGTGGAGCTGTTGCTTTAAAGAAGTACTTAGTCAGTGGTACTCCTTTTATTTATGTTAAAATTGTATTTAAATAATTAAGTATAAGTACATGTATTAGGTATGATATTATGTTAAATGTATTTACTTTAATTGATTAATGAAGATGTTTAAAATAATGTTTGTACACTTGGCCAGGAAGGCAACAAGTGTTAATAAGTTGGCAAGTGGTTCTTATAGTTATGTTAAAAAACAATGAAGGGTTCAATGATGAACTAAATAATATAATGAATTGAAACCAGGAAATTAAAATTGATGTAAGTGGCCATAAGCCAGTGACTATTTGTACAGTAGGTCAGGTAAAGAAAAATTAAGTTAAAAACAAAACAATATTATAACAGGTGTAATAAAACCAGTAGGCCTAAATTCGATATTTGTAAAAGGAAATTAATACCTTTTTAATAAGTCCAGTCAGATGAAATTATAGTAAAATATATATGGTTTAGTAAGGCAGATTAAGTGAGAGTTTAAGTAATTTGGTGTAATTCCAAGCATGGAGTATTTTATATAAAAAGAGTAGTAATATTTTCTAATTCTGGCTCTAGGATATCGAATATTATCCAATGACAGAAAGTAATGGTTGTTAGGGTAACTAAAATGCAAGAAAATTTGTTGATTTCAACATTCGATTGTTATCTGCTAATGGGTTAATAAGTATTAATACGAATCCAGAAGAAAATTTAAAAAAACCTAATATTGGATTGTTATATGCTATTGGGAACAGTTCAGTAGACGAATTAAACATAAAATAAAATAAAAAGGAATAAACCATAATAAATCTAATATCTTAAAGCCAACCCATTCAAACAAAACTGATGAATAATTACCGAACTAGATTTTGGAAAATATAATTATACACCTCCCAACGGTAGCGGAATTACTAATTTCTTCTTCAAACTAATTCCATTAGAAATAATGATGAACCCGATTTACAATTGAACCAAGATACTTATTGAATGAACAAGAAGTCAAAATTAATGAAATTATAAACCAAATATACACAAGAACCTTTGGTACTGGAGAAATGAACCTCACTTCCAAGAGATTGAAGAAATTATAATACTACACCAATTTCACTGGGACCGGCATCCACAAGGATCGCGAAGAAGAATGAAGAACAGAAGAATTCCTGTTACACTCCGGGACATCAACTTTCCACCTTTATTGATAATCTGGACACATTTTCTGGCCAAAAGTAACCTCATCAGGACGTCTTCATGCAGTTGTAAACAGACACGGCTATCTTGAGAATCGCATTGTATGGTAACACCAGCTTATATTTAATTTTATACACTAAGAATTAATAACAATTTGTAATACTTAGTAACCTTAATTTTGCATTACCTGGCCTTACTAATCGTTAAAAGAATCACACGTACCCTGGAATAAGAGATAAACAAAAATTATATTTAAATTGTATTATACAGTACTAGTTCATTAACAAATCGATTCAGCATTGTACGATCGATATTACGATCAAATAAACTGTGAAGAATACTGCTGGAAAATAAAAAGTAATATAAATAAAGAATCCTTCTTGTATGTAATGATGTTCTGTGTTATTGTAGAATAGGTATTGTATTTTGATGGGGGAGTAATTTACAGATAAAGAAGGTGATCAAACTATCAAGTGAAACTAACTAACCTATAAAAGTAAGTCAATTACGAATAACAGCACTTGCTGCAGACAGCTGGTGGGACGAGAGAGTGCCAAACTAATGTATTCTCTTCGCCACATTTGAATTCATTTAAATAATACGGACCAAATAGGGTTGGAGAGAATTACCGAATCATTAACTAAGATACCTGTAATATAGAGTTATTCTCTGGTAAAACGCTTAGTAATTGATCAACACAGGGCTATGTTCAACATAAGAGTTGCAGCAATGATATAATAAATAAATTTTTTATTTATTAATATTGAGTTGCAGGAGGTCGCATCTACAATAACATAATAAACATTTCCTTTAATTAAGTGAGAGTTTCTTTACAAATTGTCGCTCAACGAGTGGGCTTTAGTTAAGTACAAAATTACGCTATTACTTAACTGGAGCAGGCAACTATTAGAGGCACATGAATGCATACTAGAGGTGTTTCTAAAAGGATGGAGAAGGAGCAAGAAGTGGAAGAAGATAGACGGGAGGAAGAAGCAGAAATAGTTACAGACGTTGAAAAGGAACAACAGGCGGGTGACAAGGAGGAAGCCAGAGGTGATATGGATTTACTAAAACTATGGGAATTATGCATAAGTGTGGCATTCCAAGAAACAGAAGGAAGCCAATGATGAAAATTACAAACGAATGGAGGTTCAGAATAAACAAACTAATGAAAATTGTAGGAAACAAAATAAGAACACTAATGAGAGTTTAAGACAAATTAAAGAGGATAATAGACAAACTAATGAAAAAATAGACAGTATCAAAGAAGATAATAGACAAACTAATGAAAAAATAGACAGTATCAACGAAAACTCAAAGAAACAAAACGAAATTTTGAGTGAGAACTTAATCAAACTAATGAATGAGAAGTTTGACAAAAATAAAGAGGAAAATGATGAGAATAACCGGCTGATAAATGAAAGTTTAAACCAAATCAATGAAAAGTTTGACAGGAATGACGAGAGTTTGAGACAGATTCAGGACGATAACAAACTAATGAATGAGAAACTTGAGGAAAACAATAAACGAATGAAAGAAGATCTTAAGAAAATCAATGAGGACAACCTTATACAAATCAATGAGAGAATTGAGCATTCTAACAAGGAATTAAGGGAAACTGTTGATAAACAGAATGGAGTATTAAGACAAGCTCTCCATAAGAAAATCGAGGACGTCAGTGAGGCAATCAGCCAGAAGGTAGGTAAGAACAACGGCGAAAGAAAACAGGAGATAGCTGAAACAAATAGAAAACTGAGAGTGACCGATGAATCTGTTACACGAAATAGGGCTGAACTAGAGGTCAAGATAGGCCAGATAGAAGAAGAAAACCGGGTTGAAGTGGAATCACTACGAACAGATTTTGGAAACCAGCATCGAAACCTAGATATGGTCGTAAACGAAGTACAGGAACAAGGACAACGTAACCAGGAGAGAATCGAGAACCTCCAACGGTCAGCTGACAACCGACCGATCACTGTTCCATACACACAACCTATAGACAACCGGGAAACCATCAACTTTAAGTCGTACAAGAGAAACCCAATGGAATTCTTGGAACCGGTCAGCGAACAACTAATGAGAATTGGTGAAAACAGGTGGCCAGTAATTCGTAGTTACCTGGACGAACATTTCAAGGAAACCTATGATAACTGGTGGACAGTCACCAGGCACGACATCCGAAGCTACGAAGAATTTAAGATGATGGCATTTAAAGCCAGGTACTGGTCAGACGCCACCCAGAACGTAGTAAGGGAGAGCATCAGCTATGGAAGGTATGACGCCAGCAGAGGGACAACGCTCACCGCCTACTTCCTTGGAAAAGTGTGTGTGGCGAGACACCTTGAACCAAAAATCCCGGAGGAAATCATCGTCACCAGGCTAGCATACCACTATGATAACGGGATATCAATAGCACGATCAGGTGGACAGATAAAAACGATACAGGCCATTTCAACGCTATTGGAAGAGCACGAGCGTGAGGTGCATTATAGAAGGAGTCGGCAGAGAAACGACCGGTACGGGAGCAGGGATATCCCAGACTACAACAACAGAAACAATAACAATAACAACCACGAGACGCATAACCGGCCGAACTATAATGGCAGGCCAGGTAATTATGGTAATGAGACATACCAATGGCAAAACAACAACAACAGCCAAAGGAACAACGGAAACAATTACGGGAATAGACAGAATATTCCAAACAACCAATATAACCGGTCGTACAACCCGAATTACCAGAATCAGAACACAAACAACCGGAATTATAATAACAATAACCGCAACCCGAACAACCAGAATCAAAACTACAGGAGAGTTAATTATGTGGGGGCGGACAGTAGCGGTAACGGGAGAGCATACTACCAAGGACGTCGGAGTTTTAATAGGGACACTGACTGGAACCAAGATAACAATAATGATAGAAGAGATACTAGGACTAATGGAGGCAGGAGTCGGAGTCAGGAGGACTACCGCCGAGTTAACTACGAAGAGGACCGTCAACGGCCGGAACCCAGGTCAACGGGAAAATGAAAATAATCAAACGAACCAAACCGGCAGAGGAGACGAAGAATCCGAGCCGCTTTTAAACTCCACACGGCAGTGAAAACACCAGTCATGAGTACTAGTAACCATGGATGATAAGTGTATAATAAACATAGTATGTCAACCCCAAAATTCAAAAAGCACGTAAGGACAACTTACTCAAGTTATTTCGAAACAATATAATTTAAAATAAAAAGACTAAAACCCCAAAATTCAAAAACTATGTAAGGACAACTTACTTAAGATATTTCGCAACAATTTGATTTAATAAACAGTAAAACACCAAGAGTATGTAAGAACAGATTATTAAATAATATTTATAAAGAATTGATTTAAAATGAAATAATAGGAAAAAGTAATATTTTTATGGGAACAAAAAGAAGAATAAATAAATAAAAACAATTGATGGTAATGTGCTCAGATAAGAAGAAAAAAGAATAATTTAATGACTACAATGAAGCTGAAGGAGGATGATAATTAATACAACTATAATTTAGAATTTCTCGGAATTGAAGATTATATAAGAAGAAATGATACGGAGAAAATATGTCACAAGGAGGAAAGTCAAAAGGATTTTAAAATAATGCCTATCAATAATGTTATATGCTATTAGTTAATGGAAAAGAAGAAGGAATCAAGAAGAAGAAGAAATATATACTTTAATGCAAACAGCAACAGTATGAAGAATCCCAAAGGTGTTTAGTATTAGTCGCTAATCGACTACTTGTAATTTTTTTTATTATAACGAATTGACCGTAGAAATGTTCCAGCAATAATTTTCATGAGCAGGGATGATGTTCCCCTGGTCTCAGAAGGTGTAAGGATGGACAGCGGAGTTATGGACCCAAAAGTGGCCACCCGAACTGGTACCACCTCACAGGATAGGGAAAAATGTTAGGGAAATTGAATATTTAAGGGATAATATATAAAATAGCTGAAAAGAGTGATATTAGATTCCAGAAGTATAGATGAAGAAAATAGAAGGAAGATAGCAGACAGAAACTTAATTGAGAAAGCGAATTTATAGAAGTAAATAAGAAAATAAGTGTTAAAACAAGTTTTTTATGATTAGTGTGATCAGTCCTTATCAAGTAAAATGTGGAAGTACCACTACCCAGAGAAATAAATAATTGATGAATTTGCCTCCAAGAGAGAGAGAGTTGAGTAGGAAAACAGCAATTACCATTAACCGAATAACAGGTATATAACCAAACGGAAATAAAAAAAAATATATTATGAGTAAAAGGTTAACCTTATCAGGAACGAACTATAAGTTTATTTTTACTAAACTTCATTGAGCCAAAATAAACTTCTTTCGAAGGGGGAGTATTATGTAACGTAACAGAGTTGAGGTCCCCGACGTTACATAAAAAACTATGTAAATATGATTTAAAACAATGCCCAAAGCCTGTTATAATTAAATACAAGAGGGCCCATCTCACCTGAAGAATGCATTAGAGGTACCTAGTAAAGTTACTAACTAATAAAGCATCAAAAGTGTACCTAAAACTAAATTATGTAATGAGTAGTATGAGATGTAAAACATAAACGGAGTTGAGTATAATATACTGTTCAATTAATATTTAATGTGTTATAAAATGTACTTGGTGTTGTGCTGTAGCATGATATAGTGTTTACATGATATTTATTTTATAGTTGTCTTGATTATTCATCTCTTCTTTCACAGCACTAACACTTATCTAAAAATGAACTTTTTCTTGTGAAAACTTACTTTTTTCGTTGGACGTGTTACGGCGTACGTATCCGCCTTCTTCAGCTTTGAGTCAGACTGCCATCATTTCGTAACGGTTGTTGTGTGGAAGGTGTAGTGGGGGTGGTGTGTGGAGGAAGGGGATTGGCGCGGGGATTCAACTTGATGTTTGTTTTATGTAAAATTGTGTCAAAAAGTGATTGTGATTTATATTGTAATTGATCGTTAAGTATGTTGTTTGGTTGTGTTGTGTGGTGTTTATATATTCCGTATTGTTCAGTTGTGTTGAGTTTTCGACCTTTAGGTAAGTAATGTAAAATTTCAAGATTAGTGTCTATGTTGGTGTAACTGTGGTTTTCTGTGTGTATGTGTGTGGCGAATGCGGAGTGTATATTGTTGTTGGTTAGAGCTTTTAAGTGTTCAGAATAACGGGATGAAAAAGATCTTCCCGTCTGGCTGATGTAGAAACTATTGCAGTCATTACACTTTAATTTGTAAACACCTGTTTTGTTATATTTGTCTATGTCTGTGTTTGTATTATTGATGTGTTTTTTGATGGTATTGGTTGTTCTGTATGCTATTTTGTATTTGTGTTTTCTGAATGTGTTGGCGATTTTGTGTGTGTAGGAGTTGTGGTATGTGAGTGTGATGTATTTATTGTGTTGTGTGTTGATGGTATTTTGTGTTTTGTTGTTTTTGTTTTTGATGCGTTTGTGTAGTGTATTTATTAAATTAGGGTTGTAACCGTTTTTGATTGCTATGTATTTTATTGTGTTGAGTTCGTCGGTGTAATCTTGTTTATTTAAGGGTATTTTAGTTAGTCTATGGAGCATATGGTTGAAGGCTGCATGTTTATGTTGTGTTGGGTGGTTTGATGTGTTGTGTATAACCATGTCAGTTGTGGTTGGTTTCCTGTATATTTTGTACGTGTGTGTATTGTTAATTTTGTTAATTGTTAGGTCTAGAAAATTTATACTATTGTTTTGTTCAATTTCCAGTGTAAATTTTAATTTGTGGTGTATAGTGTTTATGTATTTGTGGAAGTTTTCAACTTGTCTTGTGTTGCCTTTGAATAAAAGTAATATATCATCTACATACCTGTGCCAGTATATAATTTTGTTAGTGTATTTGTTGTTGTTTATTATGTGGTTCTGTTCTATGTTGTGTATATATATTTCTGCTAGTATACCTGATATGGGGGATCCCATCGGGAGACCTTCTGTTTGTGTGTATAGTAGTGTAGTTTTTGTGTATAGTGACAATAGTAAAATGTTGATAAGAAATAAACCAGCAGTTGTACAGGTACCTTACTTCAAGGCATCAGATGATCCAGAAAATTACTATTATAGTATGCTTTTGCAATACTTACCTTATCGTGTTGAAAGTGAATTGTTTGCAGACTACAATAATTTAAAAGAAGCATTTATGGCTCGAGAAGAAAAAATGAAACGCATGAACGAGCACATGCAATTGTTTAGAAAACGAGACCAACAACTCGAGAATGCAATGACTCAAGTACATGCTTTCGAGATACTCAATGAAGAGCCTGTTTATACAGATTCTGATAATTATGCAGAAGTACAAGAATGACCAATGAATGAAGATGAATTCCAACAAGCCCAGCGAGCAATGAATTTTGGACAAAGAGAACTGTTTTCATTCATTACGCGAAACGTTCACGACGAAATCATGAACGGCATTAAAGATCGCATTCGATTATTCATTACAGGAAATGCAGGAACAGGATAGAGTTTCACATTACATCTTCTTAAAAATCAGGTTAATAGATGTTATGGAAAAAATGCTGTAAAGGTATGTGCACTAACTGGAGTAGCAGCACGATTAGTTGGAGGCTCTACGTTACACAGCACTTTGAAGCTGCCCGTTCAAAAAGATGGAAGGATTTTACAAATGCCTCTTTTGACTGGACTTTACTTAAGACAAATGCGTCTGCAGTGGAAATATATTGAATTTATATTTATAGATGAAATATCAATGGTACCTTACGAAATGTTATGCATGATTGATTCAAGATTAAAGCAATTAAAGAATTGTGATGAGTTTTTCGGGGGTATCAATGTTATATTATTTGGTGATCTAATGCAGCTACCTCCTGTCAGAGGAAGTCAAGTATTCCACCAGCCTCTCCATCTAGTGCCGGCAACACATTTGTGGCGATTGTTTACTCTACATGAACTTACTGGGAATATGAGACAACAAGGAGATACAACTTTTATTGATATTCTCAGCGCTTTAAGAATTGGAAAACTTACAGCTGAACATATTGGGATATTAATGAAAAAAGTCAGTAATAAAGCGACTGGTGAGTTTTCAATTGAAAGAGCTCTAAGAATCTATCCTACAAATGAGCAAATGTTTAAACATAATCAGGCAGTAATTAACCATTTCAAAAGTAAAGGAATCACAATGAATGTAATAAAGCTCAAGATACACTAGTGGATGCCACTCGGAGCATGGAGGATAAAAATTTGGATAATATCATCCCGACTGATATCAATAAAACAGGAGGTATGGCAAAAGAGTTGGAAATTTTTGTAGGGGCAAAAATTAAGTTACGTTCAAACATAGATCCTAATAAAGGTCTTGTGAATGGTGCGATTGGATTTATCACAGAAATCATATGGCCATATTTTTGCCGCGAACAAGTGTACAAAGAAGACATACCGTCAGTTCGTGTGGACTTTGGCCAAGGTGAAATACATAAAATTGATCCAATGTCTGTCCAATTTCCTGCAAAATTCAGTTATGGCACTGTTGAAAGAAGAATGCTGCCAATGGTCTTGTCGTGGGCTTCAACAGTGCACAAGATGCAAGGCAGTACTGTAGATCATGCGGTTGTTTATTTGGGACCAAAAATGTTTGCAGAAGGACAGGCATATGTCGCTCTTAGTCGAGTCAAATCTTTGGAAGGACTTCAAATTGAAGAAATAGATAACACAAAACTTCTTGGAAAAAAACCGTGCAATAATGATGCGTTAGCTGAAATGGACAGAATGCGATCACTTCATCCGAGATAAGTATTGTTAAAATATGTATCAAATAATAATAATGATACTGTAAATTATTGTAATTATATTCATTTGTATCTATTTTTTTGTAAATACTACTGTATAGTAAATACCCTGCAATATACGAATGCAATTGTAACATTACTTTAATCACGTGATTATATATATATATATATACATTGTAACGTAACAGAGTTGAGGTCCCCGACGTTACATAAAAACTATGTAAATATGATTTAAAACAATGCCCAAAGCCTGTTATAATGAAATACAAGAGGGCCCATCTCACCTGAAGAATGCATTAGAGGTACCTAGTAAGGTTACTAAGTAATAAAGCATCAAAAGTGTACCTAAATCTAAATTATGTAATGAGTAGTATGAGATGTAAAACATAAACATTGTGTATAGTGGGAGGAGTTTAATGTGTAGGAGTTGAGTATAATATACTGTTCAATTAATATTTAATGTGTTATAAAATGTACTTGGTGTTGTGCTGTAGCATGATATAGTGTTTACAGGATATTTATTTTATGTTTTGTGGATAGTAAGTGTGGAGCTGTTGCTTTAAAGAAGTACTTAGTCAGTGGTACTCCTTTTATTTATGTTAAAATTGTATTTAAATAATTAAGTATAAGTACAGGTATTAGGTATGATATTATGTTAAATGTATTTACTTTAATTGATTAATGAAGATGTTTAAAATAATGTTTGTACACTTGGCCAGGAAGGCAACAAGTGTTAATAAGTTGGCAAGTAGTTCTTATAGTTATGTTAAAAAACAATGAAGGGTTCAATGATGAATTAAATAATATAATGAATTGAAACCAGGAAATTAAAATTGATGTAAGTGGCCATAAGCCAGTGACTATTTGAACAGTAGGTCAGGTAAAGAAAAATTAAGTTAAAAACAAAACAATATTATAACAGATGTAATAAAACCAGTAGGCCTAAATTCGATATTTGTAAAAGGAAATTAATACCTTTTTAATAAGTCCAGTCAGATGAAATTATAGTAAAATATATATGGTTTAGTAAGGCAGATTAAGTGAGAGTTTTAAGTAATTTGGTGTAATTCCAAGCATGGAGTATTTTATATAAAAAGAGTAGTAATATTTTCTAATTCTGGCTCTAGGATATCGAATATTATCCAATGACAGAAAGTAATGGTTGTTAGGGTAACTAAAATGCAAGAAAATTTGTTGATTTCAACATTCGATTGTTATCTGCTAATGGGTGAAGTTAAATTAATACGAATCCAGAAGAAAATTTAAAAAAACCTAATATTGGATTGTTATATGCTATTGGGAACAGTTCAGTAGACGAATTAAACATAAAATAAAATAAAAAGGAATAAACCTTAATAAATCTAATATCTTAAAGCCAACCCATTCAAACAAAACTGATGAATAATTACCGAACTAGATTTTGGAAAATATAATTATACACCTCCCAACGGTAGCGGAATTACTAATTTCTTCTTCAAACTAATTCCATTAGAAATAATGATGAACCCGATTTACAATTGAACCAAGATACTTATTGAATGAACAAGAAGTCAAAATTAATGAAATTATAAACCAAATATACACAAGAACCTTTGGTACTGGAGAAATAAACCTCACTTCCAAGAGATTGAAGAAATTATAATACTACACCAATTTCACTGGGACCGGCATCCACAAGGATCGCGAAGAAGAATGAAGAACAGAAGAATTCCTGTTACACTCCGGGACATCAACTTTCCACCTTTATTGATAATCTGGACACATTTTCTGGCCAAAAGTAACCTCATCAGGACGTCTTCATGCAGTTGTAAACAGACACGGCTATCTTGAGAATCGCATTGTATGGTAACACCAGCTTATATTTAATTTTAAGAATTAATAACAATTTGTAATACTTAGTAACCTTAATTTTGCATTACCTGGCCTTACTAATCGTTAAAAGAATCACACGTACCCTGGAATAAGAGATAAACAAAAATTATATTTAAATTGTATTATACAGTACTAGTTCATTAACAAATCGATTCAGCATTGTAAGATCGATATTATGATCAAATAAACTGTGAAGAATACTGCTGGAAATTAAAAAGTAATATAAATAAAGAATCCTTCTTGTATGTAATGATGTTCTGTGTTATTGTAGAATAGGTATTGTATTTTGATGGGGGAGTAATTTACAGATAAAGAAGGTGATCAAACTATCAAGTGAAACTAACTAACCTATAAAAGTAAGTCAATTACGAATAACAGCACTTGCTGCAGACAGCTGGTGGGACGAGAGAGTGCCAAACTAATGTATTCTCTTCGCCACATTTGAATTCATTTAAATAATACGGACCAAATAGGGTTGGAGAGAATTACCGAATCATTAACTAAGATACCTGTAATATAGAGTTATTCTCTGGTAAAACGCTTAGTAATTGATCAACACAGGGCTATGTTCAACATAAGAGTTGCAGCAATGATATAATAAATAAATTTTTTATTTATTAATATTGAGTTGCAGGAGGTCGCATCTACAATAACATAATAAACATTTCCTTTAATTAAGTGAGAGTTTCTTTACAAATTGTCGCTCAACGAGTGGGCTTTAGTTAAGTACAAAATTACGCTATTACTTAACTGGAGCAGGCAACTATTAGAGGCACATGAATGCATACTAGAGGTGTTTCTAAAAGGATGGAGAAGGAGCAAGAAGTGGAAGAAGATAGACGGGAGGAAGAAGCAGAAATAGTTACAGACGTTGAAAAGGAACAACAGGCGGGTGACAAGGAGGAAGCCAGAGGTGATATGGATTTACTAAAACTATGGGAATTAATTAAAGAAGATTCCAAGAAACAGAAGGAAGCCAATGATGAAAATTACAAACGAATGGAGGTTCAGAATAAACAAACTAATGAAAATTGTAGGAAACAAAATAAGAACACTAATGAGAGTTTAAGACAAATTAAAGAGGATAATAGACAAACTAATGAAAAAATAGACAGTATCAAAGAAGATAATAGACAAACTAATGAAAAAATAGACAGTATCAACGAAAACTCAAAGAAACAAAACGAAATTTTGAGTGAGAACTTAATCAAACTAATGAATGAGAAGTTTGACAAAAATAAAGAGGAAAATGATGAGAATAACCGGCTGATAAATGAAAGTTTAAACCAAATCAATGAAAAGTTTGACAGGAATGACGAGAGTTTGAGACAGATTCAGGACGATAACAAACTAATGAACGAAAAACTTGAGGAAAACAATAAACGAATGAAAGAAGATCTTAAGAAAATCAATGAGGACAACCTTATACAAATCAATGAGAGAATTGAGCATTCTAACAAGGAATTAAGGGAAACTGTTGATAAAACAGAATGGAGTATTAAGACAAGCTCTCCATAAGAAAATCGAGGACGTCAGTGAGGCAATCAGCCAGAAGGTAGGTAAGAACAACGGCGAAAGAAAACAGGAGATAGCTGAAACAAATAGAAAACTGAGAGTGACCGATGAATCTGTTACACGAAATAGGGCTGAACTAGAGGTCAAGATAGGCCAGATAGAAGAAGAAAACCGGGTTGAAGTGGAATCACTACCAACAGATTTTGGAAACCAGCATCGAAACCTAGATATGGTCGTAAACGAAGTACAGGAACAAGGACAACGTAACCAGGAGAGAATCGAGAACCTCCAACGGTCAGCTGACAACCGACCGATCACTGTTCCATACACACAACCTATAGACAACCGGGAAACCATCAACTTTAAGTCGTACAAGAGAAACCCAATGGAATTCTTGGAACCGGTCAGCGAACAACTAATGAGAATTGGTGAAAACAGGTGGCCAGTAATTCGTAGTTACCTGGACGAACATTTCAAGGAAACCTATGATAACTGGTGGACAGTCACCAGGCACGACATCCGAAGCTACGAAGAATTTAAGATGATGGCATTTAAAGCCAGGTACTGGTCAGACGCCACCCAGAACATAGTAAGGGAGAGCATCAGCTATGGAAGGTATGACGCCAGCAGAGGGACAACGCTCACCGCCTACTTCCTTGGAAAAGTGTGTGTGGCGAGACACCTTGAACCAAAAATCCCGGAGGAAATCATCGTCACCAGGCTAGCATACCACTATGATAACAGGATATCAATAGCACGATCAGGTGGACAGATAAAAATGATACAGGCCATTTCAACGCTATTGGAAGAGCACGAGCGTGAGGTGCATTATAGAAGGAGTCGGCAGAGAAACGACCGGTACGGGAGCAGGGATATCACAGACTACAACAACAGAAACAATAACAATAACAACCACGAGACGCATAACCGGCCGAACTATAATGGCAGGCCAGGTAATTATGGTAATGAGACATACCAATGGCAAAACAACAACAACAGCCAAAGGAACAACGGAAACAATTACGGGAATAGACAGAATATTCCAAACAACCAATATAACCGGTCGTACAACCCGAATTACCAGAATCAGAACACAAACAACCGGAATTATAATAACAATAACCGCAACCCGAACAACCAGAATCAAAACTACAGGAGAGTTAATTATGTGGGGGCGGACAGTAGCGGTAACGGGAGAGCATACTACCAAGGACGTCGGAGTTTTAATAGGGACACTGACTGGAACCAAGATAACAATAATGATAGAAGAGATACTAGGACTAATGGAGGCAGGAGTCGGAGTCAGGAGGACTACCGCCGAGTTAACTACGAAGAGGACCGTCAACGGCCGGAACCCAGGTCAACGGGAAAATGAAAATAATCAAACGAACCAAACCGGCAGAGGAGACGAAGAATCCGAGCCGCTTTTAAACTCCACACGGCAGTGAAAACACCAGTCATGAGTACTAGTAACCATGGATGATAAGTGTATAATAAACATAGTATGTCAACCCCAAAATTCAAAAAGCACGTAAGGACAACTTACTCAAGTTATTTCGAAACAATATAATTTAAAATAAAAAGACTAAAACCCCAAAATTCAAAAACTATGTAAGGACAACTTACTTAAGATATTTCGCAACAATTTGATTTAATAAACAGTAAAACACCAAGAGTATGTAAGAACAGATTATTAAATAATATTTATAAAGAATTGATTTAAAATGAAATAATAGGAAAAAGTAATATTTTTATGGGAACAAAAAGAAGAATAAATAAATAAAAACAATTGATGGTAATGTGCTCAGATAAGAAGAAAAAAGAATAATTTAATGACTACAATGAAGCTGAAGGAGGATGATAATTAATACAACTATAATTTAGAATTTCTCGGAATTGAAGATTATATAAGAAGAAATGATACGGAGAAAATATGTCACAAGGAGGAAAGTCAAAAGGATTTTAAAATAATGCCTATCAATAATGTTATATGCTATTAGTTAATGGAAAAGAAGAAGGAATCAAGAAGAAGAAGAAATATATACTTTAATGCAAACAGCAACAGTATGAAGAATCCCAAAGGTGTTTAGTATTAGTCGCTAATCGACTACTTGTAATTTTTTTTATTATAACGAATTGACCGTAGAAATGTTCCGACAATAATTTTCATGAGCAGGGATGATGTTCCCCTGGTCTCAGAAGGTGTAAGGATGGACAGCGGAGTTATGGACCCAAAAGTGGCCACCCGAACTGGTACCACCGCACAGGATAGGGAAAAATGTTAGGGAAATTGAATATTTAAGGGATAATATATAAAATAGCTGAAAAGAGTGATATTAGATTCCAGAAGTATAGATGAAGAAAATAGAAGGAAGATAGCAGACAGAAACTTAATTGAGAAAGCGAATTTATAGAAGTAAATAAGAAAATAAGTGTTAAAACAAGTTTTTTATGATTAGTGTGATCAGTCCTTATCAAGTAAAATGTGGAAGTACCACTACCCAGAGAAATAAATAATTGATGAATTTGCCTCCAAGAGAGAGAGTTGAGTAGGAAAACAGCAATTACCATTAACCGAATAACAGGTACATAACCAAACGGAAATAAAAAAAAATATATTATGAGTAAAAGGTTAACCTTATCAGGAACGAACTATAAGTTTATTTTTACTAAACTTCATTGAGCCAAAATAAACTTCTTTCGAAGGGGGAGTATTATGTAACGTAACAGAGTTGAGGTCCCCGACGTTACATAAAAAACTATGTAAATATGATTTAAAACAATGCCCAAAGCCTGTTATAATTAAATACAAGAGGGCCCATCTCACCTGAAGAATGCATTAGAGGTACCTAGTAAAGTTACTAACTAATAAAGCATCAAAAGTGTACCTAAATCTAAATTATGTAATGAGTAGTATGAGATGTAAAACATAAACATTGTGTATAGTGGGAGGAGTTTAATGTATAGGAGTTGAGTATAATATACTGTTCAATTAATATTTAATGTGTTATAAAATGTACTTGGTGTTGTGCTGTAGCATGATATAGTGTTTACAGGATATTTATTTTATAGTTGTCTTGATTATTCATCTCTTCTTTCACAGCACTAACACTTATCTAAAAATGAACTTTTTCTTGTGAAAACTTACTTTTTTCGTTGGACGTGTTACGGCGTACGTATCCGCCTTCTTCAGCTTTGAGTCAGACTGCCATCATTTCGTAACGGTTGTTGTGTGGAAGGTGTAGTGGGGGTGGTGTGTGGAGGAAGGGGATTGGCGCGGGGATTCAACTTGATGTTTGTTTTATGTAAAATTGTGTCAAAAAGTGATTGTGATTTATATTGTAATTGATCGTTAAGTATGTTGTTTGGTTGTGTTGTGTGGTGTTTATATATTCCGTATTGTTCAGTTGTGTTGAGTTTTCGACCTTTAGGTAAGTAATGTAAAATTTCAAGATTAGTGTCTATGTTGGTGTAACTGTGGTTTTCTGTGTGTATGTGTGTGGCGAATGCGGAGTGTATATTGTTGTTGGTTAGAGCTTTTAAGTGTTCAGAATAACGGGATGAAAAAGATCTTCCCGTCTGGCTGATGTAGAAACTATTGCAGTCATTACACTTTAATTTGTAAACACCTGTTTTGTTATATTTGTCTATGTCTGTGTTTGTATTATTGATGTGTTTTTTGATGGTATTGGTTGTTCTGTATGCTATTTTGTATTTGTGTTTTCTGAATGTGTTGGCGATTTTGTGTGTGTAGGAGTTGTGGTATGTGAGTGTGATGTATTTATTGTGTTGTGTGTTGATGGTATTTTGTGTTTTGTTGTTTTTGTTTTTGATGCGTTTGTGTAGTGTATTTATTAAATTAGGGTTGTAACCGTTTTTGATTGCTATGTATTTTATTGTGTTGAGTTCGTCGGTGTAATCTTGTTTATTTAAGGGTATTTTAGTTAGTCTATGGAGCATATGGTTGAAGGCTGCATGTTTATGTTGTGTTGGGTGGTTTGATGTGTTGTGTATAACCATGTCAGTTGTGGTTGGTTTCCTGTATATTTTGTACGTGTGTGTATTGTTAATTTTGTTAATTGTTAGGTCTAGAAAATTTATACTATTGTTTTGTTCAATTTCCAGTGTAAATTTTAATTTGTGGTGTATAGTGTTTATGTATTTGTGGAAGTTTTCAACTTGTCTTGTGTTGCCTTTGAATAAAAGTAATATATCATCTACATACCTGTGCCAGTATATAATTTTGTTAGTGTATTTGTTGTTGTTTATTATGTGGTTCTGTTCTATGTTGTGTATATATATTTCTGCTAGTATACCTGATATGGGGGATCCCATCGGGAGACCTTCTGTTTGTGTGTATAGTAGTGTAGTTTTTGTGTATAGTGACAATAGTAAAATGTTGATAAGAAATAAACCAGCAGTTGTACAGGTACCTTACTTCAAGGCATCAGATGATCCAGAAAATTACTATTATAGTATGCTTTTGCAATACTTACCTTATCGTGTTGAAAGTGAATTGTTTGCAGACTACAATAATTTAAAAGAAGCATTTATGGCTCGAGAAGAAAAAATGAAACGCATGAACGAGCACATGCAATTGTTTAGAAAACGAGACCAACAACTCGAGAATGCAATGAATCAAGTACATGCTTTCGAGATACTCAATGAAGAGCCTGTTTATACAGATTCTGATAATTATGCAGAAGTACAAGAATGACCAATGAATGAAGATGAATTCCAACAAGCCCAGCGAGCAATGAATTTTGGACAAAGAGAACTGTTTTCATTCATTACGCGAAATGTTCACGACCAAATCATGAACGGCATTAAAGATCGCATTCGATTATTCATTACAGGAAATGCAGGAACAGGATAGAGTTTCACATTACATCTTCTTAAAAATCAGGTTAATAGATGTTATGGAAAAAATGCTGTAAAGGTATGTGCACTAACTGGAGTAGCAGCACGATTAGTTGGAGGCTCTACGTTACACAGCACTTTGAAGCTGCCCGTTCAAAAAGATGGAAGGATTTTACAAATGCCTCTTTTGACTGGACTTTACTTAAGACAAATGCGTCTGCAGTGGAAATATATTGAATTTATATTTATAGATGAAATATCAATGGTACCTTACGAAATGTTATGCATGATTGATTCAAGATTAAAGCAATTAAAGAATTGTGATGAGTTTTTCGGGGGTATCAATGTTATATTATTTGGTGATCTAATGCAGCTACCTCCTGTCAGAGGAAGTCAAGTATTCCACCAGCCTCTCCATCTAGTGCCGGCAACACATTTGTGGCGATTGTTTACTCTACATGAACTTACTGGGAATATGAGACAACAAGGAGATACAACTTTTATTGATATTCTCAGCGCTTTAAGAATTGGAAAACTTACAGCTGAACATATTGGGATATTAATGAAAAAAGTCAGTAATAAAGCGACTGGTGAGTTTTCAATTGAAAGAGCTCTAAGAATCTATCCTACAAATGAGCAAATGTTTAAACATAATCAGGCAGTAATTAACCATTTCAAAAGTAAAGGAATCACAATGAATGTAATAAAGCTCAAGATACACTAGTGGATGCCACTCGGAGCATGGAGGATAAAAATTTGGATAATATCATCCCGACTGATATCAATAAAACAGGAGGTATGGCAAAAGAGTTGGAAATTTTTGTAGGGGCAAAAATTAAGTTACGTTCAAACATAGATCTTAATAAAGGTCTTGTGAATGGTGCGATTGGATTTATCACAGAAATCATATGGCCATATTTTTGCCGCGAACAAGTGTACAAAGAAGACATACCATCAGTTCGTGTGGACTTTGGCCAAGGTGAAATACATAAAATTGATCCAATGTCTGTCCAATTTCCTGCAAAATTCAGTTATGGCACTGTTGAAAGAAGAATGCTGCCAATGGTCTTGTCGTGGGCTTCAACAGTGCACAAGATGCAAGGCAGTACTGTAGATCATGCGGTTGTTTATTTGGGACCAAAAATGTTTGCAGAAGGACAGGCATATGTCGCTCTTAGTCGAGTCAAATCTTTGGAAGGACTTCAAATTGAAGAAATAGATAACACAAAACTTCTTGGAAAAAAACCGTGCAATAATGATGCGTTAGCTGAAATGGTCAGAATGCGATCACTTCATCCGAGATAAGTATTGTTAAAATATGTATCAAATAATAATAATGATACTGTAAATTATTGTAATTATATTCATTTGTATCTATTTTTTTGTAAATACTACTGTATAGTAAATACCCTGCAATATACGAATGCAATTGTAACATTACTTTAATCACGTTATTATATATATATATATATACATTGTAACGTAACAGAGTTGAGGTCCCCGACGTTACATAAAAACTATGTAAATATGATTTAAAACAATGCCCAAAGCCTGTTATAATGAAATACAAGAGGGCCCATCTCACCTGAAGAATGCATTAGAGGTACCTAGTAAGGTTACTAAGTAATAAAGCATCACAAGTGTACCTAAATCTAAATTATGTAATGAGTAGTATGAGATGTAAAACATAAACATTGTGTATAGTGGGAGGAGTTTAATGTGTAGGAGTTGAGTATAATATACTGTTCAATTAATATTTAATGTGTTATAAAATGTACTTGGTGTTGTGCTGTAGCATGATATAGTGTTTACAGGATATTTATTTTATGTTTTGTGGATAGTAAGTGTGGAGCTGTTGCTTTAAAGAAGTACTTAGTCAGTGGTACTCCTTTTATTTATGTTAAAATTGTATTTAAATAATTAAGTATAAGTACATGTATTAGGTATGATATTATGTTAAATGTATTTACTTTAATTGATTAATGAAGATGTTTAAAATAATGTTTGTACACTTGGCCAGGAAGGCAACAAGTGTTAATAAGTTGGCAAGTAGTTCTTATAGTTATGTTAAAAAACAATGAAGGGTTCAATGATGAACTAAATAATATAATGAATTGAAACCAGGAAATTAAAATTGATGTAAGTGGCCATAAGCCAGTGACTATTTGAACAGTAGGTCAGGTAAAGAAAAATTAAGTTAAAAACAAAACAATATTATAACAGGTGTAATAAAACCAGTAGGCCTAAATTCGATATTTGTAAAAGGAAATTAATACCTTTTTAATAAGTCCAGTCAGATGAAATTATAGTAAAATATATATGGTTTAGTAAGGCAGATTAAGTGAGAGTTTTAAGTAATTTGGTGTAATTCCAAGCATGGAGTATTTTATATAAAAAGAGTAGTAATATTTTCTAATTCTGGCTCTAGGATATCGAATATTATCCAATGACAGAAAGTAATGGTTGTTAGGGTAACTAAAATGCAAGAAAATTTGTTGATTTCAACATTCGATTGTTATCTGCCAATGGGTGAAGTTAAATTAATACGAATCCAGAAGAAAATTTAAAAAAACCTAATATTGGATTGTTATATGCTATTGGGAACAGTTCAGTAGACGAATTAAACATAAAATAAAATAAAAAGGAATAAACCTTAATAAATCTAATATCTTAAAGCCAACCCATTCAAACAAAACTGATGAATAATTACCGAACTAGATTTTGGAAAATATAATTATACACCTCCCAACGGTAGCGGAATTACTAATTTCTTCTTCAAACTAATTCCATTAGAAATAATGATGAACCCGATTTACAATTGAACCAAGATACTTATTGAATGAACAAGAAGTCAAAATTAATGAAATTATAAACCAAATATACACAAGAACCTTTGGTACTGGAGAAATAAACCTCACTTCCAAGAGATTGAAGAAATTATAATACTACACCAATTTCACTGGGACCGGCATCCACAAGGATCGCGAAGAAGAATGAAGAACAGAAGAATTCCTGTTACACTCCGGGACATCAACTTTCCACCTTTATTGATAATCTGGACACATTTTCTGGCCAAAAGTAACCTCATCAGGACGTCTTCATGCAGTTGTAAACAGACACGGCTATCTTGAGAATCGCATTGTATGGTAACACCAGCTTATATTTAATTTTAAGAATTAATAACAATTTGTAATACTTAGTAACCTTAATTTTGCATTACCTGGCCTTACTAATCGTTAAAAGAATCACACGTACCCTGGAATAAGAGATAAACAAAAATTATATTTAAATTGTATTATACAGTACTAGTTCATTAACAAATCGATTCAGCATTGTACGATCGATATTACGATCAAATAAACTGTGAAGAATACTGCTGGAAATTAAAAAGTAATATAAATAAAGAATCCTTCTTGTATGTAATGATGTTCTGTGTTATTGTAGAATAGGTATTGTATTTTGATGGGGGAGTAATTTACAGATAAAGAAGGTGATCAAACTATCAAGTGAAACTAACTAACCTATAAAAGTAAGTCAATTACGAATAACAGCACTTGCTGCAGACAGCTGGTGGGACGAGAGAGTGCCAAACTAATGTATTCTCTTCGCCACATTTGAATTCATTTAAATAATACGGACCAAATAGGGTTGGAGAGAATTACCGAATCATTAACTAAGATACCTGTAATATAGAGTTATTCTCTGGTAAAACGCTTAGTAATTGATCAACACAGGGCTATGTTCAACATAAGAGTTGCAGCAATGATATAATAAATAAATTTTTTATTTATTAATATTGAGTTGCAGGAGGTCGCATCTACAATAACATAATAAACATTTCCTTTAATTAAGTGAGAGTTTCTTTACAAATTGTCGCTCAACGAGTGGGCTTTAGTTAAGTACAAAATTACGCTATTACTTAACTGGAGCAGGCAACTATTAGAGGCACATGAATGCATACTAGAGGTGTTTCTAAAAGGATGGAGAAGGAGCAAGAAGTGGAAGAAGATAGACGGGAGGAAGAAGCAGAAATAGTTACAGACGTTGAAAAGGAACAACAGGCGGGTGACAAGGAGGAAGCCAGAGGTGATATGGATTTACTAAAACTATGGGAATTAATTAAAGAAGATTCCAAGAAACAGAAGGAAGCCAATGATGAAAATTACAAACGAATGGAGGTTCAGAATAAACAAACTAATGAAAATTGTAGGAAACAAAATAAGAACACTAATGAGAGTTTAAGACAAATTAAAGAGGATAATAGACAAACTAATGAAAAAATAGACAGTATCAAAGAAGATAATAGACAAACTAATGAAAAAATAGACAGTATCAACGAAAACTCAAAGAAACAAAACGAAATTTTGAGTGAGAACTTAATCAAACTAATGAATGAGAAGTTTGACAAAAATAAAGAGGAAAATGATGAGAATAACCGGCTGATAAATGAAAGTTTAAACCAAATCAATGAAAAGTTTGACAGGAATGACGAGAGTTTGAGACAGATTCAGGACGATAACAAACTAATGAACGAAAAACTTGAGGAAAACAATAAACGAATGAAAGAAGATCTTAAGAAAATCAATGAGGACAACCTTATACAAATCAATGAGAGAATTGAGCATTCTAACAAGGAATTAAGGGAAACTGTTGATAAAACAGAATGGAGTATTAAGACAAGCTCTCCATAAGAAAATCGAGGACGTCAGTGAGGCAATCAGCCAGAAGGTAGGTAAGAACAACGGCGAAAGAAAACAGGAGATAGCTGAAACAAATAGAAAACTGAGAGTGACCGATGAATCTGTTACACGAAATAGGGCTGAACTAGAGGTCAAGATAGGCCAGATAGAAGAAGAAAACCGGGTTGCAGTGGAATCACTACGAACAGATTTTGGAAACCAGCATCGAAACCTAGATATGGTCGTAAACGAAGTACAGGAACAAGGACAACGTAACCAGGAGAGAATCGAGAACCTCCAACGGTCAGCTGACAACCGACCGATCACTGTTCCATACACACAACCTATAGACAACCGGGAAACCATCAACTTTAAGTCGTACAAGAGAAACCCAATGGAATTCTTGGAACCGGTCAGCGAACAACTAATGAGAATTGGTGAAAACAGGTGGCCAGTAATTCGTAGTTACCTGGACGAACATTTCAAGGAAACCTATGATAACTGGTGGACAGTCACCAGGCACGACATCCGAAGCTACGAAGAATTTAAGATGATGGCATTTAAAGCCAGGTACTGGTCAGACGCCACCCAGAACATAGTAAGGGAGAGCATCAGCTATGGAAGGTACGACGCCAGCAGAGGGACAACGCTCACCGCCTACTTCCTTGGAAAAGTGTGTGTGGCGAGACACCTTGAACCAAAAATCCCGGAGGAAATCATCGTCACCAGGCTAGCATACCACTATGATAACAGGATATCAATAGCACGATCAGGTGGACAGATAAAAATGATACAGGCCATTTCAACGCTATTGGAAGAGCACGACCGTGAGGTGCATTATAGAAGGAGTCGGCAGAGAAACGACCGGTACGGGAGCAGGGATATCCCAGACTACAACAACAGAAACAATAACAATAACAACCACGAGACGCATAACCGGCCGAACTATAATGGCAGGCCAGGTAATTATGGTAATGAGACATACCAATGGCAAAACAACAACAACAGCCAAAGGAACAACGGAAACAATTACGGGAATAGACAGAATATTCCAAACAACCAATATAACCGGTCGTACAACCCGAATTACCAGAATCAGAACACAAACAACCGGAATTATAATAACAATAACCGCAACCCGAACAACCAGAATCAAAACTACAGGAGAGTTAATTATGTGGGGGCGGACAGTAGCGGTAACGGGAGAGCATACTACCAAGGACGTCGGAGTTTTAATAGGGACACTGACTGGAACCAAGATAACAATAATGATAGAAGAGATACTAGGACTAATGGAGGCAGGGGTCGGAGTCAGGAGGACTACCGCCGAGTTAACTACGAAGAGGACCGTCAACGGCCGGAACCCAGGTCAACGGGAAAATGAAAATAATCAAACGAACCAAACCGGCAGAGGAGACGAAGAATCCGAGCCGCTTTTAAACTCCACACGGCAGTGAAAACACCAGTCATGAGTACTAGTAACCATGGATGATAAGTGTATAATAAACATAGTATGTCAACCCCAAAATTCAAAAAGCACGTAAGGACAACTTACTCAAGTTATTTCGAAACAATATAATTTAAAATAAAAAGACTAAAACCCCAAAATTCAAAAACTATGTAAGGACAACTTACTTAAGATATTTCGCAACAATTTGATTTAATAAACAGTAAAACACCAAGAGTATGTAAGAACAGATTATTAAATAATATTTATAAAGAATTGATTTAAAATGAAATAATAGGAAAAAGTAATATTTTTATGGGAACAAAAAGAAGAATAAATAAATAAAAACAATTGATGGTAATGTGCTCAGATAAGAAGAAAAAAGAATAATTTAATGACTACAATGAAGCTGAAGGAGGATGATAATTAATACAACTATAATTTAGAATTTCTCGGAATTGAAGATTATATAAGAAGAAATGATACGGAGAAAATATGTCACAAGGAGGAAAGTCAAAAGGATTTTAAAATAATGCCTATCAATAATGTTATATGCTATTAGTTAATGGAAAAGAAGAAGGAATCAAGAAGAAGAAGAAATATATACTTTAATGCAAACAGCAACAGTATGAAGAATCCCAAAGGTGTTTAGTATTAGTCGCTAATCGACTACTTGTAATTTTTTTTATTATAACGAATTGACCGTAGAAATGTTCTGACAATAATTTTCATGAGCAGGGATGATGTTCCCCTGGTCTCAGAAGGTGTAAGGATGGACAGCGGAGTTATGGACCCAAAAGTGGCCACCCGAACTGGTACCACCGCACAGGATAGGGAAAAATGTTAGGGAAATTGAATATTTAAGGGATAATATATAAAATAGCTGAAAAGAGTGATATTAGATTCCAGAAGTATAGATGAAGAAAATAGAAGGAAGATAGCAGACAGAAACTTAATTGAGAAAGCGAATTTATAGAAGTAAATAAGAAAATAAGTGTTAAAACAAGTTTTTTATGATTAGTGTGATCAGTCCTTATCAAGTAAAATGTGGAAGTACCACTACCCAGAGAAATAAATAATTGATGAATTTGCCTCCAAGAGAGAGAGAGAGAGTTGAGTAGGAAAACAGCAATTACCATTAACCGAATAACAGGTATATAACCAAACGGAAATAAAAAAAAAATATATTATGAGTAAAAGGTTAACCTTATCAGGAACGAACTATAAGTTTATTTTTACTAAACTTCATTGAGCCAAAATAAACTTCTTTCGAAGGGGGAGTATTATGTAACGTAACAGAGTTGAGGTCCCCGACGTTACATAAAAAACTATGTAAATATGATTTAAAACAATGCCCAAAGCCTGTTATAATTAAATACAAGAGGGCCCATCTCACCTGAAGAATGCATTAGAGGTACCTAGTAAAGTTACTAAGTAATAAAGCATCAAAAGTGTACCTAAATCTAAATTATGTAATGAGTAGTATGAGATGTAAAACATAAACATTGTGTATAGTGGGAGGAGTTTAATGTATAGGAGTTGAGTATAATATACTGTTCAATTAATATTTAATGTGTTATAAAATGTACTTGGTGTTGTGCTGTAGCATGATATAGTGTTTACAGGATATTTATTTTATAGTTGTCTTGATTATTCATCTCTTCTTTCACAGCACTAACACTTATCTAAAAATGAACTTTTTCTTGTGAAAACTTACTTTTTTCGTTGGACGTGTTACGGCGTACGTATCCGCCTTCTTCAGCTTTGAGTCAGACTGCCATCATTTCGTAACGGTTGTTGTGTGGAAGGTGTAGTGGGGGTGGTGTGTGGAGGAAGGGGATTGGCGCGGGGATTCAACTTGATGTTTGTTTTATGTAAAATTGTGTCAAAAAGTGATTGTGATTTATATTGTAATTGATCGTTAAGTATGTTGTTTGGTTGTGTTGTGTGGTGTTTATATATTCCGTATTGTTCAGTTGTGTTGAGTTTTCGACCTTTAGGTAAGTAATGTAAAATTTCAAGATTAGTGTCTATGTTGGTGTAACTGTGGTTTTCTGTGTGTATGTGTGTGGCGAATGCGGAGTGTATATTGTTGTTGGTTAGAGCTTTTAAGTGTTCAGAATAACGGGATGAAAAAGATCTTCCCGTCTGGCTGATGTAGAAACTATTGCAGTCATTACACTTTAATTTGTAAACACCTGTTTTGTTATATTTGTCTATGTCTGTGTTTGTATTATTGATGTGTTTTTTGATGGTATTGGTTGTTCTGTATGCTATTTTGTATTTGTGTTTTCTGAATGTGTTGGCGATTTTGTGTGTGTAGGAGTTGTGGTATGTGAGTGTGATGTATTTATTGTGTTGTGTGTTGATGGTATTTTGTGTTTTGTTGTTTTTGTTTTTGATGCGTTTGTGTAGTGTATTTATTAAATTAGGGTTGTAACCGTTTTTGATTGCTATGTATTTTATTGTGTTGAGTTCGTCGGTGTAATCTTGTTTATTTAAGGGTATTTTAGTTAGTCTATGGAGCATATGGTTGAAGGCTGCATGTTTATGTTGTGTTGGGTGGTTTGATGTGTTGTGTATAACCATGTCAGTTGTGGTTGGTTTCCTGTATATTTTGTACGTGTGTGTATTGTTAATTTTGTTAATTGTTAGGTCTAGAAAATTTATACTATTGTTTTGTTCAATTTCCAGTGTAAATTTTAATTTGTGGTGTATAGTGTTTATGTATTTGTGGAAGTTTTCAACTTGTCTTGTGTTGCCTTTGAATAAAAGTAATATATCATCTACATACCTGTGCCAGTATATAATTTTGTTAGTGTATTTGTTGTTGTTTATTATGTGGTTCTGTTCTATGTTGTGTATATATATTTCTGCTAGTATACCTGATATGGGGGATCCCATCGGGAGACCTTCTGTTTGTGTGTATAGTAGTGTAGTTTTTGTGTATAGTGACAATAGTAAAATGTTGATAAGAAATAAACCAGCAGTTGTACAGGTACCTTACTTCAAGGCATCAGATGATCCAGAAAATTACTATTATAGTATGCTTTTGCAATACTTACCTTATCGTGTTGAAAGTGAATTGTTTGCAGACTACAATAATTTAAAAGAAGCATTTATGGCTCGAGAAGAAAAAATGAAACGCATGAACGAGCACATGCAATTGTTTAGAAAACGAGACCAACAACTCGAGAATGCAATGAATCAAGTACATGCTTTCGAGATACTCAATGAAGAGCCTGTTTATACAGATTCTGATAATTATGCAGAAGTACAAGAATGACCAATGAATGAAGATGAATTCCAACAAGCCCAGCGAGCAATGAATTTTGGACAAAGAGAACTGTTTTCATTCATTACGCGAAACGTTCACGACCAAATCATGAACGGCATTAAAGATCGCATTCGATTATTCATTACAGGAAATGCAGGAACAGGATAGAGTTTCACATTACATCTTCTTAAAAATCAGGTTAATAGATGTTATGGAAAAAATGCTGTAAAGGTATGTGCACTAACTGGAGTAGCAGCACGATTAGTTGGAGGCTCTACGTTACACAGCACTTTGAAGCTGCCCGTTCAAAAAGATGGAAGGATTTTACAAATGCCTCTTTTGACTGGACTTTACTTAAGACAAATGCGTCTGCAGTGGAAATATATTGAATTTATATTTATAGATGAAATATCAATGGTACCTTACGAAATGTTATGCATGATTGATTCAAGATTAAAGCAATTAAAGAATTGTGATGAGTTTTTCGGGGGTATCAATGTTATATTATTTGGTGATCTAATGCAGCTACCTCCTGTCAGAGGAAGTCAAGTATTCCACCAGCCTCTCCATCTAGTGCCGGCAACACATTTGTGGCGATTGTTTACTCTACATGAACTTACTGGGAATATGAGACAACAAGGAGATACAACTTTTATTGATATTCTCAGCGCTTTAAGAATTGGAAAACTTACAGCTGAACATATTGGGATATTAATGAAAAAAGTCAGTAATAAAGCGACTGGTGAGTTTTCAATTGAAAGAGCTCTAAGAATCTATCCTACAAATGAGCAAATGTTTAAACATAATCAGGCAGTAATTAACCATTTCAAAAGTAAAGGAATCACAATGAATGTAATAAAGCTCAAGATACACTAGTGGATGCCACTCGGAGCATGGAGGATAAAAATTTGGATAATATCATCCCGACTGATATCAATAAAACAGGAGGTATGGCAAAAGAGTTGGAAATTTTTGTAGGGGCAAAAATTAAGTTACGTTCAAACATAGATCTTAATAAAGGTCTTGTGAATGGTGCGATTGGATTTATCACAGAAATCATATGGCCATATTTTTGCCGCGAACAAGTGTACAAAGAAGACATACCGTCAGTTCGTGTGGACTTTGGCCAAGGTGAAATACATAAAATTGATCCAATGTCTGTCCAATTTCCTGCAAAATTCAGTTATGGCACTGTTGAAAGAAGAATGCTGCCAATGGTCTTGTCGTGGGCTTCAACAGTGCACAAGATGCAAGGCAGTACTGTAGATCATGCGGTTGTTTATTTGGGACCAAAAATGTTTGCAGAAGGACAGGCATATGTCGCTCTTAGTCGAGTCAAATCTTTGGAAGGACTTCAAATTGAAGAAATAGATAACACAAAACTTCTTGGAAAAAAACCGTGCAATAATGATGCGTTAGCTGAAATGGACAGAATGCGATCACTTCATCCGAGATAAGTATTGTTAAAATATGTATCAAATAATAATAATGATACTGTAAATTATTGTAATTATATTCATTTGTATCTATTTTTTTGTAAATACTACTGTATAGTAAATACCCTGCAATATACGAATGCAATTGTAACATTACTTTAATCACGTTATTATATATATATATATACATTGTAACGTAACAGAGTTGAGGTCCCCGACGTTACATAAAAACTATGTAAATATGATTTAAAACAATGCCCAAAGCCTGTTATAATGAAATACAAGAGGGCCCATCTCACCTGAAGAATGCATTAGAGGTACCTAGTAAGGTTACTAAGTAATAAAGCATCACAAGTGTACCTAAATCTAAATTATGTAATGAGTAGTATGAGATGTAAAACATAAACATTGTGTATAGTGGGAGGAGTTTAATGTGTAGGAGTTGAGTATAATATACTGTTCAATTAATATTTAATGTGTTATAAAATGTACTTGGTGTTGTGCTGTAGCATGATATAGTGTTTACAGGATATTTATTTTATGTTTTGTGGATAGTAAGTGTGGAGCTGTTGCTTTAAAGAAGTACTTAGTCAGTGGTACTCCTTTTATTTATGTTAAAATTGTATTTAAATAATTAAGTATAAGTACATGTATTAGGTATGATATTATGTTAAATGTATTTACTTTAATTGATTAATGAAGATGTTTAAAATAATGTTTGTACACTTGGCCAGGAAGGCAACAAGTGTTAATAAGTTGGCAAGTAGTTCTTATAGTTATGTTAAAAAACAATGAAGGGTTCAATGATGAACTAAATAATATAATGAATTGAAACCAGGAAATTAAAATTGATGTAAGTGGCCATAAGCCAGTGACTATTTGAACAGTAGGTCAGGTAAAGAAAAATTAAGTTAAAAACAAAACAATATTATAACAGGTGTAATAAAACCAGTAGGCCTAAATTCGATATTTGTAAAAGGAAATTAATACCTTTTTAATAAGTCCAGTCAGATGAAATTATAGTAAAATATATATGGTTTAGTAAGGCAGATTAAGTGAGAGTTTTAAGTAATTTGGTGTAATTCCAAGCATGGAGTATTTTATATAAAAAGAGTAGTAATATTTTCTAATTCTGGCTCTAGGATATCGAATATTATCCAATGACAGAAAGTAATGGTTGTTAGGGTAACTAAAATGCAAGAAAATTTGTTGATTTCAACATTCGATTGTTATCTGCCAATGGGTGAAGTTAAATTAATACGAATCCAGAAGAAAATTTAAAAAAACCTAATATTGGATTGTTATATGCTATTGGGAACAGTTCAGTAGACGAATTAAACATAAAATAAAATAAAAAGGAATAAACCTTAATAAATCTAATATCTTAAAGCCAACCCATTCAAACAAAACTGATGAATAATTACCGAACTAGATTTTGGAAAATATAATTATACACCTCCCAACGGTAGCGGAATTACTAATTTCTTCTTCAAACTAATTCCATTAGAAATAATGATGAACCCGATTTACAATTGAACCAAGATACTTATTGAATGAACAAGAAGTCAAAATTAATGAAATTATAAACCAAATATACACAAGAACCTTTGGTACTGGAGAAATAAACCTCACTTCCAAGAGATTGAAGAAATTATAATACTACACCAATTTCACTGGGACCGGCATCCACAAGGATCGCGAAGAAGAATGAAGAACAGAAGAATTCCTGTTACACTCCGGGACATCAACTTTCCACCTTTATTGATAATCTGGACACATTTTCTGGCCAAAAGTAACCTCATCAGGACGTCTTCATGCAGTTGTAAACAGACACGGCTATCTTGAGAATCGCATTGTATGGTAACACCAGCTTATATTTAATTTTAAGAATTAATAACAATTTGTAATACTTAGTAACCTTAATTTTGCATTACCTGGCCTTACTAATCGTTAAAAGAATCACACGTACCCTGGAATAAGAGATAAACAAAAATTATATTTAAATTGTATTATACAGTACTAGTTCATTAACAAATCGATTCAGCATTGTACGATCGATATTACGATCAAATAAACTGTGAAGAATACTGCTGGAAATTAAAAAGTAATATAAATAAAGAATCCTTCTTGTATGTAATGATGTTCTGTGTTATTGTAGAATAGGTATTGTATTTTGATGGGGGAGTAATTTACAGATAAAGAAGGTGATCAAACTATCAAGTGAAACTAACTAACCTATAAAAGTAAGTCAATTACGAATAACAGCACTTGCTGCAGACAGCTGGTGGGACGAGAGAGTGCCAAACTAATGTATTCTCTTCGCCACATTTGAATTCATTTAAATAATACGGACCAAATAGGGTTGGAGAGAATTACCGAATCATTAACTAAGATACCTGTAATATAGAGTTATTCTCTGGTAAAACGCTTAGTAATTGATCAACACAGGGCTATGTTCAACATAAGAGTTGCAGCAATGATATAATAAATAAATTTTTTATTTATTAATATTGAGTTGCAGGAGGTCGCATCTACAATAACATAATAAACATTTCCTTTAATTAAGTGAGAGTTTCTTTACAAATTGTCGCTCAACGAGTGGGCTTTAGTTAAGTACAAAATTACGCTATTACTTAACTGGAGCAGGCAACTATTAGAGGCACATGAATGCATACTAGAGGTGTTTCTAAAAGGATGGAGAAGGAGCAAGAAGTGGAAGAAGATAGACGGGAGGAAGAAGCAGAAATAGTTACAGACGTTGAAAAGGAACAACAGGCGGGTGACAAGGAGGAAGCCAGAGGTGATATGGATTTACTAAAACTATGGGAATTAATTAAAGAAGATTCCAAGAAACAGAAGGAAGCCAATGATGAAAATTACAAACGAATGGAGGTTCAGAATAAACAAACTAATGAAAATTGTAGGAAACAAAATAAGAACACTAATGAGAGTTTAAGACAAATTAAAGAGGATAATAGACAAACTAATGAAAAAATAGACAGTATCAAAGAAGATAATAGACAAACTAATGAAAAAATAGACAGTATCAACGAAAACTCAAAGAAACAAAACGAAATTTTGAGTGAGAACTTAATCAAACTAATGAATGAGAAGTTTGACAAAAATAAAGAGGAAAATGATGAGAATAACCGGCTGATAAATGAAAGTTTAAACCAAATCAATGAAAAGTTTGACAGGAATGACGAGAGTTTGAGACAGATTCAGGACGATAACAAACTAATGAACGAAAAACTTGAGGAAAACAATAAACGAATGAAAGAAGATCTTAAGAAAATCAATGAGGACAACCTTATACAAATCAATGAGAGAATTGAGCATTCTAACAAGGAATTAAGGGAAACTGTTGATAAAACAGAATGGAGTATTAAGACAAGCTCTCCATAAGAAAATCGAGGACGTCAGTGAGGCAATCAGCCAGAAGGTAGGTAAGAACAACGGCGAAAGAAAACAGGAGATAGCTGAAACAAATAGAAAACTGAGAGTGACCGATGAATCTGTTACACGAAATAGGGCTGAACTAGAGGTCAAGATAGGCCAGATAGAAGAAGAAAACCGGGTTGCAGTGGAATCACTACGAACAGATTTTGGAAACCAGCATCGAAACCTAGATATGGTCGTAAACGAAGTACAGGAACAAGGACAACGTAACCAGGAGAGAATCGAGAACCTCCAACGGTCAGCTGACAACCGACCGATCACGGTTCCATACACACAACCTATAGACAACCGGGAAACCATCAACTTTAAGTCGTACAAGAGAAACCCAATGGAATTCTTGGAACCGGTCAGCGAACAACTAATGAGAATTGGTGAAAACAGGTGGCCAGTAATTCGTAGTTACCTGGACGAACATTTCAAGGAAACCTATGATAACTGGTGGACAGTCACCAGGCACGACATCCGAAGCTACGAAGAATTTAAGATGATGGCATTTAAAGCCAGGTACTGGTCAGACGCCACCCAGAACATAGTAAGGGAGAGCATCAGCTATGGAAGGTATGACGCCAGCAGAGGGACAACGCTCACCGCCTACTTCCTTGGAAAAGTGTGTGTGGCGAGACACCTTGAACCAAAAATCCCGGAGGAAATCATCGTCACCAGGCTAGCATACCACTATGATAACAGGATATCAATAGCACGATCAGGTGGACAGATAAAAATGATACAGGCCATTTCAACGCTATTGGAAGAGCACGAGCGTGAGGTGCATTATAGAAGGAGTCGGCAGAGAAACGACCGGTACGGGAGCAGGGATATCACAGACTACAACAACAGAAACAATAACAATAACAACCACGAGACGCATAACCGGCCGAACTATAATGGCAGGCCAGGTAATTATGGTAATGAGACATACCAATGGCAAAACAACAACAACAGCCAAAGGAACAACGGAAACAATTACGGGAATAGACAGAATATTCCAAACAACCAATATAACCGGTCGTACAACCCGAATTACCAGAATCAGAACACAAACAACCGGAATTATAATAACAATAACCGCAACCCGAACAACCAGAATCAAAACTACAGGAGAGTTAATTATGTGGGGGCGGACAGTAGCGGTAACGGGAGAGCATACTACCAAGGACGTCGGAGTTTTAATAGGGACACTGACTGGAACCAAGATAACAATAATGATAGAAGAGATACTAGGACTAATGGAGGCAGGAGTCGGAGTCAGGAGGACTACCGCCGAGTTAACTACGAAGAGGACCGTCAACGGCCGGAACCCAGGTCAACGGGAAAATGAAAATAATCAAACGAACCAAACCGGCAGAGGAGACGAAGAATCCGAGCCGCTTTTAAACTCCACACGGCAGTGAAAACACCAGTCATGAGTACTAGTAACCATGGATGATAAGTGTATAATAAACATAGTATGTCAACCCCAAAATTCAAAAAGCACGTAAGGACAACTTACTCAAGTTATTTCGAAACAATATAATTTAAAATAAAAAGACTAAAACCCCAAAATTCAAAAACTATGTAAGGACAACTTACTTAAGATATTTCGCAACAATTTGATTTAATAAACAGTAAAACACCAAGAGTATGTAAGAACAGATTATTAAATAATATTTATAAAGAATTGATTTAAAATGAAATAATAGGAAAAAGTAATATTTTTATGGGAACAAAAAGAAGAATAAATAAATAAAAACAATTGATGGTAATGTGCTCAGATAAGAAGAAAAAAGAATAATTTAATGACTACAATGAAGCTGAAGGAGAATGATAATTAATACAACTATAATTTAGAATTTCTCGGAATTGAAGATTATATAAGAAGAAATGATACGGAGAAAATATGTCACAAGGAGGAAAGTCAAAAGGATTTTAAAATAATGCCTATCAATAATGTTATATGCTATTAGTTAATGGAAAAGAAGAAGGAATCAAGAAGAACAAGAAATATATACTTTAATGCAAACAGCAACAGTATGAAGAATCCCAAAGGTGTTTAGTATTAGTCGCTAATCGACTACTTGTAATTTTTTTTATTATAACGAATTGACCGTAGAAATGTTCCGACAATAATTTTCATGAGCAGGGATGATGTTCCCCTGGTCTCAGAAGGTGTAAGGATGGACAGCGGAGTTATGGACCCAAAAGTGGCCACCCGAACTGGTACCACCGCACAGGGATAGGGAAAAATGTTAGGGAAATTGAATATTTAAGGGATAATATATAAAATAGCTGAAAAGAGTGATATTAGATTCCAGAAGTATAGATGAAGAAAATAGAAGGAAGATAGCAGACAGAAACTTAATTGAGAAAGCGAATTTATAGAAGTAAATAAGAAAATAAGTGTTAAAACAAGTTTTTTATGATTAGTGTGATCAGTCCTTATCAAGTAAAATGTGGAAGTACCACTACCCAGAGAAATAAATAATTGATGAATTTGCCTCCAAGAGAGAGAGAGAGAGTTGAGTAGGAAAACAGCAATTACCATTAACCGAATAACAGGTATATAACCAAACGGAAATAAAAAAAAAATATATTATGAGTAAAAGGTTAACCTTATCAGGAACGAACTATAAGTTTATTTTTACTAAACTTCATTGAGCCAAAATAAACTTCTTTCGAAGGGGGAGTATTATGTAACGTAACAGAGTTGAGGTCCCCGACGTTACATAAAAAACTATGTAAATATGATTTAAAACAATGCCCAAAGCCTGTTATAATTAAATACAAGAGGGCCCATCTCACCTGAAGAATGCATTAGAGGTACCTAGTAAAGTTACTAACTAATAAAGCATCAAAAGTGTACCTAAATCTAAATTATGTAATGAGTAGTATGAGATGTAAAACATAAACATTGTGTATAGTGGGAGGAGTTTAATGTGTAGGAGTTGAGTATAATATACTGTTCAATTAATATTTAATGTGTTATAAAATGTACTTGGTGTTGTGCTGTAGCATGATATAGTGTTTACAGGATATTTATTTTATAGTTGTCTTGATTATTCATCTCTTCTTTCACAGCACTAACACTTATCTAAAAATGAACTTTTTCTTGTGAAAACTTACTTTTTTCGTTGGACGTGTTACGGCGTACGTATCCGCCTTCTTCAGCTTTGAGTCAGACTGCCATCATTTCGTAACGGTTGTTGTGTGGAAGGTGTAGTGGGGGTGGTGTGTGGAGGAAGGGGATTGGCGCGGGGATTCAACTTGATGTTTGTTTTATGTAAAATTGTGTCAAAAAGTGATTGTGATTTATATTGTAATTGATCGTTAAGTATGTTGTTTGGTTGTGTTGTGTGGTGTTTATATATTCCGTATTGTTCAGTTGTGTTGAGTTTTCGACCTTTAGGTAAGTAATGTAAAATTTCAAGATTAGTGTCTATGTTGGTGTAACTGTGGTTTTCTGTGTGTATGTGTGTGGCGAATGCGGAGTGTATATTGTTGTTGGTTAGAGCTTTTAAGTGTTCAGAATAACGGGATGAAAAAGATCTTCCCGTCTGGCTGATGTAGAAACTATTGCAGTCATTACACTTCAATTTGTAAACACCTGTTTTGTTATATTTGTCTATGTCTGTGTTTGTATTATTGATGTGTTTTTTGATGGTATTGGTTGTTCTGTATGCTATTTTGTATTTGTGTTTTCTGAATGTGTTGGCGATTTTGTGTGTGTAGGAGTTGTGGTATGTGAGTGTGATGTATTTATTGTGTTGTGTGTTGATGGTATTTTGTGTTTTGTTGTTTTTGTTTTTGATGCGTTTGTGTAGTGTATTTATTAAATTAGGGTTGTAACCGTTTTTGATTGCTATGTATTTTATTGTGTTGAGTTCGTCGGTGTAATCTTGTTTATTTAAGGGTATTTTAGTTAGTCTATGGAGCATATGGTTGAAGGCTGCATGTTTATGTTGTGTTGGGTGGTTTGATGTGTTGTGTATAACCATGTCAGTTGTGGTTGGTTTCCTGTATATTTTGTACGTGTGTGTATTGTTAATTTTGTTAATTGTTAGGTCTAGAAAATTTATACTATTGTTTTGTTCAATTTCCAGTGTAAATTTTAATTTGTGGTGTATAGTGTTTATGTATTTGTGGAAGTTTTCAACTTGTCTTGTGTTGCCTTTGAATAAAAGTAATATATCATCTACATACCTGTGCCAGTATATAATTTTGTTAGTGTATTTGTTGTTGTTTATTATGTGGTTCTGTTCTATGTTGTGTATATATATTTCTGCTAGTATACCTGATATGGGGGATCCCATCGGGAGACCTTCTGTTTGTGTGTATAGTAGTGTAGTTTTTGTGTATAGTGACAATAGTAAAATGTTGATAAGAAATAAACCAGCAGTTGTACAGGTACCTTACTTCAAGGCATCAGATGATCCAGAAAATTACTATTATAGTATGCTTTTGCAATACTTACCTTATCGTGTTGAAAGTGAATTGTTTGCAGACTACAATAATTTAAAAGAAGCATTTATGGCTCGAGAAGAAAAAATGAAACGCATGAACGAGCACATGCAATTGTTTAGAAAACGAGACCAACAACTCGAGAATGCAATGAATCAAGTACATGCTTTCGAGATACTCAATGAAGAGCCTGTTTATACAGATTCTGATAATTATGCAGAAGTACAAGAATGACCAATGAATGAAGATGAATTCCAACAAGCCCAGCGAGCAATGAATTTTGGACAAAGAGAACTGTTTTCATTCATTACGCGAAACGTTCACGACCAAATCATGAACGGCATTAAAGATCGCATTCGATTATTCATTACAGGAAATGCAGGAACAGGATAGAGTTTCACATTACATCTTCTTAAAAATCAGGTTAATAGATGTTATGGAAAAAATGCTGTAAAGGTATGTGCACTAACTGGAGTAGCAGCACGATTAGTTGGAGGCTCTACGTTACACAGCACTTTGAAGCTGCCCGTTCAAAAAGATGGAAGGATTTTACAATTGCCTCTTTTGACTGGACTTTACTTAAGACAAATGCGTCTGCAGTGGAAATATATTGAATTTATATTTATAGATGAAATATCAATGGTACCTTACGAAATGTTATGCATGATTGATTCAAGATTAAAGCAATTAAAGAATTGTGATGAGTTTTTCGGGGGTATCAATGTTATATTATTTGGTGATCTAATGCAGCTACCTCCTGTCAGAGGAAGTCAAGTATTCCACCAGCCTCTCCATCTAGTGCCGGCAACACATTTGTGGCGATTGTTTACTCTACATGAACTTACTGGGAATATGAGACAACAAGGAGATACAACTTTTATTGATATTCTCAGCGCTATAAGAATTGGAAAACTTACAGCTGAACATATTGGGACATTAATGAAAAAAGTCAGTAATAAAGCGACTGGTGAGTTTTCAATTGAAAGAGCTCTAAGAATCTATCCTACAAATGAGCAAATGTTTAAACATAATCAGGCAGTAATTAACCATTTCAAAAGTAAAGGAATCACAATGAATGTAATAAAAGCTCAAGATACACTAGTGGATGCCACTCGGAGCATGGAGGATAAAAATTTGGATAATATCATCCCGACTGATATCAATAAAACAGGAGGTATGGCAAAAGAGTTGGAAATTTTTGTAGGGGCAAAAATTAAGTTACGTTCAAACATAGATCTTAATAAAGGTCTTGTGAATGGTGCGATTGGATTTATCACAGAAATCATATGGCCATATTTTCGCCGCGAACAAGTGTACAAAGAAGACATACCGTCAGTTCGTGTGGACTTTGGCCAAGGTGAAATACATAAAATTGATCCAATGTCTGTCCAATTTCCTGCAAAATTCAGTTATGGCACTGTTGAAAGAAGAATGCTGCCAATGGTCTTGTCGTGGGCTTCAACAGTGCACAAGATGCAAGGCAGTACTGTAGATCATGCGGTTGTTTATTTGGGACCAAAAATGTTTGCAGAAGGACAGGCATATGTCGCTCTTAGTCGAGTCAAATCTTTGGAAGGACTTCAAATTGAAGAAATAGATAACACAAAACTTCTTGGAAAAAAACCGTGCAATAATGATGCGTTAGCTGAAATGGACAGAATGCGATCACTTCATCCGAGATAAGTATTGTTAAAATATGTATCAAATAATAATAATGATACTGTAAATTATTGTAATTATATTCATTTGTATCTATTTTTTTGTAAATACTACTGTATAGTAAATACCCTGCAATATACGAATGCAATTGTAACATTACTTTAATCACGTGATTATATATATATATATACATTGTAACGTAACAGAGTTGAGGTCCCCGACGTTACATAAAAACTATGTAAATATGATTTAAAACAATGCCCAAAGCCTGTTATAATGAAATACAAGAGGGCCCATCTCACCTGAAGAATGCATTAGAGGTACCTAGTAAGGTTACTAAGTAATAAAGCATCAAAAGTGTACCTAAATCTAAATTATGTAATGAGTAGTATGAGATGTAAAACATAAACATTGTGTATAGTGGGAGGAGTTTAATGTGTAGGAGTTGAGTATAATATACTGTTCAATTAATATTTAATGTGTTATAAAATGTACTTGGTGTTGTGCTGTAGCATGATATAGTGTTTACAGGATATTTATTTTATGTTTTGTGGATAGTAAGTGTGGAGCTGTTGCTTTAAAGAAGTACTTAGTCAGTGGTACTCCTTTTATTTATGTTAAAATTGTATTTAAATAATTAAGTATAAGTACATGTATTAGGTATGATATTATGTTAAATGTATTTACTTTAATTGATTAATGAAGATGTTTAACATAATGTTTGTAAACTTGGCTAGGAAGGCAACAAGTGTTAATAAGTTGGCAAGTAGTTCTTATAGTTATGTTAAAAAACAATGAAGGGTTCAATGATGAACTAAATAATATAATGAATTGAAACCAGGAAATTAAAATTGATGTAAGTGGCCATAAGCCAGTGACTATTTGTACAGTAGGTCAGGTAAAGAAAAATTAAGTTAAAAACAAAACAATATTATAACAGGTGTAATAAAACCAGTAGGCCTAAATTCGATATTTGTAAAAGGAAATTAATACCTTTTTAATAAGTCCAGTCAGATGAAATTATAGTAAAATATATATGGTTTAGTAAGGCAGATTAAGTGAGAGTTTTAAGTAATTTGGTGTAATTCCAAGCATGGAGTATTTTATATAAAAAGAGTAGTAATATTTTCTAATTCTGGCTCTAGGATATCGAATATTATCCAATGACAGAAAGTAATGGTTGTTAGGGTAACTAAAATGCAAGAAAATTTGTTGATTTCAACATTCGATTGTTATCTGCCAATGGGTGAAGTTAAATTAATACGAATCCAGAAGCAAAATTTAAAAAAACCTAATATTGGATTGTTATATGCTATTGGGAACAGTTCAGTAGACGAATTAAACATAAAATAAAATAAAAAGGAATAAACCTTAATAAATCTAATATCTTAAAGCCAACCCATTCAAACAAAACTGATGAATAATTACCGAACTAGATTTTGGAAAATATAATTATACACCTCCCAACGGTAGCGGAATTACTAATTTCTTCTTCAAACTAATTCCATTAGAAATAATGATGAACCCGATTTACAATTGAACCAAGATACTTATTGAATGAACAAGAAGTCAAAATTAATGAAATTATAAACCAAATATACACAAGAACCTTTGGTACTGGAGAAATAAACCTCACTTCCAAGAGATTGAAGAAATTATAATACTACACCAATTTCACTGGGACCGGCATCCACAAGGATCGCGAAGAAGAATGAAGAACAGAAGAATTCCTGTTACACTCCGGGACATCAACTTTCCACCTTTATTGATAATCTGGACACATTTTCTGGCCAAAAGTAACCTCATCAGGACGTCTTCATGCAGTTGTAAACAGACACGGCTATCTTGAGAATCGCATTGTATGGTAACACCAGCTTATATTTAATTTTAAGAATTAATAACAATTTGTAATACTTAGTAACCTTAATTTTGCATTACCTGGCCTTACTAATCGTTAAAAGAATCACACGTACCCTGGAATAAGAGATAAACAAAAATTATATTTAAATTGTATTATACAGTACTAGTTCATTAACAAATCGGTTCAGCATTGTACGATCGATATTACGATCAAATAAACTGTGAAGAATACTGCTGGAAATTAAAAAGTAATATAAATAAAGAATCCTTCTTGTATGTAATGATGTTCTGTGTTATTGTAGAATAGGTATTGTATTTTGATGGGGGAGTAATTTACAGATAAAGAAGGTGATCAAACTATCAAGTGAAACTAACTAACCTATAAAAGTAAGTCAATTACGAATAACAGCACTTGCTGCAGACAGCTGGTGGGACGAGAGAGTGCCAAACTAATGTATTCTCTTCGCCACATTTGAATTCATTTAAATAATACGGACCAAATAGGGTTGGAGAGAATTACCGAATCATTAACTAAGATACCTGTAATATAGAGTTATTCTCTGGTAAAACGCTTAGTAATTGATCAACACAGGGCTATGTTCAACATAAGAGTTGCAGCAATGATATAATAAATAAATTTTTTATTTATTAATATTGAGTTGCAGGAGGTCGCATCTACAATAACATAATAAACATTTCCTTTAATTAAGTGAGAGTTTCTTTACAAATTGTCGCTCAACGAGTGGGCTTTAGTTAAGTACAAAATTACGCTATTACTTAACTGGAGCAGGCAACTATTAGAGGCACATGAATGCATACTAGAGGTGTTTCTAAAAGGATGGAGAAGGAGCAAGAAGTGGAAGAAGATAGACGGGAGGAAGAAGCAGAAATAGTTACAGACGTTGAAAAGGAACAACAGGCGGGTGACAAGGAGGAAGCCAGAGGTGATATGGATTTACTAAAACTATGGGAATTAATTAAAGAAGATTCCAAGAAACAGAAGGAAGCCAATGATGAAAATTACAAACGAATGGAGGTTCAGAATAAACAAACTAATGAAAATTGTAGGAAACAAAATAAGAACACTAATGAGAGTTTAAGACAAATTAAAGAGGATAATAGACAAACTAATGAAAAAATAGACAGTATCAAAGAAGATAATAGACAAACTAATGAAAAAATAGACAGTATCAACGAAAACTCAAAGAAACAAAACGAAATTTTGAGTGAGAACTTAATCAAACTAATGAATGAGAAGTTTGACAAAAATAAAGAGGAAAATGATGAGAATAACCGGCTGATAAATGAAAGTTTAAACCAAATCAATGAAAAGTTTGACAGGAATGACGAGAGTTTGAGACAGATTCAGGACGATAACAAACTAATGAACGAAAAACTTGAGGAAAACAATGAACGAATGAAAGAAGATCTTAAGAAAATCAATGAGGACAACCTTATACAAATCAATGAGAGAATTGAGCATTCTAACAAGGAATTAAGGGAAACTGTTGATAAAACAGAATGGAGTATTAAGACAAGCTCTCCATAAGAAAATCGAGGACGTCAGTGAGGCAATCAGCCAGAAGGTAGGTAAGAACAACGGCGAAAGAAAACAGGAGATAGCTGAAACAAATAGAAAACTGAGAGTGACCGATGAATCTGTTACACGAAATAGGGCTGAACTAGAGGTCAAGATAGGCCAGATAGAAGAAGAAAACCGGGTTGCAGTGGAATCACTACGAACAGATTTTGGAAACCAGCATCGAAACCTAGATATGGTCGTAAACGAAGTACAGGAACAAGGACAACGTAACCAGGAGAGAATCGAGAACCTCCAACGGTCAGCTGACAACCGACCGATCACGGTTCCATACACACAACCTATAGACAACCGGGAAACCATCAACTTTAAGTCGTACAAGAGAAACCCAATGGAATTCTTGGAACCGGTCAGCGAACAACTAATGAGAATTGGTGAAAACAGGTGGCCAGTAATTCGTAGTTACCTGGACGAACATTTCAAGGAAACCTATGATAACTGGTGGACAGTCACCAGGCACGACATCCGAAGCTACGAAGAATTTAAGATGATGGCATTTAAAGCCAGGTACTGGTCAGACGCCACCCAGAACATAGTAAGGGAGAGCATCAGCTATGGAAGGTACGACGCCAGCAGAGGGACAACGCTCACCGCCTACTTCCTTGGAAAAGTGTGTGTGGCGAGACACCTTGAACCAAAAATCCCGGAGGAAATCATCGTCACCAGGCTAGCATACCACTATGATAACAGGATATCAATAGCACGATCAGGTGGACAGATAAAAATGATACAGGCCATTTCAACGCTATTGGAAGAGCACGAGCGTGAGGTGCATTATAGAAGGAGTCGGCAGAGAAACGACCGGTACGGGAGCAGGGATATCACAGACTACAACAACAGAAACAATAACAATAACAACCACGAGACGCATAACCGGCCGAACTATAATGGCAGGCCAGGTAATTATGGTAATGAGACATACCAATGGCAAAACAACAACAACAGCCAAAGGAACAACGGAAACAATTACGGGAATAGACAGAATATTCCAAACAACCAATATAACCGGTCGTACAACCCGAATTACCAGAATCAGAACACAAACAACCGGAATTATAATAACAATAACCGCAACCCGAACAACCAGAATCAAAACTACAGGAGAGTTAATTATGTGGGGGCGGACAGTAGCGGTAACGGGAGAGCATACTACCAAGGACGTCGGAGTTTTAATAGGGACACTGACTGGAACCAAGATAACAATAATGATAGAAGAGATACTAGGACTAATGGAGGCAGGAGTCGGAGTCAGGAGGACTACCGCCGAGTTAACTACGAAGAGGACCGTCAACGGCCGGAACCCAGGTCAACGGGAAAATGAAAATAATCAAACGAACCAAACCGGCAGAGGAGACGAAGAATCCGAGCCGCTTTTAAACTCCACACGGCAGTGAAAACACCAGTCATGAGTACTAGTAACCATGGATGATAAGTGTATAATAAACATAGTATGTCAACCCCAAAATTCAAAAAGCACGTAAGGACAACTTACTCAAGTTATTTCGAAACAATATAATTTAAAATAAAAAGACTAAAACCCCAAAATTCAAAAACTATGTAAGGACAACTTACTTAAGATATTTCGCAACAATTTGATTTAATAAACAGTAAAACACCAAGAGTATGTAAGAACAGATTATTAAATAATATTTATAAAGAATTGATTTAAAATGAAATAATAGGAAAAAGTAATATTTTTATGGGAACAAAAAGAAGAATAAATAAATAAAAACAATTGATGGTAATGTGCTCAGATAAGAAGAAAAAAGAATAATTTAATGACTACAATGAAGCTGAAGGAGAATGATAATTAATACAACTATAATTTAGAATTTCTCGGAATTGAAGATTATATAAGAAGAAATGATACGGAGAAAATATGTCACAAGGAGGAAAGTCAAAAGGATTTTAAAATAATGCCTATCAATAATGTTATATGCTATTAGTTAATGGAAAAGAAGAAGGAATCAAGAAGAAGAAGAAATATATACTTTAATGCAAACAGCAACAGTATGAAGAATCCCAAAGGTGTTTAGTATTAGTCGCTAATCGACTACTTGTAATTTTTTTTATTATAACGAATTGACCGTAGAAATGTTCCGACAATAATTTTCATGAGCAGGGATGATGTTCCCCTGGTCTCAGAAGGTGTAAGGATGGACAGCGGAGTTATGGACCCAAAAGTGGCCACCCGAACTGGTACCACCGCACAGGATAGGGAAAAATGTTAGGGAAATTGAATATTTAAGGGATAATATATAAAATAGCTGAAAAGAGTGATATTAGATTCCAGAAGTATAGATGAAGAAAATAGAAGGAAGATAGCAGACAGAAACTTAATTGAGAAAGCGAATTTATAGAAGTAAATAAGAAAATAAGTGTTAAAACAAGTTTTTTATGATTAGTGTGATCAGTCCTTATCAAGTAAAATGTGGAAGTACCACTACCCAGAGAAATAAATAATTGATGAATTTGCCTCCAAGAGAGAGAGAGAGAGTTGAGTAGGAAAACAGCAATTACCATTAACCGAATAACAGGTATATAACCAAACGGAAATAAAAAAAAAATATATTATGAGTAAAAGGTTAACCTTATCAGGAACGAACTATAAGTTTATTTTTACTAAACTTCATTGAGCCAAAATAAACTTCTTTCGAAGGGGGAGTATTATGTAACGTAACAGAGTTGAGGTCCCCGACGTTACATAAAAAACTATGTAAATATGATTTAAAACAATGCCCAAAGCCTGTTATAATTAAATACAAGAGGGCCCATCTCACCTGAAGAATGCATTAGAGGTACCTAGTAAAGTTACTAAGTAATAAAGCATCAAAAGTGTACCTAAATCTAAATTATGTAATGAGTAGTATGAGATGTAAAACATAAACATTGTGTATAGTGGGAGGAGTTTAATGTGTAGGAGTTGAGTATAATATACTGTTCAATTAATATTTAATGTGTTATAAAATGTACTTGGTGTTGTGCTGTAGCATGATATAGTGTTTACAGGATATTTATTTTATAGTTGTCTTGATTATTCATCTCTTCTTTCACAGCACTAACACTTATCTAAAAATGAACTTTTTCTTGTGAAAACTTACTTTTTTCGTTGGACGTGTTACGGCGTACGTATCCGCCTTCTTCAGCTTTGAGTCAGACTGCCATCATTTCGTAACGGTTGTTGTGTGGAAGGTGTAGTGGGGGTGGTGTGTGGAGGAAGGGGATTGGCGCGGGGATTCAACTTGATGTTTGTTTTATGTAAAATTGTGTCAAAAAGTGATTGTGATTTATATTGTAATTGATCGTTAAGTATGTTGTTTGGTTGTGTTGTGTGGTGTTTATATATTCCGTATTGTTCAGTTGTGTTGAGTTTTCGACCTTTAGGTAAGTAATGTAAAATTTCAAGATTAGTGTCTATGTTGGTGTAACTGTGGTTTTCTGTGTGTATGTGTGTGGCGAATGCGGAGTGTATATTGTTGTTGGTTAGAGCTTTTAAGTGTTCAGAATAACGGGATGAAAAAGATCTTCCCGTCTGGCTGATGTAGAAACTATTGCAGTCATTACACTTTAATTTGTAAACACCTGTTTTGTTATATTTGTCTATGTCTGTGTTTGTATTATTGATGTGTTTTTTGATGGTATTGGTTGTTCTGTATGCTATTTTGTATTTGTGTTTTCTGAATGTGTTGGCGATTTTGTGTGTGTAGGAGTTGTGGTATGTGAGTGTGATGTATTTATTGTGTTGTGTGTTGATGGTATTTTGTGTTTTGTTGTTTTTGTTTTTGATGCGTTTGTGTAGTGTATTTATTAAATTAGGGTTGTAACCGTTTTTGATTGCTATGTATTTTATTGTGTTGAGTTCGTCGGTGTAATCTTGTTTATTTAAGGGTATTTTAGTTAGTCTATGGAGCATATGGTTGAAGGCTGCATGTTTATGTTGTGTTGGGTGGTTTGATGTGTTGTGTATAACCATGTCAGTTGTGGTTGGTTTCCTGTATATTTTGTACGTGTGTGTATTGTTAATTTTGTTAATTGTTAGGTCTAGAAAATTTATACTATTGTTTTGTTCAATTTCCAGTGTAAATTTTAATTTGTGGTGTATAGTGTTTATGTATTTGTGGAAGTTTTCAACTTGTCTTGTGTTGCCTTTGAATAAAAGTAATATATCATCTACATACCTGTGCCAGTATATAATTTTGTTAGTGTATTTGTTGTTGTTTATTATGTGGTTCTGTTCTATGTTGTGTATATATATTTCTGCTAGTATACCTGATATGGGGGATCCCATCGGGAGACCTTCTGTTTGTGTGTATAGTAGTGTAGTTTTTGTGTATAGTGACAATAGTAAAATGTTGATAAGAAATAAACCAGCAGTTGTACAGGTACCTTACTTCAAGGCATCAGATGATCCAGAAAATTACTATTATAGTATGCTTTTGCAATACTTACCTTATCGTGTTGAAAGTGAATTGTTTGCAGACTACAATAATTTAAAAGAAGCATTTATGGCTCGAGAAGAAAAAATGAAACGCATGAACGAGCACATGCAATTGTTTAGAAAACGAGACCAACAACTCGAGAATGCAATGAATCAAGTACATGCTTTCGAGATACTCAATGAAGAGCCTGTTTATACAGATTCTGATAATTATGCAGAAGTACAAGAATGACCAATGAATGAAGATGAATTCCAACAAGCCCAGCGAGCAATGAATTTTGGACAAAGAGAACTGTTTTCATTCATTACGCGAAACGTTCACGACCAAATCATGAACGGCATTAAAGATCGCATTCGATTATTCATTACAGGAAATGCAGGAACAGGATAGAGTTTCACATTACATCTTCTTAAAAATCAGGTTAATAGATGTTATGGAAAAAATGCTGTAAAGGTATGTGCACTAACTGGAGTAGCAGCACGATTAGTTGGAGGCTCTACGTTACACAGCACTTTGAAGCTGCCCGTTCAAAAAGATGGAAGGATTTTACAAATGCCTCTTTTGACTGGACTTTACTTAAGACAAATGCGTCTGCAGTGGAAATATATTGAATTTATATTTATAGATGAAATATCAATGGTACCTTACGAAATGTTATGCATGATTGATTCAAGATTAAAGCAATTAAAGAATTGTGATGAGTTTTTCGGGGGTATCAATGTTATATTATTTGGTGATCTAATGCAGCTACCTCCTGTCAGAGGAAGTCAAGTATTCCACCAGCCTCTCCATCTAGTGCCGGCAACACATTTGTGGCGATTGTTTACTCTACATGAACTTACTGGGAATATGAGACAACAAGGAGATACAACTTTTATTGATATTCTCAGCGCTTTAAGAATTGGAAAACTTACAGCTGAACATATTGGGACATTAATGAAAAAAGTCAGTAATAAAGCGACTGGTGAGTTTTCAATTGAAAGAGCTCTAAGAATCTATCCTACAAATGAGCAAATGTTTAAACATAATCAGGCAGTAATTAACCATTTCAAAAGTAAAGGAATCACAATGAATGTAATAAAAGCTCAAGATACACTAGTGGATGCCACTCGGAGCATGGAGGATAAAAATTTGGATAATATCATCCCGACTGATATCAATAAAACAGGAGGTATGGCAAAAGAGTTGGAAATTTTTGTAGGGGCAAAAATTAAGTTACGTTCAAACATAGATCTTAATAAAGGTCTTGTGAATGGTGCGATTGGATTTATCACAGAAATCATATGGCCATATTTTCGCCGCGAACAAGTGTACAAAGAAGACATACCGTCAGTTCGTGTGGACTTTGGCCAAGGTGAAATACATAAAATTGATCCAATGTCTGTCCAATTTCCTGCAAAATTCAGTTATGGCACTGTTGAAAGAAGAATGCTGCCAATGGTCTTGTCGTGGGCTTCAACAGTGCACAAGATGCAAGGCAGTACTGTAGATCATGCGGTTGTTTATTTGGGACCAAAAATGTTTGCAGAAGGACAGGCATATGTCGCTCTTAGTCGAGTCAAATCTTTGGAAGGACTTCAAATTGAAGAAATAGATAACACAAAACTTCTTGGAAAAAAACCGTGCAATAATGATGCGTTAGCTGAAATGGACAGAATGCGATCACTTCATCCGAGATAAGTATTGTTAAAATATGTATCAAATAATAATAATGATACTGTAAATTATTGTAATTATATTCATTTGTATCTATTTTTTTGTAAATACTACTGTATAGTAAATACCCTGCAATATACGAATGCAATTGTAACATTACTTTAATCACGTGATTATATATATATATATACATTGTAACGTAACAGAGTTGAGGTCCCCGACGTTACATAAAAACTATGTAAATATGATTTAAAACAATGCCCAAAGCCTGTTATAATGAAATACAAGAGGGCCCATCTCACCTGAAGAATGCATTAGAGGTACCTAGTAAGGTTACTAAGTAATAAAGCATCAAAAGTGTACCTAAATCTAAATTATGTAATGAGTAGTATGAGATGTAAAACATAAACATTGTGTATAGTGGGAGGAGTTTAATGTGTAGGAGTTGAGTATAATATACTGTTCAATTAATATTTAATGTGTTATAAAATGTACTTGGTGTTGTGCTGTAGCATGATATAGTGTTTACAGGATATTTATTTTATGTTTTGTGGATAGTAAGTGTGGAGCTGTTGCTTTAAAGAAGTACTTAGTCAGTGGTACTCCTTTTATTTATGTTAAAATTGTATTTAAATAATTAAGTATAAGTACATGTATTAGGTATGATATTATGTTAAATGTATTTACTTTAATTGATTAATGAAGATGTTTAAAATAATGTTTGTAAACTTGGCTAGGAAGGCAACAAGTGTTAATAAGTTGGCAAGTAGTTCTTATAGTTATGTTAAAAAACAATGAAGGGTTCAATGATGAACTAAATAATATAATGAATTGAAACCAGGAAATTAAAATTGATGTAAGTGGCCATAAGCCAGTGACTATTTGTACAGTAGGTCAGGTAAAGAAAAATTAAGTTAAAAACAAAACAATATTATAACAGGTGTAATAAAACCAGTAGGCCTAAATTCGATATTTGTAAAAGGAAATTAATACCTTTTTAATAAGTCCAGTCAGATGAAATTATAGTAAAATATATATGGTTTAGTAAGGCAGATTAAGTGAGAGTTTTAAGTAATTTGGTGTAATTCCAAGCATGGAGTATTTTATATAAAAAGAGTAGTAATATTTTCTAATTCTGGCTCTAGGATATCGAATATTATCCAATGACAGAAAGTAATGGTTGTTAGGGTAACTAAAATGCAAGAAAATTTGTTGATTTCAACATTCGATTGTTATCTGCCAATGGGTGAAGTTAAATTAATACGAATCAGAAGAAAATTTAAAAAAACCTAATATTGGATTGTTATATGCTATTGGGAACAGTTCAGTAGACGAATTAAACATAAAATAAAATAAAAAGGAATAAACCTTAATAAATCTAATATCTTAAAGCCAACCCATTCAAACAAAACTGATGAATAATTACCGAACTAGATTTTGGAAAATATAATTATACACCTCCCAACGGTAGCGGAATTACTAATTTCTTCTTCAAACTAATTCCATTAGAAATAATGATGAACCCGATTTACAATTGAACCAAGATACTTATTGAATGAACAAGAAGTCAAAATTAATGAAATTATAAACCAAATATACACAAGAACCTTTGGTACTGGAGAAATAAACCTCACTTCCAAGAGATTGAAGAAATTATAATACTACACCAATTTCACTGGGACCGGCATCCACAAGGATCGCGAAGAAGAATGAAGAACAGAAGAATTCCTGTTACACTCCGGGACATCAACTTTCCACCTTTATTGATAATCTGGACACATTTTCTGGCCAAAAGTAACCTCATCAGGACGTCTTCATGCAGTTGTAAACAGACACGGCTATCTTGAGAATCGCATTGTATGGTAACACCAGCTTATATTTAATTTTAAGAATTAATAACAATTTGTAATACTTAGTAACCTTAATTTTGCATTACCTGGCCTTACTAATCGTTAAAAGAATCACACGTACCCTGGAATAAGAGATAAACAAAAATTATATTTAAATTGTATTATACAGTACTAGTTCATTAACAAATCGATTCAGCATTGTACGATCGATATTACGATCAAATAAACTGTGAAGAATACTGCTGGAAATTAAAAAGTAATATAAATAAAGAATCCTTCTTGTATGTAATGATGTTCTGTGTTATTGTAGAATAGGTATTGTATTTTGATGGGGGAGTAATTTACAGATAAAGAAGGTGATCAAACTATCAAGTGAAACTAACTAACCTATAAAAGTAAGTCAATTACGAATAACAGCACTTGCTGCAGACAGCTGGTGGGACGAGAGAGTGCCAAACTAATGTATTCTCTTCGCCACATTTGAATTCATTTAAATAATACGGACCAAATAGGGTTGGAGAGAATTACCGAATCATTAACTAAGATACCTGTAATATAGAGTTATTCTCTGGTAAAACGCTTAGTAATTGATCAACACAGGGCTATGTTCAACATAAGAGTTGCAGCAATGATATAATAAATAAATTTTTTATTTATTAATATTGAGTTGCAGGAGGTCGCATCTACAATAACATAATAAACATTTCCTTTAATTAAGTGAGAGTTTCTTTACAAATTGTCGCTCAACGAGTGGGCTTTAGTTAAGTACAAAATTACGCTATTACTTAACTGGAGCAGGCAACTATTAGAGGCACATGAATGCATACTAGAGGTGTTTCTAAAAGGATGGAGAAGGAGCAAGAAGTGGAAGAAGATAGACGGGAGGAAGAAGCAGAAATAGTTACAGACGTTGAAAAGGAACAACAGGCGGGCGACAAGGAGGAAGCCAGAGGTGATATGGATTTACTAAAACTATGGGAATTAATTAAAGAAGATTCCAAGAAACAGAAGGAAGCCAATGATGAAAATTACAAACGAATGGAGGTTCAGAATAAACAAACTAATGAAAATTGTAGGAAACAAAATAAGAACACTAATGAGAGTTTAAGACAAATTAAAGAGGATAATAGACAAACTAATGAAAAAATAGACAGTATCAAAGAAGATAATAGACAAACTAATGAAAAAATAGACAGTATCAACGAAAACTCAAAGAAACAAAACGAAATTTTGAGTGAGAACTTAATCAAACTAATGAATGAGAAGTTTGACAAAAATAAAGAGGAAAATGATGAGAATAACCGGCTGATAAATGAAAGTTTAAACCAAATCAATGAAAAGTTTGACAGGAATGACGAGAGTTTGAGACAGATTCAGGACGATAACAAACTAATGAACGAAAAACTTGAGGAAAACAATAAACGAATGAAAGAAGATCTTAAGAAAATCAATGAGGACAACCTTATACAAATCAATGAGAGAATTGAGCATTCTAACAAGGAATTAAGGGAAACTGTTGATAAAACAGAATGGAGTATTAAGACAAGCTCTCCATAAGAAAATCGAGGACGTCAGTGAGGCAATCAGCCAGAAGGTAGGTAAGAACAACGGCGAAAGAAAACAGGAGATAGCTGAAACAAATAGAAAACTGAGAGTGACCGATGAATCTGTTACACGAAATAGGGCTGAACTAGAGGTCAAGATAGGCCAGATAGAAGAAGAAAACCGGGTTGAAGTGGAATCACTACGAACAGATTTTGGAAACCAGCATCGAAACCTAGATATGGTCGTAAACGAAGTACAGGAACAAGGACAACGTAACCAGGAGAGAATCGAGAACCTCCAACGGTCAGCTGACAACCGACCGATCACTGTTCCATACACACAACCTATAGACAACCGGGAAACCATCAACTTTAAGTCGTACAAGAGAAACCCAATGGAATTCTTGGAACCGGTCAGCGAACAACTAATGAGAATTGGTGAAAACAGGTGGCCAGTAATTCGTAGTTACCTGGACGAACATTTCAAGGAAACCTATGATAACTGGTGGACAGTCACCAGGCACGACATCCGAAGCTACGAAGAATTTAAGATGATGGCATTTAAAGCCAGGTACTGGTCAGACGCCACCCAGAACATAGTAAGGGAGAGCATCAGCTATGGAAGGTATGACGCCAGCAGAGGGACAACGCTCACCGCCTACTTCCTTGGAAAAGTGTGTGTGGCGAGACACCTTGAACCAAAAATCCCGGAGGAAATCATCGTCACCAGGCTAGCATACCACTATGATAACAGGATATCAATAGCACGATCAGGTGGACAGATAAAAATGATACAGGCCATTTCAACGCTATTGGAAGAGCACGAGCGTGAGGTGCATTATAGAAGGAGTTGGCAGAGAAACGACCGGTACGGGAGCAGGGATATCCCAGACTACAACAACAGAAACAATAACAATAACAACCACGAGACGCATAACCGGCCGAACTATAATGGCAGGCCAGGTAATTATGGTAATGAGACATACCAATGGCAAAACAACAACAACAGCCAAAGGAACAACGGAAACAATTACGGGAATAGACAGAATATTCCAAACAACCAATATAACCGGTCGTACAACCCGAATTACCAGAATCAGAACACAAACAACCGGAATTATAATAACAATAACCGCAACCCGAACAACCAGAATCAAAACTACAGGAGAGTTAATTATGTGGGGGCGGACAGTAGCGGTAACGGGAGAGCATACTACCAAGGACGTCGGAGTTTTAATAGGGACACTGACTGGAACCAAGATAACAATAATGATAGAAGAGATACTAGGACTAATGGAGGCAGGAGTCGGAGTCAGGAGGACTACCGCCGAGTTAACTACGAAGAGGACCGTCAACGGCCGGAACCCAGGTCAACGGGAAAATGAAAATAATCAAACGAACCAAACCGGCAGAGGAGACGAAGAATCCGAGCCGCTTTTAAACTCCACACGGCAGTGAAAACACCAGTCATGAGTACTAGTAACCATGGATGATAAGTGTATAATAAACATAGTATGTCAACCCCAAAATTCAAAAAGCACGTAAGGACAACTTACTCAAGTTATTTCGAAACAATATAATTTAAAATAAAAAGACTAAAACCCCAAAATTCAAAAACTATGTAAGGACAACTTACTTAAGATATTTCGCAACAATTTGATTTAATAAACAGTAAAACACCAAGAGTATGTAAGAACAGATTATTAAATAATATTTATAAAGAATTGATTTAAAATGAAATAATAGGAAAAAGTAATATTTTTATGGGAACAAAAAGAAGAATAAATAAATAAAAACAATTGATGGTAATGTGCTCAGATAAGAAGAAAAAAGAATAATTTAATGACTACAATGAAGCTGAAGGAGGATGATAATTAATACAACTATAATTTAGAATTTCTCGGAATTGAAGATTATATAAGAAGAAATGATACGGAGAAAATATGTCACAAGGAGGAAAGTCAAAAGGATTTTAAAATAATGCCTATCAATAATGTTATATGCTATTAGTTAATGGAAAAGAAGAAGGAATCAAGAAGAAGAAGAAATATATACTTTAATGCAAACAGCAACAGTATGAAGAATCCCAAAGGTGTTTAGTATTAGTCGCTAATCGACTACTTGTAATTTTTTTTATTATAACGAATTGACCGTAGAAATGTTCCGACAATAATTTTCATGAGCAGGGATGATGTTCCCCTGGTCTCAGAAGGTGTAAGGATGGACAGCGGAGTTATGGACCCAAAAGTGGCCACCCGAACTGGTACCACCGCACAGGATAGGGAAAAATGTTAGGGAAATTGAATATTTAAGGGATAATATATAAAATAGCTGAAAAGAGTGATATTAGATTCCAGAAGTATAGATGAAGAAAATAGAAGGAAGATAGCAGACAGAAACTTAATTGAGAAAGCGAATTTATAGAAGTAAATAAGAAAATAAGTGTTAAAACAAGTTTTTTATGATTAGTGTGATCAGTCCTTATCAAGTAAAATGTGGAAGTACCACTACCCAGAGAAATAAATAATTGATGAATTTGCCTCCAAGAGAGAGAGAGAGAGTTGAGTAGGAAAACAGCAATTACCATTAACCGAATAACAGGTATATAACCAAACGGAAATAAAAAAAAAATATATTATGAGTAAAAGGTTAACCTTATCAGGAACGAACTATAAGTTTATTTTTACTAAACTTCATTGAGCCAAAATAAACTTCTTTCGAAGGGGGAGTATTATGTAACGTAACAGAGTTGAGGTCCCCGACGTTACATAAAAAACTATGTAAATATGATTTAAAACAATGCCCAAAGCCTGTTATAATTAAATACAAGAGGGCCCATCTCACCTGAAGAATGCATTAGAGGTACCTAGTAAAGTTACTAAGTAATAAAGCATCAAAAGTGTACCTAAATCTAAATTATGTAATGAGTAGTATGAGATGTAAAACATAAACATTGTGTATAGTGGGAGGAGTTTAATGTGTAGGAGTTGAGTATAATATACTGTTCAATTAATATTTAATGTGTTATAAAATGTACTTGGTGTTGTGCTGTAGCATGATATAGTGTTTACAGGATATTTATTTTATAGTTGTCTTGATTATTCATCTCTTCTTTCACAGCACTAACACTTATCTAAAAATGAACTTTTTCTTGTGAAAACTTACTTTTTTCGTTGGACGTGTTACGGCGTACGTATCCGCCTTCTTCAGCTTTGAGTCAGACTGCCATCATTTCGTAACGGTTGTTGTGTGGAAGGTGTAGTGGGGGTGGTGTGTGGAGGAAGGGGATTGGCGCGGGGATTCAACTTGATGTTTGTTTTATGTAAAATTGTGTCAAAAAGTGATTGTGATTTATATTGTAATTGATCGTTAAGTATGTTGTTTGGTTGTGTTGTGTGGTGTTTATATATTCCGTATTGTTCAGTTGTGTTGAGTTTTCGACCTTTAGGTAAGTAATGTAAAATTTCAAGATTAGTGTCTATGTTGGTGTAACTGTGGTTTTCTGTGTGTATGTGTGTGGCGAATGCGGAGTGTATATTGTTGTTGGTTAGAGCTTTTAAGTGTTCAGAATAACGGGATGAAAAAGATCTTCCCGTCTGGCTGATGTAGAAACTATTGCAGTCATTACACTTTAATTTGTAAACACCTGTTTTGTTATATTTGTCTATGTCTGTGTTTGTATTATTGATGTGTTTTTTGATGGTATTGGTTGTTCTGTATGCTATTTTGTATTTGTGTTTTCTGAATGTGTTGGCGATTTTGTGTGTGTAGGAGTTGTGGTATGTGAGTGTGATGTATTTATTGTGTTGTGTGTTGATGGTATTTTGTGTTTTGTTGTTTTTGTTTTTGATGCGTTTGTGTAGTGTATTTATTAAATTAGGGTTGTAACCGTTTTTGATTGCTATGTATTTTATTGTGTTGAGTTCGTCGGTGTAATCTTGTTTATTTAAGGGTATTTTAGTTAGTCTATGGAGCATATGGTTGAAGGCTGCATGTTTATGTTGTGTTGGGTGGTTTGATGTGTTGTGTATAACCATGTCAGTTGTGGTTGGTTTCCTGTATATTTTGTACGTGTGTGTATTGTTAATTTTGTTAATTGTTAGGTCTAGAAAATTTATACTATTGTTTTGTTCAATTTCCAGTGTAAATTTTAATTTGTGGTGTATAGTGTTTATGTATTTGTGGAAGTTTTCAACTTGTCTTGTGTTGCCTTTGAATAAAAGTAATATATCATCTACATACCTGTGCCAGTATATAATTTTGTTAGTGTATTTGTTGTTGTTTATTATGTGGTTCTGTTCTATGTTGTGTATATATATTTCTGCTAGTATACCTGATATGGGGGATCCCATCGGGAGACCTTCTGTTTGTGTGTATAGTAGTGTAGTTTTTGTGTATAGTGACAATAGTAAAATGTTGATAAGAAATAAACCAGCAGTTGTACAGGTACCTTACTTCAAGGCATCAGATGATCCAGAAAATTACTATTATAGTATGCTTTTGCAATACTTACCTTATCGTGTTGAAAGTGAATTGTTTGCAGACTACAATAATTTAAAAGAAGCATTTATGGCTCGAGAAGAAAAAATGAAACGCATGAACGAGCACATGCAATTGTTTAGAAAACGAGACCAACAACTCGAGAATGCAATGAATCAAGTACATGCTTTCGAGATACTCAATGAAGAGCCTGTTTATACAGATTCTGATAATTATGCAGAAGTACAAGAATGACCAATGAATGAAGATGAATTCCAACAAGCCCAGCGAGCAATGAATTTTGGACAAAGAGAACTGTTTTCATTCATTACGCGAAACGTTCACGACCAAATCATGAACGGCATTAAAGATCGCATTCGATTATTCATTACAGGAAATGCAGGAACAGGATAGAGTTTCACATTACATCTTCTTAAAAATCAGGTTAATAGATGTTATGGAAAAAATGCTGTAAAGGTATGTGCACTAACTGGAGTAGCAGCACGATTAGTTGGAGGCTCTACGTTACACAGCACTTTGAAGCTGCCCGTTCAAAAAGATGGAAGGATTTTACAAATGCCTCTTTTGACTGGACTTTACTTAAGACAAATGCGTCTGCAGTGGAAATATATTGAATTTATATTTATAGATGAAATATCAATGGTACCTTACGAAATGTTATGCATGATTGATTCAAGATTAAAGCAATTAAAGAATTGTGATGAGTTTTTCGGGGGTATCAATGTTATATTATTTGGTGATCTAATGCAGCTACCTCCTGTCAGAGGAAGTCAAGTATTCCACCAGCCTCTCCATCTAGTGCCGGCAACACATTTGTGGCGATTGTTTACTCTACATGAACTTACTGGGAATATGAGACAACAAGGAGATACAACTTTTATTGATATTCTCAGCGCTTTAAGAATTGGAAAACTTACAGCTGAACATATTGGGACATTAATGAAAAAAGTCAGTAATAAAGCGACTGGTGAGTTTTCAATTGAAAGAGCTCTAAGAATCTATCCTACAAATGAGCAAATGTTTAAACATAATCAGGCAGTAATTAACCATTTCAAAAGTAAAGGAATCACAATGAATGTAATAAAAGCTCAAGATACACTAGTGGATGCCACTCGGAGCATGGAGGATAAAAATTTGGATAATATCATCCCGACTGATATCAATAAAACAGGAGGTATGGCAAAAGAGTTGGAAATTTTTGTAGGGGCAAAAATTAAGTTACGTTCAAACATAGATCTTAATAAAGGTCTTGTGAATGGTGCGATTGGATTTATCACAGAAATCATATGGCCATATTTTCGCCGCGAACAAGTGTACAAAGAAGACATACCGTCAGTTCGTGTGGACTTTGGCCAAGGTGAAATACATAAAATTGATCCAATGTCTGTCCAATTTCCTGCAAAATTCAGTTATGGCACTGTTGAAAGAAGAATGCTGCCAATGGTCTTGTCGTGGGCTTCAACAGTGCACAAGATGCAAGGCAGTACTGTAGATCATGCGGTTGTTTATTTGGGACCAAAAATGTTTGCAGAAGGACAGGCATATGTCGCTCTTAGTCGAGTCAAATCTTTGGAAGGACTTCAAATTGAAGAAATAGATAACACAAAACTTCTTGGAAAAAAACCGTGCAATAATGATGCGTTAGCTGAAATGGACAGAATGCGATCACTTCATCCGAGATAAATATTGTTAAAATATGTATCAAATAATAATAATGATACTGTAAATTATTGTAATTATATTCATTTGTATCTATTTTTTTTGTAAATACTACTGTATAGTAAATACCCTGCAATATACGAATGCAATTGTAACATTACTTTAATCACGTGATTATATATATATATACATTGTAACGTAACAGAGTTGAGGTCCCCGACGTTACATAAAAACTATGTAAATATGATTTAAAACAATGCCCAAAGCCTGTTATAATTAAATACAAGAGGGCCCATCTCACCTGAAGAATGCATTAGAGGTACCTAGTAAGGTTACTAAGAAATAAAGCATCAAAAGTGTACCTAAATCTAAATTATGTAATGAGTAGTATGAGATGTAAAACATAAACATTGTGTATAGTGGGAGGAGTTTAATGTGTAGGAGTTGAGTATAATATACTGTTCAATTAATATTTAATGTGTTATAAAATGTACTTGGTGTTGTGCTGTAGCATGATATAGTGTTTACAGGATATTTATTTTATGTTTTGTGGATAGTAAGTGTGGAGCTGTTGCTTTAAAGAAGTACTTAGTCAGTGGTACTCCTTTTATTTATGTTAAAATTGTATTTAAATAATTAAGTATAAGTACATGTATTAGGTATGATATTATGTTAAATGTATTTACTTTAATTGATTAATGAAGATGTTTAAAATAATGTTTGTAAACTTGGCTAGGAAGGCAACAAGTGTTAATAAGTTGGCAAGTAGTTCTTATAGTTATGTTAAAAAACAATGAAGGGTTCAATGATGAACTAAATAATATAATGAATTGAAACCAGGAAATTAAAATTGATGTAAGTGGCCATAAGCCAGTGACTATTTGTACAGTAGGTCAGGTAAAGAAAAATTAAGTTAAAAACAAAACAATATTATAACAGGTGTAATAAAACCAGTAGGCCTAAATTCGATATTTGTAAAAGGAAATTAATACCTTTTTAATAAGTCCAGTCAGATGAAATTATAGTAAAATATATATGGTTTAGTAAGGCAGATTAAGTGAGAGTTTTAAGTAATTTGGTGTAATTCCAAGCATGGAGTATTTTATATAAAAAGAGTAGCAATATTTTCTAATTCTGGCTCTAGGATATCGAATATTATCCAATGACAGAAAGTAATGGTTGTTAGGGTAACTAAAATGCAAGAATATTTGTTGATTTCAACATTCGATTGTTATCTGCTAATGGGTGAAGTTAAATTAATACGAATCCAGAAGAAAATTTAAAATATCGGTATGGAGAACCATACATGACTTCCATATTCTAAGACTTATAATCTGAAATATGCTTGCCTGCCAAGCACGATATATTTTCTAATATATACATAATTTACATTAAAATGAAAAAATTATAATTTTATTGCCTGGCAACAAAATTATTTTATTTTTAACAATTACCATTGTTTGAAAAAGTTTAAATGAATTTTCAAGTACTTTACTCTTGTTAAACGTAAAAGGTTGCAGGTAAACTACCCCTTCCCCTTAACCGATCTTCACCAAAATCTAATGGCCTTGAGTCCTCTACAATTCACTTAGGTATGCAAAAAATTATTTGATTCTGTTTGAATTTGCGGCAGTTATCGTTTGCCATAGAAAATACGCTTTATAACAAACGTTGCAGGTAAACTACCCCTTCCCCTCAACCGATCTTCACCAAAAACAAAAGGTCTTGAGTACTCTACAAACCAGGGCTGTATGCAGAAAATTGTTTGATTATGTTTGAATCTGCGGCTGTTATCGTTTGCCATAGAAAATAACCTTGTTAAAAAAACGTTGTAGGTAAACTACCCCTTTCCCTTAACCGATCTTCACCAAAAACAACAGGTCTTGAGAACTCTACAATTTAGGGCTGTATGCAAATAATCTTTTGATTCTGTTTTAATTTACGGCTGTTATCGTTTGCCATAGGAAATACCCTTGTTAAAACAGAAAACGTTACAGGTAAACTACCCCTTTCCCTTAACCGATCTTCACCAAAATCAACAGATCTTGAGAACTCTACAATTCAGGGCTGTATGCGAAACATTATTTGATTCTGTTTGAATTTGCGGCTGTTATCGTTTGGCAAAAAAAAAAAATTTCCCTTGATAAAAAAAAACCGTTTCAGGTAAACTACCCCTTTCCCTCAACCGATCTTCACCAAAAACAATAGGTCGTGAGTACTCTACAAATCAGGGCTGTATGCAAAAAGTTATTTGATTCTGTTTGAATTTGCGGCAGTTATCGTTTGCCATAGAAAAAAATACCCTTGTTAAAAAAACGTTGCAGGTAAACTACCCCTTTCCCTCAACCGAAATTCACCAAAAACAATAGGTCTTGAGAACTCTACAATTTAGGGCTGTATGCAAATAATCTTTTGATTCTGTTTGAATTTGCGGCTGTTATCGTTTGCCATAGGAAATACCCTTGTTAAAACATAAAACGTTACCGGTAAACTACCCCTTTCCCTTAACCGATCTTCACCAAAATCAACAGATCTTGAGAACTCTACAATTCAGGGCTGTATGCGAAACATTATTTGATTCTGTTTGAATTTGCGGCTGTTATCGTTTGCCAAACAAACAAAATTACCCTTGCTAAAAAAAAACCGTTTCAGGTAAACTACCCCTTTCCCTCAACCGATCTTCACCAAAAACAATAGGTCGCGAGTACTCTGCAAATCAGGGCTGCATGCAAAAAATTATTTGATTCTGTTTGAATTTGCGGCAGTTATCGTTTGCCATAGAAAAAAAATCTACAGACAGACAGACAGACAGACAGACACACAGACACTTTTCGGAAAACGACTTTTTTTCATGTTTTGAGTGTAGTAGAATCAGAATCTGCAATAATCTCGAACACGATTTTTTTTGCCATCACCATACTTCCATTCCTTAAGGAATATGGAAGTAAAAAACCTAATATTGGATTGTTATATGCTATTGGGAACAGTTCAGTAGACGAATTAAACATAAAATAAAATAAAAAGGAATAAACCTTAATAAATCTAATATCTTAAAGCCAACCCATTCAAACAAAACTGATGAATAATTACCGAACTAGATTTTGGAAAATATAATTATACACCTCCCAACGGTAGCGGAATTACTAATTTCTTCTTCAAACTAATTCCATTAGAAATAATGATGAACCCGATTTACAATTGAACCAAGATACTTATTGAATGAACAAGAAGTCAAAATTAATGAAATTATAAACTAAATATACACAAGAACCTTTGGTACCGGAGAAATAAACCTCACTTCCAAGAGATTGAAGAAATTATAATACTACACCAATTTCACTGGGACCGGCATCCACAAGGATCGCGAAGAAGAACGAAGAATTCCTGTTACACTCCGGGACATCAACTTTCCACCTTTATTGATAATCTGGACACATTTTCTGGCCAAAAGTAACCTCATCAGGACGTCTTCATGCAGTTGTAAACAGACACGGCTATCTTGAGAATCGCATTGTATGGTAACACCAGCTTATATTTAATTTTAAGAATTAATAACAATTTGTAATACTTAGTAACCTTAATTTTGCATTACCTGGCCTTACTAATCGTTAAAAGAATCACACGTACCCTGGAATAAGAGATAAACAAAAATTATATTTAAATTGTATTATACAGTACTAGTTCATTAACAAATCGATTCAGCATTGTACGATCGATATTACGATCAAATAAACTGTGAAGAATACTGCTGGAAATTAAAAAGTAATATAAATAAAGAATCCTTCTTGTATGTAATGATGTTCTGTGTTATTGTAGAATAGGTATTGTATTTTGATGGGGGAGTAATTTACAGATAAAGAAGGTGATCAAACTATCAAGTGAAACTAACTAACCTATAAAAGTAAGTCAATTACGAATAACAGCGCTTGCTGCAGACAGCTGATGGGACGAGAGAGTGCCGAACTAACGTATTCTCTTCGCCACATTTGAATTCATTTAAATAATACGGACCAAATAGGGTTGGAGAGAATTACCGAATCATTAACTAAGATACCTGTAATACAGAGTTATTCTCTGGTAAAACGCTTAGTAAATGATCAACACAGGGCTATGTTCAACATAAGAGTGGCAGCAATGATATAATAAATAAATTTTTTATTTATTAATATTGAGTTGCAGGAGGTCGCACCTACAATAACATAATAAACATTTCCTTTAATCAAACAGAGTTTCTTTACAACATATATAAATTATATACAATAAAAAGTTATTTATCAGTCTATCTACAGCTTGGCAACTCTTTCTGAAGCCCTGGCTGGCAGCGCTAGCTCCGCGTTTGTGGGGAGGGAGTAACCCTACTTTGGAGTGAGAGAGAACACATCAGCACATCGTTGGAAACACATCAGCACGTCACACCCAGCGCCTGGCCTGCAGTGTTGTCAGACTGCCATAAATCAACACCAGAGCGTGATGTAGCCATAAGAATGCCACAATGCTCGCCTTACGGACCTTTACCGTGGGACGACTTGGAATGGAATGAACATATTGTAGTATCTGACAGCGCTGCATGAACAGCACACGAAACGAGCTCCTATTGGCTTGCGCGGCAACAAATAGAGTGGCTCGAGTAACATGTGGACTGGAAGGGCGAAGGGAGGCTCTTCAGCTTCGAATTTCGTCCCGGGACTCAGATAAAGTTGCCAGACTGTATTTCATAAATAATTGTTTATTGGTTGCCAATCATTCATTTTCCATTATCTAATTTATCCATAAATTTGACTAAAAAGGATAAAATATTCAATGTACTAAAAAGGTAAAAATAATTTTTCTTATACTAAGTACAATAATGATCCATGTACTACAAAGGAAAAAATAATTTAACTTTTAATCAAATCATCAAATACAATGAGAAATAATGAAAATAATGTTCGTTAATCAAACATTTTTGTAACATTAAGTATCACTAATAATAAAAGCGTGGGCGCCGAAGGAATGTTAATGTACCATGTTTACATCAATGTTTAATAAAAAATACCATATACCGAATATTTATATATAAGAAATATGTAATTCCGTAACTGTCGATTAAATGCAGAACAATCAATTCTAGGTCTTTTTTATTAAACATTGATTTAAAGATGATACAAATGTATTACTTCATTCAATGGAAAGGAATCTTCAAGTATCTTCTATACTTTCAAATTTAATTATACAGCACACAATTCTCTTTATGCAACGTGAATTGTGGAATCGCACACGATTGTACTTGTACGAAAAATTTACATACATATGAATATTCTGAAAAATGTAATTCTTTAATAATCAATTAAATGTATGACAAATAGTATCAATTATAGGTATTTTTTATTAAACATTGATGTAAACAATTACTTTTGTTTACAATTCTTCCTTCTTAACTTTATTTTATATATTTTCTTCATTATTTATTTATCAAATTATATTACTTTTTAGCATTTCTATAATACTAATTGATACTTTATATGATCAGATTTCTGCAATGTTATTATATATATATATATATATATAATATACTTGTTTCTTTAACGGTTTTTTGTTGTTGTAATGCTCGTTCGTATTTAGTTTATTTTGATTTAGTTAAAGTTTGTAAAATTGTTTTATGAAGTGTTTAATAATTGATAAGTGTTTTATTTGGTTATTGGTAATTGACTTGATTTCATAATGTAATATATTTTACTAATACTCAACTCTCTCTCCTGGAGGAAAATCCACTAATGATATGATTTCTCGTGGTGGTGGTTTCTCGAACATCACTTGATGAGGACTGGTCACCATAATCAGTAAAAGCTTGTTTTAACACTCTCATATTTCTATTTACTTCTATAAATGTCCTTTCTCAATTGAGCTTCTGTCTACTATCTTCTTAGCTGGTTAGGTATCCCTTAAATATTTAATTTCCCTAACACGTGAGCTGGGGCAGTCCAGAGAGGCACTTGTGGCTACATATACTCTGCTGGCCATACTACACCTTTTTGAGATCAGAGGAACATCATCTCTGCTCGAAATATAATACTGCTGGAATTTATCTACAGACAGTTATTAAATAAAAATTATACCATATTAGTCTATTTTTCGACTAATAAAAACACTTTTGGGATTCTTCACGCTGTTGCTGTTTACATTTAATTATATATTTCTTTTTTTCTTCTTGATTCCTTCTTATTTTCAGTAGCTAATTTTAGATAACGTTATTGACAGGCATTATTTGTAAATCCTTTTGACTTTCCTTCTTGTGACAGATGTTCTTCGTATCATTTCTTCCTTTATCATTTTCAACTCCAAGAAATTCTAAATTGTAGCTGTATTAATTATTATCATTCTTGAGCTTCATTGTAATTATAGTTATTAAATTATCCATTGTTCTTCTTATTTTACCGTCTTGGCTGAGCACATTACCATTAATCGTTTTTATTTTATTTATTTATTTTTCGTTGTTCCCATCCAAATATTATTTTTTCTATGATTCCATTCTAAATCATGTTATTTATAAATAAATTATGTAAGTCGTTCTTACATTCTCTTGGTGTTTTGTCGTTTATCTTAAATCATATTGTTTCTAAATATATTAGGTAAGTTGTCCTTATGTTCTTTTTGAATTTTGTTGTTTATCATATAATCAATCCTTTTTCTCAATATTTTGTTTAGAATTAGTTTAACCGTTTTCGGTATCATCCACAATCCGGATTGCTCCACTATTATGTTTTTCCCGTGGATTCTGTCGGTTAAACTCATCAACAAATCTCACTATGGGATTGCCCCATTCTGGTTCACTCCCATACATTTCAATGTTGTCATACATATATCGTCTCTCATCTTTATTACTGGGACCAGGATCATGTCCTTGGTTTTCCCGACGGTCAACTCGTTTGTCCACCTTTCTCTGTCGCTGTTCATCGTGTCTCCTCGAATCACTCTCCTCAGCCATTATATAGTTTACTTGGGCTTGATTGGTTCCCTGATTGTCACTTGGTGGATTTCCAGAGGGTATGTCCCTATTTCTATCCCCACTTCTGGACCTCCGATATTTATTATGATCATTCCATTGTCGTTGTTTCTCCCATCTCGTCTATCATAATTTTGTTTCTGGTTAAAATCCTGACGTCTTCCTTGAAATCGCCTGTTATTTGGGTATCTATTATATCCATCTGCTCGTACATGGTTTACTGACTGTCGATTGTCCTGTGGTTGTTCCTTGTTCCTATCATTCCAATCCTCTGTATTTCCGGATCTCCATCTACTCCTCCTGTAATACGATTCTTGCTCATAATTCTCTAAGAGGGTTTCCATACCTCCGATTGTCTTTATTTGTCCGCTTAATCAAGCACTGATAATCTTCTCCTCAAAATGATACGCTATCTTGGTTACCAGACACTCTTCTGGAATTTTCGGGTCTAAATACTTTGCCACACATACTTTTCCTAAAAAGTAAGCAGTAGGTGTCGGTCCTTTAATGCTGTCATACCTCCCATGACAGATATCGTCTCGAATAATATTCTGGACAGATTCGGACCAGTACTTCAGCTTGAACAACCTTTTAAAATTTTCATAATCACACACTTCATTTCTAATGACCGTCCACCAGTTGTAATTGATGTTTTTAAAACACTCATCTAGTGTACCTTTGATCATATTCCATCGGTTTTCTTTCGACCGGTTTAATATTTCGTCCACTCTTCCTAAAAATTCTAGTGGGTTCCTTCGATAGTCTCGAACGTTTACACTTTCTCTACTATCTTGGATAGTATGTTGAGCATTACTTGTTAATCTTATACCCATTCTATCTCCCCTTGTAGGTTTGTTTGTATATGTTGTAAATTTTCTATTTTTTCTCCTTGATTATTAAACTGGTTCTTTACGTGTTCTATGGTATCATTAAAAACAGTTAATTTACCGGTTATGTTGCTTTGCATACTGTCCAATTGATCATTATTTTCCTGGCGTATTGCCATTATTCGAACTTGATTACTTTATTCCTCTCGATCCATTCTGGCATCTATTTCTGTTCTGATCTGTCCTATGGTTTCTTCGGTTTTATTTAATCTTTGGTTGGTTTCTGTGATTTTCTTTTCTGCTTCCTCTTTATATCCATCTACTCTTTGGCTAAGTGTGTTACTGACCAGTTCAATCTTCTCATGAATTTGCTTTAAATTTTTATTATTTTCTTCAAATTTTGTGTTCATATCTTCCCTTTGCCCGTTAATAGTTTCTCTCAATTCATGGTTTTGTTCATTCATGGTTTGTTTTATACCTCCATGAATGGTCTCAATATTTTCGTTTAGTTGTTTTACTAAACTTTCCTGAATACTGTCTATTTTCTCATTGGTTTGCTTGTTATTTTCCATAAGTTTCCTAAAGTTTTCATCAATCTTATCAAATTTTTCGCTCAAAGTTTCATTTTGTTACCTTGAGTTTTCATCTATTTTGTCAAATTTTTCGTTCGTTTTACTCAGATTTTCGTTAGTTTGTCTACTTTGTTCTGCCATAAATTTCATTATTTCTTGCCAATTTGGTTCTTCTCTGGCTACCGCTTTGTCACCCGCCTGTTGCTCCTTTTCCGTGTCCACAACTACTTCGGTTTCTTCTTTATCGCCCATAGGTTGTTCCATTTCACTGTCCGTGACTACTTCTATTTCTTGTTCCTGTCCACCTTCCTTCTCCGTGTCTTCTGCCCTCTTCGACTTGCCTCTGGTATTATGCATTTCTTGGCTTCTTACAGTTGCCGACAAAAATTAGGTTTTTCGTTATTATTTACTTATATATTTCGAAATTCTTTCCTAATTTGAGCCCTCTAAGTTGAGTGCCATTTGTAACGTCTTCTACGAAGTTTTACGTCTTGTTATCTGTTATGTTTAATACGTTTGTATCCTGACAGTGTTATTTATTTTTAATTGAGAGTGTGTGATTATGAAAATATTGACCACAGTTTTCTTTATTAGGTATTATATCAGTGCCGTTGTTTGAAAATGGGTAGGAGAGAGTGAGAGAGAGCGAGAGAATTCCTCTCTTTGTATACGATTTAATCGTTTAATTTTTTCGCACGTTGCATCAGCTGTTTTCTATTTACGAACCCATTCCAGGTTATGTTATTCGTAGTACTTCATAATTTCTGATGTCGGAGCTAATTTTCTTACTCTTCTCTGCTATTCCTTCGTGTCCTGTAACAAAACTGCTATCTACCAGAAATAATACACAATCAATTACCTAAAAGAAAGGTATTTATTTATTGAATTTAGTTTAATTTTCTGGAAATTATTGTCTCCAAATCATGAGTTTCACAATCGATTATTTTTCGAAATCACAACATTTTTCGATGTGTTTTTTTTTTTATATATATATAACACAACAGATGTATTCAATTACAGTTATTAGAAAGAAATTAATTAATTATATATCTCAGGGTTATTTGAGGGTTCTTTGAACTCTAAGAAAGTCAGAAATGCTTATTTATTAGTATCATACTTTACATTATTATTTGTTTACTTAAAATCTGATTCAACAAGTTCGTTTTTTAACCGCCAGAGCGCAGGTTACTTATTCGTACAGAAAGCGAAGATGATAAAGATGGCTGCCGTAGAGTTCCTACTGAACACACCTTTTTACTGTTTTTTGGTTAATTAAATAAAGTTTATTATGTTCACACTATGTTTTCTTATAAATTGAAAGATGTGGTACTGTTTCTAGTGTTCGTTACTTGTTGGTGATGTGTAATTTTTTAGTTGATATAAGGAGGCAATCTCACCCAAGAAAGTTACAGTTCCATATTTCTAGGCCATGAAATTGTTAGAAGAATTTTCTGTTTTCATTGGTTTTCATGCATGAATTATTGGGGTTCCATGGATGTCTCAGATGTAGTGGCTCGTGCTGAATCGTTTCATTAATTTAGTATTGGGTTTTTCCGAATGGTAGTTATTAAATTTTTAAAATTTACTGGACACTACTTTTTTTTCATCTGCTCACTGGGAATACCATTTAACAATTAACAATTCTTGTTGATTAGTTACTCTTAGTAACCAAGAATTTGATGATTTTTATTTGCTAACCTAGGTACAATTTTAGTAAATAGGCTAGTATTAATTATTATTATTTCTTCCCTTCTTTTAGGAAAAATAATCCTTTATAATTTTTAACTATAATTAAATTTAAATTAGGTTTTTCTTCACATAAGCTTAGCTACTTGTATTTTATAATTTAATGATTTTTAACTTGGTTTATTTCTGACTTATATTTCTGTTAATGTATTCTTACTCTACACTATTTTGTTTTCCATTATTTTATATTAATTAGCCCTTATTAATTTCTTATATAACCCTGGATTCCTTAAACATAAACAAAAATAATATTTTAATTACATTGAAATTGCCTTTGTGGCCGAACAACACAAAACTATAACAAATTATTATTAAACTTATAGTTTATTACTATAATACTGCATCTTCACTTATTTGTGATTGATGTCTTTTTCAGTTTTTAACATTTAGGCCTATCATACTATGTTGCCCTTTGCACACACCGCACTTTTATGATAACACTTAGTACATTGTTTTTAATTGCTACAGTGTTTTATGGTACAAATGTTTTCATAGCATGATACTTAATCCCTCATTTCTGACTTCTGGAATGGGTACCTACTGACTTTTTATTCTTATTATTATATAAATACTTCTTTATTTCTTATCATTACTAAGCACAGTTTATGTAATGTTACAATATTTGAAAATTATGATCTTTGTAAATTCTACTGAGCATTCAGTAGAATTCATTATTTATTTTTAATCGGATGGGACAGATACATACATAACGTGATACAGAGAAATACATATTTCTGTATAAACAACTGTGAATTCTCAGATACTAATAAAACTTTACTAGTAATTTAATAAACTTCACTTACTATACAGGACAGTTTTCATAATAATAAAAAAGCTTATATCAGGAGCTTGGAGGAGCAAGGGCGAATATGAAAATCATGGTGTTGGGAAATCGTGTTTAAAGTTTGTGAATACTCTCAGGATAGAAAGGGCGAATATGTATTTCAGTATAATAAAACATAGATTCCGATTATTTTTACAATTTGATTTATAAATAATTAACAATAAGTAAAATTACAAATAATCTGGTTAAAGGTTAAGTAAAAATCATCAAATAATAATACAAGTAATTACAAATAATAATGTAAAAACAACAAAATTTTAAGATTATTCTAAAATTTAAATTAATCAAATGAAAATTCGAAATGTTGATAACGACTATAGTTAGCACTATGAATTAATATCAGATTCTTAGCAAATTACATACTACTGTGTAAAAAATGTAGAATCTAACATATTCCTTGAAATTAAATAATGATTAGTATGCATTATTGAAAGTATGTTCTTAAAAAAATGAAAGAAAACTAAAACACAAAAATAGAAACAATGTACATTTATGATTAACATACATAAAATGATCGCCCACTCAATGTTTTTTTTTTATATATATAACACAACAGATGTATTCAATTACAGTTATTAGAAAGAAATTAATTAATTATATATCTCAGGGTTATTTGAGGGTTCTTTGAACTCTAAGAAAGTCAGAAATGCTTATTTATTAGTATCATACTTTACATTATTATTTGTTTACTTAAAATCTGATTCAACAAGTTCGTTTTTTAACCGCCAGAGCGCAGGTTACTTATTCGTACAGAAAGCGAAGATGATAAAGATGGCTGCCGTAGAGTTCCTACTGAACACACCTTTTTACTGTTTTTTGGTTAATTAAATAAAGTTTATTATGTTCACACTATGTTTTCTTATAAATTGAAAGATGTGGTACTGTTTCTAGTGTTCGTTACTTGTTGGTGATGTGTAATTTTTTAGTTGATATAAGGAGGCAATCTCACCCAAGAAAGTTACAGTTCCATATTTCTAGGCCATGAAATTGTTAGAAGAATTTTCTGTTTTCATTGGTTTTCATGCATGAATTATTGGGGTTCCATGGATGTCTCAGATGTAGTGGCTCGTGCTGAATCGTTTCATTAATTTAGTATTGGGTTTTTCCGAATGGTAGTTATTAAATTTTTAAAATTTACTGGACACTACTTTTTTTTCATCTGCTCACTGGGAATACCATTTAACAATTAACAATTCTTGTTGATTAGTTACTCTTAGTAACCAAGAATTTGATGATTTTTATTTGCTAACCTAGGTACAATTTTAGTAAATAGGCTAGTATTAATTATTATTATTTCTTCCCTTCTTTTAGGAAAAATAATCCTTTATAATTTTTAACTATAATTAAATTTAATTTATATTAGGTTTTTCTTCACATCTTCACATAAGCTTAGCTACTTGTATTTTATAATTTAATGATTTTTAACTTGGTTTATTTCTGTTAATGTATTCTTACTCTACACTATTTTGTTTTCCATTATTTTATATTAATTAGCCCTTATTAATTTCTTATATAACCCTGGATTCCTTAAACATAAACAAAAATAATATTTTAATTACATTGAAATTGCCTTTGTGGCCGAACAACACAAAACTATAACAAATTATTATTAAACTTATAGTTTATTACTATAATACTGCATCTTCACTTATTTGTGATTGATGTCTTTTTCAGTTTTTAACATTTAGGCCTATCATACTATGTTGCCCTTTGCACACACCGCACTTTTATGATAACACTTAGTACATTGTTTTTAATTGCTACAGTGTTTTATGGTACAAATGTTTTCATAGCATGATACTTAATCCCTCATTTCTGACTTCTGGAATGGGTACCTACTGACTTTTTATTCTTATTATTATATAAATACTTCTTTATTTCTTATCATTACTAAGCACAGTTTATGTAATGTTACAATATTTGAAAATTATGATCTTTGTAAATTCTACTGAGCATTCAGTAGAATTCATTATTTATTTTTAATCGGATGGGACAGATACATACATAACGTGATACAGAGAAATACATATTTCTGTATAAACAACTGTGAATTCTCAGATACTAATAAAACTTTACTAGTAATTTAATAAACTTCACTTACTATACAGGACAGTTTTCATAATAATAAAAAAGCTTATATCAGGAGCTTGGAGGAGCAAGGGCGAATATGAAAATCATGGTGTTGGGAAATCGTGTTTAAAGTTTGTGAATACTCTCAGGATAGAAAGGGCGAATATGTATTTCAGTATAATAAAACATAGATTCCGATTATTTTTACAATTTGATTTATAAATAATTAACAATAAGTAAAATTACAAATAATCTGGTTAAAGGTTAAGTAAAAATCATCAAATAATAATACAAGTAATTACAAATAATAATGTAAAAACAACAAAATTTTAAGATTATTCTAAAATTTAAATTAATCAAATGAAAATTCGAAATGTTGATAACGACTATAGTTAGCACTATGAATTAATATCAGATTCTTAGCAAATTACATACTACTGTGTAAAAAATGTAGAATCTAACATATTCCTTGAAATTAAAATTAAATAATGATTAGTATGCATTATTGAAAGTATGTTCTTAAAAAAATGAAAGAAAACTAAAACACAAAAATAGAAACAATGTACATTTATGATTAACATACATAAAATGATCGCCCACTCAATGTTTTTTTTTTATATATATAACACAACAGATGTATTCAATTACAGTTATTAGAAAGAAATTAATTAATTATATATCTCAGGGTTATTTGAGGGTTCTTTGAACTCTAAGAAAGTCAGAAATGCTTATTTATTAGTATCATACTTTACATTATTATTTGTTTACTTAAAATCTGATTCAACAAGTTCGTTTTTTAACCGCCAGAGCGCAGGTTACTTATTCGTACAGAAAGCGAAGATGATAAAGATGGCTGCCGTAGAGTTCCTACTGAACACACCTTTTTACTGTTTTTTGGTTAATTAAATAAAGTTTATTATGTTCACACTATGTTTTCTTATAAATTGAAAGATGTGGTACTGTTTCTAGTGTTCGTTACTTGTTGGTGATGTGTAATTTTTTAGTTGATATAAGGAGGCAATCTCACCCAAGAAAGTTACAGTTCCATATTTCTAGGCCATGAAATTGTTAGAAGAATTTTCTGTTTTCATTGGTTTTCATGCATGAATTATTGGGGTTCCATGGATGTCTCAGATGTAGTGGCTCGTGCTGAATCGTTTCATTAATTTAGTATTGGGTTTTTCCGAATGGTAGTTATTAAATTTTTAAAATTTACTGGACACTACTTTTTTTTCATCTGCTCACTGGGAATACCATTTAACAATTAACAATTCTTGTTGATTAGTTACTCTTAGTAACCAAGAATTTGATGATTTTTATTTGCTAACCTAGGTACAATTTTAGTAAATAGGCTAGTATTAATTATTATTATTTCTTCCCTTCTTTTAGGAAAAATAATCCTTTATAATTTTTAACTATAATTAAATTTAAATTAGGTTTTTCTTCACATAAGCTTAGCTACTTGTATTTTATAATTTAATGATTTTTAACTTGGTTTATTTCTGACTTATATTTCTGTTAATGTATTCTTACTCTACACTATTTTGTTTTCCATTATTTTATATTAATTAGCCCTTATTAATTTCTTATATAACCCTGGATTCCTTAAACATAAACAAAAATAATATTTTAATTACATTGAAATTGCCTTTGTGGCCGAACAACACAAAACTATAACAAATTATTATTAAACTTATAGTTTATTACTATAATACTGCATCTTCACTTATTTGTGATTGATGTCTTTTTCAGTTTTTAACATTTAGGCCTATCATACTATGTTGCCCTTTGCACACACCGCACTTTTATGATAACACTTAGTACATTGTTTTTAATTGCTACAGTGTTTTATGGTACAAATGTTTTCATAGCATGATACTTAATCCCTCATTTCTGACTTCTGGAATGGGTACCTACTGACTTTTTATTCTTATTATTATATAAATACTTCTTTATTTCTTATCATTACTAAGCACAGTTTATGTAATGTTACAATATTTGAAAATTATGATCTTTGTAAATTCTACTGAGCATTCAGTAGAATTCATTATTTATTTTTAATCGGATGGGACAGATACATACATAACGTGATACAGAGAAATACATATTTCTGTATAAACAACTGTGAATTCTCAGATACTAATAAAACTTTACTAGTAATTTAATAAACTTCACTTACTATACAGGACAGTTTTCATAATAATAAAAAAGCTTATATCAGGAGCTTGGAGGAGCAAGGGCGAATATGAAAATCATGGTGTTGGGAAATCGTGTTTAAAGTTTGTGAATACTCTCAGGATAGAAAGGGCGAATATGTATTTCAGTATAATAAAACATAGATTCCGATTATTTTTACAATTTGATTTATAAATAATTAACAATAAGTAAAATTACAAATAATCTGGTTAAAGGTTAAGTAAAAATCATCAAATAATAATACAAGTAATTACAAATAATAATGTAAAAACAACAAAATTTTAAGATTATTCTAAAATTTAAATTAATCAAATGAAAATTCGAAATGTTGATAACGACTATAGTTAGCACTATGAATTAATATCAGATTCTTAGCAAATTACATACTACTGTGTAAAAAATGTAGAATCTAACATATTCCTTGAAATTAAAATTAAATAATGATTAGTATGCATTATTGAAAGTATGTTCTTAAAAAAATGAAAGAAAACTAAAACACAAAAATAGAAACAATGTACATTTATGATTAACATACATAAAATGATCGCCCACTCAATGTTTTTTTTTTATATATATAACACAACAGATGTATTCAATTACAGTTATTAGAAAGAAATTAATTAATTATATATCTCAGGGTTATTTGAGGGTTCTTTGAACTCTAAGAAAGTCAGAAATGCTTATTTATTAGTATCATACTTTACATTATTATTTGTTTACTTAAAATCTGATTCAACAAGTTCGTTTTTTAACCGCCAGAGCGCAGGTTACTTATTCGTACAGAAAGCGAAGATGATAAAGATGGCTGCCGTAGAGTTCCTACTGAACACACCTTTTTACTGTTTTTTGGTTAATTAAATAAAGTTTATTATGTTCACACTATGTTTTCTTATAAATTGAAAGATGTGGTACTGTTTCTAGTGTTCGTTACTTGTTGGTGATGTGTAATTTTTTAGTTGATATAAGGAGGCAATCTCACCCAAGAAAGTTACAGTTCCATATTTCTAGGCCATGAAATTGTTAGAAGAATTTTCTGTTTTCATTGGTTTTCATGCATGAATTATTGGGGTTCCATGGATGTCTCAGATGTAGTGGCTCGTGCTGAATCGTTTCATTAATTTAGTATTGGGTTTTTCCGAATGGTAGTTATTAAATTTTTAAAATTTACTGGACACTACTTTTTTTTCATCTGCTCACTGGGAATACCATTTAACAATTAACAATTCTTGTTGATTAGTTACTCTTAGTAACCAAGAATTTGATGATTTTTATTTGCTAACCTAGGTACAATTTTAGTAAATAGGCTAGTATTAATTATTATTATTTCTTCCCTTCTTTTAGGAAAAATAATCCTTTATAATTTTTAACTATAATTAAATTTAAATTAGGTTTTTCTTCACATAAGCTTAGCTACTTGTATTTTATAATTTAATGATTTTTAACTTGGTTTATTTCTGACTTATATTTCTGTTAATGTATTCTTACTCTACACTATTTTGTTTTCCATTATTTTATATTAATTAGCCCTTATTAATTTCTTATATAACCCTGGATTCCTTAAACATAAACAAAAATAATATTTTAATTACATTGAAATTGCCTTTGTGGCCGAACAACACAAAACTATAACAAATTATTATTAAACTTATAGTTTATTACTATAATACTGCATCTTCACTTATTTGTGATTGATGTCTTTTTCAGTTTTTAACATTTAGGCCTATCATACTATGTTGCCCTTTGCACACACCGCACTTTTATGATAACACTTAGTACATTGTTTTTAATTGCTACAGTGTTTTATGGTACAAATGTTTTCATAGCATGATACTTAATCCCTCATTTCTGACTTCTGGAATGGGTACCTACTGACTTTTTATTCTTATTATTATATAAATACTTCTTTATTTCTTATCATTACTAAGCACAGTTTATGTAATGTTACAATATTTGAAAATTATGATCTTTGTAAATTCTACTGAGCATTCAGTAGAATTCATTATTTATTTTTAATCGGATGGGACAGATACATACATAACGTGATACAGAGAAATACATATTTCTGTATAAACAACTGTGAATTCTCAGATACTAATAAAACTTTACTAGTAATTTAATAAACTTCACTTACTATACAGGACAGTTTTCATAATAATAAAAAAGCTTATATCAGGAGCTTGGAGGAGCAAGGGCGAATATGAAAATCATGGTGTTGGGAAATCGTGTTTAAAGTTTGTGAATACTCTCAGGATAGAAAGGGCGAATATGTATTTCAGTATAATAAAACATAGATTCCGATTATTTTTACAATTTGATTTATAAATAATTAACAATAAGTAAAATTACAAATAATCTGGTTAAAGGTTAAGTAAAAATCATCAAATAATAATACAAGTAATTACAAATAATAATGTAAAAACAACAAAATTTTAAGATTATTCTAAAATTTAAATTAATCAAATGAAAATTCGAAATGTTGATAACGACTATAGTTAGCACTATGAATTAATATCAGATTCTTAGCAAATTACATACTACTGTGTAAAAAATGTAGAATCTAACATATTCCTTGAAATTAAAATTAAATAATGATTAGTATGCATTATTGAAAGTATGTTCTTAAAAAAATGAAAGAAAACTAAAACACAAAAATAGAAACAATGTACATTTATGATTAACATACATAAAATGATCGCCCACTCAATGTTTTTTTTTTATATATATAACACAACAGATGTATTCAATTACAGTTATTAGAAAGAAATTAATTAATTATATATCTCAGGGTTATTTGAGGGTTCTTTGAACTCTAAGAAAGTCAGAAATGCTTATTTATTAGTATCATACTTTACATTATTATTTGTTTACTTAAAATCTGATTCAACAAGTTCGTTTTTTAACCGCCAGAGCGCAGGTTACTTATTCGTACAGAAAGCGAAGATGATAAAGATGGCTGCCGTAGAGTTCCTACTGAACACACCTTTTTACTGTTTTTTGGTTAATTAAATAAAGTTTATTATGTTCACACTATGTTTTCTTATAAATTGAAAGATGTGGTACTGTTTCTAGTGTTCGTTACTTGTTGGTGATGTGTAATTTTTTAGTTGATATAAGGAGGCAATCTCACCCAAGAAAGTTACAGTTCCATATTTCTAGGCCATGAAATTGTTAGAAGAATTTTCTGTTTTCATTGGTTTTCATGCATGAATTATTGGGGTTCCATGGATGTCTCAGATGTAGTGGCTCGTGCTGAATCGTTTCATTAATTTAGTATTGGGTTTTTCCGAATGGTAGTTATTAAATTTTTAAAATTTACTGGACACTACTTTTTTTTCATCTGCTCACTGGGAATATCATTTAACAATTAACAATTCTTGTTGATTAGTTACTCTTAGTAACCAAGAATTTGATGATTTTTATTTGCTAACCTAGGTACAATTTTAGTAAATAGGCTAGTATTAATTATTATTATTTCTTCCCTTCTTTTAGGAAAAATAATCCTTTATAATTTTTAACTATAATTAAATTTAATTTATATTAGGTTTTTCTTCACATCTTCACATAAGCTTAGCTACTTGTATTTTATAATTTAATGATTTTTAACTTGGTTTATTTCTGTTAATGTATTCTTACTCTACACTATTTTGTTTTCCATTATTTTATATTAATTAGCCCTTATTAATTTCTTATATAACCCTGGATTCCTTAAACATAAACAAAAATAATATTTTAATTACATTGAAATTGCCTTTGTGGCCGAACAACACAAAACTATAACAAATTATTATTAAACTTATAGTTTATTACTATAATACTGCATCTTCACTTATTTGTGATTGACGTCTTTTTCAGTTTTTAACATTTAGGCCTATCATACTATGTTGCCCTTTGCACACACCGCACTTTTATGATAACACTTAGTACATTGTTTTTAATTGCTACAGTGTTTTATGGTACAAATGTTTTCATAGCATGATACTTAATCCCTCATTTCTGACTTCTGGAATGGGTACCTACTGACTTTTTATTCTTATTATTATATAAATACTTCTTTATTTCTTATCATTACTAAGCACAGTTTATGTAATGTTACAATATTTGAAAATTATGATCTTTGTAAATTCTACTGAGCATTCAGTAGAATTCATTATTTATTTTTAATCGGATGGGACAGATACATACATAACGTGATACAGAGAAATACATATTTCTGTATAAACAACTGTGAATTCTCAGATACTAATAAAACTTTACTAGTAATTTAATAAACTTCACTTACTATACAGGACAGTTTTCATAATAATAAAAAAGCTTATATCAGGAGCTTGGAGGAGCAAGGGCGAATATGAAAATCATGGTGTTGGGAAATCGTGTTTAAAGTTTGTGAATACTCTCAGGATAGAAAGGGCGAATATGTATTTCAGTATAATAAAACATAGATTCCGATTATTTTTACAATTTGATTTATAAATAATTAACAATAAGTAAAATTACAAATAATCTGGTTAAAGGTTAAGTAAAAATCATCAAATAATAATACAAGTAATTACAAATAATAATGTAAAAACAACAAAATTTTAAGATTATTCTAAAATTTAAATTAATCAAATGAAAATTCGAAATGTTGATAACGACTATAGTTAGCACTATGAATTAATATCAGATTCTTAGCAAATTACATACTACTGTGTAAAAAATGTAGAATCTAACATATTCCTTGAAATTAAAATTAAATAATGATTAGTATGCATTATTGAAAGTATGTTCTTAAAAAAATGAAAGAAAACTAAAACACAAAAATAGAAACAATGTACATTTATGATTAACATACATAAAATGATCGCCCACTCAATGTTTTTTTTTTATATATATAACACAACAGATGTATTCAATTACAGTTATTAGAAAGAAATTAATTAATTATATATCTCAGGGTTATTTGAGGGTTCTTTGAACTCTAAGAAAGTCAGAAATGCTTATTTATTAGTATCATACTTTACATTATTATTTGTTTACTTAAAATCTGATTCAACAAGTTCGTTTTTTAACCGCCAGAGCGCAGGTTACTTATTCGTACAGAAAGCGAAGATGATAAAGATGGCTGCCGTAGAGTTCCTACTGAACACACCTTTTTACTGTTTTTTGGTTAATTAAATAAAGTTTATTATGTTCACACTATGTTTTCTTATAAATTGAAAGATGTGGTACTGTTTCTAGTGTTCGTTACTTGTTGGTGATGTGTAATTTTTTAGTTGATATAAGGAGGCAATCTCACCCAAGAAAGTTACAGTTCCATATTTCTAGGCCATGAAATTGTTAGAAGAATTTTCTGTTTTCATTGGTTTTCATGCATGAATTATTGGGGTTCCATGGATGTCTCAGATGTAGTGGCTCGTGCTGAATCGTTTCATTAATTTAGTATTGGGTTTTTCCGAATGGTAGTTATTAAATTTTTAAAATTTACTGGACACTACTTTTTTTTCATCTGCTCACTGGGAATACCATTTAACAATTAACAATTCTTGTTGATTAGTTACTCTTAGTAACCAAGAATTTGATGATTTTTATTTGCTAACCTAGGTACAATTTTAGTAAATAGGCTAGTATTAATTATTATTATTTCTTCCCTTCTTTTAGGAAAAATAATCCTTTATAATTTTTAACTATAATTAAATTTAAATTAGGTTTTTCTTCACATAAGCTTAGCTACTTGTATTTTATAATTTAATGATTTTTAACTTGGTTTATTTCTGACTTATATTTCTGTTAATGTATTCTTACTCTACACTATTTTGTTTTCCATTATTTTATATTAATTAGCCCTTATTAATTTCTTATATAACCCTGGATTCCTTAAACATAAACAAAAATAATATTTTAATTACATTGAAATTGCCTTTGTGGCCGAACAACACAAAACTATAACAAATTATTATTAAACTTATAGTTTATTACTATAATACTGCATCTTCACTTATTTGTGATTGATGTCTTTTTCAGTTTTTAACATTTAGGCCTATCATACTATGTTGCCCTTTGCACACACCGCACTTTTATGATAACACTTAGTACATTGTTTTTAATTGCTACAGTGTTTTATGGTACAAATGTTTTCATAGCATGATACTTAATCCCTCATTTCTGACTTCTGGAATGGGTACCTACTGACTTTTTATTCTTATTATTATATAAATACTTCTTTATTTCTTATCATTACTAAGCACAGTTTATGTAATGTTACAATATTTGAAAATTATGATCTTTGTAAATTCTACTGAGCATTCAGTAGAATTCATTATTTATTTTTAATCGGATGGGACAGATACATACATAACGTGATACAGAGAAATACATATTTCTGTATAAACAACTGTGAATTCTCAGATACTAATAAAACTTTACTAGTAATTTAATAAACTTCACTTACTATACAGGACAGTTTTCATAATAATAAAAAAGCTTATATCAGGAGCTTGGAGGAGCAAGGGCGAATATGAAAATCATGGTGTTGGGAAATCGTGTTTAAAGTTTGTGAATACTCTCAGGATAGAAAGGGCGAATATGTATTTCAGTATAATAAAACATAGATTCCGATTATTTTTACAATTTGATTTATAAATAATTAACAATAAGTAAAATTACAAATAATCTGGTTAAAGGTTAAGTAAAAATCATCAAATAATAATACAAGTAATTACAAATAATAATGTAAAAACAACAAAATTTTAAGATTATTCTAAAATTTAAATTAATCAAATGAAAATTCGAAATGTTGATAACGACTATAGTTAGCACTATGAATTAATATCAGATTCTTAGCAAATTACATACTACTGTGTAAAAAATGTAGAATCTAACATATTCCTTGAAATTAAAATTAAATAATGATTAGTATGCATTATTGAAAGTATGTTCTTAAAAAAATGAAAGAAAACTAAAACACAAAAATAGAAACAATGTACATTTATGATTAACATACATAAAATGATCGCCCACTCAATGTTTTTTTTTTATATATATAACACAACAGATGTATTCAATTACAGTTATTAGAAAGAAATTAATTAATTATATATCTCAGGGTTATTTGAGGGTTCTTTGAACTCTAAGAAAGTCAGAAATGCTTATTTATTAGTATCATACTTTACATTATTATTTGTTTACTTAAAATCTGATTCAACAAGTTCGTTTTTTAACCGCCAGAGCGCAGGTTACTTATTCGTACAGAAAGCGAAGATGATAAAGATGGCTGCCGTAGAGTTCCTACTGAACACACCTTTTTACTGTTTTTTGGTTAATTAAATAAAGTTTATTATGTTCACACTATGTTTTCTTATAAATTGAAAGATGTGGTACTGTTTCTAGTGTTCGTTACTTGTTGGTGATGTGTAATTTTTTAGTTGATATAAGGAGGCAATCTCACCCAAGAAAGTTACAGTTCCATATTTCTAGGCCATGAAATTGTTAGAAGAATTTTCTGTTTTCATTGGTTTTCATGCATGAATTATTGGGGTTCCATGGATGTCTCAGATGTAGTGGCTCGTGCTGAATCGTTTCATTAATTTAGTATTGGGTTTTTCCGAATGGTAGTTATTAAATTTTTAAAATTTACTGGACACTACTTTTTTTTCATCTGCTCACTGGGAATACCATTTAACAATTAACAATTCTTGTTGATTAGTTACTCTTAGTAACCAAGAATTTGATGATTTTTATTTGCTAACCTAGGTACAATTTTAGTAAATAGGCTAGTATTAATTATTATTATTTCTTCCCTTCTTTTAGGAAAAATAATCCTTTATAATTTTTAACTATAATTAAATTTAAATTAGGTTTTTCTTCACATAAGCTTAGCTACTTGTATTTTATAATTTAATGATTTTTAACTTGGTTTATTTCTGACTTATATTTCTGTTAATGTATTCTTACTCTACACTATTTTGTTTTCCATTATTTTATATTAATTAGCCCTTATTAATTTCTTATATAACCCTGGATTCCTTAAACATAAACAAAAATAATATTTTAATTACATTGAAATTGCCTTTGTGGCCGAACAACACAAAACTATAACAAATTATTATTAAACTTATAGTTTATTACTATAATACTGCATCTTCACTTATTTGTGATTGATGTCTTTTTCAGTTTTTAACATTTAGGCCTATCATACTATGTTGCCCTTTGCACACACCGCACTTTTATGATAACACTTAGTACATTGTTTTTAATTGCTACAGTGTTTTATGGTACAAATGTTTTCATAGCATGATACTTAATCCCTCATTTCTGACTTCTGGAATGGGTACCTACTGACTTTTTATTCTTATTATTATATAAATACTTCTTTATTTCTTATCATTACTAAGCACAGTTTATGTAATGTTACAATATTTGAAAATTATGATCTTTGTAAATTCTACTGAGCATTCAGTAGAATTCATTATTTATTTTTAATCGGATGGGACAGATACATACATAACGTGATACAGAGAAATACATATTTCTGTATAAACAACTGTGAATTCTCAGATACTAATAAAACTTTACTAGTAATTTAATAAACTTCACTTACTATACAGGACAGTTTTCATAATAATAAAAAAGCTTATATCAGGAGCTTGGAGGAGCAAGGGCGAATATGAAAATCATGGTGTTGGGAAATCGTGTTTAAAGTTTGTGAATACTCTCAGGATAGAAAGGGCGAATATGTATTTCAGTATAATAAAACATAGATTCCGATTATTTTTACAATTTGATTTATAAATAATTAACAATAAGTAAAATTACAAATAATCTGGTTAAAGGTTAAGTAAAAATCATCAAATAATAATACAAGTAATTACAAATAATAATGTAAAAACAACAAAATTTTAAGATTATTCTAAAATTTAAATTAATCAAATGAAAATTCGAAATGTTGATAACGACTATAGTTAGCACTATGAATTAATATCAGATTCTTAGCAAATTACATACTACTGTGTAAAAAATGTAGAATCTAACATATTCCTTGAAATTAAAATTAAATAATGATTAGTATGCATTATTGAAAGTATGTTCTTAAAAAAATGAAAGAAAACTAAAACACAAAAATAGAAACAATGTACATTTATGATTAACATACATAAAATGATCGCCCACTCAATGTTTTTTTTTTATATATATAACACAACAGATGTATTCAATTACAGTTATTAGAAAGAAATTAATTAATTATATATCTCAGGGTTATTTGAGGGTTCTTTGAACTCTAAGAAAGTCAGAAATGCTTATTTATTAGTATCATACTTTACATTATTATTTGTTTACTTAAAATCTGATTCAACAAGTTCGTTTTTTAACCGCCAGAGCGCAGGTTACTTATTCGTACAGAAAGCGAAGATGATAAAGATGGCTGCCGTAGAGTTCCTACTGAACACACCTTTTTACTGTTTTTTGGTTAATTAAATAAAGTTTATTATGTTCACACTATGTTTTCTTATAAATTGAAAGATGTGGTACTGTTTCTAGTGTTCGTTACTTGTTGGTGATGTGTAATTTTTTAGTTGATATAAGGAGGCAATCTCACCCAAGAAAGTTACAGTTCCATATTTCTAGGCCATGAAATTGTTAGAAGAATTTTCTGTTTTCATTGGTTTTCATGCATGAATTATTGGGGTTCCATGGATGTCTCAGATGTAGTGGCTCGTGCTGAATCGTTTCATTAATTTAGTATTGGGTTTTTCCGAATGGTAGTTATTAAATTTTTAAAATTTACTGGACACTACTTTTTTTTCATCTGCTCACTGGGAATACCATTTAACAATTAACAATTCTTGTTGATTAGTTACTCTTAGTAACCAAGAATTTGATGATTTTTATTTGCTAACCTAGGTACAATTTTAGTAAATAGGCTAGTATTAATTATTATTATTTCTTCCCTTCTTTTAGGAAAAATAATCCTTTATAATTTTTAACTATAATTAAATTTAAATTAGGTTTTTCTTCACATAAGCTTAGCTACTTGTATTTTATAATTTAATGATTTTTAACTTGGTTTATTTCTGACTTATATTTCTGTTAATGTATTCTTACTCTACACTATTTTGTTTTCCATTATTTTATATTAATTAGCCCTTATTAATTTCTTATATAACCCTGGATTCCTTAAACATAAACAAAAATAATATTTTAATTACATTGAAATTGCCTTTGTGGCCGAACAACACAAAACTATAACAAATTATTATTAAACTTATAGTTTATTACTATAATACTGCATCTTCACTTATTTGTGATTGATGTCTTTTTCAGTTTTTAACATTTAGGCCTATCATACTATGTTGCCCTTTGCACACACCGCACTTTTATGATAACACTTAGTACATTGTTTTTAATTGCTACAGTGTTTTATGGTACAAATGTTTTCATAGCATGATACTTAATCCCTCATTTCTGACTTCTGGAATGGGTACCTACTGACTTTTTATTCTTATTATTATATAAATACTTCTTTATTTCTTATCATTACTAAGCACAGTTTATGTAATGTTACAATATTTGAAAATTATGATCTTTGTAAATTCTACTGAGCATTCAGTAGAATTCATTATTTATTTTTAATCGGATGGGACAGATACATACATAACGTGATACAGAGAAATACATATTTCTGTATAAACAACTGTGAATTCTCAGATACTAATAAAACTTTACTAGTAATTTAATAAACTTCACTTACTATACAGGACAGTTTTCATAATAATAAAAAAGCTTATATCAGGAGCTTGGAGGAGCAAGGGCGAATATGAAAATCATGGTGTTGGGAAATCGTGTTTAAAGTTTGTGAATACTCTCAGGATAGAAAGGGCGAATATGTATTTCAGTATAATAAAACATAGATTCCGATTATTTTTACAATTTGATTTATAAATAATTAACAATAAGTAAAATTACAAATAATCTGGTTAAAGGTTAAGTAAAAATCATCAAATAATAATACAAGTAATTACAAATAATAATGTAAAAACAACAAAATTTTAAGATTATTCTAAAATTTAAATTAATCAAATGAAAATTCGAAATGTTGATAACGACTATAGTTAGCACTATGAATTAATATCAGATTCTTAGCAAATTACATACTACTGTGTAAAAAATGTAGAATCTAACATATTCCTTGAAATTAAAATTAAATAATGATTAGTATGCATTATTGAAAGTATGTTCTTAAAAAAATGAAAGAAAACTAAAACACAAAAATAGAAACAATGTACATTTATGATTAACATACATAAAATGATCGCCCACTCAATGTTTTTTTTTTATATATATAACACAACAGATGTATTCAATTACAGTTATTAGAAAGAAATTAATTAATTATATATCTCAGGGTTATTTGAGGGTTCTTTGAACTCTAAGAAAGTCAGAAATGCTTATTTATTAGTATCATACTTTACATTATTATTTGTTTACTTAAAATCTGATTCAACAAGTTCGTTTTTTAACCGCCAGAGCGCAGGTTACTTATTCGTACAGAAAGCGAAGATGATAAAGATGGCTGCCGTAGAGTTCCTACTGAACACACCTTTTTACTGTTTTTTGGTTAATTAAATAAAGTTTATTATGTTCACACTATGTTTTCTTATAAATTGAAAGATGTGGTACTGTTTCTAGTGTTCGTTACTTGTTGGTGATGTGTAATTTTTTAGTTGATATAAGGAGGCAATCTCACCCAAGAAAGTTACAGTTCCATATTTCTAGGCCATGAAATTGTTAGAAGAATTTTCTGTTTTCATTGGTTTTCATGCATGAATTATTGGGGTTCCATGGATGTCTCAGATGTAGTGGCTCGTGCTGAATCGTTTCATTAATTTAGTATTGGGTTTTTCCGAATGGTAGTTATTAAATTTTTAAAATTTACTGGACACTACTTTTTTTTCATCTGCTCACTGGGAATACCATTTAACAATTAACAATTCTTGTTGATTAGTTACTCTTAGTAACCAAGAATTTGATGATTTTTATTTGCTAACCTAGGTACAATTTTAGTAAATAGGCTAGTATTAATTATTATTATTTCTTCCCTTCTTTTAGGAAAAATAATCCTTTATAATTTTTAACTATAATTAAATTTAAATTAGGTTTTTCTTCACATAAGCTTAGCTACTTGTATTTTATAATTTAATGATTTTTAACTTGGTTTATTTCTAACTTATATTTCTGTTAATGTATTCTTACTCTACACTATTTTGTTTTCCATTATTTTATATTAATTAGCCCTTATTAATTTCTTATATAACCCTGGATTCCTTAAACATAAACAAAAATAATATTTTAATTACATTGAAATTGCCTTTGTGGCCGAACAACACAAAACTATAACAAATTATTATTAAACTTATAGTTTATTACTATAATACTGCATCTTCACTTATTTGTGATTGATGTCTTTTTCAGTTTTTAACATTTAGGCCTATCATACTATGTTGCCCTTTGCACACACCGCACTTTTATGATAACACTTAGTACATTGTTTTTAATTGCTACAGTGTTTTATGGTACAAATGTTTTCATAGCATGATACTTAATCCCTCATTTCTGACTTCTGGAATGGGTACCTACTGACTTTTTATTCTTATTATTATATAAATACTTCTTTATTTCTTATCATTACTAAGCACAGTTTATGTAATGTTACAATATTTGAAAATTATGATCTTTGTAAATTCTACTGAGCATTCAGTAGAATTCATTATTTATTTTTAATCGGATGGGACAGATACATACATAACGTGATACAGAGAAATACATATTTCTGTATAAACAACTGTGAATTCTCAGATACTAATAAAACTTTACTAGTAATTTAATAAACTTCACTTACTATACAGGACAGTTTTCATAATAATAAAAAAGCTTATATCAGGAGCTTGGAGGAGCAAGGGCGAATATGAAAATCATGGTGTTGGGAAATCGTGTTTAAAGTTTGTGAATACTCTCAGGATAGAAAGGGCGAATATGTATTTCAGTATAATAAAACATAGATTCCGATTATTTTTACAATTTGATTTATAAATAATTAACAATAAGTAAAATTACAAATAATCTGGTTAAAGGTTAAGTAAAAATCATCAAATAATAATACAAGTAATTACAAATAATAATGTAAAAACAACAAAATTTTAAGATTATTCTAAAATTTAAATTAATCAAATGAAAATTCGAAATGTTGATAACGACTATAGTTAGCACTATGAATTAATATCAGATTCTTAGCAAATTACATACTACTGTGTAAAAAATGTAGAATCTAACATATTCCTTGAAATTAAAATTAAATAATGATTAGTATGCATTATTGAAAGTATGTTCTTAAAAAAATGAAAGAAAACTAAAACACAAAAATAGAAACAATGTACATTTATGATTAACATACATAAAATGATCGCCCACTCAATGTTTTTTTTTTATATATATAACACAACAGATGTATTCAATTACAGTTATTAGAAAGAAATTAATTAATTATATATCTCAGGGTTATTTGAGGGTTCTTTGAACTCTAAGAAAGTCAGAAATGCTTATTTATTAGTATCATACTTTACATTATTATTTGTTTACTTAAAATCTGATTCAACAAGTTCGTTTTTTAACCGCCAGAGCGCAGGTTACTTATTCGTACAGAAAGCGAAGATGATAAAGATGGCTGCCGTAGAGTTCCTACTGAACACACCTTTTTACTGTTTTTTGGTTAATTAAATAAAGTTTATTATGTTCACACTATGTTTTCTTATAAATTGAAAGATGTGGTACTGTTTCTAGTGTTCGTTACTTGTTGGTGATGTGTAATTTTTTAGTTGATATAAGGAGGCAATCTCACCCAAGAAAGTTACAGTTCCATATTTCTAGGCCATGAAATTGTTAGAAGAATTTTCTGTTTTCATTGGTTTTCATGCATGAATTATTGGGGTTCCATGGATGTCTCAGATGTAGTGGCTCGTGCTGAATCGTTTCATTAATTTAGTATTGGGTTTTTCCGAATGGTAGTTATTAAATTTTTAAAATTTACTGGACACTACTTTTTTTTCATCTGCTCACTGGGAATACCATTTAACAATTAACAATTCTTGTTGATTAGTTACTCTTAGTAACCAAGAATTTGATGATTTTTATTTGCTAACCTAGGTACAATTTTAGTAAATAGGCTAGTATTAATTATTATTATTTCTTCCCTTCTTTTAGGAAAAATAATCCTTTATAATTTTTAACTATAATTAAATTTAAATTAGGTTTTTCTTCACATAAGCTTAGCTACTTGTATTTTATAATTTAATGATTTTTAACTTGGTTTATTTCTGACTTATATTTCTGTTAATGTATTCTTACTCTACACTATTTTGTTTTCCATTATTTTATATTAATTAGCCCTTATTAATTTCTTATATAACCCTGGATTCCTTAAACATAAACAAAAATAATATTTTAATTACATTGAAATTGCCTTTGTGGCCGAACAACACAAAACTATAACAAATTATTATTAAACTTATAGTTTATTACTATAATACTGCATCTTCACTTATTTGTGATTGATGTCTTTTTCAGTTTTTAACATTTAGGCCTATCATACTATGTTGCCCTTTGCACACACCGCACTTTTATGATAACACTTAGTACATTGTTTTTAATTGCTACAGTGTTTTATGGTACAAATGTTTTCATAGCATGATACTTAATCCCTCATTTCTGACTTCTGGAATGGGTACCTACTGACTTTTTATTCTTATTATTATATAAATACTTCTTTATTTCTTATCATTACTAAGCACAGTTTATGTAATGTTACAATATTTGAAAATTATGATCTTTGTAAATTCTACTGAGCATTCAGTAGAATTCATTATTTATTTTTAATCGGATGGGACAGATACATACATAACGTGATACAGAGAAATACATATTTCTGTATAAACAACTGTGAATTCTCAGATACTAATAAAACTTTACTAGTAATTTAATAAACTTCACTTACTATACAGGACAGTTTTCATAATAATAAAAAAGCTTATATCAGGAGCTTGGAGGAGCAAGGGCGAATATGAAAATCATGGTGTTGGGAAATCGTGTTTAAAGTTTGTGAATACTCTCAGGATAGAAAGGGCGAATATGTATTTCAGTATAATAAAACATAGATTCCGATTATTTTTACAATTTGATTTATAAATAATTAACAATAAGTAAAATTACAAATAATCTGGTTAAAGGTTAAGTAAAAATCATCAAATAATAATACAAGTAATTACAAATAATAATGTAAAAACAACAAAATTTTAAGATTATTCTAAAATTTAAATTAATCAAATGAAAATTCGAAATGTTGATAACGACTATAGTTAGCACTATGAATTAATATCAGATTCTTAGCAAATTACATACTACTGTGTAAAAAATGTAGAATCTAACATATTCCTTGAAATTAAAATTAAATAATGATTAGTATGCATTATTGAAAGTATGTTCTTAAAAAAATGAAAGAAAACTAAAACACAAAAATAGAAACAATGTACATTTATGATTAACATACATAAAATGATCGCCCACTCAATGTTTTTTTTTTATATATATAACACAACAGATGTATTCAATTACAGTTATTAGAAAGAAATTAATTAATTATATATCTCAGGGTTATTTGAGGGTTCTTTGAACTCTAAGAAAGTCAGAAATGCTTATTTATTAGTATCATACTTTACATTATTATTTGTTTACTTAAAATCTGATTCAACAAGTTCGTTTTTTAACCGCCAGAGCGCAGGTTACTTATTCGTACAGAAAGCGAAGATGATAAAGATGGCTGCCGTAGAGTTCCTACTGAACACACCTTTTTACTGTTTTTTGGTTAATTAAATAAAGTTTATTATGTTCACACTATGTTTTCTTATAAATTGAAAGATGTGGTACTGTTTCTAGTGTTCGTTACTTGTTGGTGATGTGTAATTTTTTAGTTGATATAAGGAGGCAATCTCACCCAAGAAAGTTACAGTTCCATATTTCTAGGCCATGAAATTGTTAGAAGAATTTTCTGTTTTCATTGGTTTTCATGCATGAATTATTGGGGTTCCATGGATGTCTCAGATGTAGTGGCTCGTGCTGAATCGTTTCATTAATTTAGTATTGGGTTTTTCCGAATGGTAGTTATTAAATTTTTAAAATTTACTGGACACTACTTTTTTTTCATCTGCTCACTGGGAATACCATTTAACAATTAACAATTCTTGTTGATTAGTTACTCTTAGTAACCAAGAATTTGATGATTTTTATTTGCTAACCTAGGTACAATTTTAGTAAATAGGCTAGTATTAATTATTATTATTTCTTCCCTTCTTTTAGGAAAAATAATCCTTTATAATTTTTAACTATAATTAAATTTAAATTAGGTTTTTCTTCACATAAGCTTAGCTACTTGTATTTTATAATTTAATGATTTTTAACTTGGTTTATTTCTGACTTATATTTCTGTTAATGTATTCTTACTCTACACTATTTTGTTTTCCATTATTTTATATTAATTAGCCCTTATTAATTTCTTATATAACCCTGGATTCCTTAAACATAAACAAAAATAATATTTTAATTACATTGAAATTGCCTTTGTGGCCGAACAACACAAAACTATAACAAATTATTATTAAACTTATAGTTTATTACTATAATACTGCATCTTCACTTATTTGTGATTGATGTCTTTTTCAGTTTTTAACATTTAGGCCTATCATACTATGTTGCCCTTTGCACACACCGCACTTTTATGATAACACTTAGTACATTGTTTTTAATTGCTACAGTGTTTTATGGTACAAATGTTTTCATAGCATGATACTTAATCCCTCATTTCTGACTTCTGGAATGGGTACCTACTGACTTTTTATTCTTATTATTATATAAATACTTCTTTATTTCTTATCATTACTAAGCACAGTTTATGTAATGTTACAATATTTGAAAATTATGATCTTTGTAAATTCTACTGAGCATTCAGTAGAATTCATTATTTATTTTTAATCGGATGGGACAGATACATACATAACGTGATACAGAGAAATACATATTTCTGTATAAACAACTGTGAATTCTCAGATACTAATAAAACTTTACTAGTAATTTAATAAACTTCACTTACTATACAGGACAGTTTTCATAATAATAAAAAAGCTTATATCAGGAGCTTGGAGGAGCAAGGGCGAATATGAAAATCATGGTGTTGGGAAATCGTGTTTAAAGTTTGTGAATACTCTCAGGATAGAAAGGGCGAATATGTATTTCAGTATAATAAAACATAGATTCCGATTATTTTTACAATTTGATTTATAAATAATTAACAATAAGTAAAATTACAAATAATCTGGTTAAAGGTTAAGTAAAAATCATCAAATAATAATACAAGTAATTACAAATAATAATGTAAAAACAACAAAATTTTAAGATTATTCTAAAATTTAAATTAATCAAATGAAAATTCGAAATGTTGATAACGACTATAGTTAGCACTATGAATTAATATCAGATTCTTAGCAAATTACATACTACTGTGTAAAAAATGTAGAATCTAACATATTCCTTGAAATTAAAATTAAATAATGATTAGTATGCATTATTGAAAGTATGTTCTTAAAAAAATGAAAGAAAACTAAAACACAAAAATAGAAACAATGTACATTTATGATTAACATACATAAAATGATCGCCCACTCAATGTTTTTTTTTTATATATATAACACAACAGATGTATTCAATTACAGTTATTAGAAAGAAATTAATTAATTATATATCTCAGGGTTATTTGAGGGTTCTTTGAACTCTAAGAAAGTCAGAAATGCTTATTTATTAGTATCATACTTTACATTATTATTTGTTTACTTAAAATCTGATTCAACAAGTTCGTTTTTTAACCGCCAGAGCGCAGGTTACTTATTCGTACAGAAAGCGAAGATGATAAAGATGGCTGCCGTAGAGTTCCTACTGAACACACCTTTTTACTGTTTTTTGGTTAATTAAATAAAGTTTATTATGTTCACACTATGTTTTCTTATAAATTGAAAGATGTGGTACTGTTTCTAGTGTTCGTTACTTGTTGGTGATGTGTAATTTTTTAGTTGATATAAGGAGGCAATCTCACCCAAGAAAGTTACAGTTCCATATTTCTAGGCCATGAAATTGTTAGAAGAATTTTCTGTTTTCATTGGTTTTCATGCATGAATTATTGGGGTTCCATGGATGTCTCAGATGTAGTGGCTCGTGCTGAATCGTTTCATTAATTTAGTATTGGGTTTTTCCGAATGGTAGTTATTAAATTTTTAAAATTTACTGGACACTACTTTTTTTTCATCTGCTCACTGGGAATACCATTTAACAATTAACAATTCTTGTTGATTAGTTACTCTTAGTAACCAAGAATTTGATGATTTTTATTTGCTAACCTAGGTACAATTTTAGTAAATAGGCTAGTATTAATTATTATTATTTCTTCCCTTCTTTTAGGAAAAATAATCCTTTATAATTTTTAACTATAATTAAATTTAATTTATATTAGGTTTTTCTTCACATAAGCTTAGCTACTTGTATTTTATAATTTAATGATTTTTAACTTGGTTTATTTCTGTTAATGTATTCTTACTCTACACTATTTTGTTTTCCATTATTTTATATTAATTAGCCCTTATTAATTTCTTATATAACCCTGGATTCCTTAAACATAAACAAAAATAATATTTTAATTACATTGAAATTGCCTTTGTGGCCGAACAACACAAAACTATAACAAATATTATTAAACTTATAGTTTATCACTATAATACTGCATCTTCACTTATTTGTGATTGATGTCTTTTTCAGTTTTTAACATTTAGGCCTATCATACTATGTTGCCCTTTGCACACACCGCACTTTTATGATAACACTTAGTACATTGTTTTTAATTGCTACAGTGTTTTATGGTACAAATGTTTTCATAGCATGATACTTAATCCCTCATTTCTGACTTCTGGAATGGGTACCTACTGACTTTTTATTCTTATTATTATATAAATACTTCTTTATTTCTTATCATTACTAAGCACAGTTTATGTAATGTTACAATATTTGAAAATTATGATCTTTGTAAATTCTACTGAGCATTCAGTAGAATTCATTATTTATTTTTAATCGGATGGGACAGATACATACATAACGTGATACAGAGAAATACATATTTCTGTATAAACAACTGTGAATTCTCAGATACTAATAAAACTTTACTAGTAATTTAATAAACTTCACTTACTATACAGGACAGTTTTCATAATAATAAAAAAGCTTATATCAGGAGCTTGGAGGAGCAAGGGCGAATATGAAAATCATGGTGTTGGGAAATCGTGTTTAAAGTTTGTGAATACTCTCAGGATAGAAAGGGCAAATATGTATTTCAGTATAATAAAACATAGATTCCGATTATTTTTACAATTTGATTTATAAATAATTAACAATAAGTAAAATTACAAATAATCTGGTTAAAGGTTAAGTAAAAATCATCAAATAATAATACAAATAATTACAAATAATAATGTAAAAACAACAAAATTTTAAGATTATTCTAAAATTTAAATTAATCAAATGAAAATTCGAAATGTTGATAACGACTATAGTTAGCACTATGAATTAATATCAGATTCTTAGCAAATTACATACTACTGTGTAAAAAATGTAGAATCTAACATATTCCTTGAAATTAAAATTAAATAATGATTAGTATGCATTATTGAAAGTATGTTCTTAAAAAAATGAAAGAAAACTAAAACACAAAAATAGAAACAATGTACATTTATGATTAACATACATAAAATGATCGCCCACTCAATGCGATACAAGCAATAGGGAACAGATAAACTGCTGACTTCTCAACCACTGAAAACACATACACAGCAGCAACATATTTCCTGCTGACATACATGGGAAGAATTATTTAGCACAGACTGAGGTGCAAATCAAATGACTCAACAAACAGAATGCCCTACTGTTAATGGTGTATAAATAACTGTGAGATTAAAATGTTAGTGGACACGGGTAGTCAACTATTAGTTTTAAACGCTGCCTGGATGCAACGAAACAAAAATTATTTTAAAAATACGCCAGTATTACCTATCACCAATTTTCTGTATGTTTCTGCCGTTTCCTTGACGTATTTTTACTTTCCATTTTACAAAAAAACCACACACTCACTGTTGTAATGGTAATATTATAATAAGACACTAATGGAGTAACAAAGAAATAACGTATGCAGTATAAGAAAGAACAAACTAATCACATCAAAATACCGACTCACACTGACCAAACTTTTCATAGACTTGTATAAGTATGACTAAGTGTGGTGGAGAAAGGGTGAACCTAAGCAAAAGATCATGCAGACGTGTGGCACCGTGCAGTATATTCGCCCTTGCTTCTCCAATATTACAGCACTAAGCTTTCGGCTGGTTTTATGCAGTCCATACATTTCAATACTATTTACAAAATACTAAGGGCGAATATAGATGTGATAATAGTATTACCGTGTTCTTAACATGTCAGACAATAGGATTCCTTAAAAAAAAAATCAATTTTTTTATATTCCTCCAAAGCTCCTGATATGTATTTGATATTTGATTACATTTAAAAAAATACTTTGCTCTTTCAACTTGAATGATTTAATATTTACAAAGAAGGCAAAAACAGAAAATAAACCTTAAAATTAATACACTTTTATAGATAGAACTCAACTTACAGCTAAAATATTTGATAAGAAAATATATTTTACTCCTGTATACTTAACTACTTTCTTTTACATAGAAGTTAAATGTACTGTGTTTATCCACAGTAGTTAAAATAAGCTTTTTTTGTATACAACGCTCATTTTTCAATACTCTTTTTCCATATCATGTGCGATATGGAATCAATAAAATAACAAACTAGATAAATGCGCATATAAAACTTAGCGATTCAGTGTATCAGATCCCGAACTGCACCTGCACAAACAATTACATTATATATAATGTCTGTGCCAATATTTTTCAAATAAATGATTCAAAAACCGCACCTTTAACATAAATTACACAAACACCAGTGCACACATATACAAACAAATACAGACACAACTGATACAAAAACCTAAACTGTGGCCAAACACTTAACAACAGGAAAACTAGTTACTACCTATGAATCACACATCATTTGATATATTATTTATTTTTATTTTTCTCAACAGACTGTACCTTGGATTCTTTATAATATTGTTAATGCTAACTATCCAAGGAAGCATATGTATATACCTATATTATTTAAAACAAAATGAGTAATAATGTACTGAACTTCTTATAAAATTTCTTCATGCATAAATATTACTCCAATAGGTAATTTCAGTAATTGCAAGGAAAACATGTTACTTAGTAATGATAAACAACCATGTTTCAATAACTCTCAGTAACTCAACAAATTTCAAGATGCTCAAGTAAAGTTCAATGCTGTGAATTTGTTCATTAACACCTTTAACAGTTTAATTAAGACTTTGTGAACATTAAATTCGTTGTAATTCATCTCACAACATACATCTAATTCTTGGTTAACTTAAGCACTTAAAAAATGAGAACAATTGAACAGTCTTTCTGGAAACTAACAGACTGTCCTACATGTAAAAGAATAAGATTCTCATGCATATTTACAAATCTTTTAAAACCCAGAGCAATTTACTGCATGGCATGTATAATATTGAGAGCAATTTATTGTTCTGTTCTTGTTTAGTCTGTTCACCTAAATTCACTTGCAACACTTTATTATTTCCACTATCTGCATTATAACTGGACAGTGTTATGCAACACTAGACCAAGTGCCATTTCATTAAAAACGATATAGTGGCACGTTCTTCGAGGCAAACACTAGAACTAATGTATTTTAAAGATGCACAAATTGTAAACTGTAAATGTATTTTATATCCAGTATATAATATCCTGTTTTTAATGGCCCATGAATTTGAAAGCAAGTACTGATAAACTGTATTTTGGTGCTTGGTCTAGCGGATGCATAACACTGTCCAATTATAAAAAAATAATTATACAAATTAGGCATTATAGCAAATATAACAGCTTGAAGTAACATACACATCTAAACCAGAAGTAAGAAGTTTCACTGTTTTAATTTATATAAATATTACCTGATGTAGTCACATTAGAATACATAAATATTATGTGTACAATATAACTGAATAAGTAAAGCGAGTTCTCAGTTTTAACTTGACTGTTTGCTAATTGTTTGTCTCTATCTGTCTGTCCCCGACAAGCAAGGTCTGGGATTAATTCCCTAGAGGCAAGAGGAAGGGGCCTATACCATCATCCATAGTGACTTCCAACTTCTGCTGTCTCCACCTGACACACACTGGCTCATTTTGGGACGGGGGTGAACCAGTATTTTGGTTGGACTGGGGCTGATGTAAACCAGGCAAAGGAGTGAGTCTTGCAAACAGGAACCAGGGTTGGCTTGTCCCTGGCAGTAGCTACGAGGTTAGCACTCCTGTCCCAGTGGCCTCTGATACTCGGTGGTGTCAAGGTCAAGGCTGATAATCGGCACAAAGCATGAGTCCAGTGTTTGGTGACACAACACTGTGGGCCTACGTTAACCAGCAATGCAGGATGCTGTAACTGGCTCAACTTTAGAGGGGACTTGCCTCCTTCATCCATCTGTCTAAGTACTGGAAAACTGCCTCCTCAAGGCCTCCCCTGGGCAATGTTCTGTCTTGTATCTACAGTTTGTTTTTACATGCCATAGCAGTGTAGCAGTGAGGTGCACTGGTCTCCTTGTAAGGAGCGGGTTCCAGGCCGCTTGTTAATGTATCCAGTAGATGGAGAGTGGAGACTTTTCTGGCCATTTCCAAGTAAGCTTATATGGTTTATAGCATTACAGGTAAGTTAGGGGAACCAAGGGGTCTTTAGAGCAGTGACACTACGTGACTCCCTATAGCTTGCATGTCTACCTGTGTCTTTGAAGTATCCTCATGTTACATTTTGAGCACATCAATCAACTTTCATAAAACTTGGCAGACGTATTCATACTTTTATGCCACACACCCCAGAGGTATCAAATTAAAGAAAATTTTAAAGAAAATCTAAGTCTAGTTTTCAGTTTTTTTTAGACTGTTAAGGAAAAAATATATTCACACACTATTCAAGCAAAGGGCTGACAGAGCTCTAAGTAAAGGCAATAGTAAGACTGAGGAAGTCCATGCAAATTAGGATGCAATTAATAGTGCAATTAGTAAGACTTAATACAGTAAAGTGAGTTATGAACAGAAGCCACCATAACATAAAGACATAAACTGTGTTCATAAAAGACAGGAAAAAAATAAAATGGGTGAATTTGATAAGAATTAAACAGTCTATATAATGGGAAAGCTAAGAGTGTGAGATGGTATTCCTTGCAAACTTTTACCCAGGGATAGGTATGATAATGACATCCATAAAAATAGCAACACAATAAAGTGAAGAATACTGTGCCTTATTTATTTACCCATATATCCAAATCATTATAAAAACTAGACATGACAGAATACGTAATAATGATAATAACCTCATCGAAAGTCATTCAGTACACTTGGAAGCAAAGGATTGCTCTGGAGACTATGTGTTATTGCTGAAAAAATGTGATAACTTAAAGACGCCACTGTTTTTTAGATTTTGTGAACTTGGAGGTGGCCTTTGGTATTTATCTGTATAAACATTCTGAAGAACATCTCATAAATATTTTGATATGTACTTGACTTGATTACAGGAACAGAAAGATATGATTTCTGGTTATTAACAATAAGACTGTACTCTTTGTAACATAGAAGAGCATTGCTTGAACTGAAATAATGTGTTTATCTCCCATACTTGTCCCAGAAATTTCACTCCTTTCCTACAACTGAAAGTAGACAAGATGTAGACATACTGTTTACATACTGAAAAAAATATTTGGATCAGAAAACACCACCTGTTACCTTGAAACTTTTTATTTATAACTAAAACAGAGAAAATTCCATGTTGTTTACCCATGTATTTACATGTTACAAAAAATTGAAAGACTGCTGAGATGATGTTGAAGATGACATGTAGCCAGGATGCTACAAAAACAAAGGAAAATGATCTACCAACCTTATAAATATTGATAAATAAATTGGCAGACATATTATGAAAATATCAGTATGGAGAACCATACATGACTTCCATGTTCTAAGATTTATATTTAAAGTCATATTCGAAATGAAATATTTCCATAGAAACTACGTCTTTCTACTTATTACTTCAGCATTAACCACAGTACTGTGGTCACTAACGTATACCACCTCACGTTTTCGCACTCGATTTTCACCGATGATGGCAGTCGATGGCACTGCCGAAAAGTCTGGTTTTGCAGAAAACATTGGACTACGGCTAAAGAGCCTGGGAAGCAATTTTAACAAAAAACTACTTCTTTGTTGCCGATAACGTAGTACACATATAAAAAATTCTCCCCTACACCTTCAACTATATTTTTAATAATAGAAAATTACCCCCACCCCGTTCACCTAACTTCTTCATTTATAGATATTTCATCTACGTTTCTACAGTGGATTACTATGAGCTTCTTATCAGGATACTTTATTTATAAAAATTAAGTACTTTACTCTTGTTAAATCATAAAATGTTTCAGGTAAACTACCCCTTTATCTTAACCGATCTTCTCCAGAATCAACAGACCTTCCGTCCTCTACAATTCAGGGAAGCATGCAAAAAAATATTTAATTCTGTTTGAATGTGCGGCAGTTATCGTTCGTCATGGAAACATTTCTCTTGTTACAACATAAAATGTTGCCGGTAAACTACCCCTTTCCCTTAACTGATCTTCACCAAAATCAATAGACCTTGAGCTCTCTGCAACTCAGGAAAGAGTGCAAACCATTATTTGATTCTCATTGAATTTTCGGCAGTTATCGTTCGTCATAAAAAAAATTACCCTTTTTAAAACATAAAACGTTGCTGATAAAATACCCCTTCCCTTAACCGATCTTCAACAAAATCAACAGACCTTGAGTTCTCTTTAGTTCAAAAAGGTATGCAAAAACCTAGTTGATTCTGTTTGAATTTACGGCAGTTATCATTCGTCATATAAAAAATTACCCTTGTTAAACATAAAATGTTGCTGGTAAACTACCCCTTTCCCTTAACCGATCTTCACCAACACCAATAGGTATTGAGAACTCTACAATACAAAGCTGTATGCAAAACATCATTTGATTCTGTTTGAATTTGCGGCTGTTATCGTTTACTATGGAAAAAAATTACCCTTGAAAAAAAAACCGTTGCTGGTAAACTACCCCTTTCCCTTAACTGATGTTCACCAAAATCAATAGACCTTGAGCTCTCTGCAACTCAGGAAAGAGTGCAAACAATTATTTGATTCTCATTGAATTTTCGGCAGTTATCGTTCGTCATAAAAAAAATTACCCTTTTTAAAACATAAAATGTTGCTGATAAACTACCCCTTCCCTTAACCGATCTTCAACAAAATCAACAGACCTTGAGTTCTCTTTAGTTCAAAAAGGTATGCAAAAACCTAGTTGATTCTGTTTGAATTTACGGCAGTTATCGTTCGTCATATAAAAAATTACCCTTGTTAAACATAAAATGTTGCTGGTAAACTACCCCTTTCCCTTAACCGATCTTCACCAACACCAATAGGTATTGAGAACTCTACAATACAAAGCTGTATGCAAAACATCATTTGATTCTGTTTGAATTTGCGGCTGTTATCGTTTACTATGGAAAAAAATTACCCTTGAAAAAAAATCCGTTGCTGGTAAACTACCCTATTCCATTAACCGATCTTCACCAATAACAATAGGTCTTGAGAACTCTACAATTCAGGGCTGTATGGAAAACATTAGTTGATTCTCTTTGAATTTACGGCAGTTATCGTTCGTCACAGAAAAAATACCCTTGTTAAAACATAAAACGTTGCAGGTAAACTACCCCTTTCCCTTAACCGATCTTTACCAAAAACAATAGATCTTTAGTACTCAGCAAAACAGGGCTGTATGCAAAAACGTATTTGATTCTGTTTGAATTTGCGGCTCTTATCGTTTGCCATAGAAAATACCCTTTTAAAACGTAAAACGTTGCAGGTAAACTACCCCTTTCCCTTAACCGATCTTCACCAACACCAACATGTATTGAGAACTCTACAATACACGGCTGTATGCAAAACATCATTTGATTCTGTTTGAATTTGCGGCTGTTATCGTTTACCATAGAAAAAGTAAAAAATTACACTTGATACAAAACCGTTGCAGGTAAACTACCCCTTTCCCTTAACCGATCTTCACCAAAAACGATAGGTCTTGAGAACTCTGCAATTCAGGGCTGTATGCAAAATATTATATGATTTTGTTTGAATTTGCGGCTGTTATCGTTTGCCATACAAAATACCCTTGATAAAACAAAAAACGTGGCTGGTAAACTACCCCTTTCCCTTAAACGATCTTCACCAAAAACGATAGGTCTTTAGTACTCAAGAAATCAGGGCTGTATGCAAAATATCGGTATGGAGAACCATACATGACTTCCATATTCTAAGATTTATATTTAAAATCATTTTCAGCCAAACAACCAGGCTGTGTCTTACCTGCCTTTTTATTGCTGTATTAAATGAAAAATATTATATTACATTAAAATGAAAAAATTATAATTTTATTGCCTGGCAACAAAATTATTTTATTTTTAACAATTACCATTGTTTCAAAAAGTTTAAATAAATTTTCAAGTACTTTACTCTTGTTAAAACGTAAAAGGTTGCAGGTAAACTACCCCTTCCCCTTAACCGATCTTCACCAAAATCGAAAGTCATTGAGACCTCTACAATTCAGGGACGTATGCAAAAAATTATTTCATTCTGTTTGAATTTGCGGCTGTTATCGTTTGCCATAGAAAATAAAACGTAAAAGGTTGCAGGTAAACTACCCCTTCCCCTTAACCGATCTTCACCAAAAACAATAGGTCTTGAGTACTCTACAAATCAGGACTGTATGCAAAACATTATTTGATTCTGTTTGAATTTGCGGCTGTTATCGTTTGCCATAGGAAATACCCTTGTTAAAAAAACGTTGCAGGTAAACTACCCCTTTCCCTCAACCGATCTTCACCAAAAACAATAGGTCTTGAGAAATCTACAATTCAGGGCTGTATGCGAAACATTATTTGATTCTGTTTGAATTTGCGGCTGTTATCGTTTGCCAAAAAAAAAAAAATTTCCCTTGATAAAAAAAACCGTTGCAGGTAAACTACCCCTTCCCCTCAACCGATCTTCACCAAAAACAATAGGTCGCGAGTACTCTACAAATCAGGGCTGTATGCAAAAAATTATTTGATTCTGTTTGAATTTGCGGCAGTTGTCGTTTGCCATAGAAAATACGCATGATAAAAAACGTTGCTGGTAAACTACCCCTTCCCCTCAACCGATCTTCACCAAAAACAATAGGTCTTGAGTACTCTACAAATCAGGGCTGTATGCAGAAAATTATTTGATTCTGTTTGAATTTGCGGCTGTTATCGTTTGCCATAGAAAATACCCTTGTTAAAAAAACGTTGTAGGTAAACTACCCCTTTCCCTTAACCGATCTTCACCAAAAACAAAAGGTATTGAGAACTCTACAATTTAGGGCTGTATGCAAATAATCTTTTCATTCTGTTTGAATTTGCGGCTGTTATCGTGTGCCATAGGAAATACCCTTGTTAAAACATAAAACGTTACAGGTAAACTACCCCTTTCCCTTAACCGATCTTCACCAAAAACAATAGGTCTTGAGAACTCTACAATTCAGGGCTGTATGCGAAACATTATTTGATTCTGTTTGAATTTGCGGCTGTTATCGTTTGCCAAACAAACAAAATTTCCCTTGCTAAAAAAACACCGTTGCAGGTAAACTACCCCTTTCCCTCAACCGATCTTCACCAAAAACAATAGGTCGCGAGAACTCTGCAAAACCGGGCTGTATGCAAAAAATTATTTGATTCTGTTTGAATTTGCGGCAGTTATCGTTTGCCATAGAAAAAAAATCTACAGACAGACAGACAGACAGACAGACAGACAGACAGACAGACACACAGACACACAGACAGACACACAGACACTTTTCGGAAAACGACTTTTTTTCATGTTTTGAGTGTTGTAGAATCAGAATCTGCAATAATCTCGAACACGATTTTTTTTGCCATCACCATACTTCCATTCCTTAAGGAATATGGAAGTAAAACGTATTTGATTATGTTTGAATTTGCGGCTGTTATCGTTTGCCATACAAAATACCCTTGATAAAACAAAAAACGTGGCTGGTAAACTACCCCTTTCCCTTAAACGATCTTCACCAAAAACGATAGGTCTTTAGTACTCAAGAAATCAGGGCTGTATGCAAAAACGTATTTGATTATGTTTGAATTTGAGGCTGTTATCGTTTGCCATAAAAAATACCCTTGTTAAAACATAAAACGTTGCTGGTAAACTACCCCTTTCCCTTAACCGATCTTTACCAAAATCAACAGATCTTGAGAACCCTACAATTCAGGGCGGTATGCGAAACATTATTTGATTCTGTTTGAATTTGCGGCTGTTATCATTTGCCAAACAAACAAAATTACCATTGATAAAAAAAAACCGTTGCAGGTAAACTACCCCTTTCCCTCACCCGATCTTCACCAAAAACAATAGGTCGCGAGTACTCTACAAATCAGGGCTGTATGCAAAAAATTATTTGATTCTGTTTGAATTTGCAGCTGTTATCGTTTGCCATAGAAAAAAAATCTACAGACACACACACAGACACTTTTCGAAAAATGACTTTCTTTCATGTTTTGAGTGTAGTACAATCATATTCTGCAATAATCTCGAACACGATTTTTTTTGCCATCACCATACTTCCATTTCCTTAAGGAACATGGAAGTAAAATGATCTTAACATAAGGAAAATTTGTGTATGCAAAGGAAAATATGTGTGTGTAATGGTGTATGCCTCTTGTCACATTAGGTAGTTTACTCTGTTTGTGCCTATTAGGCAGCTTACCACTGTATGGACACGAAGTCAACAAACATTATTTTTTCTTCAAATCTCCTATTGTATAGATAAACCTTATCAAAAGACATATTTCAGTGCTCTGGTAGTTTTATATTTAAAAGATACAAATGTTTAAATTTGTTTTAAACACAAAAATATCATGTTCTTATAAAACTTATAAATATTATTCACTACTAAAAAATAAAATTTTGTTATTAGTATTTTCTACTCTACATTTAAATCAATGATTACAATAGAAAAATTATATGCTTTAACTTGTGATATAGTTTGTTGAATTTTGATGACAAATGAATAGTTTGCTCTAATATTCAATTTAAATTTGTTACTTGTTGCATCGATTTCTGTTCACATTTCTACATAACACTAATCACCAGTTATTGTATTGTGTTCAGAATCCAAACATGCCTGGTCAGCTGTGACGAAAATGTAATTAATTCAACTTCTAAATGTCACGTACACAAAACCTGTTCAGCAACCACTTTCTGAGTAAGTGCTGAGAAATGTTTCCATCGATTTGCTACCATCAAACATATACTTCCACTTTACTTCTTCATTTTCAAGAGCTTTCTCACATATTGACTGTTTTATTTTGTTCATTTCCTCTTTAGCCTTTCTAACAGTGTTACAAGTAACAGTCATCAATTCACTGTGTATTTTTGTACATACTTTTACTGAATCAATTGCTTCATCTAACTTACTTCCAATTGCAATACAATCAGGACGTCTATTGAGAAACTGTCTGTCTTCGTCTGTTAGAAACTTAGACCACAATGACACGTCCAGAACTTGTGGCTTGTCCTTCTGCCTGTAACATAAATTGTGTACATATTCAGTTGGTTATATTACATGAATGGACAACACTAGAAACCTGCCACAAGACTGTGTACCATACTGTTGTATGAGTACACATATGTGAAGCAAAAATGAACTTATTGTTTCGTGTCTACATTGATTATTATATGCAAAAATAATCTAAAATTAATTTCTGAATGTTCAATAATTACCACAACAATAAAAATTATAATCCACTGTTAGAAAGTCTTTTTTCTTCAAATTTCTAAATTCCTATCAAACTACATTATATCATGACCCCAACACTTAACCTTATATGACAGACTCTGAGAAAAGGTGTCTACATATCAAACAAGATAAAGATGATAAAGGTATAAGTAAGTAGAACACTTGAAAATGTTAACAGTGCATGATTATTACGTAACTAAGCAATGAGAGGAGGAGCCTGTACCTAATACGGGAAGCTGCCTTTTAACATATAAAGAAGATACCAATCTAAAGTATGTCTCCACAGCCAACAGAAATCACAGTCCACACTTAAGCAACTAAGTGTGCTTAGTTTGAGATGCTAAAAGCAGAGACGAGATATGTCTTTGGCATGGGACACGCCAGTATACAGTTCATAAATATCAGTTATAAGTTGCACAATATAACTTACTTCGCCTATATAATCATAAGCCTGGATGGCTGCACTGACAGTCTGGAAAAGGGTGGTAACAAATGAACTTATACGAAACTCACTACCTGGGCTGAGGTTTTGTAATACTGTTTCTCAATAAAAACAGTACAGTAGAACATCGATTATCCGAACCTCTCGGAACGAGGGTGTACAGTAGCGCGGTAATTTTTGCATTTATAGGTTGGCTAATCTGCGCTTTTAATTTGCTCAATTCATGTCTGTACATCTGGACAGTGCGTTACATACGTTCGCTAGCGGCGGTCGCCCTTGCGCTCGCTGCTATCCTGTCACATTCATTTCTTCTTTGTCGTGACAATTAATGTAGGCCTTAGGCCCAAGACTTTATATATGGCCTTCTAGGCTTTCTCACTAAATTAATTCTTCAATGTAACATTTTACGACTTGTATTTACGATGCACTCATTAGCCAATCTTATATTCAAAATTGACACCTAACCATTTCAATGCTGTAATAATCTGAATAATTTTCAATAAATGTATTAACTACAGTCCACTCTCTCTTCATCATTTCTGCATCCTGGCGAATTAATTACAACAGTAAATCGACAATTCAAATCACTTCATACTTAACATTTTTTGGTCGCTCCGGACCTGGATTCCCGGATACATCAATCACCTATTTATTATTTTTCTGCCCCAATTTCTGGCCATCACAGGCAACTCAGCATATCCACTGATACGACCGTGGCGTGATTCAACCAGCATTTCGCTCGTCGCCTTTGAGCCTCCTGACGACATCATTGCAAGAGCTTACAACTGCTAGCTTCAGTATGTCAGTCAAAGCAGTCATCTCTCCGAGCTGTGTGTTTGCCATCTTCTCCACGGCCTCGATGCTTCAGGACATCGCCCACAAGGTATCACCTCACTAACATCATTTCAAGGTGCGTACAATGGCTGAAGAAGGCCTCAAAGTGTTAGTCAGAAAGAGAGGCGGCTTAAAGTCCGCAATAGTGCGTATACAATCAGCTGTCAGTAACTTTGATAGAAACTCTAATACCAAACACTTTTTAACGGTCAGACTTGAAAGCTTGAAAAGCTTGGCAACGAAATACGATGAGGTACAGTCCGAAATCGAACTTATTTGCAAAGACATAAACGCTGCTCAAGAAGACCGAGTTGAGGTCGAAGAAATGTTATATTCCACAGAAGCTAATATTTTACAATTAATTGATACCTTTAATGTTCAGACTGTACCTCCCGTATTAACGGGCCATATGCAATTAAAACCGATAAGTTTGCCCTGCTTCACAGGCAATATCTTGGAATGGCAGCATTTTTATTCAATTTTTTTGGACTTGGTGCATGCAAGATCCGATCTAACGTCAGTGCAGAAACTAAATTATTTGCATTCTTCTCTAAAAAATGAGCCGTTAGACTTAATTAAATCACTACCTATTTGTAATGAAAACTACTCGATAGCGTTGAGTTTGCTGTCCGCAAGGTATGACAACAAGTTCATACTAGCAAAGTACTACATTCAAAATTTACTTGAAGTCAAGTCAACAATTAAAGACTCTGTCCAAAGTTTGGCAGAATTCACAAATACAATAACGTCTTCCGTTAATTCACTGGCGGCAATGCAACTGTCAGTGAATTCATTCGAGCTTATCACTATACAATTATTATCAGCAAAACTTGACCACACTACGTTTAAATTATGGAAGGAGTCTATAGACCCGGATAACCTTCCCAACTTTCAAGATTTTACTCACTTTTTAAACGCACATAGGCAGTTGTTAGAAAATACACTGCCTATCGATGCCGGACAGCAACTCAACAAAGTAAGCTTAAGATTCAAAAAATCTGACAAACATAATTCACAAAGCGCTGCTGGCAGCACTACATTTAAGAGTTATCACTCAGCGTCAAGTAATTATTCATGTTTGTGCTGTAAATCTAATCATCCAATTTACATGTGTGATAAATTTCGTGCACCAAGCACCGCTGAGCGAGGACAATTTATATCAAATCACAAATGTTGTACCAATTGTCTTAGATCAGATCATTTTGTATCTAATTGTAAGATTAAGCAGGCATGTAAAATCTGCTCGAAACGACACCATACACTGTTGCACATAAACAATGTGCCGAAGCCAGTCTCTGCCAGCAGCAGTAATTATTGTTCACTCAAATTACAATCCACGAATAATATTCTTTTATCAACAGCAATTGTGTTTGTCATTGACCAGGCTGGCAACAGACAAACCGCAAGAGTTCTTTTGGATGCGGGTTCACAAATAAATTTTTGTACGGAATCATTTGCCAAGAAATTACGGCTTAACTTGGCTAAATCCAACATACCGATTACAGGTATAAATAATACCGCGTGTTATGCCACTAATCTCGCGTCTATACGCATTATTTCTCGTTATCAAAGATTTAGCTTCGAGGCAAAATGTGCTGTCTTATCTGCATTAACCCATAAACTGCCAGCACAATCTTTTGACATAAATCAATTTAACATTCCAGATAACATTTTTCTTGCTGACCCAAATTTCAACATATCATCCGAAATCGACATACTGTTAGGGGCGCAATTCTACCTAGATTTAATCTTAGCTAACAAATACGTCCGCGGTTCTCATTTTCCTATTATACAGGAAACAAAGTTAGGCTACATTCTTGCAGGCAATCTGCCCAAACACTGCCGCTACAAGGGTCCTGCTGTTTCGTTCCTAGCTAGGAACAACGACGGTCAAATTTTGCAGTCTCTCGAAAAATTCTGGGAAGCAGAAACTATCCCTGATAATACACCTGATAACGAGTCAGCTTGTGAGGAGCATTTCGTGGGGTCTACTCATCGCAATCAAGAGGGTAGGTTCGTTGTTTCACTACCATTTAAGTCCGACCATCTCCAGTTGGGGGAATCTTATGCCAATGCTGAAGCAAGATTTTTGAATTTAGAACGCCGATTCAGGCGTGATTCTAAGCTTACGCGCGATTACGCAAACTTTATTAATGAGTATAAGGATCTTGGCCACATGACGCTTATCGATAATTGCTCTATCAATTCTGGGGTGTCAAATACTTACCATCTGCCTCACCATGCCGTTTTTAAGCAGTCTAGCTCGACCACAAAACTGCGCGTCGTTTTTGACGGTTCGTCCAAAACTACCAATGGCCTTTCTCTCAATGACATATTGTTGGTAGGCCCGAATGTTCACCAAGACCTTTTCTCTATTCTTTTACATTTCCGTATGCATAACTATGTTCTCATCACCGACATCGAGAAGATGTATCGACAAATTCTGGTATCTGAAAAGGATTGTCACTATCAACGTATTCTGTGGCGTGACTCTCCCCTCGAACAATTTAAACACTTTGCATTGCGAACTGTAACCTACGGCACGGCAAGTGCTTCGTTTTTGGCCACTCGCTGTCTTATTCAAATTGGTAAGGACCATGAAGCTTCTTTTCCTGATGCGGCATTAGCTATAACAAATGATTTCTATGTCGACGATTTGCTAACCGGTGCAGACACCATCTCTGATCTGACCAAGTTGAAATCTGACTTAGGTACGTTGTTGAGTCAATACGGTCTCACGCTGCATAAATGGGCATCTAATGAACCCAGGGTGGTCTCAAGTCATGACAATTTATCACTCCCCTTAAACAAACAGGGCAATGTTCGTACCCTGGGCATTCTCTGGAATAACACTGCCGATTCATTCCTGTTTGACATTAAATCATTCCCCGTTGAATCAAGCATCTCCATGAGGAGAATTCTATCGATTATCGCAGGCATATATGATCCACTTGGACTGATTGGTCCCATTGTTTTCTTGTACAAACAGTTTATGCAGCAACTCTGGCTTTGCAATCTTGGTTGGGATGAACCGATCTCCGGGCAATTACGTTTGGCTTGGCATTCATTGTGCGATACATTGTGTCTGATTAGCAAAATTGTTGTCCCACGTTCTATTCGTTGCAAGTCTGAGGCAAGTATAGTTGAATTACATGGTTTTTCGGATGCTTCTGAAAAGGGGTTTGGGTGCTGTATTTATATTAGAGTCATTTATCAAGATTCATTGGCCTCTTGTCATCTCCTGTGTTCTAAATCTCGCGTGGCTCCCCTACGACAGGTGTCATTACCTCGCATCGAACTCTGTGCTTGCTTGTTGTTATCGCGACTCGTATCTAAGGTCGTTCCTGCGCTTTATTCGTTTATTAATAGTGTTCATTTATATTCTGACTCCATGGTGTCTCTTTACTGGATTCATGCCCAGTCCACGAGGTGGAAAACCTACGTCGCTAATCGTGTTGCCGAGATTCAGCGTCTTACGCAAGCCTATACATGGCATCACATCAATTCTAGACACAATCCTGCTGATATTATCTCTAGGGGGTGTCACCCTGACGTTTTGCGCGATTGTTCGCTTTGGTGGCACGGTCCCGCTTGTTTGTCTCAATCTTCCTTTTCCACCCTTTTTACCTTCTAATCCGTCGTCTTCTGAAGTCACTGTGGAAGAGAAACAAACCCCCAACCTTTCTCTAATGTCTACCCTGGCTATTGACCTTTCTAAGGACTTTTCTTCGTTGCGCCGTCTGACACGCGTATACGCTTACTGTTTTCGGTTCATCAAAAATATTAGACTCTCCAGTGCTGACAAAATAACGGGCGCTCTTACCCCCATCGAAATTCATCATGCTCTTAATTTCTTCATAAAACAATCTCAGTCGATCCACTTTACTGCCGAGATTAATTGCCTTCGTAATGGGTCTTCCGTCTCTGTTAGGAGTAAGTTGTCTTCTCTGGACCCGTTTCTTGATGAGTCTGGCGTAGTACGCGTCGGCGGGCGCTTACAGCAGTCGCAACTACCTTATGACACTAAGCATCCTATTGTCTTGCATCCATCGGCTCATATTACTCGCCTTATTATTGAACGCTAACACATTCGTCTACTTCACGCTGGTTCTCAACTTGTGCATCACTCACTTCGTCAGCGTTGGTGGATTATTAATGCCAGGATAGTCATTCTCTCCATTATTCGTAGATGTGTCAAGTGCCTTAGGTTTAGTGCCAAACAGCAGGTTCAGAAGCTTGGTATTTTACCATCTCCTAGAGTCACTCCATCGCGGCCGTTTCTATTCTGCGCGGTTGATTATGGTGGTCCCTTCATGATTCATCATGGCGGGCAGAAATCCAGAACTCTCTCTAAGACATACGTGTCTTTGTTCATTTGCTTAGCAACCAGGGCCATTCATTTGGAATTGGTTTCCGACCATACAGCCAATGCGTTTATAGCTGCCTTACGTCGTTTTATGTCCCGCAGGGGCATACCCAGTCAGTTATATTCTGATAATGGCACAAACTTTAGGAAGGCCCGCAATGTTTTACATGACCTCTACAATCTTTGGCATAATAAGGATGCCACCTCATCAATCAAATCATTCACGGCCTCTCAGGGTATTTCATGGTCATTTATTCCGCCCTCGTCACCTCATTTTGGTGGTCTTTGGGAGAGCGGCATAAAGAGTTTAAAGTTTCATTTGCGCCGCATGGTAGGCAAGTCTATACTCACCTTCGAGGAGTTTACGACAGTTTTGTCTCAGATAGAGGCATGTCTAAACTCTCGCCCTTTATTTGCCATCTCATCGGATGTAAATGATCCGGTGCCACTTACACCTGGCCATTTTTTGATTTGCGCACCATTAACGGCGATACCGGACCCAGACTTATCTCATGTTCCTATCTCTCGTCTTGGACGTTGGCAACTTCTCCAGAAGTTTGTCCAAGTCATTTGGAAGGCTTGGTCTCGCGACTATTTACACCAATTACAACAACGTCACAAATGGAAATTCGCAAAGGATAATGTTTCCATTGGGGACCTAGTGTTACTTATTGAGGATAACCTACCTCCATTAGCCTGGAAATTTGGTGTAATTACCGCCACATTTCCCTGCCCAGACAACTTAATTAGAGTCGTAGACATTCGCACGCCTACTGGTGTTTTGCGGAGACCAGTACATAAGCTATGTCTGTTGCCAGCGCGGGACAGGACTTAGACACAAGGTTATTATGATCATTTAGCACAATGCTATTTTACTCGGCCATTGGCTTTATTACTTTATTATATGACCATTTGGTCAACTTAATTATGATATGTATCATCACAACATTTTCATGACAATTTACACCATTTAATGAAGAAATTTGTGTTAGTGGTTGAAATCACAATCAGAATGATCAATATTGCACACCACTATATAAAATATTTAAGAAAAGTTTGTATAATTCAAAGAATGAACAAAAAATCAAAGCAACTGTAACTAAACTAAAGAATAAAATAAAGAAGAATGATATTATAGTTACGAAGGCGGATAAAGGAAATACAATGGTACTAATGAGAAAGGAAGAATACATAAAGAAAACGGAAGAATTTATAAGGGAAGGACCATACGAGGAAATAAAGTATGATTATACAAGTAAGTACCAGTCAAGGATAAAACAAATGATGAAACAGATAACATTTATAGAGGAAAAAAAAAAAAAGTATTTATTGGAAAGTAATCCAACAGCACAAACTTTTAAAAGTCAGGTTAAGATACATAAAGAAGGAAAACCAATTAGACCGATTGTTTCTTTTATTAATGCACCTATTTATAAATTATCAAAGGAAGTTAGCAGAGTACTGAAAGAGAAATATGAATTTGGGACAAAATACAACATAGAGAATAATATAAAATTGATAGAAAAATTAGAAAATATTAGCATTAATGTAAATACAAAATTGATATCACTGGATGTTAAGGACATGTTTACTAATATCACAGTAAATAAAGTTATTAAGTTAATAAACGATAATAATATGGGAGAATACAGGTATAAAAAGCAGTTGATGAAAGTAATTAAAGAATGTGTAAATCAGAACTATTTTAGGTTTAATAACAAGTTTTATATACAGAAAAAAGGTTTACCTATGGGGTCTTCATTATCCCCTATTCTTGCTGAAATATACATGAATGATTTTGAAAAGCAATTAATAACTTCCACTAAGTATAAAGACAATATAAAATTATGGTCTAGATACGTTGATGATGTATTAGTAGTTTGGGAAGGAAGCATAGAAGAAGTGCATGAGTTTATAAAGGAGGTAAATAATAAGGATAAAAACTTACAATTTAAGGAAGAGATAGGAGGTAAGCAAATAAATTACTTAGATTTAAACATAGAAATTAAAGATAATGAGAAACTACAGTTTGAGATATTTAGGAAAGAGTCGTATTCTGATATAATTATACCAAGAGAGTCGTACCACCCATACAGATATAAAATGGCGGCAATCAATTCCTTTTGTTACAGAGCTCAGAAGTGTTTAAAAGAGACCGAATCAAAAGATAGGGAGTTAAAAACGATAAAGGGAATTGTAAGGAATAATAATTATAGCACCAACATAGTGGATAAAGTTATGAAAACGGTCAACATACAAAAAGCTAAAATAGAACCAGAACAAAAGAATTATGCAGGGTCATTGACATACATAGGTTCACATACTAGAAAAATTATAAAATGTTTTAATAAATATGGAGTAGATATAGCTATTAAAAAATGTGAAACGGTATTTGATAAGATAAGGAATAAGAATATAGAAAAAATTCCAGTATTACAGAAAAGCGGAATTTATAAATTAAAATGTAAAGACTGCAACAAAGTGTACCTAGGGGAGACAGGACGAAAATTCGCATGCAGGTTGTCTGACCACAAACGTGGAGAAGGTAATAGAACAACCAATTCGTTATATGCAAGACATTTCATAGAAGACAACCACAAGTTTGTTAATCCTTTGGAAGAATACGAAATTGTAAAAGTAGTAAATAACACAGTTGAAAGGAAGCTTAGAGAGGAGTTAGAAATATTGAAAGAAAGAGAAAAAGGGTTAGACAATTTAATTAATATTAAAATTAAATTTGATAATGAAGAAATATTTTATAACATGATTAAGAAGTAAATGAGAGAGGGCAGATAGATAAGATTAAGAATTATATTTCATAGTACTAATTGGTTGTTTTAAAATAAGGGTGTGTGACTGACCCACGTGTGTGGAGAGGAAGAGGGTAGTTTAAAAGGATGCACACACACACACACACACACACACACACACACACACACACACTGAAACACAAGGAATTTACTAGAAAAATATGTAACTGTACAGATGGTGAGACAGAGTTTAGGGGGTGGGGAAGGGTCATTAATTTTTAGTTTGTTGTGGGTTAGAAGGGTGGGGGAGAGGGGTGAAGGGTTGGGTATTACATATTTTATGTCTATTCCTGATCTGACGATGAGCTGTGAAGCTTGAAAGCGCTAATCGGAATAATTTTTATATAGTGGTGTGCAATATTGATCATTCTAATTTACACCATTGCGTGTTTCTATACTAAATTTGCATGTGACTTGTAAGTTCACAACCATGCACTGTGCTATCATCTCTATACTCATCATAGTTTCATGGTGGTATATTTGCTATTTTGTATTTATATGTTAATATTTTGTGTGGCATACTATGTCCTACACATTTACATTTTGATTGGTATTGGGTATGTGTCATGTTATCGGTGGTATTGTTTTATAAAAATTTGTTACATAATATTCGCATGGTCTGCAGTTATACAACCATTTATGCATTTCTTGCACAGTTGTTAATATGTGTGATTTATTGTTCTATGAATGTATTTCTCAATTGTTCAACTCATGTATTACATTTGTAACCACAGTGTCGTATTTGTTACTTATGCTATTGCGCTTATTCATATTTGTAATTAACTAAATTGGTGTTTATTGTATTTATTATATAACTTGCATTTATGTAAAACATATCGTTTTTTGCGTCTACTGTCTGTAACCACGCCACGCCTAGATTTTATTTTTATATTGTATTTATATGGTATTTTGTATTTTGTGATTATGCATTGCACAATTATTATTCCTGCTTAATTATGACATACATGTCATTACATATGTGCTCGCAATCAGTCAGCTATCTATAGCTTGTTTTCACACAACAATATATTGTAAATTCCTGAAACTTCAGGTATAGCATGACTCGTTCAACTTTATGACACCATGCTAGATTTACATCTAAACATGTATAATTTGTGACAATTTATTTGTTCATTGTATGCAATACTCAGTACAGGTCTACTGGCCTCAACTATTTCACGTTAACCATCTATGACTTGCATAGGGTTACAATTTATCGGGCCATCTTGGGATGAGTTTCCGATCATTCATTATTAAACATTGTCAAATTATGTACTTTCATGTTTTATATTGTTCAATATTGTATACATACAATATATTTGGGCAATACATTGCCAGCGCTTACATTTTCAATCATGCATAAAATCACTTTGCACGCCAACCTTGGCCTACTAAACGCTTATCTATATTCAAGCTTATCGCTAAACAATTAATGCACAACTGTTATCTAAGATTACAACTCAAGGTTCAATGCAGCCTATTGAGATTAACTTTCATTATTAAGAACTCTGTATTTTATATAATAAGTTACTAAAATGTATTAAAAAATCTATTGATTTTTTGCGGGCAGTTATGTACAGTAGCGCGGTAATTTTTGCATTTATAGGTTGGCTAATCTGCGCTTTTAATTTGCTCAATTCATGTCTGTACATCTGGACAGTGCGTTACATACGTTCGCTAGCGGCGGTCGCCCTTGCGCTCGCTGCTATCCTGTCACATTCATTTCTTCTTTGTCGCGACAATTAATGTAGGCCTTAGGCCCAAGACTTTATATATGGCCTTCTAGGCTTTCTCACTAAATTAATTCTTCACTGTAACATTTTACGACTTGTATTTACGATGCGCTCATTAGCCAATCTTATATTCAAAATTGACACCTAACCATTTCAATGCTGTAATAATCTGAATAATTTTCAATAAATGTATTAACTACAGTCCTCTCTCTTCATCATTTCTGCATCCTGGTGAATTAATTACAACAGTAAATCGACAATTCAAATCACTGCATACTTAACAGAGGGCCTGTTCGGATAATAATCGATATTTCGGACAATAGATCGTAAATTTAAAACATAATTTCTCTTTACAAAAACAAAGAGTTTTGGTACAAAATCATTTCTAACATACTGTTATATAATTACAGCAACCTGTAAACTGTACTGTAATGTATTACTAAGGCTGAAAATCACTGAATTGAAACTCAGTGTAATTAATAAAAACAAAAAGTTAATTTAAACAATATTAGAGTTTAATGACAAACACTGTACTATAAAATTAACTAAAATTTAAAAAAATAAAGCAAAACATACAGTACCATGGATTTACACTTTTTTGAAGAATTGTTCTATCACTGTCTGCTTCAAACCAGTACCCCGTTTTCTTGCTGCTAAAGACTGAAGTCATTTAAGATTCATAAGCTTCTGTTTCAGCCCACTTTAGAATAGTCCCAAGTGCGTCAAAAGCTTTTGCTGCCATCGGTGGTTTTGTATTAGTAGCATTCTTGCCGTCTTCAACTGAATCGGTTTCGTTTTCATTACATTCATTTAATGACTCAATTATCTCTTAATCGGTTAATAACTGAAAACCAGGATCGGTTTCATCCACCTTTAGCCAATTCTTTGTTTATCGATTGCAAGGCTGTATATCTACACCAATTATTTATTACTATACAGTACTGTAATAATTTATAGTACCGTATACAATTTTTTTATGTTCAATAAATATCCAGTACGCCTATATGTGTCCAATACATTACTGTACAGTACAGTACATAATTGTACTTTTTATTGAGTTCGGATAATAGATGCTCTACTGTACCAACAAAACTAGACAAACAAACATAATCATCTGAATAGCTTCAGCTTCACTTAATCATTTCACATCAATGATTTTAGAATAATTTAGAAAAATGTTGAATTGTAGGCTTTTATAGAATACATTCTACAAAATATATGCTATTCAATATTGTGTTTCTTATATGAAGTTAATTTCATTTTCAAAGGAAAAATATCAAATATTAAAATATTGGAACCTTTTTAAAACTTAAGAATTGCTGAAATTAATCAAAATTATTGACAAGAATTTTAATTAAGGAAGAAAATTGTCATAAAGGAAGAATGCAAGCCTGTCTATTTGTGAGCGCCTCCTCATTTTACAGCTTTCCTGTAAATCTTTTTTTTTGCTTCTCCAACTTTTTAGTAACACTCTACTACTGTTCCCGTCACCTCCCCACATACACATGCATGCACAAAGTCATTACTTAAGAGAAAAACTTACTCTTTTAATGAATGATATCTTGCTTTGTATGATCTTAAAAGAGACTTCCAGTCTTTATTTTCTTTTTCCAGATCATGTAAGTATCTGAAATTAAATAACAGCATTAAATAACAGTAAGTTTTTTAAAATTAATGTCAGCATTTAACATTAGTTATTACATATTGTTTTCTATTGTACTTTTTCTGTTGCTAGTAATACTGTGCATTCAAACTCTGATGTTAAAACAAAATAATATAGTGTACATGCAAGAGACATAGCATAATATAGCATACTGTAAGAAATATGGGATAACACACACACAACCAACTTATTCAAAATTAGTTATTAATTCCAAAAAACTCACCAAGTCAACACTCTATATCAGTAATCCTTAGTACAAGGTGTGTTAAAAAAAAGGCCGAACTATTTTTATAATGCATCAACCTGCGCAGAGAGTGAGCTGCCAACTAAGTGCTGCTAGCAACAGTTTTTGATGACGGAATGCCATTACCCCGTACTGTCATGATTATCAGTCTCCAAGCTACACACCCTATAGTGGGCATGTACACGCACTGTCCAACAGATTTGTTACACAATGAGATGAACATTTTAGCACGTGTGTGTGTGAAACTTTCCTGCATATTTTGTAAAATCTTTACAGAGAAATTTCCATTGCATTCAGGTACAGGGCACAAGTAAGCACTGCCACATGGTCTTTAGTAACTTTATGACCAGGAGCACTAATTTCCCTCTTTGAAGTCAAAGTGTACAGGGTAATGCCTTCCAATTTATGCTTGTTTCATTGGCATCGTACATGAATTCATGATCATAGTTTTTGGTTTCCATTTTCAATTGTTCAAGAAACATATCCGCTGCATTATCTGCAGAAAGTTTTGGTTACACAAATCTTGCTCCTGAATGCCATGCCTAGCATTAAAATTATGGAGCCAACCATTAATTGCTTTTAATTCAGATAAACCATCAATTTTTCCAGCAAATATTTTCACTTTTATACAAACAGTGGGACCTGAGAGACGATTTCTAATTGACCACTGCTGCAAACTGTGTAAAACTTGCATTTTCTAGCTCTCTATTTTCAGCAGTTCTCATAATTTTTCTGTACAAGATCATGTTCAAAACAGAAACAAAGTTCATAATTGAAGACTTTTTTTTTAATATCAGAAACAGTGGATGTGTCTAGTTTCAGCCAACGGTTCATCACACACTCCTTTGTTTAATTATTCCAATAATTTTCACTTCGTCAGTCACTGACAACACAACACGTTCTGTTTTAGAAGACAGTTTAGTTATAAACATACACAGCATGAACACAAAATGTAAACCATATGGCAAAATATGATACAGAACGCATGAGGAAAACAACACAATAGACAAGAAGACACTAAGTCAGTGTACAGACAGAACTGTATGAGAGCAAATGATGTGTGAGTGACAAGGATGGAGTTGGTGGAGAGGGCACAAACTTTACGTTATTCTATTTTAAGAACATAGCAATGGACACAACGTTCACAGTAAAACAAATTCAGTAAACTTGTTTTTTGTTTCAGAAAATGTAATTTTTCATTTCCTGATATCGATCTGGACATTTGGCGATTTCTCAGTGCCTGGGATTCAGATAAATGAATTTTTACTGTATTATAGAAAGACAATATCTAGATTTACAACTGATCCTTCATTTCTTACACTGAGGCAGCATTTGAAACAATACTTTGAGTGAATTATTTCTGTTAATTTCCCATCTGTACAATGCAGTATCACAATAAATTTTTAGTGTTGACAATCTACATCATCTATGTTTAACAAACTCATTTATTTTTATTTCTTCCAAAATATTATTCCTAAAAGGAAATAGTTGTAACAAGATGTCACAAAATGGCTATGATATATACAGCTACATTTAAAAATTTCTGCTTTTGAATGCTTTGTCACACTGTAAAAATGTTGTTGCATAATTGTCTCACTGAACTGAATTGTTGATTAACACTTAAGAGGACTTGTTAAGGCAAAAATCATATTTTCTTCAGAAATTTTTTTTTGGCTATTATTGTTCTCTGATTATTTCTGAACATTTTGATATTTAATATATAAAATAGTTTTCAGGTTTTGAATGTGCCTTTATCAAATATTTTGAAAAACACTGCACGCCGACTTTTTGCCCTTTGCAAGCAGACAGTGTTAAACAAAAAATCTTGGGGATGGGGACTCCAAAGGATTCTCAGCAGTGGAAGACCTAGATATTTATGAAGATGTAACTATAAGCAAACTGGAATGTATAGGTCATATCCAGAAACGCATGAGTTCTAGGCTTTGGAAATTAAAAACAAAAATGAAAGGAGTAAAATTACTGGATGGAAAGCTGCTTAGCACTAAGCACTAAGCACCAACTTCATAATTATTATGGCCTCGCTATAGGAAGAAACACCCACAGTCAACAAGAAATGCAGAATGCTGTGTGGGTACTGTTCAACCATAAAATTTCTACTGATGATAGTCCTAATCATGGTCTTTGTCCTAAAGGACATGATTCCTGGTGCAAGTATCAGAAATTAGTAGTTTCAAAAGGGCCATTCTTGCACAAAACCTCTATTTCTGTGGCTGTTATGGAGGCTATTAAACCAGTGTTCAAGAACAGCTGAAGAAGATTTATTGAAGAAGTGTTTACATGGGCGCACCCAGAATCCAAATGAAAGTCTAAATAGTGTCATTTGGAACCAACTTCCAAAAACTGTTTTTGATGGCATAAACACACTCTATTTTGGTGTATATTATGGTATTGCTGCATTTAATGATGGGAATATTGTAAAATGCCCAACATTGAAGCAACTGAACATACCTCTGGGAAAAACCACAGTTCAAGCCATGAAGATAGCTGATAGGGGTCCTAGCGCTTTCGCGGAAAGACAAGTTCAGGAGGTACAAAAAACAGCAAGACAAGCAAGAAGAGTAAAAAAGAGGATAGCAGAAGAAGAGCTAGAAGAATCTACAGATAATCCAAGCTATGGGGTATGATTGTTTTAAAGCTATGTATGAATAAATTATGGTTTCATCTTTAAAAATGTCTTACTTGACTTTAATTTCTATTTTCTTAAAATCGCTTTTTTTCACTTTATGCACACTTTTTTTCAGGAATGTGATAAGGGATGTAAAATACCACACCATATGTAAAATATGTTACTGTAAACAGTTTAACATGGTGGTTTCTTAATATTCTTATTAGTCGGATAAATAAAAATAAACCTATTTTTTAAAACGTGTCAAAAAAAGGGGCTTTAGAAAAAAATTTATAAAGTACATAACATACCTTTTTTTAAACGCCTTCCATTAAACCACATACAACTGTAGGACAAAGAAACTCTAAAAATTCAATTTTAAAATCCTTCAGAATTACTGAGATAAGTGTGCACAAATTTTGTAAATTTAACAAGGATAAGATAGACCTTACCAAGTCCCCTTAAAACACATTTGTTCATGTTCTTTGATTCAAAAAATTAAAAATTTTATAATAAATACTATACATGTTAACCAATATACAGTATGTCAAAATTTTTTTCCGCCTCCTTCCTTAAAAAAGAAATTAATTTTACAATATGCCAGCTACTTGGCATCTTACCTCGGACACTGTAAAAACATGCATTAATCATAAGTTTAAAATGGACCCCATATATTTCCAATGCTCAAATTACCAAAAACTTTCATCACTCCCTTAGTCATAATCATAATAACTTCTTATAGTATTGTACTTAGAAATCCCATTATATGTGGTCATGATCTGTATGTGGACATTATGTGAGTGGTTTTAGAAACAAGGGAAAATGTCCTCTGTTATCAGTAGTCACCAAAAAGTGAGTTTATACAGAATCCTACTTAACAAGTTGGAAGCCATTAATGTCAAGTTCATGATTAAAGAATTGCGAACTAACAACATAATTAAAAAGTAAACACATAATCAAAAATGTATGAAAAAGCAACACCAGGTAGATAGATCGGTATCTGTAAACACTCTGATGCTACTTCCTTGTCAATTCCCATATTTCTAAAAGCATTTTGTCTTTATTATATTATATATATCAAACATAAGGAACATCTGAATAACTAATATTTACAACTGTATTATATTATCACAGCACACGTCCACTTGAACAAAAACACGAGTAATGTGAACTGCTAATGTCAAATGAGTTCAATTGAATCTTAAAAAAATTTCAATTTCAGTGAATGACATCTGTCAAATTTTTTAGAAAGCACTGGGAATCCTTTTGTTTGCAAACAATTTTTTTTTATTTGCACTCTATATACTGAACCCACACCATATGTGTCAGACCTCTGCACTCACTTCACTCGCCCTACACAGGCATCAGAACAGATTACTGAAACATCAACCATGTGTCACCGACATTAGAGCATTAGATCGCAATCAATGAGCTGTTTCTGCTTGCTCTGCTCACAGCTAAGAGGATATCATATACAGTAAAACCTCTCTAGTCCGACCCCCGGCTGGTCCAACGTTCCGGTTGGTCCGACCACGGCTCAGGCACCAACTTGTTGATGACTCACCAGCTTGTTTACATACTTGTCAGTTGTTTTGCTGCCTCAGTGAGCCGGCATCTAGTGTCTAGTGCGTGCTAATTACTCGTCCTGTGTGAATTGGTGTACGTAGTAATTGGTGACAGTTTTAGTGTTTACAAATATTTGTTTACACTTTTAATACCGTGTGTGCATACTGTTGTAGTTTTTGCATTATGTCAGGAGTAAAACGTAAACACGTTACTCTTCCTTTAAGTAAAAAATTAAAAGTCCTACAGAGACTGGACAAGGGGGAATCACTCCAAAAAATTGCTAAGGAACTCAATGTGGGAGTTACTACAATAAAGGACTGGAGGAAAAATAGAAAGGATATTGAATCTTGTACGGTGACGGTAGAGGGCGAGAAAGCACTAAAATGTCACAAAACACTAAAAAAGCCAAAATTGGAACTGCTAGACAACGCGTTATGGATATGGTTTTGCCAAGAAAGGAGGAAAGGAACCAAGCTATCTGGGCCTATTGTCAAAGAAAAGGCACTAATTCTGCACAAAAAATTGGAAGTTGAAGGTGAGTTCACAGCTAGTGAAGGTTGGTTAGATCGTTGGAAAACCCGTCATGCCGTTAGATATGTCACAATATCAGGTGAAAAACTATCAGCTGATGACGAGGCAGCAAAAGTTTTCTTTGAAATTTAAAAAAATTGTTGAAGAAAATGAATTAGCACCTGACCAAGTCTATAATATAGATGAAACTGGCCTAAACTATAGAATGATACTGACAAAAACACTTGCTGCATCAAATGAGACCGTCATACTAGAATCGAAACTTGCCAAAGACAGGCTAACCGTTGCTACTTGCAGCAATGCTAACAGTACACACAAGCTTCCGCTTTTTGTCACTGGCAAGTCCAAAACGCCAAGGACGTTCAAGAACATTAATTTATCATCACTACCAGTTTGTTACCGCAACCAAAAATCACCTTGGATGGACTGTACACTTTTTAAGTCATGGTTTTTTGACAAATTTGTGCCTGCTGTTGAAAAAAACTTAAAAGCCCCAAAAACTTCCTGTTCGCTCTCTGTTGTTGTTAGATAATGCACCATCACACCCTTCTGAAGAAGAATTGATAATAAGAGAATAAAAGCTGCATTCCTTCCACCCAATGTAACTTCCCTTATCCAACCAATGGATCAAGGAGTGATCGAGTGGCTGAAAAAGCGTTATCACCGAAAGTACATCAGCTCGATTTTGGAAAAGACAGGAGAAGGCTGTAACCTTTTTGAAGCTATGAAATCCCTTAGTATCAAAGATGCAATTTACACAATAGCGGAGTCATGGGATGAAATGAAACCTGACACACTGCAAAAATCTTGGCGTAAACTTTGGCCGGAAGTGATGATCGAGAGTGAACAAACTGGGAATGAGCAAGACACAGACACGCCGGAAATTGTCAACGACTTACAAACTTTGCAACATGATATCCAAGCAAATGACGTTGATGAGTGGATTGCTAAATGTGATGAAGATTGTGAAAAAAATGAAGAACTAAATGACGATCAGATCGTTGCCGCTATTTCGCAAGTTGATGAAGAAACCATAAATGAAGACCCTGATGATGATGACGAACCGCCTGCCCGTATATCGCATACGGAAGCCAAGAAAGCTTTTGATGTTGCTCTTCAGTACATCGAACAGAACTCGTCCTCTACACCTATGGATATCTTGTGGATCAAGAAATAGAGGAACATTGCAGCTAAGTCTAGACAGTCGTCTGCCAAACAAAAAAACATTACCGATTTTTTTCACCAATAAAATGTGTTTCTTGTTTTTTATTACACTTTTGCTGGACTGTACATATTATCATTTATTGTACATAACCAATCATATAGCCTGGTACCCTACTGTATAAGTTTTATTTTATTTTAGACTGTCTCATTTAATGAAATAATAAACATTTTGTATTCTTCTGATAATCTGACCTTTTTTGCGTTCTGACCATACCCCCAGTCCCACAGGTGACGGATTAGCAAGGTTCTACTGTATGCTAATCTGACAAAACTTCAAATGTAACATGCAATTTCTAATGTGTCCCCTCTCTGGAAATGGTATTCAATACCTTGACTTCCAGTACTTCCCAAAAAATTCTGTTTCGACTATAATGCTACAGATGTGAATTTAGAGCTACTTTTACAAAACGTTTGGCAAAAGGCGTGGTTCATTGAGATCCAATAATTACCAAAAACATTACTAGTCTACAAGTTAAACCACAATCTTTTGCTAATCTTTTTTCTCTTCATTTGTAGGCAATAATTTTTAAACTCTCTGTCGTATGACACACACACACACACACACACACACACACACACACACACACGCGCGCGCGCGCACGCAACTTGCTAATTCTTCTAGAACTGAACTTACTCAAGCAATTTCCTCTTTTCATCTTCTCTAGCTTCTACACTACCACTCAAATTATTGCTCTTACAGTTTTCTTCAGCTTCAGTGCTCTGTATATTTTCTGAAACATATGCTTATTAGTAGCACAGTATAACACAGAACACATGAAATTCATAAGATAAAAATTTAATGCCACATTCACACTACCCAAAAACTCTTAGATCAGTGGTTCTGAACCTTTTTTTGTTCACCGCACACTATCCTTTGCAGCGAGTTCCTGCAACACACTAACATACGAGTTGGAAACAATGTAGGAGACTCGGTCTTGCCTTCAGCAGTCAGTTGTTTATAGGTTTGCAATCACAATGCCATTCCATCCATGTTCTGGCATGGTTTGAGGCTGATTGTTAGTTTGACATGTTTATATACGTTGTGTTAATGCATTGTATCTGCTTACTTGCTCACGCGCAATCAGCCCACGCACTTACGTCATTCGTCGCAGTACTGCACGCGTCGCCAGCTGCTGCGATCAGTTTAGTTAATACTCAGCCTTTCATCTGTGCACTGCACTCTTCCTTTTTTGCTAGCCGCGGCAATGTAAATTTATTAATGTAACTTCTCATACAATTGTTTCTCTCTTTATACATTATGTATCTTGGCAATTTACGCCACACGTATTTGTATTTTGGCTATGTACGCTGAACGTAATTGCGTGGGCCTGCGCTTCTTCAGAATATTGCAATAAACGCTACTTAACTCAGATCATACAGTCCACTAATTCATTCAAACACATCTACTCCTATGCCAGCAACCCTTAGTTTGCCATACCAACTCTAGAAATTTTCGAGAGCATTAACCATTCATCATGTGGTCCTCCGGGCCGCAGATATAATTCATTTTATGGACGTACAATCCACGCACAATGTATTTCACGGATGTGACTCATTTCATGGACAATTCGTTTTCATGGAGCAGTTTATTAAGCAGGCCTATCAGCATTTTTTCCTCATGATTTAAGTCAGCAACTCCTTAATTATCACTACAATTGGAGCTCGTATTGCACGACTTGGGGACGTCATATTTCGCAAAACGGAGCATTTGAAGCATCATTACAGCAGTTGAGCACCATCAGCACGTGGCATTCAGCATGTGGGAAAATCCAGAGCAGCCTAGCTAGACAGGATTCGACCGCATCGGACATCACCTGACAGGCAGCGACCGTATCTGCATCATCAATTCATGGGTACCTGACAGGACTACCAAGGTTTCAACAAGCTTCGATGCCTTCTAGAACATGCCGATAAGTACCATCTCAAGTGACTATAAACTCATGTTTCATATCAGTTTGCAATTTGCATAACTTGCATATTTTTCAATGTCATTCAAGTAAAGGAAGCAGTATTAAAAATAATATAATTTTTCTTTTTAAATTAGTTTCATTTGAATATGAACTTGTAATTTTTGCGAACTCAACAAGCATTTTTTAATTGAAAGTCATACCTTTCAAATAGCATTCACATTATTAGTGATTATACTGCTATATTGTTTGTACTGCCTAGATCAGTATTTATTACCATATAGAACTAGTTTAAGATGTGTTAAGTAAGGGTTACCGTGTCGTTGTGTGACTTTATAATTTGGATTTCCTGCCTGGTCTTGCTCATCGCTTTGCATTCACTTGGTTTTTTTCGTATTATCATTTAAATTTTTTCTCATACCCAATCATGACGGATATGAAGGCGCTGATCAAGAAATGTGGCACAATCAAGGCCTCTATATCTCGCATAAATACATACGCAGACAATTTCGATCACGATACGCATGACCATCATGCACTAAAAATAAAGCTTCGCCACCTTATGGAGCTATCAGCCAAATATGATGAAATTCAAACACAAATTGAGTCTGAGGACTCCGACTTTGCATCCGCGAGCGATAGGGTTCAGACCGAGGATGATTTATGCAGCATAGAATGCAAGCTGCAAAATTTAATAGACCATGCCGAGGAGATGAGCAGGAAGGCAGCAAGTCAATCCGAAGTAGTCACATTCAGCACGCCTCCCATTCAGTTGCAACCGATTAAGCTACCCTGTTTCGCAGGTGATATAATTGAATGGCAACATTTTTACAATATGTTTTTGGAATTAGTTCATGTCCGAACGGACCTGACTGGCATCCAAAAACTGCATTACTTGCACTTATCATTAAAGGATGAGGCGCTGAATGTCATAAAATCGCTCCCTATCACACACGAAAATTACACGGTGGCCATTGACTTGTTAAAGGCCCGGTATGACAGTAAATTGATTGTTACCATGTATCATGCGGCTAATGTCTTGGGCATGAGGCACATGCAACGGGAGTCCGTGCTCAGCATTTCTAAATTTATAGATGAGCTCACCGCTAATATAAATGCGCTGAACTCATTGAACCTATCAGTAAACACATTTGAACTCATTTTTGTACATTTTCTCGCCCAAAAGCTTGACGAGCGTACGTGCAGATTGTGGAAGGAAACTTTAGATGAAAAACAGCTTCCGATTTATGATAATTTTATTAGATTTTTAAATGCAAGACGTCAGCTGTTGCAAAACGTAAATGTTCCGACTGGTTCATCTGGCGGCAGACAGGTTAGCGATAATGCTTCTTATCGCAAATCAACTAAACGCGCGGAGTTCACTGGGTCACTAATACACACTCAAACAAACAATAAATTTTGTCAGCTGTGTCGTGGTAATCACAAATTGCTCGAATGCCCACAATTCATAGCTTTACAACCTACACAACGTGGAGAGGTTTTAATAAGTAACAAACTCTGCCTGAATTGCACACGTTCGGGCCATGAAAGCTCGCATTGCCCTTCTAAATTTTCCTGCAAAGCATGCTCGAAAAGGCATCCCACCATGATCCACGCTTCAATAAATAACTCGACCAACAGGAGCAATAAGTAATGCTCCCTGAAGCTACAAACTAACAAATCGATTTTATTGTCCACCGCCGTATGCATCACCACCGATCATGCCGGTAACAAGCGCCCGGTAAGAATCCTGCTGGATTCAGGGTCGCAAGCGAATTTTTGTATAATGGGTTTTGCCCGCCGCATGGGCTTAAAACTAAACAAATCCGAGCTGCCTATCACGGGCATAAATAACTCACTATGTCAAGCCAATTTTAGCACACGGGTGCGCCTAAACTCACGCTATAAGGATTTCACTTTAAATGTCCACTGCGCTGTTCTGCCCAGGATCACAAATAACCTTCCAACAGAATCCTTTGACATGGCATCGTTGAAAATTCCGAAGGGGATATTTTTAGCTGACCCGCAACTTAATCATTCGTCACAAATTGACATATTACTCGGGGCACAGTATTCTTTGCAGTTGATTGAGCCGACTAAATTTGTTCGTAGTCCACACTTTCCGATAATCCAGGAAACAAAGCTAGGGTTTATACTCGCCGGGAATTTACCCTTCAACGTAGACATGACTAAGCCGGTCTCTTCGTTCATAGCACGCGATGACAATAATGCTATCTCGTCACAATTGAAAACCTTTTGGCAGTTGGAGGATGTTTCGTGCCGTACTCCCTCAGCTCAGGACACGGAGTGTGAAGATCATTTTCCTGCAAACACCTATCGTAACGATAGTGGTAGGTTCATTGTGTCGCTGCCCCGCAGTACAGAGTACCTCGGCGATTCTCTTCCCGGAGCAGTTCGTATGTTTCAAACCCTTGAACTCAAGTTTAGGCAAAACCAGTCTTTGCACAAAGAGTATACTAGTTTTATGCAAGAATATTTAAATCTTGGCCATATGTCTCCGCTCGATTCATATGATTTATCAGTTAACAAGTCAAACATTTTTTATTTACCTCACCATGCTGTCTTGAAGACTACTAGCACAACCACCAAACTTCGCGTTGTTTTTGACGGTTCGGCCAAAAGTCCAACGATTTGTCGTTAAACAACACCCTTATGGTTGGCCCTACGATCCAGCAGGATCTTTTCGCCATTATGGCCAGATTTAGAACCCATCGTTATGCTTTCATTGCTGACATCGAGAAAATGTATCGCCAAATTTTGGTATCCCTGAGGGATTCTAACTTACAAAGAATTGTTTGGCGTGACGCTCCCCACAAGGAACTCAAACACTATGCTCTGAGAACAGTCACATACGGGACTGCCAGCGCATCATTTCTAGCCACTAGATGTTTAAAACAAATCACCCAGGAAAATAGTACTCAGTACCCCCTGGCCTGCTCAGTCATTGCTAACGATTTTTATGTCGATGATCTCCTTACCGGTTCCGATAGCTCACACGTCCTAACCCAACTCAACACTGACATTTCTGAGTTGTTAAGCTGTTACGGCTTCACTCTTCACAAATGGTCTTCTAATGACCGGAATATAACATCCTCACATACCAACTCATCCCTGGACTTCAACAAGGACCAAACCGTCCGCACTTTAGGTATTCAATGGGACGTTCATGCTGACAGCTTTGTATACAATATCCAAAGAAATTTTAAAATTGATGTATTCAACAAAAGAAAGGTACTATCGGTCATCGCTGGAATCTACGACCCATTGGGTCTGATTGGGCCTATTATGTTTTGGTGGAAGCACTTTATGCAAACGGTTTGGTCTTCGGGTACGAACTGGGACGACCCGCTTTCTGACTCCTTACCAATTAAATGGGCCGAGCTTTACGCTCAATTGATTTCAGACACTCATTTTAGGATCCCGAGAGCTATAAAAGATTCATGTAATTCGTCAATCATTTCCTTTCAATTATACGGGTTTGCCGACGCGTCAGTAAAAGGTTACGCATGCTGTTTTTATGTGCGCACGGTATATTCCGACAACAGTATTTCATCTCACTTATTGTGTTCTAAATCAAGAGTCGCCCCTTTAAAGCAGATATCTTTACCTCGCCTTGAACTTTGCGCCTGTTTATTATTAGCGCAGCTGGTTTATAAGGTTGTCCATGCTGTGACCTACAATTTCAGCGAGTTGTACTTTTATTCTGATTCCACGATCGCCCTACACTGGATTCACCAACAGTCGTCGAGGTGGAAGGTATTTGTAGCTAACTGCGTTTTGGAGATTCAGCAGCTCACTATCAAGGGCAATTGGTATCATGTCTCGTCGCATGATAATCCCGCGGACATTTTATCCCGCGGCTGTTTACCCCGTTTGTTACATGGCCACCAGCAATGGTGGCATGGTCCTTACTGGTTATTAAAGGAGTCTTCAGCCTGGCCCATCCGTCCTTTTGATTCCAATTCCTCCTACGCTCATCCAGATTTGAACAAGGAAGAACGTAAACAGGCTCTACTCGCTTTGTCTGCTGCTTCGTCCTCTTCGAGCTACGTTGAAGATTACTCTTCTCTCTCTAGGCTTCTCCGCGTCTTTGCTTATTGCCTGCGTTTTATTTGTAACGCTAAGTCTCCTGCTTCTAATAGAAACACTTCCTTTTTGACTGCGCAAGAGCTACACAGCGCGCTTTTGGTTTTTATACGCCAAGCCCAGTTTTCGCATTTCAATATCGAAATTAAAGAACTCCAGGCACATCGCCCTGTACCTACTAATAGTAAAACCTTTTCACTCAATCCATTTTATAGACAACGCTGGTATACTACGTGTAGGCAGACGCCTTCAACAGTCTCAGCTAAACTACAATAATAAGCACCAAATCATACTTCACCCTCAGGCTCACCTTACTAGACTAATTATCGAATATGAACATATTTGACTACTCCACGCTGGAGTACAATTAACGCAGTGTTCTCTGCGCCAAAGGTATTGGATTATAAATGATAAATCTTACATACGCTCAGTGATTCACAAATGTATCACTTGTTTTCGATTTCGCGCAACTGGTTCAAGCCAACTTTTAGGTCAATTACCTGCTCCCAGGGTCACTCCCTCCAAGCCATTTTCACAATGCGCCGTCGACTACGCCGGTCCTATATTTCTACGTCAGGGCGGGCAGCGGTCCAAATCTTTTACAAAGGCTTATATTTCTCTTTTCATTTGCATGTCCACCAAGGCAATTCACCTTGAATTGGTTTCAGATTTGTCTGCAGACGCTTTTTTGGCTGCCTTGAAACGCTTCATATCCCGTAGGGGCATCCCCGCACAAATATTTTCCGATTCCGTCGTGCTGGCACTATATTACACGAACTGTACCAGCTCTTTCAGCAGGACAAATTCCAAAAAGCCGCTCAAGACTTCGCCAGTCCACGTGGAATTAAGTGGTCTTTCATACCTCCGTCAGCGCCTCATTTCGGCAGTTTGTGGGAGAGCGGTGTCAAAGGCGTTAAGTTCCACTTGCGCGTTATAGGCAGTACGCCCCTCAACTTCGAAGAGTTTTCCACTGTTTTGGCTCAAGTTGAAGCTTGTTTGAATTCGCATCCCTTGTTCACTATGTCAAATGATGCTGGGGATCCCGAGCCTTTGACTCCAGTGCATTTTTTGGTTGGTTCCCCCTTACCGCGCTCTCGGAACCCGATTACTCGGATGCAAATATGGGTCGCTTGGGGAGATGGCAGCTTTTGCAGAGATTTACCCGCTCTATATGGAAGAGTTGGTCTAGAGACTATCTGCATCAGCTGCAGCAGAGAAATAAATGGAAAAGGCATTCTAAAAATTTGTCTACAGGACAGCTAGTCCTCATTTTAGAAGACAATACACCACCATTGCAGTGGAAACGTGGTATTGTCACGCAGACTTATGTAGGGCAGGATTCGTTAGTACGCGTCACGGACATCCGTACTGCTCACGGCATCCTGCGTAGACCTATTCACAAGCTGTGCCCACTTCCGGTGGCATCAGACTAATTGACATCTCTGTGCTTCATGCCCGGGACATTTCCGGACGAGCACATGCTCTACTTTTACTAAGTACAATGTTAAATGTACTTATTTATGCATTTGTATTTATTTGTATCAATTGATGTACGCTATGTATCTGTGCATTAGTAAACATTTAAATGTTTCTCTTTTTCTTAGTGTGATGTCAGTTATTGTGTACTGTTTGGTGCAGTGTCTATTATTATAGTAAATTTTTTGGGTATATTTCTAGTGTCTATTATTATAGTAAATTTTTTGGGTATATTTCTAGTGTCTATTATTATAGTAAATTTTTGGGGTATATTCCTATTGTCTATTATTATAATGAATTTTTTAGGTATATTGCCTTTTGTATTATTATGTAATACTGCTTATTATGCACTAAGTGTCATGCTGTTATTGTTAAATTTGTTGGATTTCTTTAATTATTGTACGATGTCCTTATTGCCATGTATTATTGTTATTATTCTTATTATGTTTTATCACACATTCAAGCCTTTGGACTATTATTATATATCATTCGGTGAGCATTAATTAATAATGTATTTACATTTGTTTATGGTGTCTTTGTTATTATGCCAATGTTCATGTATCATGTATTATCACATCTTTCAGATTTGCAACTTATTAATGTATACTTGTGTGTTTTTGAGTAACCTTGTTTTTTACTGTAAACTATGTCAAAATCGCCCGATTTTGGGCGGGCAGTATGTTAATGCATTGTATCTGCTTACTTACTCACACGCACTTACGTCATTCGTCGCAGTACTGCACGCGTCGCCAGCTGCTGCGATCAGTTTAGTTAATACTCAGCCTTTCATCTGTGCACTGCACTCTTCCTTTTTTGCTAGCCGCGGCAATGTAAATTTATTAATGTAACTTCTCATACAATTGTTTCTCTCTTTATACATTATGTACCTTGGCAACTTACACCACACGTATTTGTATTTTGGCTATGTACGCTGAACGTAATTGCGTGGGCCTGCGCTTCTTCAGAATATTGCAATAAACGCTACTTAACTCAGATCATACAGTCCACTAATTCATTCAAACACATCTACTCCTATGCCAGCAACCCTTAGTTTGCCATACCAACTCTAGAAATTTTCGAGAGCGTTAAGCACTCAACACGTTGTTTCGAAAATCTTCAGGCATTTCCTCTGATGATTTCGGTAATAAATTCAGACAGGGACATACGTCCAAACTGATTTTAAACAACTTCCTAGCTCTTGACAATAATATGGAGCAATGTTTCTCCTTTATCACTCTCAACAAACATGACTAGTTGCAAAACCCTTATGCTGTGTCCCAAGAACTCACAAGCAATTTCCCTCTGGAGAGAGAAGAACAACTCACAGAACTTCAGTCAGACTGAACACTTTAACTGAAATACAGTGAACTACCACTTCTCAAGTTTTGGGATGTTAGCGAAAAAGAGTACCCAGTAGTAGTGGTAGATGCAGTTAATACCCTGTTACATTTTTCTACGACCTAGCTGAGCAAACTGGACTTTTCGCGGTACTAAAAAACTTTAAAAAAAGAGACTTCTCTCAGTTGAACAGAATATGTGTGTGTTTGTCTTCCACCAAGAATTGTACTCTTTTGTAAGTAACAATGAGCTCAAGTTTCTCATTATTAACCCAAATGTTTTCATAATTTGTAAACACTACTCTGATGTGAAATAATAGTATTTTAGATAACAATGTTTACCTTTAAATAGTGTTTACAAATCAATAATGATACCTGCACGCGTCACGGACAACAAAACCCAGGAATTTAATCTTTTATTGTATGGTGTAAGCCAATAAATCCCCTATAAAGTAAATATTTTTGAAGACTTTGAAAGTAAATACCCTGTTCTTAGAAATATTTTTCTCTTGTTCCATTTTCAAAATAAACGTTGAGTAAAATTACTATAATTACTTTTACCAGCAACATCACAAAATCTCAGACGTTTCGTGACACATCTTGCGACACAGTATTGTACAGTGGCACTGCTCTATATGACCAAGCAAAGCGAGTTTACAGTTATAATTTGATCATTTGGCAGTTGACTGTTCATCTATTCGGGATATGTCTCACAAAAACTTTTGAACGCAATAACCAATTTTCATAAGACTTGGCATGCATGACCATACCTTTACTCCACAGCCCCTACTGTTTTTGAGAAACAGTAGGCAGAAAGATGCCTAAGGGGCAAAAATGTGGGAGGCCAAATATTCAAATTAAGCAAAAATACATGTGGGTATCAAAATTAAATTGAATTTTAACAAACATATGAATAGTGTTTGTTCTGAAAATTTTAAGACACCAGGCCCCAAAAATTTTTAAAAATTGTTAAATTACCGGGTAGCTGACTAAAGGAATTTTAATCCAAATCCAAATGTAGTGTTTACTCGGACAATTTTTTTAGTTTTGTGGTAGCAGGACCAAAAGTGAATGACAAAATATTCTGAAAATTCTAGAAGTCTACATGAGGCATCAAGTTTTAAGGAATTTTATTCAAATACGAACTCAGTATTTTTAATAATTTGACAAAATTAATATCCTTGCAAATTCTGAACTACCTTCATAAAGTTTCTAAGTTATGTTTCCAACAAAAAACTTTACATACTGTTATCAATTATGTATATTTGTGAAAAGTATTATATATAAACCTATAGATAGCTATGAAAATATAATATAAACTTAAAAGCTCAGACTAATTCTTTGTCCTTTAGGCATTATGGTTATAAACTTGACTAAAAAACCCACAGTTTAAAATTTTTAGTGTTTACTGTACGATAGTCGTTAACATTTGTAATTTTCAAAACAAAAAAATTGTTGAATAATCAAGGTTTCCATAATTTTGTCTTATGACTGAAATGTTATCTAATATTTAAAGTTATATAATAGTAAATGTATATCGTTATGTGAAAAAATGGCGAGTGAATTATGCAGCTCCAGGAGGTTACTAATAAACAAATTTTCTATATGTGCACTACCATATAATTACAATGTTTGTAGCCAATAACCAATTTCTGATGTAGAGACTGTTCATGCCTTGGCAGCATTCTGAGAAAGACAAAGTATTAAAGCAATTTAAATTTCCATTCCATTTGTATCATTCCATCTTAAATTAACACAACAAATTAATTTTGTTTGTATTTATTTCATTTTCTTCTAAATATTTTTGATAGTTATACACTAATTAATTATGGAACGAGAAATGTCAGTTTTTCATACTTTTTAAAAATCTGTAGGATATACACAATAAGCACTTCTAATCTCACTTTAACGATTGGAAGTCAAAACTAGTAAACTTTAACGCATTGGCTTTACCTCTCAAAAATTTGTAACTGTGATTAAATTTTTCTATAATCAATTCATTCTTCCAGAGACCGCTAATATAATACCATGCCTTTATTGAACAAATTAAGTGAGTTCTCAGTTTTAACTCAAGGTCTCACATTTGTCTGCCCGTTGTCTGTCTATTTGAGGTATGTCTTACAATAACTACTGAATGTATCACTTGATTTTTGTAAAACTTGGCATGCGTATGCATACTTTTACACTACAGAATTCCACTGTTTTTGAGACTGATCCCCCCAAAAATAGGCGGCATGAGCCAAAAATGTGTAAAGATTGCAACAGCATGTGTGGGGTTAAATTGAAGACAATTTTAATCACGATTTTAATATAGTGTTCGCTTTTTAAAATTTCAAAATGTTTGGATGCTAGGGCCCAAAAACTGGGTGACAATTTTGATAAAATCCCCAAAATTCATGTGAAGTATCAAATTAAAGAAAATTTTAACTAACATCTGAATGTAGCCTAGTGTTAAATTTTGGAAATTTCGAAACCGAGCCCCAGTCCCAAAGAGATAAAAAATTTCAAAAAAAATTGTGAAAATCAACAGGGTGTCAGAATGTAATGTAACCCAAATCCAAATGTTTCAGAATGTTACGTGTTCATTGTACGATTGTGCGCTCTATGGTTGTTACTAAAAAACAAAGGTAATCAGGTTTTTTGTAACTTTTACCATAATTGAAAAATTATCTAATATTAAAAATTTATGTAACAACAAAGTATTTCATTCAAAAAAGTGAGCCAGTTCTGCAGCTCAGGGAGCATACTATATTACAGGACTTAGCATAATAAGCTTCGAGGTTACACAATAGTAACAGTTCTTCCCCGCCCCTCACCCTCCAGCGTTGTCGCACGTTACACTTGGTTATGCGTAGGCAATGGCGGGGAGTGAAGCGACATGGCAATACCGCAGTCGCCTCGAAGCTTATTTTGATACGTCTCATATAATAGTGTGTGTGTGTGTGTGTGTGTGTGTGATTTATTTTTCATTTGTTTTTTCATAAGTATGTACTGATACCTTAAGGTAGTACAGTATTACCAAGTTATCCTACAAAGCCACACGTTTGTGATTCAAATTGGAATGCTGAAATGTGTTGCACTTATTGATAACAACTCTGTGTTTAGCAACCAGTAACATTCATCTGTTGCTGGTTCAAAAAAAAGCCCTCCTTCTACCTTCCCAAATGTCAAAATGGAAGAAAGATTACACATATCATAGTGTGATTGCTCCTTGTAAAAAAAAAGAAAAGAAAATTATAACTTGTTTCTTCAGTCATTTGTCTTGAAAAAAGCTGTTCAAAAGTTTGACAAAAAATAAAATCTGCAAACTTTACAATTAAAAAAAACATTAATAATGTGGCAAACTGATATCAAAAAACTAAAATGTACGTAATACTTTCAGTATTTATTAAAATAATAAAAATATTGTTTGTTAAAACCTTTTGAAAGAGAAATTTTACTCATTTGTAAAAACTGATAAAGCTGTATATTTTTAACACACGATACTCGTAATATTTGGTAATGTACTACATTCACATGTAATCATCATATATACCAGTGGCGGCTGGTGGTTCCAAATTTTGGTGGTTGCAGTAGTTGTTGAGTTGGTGGAGGAGAGGATGGGGAGGGGGTAAAAGGACACATTAACAGGACGCAGACCAACATATCTGCATCATACATAGTGCTGTTGTATGGAAAAAAAAATAGAAAGTTACCCTTTTCCGCCAAAAGAGAGCTGCTAATGATAATGGAATGATTCTATCAGTCTTCTACCTATGCCAGATTCCATATTTCCACATACTCATGAATGATTGCTACAAGCATCACTAACTTTGCAGTAGTAATCAAACACTAAATATGCAGAGAAAAGAAAAAGATAAACAGAATTGTGCTTTTTATACCTATAAAATAATACACTGATTTGAAAGCGATCCTTGTGTTCATGAGAACACCAAAAAAATAAAATTAAGACAAAAAAAAATAAGAACAGCAAATTTATAATACAGGCTAGTTATTTTTACATGACTCATTTGAGCTATAAGAACAGATTTTCCCTGTATGTAAACTGCAAGGCACATACATTCAACTACATAAAATATTACTTGAAAACTACTCTAAAAGAGAAGTGAGTGGAATACTGCCTGCTTTCATTTACGAACAACAAGAAAAATTAAATCAGTATAAAATATTAAAAATTTTACAAATTTTTCAATTTTTATTTTTGATTGACACGTAATTATCACGTCTTAAATTAACACGTAGAGTTTAATGTCTTTTAACCAATCTCCCATCCACTCAACAAACTACTGCAACCACCAAAATTTAGAACCACCAGCCGCCACTGTTGTCTACTGAAGTAAACTTACCTTTTAATTTATTAATTTAATTCAATTTTTGGGTCTTATTGAGGCAAGACTTAGAAGAATGGACAGCCTTTTCCCTGTAGACTGGCTGCCCCCCATTACCCAAATTCATGCTCAGTCTTCAGAGAACAGTTGACATGAGTGAGATAATTCACTTCATACATTATATTCTTAATAATTAGATGATCATATTATGTACAGATATATAATTTATCCTATATACGTATAATTTAATTTATATTGTTATACTATTAGTTGTGTATGTGTTCAAAGGTGTAGACGAAAGCAACAAAAAAATTAGCAACCTAGTCTATTATATCACCTAATATAAAGCATAAATAAATATATAAATATAATATAATATAAAGCTAAGATAAAGCAAACCACTCTTTAAGTTCTACTTGGTACACATAAACCTGTGTTCCCCAAATATAAAACCAATTGTATCGCCAAGTGCAAAAAAAGTCACGGGTGATGAAGATAAAGAATATTAGGATGAGATCACTTTCTTAACCTTGTGTGTTTTAATTGAATCAATTAATACCATCTGTTCAACTGTTAGAACTCCCTAATTAAAACACAAAATCTACAGGAAAAAGGACTCGACTTAAAAAAAAAAAGGAATTATTGGCCTGATTCTTTACAATCACTACAAAGACACCTACTGATTATAAGTTCAGCCAGGGCCCTGCTTTCTTAAAACATTAAATCAGTGATGGCAACACGTGTTTTCCAAGCTTCAAAAAATACAATACTATATGAGTATTCTACTATCTCTCTGACTCAAATGATTACAGGTCAGGTAGTCAACTTATAACTGGCACAAGTTTCTTTGCATCAATCACAGTACTCTTTTTTTCTATAGAAATTTAGCCAATGCATTTTCCCATGTCTCTCAAAGCCTCTTTCACTCCTTTTAGATATTTGTTTCTGCTTTGCTAGTCTTTAACGCTTGCCTTACTTAGTTAATGAACACAATTCGGACGTATTTGCATGTACTAGCCTACACATCGCTTTACCCGACTTTTAATTTTTGTTTGCCAAGTTCCTTCTTTCAAAACATAATACATTTTGCCTTCTCTGCAAATACATATATTCTACATTTTTGTACTGAAATTATGTATATAATCAGAAATACATCAAACATATTCATAGCAACAATGATGACTATTAGACATTAGCTTTAATGCCAATGACACCCATATTCATGTATAATGAATGTTAAGTAATCAAAATAATTAAATGACAGTACAATGTTCATTAATATGCAAACAATACTGAATGCTAAACATTTTAAGACAGATCGTAATACAACTCTTTGGAAAGAAGTTCACATAAATGCACATAACCCTGATACTGATGTCTACCCTTTTATATAATAAGTTACAGAGGTATATATTAATAACGTTAAAGAGATGTGAAACTGATATTTTATAGCCTCGCAGATTATTAAATTGTATAAAATTGAGAAGAAAACATTTTTAATAAAGAATATTTTCCTTTATCTAAGTGATTTAAAGTGGAATAATACAGTGACAGAATGTAGTAAATATGATATAGGCCTACTCTAAAATGCTACATGAAATCTATGTTCAGGAAAACAGAAACCTGATCAGTATATCTTTTTACTCAGATATCTAGTTTTTTGGGTTTTGTTTTTATATATTTTTTAGATGTTCGGTTTTTATTTGCAACATGGAAATTTTCAATTAACATTTTTAATTATGGTTAATTTTCTGAGAGGAGAAACAGTATAACAAATAGTTCATGCAATCAAGTGTTGCTGGAGATGCTAATCCAAAGTCATCATGCCAATTCTTTAAACGTGAGACAATAGTTTTTTTTAGTCAGCAAGTAAAGGTCTTAACACGGTGGCAACAAATGTAACTATCATGCAAAATATAAATGCATTTGTTCTGACTATTATCTCTTGATTTGACAAAGAAAATATAGCAAACACGCCATTTATCTAACCAATTTACAAGTCCCAGAGCAACTCCATGAGCTCCCAGAACTCTCCATCTGCTGATAAGAGACCCAACATAAACGTTTCTGCATATTACACACAGATCTTACTGTTCTGTAAAGGTCACATTATTTTTATGAAGGCTAATGTTCTTTTTTTCTTGTAAAAATAACATGTCTCAAATATGATTCTCCAATAAATTACCATGATATGGTGTTTTGTTTTAGTCTGTTTTACTATACTTAGTTATTTTACATTTGCGACACTTAATTTTGTTGAAAATCGTCATTAGGACACTAAAACTGAAACATACTACAATATGAAAAAATCGCAAGTGATACAGTTCAGCCTCAGTATTACCAAAAAAGAAGCAGCTGGATTAAGTGTGCATGGTATGAGGAAGATATATGAAAAAATCTTTGAATTGAAAGTAGATGAAACAAAATCAAGGGGCAACCAAGAAAGCAATGTCACATTTCAATTATGATATATATTATGTAGATTGTATAGTTGGCAATCTAACTTGAATGTTCTCAAACAGAAACTTGCTTTCACATTAAAATTATTACTATTTTGATCTCATTTTTATTACTTTACTTTTTAATATTTAATGGATTTTAACTTATCCCATGAATATGGAGTGGTTATACACAATTTCATTGGCTATATAACTATGAAAATTGAAGTGGCATCATTTTAATCTATAAATACTTTTATTTATTAACTTAAAAATACACCAGCCATTCAAAAAGAAGTTTGGTAATTGTAGACATATATTTAATTATTTACAGAACTAGTCGGTGTATGAACATGACATTTGAATTTAATTAAAAGCATAACCTATGCTTTGCAAAAGAGGTGTATGTATTGTTTGGCGATCATGGAATTTGAATTTAACTAAAACCAAACTGTTTTGTAAAAAAAGAGTTGTATGTTTTGTTTGGGTTACCGCTGTCAAACAAAGACTTCCTATGAAAGATGGACGATCTACGCGATTTTCGTCTTGCTTCAATATCAATTATTTCATTAATCTCGTCATCACTATTTGCCATTCTTAAAGTAATCACAAATGTTCAATTTTCGGTAAACAATTAACACACTTCTCACTTTTCACTTTTGTAATTGCAATTACTAACGACTTCAGTGTTGCTAAAAAATTTCCCTCTAAAATACAAAATGTCCCTCGCTCCCTGACGAGTTGTAAATAATACAATCATTATTTATTTAAGAAATTTTTCACTTTAATTTATCCAAATAACTTTTTTAAATTTGCATGTAGCATTCTGTTTATTGAAATTAAAAACAAAATAAATAATATAAATTCATTGATTGTACGTCGGATAGTTATCATAACTAAATGTTTACTTTTAATTGTTTTAATTTAATTTTATTTCATCTCAAAAATCCTCGAAGTGATAAACGCTTAACGGAATTATCCAAAAGTTTTATAAAATGGATTCTTCATCCGAGATTATTTTCAGGTTATTGAAGTTGTTCATAATTTTTGACATCTTTTTCATTTGTTTTCGTCTATATTCCCAGATAATTTAGGACAACACGTATTCTGAAATTTTACTAAGAACTAAGCACCTGTATGTATAACAACGGGATCCTTGTTAGTACGAAAACTATAGATTCATATTAAATTTATTCTTCCCCCACATTCATATTTTGGTTTAAATTTCTCACACTTCGGCAACACTGATAACTGTTTACAAGAAAGTAATGTTTAACTAACCGCCAAAACAACAGCTGTTCAATACCGTCTGCCGCCTCTGACAAGTGGAGTGTATGTATGAGTTATATGCAATATGTGTATATGAAATGTTTATTATACCTAACTAAAGAGCCAGAGGACAGCAATCATTTTTTTCAACCACTGCCTGACAATTAAAATTATTTGTGTACGATTTTATTTTTATATAATTTTCAAAAAAAGTTCAGGATTCATAGTATCTGTGCTGTTAACAGATTGGCAAAGATAAGCAAGCCAGCAAATTGTAACCTGCCCATAATGTAATAACTTATCATTCTAATACTGTTTTACCTTAAACACTGAGGAGAGGAATCCATAAATTGAAATGTAATACATAACTGTGATTTAATTAAACTCGCTGATTACTCAGAGCACATTACTTTGTAAAGTTTTCTTAAATGCCTATAGTTCTTTCAGGCAAACTTCAGCGACATGTCTTGGTAATCACAATATAAATATTAATAATTAATAAATTTGTCAAGATCAAGACTGAAGTGAGATGTCAAACAGCTGGAACATTGTAATAAAATCTTATTATGAAATTTACCTTGAAGAGTTTTACTACATTTACAGCACATGTAAGTAAATCAGCAATTTTCCGTACTAAACTTGTGACTTAGACAGGTTGGTAACGGCTTTTGTTTTTCTACCTCATGTGGTAGAAGACCAAAATCATTGCGAACTCCCGAAATCATCGAGCGTGTAAGAGTTGCGATCAGAAGAAGCCCGCGTCGTTCGGCTCGCCGGCATAGCAGCACACTTCAAATTTCCACCAGAACGGTAAGACGGATTTTACACGATGATCTTCACTATCACCCGTACAAAATTCAAATCGTTCAAGCTCTCAGTGAAACAGATTATGCCACCCGAAGACGTTTCTGTGAAAAGTTTTTGAATTTGGTTGACCAAGATGAGAACATAATAACAACTTATGGATGAGAGACGAGGTCCATTTTCATCTGTCCGGTTACGTAAATAAACAAAACTTCAGATTTTGGAGTGATGTAAATCCTCGACAACTCCATCAGCAACATCTCCATTCCGCGAAAGTTACTGTGTGGTGCGCTATGTCTTCTTCGGGGATCGTAGGGCCTTATTTTTTCGAGGATGCTCTTGGAAATGCTGTGACCGTGACGTCGGAGAGATATGCATACATGTTGGAAAACATTTTTGCTCCACAACTTGCTCAGTACAATGTAAACGAGGAGACATTTTTTCAACACGACGGAGCTACCAGCCACACAGCGAGAGTAAGCATGAATGTTGTCAACGGCTTGTTTCCAAATCACGTCATCTCTCGAAACGGGGATATTGCATCCCCCCCCCCGTTCGACAGATCTCAGTTTGTGACTCCTTCCTCTGAGGTTATTTGAAGAGTCGAGTTTACCAGGAAGAACCACCGAGAACAATCGAGACCCTAAAAAAACGGATTCGAGATGAAGTGGCTCAAATCCGACCGGAAATGCTGCGTAATGTTATGACGAACTTCAAGACCCGGCTTCAACAATGTTTGAATTTAAATGGACGTCATCTTTCAGATGTAATTTTTAAAAAGTAAATTATAAACTTACTTTTCTTAAATGCTTTTTTATATACTTTAATGTGGTGACAATAAATTTAGTACATACTGAATACTTTTTTGTTTACAGTCATTTCAAAATCGCCCGTTATTCTGCCCCACTCTGTAGTTACGCCTACATTTTTTAAAAGTATGTTTATTGAAAGATGGCCTTCATGTTAATGAAAGATTAAAATCCGACTTACCGTTCTGGTGGAAAATTGAAGCGTGCTGCTATGCCGGCGAGCAGAACGATGCGAGCTTCTTCCGATCGCAACTCTTACACGCTTGATGATTTCGGAAGTTCGCACTGATTTTGGTCTTCTAGGCTTCTTCTTTATTGTTGACAAAGTCTCTTCAAAGTTCTCAACTCACGTTTTAATCGGGCACGGAAAGCCGACGCGCACATTCGTAAGAGCTACCATTTTGATAAAACGCTTTGACAGCGTAAGCTCGTTCTACACCGGTCCACCGCTGCATCGTAACTATATAAATGCTACGGTGTGTAGAACACGGGCCGACAGCTTTCTAATCCCCTGCCTTCAGTGCAGCAGGATTGCCAAACTTTTCAAAATTGCCCGTTATTCTGCCCCACCCTAGTTTTACATCAGTCTTTTGACATGGAATCCACAGGTACGTAATGTCTTACTCGCACGTTTCGCGAAAATCGACCGTTATGTTTCAAATGTACTTTCGGCATACCACTATCTCACGAACCGCTCAACCAATCCCAGCAAACCAGGTGTCAGGTGATCGAGTCACTCGGCCCCCTTCCAAAAATAGTACTGAGAATTTTGACAACTGACTTCAGTCGCCTCTAGGCTTTGTCTGCGTGAGGGTGTTTTTGCGCCGAAAATTTCTAAATTGCTCCACTAAAAATTAAATATCTCGGGAACTACAAGTCCGATCGCGAAAATACAAAGTGCATTGTGATCCTCAGAACTAAATCTCTCCAATAACACCAATTCCGAGTACCAGAAGCACTCACAGAAAATAATAACAACATTTGAACTCAAAAATTTGAAATGCCTCGACCTAAAAATCGCGATAAAACTCGAACCAAAAATTTCAAACCGAAAACCGGCAAATCCTATGCAGAGCGTCAACAGGCCTATCGTTTGAGACTAAAATCAAAGAAATCGGCCGAGAACTTAGAAAATGGCAACCATTTGAAGATTGACGAAACCCCGTCAGCGCCCAAGCGGCCCGCATCTCCGATACCTGGGTCATCCGGCGTGCCCCCAAAGCGACTCAGATCGAGCGTACGGCTAGCTAGCAAGAAAACAGACGATGAGAACATTAATAACTTGTGCTTCGACAACATTGGACCCTCGATGCTCTGCGCAGAACGGCCCGGTCCAAGTCACCGCTTCAAAGGAGTCGACGAGGAATTCTCTAGGCCTAAGCACTTTATTAACAATCCGTTCGGCTCGGTGTGTGGGATCTGCGATCGCTTGTGGTTCAAGAGTGATCTAAGACCGTGCGTACCATCATACATAAGTCTCTTGGCCACAGTGTTCGGAGCGGACGAGTACTCAAGTGCGAGTAATATGGAAGGCGTGTGCTCTACGTGTGTTGCAAGTCTCAAACAAGGCAACGTACCGCCGCTGGGCAAATCATACGGCGATATGTAGCTGTTTATTTAACCAACCCTTCATTCCTTCCCAAAGCACAAGTCTGCCCATGATTCCATGTCTACCGGTAGTCCCACGACTACCAGGTTTAACTTTTTTCTTCACTTATATACAAATTTCATTGACATATTGTAACAAATTAATTGATTACGTTATTAATTATAATTGAGGATGTTTAAAAGCCCCACTGTTGGGTTTGTCAATTTGTAATAAATATATTCTCTCTATTTGGTTGTATTTCTTATTTAATTACAGTTTGTAGTTAATTTAAAAAAATGTAAATTAACTAATTCGATCTGTTTAATGTTTATTATGTTATTGTAGATGCGACCTCCTGCAACTCAATATTAATAAAAAAAATTTATTTATTATATCATCGCTGCAACTCTTATGTTGAACATAGCCCTGTGTTGATCAGAAAATGTGTCCAGATTATCAATAAAGGTTGAAAGTTGATGTCCTGGAGTGTAACAGGAATTCTTCTGTTCTTCGTTCTTCTTCACAATCCTTGTGGTTGCCGGTCCCAGTGGAATTGGTGTAGTATTATAATTTCTTCAATCTCTTGGAAGTGAGGTTTATGTCTCCAATACCAAAGTTTCTTGTGTATATTTGGTTTATATTTGTATTAATTGTGACTTCTTGCTCATTCAATAAGTATCTTGGTTCAATTGTAAATCGGGTTCATCATTATTTCTAATGGAATTAGTTTGAAGAAGAAATTAGGAATTCTGCTACCGTTGGGAGGTGTATAATTATATTCCCCGAAATCTAATTCGGTAATTATTCATCAGTTTTGTTTGAATGGACTGGCTTTAATACATTTGATTTATTGAGGTTGATTCATTTTATTTTAGTTTGATTTTTTGTTTAAATTTGTCTACCGAACTGTTCCCAATAGCATATAACAATCGAATGTTGAAATCAACAAAATTTCTTTCATTTTAGTTACCCTAACAACCATTACTTTCTGTCATTGGATAATATTTGATATCCTAGAGCCAGAATTATTACTACTCTTTTTTAATAAAATACTCCATGCTTGGAATTACACCAAATCACATAAAACTCTCACTTAATCTGCCTTATTAAACCGTATACATTTTACTATAATTTCATCTGACTGGACTTATTAAAAGGTATTAATTCCCTTTTACAAATATTAAATTTAGGCCTATTGGTTTTCTTACACCTGTTATAATTTAGTTTTGTTTTTAACTTAATTTTTCTTTACCTGACCTACTGTACAAATAGTCACTGGCTTATGGCCACTTACATCAATTTTAATTTCCTGGTTTCAATTCATTATATTATTTAGTTCATCATTGAACCCTTCATTATTTTTTAACATAACTATAAGAACTACTTGCCAACTTATTAACACTTATTGCCTTCCTGGCCAAGTTTACAAACATTATTTTAAACATCTTCATTAATCAATTAAAGTAAATACATTTAACATAATATCATACCTAATACATGTACTTATACTTAATTATTTAAATACAATTTTAACATAAATAAAAGGAGTACCACTGACTAAGTATTTCCTTAAAGCAACAGCTCCACACTTACTATCCACAAAACATAAAATAAATATCCTGTAAACACTATATCATGCTACAGCACAACACCAAGTACATTTTATAACACATTAAATATTAATCGAACAGTATATTATACTCAACTCCTACACATTAAACTCCTCCCATTAGACATAATGTTTATGTTTTACATCTCATACTACATATTTTAGATTTAGGTACACTTTTGATGTTTTAATTACTTAGTAACCTTACTATGTACCTCTAAGTCATTCTTCAGGTGAGATGGGCCCTCTTGTATTTAATTATAACAGGCTTTGGGCATTGTTTTAAATCATATTTACATAGTTCTTTATGTAACTTCGGGGACCTCAACTCTGTTACGTTACAATATTCATCATCATCATCAAAGTAATTATATATATTGAATGATACATATTTGCATATATGCCTCCTATAACAATATTTTTTGTATGTGTAAGTAATTAAATTATTGTGAACAGTTTTAAATGGTGGAAACAGGAGGAATGGACATGTGAGGTGAAACAATTGTTAACATTCAAACAAGGGTGATGAATCTGTGTGTGTGTAAAATTATTTTCTAAGCTGATTATTTATAAACACCATACGATACAGAACACTTGTATTCCATATCGACGTATAGTGTTTATAGGTAATCAGTGATACTCAGATACACCATGGACAACAAAATCGAATATTTTTTTAAGCTGTTCAGCTGCACTTGTCTTGTATAATTTTCTACAAAAAAAAAATTCTGATTTATTATGCTGAAGCAAGAAAGTAAGAAATTCTAGCCACCAGTAATGATAAGATAAAGAACAATCATTTCCATTGATATAGGCTAATGGTTTAGCACAGACATTTGAAGCCCAAATAAAAGCTAAATGACACCTTCCCAATGAGGGTGGACAAGAAAAGAATTGTCAGTGCTAGTATATGGAAGTAACTGACTACATACTTTATTGTAAGGTTTCTCAGTTTTGAAAGCTGGAATATTTTCAATTACCGTAACGTGAGAAATCTATAGAACAGAAGGTGCAATTTCTGGACTTACTTCTGAACAGTTTTTAGTTCGCTACATGTCTTTTTGAAAACAACGGGTTGTATTAATAACTGATTTCTACTAATGTTCAAAATTCTATGTAAAATTAATTTATGTATTCCTTTTTCTTTGCATTTTTGGTCCAGGAAAAAACTTCCTGTGGGAATGTTGTGAACATTGATTTTTTTTTCAAACCTTTTTTCTGTAGGGCCAATAGTTAACTCTGTAGAAACTTAGATTTAAAGTCGTTTCTGAATTAGACTGCGAGCAACCGGTTGCACTTAGTACCTTAAATTCGCCCACGACAACACTCCAATAATTTATGGCACTGAATGTAAATAATTGGTGATTTATTAGCTGCTCTTACATTGCATGAAAGATTTGATTTTGTATATAAATCAACTCAAGCAATGTACAAAGCGGCCTTTCAGCCTTGTCATTTCAATGTATCTGCATTTGTTCACAAGTAGCTCCATCATTTATGAAAAATAGCCTACTATTTACAAAATTATTTACATGATATACACAAACATTTCACACACCCTCCTTCCACATTTATTTACAACTCTTCGATGCCGGACATGCCTGACTCCTCTTCTCTTTCCTCTTCATCACTGTCGCTGTCAAGATTGATGACAAAGGTTTATGTAATTTCATCAATTGATGGGTGTTTAGCAGCATATTCTTTTTCTATTTTCTGTACATATTTGCATCTCGACTTCTCTTGTCCTATCATAGCAAACCTCTCTTCACATAGATTCTTTACATCGCCAATTTAAATGATGTGTTATGACTACCAACCAACATAGCTTTTAATGTCAGCCCAAATCAGCTTGGTAGGGTGATATGGAGGTAATCATAATACTTTCTTGAAGTACGTTATCCAATAAATACTGCTGAAATTGGGGTTTGTGTTGCTGAATAACTTTATATAACTGTGGTTTTAATAAAGAGCCTTCAAAATCGATGTTTCTTTCAGTGAGCCATGTAATCATTTCAGACTTTCTGCTATTTGAGGTCGGGGCTTTGTTTACTTGTGTGTTGTGGTATTGTGCATTCTCGATTACTAAAACTGTGTTAGGCTTAAGATTTGGTAATGACTGATTGTTTACCCACTGAATGTAGTTTTCCGTATTCATATTATCATGATAATCACCGGACTTTGAGCCAGCTTTCCACATAGTCAGAGCATTAGGAACTAATCCTTGGTCACTGCCAGCATGCACAATAATTAATCTTTCCCCTTTAGCAATAGGTCCATGTAGACCATTTGTTGATCCATCCGACCACATTTTACTTGTTAGGTGTGAAGTTAACACATAGGACTCATCCATATAAATAATTGGGTCCCCTCGGACCTGTACTTTCTGAGTGATTGTAAATATGTGATATGTTTTTCCCCTATGTCTCAATTTTCTATTAAAACAGTTATTCTCCACTCTTTTCTATCTGAATCCAAGATCTTTCAAAATTCTCCTAACACTATCACTAGACCCATTGAAATTAATTTTTTCTCTCAGTACATTCTGCAATAGCTTTGCTGTAGAAAGCAGTTTTTGGTAATGTAGAACTCGTACACCATCTTCCTAACAACACACAGAAAAAAATCGTTAAGTTCAGTTATAGGTTTAGCCCTTTTTCTTGTTTTTGTAGGTGTTGTGAATGATTTTTCTTCATTATTACTCACTCTTAAAGCATCCAGCTCCCTGTTGATGTGCAATATGGTCCTCATCAACACTCAGTTACTGCACCAATCCGCTCACGTGCCTTGGTTAGAGGTATAGATACACATCCATGATCACTCTCTTCTTTCATGAATTTGTAAACGTTATTCATGATTTCTCTTCCCTGGCGATGGAATACTTTCTCACCATTACCCAATTTAGTTTTGATATTAGACATTTCACGCACTTAAAACAAACACCGTCCAAGTCACTCAAAGCACAACACTTTGTCTTAAGCCAAACTGATCAGGGGACAATGTGTCAACTAAAACCGGCCACCCCTTCAGTCATGTGATATAGTCATCCCTGCGAGTCAGCGGATGTGTGAAGGTCAATGTGTGCGAGACGGCATTGTTCGCCCTCCACCACCCCCTCGCCCATCAGGTCTCACCGGGCCCAAGTGCCCTCTTATCTGCGTTTGAGTGTACATACACTACTCTTTCTTGTCATGGCTCTTATAAACATTTTCTATTTCAAAGTGAGACCAAAGGTTTACAATTTTTCCAGTTACTACTGTGTAGCAGCTTGATGACACCCATCTAGCAGACAAAACTACTAATTCTCAACAGCTGAGTTTCCAGGAAGACCCCCCTCAAATAATCTCCCTTGCTTTTTTGGTGAGGCATGATATATAGCAAACAGAATTATCACTGTTGCACACCACTAAAAAAAAGTTATTCTGATTACCGCTTTTAAGCTTTACAGCTCATAGTCAGATCATAAATAACAATAATCAATGTTATTATTGTAACAATGATTGATTATTGTTTCCGACTGGTAATGAGCTGTGAAGCTTGAAAGCACTAATCGGAATAATTTTTCTATAGTGGTGTGCAACAGTGATAATTCTGTTTGTGATTATAACCACTAACACGTTTCTTAATTAAATTCATGATATATAGCATAGTTTTCCAGAAAGGCGATAACTTATTCATTTCCTCAACATCCCTGACTGCACCACTGATTGAAGTTGTAGCATATGCAGACTTGAGATTAACAATTAAATTATTCGTTTAAAAAACTGGTTAGATTTTTAACTTTATCATTAAATTTTAAAATGGTTAACTTTAATAATTAATAATTGAATTTTTCTGCTAAAAAGTTAATTTTTTTGCTGACCTAGAGGAAGACTACCCAAAATTGTTTTTAAAGTCGACATTGGAGAAAATTTGTTCCAGGTAATCCTAATCTGTATTGGGGTTCCCGCCAGGTTTTCTTTGTCTCCTTGAGAACGTCCGGCTGGTAAGGGTGGTTTTCTGTCTACTGTTTAATTATGTGCAAACCCCTATCCCAGACAAGTAGAGAACACTTCTTTCTTAACTCGTGTCATGACCGAGTACCCTAGCATACTATGGCAGCAGTCGCATATGAACAAAAGCATTTGTCATCAAAAACTTATGTGTTTTAAGAGTTACCAGGTGTCAGATTTTAGCCCGTACGGTCCCACATGCGTGCGTGCACGCATGCACACACCACTAAGAAGTGAATGCTGATAAATCACTTATTAATGGTTTAAAGAGATATAGCCATGAAACATGCACAGATAACAGGGTTTGAAATCATTGGTTAATAGAGATTTTGGTCCCTTGGGTAACTAACAACCTACACAACGACAGATAAACTTAAAATTTTGTTCAGTGTCACTTTTATGTATGTTCTTAATTACCAGTACTCATAAAATAAAACGTGTACAATTCTGGTCGGGCTTCTGTGTACAGAAAATTTACTTTGAATGTTCAGTGTTGTTTGCAAAAAAACGCAAACACAAAGCATAATATATACAAAAATACATAAAATCTTACGTATTTTTTTTTTCAAAATTTCTTGCAATATTCTTAAACATAGAAACAAACTCAGAATAAACAGGAACCACAAAAACCAAATTCAGAGTAATTTTAATTAAATCATTTTATATTACGGAAAGTAAAATAATTACAAAATACGTACAACAAATAATACGTCTAATACACACAAAAAGGAAAAAATTAACATACTGCGTATATGTCTTTTCTTTGCATTTGTAGTCTCGAGCTGTCCCCACCTGGAGATCTATGTAACGGGGAATTAATTCGTGAAACAGGGAATTAGAAAGTCACTTTATAGGCTGGATAATTGTAATTATAGGCCTATAATAAACAATTTCTTATACAAACAGGAGCAGCATTGACAATTAGATATCCAATAACATAATAATGACCAGTAACATGGGCTATCATACTTCCTGACAACTGTCTCTCTCTACGTGGTGTGTGCACCCGTGTGTACGCACATAAATATTTAATCTTAAAATTTTTTTAGTCCACAGTAACCCTACTGTTTCCAGTTTATATTTTTGGTATTTACAGTTTAGTTCCCATTTATAATTTATACTTTTCAGTTAATGTAATCTGTTTTAACTGTTATTTATTGCTTTTATGAAAAAGTCACTTAAGAATGTATACATACAATTTCTGTAATTCTACTATACAAACAAAATTCCACTATCAGAATCCCTGTCAAATTTCTTAGTTTCCTTTGATCAAAGCCACTGATTTCTTGAAAATATAGCTCCATATTTGGATAGTGTGCAGGAATAGTGAACAAAAACAACTATTAAAAAATTTCAAATTAATGTCAACGTTTTCATGTTGAAATTTTTCCACTTCCCATGTATAAATTTGTCAAATTTTCAGACTTCACAATTTGTCAATTGTTTTTATCGTTTTCCTGGATAGAAATTTTATCTTTTAAAAAGAGGACGTCCAGAAAAGAAGACGAATGGTAATACTCATTAAAATTTTCATGTTAGTTAAAAACCGATCTGGTGGGAAGAAAATCAACTAAGGTTCATAAAGCGGGTAATTATTTAGCCTATAGAAAGTGCACAAAATTGCTATAAGTTCTCCATTATGTATCTGTATTCCATTTCAAGTTGCCTACAAAAATGATTTAAAAAATAAATGTTGGATTATTGGATTTTTCTTGTTCATAATGTATTCAAGTATCAGGAATAGGCGATTCACTATTTTCGACTAAGGAACACTTACTTGTAGATAATAGAAAATATGCCTTCTGACACACATTGTAAGACTGTCTACAAATAAATTTAACAAGGCAAATAAAACTGATAGATTTTTGGATAGATTTATCAAATGTGAAGGTGGTAGTGATGGAAGCAGGTAAAATTGCAGAGGCTTAGTTTGTGGTATTTTCATGAAGCAAAAGAAGTTGGAGACTCGGGTCGTTTGCTGAAGAGATTATTTGTAAAGTACAACACAAGTGTGCCCACTGTGAAAGGCTGTTATTTGCTGCTGGACTCGTTTTAGACAACAGGCAAGGAAAATGACAAAAATTTTTAAATACAGCTTCTCTTAACATTTAACAAGTTTTTGCAGGCATAACTGCAAAGTTAAAAATAATTAAAGTTGTCTATAAAATCATTAATTACTTATTTTAATTATTTCAACAACCAAATTAGTTTGCTCAATAACAATAATACAACAAAAATAAAGAAAAACAAAAACGTTTTAACTTTTAATCAGTTAATTAAAATTAACAGTTAATGAAAAACTACAACAGTCACTCGTAATATACAGATACACCTACATGTACAAATAACATGATGTACTAAGTACACTGCAATAACAAAACATTAAAAACTAACAAAATAAAGAATGATATAATCACTCGTAACATACATGAACATTTGAAAATTAACGTGAGATACTAATTTACGTAAAGGTTAATGGTCCCGTGGTCAGATCTCCAGGTGGGGACAGCTCAAGACTACAAATGCAAAGGAAGACATATACATAGAATAGGAATGTGTAGCTTAAAAATCAATGGATTTCATTTGGACTATATGCACATGTGGCTTGGAAACCTAGACTTTGAGGAAATTGGAGAGTAGATAACTTGAAAAGAGTACCTAACGATGAGGTTTTGAAGAGAATGAGTGAAAAACAGATGTCGTTTGGATCCGTTGTGGAAAGGAGAATTAATATTATAGGTAGAAATCAGGACAAATGGAATGTAAACCTTCTGGGACAAGAAATTTGAGTGATCCAATGAAAAAAGTGGCCCTCGTGAAGAGGAGAACAAGCTATGAGTACATAAATCTTGAAGCAAGGACAAACAATGACATTAAGTAGAAATTATGCTATTTATGAAATTTGTATATTGCAGTATTGTATACTATACATTAATGAAATGAAATGAGAGAAATCGAGATATCAGAAGGCGACAGATTGTGGCCAAAACAATTTTACAGACCATAGAAAGCTAACAGACAAGGCTGTGGGTTACCCCACTACTGTTCAAATTACATAGATAAACCGAATCCATGGAAACCAGGAACATGGAATAATATGGAAGCTACTGACGCTTGCTGCTGCATAAGGGCCTTAAGTATTCCATGGACCGAAAGGGTACCTAATGATGACGTTTTGAAGTGAAAAAAACAAAGTTGACTGGGTCCATGTGGAAAGAAGTAATATGGTTGGTCACCACCCTGATCAAGGAGCATAGTTGGAATACACAGATGGGGTAAAAGGAAGAAGGTATGTGCTGCTGATCAAGAGGCTCTACAGAATGGAAGAAATTGCAAGCCCACCAACCTCTGGTGAAAAGACAGGAAAGATCAGTAATGAAGATGAGAAACAAAACAGTTAGTTTTATCACTGACAAATGTTTGTTTTTGTGACTACCAATGGTACCACTAAATGTTTTAGTATAAAAAAGGCACATGTATTGCTAGCGTGCCAGAATATTTTATAGCACAAATTTTGTTAATTAAATAATTTTAATTGTTTTTAGATTTTTTGTATTGGATTACAGTACAATTTTTAATTTGTTCTAATTGTTTTAATGCATATGAAAAACTATTTCCAAAAATGTGGCAGAACGATCATAACTACGTAATGTTATTTTCCTTTTATATGCTTCATTCTAGCACAAGATATTTCAACATTTCTATCTTTCAGATTTGAATTGTTATTCTATTATTTAATAACAATTTTTCTTATCTGTTGTAAATTGTTCCCAGTTATTTCTAGAATATAAAACCTACATAAATTATAAAAAGTTGAGTTATAAAAGCTGTTTATATAGAAGTAACGGTAGTTAATATGCTATGAAGTGGTAGTAATTATTGCATGTTATTAACATATTTGCAGAACACACTTAAACGAAACTGCTCAGTTCACTTAAGGGTGGAAATTATTTATCTTAAGAGTTTCAGTATTCACGATATCTTGAAAACTGTTTCTGTTTACTTACCATTTACTATGTTCAGCATTTTGCAGACACTATTGATTCCATATACAGTGGAACACGTTTAACATGAAATGACGTGGACCAGCTGTTTTTTTTTTTTTTTTTTTTTTTTTTTTCATGTTAACGGACAAAAAGTGAAACAAAATGAGGTACAGAAGTACTGAAGTACAGAAGTACAAAAAATGGTCAAATACTTAAGAGATTACTTACTGAAATGTGTAATAAAATAAATCAAGAAAGAATATTCAAAAGGTACTTAACATATTATGAACATTTTATTTATCCTCCTGGACATTTATACAGTAATTAATTTTTCTTAGTGTAAAGTTATTGTTGTTTTGATAGTTCTTTTTTCACAGTACTAAATTAATATAGATTATTGAACTTTCACTTGTGAAACTTACTTGTACGCGTTTAGGCGTGATGTGCGCCTTCATCAGCGGTATGAGACAGACTGCCAGTAACTCGTAACGGTTTTATTTGGTAGTTGAGTGGGGGTGGTGTGTGGTGGAAGGGGATTGGCGCGGGGATCCGAATTATTGTTTGTTTTATGTATAATTGTGTCAAAAAGTGTGTGATTTATAGTGTAATTGGTCGTCAAGTATGCTGTTTGGTTGTGTTGTATAGCGTTTGTATATTTCATATTGTTCTGCTGTGTTAAAGTTTTCGACTTTTGGGCAAGTAGTGTAATATCTCAGATTAGTATCTATGTTGGTGTAGCTGTGGTTTTTTGTGTTTTGTGTGTGGCAAACGCGGAATGTATATTGTTGTTGGATAAAGCTTTTAGGTGTTCAGAGTAACGAGATGAAAAAGATCTTCCCGTCTGGCCTATGTAGAAACTATTGCAATCAATACAGTTTAATTTGTAAACACCTGCTTTGTTGTATTTGTCTATGTCCGTGTTTGTATCATTGATGTGTTTTTTGATGGTATTGTTTGTTCTGTATGCTACTTTGTACTTGTTTCCTGAATGTGTTGGCGATTTTGTGTGTTGGAGTTATATTATGTAAGTGTGATGTATTTAGTTTGTTGTGTGTTGTTGGTATTTAGTGTTTTGTTTTTGTTTATGATGTGTTTGTGTAATTTGTTTATTAAATTAGGGTTGTAGCCATTTTTTATTGCTATATATTTGATTGTGTTAAGTTCATCGTTATAATCCTGTTTACTTGATGGTATTTTTGTTAGTCTAGGGAGCATATGGTTGAAGGCCTCATGTTTGTGTTGCGTTGGATGGTTTGATGTGTTGTGTATAACCATGTCAGTTGTGGTTGGTTTTCTGTACATTTTATACCCGTGTGTATTGTTTGTTTTGTTAATTGTTAGGTCCAGAAAATTTATACTATTTGTTTTGTTCTATTTCCAGTGTAAATTTTAGTTTGTGGTGTATTGTGTTTATGTATTTGTGGACGTTTTTGACCTGCCTTGTATTGCCATTGAATACAAGTAATATATCATCCACATACCTGTGCCAATAAATGATTTTGTTGGTGTATTTGTTGTTGTTTATTATGTGGTTCTGTTCCATGTTGTGTATGAATATTTCAGCCAGTATTCCTGATATGGGGGATCCCATCGGGAGACCGTCTGTTTGTGTGTATATCTTGTTGTGTGTGAAGTAATTTTTTTCTGTAATTATTTTGGTGAGTGTGATGATCTCATGTATGTGCGTTTCGGGTGTGTTGTTTTGTCTGAGTAAATGTTCTAGTGTTTGTATAGTGTCTTTAATGGGTACATTGGTGTATAAATTGGTTATGTAAAAAGATGCTAATGTTGAATTGTGTGGGATGTGGATGTGTTCGGTTTTCTTTAGTTCTGTGTTGTTTTTGAGAGAAGTACTGTTACTGAGATTAATGTTTTTCCTGATTATTTTGTCTAGGTGTTTTGCAATTTTGTGGGAGGGAGCTTGTGCGTTGTTTACTAAGGGTCTGATGGGAATGTTAGGTTTGTGTATTTTCGGTAAAGCATTTAGTTTTGGGGGGTTAGGTTTGATTTGTTTGAGGTATTTGGTGCTTTCTGGTTGGATTATAACGAAAGTGTATCGGTAGCGGTAGGAACTCGTCATATCATTTCCGTGTCAAGTTCGTCAGCACTCTCATCATTTTCAGTTTTCAGCTTGCACTATTTCTACGATATCACCGTCTGTTAATACGGGAGCTGTAGTTACGTTTTTGTCGACAGACATCTACTCATTAGAGAAACAAAACATTTAATGCTGATACGCGATTAAACATTTCAGACAGGGTAGGCCCAATTTCAGTTTCTTCGCATTTGGTTTGTTTAATCTCTGAATTCAAAATGAATCGAGCATGAAACAATTTTCAATAGTTTTATGTGTCACGAGGTTCCATGCTGTTCGCAGCAAATTACAAGCGTCCAGTAAATTTATACAGAAATTGTTTTTCACCTCTATAGCGGCCAAGTATTTCCTCTGAAGTAATTTTCTATACTAGAATTTTAAATTCTGAATAATACCTTGATCGCAAGGTTGTAGGACACTAGTCGTGTTCGGTGGAAGAAAATCGAGTTTAACTGCCGTCAGTTCTACGTCACTCGACTGGGCAGGACAGTTATCAACAATTAACACAACTTTTCTCTTCTGAGAAGCGAAATGTTTTTCTAACGAAACTAACCAGTCGGTAAATATTGTAGACGTCTTCCACGCTCGTTTGTTACCTGTATATTCTACTGGTAACTTTTTAACATTTTTAAAACAGCGAGGCTTTAAACTTTTACCTATAACAAGTAACGGAAGTTTTTCTGACCCATCAGCATTACAGCCTACCCATCACTGTCACTCTCTTTGGACTTTTTACCGCCAGCGCATTGTTCACCTTTAAATGAAAGTGTTTTATCGGGCATGAAACGGAAAAATAGTCCTGTTTTATCCCCATTGAAAATATCTTTTAGTGGGTAGTCTTTTAAAATTGCAACCAAGATGATGTCATTTCTTGTGATACCTCTCTTGACTCGCCACAGATGTTTTTGTACGTTATACAGTTTCGTTTTTTGAATCTTTCTAGCCAAGTTCATCTCTGCAGCAAAAACGTTTGCTTTCTCCATTAGCCGTGGTTCAGAAATAGGAGCATCTTGTAATCTCACTTGCTTAAACCAGACAAGAAGAGCAGCTTCCAAGTTTTCGTGGTTAGCCTTACGGAAACGTTTTCTATCTGGTTCAAACTTGCTCGACTCGTACAGCTCTAAAATTTCCACCACACACCACCTCCACTTCACCTTCCACACAACCGTTACAAAATGCTGGCAGTCTGTTACCAAAGCTGAAGAAGGCGGATACTAAGCCGAAACGCGTCCGATAAAATAGTAAGTTTTTCACATGAAAAAAGTTCATTTTTAGTTAAGTCTAAAATTTTATCTGTTTTTTTATTATGGTAGATAACGAGTTTGGTATACAGAATTTTTTACAGATCTGTTTTACATAGAATACCCTCGTTAACAGCTTGGAGGAGTTCAATTTTCATTTTTAATGATATGGAATTTTGTTTATACGCACTTTCTTATCCATTTTTTACACTTTGATACTGCAAAAACAAAATTTACAGAATCGTAACCTCACTTAGCACCTGTATGACGACCATAAAAGACTAAAAATAAATGCATAAACAGCTACGGTACTGTAAATCTTACAGCTGAGTAAATTTTTTCACAAAACGTTATCCGTAAAGTACTGCGAACACCACCACACGTACAGAATACTGTAAATGGACTGAACTCGCTAACTTCGCAACAAACTGCACCCTGTAATGTAACGGAATGACAGTGTATTCGGGGAAATGAACAACACATTTGGTACGGAGGTAAACAACTTGGTACTGTACTGTATACAATAGCAGGTATAAAGATGTAACATACCAAGCAGCTGTTTATTCTTTACACCTACACGTAGCACAGATTTCTTTACATTGGGACATTGCTTACACGTTTCAGGGCGTCCATGTATGGGTTTATTTATTATGCAGCTAATGAAAAGCCAGCAAAAATTTCGTGTTAAGCGATATTTTGTAGGTTAAACCATCGTGTTAACCTTATAAACTGTAACTGAAAAGTACATACAGCAATTGAGACCCGAGTCACATTTCGTGTTAATGGTGGTTTTCGTGTTAAATGTGTTCCACTGTAATTTGTTTTTGTTAACACTTCTTTAACAAATAATTTGCAATAGCCTATCAGTTTTTGTTAAACATACTTTATTACCATTTTACTGGCAAAAATTAAAAAAAGTAGTTCACTGGTAAATAAATTAAAAACCACAATCATTATTCCTTTATTAGCTGCTTGTACAAAAAATACACTTTGTTAACAATTACAACTATTAAAACAAGTTACATAAACTTAAAATGGATATAAAAAAAATTATATAAACTTGTAATTGACATAATCTGTGAATGTGACAGGATTATTACTATTTACTTTATAAAAATAGTAACAAAAATAAAGTTGAAAACCCACTACCGGTAATATAATTATCTATGATCCCTCAAGGGTTGAAGTGAAATTCTGAAATATTAACAAAACAGTTCTGCTAGAGATTTATAAATATTCCAGCATTACACAGACTTCTATTATTTCATGAGAATTATAATTCTTCTATTATTTCTGGTATTATTATTATCATTATTATTATACTCTGGGGGAGGGCAAAGAATTAAAAATACGATTTATATAATTCTGTGCATTAAGATTTTCTAGTCAAATACTTAACATATGTTCAGATAAAAGTCTGATCTATAGATATTCAAAAGCCGTTACCAGAAGAGAAAATATAAATTATCAGTAGAGGGTTAAAAGTTATTTTTTTATTTCGTAGTATTAAGCAGCAGTGTTTTTAATATTGGGCGTTTTCACACTAGCTGACACGACGTCGACACAGCACCGACACGATATCGGCACGTTATCGGTGGGAACAAAAAGTAAAGAAATGTTATGGAACCGTTTCACACTCACCGACATGTCGGTACGGGTCGGTGTAGGCACCGACGTGTCGGCGGACAGCAGCTCTCCCATCTTGGTCGGCGCTCTGTTGTCACCGACAGTTCACTCTGCCTAGCACATTACTTTAGGTCAGTAGTTGAATATTTTGAGAAAATGACTACTTTTAAGTATGACATATTGATTGAACTTGTTGAGACGAAGCCTTGTTTGTGGGACAAGACAGAGGAAGGAAATAAAAATATTTTGATAATATCTGACAAGTTAACTGAAATATAATCAAATGTTTCTTTTCTCATTCGAAAAGATCGAATAAAACTTGTTAGGATCTAAAACCAGCTTGTCAAATAAGGTGTAGTATGCGCCTTCTACACAGCGAATTTTAATAATCGGGTGAACCCAATACTTCCTATCTACTTTTCGTCTTCTCCGTCTTAAATATAACAAATATAGTAAATACAATCTTCTGTTGAATTCAGCCATTTGTATAAACTACACTCACTACGGCCGATATGTTGACATCTATCGTCTTGAGTGTGAAAGTTCCTTCTCGATATCGTGTCGGTGTCGGATTGGTGTCGTTGTAGGGTCGATGTCGGGTTGGTGTCATGTCAGCAAGCATGAAAACGCCCATTCATTGGGCATTTTCACACTTACCGACATGACACTAACCTTACAACGACACCGAGCCGACACGATATCGAGAAGGTACTTTCACACTCAAGACGACAGATGTCAACATATCGGCTGTGGTGAGTATAGTTTATACAAACGGCTGAATTCAACAGAAGATTATATTTACTATATTTGTTATATTCAAGACGGAGAAAACGAAAAGTAGATAGGAAGTATTGGGTCCACCCAATTATTAAAGTTCGCTATGCAGAAGGTGCATACTACACATTATTTGATAAGTTGGTTTTAGATCCTAACAAGTTTCTTCATATATTTCTTTACAGCTCTTATGGTGAAGAATTTTATTTTTATTTCCTTCATCTGTCTTGTCCCACAAACAAGACTTCGTCTCGACAAGTTCAATCAATGTCACTATGTCATACTTAAAAGTAGTCATTTCACAAAATATTCAATTACTGACCTAAATTAAATTAATGCGCTAGGCAGAGTGAACTGTCGGTGACTACACAGCGCTGACCAAGATGGGAGAGTTGCTTCCCGCTGACACATCGGTCCCTGCACCGACCCGATACCGGCATGTCAGTGAGTGTGAAACGGTTCCATTACATTTCTTTACTTTTTGTTCTCATCGATAACGCGCCGATATCGTGTCGGTGTCATGTCGACGTCGTGTCGGCTAGTGTGAAAATGCCCATTAACATTAATAATACTCCTGGAAGAAGAAGAAGAAGAAGAAGAAGAAGAAGAAGAAGAAGAAGAAGAAGAAGAAGAAGAAGAAGAAGAAGAAGGAAAGAAGAAGAAGAAGAAGAAGAAGAAGAAGAAGAAGAAGAAGAAGAAGAAGAAGAAGAAGAAGAAGAAGAAGAAGAAGAAGAGAAGAAGAAGAAGAAGAAGAAGAAGAAGATAGAAGAAGAAGAAGAAGAAGAAGAAGAAGAAGAAGAAGAAGAAGAAGAAGAAGAAGAAGAAGAAGAAGAAGAAGAAGAAGAAGAAGAAGAAGAAGAAGAAGAAGAAGAAGAAGAAGAAGAAGAAGAAGAAGAAGAAGAAGAAGCAGAAGAAGAACGAAGCCAGTAAGAGAAGAAGAAGAAGAAGAAGAAGAAGAAGAAGAAGAAGAAGAGATTTCTGTCAAGTATTTCAGTTTGTTAATTGTTCAAGCCGGGGTCAATTAAGACAACCGATTAAAGATACCTAACTCTGATATCATTAGTTCTAATTTCTGAGGCATTCTTCAAATTATTCTCACACTCATAGTCTACATGTACACACTGTTGGATCCACCTGAGAAAAAACTATGATTATATAACAATTAATATGACCTAGGTTTATACTTATACTGTATATGCTTATACTTATACTTACATAGACCTATATAATATGACCTATCCTAATATATGCAAATCACACAGCTTACACAAATCATAATTGCATGCACAATAGTACTGTAAAAACATTTTAGAAAACAAATTATATAAAATTTTGGTTACAACATAACAAAAATAGTACCAATAACATAATGTAAAGTAATATTCGAACAAAATGTTATTATCTCAGACAAAATTTATGTATCTTGCTGGTACAAAATGCTCGTTTTCTTCAGTTATCATGTTCCCACAGTATTCGAGACACATGGTTACAGTTTTAAGGCAATAATAATATACAAGAAGAGGTAATGGAGCTCTATTCAGTAGTGAAGCTGCTTTCTGAAGATACTGTCAGTGCTTCAGACACATTCATGTGTTTTAGTAACTGCTTACTGTTTTCACACAACTGCATTATCTCCTACAACATAAACAACCACATTTTACATTATAAATTCAATATGTTTCAATTGAAGTATACTTGATATATGCATACATACAGTTAATTAGTTCCCCCCTCCAAACAATCTGAAGTTTTAATATACCATAGTTCTAAAAGAAATATTCACTGGAGGAATGTGCCATAATAATCAGTACACGTTTTTATAAAACACCCCTAAATTTTTAAAACTTACAATGTTACAATTGAAACAAGATTTCTAATAATTCCAAAAATTATGTTTTTAATATAAACCAACGCATGTGTTGGTTTATACACACATGCGCAATGCAAATGACCTTAAAATTTCAATAATTTAAAAAACATATTTTGCACAAAATCTTCAAAATAAAAAAAAACCTGTCACTTAGATTACTTGGGAATAAAGCTTACCTCTACATGAGTGAATGAATGGCAATAAATTCTATAACTTTTTTAAGTCATCTATAAATGTTATTTTATATGGAACTATTGCATTAATCGTCAGTACAGAATTAATGTAGCTTCAGCTCTGAACTAATGTAGTTCAGTTTTGAACTAATGTAAAAAGACTTCAGTTCTATTGTAGCTCTAACAGAAGTGAAACTTTAAAATGTATATGAGAAATAAGCAATTTTGTATTGTATTCTATACAGTATGTAGATTGGCATCTGATAGGCCTACATCAGAGATCATTATTTTGTAATGCATTAAATAAAAATATTCTCCACCTTATTTAGGCCACTTTCACAAATGTAAGAAAACAAAGTACTAAACATAACTTTCACTTAAGTAGAAAATTCTGTAATTTTCTTTTGGTTTAAGGAACTAAACCTGACTGACAATCTGATATTGTTCCAGCGTTGCATAAACATTACGTTGGTTGGCATGGCAACATTTGAGTGTGACACAAGGTCTGTCTTCAAGATTATCATCAGGTTGATCATAGACCATAGAGACAATGTCTTCATCACTGTAATCTTTATAACTGATGTTGTCAACTGCAATCCACTCTTGAAGACAATTTTCCCTTGAATCTTTGCATCCTGGGATTTGTTGAACAAGCTGAAGATGGTCATCGTTTGATGTTTAATCAGGGGGAGTAGTTTCTTGAAATGTGAGACTTGCCCACAGTTTTTTTTTCATGATTTTTGAAGCCGTTTACTAGAATTGTTTGAAACCGTTTTCTAGAATTGTTTGAAACCTCAGCTACCTAGTAGATGACATCTTTTTATGGTTACTTTCTTCAGATTATTTAAGATGAAACTGTCCTCCCTTTCAATTATGGTTCGTAGAAATATTTTTTGGTAATTTAATTTTATGTTCTCCAGCACATCATGATCCTTAAGTTGGAAGAGTGAGGTAACAATTGGTGGCAAAAATTTGTTCTTATATCTCCATTCACTAGCTGCATACCCAAGGGATGAGATGGAGCACTGTCAGTCAAACGTAAAGCTTTATTTGGCAGTCCATTTTCTTCACTGAACTTTCTAACTGAAGGAACAAATTATTTGTGGACCCACTCCTTAAACAAATCACTTAAGTATAAGTTCACATGATCTCATTTGTGCTCAAATTTTCTACGGCTCGTTGGCTTTTCAAATTTTCCAGTTACCATGAGTGGTAATTTGTTGCCATGAGGTTGCTACAGGCTAAACCATTGAGACGTTGTTTATCCGTCTTAAAAACCTGGGGCAGACTTTTCCACTGTTGAAGCAAGACTTTTAATAGGATGTGATTTGAAATTCAGTCCAGTCTCATCAGTGGTGCAAACTTGCTGTGGCGAGTAATTTTCTGATGAAAACTCCAAGCTCATTTAGGTATGTATTTGCAGCGGCATCATCAGATAATAATTTTCCTCTTGATTATCATAGTTGATAGGCCCTGTGTCTCTTTTTTATTGGGCAAACCAAACATCACTAGCTGCAATTCCTTTTCTTGTATCGAAGGGTCACTAAAAGGTACGCCTTTTAGTCTTTCCTTAGTAAACCAAAAGAAAATCGCTTCGTCAATTTTTTCATACACAGAGACTGTGGTGTTGTGGCACGGCTGTTTTTTCACTCATTGTATTACAAAACTGTTGAATTTTTCCACAATTTTCGCAGATCACTAACATTGACTTTCCTGATGTCAAATTCAATAACCAATTTGGTTGGCTTTCCCCCTTGCCCAGTCCCTTAAGCACTTTCAGTTTTTCTTTTAATGTACATGAGCTATGTTTTTGTTTGCTTGGCACTGTACTACACAACCAAACACTAGATCTGTTCACTTACATTCACAACGAAAATGAATAAACACTTGCTTAACTAAAACTCAACTTGATTTATTCTGTACGGACTACTCAGTAACAACTAACAACTACCCATACAATAGGTCAAACTCCGATGAACTAGGACACATGCACTGCTAATGAACACCTGCTCTTCCATTTTTAATACTATGTCCCCATAATTCAGACTCACTAAAACTCAAGGTCAGTACCCTTGTGCAACTGTCTCATCACTACGTTATGTTGCTGGGTGATGCAAATACAGGGCTTATTTATGCAATTAAATTGTGCAAAAATTGACAAACTGTACATTACATGTTTCAAATAATCAGGTAATCCATTTCCAAATCCGAACAGGACTGGTTTGGATTACTGGGGTTCTACTGTGCATTATGCTGAGAGTGATGCAATTGTCACCAGCTATCAAATCCTACCTCTTTAAACAGCTTGAACCAGCTAAGTACACTGCAGGGTACCGACATAAAATTTAATCATTTCAAGGGATTATTATACACCAATATTTGCAATCAGTAAACAAAAATTTTTGCTGCTTATTAAAAATGAATCATTTATAATATGGAACTTACCACAGGAAGCACAACAGATGTTTCCATGCCTAAGGCTTTGTTACACTTAGAACACCACATAAAGTTTAAACATGAGACTACATTCCCACAATTGCAGTGAATCCATGTTGACTCAAATGAATTATTCGCAACAACCATTTGTAATGGAAACGCAAGCTCCTGCATATGTGGCCAGTGTCGCTTGCATGGTTCACAATTACAATGATCTCTTTTTAGAAATTCCATCTCTATTGGAACTGCCATATTGTAAATATAGTCCCTCCCAAAATACGATTTTTTAAAATTAACTGTAATTTTGTCACCTTTTTTAATACTGTGCACAGCTCGGGATATTAATGTTGTCCCATTATAATACCTAAAGTTAACATAAAACATACAACATTTTAAAATCAGTGTGGCAATACATAATAAAGCATGGTTGTAAAAACATGTTCAGAACATAAAAAAAGCAATTTAAGCATACTCTCAATCTAAATTTTGTTTTATTTCAGGAATATAATTTCTCCTTGAATGATTTATGTAATACAATATTCATTATTTTGACAAAAGTAGTTACACACAAAAGATAACAAATTTAGTTATCATAGTAACTATATATTTAACTTTGTGGTCAGCACACTTGTAGACACTGTATGATCCCTGGGTGTTTTAATGAAAACAAACGTTTTCTCTGAATAATGGTATTTAATATGCACACTTGTATAGGATAATGGAACTTATAACAATATTTATATTTAATCATTTTCAATACTAAAAACCATTTGACATGCATTTTAAAAAATAAAGCCTCTATATCAACTTCCACTTTTTTCACATAATGAGTTGTGTTGTTGGTACTGGATGGGACAGTGCTGTCAGCCTACCTGCTTGTCACCTTCACTTCGAGAAAGGTTACTTTTATGGTCACTAAAAGGTGCATCTATTGTTAAGAGGGATTACAGCAGAGTCCTTGTGACAGCCCCAATTGAGTGCAATTTTATTACCTTGCATATAACTTTAGTCCCTTCAAAATATTCATTTTATTATTTTATAATAATAACAGTACAATGATTGTAGAAAACTATGTAATATAGTAATTTTAATATTACAGACCAGTTATATGAAATTAATAAGAAAAATGCATAATGAATTATGATTATTATTTAATCGTAGGCCTAATTTTAGCATTAAAAGAATTATTTCATTTTTTGGTAAGTGGAATTTCATTTTATCCATATAGCATTAATAAACAAATAAGTTGCATAGACTCCGACTATGTGAATAGTCACCGTTTACAAAAATTACACAAAATACACTAAATGAAGTGGAGTTAACAGGTGCACAACTGAATTATTAATTTATCCTCATTAAAATTGTTTTAAAACAAAACAAAGAAAATACTTTTCTTAATTCTTCATAAATTAGACATGTATACTACTAAATTGTACAATCTTATCATAAACAAAAACAAAGAACTATTTTCTTAAAATTTAGTAATTGGTAAAATGAAACTATATTCTAATATAATTAAATCACTACCGACTCAGAACACAAGGGTTTTCATGGGTAAAAATGTAAAAGTTTTACCTTATAGCCTGAACCAGTTTTTGCTTATTACAAGCTTCATCAGAGGCTGCTACTGGGAATCTTGTTCTTGGCGATGGCGTCGACTTTTGAAGGATTGATGTGTGTGTGTGGTGTGATATGTTCGAATAATGCATATGATCTGAATTGTCTGTTCATTTAGGATGTCGTTTTTATGTGCTTTTGTGTGTTTGTATATTTCCAATTGTTCAAGAGTGTCTAGTTTTCGGCCTTTTGTGTGTACGTGTAGAATATCCATGTTATTTTCGATGTTTTTGTATATGTGGTTTGCTTCAATGAGGTGGTTTGCAAAGGCGGATTCGGTAGTGGAGTGAAGTGCCTTTGTGTGTTCAATGTATCTTTGTTTGAAGCTACGTCCTGTTTGGCCTATGTAGAATTTGTTGCAATCTGAGCAATTTAGTTTGTAAACACCAGGTAGATCGAATTTGTTTTGTGCCTTGTGTGCGTATTTTGATAGTGTATGTTCTGTTTTGTTTGTAGTTTTGTATGAAATTTTGTATCCTGCTTTTTTTTGAATTTTTGGGCTTTTTTTTCAGTGTGGTTATTGATGTATGTTAGTGTTATGAATTTGTTGTTTTCTCTCTTTGTCTGTTGTTTATTTTGTGTTTTGTGTAGGACTTTATTGACTATTGTTCTGTTGTATCCGTTGGATTCTGCTTGATATTTTATCGTATTTAGTTCGTCTTTGTAGTCTTTTTCATCTAGTGGGATGTTGTTAAGTCTTTGTATCATAGTTCTGAAGGCAGCTAGTTTGTGTTGTATTGGGTGATTGGAGGAGTTGTGTATTAGTGTGTCAGTTGTAGTGGGTTTTCTGTATACATTGAATTTGTGTCTGTGTTCAAATTTTGTGATGGAGAGGTACATGAATTTTATGCTATTGTTGTACTCGTATTTGGCAGTGAAGGTTATGTTTTTGTGTATTTTGTTTATGTGGGTTAGTTACTGTTCACATTGTCTTTTGTTTCCCCTGTATAGAATTATGATGTCATCAACATATCTGTGCCAATATAGTATTTTATGTGAGTGTCTGTCATTGTTTGTGAGGATTCTGTTATTTCTGTGATAAGTTCTTCTGGTGTGTTGTTCTGTTTGAGTTTGTTTTGTAGGATGGTGATTATTTCAGAGATGGGAATGTTTGAGTACAGGTCTTTAATGTCAAAAGAGGCTAGTGTGACAATATAGGGGATGTGTATGTCTTTTATTTTTGTTACTAGGTCTGTGTTGTTTTTTACTGCAATGTTGTTGTCTAGTTGTGTCTGTTGTCTGATAATTTTGTCTAGATGTTATGCGAGTGTGTAAGCAGGGACATTTCAGTAATTGATAATGGGGTGAATCGGGATTTCTTCTTTATGGATTTTAGGAAGTGCTTGAAGGTAGGGGCTGCTGGTCGGATTTGTCTCATGTAGGGCTTTTGTTTGTTTGTCATTATGTGTTTGGCTGTGTTGATTAGCTGTTTTACTGTGTTAATAATTCAAATCACATGCATTACTCGAACATATCACACCCCACACACACAACATCGATCCTTCAACAGTTGACACCGTTTGCCAAGAACAAGACCGACAGCGCTCCCAGTAGCAGCCTCTGACGAAGCTTATAATAAGCGAAAACTGGTTCACCCTACAAGGTAAAACTTTTACGTTTTTACCCATAAAAAACTTTGTGTTTTGAGTCGGTAGTAATTTAATTATATTTAGTTAATAAATGGACACGTCATGGACAACAAAATCCAAGAATTAATATTCTGTGATCTAAAATTACATTTATAAAAGAACATTTACATTACATTTAATTTTCAGTGAACATTCAATTAATAGTCAAATCTAATCAATGTTTAATAAATAAATTAAAGATGTTTTAAATACCTTCACGCAGTTTCAATGAAGCAATAAATTCATTTTAAAGTAAAAACTTACAGAATACTGCATTTTCATACATTAGTATAATGATTACAATATACTGTTACGACATTACAGAACATTCTACGTATTTCTTGGCTATTACAGTGTAACCAGCTGTAATGTTGTGTGCATACATGCTTCTTAACAGGTGTTAACGAGATTGTTCCAGACTCACCAGTCTGCACGCGCTGTATTCAAGGCCGCAAGCAATTACGCTCTAATGTTGACGCATATATGGATTATTCTGGAATCTCAGTGGGGTATAAATATAGACATTCAGCGATGCTTAGTTTTAGTTTAAGTGGCGACTTATTCCAGTGCAGTTCGAAGCATTGTGGCGAAGTGTTACGTGATTTATAAGATTATAGTGCAAGACTATTAACTGACATTTATTATTGTGTGTGAACAATTTTTATTTGATCTGTTGTAAGAGACTATCTTGTTGGTTACAAACTATTTAATTGTGATAATTAAAGCTGGTGATTAGTGATATAACTGGTGTCTTGTATTTTGTTTTCCACTGTAACTTACAGCAATCAAGGAGACCGTCATAACAGTGGTGAAAGTAATTGTAATTAATCTCTAAACAAGGATACCAGTCAGACAATGGAAAATTTCCAGGTGCCACTGCTGCAGACGGAAAAACGCAGACAGGAGGTGGAAAAGCGGAAAACCGACAAGATGAAAAATGCAGGGAATAAAGAGAAGAGGCTAAAGAAAGACAAAAAACACTGTTACTTGAGTCAGAAGGACGACAGGCAGAAGAAAGTAAGCAGCTAGCAGATAAAACGGAAGCTCTTTTTGAAGCTATGCAAAAACAATTGCAAGAACATACTATCGCAGAGTTGGGTCTCCTACGTGGTGACTTAGCAGAATCACACTGTGATCTGAATGGTCAAGAAGCAAGATTGTCTACAGTCGAAAAATCTGTATCAAATATAGAACAATATCAGAAAAAATATCTGCAGTGGAAGACTCAATTACAAACGTAAGAAAACAAATTAAAAATGAAGTCAAGCAGTTCATGAAGACACAACCAAAACAAATTTCTGAACAGACTGTACCAATGATAAAGACACAGAAAATAAGACAACAGAGAAGTCACTTTACCTGCAGTTGGGACAGTTCATGTCAAGGCTCCAATCTTTGACGGAAGCACACGCTGGACAATGTACATTAGGCAATTTGGAGCTGCTGCATGTGCAAATAATTGGACAGATAAAGAGAAGGCAGTTTCACTCGTTCTCGCTTTAAAAGGACCTGCCGCAGAGCTACTACAGAAAGCGCTACCTGACAGCTAGAACACCTACGCTGAATTGATAAAAGCTCTAGAATTAAGGTAACAAGCATTCTGGGGAGAGTCTTCCAGAGTTTGAAGCAAGTATCTACAGACTAATTAGACTGGCCTATCCTGAGGCACCAGAAGATTTTTGAATGAGGTTTGTGGTGCAGACATTTGTTGATGGCATCGGAGATTATGAACTTCACCAAGTGTTAAGAATGGCAAGACACCGAAATAGCTCAGAAGCTCTTGTTCACACCTTAAGAGTTTGAAGCTGCCACGTCAGCGTCCCGCTACATTAATGGGTTTAAGCCATCACATTGTAGCCAGAAGATTCCAGCATCACATTGCCATTATGATGGGTGCAGAAAAACAATGTTGTCGGACAAACAATTCAGAAGTTCAAGTGTTCCACGAATTCAAAGAGCTGGAGAATTATCTTTCTCAAGTAGACCAGCTACGTAGATCGCCTGGCCAAGTATTACTTCAGAGATGGTTTACCAGTTCTGGAAAAAGAGACTAAAGGGGGGGGCCTTACAGATTACTGTATTTTCATACATTAGTATAATGATTACAATATACTGTTACAACATTACAGAACATTCTCCGTGTTTCTCAGCTATTCCAGTGGAACCAGCTGTAATGTTGTGTGCATACGTGATTATTAATAGATGTTAATGAGATTGTTTCAGACTCACCAATCCGCGCGCGCTGTGTTCAAGGCCACAACCAATTACAGTCTAGTGTTGATGTGTATTATAGATTATTCTGGAATCTCAGTGGGGTATAAATATGGGCATTCAGTGGTGCTTAGTTTTAATTTAAGTGGAGATATTGTACCATCATCATCTTAATCTTGTTTGTTATGTTTGTTGATTGAAAGCCTCTCTTTGTTGGTGCTAATTTGTAATAAAATTAGATTACAAATAAAATATATTGTGTTGTAGTTGTCTTTACTTACTGCTAATGGTTTGGTTAATTAATGGTTTAATTATTAAATGATTTTCTGGTTACTTCAGTTTATCAAAATAATTAGAATTATGCCCTTGTGCTCACTGGTATGTAACTAGATTGTTCTAAATTTCTTTTATTTATTTTTTTTTAATTACTTGAGATATTAAAAGTTTGTATTAATGATTATTTGTAAGTTTTATATAATCTATTCTCTTTATCTTATTAGAGTTCACTGACCTAGTTAAATCGTTTAAATAGCACGGGTTGCTCCAACATAAGTGCTGCCAACTTATTCTTCTGGAGTTAAAGTAAACACTAATGTTCAAAGTTGATTATATACTGTTAATTATTATAAAATAATACGTCACACACCATTAATTCTTTTCACTTTTTCTTTTATTTTCTATTAAAATTTTATTCTCCTACCATTAAAATCATGAAAATTTCTCATATTATGAATTAACCAGGCTTGCTGTATTGATAGCTGAACAGTTGGTAGCACGAGTTCAAAAATCTCAGAGATGTAGCCTATTGTTTATGTTTTGAAAATATAACACTTATGAGTTCTTTTGACCACAATAATCAACAAAAATGCCTTTTTTGAAGAACAAAACATTGCAATATAAAATTAAATATGATATTATAAAACAATAAAGTAAAATCTAAAGTGACGAACAGTTCATATTTCGGACAGTGTCCGGTGTTGGTGTTAACCTAGTTTGGCTAAGTTATTTAGTTAACATTGAATACTAAAACAAAATACAATAGTTAAACATGAAATAATATTAATAGTGTTAGTGTTTATCTACAGTGATAATATAAACATAAGTTCACAAGTGTTTATTACAAGTTACTATGGGATTGTGATAATTAATTATTAAGTTCGTTATAAATTCTCAAAATAAACACTATACTTCCCTTTTATTTATATTTTCTTTATAATTCACTGTTATTAATTATTCACTGTAATGTCCTTTAATGATTAAAACCACTTCACTACGCTTGATGTTCACTGTTGGGTTACGTTCCCATTTGTAGGTTAGACTGTTGGTTTGTTTACACTGCGCATAACCTCAATCAGGATCAAGACTTTGGGGACAAGACTATTTACATTTTTCGTGTCACAGAGGAGGCGTTCTTTACTGTATGATGACCGGCGAAAGACGATGCGTTAGCGTTGCATTATTCACCTGACCGGTGAAGGATTCTGATTGGCAGAATTATTAAACATTTTCGTTTTTAATCACAAAAATTCTGTTTTCTGGTTGATGCTCACCAACAGACGCCAAGTTAAGCATCCCTTTTTTGATCAAATATATTAAAAAATCTTAGGAATATAACAATGATATCACCATTACACACCATTTTTTATGCTGATCATTTTGATACCTTTTAAGGCATGGTTCTGTTCAGTAATAATAAAATAACAATTTTCACAGATTGATTTAGTCTAGTATTTTCTATAAAATATTAATTTTTCTGTTCCATCATTTAATTCTTAGTTGTACAATTGGTTTTACTTTAACATTATATGGTTTAACAATAGTAATAATAATTATAAACATCAATTTATTATAAAAACCTAGTACTGTATTGCCATCTAGGCCTCATCATGGGCATGCTCATTGGGACCTTAATTCCTTTCTCAAACTAAAATTACTTAATTCTACTGCAAAGTAACAACTCTTAGTTATCACTTATGATCTACTTGAACTTTTACAATATATTTTATACTTCACTACAAGCTTTTTTCCTTGTACTGTCCCTTATAAACTTCCACACTGACAACTTATTACTTACTTTATGCCTGGTCAATCCTTGACATTTCTCATTATTACTTTCTTAGTCCACTCACATACATTATTTTATAATCTATACTATATCATTTACCAGGTTTTATTTACATAAATTGTTATCATTTTTCCTACCCAGTACATGTAGGTTTTTGTCTCATCAGTTTCTTACTATTTACATTATTACTTACTTCCTAAACATCAATAGTTAATTATAATTGACTTATTTATTATTCTGTTTGTTGCTCATACTTTTTATCATGAAACTATTTATCTTACTTTCTTCTTTATTTCTTTGTCTTGTTTTAACATAGACATATGGTGCATAACCTAACTTACATCATTACACTTTTATATACAGTAGAAGCCCGATATAGCGCGGTTGTCGGGTGACATACTTTCCCCCGCGTTATAGGCGTAACCGCGGTATATCGGAAGGTGACCTGTACAGTGACAAATGATGGGGAGGGAGGACCAGGAAAAGGCTACAGCATAATGCACTACTATATACTGTACGTAAATTACGTCACCAAATGTAGAAATAAAAAATAAGAAAACTGTATTTTAATCCAATACGTATTTTAATCTATTTTAATCCAATGGAATATAAAATACACTATTTATACATTGCTCACTTGACCTACTGTAGGCCTAATTGTTGGTCTTAAAAAAGTCCGTAATTGTTGTTTGACGGGATAATGCACAGCGTTTATTTTCCGCGTATTGTTTTATAAACGCGAGGTGCAGCAGATGAACATTATTAGATTCACTTTGCCTCTCCATCCACGAAATTAATTTGTTTATGTGTATTATCACTTCACTAACATTTGGAATAACTTCTTTCACTTCCACCCCATTTTCATTTCCATCATCGTCATCGTCTTCTTTTTCTTCGCAATTTGTATTTCGGACTGCATCGATGATATCTTTATCTCCTATACATTCTGTAACTGGCTCACCATTGTCAACTTCTGCCCAGTCATTCAAGTCATCTAGAGTGAAGTTGCAATGCAGAGCACTACTCGCAGACTGTACATCACTATTAGTGAATCCGGCAACAGAGCAATTTCCATCGGCGATGTTTTGTTCAAAGAAACATTTCTTCCAGCAATTCTGAATCGTAGCCATACTAATACTTTCCCATGCAAGACCTATTGAATACGCAACTGTTTTCAGGTTTATTGACTTAAGGTAAATTTCCATTTCCTCATCAGAATTCACTATAGCACTCAGAAGTTCACGGCGGTAATGCGCTTTAAATGCTTTTATGATGCTTTGATCTAATGGCTGGATCAGTGCTGTAGTGTTTTTCGGCAAGAACATGACTCCGATTTTCCCATCTCTTGACTGTAGCATATCAGCAGGTGGATGTGCTGGACAGTGGTCAAGGGTCAGTACAGCTTTTTCTTCGAGGTTGAGTGACCGCAGGTGGCTTCTCACAGATGGAACAAATTCTTCATGGAACCATTTACCGAAAATATCACTTGTCATCTAAGCATTTTTTGTATTACGATATGTGATGGGTAATGAAGTCATGTTAACATGTTGAAAGCATCTAGGATTTCGGCTTTTCCCTATACAGAGAGGTTTAACTTTGTGGCTGCCTGATTTATTTGTGGCAAACAGGAGGGTAACTCTATCCTTATTTATTTTTAATCCAGATTTATTTATTGAATTATTCACATCCAGAGTTCTGGTAGGAAGCATTCGAAAATACAGAGCAGTTTCATCACAGTTATACACTTGATGGTCATTTAAATCGTTATCGATCATTACTTTGTTTAATGCCTGAGGAAAAAGTGCTGCAGCTTCACTGTCACATGATCGTGCTTCCCCTTCAATGCTTATCTGACTTATACCATGATGAGATTTCCATCGCAAAAACCACCCATCAGATGCATTAAAGTCACTGTTGCCATGTAAATCACTATGGAATTTCACAGCTTGAGCTCTAATAACTGGTCCTGACAGTGGCACACCTTCACTTCGTTTTATTAAAAACCACCTGTACAGACACTCATCTAGTTCACTATCCTTACCTACTTTAGTCTTTTTTCTTTGCAACCCCACTTCACTTTCAACTGTGTTCACAAAACTTTTAAGCAATTATTTTGAGATTATCACTCACAGAATATGCTTTTCTTTTCTGCGACATCACAAAACTCTACACTATGCGAATTTATGACAAAGACTATACACTTTGATAAGATAATATCAGAGTATGATCTTATACTGTACTGTAATATGAGGGAGAGAAGGGATTTAGTTGGCTGCTTGCCTTGGCATGAATTCTTAGAAACGTAGAGACTGTAAATAGCTCGGGCAATTGTTTATGTCTACAGGTACACTTGAACTGGCAATTCTGGCTGTTGTTTACAACGCCGTTTCCAACAACAAGCCTTTGTTTACAATAAACGCAACGCATTCCAATGTTGTGGCTACGGAAGTCACGATAAACAATTCATAATTTACTCACTCTCTACAAGTAAGAATTTTCGCTAATAACGGGCGACATACTCTTCACCGCGTTATATCCGAATCCGCGGTATATCGGACCGCGCTATATCGGGCTTCTACTGTACAACTAAAACTGTTATTGTTCACTTATTTTATACTGGTACTAAACCTTCTCTGAATTGTTTTGGTGACTTGATTCACACTCAGATATGATTATTCTGACTCTTTAGTTCTTTTACTTTCAAATTTTATCTAGTTTATAAATTTTCCTGATTGGTAAACCATTTAAGTTCTGCTGTATAGGCTTTCACCTATTTTTTACAACATTACATATACAATTTTACTAGAGTTATTTATTATTAAGTTCCAGATAATCATATTTTGTATTTTGGTCTTATTATTTTATTTCATATTCATCTTAAATTTACTATTTAACACATATTTTACATTATACAGGTTCCTTACTTAATTATTACCGTAAGATAGGGGTTACTTTGCGACTGTAGGGGTAACTTTGTGACACATAGTCATTTTACTTCCATATTCCTTAAGGAATGGAAGTATGGTGATGGCAAAAAAAATCGTGTTCGAGATTATTGCAGATTCTGATTCTACTACACTCAAAACATGAAAAAAAGTCGTTTTCCGAAAAGTGTCTGTGTGTCTGTGTGTCTGTCTGTCTGTCTGTCTGTAGATTTTTTTTCTATGGCAAACGATAACTGCCGCAAATTCAAACAGAATCAAATAATTTTTTGCATACAGCCCGGTTTTGCAGAGTTCTCGCGACCTATTGTTTTTGGTGAAGATCGGTTGAGGGAAAGGGGTAGTTTACCTGCAACGGTTTTTTTTTAGCAAGGGAAATTTTGTTTGTTTGGCAAACGATAACAGCCGCAAATTCAAACAGAATCAAATAATGTTTCGCATACAGCCCTGAATTGTAGAGTTCTCAAGACCTATTGTTTTTGGTGAAGATCGGTTAAGGGAAAGGGGTAGTTTACCTGTAACGTTTTATGTTTTAACAAGGGTATTTCCTATGGCAAACGATAACAGCCGCAAATTCAAACAGAATGAAAAGATTATTTGCATACAGCCCTAAATTGTAGAGTTCTCAATACCTTTTGTTTTTGGTGAAGATCGGTTAAGGGAAAGGGGTAGTTTACCTACAACGTTTTTTTAACAAGGGTATTTTCTATGGCAAACGATAACAGCCGCAAATTCAAACAGAATCAAATAATTTTCTGCATACAGCCCTGATTTGTAGAGTACTCAAGACCTATTGTTTTTGGTGAAGATCGGTTGAGGGGAAGGGGTAGTTTACCAGCAACGTTTTTTATCATGCGTATTTTCTATGGCAAACGACAACTGCCGCAAATTCAAACAGAATCAAATAATTTTTTGCATACAGCCCTGATTTGTAGAGTACTCGCGACCTATTGTTTTTGGTGAAGATCGGTTAAGGGGAAGGGGTAGTTTACCTGCAACGGTTTTTTTTATCAAGGGAAATTTTTTTTTTTGGCAAACGATAACAGCCGCAAATTCAAACAGAATCAAATAATGTTTCGCATACACCCCTGAATTGTAGATTTCTCAAGACCTATTGTTTTTGGTGAAGATCGGTTGAGGGAAAGGGGTAGTTTACCTGCAACGTTTTTTTAACAAGGGTATTTTATATGGCAAACGATAACAGCCGCAAATTCAAACAGAATCAAATAATGTTTTGCATACAGTCCTGATTTGTAGAGTACTCAGGACCTATTGTTTTTGGTGAAGATCGGTTAAGGGGAAGGGGTAGTTTACCTGCAACCTTTTACGTTTTATTTTCTATGGCAAACGATAACAGCCGCAAATTCAAACAGAATCAAATAATGTTTTGCATACAGCCCTGATTTGTAGAGTACTCAAGACCTATTGTTTTTGGTGAAGATCGGTTAAGGGGAAGGGGTAGTTTACCTGCAACGTTTTTTTATCAAGCGTATTTTCTATGGCAAACGATAACAGCCGCAAATTCAAACAGAATCAAATAATTTTTTGCATACGTCCCTGAATTGTAGAGGTCTCAATGACTTTCGATTTTGGTGAAGATCGGTTAAGGGGAAGGGGTAGTTTACCTGCAACCTTTTACGTTTTAACAAGAGTAAAGTACTTAAAAATTTATTTAAACTTTTTGAAACAATGGTAATTGTTAAAAATAAAATAATTTTGTTGCCAGGCAATAAAATTATAATTTTTTCATTTTAATGTAATATAATATTTTTCATTTAATACAGCAATAAAAAGGCAGGTAAGACACAGCCTGGCTGTTTGGCTGAAAATGATTTTAAATATAAATCTTAGAATATGGAAGTCATGTATGGTTCTCCATACCGATATTTTACTTCCATATTCCTTAAGGAATGGAAGTATGGTGATGGCAAAAAAAATCGTGTTCGAGATTATTGCAGATTCTGATTCTACTACACTCAAAACATGAAAAAAAGTTGTTTTCCGAAAAGTGTCTGTGTGTCTGTCTGTGTGTCTGTCTGTCTGTCTGTCTGTAGATTTTTTTTCTATGGCAAACGATAACTGCCGCAAATTCAAACAGAATCAAATAATTTTTTGCATACAGTCCGGTTTTGCAGAGTTCTCGCGACCTATTGTTTTTGGTGAAGATCGGTTGAGGGAAAGGGGTAGTTTACCTGCAACGGTTTTTTTTTAGCAAGGGAAATTTTGTTTGTTTGGCAAACGATAACAGCCGCAAATTCAAACAGAATCAAATAATGTTTCGCATACAGCCCTGAATTGTAGAGTTCTCAAGACCTATTGTTTTTGGTGAAGATCGGTTAAGGGAAAGGGGTAGTTTACCTGTAACGTTTTATGTTTTAACAAGGGTATTTCCTATGGCAAACGATAACAGCCGCAAATTCAAACAGAATGAAAAGATTATTTGCATACAGCCCTAAATTGTAGAGTTCTCAATACCTTTTGTTTTTGGTGAAGATCGGTTAAGGGAAAGGGGTAGTTTACCTACAACGTTTTTTTAACAAGGGTATTTTCTATGGCAAACGATAACAGCCGCAAATTCAAACAGAATCAAATACTTTTCTGCATACAGCCCTGATTTGTAGAGTACTCAAGACCTGTTGTTTTTGGTGAAGATCGGTTGAGGGGAAGGGGTAGTTTACCAGCAACGTTTTTTATCATGCGTATTTTCTATGGCAAACGACAACTGCCGCAAATTCAAACAGAATCAAATAATTTTTTGCATACAGCCCTGATTTGTAGAGTACTCGCGACATATTGTTTTTGGTGAAGATCGGTTGAGGGGAAGGGGTAGTTTACCTGCAACGGTTTTTTTTATCAAGGGAAATTTTTTTTTTTTTTTGGCAAACGATAACAGCCGCAAATTCAAACAGAATCAAATAATGTTTCGCATACAGCCCTGAATTGTAGATTTCTCAAGACCTATTGTTTTTGGTGAAGATCGGTTGAGGGAAAGGGGTAGTTTACCTGCAACGTTTTTTTAACAAGGGTATTTTATATGGCAAACGATAACAGCCGCAAATTCAAACAGAATCAAATACTTTTCTGCATACAGCCCTGATTTGTAGAGTACTCAAGACCTGTTGTTTTTGGTGAAGATCGGTTAAGGGGAAGGGGTAGTTTACCTGCAACCTTTTACGTTTTATTTTCTATGGCAAACGATAACAGCCGCAAATTCAAACAGAATCAAATAATGTTTTGCATACAGCCCTGATTTGTAGAGTACTCAAGACCTATTGTTTTTGGTGAAGATCGGTTAAGGGGAAGGGGTAGTTTACCTGCAACGTTTTTTTATCAAGCGTATTTTATATGGCAAACGATAACAGCCGCAAATTCAAACAGAATCAAATAATGTTTTGCATACAGCCCTGATTTGTAGAGTACTCAAGACCTATTGTTTTTGGTGAAGATCGGTTAAGGGGAAGGGGTAGTTTACCTGCAACGTTTTTTTATCAAGCGTATTTTCTATGGCAAACGATAGCAGCCGCAAATTCAAACAGAATCAAATAATTTTTAGCATACGTCCCTGAATTGTAGAGGTCTCAATGACTTTCGATTTTGGTGAAGATCGGTTAAGGGGAAGGGGTAGTTTACCTGCAACCTTTTACGTTTTAACAAGAGTAAAGTACTTGAAAATTTATTTAAACTTTTTGAAACAATGGTAATTGTTAAAAATAAAATAATTTTGTTGCCAGGCAATAAAATTATAATTTTTTATTTTAATGTAATATAATATTTTTCATTTAATACAGCAATAAAAAGGCAGGTAAGACACAGCCTGGCTGTTTGGCTGAAAATGATTTTAAATATAAATCTTAGAATATGGAAGTCATGTATGGTTCTCCATACCGATATTACTTCCATATTCCTTAAGGAATGGAAGTATGGTGATGGCAAAAAAAATCGTGTTCGAGATTATTGCAGATTCTGATTCTACTACACTCAAAACATGAAAAAAAGTCGTTTTCCGAAAAGTGTCTGTCTGTCTGTCTGTCTATCTGTCTGTCTGTCTGTGTGTCTATCTGTAGATTTTTTTTCTATGGCAAACGATAACTGCCGCAAATTCAAACAGAATCAAATAATTTTTTGCATGCAGCCCTGATTTGCAGAGTACTCGCGACCTATTGTTTTTGGTGAAGATGGGTTGAGGGAAAGGGGTAGTTTACCTGCAACGGTTTTTTTTTAGCAAGGGTAATTTTGTTTGTTTGGCAAACGATAACAGCCGCAAATTCAAACAGAATCAAATAATGTTTCGCATACAGCCCTAAATTGTAGAGTTCTCAAGATCTGTTGATTTTGGTGAAGATCGGTTAAGGGAAAGGGGTAGTTTACCTGTAACGTTTTATGTTTTAACAAGGGTATTTCCTATGGCAAACGATAACAGCCGCAAATTCAAACAGAATCAAAAGATTATTTGCATACAGCCCTGAATTGTAGAGTTCTCAAGACCTATTGTTTTTGGTGAAGTTCGGTTGAGGGAAAGGGGTAGTTTACCTGCAACGTTTTTTTAACAAGGGTATTTTCTATGGCAAACGATAACAGCCGCAAATTCAAACAGAATCAAATAATGTTTTGCATACAGCCCTGATTTGTAGAGTACTCAAGACCTATTGTTTTTGGTGAAGATCGGTTAAGGGAAAGGGGTAGTTTACCTGTAACGTTTTATGTTTTAACAAGGGTATTTCCTATGGCAAACGATAACAGCCGCAAATTCAAACAGAATCAAAAGATTATTTGCATACAGCCCTAAATTGTAGAGTTCTCAAGACCTATTGTTTTTGGTGAAGTTCGGTTGAGGGAAAGGGGTAGTTTACCTGCAACGTTTTTTTAACAAGGGTATTTTCTATGGCAAACGATAACAGCTGCAAATTCAAACAGAATCAAATAATGTTTTGCATACAGCCCTGATTTGTAGAGTACTCAAGACCTGTTGTTTTTGGTGAAGATCGGTTAAGGGGAAGGGGTAGTTTACTTGCAACCTTTTACGTTTTAACAAGAGTAAAGTACTTGAAAATTTATTATAACTTTTTGAAACAATGGTAATTGTTAAAAATAAAATAATTTTGTTGCCAGGCAATAAAATTATAATTTTTTCATTTTATTGTAATATAATATTTTTCATTTAATACAGCAATAAAAAGGCAGGTAAGACACAGCCTGGCTGTTTGGCTGAAAATGATTTTAAATATAAATCTTAGAATATGGAAGTCATGTATGGTTCTCCATACCGATATTTTACTTCCATATTCCTTAAGGAATGGAAGTATGGTGATGGCAAAAAAAATCGTGTTCGAGATTATTGCAGATTCTGATTCTACTACACTCAAAACATGAAAAAAAGTCGTTTTCCGAAAAGTGTCTGTGTGTGTGTCTGTCTGTCTGTCTGTCTGTGTGTCTGTCTGTCTGTCTGTCTGTAGATTTTTTTTCTATGGCAAACGATAACTGCCGCAAATTCAAACAGAATCAAATAATTTTTTGCATGCAGCTCTGATTTGCAGAGTACTCGCGACCTATTGTTTTTGGTGAAGATCGGTTGAGGGAAAGGGGTAGTTTACCTGCAACGGTTTTACTTCCATATTCCTTAAGGAATGGAAGTATGGTGATGGCAAAAAAAATCGTGTTCGAGATTATTGCAGATTCTGATTCTACTACACTCAAAACATGAAAAAAAGTCGTTTTCCGAAAAGTGTCTGTGTGTCTGTCTGTCTGTCTGTCTGTGTGTCTGTCTGTCTGTAGATTTTTTTTCTATGGCAAACGATAACTGCCGCAAATTCAAACAGAATCAAATAAATTTTTGCATACAGGCCGGTTTTGCAGAGTTCTCGCGACCTATTGTTTTTGGTGAAGATCGGTTGAGGGAAAGGGGTAGTTTACCTGCAACGGTTTTTTTTTAGCAAGGGTAATTTTGTTTGTTTGGCAAACGATAACAGCCGCAAATTCAAACAGAATCAAATAATGTTTCGCATACAGCCCTGAATTGTAGAGTTCTCAAGACCTATTGTTTTTGGTGAAGATCGGTTAAGGGAAAGGGGTAGTTTACCTGTAACGTTTTATGTTTTAACAAGGGTATTTCATATGGCAAACGATAACAGCCGCAAATTCAAACAGAATAAAAAGATTATTTGCATACAGCCCTAAATTGTAGAGTTCTCAATACCTTTTGTTTTTGGTGATGATCGGTTAAGGGAAAGGGGTAGTTTACCTACAACGTTTTTTTAACAAGGGTATTTTCTATGGCAAACGATAACAGCCGCAAATTCAAACAGAATCAAATAATTTTCTGCATACAGCCCTGATTTGTAGAGTACTCAAGACCTGTTGTTTTTGGTGAAGATCGGTTGAGGGGAAGGGGTAGTTTACCAGCAACGTTTTTTATCATGCGTATTTTCTATGGCAAACGACAACTGCCGCAAATTCAAACAGAATCAAATAATTTTTTGCATACTGTCCTGATTTGTAGAGTACTCGCGACCTATTGTTTTTGGTGAAGATCGGTTGAGGGGAAGGGGTAGTTTACCTGCAACGGTTTTTTTTATCAAGGGAAATTTTTTTTTTTTGGCAAACGATAGCCGCAAATTCAAACAGAATCAAATAATGTTTCGCATACAGCCCTGAATTGTAGATTTCTCAAGACCTATTGTTTTTGGTGAAGATCGGTTGAGGGAAAGGGGTAGTTTACCTGCAACGTTTTTTTAACAAGGGTATTTTCTATGGCAAACGATAACAGCCGCAAATTCAAACAGAATCAAATAATGTTTTGCATACAGTCCTGATTTGTAGAGTACTCAAGACCTATTGTTTTTGGTGAAGATCGGTTAAGGGGAAGGGGTAGTTTACCTGCAACGTTTTTTTATCAAGCGTATTTTCTATGGCAAACGATAACAGCCGCAAATTCAAACAGAATCAAATAATTTTTTGCATACTTCCCTGAATTGTAGAGGTCTCAATGACTTTCGATTTTGGTGAAGATTGGTTAAGGGGAAGGGGTAGTTTACCTGCAACCTTATACGTTTTAACAAGAGTAAAGTACTTGAAAATTTATTTAAACTTTTTGAAACAATGGTAATTGTTAAAAATAAAATAATTTTGTTGCCAGGCAATAAAATTAAAATTTTTTCATTTTAATGTACATCATGTATAAGAGAAAATATATCGCGCTTGGCAGGCGATATTAAGATTTAAATATAAATCTTAGAATATGGAAGTCATGTATGGTTCTCCATACCGATATTTTGTATTTTGTATCTCGCGCCACGTCAGTGATACCGGGGAAGCAAAGAGCAGCGTTAAACGCTTGTCCGACATACTGAGTCACCTAGCGGCCAGCGATCGAAGCTGCTGCGCATTGCTTACCTTTGTTGGCTAGTGTATTGTAAAAAACGTATATCACGCTGTCGACTCAAACTTCGGAAACTTTGTGTGCTGAAGCCTAACACCTTATAGAACCAACTACCACAGGTAATTATTTTTTATTGTTAATATGTTGGTTAGATTGTGGAGCAATGTAAGTTTTGTGTAGTGATATTTCCGAGAGATGTGAGAACATAACTAAAATATCGAAAGATTGCGGGGTTACTTTGTGACACATCGACACTGTCACAAAGTAGCCCAACCAGGTTTTTGTTTAAAAATCACAAATATATTTTTGTTTTGCAGTGTCTAAACAGAGATAAAAAATTATGAGAAGATATAAGCGTAAGCTGGGTGCTCGTCCCTACCGAAATTACACGGATAGTTCTCTAAATGAAGCGGTACAATTGGTCCTGACGAAAAAATTGTCTCTGAGGAAAGCATCTGAAAGGTTCGTGAGCTAAACATTTTTGTGTAATGATTTTTACAGTAGGTATTTTGACATGATAATGTCTTTTGGCTGGGGCCATTTGAAAATTTCTGTAATGTTACATAGTATGACGTTACCATAGTATCTAACCATAATACCGGTAATGTTGTTTTGTTTAGCACAATTTACCAGCCGGGAATTATTAACTCAAACCGCGACCGCTAACATGAAATTAAAAATAGACTAACCATAGCAAAAATAGCAACTGAATAAGAAATAGTACAGTAACTGAGTAATCAGTTAGAAAATTGAGATGGCAAATAATGTTGTACTTAGCTGGTGGCCGAAAGACATTATCATGCTCTTTGGCTTTTGTCACTAGGCAGACAGTACTTGATTTTTAACTTTAGCAATGGTTAACTAGGTATTTTATCTAATTTATTGACATATTTTTGCTTTTAGATAAACATCCACAGGAATACACTGTGGATGAAGACGAAAGAGGCGCGGGGCTTGACAGACAATCCAGCGAAAATCCCAGGTCGCCAACCTGTATTCACAGAGGAAGAAGAAAATAGGTTTGTGGCTCATGCAATTGCCTTGTCGTCGTTTGGTTTCCCAATAACAACCTTCGATCTACGTTGTGTGGTAAACGTGTACCTGGAAAGAACGGGGAGAAGAGTGCCTGTATTTAGAGAAGGCAATTTTCCTGGAAAGGAATGGGCACAGTCTTTCATGGAACGCCACAAACAAATTCTCTCTGCACGAATGTCCAAAAATATTACTTATGCAAGGGCCTCGACGGATTGAGAAGTAATTGACATGTATTTCTCTAACTTGGAAAAAGAACTGGAAGGTATCCCGCCTGAGAACCAATGGAATTACGATGAAACAAACTTAGTGGACGATCCTGGAAGCAAAAAAGTTATCACGCGAAGAGGAGCAAAGTATCCTGAACAGATTCAAAATGCATCAAAGGCATGTACTTCGATTATGGTATGCGGTAATGCTGTGGGAGAACTGGCACCGATTTATGTCAACTATAAATCCGAAAAATTGTGGTCCACATGGACTGAAAACGGACCGATGGGAGCAAGATACAATTGCACCAAATCAGGGTGGTTTGACCACCGAGTTTTTGAGGACTGGTTTACATCACTTATGCTCCCTATCTTGAAAAAGCAAGACGGTACGAAAGCAATTATTGGTGACAACTTAAGCTCGCACTTAGGTCTAGAAGTCCTACATCTTTGTGAAGAAAATGATATAAAGTTCATCGTGCTCCCGCCAAATTTGACCCACCTCCTCCAGCCGCTCGATGTGGCATTTTTCCGTCCTCTAAAATCCCACTGGAGAGACGTATTGACAAACTGGAAAAAAACTACCTCTGGGAGCAGATGCATGAATGTGCCGAAGGATGAATTTCCACGTCTTCTTAAAGAACTGATAGCTGCCCTGGAACCGGATGCCAAAAATAATCTGAAGTCGGGATTTCGAAAGACAGGAATTTTTCCACTGGATAAGACCAAAGTTTTGCAGCGGCTTCCCAAAGCAGTCCTTGAAGAAAGCCTGGGGTTGATGATAGATCACGTGGGAGAAGTTTTCATAGAAGAATTAAACAAGAGGAGGGAAGAAGTAACAAAAATCCGGGCCACCAGGAGACGCAAAAAGTTGAATGTCCCGCCGGGAAAAAGTATTGGTTTTGCCGACGTTCAAGAACCCAGCACCAGAGAAGAGGCGACGAAATCCGCCGGAAGGGAAAATACACAGAGAAAGGCTTCAAAGTCCTCCTGTAAGAAATCTTCACCCTTAGAAGCAACAGACGAAGAGACGGACAACAGCAGTAAGACGTTTTCTCTTCGAGATTCCGACGATGGCATGGAATGGTTCGAAGAGGATTCAAATGAGTCTGATGCTGACAGTGCTCCGTTGTCGGTGATCCCAAACAATACCAGCAACGTCTTTGAACTAAACGGTACCAGTACTACCGATAGTTTCAAAGCGGGTGATTTTGTGGTGGTAAACTTCGAGAACCAGCTTTTCCCCGGAAAAGTAACTGATGTTAAAGACGAAGGATACATGGTGAGCGTTATGGAGCGATCAAAAATATACTGGAAATGGCCAGCCCGACCAGATGAAATTTTATACTCAACAAACGAGGTTCTATATAGTATCGATCCCCCTAGGCCAGTGGGCAGGCGAGGGCTCTTTGATGTCAAAAATATAGATTAAGCTACGGTACGATATCCAAAATTTGTAATAGGTACCGTTCTCAAAATGAAAAACCCTATTGTTCTCTATTCTTAAGTAAAATAATTGTGTATTAAGCTTTTAATAAACGTATTACTGCCTAACTTTGTGACAAGTAATTTTTCCTTTTGCATTTCAAGGCAAAAACACAGATGTAACAAAGTAGCCCCACTCAGTGGGGCCACTTTGTGACAAATTTTAACCTTAATTTCTCAATGGTATTAACAGATCCGGGCTAGAGCAATACATTACTATGTAGGGAAAGGATGTACCAATGTTTTGCAATTGTTCGTATTGGGCTACCTTTAAAACTGACCGGCTGGTACAGGAAAAACCTTAAAATCCGTCACAAAGTAACCCCACCTTACGGGTATTCTGTTCTTCATTATTAGGATAAGACAATTATTTAGGTTAGGGTATATTCTTTATGTAGAGGGGAACATCACGTTATATAATATTCCAGTGTGGTTTGAGTATTGTGGCAAAGTGTTAATGTGTTTTATAATTGTGCGAGACTATTGACATTATTATTGTGTGTGAACAATTTTTATTTGATTTGTTGTAAGAGATTATCTTGTTGATTACAAACTGTTTAATTGTGGTAAAGCTGGTGATTAGTGACGTAATTGGTGTCTTGCATTTTGTTTTGCACTGTACCTTACGACAATCAAGGAGACCATCGTTACAATACATTTAAGGGCCCTTTCACACGGGTAAACCAGTCTGCGGCATCTGTCTATGGCAGACGTCTGCCGTAGTAGTCTCACGCGAGCTTGATCTTAGCACACTGTGCCTGGGTGCTTCGTACCAAACGGTCCAGCCTCAGTTCTGTCAGTGCAGAGTAAATACGCTAATTCAACATATTTTTTTAAATTGCTTTTTTATACAGTATTTCAAAATTATGAATGAAACAGGAAGAAGTAGTTGTAATATTGGCTATAGCACTAATTGAAAATAGAAAAAGAAGAACAGAAGTAACAGGAAAATGTTGATTGACCCACTAATAAACAACAGACTTACCACTAGTAGTTTTGCACATATTTTTTACTCCAAAACTCGAAAAATATGTGTCTGGGTGTTTTTAATACAAAACAGTATTGATGAGTTTTACTGTTCTTAATTTTCTTCATTTGTAGTTGTGGCCCTGTGTCTATTTAAAAGCTTTCCTGAATTTCCGTCGAAGGCCCTAGCCCTTCGATTCACAGCTATGAATCAGCTGTGAACTGTTTCTCAGCTAACCAGATAGTATCAACGATAATAATTAGTAAACATAATTGTTGTAATTTGTTTGTGATGGCATCAACAATGAACTTATAAAACGCTAGTCCAAAGGGTATAAACTGAGCTTTTTTCAATTTACTGAATCAATGTTGGCTTAACAAAAATGTACCCAATCTATCATAAAACCAATATTCAAAAAAGGCAATGGATAAAAATGTGGAAGCTATATAAGTTTATGAATACTGAATTGTGTAAAGAAAATACTCTAAAGTCATAATAGCAAGACTGAAAACAATATTAGAACACTGTTGCTTGAAGGTCAAGAAGGTTATAGAGTTAGAGGATCTGCGAAGATAATACATTTATAGAACAACAAATTATTGAATATCATAGATAATTTAAATGACAAACATACGGATTTTGATAGATTAAGCAGACATCAGATGTGTGAAATTATAATTAAGAGACATCCTGCTTCTTTTAAACCAATTAGTTACAAATATAAACGATAACTCCAAATGACATTAATAGGATTGAAGAAATAAATTACGGTGTAAGACAAGGCTGGGGCGTGTCGCTATTTCTTTTTATATATACTGACGAAATAACAGACAATGGACAGTAACTTCAAAATGTTACTTACTTAATTTCAATCAGCGGAATTTTGTTGATGATAACCATATGACGGTCTCAAATTTTTAGGGATCACTATATGAAATAAGTAACACCGCTATGAAATTTTGATCAAGTAGGTAAAAATAGAGAGATTCAATTATAGGTCTATATATGGTGTTTTGAGAGCCTCCAAAAATTAAACTTAGAAATGAGGCAATAATAAGGTAATATACCTTACAAGGTAAGGTAAGGTATCTTATAAGACAATATAAGGTGCACAATTAATGTGCAAAGTAAAAGAGATGTGCTTCTGCCTGAAACTGTCAAGTGTGAATATATTAATATTTTAGCCTGCCATATTGTAACGTGACATAAAATAGCACAAAACTCACTAATATAATTAATGGAAGAAAAGATGAAAACTGAAGGAAAATAAAGGGTTATTACATGAAGAAAGATAGCACAACACTACTAACTAAAAAATTACTAAGACACTGACAAGGACTAAACCCAATAGATTGGATAAGGTGAGACAAAAAACAAGGATGCAACCCACAATATGACTACAATTATGATAGCCCAAATAGTAACTAAGATAATGTATAAAATAAAGGTACAAAATCAGATAGGGCAATAAATAATATATAATCTATCTGAAATACAAATGTAAACTAAATGCAATATGTTATTTAAAGAAAAGATAAAAGAAAGATAAATGTAAAACCCAAGACATGAATAAAAAATACCCTGTTAAATAATAAGCTAGCAAAAGTAAATAAAATAAAATAAACCTTAGCAAGAATAATTATGAGTACAGAGGTGACAAGTAAAAAAGTGATAATAAAGAAAACCCAGTGTATAGGACCCAGTGATAGTTATTTTAAACACAAACACTATTTCAAGAAAGTGAAGTGTAGGTAACTATAGAATAAGAAACTATTAATAACAGACTATATAAATAATATAGCAACCCAGTTAGATTAGTTTGTTAGCATGGTAAGTAGGATATAAGATATATTGTATTATTATTTAAGGAACGTTATAAAGTTATATAAAAAAAAAAAAACTTAGAAAATAAAATAAAAAGTGAGATGTTAGAGTGAAAACAGAGGGGAGTTAGACACTATATCCTCTTAAATGAGTTTGTATGTGAATAATAGTATATAGTTTAATGTTCAAGATTGTTATAAGAGTTCTTTGATAGTAAATAACCAAAGTAGTATTAGTAGTATTAAATGGCAAATCATGTTAAAACAAAACCATTAATAGGTAAAAAATTTAGATGCAGGCATGGACCTAAAAAGAAGAATTAAATAATTATATAATATAGATTATAGATAAATAAATCACCTTGTATCCGTCGTGTGACTTCGTTACGTCGATTAAAATGACGTGTTTCGGAACATCTGCTCCATCATCAGATTAAATCACTCTATTGAGGTCATTAACAGTTAAAATCACATGTTACACATAATTGTCAACCAATGTAACTCACTCGCTTTCTAACTGGTGCACACCACCGCGAAGACGATCGGACACTGAATTATTATCTGAGTGATTACGCCTAAGCAGATTCAATGCTGTATCGTATAGTGGGTTGGATTTAAATTTAAGTGGTCATTCAATATGAAGTCTCGGCTGCTTATGTTATTATATGCTTTGTATATTACGAACTCTTCTATTGCGTCCATGTAACGGCCTTTGTTGCACACATGTAGGGGTATCAAATTAGATTTGAAATCGGTATAATTATGATTGTGTAAGATTAAGTAGCGGGCAAAGTTGGACTTGATATTATTTAACAAAGTGAGATTATTTAGGTGACGTTTTGGTGTGTGCTCTTTAAATCGTTTGAGGAAACCTCTCCCCGTTTGACCAATGTAAAAACTGTTGCAGTCGTTACATGATAATTTATATATGCCGGATTTCTTTTCTAAAGGTATGGGTTATCTATGACGTAGTATTTTTAATAGACTATTGTTTGTTTTGAAGGTAGCGGTAATATTCAATTTATTAAATGTGGAGGTTAGAATCTTTGGCATTATATTTGTGTATGTGGTAGAAATAAATGTTATTTTTGTATCCTTATCTACTGGGGGCTTGGATTTTCGAATTTTATGTTTCTTGATGAGATTATCAATTAACGTGTTTTTGTAACCATTAGCTAAGGCTATATGTTTAATGGTATTCAACTCCTCACGGTAATCATCATCACTGAGAGGCACTGCCAACAATCTGCGGACACAGTAATTATAAGCTGTCAACTTTTGCGAAAAGGGATGACAAGAGTCAGCATGTATTGTCACATCAGTGGTGGTCGGTTTTCTGTAAATATTAAATTTCAATTTATCTATGTGTTTAATGACAGATAAATCTAAAAAATTTAATTTATTATCCACTTCGGTTTCCAGCGTGAATTGAATGTTTTTATTAATACTATTCATATAATGTTTTAGGTTTTCGATCTGTCGTACAGTACCATTGAAAATTAGGAAGGTATCGTCTACATAACGCGCATAAAATATTATATCATTTTTCTATTTGTTATGTGAGAGCAAATGAGAGTTTTCATAAAAATTCAAGTAAATGTCAGCCAATAGACCAGAAAGAGTTTTTAAATCCAACCCCCTATACGATACAGCATTAAACCTGCTTAGGCATAATCACTCAGATAATAATTCAGTGTCCGATCGGCTTCGCGGTGGTGCACACCAGTTAGAAAGCGAGTGAGTTACATTGGTTGACAATTATGTGTAACATGTGATATTAACTGTTAACGACCTCAATAGAGTGATTTAATCTGATGATGGAGCAGATGTTCCAAAACGCGTCATTTTAATCGACGTAACGAAGTCACACGACGGATACAAGGTGATTTATTTATCTATAATCTATATTCCTACGTGACTTGGATACCAAGAACCAACATGCATTTTAAATTATATAATATGTGTGATGATTAAAACCAATCAAATGTTATGAGTTAAGTTAGTTTGTTTCAGTAGTAATATTTAGTAACCTAATAAATTTAAATAAATAACTATAAAATATTGTAAAGAGAATAGGGTAGAGGAATTATGAAATCTAGGCATTAGGCTTAGCATTGATGAGCAGAATTTTGTGAATTTTAACATAAAACAATAGCCAAGAATAAAATAAAGTGTATAATCTGTTTAGGTATCAAAGTAAAAGTGTAAGGTACAAAACTGGCTAGATAATGTTTAGTTTAAATGTAATTAACTACAGAAATACCAAATTGGAGAAATTAGAAATCTGTTATAAATTGACCAAATGTAACCATGAGTGGTATCAAATTAATCTATAAGCAAAAAGCAAAACCACGGTGTTATTGTATTTAATATTACAAATAGCATAAGGACGTTATAATACTTTAAAAGATTTTGATAAATTTTGAATAGAAAAACGTTAGTTAATATAACAATGTTATAAGTTATTAGCTAATGGGAATTAGAGTTTCACAGAGAGTTGCCATGACAACAAAAGCTTGTTACATAGGGAACCGTTGAAAATTTATTATTCCATTATTGAAGTTTGAGAAGGGTGGATGCATGAAGCCCACGAAGATATAAAAAGTAAAGAAATCAACCTATTCTGTCTAAACATTAATTAAGAAGACCTAATTAATAACCATAACAAAATTAATGGTGGGAATTAAACCAATTCAACACAATAATTGAGAAATATTCTTAAAAAAAAAAAAAAAATTTGCTGAAGAAGAACTAGTTCAGAATTAACAACTTACCGAAGGAAGAATAGAAGAACACCTAACTGGACCTTTAATCAACATTAGCCAGCAGGACTGAGGGAATCTGAACACCATAACTGGACCATTAAGACAAATTGAACCTGGAACTCATGGAACTACATCAGAAGGGACAAGCAGAAGTATTCCAGAGAAGTGTTACCCAAGATAAGCTGAACAAAGGAGCGTTAAGTATATTTTAAATGCTTCACCGAAAATAAACCACTAGACAATCCACATTAATTGAACAAATTTTTTTCACTTCACCAATCACTTTAATAACTTTTTGGAACTTTATAATTTTATTTAATAAACACCTCTAATAGAATAAATATAGCACTTCAATTTAAATTTATATGAATCTGTTTTAAAAACGTGAACTTGATAAGCATAAATAACCTACCAAAACACTAGTTCCCATAGCGGTAACTTACTATCAATACTTAAGTATATCACCTGTTCTATAATAGTTATAAGGTATATTGTAAGATTTTGTACTTTTATTAGTCTGTAAAAACATTTTCTGTAGTCCAAAGAACTTCACCCTGAGATTTAAACAAACGAAGAAAACTAACGCCATTACGCAGCGTCTAAATGCGAACTAAGTGAGCAGACTGCCAACTGCGGAAAAAGTAAACATGCCAGTGCAAGATTAAATATTATATTTTGCAGAAATTGTAATTGACCACTATATCCCGAACTGTTAATAAATTCTCGTACCAATTCTAAACTGTATGTTTGATTTCATTCAAAGTACTAATACAAAAGTTTGAGCAAATAAAAATATAGAATACATATTAGTTGACGAAGTCGATTCGCTAAGCAGTGTTGGTCAACCAGGCGGCGAGGCAGCAAATTCGAATTGAACAGCGGGCTGGTGAGCAGACGTTCGACTTTCATTAAGTATTTAAAAACTGGGAGCGAAGATTAGTTACAAATATACGACAAGCAAATAGGACTAAACTAACGTAATCATTAACGCAATTTAAGTATTACTACAAATTGACGCTAACCACGCAGGGCTGTACAAATGCAATTACCATATTATTACAAATTCGCAAACAACGTAATTAGGAGTATTACAAAATTAGCGCACCAACTAGTAGGGCTAGAATTAATTGATAATTCCTATAACTAAATCCAATAGATTATAGCGGCGACTGCAGAAAAGCGAAACAGAAAATGCACACAAGAGGCAAGTCTAAGCTACACAAGGCGGAGGCCGAACAGGAAATCGAGATGTTAGAGAAGGAGGCCGAGAAAGAAGTCAGAACGGAAGAAAGGGAAGTAACATACGTTGAAGATGTGGAAGAAATATTAACCCCGGCCGAACCAACTAGAACTACGGAAGAAACAAAATTGGATAATATAATGAGGATAATGATGGAGCAATTCGGACTAATGAAAGAGAATATTGAAACATTGAAACAGGAAATGAAGGAGGATAATAAACAAATGGAAGAGAATAGTAAGAAAACCAGAAAGGAAGACAAGGAAGAATTAGATAAGAAGTTTCAGTCATTAAATGACAATTTTAAGAAACAGGATGAAAAATTGGACAGAAATAAGGAAGACTTAAGGCAGACAATTAACGAAAATAATGAGACTATGAAGCAGCAGATAGACCAGAAAATGGAAGAACGGAGAAAGGAAGACAAGGAAGAATTAGCTAAGAAGTTTGAGTTATTAAATGGAACATTAAAACAGAAAATGAAGGAGGAGAATAAGCTGATAAGTGGAAAAATAGATAAAAGTAATGAGAAAACCAGCAAAACCTTGAAGCAGGTGAAAGAGGATATTGAAACATTAAACAATAAAATCGAAAGTAACCAAGAAACCTTGCAACAACAATTAATAGAATATCATGAATAAATAAAGCAGACTGTAATGGAGACCGAAGAGAAAATAGAAAGGACCAACGAAACAGTGTTACAAGTCCGTGAGGAAATATTAAGCAAAATAAATGAGGCTGAAGATGAAGGAAAAAAGAGGGTTGAAGGACTCCAGCAGGAAACAACAGAAAAGTTCGAGCAATTTAAACAAGAAGTGCATCAAGTTCAGAAGGAGACCAAGGAGGAGATAGGGCAGGTACAGACAAGGTTGAGGAGAGATGCAACCAGTTAGATGCATCTGTAAATGAAGTCAAGGATACAACTGCCCATGAAGAAAAAATAGAAGAATCCCGATTACGAGAGTTGCGCCACCAGGAAGAAGTCAACGCATTGAAGGATAGACCATATATCAGTTCCCATATTCCATGCAGCGAAAACAGGGAAATAGTCAATTTTAGAAACTATAAACGCAACCCCATAGAATTCTTAGAGCGATTTGAAGAGAGCCTATCCAGAACCCGGGAGACACGGTGGACAGTAATTAAGGGAATGCTAGATGAGATGTTCAAAGAGGTCCATGACAATTGGTGGATGGCAGTATGGCGCCGGCCATCCAAAACTTCGCAGAATTCAAAGATCTATTCAAAAATAAGTACTGGTCCGAGGCTACACAACATGTAGTAAGGAATAACATCAGCAACGGCCGATTTGATCCGTATTTAGGACAATCTCCTACAGCGTATTTTTTGGGTAAAGTCAGCATAGCAAGGAACTTAGAGCCAAACATCCCTGAAGAATGCCTGGTAACGCAGCTGGCCTACCATTATGACGGGGAGATTTCTAAGAGTAGATTGAGCGGACGAATTAAGACCATCCAGGATATGGCAGCTTTATTGGGGGAACACGAGCGAGAAAGGCATTACCTGCAAAATCGACAAAGGAATAGCCCAAATAATCGAAATAATGATTTTCAAAACCACCAAAATGGGCCAAATGGAAATAATTCACCGGTAAATAACCACCAGAACAATCTTAACAATTATCGTAACTTTAATGCCAACAACAACTATCAACGCACTAGTAATCAAAATTACCACAATAACAATGGCAACAATAATAACAATTATAATAGAGGAAATAATAATAACAGTGGAAATTACTATAGACCCAACAACCAGTACAATAATAATAATAATAATAACAACGGCCAAAATCAAACATACAGGCGACGGGTCAATTATATAAGTGCGGAGAATCGAAATGATGGAAGGCAGCATTACCGAGGACCAAGGAGTAGGAGCGCCGAGGAAGATAGAAGAAGCAGAGATCGAGTAACTTTCAATAACAACCCGGTCGAAATAATGGAAGCAACGGACGGTAACCAATCTAATAGACCAGAGGACCAGCCAGCATTTAAACGAGCAGCAGCAGTGAGAATTCACTTGGACCCATCACTGAACCAATCTATTGGGTACTTGACTAAACTAACAGACCAGACGATAACAATAATACAGAACCACTACTTAAAAAATATTCGAGAAGAACTGCTTGAAGAAAAATCAACTCAAATTGACAATTCAGATAATGAAATCGCCTATATTATAGCCAACATAAATGGAATACCTACCAAATTTATGATAGATACAGGCGCGAATGTGTCTTTAATTGACAGCACAACTTACAACAAAATTCAAAAAGAGAGTAAGTAAGATCAGCTTACCAACATTACCTGTTAGTAATATTATTTTAATTGGAGCCACTGGAAGGCAAAACAAGACTATAAAGAGACAAGTGTCATTGGAGGTAACGAGTAACAATGAAACCCTTTCCATGATCTTTTTAATTGCAGACGGTTTGCCTTTTGAAATATTAATTGGTTGCGACATTTTAAGGAAGTATTCCGCAGTCATTGACATGAGACAATCAAGGGTATCAATGAAGTCCGAAAACAAAGAATGGGTAGCTGAACTAACTGGAAGCAAGGGGGTAGTTCCAGTTAACAACGTTTATAACATTCGAACAGTTAGTTATTCACAAGACAATATATTAGAAGAAAGAACCGAAGCCCAAGGAAGTAATGACCTTTTATGGCACCAAAAATTAGAAGAGATCAGACAATTTCGGGGTACTCAGAACGGAAATCATTTAACCACTCAGGAGGTGGAAAATTTAATAACAATATACAATAAATATCGTCATGTATTTTCTGACCGACCAGGAAAAGTAAGGGGTTATCAGTGTGAATTGAGATTCAAAGAAGTTGCAAATTTTAACAAAAAGTCATATCCAATAGCATACGCAGCGAAGGAAGTAAGGAAGTAAGAATCGAAATCAACAGGATGCTGAAAGAAGATCGAGTACAGTTGTTCACAGTACACCAGTCCCATAGTAGCCATTACAAAAAAGGACGGAAAGGTACGGCTGTGTCTCGACGCAAGGGAGATAAATAAAATCTTAATAAACGATAGGACATCTCCTGGGGAAATTGAGGAGATACTCAAAAAGTTTCACGGTACCCAGTTTATCAGTACGTGGGATACAGTTTGTGGGTACTGGCAAGTAGAGTTGCACCCAGCCAGTTGAAAATATGTAGCCTTTATATTCGAAGGTCGGAACTACCAGTTCAAGCGACTACCTTTTGGGCTGGTAAATTCCGTGGCGATATTTGTCCGATGTATTGACCAAATATTGGGTACAGAAACCATGCACTATACCACTGTTTATATTGACGATTTGTTAGTCACTTCATCCAACTGGGAAGAGCATTGTGTCAGAGTAGAACGAGTACTGGAGAAGTTATCTAATAGCAACGTGACATTAAAATTGGAAAAATCTAAACTAATAGCTGACGAAGTCCAGTTCCTTGGTTTCAACCTATCCAGACAAGGCATAACACCATCAACAGACAAAATAGATTCTATTCAACGTTTCCCAACACCAAAGAATAAAAAACAGTTACAATCGTTCCTGGGCATCTGTAATTATTATAGAAAATTCCAGAAGAACTATTCCAAATTAACAGCCAAGTTATCACCACAATTATCGTCCAAAACCAAGTGGATGTGGGGTCTGGAACAGGAAACAATTTTTAAAGCAATTAAGGACAACTTCCTCAAAACTATTATGTTGCAACACCCTAACTTCAACCAACCCTTTTTCATGAATTGTGATGCAAGTGATATCAGCTTGGGGTCTGTGTTATATTAAGAAGATGATGATGGAAACCACCAGGTAGTGAGTTTCGCAAGTAGAACCTTGAACCATTGCGAACGCAATTATCATGTGACCGAGAAGGAGTTATTGAGTGTAGTGTTTTCTTGTGGGAAATTCAGAACATATATCCTTGGTTATCCAATAACAGTAAGAACCAACCATAAATCGATATCCTTTTTGAAAAATTGTAAACTCAGTCATGGGAGGTTGACCAGATGGATACTTGCTCTCCAAGAATACCACATCAGTTGGGAATATATCCCAGGCAGTAAAAATGTTGCAGCTGATGTGTTATCCCGCATCAATACAGAACAACAAATGTTTGATGGAGAAAAAGAGACTATAGTAAAGGTATTTAACATCATGAAAAGTAAATCGGATTTAGAAACAATAATAAAGGAAATAAAGCAACACCAAAAGGATGACACTACGTTAAACCAGATCCGAGAGAGATTAAACCAGCAAGATGAGAGAGTCACCCCATTTTATTGTGTACATGAGGATACCTTATTCATCCAGACCAGTCCCAACCAGAATTCATGGAATTTAGTAATACCCTGAGGGTTTGAAAAAGAGATCATTATGGACTATCACCTCAGATACGGTCATATGGGAGCGCTAAAGGCAATAAAGGCGCTAGAAGAACATACGTACGTGAAGGACATCAACCGAAGAGTGAGGAATTATATTAAACACTGTCACATATGTCAATTGGTTAAATGTAATAATGAAAAAAAGGAAGGAATAATGCAGCCCATAACTTCAACCAGTAAATTGGAAAGAGTCTTTTTAGACATATGTGGACCCTTACCACGCAGTGGAGGGAGGAGACAATACAAGTTTATTGTAATAATTATGGATCATTATACAAAATTTGTGAAACTATATCCTATTAACTGAGCAACCACAAATAAAGTATTAAACATTGTTACACAGTTGTACATACCAGAGTTAGGAATCCCAAAATCAATTATCACTGACCATGGTACCCAATTCCGAGGAAGAAAGTGGAAGGAGACCTTAATGGACCTGGGCGTCCGGACTTATAAAACTTCAGTTTACCACCCAAATAGCAATCCAGAAGAAAGAGTACTTTGTGAAGTCGGAAGAATCCTTCGAACTTACTGCCATGATCAACAACGTAAATGGAATGATTATATAAATGCAACAGAAAATTTTATTAACCTCGCATACCATGAATCTATCAGAGATACCCCTTACACCATAATGTACGGAAGGCCACCACCTCGAGCGATTAATTTCCCCGTCAACCCTAAGTATAAATTTGATAACACAAGATTTTATAGCAAAGTAGCCGAACCAGTGGAGAAGAGGAAAGACAAATATCGGAAGGCCCAACCTAAAATAATCCAATACCAAGAGGGAGAAAAGGTACTGATACAGAATCGAGAGTTACCCAGTTCCAGAGAAGGTATCACAAAAATGCTCTTACTGCTTTATAATGGCCCCTATATAATTGTCAAGAACAACCATAATAACACCTATGTAATCAGTGAGGTGGCTACAAAAAGAATTAAGGGGACCTACAACCAGTCTTCTTTGAAGAAGTATTATGAGGCGGTATAAGACAGTTGAGAAAGGAAATAAAAAATACCTAAATTCAAAAAACCAAAGTAATAACAACTTACACCAAAGTATTTGAAACAATTTAATTATAAAGAGAAAAAATTTCAAAATTCAAAACAATGTGAGAACAACTTACACTAAAGTATTTGAGCCAATTTATTTTTGGAAAGAAATATATTGAAGAATAATAAAATATTACACTACTTACCTAAAAGTAGAAAACTAAACACAGCTGAACAATTTGAAATATACAGATATCACGCACTACAACCAAACAACATATTAAATGAACAATTACATTATAGATCACATACACTATTCGATACACTGATCCCAACACACAATTTGAACCTCAGCGCCAATTCCCTCCCACCATCAACCCCCACCACACACACCTAAGTCCATAACCGTTATTCTGTAAAATGACATTCAGTATTTACACCCACTGAGGAAGAGGCACATCACCTCGAAACGTCTGGGGAAGTGATAAAGAAAGTAAGTTCATGTTGTGAAAGTTTATGTATATAATAATATTTTATAAAGTGAACGAAGAGGATGGATCAACAAGATAATAATAATAAAAAACTGAGATAAAATACTAAAGATTTAATGGAAATAATGACAGATTACATAACATAATTAGATAACCCAACTGTGAAGGGAATAACGAAGAAATAACATTTTAAGGAGAACAAACAAGACAATTGACGATAAATCAATAAGACAATCAAGTAAAAAAAGGACAATGAACCACTAACGGACTATCAATAATGAGAAGAATTGAATAAATAACCATAGATACAGCTACAAGTTAGATATGAATTATAAATGATAAGAGAAGTAATGACATGGAAAACAACTATCGTACGAATTAAGTTAAAGAAATAATACAAAATATATGTTAAGAACATCACCACAAACATAGATAAAGAATCTGAATAAATCAATAAGAAGAGAAAATCATGATCTGAATGACGACAGAGTAATTAATCCCTAGAGTGTTTTTTTAATTATATTTTATATTATATGAGTTGCAAATAGATTATTAATTATTATTATTAAATGGTGATTGTATGTTGAGATAAGTTCCAACAATCATTTTATTGAGCAGAAGGCATGACCTCTGAACTCAAAATATGTATAAATGGACAGCAGAGTAATAGAGCCACACGTGCCCTCTGACTAGTACCAGTTTATATGAATGGAAGGAGAAAAAATTTTATGGGAGTAAAACTTTCAAGGGATATAACACTCATTAGAAAAGAATAGAAGAGAAGAATATCATATCAAGGATCATGAACTATGGAATCAATAAAGATAAACCAGAAGACAATAATTGATGAATTCCATGATAACAACTTTATATAAGAAACTATAAAAGAGAAGAAAAGTTAATTGATGATTTCAGAAAAAACAACCACGTTATTTTTAGAAATAATCAATTTTGGCAGCGATGCATTATGTAACGTGACATAAAATAGCACAAAACTCACTAATATAATTAATGGAAGAAAAGATGAAAACTGAAGGAAAATAAAGGGTTATTATATGAAGAATGATAGCACAACACTACTAACTAAAAAATGACTAAGACACTGACAAGGACTAAACCCAATAGATTGGATAAGGTGAGACAAAAATCGGTATGGAGAACCATACATGACTTCCATGTTGTAAGACAGATCGAATTTGTTTTGTGCTTTGGGCATGCGTTTTGATAGTGTGTGTTCTGTTTTGTTAGTAGTTTTGTAAGCGATTCTGTATCCTGCTTTTTTGAATTTGTGGGCAATTTTTTCTGTTTGTTTGTTGATGTATGTTAGTGTTATGAATTTGTTGTTTTCTGTCTTTGTCTGTTGTTTGTTTTGTGTTTTGTGTAGGAGTTTACTGACTATTGTTCTGTCATAACCGTTAGATTCTGCTAGATATTTTATCGTGTTTAGTTCGTCTTTGTAGTCTATTTCATCTAAGGGGATGTTGTTAAGTCTATGTATCATGGTTCTAAAAGCAGCTAGTTTGTGTTGTATTGGGTGATTGGAGGTGTTGTGTATTAGTGTGTCAGTTGTAGTTGATTTTCTGTATATACTGAATTTGTGCCTGTGTTCTAGTTTTGTGATGGAGAGGTCTAAGAAGTTTATGGTATTGTTGTGTTCGTATTCGGCAGTGAAGGTTATGTTTTTATGTATTTTGTTTATGTGCGTTAGTAACTGTTCACATCGTCTTTTGTTTCCCCTGTATAGTACTAGAATGTCATCAACGTATCTGTGCCAATATAGTATTTTATGTGAGTGTCTGTCATTGTTTGTGAGTATTTTTGTTTTTTCTAAGTGTTGGAGGAAGACTTCTGCTAGAATGCTGGATATGGGGGAACCCATGGGTAGGCCATCGTTCTGTGTGTAGTATTTATTGTTATAAGTAAAGTAGTTTTGTTTTGTGATAATGTTCAGAGTTTCTGTTATTTCATTGATAAGTTCGTCTGGTGTGTTGTTCTGTTTGAGTTTGTTTTGTAGGATGGTGATTGTTTCAGAGATGGGGATGTTTGTGTACAGGTTTTTAATGTCAAAGGAGGCTAATGTGGCGTTATGGGGGATGTGTATGTCTTTTATTTTTGTTACTAGGTCAGTGTTGTTTTTTACTGCAATGTTGTTTTCTATTTGTGTGTATTGTCTAATAATTTTGACTAGATATTTTGCCAGTTTGTGTGCAGGGGCATTACGGTAGTTGATAATGGGGTGGATCGGAATGTCTTCTTTATGGATTTTGAGAAGCATGCCCAAAGCACAAAACAAATTCGATCTACCCGGTGTATATAAACTAAATTGTTCAAATTGCAATAAATTCTACATAGGCCAGACAGGACGTAGCTTCAAACAGAGATACATTGAACACACAAAAGCACTCCACACCACTACAGAATCTACCTTCGCAAACCACCTCATTGAAGCAAACCACACATGTAAAAACATCGACAATAACATGAACATACTACACGTACACACAAAAGGCCGAAAACTAGACACTCTAGAACAATTAGAAATATACAAACACACAAAAACAAATAAAAACGACATCCTAAACGAACAGACACAATTCAAATCGCACGCATTATTCGAACACATCTCACCACACACACACAGCTTCAATCTTTCGAAACACTATCTCGTCGCCAACAAGACGAGCAGCGCTACTAACGACAGCCTCTGATGAAGCCTTCTATAGGTGAAAGCCGGTTTAGGCTGTAAGGTAAAACTTTACGTTTTTACTTATAAAAAACTTTTAGTGTTCCGAGTCGTCAATATTATAGTGATATTTAGTTAAGTAACGGACACGTCATGGACAACGAAATCCAAGAATTTAACTCAGCAAGACGAGCCAACGTCCAAGCGTACAAGTTCACAACTTTGAAGGTTAGAAAGATTGTAGCTCACATAAATTTCAACAAAACATGCATAAACAATTCACTAACACCTAAATATGCCCAAATCAAAATTAAACATAACAACCAGGCCGCCCGAATAACACAAAACATCGCACAAAGAACATACATAAAAGAATCAATTAAACAACTATATAAGAAAAAAGACGCCCTTAATCGCAAAGCATTAACACTACACCTACATATCGCCAACACATACAGACACAATTACATGACTGAACTAATACATCACACAAATGAATGGACAAAAAACAAATACATAACATACAGACAAAACACGACAGAAAAATAAAAAAACCTGACACCAATCAAAACAGATATAATTCCCTCGCACAAATTCTACCCACGTACAGTAAACCTCACGAACGTCACACTCACAAAAAACGAACAAACACTCCTTGATAAAGGCCTAAAACATAACATACATTACAAACATAACAACCAAACACTAACAAAGCTCATAATTGACACAGAAACAAATATACAAAACACAGCACCAGAACATCAAGACACATTAAGACATAATATAAACAACACAATAGGAGTACATAAGACACCAGACAACAACAACCACAACTCAGAAATACACACAGCCATCAAACTGAGGGAAAAGGCACACAAACACAACATCACATTTGTAAAAGCTGACAAAGGCAACACGACTGTAATTATCCCCACAGACAACCTACACAAAAAAGTACAAGACTTCATAGAACAGAACAACATCACAGAACTAAAACACGACCCCACCGACAGATACCAAAACTCAGTAAAACAAATAGTCAACAAAGCCAAACACATTATGACACATAAACAAAAGCCCTACATGAAACAAATCCGACCATCAGCACCTACACTCCAAGCGCTTCCCAAAATCCATAAAGAAGACATTCCGATCCGCCCCATTATCAACTACCGTAATGCCCCTGCACACAAACTGGCAAAATATCTAGACAAAATTATTAGACAACACACACAAATAGACAACAACATTGCAGTAAAAAACAACACTGACCTAGTAACAAAAATAAAAGACATACACATCCCCCATAACGCCACATTAGCCTCCTTTGACATTAAAAACCTGTACACAAACATCCCCATCTCTGAAACAATCACCATCCTACAAAACAAACTCAAACAGAACAACACACCAGACGAACTTATCAATGAAATAACAGAAACTCTGAACATTATCACAAAACAAAACTACTTTACTTATAACAATAAATACTACACACAGAACGATGGCCTACCCATGGGTTCCCCCATATCCAGCATTCTAGCAGAAGTCTACCTCCAACACTTAGAAAAAACAAAAATACTCACAAACAATGACAGACACTCACATAAAATACTATGTTGGCACAGATACGTTGATGACATTCTAATACTATACAGGGGAAACAAAAGACAATGTGAACAGTTACTAACGCACATAAACAAAATACATAAAAACATAACCTTCACTGCCGAATACGAACACAACAATACCATAAACTTCTTAGACCTCTCCATCACAAAACTAGAACACAGGCACAAATTCAGTATGTACAGAAAATCAACTACAACTGACACACTAATACACAACACCTCCAATCACCCAATACAACACAAACTAGCTGCTTTTAGAACCATGATACATAGACTTAACAACATCCCCTTAGATGAAATAGACTACAAAGACGAACTAAACACGATAAAATATCTAGCAGAATCTAACGGTTATGACAGAACAATAGTCAGTAAACTCCTACACAAAACACAAAACAAACAACAGACAAAGACAGAAAACAACAAATTCATAACACTAACATACATCAACAAACAAACAGAAAAAATTGCCCACAAATTCAAAAAAGCAGGATACAGAATCGCTTACAAAACTACTAACAAAACAGAACACACACTATCAAAACGCATGCCCAAAGCACAAAACAAATTCGATCTACCCGGTGTATATAAACTAAATTGTTCAAATTGAAATAAATTCTACATAGGCCAGACAGGACGTAGCTTCAAACAGAGATAAATTGAACACACAAAAGCACTCCACACCATTACAGAATCTACCTTCGCAAACCACACATATAAAAAATCGACAATAACATGAACATACTACACGTACACACAAAAGGCCGAAAACTAGACACTCTAGAACAATTAGAAATATACAAACACACAAAAACAAATAAAAAGGACATCCTAAACGAACAGACACAATTCAAATCGCACACATTATTCGAACACATCTCACCACACACACACAGCTTCAATCTTTCGAAACACTATCTCGTCGCCAACAACAAGACGAGCAGCGCTACTAACGACAGCCTCTGATGAAGCCTTCTATAGGTGAAAGCCGGTTTAGGCTGCAAGGTAAAACTTTATGTTTTTACTTAAACAATACGTCTTGAGAACTATAAAAATCAGGGCTGTATGCACAAATGTATTTGATTCTGTTTGAATTTGCGGCTGTTATCGTTTGCCATAGAAAATACCCTTAACATAAAATGTTGCAGGTAAACTACCCCTTTCCCTTAACCGATCTTCACCAAACACAATAGGTCTTGAGAACTCTACAATTTAGGGGTGTATGCAAATAATCTTTTGATTCTGTTTGAATTTGCGGCTGTTATCGTTTTCCATAGAAAATAACCTTGTTAAAACAAAACGTTGCAGGTAAACTACCCCTTTCCCTTAACTGATCTTCACCAAAAACAATAGGTCTTGACAACTCTACAATTCAGGGCTGTATGTGAAACATTATTTGATTCTGTTTGAATTTGCGGCTGTTATCGTTTGCCAAAAAAAAAACCGTTGCAGGTAAACTACCCCTTTCCCTCAACCGATCTTCACCAAAAACAATAGGTCGTGAGTACTCTACAAATCAAGGCTGTATGCAAAAAATTATTCGATTCTGTTTAAATTTGCGGCTGTTATCGTTAGCCATAGAAAAAAAATCTACAGAAGACAGACAGACACTTTTCGAAAAACGACTTTTTTTCATGTTTTGAGTGTAGTACAATCAGAATCTGCAATAATCTCGAACACGATTTTTTTTTGCCATCACCATACTTCCATTTCCTTAAGAAACATGGAAGTAAATATCGGTATGCAGAACCATACATAAATTCCATGTTCTAAGATTTATATTTAAAATCATTTTCGAAATAAAATATTACCATAGAAACTACTTCTTTCTACTTACTGCTTCAGCCTTAACCACAGACTGTGGTCACTAACGTATACCACCTCACGTTATCGCACTCGATTTTCACTAATGATGGAAGTCGATGGCATAGCTGAAACGTCTGGTTTTGTAGAAAACATTGGACTACAGCCAAACATCTCGGGAAGGAATTTTAACAAAAACTACTTCTTTGTTGCCAATAACGTACACATATATAAAAAATATGCATAAAATTAATGGCTTGTATAAGTTAATGTTTGATCTCCATTAAGTAGTGCTCAAGTTTCCAAAGTTTTAATATTATGATGTCCGTAATTAAAACATCAGAGCTGGTTTAGTGTGTATAAGGGTACACCGTGGACAAAAATTTTCAACATTTCCTATTGAGCGTTGCTTATAGTAAAGCTGCGAATCTACAGTGTACGTTTCACAGAACAAACACACGGAAAAGAAGGAGCGCTCCGAAATCACTAATGGATCCTCAGCATCTTGCAGAGGGTTCATTCCCTAAAGGTGAAAATTCTGTCTATGAATTGTTCCTCTGTAAACACGTGCAATTACACTGCCCAGCGATCCACAGGAAGCAAATCGCTATCCACGCTGGACAATTTTTTGGCTTGCACGCATTATGTTGGTGTGGGTTTCGGCACTTTCCATTTAAAAAGCGTGCAAATGTAAGAAAATAAACATGAGTGAGGCCAGAAATAACGCGAATTTTGTGTGTGTGTGTGTGTGTTCCCTGCCTTTTTATTGCAGTAATCATAATAATAAAATGGAAACGTAAACATTACATAATTGAGATATGCTTGCCTGCCACGAACGATATATTTTCTCTCATACATGATTTACATTAAAATGAAAAAAAAAATTTATAATTTTATTGCCTGGCATCAAAATTATTTTATTTTTAACAATTACCATTGTTTGAAAAAGTTTAAATGAATTTTCAAGTACTTAACTGTTGTTAAAACGTAAAAGGTTGCAGGTAAACTACCCCTTCCCCTTAACCGATCTTCACCAAAATCAAAAGGCCTTGAGATCACTACAATTCAGGGATGTATGCAAAAAATTATTTGATTCTGTTTGAATATGCGGCAGTTACCACCGTTCGTCATAGAAAAAATTACCCTTGTTAAAACATAAAATGTTGCTGGTAAACTACCCTATTCCCTTAACCGATCTTCACCAAAACCAAAAGGTCTTGAGAACTCTACAATTCAGGGCTGTATGCAAAACATTATTTGATTCTGTTTGAATTTGCAGCTGTTATCGTTTGCCAAAAAAAATTACCCTTGATAAAAAAACGCTGCAAGTAAACTACCCCTTTCCCTTAACCGATCTTCTCCGTAAACAATAGGTCTTGAGTACTCTACAAATCAGGGCTATGTGCAAAAAATTATTTGATTCTGTTTGAATTTGTGGCTGTTATTGTTTGCCATAGAAAAAAATCTACGGACAGACAGACAGACACACACATAGACGCTTTTTGAAAAACGACCTTTTTTCATGTTATGAGTGTAGTACAATCAGAATCTGCAATAATCTCGAACACGATTTTTTTTTTGCCATCACCATACTTCCATTTCCTTAAGGAACATGGAAGTAAATATCGGTATGGAGAACCATACATGACTTCCATGTTCTAAGATTTATATTTAAAATCATATTCGAAATGAAATATTTCCATAGAAACTACGTCTTTCTACTTATTGCTTCAGCATTAACCACAGTACTATGGTCACTAACGTATACCACCTCACGTTTTCGCACTCGATTTTCACCGATGATGGCAGTCGATGGCACTGCCGAAAAGTCTGGTTTTACAGAAAACATTGGACTACGGCTAAAGAGCCCGGGAAGCAATTTTAACAAAAAACTACTTCTTTGTTGCCGATAACGTAGTACACATACAAAAAATTCTACCCTCCAACTTCAACTATAATTTTTAATAATAGAAAATTACACCCACCCCGTTCACCTAACTTCTTCATTTATAGATATTTCATCTACGTTTCTACAGTGGATTACTATGAGCTTCTTATCAGGATACTTTATTTATAAAAATTAAGTACTTTACTCTTGTTAAATCATAAAATGTTTCCGGTAAACTACCCCTTTCTCTTAACCGATCTTCTCCAAAATCAACAGACCTTCCGTCCTCTACAATTCAGGGAAGCATGCAAAACAATATTTGATTCTGTTTGAATGTGCGGCAGTTATCGTTCATCATGGAAACATTTCTCTTGTTACAACATAAAATGTTACAGGTAAACTACACCTTTCCCTTTACCGATCTTCACCAAAATCAATAGACCTTGAGCTCTCTGCAACTCAGGAAAGGGTGCAAAAAATTATTTGATTCTCATTGAATTTTCGGCAGTTATCGTTTGTCATATAAAAATTTACCCTTGTTAAAACATAAAATGTTGCTGGTAAACTACCCCTTTCCCTTAACCGATCTTCATGAACACCAATAGGTATTGAGAACTCTACAATACAGGGGCTGTATGCAAAACATAATATGATTCTGTTTGAATTTTCGGCTGTTATCGTTTACTATAGGAAAAAATTACCCTTGATAAAAAAACCGTTGCAGGTAAACTACCCCTTTCCCTTAACCGATCTTCACCAAAATCAAAAGGCTTTGAGTTCTCTACAATTCAGTGACGTATGAAAAAAAATTATTTGATTCTGTTTGAATATGCGGCAGTTATCGTTCGTCATAGAAAAAATTACCCTTATTAAAACATAAAACGTTGCAGGTAAACTACCCCTTTCCCTTAACCGATCTTCACCAAAAACAATACGTCTTGAGAACTATATAAATCAGGGCTGCATGCACAAATTTATTTGATTGTTTGAATTTGCGGCTGTTATCGTTTGCCATAGAAAATACCCTTAACATAAAATGTTGCTGGTAAACTACCCTTTTCCCTTAACCGATCTTCACCAAAAACAACAGGTCTTGAGAACTCTACAATTTAGGGGTGTATGCAAATAATCTTTTGATTCTGTTTGAATTTGCGGCTGTTATCGTTTTCCATAGAAAATAACCTTGTTAAAACAAAACGTTGCAGGTAAACTACCCCTTTCCCTTAACTGATCTTCACCAAAAACAATAGGTCTTGAGAACTCTACAATTCAGGGCTGTATGCGAAACATTATTTGATTCTGTTTGAATTTGCGGTTGTTATCGTTTGCCAAAAAAAAAAACCGTTGCTGGTAAACTACCCCTTTCCCTCAACCGACCTTCACCAAAAACAATAGGTCGTGAGTACTCTACAAATCAAGGCTGTATGCAAAAAATTATTCGATTCTGTTTAAATTTGCGGCTGTTATCGTTTGCCATAGAAAAAAAATCTACAGAAGACAGACAGACACTTTTCGAAAAACGACTTTTTTCATGTTTTGAGTGTAGTACAATCAGAATCTGCAATAATCTTGAACACGATTTTTTTTGCCATCACCATACTTCCATTTCCTTAAGGAACATGGAAGTAAATATCGGTATGCAGAACCATACATAAATTCCATGTTCTAAGATTTATATTTAAAATCATTTTCGAAATAAAATATTACCATAGAAACTACTTCTTTCTACTTACTGCTTCAGCCTTAACCACAGACTGTGGTCACTAACGTATACCACCTCACGTTATCGCACTCGATTTTCACTAATGATGGAAGTCGATGGCATAGCTGAAACGTCGGGTTTTGTAGAAAACATTGGACTACAGCCAAACATCTCGGGAAGGAATTTTAACAAAAACTACTTCTTTGTTGCCGATAACGTTGTACACATATATAAAAAATATGCTTAAAATTAATGGCTTGTATAAGTTAATGTTTGATCTCCATTAAGTAGTGCTCAAGTTTCCAAAGTTTTAATATTATGATGTCCGTAATTAAAACATCAGAGCTGGTTTAGTGTGTATAAGGGTACACCGTGGACAAAAATTTTCAACATTTCCTATTGAGCGTTGCTTATAGTAAAGCTGCGAATCTACAGTGTACGTTTCACAGAACAAACACACGGAAAAGAAGGAGCGCTCCGAAGTCACTAATGGATCCTCAGCATCTTGCAGAGGGTTCATTCCCTAAAGGTGAAAATTCTGTCTATGAATTGTTCCTCTGTAAACACGTGCAATTACACTGCCCAGCGATCCACAGGAAGCAAATCGCTATCCACGCTGGACAATTTTTTGGCTTGCACGCATTATGTTGATGTGGGTTTCGGCACTTTCCATTTAAAAAGCGTGCAAATGTAAGAAAATAAACATGAGTGAGGCCAGAAATAACGCGAATTTTGTGTGTGTGTGTGTGTTCCCTGCCTTTTTATTGCAGTAATCATAATAATAAAATGGAAACGTAAACATTACATAATTGAGATATGCTTGCCTGCCACGAACGATATATTTTCTCTCATACATGATTTACATTAAAATGAAAAAAAAAATTTATAATTTTATTGCCTGGCATCAAGATTATTTTATTTTTAACAATTACCATTGTTTGAAAAAGTTTAAATGAATTTTCAAGTACTTTACTGTTGTTAAAACGTAAAAGGTTGCAGGTAAACTACCCCTTCCCCTTAACCGATCTTCACCAAAATCAAAAGGCCTTGAGATCACTACAATTCAGGGATGTATGCAAAAAATTATTTTTGATTCTGTTTGAATATGCGGCAGTTACCACCGTTCGTCATAGAAAAAATTACCCTTGTTAAAACATAAAATGTTGCTGGTAAACTACCCTATTCCCTTAACCGATCTTCACCATAACCAAAAGGTCTTGAGAACTCTACAATTCAGGTCTGTATGCAAAACATTATTTGATTCTGTTTGAATTTGCGGCTGTTATCGTTTGCCAAAAAAAAATACCCTTGATAAAAAAATGCTGCAAGTAAACTACCCCTTTCCCTTAACCGATCTTCTCCGTAAACAATAGGTCTTGAGTACTCTACAAATCAGGGCTGTATGCAAAACATTATTTGATTCTGTTTGAATTTGCGGCTGTTATTGTTTGCCATAGAAAAAATCTACAGACAGACAGACAGACACACACATAGACGCTTTTCGAAAAACGACCTTTTTTCATGTTTTGAGTGTAGTACAATCAGAATCTGCAATAATCTCGAACACGATTTTTTTTTTGCCATCACCATACTTCCATTTCCTTAAGGAACATGGAAGTAAATATCGGTAAGGAGAACCATACATGACTTCCATGTTCTAAGATTTATATTTAAAATCTTATTCGAAATGAAATATTTCCATAGAAACTACGTCTTTCTACTTATTGCTTCAGCATTAACCACAGTACTATGGTCACTAACGTATACCACCTCACGTTTTCGCACATGATTTTCACCGATGATGGCAGTCCATGGCAGTGCCGAAAAGTCTGGTTTTACAGAAAACATTGGACTACGGCTAAAGAGCCCGGGAAGCAATTTTAACAAAAAAACTACTTCTTTGTTGCCGATAACGTAGTACACATACAAAAAATTCTACCCTCCATCTTCAACTGTAATTTTTAATAATAGAAAATTACCCCCACCCCGTTCACCTAACTTCTTCATTTATAGATATTTCATCTACGTTTCTACAGTTGATTACTATGAGCTTCTTATCAGGATACTTTATTTATGAAAATTAAGTACTTTACTCTTGTTAAATCATAAAATGTTTCAGGTAAACTACCCCTTTCTCTTAACCGATCTTCTCCAAAATCAACAGACCTTCCGTCCTCTACAATTCAGGGAAGCATGCAAAACAATATTTGATTCTGTTTGAATTTGCGGCTGTTATCGTTTGCCATAGAAAATACGCTTGATAAAAAAACGTTGCAGGTAAACTACCCCTTCCCCTTAACCGATCTTCACCAAAAACAATAGGTCTTGAGTACTCTACAAATCAGGGCTGTATGCAAAACATTATTTGATTCTGTTTAAATTTGCGGCTGTTATCGTTTGCCATAGAAAATACCCTTGTTAAAAAAACGTTGCAGGTAAACTACCCCTTTCCCTCAACCGATATTCACCAAAAACAACAGGTCTTGAGAACTCTACAATTTAGGGCTGTATGCAAATAATCTTTTGATTCTGTTTGAATTTGCGGCTGTTATCGTTTGCCATAGGAAATACCCTTGTTAAAACATAAAACGTTACAGGTAAACTACCCCTTCCCCTTAACCGATCTTCACCAAAAACAATAGGTCTTGAGTACTCTACAAATCAGGGCTGTATGCAAAACATTATTTGATTCTGTTTGAATTTGCGGCTGTTATCGTTTGCCATAGAAAATACCCTTGTTAAAAAAACGTTGCAGGTAAACTACCCCTTTCCCTCAACCGAACTTCACCAAAAACAATAAGTCTTGAGAACTCTACAATTTAGAGCTGTATGCAAATAATCTTTTGATTCTGTTTGAATTTGCGGCTGTTATCGTTTGCCATAGGAAATACCCTTGTTAAAACATAAAACGTTACAGGTAAACTACCCCTTTCCCTTAACCGATCTTCACCAAATCAACAGATCTTGAGAACTCTACAATTCAGGGCAGTATGCGAAACATTATATGATTCTGTGTGAATTTGCGGCTGTTATCGTTTGCCAAACAAACAAAATTACCCTTGCAAAAAAAAAAACCGTTGCTGGTAAACTACCCCTTTCCCTCAACCGATCTTCACCAAAAACAATAGGTCTCGAGTACTCTGCAAATCAGGGCTGCATGCAAAAAATTATTTGATTCTGTTTGAATTTGCGGCAGTTATCGTTTGCCATAGAAAAAAATCTACAGACACACAGACAGACACACACACACACACACACACAGACAGACAGACAGACACACACACACACACAGACACTTTTCGGAAAACGACTTTTTTTCATGTTTTGAGTGTAGTAGAGTCAGAATCTGCAATAATCTCGAACACGATTTTTTTTGCCATCACCATACTTCCATTCCTTAAGGAATATGGAAGTAAAATATCGGTATGGAGAACCATACATGACTTCCATATTCTAAGATTTATATTTAAAATCATTTTCACCCAAACAGCCAGGCTGTGTCTTACCTGCCTTTTTATTGCTGTATTAAATGAAAAATATTATATTACATTAAAATGAAAAAATTATAATTTTATTGCCTGGCAACAAAATTATTTTATTTTTAACAATTACCATTGTTTCAAAAAGTTTAAATAAATTTTCAAGTACTTTACTCTTGTTAAAACGTAAAAGGTTGCAGGTAAACTACCCCTTCCCCTTAACCGATCTTCACCAAAATCGAAAGTCGTTGAGACCTCTACAATTCAGGGACGTATGCAAAAAATTATTTGATTCTGTTTGAATTTGCGGCTGTTATCGTTTGCCATAGAAAATACGCTTGATAAAAAAACGTTGCAGGTAAACTACCCCTTCCCCTTAACCGATCTTCACCAAAAACAATAGGTCTTGAGAACTCTACAATTTAGGGCTGTATGCAAATAATCTTTTGATTCTGTTTGAATTTGCGGCTGTTATCGTTTGCCATAGGAAATACCCTTGTTAAAACATAAAACTTTACAGGTAAACTACCCCTTTCCCTTAACCGATCTTCACCAAAAACAATAGGTCTTGAGTACTCTACAAATCAGGGCTGTATGCAAAACATTATTTGATTCTGTTTGAATTTGCGGCTGTTATTGTTTGCCATAGAAAATACCCTTGTTAAAAAAACGTAGCAGGTAAACTACCCCTTTCCCTCAACCGATCTTCACCAAAAACAATAGGTCTTGAGAACTCTACAATTTAGGGCTGTATGCAAATAATCTTTTGATTCTGTTTGAATTTGCGGCTGTTATCGTTTGCCATAGGAAATACCCTTGTTAAAACATAAAACGTTACAGGTAAACTACCCCTTTCCCTTAACCGATCTTCACCAAAATCAACAGATCTTGAGAACTCTACAATTCAGGGCTGTATGCGAAACATTATTTGATTCTGTTTGAATTTGCGGCTGTTATCGTTTGCCAAACAAACAAAATTACACTTGCTAAAAAAAAACCGTTGAAGGTAAACTACCCCTTTCCCTTAACCGATCTTCACCAAAAACAACAGGTCGCGAATACTCTGCAAATCAGGGCTGCATGCAAAAAATTATTTGATTCTGTTTGAATTTGCGGCAGTTATCGTTTGCCATAGAAAAAAAATCTACAGACAGACAGACAGACAGATAGACAGACAGACAGACAGACAGACAGACACACAGACACTTTTCGGAAAACGACTTTTTTTCATTTTTTGAGTGTAGTAGAATCAGAATCTGCAATAATCTCGAACATGATTTTTTTTGCCATCACCATACTTCCATTCCTTAAGGAATATGGAAGTAAAATTACCCTTGATAATATCGGTATGGAGAACCATACATGACTTCCATATTCTAAGATTTATATTTAAAATCATTTTCAGCCAAACAGCCAGGCTGTGTCTTACCTGCCTTTTTATTGCTGTATTAAATGAAAAATATTATATTACATTAAAATGAAAAAATTATAATTTTATTGCCTGGCAACAAAATTATTTTATTTTTAACAATTACCATTGTTTCAAAAAGTTTAAATAAATTTTCAAGTACTTTTTACTCTTGTTAAAACGTAAAAGGTTGCAGGTAAACTACCCCTTCCCCTTAACCGATCTTCACCAAAATCGAAAGTCATTGAGACCTCTACAATTCAGGGACGTATGCAAAAAATTATTTGATTCTGTTTGAATTTGCGGCTATCGTTTGCCATAGAAAATACGCTTGATAAAAAAACGTTGCAGGTAAACTACCCCTTCCCCTTAACCGATCTTCACCAAAAACAATAGGTCTTGAGTACTGTACAAATCAGGGCTGTATGCAAAACATTATTTGATTCTGTTTGAATTTGCGGCTGTTATCGTTTGCCATAGAAAATACCCTTGTTAAAAAAATGTTGCAGGTAAACTACCCCTTTCCCTCAACCGAACTTCACCAAAAACAAAAGGTCTTGAGAACTCTACAATTTAGGGCTGTATGCAAATAATCTTTTGATTCTGTTTGAATTTGCGGCTGTTATCGTTTGCCATAGAAAATACCCTTGTTAAAAAAATGTTGCAGGTAAACTACCCCTTTCCCTCAACCGAACTTCACCAAAAACAAAAGGTCTTGAGAACTCTACAATTTAGGGCTGTATGCAAATAATCTTTTGATTCTGTTTGAATTTGCGGCTGTTATCGTTTGCCATAGGAAATACCCTTGTTAAAACATAAAACGTTACAGGTAAACTACACCTTTCCCTTAACCGATCTTCACCAAAATCAAAAGATCTTGAGAACTCTACAATTCAGGGCTTTATGCGAAACATTATTTGATTCTGTTTGAATTTGCAGCTGTTATCGTTTGCCATAGAAAATACCCTTGTTAAAAAAACGTTGCAGGTAAACTACCCCTTTCCCTCAACCGATCTTCACCAAAAACAATAGGTCGCGAGTACTCTGCAAATCAGGGCTTTATGCAAAACATTATTTGATTCTGTTTGAATTTGCGGCTGTTATCGTTTGCCATAGAAAATACCCTTGTTAAAAAAACGTTGCTGGTAAACTACCCCTTTCCCTCAACCGATCTTCACCAAAAACAATAGGTCGCGAGTACTCTGCAAATCAGGGCTGTTTGCAAAACATTATTTGATTCTGTTTGAATTTGCGGCTGTTATCGTTTGCCATAGAAAATACCCTTGTTAAAAAAACGTTGCAGGTAAACTACCCCTTTCCCTCAACCGATCTTCACCAAAAACAATAGGTCTTGAGAACTCTACAATATAGGGCTGTATGCAAATAATCTTTTGATTCTGTTTGAATTTGCGGCTGTTATCGTTTGCCATAGGAAATACCCTTGTTAAAACATAAAACGTTACAGGTAAACTACCCCTTTCCCTTAACCGATCTTCACCAAAATCAACAGATCTTGAGAACTCTACAATTCAGGGCTGTATGCGAAACATTATTTGATTCTGTTTGAATTTGCGGCTGTTATCGTTTGCCAAACAAACAAAATTACCCTTGCTAAAAAAACACCGTTGCAGGTAAACTACCCCTTTCCCTCAACCGATCTTCACCAAAAACAATAGGTCGCGAGTACTCTGCAAATCAGGGCTGCATGCAAAAAATTATTTGATTCTGTTTGAATTTGCGGCAGTTATCGTTTGCCATAGAAAAAAAATCTACAGACAGACAGACAGACAGACACACAGACAGACAGACAGACAGACACACACACACACAGACACTTTTCGGAAAACGACTTTTTTTCATTTTTTGAGTGTAGTAGAATCAGAATCTGCAATAATCTCGAACATGATTTTTTTTGCCATCACCATACTTCCATTCCTTAAGGAATATGGAAGTAAAATTACCCTTGATAATATCGGTATGGAGAACCATACATGACTTCCATATTCTAAGATTTATATTTAAAATCATTTTCAGCCAAACAGCCAGGCTGTGTCTTACCTGCCTTTTTACTTCCATATTCCTTAAGGAATGGAAGTATGGTGATGGCAAAAAAAATCGTGTTCGAGATTATTGCAGATTCTGATTCTACTACACTCAAAACATGAAAAAAAGTCGTTTTCCGAAAAGTGTCTGTGTGTCTGTGTGTCTGTCTGTCTGTCTGTCTGTAGATTTTTTTTCTATGGCAAACGATAACTGCCGCAAATTCAAACAGAATCAAATAATTTTTTGCATACAGCCCGGTTTTGCAGAGTTCTCGCGACCTATTGTTTTTGGTGAAGATCGGTTGAGGGAAAGGGGTAGTTTACCTGCAACGGTTTTTTTTTAGCAAGGGAAATTTTGTTTGTTTGGCAAACGATAACAGCCGCAAATTCAAACAGAATCAAATAATGTTTCGCATACAGCCCTGAATTGTAGAGTTCTCAAGACCTATTGTTTTTGGTGAAGATCGGTTAAGGGAAAGGGGTAGTTTACCTGTAACGTTTTATGTTTTAACAAGGGTATTTCCTATGGCAAACGATAACAGCCGCAAATTCAAACAGAATGAAAAGATTATTTGCATACAGCCCTAAATTGTAGAGTTCTCAATACCTTTTGTTTTTGGTGAAGATCGGTTAAGGGAAAGGGGTAGTTTACCTACAACGCTTTTTTAACAAGGGTATTTTTTATGGCAAACGATAACAGCCGCAAATTCAAACAGAATCAAATAATTTTCTGCATACAGCCCTGATTTGTAGAGTACTCAAGACCTTTTGTTTTTGGTGAAGATCGGTTGAGGGGAAGGGGTAGTTTACCAGCAACGTTTTTTATCATGCGTATTTTCTATGGCAAACGACAACTGCCGCAAATTCAAACAGAATCAAATAATTTTTTGCATACAGCCCTGATTTGTAGAGTACTCGGGACCTATTGTTTTTGGTGAAGATCGGTTGAGGGGAAGGGGTAGTTTACCTGCAACGGTTTTTTTTATCAAGGGAAATTTTTTTTTTTTGGCAAACGATAACAGCCGCAAATTCAAACAGAATCAAATAATGTTTCGCATACAGCCCTGAATTGTAGATTTCTCAAGATCTATTGTTTTTGGTGAAGATCGGTTGAGGGAAAGGGGTAGTTTACCAGCAACGTTTTTTTAACAAGGGTATTTTATATGGCAAACGATAACAGCCGCAAATTCAAACAGAATCAAATAATGTTTTGCATACAGTCCTGATTTGTAGAGTACTCAAGACCTATTGTTTTTGGTGAAGATCGGTTAAGGGGAAGGGGTAGTTTACCAGCAACCTTTTACGTTTTATTTTCTATGGCAAACGATAACAGCCGCAAATTCAAACAGAATCAAATAATGTTTTGCATACAGCCCTGATTTGTAGAGTACTCAAGACCTATTGTTTTTGGTGAAGATCGGTTAAGGGGAAGGGGTAGTTTACCTGCAACGTTTTTTTATCAAGCGTATTTCCTATGGCAAACGATAACAGCCGCAAATTCAAACAGAATCAAATAATTTTTTGCATACGTCCCTGAATTGTAGAGGTCTCAATGACTTTCGATTTTGGTGAAGATCGGTTAAGGGGAAGGGGTAGTTTACCAGCAACCTTTTACGTTTTAACAAGAGTAAAGTACTTGAAAATTTATTTAAACTTTTTGAAACAATGGTAATTGTTAAAAATAAAATAATTTTGTTGCCAGGCAATAAAATTATAATTTTTTCATTTTAATGTAATATAATATTTTTCATTTAATACAGCAATAAAAAGGCAGGTAAGACACAGCCTGGCTGTTTGGCTGAAAATGATTTTAAATATAAATCTTAGAATATGGAAGTCATGTATGGTTCTCCATACCGATATTTATTGCTGTATTAAATGAAAAATATTATATTACATTAAAATGAAAAAATTATAATTTTATTGCCTGGCAACAAAATTATTTTATTTTTAACAATTACCATTGTTTCAAAAAGTTTAAATAAATTTTCAAGTACTTTTTACTCTTGTTAAAACGTAAAAGGTTGCAGGTAAACTACCCCTTCCCCTTAACCGATCTTCACCAAAATCGAAAGTCATTGAGACCTCTACAATTCAGGGACGTATGCAAAAAATTATTTGATTCTGTTTGAATTTGCGGCTATCGTTTGCCATAGAAAATACGCTTGATAAAAAAACGTTGCAGGTAAACTACCCCTTCCCCTTAACCGATCTTCACCAAAAACAATAGGTCTTGAGTACTGTACAAATCAGGGCTGTATGCAAAACATTATTTGATTCTGTTTGAATTTGCGGCTGTTATCGTTTGCCATAGAAAATACCCTTGTTAAAAAACGTTGCAGGTAAACTGCCCCTTTCCCTCAACCGATCTTCACCAAAAACAATAGGTCTTTAGAACTCTACAATTTAGGGCTGTATGCAAATAATCTTTTGATTCTGTTTGAATTTGCGGCTGTTATCGTTTGCCATAGGAAATACCCTTGTTAAAACATAAAACGTTACAGGTAAACTACCCCTTCCCCTTAACCGATCTTCACCAAAAACAATAGGTCTTGAGTACTCTACAAATCAGGGCTGTATGCTAAACATTATTTGATTCTGTTTGAATTTGCGGCTGTTATCGTTTGCCATAGAAAATACCCTTGTTAAAAAAATGTTGCAGGTAAACTACCCCTTTCCCTCAACCGAACTTCACCAAAAACAAAAGGTCTTGAGAACTCTACAATTTAGGGCTGTATGCAAATAATCTTTTGATTCTGTTTGAATTTGCGGCTGTTATCGTTTGCCATAGGAAATACCCTTGTTAAAACATAAAATGTTACAGGTAAACTACCCCTTTCCCTTAACCGATCTTCACCAAAATCAAAAGATCTTGAGAACTCTACAATTCAGGGCTTTATGCGAAACATTATTTGATTCTGTTTGAATTTGCAGCTGTTATCGTTTGCCAAACAAACAAAATTACCCTTGCTAAAAAAAAACCGTTGCAGGTAAACTACCCCTTTCCCTCAACCGATCTTCACCAAAAACAATAGGTCGCGAGTACTCTGCAAATCAGGGCTGCATGCAAGAAATTATTTGATTCTGTTTGAATTTGCGGCAGTTATCGTTTGCCATAGAAAAAAAATCTACAGACAGACAGACACACAGACAGACAGACAGACACACAGACACTTTTCGGAAAACGACTTTTTTTCATGTTTTGAGTGTAGTAGAATCAGAATCTGCAATAATCTCGAACACGATTTTTTTTGCCATCACCATACTTCCATTCCTTAAGGAATATGGAAGAAAAAACCGTTGCAGGTAAACTACCCCTTTCCCTTAACCGATCGTCACCAAAATCAAAAGGCTTTGAGTTCTCTACAATTCAGTGACGTAGGAAAAAAATTATTTTATTCTGTTTGAATATGCGGCAGTTATCGTTCGTCATAGAAAAAATTACCTTATTAAAACATAAAACGGTGCAGGTAAACTACCCCTTTCCCTTAACCGATCTTCACCAAAAACAATACGTCTTGAGAACTATATAAATCAGGGCTGCATGCACAAATTTATTTGATTCTGTTTGAATTTGCGGCTGTTATCGTTTGCCATAGAAAATACCCTTAACATAAAATGTTGCAGGTAAACTACCCCTTTCCCTTAACCGATCTTCACCAAAAACAATAGGTCTTGAGAACTCTACAATTTATGGGTGTATGCAAATAATCTTTTGATTCTGTTTGAATTTGCGGCTGTTATCGTTTTCCATCGAAAATAACCTTGTTAAAACAAAACGTTGCTGGTAAACTACCCCTTTCCCTTAACTGATCTTCACCAAAAACAATAGGTCTTGAGAACTCTACAATTGAGGGCTGTATGCGAAACATTATTTGATTCTGTTTGAATTTGCGGCTGTTATCGTTTGCCAAAAGAAAAAAAAACCGTTGCAGGTAAACTACCCCTTTCCCACAACCGATCTTCACTAAAAACAATAGGTCGTGAGTACTCTACAAATCAAGGCTGTATGCAAAAAATTATTCGATTCTGTTTAAATTTGCGGCTGTTATCGTTTGCCATAGAAAAAAAAATCTACAGAAGACAGACACTTTTCGAAAAACGACTTTTACTTCCATATTTCCTTAAGGAATGGAAGTATGGTGATGGCAAAAAAAACGTGTTCGAGATTATTGCAGATTCTGATTCTACTACACTCAAAACATGAAAAAAAGTCGTTTTCCGAAAAGTGTCTGTGTGTGTGTGTGTGTGTGTGTGTCTGTAGATTTGTTTTCTATGGCAAACGATAACTGCCGCAAATTCAAACAGAATCAAATAATTTTTTGCATACAGCCCTGATTTGTAGAGGACTCGCGACCTATCGTTTTTGGTGAAGATCGGTTGATGGAAAGGGGTAGTTTACCGGCAACGGTTTTTTTTTATCAAGGGAAATTTTTTTTTTTTGGCAAACGATAACAGCCGCAAATTCAAACAGAATCAAATAATGTTTCGTATACAGCCCTGAATTGTAGAGTTCTCAAGACCTTTTGTTTTTGGTGAAGATCGGTTAAGGGAAAGGGGTAGTTTACTTGTAACGTTTTATGTTTTAACAAGGGTATTTCCTATGGCAAACGATAACAGCCGCAAATTCAAACAGAATCAAAAGATTATTTGCATATTGCCCTAAATTGTAGAGTTCTCAAGACCTATTGTTTTTGGTGAAGATCGGTTAAGGGAAAGGGGTAGTTTACCTACAACGTTTTTTTAACAAGGGTATTTTCTATGGCAAACGATAAAAGCCGCAAATTCAAACAGAATCAAATAATTTTCTGCATACAGCCCTGATTTGTAGAGTACTCAAGACCTATTGTCTTTGGTGAAGATCGGTTGAGGGGAAGGGGTAGTTTACCTGCAACGTTTTTTATCAAGCGTATTTTCTATGGCAAACGATAACTGCCGCAAATTCAAACAGAATCAAATAATTTTTTGTATACAGCCCTGATTTGTAGAGTACTCGCGACCTATTGTTTTTGGTGATGATCGGTTGAGGGGAAGGGGTAGTTTACCTGCAACGGTTTTTTTTAACAAGGGAAATTTTTTTTTTGGCAAACGATAACAGCCGCAAATTCAAACAGACTTAAATAATGTTTCGTATACAGCCCTGAATTGTAGCGTTTTCACGACCTATTGTTTTTGGTGAAGATCGGTTAAGGGAAAGGGGTAGTTTACCTTTAACGTTTTATGTTTTAACAAGGGTATTTCCTATGGCAAACGATAACAGCCGCAAATTCAAACAGAATCAAACGATTATTTGCATACAGCACTAAATTTTAGAGTTCTCAAGACCTATTGTTTTTGGTGAAGATCGGTTGAGGGAAAGGGGTAGTTTACTTGCAACATTTTTTTAACAAGGGTATTTTCTATGGCAAACGATAACAGTCGCAAATTCAAACAGAATCAAATAATGTTTTGCATACAGCCCTGATTTGTAGAGTACTCAAGACCTTTTGTTTTTGGTGAAGATCTGTTAAGGGGAAGGGGTAGTTTACCTGCACCGTTTTTTTATCAAGCGTATTTTCTATGGCAAACGATAACAGCCGCAAATTCAAACAGAATCAAATAATTTTTTGCATACATCCCTGAATTGTAGAGGTCTCAAGGACTTTCGATTTTGGTGAAGATCGGTTAAGGGGAAGGGGTAGTTTACCTGCAACCTTTTACGTTTTAACAAGAGTAAAGTACTTGCAAATTTATTTAAACTTTTTGAAACAATGGTAATTGTTAAAAATAAAATAATTTTGTTGCCAGGCAATAAAATTAAAATTTTTTAATTTTAATGTAATATAATATTTTTCATTTAATACGGCAATAAAAAGGCAGGTAAGACACAAACACACAATTCACGTTATTTCTGGCCTCACTCATGTTTATTTTCTTACGTTTGCACGCTTTTTAAATGGAAAGTGCCGAAACCCACACCAACAAAACGCGTGCAAGCCGAAAAAATGGACATCAATTTGCTTACTGGCGAAGCTAGTAGTTAATGAATGGGTAGGCAAAAATCTTATCTTAAATTTTTTTTAAGGAATCACTAAAAGGACGGTGGGTCAAATCAGACGCTGAGGTAGAGTTGCTGTAACCGAATGGTTCCACAAACAGCCGTAAGAATTTTACTAGCAGGGAATCTACAGGTTAGCGCAACAGTGGAACTCATGTCTTAATGTTATTGGAGACTTCTTTTAAAATCGTTGAATAAAAAATGCTTTACAGCTCTATACGTGTGTCTATTGAACAATCCTTGTATTAGTCATACACAATAATACAACTGATTGAACTTCAAATTTTTAAACTTGATTAGTTTCTATATATATGTTTAATGTTACAAATAATTCAAATAACAATCTTGATCATCTGTTAGTTCAGCGGAATAACAGTGACACTTTTAATAACCGCATAAAATAAACACTTAGAAACAACACAGGCGCTTTAACTTAACTGTTTGGAGCACAGAAGTGAGGCATGCCTCAACGCTCTATGTGTACAGCGCGGGACAATCCCCCCTCCTTACACTTCCCTATCACACCACTACATTGCTCACATACGATGTATACAAAAAACGCTGAGGCAAGTTCAGGTTGCCTCATTCGCTTTAAACGAACTATGCCGAATCTCACCTGTCACCATCTAGCGGTCGCTCAATAAAGCACGTTTCGGTTTAATAAATTTGACAGTCGCAGTAACAATGTATAATCTTTACGTTATGTAGTTCATACGTATTTATAATTTTTATTCTACAGAATTTGTTAGGGTAGGCATTGCCTCAATTGCCTCCATGTAACTTCGCCACTGATATATATGTGTACAACGTTATCGGCAACAAAGAAGTAGTTTTTGTTAAAATTCCTTCCCGGGATATTTGGCCGTAGTCCAATGTTTTCTACAAAACCAGACATTTCGGCAATGCCATCGACTTCCATCATCAGTGAAAATCGAGTGCGATAACGTGAGGTGGTATACGTTAGTGACCACAGTACTGTGGTTAAGGCTGAAGCAGTAAGTAGAAAGAAGTAGTTTCTATGGTAATATTTCATTTCGAAAATGATTTTAAATATAAATCTTAGAATATGGAAGTCATGTATGGTTCTCCATACCGATATTTTTTCATGTTTTGAGTGTAGTACAATCAGAATCTGCAATAATCTCGAACACGATTTTTTTTGCCATCACCATACTTCCCTTTCCTTAAGGAACATGGAAGTAAATATCGGTATGCAGAACCATACATAAATTCCATGTTCTAAGATTTATATTTAAAATCATTTTTGAAATAAAATATTACCATAGAAACTACTTCTTTCTACTTACTGCTTCAGCCTTAACCACAGACTGTGGTCACTAACGTATACCACCTCACGTTATCGCACTCGATTTTCACTAATGATGGAAGTCGATGGCATAGCTGAAACGTCTGGTTTTGTAGAAAACATTGGACTACAGCCAAACATCTCGGGAAGGAATTTTAACAAAAACTACTTCTTTGTTGCCGATAACGTTGTACACATATATAAAAAATATGCATAAAATTAATGGCTTGTATAAGTTAATGTTTGATCTCCATTAAGTAGTGCTCAAGTTTCCAAAGTTTTAATATTATGATGTCCGTAATTAAAACATCAGAGCAGGTTTAGTGTGTATAAGGGTACACCGTGGACAAAAATTTTCAACATTTCCTATTGAGCGTTGCTTAGAGTAAAGCTGCGAATCTACAGTGTACGTTTCACAGAACAAACACACGGAAAAGAAGGAGCGCTCTGAAGTCACTAATGGATCCTCAGCATCTTGCAGAGGGTTCATTCCCTAAAGGTGAAAATTCTGTCTATGAATTGTTCCTCTGTAAACACGTGCATTTACACTGCCCAGAGATCCACAGGAAGCAAATCGCTATCCACGCTGGACAATTTTTTGGCTTGCACGCATTATGTTGGTGTGGGTTTCGGCACTTTCCATTTAAAAAGCGTGCAAATGTAAGAAAATAAACAAGAGTGAGGCCAGAAATAACGCGAATTTTGTGTGTGTGTGTGTGTGTGTGTGTGTGTGTTCCCAGCCTTTTTATTGCAGTAATCATAATAATAAAATGGAAACGTAAACATTACATAATTGAGATATGCTTGCCTGCCACGAACGACATATTTTCTCTCATACATGATTTACATTAAAATGAAAAAAAAATTTATAATTTTATTGCCTGGCATCAAAATTATTTTATTTTTAACAATTACCATTGTTTGAAAAAGTTTAAATGAATTTTCAAGTACTTTACTGTTGTTAAAACGTAAAAGGTTGCAGGTAAACTACCCCTTCCCCTTAACCGATCTTCACCAAAATCAAAAGGCCTTGAGATCACTACAATTCAGGGATGTATGCAAAAAATTATTTGATTCTGTTTGAATATGCGGCAGTTACCACCGTTCGTCATAGAAAAAATTACCCTTGTTAAAACATAAAATGTTGCTGGTAAACTACCCTATTCCCTTAACCGATCTTCACCAAAACCAAAAGGTCTTGAGAACTCTACAATTCAGGGCTGTATGCAAAACATTATTTGATTCTGTTTAAATTTGCGGCTGTTATCGTTTGCCAAACAAAATTACCCTTGATAAAAAAATGCTGCAAGTAAACTACCCCTTTCCCTTAACCGATCTTCTCCGTAAACAATAGGTCTTGAGTACTCTACAAATCAGGGCTATGTGCAAAAAATTATTTGATTCTGTTTGAATTTGTGGCTGTTATTGTTTGCCATAGAGAAAATCTACAGACAGACAGACACACACATAGACGCTTTTCGAAAAACGACCTTTTTTCATGTTTTGAGTGTAGTACAATCAGAATCTGCAATAATTTCGAACAGGATTTTTTTTTTGCCATCACCATACTTCCATTTCCTTAAGGAACATGGAAGTAAATATCGGTACAGAGAACCATACATGACTTCCATGTTCTAAGATTTATATTTAAAATCTTATTCGAAATGAAATATTTCCATAGAAACTACGTCTTTCTACTTATTGCTTCAGCATTAACCACAGTACTATTGTCACTAACGTATACCACCTCACATTTTCGCACTCGATTTTCACCGATGATGGCAGTCCATGGCACTGCCGAAAAGTCTGGTTTTACAGAAAACATTGGACTACGGCTAAAGAGCCCGGGAAGCAATTTTAACAAAAAACTACTTCTTTGTTGCCGATAACGTAGTACACATACAAAAAATTCTACCCTCCATCTTCAACTATAATTTTTAATAATAGAAAATTACCCCCACCCCGTTCACCTAACTTCTTCATTTATAGATATTTCATCTACGTTTCTACAGTGGATTACTATGAGCTTCTTATCAGGATACTTTATTTATGAAAATTAAGTACTTTACTATTGTTAAATCATAAAATGTTTCAGGTAAACTACCCCTTTCTCTTAACCGATCTTCTCCAAAATCAACAGACCTTCCATCCTCTACAATTCAGGGAAGCATGCAAAACAATATTTGATTCTGTTTGAATGTGCGGCAGTTATCCTTCATCATGGAAACATTTCTCTTGTTACAACATAAAATGTTACAGGTAAACTACACCTTTCCCTTTACCGATCTTCACCAAAATCAATAGACCTTGAGCTCTCTGCAACTCAGGAAAGGGTGCAAAAAATTACTTGATTCTTATTGAATTTTCGGCAGTTATCGTTCGTCATAAAAAATTACCCTTGTTAAAACATAAAATGTTGCTGGTAAGCTACCCCTTTCCCTTAACCGATCTTCATGAACACCAATAGGTATTGAGAACTCTACAATACAGGGGCTGTATGCAAAACATAATTTGATTCTGTTTGAATTTGCGGCTGTTATCGTTTACTATAGGAAAATATCGGTATGGAGAACCATACATGACTTCCATATTCTAAGATTTATATTTAAAATCATTTTCAGCCAAACAGCCAGGCTGTGTCTTACCTGCCTTTTTATTGCTGTATTAAATGAAAAATATTATATTACATTAAAATGAAAAAATTATAATTTTATTGCCTGGCAACAAAATTATTTTATTTTTAACAATTACCATTGTTTCAAAAAGTTTAAATAAATTTTCAAGTACTTTACTCTTGTTAAAACGTAAAAGGTTGCAGGTAAACTACCCCTTCCCCTTAACCGATCTTCACCAAAATCGAAAGTCATTGAGGTCTATACAATTCAGGGACGTATGCAAACAATTATTTGATTCTGTTTGAATTTGCGGCTGTTATCGTTTGCCATAGAAAATACGCTTCATAAAAAAACGTTGCAGGTAAACTACCCCCTCCCCTTAACCGATCTTCACCAAAAACAACAGGTCTTGAGTACTCTACAAATCAGGGCTGTATGCAAAACATTATTTGATTCTGTTTGAATTTGCGGCTGTTATCGTTTGCCATAGAAAATACCCTTGTTAAAAAACGTTGCACGTAAACTACCCCTTTCCCTCAACCGAACTTCACCAAAAACAATAGGTCTTGAGAACTCTACAATTTAGGGCTGTATGCAAATAATCTTTTGATTCTGTTTGAATTTGCGGCTGTTATCGTTTGCCATAGGAAATACCCTTGTTAAAACATAAAACGTTACAGGTAAACTACCCCTTCCCCTTAACCGATCTTCACCAAAATCAACAGATCTTGAGAACTCTACAATTCAGGGCAGTATGCGAAACATTATATGATTCTGTTTGAATTTGCGGCTGTTATCGTTTGCCAAACAAACAAAATTACCCTTGCAAAAAAAAAACCGTTGCTGGTAAACTACCCCTTTCCCTCAACCGATCTTCACCAAAAACAATAGGTCTCGAGTACTCTGCAAATCAGGGCTGCATGCAAAAAATTATTTGATTCTGTTTGAATTTGGGGCAGTTATCGTTTGCCATAGAAAAAAATCTACAGACACACAGACACACACACACACACACACACACAGACACTTTTCGGAAAACGACTTTTTTTCATGTTTTGAGTGTAGTAGAGTCAGAATCTGCAATAATCTCGAACACGATTTTTTTTGCCATCACCATACTTCCATTCCTTAAGGAATATGGAAGTAAAAATTACCCTTGATAAAAAACCGTTGCAGGTAAACTACCCCTTTCCCTTAACCGATCTTCACCAAAATCAAAAGGCTTTGAGTTCTCTACAATTCAGTGACGTAGGAAAAAAATTATTTTATTCTGTTTGAATATGCGGCAGTTATCGTTCGTCATAGAAAAAATTACCTTATTAAAACATAAAACGGTGCAGGTAAACTACCCCTTTCCCTTAACCGATCTTCACCAAAAACAATACGTCTTGAGAACTATATAAATCAGGGCTGCATGCACAAATTTATTTGATTCTGTTTGAATTTGCGGCTGTTATCGTTTGCCATAGAAAATACCCTTAACATAAAATGTTGCAGGTAAACTACCCCTTTCCCTTAACCGATCTTCACCAAAAACAATAGGTCTTGAGAACTCTACAATTTAGGGGTGTATGCAAATAATCTTTTGATTCTGTTTGAATTTGCGGCTGTTATCGTTTTCCATCGAAAATAACCTTGTTAAAACAAAACGTTGCTGGTAAACTACCCCTTTCCCTTAACTGATCTTCACCAAAAACAATAGGTCTTGAGAACTCTACAATTGAGGGCTGTATGCGAAACATTATTTGATTCTGTTTGAATTTGCGGCTGTTATCGTTTGCCAAAAAAAAAAACCGTTGCAGGTAAACTACCCCTTTCCCTCAACCGATCTTCACCAAAAACAATAGGTCGTGAGTACTCTACAAATCAAGGCTGTATGCAAAAAATTATTCGATTCTGTTTAAATTTGCGGCTGTTATCGTTTGCCATAGAAAAAAAGTCTACAGAAGACAGACACTTTTCGAAAAACGACTTTTACTTCCATATTTCCTTAAGGAATGGAAGTATGGTGATGGCAAAAAAAATCGTGTTCGAGATTATTGCAGATTCTGATTCTACTACACTCAAAACATGAAAAAAAGTCGTTTTCCGAAAAGTGTCTGTGTGTGTGTGTGTGTGTGTGTGTGTGTGTCTGTAGATTTTTTTTCTATGGCAAACGATAACTGCCGCAAATTCAAACAGAATCAAATAATTTTTTGCATACAGCCCTGATTTGTAGAGGACTCGCGACCGATTGCTTTTGGTGAAGATCGGTTGATGGAAAGGGGTAGTTTACCTGCAACGGTTTTTTTTTTATCAAGGGAAATTTTTTTTTTTGGCAAACGATAACAGCCGCAAATTCAAACAGAATCAAATAATGTTTCGTATACAGCCCTGAATTGTAGAGTTCTCAAGACCTTTTGTTTTTGGTGAAGATTGGTTAAGGGAAAGGGGTAGTTTACTTGTAACGTTTTATGTTTTAACAAGGGTATTTCTTATGGCAAACGATAACAGCCGCAAATTCAAACAGAATCAAAAGATTATTTGCATACAACCCTAAATTGTAGAGTTCTCAAGACCTATTGTTTTTGGTGAAGATCTGTTAAGGGGAAGGGGTAGTTTACCTGCACCGTTTTTTTTTATCAAGCGTATTTTCTATGGCAAACGATAACAGCCGCAAATTCAAACAGAATCAAATAATTTTTTGCATACATCCCTGAATTGTAGAGGTCTCAAGGACTTTCGATTTTGGTGAAGATCGGTTAAGGGGAAGGGGTAGTTTACCTGCAACCTTTTACGTTTTAACAAGAGTAAAGTACTTGAAAATTTATTTAAACTTTTTGAAACAATGGTAATTGTTAAAAATAAAATAATTTTGTTGCCAGGCAATAAAATTAAAATTTTTTAATTTTAATGTAATATAATAGTTTTCATTTAATACGGCAATAAAAAGGCAGGTAAGACACAAACACACAATTCACGTTATTTCTGGCCTCACTCATGTTTATTTTCTTACGTTTGCACGCTTTTTAAATGGAAAGTGCCGAAACCCACACTAACATAACGCGTGCAAGCCGAAAAAATGGACATCAATTTGCTTACTGGCGAAGCTAGTAGTTAATGAATGGGTAGGCAAAAATCTTATCTTAAATTTTTTTTAAGGAATCACTAAAAGGACGGTGGGTCAAATCAGACGCTGAGGTAGAGTTGCTGTAACCGAATGGTTCCACAAACAGCCGTAAGAATTTTACTAGCAGGGAATCTACAGGTTAGCGCAACAGTGGAACTCATGTCTTAATTTTATTGGAGACTTCTTTTAAAATCGTTGAATAAAAAATGCTTTACAGCTCTATACGTGTGTCTATTGAACAATCCTTGTATTAGTCATACACAATAATACAACTGATTGAACTTCAAATTTTTAAACTTGATTAGTTTCTATATATATGTTTAATGTTACAAATAATTCAAATAACAATCTTGATCATCTGTTAGTTCAGCGGAATAACAGTGACACTTTTAATAACCGCATAAAATAAACACTTAGAAACAACACAGGCGCTTTAACTTAACTGTTTGGACCACAGAAGTGAGGCATGCCTCAACGCTCTATGTGTACAGCGCGGGACAATCCCCCCTCCCTACACTTCCCTATCACACCACTACATTGCTCACATACGATGTATACAAAAAACGCTGAGGCAAGTTCAGGTTGCCTCATTCGCTTTAAACGAACTATGCCGAATCTCACCTGTCACCATCTAGCGGTCGCTCAATAAAGCACGTTTCGGTTTAATAAATTTGACAGTCGCAGTAACAATGTATAATCTTTACGTTATGTAGTTCATACGTATTTATAATTTTTATTCTACAGAATTTGTTAGGGTAGGCATTGCCTCAATTGCCTCCATGTAACTTCGCCACTGATATATATGTGTACAACGTTATCGGCAACAAAGAAGTAGTTTTTGTTAAAATTCCTTCCCGGGATATTTGGCCGTAGTCCAATGTTTTCTACAAAACCAGACATTTCGGCAATGCCATCGACTTCCAGCATCAGTGAAAATCGAGTGCGATAACGTGAGGTGGTATACGTTAGTGACCACAGTACTGTGGTTAAGGCTGAAGCAGTAAGTAGAAAGAAGTAGTTTCTATGGTAATATTTCATTTCGAAAATGATTTTAAATATAAATCTTAGAATATGGAAGTCATGTATGGTTCTCCATACCGATATTTTTTCATGTTTTGAGTGTAGTACAATCAGAATCTGCAATAATCTCGAACACGATTTTTTTTGCCATCACCATACTTCCCTTTCCTTAAGGAACATGGAAGTAAATATCGGTATGCAGAACCATACATAAATTCCATGTTCTAAGATTTATATTTAAAATCATTTTTGAAATAAAATATTACCATAGAAACTACTTCTTTCTACTTACTGCTTCAGCCTTAACCACAGACTGTGGTCACTAACGTATACCACCTCACGTTATCGCACTCGATTTTCACTAATGATGGAAGTCGATGGCATAGCTGAAACGTCTGGTTTTGTAGAAAACATTGGACTACAGCCAAACATCTCGGGAAGGAATTTTAACAAAAACTACTTCTTTGTTGCCGATAACGTTGTACACATATATAAAAAATATGCATAAAATTAATGGCTTGTATAAGTTAATGTTTGATCTCCATTAAGTAGTGCTCAAGTTTCCAAAGTTTTAATATTATGATGTCCGTAATTAAAACATCAGAGCACGTTTAGTGTGTATAAGGGTACACCGTGGACAAAAATTTTCAACATTTCCTATTGAGCGTTGCTTAGAGTAAAGCTGCGAATCTACAGTGTACGCTTCACAGAACAAACACACGGAAAAGAAGGAGCGCTCTGAAGTCACTAATGGATCCTCAGCATCTTGCAGAGGGTTCATTCCCTAAAGGTGAAAATTCTGTCTATGAATTGTTCCTCTGTAAACACGTGCAATTACACTGCCCAGCGATCCACAGGAAGCAAATCGCTATCCACGCTGGACAATTTTTTGGCTTGCACGCATTATGTTGGTGTGGGTTTCGGCACTTTCCATTTAAAAAGCGTGCAAATGTAAGAAAATAAACATGAGTGAGGCCAGAAATAACGCGAATTTTGTGTGTGTGTGTGTGTGTGTGTGTGTGTGTGTTCCCTGCCTTTTTATTGCAGTAATCATAATAATAAAATGGAAACGTAAACATTACATAATTGAGATATGCTTGCCTGCCACGAACGATATATTTTCTCTCATACATGATTTACATTAAAATGAAAAAAAAATTTATAATTTTATTGCCTGGCATCAAAATTATTTTATTTTTAACAATTACCATTGTTTGAAAAAGTTTAAATGAATTTTCAAGTACTTTACTGTTGTTAAAACGTAAAAGGTTGCAGGTAAACTACCCCTTCCCCTTAACCGATCTTCACCAAAATCAAAAGGCCTTGAGATCACTACAATTCAGGGATGTATGCAAAAAATTATTTGATTCTGTTTGAATATGCGGCAGTTACCACCGTTCGTCATAGAAAAAATTACCCTTGTTAAAACATAAAATTTTGCTGGTAAACTACCCTATTCCCTTAACCAATCTTCACCAAAACCAAAAGGTCTTGAGAACTCTACAATTCAGGGCTGTATGCAAAACATTATTTGATTATGTTTAAATTTGCGGCTGTTATCATTTGCCAAACAAAATTACCCTTGATAAAAAAATGCTGCAAGTAAACTACCCCTTTCCCTTAACCGATCTTCTCCGTAAACAATAGGTCTTGAGTACTCTACAAATCAGGGCTATGTGCAAAAAATTATTTGATTCTGTTTGAATTTGTGGCTGTTATTGTTTGCCATAGAAAAAATCTACAGACAGACAGACACACACATAGACGCTTTTCGAAAAACGACCTTTTTTCATGTTTTGAGTGTAGTACAATCAGAATCTGCAATAATTTCGAACAGGATTTTTTTTTTGCCATCACCATACTTTCATTTCCTTAAGGAACATGGAAGTAAATATCGGTACAGAGAACCATACATGACTTCCATGTTCTAAGATTTATATTTAAAATCATATTCGAAATGAAATATTTCCATAGAAACTACGTCTTTCTACTTATTGCTTCAGCATTAACCACAGTACTATGGTCACTAACGTATACCACCTCACGTTTTCGCACTCGATTTTCACCGATGATGGCAGTCGATGGCACTGCCGAAAAGTCTGGTTTTACAGAAAACATTGGACTACAGCTAAAGAGCCCGGGAAACAATATTTGATTCTGTTTGAATGTGCGGCAGTTATCGTTCATCATGGAAACATTTCTCATGTTACAACATAAAATGTTACAGGTAAACTACCCCTTTCCCTTTACCGATCTTCACCAAAATGAATAGACCTTGAGCTCTCTGCAACTCAGGAAAGGGTGCAAAAAATTATTTGATTCTCATTGAATTTTCGGCAGTTATCGTTCGTCATATAAAAAATTACCCTTGTTAAAACATAAAATGTTGCTGGTAAACTACCCCTTCCCCTTAACCGATCTTCATGAACACCAATAGGTATTGAGAACTCTACAATACAGGGGCTGTATGCAAAACATAATTTGATTCTGTTTGAATTTGCGGCTGTTATCATTTACTATAGGAAAAAATTACCCTTGATAAAAAACCGTTGCAGGTAAACTACCCCTTTCCCTTAACCGATCTTCACCAAAAACGACAGGTCTTGGGTACGCTACAATTCAGGCCTGTATGCAAATAATTATTTGATTCTGTTTGAATTTTCGGCTGTTATCGTTTGCCATAGAAAACACCCTTGATAAAACATAAAACGTTGCTGGTAAACTACCCTATTCCATTAACCGATCTTCACCAAAAACAATAGGTCTTGAGAACTCTACAATTCAGGGCTGTATGCAAAACATTAGTATATTCTGTTTTAATGTACGGCAGTTATCGTACATCATAGAAAAAATACCCTTGATAAAACATACAACGTTGCTGGTAAACAACCCTATTCCCTTAACCGATCTTCACCAAAACAAACATGTCTTGAGAACTCTACATTTCAGGGCTGTATGCAAAATATTATATGATTCTGTTTGAATTTGCGGCTGTTATCGTTTGCCATATAAAATACCCTTGATAAAACAAAAAACGTGTCTGGTAAACTACCCCTTTCCCTTAACCGATCTTCACCAAAAACAATAGGTCTTTAGTACTCAACAAAACAGGGCTGTATGCAAAAACGTATTTGATTCTGTTTGAATTTGCGGCTCTTATCGTTTGCCATACAAATTCCCTTTTAAAACATAAAACGTTGCAAGTAAACTACCCCTTTCCCTTAACCGAACTTCACCAACACCAATAGGTATTGAGAACTCTACAATACAGGGCTGTATGCAAAACATCATTTGATTGTTTTAATTTGCGGCTGTTATCGTTTACCATAGAAAAAAATTACCCTTGATAAAAAACCGTTGCAGTTAAACTACCCCTTTCCCTTAACCGATCTTTACCAAAAACGACAGGTCTTGAGAACTCCACAATTTAGGGCTGTATGCAAAATATTATATGATTTTGTTTGAATTTGCGGTTGTTATCGTTTGCCATACAAAATACCGTTGATAAAACAAAAAACGTGGCAGGTAAACTACCCCTTTCCCTTAAACGATCTTCACCAAAAACAATAGGTCTTTAGTACTCAAGAAAGCAAGGCTGTATGCAAAAACTTATTTGATTCTGTTTGAATTTACGGCTTTTATCGTTTGCCATAAAAAATACCCTTTGAAACATAAAACGTTGCAGGTAAACTACCCCTTTCCCTTAACCGATCTTCACCAAAAACAAAAGGTCTTGAGAACTCTACAATTCAGGGCAGTATACAAAACATTATTTGATTATGTTTGAATTTGCGGCTGTTATCGTTTGCCATAGGAAATACCCTTGTTAAAACATAAAATGTTGCCAGTAAACTACCCCTTCCCCTTAACCGATCTTTACGAAAATCAACAGATCTTGAGAACTCTACAATTCAGGGCAGTATGCGAAACATTATTTGATTCTGTTTGAATTTGCGGCTGTTATCGTTTGCCAAACAAACAAAAATATCGGTATGGAGAACGATACATGACTTCCATGTTCTAAGATTTATATTTAAAATCATATTCGAAATGAAATATTTCCATAGAAACTACGTCTTTCTACTTATTGCTTCAGCATTAACCACAGTACTGTGGTCACTAACGTATACCACCTCACGTTTTCGCACTCGATTTTCACCGATGGCAGTCGATGGCACTGCCGAAAAGTCTGGTTTTGCAGAAAACATTGGACTACGGCTAAAGAGCCCGGGAAGCAATTTTAACAAAAAACTACTTCTTTGTTGCCGATAACGTAGTACACATATAAAAAATTCTCCCCTCCACCTTCAACTATAATTTTTAATAATAGAAAATTACCCCCACCCCGTTCACCTAACTTCTTCATTTATAGATATTTCATCTACGTTTCTACAGTGGATTACTATGAGCTTCTTATCAGGATACTTTATTTATAAAAATTAAGTACTTTACTCTTGTTAAATCATAAAATGTTTCAGGTAAACTACCCCTTTCTCTTAACCGATCTTCTCCAAAATCAACAGACCTTCCGTCCTCTACAATTCAGCGAAGCATGCAAAAAAATATTTGATTCTGTTTGAATGTGCGGCAGTTATCGTTCGTCATTGAAACATTTCTCTTGGTACGACATAAAATGTTGCAGGTAAACTACCCCTTTCCCTTAACCGATCTTCACCAAAATCAATAGACCTTGAGCTCTCTGCAACTCAGGGGGTGCAAAAAATTATTTGATTCTCATTGAATTTTCGGCAGTTATCGTTCGTCAAAAAAAATTACTTTTTTTAAATCATAAAACGTTGCTGATAAACTACCTCTTCCCTTAACCAATCTTCAACAAAATCAACAGACCTTGAGTTCTCTTTAGTTCAAAAAGGTATGCAAAAACCTAGTTGATTCTGTTTGAATGTATGGCAGTTACCGTTCGTCATATAAAAAATTACCCTTGTTAAAACATAAAATGTTGCTGGTAAACTACCCCTTTCCCTTAACCGATCTTCACCAACACCAATACGTATTGAGAACTCTACAATACAGGGGCTGTATGCAAAACATAATTTGATTCTGTTTGAATTTGCGGCTGTTATCGTTTACTATAGGAAAAAATTACAATTGATAAAAAACCGTTGCAGGTAAACTACCCCTTTCCCTTAACCGATCTTCACCAAAAACGACAGGTCTTAGGTACTCTACAATTCAGGCCTGTATGCAAACAATTATTTGATTCTCTTTGAATTTACGCCGGTTATCGTTCGTCATAGAAAAAATACCCTTGTTAAAACACAAAACGTTGCCGGTAAACTACCCCTTTCCGTTAACCGATCTTCAACAAAATCAACAGACCTTGAGTTCGGTATAATTCAAAAAGGTATGCAGAAGAGTAGTTGATTCTGTTTTAATGTACGGCAGTTATCATTCGTCATAAAAAAAATTACCCTTTATAAAACATAAAATGTTGCAGGTAAACTACCCTATTCCCTTAACCAATCTTCAACAAAATCAACAGACCTTGAGTTCTGTATAATTCAAAAAGGTATGCAGAAGAGTAGTTGATTCTGTTTTAATGTACGGTAGTTATCGTTCGTCAAAAAAAAAATTACCCTTGATAAAACATAAAATGTTGCTGGTAAACAACCCTATTCCCTTAACCGATCTTCACCAAAACCAACAGGTCTTGAGAACTCTACATTTCAGGGCTGTATGCAAAATATTATATGATTCTGTTTGAATTTGCGGCTGTTATCGTTTGCCATATAAAATACCCTTGATAAAACAAAAAACGTGTCTGGTAAACTACCCCTTTCCCTTAACCGATCTTCACCAAAAACAATAGGTCTTTAGTACTCAACAAAACAGGGCTGTATGCAAAAACGTATTTGATTCTGTTTGAATTTGCGGCTCTTATCGTTTGCCATAGAAAATACCCTTTTAAAACATAAAACGTTGCAGGTAAACTACCCCTTTCCCTTAACCGATCTTCACCAACACCAATAGGTATTGAGAACTCTACAATACAGGGCTGTATGCAAAACATCATTTGATTCTGTTTGGATTTGCGGCTGTTATCGTTTACCCGTTTACCATAGAAAAATATCGGTATGGAGAACCATACATGACTTCCATATTCTAAGATTTATATTTAAAATCATTTTCGAAATGAAATATTACCATAGAAACTACTTCTTTCTACTTACTGCTTCAGCCTTAACCACAGTACTGTGGTCACTAACGTATACCATCTCACGTTATCTGCACTCGATTTTCACTGATGATGGAAGTCGATGGCATTGCCGAAATGTCTGGTTTTTAGAAAACATTGGACTACGGCCAAATATCCCGTGAAGGAATTTTGACAAACACTACTTCTTTGTTGCCGATAACGTTGTACACATATATATCAGTGGCGAAGTTACATGGAGGCAATTGAGGCAATGCCTACCCTAACAAATTCTGTAGAATAAAAATTATAAATACGTATGAACTACATAACGTAAAGATTATACATTGTTACTGCGACTGTCAAATTTATTAAACCGAAACGTGCTTTATTGAGCGACCGCTAGATGGTGACAGGTGAGATTCGGCATAGTTCGTTTAAAGCGAATGAGGCAACCTGAACTTGCCTCAGCGTTTTTTGTATACATCGTATGTAAGCAATGTAGTGGTGTGATAGGGAAATATAGGGAGGGGGGATTGTCCCGCGCTGTACACATAGAGCGTTGAGGCATGCCTCACTTCTGTGGTCCAAACAGTTAAGTTAAAGCGCCTGTGTTGTTTCTAAGTGTTTATTTTATGCGGTTATTAAAAGTGTCACTGTTATTTCGCTGAACTAACGGATGATCAAGATTGTTATTTGAATTATTTGTAACATTAAACATATATATAGAAACTAATCAAGTTTAAAAATTTGAAGTTCAATCAGTTGTATTATTGTGTATGACTAATACAAGGATTGTTCAATAGACACACGTATAGAGCTGTAAAGCATTTTTTATTCAATGATTTTAAAAGAAGTCTCCAATAACATTAAGACATGAGTTCCACTGTTGCACTAACCTGTAGATTCCCTGCTAGTAAAATTCTTACGGCTGTTTGTGGAACCATTCGGTTACAGCAAACTCTACCTCAGCGTCCGATTTGACCCACCGTCCTTTTAGTGATTCCTTAAAAAAAATTTAAGATAAGATTTTTGCCTACCCATTCATTAACTACTAGCTTCGCCAGTAAGCAAATTGATGTCCATTTTTTCGGCTTGCACGCGTTATGTTAGTGTGGGTTTCGGCACTTTCCATTTAAAAAGCGTGCAAAAGTAAGAAAATAAACATGAGTGAGGCCAGAAATAACGTGAATTGTGTGTGTGTGTGTGTGTGTGTGTGTGTGTGTGTGTGTGTGTGTGTGTGTGTGTGTGTGTGTGTGTGTGTCTTACCTGCCTTTTTATTGCCGTATTAAATGAAAAATATTATATTACATTAAAATGAAAAAATTTTAATTTTATTGCCTGGCAACAAAATTATTTTATTTTTAACAATTACCATTGTTTCAAAAAGTTTAAATAAATTTTCAAGTACTTTACTCTTGTTAAAACGTAAAAGGTTGCAGGTAAACTACCCCTTCCCCTTAACCGATCTTCACCAAAATCGAAAGTCCTTGAGACCTCTACAATTCAGGGACGTATGCAAAAAATTATTTGATTCTGTTTGAATTTGCGGCAGTTATCATTTGCCATAGAAAATACGCTTGATAAAAAATGTTGCAGGTAAACTACCCCATCCCCTTAATCTTCACCAAAAACAATAGGTCTTGAGTACTCTACAAATCAGGGCTGTATGCAAAACATTATTTGATTCTGTTTGAATTTGCGGCTGTTATCTTTTGCCATAGAAAAAAACTCTACAGACACACAGACAGACACACAGACACACACACACACACTTTTTGAAAAATTACTTTTTTTCATGTTTTGAGTGTAGTACAATCATATTCTGCAATAATCTCGAACACGATTTTTTCTGCAATCACCATACTTCCATTTCCTTAAGGAACATGGAAGTAAAAACATGGAAGTAACAAGGATGCAACCCACAATATGACTACAATTATGAGAGCCCACATAGTAACTAAGATAATTTATAAAATAAAGGTACAAAATCAGATAGGGCAATAAATAATATATAATCTATCTGAAATACAAATGTAAACTAAATGTAATATGTTTTTTAAAGAAAAGATAAAAGAAAGATAAATGTAAACCCAAGATATGAATAAAAAAATACCCTGTTAAATAATAAGCTAGCAAAAGTAAATAAAATAAAATAAACCTTAGCAACAATAATTATGAGTACAGAGGTGACAAGTGAAAAAGTGATAATAAAGAAAACCCAGTATATAGGACCCAGTGATAGTTATTTTAAACACATAAACACTATGTCAAGAAAGTGAAGTGTAGGTAACTATAGAATAAGAAACTATTAATAACAGACTATATAAATAATATAGCAACCCAGTTAGATTAGTTTGTTAGCATGGTAAGTAGGATATAAGATATATTGTATTATTATTTAAGGAACGTTATAAAGTTATAAAAAAAAAATAAAAAACACTTCGAAAGTAAAATAAAAATTGAGATGTTAGAGTGAAAACAGAGGGGAGTTAGACACTATATCCTCTTAAATGAGTTTGTATGTGAATAATAGTATATAGTTTAATGTTCAAGATTGTTATAAGAGTTCTTTGATAGTAAATAACCAAAGTAGTATTAGTAGTATTAAATGGGAAATCATGTTAAAACAAAACCATTAATAGGTAAAAAATTTAGATACAGGCATGGACCTATAAAGAAGAATTAAATAATTATATAATATGTGTGATGATTAAAAGCAATCAAATGTTATGAGTTAAGTTAGTTTGTTTTATTAGTAATATTTAGTAACCTGATAAATTAAAATAAGTAACTATAAAATTTTGTAAAGGGAATAGGGTAGAGGAATTATGAAATCTAGGCATTAGGCTTAGCATTGATGAGCAGAATTTTGTGAATTTTAACATAAAACAATAGCCAAGAATAAAATAAAGTGTATAATCTGTTTAGGTATCAAAGTAAAAGTGTAAGGTAAAAAACTGGCTAGATAATGTTTAGTTTCAATGTAATTAACTACAGAAATACCAAATTGGAAAAATTAGAAATCTGTTATAAATTGACCAAATGTAACCATGAGTGGTATCAAATTAATCTATAAGCAAAAAGCAAAACCACGGTGTTATTGTATTTAATATTACAAATAGCATAAGGACGTTATAATACTTTAAAAGATTTTGATAAATTTTGAATAGAAAAACGTTAGTTAATATAACAATGTTATAAGTTATTAGCTAATGGGAATTAGAGTTTCACAGAGAGTTGCCATGACAACAAAAGCTTGTTACATAGGGAACCGTTGAAAATTTATTATTCCATTATTGAAGTTTGAGAAGGGTGGATGCATGAAGCCCACGAAGATATAAAAAGTAAAGAAATTAACCTATTCTGTCTAAACATTAATTAAGAAGACCTAATTAATAACCATAACAAAATTAATGGCGGGAATTAAACCAATTCAACACAATAATTGAGAAATATTCTTAAAAAAAAAAAAAAAAATTTTGCTGAAGAAGACTTAGTTCAGAATTAACAACTTACTGAAGGAAGAATAGAAGAACACCTAACTGGACCTTGAATCAACATTAGCCAGCAGGACTGAGGGAATCTGAACACCATAACTGGACCATTAAGACAAACTGAACCTGGAACTCATGAAACTACATCAGAAGGGACAAGCAGAAGTATTCCAGCAACCCAAGATAAGCCGAACAAAGGAGCGTTAAGTATATTTTAAATGCTTCACCGAAAATAAACCACTAGACAATCCACATTAATTGAACAAATTTTGTTCACTTTACCAATCACTTTAATAACTTTTTGGAACTTAATTTTATTTAATAAACACCTCTAATAGAATAAATATAGCACTTCAATTTGAATTTATATGAATCTGTTTTAAAAACGTGAACTTGATGAGCATAAATAACCTATCAAAACACTAGTTCCCATAGCGGTAACTTACTATCAATACGTAAGTATATCACCTGTTCTATAATAGTTATAAGGTATATTGTAAGATTTTGTACTTTTATTAGTCTGTAAAACAACATTTTCTGTAGTCCAAAGAACTTTCCCCTGAGATTTAAACAAACGAAGAAAACTAACGCCATAACGCAGCGTCTACATGCGAACTAAGTGAGCAGACTGCCAACTGCGGAAAAAGTAAACATGCTGGCGCAAGATTAAATATTATATTTTGCAGAAATTGTAATTGACCACTATATCCCGAACTGTTAATAAATTCTCGTACCCATTCTAAACTGTATGTTTGATTTCATTCAAAGTACTAATACAAAAGTTTGAGCAAATAAAAATATAGAATACATATTAGTTGACGAAGTCAATTCGCTAAGCAGTGTTGGTCAACCAGGCGGCGAGGCAGCAAATTCGAATTGAACAGCGGGCTGGTGAGCAGACGTTCGACTTTCGTAAGTATTTAAAAACTGGGAGCGAAGATTAGTTACAAATATATGACAACCAAATAGGACTAAAATAACATAATCATTAATGCAATTTAAGTATTACTACAAATTGACGCAACCACGCAGGGCTGTACAAACGCAATTACCATATTATTACAAATTCGCAAACCACGTAATTAGGAGTATTACAATATTAACAAAAGTAAGTTGTTAATATATGTATTTAAAATAAATTTTTATAGTATGTTTAATATGATCCTTAAAACTAAGGATCGGTAATGTAAGATTATTAATAAGTGCTTTAGAGCACCTGCAAGGCATTTTCCCTTCCTCCATTTCTGCATCTATGCTTTTCTCCACGTCTCATTTTTTGCAATTTCTTTGAAGATGTCCGCCAGAATACAAGCGAATGAAATAAAAATTTTTAAGAATTGTAATAGGCTATATGGAATTGACGAAAAAAACAGATATCCAAGAAAATTAAAAGAATTTAACAAACGGATTTGTTCACTTAAAGACAAAGAAACCAGAATGACTGACCTACATTTTTAAACATTACAGATTATTGGGATAATGAACTATCGGAAGTTCAATCAAACGTTAAGCGGACCAACTGTAGAACAAATGTAGATGATACGAGTAGAAATGCCTCAAACACGAATGGTGACGATGATAACGAATTCGTTCCTTAACATAATCGACTGCAGCTGTCAATTTACATTTTTCATAGGCTAATATTCTTTAAGGTTTAATATCAAATCGGTAGGTTCACATAAATACATGTGTACACAAGTAAATGTCTCATTGATGTCTACCGGAGATATGAGAAATATGAACTGAGAAATGACAATGAAAAGTTTTTTAATTATTTTTGTATGTCGATTTCTTCTTTCGATGAATTGCATAGTTTTTTGGAGAATAACATTCAAAAACAGAACACCAACATGAGGAATTCCGTTCCAACAGTTGAAAAGTTAGCAATTACATTAAAAAATGTATACACTTTAAATTTACAATCCACATTGTTTTTTATTCAATTTGTATTTTTTTAGTAAAATTTTAAAGTACATTAATAAGACAAAACTGCAGTTGACTATTTACTTATCTACTGCAATTTTGTTTTTCTTGACATTTCTTCGTAATCTTCATAGGCAATTAAAAATATTTTGTTCCAGGACTGTTTTTTCTTATTTTATTACTATTATCTTTTCAAGAACAATCCCATATAGCTGGATGATTGCGAATTTCTTCAATAAAGGATTCAACATCGAAAGTATGATGACTTTTCCATTCAGAAGAGGCAGACGTCTGCCTCGTGTGAAAAGGTTCTAAGGATTTGTACTTGTTAACTAGCAACTGGGCTGCCCAATGAGTTGAATTCAACTGTCGGGGAGAGAACGAGCCAGCAGACGTCTGCCTCTCGTGGCCTCACTTGCACCCTCGTGTGAAAGGGCTTTAAATGTATACATGGGCTTACACATTAGAATGTGAATATATTATATTTTCAAATATATACAATATTACTTCTGCAAGTGTTAGTTATTTGTATACTATAGAAGTAATATTATTTATTTATATTAATATAATAGATCATTTTCTATATAAGTAACTCGATGTTTCTTGCAGTAATTATATAATTTGTGATGTTTTCAATTTGTTTCTTTTGCAAGTAGATAATATTGTATATTCTTTTTAACACCTGACGCACGTTTCACTGAAAAATATCAGTATCATCAGAGGTTTCTAAGTGAATTAATAACAATCGGAACAATTCTATTAATATAAAATTAACGAATAATCGAATTTGTATCGATTTTAATGTAAAATAAAAAAACTGATAATCGATTTAGGTCGACTAGTTAACGATTGTTTTTATGTTTATTTTCTTCAGCAGCTGTTTTCTCGGTTATATTTGAAATTTTGTTTATATTTTATTCATTTTTATTTTTATTTTTATTTTTTAGTAAATTTATAATTTTAAATAGATCGTCTTGTTTTGTTTTTATTTGGGTTTGTTCTTTAATTAATAAATTATTGTTATTGTATTTGTAAATGTTAAGATTTTCCCAAATATTCATTTTTTGACCTTTTTGTATGTTTTTAATTAATTTTATATTTTCAATGTTTGGAAACTGGTGGTTATTATTTAGACAATGTGTGACTAAATTAGATTTATAAATATTTGGTTTTAAATATGCATTGCGGTGTTGAACGAATCTATCTCGTAGTTTTTTCTTCGTCTGGCCCACGTAAAATTTATTGCAATCTGGACATTCTATTTTATATATTCCATTTTTATTGTGAGTATTGGATTTAGTTTTAGGTTTTATTTTATTAAAAATTATATTATCTGTATTATAAGATATTTTTAAATTAGTATCTTTAAATATTTTATTTAGTTTTTGAGTTATATTTCCGTAATAAGTGAAGGTTGTATATTTTATATTATTATTAATAGATGAATTTTTAAATGTAGTGTTTTTAGAATTTTATTAGTGATTTTATGTTTAATTTTATTTTCTAATTTATTAATAGTTTTCATTTTTGTATCCATTTTTAACTGCTATTTGTTGGATAATTTTTCTTTCTTTGTTTCTTTCTGTGTTATTTAATGGGATCCTAAGCATTCGGTAAATCATGGAATTAAATAAACATAAAAACAATCGTTAACTAATCGACCTAAATCGATTATCAGTTATTTTATTTTACATTAAAATCGATACAAATTCGATTATTCGTTAATTTTATATTAATAGAATTGTTTCGATTGTTATTAATTCACTTAGAAACCTCTGATGATACTGATATTTTTCAGTGAAACGTGCGTCAGGTGTTAAAAAGAATATACAATATTATCTACTTGCAGAAGAAACAAATTGAAAACATCACAAATTATAATATAATAGAATATAATTTAGTATAACATAATAATTTAATATATATTAATAAACAATATAAATTCCGTTTATTTACAACTTTCAGGAAGCATCAGTCAACTTCTGTTATACTTTCTCTTTTAACATGGAGATTTTTCTTTATGCAAAAGTTTTTCACTTTAGAACCACATATGGAGGATAGCTGTAATGGAGAGCATAACCATGCATATTTGTTTGTCGTATCATTTTGAGCTGACTCATACTGATTTTACACTTTTCTCATCAATCATATTGGGTATAGACATGGCCCTAAAGACAGGGCACTGCTCTGTATTTCCAACTTGAGACAAATCAAAATTGTTTGTATGACTCGTTTGTACAATAAATCAATGAAGCTCGATAATTTTATTTTGTACACACCAACAAAGGCTAGCACGAAATTGCGTATTGCCTATTTCAAGATGTTGAGCAATTTTCCTATCTCAAATCTTTAGTAACAGCAAAAACCTCACTACTTTTTTCTTTCAAAAACTCGAAAAGATGCATTTCTAGCGCTGAAACTTCACTTTTTTATGATGAAAAATGCCGATTACGAGTAGTAACTGTGAAGCAAATTACCGTTACCATTCCCTTTACTATTACCAGTCTAGAGACTGCCCGTTTTAAGGGACATTGACAACTCTACCATGCACAGTTTGATCACACATGTGCAGCTCTACAACTTAGCATGTAAATTATAATATTTATGTATAATGCACACCCACATTTTTTGGGAAGAAAATCTGGGGGAAAAGTACACATTATGCATGAGCAAATATGGTAAACAACCCATCAAATTTGAAAACAGGTTGAGAAAACAAAGGTACAATAATTATAAGTTTCTTACTGGATTAGAATCCACGCCTCAATGAGATGGAGCCTCATCACATACGTTGAAGAGTGGGGAAATTTTGATAAGTACTTTATAAATTTTAACTAGGATAATAAGGAAGTGGAAGAGAAAGCTCATACTCAGGCCACCAAGATGGAAGGATAATGTTACAGAGGTCCTAGTGGAATCCAGGAGATGAACATAGATACACTGATTAGTATAGATAGATGACAAAAGTTAATTTGAAGAATGAGTTTTTTATTATTATAGTAGGCTTACGATATTCCAGCCTATCGTGCTGGATAGCCAGGCCGGATTTACAAAATACCAGAATGCACAAATGGTCAATGCCCTCACATCTACCGCATTTATTTTGTCCCCACACCATAATTAATCACTACTGTTAGCATTGTAAATATATTATATTTACTATGATGTTATATTTCATTATTCTGTATATTTTAAATTGAACAGCTGTTCATAAAAATTAAAAATTATTATACTACAACATATTTGTATTAGAACAAAAGGTTTGAAACAAAAACATGGAGCATCCCAGTTACCTTTTATAAAAAAGTACAATAATGTTTTTTTAGAATGTAATAAAAAAATATTTAAAGGCATTTCATTAATTCTAATTATGAATTTGATTTCATAATTGTTACAATGTTATCGTTGATTAAACTGAATTTGAATAAACAAAAGGTATCCTCAGGAACAAAAGACATTTAATAGCAATTACAATCATCTAAAATGCAATTACTTTTAGAAGCACATGATAAAAAAAGGTATATGTACGCTAAGTAGTGTAATTAAGCCAAAATTAAATACTTTACCCAAACACTGAGGGAACACAGGAATGTTCAAAACAAAGATTGGTTGGAAAAATTCCAGTGCCAACAAGCACTCTGCCAGAATGCTTTACCATATAGGTGACCATGCTCTCGTTATGTGTTGCTACAAGCATGTTATGCAAAATTAATCCTCCAATGTACTTTTCTTCATCAGTCAAATCACTCGAAACAACTTCTAAGAAACAAAACACATCTCATTCTCCACATCATAATTTAGGAAAAAATTAACAAAACATTAACAATTATGCAACTGTTGAAATGTTTATGGTATATTAACACATTTTGCAGAATAATTCTATGTACAGAATAACATGTACATTAGAAATATCTCATAATAAGCACAATTATTCAGACTTCACAATATGATCCCAATACATGATGAAGACCAAAAAACTTGTTTTAAGTATGCTTCTTCAACTTATGAACATACAAATAACATATTATAGCCTTACAGTTCTACCTTTAGGTTGGTTTAAGTAATGTGCAGAACACAGAATACACATGAACTGTGACATCAAACTGAAAGTTAATGGATTGGTGATAGTCCTCTTGTTGGAGCTGAACAGCACATGTGTATATTATCAACTTCATATTGTTTACGAGGCATAATTTAATAAATTTCATATTTTTCCAGTGCATCAATGTAAAGGGTTTAAATTACCTGATATTCAGATAGTTGCTTAACCACTGTCAATTGAAGATGGTACTGTGAGCGTGAGACATGTCATTCATAATTTTTAAATTGCAAGAACACTATTTGTAACGGACAGATACTTACATTATCACAATTTTCCAGGCTGTTAGGCTGTGATCTCTATTATCTGTGTTTACTTTCAGACATTTCATCTGTGCTTATGACAAACATCTTCAGTTGCCTGGGGATACAGATTACAACACTCACAAATGAATAATGTTAAGTTTTTAAGTTAATAAAGTTACTAATAAATTAATAAAGAATAATAAATAATAAAGTTAAGATGTCCGTAATCAGCACAGACAAAACATCTGGAAGTAAACATAGACAATCATGACCACACCCTAACAGCCTGGAGAAACTGTGATAATATGAATACTGACTGTGAGAGTTTACATTCAGAGCCAGTACTTTGAAATGAGTATCTGCTCTTGGAGACCATCCACAATAAAAAATAAAAATTTTATTAAACAAACAAAAGATTTCATGTTGAAATCAGAACTTAACTTACCGAAGAAATTACAAAGAAAAAAAAACAAGCGACAATAGATAATGAATAAAAGTTATCGCCAAGTAGAAAATAAACTAAAACAGCAGCTGGCCAGACTCAAATCAAACCTACTAATTAAAGAAAGACAATGATGATGAAAATATAAACATACAACCTTACTACAGACAAAACAAAAAAGAGATACAACCAAGTTATTTTATAACAGTTTATACAAACTAAATACAGAAATGATGTTAACAATTTAGATACAAATCAAACCTACTAATAAAAGAAATAAAGACAGTGATGAAAATAATACAACCTTTTTACTTATTACAAATTAAAAAAAAAAAACAGTTATTTTGTAATATAAGAGTTTATACAATCCATAAACTAAATACAGAAATGTTAATGGTAAGGACTAAAGATTAGACTCAAACAAAAATAAAAAGTAATAAATATTAATAATTTTTCTAATAAATATAAATAACAACATTTCAACATAACAATTAAAGGAATTTATATGAAACAAACGTTAAAAAAATTAATTTAAATTAAAATTAAAATTATTTGTTGACAATTTCAGCTTCTAATAATGCAGACGATAATTTTTAATTGTTACATAAAACAATTTTACACTTGCAGAAGAAACTTATTATTTTTGTGACATTAATTCTAAAATAAAAACTTTTTAAATTATAGCAAAGATCACAATTTCCTCTTTTTTTTTACACAAAAATTGAGGTTGTTCCAGATACATATAACAAAGTAAAAAGATATGTGATACATTACAACATCATAGTTTTGCCTGATAATAACACTCCTACCAAAATTCACTGTGACAAATATCCTGAAAAATATCAACAGTCAGCAAGTTATCATGATTATTTAAGCTTCAGTTATAACAAACAACTACACAAATCATGACCACTATACTAACTGCTTGTAAATTAAACTAAACTACAACATAATGTATACAACCCATATTTAAAAAAAGGTGATAACTTACAATACAATTTTCAAAATACAGAGAAACAATACTATTATATGTAACATATAAGAGACTGTCACTTACAACAAACTAATGGTATATTTCGTAAGATATTCTTAGACAATGGCAATGTAGTTTTTCAAACAAATGTTCTACTGTGACTATTCTTACCAGATATTCAGTGTGTTCAACAAGTACACAATCGTACAACTATAGAAGTTGGAAGAGAGACTACGGTATAGTTGGTTACACATAGTTCCCGAACAAATGTATTGATTAGTCAATAAATTAAGGGACTGCAACAATACATAACAAGATATTAGTAATGAGATTAGGGTATATTCATGGGAAACCATAGACCTTATTCATAGAATTTGCATATGCGTTTGATAGTATAAATTTGGAGGTCATGATGAATGATTTCATTTTGTTGGGTATCCTAGAGAAACTTATAAGCATTGTAAAAACTATGCTAACAGGATCAAAAACAGTAGTAAGGGTGGACAGTCAGCTGACCTCAACAAATAACTACCCTAATATTTTTCAGACTTACAATTAGACAATTTAATACTTGGGTGACATTAAAATTTGAATTTATAAAAAAAATTTGATTTTTTATTCTTGTGCCATAGATATTCCTTTTATTATGCCAGTTTGGGGTACGGGAAATTAAATATATATTGTTAGGGCTATTTGAAACCATAGTAGTGAAATTTTGTACTTCTGCAGTTTTCTACTTATGGTTAGCAATGGAATATTTTCTGATTGTGTTATATGAGATTATTATTTATGTAAAACAAATTTTATTCACTATTAAAATAAATTCGACATAATGCTTGTCTCCATTTCCTTGAAAATTTTGAATAATTATGTAACTGTTAGGTTAAAAGACCTGACAGTTTTCTATTTCCATTGTCAAATTAGGTAAGTTTTCTTCTGGAGATAGTACAGTAATCCCTTAACATTCGCGAGGGTTACGTTCGCAGAAACCTCCGCGAATGTCAAAATCGCGAATGTTGAGACTATCTTCCCGTGTGTAAAAGGGGGTTAGGTTCTGTAAAATTTTAATTGAAACGAAAAAATATGTACGTACTATGTTTATTAAGCAGTACTATTAACATACATAGATATTGATTATACTGTACTTTATACATATTGAAAGTTAAAGTTTATTTGCTAGTTGATGGTTGAAAATATTTTGTGATCTGTGATTGTCTGACAGAACAATTATACATTTCAGTGTAAGGAAGGGTCGCTGCCTCGATTTCTCTTATAAATTTAAGGCTTCTCACCAGTGAAGGGTCGTTTTCTATGGCTTTCTCAACAAGCTGTTGTTGGAGCTTTAAAACTTCTCCAATAACTTTTGAAGAAAATATTTTACCTGCAATAAAAAATGTTAAGTTGTAGAAAACTTAAAACAATTAGAAAACCTTTACAGAAAAAAAGAAAAACTTTTACCTTCAGTTTCCGGATTCTCGGTCTCGTCTTCAGTGTCGTTGTCGGTCTCTAAGATGTTTTCTTCAATGATCTCTATTAGTTCTTCTTCAGTAAGACCATTCTCATGAGATTTTATTAATTCTTCAACATCATCTCGCGTAATATTGTCGAAACCATCACCTCCGACCTGATGAGCCAGTTCCACAATCTCTTCAACTTGTTTGGAAATTAAAGGCATCTGGTTTTCCTTTTGTACCACTTGAGGCCAAAGATTTCGCCAACAAGCATTAATTGAACTTTCTTTCAATTCCATCAATGATGCATCGATTTTGGCAATACAATTTGCTATGTTGAATGTTTTCCAACTATATGTTACTGTAGCTTCTGAATTTTCTTCGATGGAGTTCAAAATTCGTTTTAAACATCTTCTTGTGTAGTAGGTTTTGAACGTAGCTATGATTCCTTGATCTAGCGGTTGGATTAGCGACGTCGTATTCGGGGGTAGAAAAACCACTTCAACATTGGGATGGGCCTCTTCTAAACTAGATGGCTGACAAGATGCATTATCAACTATGAGAACTTTGAAACCAAGGTTTTTATATGAGAGGTATTTTTCCACCTCATGAATGAAGCAGTCATTAAACCATTCCAGAAACAATGCACTAGTTACCCATGCTTTCTTATTTGATTTCCAGAAAACAGGCAACTCGTTTTTATTTTTGTCTTTGAGAGGACGAGGATTTTGCGATCTATAAATCAGCATCGGCTTTACCTTAAAATCGCCTGATGCGTTGGCACATAACAGAAGAGAAACTCGGTCTTTTGCGGCCTTGAAACCTGGAGCTGAACGTTCTGTTTTGGGCAGAAAAGTTCTACTCGGCATTTTCTTCCAGAACAACCCTGTCTCGTCAGCGTTGAACACTTGTTCTGGATGATATCCTCCAGTTTCAATAATTTTAGCAAGTTCTTCTGGAAATTATTTAGCACTTACATAATCTGTGGAAGCCGATTCGCCAACTAACTTAATGTTGTGCAAATTATGCCTATGTCTGAAATTGTCAAACCAACCTTTACTCACCTGGAAGTTAAACGATGATTCAGAAGGATCCAGGTTGATAAGGTCATATATTTTTTTAGCTTTGGCCCGTATCAAAGCTGAACTTAGCGGAAGTTCTTCTGGTTCATATCTTCTATCCAGACACTTAACGCTTTTTCAGTTTCTTCCAAACACTTGTTCCGCACTTGAGATACAGTTTTTGCACTGATTGGAGCACTTGCTGCAACACTGTCTCTTATAGCCTTTTCATTTTTTTTAATAGCTCTAACAGTAGACTCGTTAATATCAAAAAAGCGACCTACAGCAGATGCACTTTCTCCTGCTCGTAGCCTATCTAATATTTTAATTTTTTCGGAAAGGTGCAAAACCTTTTTCACTCTTTTCACTGGAGGCGGCATCACGAACCTTTTGTCACTCACGCTTACTAACAATTGAGAGAAATGTAAACAGAGGGGTACATAAACCGTAGCCTAGTCTATTTTCTCAGAATTGTTTACACAATGTGTGCGGCACGGAGTCAGCCGGAATTCTCGGAATCGGCTACACAAAGAAAGTCTACTCATACCCCTTAAACAATTTTATTTACGTATTTTGCAGGTGATCTTAATGTTTTTTGTAAGCTTGATTAGTACAGTATTATAATATTCTAATGAAAAAAAAAATCAATTTAATACAATATTTTTTTTAATCCGCGAATAACCAAGTTGCGTATACGCGAATGTTAAATTTGTTTCTCATTAGTAGGTTCGCGAATAGTTAAGTTTCGCGAATGTTAAATCCGCGAATGTTAAGGGATTACTGTACACCTAAATTTTTATTCTTGTTGAAGAACTAACTACTTATAGCAATTAATACTTGAATAGTGTGAATGTACTTTAAAATTCATAAATTAGGTATACACAGTATACATTTTTCATCTATAGAGGATAGAGAATAAATATATCATTCTCTGATGTCTGTTTTCCATTATGGCCACTTATCCAGCAACTCTGATGCCAGACAGTACTCAGCATGCCTTACGAATGTTCGCTTGATGAACACAAAATAACTTCATTTCATAGACCCTACTCTTTCCTGTAATTTAACATATAAGCAGAGATACCAGCTGAAAAAAAAAACAATACAGATTTCTCCTATTAAAACAGTAATAAAAATTGTAAGAATATGATCAAGAGTTCATAGCATGACATATGTAGTTGGCTGATCTGACATTCTGATTGGAACAAAATGTCTTGCTACATGTATACATATGTGTTGCCACCCCTGTATTACATCAAATTTTTCATACAGATGACATCTCACTTTTATATTTCAAAAATTATAACATAATGGAGAAATTTGATTACTCTGAATAATACATAAAAAGCTCAATAAACAGGTGCCCTGAAATACTCAGCAAACACTTTTGACTACCGTCTATATGCAGTTAATATTCCTTTTGTTCAGATACAAATTATTTATTATATCAAAGGCACATCTGTTCGGTGATGTATTATGAAGATGTATCAAATCACAAAGAATATATATATATATTGTAGCATCACGAGATAATACAAAAAAAAGAAACTCAATTTAATCATCAAAATTTATAGTAAAACTAATAAAATTGATAAATACTATGTAACTGAATGAGGAATGCAATAAAGAAAGAGTAATCAAATGAGTACAACCAAAAACAATTATATAAGGAAGAATTATAATAATTACAACAATAAACCATGAATAAAAAATAAGTATTTTACAGATGCATGAATAAATTAAAAACAGGAATTAGCTTTGTAAACAAACATAGTAAATAACTTTACAAACAGACATAATAAAGGACTATAGTGGAGTGTGACTTTGACATACTGATTACCCAATAGATTAGGGAAGTGATTTTGTATATTTTATTATAATATTGTAAATAATAATGTTGTAGTATGTAACTAAAAAATGTATTTAGAGTTAAGTAAAATCATTTGTATAACACAAGCCTAAAAGTCAAGCTAGGTCTTTAACCTAAGACTGTATTTGTAATTACCTCATATATAGTTTTAAGGTAAAGACGAGGTAATTATTTTTATAATTGTGTTTATTCTAAAAACATTCAAGGTGAGATAAGTGAATAGAAAAGTGATACATAAAAATAATGAAACAGTGCAAATGACACAGTGTAAACAATGATAAAAATATAAAGTATTATGAACCTAGTATGGCCAAAAGGTGAGAATGGCATGTATTTTAAATAAAGTGACCATATAACAATAAAATCAACTTCATTAGTGTGAGTGACAACATAAAATTAAGTGAAATAAAAACAAACAGGATTATGTAAAAGTACCTAATCAGGAAAAGTAAGGTTATATTAAAAACTTATATTTACTGAAGGGGGATAAAACAGCCCTGAGACCAAAAAATACACCAAACAAATCAAGACCTCTTATAAATGAATCTAAAGCTGGTTTTACAAGGAAGAAAGGGTTTTGTCCTAGTGTTGGGCGTTCAATGGGAAAAGAATAAACTAAATCAGTTGCCAATCCAAACAACATTAGAGAAAAAATTATAGTAAAAATACAAGTAAAGTTATAGGAGATATCAGTAAACTAACGAACAATATATACTCGACCAACCTGAAGAAGGAAAGCTGAAAATAATATCCTAAAATGGAGTACTACATCTTTGAATTTGGTGAGACCGTTTTAATACTAAAGCCATCTTGACAACTATCTACATTTTACACATCACTTCAATACAAACTAAATAATGAACACATTTAGTTTATAAACATAACTATGATATCATAAACTATGATATACAAAGTGAGTGACACAAACTTATTTTGAACAAACAAAAGTGTAGAACTCATAATTTTTATTAAACATTCAGTAGTGTGTATACAACTCAAGGAACATGGCATCCCTTGCTTTATTTAACTGTTACTGCAATAGGACAGCAGCGCGCCATGTTGAGAATTCATGAACTATGAGCTATATAATAGACAATTATTTTTTTATTTTTTTCTCTTGTCAATTGTATTACTAATGTCTTAGTATTAATTATTTTAATTGTTTTATTAGTTTTATATTTGTAATGGGTAATATTAAGTTTGTAAAATTATCTGAATTGATTTATTTTTGTGTAATCACAAGAACTCACATCCAAACAATCATACACAAACAACAATTAATTAATTACTACACATTAAAATTTTGTTCTTATTAACATAAACCTCGAACGAATTTATAATTTTACTGAAGACAAGTGTTAATTTGGTTATAACCCTGAGATAAAAAATTTTTTCATGCATCCGAGAGCTAGATGGAGCAGGAACCTTAAAAAAGGAAAATTTGTTATTAATTAATAGAAGAAAAGAAAATTATTATAATAAGAGAATTAAGGAATAAAAATTTAATGATTCAGAGCAGCAAAAGAAGTGTGTTCTCATTTATAAATAAATATTATTAAACATACAACTCAGAATATTGCCGAGACTAATTGACAATTTATACTCATTTACAATAAGCACAAATCTACCAATATATATATTTATTTATAAACATTATGAAACAAACATAAATTTAAAACATGCAATTTAAAAAGGAATTATAACTCTTTTATGTATACCTGATGGTGTAAAAAACTTAGCATCTCGTAGTAACTTTAAATAAGAGACGGAGTGGACGGCAATTTCTAAAAGGTCTTGTAATCGCATTGGAGGGTCATTATCTGTTCGGAGGTTGTACACCGTTTTGTAGTCGTCACTTGAGTAAATCCTGCTGTGAACAGTCGTTGCTGGTTCCTAAAATCATGTCATTTCACACATAATGCTTCAGCTAAACTATTACAGTGATGAATGTTTACAAATTGTGCAACTCTGCACTAGTGTTACCTGCAAAGTTTGTCTCATATCAATGAAATGTTGCAGCCCTCGTTGTGTTAGCATCCGTAAAGCTAGAAACCATCTGTGCATTCTACTTTGCCAAAGTTTACCAAGAATGCAACATTCATATTTGTGATGTGTCAAAAGCGCTATCTTCTGACAATTGACACTGCAAAACACAACTTGACAGCAGTCGGGGCATGGCTGTGGTGCAGTTGCTCTGTTCATTGAACAAGGATGAACAATTATTATTATTGTATGACAAAGAATGGTAAACATCCTTAATATATAACACAGTCTTTTTGGTTACTTAAAAAAGAATGGCACAATTAAATTGGTAATTAGATGATCATTTATATTGTTACGTATTGCAGAAAAAGTGTTATGCCATTACAGAACTTTCTAGTACATTGGAGAACATTGTTGTACTCTATTCCCGCAGCTGTAATGTGTACGTGACGCTTAATACGAAAGGCAGTGTTATGTAATCAGATCAATCTCGTACATTCGATATCGTTGTTCGAGTTTTAGCCCAAGTTTCTCAATTAGCCCAACGGTGCGTGTTCCTGCAAAGGTTGCACTATAGTGGCCTCTAGAATTTTCGATGGCTTGTTAAGGACGCATATTATGGAACCCTGCAGACTATAAATAGCCCATACCTGCTGCTTACTTTGCAGTTATTGTCAGGCGATTACTCTGTGCATTCAAGTGGTTGTTAGTGAAAAGTAATTATTGTGGTGAAGTGTTGTGTTTTATAATCGCGCGAGACAATTGTAATACAATTGTGTTTTATATTAGTTGACACTTTATCGCGTGTGAACAATTTTTATTTGATTTGTTGTAATAGACTGTCTTGCTGATTACACACTGTTTAATTGTGATAATTAAACCTGGTGATTAGTGAAGAAATTGGTGTCTTGTATTTGTTTTCCACTGTACCATACGACAATAAAGTAGACCACCGTAAAAACAGTGGTGTCACAAATTGAAACCCCCCTTTTATTTTTCTAAGTTTTGTAATTTTTTTTGAATTTTATTTAATTTTATTTTTATTAAGTTTTTTTTGTAAAAGGGGAGAGACATCATATTTAGAACTAGGTAAAAAAACCTAGAGGAAGCAAAAGTGTGCAAGGCCCAAATACAATTACAGACATGTCCCCCCAGGTGAATGACAGGACTTGCAAATGAAAAACTCTTTTAACCAACAAGCGTGTGCTTTATTCAACCTGCAAGATTTTACATACATGACAAGTTCGTGATTGTGTGAGCACACCATTAAAGGCAGAATTATATATATATATATATGTATATCCATTAATTCATAATGTCACAAAGTAAGTGAATTGATATTAAACTAATTGCAAAAATTTCTGCCTGATTATGTATGAGTCAAAGTTAGTAATAATCTCATTCATAAAGCAATACTAATCCATCAGTGTTGTATAATATCAAATAGGCTAGCCTGTTGTCTCAGTAAGCACATTTATGGTTATTCTCTTTTTTAAATCCGTTACATATTCCCCCCAAAAAAATATATATATAGTAAAATTACACACACAAACACATATACGACATGAATAACAAAACATCCCTCATTTCAACACTAACCTCCTCATAAACCCATTCCAACTACAGTAAATGAAGGAACCCTAATATGTATAGATAGGTACAAATATAAATGACAACGTAAATGGAATATCTCAGCTCCTAAGCATAGATTTGCCAGCATATTCACAAGCATAGTTCACACCAGAGAATGTAAGTGACCGCCCCGAAACTCAACCAGCCAAACGACCCCTTACCTTAATCATTAAGCGTTAAGTATGTGTGTGAAAGAAAATCGTTTCTCATCTACAGCATCAGACAACCCCCGCTACGTTATTAAAACTCAGCCATGACCAGATGACATGATAGCACGAGATAATTAACTCCCTAATGGTCTTAATTAGATGAAAGTTAGATCTTACAGCAAACTGCGGATGTGTGTGTATGTGTGTAACTTCTTACACATTATACAGTTATAAGATACTTCATTAGGTGTACTGTGGTAATGTTCACACATGCAATAACATAATTGAACACGAGAGTTTGTGCTAGAGTATAATGTTCAGAACTTCACGAGTGAGCTTCTGGCGGCTTCTGTGCATTCACATGTTGTAGAGAGAGAGAGAAATAGATAATCAGAATTTTCCCACCTGGATTGTCCGGTGTACTTAGTTCGTATAGGCGTGGATCAGTGAAGTCACAGTCGTGTCACAAGTCCCTGGTGCAGCTTAGCGTTGGAAAAGTCCTCGACTGACGGCATTGTGGCTATAAGATCATCTCTGCCATTAGGGTGGACAGATGTTCGTCCACCCCTGACACCCATCTCGCCCTTGGTCGAGCACCTGGAACAACACTTTATCTAGCCTATCATAGTGATAGGTTCGGAAGTCCTGGATAGAAGTTTGCCGCCAGCCGAGACCAGATGAACAGGTTGGAGGATCAAGCAGAAATGAGGCCGATACAACGTTTCGGTCCAGCCAAGTAACCTCCGAATGCAGGAATGTACAGACACAGCTGGCTGGCAGCGCCAGCTGTATTGCGTAGCTGCACAACCGTTTGTGTGTATAACCGACCGGCAACAAACAATCGTAACAATGTGGCCGTGCGTGACGTCAGCGGCGCTCGTTTTTAAAATAATAATAATACGTTGCCGAAGCCAGTTCGGCACACCCTCACCCCAAAAGGCAACATGGTTGACCCAAAACAAACAAGTCCTCAAGCACGACGGCTGCGGGAAACCTGGAAAATCTCAGATTCTAAATCGCTCTTGGTGAGTTCAGTAACACAGGAAAACGAAAAGGCAGAAGGAAGAGGTGTGAGTTAGTGAGTGTGTGTCTGAAAGAGAAGATGTAAGTGTGAGTCCTGCATGCTCGCCGGGCCCTGGTCTGCATGCAGATATAAGAGACAGAAAAGAACAGGAGAAAGAGAAGAATCGCAGGATCCCGCTTTGAGTACTGACCACCAAGGCCTCCCAATTCCAATAACTGAGATCCAGGAACCCCAAATAGTATTCCCCCCTTTTTTTATGGGCCTAACTGTCATCCCTAACTCATGCCCTATGGCAAAACTTTAGCTTCGAAATATGAGTGGTTACTCTTTCAACATCCCCTCCGGGATCACCCAATTTCACTGTGACGGGCGACACAAACCGAAGAATGCGGTATGGTCCCGACCAACGATAACATAGTTTAGCGGCCATCCTATTTATGGCTGAGCTGATCGGATGGCTCTGACAGTAGACCAAGTCGCCAATCTTAAATGGGTTCGGAATTCGCCCCTGATTGTAGCGACTACGGACGCGTTCGTGCGCACGAAGCAAATTCCTCCGGACCTCCCGCCATCTGTCCACAGTCGTGACCTCAGGATCGTTCGGCAGAAGATCATCAATGTGCCACAAATTGTCCAACGGCAAACTCGGCGAGAACCCAAACATGACTTCAAAGGGTACGGCCTTGTGACTCTCGTGTAGGGCTGTGTTAAATGCCAAATGCAACCACTTTAAATTTTGGTCCCAACAATCCTGTTGTTCAGCATGATAGGCGATAAGCGCTGAACGGAGATTCCGGTTAAATCTCTCCGCGTGGGACGGTTGAGGGTAGTACGGGGAGAAGTGGTCACATGTTTGATGCCGTTAGCGAAACACATTCGCCGGAAATCTTTTGAAATGAACTGTGGTCCATTGTCAGAGACAATGGTGGACGGAAAACCGAAATGCTGAAAGACATGGGTCTGTAGCATAAGGATAGTTGAGCGAGTGTTTGCCTGTCGTAAGGGCAGTAGCCAGACAAACTTGGAAAAAGCATCCACGCAAACAAGTAGGTAAGCATTACCTGACTTGCTACGAGGGAAAGGTCCCACGTAGTCTATGAATAACTTCTCCATGGGTTTGCTCGCCACATCAGATGACAATAGACCCAATTTAGTGTTTTGAGCAGGCTTACTCAAGCCACAGAGATGACATGCTTTCACACGAGCCGCGATGTCCCTGTCCATGCCCTTCCAGATGAAATGCCTCCTAATACTGGAAATGGTCTTCGAAATTCCCTTATGGCCACCTATTGGGGAATCATGATAGTAGCTGAAGACCATTGGCACGAGCTTGCTAGGCAGCACAACCTTCGGGGCACGTCCTTTTCGTTCTCGGCAGCACAGGACGCCCTTGGACAGAAAATATGGTACCTGCACGTTACCCTCTTTTAGGTGTTGGATGATAGGACCCAACTCTTCATCATTTAACTGATGGGGTAATACATCAGTAAAAGCCAAAGGAAAATCCAGCAGAACGGAACAGGGTTGCTCAGAATTGGCCTCGCTGGGTTGGGAGAACATACGTGACAAGGCGTCTGCAACAACATTTTGTGTTCCCCTGATGTGTTGCACTTTGAATTTAAAGGATGAGATCTTGACCACCCAACGCCCTATTTTACCCAGCTGCCGGGGATGAGTGAGAAGCCAGGAGAGAGCCTGATTATCGGTCTCCAACAGGAACTCAGCGTGTTCCAAGAAACGCCTGAACTTATCTAGAGCGTACACAACAGCAAGACACTCTAGTTCATACACTGAAGACTTCCTCTCTTGTTGGGTCAAGGTCCGGGATATAAATGCCACCGGCTGCCTAGCACCATCGACTTCCTGGGACAGAACCGCCCCGAGCGCAACAGAACTCGCGTCAGTTTGCAAAATGAATTTTTTTGAAAAATCAGGCATCCTCAACACAGGGGGAGAGACGATCGCCTCCTTGAGGGTATCAAAGGCCCGCTGTTGCCTCTCTCCCCATACAAATTTGGTACCCTTTTTCCTGAGTTCGTTTAAAGGTACAGCAATCTCCGCGGCATTAGGGATAAATCTACGGTAAAAATTGACCATGCCAACAAATCTGGCAACACCTTTCGCATCCCTAGGGGGAGGAAAATCCCGGATGCCTTGTGTCCTCTCCGGGTCGACCGTCACACCCCCATATGAGACGAGATGCCCTAAAAACGAAATACTCCTTTGTGCAAACTTTACCTTGTCTGGATTGATAGTGAGGCCAGCACTCCTCAATCGGCACATCACCTCTCTCAGGTGACCCAGATGCTCCTCGAACGTTTTACTGTAGACCAAGAGGTCATCAAGATAATTAAAGATGAATTTAAATTTTACGTCATGGAATACAGTGTCAAGTAGTCGCGTGAGGGTTTGAGCCCCCACTGCCAGACCCATGGGTACCCTAGTATATTGATAAAGATTCCATGGCACACAGAATGCCGTATAAGGGCGGCTTTCCTTAGACAGAGGAATCTGATGATAAGCGGCATTGAGGTCAAAGATGGTGAAGTACCTGGCCCCACTAAACCAATCGAACGCGGAATGTAAATCGGGAAGAGGAACTGAATCCACCTCAATATTAGCATTGAGTTTGCGATAGTCAATGACCATACGCTGTTTACCTCCAGGCTTGGGCACCAGAAATGCTGGACTTGCATAACTAGAGTTGGAAGGTTCAATGACCCCTTGTTTAAGCAACTCTTGAACCTTCTCTCTTAGGACATCCATCTTTGGAGGGGCGAATTTGTATGGGTGTGAGCGGACTACGGCGGAGTCCGTTAAACGGATCTTATATTCCAAAAGATGTGTGAGCCCCAGGTTGGGAGTTAATACAGTGGGGAACTGCTCACACAAATGATCTAAAGCATGCCTCTGGGACAGGGTGAGATGGTCTCTTTCTGAATCGGGACACACAACCTCTTGGACACCTCCCTTAGCTCCCTGGTACCCAAGGAAAGGAATGACAACCTCCCGATTGAATTTAAAATAACAGTGGTGCGCTTGAAGATCTAAAACGAGACCACTCTTGGAGATGAAATCGGCACCCACAATGCAGTCGACTCCCAGAGCCGGAGAAACCAAAAATCGCCACACCCATGAAAAACACTCGATTTTAATACTCAGGGAAACCACCCGGGAGATGGGCAGAATTTCCCGCGATGCAGTCCAGCATACCACGGAAGACCGATCCGACCCTAATAGTAAGCCCTGTTGTTCAAGGTCCTCACATACTCTAGATGAAATTATGGATCGGGCTGATCCAGAGTCAACCAAGGCTCTGAGCTGACCCTTTTTCAACTCGACCAACAGGAAGGGGCATACTGAACTGTAGTTGAGGACAGTTCGCAGGACCTTGGAGCCGGATGACCCGGGATTAGCAATCCGCCTGGGGTTAAGTGAAACCGGAAGAGAACGGCCTAACGGGGAAGACCACACTTGACTTATCTTCCCCGAGAATTTACGTTTTTTGAAAGGTTACCTTTTCGGGAAGTCCCTTGACGCTGTCTAGCATCGTTACAATAGCGCGCGACGTGACCGGATCTATGACACCTAGAACAGAATAATTCTCGTACTTCACAGCTCTGAACCGGCGCAGGCCTAGGACCCCAAGACCCGGGCTGCCCGACTCGTCGCTCGAAATTAGGGCGTTCTGAACGCCTCCTAGCCTCGCGGGCTCTAATATCGTCATTACCCTGTATAGTGGTCGACTCGGCGCACAGCCGGTCTAAATCAATAAAACCTTGGGGACGGGCAGCGAATGTCAAACGTGACCGTTCCTCCGGCGTCACGCCCTGCAAAATAGTATGAATGACATCAGACTCTGACAACCCCAGCCTCAGGATCCGGGCCGCGTCTTTAACACTGGAAATGAAATGAGCAAGGGACTCTCCGCTTGCTTGAACTCTATAGAAATGTTTGTGTCGTAACCGGTCGTGTAACCTTCCCGGTACGAAAGCGTCCAGGACTTCCCGATGGAAATGGTCTATGCCACCACCATCCCTAAGGGTACTTGTCATGCGCTCAGCCATAGATCCCCGACAGTACGGGTAAATGAGCTCAAGCAAAGTCCGCTCCGACAGCCCAGGGAAATCGGCCAACTGAAAAAATACGCGCAAGAATCTCAAAAGCGCCTCAGGATCCGGACCATCGACAACTGGGAGACGCTGAATGACATCCGACAGTGGGTTAGGAAGCTTGTGATAGCTTGCGGTGGCCATATTGGAAAAGGCAGGAACATGCACAGGGGGTTCCACCCTGGCTGCCGTCTCAACAGAAGAAGAAGAAGAAGAACCGGAATTCGGATCTACGTGGCGACGCTGGCCGAGAGAAAACTCCCGCAATGCCATCGCCACTTGCTCCCTAAGAGTGACAACATTTTTCTCTAATTCCGAGGTGGTAGCCTGTGATTCAGCATTCTGTAAACGGCATAGAACGTGTTATAAACGTTGGCGCACCCTCTGTCTAGCCGTAGAGGTGGGTGCCGCCGACTGCAGGCCTTCGGCCAAATCGAGCAGTTCTACAAATTTTTCCGAGCACAGCTCCACCTCGGCGGTGACATCCGTAAGTAATACTCTCCCACTCGGTGCCTCACCGGAGGCAAGAGCCTCACGGAGTTGCTTCCTTAATGAAACAACAGTCTCCTGCGGCTTCCGTCCCCAGAACCGGACCTCCCACTCGCTCATCTTTTACAAACAAATCCACATTTACCGAAATGGACATGACCGCGCAATCCACACACACACCACGTAAAAGCAAGAATTAAAGAGAACGACAGGAAGAACTTGATCATACAAGTGGCTCCAGAATGCTCTAGCGATACGACGAGATGGGTGTCATAAAAGCAGAGAAACAGCCATGCAAAATGCCCAGAAGAGAACACAACACAAAACAACCAAACTAACTCACTAAATACAACACACAAAGTACACATAAAATTCGATATAATCGAAAATATAAACTATCACATCCATGCCCTTGGTCGGACCATAACCGCATTCAAAATACACGATACCGCAACGCAACGCCCTCAATAAACAATTACCATATAACTGGGATGCTACCAAACACGTTGTCTAATCCAAGAGACAAGTCATAATCAAACTCAACAAGTACCGACGGCCCTCATCATGTCCAGACTCCGTATGAGCTCCAGGGTATGTGCAAGTGCAACCAATCCGCACACATTCATTAAAAAAAAATAATCACATTCTTATAACCCCTTTTCAAAATTCATCTTACACTCAACATCACAAAATAATCACTTAAACACTAACACATATTAAATTATTTTAAACTTCATTAACCCCTTATTCATTTTATAAAATGTGCTCTTTTTTCTGGTTGTTCATTCGGTTAATTTATTACACTACCATTAAGTTTTCTTACAACACTTGGATTCTAATCAAAAATAATTTGAAATAATTTGCAAGTCCTAACACCAGCTGACATGTCTGTAGCCACACTAAGTTTCATTTAAGAAAATAAATATAAGTCCCCAGATTCTAAAATTTCTCAAGTTCAACAGAGAAAAATAAGGCAGAAATAATACCTACTATCCAGCCAGAATCATAACAACCACGCTCTGAACTACCATTTGAAACCCCCCTTTTATTTTTCTAAGTTTTGTAATTTTTTTTGAATTTTATTTAATTTTATTTTTATTAAGTTTTTTTTGTAAAAGGGGAGAGACATCATATTTAGAACTAGGTAAAAAAACCTAGAGGAAGCAAAAGTGTGCAAGGCCCAAATACAATTACAGACATGTCCCCCCAGGTGAATGACAGGACTTGCAAATGAAAAACTCTTTTAACCAACAAGCGTGTGCTTTATTCAACCTGCAAGATTTTACATACATGACAAGTTCGTGATTGTGTGAGCACACCATTAAAGGCAGAATTATATATATATGTATATATATGTATATCCATTAATTCATAATGTCACAAAGTAAGTGAATTGATATTAAACTAATTGCAAAAATTTCTGCCTGATTATGTATGAGTCAAAGTTAGTAATAATCTCATTCATAAAGCAATACTAATCCATCAGTGTTGTATAACATCAAATAGGCTAGCCTGTTGTCTCAGTAAGCACATTTATGGTTATTCTCTTTTTTAAATCCGTTACATATTCCCCCCAAAAAAAATATATATAGTAAAATTACACACACAAACACATATACGACATGAATAACAAAACATCCCTCATTTCAACACTAACCTCCTCATAAACCCATTCCAACTACAGTAAATGAAGGAACCCTAATATGTATAGATAGGTACAAATATAAATGACAACGTAAATGGAATATCTCAGCTCCTAAGCATAGATTTGCCAGCATATTCACAAGCATAGTTCACACCAGAGAATGTAAGTGACCGCCCCGAAACTCAACCAGCCAAACGACCCCTTACCTTAATCATTAAGCGTTAAGTATGTGTGTGAAAGAAAATCGTTTCTCATCTACAGCATCAGACAACCCCCGCTACGTTATTAAAACTCAGCCATGACCAGATGACATGATAGCACGAGATAATTAACTCCCTAATGGTCTTAATTAGATGAAAGTTAGATCTTACAGCAAACTGCGGATGTGTGTGTATGTGTGTAACTTCTTACACATTATACAGTTATAAGATACTTCATTAGGTGTACTGTGGTAATGTTCACACATGCAATAACATAATTGAACACGAGAGTTTGTGCTAGAGTATAATGTTCAGAACTTCACGAGTGAGCTTCTGGCGGCTTCTGTGCATTCACATGTTGTAGAGAGAGAGAGAAATAGATAATCAGAATTTTCCCACCTGGATTGTCCGGTGTACTTAGTTCGTATAGGCGCGGATCAGTGAAGTCACAGTCGTGTCACAAGTCCCTGGTGCAGCTTAGCGTTGGAAAAGTTCTCGACTGACGGCATTGTGGCTATAAGATCATCTCTGCCATTAGGGTGGACAGATGTTCGTCCACCCCTGACACCCATCTCGCCCTTGGTCGAGCACCTGGAACAACACTTTATCTAGCCTATCATAGTGATAGGTTCGGAAGTCCTGGATAGAAGTTTGCCGCCAGCCGAGACCAGATGAACAGGTTGGAGGATCAAGCAGAAATGAGGCCGATACAACGTTTCGGTCCAGCCAAGTAACCTCCGAATGCAGGAATGTACAGACACAGCTGGCTGGCAGCGCCAGCTGTATTGCGTAGCTGCACAACCGTTTGTGTGTATAACCGACCGGCAACAAACAATCGTAACAGTGTGGCCGTGCGTGACGTCAGCGGCGCTCGTTTTTAAAATAATAATAATACGTTGCCGAAGCCAGTTCGGCACAAAATGAGATAGAACCGTTAACAGTGGAAACAGTGGACACTTGTACAAGACTGTGTAATTTCTAATTAATCAGAAAACAATGGATGCCAGTCAGATGATGGAAAATTTCCTGGCCCTGCTGTTGTGCAGACAGAGGAACGACGACAACAGGATGCAGAAGAAGCAGAATGACAACAAAAAGAAGCAAGAAGACAAAAAGAGAAGATGCAGAAAAATGAAGGATGAAAAATGTAAGCAAGAAGCAGAGGAATGTAAACGTGAAGCAGGTGACATCAAAGCGTTAATTCAAGAGCAAAAGCAGATGCAAGAACATACTACCGCAGAATTGGGTCTCCTATGTGGTGACGTAGGTCTATTACGAGGTGAGCTTAATAAACAAATTACGAGAATATCGAACGTTGAAGAATCCATGTCAAATAAAATAGCAAGTAGAAAAATCTGGCCCAAGTGTGGGAAAGCTATGTCTACAAATAGAAGACTCGAATGTAAGTATAAAAGACCTGATTAAGAGTGAAGTCAAGCAGTTAATGAAGACACAACCAAAACAATTTTTCTGAAAAGACTGTACCAATGATAAAGACAGAAAATAAGACAACAGAGAAAGTCAGTTTGCCTACACTGGGGACAGTTCATGTCATGGCTCCAACCTTTGACGGAAGCAGTCACTGGGCTACGTACTTTCGCCAATTTGAAGCTACTGCATGCGCAAATACTTGGACAGAGAAAGACAAGGCAGTTTCACTCGTTCTCGTATCATTAAAAGATCCTGCGGCAGAACTACTACAGTAAGTGCCATCTGACAGTCAGAACACCTATGCCGAATTGATAAAAGCTCTAGAATTAAGGTATGGTGATAAACATTTGCGAGATGTGTACTGCACTCAGTTGAGAGCAAGGCAACAGCATTCCGGGGAGAGTCTTCAAGAGTTTGAAACAAGTATTGACAGACTAATTACACTGGCCTACTCTGAAGCGCCAGAAGATTTTCGAACGAGGTTCACGATGCAGACATTTACTGATGGTGTCTGAGATAATAACTACAGCAAGTTTTACAAATGGCATGACAGCAGAATAGTGTGAACGGTCTGATACATCCTTTTCAATTTGAGGCCGCAAAGTCAGCATGTGGTTGGGCAAGTCATAAAGTGCGCGCACTAAAAGATCGTGACGGTACAGACAATGAAGAAGAGCAAAAAACAGATCCAACGAGCAGTGCCACAGAATAAAGTAAGAAAGGATAGAAGACCAAAGCGTTATAGATGTGGGAAACCTGGACATCTACAACGAGATTGTCAGGTTAGAGTTCAGCAGCAGGGAAACGAGTAGTAGTTTGTATAATGGGGCGTGTGCTGACTAACTGGAGCAACAAAGCCCCTAGGCAATGTGCAATTTCTACACTTCAGAAAAGTAGCGGAAGCTTGATGGTTACTGGATTCGTTCAAGAAAGACCAACCTCGATTACAGTTGACAAGGGCACAACAGTTTCCATAGTGCACCCCAATGTGATGAAAGATCTCAAAGCCAATCTGGTGCTCTTGTTGCTTGCAAACAGCTATTGGACGGCCTGTAAAAGTGTTTGGAAAAGTGGAGATACACCTACGCCTCGGTCGACTTGAGTTTGATCATCAAGTACTTGTTGCAGACATTGTGGATGAAGCAATTCTTGGTGTGAACGTTATGAACACATATGGATTTATAGTTGACTTCAAAAACAATGTCTTGAGAATTAGAAAAGTAGAAGTAATGCTCTCCACAATGAATACATCAGAAAAATCGATGGACGTGATAAATCAAGTGGCCGTAACAGTTCCGCCAAACTCCGACAAGATCATCATGGTTAGAACCGAGGTAGATGTAAGGGGCAACCAGTGCTTCCCGTTATGTGTCTTTACTATGTTAGCAGCTTTGTGACTCTTTAAGCAAAAGCGTTCACTTCAGGGGTAGAAAATCTCAACACCGAGAATGAACACACCACGACGTTCTGCACAGTTACTTGCATTGTTGCATTGTTTTTTTCATATGATCTGTCACACAGTCTCATAATAGTTTTATTCAATTTAATTAGTTTTAAATTGCAGCTGGGTGAATTCCTTTGTTCTTCAAATTTCATCGTACACTAAACATCAGAGATACAGTATCTTATAAATTGACTCAATAGAAAGACGTAACATTTTTTTAAATGTTTTTTTAGGTTATAGATGCCAAGAATAATTCTAACACGTTTTTATGGACATAAAATAATTAGAAAATATTAAGTCAAGATTTTTATTTGATATTAGTATATATCTATATTTATTAATTCAAACACTTTTTGCTACAGTCCGTTTCTTGATGTATATATATTGAAACCCCAGGTAGTCAGCACACCGGGAGTACTAATTGCCAGAAGTTTAGTAAAACCTGAAGAAACTGGAAATGTACCTTTTAGAGTGGCGAATATTTTGGATCAAGCTGTCAATTTATAAAGCAATACACTCCTAGGCAAATTGACTCCTGTGGCCTGGGTAGCCAGAATGATGCAAAGAAGATGCAGTACTACGGGCACTTCCGAATTACCAGAGGAACTGCAGGAATTACTGAAAAGATCTTCTAATGACCTCTCAAGTGGTGAGAACTCATACGGTTTTTACATGAATTTAAAGATATGTTAGCAGTTCGGGGCTAGTCACTGGGAAGAACCTCTCTAGTACAACATCACATAAATACTGGGGATACAAGACCGATACGCCAACCTCTTTTAGCTGAGCAAGAGGAAATGTCTCGGTTAGTACAGGTCATGTTGACAGAGGGAATAATCGAGCCTTCGTCAAGTGCTGGGACTTCTCTGGTAGTGCTGGTAGCAAAAAAGGATGGTGGATTATGTTTTTGCATAGACTATCGGAGACTGAATGACATGACAAAGAAAGATTGCTATCCGTTACCTCGCGTTGACGATACAATGGTTTTCCACATTAAACATGAAGAGTGGATATTGGCAAGTGGGTCTTCATCATAAAGACAAGGAAAAAACCACTTTCTCGACCCCAAGTGGCTTATTCCAATTTAACATCATGTCATTTGGACTCTGTAACACGCCTGCAACATTCGAAAGATTGATGGACCTGGTACTCTGAGGCCTGACATGGAAAACGTGCTTCGTTTATTTAGACAATGTCATAGTCATCGGGAAATCTTTCAAAGACCATTTGGAAACATGGTGCCCAACTAAAGCTGAGCCCGAAGAAGTGTTCTCTATTCCAGAAAGAAGTACAGTATCTGGGTCATCTGGTTTTGGCAGCAGATGTTAGCACGGATCCTAATAAAGTAGACACCGTACGAGACTGGGGAGTTCTGAAGAGTAAACACGAAGTTCGGAGTTTCCTGGGATTATGCTCATACAACAGACGTTTTGTGAAATGCTTCACCGTTATTGCTAAACCACTACATGAGCTAACAGAAAATAAACAAAACTTCCAGTGGTCGAGAGTGTGACAAAGCATTTAGGACTTCGAAAATTGCATTATGTTCGCAGCCAATTCTCACTTTCCCAGCTTCCGAAGGGAAGTACATCATAGACACAGATACGAGCAATACTGGTTAGGAGCAGTTTTGTGTCAAATGCAAAACGGTGAAGAACGAGTAATAATGTATTACAGCAAGACGTTTTCTAAACCAGAGAGAAATTATTGCGTTACAAGGAGAGTTGCTGGCAATGGTCCATGCTTTGTGCCGCGTTTTGGGAAAAACGCGGCAATGTTCCTATATCTATATAGCGGATGATTAAAATTATGTATTTGACTACGCGAGGGAATTTGTCCTTTGGTATGCTTAATCGGACTTTGTCATCTCCGCCGGCCGACTCGCGCGCGCCCTATCTCTGTTACGTACAGTTTTTTCAAGAGCCGGTTTGTTCAGTTCGACTTTGGCTCTCGGCGCTTCATAATCTGGTCCCCGGCTGGCAGAGTAGATGTAAAGTTTTTCGTCTTCCAACTACTTCTATGGATAGGTAGAAGCCTACGTGACCTCCGGGTTTCTGATGTAGACGGAAATCTGCCCCGCTCCGGAAGGACGGCCGAACAACTGCCTCAGATGCTGTAATTTCAAACACCTTCGTCAGCTGTGTCAGCCGGAAGCATGGACTAGATACACCTAACGGAACCCTCAAACTCCACGCTACTAACCAGGTGAAATTTAACCATATTAAACCTAAATCTTGTGGCCGATAAACTCTTTAAGACTCTCGTGTAGACGCTCCAGTTTGGACAGTTATTTACGGACAGTGGGTGTCATATGATATTTTGTAATTTGTAAGGCTTACGCCTCCTCTATCAATGTTATGTCTATTTCGTTCTGAGAGTGTAAACTCGGCCAGGGTCACGCACCACCCGGGTCGAGGGGAGTTCGGTAAATAGGGTTGGATCTATATCTTTTTCTGTCTTAAGCATGCCTGGACAGATGTATCTGTCCACGTTGGGATATTTATGTTTAATGGATCTTTTGGTTAATGTGGGCTCATGTATTTTATTATTCATTAAAGATCTGGGAGATGTTTTAACCCGTGGTCGACTCCCGTAGGAGCCGTCCACTGCAGGTCTGTATGTGTCAGATTTTGCTAGATCTTGCCCGATGCCTGACCCGGCCGGTAGTCAAGTTTTTTATGAACGCTGTAAGCTGGTTTTAATACCTTCATGACTTAGATTCCGTTTTACAAAATTCTGTTCCACTGTTCAGCTAATTTGTACACTTTAAATTTTACCATTGCCAGTTAAGATATTGTCACAGTTTGTATTTTACCATAGTAAATTTTGTAACGTTAACTTTTATTGCTCACTATACCAATTAATTAACCATCAAACCACACAAGATTAATCAGTATCAGTTATCAATATTCATGGTGGTCACGTTCCACTATTTTTACTAATTCTGTTTTGAAAATAAAACAAAATATAAAATGCAGTTAGGCAACCGAGCATACATGTTAACCTTGTGATGGCACTCTTCATTATTGTCATTGACGTGATTCAAATTGATAATTGAACATAGGCATGGGATTTGTGCGCAGGCCCCTGGGCTTACATAGAACATTCAGTTTACTACTTATCTAATTAAAATTTGGGGCATGTCTGCTCCACTCCTTGGGATATTTTCATTGAGGTTTTTGGGGGTTTAGTCACCTATTAATTGAACATTAAGGAGGGGGCGGATACTTGGTCCGAATAAGGGGGTTAAGGGTGTTTCAACAAGAAACTTATATACGCTGATAACCGGGGTGAACATGTGATGTGTTACTTATCTGTAAATGTCTGTTGATGTCAATTATATGTGTGTGTTTGTTTTATATGATTGTTACATTGTTATATTGATCATGCATGTGTATATTTCTATATATTTATATCTTTGTAGGAAATGTGTAATTATTTGCAGGTCGAGATTGGGTGCCATTTTACAATTGTATTATTATCATTTATGTGACATTCACGATTTACTAGTCAATGATTATTCAGATATTTAATATTCATTCAATACTTATTGATGTTAATAGTTTATTATTCATTGTTCAACTTTTGGCAATGCACATATTAATGGAATTATATTTAAAAATAAAAAAAAGACTTAATTATCTTGCTTTAAGGGCTCATATGTTGTACAAGCAGAGCACAATAAATATTGTCGTTGTTATCTTAAGATCAGTGTTTCATTTGCAAGTCCCATCATACTGGACCCAGCACAATTTTGGCTTCTCTAGGCTCTTGCCTAGTTCTAAATAACTTGTGGCCTCTCTTTCAAAGAAAATAAATAAGGAAATAGAAATTTAAATATAAATAAAAATAAATAAAAAAGCATAAAAGGAAAGAGGGGTTACAGCTTTAGAGCACTTACATAAATACCTCTATGGAAGGGAGTTTTCACTACGCACCAACCATCCTGCGCTTGCATGGCTCTCAAGATTTAAAAATCCGGAAGGGCAGTTGGCAAGGTGGGTCGAACATCTGCAAGAGTACAACTTCAAGGTACAACATCGGCGGGGCACCTGCATGGTAATGCAAATGGCTTATCATGAAGACCATGCCCGGAAGACTGCCGACATTGCCACAGAAAAAAAGAACAAAATGCAAGCGAATATGTTCAAGCTAACACTGTAGATGTCCTGGCAGATGGCTGGACGACACAAGATTTTCAACAAGAACAGGTGGCTGATGATGACATTGGACCGATCTTAACAACAAAAGAGGAAGGTCACTGCCCGGATTGGCAAGATATCTGCCATGGTTCCGAAGTGCTGAAGGGCTACTGAGCACAATGGGAATCTCTTACCTTAGAGAACGGATTGCTGAAAAGGCTTGGGAAAGTGCAGATGGACGAGACGTGTCATGCAGTTGATAGTTCCCCGACGTAAAGTGTAGTCTGTTTTGAAGGATATGCATGATGGAACGTCTGGAGGCCATCTTGGCATTAACAAAACCCTTGACAAAATAAGGATGCGATTCTATTGGCTTTATCTTCGCCACGATATAGAGGAATGGGTTCAGACATGTGAAATATGTGCTGCGAGCAAGGGCCCACAAACCAGAAGGAGGGGAAAAATGAGACAGTATAACGTTGGACTGCCATTCGAGAGAATTGCCATAGACATTGCTAAACCATTCCCACCCAGTTACTGACGATGGAAACCAGTACATCATGGTTATAGGTGACTACTTTACTAAGTGGGAGGAAGCCTACGCAATTCCAAATCAGGAGATTACCACTGTGGCAAAGCCGTTAGTTCACAACTTCTGTTGCCGTTATGGAGCCCCTATGGAAATCCATAAGGATCAAGGGAGAAATTTCAAATCAGGAGTGTTTAAAGAATTATGCCGTCTACTGGGAATTCGAAAGACCAGGGTCACGCCTCTCCATCCTCAGTCGGACGGAATGGTTGAGAGGGTCAATAGGGCACTCGAGCAGCATCTTTCAAAAGTTGTTGATGAGAACCAAACAGAACGGGACCAACGTATACCACTATTCCTCATGGCGTATAGGTCATCAGTACATGACTCCAGCAAAATTGGTGTTTAGGTGCGAGATTCGTCTTCCTGGGGACTTGATCACCTGAGACTCAGTCCCAAGGGAACCACAGAACTATTCCTCACAATTAGAAAACCAACTGCAAGAAATGAATTGCTTGATAAGAGGACGGATAAAGATAACCCATGATAAAATGAAAATTGGTGTGACATTCGCAGTAATAGTGTGGGTTTCCAAGAAGGACATCAGGTTTGGTTGTTAAACCCAAAGCGTTATCGTGGTTGCTCACCTAAACTTCAGACTAACTGTGAAGGACCCTACACTATGATCAAAAGAATCAACGATGTTGTCTATCGGATTCAACAAGAAGGACAGAGAAAGTTCAAAGTCGTCCACCTAGATCGCCTGGCGAAGTAATACTTCAGAGACGGTTTGCCAGTTCGGGAGACGAACAGGCTTAAGGAGGGGGTTGTGTTATGTATTGCAGAAAAAGTGTTATGTCATTAATGAACGTTCTGGTACACTGGAGAACGTTGTTGTACTCTATTCCTGCAGCTGTAATGCGTACATGACGTTAACACGTGAGGCAGTGTTATATAATTGGAACAATCTCGTACATTTGATAGCATTGTTCGAGAAGTTTCTCAATTAGCCCAACAGTGCATGTTTCTGCAAAGGTCGCGCTGAAGTGGCCTCTAGCATTTTTGATGGCTTGTTAAAGAAGCATATTATGGAACCCTGCAAACTATAAATAGCCCATGCCTGCTGCTTACTTTTCAGTTATTGTCGGGGGATTACTCTGTGTGTTCAAGTGGTTATTAGTGAAAAGTAATTATTGTGGCAACGTGTTATATGTTTTATAATCATTCGGGACAATTGTAATACAATTGTGTTTTATATTAGTTGACATTTTATTGCATGTGAACAATTTTTATTTGATTTGTTGTAAGAGACTATCTTGTTGATTACAAACTGTTTAATTGTAATAATTAAAGCTGGTGATTAGTGATGTAATTGGTGTCTTGTATTTTGTTTTCCCCTGTACCATATGACTATCAAGTAGACCGTCATAACAATTACCTCATGTTCATGAAGTGGTCAATATTTTTAATAGCTAACTGGAATCTATTAACAACAAATCAAACCAATTAACCCTGAAACAGATAGCACTAAATCTTCGATTATCCACACTGGGTACATATTATGGATTCAATTCAGGGTCCAGTTAACCTAATAAATCACTTGTTGTATTACAGTCCTAATATGATGCTCACCTAGTATAATAAGAATGCCTATGTACAACAGCACGTGTGTGTGTGTGCACACAAACATTTAACCTGTAACATTCTTTAGATAAATTGCAATTTTGGCAAAGACATATTTCACACAAAACAGGCGATTTTCATTTTTAAATATGATGTACTCGTCTGAATACAGGCGATGTTATGCATCTATGTATTCATTCATTCCATAGCACTTTGGTCCTTGAAGAACCTTGGTCTCCACAGTAACAGCTTTTGCTTCTTCTCTGTCTCGTGCCTGTTGTCTCCACTTTCTAATTCCCCCAGCTGCCAGAGGTTACTCTCCACCTTATCCATCTTAATTGTCTCTCACCTGGTTGCTCAATAAAAACCTTTTTCAGTACTCTAACAAGAGTTCCCCCCCTCCCAACAGAATTGTTACCTCTGTGGTCAACCCCCGAACCAGGGGATTTGCCCTGGTTCAGGGGTTGCCTTCTGACCCAGCTGCTTTCAGAGTTGCCTACTAGCCCAGCGTCTTTCACTACAGCTCTGTTCTTCACTACACGCATATACTCACTATATGCTTCAAATGCATATACATTATAATTCTGGTGTACAAAATAAAAATTATATGAAAAGTTTGCATTGTGAGGAGGGGTTGTGTGTGTGCGTGTGTGTGTAGGGGGGAGGGGTTCGTTATGCACGATAAAGTCTGCAATGCCCACCTGATTTTAGTTAACAATGACATTAGCATGAACTTGACTTTTGAAATTATGAGCCACAATTTCTATTTTTTCATGATATTTTCGATACTCTCTTGAAAGTGTTTGGCTTATTTCAATATTCGAAAATGTTGCTGGGTCTTTATATTCTGTTAACTGCATAGGTACATATATTACAAGAAACAGAATACACATAGTACAAAACACGAAAGTTCTGATTTAACAAAAACACTATCTTGTTGTCAAAACAAGTATTGACAAAAATATATTGATCTGTTATTACACAGCGTTACATATCTGCTAAAACTCAACCAACCAGTGCTAAGCAGTTGTGTAGGAATGGTGTGTTATGGTGACTACAATGCCCTTTTGTATAGATCTCTCTGGCATTTTATTGTTAATTCTAATAAAAACTTTTACTCAGGTATTTTTGCTAAAGATGCATCATGCATGGCTATGGACTGACTGTGAATTGTGGCCAGGTCTACCAACTAAGTTAATGTTACATTACAGAAGCATGTTCGAGGTGCACTGTCATTTACAACACTCCAATCACTAACCAACTGTATCATGAACAGTAATCATCCCCTCCCTCCACTGGAGCATGGTCATACTGCTGGTGGATCATATATTATACATTATACTAAGCTTCATTTTTTATTTAAAGAATCATATATGATTTACTGCAATTATTTTTGTGCTTAAAATACTTTATCCGGTTTTGTGGAACACCACTGACAATGATTATAAGAACACAGTCAAGAAAAGTAATGTTTGGGTGCAAGGTTTTAAAGTGTTTATTTGAAGACTTTGTTACACAGAAAATATTTCAGACAGGATAAAAATTCATCAAACTAGCTGACTGACGTCTGAAAACGGTTGAAAAACTTCAGCAAATCTTCTCGTAGAGGTTTGTATAAAGTATAAAAATGTCCATGGCAAGATCTACCACTTTTTTCTGTTTTATTTAAATATTGGTAAGTAAGGCAGCTAAACACAACAACTTCATATTTCACAAATTTATTGTAACAAGGTAACAGAACTCTTGGAGTGAGTAACAATGACTGACGCATGATACCCAATGCCCATCTGTTGTCGCCACTACGTCCGTAAAAAGCATGTCCGTTAAACATGCATTGCAACAGACGTTAAAAGTTGGTTTGTGAGGCCCCAGCCTAAGGTGTAAGTTTCTGACCGGATTTATTTAATGGAAGGTTATTTTGTAGCCATTGTTAGTTCATTTCCAAAACACTTTCTCCAGTCATAATTAAAATAATGAAACAAATATTCCTTTGCATGAAACTTGAATTTTACAATGACTTGCAAGTGGTTCTGTCAGGTTTTCTCAATTTTCAAAAATGATTTTAAAAGTATATGAAATAAATTTCTAGCCACAAAAGGTCAATTTGAACAAGCTAAGATTTGAAACATTAATATGTTATATGGTTCCCAATAAATATTTTATTCAAACTACATTTGGTATAATTGTATGAAATAAATAACTAAATATAATTATTTTACTACGACTCGGAACACTAAACTTTTTATGGGTAAAAACGTAAAAGCTTTACCTTCAACCTGAACCGATTTTAACTTTTAAAAAGTTTTTTCAGAGGTTGCAACCTTTGAAGAAGTGTTTTAAAAGTGAAAACCAGTTCAGGTTGTAAGGTAAAGCTTTTACATTTTTACCCTTAAAAAGTTTTGCGTTCCGACTCATAGTAAAATAATTATATTTAGTTAAGAAACGGACATGTCATGGACAATGAAATCCAAGGAAATAAATAACAGTTTATGAGATGGCAATAATACTGCATTCGTTTTAAATTTTACACTAACCTTAATGTAACTAATCCAAAGCTGGAAAACAATTTATGAAGCCCTGAGGAGTTTATGTATATAAAAACTACATTTTTACAAAATACATTCCATTTAAAATTCTCAAATAACATTAACGTAGTTGTACACAAAACTACATATTATTTCACCAGTTTAGTTCAATTTCTGCATGCAATCTGTGTGTGTGTGTGTATGTGTAAACTTGGTTTTATATAAATACCGGTATATATACAGGGTTGAATATATTCAAGTTACCTCTTCAGACAATGAAAACACAAAATTTTTGATAACTCTGGTGTTACAAAAGCACAGTGTGCCTCTTCTATACCAAGTATTTCTCCAGGCTCTATATTACGAGATGCCACGGCATAAGTAGTTTTGTTGGTGTATACTATCTCTACTGCAGAGCTAATGGCTTTGTACTTGGAATGTTTACCACCAGCTACTAATGGCACAGCTTCTGGATTTTCATCTTCTGAAAATGGGTTTTATAGTATATTAGAGAGGCATTCTTTATTTGTAAATATTAATGAACACATTAAGTTAATATACATTTGCACATTTACAATGTGTAATTACACAAGTACAATAATTATTATCTGCTTCTACTAATTCCCAAAGTTGGTTATGTCGTCTTCAAGCTCTCAAATACCGAGTCAAGTTAAAAATTAAATATTGGATAATAATTGTCAAGATTTTCAATAATTGTTTAGAAAAAAGAAGCTTTACTGCAGTATATATTGGATTTACTCACATAATTTATGTAACTTAATTACTGACCGATTTTGGAGGAAAAATATATAACAATATGCGAGGTGCTATAAAAAATCCCGACACTAATTCTGTGGCGTGAAAACAGATGGCAGCATGGGGTGTGCAACAGTGCCTTTCTATAGTTAGGTATGCTGACACAAGTTTTTGTAAACACATGCAGGGGCACATTTGCAATTTCAAAATAAACTGCAAACTATATCACAGAGCTAACATCAAATTCTGCAGGAAACTTTGTAAAATTGGTGCTAAGACTTCTCAAATGAGCCAGCAAGTTTATGGTAACAAAGCAACAAGCCGTGCAATATGTTTTAAATGGTATTAATGCTACAAATCTGGCAAACTTTTACTGGAAAATGGAAACAGGTGAGGGCAACCTTTCACAAGTACAATCCCAAAAAATTATGACAAAGGTAGGGAGCTTGTCCATGAAGACTATCGGAGAACCACTGAGGATATTGCTGACATTGTCAATGTGTCATACAGACAATTCAGGAAACCTTAAATTTGATTTAGTTGTGCAGCACAGTCCTGAAATATTTGTGCTCAAGATTTTGATCTTGGCACAGAAACCACGCTGTGTCGGACTTTGTCAAGATCGTCGTCAGCACATCCTGGGTGACCCACCATTTATATCAAGGACCATCAGTGAGGATGAGACTTTGGTCTACGGTACAACCTATAGTTCAAACAACACCCTTCGTTGTGGAAAGGTCAGGTGTCTCCAAGACCAAAAAAGGCAAGGCAAGACAGGGGCATAAGAAAAAGCTTACTCATAATTTTTTCAACATTCACTGGGTTGTGGGCCATGAATTTACTGCCTAGGGTCAAACTGTCTATGCCCAGTTTTACTGCAATGTTCAGAGATGTCTAAGAGGTGTCCATGTCCACATTTAGTGAAACGGACATGAACCGTTTCATGAAAGTAAATCAATACTAACTGAATATATTCCTCTTCTCAAAGATGAAACTCGGGTTAGGGGTCACTGTTTTGAAACCACTAATGATGTCAAATACAAATTGCAGATGGCACTTGACACACTTCAGGAACAGTACTTTCCCAAGTGTTAACTGTATTGAGTGGTGTATTTCTGCTTCAGGGGAACTACTCTGAAGGTGAGAGTAGCCAAACTTAAGTATTTTGTTGCATTATACAGGCCTCACCTCAGAATGTTTTAATATACCTTATATAATTGGTTAACTGATATGGCTAAATGGATTAAACCAGTTTCTTAGAAGCATCCGTAAAATTACAGCAAATTAGTGTTTCCAGGATAATTTCATTACTTATTATACACTAATGTTTAAGTAAGAAATGTATTATTGTGTCATAGTATTATAATACACATATTGTGATATTTTTTTATATTGCATACCATCACTGATGTTGCGAATTTTATTCAGTTTTGTCAATTCGTCTTGTGTTTGCTGTTGTAGTTCTTTTCGTTTTTTGTTTGGTAATTCAGCTTCTGACAATGACTGTATCATTTTACGGAAGACTTGTTGTGCTCCCTTCAATTTCTTCAATGCCAGCAGGCACTTAGCTTTCCTGTTTACAAGAAAAAAATCATAATAAAACATTCAACAAACTAACCTGCACTTATTCATTACCGCAGCTTAAGAACAAACTTCATATCTATACTTGGTTACACTATCACATGAAAAGTCGTATGTGTTTGGGGGGGGGGGGTATATTGACTGAGTGCATAGGAAACTACAAACAGTGAAAATATGTACCACTAAAATAAAAGCAGATCATATTACTACCCCTGAACACTCTTATGTAAAACACTAATTTTTTTTTAAGAGGAGGAAAAATGCTTTATGCACCATCAGAGGAGACCGTGTTTCCCCTGGTGTGTGGGACTCTCACCCACTAAAAAACCCATCTCTAATTCAGGCATTCATATCCACCCTAGAACCACTTAGCATATTACTTCACGATGGGGCCTACTGCACCCTCATCGGGATCCTTCTATTTGTCCCTTATCTTCTTCTGCCCATTGGGTTCACGTTGGGCCTGTCATTTTTTTTTTCTAGTAGACCTACTGAATAAATGCAGAGATGCGGTCCCATTCCCCACCTTGCCACGAAGCATAACCACAACTACGCTCTCGGGCGTGAACTGCCTGAGCTCCATTTCCAGTACCATCCTCTCTCTTGTGAATCTGAAGCACTTGAAAAAGGTGTGTGAGGCGTCTTCAAGGGAAAAGGCATACTGGCATGTGGCATAAGTCAAACACACCATGTTTCTACAGTAGAAAAGATCACTCAATTCCCTGCCTTTACACATTCATCAATGGAATAAACAGTAGCAGTTAGAACAACTAAGCAAGTAAGCAAAGAATTACAGTATATAATTTTTTACAGCTTTTGGTTTAATTTTTTTTTTTTTTTTAAATAAATTCTACTTTACTTAAGAACTTAAATTTGCAACACAATTATGTGTTCTTTGTTAGGCCCAACGGTAATTTTTGGTTTTATTTTAAACTTTTGTTTTGATAGCATGGTGAAACAGTATTTTTATTTTTAATATATTTGTCATCTTTTTGATGGGTACAGTATTAACTTTTTATTCATTACCACAAATTGTGAAAATAAATATTCTTACGATACCAAAATCAGCCCCAATACCAGAGAAGAAATATAAAATAAAAAGGCATAAAAATAAGAATTAACAATTTTAAATCAAGAAAAATAAAAAGACTATAACGTAGACGAGACAAACGACAATGACCCAACCCAAGTGATCGGCCCAATGACAAAAGAAATAATTACAAAAGAAATGAAATGAACACATGAATTCCAAGTAAAGATTATTAAATGTACCCTTAATCATGGAAAGTACAAGTCCAAAGAAAATATTGTATTAACAATTAAGTAAATATTGAATGAAAAAAAAAATGAACAAACAATAAGACACACAAACCATGATACAAAGAACAAATGTGAAATTTAATAAATAATATAATACTAACCAAACTAGAATGAACCAAGAGTGCATGATAGGAGTAGGAAGTGATTTACCAATTAACAATATAATAAGGGTGAGTACACCAAAGTGAATTGAGGTAAAGGAGTAAAATAATATTGAATAACCACTGTAAACACTAAATAGTACTGTGAAAACCTTACAAAGTGCCAGTGTAACACAACGATAGACAAACATAGTTACTTATAAGCAAGAACTCATCTCGAAGTGAGAGTGCCTAAAGAAAGTGGATAAGTAAAATTATAAACCACAAAAATATATGTAAAAACACTCAAAGAAGTGAATAATTAAATACGTTTAGTGGTAAAAAAGGAACCAATATCACTAAATTAGATTATTAGTCAATAAAAAAAAAACAAAGTAATATTAATCAAAATAATATTGTTTTTTAGTTAGAAGTAAGGATTAAAAAGAACTAAGCCAAACTTTACACCAATAACATGGTATAAAGGAAGGGTAAATCAAAAAAGAGAAATGAATGTTTAAATGCTAAATTTAAACATTTTATTTGCCCCAAGAAGCGGTTAAGACTATAAAACAGGTTAATTACCTTCTCTCACGCTTCTTAAAATCCAAATACAGGATAACTTGAGTTTCGACAACTAATGTGTCATCATCAGATCCTCATGAATATACTTAAAACTACATTTGTCGATGTTTATACATCTCGTCGAAATAATAAAAACAACACATACATGATACAAAAATATCAAACAATTAAACATACAGTAAAAAAAAAAATAAATAAAACAGAATGACACAAATAAAATAAAACAAAAATAAAACAATACACGCGGTCGCCACGAGCCTGCACAGGAACACTAAATTGGGTACAGAAACCAGGGTTGGTTTCTCTGGTTGGTCCCCTTGGGCATTCTCTTCGATCATTTCCATTTCCTTAACCAATGTTGCCTCCTTGTCTTCCATGTCGGTGTCCTCCGTCTTCTTCTTTGGTCTGCCTCTTGTGATCATCTTGTTATCCTTTTCCGTAACCGCCGCTAGCCTTCAACTCTAGTCACACTAGTTGGTCGCCAATTTGTAACAACCAGACTCTGTACGAGGATTAAAGCCACACTTTGTGGTTGTCATCTTGTTACAATCAGTTTTGTATATTCTGAAAGTCTCGCGTTGTTGTCATCAATTTGTAATAATAAATGTGTTACGCTTCGTTAAAGTTCACGTTGCGTCGTAATTATGTAACGACTTTCTTGCATCGCATCTGACCTCGCCAATACCTGTTTACCTGTTTGAATTCTTATTTGTGATTTTCCCGTTTATAGGCGTCAAATTGTTTGTCCAAAACAATTAAAAAGTTGTCGTCTAGTGCAACCGTATCTCTCACTGTTGGTTGTCGGAGAAATTCAAATCTGTTTACCCGCGAAGTCTTACCAACTTGTATTTCTTGTAGAAAGAATTGTTACGGTGCTAGGTTAATGAAGTAAACACATAAATATTAATTTGTGAAATAATGAACAGGTATTAAAATAAGTATTGGTTTATTAATGGTCAGATTTGCTGTTAATAATTATGATAACATGAAATTATAAAAATATATTGTGAAGTTAATTACATTATTAATACATTAAATCATAAAATATTTTGCTCTCCACTTACCTTTAAATTTTCTTCTCCGCCCAGAGTTCGTCACACGAACGTCGTAATGCAAGTATGATTTCAAGGTTATATTAATAACGTACACAACTCGCATTTAGGAAGAGATGCAAATTAAATTTTATTAAATTCTTTAAAACTTTCAACATGTTCGTTATTACTTATTCATTTCTTTACCTCTTACATCAATCTATTACTTCTTGCCAAAAATTCAAGATAAATAAAACATTCTTATAATATTTATGACATGATCGAATACTACTAAAATTCTATTAAACATCTTACCTTAAAGAAGGCCGCCCAGCCTGCTCATTCTCACATTCACACATAAAAAAATTTTACCCCTTTTACTTAAATGGGCCCCATTTTACTCAAAATGACGCAGATATTTTTGAAATACGGTTATTCAATACCCCTGCCGGCAACGTGGCGTCTCCCCAACCTCATGCCACATCACTTACAGAATCCGTTCTATGAGTCCAAAACAATTTAGGATTTCATTTTTTCCCTAAAAACTGTACTCACTTCCACATTTTTGAAAACTGCACTCACTTTTACTTGATACTAAATTTTTATTGTTGAGCCCCGTTTGGCTGGCTGCCTGCCCAGGCTAGCGTCGGTGAGGAACTGCGAGTAGCGTCCACCAAGTACCCCACTACCCAGGTTTTTTGGACAAGACGGAAAACAATGCCTTATGCGTTAAAATCTTTGTCACCGCACATTTAACAAGTGCAACTCCCGTGTGTTGGACGTCGACGAAATCTGGTGTCCACTGGTTTCGTCACAAAGATAGGCGGGATTTCTCCTTGCGTTTCTGCCAGCACAGAAGCACATGTTGGAAAAATATCGTCTCCTGGCCATATTGTTTTAACAACTCTGTGTCGGTTATGCGCTCCGCAGGTGTCTGTGCATTTGTGCGCATTAAACAGTATTAAAGTTCTGAGAATTCAACCGTTGTGGACAACACGACACATTCCATTGTACCGCTACACCTTACTGTTTCTTTGTTTGACCAAAGCTTTCATTTAACACGTGGCCGGCCACACAGATGAAAACAAATTTATGATAGTTTTTAATAAATAAAAAACACCTCCTTTTAGCCCCGTTACAATACCCCCCCAATGAGAGATCTTCTGCCGAAACAGAAGAAATCTCATTGCTAAACCCCTAAGAGGATCGGTGAGGATATGGTGCCAACAACCCCCCATTTGTTCTTATACATCATGGGTAAACTACCCCCCTGGCTCGGCGACTATGGCTGCACCTGAACGATGTTACTGGACTTCTCTATACGAGATCCCAACACCATAAAATCGAACAGACACGCACCACAGCGCACCTAACCTTCTCACATGCCACCCCAAACTCCAAATCCCTGGCCTTATTCCATGCCAGATCCTCAACCGATACGTTCCCCCTTTTCATGCATACTGGGCTGCCTTTAGCAAGTACTGGGCGCATACATATACTCATTAATACGTTCTTTTATTGAAAATTCGGAAAATATTTATCGTTAAATTAAAAAATCATTTAAGTTACTTCCTCAAGAACAAAAACAAAATCTGTTACATGAATTCATCAACTCTAATAATTCTCTTCAATATTAATAACAATCCTAAAGAAAACAAATTGAATACCTTATTAAACATGAATTCACTTACTCTAACATTGGTTTACACATATATTCTAAACAATATAATTCAATGAAACACTATTGATACACATAAACAATAATATACTTAAAACTCAAACATCATCTATATGGCAGACATAAAAATAATTTTTTTTTCCAAAAAAAATTTAGTTTACACGTATATTCTAAACAATATAATTCAATGAAACACAATTAATACACATAAACAATAATATACTTAAAACTCAAACATCAGACATAAAAATCATTTTTTTTTTCAAAAAAAATTTAAATTTACCCAAATCTCTTTTTTTTCAATTTTCAGAAAACAAAATATTTAATTCAATTAAAAAAACAAAATAGCATCAATCAATTACTAGAAACTGGTCTGGTTTATACCATCAACCATCAGCTGATCTCTCTGGGTCAAGTCAACGACCTTGACATACCAATGTTATACAAAGTTACATCATGAAATATATGAAACATCTTTAAAATTTTTTTTTTTCAAACCACATAATAAAACAAGACATTTGAAATTAACATGGTTACTATTACAATAAACAATAAAATTCACATTTAAATTGACTCAAATTTACACATTTTATAACTTTACATTATTCTCAATTCTATCAAAATTCGTCACTTGTTTCAATTAGTTTTATATTTTTTACTAGGACTTTCTTCCTTTAATATTCGCAATCTCAATTAGTTTGGGTGACTTAATTTTTCATAATAACTCATTTTATCAACTTGGCCTGTATACAATTATAATCTTCCCCCCTCTGACTTTAACATCACTAACAGCTTTAACTAACATGACACCCCTCTATACAAAAAACATCTATCCACATTCTCTAAACCCAACTTACTACTCTACTCATATCGCATCATTCTACCCTTATATATAAAAAAAAATACTGTACCCCTTTTTACCCAGGATGTGTTTCCCTCCCAAAGCTCACTCCCTTATATTGGTCCCTGGACTTCCCCTAGGCAACCCTGTCCGGTGCTAATCGGTCCCTTCCTGTCCCAACACCTTTCATTGCGGACTCCTTATCACACCACCCCCCCTTACAAAATTCCCATCAACTAATTACTCTCCCAATACATCACTTTCATCTACAAAATATCTCCACTTATTTATTAACTCAAAATTCTCAATCAATACTCTACATATTTTCCCCATAGCTACTGTCACTATTACATCTCAAATTCTACATTACATTAATTCACAACAATATTATTCTCTCTAGTACCCCTTTTATCTCAACATGGACTGATTTAAATGTCCTAACAAAATAATAGTCACCCAAAATCAACTTTACCACCTTTTACATTACCTTTAAAATTCTTAACTATCTCAAATTATTTCCATCATTTAAATAAAAATCTCTTAACACATTGAAAGTCTATTATTCAAACATCAATTATATTCAATTTTCATTATATTCAAATCTTTAACTACATTGAAAATTTTCAAATCATTTATAAGTGATACGCTACAGCTGATCAGCTGATTTTCTTGACAAGGTGAATAACCTTACTATAGACACATTTCAAAATTATACAAATTATACATTTTATCAATCCTTACCTCTAATACAATAAACTAATACATTTATAAGACATAATAAACACAGTATAATAAACATCTACTGCACCCCTCTTTCAAATCAAAACAAAATTATTTAGTCAGCTCAGTAGCGAGTCGCCATTATTAAGTTACAACAAAATTTTAATTTGTTACTCCCTTGAGTAACCTCCCTTCCACACACACTATAGTTTTCTGATGGTGGACTGTTGCATCCATTTGCTTCCACAAGGACGGCATTGGTGGAGGAATTTTGGCATCTCCGTGTCCTTGCTTCAACCTTACATTTTAAAATGGTTAGATATCATCATATCTATTGTTTCATATTTACAAGCCCTTAATGCGGGTCTACCACCTGGTTTACTGTTCCCACGCGAACAGAGTGGCAGCCGCTGTTCCATAGTTCCGGGGATTCCCCTAAGTCACCCCCCTTTAATTTCAAATATACACCAATTTCAAACCATCTATGGTCAGGTTTACAATTTTCTGGCCATAGTTGGCCGCCATCCAAAACCACGATTAGTGCTCGTAAGGCAGTAATCGCCCGAAAAGGCGGGGAAATCATCTTTCATTTAACGCATGTTCTCTTCGTCATTATGATACACTGCACAGCAACAAATCAACATATAACATAAAATTATATAAAAGTTGTGCAGTGTATTTTTTGCCAGTTGGCCTCCGATGGAGGTAACACTCTCTGTTACTCCCCAACACTTACTGCTACCTACAGTGGCACATGCCACCACTGTACTAGCCGACCTATAACTAAACTTAATGTCCTTCTACAGTTACAGTCTCTACATTCCGTAAGTATATCACTTCTATTAACACCACACAACCCCCCAAAAATACCCACATATCTTGTATGATAACAAGTTTCTATTTTATTCTACACACTTCTGTACATCCCAACTCTCACTGGTACTACGAACTTTACAATTATACTTGGTCACTTATTTACTAAAATTGACATAAATTTAAAACTATAAACATTCCAAATTATATATTGATAACTATTTACATTGGAGGCTAATTTTATCCTTAATCACTACTGGGTTGGTAAGGCCGAGATCGCCCGAAAATGGGGTCCTGCCACAAAGAGAATTGGGACAAGATAGACATACTACATGAATTCACGTTACCCTTCTCCACCAAATCTACTCCCTCTTCTACCCCTTATCCAAACCCGCCGTCTATCTATTCCCCATCCCTTTTGTAACAAAACTCATGTTCAGACTTATTCAGAAACTATTGCCACTGGCTAAATTTATTTTCGCCACCGGCACTAAAATTTTATTTGAATGCATTGCCTTTAGTATATATATAGCCTCCATTATTTACAAACACTTGAAGGCAGTGCTGGTAAGTGACAGGTACACCTAGCCGCTGCACCTTTAGTGTATAAAAAAAATAATTCGTGTCACGTACCTTTAGGGGTCCCCCTCCCCGTTCAATATGTGGTGAAATTTCAAATCTTTACCAATTTTGGTGGAGCCAGACCATCGTCGTTTCCCTGCCCGAAGGAAGTTCTGCCAACCATGGTCCGTCTCCAAGTGCCGAAAACCACGGCCAGGACTGGTAAGGTCGTGACCGCCCGAAAATGGGGGAGAGTCCCTTCTGAAACATAAAACAACATGTTAATATTATCTATCAAATTCAAACATTTAATGTGACCTATATAACTTCAAGTTCGTCGCATTTTGTGTACCCACTATCTCCTGCGTTGCTTGATTCCGTAACACATACGCATTTTGCATCTTTACTTCCACAATTTCATATGGCCCTTCATATAACAGGAAAAACTTCTTTATTTCTTTATCTTGTGCACTCGACAAATCATGTCTCTTTACCCAACACTAATTGACCTACCTCATATTTGGTCCATTTACCTTTCGCATCATGTCTCTGCTTTCTCCGTTCTCCTTTTGTAAGTAAATTTTCATTTGCCAGTCTGATCTTCATATTTACTTCTATAATTTGATTTTCTGGTGGGTATTCAAAAAGTTGTTCCAATATTCTGGGTGGCCTTGTTCCTCTGATCAATTCATGCGGCATAAACCCGGTGGATTCATGGGTGGTACAATTCAGCCACTCCTCTACTTTCTTATCGTAGGATGGCCATTCTGTGTGCTTGGCGTGACAATACGCCCGAAATATCCTACCAATCTCTCTCATCACCCGTTCTGCCTGGTTCGACTGTGGATGGTAAACTGCCGTATGCTTGGGTATGATGCCTTCCCACCCAAGCATCTGTCGCCACTTGCCGCTGATAAACTGTGGTCCGTGGTCAGATAAAATTATTTTTGGTTTACCTACCTTAATCATGTAATCTCTTACTATTTTTTCGCTGAGTACTTTGCTCGTCGCTCTCTTAATACTATACAATCTAACAAATTTCGAAAAAGTGTCTAAAACTACAAATACATACAACACACCACCTCTACCTCTGGGCAATGGCCCATACAAATCAACTGGCCAATACAAATCAACTGCAACTAAGTCGAATGGTCCCTCAACTTTTACATAATTCATCTCCCCTTCTACTCTATAATTCACTACTTTTGACTTCTGACACAAATCACAAATTCTTAACACTCTTCTAACTCTCCTCTCCATATTTTTAAATACACATGATTCCTTTAAAACATTAGTACACTTTTTTGCCCCGAAATGCCCATACCTTATATGGCAATCCCAAATAATTTTATCTACCAACCCTTCTGGTATAACTAGTCTCCAATCACGCTCACCCCCTTCTACTTTTTTAAACAGAATCCCTTGATATACTTGAAAATGTGTACTATATTCCGACCCATCGACATCCGTTTCTAAACTAACAATTATTTTACCCAATTTATTTTCAGATCTTTGCATATTCTTAATGTCCCTTAACTCCTCACCAAAAATTCTATCTTCTCTAGTTAATCTAAAAATTTCTATCTCTTTAAGGTCCCTACCTGTTTTATAATATCTACCCTGGAAAGTGTGTCTCGTACTTTATTATCTGACCCCTTTATGAACTCCCAAGAAAAGTTGTACTCTTGTAAAGCTAATACCCACCTGGTTAGACGACTGTGCGTTAATTTGCAAGAATTCAGAAACGACAACGCCTTGTGGTCGGTCCTGATCACTGTCTGGTTCCCCAAGATGTACGTTCGGAATTTTCCTACCGCAAACACGATGCTCAGTAGCTCCTTCTCTGTGGTGGTATAGTTTCTCTCCGTGGCCAAAACAGATCTGCTGGCGAAAGCTATCGTATTATGTTCCTTGTCACTGCTCTCCTGATACAATTCTGCACCCAAAGCAACGTTACTGGCGTCAGTCTGTAAATAAAAGGTTTTCAAAAAATCAGGATGATTCATCATAATCATGTTTGAAAATTTCCGTTTTATCTCCTCGAACGCCTCCCTTTCCTGTTCTCCCCATCTCCATTGTTTATTCTTTTGTAAAACTGTACTTAACTTAGATGTTGTGTGTGCGTAATTTTCTTGGAATTTTCTATAGAAATTTCACATACCTAAAAAACTTTGTAACTGTTTAATGTTTTTTGGTTCTCGGAAGCGCATAATAGCATCTACCTTATCCGGGTTAGCTAAAATTCCCTCTTGAGTAATAATAAAACCTAAGAAATGTATTTCTGTTTGTAAGAACTTTGATTTATCCCAATTAACTGTCAGACCCCCCTTCTGTAATCTGTCTAACACATATTCTATATGCTCTAAATGTTCAGGGAATGTTCTGGATGCTATTAATATGTCATCTACTTACACAGTTAAAAAATCTAAATCTTTAGGTTGTAATATTCTATCTAAACATTTGATAAAGCTAGCAACACTGGTGTTTAACCCAAATGGTAGACGTTTGAATTGATAGTTCTTACCATTAAATAGAAATGCCGTATACCTCCGACTCTCTGCTGCTAATGGCACCTGCCAGTATCCTGCTGTTAAGTCTATTGATGTCATGTACTTAACACCGCTAAATGTTTGTAAAATTCCATTAATTGGTTCCGGTGACTCCCGGTCAGGTATAATAATCTGGTTTATTTTTCTAGCGTCTAGACATATTCTTAACTTTCCATCCTTCTTAATCACTACCACTAATGGGTTTGAGTATGGCGATATCGATCTTTCAATGATGTCTCCCTTCATCATTCGGTCTAATTCCTCCTCCACTGCTCTTCTCTTTGAAAATGGTACTGGATAACTCCTCTGCATGTAGGGCGAGTGTTCCCGAACCCTCAGCTCACATATATAATCCTTAGCTCTCCCTGGTGATTCATCAAACACATCTCTAAAACGCTCCACAACTGTCCACAACTCCTCTCACTGAGTACTTCCTACAACTACACCCTCATTAAAAAATGTATTAGCTCTATTTTCCCACACACTCTCATCACTCACATGCATCTCTCTCTCCTCATTTTCTACAATCTCACTCTCTCGACACATTTACTTTAGTTTCTATATCTCCATCGCCTACCTGCTTTTGTATCATTTTTATCCCCGTAACTTTAACTTCATCTACTACTTTCTTAAAATTTACCCTGACTGGATTACTCCCATTGTCAAATTTTACTATTTGTTTATTGAAATCTATTATTGCCCCATTTCTCTCCAAAAAATCATTTACTAATATTACATCTAAACTCAGCCCCTTAACCACTAGAAATGTGTTTTCAAATTCAATTTCATTTATCAATATATTTAATTGTACTTGTCTAGTTATTCTTTTACTTCTTACTCCAGTTACCCCCACTACTGTGACTCCCGCAACTGGCAACGATGGTATATTTTTATTTATTTCTTTTAATTTCCCATTACATTCACAGAAATTACTGATATCTCACTACCCGTGTCAATCAATGTTTTATAACCCTTACCTTCTATGGTGACTACCACCTCCGTCAATCCGGTTTTGTGTTCCACAACTTTGGTGTCCTCCTCTTCCAATAACTCCTTCGCCATGTCCACTTTGATTATATGACTCTGATATTCGTGTCACTTGGACCCGGTTCTCCGTTGACAATGGCTGGGCCCGATTCTCCATTATCCTTTCTAGTTTACCATGGAGGGACCTGCCACGGCTGGGTTATTTCCTCCTCTGCCTCGGTTGTTGTTTCCACCTCCTCTCGGCGCTCCTCTATTGTATTCTGCTCCTCTCTGCTGCTGATTTGGCTGGTGATGCATTCTCTCACTAAGTATACATTCCCTGTTCTTATGACACCTAAAACAGGTTGTTCTATTTGATTAGTTATCAACATTACAGTCTATACATCGCCAACTCTCGCCTCTACTGTCAAAATTTCCCCCATGTGCTCCTCTATGAAAGTTTGGTGTTCCCCTATACTGATGGTAATTGTTGTTATTTAGTACCACTGGTGGATTTGGACGCCTCCCTACTTCGCGTTCCCCAATGTTTTGTAACACGTCTAACATTTTCTAATTCATTTATATCCGCTATTTCTCTCGTCATTAACGTAATCTGTACCTCTCTGGGCAGGTGTTTGCTAATATGTCTCACGAATGATCGGAATGGCAACGGCGGTTCTAGGTACTTGGCTTCATTATATTGTCATTACATACATGGTTAAATGGTTATTTATTCTCCCAAAATTCCCCGTTCCCATTATTTTGCTACGTAAAATTTCTTGGTCCTCTTCTGACCAATACTTGTTTCGAAATGCTAACTCACATTTCTCATAACTACTCCACTCTGTATTATGTACTTCCGCCCATATTTCGGAATTACCCTTAAAACACTTTAAAATTTTTAATAATTTAATCTCCCAACTACTATTATTAAATCGGTTGAATTCCCTTACCCTATTCAAAAATTGCATCGGGTGTACTCTACGATTGTCACAATTGAATTGTTCGAGTTCTATATCATCTTTTGCTTCGCGAGTATACACTACTCGCTCTGCAACACTATTTATATTTTGGCTTACGGCCACACGTAATTCATCTTTAATCTCAACTATATTCTGCTCAATTACTCTTAATTTATTATCATTTTTAGTTTCATATTGAAGGTTATGTTTATTAATAACCCCCACACTCTCTTGTATTGATTGTTTACATACACATTCTACCTCCATTATTTTAACTTCTACGTCATCATTATGTTCCTTAATTTTACTTATACATTTATTTTGTTTCTATACACTGCTCTTTGACTTGAGTTTTAATTTCATTTGTCATTTTTTCATTTACATCATTTATTTTAATTTCAATATTTTCTGTGATTTCACAAATTTTTGTATTGAACTTATCATCTACTGATTCTAATATCTCCTCTTTAATATTAGTACAACGGGCATCAATTTCCTTAATGTGTTTATTAAAACCAAAACTCTGTTGTTTAATTTCATCTCATTGTTCTGTTCCTTAAATTTCTCATTGACACTACTTTTAATTTCTTGGATTTCATTTTTCTGTTCATCGAATTTATTATTCATATCACTGAAATTACTATACATCATATTATACAATCGTGTTAACATATTGTCCTCATTGGACTTCTTATTTTGGTTGACTGAAATAGGTGTCGATTGATGTTCGACATCTTTCATTATTTTTGATTCGGTTATCTGACTTTCAATATTACTGTCATTCGTTTGAATTCCCGAGTCGTTACTTATCTGAATTTCTGTTCGACTGTCAGAGAAGCTGACTTCGTTATTAATACTCTCATTATTATCCATTATTTATTCTTTTATAAGACTTGTTAATTTACTCTAATTAATTTAATTCCTCATAACACAATTTCAATCTTAAGTAAATAATGCGTAAATTACGTACTTCTACGTATTTTTTGGCGTACCGTTACTCAACCTTAAATCAAACTTGCATTTTATTTGTAGGTGTGGTCTTTATATTTTAATTTCAAACTATAAAAACTGTCCCTGTTCGGGTGCCAATTGTGAAGTTAATTACATTATTAATACATTAAATCATAAAATATTTTGCTCTCCACTTACCTTTAAATTTTCTTCTCCGCCCAGAGTTCGTCACACGAACATCGTAATGCAAGTATGATATCAAGGTTGTATTAATAACATACACAACTCGCATTTAGGAAGAGATGCAAATTAAATTTTATTAAATTCTTTAAAACTTTCAACATGTTTGTTATTACTTATTCATTTCTTTACCTCTTACATCAATCTGTTTTTCTTCTTGCCAAAAATTCAAGATAAATAAAACTTTCTTATAATATTTATGACATGATCGAATACTACTAAAATTCTATTAAACATCTTACCTTAAAGAAGGCCGCCCAGCCTGCTCATTCTCACATTCACACATAAAAAAATTTTACCCCTTTTACTTAAATGGGCCCCATTTTACTCAAAATTACGCAGATATTTTTGAAATAGATATTTAAAAATTACAAAAATACGCAGATACATTCAATACCCCTGCCGGCAACATGGCGTCTCCTCAACCTCATGGCACATCACTTACAATATCCGTTCTATGAGTCCGAAACAATGTATGATTTCATTTTTTCCCTAAAAACTGTACTCACTTCCACATTTTTGAAAACTGCACTCACTTTTACTTGATACTAAATTTTTATTGTTGAGCCCCGTTTGGTGGGCTGCCTGCCCAGGCTAGCGTCAGTGAGGAACTGCTAGTAGCGTCCACCAAGTACCCCACTACCCAGGTTTTTTGGACAAGACGGAAAACAATGCCTTATGCGTTAAAATCTTTGTCACCGCACATTTAACAAGTGCAACTCCCGTGTGTTGGACGTCGATGAAATCTGGTGTCCACTGGTTTCGTCACAAAGATAGGCGGGATTTCTCCTTGCGTTTCCGCCAGCACAGAAGCACATGTTGGAAAAATATCGTCTCCTGGCCATATTGTTTTAACAACTCGGCGTCGGTTATGCGCTCCGCAGGTGTCTGTGCATTTGTGCGCATTAAACAGTATTAAAGTTCTAAGAATTCAACCGTTGTGGACAACACGACACATTCCATTGTACCGCTACACCTTACTGTTTCTTTGTTTGACCAAAGCTTTCATTTAACACGTGGCCGGCCACACAGATGAAAACAAATTTATGATAGTTTTTAATAAATAAAGCCCCTCCTTTTAGCCCCGTTACAATATTACTTTTGTACTTGTTATGCTCCGGCTATAAATATTTTATCACTCAGCAGTTGGCTGTATTCTCGCCTTGGGTCGTCGACTGAAAGCCTATTTACGTTTTTACTGCTTTATTCAGTCAAAAAGTTCTTTTGATTATGGCCAAAAAGGTTTACAAAATGATTTTTGAAAGTACAATCCTTGACATCAAGTTAATTAAATATAATAATCTTCCTTTACAACAGTTTACTTATGGTTTAAAACATTAGCGAGTTCACTTTACAACATAGGTTAAGTTCGAATTGTGTATAAATCGTTTCTTATTTCTCAAAGTGTTAATAGTGAATTTGAACAATCTTTTAATTCTAGTTATTGGATATTTTAATAATTATTCAGTGTTTATTAAGTTTGAACCAAGTTTGATATTGTGCATAAATTCGTTAAGTGTTGTGAAAAGTCTTGTGGGTGTAGTTAAGTAATTTAGTATTATACTTTACAAGTTCATTATTGATGTTTGATGGATTATTTTCATCAGTTCTGGTGTTCGAGTTGTCCTTCTCTTATATGGGTTTTATTTCTTGGAATTCGGATTTAATTTGGTTTAATTTTGCTGAAATATTCTATCAATCTTGTCTCTTCATTGTTATTGAGTATATTCTTTCATCTGTTTGGTTTATTTCTACTAATTTCTATGGATTGACAATTTTATCATCTGCCCTCTTCTGATGCTAAAAATGGACTCTTAATTCCTTTTTTAACGGTTTTTATATAATAATGTTTTGTTGTCATAGTAACCAAACTACTCTCTATTGGCTGACAGCATTTTGTTCTCATTGTTATAAAGCTTGTGTTTTTGTTCAAAACGACTAAATATTTTCTAACCAAGATATTTTCCTTGTCTTATTACCAATCTGATTATTATTATTATCATTGAATAGCTTTTCTGATGTAGTTTATTTAGACATCAAACACGATTATGTTTTGTTATCTCTCGCCCTATTTTAACATTTGGCTATTATTATTCTTTTTACTTAATTTTGTTATTATGTTGTTTTATGCAATTATTTTGTATTTATATTGTTTCTTGGTTTGTTATTTTATGTTTACTATTTACTTACTTAGTGATAGTAGAATTGTTCAAATGTTATAATTGTTGAATTAGTATTAAGAATAAGTGGTATTAATGATGATAAAAACATAAGGAACAAATCATGTTAAAATTATAAAATTAGTTACAGAAAGCAGTAAAATGTCAGAGAAGCTGCAATAGCCATATACTAAAGAATGTAAATCAATGATTAATGTAAAATACCCAAAACAAAACGATAAAAACCTAGTATTAAGAGTAAAATAAAAATGTTATAATAAGAATAGGTAAGGGTAGGCCTAAAACTATGTGAACCAAAATTGTAAAATATCAACAAATAACAGTAAACAGTGGGAGAAAAAGATAAGTAAACAAAAATAACAAACCTAGAAACAATATAAATACAAAATAATTGCATAAAACAACATAATAACAAAATTAAGTAAAAAGAATAATAATAGCCAAATGTTAAAATAGGGCGAGAGATAACAAAACATAATCGTGTTTGATGTCTAAATAAACTACATCAGAAAAGCTATTCAATGATAATAATAATCAGATTGGTAATAAGACAAGGAAAATATCTTAGTTAGAAAATATTTAGTCGTTTTGAACAAAAACTCAAGCTTTATAACAATAAGAACAAAATGCTGTCAGCCAATAGAGAGTAGTTTGGTTACTATGACAACAAAACATTATTATATAAAAACCGTTAAAAAAGGAATTAAAGAGTCCATTTTTAGCATCAGAAGAGGGCAGATGATAAAATTGTCAATCCATAGAAATTAGTAGAAATAAACCAAACAGATGAAAGAAAATACTCAATAACAACGAAGAGACAAGATTGATAGAATATTTCAGCAAAATTAAACCAAATTAAATCCGAATTCCAAGAAATAAAACCCATATAAGAGAAGGACAACTCGAACACCAGAACTGATGAAAATAATCCATCAAACATCAATAATGAACTTGTAAAGTATAATACTAAATTACTTAACTACACCCACAAGACTTTTCACAACACTTAACGAATTTATGCACAATATCAAACTTGGTTCAAACTTAATAAACACTGAATAATTATTAAAATATCCAATAACTAGAATTAAAAGATTGTTCAAATTCACTATTAACACTTTGAGAAATAAGAAACGATTTATACATAATTCAAACTTAATCTATGTTTTAAAGTGAACTCACTAATGTTTTAAACCATAAGTAAACTGTTGTAAAGGAAGATTACTATATTTAATTAACTTGATGTCAAGGATTGTACTTTCAAAAATCATTTTGTAAACCTTTTTGGCCATAATCAAAAGAACTTTTTGACTGAATAAAGCAGTGAAAACGTTAATAGGCTTTCAGTCGACGACCCAAGGCGAGAATACAGCCAACTGGTGAGTGATAAAATATTTATAGCCAGAGCATAACAAGTACAAAAGTAATATATTTTTATAATTTCATGTTATCATAATTATTAACAGCAAATCTGACCATTAATAAACCAATACTTATTTTAATACCTGTTCATTATTTCACAAATTAATTTTTGTGTTTACTTCATTAACCTAGCACCATAACAATTCTTTCTACAAGAAATACAGGTTGCTAAGACTTCGCGGGTAAACAGATTTGAATTTCTCCGACGACCAACAGTGTCTCCTACGGTTGCACTAGACGACAAATTTTTAATTGTTTTGGACAAACAATTTGGCGCCTATAAACGGGAAAATCACAAATAAGAATTCAAACAGGTATTGGCGAGGTCAGATACGACTCAAGAAAGTCGTTACATAATTACGACGCAACGTGAACTTTAACGAAGCGTAACACATTTATTATTACAAATCGACGACAACAACGCGAGATTTTCAGAATATACAAAACTGATTGTAACAAGTTGACGACCACAAAGTGTGGATTTAATCCACGTACAGAGTCTGGTTGTTACAATATATATGTAGGGTGACCAAACATCCTGGTTTTTCCAGGATTTTGGACCTAGGTCTCGGTGTCCCAAAAAATAGTTAAAAGTCCCGGATTTAGATTTTAAAATGTTTATCATTTTAAAGCAAAAATTGTGCTTAATTTATGGAAACATAGCAGCCATAGTCCATGGTCTGCTGAAGTTTATTCTTCATACGTTAAATACATGGAAAAATGCTTTACCTCTTTTGGGTAAGCATTCCATTCTTTTTGCCATCTACCAGCTTCATAAACTAATAAAACTAATTACAAATGCTGAACAGACATGTTTACACTGCATCGGCATGGTCTTCAATTAATAATTAATCTTTATTATTATATTTGAGTGTCTTTAACTAGTTTTATTATTAATATTATTCCATATTCAGTATACTTAACGTGAAAAATTGTTAAGTTTTTATGAAATGTGTGTAATTTTTTTAAATTTTGTATGGGGCTACTTCTGATTTTACTAATTTTTTATGCGTTTTATTTGAAAACTGATATGATTATATAATATATGACACGTTTTTTGTAAGTTAATAAATTGAAAATACTAACTAGAACTAGTGTAAGCAAATTATACTTTCTTCGAGAACTCTTTGAGTGGGTTTCATGTTTGACCATTTGTTCAGGACATGAAATTATATACATCCTTGAGTTTCAGAATATCAGATTGGTCGGCAACATATTTTTATTAACGATTTTATGAAAAATTGTTTTTTCTGATTTTCTCAAACTATCTCCGCTGCTAATAATCAGACCAAAATGTTTTAATTAAAAATTGTTCAGGATACACTTTCAAATAAAACTGAACTTATATAAATTATATGCAATAAATAGTTTTTTATACAAATTGCTTGTAAAGTTAGCAACAGGCGATTTTAAACAAATTAATATTATTTTGAAAATAATGGTTATAAATAAATGAAATTTTACACATTTATAGCACTAATGTACCTGAAACTTTCATACCAAATTTCAAATCACTTTGTTAATAATAAACACCAAATATAACCTCCACTAAAAGAATACATATCTTCAACACTGTTTTGAGAAATGCCTCATAGCTCCCCAGTTACCTACCCCCCCACCCCTCTAAACCAAACTGGTGTCATATGTCCTGGATTGCAAACTGAGAAAATATGGTCACTGTACTCAAATTTGTAACATGTATTCAGTTAATCATAAAATTCTGAAACTTATTCTGATTTTTTCAATAAGGAGAAATAAATTAAAGCTGAATAATGAAGCTTCTGTTCCACTAATATTAATACACTATTTTATTAACTACCGAAAACAATATTTTTTAAAATTATGTAACCTATATAAAGGTATGTTCAAGGGACAGAGTGTGCCACTGCTCACTGACAGGAACAATATTGTCTGTTGCTAGGAAGACGGATGTACAGATGTACCATGTCATCTGTGCATGTGTATTTTACTGCGACTGGGGGAACATATACTGGGAACATTTAATTTTCTTAGTATGTTTGTCTTTTTGTTCACATGCTACAATTAAAAGCTGTAATACTCTACTGGCTTAGTTAACAGATGCAAAAAATTAGATATTGACATTGACACTGAACACCACCTGTGATGTTTGCAGACAGGTCAGGAGTGACTTCACAGACACGCATTTTTCTGACAATTTTAATTCATGTTTGTGGTAATTCATTCCTGAATCCTGGCCATGCATGAAAACATGAGAGACGTTTGCTTGTATTTTTTTATAAGCCTATATAACTTGTACATATATAGGTAGTAACGTCAGAAATATTCACTCTAGATGATACACCAATAAGACAATTTATCAGTACAATTTCTTCTGACAAAATGTCAGTTTGTGAATCAGTTTTTAAACTGTATAGAAAATGTGATTATTAGTTAAAGTTTCATTACGTATATATTGCTACTTGGTAACATCCCACTTAATAAGCAGTTGTCATGACGTCCCTTGATGAGTGTTGTAACAGAGTTTTCTGTACTGTTTACTTTAAATAAATAACTAATGTTAGTAAAGAATTTTCATTACTTTCTGTCCTTTTAAATATGTATTGTGTGGCTTATCCACGGAATTTAATTATCCGCGACAATCGCACCACCCAATTCCAGAGATAATTGGGAGTTTACTGTAGTGTTTGAATGTCTATGGAATATTTAATAGGTTCTTAGATTTTGTTGTCCATAGAATAGCTAAGTATTATTATTATTATTATTGTATTGCAACCTTCTGACACAGAATATTAATTAATTTCCAGATAAACATTTAAACAATTTTTACCTAAAAATTTGTGTTCTCTGACATAACAATAATGTTGGGACTTAAGAGAAAAGGCAGATAGTTTGTCACTGTGTTTAAATCACAAAATTTAAAGAGTGTAAAAAAAATTTTGAGCAAGTTAATAACCCCAAAACACCATAAAGTAATGTTATGAAAGGTCCAGATGTTCACTGTACAAATACAGATTTTTTAATATACTTATAAACACAAGTTTTTCAAGAAAAAAGTACACTAATTTTGTTTATTACGATGCAAATCAACTAAATCTTATTATGACAATAAACTTCATCAACTAAATCTATGCAATTATTTATGTAAATATTAAACATACAAACATTTTATGCAAATCACTCTGACGGACAACACTTATAAAATCTTTCACACTAATAGTGGCAAAGTATGTTGACGCACACATTTCATGAAATCAAACACTGTTGCATTTTCATATAAAAATAGTAAAATACAGTATATAAAAATAAGAAGCATTTTTCAAATGCTCTGAGATAATGTTGTCATTAGAGCTTCTCATAAAACTAGCCAAGAATTGTATGGATTTACAGCATTATTAAAAAATGGAAAATTCATATTTTGGCTAAGACTACTCCATAAAATCTTACCTGATACAGAACTATTGTAAAATATAGTGTGGTCTAGATGCATGAAGATGCAAATCAAATCAAAGAACAATAAATACAGTACACGAGGCACTTAAAAAAATTATAATTCAGAAAGTTGTACTCCTGTACTTCTACAGTTGGGTCATTCCATGTCAAGTCACCCAGGTCATGACACCCACCTCCTCAGATTTTGATGAAACTTGACACAATTGATTCTATTACTATCCTGATATCACCTGCAAAATATTTTTGCTCTATCATTTATAGTTTTTTTTATTAATTTTTTAGTTTTTTTAATTTGGCGCTATCCGAAGCCTCGGAAATCGCGCCTTTAACGTGCACTCACAAATTTAAAAATATTTTTCTTGAAAACTATTCAAGATATCATGAAATTTTGCAGGAAGTTTGTGTGTTATGCCTAAAAGCAGCGAAAAATGCTCTTACTAACCTATTTCAATCCCTCAAAAAACTAAAAATATTTAAATAATTTTTTAGAAATTTAAGAAACGGGCGTTTTGTTTTACAGAAACCACAATATCTAGAGTCTCGGACATGATAGAATGCTCAAATTTGTTTTAAAATACTCTTAAATATATAGGCTATTAGATAATTAAAACAATAGTTGGCTTTTTAACATGTTTAATTACTGTGCACAACAGAAGAATATCTTTTAAAATTCAAAAGATGATCGAGTACTTACGTTAAACACAATTTATTGTTCAAAATACACATTCAATATTGTGAGTTGTTTGTCTTTTTAATACATGTTAATGCTGATTGAAATACTTTTTCCACTTCATCCAACAGCTTTCAGTTTTTTCACACAATCTTTTTTGAAATAATACATTCTTCTGGTGCCACTTGATTGAGGTGCGTCTACTATACTGATGATGTGTTCCAAAGGCATTATGGACGAATCTTCTCTTTGAGGCCAATAAAAAGATGCAGCTGGTCCTGAAGGGTGGAGAAAAAGAATTTCCGCATCTTCTTCTTCACTGAAGATAGTTTTTACTAGTCCAAAATACCAGTTACCATCATAATTTGCAGCCACATAATTATTTGAAGATGGTTGAACACAAACCCAATCAGAAGAAGTTTGATGAGAAAAGATTAGTGCAGGGTTAAGACTATCAGTAGTCCTTCTAATTTCAAGGTTGTTTGTCTGAAGTGGTTTGAAATTATGAAAACTTCTAGTACCAGGAATAGTCCGGGTTGCTGAAAATCGTTTTTCTAGTTCCAATCGTAGTGAATCAGCATCTTTTTTGTCAATAAAGTGAAACTGAATGTTTTCAATGTTCTTTTCACAATAGTTGTAGACAGCATTTGCTGTCATAATTTGATCTTCATCTGGTAGCTGGAGGCTTGCTTTCCTTAAAATTCTTTTTACCGTTGCTCCTAGACCATCACATATTGTTCTATTGTTATTTCCCATGACTTGTAGCAAAAAACGAGTGTTCAGCTTTCATATTGAAGTCTTTCAAATGCTCAGACAGGTTCTTAAAACTATTCCTATTTTTATATTGACCAGCACAGCCATCAGTGAAATAATGAACTGTCTATTTCTGGAAGATTTATTGCCAGCCATTTTGTAATTTCCCTTTGGACGTAGTTAACAAAACTTGTGTCATGCTCAAGATCGTCACTTATAAAACAATGCTTAGAAATCAAAACATTCTCTTTGTTTCTTAAAAAAATTCCTACTGGATGAAGAGTACAACCCCCTCTATTCCAATGATAACTTTGGATTTCATTTTGAATGACATATGAATAATTTTCACTAAAATCCATTACTACAATTGCTGTATTGGGTGGTGGGTTTTCTTTCAATCTCTTAAAAGCTGATGACTGCGATTTAGTGACAAATGAATGTGATATTAGATTTTCTAGTGATCTGCTCAATAAAGAAATATAGTCCTCTACGCTAATAGATTGTTTTACCATCTCTGCTGTCGGTATTCACCCATTGGCTTATTACAATTTCTTCTTCTAAATCATAATCTTCACTTAATTTTTCAGTCAAATAATCGATTAATGCAGTGTTTGCAGGACAGTTATCACAATGGCGCAGCATGCAGTTGGAATTTTCTATGTTGCACACAAGCATCTTAATTAGGCCTTTATATGATTCTTCAATTTTGGCAGCATCCAGTAACAGTTTTACATTTTGGTGGATGCAGCAAACACATACAGTGTGTGTGCCTGCAGAACCAGCAAGGGTACACCATTTAGGTCTCAAACAACAAAATTTTGAAAACCCTACTTTCACATCTGGATATTCCCATTTAAAACAAGAATAGAGTTCTCTCAAGTTACAAAGGATAAGTGTTTTTTGCATGTAAACATTTTTTTTAACACTTACTTTGTCTTTAGCCCCAGGTAACACTCTTGAACTTTCATCATTTTGATAAAAGTCTGTTACAAGTTTAATTGTATTTTCAGAAAGTGTTTTAACTTTTTTGGGATCAGGAATTGCCAAAATACCCTTTTCACGTTTCAGCTTTCTTGCTTGTCGCACAATGTATTCACTCACATTGAATTCCTTCATCACTTTTTCTTTGCTCCAAGATTCTGGAACCAAAGTCAAAATCTGGATTTTTTGAGACCTCCCAACAGATAAAATCTTTTTTTTTCAAAAGACAAATCATCACATCAGAATCCTGTGCCTTTTTAACCATACTTGTATCTTCTTCCTCGTCATCAGAACTTAGAACATCACAATCTAGTGCTTTTGAAATTTTTCTTTTCACAGCCTTAGTTACATCATCAACTTTTCTTTTATAATACGACCCCTTACTACGTGATGACAAGGTGTGAAGCTTTATTGGTGTTAAACCTAAATCATCTAGAGCAGTGTTTGTTTGTGAGAGGGATACATTTCTTGATTCTAATGAATCTAATTCAGTCATGAGTTCATCATCTGTTTCATTCTCACTGACTTTTATTTTTATTTTTTCTTCACAAAAGCTACAGCATGTTGAACAAAGCTTTTGCCCAGGTTTTATATAAATATTTTTTGTAATCAATTGTTTTGAAAAACTTAAACTTACATTTCTCAACGATTTTTTAATAGGCTTTTTGTGTTTTTTAACGGGTCTACACAGATTGTTTGATACTTTTCAAATACGTTTAAAAAGTAGTAGCTGTGATGAGAACAGATATTTTTAAATTCACACAAATTAATTCCAGATCTAAGGCGAATCAAATCTTTTTCTTCGTCACGTAATTCAGAAACACATTGTAACTTTTTTGAAGGTATGTAGATTGTTTGGAAACAGTCGGATTTTTTAAATAGTCCAATGCTACAGGCTTGAATATCTGCCATGCTATTTTGGATACTTCACAGCATGTTATGAAAATTTTTTTAAGTATTATTCTTCATATAATACTTCCAAAATATTTTAGTTATTGAAGCAAAACATTTATAAAAAAATAATAGTGATATATTATTTTTAGTAATTAGCAAAAAAGGGAGTACTTATTAGAGGGTTTTAAACTGTAAACAAACTGCCAGTACTTGCAGATTCAACTGAATTATTGTTAAAAAAACATCCATGCCCTACTTGTACACTCAAATTTACCTTTTCTTCAAAACACAAAATAAAAAAAAAAAGTTTATATTCACACGAATTTAAATTATCTTCAAAACCCAAAGTAAATTTAAAAAAGTTTATATTATTACTGCCTCAAAACACTTAACTTAAAAACATTAATTTAAACAATCTTTAACTAGGAAACAATTAGTCACTGTAGGTATGTCCTCACTTAATGAAAGATAGGAACAACTGCACTAATTCAACTGTAGAGAGGAGCACGTCACCACAGGAAAAGAGCCTGTTGAGACAGGCTTGGTGAGTCATGTAAATTATCAGCAGCACAGCTGAGTTGCTGATAATTCACCAAATCAGAGTACTGAGATTAAAATCTGAGTACTGAGCTTTTAAATATTACTTTTAGTTACCCTCATTATTACATTTCAAACTTACTAGTATATCTTTGAGTTGTTTTTATGCAGTAGGTACTGTAAGACTCTCCCCTATGTTTATAAGTTTGTAAAAGTTATAAAAAATAAAAAGCAAACTAAATTTTAACTTTCCCACGGACTACCTATTTAAAAGCAGTATAGTTTTTTTAGATAGGCCTGTATAGTTCTTTATTTTATATTGTTATTAAACATGTTAAAAAGCCAACTATATTTTTTAATTATCTAATAGCCTATATATTTAAGAGTATTTAAAAATGTAACGGGGCAAATAAAGCTGAGGGGTTATTTTTTATTGTAATAATCTGGGGCCAATTTGGCGGGGCAATATTTATTGTCACAAAAGTTTGATTTGTTAAACACCCTATGGTTGAAACCTTACGAGGCAGAGTCAGGTACGAGAACAATTAAGTGTCGAAGAATGTGTAAGAGCGCGCGTGTGTGCCGCCTTTTGCGACGTGTGCTCAGAGGACACAAAAGGTCATGGGGAGGTATGTAATCTCCAACCCGAAGTTGATAACGGAAGGAAGACGATTCTAACTACAGTAGGACCTCTGTATATCGAACTTCTTTATATCAAAAATCTATTTTTATCGAATTTTTTTAAAGTCCCGTGAAATTTCAATATAAAATGATTTCCATATATCGAAAAAAATTTCTATATATCGAACTTTGTAACTTCAGAAATGAGGGGAAAATTATCTGCGATTCCACATTGACTAAAAATGAAACCTGTTAGACCGGTCTGGATTAGTCAGTTGATCACATGACACTGTGCGTGTTCCTCACTCCCTCAATCTACAACAATCGTTCCCGCGCATTACAGTATCTCATCATTCGGTAGTACTGTACGTTATGTACGTTATTAAGGAGTAAGGTTAACTCAGTTTCAGTCAGTCTTTATTTTTGTTTTTAGTTTATTTTTTATTTTTTCTTGAGTTCACGAGAACATAAATGCTGTAATGTCAAAAAGAAAATCTTTTGAGTGTTGCAGAAAAGGTGGCATTATTAAAAGAAGTGGATAGTGGAATGCGAAAAAAAGACGTTGCGATAAAGTTTTTGATTCTGCAGAGTACAGTGTCACCCATAATAAAGAATCGAGAATCTGTTTTAAAAACTCATGAAAATGTAGGAGCAGATAGAAAACGGTCTAAAACGTGCAAATATGATGACGTGGACGAAGCAGTTCTTAAATGGGTGACAATGGTGCGAGATAAAAACATGCCTGTCTCAGGACCGGTTATAAAGGAAAAGGCGGTAGAGTATGCTAAAGTGTTGGGGCACGAAGAGTTTCAAGCAAGTTCTGGATGGTTGGACAAATTTAAGAAACGTCACAGCATTAAAGAAAAAGTTATTTCGGGAGAAAGTGGAAGTGTATCTGAAGCAGACTGTAACCAGTGGAAAACTATAACTTTAAGGTTAATTTTAGAAGAGTATGAACCAGATAATGTTTTTAACTTGGATGAAACCAGACTTTTTTTCAGATGTTTACCAAATAAGACTCAACCTTTAAAGACGAGAAATGCTTCGGAGGTAACATAGTAAAGAATGAATAACTGTTGTCGTGTGTGCCAATATGTCCGGAAAAGAAAAAATAAACTGTTGGTGATTGGAAAAAGCAAGCAACCAAGATGTTTTAAAGGAGTGAAGTCTTTAGAAACCGACTACGAATACAATAAAAAGTCATGGATGATGAGTGAGATTTTGAGAAATGGATAGTAAACTTTGACAAAAAACTGATAAGACAAAAAAGAAAAGTGGTTCTTTTTGTTGACAATTGTCCGGCACACCCTCCTTTTGTGCCAAAAAAGTTAATAAACGTGAAGCTGGTTTTTTTCCCTCCAAACACCACATCTAAACTACGACCTATGGACCAGGGAGTAGTAAAAAATTTCTCAAAATGCTTTACCGAAAACAGATCCTCAAGAGGCTCATTTTCGCAATGGAAAACAACAAACCTATTGATGATGCGATTAACCTCAGACTGTGCATATCAGAGGTAGCAAAGGTGTGGCAAAATTATGTAGCAGAATCAACAATACAGAATTGTTTTATAAAAGCTGGCTTCTCTCAAAATACTGTTGTGGAAGAAGTTACTGCACTGCCACAACTTGAAGATTGTTGGAACCAGTTACAGTCAACTGGCGCAAGAGATCAAGACATATCACTCTATGAATTTTTAAGCGTCGACGAAGACATTATTGTTGCAGAATATCCAACGGACGATAACATTTTAAGTTCATTAAAAGATCCTGAAGATTTAGGTGAAGACAATGAGGCAGAAGAAATTGAAGTTCCTAAACCTTCTAAGAAAGAAATGATGGCAGCATTTGAAACAATCCGTCGAGGTCTTCAATCAGAAGAATATGTGCCTGATGATATTTTCCAGTCGCTCAACAAATGTGAACACTTTTATGAAGAATCTGCATCAACTTTGGTTCAGAAAGACATTAGAAATTATTTTACAACCAATTAATAAAATTTAACACGTAAGTTCCTACTTTTTTAAATACAAACAATTTTTTAAAGTAAATAAATAAATACTGTACTGTACACTAAATACTTTTTATTAAATAAATACAGTAATTTTTATTAAATAAATGCTTATGGTTTTCATTTATTATTACCAAAATGTCGTTTTAATAGTATGGAGGCCTATACAAGATTTTTTTAACAAATTCCAGTGCTTTTCCTAACCTACGAATAATAATAAGAAACACGTTTCTGTATATAAAAATTTCTATTTATCGAATTTTTTCTTAGGAACCATCAAATTCGATATACGGAGGTCCTACTGTAATTAGCATGTGACATGGTGCCCTTTGAGCCAATGAAAGAACAAGCTGGTCAATATCAAGAAGGCGGTGGCCATTTCTTCTGGACGCTGGTGTCAGCGTCTGTTGTTATGTAGCGGCGGCTGCGGGCGGTTGAATATAAAAGGCTCGCGAGCCTAAATTCAGTAAACTTCAAAATATGTTTTAAATTTATAAGAAAGTGATATAAATGGTGTAATAACAGTGAATCTTCAGTGATAAAAAATTTAATAACGACTGTTGGAACATTTACGTAAAACTGGCGGACATCATGCGGCGGAACCAGTGAGCACGTGCAGTAAGAGTAACTAAGTTTAATATTTGGCCAGCAACTAGAAACAATTTTTGTTAAATTGGAAAAAATTAGTCAATTAAAATGGGAGTGGGAAGATGAAAATATAATAGGGGGCAAGTATGAATGAGTGAGCGGGTACTGGGTTGTCTTTTTGTAACGGTCCAGAATTGTATGTTAAAGATAGTAATGTAAATCAATTGTAATCCCAAAGTAGTCAGTATTCACCTAAGGGGTACCTCATTGTAACCAGCAACACAAACAATGTTATTGCAGACTGTTTATGTTTGATGTCTGGAGTCTGCCCAGCCAGGTGTATTATGCAACAGCTTGCCAGCTCAGTCTCTTTGTGAATCACAGTAAAACACTTCTTCACCCCAGTTTGCATCAGACAGTAGCAGAGAACAGTTTTACAAGTTAAACGGTGGCCTCGGATGTGTAAGATAGGCCGAAAACATCGTCGGCCTATCCAGTACAATAACTATTAAAAGTGCGTGAACCATGTAGTGGTCAACTAATCAAATAATTAAGTGTCAGAACAATAAGTCAACTCGTAACTCTGACTGCGCGGTCAACTCGCTAAAAACCCAAGTAGTGCTCGAGCAAAAGTTACGACACAATTATTAAAATTGAAATGTGAAAAACATGGTTTTAGTAACCAGTAAAATCTTAGTGCTAGTACAAAGACAAAATTACTTTAACGAGCATCAATTGACTTTCGAAGTGAGGGGTAAAACAAGTGCATCATCAGTTGGAGCAGATCAACAACCAGGATGAGTACCATATTATCAATTCAGAATTTTTAACTACATTACCATTTATATTTTCAGATGTTTTCCTAAATCATGAGATCGCAAAGTGGGGTTTAAATAGAATGTCAAAGTCAAAGAATGAATGTGTGTGTGTGTGGGGATAAATTACGTACTGGTTCATTAAAAATATAAATAGTTTGTCATAGGCTAGTTAAGTAAGAAATATCCATTTTGTTAATTTGTTTGATTTTATATGTTACTAATTCCACGAGTATTTTAATATACCAGAAAAGAAATAAGAAATTTAATTGTCATCAAAGTGAGACGAAGTAATTAATTTGTATAATAAACCAGAAGCAATTTGTTTTAGCGTAAACTGTGTTATTATATTTTTACCGCTCAACTCAAATAATCCTTCTGCAACTGGTTTCGTCTGTAGGACCTTGGAGTGAAACCCGAAGGTAAGATATTATAATTTGATAGAAATTGAAATAAATTGAATTGTTTCAATTGCGCCCGAACAGGGATGGTGAGTGTAAATTATTACACAAACCAGACCTAATTCTAGTTACAGGAACGGTTATTTGGGAGTGAGGGCGGTTGTGTAGTTTAGTAAGCATAATTGTATAAGTAAACAATAATATAAAACAAAAATGGAAAATAATAGTGACAAAATCAACAACACTGACTTATCTAGCACTAGTACAGATGATCAGGTAGCAGATAATAACGTAAGTAAAGATAATATGAGTGAGTCGCGTCAAGAGATAATCAATTTCCTGGAATTGCTGTTAGAAAAACAAAGGGCAATGATAGATGACATTTTTAAAAAACAAAACGAGAAGTGGGAAAGAGATAGATGTAAGCTACCAGAAAATAAAGAAAGTGACCTAAACCAGGTGAGTAGTTTTGATAGTGGAGGTAAAAATGATGACACTTTTACAAAAAATAATGCTAGTTTAAGTGCGGTGGAGATAAAAAATGAGGTAAGTGAGGTCAATACAAATGATAATCAGAATGGGGTTAGGTTAAATATAAACAAGAAAGTAACAGTTAACAAGGTAAGTGATGACTGTAAAACAAGTGGGAATTATAATGGAGAAATAATTACGAATAGTAATGGTAACAGTTTAAATACAAATCAGGTGATGAATTATAAGGTAAGTGGCAGTGTTAAAATCAGTAATGATGAAACATTATTGAATAAAAATATTGGTGATATATTAAATAATAGTGGTGATAATGAGAATAGAATGAGAGTTGAGGTTAATCAGGGATTGCTAGTTAGTGTTTATGACTTGGAAAGGGAGTATGGTAGAGGGTGAACAGGAGGAAAATTTTTCTGCGGTTCAATGTGAAGCAAAGACTTCACAAGTGGTGCATGAGGATAAAAGATCCTCACTAGGACATTTGGGCGACAATGGGTCGGCAAATGGTCAAAATAGGTTTTTGTATATATCTGGTATGGCCAGATGGTGTTATAATAAAATGGTTTTGCCCTCTGTGTGGAGTGAGAATGTGAAAGTGAGCTGGGAGAGTGAGTATGAAGAGCGAGCTAGAGTGATAGAGTTGTTCAGATTAAGCAGAGATTATGAAGGTTTAGGGCGCCTTCACACGAGGCCACCATGGTGGCGCCACCACTGGTGGTGTGATCTTTTTGTTCCTGCCACCAAGAAAGTGATCAAGAGAGCTTCAGTCTTGAAATGGAGTTGGAAGAAATAGCAGCCTCAATTTTTTGTGTACACTTACATAAAGTTGCGAAAGAATAAGTCATTTTTGGATTACAGGACAGGACAATCTTCCAAAGGGATGTTTTGCCTTTTGTTCAATGATCTTCAAAAGCACGAGGAAAATTTGTTTAACTATACAAGAATATCTATAGCATCTTTTGACGAACTGGTTGTACATTTAAAAGATGGTCTGACTGGTATGGACACTAACATGTCGTCATATCATATTCGTTTTACGTCAGATCCCACAGCGCTGGTCTCGATTGTATTTCACATATAAATTTTTCAGTATCAAACGTGCAAGACCTTCTCAGAATCGAAACAACGTTCTCGCCTTGTAAAATATTTGAGACTGGTTACAAAAATACAAAATACAAACAAAATAACAATAGAATAATAATAATAAAATAATAATAATAAAATGAAATACAAACAAAAATAAAATACAAACATCAGGCGAGAGTGACAAAAAATGCTCCTCAAGGAACTGTGAATGGCAATTAACTGTTGACTAGGGATGAGCATCGGTGGCCAATGGTCGAAAAACATCAATGCTTAACATTCGATGTTTGATGTTTTTACAATCGATGGTTTTGTTTCTATATTTATCCTTTGAACATTTTTAACAAATTTGTAATAAAAGTTAGATTATTGTTAAATTTTGTTTATTTTACATCGACAAATTTTTACTTTAGATATTAACGGTAAATCATAGGTAGTTGGCTAGTTGGTAAATAGTAAGTACCATGTACATGTAGCTACGTGGTAAAACTAAAAATAGAACAAAGCTGTATCATAGGAGACCGTTACATATGTTTTAACAGTTTCAAAGTTAGCTTACAAACTTACAGAATAACGGTTTACCCTTTACGCTAGTAGTATTTGGTTTTCATTCGGATGTAGTTTCTTTTAATTGTGGTAGTGTTACAATATAATTCAAATAGTTTATATTTGCATTTTTAATATCATCGTCATCGTTCATAATTATCTCCCGTTAATTATGCTACCCAAAAGTAAATTATGGAAACATTTTGTCAAAAATAGTGACAATAAAAGTGCAGTTTCCAATATCGGCTTGAAAACATCGATGTAGTCTGCTCGATATTAATATCAATGTTAAACTTCGATGGTTTCTTGCCGATGCTCATCCTCTGTTGACTTGGTGCCGACGTCTGGTCGCGCCTCGTGTGAAGGAGCTGGTAAGATAGAAGGGAACAACCTGGTGGCGTCACCAACTTAGTGGCTTGAAAAATCGCAGCATGTTGACTCGCAGTTGGCTGGTGGCGCTGCCAAAACTGGTGGCGCGGCCTCGTGTGAAAGAGCTCATTTGAACTTACATGTTCACGTGGTGGCGCGGCCATGGTGGCCTCGTGTGAAGGCACCCTTAGTAGGGGGAATAAATATTGAAAGAAATGATTATATTATTAGCAATGTAGACTTACCCTGTGCAGTAGTAAACAATGAGTATATTGATGATAAACATTTACCTGTTGGGAGAGTTAGTGCAATTGTAGTAGCAGACAAGTGTGATAATGATGTAACTCACCTGGGTGTAACAATAAATACTAACAGAGACTGGACTAAAAATAATAATGTAGACTTGGTTTATGATAAAATAATAATGGGGGACGACCCTAAGAATTATTATTCTGGTATAATGGAAAAAAGAAATTTAAATGGTTATTACACAAATGATAGCCAGATGGTGTATGTTAATAAAAACGAAAAATGTTATGTGATAAGAGACTAATTTTCGATGATGGGGGTTAGGCAAATACTGAATGAACATTTAATTATTTGAGTTAATGGTAATTACTTGGCTGATTTATGTAATGAAGTGTGGTAAACAATGAAATGATATGACGAAAATTTGTAAATAAATGTGTTGGTGTTAAATGTATTGTGTCAAGATTATATTGTTGGAATGTAGACTATAGCTTATGTAAAACATGTTGGTAGTAAGGATGAATGGTATAATAAGAATAATAACATTTTATTTTAATAAATAATTAACAGGAGGTACAAAGGAATTTTATTTTCTATTGTGTGTTTAAATTAAAAGTGTTTTAAATAATGTAACTAAAGAAATTGTTTTGATTTGAGTAGGAATTAAATTAATTGAAAAGGTGAATTTTAATAATGAATTTAACTTAATTTTGATGTGAATTTTGATTGGAATGGTGAAATAAATGCGAATTGATTAATGATTAAAGTTTTTATTCAATTGGAAATTTGAGATTAATACTGTAATGTTTATAAATTTTATTTAAATCTAAAGGAGAAATGTTGGTGACCTGTAAAATGTATTTTACAGTAAGACTGTTATGTAATAAATCTGTAATTTTGGTGGGTAATAGTTTTTTGTGAACAGTATACAATTTATAGGGGATTTTTATGTATTCAATGTAAATAAATAGACAGTAATGTCAATGTTAAGTAGACAGTAAGTTTATATTGCTATGTAGACCTATGTATATTGTATTTTGTAGAAAATGAACCAGTACTTTGACAATAATGAACCAGTATGACTAAGAGGAAACAAATTAGTTGGGGATATGGAATAATGAAAGGCCATTTGTTGATATTTTAATTGAATGTTTCAGAGTCAGGTGATACTGTGGCGGATGCCTATCTAATTTTATGGTGTTGGGATCACGAGTACAGAAGTCCAGTAAGGTCGGATGGGTGCAGCCACAGCCACCGGACTAGGGGGGTAAGTACCCATGATTTTAGTAAGAACTAAGGGGGGTTGCGGCGCCATATCTTCACTGGTCCTCTTAGGTTTTAGGCAATGAGAGTTTTTATGCTTCGGCATAAAACCTCTCATTGGGGGGGAGGGGTATTGTAATGGTACAAAATTGTATGTTAAAGATAGTAATGTAAATCAGTTGTAATCCCAAAGTAGTCAGTATTCACCTAAGGGGTACCCCATTGTAACCAGCAACGCATACGATGTTATTGCAGGCTGTTTATGTTTGATGTCTGGAGACTGCCCAGCCAGACGTATTACGCAACAGCTTGCCAGCTCAGTCTCTTTGTGAATCACAGTAAAACACTTCACCCCAGTTTGCATCAGACAGTAGCAGAGAACAGTTTTACAAGTTAAACGGTGGCCTCGGACGTGTAAGATACGCCGAAAACATCGTCGGCCTATCCAGTACAATAACTATTAAAAGTGCGTGAACCATGTAGTGGTCAACTAATCAAATAATTAAGTGTCAGAACAATAAGTCAACTCGTAACTCTGACTGCGCGGTCAACTCACTAAAAACCCAAGTAGTGCTCGAGCAAAAGTTACGACACAATTATTAAAATTGAAATGTGAAAAACATGGTTTTAGTAACAAGTAAAATCTTAGTGCCAGTACAAAGACAAAATTACTTTAACGAGCATCAATTGACTTTCGAAGTGAGGGGTAAAACAAGTGCATCATCAGTTGGAGCAGATCAACAACCAGGATGAGTACCATATTATCAATTCAGAATTTTTAACTACATTACCATTTATATTTTCAGATGTTTTCCAAAAATCATGAGATCGCAAAGTGGGGTTTAAATAGAATGTCAAAGTCAAAGAATGAATGTGTGTGAGTGTGGGGATAAAAATGGATAATAATGAAAATAAAGTCAGTATGATTGATGTAACTGTCACGGGGGAGGTAGAAATGAATTCAGACCCTAATACAGTAAAAGAAAGTATTGTAAACGAATCACATGATATAAATGATTCAGGAATGGAGACAACTCCAAGCCTGATAGACGAAAATAATTTGACACAATCGGTAATAATGAGTGAAGCAAAAGCAGAATCTACTCCTGTAATAAGTAAAGTAAAAGAGTTGTCACTGGACGATATATATAATTTCATGAGAACAATGTCCGATAACCTGAGTAGTAATATTAACGTAAAATTTGACGTTCAAAATAGTAATTTTAATGCCAAATTAAATGAACAAAATAATAAATTTGACGCTAGATTTGATGAACAAAATAATAAATTTGAGAAAATAAATAATAGATTTGATGAACAGAATGATAAGATTAAAACATAATTAATGCGGTCCAAGTCACTGTATGATAATTATATAATTTACCTTATAATTTCCATCAAGTGACGTCAAGCGTAATTTGTGCTGGGTTACGCGTTTCAGGCCATATGACCCATCTTCAGACCTTCACTCCAAAGGAGCTCGTTATATAATAAAATCCATATTAAAACAAACACATAATAAACAAATACGTAAAACACTCTAAATTAACATATTATAAGCGTACTATTAACCGACACGGTGCACCGCGTGTAGCATGTCAATACTGTGTTGATGGGCACTATTATCTAGTATTATCTGTAAACGATCGCACCACGGTATCATACAGTGGGTTGGACCTGAAGTTAAGTTTATCATTGAGTATGTCGTCACATATATCGGGGTTATTATGACCTCTATATATCTCGAATTCTTCGAGTGCATCCATGTAACGGCCCTTACTACAATAATGTAGAGGTAAAAGGTTAGCGTTGAAATTGGTATATGAATGATTGCTCGAAACTAGATGCCGTGTAAAGTTAGATTTAATATTATCTAGGGAAAAATCACCCCTGTTAAAGTGGCTGTGTGGTGTGTGTTCACGGAATCATTTGATAAAAGGTCTACCCGTTTGGCCGATATAAAAACGGTCATAATCATCGCATATAAGCTTATAAACACCGGTTTTGGATTCAATGTTGGTCTGAACGACTGGACGAACCAAGTTCTGTAGACGATTATTTGTTTTAAAGATAACGGTATAACCTGTTTTACTTAAGGTGGATGTTAGGATCTTAGGCATCAACTCGATGTATGTTGTTGAGATGAATTTGTTATTAGGTGTATTATCTTGTGTCTGTCTGGAACGACGGGATTTGTGTTTTTTAAGGATGTTGTCAATCATTTGGCACTCATAGCTGTTGGCCATAGCTATATGTGTTTAATTATGTTGAGTTCACACTCGAAATCATCATTATTTAGGGGGATCATCAAAAGCCTGTGAATGAAACTGTTGTAGGCCGCTAATTTTTTAGAGAAAGGGTGGTGTGAGTCTGCATGTATTGTCACGTTTGTGGTGGTAGGCTTTCTGTAAATTTTAAAATTTAAGTTGTTAAGCCCCCTAGTAACAGTAAGATCGAGAAAGTTGAGTTCATTGTTGGTTTCAGTTTCCATAGTAAACTGAATATTGTGAGTAACAGTATTCATATGGTTTTTAAGATTACTGATTTGGCGTAGAGTACCATTAAAAATCAGAAAAGTATCATCAACATAACGGCCATAAAAGATAATATTATTGGCGAAGATGTTATTATTAAGGATGTAGTTGTTTTCATAAAAATCAAGATATATATCAGCCAACAGGCCGGATAACGGTAAACCCATAGCCAGGCCATCTGTTTGAATATAGTAATTCCTGTTGAAAGTAAAATAGTTTTGTTGAAGGATGAGCCTTAGTATGGTAATTAGTTCTTTAATGAGTTGTGTGTCCAGTTTGTTAGTATCATGGAGACTGTCGTTCAAAATATCCAAAGTTTGGTTCACGGGTATATTTGTGTATAAATTGACGATGTCAAAAGAGGCTAGTTTGTAACTGGGTTGTAATTTTATGTCGTTGACCCTGTTTATGAAATCAATATTGTTAACGATAATATGGTTGTTTTTTAGAAAGATGTTGTCTTTAATTAGCGTGACAAGTTTCTTGGCTGTTTTGAAACCCGGCGCTGTGGTAAAATTAACTAATGGCCTGATAGGAATGTCATTTTTGTGGATCTTGGGTAAGCCGGTAAGTTTTGGGGCGCGCGCGTTAATAGGTTTTAAGAAACGACGAGTGCGATCATCAAATAAATTGGTACAATTGTTAATAGTATTGTTCAATGATTTAAAGATGAGATTAAAATAATTTTAGTGAAAAATTGAATGAAATCAGAGATGAAATAAAACAACAAAATTTTAATTTTAGTAAGCAAGTGAATGAAATTAATACGCGTTGTGACAGTATGATAGAACAGATATTAGAATCGGTAAGTTACAATTGCAAGGAAAAAATTAACGAAATGAATAAAAGATTAGACAGTAAAATAAATCAGATAATGAATAAGAAGGGAAGTGACAGTGGTAATATGATAATAAATAGTGAAGAAATAATTAACAAGGTAAGTGGTAATTACGGTAGTGAGAATAACATTGGAAGTAAAAAGTGAGAATAACAATGATATAATTGAAAATGTGGTGTTAGAGAGTAAGGTGGTTAATACTGAGAGTGATAAGGAAGATTTTATTGAAGTAGAATTTAGTAACGAAGTGTTGTTAGCAAGTGTTAATGAAAGTGAGAGAGAGTGTGATGAAAGGTTAGGTGGGCAAAGGGCAGATTTTCCCCAAGTATATTGTGAAATGGAATTTTCACAGGTGTTTTATGAGGACGGAGTTTCCTCCAAAGGTTGTGTGGGAGACATGGTGTCTCAAAATGGTTCCCTAGTTTTTTGTGGTTTACCTGGTAAAGCCAGGAGGTGTAATAAGGATTTTGTTGTGCCCTTTGCATGTAGTGAAGTAGTTCAGAGGGGTTGTGACAGGTGTTATGATGATGGGAGATATTTTGAGAGAGAGTTGTGTGTTGATGGGGAGATAGAATTATTTAGGTTAAAGAGAAGTTATAAAAAGTTGATAGAGAAGTTAGAATTGGGGAAAATAGACGATATGAAATACTTACCGGTTGTAGTAGATACTGATGATTATTTTGATGATACTGTTGTAGATGATAGACACTTACCTTATGATGTTACAGTATGGATATAGTAGAAGAATATGATAAAATAACTTACCTTATGTTAACCGAAAATACTGACGGAGACAGGACAAAAATTACCAAGGTAGACGGGTTTTATGAATTAATAGGCAATAATGGTGTCAAAGAATATGCTGATATAATTAATGATAATGGTTTTTAATAATTATAATGTAAAGAGTGTAATTAAAGATGACAATTGTTATGTAAAAGTAAGACTAATATACGATGATGGGGGTTAAATAAAAAATCAGTTAATGAACATTTCAATTATTTTAGTTTATGGTGATGACGGGGCTAACTTACGAAATGAGGTGTGGTAAACAGAAAAATAATGACAAGAAATTGTAAATAAATTTATAGTGAAATTGTGTTTGTGTTGTAAAATGTATTTTATGTAAACAAGGTATGTATGTAGTAGAAATTTATTTAATAATAATATTTTAGTAGACTAAATAAATAATGAGAGTTTGTAATAAATGAATTGTAATTGTTTTGGAAGAAGGTAGTTAAAATAACTTGTGTTTTAAATAATTGATTGAATTAAAGAATTTGAGATTAATTCATTAATTAAATGTGGTAGAGATAAATTGTGATAATGAATTCAGATGATGTTTCTGAGATTTGAACTTTAAAATAAATAGTAAATGAATAAATGTAAAATGTGTTTAGTTGTGGAGTCATATGGTTGTTAAAATGTTTCAGAAGGTACATATGGTTGTACGTGATATTTGTGGTGATGAATTGTTAATATTTGGAATTAATGACAGGAATCATGTGTTTATTCAATTGAGTGATGTAATGCAAGTATGAAGTTTATAATGCAATTTAAATAAAGTAAAATGTTTCATGTTTGAATAATAAATTTTAAATGAGTTTCAGAGGTTTAACTAAAGGATGAAATTAATTGGAGGTAGTTATGAATTTTCTAGTGTAGTTTTCAATGGTTAACTTAATCCAAAATGTTATGAGAGATAGATTTTGGGTGATAATAATTATTTCAGTAAGGCATTAAGACAGTCAAAGTTAAATTTTAAATGGGTATTAGACAGAATAAGAATTTTGGATTAAAAGTAATACAGAAACAGGGTAATAGTAGGGACACAGTAGCGATAGTGCATGTATGTAGAGTAGTGAGAGTGATGTAATTGGGGAATAAATAGATGATGGTGAAATTTTGTAAAGAGGGTGGCGTGGTAAGGAGTTCTCAACGAAAGGCATTGTGGCAGGAGGTGAACCATAAATGAGCGCTGGCAGAGTTACCTGGGAGAGGCCAGGGACTAATAAGGGAATAAGTATAAGGGAGGGAACACACATCCTAAGTACAAAGAGGGTATCAGGTATTTTATTATAAGAGGAGAATGATTTAAGGTGAATTAGAGTAGTAAGTTAATGGAGGTAAATATTTTTGAGAGATTGGTGTCAAATGTAACTGAGCAATCAGTGAGAACGTAACGACCTCTGTAAACAGCGGCACATTCAATTTCACTTACTCTCAAGAGAGGGTTGGTGGTTGATGACCCAGTTCCTGTTCAGTAACGGTTACTATAACTATGATTCAATGATTAGTGATGTATTTCACTTATGAGAACAAACGATTTTAAGTGGTAGGGTCAATTATAATGATTTTAATCTACAAGAACATTTATGATTGTAATTATATAATTTTGTGTATTTGTGTTATTTATATGCAGTGTGCCTATAGAAAGGTCATTCACCTGTTAGTAAGACATCAGCTGATGACTGGTGTGAACTGTGTAATGTTCAATGTAATCAATTCGTATGTCCTTTTAATAATTGATTTAATTTAATAATTTGTTTTTTTGTAATTATCAGAATATATGTTTCTGAAATTTAAATTCATTTAATTATTGAAAAAAAAAAAAATTTTGTTAATTTGTTTGGAGTTACAGTTTGTTGTGTTTTTATGTTCAGGATATATTGCTGATTATGTGTATTGATAATGTATTAACTGATTTATATTGTTCATATTATGTTTTGTAAACAAAGGTAGTGATAAGGGAATTTAAGAGAAGTAATAAAGTAAATTCATTGAAAGGATTTTGGAATTTTGAGAATTATGATTAAATTAATTAATGGAAAGAGATGATGTAAATTATCTTGAAAGGGGATCTTTGGTAAAGGACTTAGTTTTATTTCACTATTTGAACAAAATTTAAATACTTTAATTTGATTTGAAATAACAAGGTAGGGCAAATGATTAAAAGTTGAGAAATGGAATTGAATTTAAAATATAAAATATTTCTGTGAATTTTAGATTAAGAATTAATGTGGAGGTGTTGTATTTAATGTAATAATGAGTATGTGTACGCACCCAGTACTTGCTAAAGGCAACCCAGTATGTATGTAAGGGGAGATATATCGGTCGAGGATCTGGTATGGTATAAGGCTAGTTGTTGATTTTATTTAGAATGTTACAAGGTTAGGTGGTACTGTGGTGAGTAAATGTCAGACTTTACGGTGTTGGGATCTCGCACAGAGAAGTCCAGTAATATCGGGCAGATGCAGCCATAGTCGCCGAGCTAGGGGGGTAGATTACCCATGATGTGTTAAGAATTTAAAGGGGGGTTGTTGGCACCATATCCTCACTGATCCTCTTAGGGTTAGCAATGAGAGTTTTTCTGCTTCGGCAGAAAACCTCTCATTGGGGGGGATATTGTAATGGGGCAAATAAAGCTGAGGGGTTATTTTTTATTGAAATAATCTGGGGCCAATTTGGCGGGGCAATATTTATTGTCACAAAAGTTTGATTTGTTAAACACCCTATGGTTGAAACCGTACGAGGCAGAGTCAGGTACGAGAACAATTAAGCTTCGAAGAATGTGTAAGAGCGCACGTGTGCCGCTTTTTGCGACGTGTGCTCAGAGGCACAAAAGGTCATGGGGAGGTATGTAATCTCAACCCAAAGTTGATAACGGAAGGAAGACGATTCTAACTAATTAGCATGTGACGTGGTGCCCTTTGAGCCAATGAGAGAACAAGCTGGTCAGTATCAAGAAGGCGGTGGCCATTTCTTCTGGACGCTGGTGTCAGCGTCTGTTGTTACGTAGCGGCGGCTGCGGCCAGTTGAATATAAAAGGCTCGCGAGCCTAAAATTCAGTAAACTTCAAAATATGTTTTAAATTTATAAGAAAGTGATATAAATGGTGTAATAACAGTGAATCTTCAGTGATAACAAATTTAATAACGACTTTCGGAACATTTACGTAAAACTGTGGCAGACGACATGCAGCGGAACCAGTGAGCACGTGCAGTAAGAGTAACTAAGTTTAATATTTGGCCAGCAACTAGAAACAATTTTTTTTAAATTGGAAAAAATTAGTCAATTAAAATGGGAGTGGGATGATGAAAATATAATAGGGGGTAAGTATGAATGAGTGAGCGGGTACTGGGTTGTCTTTTATATAATTTAATTAATTGTTACGTTAAAGTTTGAACTAGATATTTACTATGTAAAGGTAGCCTAAATGTTTTGTAATTGTTGAAGAAAAGGTAATTGAGATAAACAGTAGTAGTTTTGACAAGAAAATGAATATCAAATACATTTAAAGGAGAATTAATACAGATGTTGAAATCGATTAATAAACAGAGCTTATTAACATAGAAAAATGAGCGTAGTTATTACTATACATAACCCTAAGTCACGCTTATAATTCACAGGTTCGTGTGAAGAACTCTGGCCTGTACAAGGCAAGTTTATTTTATTAATACAATTTAAATGTGGTAGAGTGTATATAAGATAAACAAAAACAAATTTGAGCATTCTATCATGTCTGAGAGTCTAGATATTGTGGTTTTTGTAAAATAAAACACCCGTTTCTAAAATTTCTAAACAATTATATTTAAATATTTTTAGTTTTTTGAGGGATTGAAATAGGTTAATAACAGCATTTTCGCTGCTTTTAGGTATAACACACAAACGTCCTGCAAAATTTCATGATGATATCTTGAATAGTTTTCAAGAAAAATATTTTTAAATTTGTGAGTGCACGTTAAAGGCGCGATTTTCGAGGCTTCAGATAGTGCCAAATTAAAAAAACTACAAAATTAATAAAAAAAACTATAAATGATAGAGCAAAAAAATGTTGCAGCTGTTATCAGGATAGTAATAGAATACATTGTGCCAAGTTTCATCAAAATCTGAGGAGGTGGGTGTGTCAAATTAATTTTTTATTGGGTGATTTGACATGGAATGACCCAGTTTTGAAAAGTACTTGCATATCATATAAGACTAGAAGAAAAATAAAGAGTTGCATTTAATAATCATTTGATACTTACGAAACTTTTTTGCAAAGAATTTTTAGTTTTTTATAAAGGGTTATCAACTTATGAAGAAGTAAAAGAAATATGTAAAGGTTATCCATTTCAGGAAAATTAGAAAATGTTAATGGCCTTTTCTGTAAAAAGTTTAACAATTTTTAGACTCTTTTCACTGTTACATGCAATCTACCGATGCTTTTAGTAAAACAATTTAACTTATACAATTTTTAGTAAAAATTCCAACAGCAGAAACGCACAAAAGTTTTTCTACTTCACAAATAACAAAATCGTACTTAAAAATACTATAAGTGGTTGGTTAACAGCACTATCTGTGATTTAAATTAAAACTGTATGATTTAACAAATTACAAACTTTAATGAAATGTTATTTGATAAATTTAACAAGGAAAAGTTGAACAAAAAGATTTAATTTTTAAATAACAGTTTTTATAAAGCTGATTCATTTGTATATACATTTATTAATAAATTGGTATATGAATAAAAAAGAGCGCATTTTAATTATTCTCGTTTCCTTCCTGTAGTTCCCCTAATTAAATTTTCACCAGCTGCTACTAATTAAACCATTACCGGTATCACGAACTGGCTAAATAAAATATACTTTACCAACAATTTTTTTATTTATATAATTCAAAAAATATAAAGATTGTATTCCATATTGCAAAAATTATTGCTGAAAAGTTACATAACAGCAAACACATTTTCAGTTATATACACATGACTGCATACATGTACATAGAAGTATACAAACAATTTTTTATAGTATTAAATCTCACATGTCATAATATACACCAGTTCAATGAAAATGGTTCAGCAGTGACAACAATTAATATAAATAACTGTACCTTTCCAGAACTTTGTAAGTCAAGTTTACTGGGTATCCATAATCAATTGCTAGGTCTATGTCAACTAATGCCAGTTTATATTCACCCATGTGATACAATGCTGCAGATCTGTTGGCCAAGACAATTGAAAACGCTTCTTTCTCACCTAAAAATAATGAAATATATATCTCTGAAATAAACTTAAAGGTTTTTATGCTTGATAGATTTCTCATTAATTCACTTATTAAAAACTCAGCAGAATATTCAATAAAATAAGTTATTACATATACTGTACTTGCAAAATGAACACACACACACACACACACACACACACGTGTGATCACACATGCGCATGCATTTGAACGACCTCTTTTCCTCATTTTCTTTATTAGTCACCAAAGTAATGCATGGATGACACAAGAAATTAAAAAGAAAATAGCTTGATGAGCATTTTATTTTGCAAGTTAAACATCACCTAAAAAGATAAAAAGTCTACGCATACAGTACTAGTGATTCTAGATAATGCTCCAGCTGACCAATTAGATTTTGAGAGGATTGATGTTAATATAAAAGCAATTTTTCTTAAATGAATTTAGGCCTACAGTTATCTTATTTGAGTCTGCCAACAGATCAAAATAATAATACAATTTTAAAGTATACTATATGAAAATATTTCTAAAAAAATCGAATATTCTGAGAGAACAGAATACAATAATTTCTGAAAGAATTATATAATTGAAGATGTTATAATGTCCAGGCAGGCATTTCACTTTCCAGAAAAAAATCGCTTCGGTGATTCTGAAACAAAGTGTGCCATTATTACAAGAAACTTGGCAACAACAATTCTTTTTGATCTTACAGAAAACAAGTTCATGTCTTAATTCAGGGTTCTCCAAACTTTTCCACTTGAGGGCCGAATTGAAAAATCTTGGAAGTCAGCCCCCACCCCCACCTCGCCTGCCACACACACACACACACACACACACACACACACATATTGTAAACTTATTTTGTTTCAAGTTTATGAAATAATCATGTCAATAAAATAGGTACTGAAATAAAAATTAAGCACTTATCCAAAGAAAACAAATTCACTTATTTAAAATAATGTAAATAAAAGTAAGGAAAAAAGTAAGCAGAGCACATGGGGCAAATAGGAATGTTTGCTTTAGATTGATACGAGTGAAAAGCGTGATTCATTCAAGGTAGCCAGACAAACAAGCACATTAACCACGTAACTGTTTTAAACTTGTACAAAATATTATAACATTTTACTGAACTTATTCCTTGTTTAGTTATTTAGTAAAATGTTATAATATCTGATGTATTCTGACGATCTATTTAAAAACTGCACGCAACATCAGCAGGGTTGCTGGGGGGCGGACAATGACTCTTTGCGGTCCGTAGTTTGGGACCCTGTCTTAATTAAAAGAAATAAAAAGTATATCTGTTACCAAAAATAAATCATATGAACTTTTAAAACAAAGTCACTGCTTATGTTCAAAATAAAAAAAAAAACTACAGGAAAACAAGAATTTTTCCCATAAAATGTGTTGTACAGAGAAACCATCAGATACAAAATGTGTATTCTTACAAAATGCACGAGATATACAAAAAGATGCCAAATTAACAGTCGGCGTCATACTGTCAGCATCCGCACACATTTGCCAGCTCGGCATAGAATAGAAAATAACTCTTTGGTGATAATGAAAATGGCCTTCTTAAAGAAAATAAGAACTAATAGATTACTAAAAAGAAAAGAATGACACATTAAATTTATACATACAATTTTTGTTGTTATTGTATTATTCATATCTTACAGTATGTTCTTTTAAAATGTGAGCATGAAATTTACATCTGCAGTCTTGTAATAGACTTCTATGTTCCATTTCTTCAGTTAAAAGAAATCAGTATCCCTTAATTCTTTCTATAAATATAGTTACATAGTTAAAAAACAGTTACATGTAATCTTATTTTTTTTTTACCAAAACACAGTCAACATTCTATGCAGAACCTTGAAGCAAACTCAATACTGTCAACATTCTATGCAGAGCCTTGAAGGAAACTCGATGCTGTCAACAAACACAGTCAACATTCTATACAGAACCTTGAAGCAAACTCAATGCTTTCAACAATGTAATAACTTCACTTAAATAATAAAAAAATGTACAAAACTATACATCGCCTTCAACAATTAAGAGAAATCTCACTAAAACAAGCAGATCATACGGACCAAAAAAGAAGAACCTGAACATAATGAAGTTTCAATCCTTGAGACAACACAAGTCAGAAAATGTATCCACAGTGTATGCCTACAGTACAATTCACTTCTCACTAGGAAATACCAGTAACACAATTACACCTTCATAAATTGTTAGAGAGAAATCAGCAATCACACACAGCCACCTGTATGCCATATGAATGACAAGAACAGCAAAGAGATCAGCCTGGAATACTGTAGATACTACAGCAAAAGTATCCACAGCAGAGCCACACCAAAACCAAAACTAGGAGTTGTCTGATGGTGGGGTGCTACTGACATCATACCTGACTCCTTTCAACACCAGGTATGGGAGAAGTGTAAGTATACTACACTATATATTTGTACTAATTTAGTTCCCCCAAAAATGTGTTGTAACTCTGGAAATAAACAATTGGAAAAATGATAAACCACCAATGTTTAAGAAGTTTGTGGCTACACAATTTTCAAACTGCAAGTATTGTCTTTTATCACTTTCATGACAAAATTATGATCACATATAGCAAATTAACAAATTATTTTTAATATTTTTTTCTACTAAGATTTTTTTGAGGGTTTTTTTGAGGGGGTGGATTGCTTCCTGAACAGTGAACTTCAGGCACTACTAACATTACAACAGAACCAGTACATATAAATACTACTCATAAACAAATACAACTGCACAATCATTTTGTCTTATACAGAGTCTCACACACCAATATAACAAAATGCATAAAAATCTTCAAAATTGCTTCGAGTACATTTAAACACAACTAGCAACAAACAGTCCTATATAATACAATTTAACAACACAATTAACCTTCACTGATTTTTAAGTTGTTCAAAACACCTTCCTTATTAACACAACAGAACATTTTTACCTATGTTCTAAATGAATATAATAAGGCTAACATGTTCAGATAGTATATAAACCATACCCATATTAATTTATATTAATAATTCTCAATTAAATACAGAAAATGTTAAGTAATAGTTGATAATAATAATAACACACGATCAAAATCTACTCTAACAACAGAAATGTTGGAAAACATTCTGAAAAACGTTTAAATGTACTTTAGCACTACAACACTGTTTAGTAATTATCGACTTTCTGGGTCGCGCTGGTATTGGCGTGACATTTTTTTTCTATTCTTCTATGTTATATAGACACTAGAAAAATAATCTTAAATGGCGGTCAAACCTATTTACGGAGAAAAAAAAAATAAAATAATTACTCCCATAAGAACATGTAAAGTGAATGGCCGCCCATGTTGACTGAGCGACGGCGCACAAATGCACAGTAAATGTTTGAAAAATGGTTCGCCTTAATTTTTGCAAGAATTATATGAAACAATGAACTATATCCGCGGCCCTTCGGGCCGCCCCTCCGAACCTAACCGGCAGGTATCGGCTCAACTCGCTTTTCATCCAACTCGCTTGTAAATGTTTGAAAAATGACCGTCCTGTACCGCTGTTGCATGTGTTCTTATGTGAGTAATTATTTAATTTTTTTCTCCGTAAATAGGTTCGACCGCCGTTTAAGATTATTTTTCTCGTGTTTATATAGTATAGAATAATAGAAAAAAAATATGTCACGCCAATACCAGCGCGGCCCAGAAAGTCGATAATTACCCACCGTTTTCAAATAGAAAACCAGAACTTTGTTTTGTTACCAAATAAATACATAACTTCTGATTATAGCTGTTTTGCTGCTCACTTGGTTCAGTCGAAGAATCTGGTGTATTCATATGAGTTTCTTTATGTCCTACTAGCAATTATGTAATCTACAGAGCTTCCAAACATAATACGGCAGACAAAAAATAGTGACAAGTTTTAAGAGAATTATTATATGTTTCCATTATATATTAGTTTCTTTTTCCTTCCATATAACTTCTGTTTAGAATTAAACATTAGCTGCTCTTACCAATACAGTAGGCAACAGTTTCTTGAAAAGGTGAAACAAAACTTAATAAAATTAGTATAGCGCCTGTTCCAGAAATAATAAATCACAGTCTCTTATGATTCTAAATACAATCTGCACAGAGACAAATCGCTAAAATTAAATACAAGTGTATAAAGATTAGCATTTTTATTTGCATTATCCATGATGAAAACCATTTATAAGACTTGTAACAATTAAAATACTGCTGAAAAATGGTGTTACAACCGTGAAAAGTTTGTTCAACAATATTCAGAATGTACAGAAAAATTTTTATCTTCTGTGTGTGGGTGGGGGGTTGAGGAGAGGAAAGAAATAAAAATGAAATAAGTAACTTGACAAAACTCGAACCAATTGCACATTTCCTTATTATCCACTTCATTTTGATAAAGAAAAAACTACCCACAACAGAGATGAAATTTAGGGATGTCTATCAATAACAGCCCTAACAATTTTAGAACATTCGGACTCAGACTTTGGCACACAACTACACTTTTTACATATTTTGTTAACATGCTTCTTGTTATATTTCCATATTAAACATATCAACTGTTACAGAAACCTTTAAATAACGTAATATTGTGTGTGTGTGTGTGTGTGTGTGTGTGTGTGTGTGTGTGTGTGTCCTCTTTCTTATCATAATAATAACAAAGTAAATACTATTATAGCAAATTACCTATTACCTTTGGTTTATATTTCCACCTACATTTAACATACAAATTTAATGTTGACAAAGATTATAACATAGTCCTTTACAATTATCTATGAACAATTTAGTTTTTTAGGGTTAACACATCTTTCTTCTAGGATGTGTTATCCTCAGCAGTTTACTTGTAAAAATGTCTTGAATGAGCAAAATATTTGGTGCTAAGAAAAATAAAAATGGACGATAAAGCATGAAAGTTTATACTATTAACGCACCTTAGGTTTTACAAAAAATTTTTTTCAAGACACTTTACATACATTTTTTTAAGGGACTCCCAAACAAAACATTGCAAAATATTCTTTCCGTTATATCATCTGCCATCTAAAGCAACAAAATTTATATATCAATTCGTCCTCTACTTAATGTTAAGTTTCCACAACAAATCCTCAAAAATTAATTAACACCTCAAATATTGTGAAAAATTGCTAAACAATATTCACCAGTTACTAAAGAAAAAACTGTAAATATGATACAAAATAATTTGTCTCCATTGGTCCAATAATCAATACAGTTCTTAGTAATAGGCCTTCGACTTTATTTTTAAAATAACAGATACCTTTTATACTGTACCATTAAAATGTTTTAGAAGCAGAGAAGGCTGTCTATGTAGGCTGTTCCAGCATACAAGGAAGGGAACATGACCAACATTGTACTTTCGATACCTATATTATTACAAGTACCTACTTCCACACACTGAGTCGACCTGGGGGCTAAAAGCACACCTTTATAATGCACTTCGGAATCGAATCCAGGACCTCTAGGTTAGTAGGAGAGTGCATATCCATTATTCCAAGCCCCTGATATATTTTTAGATATCAAATTTTGTATTTTAAGTAAATGTCACCCCAATACCAGCATAGTTGAGTATTGTCACAATTACCAAAAGTTACTAGTCATGGTCTAAAGCAGGACCAGTTTCTACTTTTAAGAGGTAGAAGCAAGTGCGAGTGTTATAGAGGAATTAATCTGGTAAGAGATTAGGGAATATTTGAAACGTTTTTAACAGAACAAAATGGGTTTTAGAGTTGGGTGTTCTTTCTTAGCGAACATTTTCACAATAAAAGCGCTATTAGAAAAAGAAGAGGTTTTAATTTAAAAATCACTTTTGGCATTTACTGACTACAAATAGGCTTTTGATAGGTTGACTATAGTGAATTTTTGAGAGACTATCTGTCAATGAGACAATTAAAATTATTTAATCAAATTACTGAAGAGTTCTGTACATAACAATTTGTTATATTGGCGGCAATAAGTGAACACAGTCATAGAATCATCAATTAGAATTATGCTCTTATCTATTACTTCTTCTGCTACACATATTTTGCACGAAATACCAAACAAATTGGCAACAGAAATTAATATCACAATTTTAAATAGATAACAGGTGTGTACATGATAAGCAACGAACAGATTGGCAACAGATTTTGTTATCAAAATTTTAAATAGATACAAGCGTGTACATGATGCTGATGTACAAGGTCCCAAGGGCCCAAACTCCTGGCAAATTTTCCCTGTCCTTTATCAACAAGCCTGATACTACAGATTATGTTGTACATATTTCAAAAAATTACATTCACCGCGGGTTACCACTGAAACTGCTCACGTTAAAAACTGTATGACGTGCAAAATTAGTTTACAAATTGGTGCAATATTACTTTACGGCTGGTGCATCTTGCACTATATTACCAAACATATAATGAGAAAAAAGCATGTTATCCAATATCCAACAATTACAGGTACCTAATTAATTTTTTTTATTGTGTTTATATTAAAAGATCCTTGTTGGTATGAAGTACCGGTAATCTTGATAATCTGAGCTACACTGGTAACATTTTGATTATTGCTGTATACGAATAACTAACACCATATATCATATGTCACAGTGAAGATAAATAACGGGGATAGTGCAGTAGCCTATGTGAAACAAGAATTCTAATTAGTTCAACATCAATTTACGAAATATTCTGAATAACAGGCTACATAAATATTTAAAAAACCGCGCAAAGCGCATCACAATGAACGTGAAATTGAGTTTTTATTCGTTTACTCTGCTAAGCTCTTACCTTTACTTCTTTGTGGAAAAATTGTAATGCTTGCCGAATAATGCTTTAAAGCTGCCTTGTAGTTTCCATGTTTGAAAGCATCATTTCCTCGAATCTTCAGAACCTCCCCAATTTGGAAATTTTTTTCAACGGTAGATTTGAATTTGTCAAAACAAAACACGTTGAAATGCTTGTACGCGTATTCAAATTTTTTTTCATCAGTATCCAGTGAACGATATTCCTCACCCTTAAATCCAAACTTTGTTTCAATTTCCACGTATCTGTCGACCGCCACGTCCATTGTAACACGTCGCACCAGCACCAGAACGACCAGAAACTACAGTGGAATGCGAACTGCACAGTCTAGGGTCTAGAAGCGCAATGTGCCTCTAGCCTCTAACGTCTCGTACGTCAACTATCCAATGACAGTCCTCGCGATCAGTGATACCACACAGTTTGATAAATATAAACTTTCTACGAAAACGTTATATAACAGATAACACCGTTAACTTACAGAAATTGTAGTTTAGACACAATTTAACATTTGTTACATAGTTTAGACACAATTTAACATTTGTTACACCGAATAGGTTAATTTAAGAAATAAATTTCTTATCATAAACACTTGAATATGTCAAACGCTGCAGTTGTCTTGACTTACTACGTTTCAGCAAAATAATGTTACAATGTTATCAGATTCGTTGTGAGAGTAGAGTGTAATTTACGGTTCTGTATGCAACTAACGTTGCAGTACATTTAATTGAAACAGGAAAGTCAGTTTATGATAGCAAAGTAAAAAATTAAACGATAAAAATAATTAATAAATTTTAAATTCATATTTGTTTATTTTATAAAAACTTTAATAAACTTTTGTTTAGGCCTATATAAAAAGTAAATAGTTAATTCATATTCCTTGTCACGGTTTATTATTTCGATTGTTGTAGCCTACAAAGTATGAACAAGAGAAAATAGTTGCAAATTTGTAAGTTCGCGTACTTATCGTCGAGCTGGATGTTACATATAATAATACATATAAACAGTAGGCCTACATTGTTCCCTAGTCAACCGTACTACATCCCTAAAACACGTAGAGGTCTTGTTGCGTACGAGAGGCCGAAGTGGCGTAACCAGGATTTCCATGGGGGGGGGGGTATTTTAAGCCTAGATTTGTTCATGGTGGCACGCGATTGCTGATAAAACGGCGAGGATTTTATCGGCGCAGCGACACTTCATTACCCCCCCCCCGTCTCATCACTCTGTTTCATGACCTGTTCAATGGATGTCCCCGGCTCCATTATTCCCCCTGAAACATGCAAAGATCGTTATGAGCCCTAAACATCGTGAGCTGCTTCCTGACCTGAGAATCATCGCCCAATCTCTCTTCTGCCAGTCATCTCGAAGGTGTTCGAGCAGCTTCTGCATGGTCGGATTGTCCCCTGTTGGGTAATTTCATTCGGCAGGAGCAGTTCGACTCTTGCAGAGAGCACTCGACGACCCTTAACTCGCCAGAGTTGTTACCCAACTGACGACGCGACGCCGAGAATAAGCATCAGTCCACCATCGCAGTACTGCTCATAAGTAAGGCTTCCGATCGAGTCTGGCACGAAGGTCTTCTCTACAAACTTGCCTTGTCCCCCTCCGCGCCCTTCTTCGTTCATCTTCTGCTGTCGTATCTCTGCGATCGCTTCTTTAAGGTACGCGACGATGGGTCGTACTCTTCCGTTTGACCGATCGTCTGCAGCGTTCGTTAAGTTTCTGTCCCAGGCCCTATTCTATATGCCTACCTTGTGTACACGAACGATCTGCCCATACAGCCTGGAATAACACTTTCGTTCTATGCGGATAACGCCATGTATCATTACAGCTCAGCTAACCTCGGTTTTGTTGCTGGAATGGTACAACGTCAGCTCGCCCTACTTCCGAAGTAGCTATGCAAATGGCGGATGACGATCAATACGGAGAAATCCTAGGCGATCACCGTCTCCCGTATATCTTCTATCTGTCTGTCTGTCCGGACACTGCGACCACCGGATTCGTCAAGCTGCTGCCCCGCACACCTGGACCTGGACCTGGACAGACCTACAATCTATTGTCACACCACCTCTGACGATGCTCAAAACGAATGATAACTAGCTCCGGCAAAAGGTAAACTGAAATATTAGTTTTCCAACCGGAATAGTGTACACAAATCATTAGTGTTATACGGGAAAATCATAGACAACAAAACTCAAGAATATAGAAGCCACTAGCGAACTAATATTGCCTGCCTGAAATTTTACCTATAAGACCCATCTAATATGATGGGAGGCTGTAACCAGTGATTTCCTGAGCTGAGCTACCGAATTTTCGTCTAATTGTTTTCAGACATTACGACTACATTAAACAGCATAACATTTGGCCCTAGACATTTTGAGGCCCTAAGAAAAGAATAAAAGTGCCGCCCCCTCCCTTCAGCTAAAAAAGTGACAAAAATATTATATCTTAACTGAAAGAGAACTTGGTGTTTGTTGGGTTTTAGCTTCATTGAATTCTAAGCCTGTTAAGGCTTCTAATACACTATAAATGAAGCGTATGTTCTTCAATTTAAAAGTACGGTATACAGGAAAATTTCAATTGTTCAAAATTAGACGACAGAGTTTATTACAAGTTACAATAACATCACAAAAAGAAAATTATGTATTATATTCCTTTAAATAGAAAACTATGATCAGTGAGTTGAAAATAATTTATTATTTCAATATTGGACTTACAAAATAAATAACATTATATTTAAACTTAGTGACTTACTTATATAGAGTTTTGTTTTCTGCTTGGCAAAGTCTGCAATCAACTCTTTTAGTTATATCTTGGCCTAACACATTTTCGATTGATACGGTGACCAATCCAACAAATCTTTGTTGATTCATTTTACTGCCAATGTAAGATTTTATAAATATGAGTTTAAAAAAATGTCTCTCAGCATATGAGACAGACAGTTCGGAGCGCGCGGAGCAAACTTGAGAAACAACTTTCCGTACTGTATTCAGAAATAAATTTCAGAACCTCTTACAGGAATTATAGCTGCAGGAACACGATAATCTATGTTTAAGTTCAGAGCACAGCCCTATGACATCAATATATTTCAGCCAAATATATTTAATTCGCATCTTCACGTTCAAGGAGTTATATAGCCTTTTCTAAATTTGAAGATAGTGTCATTACTTCTGCAATTGTTTGGATCTTTAAGGTGTGGACGTCATACGAAAATCCAAACACTGACGTATTTGATCCAATTGAGTGAACGTTTCTTAGCTAATTAAACGGGATGCTAAAATGGCTTAACAGAAGTACAAGAGACAGAGACTAAACGAATATCGAGATGCCAGGACACATGCAAAGAAGAAGAGAGAGGTCCTAATGAATGCTATAGAACAGGAGGAGGCCTCAAGAGTAAGTGACGATGCAAGGACGTTTTATGGACGAATTGGTGCCATCCGTAAAGGATACATGGAACAGGGAGGCATCATAAAGAATGATGAGGGAGAAATACTATTCTTGAAGGATGTCCTAAAGGATGTGACACAAAGGAAGAGGAATCCACTCAAGAAGTGAGAAATTTGAAACACTGCACTTCGAAAATTTGACTTACAACAACACTTTTGTGTCTAATTTTCAAACTTAAACCATCAACTAACTTAAATCCAAACTTGGCCAAAGGCTTCAAGATATTTTTATAACTCTTCCTGTAACCGTTGTATCAGGCGAAATACGTTTTAGTAAACTGCAAATTATTAAAAATTACTTAAGAAGCAATGTAGGGTGAGATCGACTTCCAATTTGAGTATTATTTCCGTTGAACAAAGTGAGTATCGTCGATTTTTGATGAAAGAAATTTGCAAGTTGAAACTTTGAAAAACTTGAACGATTCATTCATAAGCCTCCTTTCATAATAGGCAAACAACGTTGAAAGTGATAAATTATAAAGAATCTTTTTACGTAGACCTAACTTTGTAATTACTAACAAATAATATTGCAAGATAGTGTGAGTTTTTCTTTGTCAGTCGTCTTCTAAACGTAAGTCTGTCACATACAAATTTAAATTATAATTTTCAGTAAGATTAATAAACGAAAATTAAGATTTTTAAGCTAATGGTGACTGTATTTCTGTATCTTAGGTTGTTAAATTTAAGAAAATCACGAAGTGATTTAAAATCACATTTAATCATTTAATTTTTAATAGAATAACATTTTCTAACAGCTTGGTAAGTTATAAAAATTGTTTACCAATCCTTTGGGGGAGAGGGGCGTTTTACCCCGGTAACACAGACCCTAATTGAGGTTCTCATTCTTATGCATTTTAGTTTAACGTAACTCTATTTACGCTAATTTAAATTAACGTAATTCTGTTTACGCGACAAGTTCACAAACAGCGTAGACATTATTTCCGTCGTCGACTATGCGTGATATTCAAAGGCTCTTCACAACACGTCAAAGATCTTTGTTCTTGTAATCATCGGGTTTATATGAGAAAAATTGAAATATCAGATTAAAAAGATTCTCAGCTTTCTTATTTATGATAATCTAGTTCCATCAGTCTCTGCGTGTTGAGAAAGGGTATGCAACTTTCCTCGGGAAAATAATAACGCGTAGAACAACTTCAGGTACGGTATTGTTGTAGCTTAACGATGTTATGAATGGACTGCGTCAAGTATAGATGTTTGGATTCAGCACCTTATTGCTGTAGTCTAAACAATCTCGTGTCACTGCAAGGTCAACGGGGGCAATACTCAACAGAGAGGTTTGGTACGTATAAAAAGGTTATTATAAAAATTTCATACCGTTCATTGGACTGAAAAATGAACATATTGGCCTGACGTGCTTGTGGAAAGTGTTTGACATTCGGTCTTTTAACACAAAGAATAACGTTTCGAACGAAGGAAAACCTGTTTTTTTTCTGAAAAACGTGTTTCAGAATGTTGACGATGCCCTGTCAGAGTTCCGTTGACTGGTTCTGCCGCAGTAGCCATTGTTGCTAACCAAAATATCTATCAGAACATGGACAGCTTTTATACCACAGTAGTCTACATATATTACTTTTAGTGTCAGTTTAGACCGATGCCACGGGCTATGCAGAATTTTGCTTCGGGAGGGGCGTCAAAAAACTGGCGGGGATAATAGTATGGTCACCCACCGCTTCACCATAATTCTGTAGATACACATAATTAATTATTATTATTATTATTGCTAATTGTATATAATATTTAGACTTACCTTGAAAAGACGATAAAAGGAGACACTATTACGTCTTTTTTGTTGAGTACGAAATTTCGGGAGGTTTCAACCCCCAAAATCCGTATGTCACGCTTCCTGATTACAGATAAAGTATAGAATACCTCTTTATTGTTAAAAGGTATTGTCTGTTTGTCAGTGTAAGAACAGCAAATCCAACAATCCAACATCATTTCGACGTACAGACAGTAAATTGTGTTTTTCGTTCTACGTTAAAAGGTTGCTCACGATAGTTTTAGAAGAAACATTAGAATCCACTATAGCTTGAGTTCATTCGCAGTACCACGTTGCCAGTAGCTTACCACGTCGTAAGCTTTTTCTAATGCGGTGTCGGGGTGATCTAGGTAATAGGCCTACTGTAGTTTCGGTTTATTGGTTACCAGGGCCGGCCCGGGGGTAGAGCGAAAGGAGCGACCGCTCTAGGCGCCGGGTGAGGAGCGGCGCCAAATCCGATTGAGAAAAAAATAAAATTTTGTTGTTGCCTTTTTGTCACATTTCGCTCTTAGCTACATACGTCCTATAATAAAAAATAATTATGTTATGAGTATCATTGGCGGCGCGGCAGTGGCGCGGGACTCGGCCAGCATGCCACCACCGACCGCCCCGCCACGCGCCACACGGTATCCGCTCGCTCCCGCGCTCTCGATCGAACGAACTAACGAAGTCGAAGAAACTCGAAAGTACTAGAATAGTCTAGTCAGGGAATGCATAGTGGCCCAACGCATCACGTCGTGTACATAATAAATAAATACTAATAATGTAATAACGCCATGGATGTTAATATAAACATGTTAGTATATAAACATCCATGAATAACGCACGCGTGTTTCGTCATAATACGAGTTTTGTTTTGTCGATTCAAAAATCGTGTAAATACACCTACCACATTACTTTTTGTTTTTATTTAAGTACAACAAACATATTTTTTTGTGATAGATGACTATACTCGGCAAAATTTAAGAAGCGGGATTTGACAGTTTTAATATTTTTAAAATACAACACTGTTGCACTGTTGGATTCAAATCTCGCGGTAAGAGTTAGGATATTTGCTTACTCAGCAAGTATCTCCCACTCTCGCCTCTCTCAGCGTCATGAAAGGATCCAGCGGGAAGAAGCAGCCGCCATTTTTTCACTATCGTGAGTCTTCCCTTGTATCGTCTGAAGGAGCTGCACGTTGAAGAGAGCGGTCTCGTTTCACTTTTTTAGTTATTACGCGTGTAATGCGATTTGTGGTGCCTTAAGCCTTGTACACACTTGCATACAAAGTCGAGCGATTTTCGTATCTAGACAATGTCATTAGACAATCGAGAGAAAAATTCATGTCTACACACACGCTTTTGAAACAAAATCGCATAACTTTTAACTCCCGTTTGAAATGGGAGACATGAGACAAATCTTAGACAATATTGCGCAACATTTCGAAGTGTGGACGTTTTGGCAGACATGATCCCCAGTTATTCTCTTTGACACATGGAGAACACTTCGTCGGTTTTTGTTTTGTTTTGTTTTTTCTTATCAAGATGTGGTCTACGGAGAAAGTGTTGCGATTTATTGAAGATTTTCACGCGGCATCATGTTTGTGGGAAGTTACTAATCCCGAATATAAAAATCGTATTAAGAAGAAAATTGTTATCGAAGAGCTGGCCAAAAAATATGAAGTGTCAGTGAGTGATGTAGAAAAAAAATCCACAATTTAAAAACAGCTTTTCATCGCGAGCATAAAAAAATTAATCAGGCGAAGAAGAGTGGGGCATCTCCTGTAAAGAATGCTTGGTTCGCATACGATCACTTGTTATTTCTACTACAAGGTTCAGAATCAAGAGGTAGCAGAAGCACTGATTGTGATGAGGAGAGAAATAATGAATCAGGAAGCACCGAAGACATTGTAAGTACTTTACAAATATATTTTTATTTAATTTTTATACATGGATATAGAGCAGAAAACAATGTTATTAAAATGCAGTACATAAAATTATTAATAATAACATATTTTAAATAGAAAATTTAATTTAGGGTGTTAGTGAAAACGTTTTGAAAATGTTTGATTGTTTTAAATTTTGTAAACTATCTGGACTCATAATTTAATAAAAATCATATTGCCATGAAACCTCTCCTTCAGGAGTAAGGAAATAATCTCTGAATTCATTCCGAATTTCGTGTACGTTTGTTGTTGACTTTCGGGGTAAGGTTCGTAGATCAACCAAAGTATTATTTTCATCCAGTTCCTTCCTCCAGGACCCCTCAATCAAGTTACCATCTGTATCATATGAATCAAAAATACCAGCAGGAGTGTAGTTACTCCTGGATACACTGTTTCTGCTCAAAAAATTGTGCAGATAAATGCAAATAAAACAATGAACTCTGCTTTTTCTGGAGCCAGAGGTATCGGTTTTAGTAGTATGTAAAAGTTTTGCCCACGCTACAAATCCAGGGAACCCATCATAATTGACACTAGCCAATTATACGGGCTGCCTACGTTGTAACGAACTGAAATTAAACTCAACACAATTAACAAATAATAATTAAGCTAATTATTAGGACACAAGGGAAGGTATTTCACTGATTTATGCACTCACTTCAATGTGTAATAAGATGACTTCTCTTTATTAACAAATGATATGAAAGGATCCCATAACATAATTATTTATACTAAAATATTCAAAAGTGTTTTCTGGAAAACTAGGGATCATATTGATCATGTACTTTTACCTCGGATCCGAGTTTACTTTAAATATTGTAAAGACGTCTGAGTATTACTATGCTCATCTAGGAGCTTGCAAGATTACATTTACCATTTGAAGAATGGTATTATTTACTAAAGGGATTATAATTAACATTTACATATTAACGTTACAACGTATGATTTTCAATATTACAGTATACATCTATTTGGTTTCATTTATTGTTTAAAGAAAATTATAGTCTTTGAAAAGTCTCTTTCATCTATAAGTTATGTCTCAAATGTAATTAACTCTCGATAGTCAAGCTATCGAGTCACCTTTACAATAAGTTGTGCTGTCCTCGTCCTGGGGTGTCACACTTGGGAATTCTGGTAGTCGGCGTCGTCATCTGGGTCGTGTCTTCGGCGAATATTTTATAGCTGGTTCACTGAGGAGATTGAAGTAAAGCTGGTTAAAGTTGGGGTAGATCCACGTAGGTCCTGGTCAGCGTCGTAGGGGTCGTAGACGTCCATATGTGCAGTTTATGCAGGTCACATATTCACATGTAGAGTTGTACTGGAGGTTACATCTTGAGTAGAGACGTCATCTTGCTTACGTGTTGTTAATTTTTCTTAACTTATTACATTTCTTAACAAAACCTTTCTACATTTTATATATATTAAAACTTGCTCCCCACGTTTTGTAGTGGAAGCTAACAGTTACATTTAACTTTAATCAACACATTTCTGAAGAGCTCTCGCTCGTAGGTGTGCACTGTCTGACGGCTGCATAGTAACTCTTTTCTCGATTCGACTGGCACATTACAACGAAGCGGAGCGAGTACTCCGCGATAATATAGTTCCTATTTTTATTTAAATTGACATTAATATAACAAGAAAAAACAAATTAATTATACTTATTTAATTTACGGGAATTATTTTAACTACTACTCGTGCCTTCAAATTATTAATTACAAACATTACGATTTTATACATTTCTAAGTTACAGACGGTTCGCTAAGCACGTTGAGTCCGGAATTAAACAGGTCAAAGCATGATGACTTACAAAAGGGTTAACTATGATATTAACAGCTTTTTACAATTCGATTTTTTTATTAATTGTTTAGTTAGATTTTTCCATTTACATTTCATACTTATTCTGAGTTAGTACAGGGGCATTAGGTTTAATAGTGCGATTTAAAAATACTTAATTGCCTTAAAATTTTTTTTTTTTATTAAATATTTTATTATCAATTAAATCGTCACATACTCCGCCGCTTAAAATCCACATTAAGAATTTTAGTGAGCAGAACGCAAAATTGGGGACTTGGAGTATGCGTGGTGTCAATGTGTGGAATTTCTCTCACATTGTTATTGACAAGTGTTATACCCATTTATTTCTTCTCTACAATACAACATACGTATATATTTTCTTATAAACTACCTTTTTTATTACATAAAATTCACACTTAATATCTACATTTTAAAACACAAAACTCTTTCTCATGTCTACTACTTAAATCTACTACCGGTTTTTTCTTTGGGTTATAGTTACTCTCTTCATAGAGTAATTTTCTAAATATTGTGTTATTTAGAGCTCAGTTTAGTGGTCATTGAGTACTCATTTACTTATCTTTCGCTGAACTGGATCTCAGATTGATCAGGCCTCATTTCCAAATTCTACGATTAACACTTAGCACGGTTACTGAGGTATAAGCTATTTCTGGTTATGCTATTTCCTCTTTTCTTCTTATACAATTTTATCTGCGAAATATGTGTTCTCCGCACATATTCTCGAGTCGCAGGTTCGTACAGGGCTACTGTAACTGGAGTTAAGTACTTCTGGATTTGGTAAGGACCACACCATCGGTATGATAGTTTAGAGGTGGTCTTATCAATTGCACTACTAGTCGGGTGAGTCTTGTACATTACTAAGTCACCGACTTGGTACCTAGCTGCATTGTTATGAATATTTCTCTCGTGGTATTTTCTGGATTTCTCTAAGTTCGCTCTTAAATTAGCGCGAGCTTCATTCCATATTTGCTTAATCTGCTTATCCTTTATTTGCGGAGGTAGCAGGTCGTGTATTTTCCATTTAGTGGACAAGGGGTGGTTTGGTTTGTATTTATACAGTAACTCAAACGGGGTCGACTTGTGTCCTTCGTGATAAGCTGAATTAAAGGCGTATTGTATCCAGGATAGGTTTTGGTCCCAAGACGTATGATCGTTCGCATGGTAGGCGATTAAAGCAGATTTGAGGTTTCGTAGATACCTTTCAGCAATATTGCCTTGCGGTCGATACTCCGTAGTGGTAATATGGTCTATTCCTAACTTGAAACACATATTCTTAAATTCTTTCGCTTTAAACTGTGCTCCGTTATCTGACACTATACGTACAGGTGTACCGTAATCTTTAAATAATCTTTCCTGTAATATTTTTACAGTCGTCGACGCTAATGCTCGCCGCATGGGGTACATCCAAACAAATTTGGTGAACGAATCTACACAGATGAGTAACATAGTATTACCTGATTTCGATCGTGGGTACGGACCTGAAAAGTCTAAATAAAGTTTAGAGAAAGGGGTCTTAGGGATTTCTGAAATTAATTGGCTTACCTGATTATTTCTTGCCGGTTTACTGAGAGCACATAAATTACATTTTTTTACGAAACTAGCTATTTCGCTGTTCATATTGTTCCAATGATATTCCTTTCGAACACGATGTATAGTTTTATTGATTCCCATATGGGCTCCAGTGGTAGATGAATGGAAGTACTCCATCAGCATGGGCTTAATCATATCAGGGGCGATTATTCTTAATTCTTTCCATTTCTTATTTTGTGGCATAGTACACTTTTACTTAATACGTATTTCTCGGATTTAATACCTTGCGCAAGTTGTTCTATAATCGGTTTCAGAAAAGGGTCTTGTTGTTGATATAGGGCCATGTTTGTAAAGGCAAGGGGGAATTCAGTAATTACGGCGTTAGCAAGGGCTGTTTCCGGATTCTCCTTGTTTCCGGGAGTATTTGTGGGCGACTGGAACATACGGGACAGGGTATCAGCGACTACGTTTTGTGTACCTTTAATATGCTGCACTTTGAATTTGTAGCAGTTTAACCTCAATACCCATCTTCCAATACGTCCTAACTGTTTAGGGCGATCAGTAACCAAGATAATGCTTGATTATCAGTTTCCAAAAGGAATTCTTTATGTTCTAGAAAGGGTTTAAACTTCTCAAATGCAAAAACAATGGCTAAACATTCCAATTCATATGCGGAATATTTTCTTTCTTGGTCGCTCAAGGTTCGCGATGCATAACTAATAGGTAGTCTACTGTTTTCTATCTCTTGATAGATGACTGCACCTAACGCTACACTAGAACTGTCGGTCTGCACTAAGAAAGTTTTCGTGAAATCGGCTAGTTGCAAAACTGGGGGAGATATGATGCTTTCTTTGAGTTGTTCTAACGCATTTTGGTGTTGTGCGCTCCATTCAAACTTCGCTCCCTTCTTTCTTAAGGAATTCAGCGGTGCTGCTATTTCGGCAAGCTGGGGAATATACTTGTGGAAATAATTTACCATTCCCAAAAATCGGGCTATACCTTTTGCATCTCGCGGGGGTAAAAATTCTCTGATGGCGCGGGTTCGTTCGGGGTCAATGCTTACTTTTCCATTCGCTTTCACGATGTGACCTAAGAATGAAAATTTTGGGACGGCAAAATTTACTTTTTTGGGGTTAACGGTTAATCCTGCTTTTTGTAACCGAGATAACACTTCACGTAGGTGTTTAAGATGTTGTTCCATTGATTCGCTATAGATAACGATGTCGTCCAAGTAGTGATACACATATTTAAATTTAATATCATGAAATATCCTTTCTAATAATCTACTACATACGGAACTTCCTTGAGATATTCCAAAGGGTACTCTAGTAAATTGGTACAGGTTAAAAGGAACGGCAAACGCGGTTAGACGTTTTGATTCTTCCGACAGGGGTATTTGGTGAAAAGCTTGATTCAGATCCATTACCGTAAAGACTTTCGCTTTCGTGAAGTAATGAAAAGCACTATGGATGTCTGGAAGAGGGATAGATTCAAATTCTATTCGTTTGTTTAATTGCCGGTAGTCCACAACTAGTCTGTGTTTATCGTGACCTTTTGGTACTAAGAAGGAGGGTGATGAATATGGAGACGTAGAGGGTTCAATGACTCCTTGTTCTAACAACTTGTTGATATGGTTTCTCATCACTTCCATCTTGGGAGGCGACAACTTGTATGGTGGTAGGCGTATTACTTTCTGATCCCTCAGATTGATCTTATATTCTATTAGTTTCGTAAGTCCTAGCTTCGGTGTAAGAACTGAGGAAAATTCTTTTATTAATTTCTGCATTCTCATTCTATCTCTGCTTTCTAGATGTGATAATTCAGACTCTTGGTGTACTACATGTGCAGTAGATGATCTAGTTCTTTCTTGTTTGTCATTATTACAATCAAAATTATACTTCCGTGTACGGTCGAATCGAAAATAATAATTCTGCTCATAGATGTCAAGAATCATTCCCGTTTTACTGATAAAGTCTGCTCCCAATATTAAGTCGGGTCCTAATTCATTACATACTAACATAGTAAAAACCCAGGTTAGGTTCTTGATTTTAACTTTAATGGTAATGCTCAGTTTTATTATTATATTTCGTTTATTGGCGGTAGCACATTTTATATTCACCGCTTGACTCCGTTTTACTAGGTGGTGTTCCAATAATTTATCTGCTAACTCTTGACTGATTAAGGTTCTGGTAGATCCCGAATCAATTAATGCGATTGTGGAGGTAACACCTAGGTCAACTTGTATTAAGGGTAATAGACTTTTAGTCCAGTTACATTTATTTATCGCTTTACATTTTTCAAGAAACTTTCTTACGTAGGGATCTATTTCTTTAGGTTCACCGGATTTCAAGTTGCTGCGGAAGACACAGGATTTTGGGTCTCCCTGCCTTACATGTTTTTTGGATCAGGGTGTTTACGTTCGAATTGCTTGCTGTTACAGTTTTTACTTATGTGTCCATATTTGCCGCAATTATAACAGATGTGCTTATTGCGAGGAGGGTACCTAGTTTCCGTTTTAGATGGTGTTACATTTGAGTTACCAGGGCTGCGCACATTGTGAGGTCTATTGAATACTCGCCTTTCATGCAGGGTTGTTACATCGGGCACTAGGGCTCGCAATTCATTTCTATTTGCTTCTGCTGATTTCATCGTATGTCTATTCTGATCTGAGTACCATACATTCGAAGAATGGATACTGCATTGTTCTAGATCCGCAAAGGTGTTAGGTCGATTTATCAAAGCTAAACGAGATCTTTCCTCTGGTGACAATCCTACTAAAATGGTGTCAACCATCTGTGTCTCATTCCAATCTACTTGTAGTAGTCGAGATGACTCCCTGATGTCTGAGATGTAATGGGCTAATCTCTCGTGATTTCCTTGTACTCGTAGTACGGTCTTTCTTTTAAGTTCTTCATAAATTCCGGTGGGAATAAAGTACTTTATTATTGAGGTATGCAGGTCTTCTACTGGAAGGGTAGAGCTTAATGCTTCTATCACACGATTCTTTAACGGGGGTTTACATTTCGGTAGGAGAACTTGCAAAATTTGCCAGTCATTCAGCTGCTGTAGATCTTTTATCTGCAGGAGATATTTGATGAAATTTAGTAGTTTGGTGACATTTAATCCATCAGTGTAAGGGATTTCAGTTAAAAGTTTCTCCACAGGATGAGTGATTTTTCCATATAGGTCTGCGTTATAGTTCAAGTTTGGCATCGCTTTAGGAGGACGATATGATGCATTCGGGGTAGTCAATTCGTGCGTTTCGGGGTGAATCTGGAAACGATTGGGAGGACGGGCTTCAAATATAGTCGGGGCATTTAAATCTCTATCAGGGTATTGCTCGTGAGTAGCTTGTATTTGCGATACGGCGGGTGAGTCGCGATCAGTGTTAGGTGGAGGTAGATCTGTAGTAGGGGATTGAACTGGGGAGATGTGTAGTTTCTTCAAGGACTTCTCAATTTCATCCATTCGGAACGAGTCGGATTTTCTTCGATAATAGTGGGTAATCGACGTAAAGCTTCGTCAGCAAAATTTTGGACTTCTGGAAGTATTTCCGTAAGATTAGGCCAGATCAATAAATTTTTCATTCGCCGGGTTAAATGCTCTATTCTTTGAGTAGTCCGCAATATTATCGCCGGAGATTTCTCGTCTTGGAGGGTTTGAGACAATAAGGTTAGCTCGCTATACTTGGCATTACAAATTTCTCTCTCGCTCTCATAATCGAGTCCGCTTAGGTTGCTTAATTGCGCGGGTGTATCAAATCCACTTTCGCGTATTGACTTACGCAATTCCGCGACTGTTACATTCGCATGGGGTAGACCACGCAAAAGAGCTTCATAAGACAGCTCGTCCTTTAATAGTAAATCCGGATTAAATTGTGCCATTTTTTTATCTTATTTCTAACACATTAAAACGTACTTAAAATTGATTTTACTACACTATACACTTACTACATAGACAAGTTCTTTCTTGGGTGAATCATTTGCATAGTTCTCAAGAGAATAATTTCTCTTCTAAGGGAGAGACAGAAATTCCACACACACATACTTCAATGTTAAATCAACGATCAGCTGTTTGCTGGAATGTAGGTCACCCTCGTTTATTTAGTAAACAAAGACAAGGTAGTTGTATGCGTGGGAACGCGAGGATTACGCACACGTATTGTTCTCTACACAATGCCACAGCCTATCTTTCTCGACCGGTTTTAACTGGACAGGCCAGTCGGAGTAAGGGGTGAATCTAATTCAACAAAACACACTTTACAAGTTACAGGTGTATTACGGTTGTAACAGTCTGAGTTTAGTAATTAATTCTCTTGCTTTCCACCATTAAAATTTTTTTTATTATTTTTAATTTTTGGTAAAAAAATTCAGTTACGAATTTCTTTACACGTAATTAACCGGGTCTACTTTACTCAGGAGTTTATGTTTTTGTTTTTACCGTGACGACAGACATACACTTACATTCTATGCAGGCATATTCATGAAACTACAGGTCTTGAATTGTCACAATACCAACCTGTTAAAGACTGAACAGATTAACAAGCACTAAAATTCATGTGCGTACTTGCATTTGGCGTCATATAATGATATTTCAGGTTATACAGACTATCATTGTATTAAATTACATATCTTAAAATATATTAATTTTATGAAAATTAATGTTACATGAAATACAGTAACTGAGTGCATAGATCAGATAACGAGTGCAGAGAGTTATCTATTTTACTATGTAACAATTATTTTAATTATCAGAGTGACGTATCTTTGTTAGCGTCACGATGCTTACAACCTTTTTTAACTCAAAGCAGAGTGGCGCATTTTTGTTACGTTTTGCCCACGTTACAAATCCAGGGAACCCATCATAATTGACACTAGCCAATTATACGGGCTGCCTACGTTGTAACGAACTGAAATTAAACTCAACACAATTAACAAATAATAATTAAGCTAATTATTAGGACACAAGGGAAGGTATTTCACTGATTTATGCACTCACTTCAATGTGTAATAAGATGACTTCTCTTTATTAACAAATGATATGAAAGGATCCCATAACATAATTATTTATACTAAAATATTCAAAAGTGTTTTCTGGAAAACTAGGGATCATATTGATCATGTACTTTTACCTCGGATCCGAGTTTACTTTAAATATTGTAAAGACGTCTGAGTATTACTATGCTCATCTAGGAGCTTGCAAGATTACATTTACCATTTGAAGAATGGTATTATTTACTAAAGGGATTATAATTAACATTTACATATTAACGTTACAACGTATGATTTTCAATATTACAGTATACATCTATTTGGTTTCATTTATTGTTTAAAGAAAATTATAGTCTTTGAAAAGTCTCTTTCATCTATAAGTTATGTCTCAAATGTAATTAACTCTCGATAGTCAAGCTATCGAGTCACCTTTACAATAAGTTGTGCTGTCCTCGTCCTGGGGTGTCACACTTGGGAATTCTGGTAGTCGGCGTCGTCATCTGGGTCGTGTCTTCGGCGAATATTTTATAGCTGGTTCACTGAGGAGATTGAAGTAAAGCTGGTTAAAGTTGGGGTAGATCCACGTAGGTCCTGGTCAGCGTCGTAGGGGTCGTAGACGTCCATATGTGCAGTTTATGCAGGTCACATATTCACATGTAGAGTTGTACTGGAGGTTACATCTTGAGTAGAGACGTCATCTTGCTTACGTGTTGTTAATTTTTCTTAACTTATTACATTTCTTAACAAAACCTTTCTACATTTTATATATATTAAAACTTGCTCCCCACGTTTTGTAGTGGAAGCTAACAGTTACATTTAACTTTAATCAACACATTTCTGAAGAGCTCTCGCTCGTAGGTGTGCACTGTCTGACGGCTGCATAGTAACTCTTTTCTCGATTCGACTGGCACATTACAACGAAGCGGAGCGAGTACTCTGCGATAATATAGTTCCTATTTTTATTTAAATTGACATTAATATAACAAGAAGAAACAAATTAATTATACTTATTTAATTTACGGGAATTATTTTAACTACTACTCGTGCCTTCAAATTATTAATTACAAACATTACGATTTTATACATTTCTAAGTTACAAACGGTTCGCTAAGCACGTTGAGTCCGAAATTAAACAGGTCAACGCATGATGACTTACAAAAGGGTTAACTATGATATTAATAGCTTTTTACAATTCGATTTTTTTATTAATTGTTTAGTTAAATTTTTCCATTTACATTTCATACTTATTCTGAGTTAGTACAGGGGCATTAGGTTTAATAGTGCGATTTAAAAGTACTTAATTGCCTTAAAAATTTTTTTTATTAAATATTTTATTATCAATTAAATCGTCACATACTCCGCCGCTTAAAATCCACATTAAGAATTTTAGTGAGCAGAACGCAAAATTGGGGACTTGGAGTATGCGTGGTGTCAATGTGTGGAATTTCTCTCACATTGTTATTGACAAGTGTTATACCCATTTATTTCTTCTCTACAATACAACATACGTATATATTTTCTTATAAACTACCTTTTTTATTACATAAAATTCACACTTAATATCTACATTTTAAAACACAAAACTCTTTCTCATGTCTACTACTTAAATCTACTACCGGTTTTTTCTTTGGGTTATAGTTACTCTCTTCATAGAGTAATTTTCTAAATATTGTGTTATTCGATTTTTTTATTAATTGTTTAGTTAGATTTTTCCATTTACATTTCATACTTATTCTGAGTTAGTACAGGGGCATTAGGTTTAATAGTGCGATTTAAAAATACTTAATTGCCTTTAAATTTTTTTTTTATTAAATATTTTATTATCAATTAAATCGTCACAAGTACTCTAAATTTTGATGACATAATGCCAAAAAAAATTTCAATTATCCTTCGTGCTCTACTCAGTCTGTAGTTGTAAACCCTTTCTGATGTCGATGATCCTGGCTTGTGACCTGGGTATGACTTCATCATGTAAGTAGATAACGCGAATACGTCATCTGCCACAAAAACCAATGGGACTGGACATGTTCTTCCAGGTAAAGCTTCCCAACCTGGCACATTTAGGGATTTTTCTTCTAGGTTTTTGTAGAGTGAGGAGTGCTTGAATACACCACCATCTGAAATCCGTCCTTGGCATCCAACATCAGCATAAATGAAATTGTAGTTACTGTCTGCAACTCCAAGCAGCACAATGCTGAATGTGCCTTTGTAATTAAAAAAAAAGCTCCCACTATGTTCTGGAGCCAATATTTGTACGTTTTTGCCATCGACACTGCCTAAGCAATGAGGGAAGTTCCATCTAGTATTAAATTGGTCAGCAATAGCTCTCCAATAAATTTCTGTTTTTGGCAGCTGCAACAAAAAACAAGTATCATTAGTTAGTATGTATAGGTAATATTACGAAGGTAGTATGAATTGTCTGTTCAGTGTGTATGTATTATTATATGTACATTAGTAAATGATGATAGTAGGTAATTTTTTAATTTCTAAATAAGAAATTGCTGTTAATTTACATCCTTACAATTGCGTATACACTTTTTCCTGTGAGGAAACATGAACATGTGCCTCTAACCGAGAACACTAGACGACGTTCAGTTTCTTCACAAAGTGTCCCCGCAATTGAGTGTATCCCTAGACCATGGTTTCTGGCTTATGCCGTCATCAGTAGGGAATTATGAGCATATTTTGAACAAATGTAATATTCCCTACTGATGACGGCATAAGCCAGAAACCATGGTCTAGGGATACACTCAATTGCGGGGACACTTTGTGAAGAAACTGAACGTCGTCTAGTGCTCTCGGTTAGAGGCACATGTTCATGTTTCCTCACAGGAAAAAGTGTATACGCAATTGTAAGAATGTAAATTAACAGCAATTTCTTATTTAGAAATTAAAAAATTATAGTGAGAGGATGTCTCTCAATAACATTCAAAAGAATATTGTTATTAACAATAGTAGGTAATGATAACCATTTCTGTTTTCAGGACAGTTGTAACACAGAGCATGAAAACCATGGAAACGACGAGCCACAAGTAGCTGAGAGCGAGGCACCCCAGTTTAAAACGCCAAACCTCTCAAATAAACGCTTAAAAAAAAATGATGTCTCCCTTATCCAGGAAGCAGTAAGCTGTATGAAATCGCTTGCATCATCCAGAGAGGTTTGGTGAACAAAATCAAAATCAAATAGATTTGAGATAAAAAGACATTAAGAGGTTACGACGGAGGCATGGTCTGGTTATAATGAACAGGACAAAAATTCCTGAGGAGAGAACTCACTGGAGAGCCGTTCATTCAGCAGTGACCACGAAAATGCGTTTCTTTGTATCAAACGCACATACATCCTGACCATACAGAGAGTAAAATACGACAAATAGAAACTATCATATTTCCGAAACAAATTTTTTCCTCTAAGCTATCAGCCAGGAGTCAAACAAACAGAGGAAACCAGATACTAGACTTAAGCCTACAGTGTGAAAGTAAAACGGGTTTCACTGGCTGTAGACGACAGAATAAAAGAAAACTGGCATTTTCAGTGAAGAAATGAACGCATGAAACTGAATATTGTTTGGCACGATTCTCTCGTTACTTGAAAGTACTCCGTAATAGTAATTTATACAGAAAAAATCCGAACCGCTCACGCTCTACATAATCTGTTCAAAATTATTTGCTTCTGAGAATATCTGTTTGGTTTTGTATGGATCTGCTTCAAATAAATTGCTTAAAATCGTCAAGTTGAATTTCAGTGGAAGTTCCATCCAATCTGAAACCAGTGGGAAATACACCTGTTCCATTTCCATCTCACCTTGCGAACACCGCGAAATATGTGCAGGCACATACACACACACATCAATATACAATTGGATACAAATTTAGTAAATACAAATATAAAAATACTAAAAATAAAAATATTAAAAAATAACTAAAACTAATTTACAAATTATGAGAATATATTTACTAACTTATTGTTAAGACTATGGAAAAATTTTTAATGAAGAAAGCAAAATAATTATGACAAGGATTTAAATTCTTCAATTAAAGGTAATCGTGCTGGTCTATGGCGTCCTGAAGCCTGTGTGAAGCTACAGGATAAGCCCACCTCAAAATAATTGATGCACCTATTGGTAAATAGCGCACGCAATTCTGGATGGGGTTTTAAGAAAAAAGTATAAATTTACTATTTTGGTTCACGTTTATTTAAAGAAGAGGAACTTCGGGCAAACCTGTCTGTTCGCAAGTGGGATATGCCCTCACATGTGAAAAATAAATTGCTCATCTACTAAACGGGATCGCAAGTAGAATTAGCTCCAAATGTTTTACACTGTTCACGAGTGGGAAGACACCTCAGTGGATATACCAGAAGACAAAGTAACTAAGTGTCATATAAGCCTACACAATGAGACTTGAATGTATAATATATCTCAGTGAGCTCAGTCATGTCGAGGTGATTTTGCTTTAAAAAATTATGTAGCTGCCCAAAAATGTAATCCCAAATGAACGAGACAAAAAAGTTATTTTACGAAGCAGTGAATGTGTCTGAGAAAATGAAAAAAGTTGCAAAACGTAGAACAGAAATAGAGAAAAATGCCGTGTGCGAATATGAACTGTAAAAAGTGTAATTGGAATGACACCCCTGATTACAAATCTGAACGATGAAGTCGTCTTACATGTCTATCATGTGTGATAATTAATCCTTCCATATTTAATGACAATATGTGTAAGAAATGTAAAGCTTTACATTTAGAGGTAGTATGTTCCAAGAAATCTGTTATTATCACGTGCTGTGATTAGTAATTTGCTTCCGTCAATAATGCTATTATACGAGTATCTGTCACAATAAACAATGTAGTTTTTATTACTTTCAGCTTGAAATACAATCGATTTCAAGAAGGCCGGAAATGCGAATTGCGTGATGTGTTTTATAATAAAACGGAATCAACTTGCTGTCTCGACCTTGCTTAAAAATTGTAACTGGGGAAATCTTGTTTTTGTTACTATTGGAAAATTGTTAATCATGGCTCTCAAATTATTTACACTATCGCCAAATAATACCGAGTAGTGTTTAAGGTGAAAAGTTTTCTTTTATTTTCCTATCACTGTTTGAACGCCAGTTGGTGACGGTGATCACCGTGTTCGCAGAACAAGGACGTTTGGTTGCGGGGACGTAAGATCTAGCGTGCAAGCAAGGACTTGTATTTCATGTTTGTTAGTACTCTCCACGTCTGGGTCGCGGTTCCCTGGTCCCTCTTTCCACTGACTTACTTCACGGTTATCGATTACGTACTAATTTTATTCTTTGTTTCGCTTATTCTTATCTTTATTCGTCTGACTTCAGCATTAAATGTTCATAAATAAGAACGCAACAGAACTTAGCGATAAACTGAAATAATGTGTCAGAATACTGAAATCTTACAGTGAAACAAATGTGTTTCACTCACTTTACGTGTCAAGCGGAAAATTAATTAGAGCGTCATCAGACGTTTAAAGATTGTAAAATATATGTATAATTTATTGATTATATCTGACAGTAAACTTAATACCAAAAAAATGATTCTATCAGCTTGCAAAAACTTTGCCGGCACAGTGTTTAAAAAACGTATTTCAAACAATGATTTTTCTGAAGACAGCCATGAAGTGAAACTTATCAAATTAATAGAGACATTATTTTATAAAATCTTGAGCTATGATATTGCTAAGGAAAGAACCGCTGCAGCTACCTTCTCTAAGCTTGGTGTCCGCCAAAAGTTAAGTAAATTTGTATTATTTAGTAATGTTTAATATTTTTATACAGTTAATACGTACCTAATTAAATAAAATAAAAGATTTTAATGTAAATTACCATTGCTAATTGAACATTTAACGACCATGGCGAGCGTATACGCAATAAACATTTTAAAGTATATGGCTCACGTCTTTTATTCTTTGTTTCCCTCATTCTTATCTTTATTCGTCTGGCTTTAACATTAAATGTTCATAAATAAATATTTATGAACGCAACAGAACTTAGCGCTAAACTGAAATAATGTGTCAGAATACTGAAATCTTATAGTGAAACAAATGTGTTTATTTTTGAAAAGAACTTATTAAAAACCTCCCACTTTGGAGTCATTAATTGTTAAAATGTCATAGCTATACCATTTAACCCAAAATATACTCCGCTAAATCAACAAAAGCTATAACAAAGCAGAAAAGTCAGAATTTGTACAAGTACTGTATATAGCATACGCAGTGTTCTTGCCCTCCACTGGTGCAGCGGTCGGCCGAATTCAGTGAATGCAGCACGCGATCCAAATAGTATACATCGATGTGTTAGACACGTAAACGCGCACGTGCACACATCACTTGAGTCCGCAAAATGTGGACAGTCCTCCAGCGATACAATTCCGCTAGAAAAATTGATGTAGGCCTCTGTTGTGGCCAACTTCCTGGTTTAAAACTATAACTGTACGAAAACGAAACAAGAAAATAGAATCGCGAAGTAAGAAATATAATAGTCCCTTTCCGTATACGAGTAAATAACATCCGAGCATTTCGGTAGTAGACAACTTCTCTCTCGTTCACTGGTGTTTGGTAGCGGAACCACTTACGTAAGGCAAGAAAGGTAAATTTTCACTTACCGGTTGCAAAACCAAACAAGATCGATGGATAAGCAAACTACAGCGTGTCACGTCCAAAGAAAACTGGTTTAAGAAGCTTACGTTTCATATATTTTCATTTGGTATGCTTTTGCGATACACTCACGTTTGTAATCAGAATTTAACATGTTACAGGCCAATACATGCAGTAATTTTAAAAACTATTTTATGACGGTAACTACAAAACATACTATTTAAAGAAACTTCAGTGTACAACAAATTCGTTTTGAAAAAATAAACAACATAAAAATCGATACGCTTTTGTAATACCTCTTCCACATACACACCCCTGATGTGTCTACAGACAGCTTATTAAAGATACAACTCAGAACGTTATAAACCAGTGGTTCCAAAACTTTTCAGTCCGCGGACCCCCTCCCAAAAAATTTAAAAATTCACGGACCCCGTCTGAGTTCTGAAATAGAACATATATGATAGAAACTCTTATATTTTAATTATAAATGTATTAAAATTAAAATTCTCTTAACTTGCAAAATGATAATATTATTGATATCAAACATTGTTTAATGTGAACAATGAAGCTGCTTTTGCACAATTAGCTCTACAATATTGGGTTTAATGTCTGAAACTTCAATATTAAGTAACTCTCGACATCAAGTTTATTTTTTAACTTTGACTTTAAGTACGTGAGCAGGAAGAGGCAGTATGTTCCAAGAAATCTGTTGTTATCACGTGCTGTGATTAGTAATTTGCTTCCGTCAATATTGCTATTATACGAGTATCAGTCACAATAAACAATGTAGTTTTTATTACTTTCAGCTTGAAATACAACCGATTTCAACAAGGCCGGAAATGCGAATTGCGTGATGTGTTTTATAAAACGGTTGCTCTAGCAGATAGTTAGATGTCATCCATTCGTAAGTAGTTCCGGTAATCATTTGGATTGTTTTCTCTTAGCTCATTTGAAAGTTTCGTATCAGAAAATTTTCTCTTTTGTTTAGCCATTGTTTACTCCACATGAGTCTTTCCTTCGGTTTTTTTCTTCATATGATCATCATATATTGCACTAATAACCATGAGTGACAAGCTTGTTTTTGCTCCAGTGCCATTTTCTACCACGCAATTCAGCTATACATTCAATTATACACTATTAACAGGAAACCGTACACACAAATACATCTCAGACCGTGCACATTGGGATCGTATCTGGCACGCCACGAGACTGACTTTTTTTCCAGTGTGTGGGCAACATATATGTTTTTCCAAAAACATGTATAGCAACGCATGCCATACACATGAAGGTGTATGGGCCACTTAAAAGTAATATGTTTCCACTAAGCTAAATTCAAACATCAACAGTGTGTGTTTTGGAGTTTGCAATGCTTTGTGTATATGTTACGATTCAGGCAAAACATAGTAATACATAGTTATCACGTAGTAATACATAGTTATCAGTACACAGTCGCAGTAAATTTGATGAATAAGTAACAACAATAACAAGCTCGGATGTGAAATGATTGTGTGTGTGCGCGCGCGCAGAAATAGCCTATTCGTCTAGAACAGAAGACAATATCTTAATGCATCAATTAGACTAAAAGAAATATACGATTCATTTAATTACGTACTTACAAATATTTAACTCAATTCTTCCACCCACTTAGGCAATGTTTTCTTTACTGCTGCCATCTAAAATAGTTGAGAATCCCCGTTTTAACACATTTTTGTATTTAGTTATTCTTACCATCTCTTTGAGAATAGCCTAATCGGCTGAAACAATTGTCAGAATTTAAAAATAAATTCTGTGAAACTACCAAGCGTAGCCTATATGGTTTTTAAATCCTTTTATTAAGGTAAGTCAGCACTCTTTACAATGAATGAGCAGTTTTTCGTTTTTAAATGACAAATCTTATTGCTTGTATTGTTTATAAGCAAAGAAGAGCGCCCGAGAAGAATTCATCCTCCTATCCCAAATATATACAGAAGAAAAGGGTGAACTGCATAGCAAAGATCTAGCACTTTGAGGAGAACAATGTAAGCACATAGAAGTGTCGCTCGAGGAAACCAAAAAGAGCTGAAAACGCGCGATGTAATTATTGTTCTTGACAACGAGTGTTTGAAAATGAATGACGGAAGCAGCTTTCTCTTAAGTGACGATTCTCAAAAGAAAGGCTCGTACTGTTCAGTGGCAAAAAAGGCAGAGAAAGCCTGAAGCAGTTCAAGATGTTTTTCATGGGTGGAACGTTCAAAAGGTGCAGTAAGCAATTTACACAAATTTGTACCATTCGTGCAGAGTTTGAAAGTAGAAATGAGGAAACGAACGTTTTCCCTGTGGGATTTTCTCTTCTGCCGAACTATGAAAAAGAAATCTACGTCCGTATGTTTCGACTTATCCTCAAAGCTATTCCAGAATGGAAACCACAAAAAAACCACTTCGAATCAGCAGCAATATCGGCGCTTTGCGATGTTTTCCCTTTGGCAGAGGTAAATGTTGTTTTTTCACACGAAGAAGTGTTTGTGGAGGAGAGTATAGGAACTTGGTCTTACCAGCGACTACCGAGAAATTCAAGAAATTAGATTACACGTAGGGACGTGCGCAGCCCTCGCCCTTCTTAAGCCAGAACATGTAGAAGATGGATTTGTCGAGATTCATTCTTAAGTTCCAGATAATGAGAAACCCTCCGAGTTTTTTGATTATTTTGTTGATCAGTGGCTAGAAATAAAGAATTCGCTTTATCGCTGTGCACGTGCTACCAAAGACGACACACAACAACAAACGCTGTTGAGGGATAGCATCATAACGTCATTCTTCTGAATTCCAAGCCCAATGTGAAAGATGCCATACGACGTTTAAAAAAGAAGCGGGGATCACCAACAGTATGTATATGAGGATGGAATTAAGCATAGAAGGAAAGAAGAGGAAGAGAAAGTATGTGACGATGGACGAGAGAAAGAAAGAACTGTTTAAAAGTATGAAGAAACAGGCGATAACAAATCATGCTGAAAACCTATTTCTTTCATCCAAAAACTGCAGTAGGTCGATGTTGAATTTACGTAGGCCCTATGTGTAAAGTTAAAAATGTAACAGATAAAAAATTAAAAGGTTAATGTATTACAAAACTATAAATACAAAAATGTAACAAAAAAAGAAGACACCCAAAGTGATTTTAGTCAGTCTTGCTGTTTTTTTGCCATTCCAAAGCCTGGAACAGTGTAATGGGAATCAGTTTGCTACAATGCGATGTATCTGATGTCTAGACGAAAAATATTTGGTGTTTCTACCCCCTCCCCTAGTTCGAGGTGGTATCCGCACTCTACGCATGTCAAATGTTTATGAAATCGCAGTCTACTCTCCTCAGGTATTAGACTGTACCACTGTCCGCATTCTTCCTATATTCGGATGCCGTGCACTTTATTTGTGGTTGCAGGTTGCTGTATCCTTGAGACTACGGTGTCATTAAATTCCATTAATGTGTTGACTGAAGCAAAGAAAACATACTTTGTTACATTTGGCTCAGGTTTTTTTTCAATATTGAGGACAAAAGGTCGATCAGCGAGGAACTTTATTATTATTGCTGATAGCTGTATGGTGTAAGGCAGAGATTTGTTCAGAAAGCATGAAGACTATTTTTGAAACCCATCCTAACTACAGTATTACCTTTTTGAATAATGTAAATACACAGCATTTGTAACATGCGCCACATAGTTTTTAATATATATTTTTTACTTTTTACTTGCCAGAGCCTTTTTAGCGAACCTGTATTCTTGTGAAAGATGGTCACTAGGGTTCCACAATTTTGTCGAATAAGGTTTTCGGTATCCGTTACAAAATTAATAAAATTACCATTTCAACGGTAACTGTTGAAAACAATGCCAGGAGTTGATGAATTCCGCTAGACTATGGGACGATTTTATTTCACAAGTTGAACAGCGTAATCGGTTCCTTAGGTGTCTCGGTTGGCGGGCACCCTCGAGCTGCACACTGCATACACTATGTCGAGCTCTAGCTAGGCAATCCTCTAACCTCTACCCTCCGCTTGGGCGATAGGCGCAGCGGACGGACCTCATTTAAACCGTTATTTTTTGGCATGTAAGCATTCGTTATCAGTCGTATTTAATTTTTAATCTCGCATTAGTTGTTGACATGTTTCTGAACCTCATTAAACAACGGTTACACCGACAGCAGAATTACGACGACACGACGGGCCGGCTCCTTTGAAGGTGGTAAGCTGCGGTCGGTGAATACTAATTGTGGCAACTTCATAATCGATAACGACATCTCACTAACGGTGCAATCTGATTGGTGCACAGAGACAGTGTCGGGAAGTACCGCACTGTTAAGGACACGTTATTACATCACTGCCTTTCGACTGTCAGTATTACTGTTGTTTCTAAACGTTTTGTAACACAAGCAGAGTGCTCTGACCTTTTTCTTAATTGTTATGAACGTTTTCTTGCGTATCACTGACAATGACATCGATGTTTTCACTGTTTGAATATTTTGGAAATTTACGGAATCCTGATATTACAATTAGACATAACAGCGAGACTAGCGCGCTATCTGTGCTGAGATAAAGACGCGGCGCCGCATTAGACGGTAATCAACATCAGATTACCGGAGAGGTAATGTAGGGGTAATCAAAATTAGACGGTCACAATAACGACGACCTGTTAGAGGCCTAATGTAAATAAAACAGATTTAGGTTTTCTAGTTTCCTAATATATCTGCATTTGCATACAACGATTCATGCGAGTTTTCGAAGAGACAAGAGAGTAAATAACTACGTTCAAAACATTTGTAAACATGAGATAACACACGTATTTCCTTCCTGCAAGCAACGTTACTTCCTGTGCAAATCAACACGTGGAGATAACGAAAAAAATTTAAAGCTAATACTGCATACAAAAGACTGGAAATAGATTGGCGACAAGACCAGTTGAGCACGTAGGTAGTAAATATAACACACGTAGGTGAAATTAGATAAGCAAAGCGAGTTCTCAGTTTTAACTCTATCGTCTGTCTGTCTCTCTGTCTATTCGGGGTATGTCTCACGACGTTTGAATGCATCAACTGGCTTTCATAAAACTAGGATTACGTCTCCATAACCTACAGAGCTCTATTATTTTTTAGATTAATCCCTCCTCCTCCTCCCACCACCCCCAATGTAAGGGGGGAAAATTTTGAATAATCGCAAAACTCCGAGTAGTTATCAAATTAAAGATAATTTTAACCACAATCTGAATATACTGTTCATTTCTTTAAATTTAAAAATCTTGAGACCCCAGAAACCCAAAAAGGAGATCAAAATATTCAAAACTGTTTAAGAAACCATGCCGGATATCAGACGAAAAGGATATCATAACCCAAATTTAAACATAATGTTCAGTTTTGGAAATTTCAAAATATTAGATACCACGGACCAAAAAGTAGATAAACAATTTAAAAAATGTAAACAATTGTAAAAATCCATGCAGGGTGCGAGACAAAAGGGAATTCAACCCAACGCCGAATGTAGTGTTTACAATGAAAATGTTTAAACTCTAGCGGCACCACGGGCCAAAAATTAGTGAGGAAGGTGAGGATCGGTCAGTAAATATAGCACAAATTTTACATTGTTTGTATCGACGTTTCGACAATATTTATTGTCATCATCGGCACCTGTGTACAGACAACAGAGAAAATCAGACACATAACTACCAACCAGAACACCCTATTGCCTTCTAAACATGTGTTCTTTTAATTATCACAGGTCGACATGGGTTCTGGGGTTTGGAAATAAAATGGTGTTCTTTACTAATTTGGCACCCCTGAACATGAAAATGATATCAGTTTTTTCCATCACCCTCAGTTTTCTCTGCACAGCTACCCCTCCTCCCAACCTACTGCGGGCTATTTACTATTGGCTGCGAAATCTGTGTCATGTAGTGTAATTAATATAAATGTGGCAACATTGCTTGTTTGTAGGATGGTATGATGTATATGTATAGGATGTATGACGAAAGTAGCGGGATACACCAAAAGAAACATGAACAAAATCTTGTATCCGAACTTAGATTCGGCGATTAGACCTGTCCCTCATGGTCCAGGGCTGCCGATCCCCTCTCCACCAACATCAATGGATACATTTGAATTCTCTGAACCGGAGGTAAGTCATGAAAGTAGTGAATCTGACTATTCCGAGTGTGGTACCGATAGTAACCCAAAACCTCTTACTCAAGCAGAACTTATAACGTTCCCTACGTTATAATATCGGGAACCTGTGGTTAATTGGTTCAGGTCAATTACACAGGCTGCCATAGTCTTAACCAACTTCTAATTAAACAAAATAAGCATTTAGGAGTATATATTTAATATCGGGTCCTATAATTGAGGAACATTGGCAGGGGTTTCTGCAGATTTATTCACTCAGTTTTGTTGTTTTGTACCATGACATCTCTTTATTACATAATAACATTAATTGCTCTACTTAAAGTTCTCAACATATATGGTTCAACAGTTTACAGTTTACAAGATGATTATATATTTTATTCTTTCAGAAGGGCCCTCAAAATAAAGATGTACATCGGTTTAACTTTTCCACGGATCCGGGATTGAATATAGTATGTTAATAATGGTCACCTCCCCATATACTATCTTGAAATTGTGCCATTAGAAGAATGGACTTTATTTACCTTTTAAAACAATAATGCTTTACAGTTTAAACTTTTACACTTTTACTACAAATAGTTTTATCAGATTACAGACTACATCTTACATATAATGTCTGTTTTTTAAAAGTCTTAAGTGTTAGTTAAATTGTCTTTTGTAGGTTATAATTTTAGTATCTCATAACCACGGAAGACAAGCCTCCATGTCACCTGTGGTATCCTGTAGTTGATGCAGATTCGGCTCCTCGGTCCTCGGTGTGTTTCCTGAAGGTCTGTCGTTATCTTAGTATCCGGTGACGGTGAAGTTCCTGACGTGTGTTAGATCATTCTGGGTCTGGTACTCTCCTCTTAGATGACTGGTAGTAATATTTCGTTGTTAGAATAATTAATGCAAAAGTTTGTTTCACTGGTATTCACTTTACATGATTATTTATTAGCTGAATTTCACCTTAGGGTCCTAGTACTGCATTAATTACATAATTTTCTTATTTAAGATTTGGTAGAGATGTCATCGGCGCACAATTTAGTTATTCTTTTACTAGCTTTCAACATATTTATCTCTGCGTCGCGATCCAACTATTTAACGATACATTTCGGTTAAGAGTGTACAGAGTGCATATATATATATATATATATACTGTTAATGATTTCGAGGTTCGGTCATTAATCATGAAAACTCAGTTTTGCGACGTTTCGAGATTTATTCTTCTCATAATCATGCCTACAACATTAAAATATAGTCTTACTACAATTATATTATTTGTAAGTGTGTATAGGTGTGTGTAAAGTCATACATTACTATACTATTTACTTACATTAACTGTGAGGTGAGCTACAGCAACCACATTACACTAAACACTTATCACTGTTCCATACTTATACACATATAACACATTACATTTGTATAGTGTTAGCGTTATGTAGTTATCTGACAGACTGCCAGCAATATAAAATTTTAATAGTACCTTAACTAGTAAGTTGTTCAGTATTCCTATAACCTGTAAACTATTGTCCATTTTAAAAAGAGTGAATAAGATTAGAATAACACTTGCTAAGACTTTGTACGTCCGTTTTCTTGTTAACTGAAAGGTGTTTATTCTTCTCTATTGTTAGCATTTCTAAGAATTGCCGTTTAAAGTGATTACTTTCTGCATGAATTACTTTAGCTTTATGAAACTGAAACGAGTGACCGTGTGTACGGGCGTGTTGTGTTAGAGCCGTGGGATCAGGTCTGTTAGTGTTTACTTTCTGGCAGCTATATTTATGTTGATAAATACGTCTTTTGAGATACTGTTCAGAACAACCGTAATATTTTTTTCCACAGTTTTCTTCACACGGTATTTCATATATTATGTTGGATCTTAGTTCTATTTCATCCCTGTCTTTAGTATGCGTAAAACATTTTTTATTGATAGTGTTAACGTTTTTGAAAGCTATTTTTGTATTGTGATTAGCATTAGTGAGGATCTTGGAAAGTCTTTCTGATAATGATTTGACATATGGAAGGGAAAAATATTTTTTAGTTGTAGTAGTGTTATCTTGATTACTGGATGTTGTATTCTGTCCTACAGGTGTATTACCATTTATTTGGTTATTAGTCGCGTCTAAGTTATTTGTTTGGGTTTTAGTGTTTTCTACCATGTTATGATTATGTCTGTAACTTTCTCGCAATATTTTGCAAATTATCTTGTGGGGGTACCCATTTGTTAGTAATAAGTCTACTAGTCTATTATCAATTTCTTTTTTGTAGATGTCTGTTGTAAGTCTGTGTGCACGATTTATCAGATTTTTAGCAACATTAATTTTGTAGTCATTGTCCACGAGTCATTGTCCATACCACTACAAAATTAATGTAGCTAAAAATCTGATAAATCGTGCACACAGACTTACAACAGACATCTACAAAAAAGAAATTGGTAATAGACTAGTAGACTTATTACTAACAAATGGGTACCCCACAAGATAATTTGCAAAATATTGCGAGAAAGTTACAGACATAATCATAACATGGTAGAAAACACTAAAACCCAAACAAATAACTTAGACGCGACTAATAACCAAATAAATGGTAATACACCTGTAGGACAGAATACAACATCCAGTAATCAAGATAACACTACTACAACTAAAAAATATTTTTCCCTTCCATATGTCAAATCATTATCAGAAAGACTTTCCAAGATCCTCACTAATGCTAATCACAATACAAAAATAGCTTTCAAAAACGTTAAAACTATCAATAAAAAATATTTTACGCATACTAAAGACAGGGATGAAATAGAACTAAGATCCAACATAATATATGAAATACCGTGTGAAGAAAACTGTGGAAAAAAATATTACGGTTGTTCTGAACAGTATCTCAAAAGACGTATTTATCAACATAAATATAGCTGCCAGAAAGTAAACACTAACAGACCTGATCCCACGGCTCTAACACAACACGCCCGTACACACGGTCACTCGTTTCAGTTTCATAAAGCTAAAGTAATTCATGCAGAAAGTAATCACTTTAAACGGCAATTCTTAGAAATGCTAACAATAGAGAAGAATAAACACCTTTCAGTTAACAAGAAAACGGACGTACAAAGTCTTAGCAAGTGTTATTCTAATCTTATTCACTCTTTTCAAAATGGACAATAGTTTACAGGTTATAGGAATACTGAACAACTTACTAGTTAAGGTACTATTAAAATTTTATATCGCTGGCAGTCTGTCAGATAACTACATAACGCTAATACTATACAAATGTAATGTGTTATATGTGTATAAGTATGGAACAGTGATAAGTGTTTAGTGTAATGTGGTTGCTGTAGCTCACCTCACAGTTAATGTAAGTAAATAGTATAGTAATGTATGACTTTACACACACCTATACACACTTACAAATAATATAATTGTAGTAAGACTATATTTTAATGTTGTAGGCATGATTATGAGAAGAATAAATCTCGAAACGTCGCAAAACTGAGTTTTCATGATTAATGACCGAACCTCGAAATCATTAACAGTATAATAATACGGTCGATAATTAACATTCCTATATATATATATATATATATATATATTAACTGAGATTATTCACTCGGAAAAACCACAATATTGTCATCGGTGCACATTACCGCTGTGCGCAGCTTACGGCGTGAGTGCTCCATTGCAAGTGGGGTTTGTTTATTGGGGCAGGTAAAGTAACTTCGCGTCGTTTACGCTTCACCATAAAAGTAGTTCCACATTCCGATTAATATCTACCGGTTTAATCTTTGACATATTTAATTATACCACGGTATCCTTTACTTCGTAATTAATTATTGTATACCTTTATTTTTTTTTTGTATCGAGTGGTAATTTCCTACTTTTATTAGTTTTATATACAGGTTATTCTGCATGTTGATGCCGGTTTCCGCATGTCAAAGCATGGTTAATAATTAAAGGGTGTTTCCTTACCTTTATACTCGCATTCCTCTTGGTTTTAAGCTTTTTATTTATTATTATTTCTGTTTTACCTTAGGGATTTAAACTTTGTTTAAATGTGCGATTTTAATTTAAACATAAATCTCTCTCCTTCTTCTTTATTTATTTATTTATTTTTTATTAATAAAATCGTCACAAACTTAACAATTTGGTGAAAGACTTGGGACTCTCAAAAGACGCAGGACAACTTCTGGGATCACGTCTCAGTGAAAATAATTTACTTGCACACGGTACATCATATTCAATGTACAAAAATCGTGATAAAGACTTTAGGGAATTTTTTGTTGAAGACGGTTTAATGGTGTTCTGCAAAGACATCGCCGGATTAGTGACGAAAATGGGAGCTCAAAAGTATGACAGTAAGCAATGGAGGTTATTTATAGATTCTTCAAAGCGAAGTTTGAAAGCAATATTACTACATATTGGAAATGAGCTAGCATCAATTCCAATTGCGTATTCAGTACACTTAAAAGAGACATACAGTACCATGAAACTACTCCTTCAAAATGTGAAGTATGAAGAACACCAGTGGCTTGTATGTGGTGACTTTAAAGTGATTGGCATCCTTCTCGGACAGCAAACAGGGTACACCAAGATCCCTTGCTATATGTGTGAATGGGACAGTAGAGCATATCATGAGCATTGGAGTAGGAGAGAGTGGCCTAAGAGGGAAAACCTGATAGCGGGATCGAAGAACATTGTGAATGAGCATTTGGTTAATCCAGATCACATTTTATTGCCTCCACTGCACATCAAATTAGGACTGATGAAGCAGTATGTGAAAGCATTGGACAAAACAGGAAACTGTTTCCAATACCTGTGTAGCCAATTCCCAAATCTATCAGACGCAAAGTTGAAAGAAGGAATATTTGTTGGACCGGATATACGTAAGTTGATGTCTGATGAACACTTTGAAAGTACAATGACGGAAATAGAACATCAAGCTTGGAGAAGTTTAAACAATGTTGTGCATCGTTTCCATGGCCAGAATAAGCAGCCTGATTACAAGGAAATAGTGGAAGATATGCTACAGTCGTTTAAACAGTTAGGATGCAAGGTCTCCCTAAAACTACATTTTCTAATGTCACACCTAGACAATTTTCAGGACAATTTGGCTGACACATCAGAGGAACATGGTGAACGGTTCCATCAGGAACTTAAAACTCTGGAACATCGTTATCAAGGTCGTTGGGGAATAAACATGATGTCTGACTACTGCTGGTGTATCACACGTGAAGGAGAAGTGACACACAAAAGGAAGGACATCAAGCGTTCATTTACTGGCAAACGTAAACGGAAGTAATACCTCCACCCGGTAAGTGTCCAAATCACCATATTTGCTTCTTCTAATTCATATGTGTCTCACGTTACTTTTTTTTTTAGCATTTTATTGTTCCATTTCGCCTCCATCTTCCTGTAATTGCTTTCCGATTTCATTGGGTACAGATTTCGATGATGATGATGATGATGGTGCAAAAACCTGACGTGCTGTAGAGAAGCAGGCTTCAGATTCGTGATCAGCGCAATCGATTTAGTCAGAAACTCATATTTTCATGCAAACCCCAGACAAAAGTCAAAATTTGTCGACCTGTGTTATCTTTACAGGTCAAAAGGACGCTGTAGAAATGCCTTCTGGTTTGTGTTTATAAATAGGGTTTATATTGTAGGCACCTTACAGTTGTAGACAGTCATATTATTGTCTAGTATCAGTTACTTTCAAAGTAGGTATGAGTAATTAATAATGACACATTTTCGATTAGTTTTAAACTCGTTGCAGTTGTCAATCTACGTCTTTCATATTTTACGCTTACGTAGAGAGTTTATACCTCTGTGTGCGTGCGCGCGCGCGCGCGCGCGCGCGCGTGTGTGTGTGATAGTTAAATTATTGATAACTAGTGGATTTGCCCGACTTCGTTCGGGAAGTAAATCCCATGAAATAAACTTGTAAATATTTAGGATTTTCATCTGGAAGGGGAATAAGTGATCCAGCTTTGTGGTAAATTTACCCCTGTACCTTAAAAGTAGGCATAAAACCATGTTCTTGGACTATAGATGATGCTCCTAACGATGTCATTTGAAAGCTGGAATTGAATGCTCTTACATTTGTGAGGAAATGTTTGGAGTCTGCTGTGGAACCAGATAAGTAAGACAGCAGTGGCTCAGGAGGCACTTTAAGAGGCGGCAGTTTCACTTCCCATTTGAGCAACACATCCCAGGTGGTTCGCCTTTATATTTCTTTGCCTGACAATGGTTACATACGACATCCATCCATCCTATTATGACTTTAGAATGAGTATAGTAATCGTATCCAGAATTGTACTTAAATGCCCCAAATTTTAGATCAGAATGTCGACTCACAATTCTTGATTCCTCCGTTCTGCGTTGAACTTGTTCTAGACGAAACTTTCGTTCCTGGGAAGTTTCCCTTGCCCTTAACGTAGAAACTCTGACACGTTTCTGGTCCAGGCGAAGTTCTCTTTCCTCCGACGTTTCCCTTGTCCTTGATGCAGAAGCTCTGACACGGTCCTGGTGGAGGCGAAGCTCTCTTTCCTCCAACGTTTCGCATGCACTTGACGTAGAAGCTCTGACACGTTTCTGGTGCAGGCGAAGCTCTCTTTCCTCCGACGTTTCCCTAGCTCTTGATTCAGAAGCTCTGACACGGTCCTGGTGCAGGCGAAGCTCTCTTTCCTCCAACGTTTCCCTTGCCCTTGATGCAGAAGCTCTGACACGGTCCTGATGCAGGCGAAGCTCTCTTTCCTCCAACGTTTCCCTTGCCCTTGATGCAGAAGCTCTGACACGGTCCTGATGCAGGGAAGCTCTCTTTCCTCCAACGTTTCCCTTGCCTTGATGCAGAAGCTCTGACGCGGTCCTGGTGCAGGCGAAGTTCTCTTTCCTCCAACGTTTCCCTTGCCCTTGATGCAGAAGTTCTGACACGGTCCTGGTGCAGGCGAAGCTCTCTTTCCTCCAACGTTTCCCTTGCTCTTGATGCAGAAGCTCTGACACGGTCCTGGTGCAGGCGAAGCTCTCTTTCTTCCAACGTTTCGCTTGCCCTTGACGTAGAAGCTCTGACACGTTTCTGGTGCAGGCGAAGCTCTCTTTCCTCGGACGTTTCCCTTGCTCTTGATGCAGAAGCTCTGACACGGTCCTGGTGCAGGCGAAGCTCTCTTTCCTCCAACGTTTCCCTTGCCCTTGATGCAGAAGCTCTGACACGGTCCTGGTGCAGGCGAAGCTCTCTTTCCTCCAACGTTTCCCTTGCCCTTGATGCAGAAGCTCTGACACGGTCCTGATGCAGGCGAAGTTCTCTTTCCTCCAACGTTTCCCTTGCCCTTGATGCAGAAGCTCTGACACGGTCCTGGTGCAGGCGAAGCTCTCTTTCTTCCAACGTTTCGCTTGCCCTTGACGTAGAAGTTCTGACACGTTTCTGGTGCAGGCGAAGCTCTCTTTCCTCCGACGTTTCCCTTGCTCTTGATGCAGAAGCTCTTACACGGTCCTGGTGCAGGCGAAGCTCTCTTTCCTCCAACGTTTCCCTTGCCCTTGATGCAGAAACTCTGACACGGTCCTGGTGCAGGCGAAGCTCTCTTTCCTCCAACGTTTCGCTTGCCCTTTACGTAAAAGCTCTGACACGTTTCTGGTGGAGGCGAGGCTCTCTTTCCTCCAACGTTTCCCTCGCTCTTGACGTAGAAGCTCTGATACGTTTCTGGTGGAGGCGAGGCTCTCTTTCCTCCAACGTTTCCCTCGCTCTTGACGTAGAAGCTCTGATACGCTCCTGATGCAGACGAAGCTCCCGTTGTTCAGGTGTTTCCGACGCACGGATGTTTTTTGCTGCAGGGGTTATCTGACCAATACTCTTTCTTTTCTTCGGTGGCATTTCGATAGTTTTGAAGTAATAGGTATCCGCTGACAGTAAAGAACACACAATACAGTATGCTTATTGACTTAGAGAGTCGAGTTGTATTCTTTGTTTTCGGTTGTGTATCGTAAAATGTCATCCGAGACCGGCCGGCGTCCTTATACCCAGCCAATATGTGCGAGTGGCAGGATTATGGTGCCGGGAGAAGGGGGTGGAAGGAGAAGGGCGGTGAGATAGCAAATGAAATGGTGACTCACACTCACAACGAGGTAAAAAACAAAACAGTTGTGCACAAATTTTCAAATTTGATTGTTAATAACTTCGGAACTAAGAACGCTATCGTAGCCGGGCAAATTGTATTTTGTAGCAAATTGTATGATCTTTCAGAAAATCTTCTTCCACTTTGGTCGATTTCCTCACCCTTTTCGAGATATTTGCTAAAAACCGCAAAAAACGCGCGTTAATATTTTGCTTAAGGGGGTAGAAAAGGGAGGTGGGGGTAGTTTTTCAAAATTAAATGTAGGTAAGAATTTTCCTCTTGTTTTTAACTGTTAGTGTGCAAAATTTCATAACGATCGGAATAAAACTGTAGATTTGTATAAAAGACAAACGGACACACAAACATTCTTCTTTATTATATATATACTGTATATATATAATAATAATCCCTTAATTACGTTTGTAAATAATTATAGATATAGTAATCATTGAATGTTTATTGGAATTGGTGCAAATAGCAATACATGTCTAAAAATATGTTATAGCTGAATGCAGATTGTAAGATGTTCAATAATGTATATTATTACTACTAGCACTGAACACACTTATCCATAAATTAGAGAATTATGTACAAAATAACAGAACTACTGATATTACAAACACACACACAAAATAATTACAAACTTATTATTACAAACATAAACACAAATTTAGTTAAATTATGCAGACGTCGACATTCACACTCTTCCTCCCTCCCTCCCTCCCTCCCTCTCTCTCTCTCTCTCTCTCTCTCTCTCTCTCTCTCTCTCTCTCTCTCTCTCTCTCTCTCTCTCTCTCTCTCTCTCTCATTCCAGCACTCCCTCACTCCCTCCATTACTCATTCCCATTTCCTTTCACTCTCACAGTCTAAAACACACACAAACACACGCACACACATAAAATTGTCTAATCTCCACATCTCTCTCTCTCTCTCTCTCTCTCTCTCTCTCTCTCTCTCTCTCTCTCTCTCTCTCTCTCTCTCTCTCTCTCCCCTCTACCAAAAACACATAAAGATCCCCCCCAACACACTCAAATCACAATTACACATATTCCACATTTCATAGGTACAGATAATATTCATGTAGAGTTTTGTATATTTTAGCAGCCAGGTAGGCCTATACGAATACATCTACTTCACGCATCTACACATACTAAAACCGACTAGACTATATACACATGAGTTCGTTTGTGTGTGTGTATGTGTGTGTGTCTGCCAGTCAAAGAGAAATAAAATAACTTATTTCCGCGGAAGCCTTAAAAGTAGCTGAATACTTCAGGTCTACTGCTGTTTAAAGGGAACGGATAAATATTATTATCTTATTCCTTTAACTTTTTCAGAAGTCTGCAAATTTCACTTTGAAATGTTTTATTATGCCTGTAATAGTGCCTCTGCACATGCATCTTTAGCGAATAATCCTCTTTATTATTTCAGAATTTCTCATTTGGTTAGGACGAAAACCATTTGAGAAGAAATAAAAGAATTTGGTTAAACACAACTGTAAATAATAAAGGAGAATACGGTTATGAGACGGAGACCTGAGCTGTATATATGCGTAAACACGTGATGTACAATGGAAGCGGGTTGATAAGAAGGCAAAACTTGCTAGTATAGTCGTCTATACTATATAGACTATATACCTTAAATTTGCTGACCATATGACTCGTAAATGAGCTTGTTACTTACACCTTTCCTTAGTGGTGGTTTGACAATCGTTGTGACACTGTAGTAGGACTAAATTATTTGTCATTTAGGTATTATGGTTGCAAATTTAACTAAATAACTAACGCAGTAATCCAAAACGTTTAGTATTTATTTTATGATTGTCTGCTCTACACTTATGTTACTAATAAAATGGTAGAATAGTTGGGTTCTCGTAATTTTTCTGAAGATATGAAAAATTGTCCAATATTGGAATTTAACTAACTTAATAATAAATGTATTTCGTTCTGGGACCTTACTAATGCTGTGATAATGGTTTTAGTAATGACTTGTACAAATTTTCATTGGCCCGCTAGTGTTGACTACTAAGTTGGCGAACATCGGATATACACATATGCAGCCAGGTGTCTACTAATGATGCATAGATAAGGTCGACGCACAGAACACGGGTTTATCAGTATCGGCGCTCAGAGCACGATTTCATCGTTGGCGCTCAAAGCACGGGCGCTCTGAGCACGCTACCGGCGAGGTTGGAACGCTTGCCCGGAGTGACATTTGCCCGGAGCCCTCCCCTCCACATAATGGTATTTGGTGAGGCAGAAGTAAGACTGTGACACTTGCCCGGAACTAACATTAATATCTTAAAACTGTTCAAAACGTATCCTCTTTCAATTTTGGAAGGGTTGAATTCAGTGTTATAGTGCAATATTACTTTTATTTTATGAATTTTAAGAGACTTTTAGCCAACTTTGCGTCGTTTCCAGGGAACACCACGGGGAGGTAGTCTCTTATCGTTCCCCATATATTTTTTTCACTTTATATGAGTTCGTCAATTTTTTTTTTTTTTTAATGCTGAATTAGAATATTTACATATTTACATTATTTACAAATCTTTCCTGGTGAGAGTCTACTTCTCTAACCTATAGGCATTGCCTTTACTTTAACTTCTGGACATAAGCAACAGAAACAAGGAAAGACCTTAGTATGCCATCTAGTTCCAGTTTTTTCAAGGCCTTTGAAATGGTTTCATCACTCTTCACTGCTGCTTTTTTCCTCTTCTTCCCGTCAATATTCAGGGCTATTCTATCAAAAAAGTGGCCGTAATACTCTGCGTCCTCTCGTAGAGTCTTGAGCAGTGAATATACATTTGGATGAGACCTCGAAATTAAACTATTAATTCTTTGATTCCACCCTTCAGAAACATTGTTGGTCCGGTGCCGTCTTCCGCAACAGTTTCACACTTTCCTTTGGATATGCTCATTCTCAAACCACTGATCGACGACGTAGTCATAGAACACCCGCAGTTTCTCGTCTTCAGGTGTGCTTTCCTGTATACTTAGCCAAGCATCATCAATCAGTTCTAGCGGAACATGCGCGAGGGCAGAACACATTCGAATGTGAAGTCGAATCTCTTCATTTTCTTTGTACGCAGGAGCAAGGCCACAATCTTGTACTCTCCTCCATAAACATTGGTTAAAATGGTAGTTACAACCAAAATTTCAGCTTCAGGAAACAGAGTTTTAGCTTATTGGATGATTGCCAGTTCAAAGTCCATTGTAAGTGTCACAGGATTCCATCCAGGTACGTTGTTTTTCACTGCTTTGAAAAAACGATCATATGTTTCTCGTTTCTTACTTGGCAACAACGCGTAGACTGCTGGAATAGCGTTGGTTTCTTTCCAAGAACTTCCCAGATCAGCGTGGATGATAAATAACTGCCCAAACTGTTTGCTTGAACTCTTGAAGGTTCCGTCGACGAAGAATGAAGAACAACTTGTCAATGCAGATTTTCCTTTTCGCTGGCAAACACCAATATTCTGTCTTTAGGCCCTCTGTTGTCGTCTTCAAGTAGAAAATTTTTACCGTCATTCATAGTAGATAATTTTCCTCTAATCGTATTCCTTCAGAGTCGACTGGGTCCTTTGTAGGTCCCACAGTTTTTCTTCGAATGCGATTTAATGATTGTTTGGCACTTCTGTGTGATGGTAGTGAAGTCACAAGGTCATATCCTCGATTAAAGAGCGGGCCTACTTCTTCGGCGTAAATTTTTGAAATCGTATTATCTGTTTCCCTTGTACGCTTCTTTGCATTAACAACACTTTTTCTCACTTCAGTTGCCGCTTCGTCCGGAATACAAACATGAGTTGCTTCGCCTACGATAGTATTATTTTTCGTTGATATTCTCCCTTTACATTTACTTTTCTTATAATCAACACATCGCCAATAAGTCACATCATCTTTGTTGGTATAGTCAACACCCCCTCCATTGCTCCTGCATTCCTATAACCAGTCCTACTCACCCCCTACCGGACTCCGTGCAAGTGTCACTGACAAAAATACACATAATTAGTCATTTCTTAGGGCTCTGGGCAAATGTCAACAAATTCCATCTCCGTGCAAATGTCACTCCATGCAAGTGTCACAACTTCGCTACCGGCCACACACAAACTAATCTTATCTTTATCTTTTTCTTATCACACTATACTGTTTTTTTATAATTTTCCTTTGTAACCTGTTGTTCCCTCTGCCTTTGTAAAAGACATCATAGTGTTTTCGTTTAGCTAATGCTAACAAGTTTTTTAAAGACCGTTTTAATCTGGCGTGATAATAAAAAAGGTTTAAGTCAGCTGGTCCTCTATTTTGTGCCTTTTTTATTGAGATTTTTAATTTTTTTCATTTAACCATAGTACACTATGCTGCACTGTAACATTCTCAGTGCAAATTATTAAACTGTTTATGTATTATTAACATTGAAAATCAAGCGTTACGGCTAAATTAGGAAACCAGTCAAATGCCACCACCTTTTTAGAATTTGAATACGTAGACGGTCCGTTGCAATTTTTTGGCGACAAAACCAAATTATATATTATACTTATTATATATAATTACATATATCGCTATTTTTGTTAATTAACATTTCGCGAATCCTCGAGTTCGAAAGTTGAAGAACAATCATTACGGATACTGTCTGAACGTTTACAGTGACAATTAAATAAACAAACTGAAATACCAGGTGTTAATACAGCTGTGGCAACAGTTGTTTGTTGCATTCGTAACCGGTGAAAGTAAGTAAATAACATGACGGGAACGATCACTATGTAGTAATCCGTAGCTTAACGTCTAAATTTGTTTATAAACTGGATTTTTGTTTCAGTCCAACTACAGTATTCCAAAACAAAAATTTTCACTTGTTTCGAATAAGTGCGCCGTTTAGATTAACGAAAAATGTTAATACGTTTATTTAATATTTTACGTTACACTAGCGACTGGGTAATTTACTCTCTGTACCACGTAGATGGAAGCATTCGCCCACTAAATGAAAGATGTTTTACCATACAATTTTTGACTACATTAAAACACACACACGCACACACAGAGTCCCCTTGTAATTTAACTATCTAGGCTGATCAGATCGAGTCAAAATCTGAGATATTTTTAAGGACTGAATTCCCCCCCCCCCAAATACTTTTATTGCAACTATTGTTACACACATTATTTTTGTTTAACAATTACTATTAGTATTAAACACGTTATCATTATTGTAATCAACTCATATTGTTATTTTACTGTTTATTATTAACGGCAAACGTTCGCACACGATATAATCTTTTAATGCTTCTGATGTTGAAGGATTTCAGAAACTAATCATAAAATTCTACACAATCTGTTGGAAAAATGTAGAAAATTTGAGGAATCCCGGCCATAGTTAACTCATAGTCATACCCAGGCGCGGATCCACGGAGGGAGAAATGGGGGAAATTTCCCTCCCCAAATGGTCACTTCACAAGAAAGTGAATTTTGTCGTCTTGTGATTGTGAATATGATGCGAAAATCATATCACATTATGTAGGTTCACAATTTTACTCTAAAATTACTTTAAATTGTAATTGCACCTTACCAGCGTGCTTAATTTCTTGCTTAATTTTTGTTTTATTAAAAGAACAATGCACTAACAAATACAAATGTGAATTAATACTTGTACAGTAATAAATCTATTATGTTGGTAATAACAAACTGTAGTTTATCTTCACTCATTACTATAATTTATACTTTAGACCTTTAAAGAATGATCTAACTTTTCAAAATCCACTCCAAAGTCAACGCTTTCGTCCCCCAAAACTGTCTGCTTGATCCGTTCCTGGTCAGACCACTGACGTTCGTTGTGATAGTCAATTATGCCGTAAACAGTTACACAGTTGTATAAGCTCAGAGTAACCTGTTCTTTACCATCGAATTAAAGAAAGAAATCTACCCACTTTTCGTGACTAACTTTTCCTTTCACCTTTTTTCATTCTCATCTCCAAAAGAAATTCTCATACAAACGATGAGACAAGCGTTTACAATTCGCGACGAATCATGGATTCCCGTTTAACTACGGAAATGTGGTGTGCCTACCATACGTTGATCAAACAGTTCCGATCTGCAAGGAAAGACTACTGTTTTCCTTCGGATTTAATTTTATTTAGTAAGTAGAAATATTTTATTTTGTATGAGTACACATTGGTTTCTTCAGTAGAATTTGTAAAATGTTCTTTTCTGATTATTTTAAATTATTTGATTTATTTGTTGTCAGCAATCCAGTGTAAAGTAATTTGGTGCTCTGAGCGCCAACGCCGAAATCGTGCTCTGAGCGTCGATACAGTACTGATAAACCCGTGTTCTGTGCGCCGAACTTAGCTGTGCATCATTAGACGCGGTAACACCTGGCTGCGGCTCCGTGCTAAGAGCACCAGTGCTCTGAGGGCCAACGATGAAATCGTGCTAAGCGCCGATAGGCCTACTGATAAGCCCGTGTTCTGTGCGCCGACTTATCTAAGCATCATTAGACGCGGTAACACCTGGCTGCGTATCTGTCTGTCCGTTGTTGTCCAACTCCGTACCCAACACAGTGGTCCTATGAAAATTTGTAAAAAATTCATTGTATAAGGACATTACCACACCACTAGTAAGCTCTGGGAGCTGCAGAACTCTCTGTTTCAACAAAACACTGCACATTTATTATTAAGTTAGTTAAATTTCAATATTATGCAATTTTGTATATTATTAGAAAAATTACAAAAACCCAACTGCGCTACTATTTTATTAGTAACACTACAATTGTAGAGCAGACAATCATAAAATAAATACTAAAGTTTCGGAACTTCTGCAATTGGATTTTTAGTTAAATTTGTAACCATAATACTTGTATGATATCTAAAATAACATAGTCATAGCTTTTCAGTTTATGTATGTTTCCATAGATACACGTGTGTATCTAACATTGTTCACAAATACACATACCTGATAACAAAATAAAACGTTTTTTTGTGACATAGTTCACAAACGTTTGGAAACTGATCTAACGGTATTACGCTGATCGGTCAATAAATACAAAACAAATTTTACATTGTTTGTGTCATCATCAGGATTTGTGTACGGACAACAGAGAAAAAGCAAACACGTATTCACCAAGCAGATCACATCCAACTGCCTTCTAAACACGTGCTCTTTTAAATTACCTTTACAGGTGAAACGAACGATGTACAAAATGTCTTGTGGTTTGTGTTTATAAATAGCGCTTAAATTATAGGTACGTTACAGTTGTAAGTGCCTCACTCATAATATTATCTAGTATCAGTTAGTTTCAACGTATGAGTAATTAATAATGACACATATTCTATTAGTTTTAAACTCGGTGCAGTTGTCAGACCGCATATTTTACGCATATGTAGAATCCAGAATTTATATGTACGGTATATACCTGTGTGTGAGTGTGTGTGTGTTTTAGACTGTGAGAAAGAGTGAGAGGGAGTGGGATAGAGTAATGGAGAGAGTGTGAGAGTGTTGGAGTGCAAGAGAGAGGGGTGAGAGAGTGAGCATGAGAGGGGGAAGAGTGTGAATGTCGACGTCTACATAATTTTACGGTATACTATAGTAGGCCTACTCTGTATAGACCATATACTAAGTAAATATTATATTACAACATAAATAATAAGTACCCATTGTCATATAGTTTACCGTAATTTTGTGTTTGTAATATTTGTAATTCTGGTATTTTGTATATAATTCTCTAATTTATGAATAAGGGTGTACAACACTTGTAGTAATAGACTAATAACTTTTAATAATATGGCGCTACGTTATTGAATATTTTACAATCTGTATTTTTACACATGTATTGCTGCTGTCTGTACTAATTCCAATATACATTCAATGATCACTGCACCTTTTATAAACATAATTACAGGATTATTATATTATCAATAATTTAAATTGTAATATTGTATTGATTAGTTGTTTGAAATATTATGTCTATCTATTTATGTAAAATAATATGAATAGGTATAAAATATATAGTAGTAGTAGTAGTAGTAGTAGTAATAGTAGTAGTAGTAGTAGTAGTAGTAGTAATAGTAGTAGTAGTAGTAGTAGTAGTAGTAGTAGTAGTAGTAGTAGTATTAACATTTAAACAACATTAGAAGTAGAATATTAAAATTACATATTATTATTATTATTATCATATGACACGCCCAACTTGCACCCAACGGGCAGTAGAAGATGAGGAACAATTAGAAGGAGCCCGATAAGGGCGCAATAGGCTCCATCCTGAAGTAATACGCTAAGTGGTTCCAGGATGGATATAAATGCGTGAATTAGAGGTGGGTTTTTTAGTGGGTGAGAGTCCTGTACAACAATGGACACACGGTTTCCCTTGATGGTGCATAAAACATTTTCCCAAACTATTAAAAAAAATTATCGTTATAAAAAATTGTAGAAAATGAAAAAGTTACTATGAAGTTTAAACTATTCAACCATTAACTCTAAAAGGTAAATTAGAAAGATGAGTAATGCCTGGTCAGAGTATGACCAAGTACATACGGCTTACGGTACATACAGCAGGCATACATAATATGTTGTAGTGAGATTTACAGGAACAATTTTCATTATGTAAGCAACTCGAGAAGAGAAGATAAGTGGGTGCTAGGAGCACGGTCAGTTTGTTGATAGGCGAACAGAGCACGGGGCACGGGCGCTCAGAACATTTTAATTATGTTTATAACTCATTATAGATGCAGTAATCTTTAAATATTAAAATATGATTATATTAAAGTAATATTTATTATCAAGAAATATCCCGAATAGTTTATACTGTACTAACAACACTCGTGCGCTTTGGTGCACGTGCCAACCAACTAAATTTCTTACAAAACAGCTAATATCTCGAAAACGAAAGAGCGGATTTTATTTAAACAAAAACCAAAATAAGATTTGGAATTTTCTATAAATTTCGCTCGCTGACACCATATAGCTATCTCTCATGAAACGGAAGTTTGTCGCATACCGAAAATTTCACTACTATACATGCAAATTAAAAAAGAAACTTAATGACGTGGAATCGTCTAAAGACTGTTTTTGAAAATTGTTGAAACTATCGGTTAAAATTTATGTTTAAAACCATCCTCAAACTTCAAGGAACACGGTGGTGAAAGAATTTTAAAAATTAGATTAGCAGTTTCTGAGGTTATCTCGGGCAATGAAACAAACTTTACCTCTTTAAAATAATAGTAGTAGTTTTACCATTTATTTTACCATTCGCCTGCCCCTCTCGCGCTCTACACCCCACCATGCCAGATTTCCATATTGCTCACATGTCTATAACTGCGCGCAGACGCTTGTTGTTAAACTGCGCCTTTCTTTAGTTGTGGCTCGACAATCGTTGCGGGCCAATATCGTTAACGCTGTGAATTTTGAGACTTTTGTGATGTAAATGGAGATCATTACTTCGAAGAAAGGAAAGCCTCTACTTCTTCACGAGTGCTATTAGCACAGGATCAAACGTTCAAATGAGTGTATTACGTTCTGGGTGTGTATGAAAGAAAAGTCAACAGCGTGTCGAGGAACGGAACTTGTCTTAAACAAGGAACGGAATCATCGTGGAATCACAGGAGCATCTTTGTGTACCAAATTTGGCAGAAACAGTGGTGTCAAAAGCACTAGAAAACTGCAGAAAAAGAATGCGAGAAGAACTGAACGCTGAGATTCACCAGGTATTCTGGTAGGAGTTCCAGCCACTTTACGATCAGGAACTCGACATGGTGGCTCAAATACCAAAATACAGTAATGTGAAGTCGGTCCTTTGTAAGGAAAGGAGGAAACCGCTGGGAACTATGCAGAATCCGGCCAGCAGCCAAAAAATCTTCCTCAACGATTCTCTAACAAAGTTTGCTGACGGAACGCCATTTTTGATTAGTGATTTTGAAAACAACAGTGAAAGGATGCTAGTTTTTAGGTGCAATGGGGTAGAAACCTTTTTGAGGACTAATACTTCCTTTTACGTCGACGGTACTCTAAACATTTCATCAGAACAATTCACTCAGTGGTACACAATAAGTATGGATATTGGAAGTGATGATAGTGAAACGAACATTTATCCAGTAGTGTATGTTCTCCTTCAGAATAAAAAATGTGAAACATATCAACTATTCAATGTCCTGAAGAAGAAAGGACGGTTTCCTCAAAAAGTCATGTCGGACTATGAAACTGCTGCAATTACAGGTGTAACTTTCCAGACGTGGACATGACCGGCTGTTATTTTCATTTTACACAATGTTTGTGCCGTAAAAATCAAAATATAGGCCTTGTAAATGATTATAAAGAAAATTAAGAAGTTCGTTTGACATGCAGGATGGTTGCAGCCGTGGCTCTTATGCCTGTTGATTTAGTAGAGGACTGCTGGTTTAAAATTATGGAAGTGTGCCCGAATCATGCAAAACTTACGGAGTTTTTGGACTATGTCGTGTCGAAGTTGTTGGATAATGAAGATGTACCACTTCATTTGTGGAATGTCTGCGGAGAAAGACACAGTACAAACAGTAGTAGAAGGTAGACGGTTGGAACAGAAAATTCAACACCCTGATAGGAAGACGACAACCTAACATATATTTCCTTGTAGGTAAACTTAAAGCTGAATCGATATATATTACAGCTCAAATTCAAGCAATTGAGGTTGGGTTTCCTGGACAGAAGAGAAAAAAGAAGTAGGCCTACATCCAAATTGATGAGCGACTAGAAAAAATTATGAACCGGCTACAAGAACATGGAGACGTGTACAGATGTTTAAAGGCGTTAAATTATAGGCTATAATCAGGCTTGACTAACTGGAAAGGGCATTATGTTTATTAAATAAAAACAAAATGAGACAAATTAAAATATAACCGTACAAATAAAAATTTAACCATATCCATCCATATCCATATCCTATGAATATCAAAAAATTTTAAAAATAATTTAAAAAAATTGAAACCAAACAAAAATAAAAATACTTAAAAACAGGCATATGTTTAAGAATCTTATTTAGCTTAAACGAGGTTCTTCGATATTTTGAGATCTTCGTTTAAGCAGGGTTCTTCGATGTAGCCAGTCTCGAGCCTGGATGAAATGAGATCCTATCCTCCTATCCGGTATGGAATACTCAGACCTATGTTCCGATTCATTTTAACTACGTAGAGAAAAACTGTACCGTAACTATTCTGTGTCCATTCCATTGCTATAGCCAAGATTGAGCTTAACAGTCAGGCTTTCTGTGTATCATAGTATCATGTCAAATATACTGAATACATTTTCTTTTCAGCTGCAATCTTCGATTAGGTTTAGTGGTGTGAAAATGCCCTCTACCACATTGTTTACACCACGTTCCATAGAAATCGAACCGTACAACTCGTTGCATTCTTGATGACTTAACATAATGCTTGTTAGGTAAGGGGATAAACGTTCTTAGTACGAACTGATGTCAGGGTAAGTAAAACAGTGTTAACAACAATGTGAAATAAAATAATATGACAGTGCTGTTTGTAAATAATATAATTTATTTATTTTTCTTAAATAAATAATATCCTCATATTTTTTAATATTGCGTATTACGCGAACGTGATCAATAAGTTCGTGTGATTTTTAAATTTCCCACATTAAAATTGTCCGATTCGAAAAAATATGTTATTGGGTTATTGGTACACCTGTTTTGTAACAATTGACAAAAATTATAGCTATATTGGATGAGTAGGTTTAATTTGAGTGAGTTGCGTTTTAATTTGTTTGCATTTCTGAACATTTTGCAATGCAGGATTAAAGACGAGATAAATGTTTTAAAAACGAGATAAAGTGGTGTGACATGTTGCAAAAGTTTATGGTAAATCTAGCATGTATAAACGACAGGTTTATGAATGTTACAACGCTTCAAAGATAGTCGTGAATGAGTTGAAGCTGAAGATGAATAATAAAATGAATAATGTTGTGTTGTGTTTCAAGAATGTTTATCCTTGGGTGCTATGGTGAATAACGACCACTTTTGGCCATGCTATGTAGATTTCTAAAGTTATTCAAAGGGAACAACAAGATTAGTGAAAAGACGATCTATTGAAATTACACCACAATAACGCATCAGTCCACACATCATTGCATGTTATAGTTAATTCGGTGTACGTGCATAAATATTGTTAGGATATACGTGAATTTTTCGTTTAGCCCCTGAATTTTTGTTGTTGCACCCCGAAATATTAATCTGCATACGCCCATTACGAATACGGCAACAGTGTATAACACCAAAATCAGAAATTTTGAAAATTTCTTATTTTGAGTAGAGATGTATCTTTAAGCGCCGTAACAGGGAATTGTTGTGTGAAACGCAGAGGTGACTGACAGGCAATAAAATCATATATCAGCCCCAACACGCTCACGGCAAATAGGCTGAGTTCATCGCTCTCCATACTAAGAAACGTTAAACTTTGACAACTACCTCAAATCCGTAGAAAAAAGGGCACCAAAAGTAAACGAACTCATTTGAAGAGCAGCTGTAGGTATTAACAATAGACCAGAATACATATACACGCCAGCTGCATATAGCGAAACAAAAAAAGGTATATGTTATTGAAAGACTCAAACGGTCAGCGACAGGACTTCGACCTTACTGAGAAGAGAGAAAGCTCGGAGTAATGTCCCAACACAAGCAAGAAGTGTTGAAAGGAAGTTTGGTAAGGCCTGTAAGTAACAATAGTTGATGCCATTAGAACAACCAAATGCACGAAAACAATACTTGACGAGAAAGTTAAGGGTTGTTTTGTTTACGCCAAAAAAGTGACAGACAAGAATTATTGCTACAGTATCTAGCAGCGACAACGACCTCAGTGTAGTGACCTAGGGAAGGAATCTGGTGGGAATCCAAAGAAGTTCTTTCGGAAAAATAGGTGGTCTCTAAATCTGAAGAGTCGTAAAGTAGAACCAATTAGAAAACAGCGTAAGAAAAATCGGAAGTAAGTGGGAGAAATATGGAATTCGATATAGGGACGCGAGAAAGGCGCGCTCGTGGAGTTTAACTAAAAATTTTGACGGAAACGGGAGTGTAAGTCCGCGACCGAGATTTCCATAGTTATTGGACTTAGAGAAATTCGGTACGATGGTTAGAAAAGTAAGCTCGTACTAGAACAAAGTTCGGTAAAGAGAAAAACTGTAATTTTACTAGTGACGTACAAGTGAATTAATACAACACAAATGATAATTAAATAACGCTGTGATTTAGTTGTGCAAATACGCAACAATAACTTCATCATCGAGTAACATTTCGAAACGAACTAAACCCGTAACAACAGTGATTCAAACCATAACGCAGTTAATAAATAATAATTAATAATGGCTGTAAAAGCGAATAACTATAATAACAATTAACGCGAACTAATTTGAGAGAGTGAAGTTTGGTGTTGTGCAGTGTCTTGTGACTCAAAGGAGACCACGTTACAATCTGCTAATCCAGAGGGAAATATCGCAGTTACGCCAGACGATCAACATGCAACCACACAGTATGAACCGCTACCAGATTCGGATACATACCACAAGTAAAATTTTCATGCTATAATTAGTATTAGGTCCACTGTCTGTTCACTTAAAGAACTCATAAGATTTAATTAAAGGATTAAGATAAAATTTTATTTAGAACAAAATTAAATAATATTAGGAAATTATGGAAATTAAATTTATCTATGAGCACCGATTTTAAATGAATCCAGATCAATAATTAACAATGTCGTAATATATTAAATTTAAGAAAATTATTATTAAAAGTTTTGTCTTTGAATAAGAATTACAATATTTAAATTATTAGAGCTATGAATATGAGTAATGAAACAAGATTTATGAAAATGAATATGTTTATATTTTGATTAGAATTTATATAGTTCATATGTAAATGATAAAGTATGATAATCAATCACAGCTAATTGTAATAAATCGAAGAACAATTTATAAGAAAATTTGAGCATTTATTTATATTTTACCCTGAGATAAAGAGCATAAAAATAAAAGTTAAATTGACGCACACAACGTCGGGCATATTAAATAGTTATAAAATTGGCGCCCAACGTGGGGCTTAATTAAAGAAATTAGGCTAGGGCAGTGACAGACAGTGGTTAGAGATACACTAGGTTAAATAAGTAAATGTTAATACTGTAGAATAAGAACGTTATTATTGTTAGTTGTCGATAAGTATCTGAATGATAACCCGACGAAAGGCAAAAATGGCGACAGGGAAAGAAAATTCCGAGGTATTCGAAATTAACAATCAGATGGGGATGGAGCAATCTGAGGACAGAAATGTGGTGAATGAAGAGAGCTCTGCAACGAGTGAAGAAAATGGCGCCCGGGAACCGCAGTCACAGTCGCAGTCATCTGAAGCAAATTTTCAAATGTTAATGGCATTGATGAAACAACAATTTGAAGAATCAAAAATGCAACATGAAGAGACAATAAGGAAGATTGAAGAAACGAAAAAACAGAATGAAGAAAAAGGTAAACAACTCGTCGAGAAATTAGACAAAGAAATAGAGTTAATGAGAAGAGATTTACGAGGACAAATCCACCAGGTGGGTACTGATTTACAAAAACAATCAGAAAAAATGGAAGAAAACAAATTAGATGGAAATACTATGGATCAAATTGACACCGAGTATCAATCTTTAACAACTAAATCATTGTCTGAACATCATATCTCAAGATCAAAAGAAAGATCTACAATTATTAGTGGTAGATATGAAGGTGATAAAGACACTTGTACTGTGTTTGTTGGCAACTTACCAAACACAATTACAAAAAAGAAAATTATCAAATATTTCAGAAAGTTTGGTACGATTGTAAATACGAGATGCGATATGCTGCAATATCTGATCCACGATTTCCCAAAAGACGTACTATCATTAAGAAAGAGTTTCATAAAGACAGAACAAATCTCCATGCATATGTACGTTTTACTGATGAAAATAGTGCATATCGTGCTTTGGAAGCAAATGGTAATGTGTATGAGGGTTACCACCTGAGAATTGAGTTAGCTAACACGGAGGCTGAAGAAAAGCAGAGAATTCAAAAGAAAAAATTGAATACTACAGTTAATATTACCAGTACTGATAGAAAAATTAGAAGTAGGACTGGTGAGGTGCGTAAAAATTTTGGAATCAAACCTGAGAGTAAGAAGATGAAAAACAGTTCTGATGATTATCAAAGGCGAACTGCATTAGCACGAAAGAAGAAAAGGATGAAATTTGCTGGACCATTCAAGAATATTGTGAAGATTGGTACGAGAACGAAAGGAAGATTTCAAGCAATGAAGATGAGGTTTCGTAGAAGTCTTGAAAATAAAACCTTATTATGTGAGTACGCGGACAGGAAAACGAAAATAATTAAAACGCCACAAGCTGTCAAAAAACGTATTTGTAAGAGGGTTGAAAAAAAAACGACAAAAAAAACTCAGCGCGTACATAAATAATGGTAATATGACCGGGGAAAGTTGTCGAACGGGATGGGAAGATCCACTTTCAACACACCGTAAAAGAGAGAGAGAGAGAGAGAGAGAGAGAGAGAGAGAGAGAGAGGTCATAAATTCTTTAGGTGTCAACGGCCGACTGCAGGGTAAGTGTTACTATTTACCAACAAAATGTGTTGTAACGGCACTGACTTAAAACGTACAACTATGTCTCCACAAATAGGAAATTAAAAGTAATTAAATGTAACGGATTAAAGAAAACAATCTTCAGAATGTCCGAAAATTTAATAATTAAGTTAGATAATATTGGGTGAAATACCTTAGATAAAATTGGTTGTGTAAAAATACATTAACCGAAGAAGATAAATAGATAGGAATATAATAAGAATAAAATAAAGTAAAGGGTAAATGAAAACCAATGCCAGTAAAATGAAACGGCATAGAGAAGAATGTAAAGGAAAGGAGAACCGAGTCCTGACGTTTACTATCCTGATATGATCGCGAAAAAGATATCATTCAGATCCTTAGTTGACGCCAGTGAAAAGTTATGAATTATAAAGCAATTGTAAGACGCAATAGAGTATTAAATAAATTGTAATAATTTTAACATTAATTAAACTAAAATGATAATCGTATAATTGTATAAACTATGAAGTAAAATACTAACAAATGTAGTAGTACTTATAATCTTCAAGATAACGAAATGTGAACTGAAAATGTTAGCGATAATTATGTTAACATAAGTACATAGACAATATATATATATATATATATATATATATATATATATATGTTAAACGAATGCAAGTGTAAGGACAATTAATATGGTTAGAATAAGATTGTTTAATATATGTGTTTAATATAACAATTGAATGAGAATAATCAATAAAATTAGAATAGTGATATATACATATATATGTGATGCAAGACTCTTAAAATTCAATTAAATAATGAAATGATTGAAAAGTTACAATAAGTAAAAGTTACATTTATTTATATTTTACCCTGAGATAAAGAGCATAAAAATAAAAGTTAAATTGACGCACACAACGTCGGGCATATTAAATAGTTATAAAAAGTGATTGGTTTGTTACAGATTATAAGATCACAGCGTCCGTTTGTTATTGTTAATACGTTTTGTTTTGAGCATTTCAATAACTGTTCATTTTAGTATTTTTCTTAAATGGATGGTTATGTAACTTAAACAATGGCATTCAGTCAATATTTCTCTTATTTACCAGTATCTTAAAAGGCATTTTTTGTTTTAAATTGTTTCATCAAAACTCATGGCGAATATCTGAATAATATTTTTATAGTAACTGAAATAAAACTGAATATTGCCTAATTCTGCACTAAACAGAACGAGGACAGTACAATAATCGAACGCAAGTCAACGAACGTTGGATTAACAACGAACAGTTTACTCGTAACAGTTCAACAAACGTTGCAATGAAAACGAACCGTTTACTCCAAACAGTTCAATAAAAACAGTTTACGCCAAACAGCTCAACGAAAGTTCCACTGAAAACGAACTGTTTATTCCGAACAGAGAACTGTACTAGAACAGTTGCGTTGTCAACTAAAACGGACTGTTCGTTTTTAAAACGGAGAACAGTTCGTTCGTTTTTATTTCAAGAAACTCTTTTTTCAAACAGGTGTGCGTTTTTGTTCCCAGCACTACCCGTCGCACATCTAAGGGCGCAACTGGTCACATCAGACGTCACGCGTAGAGGTGGGCCGATATACCTGTAATAGGTATTTTGGAACGATATTTTTGTGGAACGGATGTAACAGTGACTGAAAAGTTGAAATATCTGTTATTCGCGGCGACGCTGTTCCGAGTCGAGGCACACCCCCTACGCACCTACACAGACACACACACACACACAAAAAGTACGCAAGACACGTAAACGAATATGCCAAGGCCAAATACTAGGCGTACAAAAATATCGCTGGAACGCAAGGAACAGCCAGTAACGCGTATTTAAAATACTAGGCATTTCAAATACTAGTGGTATCACCGATACACAAGGAACACCGCGTTCCAGAGTAACAGTAGTATTTTAGTAACACCTAATATTTTAGGAGCACCTAGTATTTTAGGAACAGGTATATCAAGCATATTTCGAGTAGGAACTATAATAGTACGAGCCACTTTTTCGTCCTGTATACTTCATTCTGCGCAAAGAGCGGAGCTGTTTTTAATAAAGGAAAAAATTCATCCTGATGTTACATTTATTCTCGTGTGATATGCAGATATATAATACAGATTATATGCTAATAAATTATATATTATACTAGTCACCAACTTGTAACTAAAATCGGTTGGTAAAACTTTGTTTTTACTCAAAAAAACTTTATGTTCCGAGTCGTTAGTGAAATAGTTGTATTTAATTATATTGAGTTATAACCTATAGAGTGGCTGATGTTGATAAGCTATATTATACTTTTTATTAATGTGATTTTAACTTCACTACACATCTCACGTAAATGGATGAGATTGTTGTAATGGACATTTATGCACTTTATCTAGTCCTGTTCCTTAAATATCTGTAAAGCATTTAATTTACTTTTGTTGTTGCTTATTATTTATAAGTTTTTATTTATGTATTTATATTTATTTTATTACAATTTGTTTTTTTATTTTTATTTGTAAAATTTTGTTTATTCTCATTCACTCTTGTGGCTTACTGTTATGTTTTTATTATACGTTTCTGATGTTTTTTCACATTATTTTTTGTGGTATTAGGTGTAGGCCTACTCTAAATTATTTAATTGCCCCGAGTTTCGCAACTGATTTGTCTAACTCAATGTTAGTTTGTTTACTACTAGTGAAAACTTAAATCGGTATTCCCAAAGGGAGATAGGCCTATAAATTCTCTTGTTTCTTATTTTCATTTAAACTGTAATAGTTTAATAAAGTCACAGTGTAATGTAACACTGTTAATACTTTTAGTTTCAATTTATTTCTTATAACAAATTATATAGTATAGGTTATATAATATCTTCAAATAAATACACATCAAGTAGGTTTATTAATATATTAATAGGTTTATCTAGGTGAAAATAAACCTACTTGCAGTGTATTTATTTGAAGATATTACATAGGAGACCTGTAGGAAACTCAAAACGAGTTACTTACAAAGGATAATATAGGTTATATATATATAGTATATAATAACAGGTATTTGTACCTGTTATTTTTTGGAACGGTATTTTCATACCTAGTATTTTAAAATAACAGTTTAGCCCACCTCTACATAGGACCGATAGTGCTTGTTATGGAGTTGGCGAACAGAGGAGACAGACATATACTGTCTGGCCGCGACTGGATGATTGAAGCTGCTCTCCCCCACCACCCGGCCGCTTGTAAGCGAGGTAGGGTGAAATACTGTATATGTATAGTAGCCTCGCTGAATGTGTTTCCAGGCGGCATCAAAGAACAGTTAAATAGCCCAATTAGCGAAGGCACGCCCTGCTGCTGACAGCTGTGAACAAAGCTAGCCGCTTTTGAAACATCTCCAATGATGCCAAACGTACTCTGAACTTGAATGAAATGTGGACCAGTCTTTGCGCGACCATCGGAAGTGCCCGCTTGTCTGAATTTCGAGTCCGTTGCCAAAGAAACCACTGCTTTAGGAATTATTAATTTGTTACCTTCTTACAGCACATAGTATTTTACATAGTATATTTATATTTAAATATCACAGTAATACTGCTTTAATTTATTTATAGTTGTAATTTTCGGTTCCGTGTTTGTGTTCCGTGTTGTTCCGTGTTCACGTGTTTAAAATGTGGAGACCTTGGGAGAGAGGACAACCATATCCTCAGCACGCTGATAATGAAGAAGGGAGTCATCGTCATAGTGATAGTGAAGAAATCGTTGTTGATGTAGTTAGCAACAGTGATAGTGGTGATGTAAGTGACAATAATGGGGAGTTTTCGAACGACGGGGAAATCTCGGCCACTCCAGGCACTAGTAGGCTAATAAAAAATTCGATTAGAACAATTTCGAAACAGAGCCAAACTATAGTGAGTAACGTGCATGAATATGTTGTAAATAACAAAGTAGGTAAGGGTTCAATTACTGAAACAGCCAAAATTGTGAAATTAAGCCGCCCGACTGTTCGTAAAATTGTTTCTAGAGGTCCCGTGACTCCCAAGAAGCCAGGTAACAAAAGAGCGCGTTTTAATAAAATTGATAATTTTGTTTGCGACATTATCCGCCAAGAAATTTACAAATTTTACAAGAAAGGACAGCCACCCACAATTTCCGAACTACTCCAGCATCTTCAGAACATTTCAAGTTTTCCTTATAAAGAAACAATGCTAAGATCCCTTGTGAAGAAGCTCGGCTTTCAATTTCGGACACTTAATAAGAGGCGTGTTATAATGGAGTCATCAAGAATTGTGTCTTGGAGATACAAATACCTCCATAGACTACACCAACTGCGTTCACAGGGTTATGATGTTGTGTATATAGACGAAACTTGGTTCGATACACATGACACCGTGAAGAAGGGATGGGATGATGGAACATGTGGCTGCGCTATTAACGTCCCTGTATCTAGAGGGAAGCGCATCATGGTGCTACATGCTGGTGGAGCTGAGGGGTGGGCTCCTAATTGTCTTTATTTGTCTGCCAAAAATATTTCAGATGCTAAAGCTGACAGCCACGATGAGATGAATGCTACAGTGTTTGAGAATTGGTTTAAAAATTTGTTACTGCAAAATCTTTCAAAAGACAGGAAGTATGTCATAGTTTTAGACAATGCGAGTTACCATTCTAGACAACTTATCAAAATCCCAACTAAATCGTCAAACAAGTCCGAAATTATTGAATTTATGAAGAAATTTGATTTACCAGTACCGGACCCAGTCCCCATTAAATTAATCTTGCTCGAAAGAATAAAAGCGGCGAATATAAACAAAATGTACGCAGTTGATGAGATGGCTCGAAAGGCAGGTCATGAAGTGTTACGACTTCCCCCTTATTACTGCATATTAAATTCAATCGAATTAGTCTGGGCACGGTTAAAGTCTAACGTCAGGAAGACCAACATAACTCCTCAGTTAAGTGCAAGTGTCTGTGAAGCCCTACGGAACTGTACTGAGAACATAGATGCCGAATACTGGAGGAAATGTGTGGAAAAAACTATGAAGGTAGAACGGGGATATTATGCAGACCTGTGGGAAGAAGAAGACCGCCTCATCATTCATGTTGCAGACGACAACCACCGCGACGACCACCACGATGACTCAGACCGCGACTCCAACTAAACGGTGAGTAGTTTACTCCCAGGCTATGTATTAATTATTTGCGATTTTGTCTTTTTTACTCAGGTTTATTAATTTCTGATATTATTATTATTATTATAGCCTTCTGATATTGCAGGGATTTGCTTAACCCAAAGCTTTGTGATATTTTAATAATGAAAATCATTTTGAAAGTTATGTCGAAAAGGTATAGACCTATATTTTGTAGGTTTTGTTGTATTTTTATTCTTTATAGATAATGTAAACGTCAGGTTTACTTACTTAAAAATGAAACTTCTGAGAAGTCCTGAGTTGTATTATTATTATTATTGTTATTATTATTACTACATGAATTAATCATACGTATAATAATAATAACATTGAAGAGGAGAATCAAGAATCATTTCACGCTAAGTTTCACTATAGGTGGGAGAAGAACTTGACAACATTGTCAGCTTGTTTTGAGTGACACTAGGGACAAGACCATCTGGTTTCCTTTGAGTGAGAATCAAAGCGTTCCGCCTGGAAACGCCGTTTGATTTACCCCCACTTAGCCTACCGTAGTGCTTCTCCCACCTTACACAATGCTCGATCTTCGAATCGTGGCGACAGTAGCCAGGTGTTATCGCGTCTAATGTTGCATAGATAAGCTCGGTGCTCAGAATACGGATTTATCAGTCTCGGCGCACAGAGCACAATTTCAGCGTTGGCGCTCAGAGCAGGGGCGCTCTGAGCACGCTACCCTTTTCCATTGTGTTATGTGGAAACGGTACGCTGTAGCTAAATATCTCATTAAAAAGTGTTATTAAAATAATAAAAATCTAGTACACATCCTTTCCCCACTATTTATTCTTATAGTTCGTCTTAACAAATAATTTAAACTGATAATACAGTCATACTCATACTAGAATATCGCAGATAAAGAAGCACGCACACCTAGAATAAAATTTAGTATTATATAGTCCACACATTTGTGGAAAAATCAGAGCCCCCCTTGTTCGGCCAGTAAAGTTTTGAACTTCCTTTATACATTAATTAAATAGGACTGGAAGATTGAACAAAGTACTTGTTTATTTGGTATATATCTGTGTGGTGTATATGTGTTCGCTCGGGAGCGTGATCAGAGCGCCCGTGCTCTGAGCGCCAACGATGAAATCGTGCTCTGAGCGTCGATATTGATAAGCCCGTGTTCTGTGCGCCAACCTTATCGGCGCATCATTAGACGCGGTAACACGTGGCTGCATATCTGTCTGCCCGTTGTTCTTTAACTCCGTAGCCAACATTAGCGGTCCTATGAAAATTTGTACAATTAATTGCTAAAAGACATTGCCGCTCCACTAGTAAGCTCCCGCAGCTACAGACCCCTCTAACCGTTTTGAACGACATACATTTATTATTAAGTTAGTTAAAATTCAATATTAGACAAGTTCTTATATTATACTAAAATTTCCGAACTTCTGCATTGGATTTTTAGTTTTAGTTAAATTTGTAATCATAATTTTTTAAATGATAAATAATTTAGTCATATATTTTCAGTTTATGTATGTTTACATAGATACCTGTAGGTCTGTATCCAACGTTATTCACAGATACTTATAACTGATAACAAAATCTGAGGTTTTTTTGAGACATAGTTCACAAACGTTTTGAAAGTGATCCAAAATGAGTGTTGAAACATGCTAATTCTGTCAAATTACTACACACACAAAATACAGAGACTACAGATACAGATTTTATATTCTAACTAAAATTCCTCATAACTTTAACACCAAATTAACTTTTATATTTTTTTTAAACTTTGGGTTCTGTTTTCGGTCCTTGGTGCTTCTAAAATTAGCTTTTTGTTTTCATGTACCCTTGACACATGACTCTTGTGTGTGTGTGTGTGTGTGTGTGTGTGTGTGTGTGTGTGTGTGTGTGTGTGTTTTATGTCATTTAGACTGTAAGAGTGAGAGTGAGAGAAAGGGGGAGAGTAATGGAGGGAGTGTGAGAGTGCTGGAGTGCAAGAGAGAGAGAGAGAGAGAGAGAGAGAGACAGAGAGCATGCGAGTGAGAGGGAGGAAGAGTGTGAATGTCGACGTCTACTTAATTTAACAAGAGACTATATTACTCTGTATAGACGATGTACTTGGTAAATATTATTTTACAACAATATAAATAATAAGTAATAACCATTATCACATGATTCATTTGTTTACCATAATTTTGCGTTTGTAATATCAGTAGTTCTGTTATTTTGTACATAATTTTCTAATTTATGGATAAGTGTGTTCAGTGCCAATAGTAATAGGCTAATAACTTTTAATAATATACTACAACGATACATAACATAAATTTGATATACTGTAATTTATGTGGCCCCACGTTCTTTGGGACCCAAAATTATACAACGATACCTTTTGTATATGCAGGTTGTAAATAATTATAACAATACCAGGTGTAACTATAATAAGAGTTTTTTTTTTTTAATTATATTGTTTACTCTTAGGCTGGCATTTGTTTAGTATTCAAAATTTAAATTATTCTTTTCTACAAAATGCAAATATCAAATCATTTCAATTATTTTACTTTAAAAAAAAATATACTATCTCAAAATTAAACTCTCTTTTTTTTATATTTATCTATATGCGATCGCTCATTCTTACGACTAAAACGTTTACATAAGACTCTATTACATTCTTTCTAATTATAAACTTTTTTGTTTTAATTCATTGTCTCATTATATAGTCTTTATGAGCTCTTTAAAAAAACTCATTTATAAATGCATTATGCATGTCACCTCGAGTTTTGATGACCTTACGACTTATTGACGGGGTCCAGCGTTGTCCAGAGTTGGGTTTCCGTTACTCCTGGCTTGGCGTGGTCACGGATATGTCCAGAGTCCAACGTCGTTCTCCAGCAGTGTGTGGTCCGTCCCAGAGAATTACTATCTGCTGCGAGGTGGATCTCGTTCGGCTGTTATGCGTCTAAAAGGCATCTCCTAACGTCTAGCATCTCGCGTCGCTCTTTGCAGCTTCTCTGTTGATACTCTTGCTGACTTAAACGGTCCCGGTACTCTACGTTTCCCGAAATAGTGTAAACATAATTACTGAACGTCTTTATTCGTTCGTAGATGAGACTTATAATAAAATAAAACTGTTCTGCCGACGGACAGCGTGTCCTACTGCAACTGTGTCTTGAAATAAAGAGAAGGGTTTCCAGTCGAACCCTTAATTTATACCCTCTCGAGATTCCGCACCTGTTGGTTCCGAAATTATCCTGTCGAGACCTGCAGATCACACGATAGCCCCCACTCCCGAACCTTTTCATATATTTGCAATTTTCTGCAAACTGCAATGTTTTGTAAGGAATTGAGATAGCACAAATCATAGCTAATTTGATTAAGAACTCATTTTATTAATTTGAGCGTCTTAGTGTAATTTGCGTATTTTTGGCACATTTATTTCGCACTGAATTCGCGTAGTGTGTCCTATTAACGTCATTTTCTTACTGTGGATAACTATAAAATTTACACACACTTTGGTGCCTTTTGTTTGTTTATACATTAATTAGTTTTCACACAGTGAATTAAAATAATTATTTTAGTAATTAATTGGGGAGGGTTGCTGGGATTACTGCCTGTACATGCATCACTAACACACACAAGATACACGCGTAACACACATACAATCGAGCAGGTGTTCCTTGCCTGTTGGAACAGGTTAATTTCTCCCCTAGTATAACAATGAAACATTTTTACAATCCCAGACATGTCCATTTACCCTAAACTTATAATAATTTTACTAATTTTACATTTATTTAAATCAATGCTCAATACAGCATATGGCTGTATCGTTGCAATACATTATTGAACATCTTACAATCTGCATTCAGCTATAACATATTTTTAGACAAATATTGCTAGTTGCACCAATTCCAATAAACATTCAATGATTACGGGATCTATAATTATTTACAAACGTAATTAAGGTATTATTATATTATCAATAATTTAAATAAATTGTAATACTGTATTAATTAGGTTTTTGGAATATTGTAATTATGTCTATATATATATATATAAGTAAAATAATGTGTAGGAAATGTTATTGTTTTGTCGATTAAAACAAAACTGTGTCATCCACCCCCCCCCACACACACACACATTCGCTCCATTATTGATCTGGTTAAATCTTTGATATTTCTCTATTGTCCGAACACAGGTCCTAATGATGACAATAAATATTGCCAAAATATATATTGTATATTTCAGTACAGGGTGAAACGTTCAAATGAGTATATTACGTTCTGAGTGTGTACATCAGCGGGTCAAGGGTACATGAAAACAAAAAGCTAATTTTAGAAGCACCAAGGGCCGAAAATATAACTCAAAGTTTCAAAAAAATTATAAAAGTTGATTTGGGGTTAAAGTTATGAGGAATTATAGTTAAAATACAATATCTGTATCTGTAGTCTCTGTATTTTGTATATGTAGTAGTAATTGACAGAATTAGCATGTCCAACATTCATTTTGGATCGATTTCAAAACGTTTGTGAACAATGTCTCAAAAAACCTCATATTTTATCAGTTATAAGTATCTGTGAATAACGTTAGATGTAGACCTACATCTATGGGAGCATACATAAACTGAAAATCTATGACTAAATTATTTATCATTTAGGTATTATGGTTACAAATTTAACTAAAAATCCAATGCAGAAGTTCGGAAATTTTAGTATTTATTTTACGATTGTCCGCTTTAAATTGTTATGTTACTAAAAAAAATAGTAGCGTAGTTGGGTTTTCATAATTTTTCTGATAATATAAGAACTTGTCTAATATTGAATTTTAACTAACTTAATAATAAATGTATGTCGTTCAAAACGGTTAGAGGGGTCTGTAGCTGCGGGAGCTTACTAGTGGAGCGGCAATGTCTTGTAGCAATTAATTGTACAAATTTTCATAGGACCGCTAATGTTGGCTACGGAGTTAAAGAACAACGGGCAGACAGATATGCAGCCACGTGTTACCGCGTCTAACGATGCGCTGATAAGGTCGGCGCACAGAACACGGGCTTATCAGTATCGGCGCTCAGTTTTTCCAAGGGCTTCTTCAAGCTCGTCCATTGTTATTAAGTCTCCCTCATAGGTAACCGAGTTGTTGCTCGGCTTTCAAATTCTCATTAGACCAGAGAGCTTTGTAATGATCTATCCATTTATGTTCGGGAATGATATTTATATATCCTGTACCATTTTCATTTTTATTCATCCCTTTTAGCATTTTGTAGGCTACAAGTTGTCTTCCATGATTCATCATGTACCTGTTTCACTAAACCCTTAGCTCTGTTTCTTTTTTCTTTATGGATGCCTCTAGCTTCATCTGTATTTAGTAGTAGATATATGTGGTATGCCCTTTTCTTCTCTTCTATCGCTCTAGCAACTTCATCGTTCCAGAATCTAAGATGCTTCTACTCCGTATCTTCTTCTTTTTACCTATTGCCTCTTCTGCTGATTCTTCTAAATAACCTCTTATATTCCTCCATTCACTTTCTATGTTCTTGTCTGATTCCACTTGGTGTAACTGCTGATTTAAACAAGTTTGATAAACGGTTTTAATACAGTCATCCTACAGTAGGTATTTTCGACTTAATACGAGGTTTTTTTGTCTTCTATTGACCAATATGACAACCTTAGCAATAAGGAGATAATGATCTGAGGTAATAATACTGACCGCACCTCTGTACACATGGATATCTTGAATTTTCTGGCTAATCTTCTTATTTACCAGAACGTAATCAATTATACTCTTACTCCCTCTAGCGCTCCAAGTATACTTATTAATATCTTTTTTCCTAAAAAATTATTAGTGATTTTCAGATCATTGCTAGCAGTAAATCTTATGAGGGAGTCTCCATTACTATTTCTATGTTGTTCTCTAAATACTCTTACTGCCCCTGACACTGCATTATTATAAAACCCGAGCATTAAAAGCCCCACTTACAATGAGGTAGTCTGTTCTATTCCACTTATAAATTTGTTTTTGTAATTTTTCATAGAATTCCTCAGTTTCTTCTTTCCGTCCCTCGTCAACCCTCGTCTAGCGCATAAACTCTTACAACTGTTAGATGGTTGCAGCAGGTCTTGAATTGTACAGTTAGTATTCTCTCGGTGACATATGTATAGCTTTTTCAACTCTCGACTTCCATTTTTGATCTATTAATATTGCTACTTCACTGCCTGCCCTTGTTTGTTGGTGAACTCCACTATAGATCATCGTGAATCCATCAAGATCTTTAGTTCCTCTTAATTTCTTCATAGTTTCTGAATTTATGGCAATATTAATATTTATTTCTTTTAATTTCCTGCACAATTCTTCTTCTTTTTTAATAATACTCCGTACATTCCATGTCACCAATTTCAATCTTTCATTTATTCCAAATTGCTTGTCTTTTTGGACTGCAGTCGTTTACCATCATTTCCGTCCGGCTGTGTTCTTTGAAAGTTGTGAGTAAATTAAATTAATTCCCCAATTATAGTGTACCAGTCTATAGATGGGTAAGTCGTGTGGAGGGGCTGGCCATGACTCCCGGTAATTTTTATTCAGGGTTGTCTTCCTGAATAAAATTTTACATAATTTTATTGAAAATGTCGTTTGGAATTGTTTAATTTGATACGAAAATTACCCTAAGCATGAAAACGCTACATAGGCTTATATTTCATACTGGGACAGCACGCCTCCCCTCAGCTGACTACCAAAATACTAGCACCAGGACCCGATAGATAAACATATATTTATCTAGAATCGTGCATCTAGCATCGAGCCTGATAGACGACAGTTAACAGTGAGAATTGTTTTCAAACGACATGAGAGCACTAACGGTTACGTTAGTTATAGATAAAAATTGTTTTCTTCGGACAAAGGGAGTTCATAGAATAAACTAACAGAAAACAATGATTTATTAATGATTTTTAAGCTCCGTCCTTGCAGCTCCATTGTTGCCATGTTTCTGTATGTCACTTAACTATAGGCATATTTTGACAGCACGACGACGACAATACGACGATTCGGCTCCATGGAGGTGGTAAGTTGCATTTGTTCACGTGGATTGAATGCGTTCACGGGACAATGAGATTGGTGCACGCAAGCAGTGTTATAGTTCAAAGAACCCATTTTACATCAAAGCCTTCCGAATGTTAAACGTTTCGCTGAGGCAACTACAGTATAAGATAGACGCAGCTTGCTTCACCACTCAATTACTGTTTGCCTCATACTGTTTGGAAAGAACAGTACAAAGCTGACTTACTTTTATTTTTGTTATTATTTATCTCCGTCTCATTAAAAACACATGATCATGATAATACCGAAACCAAAATTATCACACTTCAGTACAAGAACAACGTACTTCAATTTTTTGAAACCTACGCCAAATTCAATCTTTTCCCGGAGGAGCTCTGCTTTCAAACCGGTTCTGCAGTTAGTTGATTCTGGGACCTCCATCTTGGACTTTTCAGTTAATACGAAGAAGGCCATAGAGCTACTGAGCCTGCATAAAACATGGCATTTTGTTACTGAATATTTAGTTTTTTAACAAATTAAATTAATAAAACTTGAAAGTTTTGTTTAATAAAAAAGAAGTATTCCATTCAGTGGCGTAGCCAGATATTTTCCAAGGGGTTATTGGCAAAGATTTTTCCATGTGGGGTTGTAGATAAGGATTTTTCCGTGGTGGTGGGTTATTGACAGAGAGGTGTTGGTGGTAACTATACAATGGGTTCGCCAGTTGAAGCCTACTCTGTACGATATGTCGCTAGCGAGGAGCTGGTACTGCCTCTCTGTAGGTTTTATCTTTAAAACCTTATCGACTACTTACCTAATGTGGGGGGGGGGTTATAACCTCCGTACACCTCGGCTATGCCGCAGATTGCATTGTTTATCTGTACATATATCGTAATGGCCGTAATGGTAACACAATCCGAGGTTAGAACAACATGTACGTCATTTCAAGATGACTCATCACTTACACGAATTCAATTCACAGGAAATGCTGACAGTACCGGAGCACATAGGTAATGACTGAATCTTGTTAGATCATCAAAATACTAAGCTGTATTTATGTGTTTTGCACATACCGTTCTTATACAAGGTCCACACTTACAAAAGCTATTTTTTATTGTTGTTAATATTAAACACAAAATATCTTTAACACAATTGTGTAGACTTGGGTTGTATGCTCATATTTTTGTTGAAATATTTGTAGTAGAATAGACCTAATAGTCTGCTTCTCCTTCTTTTGTCTTTGTCACTACAATACTAAAATGCTTGCGGGCCAATTGCTTCTCAAATCCCACTACATTATTTAGCCGTCCCTTCCTTGACTTCCCGAAGACTTCCTTTACTTCTGAGCCATTTCGACGCACTTTCCCCAGCTATCCTATTTGCCGACATTTTATGGATTTCACGATGTCGGCATTGTCAATTAATGCATTTACGCATTCACATAAAGACAAGTCTCTAATGCATTAATGCAAGTCTTCCGAATCTTCGAACTTTCTAGATCGCCTACTATTCAATGATCGATCAAAGCATTTTTTCGGTATCCTAAATAATATATTAAAATAAAAAATAAAATGTAATATAATTATTGTTTTTACAAATTATTTACAAATTCGTATTTCATTATAATATTGTTTTCTTTCTATTTTAATATGAGTAAACGCGATGAATTTTTTACAGTTTTGTAATTTAAAACGCCAGAAGTTGGTCTGAGATCACATAATATTGTGTAATGTGTTATAATCGTTTACAGCTAACGGGTTTGGTATACTATATAATGATCATCATCCCAATGCCAGTTCTGCCATGTCAAGAATTATACTTGAAAGACTGACATGAGGAGTGCAAATTTCAGTGATATAACATGCTTGTAACACAATACTGGAAAATATATGGTGATGTAAAAGAAGCAAAAACGTTAAAATAAAATGTTTTCTTTATTAAATAAAAAATTAAGATAAAAATACGTAGTTGATATTTTTTGTTTACATGATATAGCATACTTATAAATTCGGTCTGAGTTGACGAAGGTTATGTACAGGTGAACTTATAACTTTTATAAGTTCAGTTTTATTTGATCCTGAATAATTTATAATTAAAACTTTTTTTGATCCGATTATTGGCAGTGGAGATATTTTGAGAAAACCAGGGAAAAACACGATTTTCCAACTAAAATTGTTAATAAAAATATGTTTTCGATCGATCTGGTGTTCTAAAACTTGAGGATATGTATACTTTCATGTCCTGAACCGCTTAGTATACTTTCAGGTCATAAGATAAAACCGCTTTAAACAGTTCCCGAAGGAAGTATAATTTGCTTCCATTATTTCTAGTTAGCATTTTCCGGGATGATTTGTAGTTATGCCTGATATCGGGACTTACCATATTCATTTTGGCCAACTCATTACACGGAAAAAAGTTTACCTCAAATTTTCGGTGAACCGTTCACGGCAAAATGCTGGGAACGCTTCACCGAAATCTGAGGTAGGCCTATTCTTTCCGTGTATTAACGTACGAAGAGTAAACTTCAGCAGACCATGGACCACGGCTACTATGTTTGCATATAAATTAAGCACTATTTTTGCTTTAAAACAAAATATTTTAAAGTCTAAATCCAGGACTTTTTAACGTTTTTTCGGGACACTGGGGCACAGGTCCGAAATCCGGGACCGCCCAGAAAAAACGGGACGTATGGTCACCGTAACTTTATGTCATATAAACTATTAGCCTGTTCGCCCAGTGTTTTGAATGGTAAGGTTAACTTTTAAACGCTATTAATGTTTATATAACCACAATTGGTATTGTCATTAGATAGTTTTATTTTAACTGTTTATATGAACAATTAGAGAGACTTATCTCTATCTATCAGACATAGATAAGCTAGCATTTTAATGACAATATTTGTTGTGCAGCATAACTACAGCAGTCAAGATATAATAATTGCATACAATTCAAAAAGTAATAACGGGATTCTTAGATATAGACTACATTCCAAACCTTCTTGAGTTTTAAGCATCTTTTAAGTTTAGACCGTTTTAATTACTTACTTGATTATTGTGAGTAGCAAAGGATTACCCGATTTGAAAAAATGATACAAGATTGACACAATTTACGTAAGCATTGTATGCCAGTAAATTTGAACGAAATAAGTAGGGTAATTGTTAATTACATTATAAAATAAGATTTTTGTACACTAAAAATTTTATATTCTGAATTCATAAAAAAAGGAAAACAACAATGAAGAAAGAGGTAATATACATTTTCACATTATTGAGAAGACGTTCAGTATCCCATAGTAATGGTAAATTAATATTTTACGAGCCGTATAGCTACCTGATATCAGTTTCTTAGCAAACTATAGATAAACTTAAGGTTAGCATGTGTATGTGCTCGTCTATTACCAGCTACTGTGATGCGACATAAATTTTTGTCTCTCAGCGAAACAAACTTACACACAAAATATGGCTCAGAATATTTTGTTTGTGTTAATCAATTCACTCGTAGTTGAAGTATCGTGGTCATGTAGAAATTTATTTCTAAGGACGCTTACAAAAAAAAATAATAATAATAAAAAAAAGATTTAGTGAGGCTAAATGCTCATCCATCTCTTAACAAAATTTCTGTAGATACAAGGAATCAAGTACAATGATTGGACAAAAATTACCTACCTTAGAAGAAATATACAATGGAACACAGTATTACGGTTTTTAGCCGAGTGAGAAATTATGAAGTTTCAACCACCAAAACAAAACACTCTCTCCTTATGCCCAATGTAGTGGCTCTCACGTGCCAAGTGAAGCGTCACATCCTTGAGTATTACTCTCTCGCTTAGGAGGATGACAGTCGGAATCAAAGCAACTGTTATCAGTGGTAATTAATTATTTTATCTCGCATCAGTGCAGTTACGTTGTTGATAGTTTCTGCGCACGAACGGGTCAGTTCTGATGAAGACAATAAGCTGCGGTTGATGAATACTAACTGTGGCAACGTGGACACAAAACAATAATCTGATCTTTCTAATGGTGCAATGTGATTGGTACACATAGGGAAGTGCAACGCAATTAAGAATACATTATCATATCAAAGGCTTCCGAATGTTAATCTTCTGGCTGTTTTAGTAATAAAAAACCTGGATAACTACACAACGGCTCGGTGGCCGCAGACCTCAGCTCTCTTAAGACAGTGACAGAGAGTAAACATTCAAATCTTCTTTTTCTTTTCGAATTTATACGAGGAGCAGTCAAATAGTTATTCGCACTAGCACAAAAAAGCATATGAAATATTTTTAGATATTCTTTTTTTTATCTCAAAGTAGAATAAATATAATCTAAAAGTATATTGAATGAAAACCTACTTTTCTACAAAACGCCAACTTTTTAAAACATTCGCTGTTTTTTTAAAAGATTTTAACAACTCGTAAACACGAGTTTTTCGGTGCCATTGCCGAAGACGCATTCGAACAACATATTTAACTTGTAGTACGAGGGTAGGTCAAAATGTAAAGGCAAATTTTTAAAAAGGAACTTTTTATTGTGAAAACAAGATGACAAGTAACATCATTTCTCTACATAATCTCCCTCAACTTCTATGCACTTGGTCCATCTCTTGACAAGCTTCGTAATTCCGTCCTGGAAGAAGATTTGTGGCATCGTGCACAGCCACTCGCGCACCGCCTCCACAACCTCGTCATCCGACGAAAACTTGGATTCACGCAGGTGCTCCTTCATCGGACCAAAAAGGTGAAAATCACTTGGAGCTAGGTCAGGACTGTACGGCGGATGCTCCAGCAGCTCAAAACCAAGATCTTGAATGCACTGGATCGTTTTCCCCGCAATATAAGGACGGGCATTGTTCTGAAGCTAAAGCACACCTTTTGAAAGTTTTCCTCGCCTCTTTGTTTTGATTTTGGGTTTCAGATCTCGCAGTAGCTCACAGTAGCTGTCACTATTCACTGTTTGACCTATAGGAGTGTAATGAATTAGAAGTGGACCTTTCATATCCCAAAACACTGTCATCATCAACTTTCCTGCTGAAACTTGTCTTTTGAACTTTTTTGCTGTAGGCGAGGATGGATGTTTCTACACCATACTCTGCCGCTTACTCTGTGGTTCGAAGTGATGGAACCACGTCTCATCAACAGTTACTATGCGACTGAGAAACTCTTCTCCTTCCTCTTCTAAACGCCTTAAATGTGATTTCGAAATTTCCAAATGTTTCTGTTTGTGCTGGTTTGTCAGTCGATGTGGTACCCAACGAGCACACACTTTGCGATAATTTAGTGATTCGTGGATGATTGCAACTGCTGAACCGTGGCTAATGTTCAACGCATGCGCAATATCATCAATTTTGACACGACGATCATCGTGAATCATTCGCTCAACTGTCTCGATGTTCTTGTCCGTCTTCGAAGTGGATGGCCTACCTGAACGCTCTTCATCGCAGATAGATACACGACCATTTTTAAAGCGATTTATCCACTCATAAATTTTGCGTTCACTAAGAAAGCTCTCCCCGTACTGCTGCTGCATTCTGCGCGAATAATCTCCGCAGGTTTAATCCCTTCAGAGTGCAGAAAACGTACCACTCCCCTCATTTCTTCCTTGGTGCACACGGACAACGGGGCACTCGTAATAAAATGCCCTGAAATCACTACGAATGGAGCTGAGCACTGAAACAACACAGCTAAAGAACAAACAAACTTTGAGGTTATGATATGTCATTGTTCAGTCAGTGCTGCCATCCATTGCAGCAGGGAAAATAAAATTTGCCTTTACTTTTTGATTTACCCTGTATTTACATTAATTAGTTTCTATGGAAATATTTCATTTCGAAAATGATTTAGATATAAATCTTAGAACATGGAAGCCATGTATGGTTCTCCATACCGATATTTTCACTTCATTTTCGAAATTGGCACTGGTTAATCACCTTCGCTCTCTGGTTTACGGTTTTGTGTTCCGTTTTCAAGTACGTATCTCATCATCTTTATCTTTTTTTGGTCGTCCTTCAATCCTTCCCTTTTTGCTTTGTCTTTAAGAGCGTGTTTAGGTAGTATTCGTTAACCAACTTTTGTAAATGCTCTATACTGTTACGTAATGTAGGAAAAGTGTTGTGTCATTACGGAACGTTCTGGTACATTGGAGAACAATTCCGCAGCTTTAATGCATACGTGACACTTGACATGTGAGGCAGCATTACGTAATACGGCACGTCTCGTGCGTTCTGGAAGCATCTTCTCAGTTAACCCAGCGGTGCTTCTGCGGTGATTCTGCGAAGGTCGCGTTGATGTGTCCTCTAGATTTTTCGATGGCTTGTTAAGGACGCATGTTATGGAACACAGTAGACTATAAATAGCCCATACTTGCTGCTTAGTTTTCAGTTTATTGTCGGGCGATTACAAGTGATTATCTGCGATATTACTGTGTGCGTTCAAGTGGTTATTAGTGAAGTAATTAATAATCGGGAGGGATAATTGTAATACAATTGTGTTTAATTTTAGTGGACATTTTATTTCGTGTGAACACTTTTTATTTGATTTGTTGTAAGAGACTGTGTTGTTAATTACGAACTGTTTAACTGTGAAAATTAAAGCTGGTGATTAGTGACTTAATGGGTGTCATGATTTTGTTTCCACTGTACCTACGACGATCGAGTAGACCGTCGTAACAGTGGTGTCAGAACTGGGATAGAACGGTTATCAATGGAAACAGTGGACACTTTGTACAAGACGAGTGTAATTCGTAATTAATCTAAAAAAACAATGGATGCCAGTCAGATGATGGAAAATTTACAGGCGCTGCTGTTACAGACGGAGAAACGATAGGATGAAAAACGCAGACAGGAGACGGAAGAAGGGGAAAAACGACAGAATGAAAAACGTAAGCAGGAAGCAGATGACATCAAAGCGTTAATTCAAGAGCAAAAGCAGATGCAAGAACATACTACAGCAGAATTGGGTCTCCTACGTGGTGACGTATGTGAATTAAGAAGTGAGCTTAATAATCAGATTACCAGAATATCTGACGTAGAAGAATCCATGTCAAATAAAATAGCTGAAGTAGAAAAATCTGTCTTGAGTGTTAAAGAAGCTATGTCAACAAAAATATCTGCAGTAGAAAACTCAATGGCGAATATAAAAGAGCAAATTAAAAATGAAGTTGAACAATTCATCAAAATACAACCAAAACAAATTTCTGAACAGACTGTACCAATGATAAAGACAGAAAAAGATACAGAAAATAATTCAGTAGAGAAAGTCACTATGCCTGCAGGAGGGACAGTACATGTTAAAGCTCCAACCTTTGACGGAAGCAGTCACTGGGCAACGTACCTCCGCCAATTTGAAGCTGCTGCATGCGCAAATAATTGGACAGAGAAACACAAGGCAGTCTCACTCGTTCTCGCATTAAAAGGACCAGCGGAAGAACTACTACAGAAAGTGCCACCTGACAGCCAGAACACCTATGCCGAATTGATAAAAGCTCTAGAATTACGGTGTGGTGATAAACATTTGCGGGATGCGTACTGCACCCAGTTGAGAGCAAGGCGACAACATTCCGGAGAGAGCCTTCAAGAGTTTGAAGCAAGTATCGACAGACTAGTTAGACTGGCCTATCCTGAAGTGCCAGAAGATTTACGAACGAGTTTTGCGATGCAGACATTTACTGCCGGTGTCCGAGATAACGAACTACAGCAAGTTTTACGAATGGCAAGACACCAGAACAGTGGGGACGCCCTGGTACATGCTTTGCAATTTGAGGCCGTCAAATCAGCGTCTGGTTGGACAAGTCATAAAGTGCGCGCGCTAAAAGATCGCGACGGCACAGACGATGAGGAAGAAGAACAAGGAACAGAGACTCGACGGTCGGCGCCACAGAATAAAATAAGAAACGATGGAAGACCGAAGTGTTATAGATGTGGGAAACCTGGACAGCTACAACGAGATTGTCTGATTAGAATTCAGCAGCAGGGAAACGAGCAATAGTCGGTACAACGGGGCGTGTGCTGACTAACTGGAGGAACGAAGCCCCTAGACAATACGCAATTTCTACACTTCAGAAAAACAGCGAGAGCTTGGTGGTTACCGGATTCGTTCAAGAAAGACCAACCTCGATTACAGGTGACACAGGCGCAACAGTTTCCATTGTGCGGCCCGACGTGGTGAAAGATCTCAGGCCAATCTGGTGCTCTTGCAGCTTGCGAGCAGCTACTGGACGGCCTGTAAAAGTGTTTGGAAAAGTGGAGATACACCTACGCCTCGGTCGACTTGAGTTTAGTCATCAAGTACTTGTTGCAGACATTGTGGATGAAGCAATTCTTGGTGTGGACGTTATAAACGCATACGGATTTATAGTCAACTTCAAAAACAATGTCTTAAGAATCGGAGGCGAAGAGGTAATGCTATCAACAATGACGACAGCAGAAAAATCGATGGAGGTCGTAAACGAAGTGGCCATAACTATTCCGCCAAACTCCGAAACGATCATCATGGTTAGAACCGAGGTAGATACTAGGGGCAACCAGTGCTCTATATTCGAACCCCAGGTAGTCAGCACACCGGGCATACTAATTGCCAGAAGTTTAGTAAATCCTGACGAAACCGGGGACCTATTAGAGTGGCGAACATTTTGGATCAAGCTGTCACTTTACAAAGCAATACGCTCCTAGGCAAATTGACTCCTGTGGCCTGGGTAGCAGGAATAACGCAACGAAGATCCGATTGTGCTTCGGATACTTCCAAATTACCAGAGGAATTGCAGGAATTATTGAACAGATCTTCTAACGACCTCTTAAGAGGTGAGGTAAAAGAACTCAGACGGGTTTTACATGAATTCAAAGAGTCTTTTGCAGTTCAGGGACAGTCACTGGGAAGAACCTCTCTTGTAGAACATCGCATCAATACTGGGGACACAACACCGATACGCCAACCTCCTCGAAGGCCTCCATTATCTAAGCAAGAGGAAATGTCTTGGTTAGTACAGGACATGTTGACAGAGGGAGTAATCAAGCCTTCGTCAAGTGCTTGGTCTTCTCCTGTAGTGCTGGTAGCGAAGAAGGATGGTGAATTGCGTTTCTGCGTAGACTACCGGAGGTTAAATGACGTTACAAAGAAAGACTGCTATCCATTACCTCGCGTTGACGATACACTCGACACGTTGTCCGGAGCACAGTGGTTTTCCACATTGGACCTGAAGAGTGGATATTGACAAGTGGGTCTTCATCAAGAAGACAAGGAAACGACCGCTTTCACGTCCCCAAGTGGCTTATTCCAATTTAATGTCATGCCATTTGGACTCTGTAATGCACCGGCAACATTTGAAGATTGATGGACCTGGTACTCCGAGGCCTGACATGGAAAACTTGCCTTGTTTATTTAGACGATGTCATAGTCATCGGGAAGACTTTCAAAGACCATTTGGAAAACCTTAAGGAGGTTCTAACTAGAATCCATGGTGCCCAACTGAAGCTGAGCCCGAAGAAGTGTTCTCTATTCCAGAAGGAAGTACAGTATCTGGGCCATCTGGTTTCGGCAGCGGGTGTTAGCATGGATCCTAATAAAGTAGACGCCGTAAGAGACTGGCTTGTTCCGAAGAGTAAACACGAAGTTCGGAGTTTCCTGGGGTTATGCTCATATTACAGACGTTTTGTGAAAGGCTTCGCTACTATTGCTAAACCATTATATGAGCTAACGGAAAATAAGCGAAACTTCCAGTGGTCGAAAGAGTGTGACCAAGCATTTAGGACTTTGAAGATTGCATTATGTTCGCAGCGAATTCTCGCTTTTCCAGATTCCGAAGGGAAGTTCATCGTAGACACAGACGCAAGCAATACTGGTCTAGGAGCAGTTTTGTCTCAAGTGCAGAACGGTGAAGAACGAGTAATAGCGTATTACAGCAAGACGCTTTCTAAACTAGAGAGAAATTATTGTGTTACAAGGACAGAGTTGTTGACAATTGTCAGAGCTTTGCAGCACTTCCATAAATACCTCATGGGAGGGAGTTTTCACTACGTACCGACCAGGGCAAACTCGAACTCGGCAACTCTAAGTAGCAAAAAATAAGGTTGGGGAAAAGGGTCAGTTAATCCCACGCACGAACTCGGCAACTCTCTTCTCAGGTAGCAGAAGCAAGGGGGTGGGGGTCATCTAAGGCCGATTCTCTGAGGCGACTTGAGTCATCGCAATGCAGGCAGGAGACAATACCGTTGGATTTTCCAAGTCTTGCTGGAATGCATTAGTCACTGTGGAGAGGCATTTACAGGTCAGTCGGGTGGGTGACACCTAATAGTTAACACTTATGGTAGCATAGATTGTGTCAATTTTATAAGCGTGCTGTTAAAGTGATATTTATTTTATTTAGTTATTTATTTATTAAATATTGAGAAATGGAAGAGAGGCATGTGTTACAGACTATTTTTAGTGAGCGCGGTAATCTTCACCTCATGTGCAATAATTTTAAATTCAAGCCGTATCGCTTTGTTAAAGGGACAGAAGAACGTGGATGGAGGTGCTGTGGGAGAAACTCTAAGTGTAGTGTTAAACTTTTTACTGTAGGTAGTGAAAACTTATTCTCACGCCTAGAAGGTATTCACGATCATGACCCATTTCAAGAAAAAGATATAAATAGGAAATCAATTTCAAACTCAATCAAAAGGAAAGGTGAAAGCTTAGATGAAAGACCATCTACGCTTATTCGGAAGGAAATAGGTGACAATCCGCCAACCCTAGACACACTAACGAGACACGATGTCAGATTGAATAGAAACAATATAACTCATGCTAGGTTAAAGAGCCTGCCAAAACTACCTAAATCTGCAACTGATCTCCAGTTGGCTTTAAATCAAATGGACATAACAACCACAAAAGAAGAAAATTTTCTTCTAAAAAATGACATAGAAAAAGGTTTTGTAGTTTTTTCAACAGATTCGAATCTAAAATATCTATGTGAACAGGAAACTTTTTTGATGGATGGCACTTTTGAGTATGCGCCAAAGCATTTTCAGCAGATATTTACTATTCACAGTTATGCGGGGGGTTCTTAAATTCCACTTGTATTCAGCCTGCTAAAAGACAAAAAGAAAGACACATATTTCAATATTTTGAAGTTTCTAAAAAATGTATACAAAAGGAATGATGACGAAAAGGGCCAGTGGCTGCGCTACATGTTTGGGTTAATTTATTTGAATCCCAAAGACGTCCCTGAAGTCTTCAGTGACTTGATCAGCATTCAACCACAAGATGAAAAACTCACCAAATTTGCTGATTTTTTTAACCGAAAACTACATTGATGAAGAAGGACCTGCAATATTTCCACCAAACATTTGGGCACAAGATTCAGCTTCATTGTCGAGGACAACGAACGCCTGTGAAAGTTTTCACTCAAGGTTCAATGCTGCATGTGAATCTCCTCATCCCAACATCTATAGGTTCGTCAAAAGTCTGAATGATAAACAGATCGACACGTACATCTGAATAAACAGCACAAAAAGAGGCCATATAATAAAAACAGCCTCGGATACTAAAAAAAGGGAAGATACATTCAAAATAAATTAGATCAGCTCAAAGGTGGTGATATCACTAAACTACAGTTTGTAAAATGTGTTTCGTACGTAGTAGCTGCGACAAAAAAATAGGACCCCTGTTTATGCTTTAGAATATTTGTTTTTAAACATATTGTGTGATATTTTAATACGTAATAGTAAGTATTATTATCCATTTACTAATTCTACTGCACCCTTTGTGACTGGTGGTAGCATTATTTATTATTGTTTTTATTATTTTTTTCTGTAAAATAATTTTTACTTTGAATCGATTCTTTCTGCTTAACTTAATTTAATAGTGCACTACACTGCTAAGTTTTAATAGTGGTTGTAGAATCTTTCATTGTTATGTGCTTACGTTTGTATATTTTTATTACTCAAACTTTTTCGTTATATTTTCATATGTGCTAGTAAATAAGCAGCATTTGTAGTAAATTGATAATACAGTAAAATTATGATTGATCTTCTTTAAACATGTTTTAGTACACAACATTTTTGTTTTTCTTTACAAACCAACGAATGACTTAAAATAACTGCAACTTTTTGTTACACGTGTTATAGTTAGATTTTTTATGTGAGTGCGCAAACTCTTTAGACCACGAAGCGCACTTGAGATAACATCTTGGGTATTGCAGGATATCCATTTTTAACACATGTACATATCAATACAGGTGGTACAAATTCAAAGAAAACTATAAAGACACTGTATTGGTACGTGCAATGAACTGGCCTAGATAAGAGAAGAGGTTGCATTGCACTGTATTTGGCTGTGAACTTCGTGCCGCTGTGATTTTTTAAAGTTGGTACTGCGATGAGGCGTCCAGTCCAGTAAATTTAAATAAAAACGTATTTTAACTTTTGACGGCTAAAACAGAATTAAAAACTATTTTACAAAATATTCGTTTTAATTTAAGCTTTATAAGGACGAGACAAATTTATTCCTAGTATTTTTCTAATATCCCTTGCGCTAGTGATTTTTCATGCAAGTAGGCCTTTACTCGCCTCTCCTCCCGCAGTTGCCGAGTTCGTGCGTTTGCTCAGGTGACGGTTTTGGGACAGTTGCCGAATTCGTGTGTTTGATTTTACCAGAGCAGGTAAAATTTGCCGAGTTCGTGCAAGGCGACTGACCATGCCGCGCTTGCATGGCTCTTGAGATTTAAAAATCCGGAAGGACAGTTGGCAAGGTGGCTCGAACGTCTGTAAGAGTACAACTTCAAAGTACAACATCGACGGGGGCGCCTGCATGGTAATGCAGATGGCTTATCACGAAGACCATGCCCGGAAGACTGCCGACATTGCCACAGAAAGGAAGAACAAAACTCAAGCGAACATGTTCAAGCCATCACTGTAAATTTTCTGGCAGACGGATGGACAACACAAGACTGTCGACAAGAACAGAAGACATTGGACCGATCTTGATAGCAAAAGAGGAAGGTCGCCGCCCGGATTGGCAAGATATCTGCCATGGTTCCGAAGTGCTGAAGGGCCACTGGGCAAAATGGGAATCTCTTACCTTAGAAAACGGATTGCTGAAAAGGGCTTGGGAAAGTGCAGATGGACGAGACGTGGTCATGTAGTTGATAGTTCCCCGAAGTGAAGTGCAGTCTGTTTTGAAGGAGATGCATGATGGAACATCTGGAGGCCATCTTGGCGTTAACAAAACCCTTGACAAAATACGGAAGCGATTCTATTGGCTTCATCTTCGCCACGACGTAGAGGAATGGGTTCGGACATGTGAAATATGTGTTGCAAGTAAGGGCCCACAAAGCAGAAGCAGGGGAAAAATGAGACAGTATAATGTTGGACTGTCTTTCGAGAGAATTGCCATATACATTGCTGGACCATTCCCAGTTACTGATGATGGAAACCGGTACATAATGGTTGTAGGTGACTACTTTATTAAGTGGGTGGAAGCCTACGCAATTCCAAATCAGGAGGTTACCACTGTGGCAAAGGAGTTAGTTCACAACTTCTGTTGCCGTTATGGAGCCCCTATGGAAATCCATACGGATCAAGGGAGAAATTTTAAATCAGGAGTGTTTAAAGAATTATGCCGTCTACTCAGAATTCGAAAGACCAGGACAACGCCTCTGCATCCTCAGTCGAACGGAATGGTTGAGAGATTCAATAGGACACTTGAACAGCATCTTTCGAAAGTTGTTGACGAGAACCAAACAGACTGGGACCAACGTATACCACTATTCCTTATGGCGTATAGGTCATGAGTACACGACACAACCGGCATGACTCCAGCAAAATTGCTGTTTGGGCGGGAGATTCGTCTTCCTGGGGACTTGATGTTTGGATCACCTGAGACTTAGTCCCAAGAGCCAAAGAACTATTCCTCACAATTAGAAAACCAACTGCGAGAAATGAATCGCTTGATAAGAGACCGGCTGAAGATAGCCAGTGATAAAATGGAAACTCGGTATGACATTCGCAGTAATAGTGTGGGTTTCCAAGAAGATCAGGCTTGGTTGTTTAACCCAAAGCGCCGTCGTGGTCGTTCACCTAAACTTCAGACTAACTGGGAAGGACCCTACATTGTGAAAAAAAGAATCAACGAAGTTGTCAATCGGATTCAACAGGAAGGGCAGCGGAAGTTCAGGGTCGTCCACTTAGATCGCCTCGCCAAGTATTACTTCAGAGACGGTTTGCCAGTTCGGGACGAACAGGCTTAGGGAGGGAGAGGTGTTACGTAATGCAGGAAAAGTGTTGTGTCATTACGGAACGTTATGGTACATTGGAGAACGATTCCCCAGCTGTAATGCATACGTGACACTTGACATGTAAGGCAGTATTACGTAATGCGGCACGTCTCGTGCGTTCTGGAAGCATCTCAATTAGCCCAGCGGTGCTTGTTTCTGCGAAGGTCGCGCTGAAGTGTCCTCTAGAATTTTCGATGGCTTGTTAAGGACGCATGTTATGGAACACAGTAGACTATGAATAGCCCATACCTGCTGCTTAGTTTTCAGTTTATTGTCAGGCGATTACAAGTGATTATCGGGGATATTACTGTGTGCGTCAAGTGGTTATTAGTGAAGTGTTTAATAATCGGGCGGGATAATTGTAATACAATTGTGTTTAATATTAGTGGACATTTTATTGCGTGTGAACAATGTTTATTTGATTTGTTGTAAGAGACTGTGTTGTTAATTACGAACTGTTTAACTGTAAAAATTAAAGCTGGTGAGTAGTGACTTAATTGGTGTCTTGATTTTGTTTCCACTGTACCTACGACGATCAAGTAGACCGTCGTAACAATACTTTTGATAATATTTTATTTTTTGCATTGATTTTGACTTGCTTTCTAATTCTGTCAACTATTTCACATCCTTTTAGGCCTCGTAGAAATTTTATCTCGAAAGATTGCACTTTGTTCTCAGTATCACGGTTCTAAATCTGCTAACTATCATACAGTATAAGAGAGACAACCATAAAATTTAATTGTAGTATCTGGTCGTGTCGCATTATATTCTTAAGGGTTCTATTGATTGTTCCACATATCATTTGTTTGTTTTCTTTTTTATTATCCGTGCCCCTCTCTTTATCAGTCTAGTAGTAAAACTCAAATAGCTACAGGCCTAGTAAATTGCTTGATCAAGTGTTTGATTGTTAATTATTTTGAATCTGTCTGGCTCCTTTCCTTTGAAAACCATACCTTAGATTTACTGTGGATATTTGTACATTATATTCTTCACATATTTTTATTTTATTATCTGATTAATTAAAAATCACAGTAACCTATTAATTAATTAATTAAACGACCAAAACACCTGTCTTCCACAATAGGTACCACAGTGTGTCATGGAAGACTCCAAAGGCGTATTTCACCTACTTCTTCTTCTTCTTATTCTTCTATCCCTGCTTTAAGAGGCCTTCTGGGTCATGTGGTCTCCTTTAGTTCTTCCAACAAGACCAATCCCTAGCCATCGCTTACCAATCATATTCATCAATTTTTCATCAGTTTGCTTCGTTTGTTATCTTGTCAGGGAGTTAGGTTCTCCTCTACCTCCACTACCTATCTCCTCTCTTTTTATATCTTTCTCCCACTTGATAATTCTCCATTTTCTACGCGTCCCCCACTTATGTCGCATTTACCTGTAGTCTACTAAGTTCCTGCCCTCAAGTAGTTTTTGTAGTCAGGACTACTGCCGCTATTGCTGAACGTGATGCTACCACTTGAAGAGTCGACGCTGCACGGGAGAGTAGCCGACCGAGTTACACGTACCGACGCTGGGCAGTAGATTAGTATTTATTTATTGTATTTATATATTTGTATGAGTTTTACGTATAACGTACTGCATATATACGGTATATATAAACACACAGAAAATAAAGCAAACAAATATATAGGGCCTATATGCTTAAATTTAAAAAATGAGATATATACTTATGTATGCCTATGTCTATGCCTAGATATATACCTATGTATGTACCTACGTACTGGGGATGAGCATCGATGGCCGATGTTCCAAAAACATCGATGGTTCAGTTGCGATGTTTTCATACTATCGATGGTTTCGTTTCGATGTTTTCCTTTGAACACTTTTTTAATTTGTAATGAAGACTTTTTTTAAGTTGATTGTTAAATTTAGTTTATTTTAAATCAACAAATTCTAAATTTAGATATTAATGGCTATGTAGTTTGCTCCCTAACCTAGGTAAACGATAAATACCATGTACAGTAATATTAAACAGACATGAATCAGCGCGCAGGTTGTAGTGGGGAGAAGACGGCAGCAGTGAAAGGCACGAGAGATGAAAATGTCTACTAACGCAGTTGAAAATATTAGTCTACTCTCTGAATTGTCAGTAAAACGCACATATGACAGGAGTAATTTATTTCGACACGGGTTGACTTTTTATACCTAATGTGCCGAAGTTACGCTTCTTTAATAATTAAAGATGAAAGATAATAGTTAAATTTACGTTTTTCCTTGTAAAAGTAGTAAAATTAGAAAACTGATATCGCTTATAATGAAATAAAGCAGTTACACTGCTTTGTCGATTCACAATTATTTTCGTTTTATTATATTTATAACTTTATTTATTTAGTTTTCTATTGTCTATGATTCTTATAGTGTTTTCAATTGTTTATTTTTAATTTTTAACGTTGTTAAGACACTGTACATTGTACTTGCTTACGCGCAACCTGCCTAGCGCACTTACGTCACCGTGGCGGTGTTCCACGTGGTCACCCCGCTGCGACTAATCAGTCTACACTCAATCTTTGAACAGTGCGTTGCACCCTTGTTTTCTAGCCAAGCCGCGGCAACCTAAATTTGCTATGTTCTTCTTATTTCTGATCTAGCTTCAATGCTACACATTACGTAGCCTTACATTCATCTTATATTTGGCTGTGAGCTAAGACGTAATTGCGTAGGCCTGCGCTTCTAAATGCTTTCAATAAACGTTACTTAATCATAATTTACAGTCCACTCATTAATGTAATGCACTTTCAGACTTCCTACCAGCTTCCTTAAGCTTGCAAAACTAACTCAAGATTATTTCGAGAGTGTTAAGCATGCAACATATGGTCCTCCGTACCCGGATTTGTATTTCACGGACGTGACTAAAACCATGGACAATTCGTCTTATGGTTTAGTGAATTAAGCAGGCCTATCAACATTTCCTTTCTTCAATTTAAATTCAACAACTCGTCAATTAACACCCACTTCTGGGAATCGCATCACACGACATTGGGGACTTCATAGTTCGCCAACCAAACATTGGAATCATCATTGCAGCATATCCAGCACGTGGCATTCAGCATTGGGAAAATCCAGAGCACCCTATCTAAACAGGATTCCACCGCATTGGACATCACCGGACAGGCAACGACCATGTCTACATTATCCATGCTTGAGTACCTGACACGACTACGAGGGTTCCGACAGGCTTTCGATACCTTCTAGAACATGCCGATAAGTACCATTTCAACTGATTGAACTCATGTTGTGCATTAGTTTCAACTTGCATAATTCGCTTATTTTTTCTCAATATTATTAAATTAAACAAAGCAGTATAGAAATAATAATATGATTTAATAATCTAACAATTTAAATATTTTTCAATAATTTGAATATGAACTTATAATTTTCTCTGAACTCAATTAATATTCTCTTTATTTCTGAGTCATATCTTTTCAAACAGCACTCATGTCATTGATGATTACTGCTATATTGTTTGTAACGCCTAATTCAGGATTTTATTGTCACATAAATTTAGTTAAGATATGTTAGTAAGTATTACCGTGTCGTTGCGTGACTTTATGATTTGGACTTCCTGCCTGGTCTGGCTCATCTCGTTGCATTAACTTGGCCTTTGTAGCATCATTTAAATTCTTGTTCCTTTTATTTGTTCATACCCAATCATGGCGGATATGAAGGCGCTGATCAAGAAACGTGGCACGATCAAGGCCTCTATATCGGGCATAAATACTTATGCCGACAATTTCGATCATGATACGCATGACAATCATGCATTACAAATAAAGCTTCGCCACCTTATGGAACTGTCGGCTAAATATGATGAGATCCAAACACAAATCGAGTCCGAGGACTCCGATTTTGCTTCTGCTAGCGATAGGGTTCAAACAGAAGACGATTTAAGCAGCATAGAATGCAAGCTGCAAAATTTAATAGACCATGCCGAGAAAATGACCAGGAAGGCAGCAAGTCCATCTGAGGTAGTTACATTCAGCACGCCTCCCATCCAATTGCAACCTATTAAGCTACCCTGCTTCTCAGGTGACATAATCGAGTGGCAACACTTTTACCACATGTTTTTGGAGCTAGTTCATGTCCGAACGGACCTAACTGGCATCCAGAAGCTTCATTATTTGCACTTATCATTAAAAGACGAGGCGCTGAATGTCATAAAATCGCTACCTATCACGCACGAAAATTACACGGTGGCCATTGAGTTGTTAAGGGCGCGCTATGACAATAAATTTATTGTAACCACTTATCACGCAGCAAACGTACTGGGCATGAGACACATTCAACGTGAGTCCGTGCTCAGCATTTCTAAATTCGTAGATGAGCTCACCGCCAACATAAATGCGCTGAACTCATTAAAACTTTCTGTAAATACGTTCGAGCTTATTTTTGTGCATTTTCTATCCCAAAAACTTGACGAGCATACGTGCAGGTTGTGGAAGGAAACCTTAGGCGAAAAACAACTTCCTATTTATGATAATTTCATTAAGTTTTTAAATTCAAGACGTCAGCTGTTACAAAACATAAATGCACAGACCGGTTCGCCTGGCTTTAGACCGGTTGGCGATAATGCTTCTTATCGCAAGTCAACTAAGCGCGCGGAGTTCACTGGGTCACTAGTGCACACTCCACCAAACAATAAATCTTGTCAGCTGTGTCGTGGTAGTCACAAACTACTTGAATGCCCGCAATTTATCGCCCTACTGCCTATACAACGTAAAGAAGTGTTGATACATAATAAACTATGCCTGAATTGTACGCGCTCGGGCCATAACAGCTCGTGTTGTCCTTCCAAATTTTCATGCAAGGCATGCGCGAAAAGGCACCACACTATGCTCCATGCTTCGATAAATCAGTCTAGCAACAGGAACAATAAGCAATGTTCCCTGAAGCTACAGACGAATAAGTCAATTTTATTATCCACCGCCGTATGCACTACTATCGATCATCACGGTAAAAGACGCCCAGTGAGAATCCTGTTGGATTCCGGGTCCCAAGCTAATTTTTGTACTATGGGTTTCACCCGCCGCATGGGCCTAAGGCTAAACAAATCCGAGCTGCCTATCGCAGGTATAAATAACTCATCATGTCAGGCCAATTTTAGCACGCGCGTGCGCTTAAACTCACGTTATAGGGACTTCACCTTGAATGTCCACTGCGCTGTTCTGCCCCGAATCACAAACAATCTTCCAACCGAATCCTTTGACATCGCTTCCTTGAAAATTCCTAGAGGGATATTTTTAGCTGACCCGCAATTTAATAATTCGTCCCAAATTGACATATTACTTGGGGCACAATACTTTTTGCAATTAATTGAGCCGACCAAATTCGTTCGAAGTCCACATTTTCCAACAATCCAAGAAACTAAACTAGGGTTTATACTCGCTGGGAATCTACCCTTCAACATGGATATGACCAAACCCGTCTCTTCATTCACTGCCCTCGACGATAATAATGCTGTCGCATCGCAACTCAAGGCCTTCTGGGAGTTGGAGGATGTTTCGCACCATACTCCTTCAGATGCGGAATCGGAGTGTGAAAATCACTTCATCACAAACACCTATCGTAATGATAGTGGTAGGTTCGTTGTGTCGCTACCCCGAACTACAGAATGCCTCGGAGATTCCCTCACCGGAGCGGTTCGTAGGTTTCAAACCCTTGAACTCAAGTTTAGGCAAAACCAGTCTTTACACAAGGATTATGTTGACTTTATGCAAGAATATTTAAATCTCGGCCATATGTCTCCGCTTGATTCCTATGACTTGTCAGTTGACAAATCAAACATTTTTTATCTACCTCACCATGCCGTCTTTAAGACTACGAGCACCACCACTAAACTTCGCGTTGTTTTTGATGGTTCGGCCAAGGCGTCCAACGATTTGTCGTTAAACGACACCCTTATGGTCGGCCCCACGATCCAGCAGGATCTTTTCGCCATTATGACCAGATTTGGAACTCATCGTTACGCTTTCATCGCGGATATAGAAAAAATGTATCGCCAAATTTTGGTCTCCCCGCGTGATTCCAATTTACAAAGAATTGTTTGGCGTGACTCTCCCCACAAGGAGCTCAAACATTATGCTTTAAGAACAGTCACGTACGGGACTACCAGTGCATCATTTCTTGCAACGAGATGTTTAAAACAAATCGCCCAGGAGAATAGTACTCAGTACCCCCTGGCCTGTTCAGTCATTGCTAACGACTTTTACGTCGATGACCTCCTCACCGGTTCCGATAGCTCACCCGTTCTAATCCAATTGAATACCGACATTTCTGAGTTGCTAAGCCGCTACGGCTTCACTCTTCACAAATGGTCGTCTAACGACCGGAATATAACATCTTCGTACACTAACTCGTCCCTGGACTTTAACAAGGACAAAACAGTCCGCACTTTGGGCATTCAGTGGGACGTTATAGCGGACAGCTTCGTATACAATATACAAAGAAATTTTAAAATTGATCATTTCAATAAAAGAAAGGTGTTATCTGTTATCGCTGGTACTTATGATCCATTGGGTTTAATTGGGCCTATCACGTTTTGGTGCAAGTACTTTATGCAGACACTTTGGTCTTCGGGTACAAACTGGGACGACCCGCTTTCTGATTCCTTATCTATTAAATGGACTGAGCTCTACGCTCAATTATGTTCAGACACTCATTTTAGGATCCCGAGGGCTGTAAAAGATTCAGGTAGTTCGTCAATCATCTCATTCCAATTACACGGGTTCGCCGACGCGTCTGTAAAAGGTTACGCATGCTGTATCTATGCGCGCACGGTATATTCCGATAATAGTATTTCGTCTCATTTATTGTGCTCTAAATCAAGAGTTGCCCCGTTAAGGCAAATTTCCTTACCTCGTCTCGAGCTGTGCGCCTGTTTGTTATTATCGCAGTTGGTTTCTAAGGTCATCCATGCCGTGGCCTACAAGTTCAGCGAGTTATATTTTTACTCTGATTCGACGATTGCCCTTCACTGGATTCATCAAACGCCGTCCAGGTGGAAGGTATTCGTAGCGAACCGTGTTTCTGAAATTCAGCAGCTCACTAGTCTGGGCAATTGGTATCATGTCTCGTCTCATGATAATCCCGCGGACATTCTATCCCGCGGTTGTTTACCCCGTTTGTTACACAACCACCGGCAATGGTGGCATGGTCCTTATTGGCTACTAAAGAAGCCTTCGGACTGGCCGACTCGTCCCTTCGATTCCAATTCCGCTTACGCTCATCCGGAGTTGGACAAGGAAGTACATAAACAGGCCCTGCTCGCGTTGGCTACCGCTTCACACTTTTCAAACTATGTTGAAAATTACTCTTCTCTCACTAGGCTTCTACGCGTTTTTGCTTACTGCCTGCGTTTTATTCATAACGCTAAGTCTCCCGCTTCCAGTAGAAGCACCTCCTTTTTATCTGCGCATGAGTTAAACAGCGCGCTCTTGGTTTTTATTCGCCAAGCCCAGTTTTCGCATTTCAATGTTGAAATTAAGCAATTACAGGCACATCGCCCTATACCTACTGATAGTAAAACATTCTCACTTAATCCTTTTTTTGATAACGCTGGTATATTGCGTGTTGGTGGTCGCCTTCAGCAGTCTCAGCTAAGTTACAGTAACAAGCATCAAATCATACTACATCCACAGGCTCATCTTACTCGATTAATTATTGAATATGAACACATTCGATTACTCCACGGTGGAGTACAACTTACGCAATGTTCGCTGCGCCAAAAGTATTGGATTATAAACAAGTCGTACATACGCTCGGTCATTCACAAATGTATCACTTGTTTTCGCTTTCGCGCGTCTGGTTCCACTCGTTCCACGTTTAATTGAACTGTTAGGTCAATTACCCGCGCCTAGGGTCACCCCTTCCAAGCCATTCTCACAGTGCGCCGTGGACTACGCCGGTCCTATGTTGTTACGCCAGGGCGGGCAGAGGTCCAAATCCTTTACTAAGGCCTACATTTCTCTGTTCATCTGCTTGTCCACCAAGGCTGTTCACCTTGTATTGGTTTCAGATTTGTCGGCAGACGCCTTTTGGGCAGCCTTGAAACGTTTCATATCCCGGAGGGGCATCCCCGAACAAATATTCTCCGATAACGGTACTAATTTCCGACGGGCTGGCACTATATTACACCAGCTATACAAGCTCTTCCAGCGGGACGAATTTCAAAGGGCCGCTCAGGATTTCGCTAGTCCACGCGGAATTAAGTGGTCGTTCATACCTCCCTCAGCCCCCCATTTTGGTGGTCTGTGGGAGAGTGGCGTCAAGAGTGTCAAGTTCCATCTGCGGCGCGTCATAGGCAATACGATCCTGAACTTCGAAGAGTTCTCCACTGTCTTAACCCAAGTTGAAGCCTGTATAAACTCGCGTCCCTTGTTTTCCATTTCAAATGACGCCGGGGATCCTGAGCCGTTGACTCCAGCTCACTTTTTGGTCAGCTCCCCCCTTACCGCTCTTCCGGAACCTGATTATTCGGATACAAAATTTGGGTCGCTTGGGGAGATGGCAACTTTTGCAAAGGTTTACTCGTTCCATTTGGAAGACTTGGTCCCGAGACTATCTGCACCAGTTGCAGCAGCGAAACAAGTGGAAAAAGCAGTCGAAAAATTTATCGGTAGGACAATTGGTCCTCATTCTGGATGACAATGCCCCACCCTGGTTTGGAAGCGCGGCATTGTCACTCAGACATATCTTGGGCAGGATTGGTTGGTACGTGTTGCGGACGTCCGTACTGCCAGCGGCATTCTGCGCAGACCCATTCATAAGCTGTGCCCACTTCCGGTGGCAACAGACTGATTGCACCTCGATGTTTCATGCCCGGGACATTGCCGGTCGAGCACATGCTCTTCCATACATATTTTATTGACTACAATGTTGTTTATGTAACTTATATCATGTAACTTATGTAAGGTATACCATTTATGCACTTGTATGTATTGTATCATTAATGGACGCCATGTAGCGGTGCATTGCTGAACATTTAAACGTTTTTCTTTTCTTAGTGTGATGTCAATTATGGTGAACGGTGTGGTGCAGTGTATAGTATTATACTAAATTTTTGTGTATTTTCATTATATTATTATATTAAATTTTTGTGTATTTTCATTATATTATTATATTAAATTTTTGGGTATTTTCATTATATTATTATATTAAATTTTTGGGTATTTTCATATATAGTAAATTGTTGACGACGACTTCGATATCAACTCTCTCTCCCCTCCTCTCTCTTTGTCTCTAGACACAGTTGTCATCAGTTTTACATAAGCGTCGTGCTACTTATGGATTATTGTAAGTAGCGATACTAAAATGTAATCACCAGGAAATATATATTTATCACCTACCTCGTTGTGTCCTACTTCTAATTTTTTTTGACACATGACAGTCATTGACTACGATTTAGAAATTAATATACTGCCAAGTCTGTGTGTGTGTGGTAAAGTGTTACGCATAAAAAAATCTCCTTGAAATAAGGTATTTTCAAAAGTTTTGTGTACACACATTGTATAATAATTTTCGTAATTGTAAGATACAACCTGCAAATTATTAAAATGTCTCTCTCACACATTTCTGATTACTATACAAATAATTGCGTGCATATTCGAAGGTTTATAACGAAATAAATTAAAATAAACCATAATTTGTTTTAAATAATTAAATATATATATTTACAACACTGTACACAAACATAAAATATATAGTTTACAAACCGCTATAATACAATTATTCAAAAAATACATTTTACATTGATTAAATATATATATATATCACAAACATTGTTATATATAAAATATTAATAATAATATTGTATTAAATGATTAAATATATATTTACAGCACTGTACACAAACTTAAAATATAGTTTACAAACCGTTATAATACAATTATTCAAAATACATTTTACATTGATTAAATATACATATATCACAAACAAACATTTGTTATATAAAATAAATATTAATAATAATTTTTTGACATTGTAAGATTTTTAAATAATAATTTCACGGCTGTAGATACAGTTCACAGGAAGTTTATTTGTAACATAACAATACAGTCGATATTAGAATCACTGATACGATAATATTCAATTATCACATGCACACACACACACACACAGTTAGTGGAAAGAATCAAATGCGTTAAGTAAGTAAACTTTTTCAAGTATATGTCATTTTTCATAAGTTAATGTACTTTCAAATAATTTCTAATCAAACCAAACCAAATATTATTCACTGGAAATTTGTAAATACTACTTAGAATCAATGATACATTTATCGCATAAAGGTAATGTACTTTCAAATAATTTCTAATCGAACCAATTATTATTCAACGAAACTAAATAGAATCAATGATACATTTATCATGTACATACAAATTCAATTATTAAAGTGTTAAGTACAGTGAGTTGAAACTACACACACGCACACACACACACACACACATCAATAAATTGTTTGTTAACACGATTGCTACTTACGACGTTAGGACTCGATCTCTACTTGTGTTGTTTGATTTCTCGTCCCTCGATACACTAAATGTAGTTCTTTAGGTTTGATATGTCTGAGCTCCTCATTCGTGAAGACACCTGCATACCTCTTGGGAAGATAGACACGATACTGACGGTCGCCATCCTCCAACGTAGCAAGCACAGAGTTCCCATATTTTGTGTCCACATTTGTTAAGACCATGATGGGATATTTTTTATTCACTGTCAATTCTGAACATCGTTTGTACTCGATAGCACTTACAGCATTAAACTTTACAAGAAACGACATTATTAGAAGACACTAGTGAACACGTCTGTATCAAGCGAGAGAGAACCAAACAATGACAGAATATTCGACACAAAAGGACAGTACAATGTGATAGTGGTGGTGGTGGTAACGTCGGTGTCCCACTTTCATTTGCATGTATGAACATGTCCCACAGACGAAATTAGAGACACCAAAATATAACAATGTCATTAGGAAAGTCCATTTTCATAAGAAAATAGTCACTGCTTACAGCTATGTATGTCCACAACAGAATGAGAGAGAGATATAAATGTCATCATTCGCTGTGACCTACTTTCTAAATTTGTTACATTAAAAATGTTTGTTTAAAGCAAAAATCATGAATCATCCATTCCCGAATAGCATGCACCTTATAGTTGGCACAACGGTCAGAAGAATTGAAATGTCTAAGACATTCTGTTCCATGAATTATATACGGTATGTTTTTAGGACAACCAAAGTCATCGAGATTGATGATATTATTGTGTATTATCTTTGATTGCAAAAAACGTTTTTTCTCAAAACCCTTCACAAACACATATTTATATATACGTGTATGTGATGTTAACAATGAAACAAGATTGTCGTATGGTGTCTCTCCTTCGCTCCATCTAAGTCTATGATAATTTGACGTTAACCAGTGGTTTGTCCTAACGTATTTGGGATTCGTAACGGATGTAGCAGGCGGTGTCAAAATCCAATGTCTACCAGCAAATCTCAGAACGTCCATGATTGACAGTTCCTTCACAATATATTTTCCGTTGTCGTCGAAAAAGCACTGGAAGTCAATTATAACTGCAGTGTTATCCATAATACTGTAAGACAAAGAAACCACACACATTACAAACTCTATATATGTATATATATATATTATGTTTAAACATACAAATATCGTTGTGATATTAATATGGGAACTTACGTTTACAGACGTCTGGACTGAAGCACCGAGAGACATCAACTGACGAAAGAAACAAGTGTTGAGGAGGGTTACTATACATGGAGACAGATTTTTTTAGTAGATGGGGAGGTGTCGTCGTTCTCCATGTTGATGCGTTGTCGTATCCGATAATGACCGTATGCAAGCGTATCATGACCATTGTCTAATATATAAATATATAACGCTTATCATCATACGGTGACAACGCTTGCTTATTTACACGCATCGTGTACAGCGTATGATGATCGCTACGTAAACAAAGCGCACTGGTAGAAAACTGACAATGATCAGTGAGACACTTGCGATACATATCGTGTCGCAGACTCCTCTTAATTGCAACTCGAGGCACACCTTTACATACACGTTTTTGACACTCTTGGGTGGGATCTTCGTGGGCCACAAGGAACGAATAACATTTCGCACGGAGACCCACGAATTCTCTAATAGGACGACCACACGTTTCATCCTTGAACAGGCCGACAACCTTTTTGTTCTTAAGGCTATAACAAGGATGAGACGTAGGGTAATCCGATGTGTCAAAAACGTGTAGGTCCTTCTTCATGTCTGCATACAAGTCTGATGTTTGAATGCTATACATCAGACTGTCTGTATCTGTCATTAATAATTTAACGTTGCGGCCGTACTTGGCGACAGCATAACGATAATGAAAGTCGTACATTATCGTTTTGCTAACGTCAAGCACCGTGAAGCCGACATACACGGGACGGGAAAGAACAATGGATTTTTTACGGAGTGAGAGCCCCACCAGATCGTTCGTATAACGAATCATACGTTTTAGCCTAGGTGTGGAAACTAGTTTTTGAAGCCGTCGTTCATTCGACACTAGTTCAAAGTCTATACGTTTCCGTACGTTCTCCAGCGACTTACCGTATACGGCGTTGTTCATCAGTTTGAAAAGGTCTTTTTCAAAGCTGTTGACGGCTGTTTGCCTCTTGCGGGTGTTGAAATCGATAAACGGTTTCAACCAAGCGCTTTGCTTAAAACACAACACCCTATGAGTCGCTTTCAGCTCTAAGCCAAGACTTAAATACAATTTCAAATTTCGATAATGGAGAACGTAATTTTGTTTGTCCTCCAAAGTTGTTAACAACTTCTCTACGGATGACCCTGATTCGTTATACGATGATCTGTATATACTCTCGTGTAAACGTTTGGAAAAGGGAGAAAGGATATCGGGTGTTATGCGCTGGCGCACAGGTGCAAGTGGGTAGTCGGAATGCAGGTCGTGTAAGGTATCAGGATAGTGTAGGTCGACTTCAAGGATGTACCCGATGTCGGAATCATCACTCACATTACGTACGTCCAAGGACTCGATTTCGTTACGATCGAGCCATCGGAAGTCTGCGTAAGGGAGCGGTTGCGACATGGCTGCACCGTATAAATTATTACAGTCTGTATACAGAATGAAGGAGGTCGGTTTCGATACATCGTACTGATCTGGAATCAGAGGATTGTTAGCGACTGCGTGACGGTTGGATATCATCGCGCAGCCTCCGCGGATCCCAGACTCAAGGAACAGATGCAGATTTATCTCTGTTAACAGCTCTAATTCGACCCCTGTCATTTTTAGCATCGCGTTCCAAGCGAGTCCGGGAAGCGAGTAAAAATGACACGGGTCCAAGCAGTAATCGCGTAAGGCCATGTCTCGGAAACTTTCAAAGACATCGGCCAGCAGCATTACGTCTGTCAACAAATACAAATCGTGGTAATCGCCAAACGTACGCAGATTGAATGCACTCCACACGTTTTGTGCGTGCTCGTAATCTGCGTCCGAAATAGCCGATTCCAACAACCGGTTATCAAAGTGTTCACGAGCGGGTAGACTTGTTTTGTTGAATCGATCAATGCTGTCAACGTACTCGTAAGGGTATACTCCCTTGCGTACGAGCAGATTGGTCTGTTCGTCGAAACCCCGTCTAAGCATTTCCTCTCTGAGCAAAGGAAATTGGCTCCCAGACGTGGACAGATTGGTAACGAGTGTGTCCAGAGAGCGATTAAGAAATTGAAAAGAGTCTACGAAACGCAAGGGACCCAGGGAGAACGACACGTAACGCTCACTGGATGTTGCAATGCAGGATACGTGTTGGTCCTTATATTTTCCTAAACCCTGCATTAAATGGTGACAGTCGTAGCCACGAAGGTTGTGAAAGAAGACGGGGATATGACGAGGCATCTTGTAGCTTAGATTACAGCTATTGTGGGCTGCTCCCAAGAATTTCCCCGTAAGATGACAATGATTGCGTACCTTGTCATCGTCTGTCAAAGGGCGCTCACACAAATGACAAACGGTGGCGTTAGTGAACGCAACATTGTCATCATCGGACATAATTATTTGCACGTTATGTCGTACTACCTTCATCATATCCTCGGCGTCTTTCATCAACCACGAGAAGAAAGTGTCTACGACGTTTTCACCTCGATAAACTTTAGCCTCTCTCCAGAGTCTGTGTGTATGATCAACGATAGCATAGGAGAAACCTGACGGAATATGCATCGCTTCGTATGATGTGGACGATACAGGAGGAGAAGTTATTTTCTGACGGGCACCGTTGCTATCAACTGAGTAGAATTCACCTAACTCGTGCACTGTCGTCGGGACGTTGTTACCAGGTGAACACGATTGAAGCGGAGTGATGAGGGACTCGAAGTCGGCGTAGACGGTAAAGGGTACTTTAAGACAGTGTGCGTAATTTTTAAATGACATAAACTTCTCCTCCTCTGTAGGCATTTTGGTTTTCTGCTCGCCGTGAGGTGTGCAGTAGGGGAGATGATCGGACAGACCATGTTCTGTGGTGAAACGATGCAGGCAGTAGTCACAGTAAAATGATTGGCCGTTGTGTTGTGTTAGGGATGATAATAATCTACTCATGTTACTGATAAGACAGTAATGTTTTCGGCTATTTGTATCGGACAGAAGTAAAAGATTAACGTGATGTAATCTGTCCTTATTGGGGGTAATTCTTAACGGATAAACCTCATTTTTTAATTCGTTTCTGATATTGTCGTCTATATCATAGCCGAAAACGTTTATAGAAATGTTGGGATTCTGTGCTTCAAATTTAGAAAGTGAGTTTATAGAAACAGGGTACTCGATACCGGACATATTTATTGTGTTTTTGAATAAGAGGTATTTTGAAACACGTTCTTTGTCTCTTACTTGAGGGTGTATGTGAGCTAGTACGGACCATAGAAAACACATTTCATCTTGGGAGTTCTTGATGTTGACTACTGCCTTGGTGAGTGCAAGTTTTCGCGGGGTTGGAAGGTAGGAGGACGCTGCTAGAGGCCTGTACCGTCCAACAACTAGTTCCAGCTTCAGTACAGCATCCACCGACCATCCGCTCCCGTCACGGGTAAAATTGGATATGCTATTCATGATTTTATCGTAGGATTCATCGAGTAGACAGTTCAACTCGTCGTTGTCGTCCGTGAGCAACGTACGACAACGCCCGTGGAAGACGGCGTCTTTGGTTACCTCTTTTTCTTCGCCGCTGTCACCATCTAACACAGTTTTAGTGAAACGTATCCTGCACGCAATATGCCATTTGATACTGCGTAAACGTGCTTGTTCTGCCAGAATATCCTTGTACAATAAAGGTCGCACCTCAGTCATTATCGGTACTATATCTTGATCTTCTTCTTCTGTGTACACAGGCAGGTAATTAAAAGTTGTGAGACATCCTCTAATACTACTGTTTCGCACGATATAAAATCGTGTCATATCTGAAACAATAGAAACACATGTATTAGCTAATAGGAATGATGAATAACACACACACACACACACACACACACACACACACACACACACACACACACACACACACACACACACACACACACACACACACACACACAAATTCATGTTTGAGGTAAATAGAGAGTACACGTTAGTTTATTGCAAACTGTGAAGATGGCAGCTACTCATGATTTTAGCATTGAAAGTGAAAGAAGAAAATCGTTCAAGTATTGGGAAGTGACGTTTGTCAGTCCCGACGAGTTAGCGTTTGTCGGGTTTTACTACTATCCGCTAAATTATGATGTTTGTGGACATAGTATGTCATTCATAGACGATAGAGTTAAATGCTTTTGTTGTGGAATTGAATTAGTTCATTGGAGAGAAGGTGACATACCTATGGTGGAACATGAAAAATTTTCTCCGTCATGCCAATTTCTAAACGATGTCAAGAGACAATACATTGGGGAGAAGGTGACAAACCTATGTCAGGACATAAAAAATTTTCTCCGTCATATCAATTTCTGAACAACGTCAAGAGACTATCTTATACATGTTAATTCATATCAAACAAATTTGGTTTGCTACATAATTATAGAGAGAGACAATTGGTAAATTTTTTTTACCTTGTTGAGGATGTTCCTGTTCCTGCTGATGTTCTGGATTCTGTTGAAGGTCAGACATGGTAATATTCAGACGTGAGAGTGAATACTGAAAAACAAAGAAACTGTTATAACGCTGGTATTATGTTAGTGTATCTTAAACGCTTTATATCGCACAAAGTAAATTAGAATATCAATTGTAACATACAATTTGTAGCACAGTAGTGTTCAGCAACACGAACGAGTGGTCAGAGCTGTTGGGTTGTGCGTCGTGAGACGACCCAATGGTTTCCTAGTACCGAGCCTCCGGTAGGGGCTCCTGCCTAGTGGTCCTGTCCAGACGGAATATTGTTAATTAATTTTTAGTGGTCGCTACAACGACATGCTCGTACTAGGTCGACTAGTACAGTATTTGTCGAGGCCGTTTCCAAGATTCACCTGGACGTGTTCGGTACTTGCCAAGGCCAGCTATGAGAGGGTTTGTCTGGGTCCTCGCAGCTCGGACGTAAAATTTACGTGCAAGTCGCCTTGCGGTGTCATCCAAGGAGCGGACACCGAGTCCTCTTCTCAGGAGACGAGAAGAAAACCGATAGGGGACTTTGGCCGCTAGCCGAAGCCCTCTATCGAGAACGCTTTGCAACCTTCTTTTATGAACGGTTGCGAGGTAACCCCAGACGGGAAGAGCGTAGGTAATGATCGGCAACAGGTACGCGTTGACAATCAACTTACCCAGCTTGCGGGTCATAGCCTTGTTGGCAAGTATCGGAAACAGTTGCGCGAGACGAGCGGACGCTTTCTTTCGCATCGTCTCAGCGTGGGTACGCCAGGTGAGCCGACGATCTAGGTGGACACCGAGGTACTTAACGTCCCTCGACCAGGGCAGGTACGTTCTACCGAGTCTCACTCGGCCTCGTGGTTCTTTCCGGCGCTTTGTGAATAGCACCGCGGAGCTCTTGGTTTCGTTGACGGCAACTTTCCAGCTTTCCGTCCACGTCGAATACGCATCGAGTGCGCGCTGAAGTCGTGGGATAGCAAAGTCTGCGTTCCGATCGGCGGTATAGACCGCCGTGTCGTCGGCAAACAAAGCCATCTGGACTCCAGGCTCTCTGGGTGCGTCGTTGACATACACGGAGAACAGGAGAGGCTCTAGCACGCTACCTTGAGGTACCCCGGCTGTGATACGTCTCTCGGAAGAGACGTGGTCGTCTGTTCGCACGCAGAAAGTCCTCTCCGTCAGAATGCTAGCAATCAAGCGAAGGTAGCAATCTGGGAGCTGGATTTCCCGGAGCTTGAACAAGAGCCCGTCGTGCCAGACACTATCAAAGGCCTTTTCCACATCTAGGAAACAGGCGACAGTCTGCTCTTTCCGACACCCGGCGTCCGTGATGTATTCCACCAGTCTCATCAGTTGATGAGTGGTGGAATGCCCCACACGGAAGCCGAACTGTTCGGGGACCAGTACATCGAAATTTCGTAGATGATCTAGTACTCTCCGTTGTACGAGACGTTCGAGGACCTTTGACGTGGCTGACAGTAGACTGATGGGCCGGAGGTTGCCGGGACGGGAAGCGTCCTTTTCCTGCTTCGGGATCACTATGACCGTTGTCTTACGCCATTTCTGGGGAAAATAGGCCAGTCTAAGACACGCGTTGAACAGCGCGACCAAGAAAAGTACTCCTCGCTCCGGGAGTCGAGTAAGAGCGGCGTTCGAGACGCCGTCCGGGCCAGGAGCTTTTCTCGGCACGAGTTCAACGAGCCGATCTGTGACCTCTTCCCTAGTAATGGGTTCGGGCTCCGTAGTGATCGGAAGAGACAGAAAGTCTTCCACTTCGTTCTCGACTTCTTCGTCGAAGTCCCAGTCCATGGGCGGGTTAGGTGCGAACTGTCGCTCAAAACACGCGCCCAAGTACTCGGCCTTCGCCTCCGGGCGAGCCAGGATTTGACCGAAAGGTCCAGCAATGGCCGGGATACGAGGCCGGCGCCTCTTCCCTACCAGCGCCGAAGGTATCCGGTAAGGGCTACTTTCGTCCGATCCGTCCCCTGCCTGGGCCACGGCGAGTTCCCAACAGCGTCTCCGGTAGGCCTGCATTTCACGACGTAAAATGCCGGTCGCCCGGTTGTACGCTGCCTTGTCGGCCGGATCACGGGTCCGCTGCCAGCGTCTCCGGAGGCGATTTCTCTCGCAAGCGAGAGCACTTTTCTCCTCTGGGATCCGCTGCCAGTGGGGCGTGACGCCAGGCTTCATCCTGGAAGACGCGTCGACCGCAGATACGACAGCCTCGTCAAACGCGGCAACTGCCTCGTCGACTTGGCGGACGGTTTCGAGTGGTCCCGCGTCTGGCAATCGGCGACTTAACGCCGGGCCATAGCGGTCCCATTCTACCACCTTCCTGACATCTCTGCGTACGACGTGCTGGGTAGCGACGTGTATCAAGATGGGGAGATGATCGGACGATAGTTCCGTTAGCGCGGACACATGGACCGGGCAGTCAATTCCTTGGATCACCGCTATGTCCAAGACATCGGGAGCCGCGTTGCGTTGTGAGGGGTAGAACGTAGGTTGGGTAGGCCCAATCACTTGTATCCTGCGAGAATCGGCAAACCTGCGCAAACGTTTCCCGTTTGGGGCACTCAAGCGACTGTTCCAATCGCGATGTTTGCAGTTTAGGTCGCCGGCCATGATGACCCTCCTGTGTGCATCGAACGCGACAGCTAGATCGGGGTGAAGGAGCTCTTTTTGCGGCGCTTTATACGCCGCGACCATCTGTACGCCGCCTAGAGTGTTCAACAACTCCACAGCGGTGCCTTCGAGGTGAGTCATTGCAGGCAAGACGACTCGGTGATGCTCAAGAGTGAGCCTCACCGCGACGGCAGTACCGCCACCAGCAGTGCCCGGCCTGTCGTTTCGATAGCACACATAGTTGGCCAGTCGTAACCGACTCGCAGGAGTCAAGTGGGTCTCATTGAGAAGGACTACGTCGGGTTTGAGTCGCGCCAGTAATTCTTGGAGTTCCTGGATCTTGTTGGACAACCCGTTGGCGTTCCAGGAAAGAATTGAGAGATCACGTTTGAGTACCCGACTCATAGAAAACCTACACAAGTGGCGGCTTCCACCAAGAGCATGAATCTCTCGGTTGTATCGGCAGTCTCCAAGCTGGAGCGGATGGACCTGAAGGTCTGGGCAACTTTGCGGAGGTCAAATTCCGCAAGGAAGTCTTTGACGACCTGATAGTCGTCTGGATCGGTTTTTGAGGCAGAGTGCCCGGAGACTGTTTGCGCATAAGAGCGCCGAGGCTTGTCAATCGGGGGATTGGTGGAAGCCAGGGGTTTCTTAGGGCCAGGTGTAGCGCCTCTAGCGGAGGTGCTAGGAAGAGGGACAGATGCGATAACGTCGGTCTTCACGCGCTGCGCAGGCTGTCTGGACTGTGCGGCTGGGTTGGCAGGAGCCCGGGATCTAGCGCCACGGGGCTTACGTTGCCGCTTCTTTTTGCCTGCATTAGGGTACCGCGGGGGCGGGAGGTCAGGCGAGGCTGCTTCTAAAGCAGGGGCAGGATTCTCCGGTGCTGGGGAGGGTTGAGAATTCTCAGGCTCCACAACCGAGATGTTTGGCAGTGGCTGGTCTGTCTCACTTTGTTTAGAAGCCGCGAGGTTACGGCGCTTTTTCGCCTGAGGCGGGACAGGGGCCTGGGAAGGAGCCTGAGATGGAGATGCCTTAACTACAGGTGTCTGCTTCGGGCCTTTGCTGCGTTTTCGTTGCCGGTTGGCAACTGCGGCGAAAGACACGGCAGCCGTAGCAGGAGGCGCAGGGCCTGGCTGCTCGGTTACAGGTCTGGAACCAGCTTCCGGATGCCTCGGTGGTGGCAGGCGCCCTTTCGGCTTTCGCCGCTCGAGCTCCCGCTGAAACACCGGACATGCCCGGTAGTTGGCGGGGTGACTTCCGCCGCAGTTGATGCACCTTTTAAATGCGGGGGCATCACAATGTTTACTAGCGTGAGGTAGAGAGCACCTCACGCACGCCGGAGCATTTGAGCAAGTCTCTGAATGGTGCCCGAAGCGTTGGCACTTGTAGCACTGAGGCAGAGCCCCGGGAGCGCGGCTTCTTTCCACTTTTACGCGGAAACCAAAAATCCGCGCAAGAGAGAGTAGGCTTGCGCCTGCCTCGCTGTTCTCGGCCATGATGCGAACCAGGGGAATTGGACGCCTTGGTCCGGCAGGAGCAAATACCCGATGTACCGCGCGAACCGGATAGCCCAGCTCGCGCAGCTCATCGAGGATTTCCTCGAGAGGAGAGTTCACGTCCAAGCCTCTGAGGATAAGTGACAGAGGCTTTACGTGTTTCGGGGTGAAGGTATGGTATTGCAGGTCGGCAGATTCGACGAACGCCATGACGCTGCGGTACTCGTCCATTCCGCGGACAGCGATCTTGACAGTGTCGCCCCCAAGGAGCTTCAGGCCAACGCTGGCCGGGGAAAGTCCGGGAGCCACTATGAGTCGCCGGTAGAAACCGGTGACGTTGTTCACGCCGTTAACGAACACGGGCGGGATGCGACGAATGACCGGCGGTGCTTGGGCAGCGCCGGGCACAGTCGGCCCCGAGCCGGATTCGCCGTCGGCGGGGACAACTTCCATGGCGGACGCCGAGGAAGAGGTTGAGGAGGACCGGTTCCGCCTCGGTTTCTTAACCGGCCGCCCCCGTGGCCCAACCCCCACGAAAGCGTCGGTCTCGTCACCGGGCAGCGGAACCGTCCGGGGATCGACAACTTGGTCCGCATCCATAGCGGGAGAACACGGCGAATCGCTCGTGTGGGGTATGGATGAGGCGAGCGACTGCGTGCTCGTTGACGCGCCCGGAGCGGGCATTTCCGCCAACGAGCGGGAGGTTTGCCGACCAGAGGCAGCCAGGCTGCCTCCGGCGGTAACCAGGGACCTAGGGTCCGGCCCGAGCCGGATCGCAAGCGGGACTGAAACGCTCAGGCTTACTACGAGCTGGGCAAATGACCGGCTTCGTTAGATACCTCCCCTTACCAAGAGAGGTGTCCACCGGCCTCTTTACCTAGGCGATATCCAAGCTCGCTTACCACTGGTGGGGGCTCGCAAGGATCGTCCTAGGCAGCTCTACCTAAGAGCCTGAGCGTCAGCGGGCTAGATGCGCTGCGCAACCAACAGCTCTGGCAGGCAGGAAATGCTTCCTTTCCAACGGCGGTTGGTGGTCCTGAAAAGGGTCACTTGGCTGGTGGCCCTTAGAAGGTCCGACGAACGACTCAGCTGTTGTGCTGGCTACTCAGTTCACCAGCCAGCTGAGTTGCAGTCTTCTTTCTTCCAAGTCCTGTTGATGTCCAGCAAGCAGGGCAGCAGATGTAGGTTGTCTGTCCTCAATGCGAAGGCAGCAGAGCAGCAGCTGTAAACAGCAAAAAAGCTTCGGAAGTCGTCCAGAGAGAGCTGTCCAAGAGAGCAGGTCCTTCCAGAGCGAGCAGCTGAAGTGAAGTCCAACACGAACGATTTTTTTTTTTTTTTTGCTCTGGGCTTTGCGGTTGTGCGTCGCAGAGACGAACCGCACGGGAACTGAGTTCCGAGCTACCATCTGGAGCTCCTGCCTCGTGGCCCTGCCCAAGTAGGGCGTGTGCTCTATAGCAGGCCTTTCTCGGCTGTTGTGCTAGCCTACACTAGCGCAGTATACACCGAGGGCGTTTCAACGAATCACCTGGGCGTATACGGTACCTTCCCAGCCCAGTCACTAGAGGATTGTCTGGGAACCTCGCCGCACGTGCATAAAATTTGCGTGCAAGCCGCCTGAAAGTGTCGTCTAAGGAGCGGACGCCAAGTCCTCTCCTTAGAAGGCGAGATGAGAAGCGACGGGGGACTTTGGCCGCTAGCCGAAGCCCCCTGTCGAGGACGCTCTGCAACTTCTTTTTATGCATTGCGGCGAGGTAACCCCAGACCGGGCAGGCGTAGGTAATGACCGGCAGCAGATACGCGCCGACGATCATCCTACCCAATTTCCTGGTCATGGCTGGGCTGATCAGGAGTGGAAACAGTGCGCACAGGCGAGTGGATGCTCGCTTAAGAACTGTCTGTGCGTGGGTACGCCAGGTGAGCCGACGGTCGAGGTGTAAGCCGAGGTACTTGACCTCTTTGGACCAGCGCAAGTACGTTCTGCCGATGCGTAGTTGCCTAACGGGGTTCTTCCGTCAGTTAGAGAATTCGACGGCTACACTCTTGGTAGGGTTGAGGAGCACTCTCCAATTCTCAGTCCAGTCCACGAGCGTGTCGAGTTGGCGCTGCAGTCGTAGGACGGCCCTTTCCTCATGACGATCGGCCGTAAATACGGCCGTGTCGTCAGCGAAGAGGGCCATCTGGACTCCAGGCTGTCTCGGCACGTCGTTGACGTAGATCGAGAACAGAAGGGGGCCTAGAACACTACCTTGAGGGACGCCGGCTGTGATTCGCCTCTCGGAAGAGACTGAATCGCCAACTCTCACGCAGAAGGTCCTCTCTGTCAGAAAGCTAGCAACCAGATGGAGGTAGCAGTCCGGGAGCTGGACTTCCCTAAGTTTGAATAACAGGCCATCATGCCATACGCTGTCGAAGGCTTTCTCAACATCTAAGAAACAGCCAACGGTCCGTTCTCTCCGACACCCGGCTTCCGTGATGCATTCCACCAGTCTCATCAGTTGATGAGTGGTCGAATGCCCCATACGAAAGCCGAACTGTTCGGGGACCAGCACGTCAAAGTTGGTTAGATGTTCTCGTACACGACGCTGTACGAGGCGCTCAAAAACCTTGGACGTAGCGGAGAGTAGGCTGATAGGCCGGAGGTTTTCCGAGCGGGTGGTATCCTTTCCCGGCTTCGGGATCACGATAACCGTCGCCTTTCTCCATTTCTTGGGAAAGTAGGCCAGTCTAAGACACGCGTTGAACAAATCAGTCAAGAATTAAACTCCAGGCTCGGGAAGAAGCCGTAGAGCGGTGTTGGTAACACCGTCCGGGCCTGGAGCTTTTCTTGGCTGAAGTTCAGCGAGCCGATCTGAGACCTCTTCCAAAGAGATGGGTTCGGGCTCCGTCGTGATCGGAAGTGACAGAAAGTCTTCCACAGCCATCTCGACTTGTTCGTCGAAGTCCCAGTCCATGGGCGGGTTGGGAGCGAACTGTCGCTCGAAACACAAGCCCAAGTACTCGGCCTTCTCCTCCGGGCGACCCTGGGGTCGACCGAACGGTCCAACAATGGCGGGAAGTGGAGGTCGGCGCCTCCGTCCCGTCAATGCGGTAGGTATTCTGTACGGGTGAGATTGCGGGTCCGCATCCCCCGTTCGGGCCACGTCGAGTTCCCAACAGCTACGTCGGAACGCCTTCAGACTGCCGCGCAGTCGTCCGGTGAGCCGATTGTATGCTGCCTTATCGGCCGGATCACGGGTCCTCTGCCAACGTTTCCGGAAGTAATTCCTCTCGCGAGCGAGAAGAGAGACTTCCTCAGGGATGCGTTGGTAGTCAGGCGTGAAGCCAGCTCGCGTACGTGAAGACACGCCTATAGCCGAGATGATTGCCTCTTCGATTCCCGCAACTGCTTCGTCTAGGAGGCGAACGGAATCGAGTGGGGCCGCTGGCGGCAATCGACGGCACAAGGCCGGGCCGTAGCGATCCCAATCGATAACCTTCTTCTGGTCAGAACGTGCATAGGCGTGCTGGGTAGCGACGTGGACCAAGATAGGGTTGTGGTCGGATGTCAGCTCCGTAAGTGAGAATACCTCGACCGGACAGACAACTCCTTGGGTCACCGCGATATCCAGAACATCGGGAGCCGCATTAGGCTGTGACGGAAAGAACGTGGGTTGCGCTGGACCAAACACCGTCGCCCGGCGCGATTCAACAAAACTGAGCAAGCGCCTCCCGTTCGGAGTAGTCAGGCGACTATTCCAAACGCGATGCTTGCAATTCAGATCGCCGGCCAAAATTACCCTTCGATGGGAATCGAAGATGACTTCCAGGTCGCCAACAAGGAGTTCAGCTCGTGGGGGCTTGTATGCTGAAACCACGAGGACGCCGCCAAGAGCTCCGTGGACCTCAATGGCGGTGGCCTCTAGGTTGGTAAGCTGCGGGAAAGCGACACGATGATGACCTATGGAGGTCCTCACCGCGATCGCCGTGCCGCCTCCTCGTTGGCCAACTCGGTCATCCCGATAGACCACGTAATTTGGTAATCGAAACCGGTTTGCCGGGATCAGGTGGGTTTCAGTAAGGAGAAGTACGTCGGGTTTGAACCGAGCCAGGAATTCAAGAAGGTCGGAATGCTTGGAACCGATGTTGTTAGCATTCCAGGCTACGAGCGAGAGATCTCGTCTAAGGGCTCGGTTCATAGAAGACCTATGACTTCGCAGGCTTCCACCAAGAGCATGAATCTCTCAGTTGGGTCAGCAGTTTTCAGGCGGTCTCGGATGGACCTGAAGGTAGATGCGACTTTCGGGAGGTCGTAGCTAGACAGAAAGCCGCGGACGAACTGTGCGTCATTGGAACTGACGGACTGGGCGGTTTGCCTGGAAACTGAGGCCGCATAAGAGCGACCAGGTGTTACGGCAGATCGGGTCGTGGTGGAAGCCATAGGACCAGGGCCAGACGGTTTTGAATCAGCGGCAGGAAAAGTACGCTGTTGCGCTTCGTCGGACTTATACCGGGAAGCAGGACTTTTCTTGGGCTGTGGGCCGGCAGGAGCTCGGGGCCGAGCATCCGGTGTGGGTATCCCTTTGTTCCTGGGTTTTATGCCTGCTCGCGGAAATCGCGGAGGTGGCAGGGGCGGCGAGGCTACCTCTGGTTCAGAGGCGGGAGTAGGAGGTTCCGCGGAGGTGGAGGGTTCATTCTCCGGCTCCAAAACCGAGATGACAGCTACTGGGCGTGTCTCTGCTTCTGAAGGAGACGCGGTACGTTTAGTTGCCTTTGCAGGGGCTGGAGGTGGAGCCGGAGAGGGCGCGCGCCGTGCCGGTTGTGCCTGAGGTTGAGGCCTAGCCTGGATTTTAGGCTGTCTAGGTTGGGGCTGCATAGCTGGCTGCCGTGGCTTCGGGAGGGGCCCCTGCGGCTTTTGCTTCCGCAGGAGCTCCGCCTTATAGACCGGGCAGTTTACGTTACTCGCTGCGTGGCCTTGGCCACAATTGATACAGCGAAATTTGGTTTTGTCTGCCACAGTGCAGGCCTGTGTTGAATGTCCCAGAGAACATCGTAGACAGGCCGGGGCATTGCGGCAGACGTCGGTGTGATGGCCGAACCTCTGGCACCGGTGGCACTGCGCAAGCTTGCCCTGGGGTCGACTGGTTTCCACCCGGACGCGGAAGCCAAACAGCCGCGTCAGGTGGAAAATTTTGTCAGCAGCCTCGCCCTTCTCGAGCTGGAGACGGACGAGCGGGAGAGGTACTCAGGTTTCTGAGTGAGTGAACAGGCGGAAAATTGCCTGCACCGGGTACCCGAGGTCGCGGAGTTCCATGAGGATCTCCTGTGGATCGGTGTGCGCGTCAAGCCCTCGCAAAATTACCGACAAGGGCTTGACTCGCTTAGGAGTAAAGGTGTGATACTGAAGGCTGTGCGCCTGCAGGAAGGCCTCGACCAAGCGATGGTCCTCGAGCTGGTGGACGACAATCCTGACCGTATCACCGCCAAGCAGCTTCAGGTCAAGCTTGTCGGCCGACAGGCCGTGGGCCGCGATCAGCCGTCTGTATAAGGCGGCGACATTAGACACGCTATGGACGTACAGGGGCGGCGCACGACCAACAGCGGCAGCAGCCGGAGCTGCTGTCGAAGCAGTCGGAACCGCGGCCTGTGGGCCCTGAGAAGGTCCAATGTCCATGGCCGAGGTGTTAGAGGAAGCGGTTGGGTGGGTTCTCTTGGGCTTCTTAGCCGGGCGATTACGCCGACCAACGGTCGCGAACTCGCCCGACTCGTCAGCCGGAAGAGGAGGAAGCGGGTTAGGGAGAGGATCGTCCGTCTCCATCGCCCGAGGCGAATCAGGCGAGTCGCCCAGATGGGGCAGCAAGGCGGGGCCGAGCGACTCGGCACTTGGGCCGTTGCCTGTAGAAGGCATGCTGGCCAGGTGCGGCGGCTGCCGGGCAGAGACTGCTAGGCAGTCACTGCCAGACGCCAGGGATCTCGGGTCCGGCCGAAGCCGGATTACCCGCGCGTCTTCCTTGCTCACGACGATGCGGGAGGAGCTGGGCTAACGACCAGCTTCGTTGAATACCAGTCCTTACCAAGACTGGTGTCCACTGGCCCCTTTACCCCGGCGATATCCTAGCTCGCTTACCACTGGTGGGGGCTTGCAAGGATCGTCCGGGGCAGCGCTACCTAACAGTCGTGAGCAAGTTAGGAATTATACGCTGATATACGGCACTCACCAGGTGAGCCCAGAGCACTCCTCTTCTTTCCTGTCCGGCCAAGATGTTTTCCGGCGCAGGTGGTCCTTACAAGGGCAAACTTCGGCCAGCTGCTTCTTCTACCAGCTACTTAATTCACCGGAAGCAGCTGGCTCCCTGGTCCTTTGCGTTCCACGAAGAGAAGCAGTGTTCCTCGTCGGAAGGCGAGGTGGCCGAAGGCAGCAAAGCTGTAGCGCGTCCAGCGAAGAGAGCTGAGAGAGCAGTCTAAGAAGAGCAGTCCTGATCAGTCCGATGCTGGAGCAGAAGTGATCGATCTCGACGTCCCAACACGAACGATTTTTTTTTTTTTTTTTTTTTTTTTTTTGCTCTGGGCTTTGCGGTTGTGCGTCGCAGAGACGAACCGCACGGGAACTGAGTTCCGAGCTACCATCTGGAGCTCCTGCCTCGTGGCCCTGCCCAAGTAGGGCGTGTGCTCTATAGCAGGCCTTTCTCGGCTGTTGTGCTAGCCTACACTAGCGCAGTATACACCGAGGGCGTTTCCACGAATCACCTGGGCGTATACGGTACCTTCCCAGCCCAGTCACTAGAGGATTGTCTGGGAACCTCGCCGCACGTGCATAAAATTTGCGTGCAAGCCGCCTGAAAGTGTCGTCTAAGGAGCGGACGCCAAGTCCTCTCCTTAGAAGGCGAGATGAGAAGCGAAGGGGGACTTTGGCCGCTAGCCGAAGCCCCCTGTCGAGGACGCTCTGCAACTTCTTTTTATGCATTGCGGCGAGGTAACCCCAGACCGGGCAGGCGTAGGTAATGACCGGCAGCAGATACGCGCCGACGATCATCCTACCCAATTTCCTGGTCATGGCTGGGCTGATCAGGAGTGGAAACAGTGCGCACAGGCGAGTGGATGCTCGCTTAAGAACTGTCTGTGCGTGGGTACGCCAGGTGAGCCGACGGTCGAGGTGTAAGCCGAGGTACTTGACCTCGTTGGACCAGCGCAAGTACGTTCTGCCGATACGTAGTTGCCTAACGGGGTTCTTCCGTCGCTTAGAGAATTCGACGGCTACGCTCTTGGTAGGGTTGAGGAGTACTCTCCAGTTATCAGTCCAGTCCACGAGCGTGTCGAGCTGGCGCTGCAGTCGTAGAACGGCCCTTTCCTCATGACGATCGGCCGTAAATACGGCCGTGTCGTCAGCGAAGAGGGCCATCTGGACTCCAGGCTGTCTCGGCACGTCGTTGACGTAGATCGAGAACAGAAGGGGGCCTAGAACACTACCTTGAGGGACGCCGGCTGTGATTCGCCTCTCGGAAGAGACTGAATCGCCAACTCTCACGCAGAAGGTCCTCTCCGTCTGAAAGCTAGCAACCAGATGGAGGTAGCAGTCCGGGAGCTGGACTTCCCTAAGTTTGAATAACAGGCCATCATGCCATACGCTGTCGAAGGCTTTCTCAACATCTAAGAAACAGCCAACGGTCCGTTCTCTCCGACACCCGGCTTCCGTGATGCATTCCACCAGTCTCATCAGTTGATGAGTGGTCGAATGCCCCATACGAAAGCCGAACTGTTCGGGGACCAGCACGTCAAAGTTGGTTAGATGTTCTCGTACACGACGCTGTACGAGGCGCTCAAAAACCTTGGACGTAGCGGAAAGTAGGCTGATAGGCCGGAGGTTTTCCGAGCGGGTGGTATCCTTTCCCGGCTTCGGGATCACGATAACCGTCGCCTTTCTCCATTTCTTGGGAAAGTAGGCCAGTCTAAGACACGCGTTGAACAAATCAGTCAAGAATTGAACTCCAGGCTCGGGAAGAAGTCGTAGAGCGGTGTTGGTCACACCGTCCGGGCCAGGAGCTTTTCTTGGCTGAAGTTCAGCGAGCCGATCTGAGACCTCTTCCAAAGAGATGGGTTCGGGCTCCGTCGTGATCGGAAGTGGCAGAAAGTCTTCCACAGCCATCTCGACTTGTTCGTCGAAGTCCCAGTCCATGGGCGGATTGGGTGCGAACTGTCGCTCGAAACACAAGCCCAAGTACTCGGCCTTCTCCTCCGGGCGACCCAGGGGTCGACCGAACGGTCCAACAATGGCGGGAAGTGGAGGTCGGCGCCCCCGTCCCGTCAATGCGGAAGGTATTCTGTACGGGTGAGATTGCGGGTCCGCATCCCCCGTTCGGGCCACGTCGAGTTCCCAACAGCTACGTCGGAACGCCTTCAGACTGCCGCGCAGTCGTCCGGTGAGCCGATTATATGCTGCCTTATCGGCCGGATCACGGGTCCGCTGCCAACGTTTCCGGAAGTAATTCCTCTCGCGAGCGAGAAGAGAGACTTCCTCAGGGATGCGTTGGTAGCCAGGCGTGAAACCAGCTCGCGTACGTGAAGACACGCCTATAGCCGAGATGATTGCCTCTTCGATTCCCGCAACTGCTTCGTCTAGGAGGCGAACGGAATCGAGTGGGGCCGCTGGCGGCAATCGACGGCACAAGGCCGGGCCGTAGCGATCCCAATCGATAACCTTCTTCTGGTCAGAACGTGCATAGGCGTGCTGGGTAGCGACGTGGACCAAGGTAGGGTTCTGGTCGGATGTCAGCTCCGTAAGTGAGAATACCTCGACCGGACAGACAACTCCTTGGGTCACCGCGATATCCAGAACATCGGGAGCCGCGTTAGGCTGTGACGGAAAGAACGTGGGTTGCGCTGGACCAAACACCGTCGCCCGGCGCGATTCAACAAAACTGAGCAAGCGCCTCCCGTTCGGAGTAGTCAGGCGACTATTCCAAACGCGATGCTTGCAATTCAGATCGCCGGCCAAAATTACCCTTCGATGGGAATCGAAGATGACTTCCAGGTCGCCAACAAGAAGTTCAGCTCGTGGGGGCTTGTATGCTGAAACCACGAGGACGCCGCCAAGAGCTCCGTGGAACTCAATGGCGGTGGCCTCAAGGTTGGTAAGCTGCGGCAAAGCGACACGATGATGACCTATGGAGGTCCTCACCGCGATCGCCGTGCCGCCTCCTCGTTGGCCAACTCGGTCATCCCGATAGACCACGTAATTTGGTAATCGAAACCGGTTTGCCGGGGTCAGGTGGGTTTCAGTAAGGAGAAGTACGTCGGGTTTGAACCGAGCCAGGAATTCAAGAAGGTCGGAATGCTTGGTACCGATGTTGTTAGCATTCCAGGCTACGAGCGAGAGATCTCGTCTAAGGGCTCGGTTCATAGAAGACCTATGACTTCGCAGGCTTCCACCAAGAGCATGAATCTCTCAGTTGGGTCAGCAGTTTCCAGGCGGTCTCGGATGGACCTGAAGGTAGATGCGACTTTCGGGAGGTCGTAGCTAGACAGAAAGCCGCGGACGAACTGTGCGTCATTGGAAACGACGGACTGGGCGGTTTGCCTGGAAACTGAGCCGCATAAGAGCGACCAGGTGTTACGGCAGATCGGGTCGTGGTGGAAGCCATAGGACCAGGGCCAGACGGTTTTGAATCAGCGGCAGGAAAAGTACGCTGTTGCGCTTCGTCGGACTTATACCGGGAAGCAGGACTTTTCTTGGGCTGTGGGCCGGCAGGAGCTCGGGGCCGAGCATCCGGTGTGGGTATCCCTTTGTTCCTGGGTTTTATGCCTGCTCGCGGAAATCGCGGAGGTGGCAGGGGCGGCGAGGCTACCTCTGGTTCAGAGGCGGGAGTAGGAGGTTCCGCGGAGGTGGAGGGTTCATTCTCCGGCTCCAAAACCGAGATGACAGCTACTGGGCGTGTCTCTGCTTCTGAAGGAGACGCGGTACGTTTAGTTGCCTTTGCAGGGGCTGGAGGTGGAGCCGGAGAGGGCGCGCGCCGTGCCGGTTGTGCCTGAGGTTGAGGCCTAGCCTGGATTTTAGGCTGTCTAGGTTGGGGCTGCATAGCTGGCTGCCGTGGCTTCGGGAGGGGCCCCTGCGGCTTTTGCTTCCGCAGGAGCTCCGCCTTATAGACCGGGCAGTTTACGTTACTCGCTGCGTGGCCTTGGCCACAATTGATACAGCGAAATTTGGTTTTGTCTGCCACAGTGCAGGCCTGTGTTGAATGTCCCAGAGAACATCGTAGACAGGCCGGGGCATTGCGGCAGACGTCGGTGTGATGGCCGAACCTCTGGCACCGGTGGCACTGCGCAAGCTTGCCCTGGGGTCGACTGGTTTCCACCCGGACGCGGAAGCCAAACAGCCGCGTCAGGTGGAAAATTTTGTCAGCAGCCTCGCCCTTCTCGAGCTGGAGACGGACGAGCGGGAGAGGTACTCAGGTTTCTGAGTGAGTGAACAGGCGGAAAATTGCCTGCACCGGGTACCCGAGGTCGCGGAGTTCCATGAGGATCTCCTGTGGATCGGTGTGCGCGTCAAGCCCTCGCAAAATTACCGACAAGGGCTTGACTCGCTTAGGAGTAAAGGTGTGATACTGAAGGCTGTGCGCCTGCAGGAAGGCCTCGACCAAGCGATGGTCCTCGAGCTGGTGGACGACAATCCTGACCGTATCACCGCCAAGCAGCTTCAGGTCAAGCTTGTCGGCCGACAGGCCGTGGGCCGCGATCAGCCGTCTGTATAAGGCGGCGACATTAGACACGCTATGGACGTACAGGGGCGGCGCACGACCAACAGCGGCAGCAGCCGGAGCTGCTGTCGAAGCAGTCGGAACCGCGGCCTGTGGGCCCTGAGAAGGTCCAATGTCCATGGCCGAGGTGTTAGAGGAAGCGGTTGGGTGGGTTCTCTTGGGCTTCTTAGCCGGGCGATTACGCCGACCAACGGTCGCGAACTCGCCCGACTCGTCAGCCGGAAGAGGAGGAAGCGGGTTAGGGAGAGGATCGTCCGTCTCCATCGCCCGAGGCGAATCAGGCGAGTCGCCCAGATGGGGCAGCAAGGCGGGGCCGAGCGACTCGGCACTTGGGCCGTTGCCTGTAGAAGGCATGCTGGCCAGGTGCGGCGGCTGCCGGGCAGAGACTGCTAGGCAGTCACTGCCAGACGCCAGGGATCTCGGGTCCGGCCGAAGCCGGATTACCCGCGCGTCTTCCTTGCTCACGACGATGCGGGAGGAGCTGGGCTAACGACCAGCTTCGTTGAATACCAGTCCTTACCAAGACTGGTGTCCACTGGCCCCTTTACCCCGGCGATATCCTAGCTCGCTTACCACTGGTGGGGGCTTGCAAGGATCGTCCGGGGCAGCGCTACCTAACAGTCGTGAGCAAGTTAGGAATTATACGCTGATATACGGCACTCACCAGGTGAGCCCAGAGCACTCCTCTTCTTTCCTGTCCGGCCAAGATGTTTTCCGGCGCAGGTGGTCCTTACAAGGGCAAACTTCGGCCAGCTGCTTCTTCTACCAGCTACTTAATTCACCGGAAGCAGCTGGCTCCCTGGTCCTTTGCGTTCCCACGAAGAGAAGCAGTGTTCCTCGTCGGAAGGCGAGGTGGCCGAAGGCAGCAAAGCTGTAGCGCGTCCAGCGAAGAGAGCTGAGAGAGCAGTCTAAGAAGAGCAGTCCTGATCAGTCCGATGCTGGAGCAGAAGTGATCGATCTCGACGTCCCAACACGAACGATTTTTTTTTTTTTTTTTTTTTTTTTTTTGCTCTGGGCTTTGCGGTTGTGCGTCGCAGAGACGAACCGCACGGGAACTGAGTTCCGAGCTACCATCTGGAGCTCCTGCCTCGTGGCCCTGCCCAAGTAGGGCGTGTGCTCTATAGCAGGCCTTTCTCGGCTGTTGTGCTAGCCTACACTAGCGCAGTATACACCGAGGGCGTTTCCACGAATCACCTGGGCGTATACGGTACCTTCCCAGCCCAGTCACTAGAGGATTGTCTGGGAACCTCGCCGCACGTGCATAAAATTTGCGTGCAAGCCGCCTGAAAGTGTCGTCTAAGGAGCGGACGCCAAGTCCTCTCCTTAGAAGGCGAGATGAGAAGCGAAGGGGGACTTTGGCCGCTAGCCGAAGCCCCCTGTCGAGGACGCTCTGCAACTTCTTTTTATGCATTGCGGCGAGGTAACCCCAGACCGGGCAGGCGTAGGTAATGACCGGCAGCAGATACGCGCCGACGATCATCCTACCCAATTTCCTGGTCATGGCTGGGCTGATCAGGAGTGGAAACAGTGCGCACAGGCGAGTGGATGCTCGCTTAAGAACTGTCTGTGCGTGGGTACGCCAGGTGAGCCGACGGTCGAGGTGTAAGCCGAGGTACTTGACCTCGTTGGACCAGCGCAAGTACGTTCTGCCGATACGTAGTTGCCTAACGGGGTTCTTCCGTCGCTTAGAGAATTCGACGGCTACGCTCTTGGTAGGGTTGAGGAGTACTCTCCAGTTATCAGTCCAGTCCACGAGCGTGTCGAGCTGGCGCTGCAGTCGTAGAACGGCCCTTTCCTCATGACGATCGGCCGTAAATACGGCCGTGTCGTCAGCGAAGAGGGCCATCTGGACTCCAGGCTGTCTCGGCACGTCGTTGACGTAGATCGAGAACAGAAGGGGGCCTAGAACACTACCTTGAGGGACGCCGGCTGTGATTCGCCTCTCGGAAGAGACTGAATCGCCAACTCTCACGCAGAAGGTCCTCTCCGTCTGAAAGCTAGCAACCAGATGGAGGTAGCAGTCCGGGAGCTGGACTTCCCTAAGTTTGAATAACAGGCCATCATGCCATACGCTGTCGAAGGCTTTCTCAACATCTAAGAAACAGCCAACGGTCCGTTCTCTCCGACACCCGGCTTCCGTGATGCATTCCACCAGTCTCATCAGTTGATGAGTGGTCGAATGCCCCATACGAAAGCCGAACTGTTCGGGGACCAGCACGTCAAAGTTGGTTAGATGTTCTCGTACACGACGCTGTACGAGGCGCTCAAAAACCTTGGACGTAGCGGAAAGTAGGCTGATAGGCCGGAGGTTTTCCGAGCGGGTGGTATCCTTTCCCGGCTTCGGGATCACGATAACCGTCGCCTTTCTCCATTTCTTGGGAAAGTAGGCCAGTCTAAGACACGCGTTGAACAAATCAGTCAAGAATTGAACTCCAGGCTCGGGAAGAAGTCGTAGAGCGGTGTTGGTCACACCGTCCGGGCCAGGAGCTTTTCTTGGCTGAAGTTCAGCGAGCCGATCTGAGACCTCTTCCAAAGAGATGGGTTCGGGCTCCGTCGTGATCGGAAGTGGCAGAAAGTCTTCCACAGCCATCTCGACTTGTTCGTCGAAGTCCCAGTCCATGGGCGGATTGGGTGCGAACTGTCGCTCGAAACACAAGCCCAAGTACTCGGCCTTCTCCTCCGGGCGACCCAGGGGTCGACCGAACGGTCCAACAATGGCGGGAAGTGGAGGTCGGCGCCCCCGTCCCGTCAATGCGGAAGGTATTCTGTACGGGTGAGATTGCGGGTCCGCATCCCCCGTTCGGGCCACGTCGAGTTCCCAACAGCTACGTCGGAACGCCTTCAGACTGCCGCGCAGTCGTCCGGTGAGCCGATTATATGCTGCCTTATCGGCCGGATCACGGGTCCGCTGCCAACGTTTCCGGAAGTAATTCCTCTCGCGAGCGAGAAGAGAGACTTCCTCAGGGATGCGTTGGTAGCCAGGCGTGAAACCAGCTCGCGTACGTGAAGACACGCCTATAGCCGAGATGATTGCCTCTTCGATTCCCGCAACTGCTTCGTCTAGGAGGCGAACGGAATCGAGTGGGGCCGCTGGCGGCAATCGACGGCACAAGGCCGGGCCGTAGCGATCCCAATCGATAACCTTCTTCTGGTCAGAACGTGCATAGGCGTGCTGGGTAGCGACGTGGACCAAGGTAGGGTTCTGGTCGGATGTCAGCTCCGTAAGTGAGAATACCTCGACCGGACAGACAACTCCTTGGGTCACCGCGATATCCAGAACATCGGGAGCCGCGTTAGGCTGTGACGGAAAGAACGTGGGTTGCGCTGGACCAAACACCGTCGCCCGGCGCGATTCAACAAAACTGAGCAAGCGCCTCCCGTTCGGAGTAGTCAGGCGACTATTCCAAACGCGATGCTTGCAATTCAGATCGCCGGCCAAAATTACCCTTCGATGGGAATCGAAGATGACTTCCAGGTCGCCAACAAGAAGTTCAGCTCGTGGGGGCTTGTATGCTGAAACCACGAGGACGCCGCCAAGAGCTCCGTGGAACTCAATGGCGGTGGCCTCAAGGTTGGTAAGCTGCGGCAAAGCGACACGATGATGACCTATGGAGGTCCTCACCGCGATCGCCGTGCCGCCTCCTCGTTGGCCAACTCGGTCATCCCGATAGACCACGTAATTTGGTAATCGAAACCGGTTTGCCGGGGTCAGGTGGGTTTCAGTAAGGAGAAGTACGTCGGGTTTGAACCGAGCCAGGAATTCAAGAAGGTCGGAATGCTTGGTACCGATGTTGTTAGCATTCCAGGCTACGAGCGAGAGATCTCGTCTAAGGGCTCGGTTCATAGAAGACCTATGACTTCGCAGGCTTCCACCAAGAGCATGAATCTCTCAGTTGGGTCAGCAGTTTCCAGGCGGTCTCGGATGGACCTGAAGGTAGATGCGACTTTCGGGAGGTCGTAGCTAGACAGAAAGCCGCGGACGAACTGTGCGTCATTGGAAACGACGGACTGGGCGGTTTGCCTGGAAACTGAGCCGCATAAGAGCGACCAGGTGTTACGGCAGATCGGGTCGTGGTGGAAGCCATAGGACCAGGGCCAGACGGTTTTGAATCAGCGGCAGGAAAAGTACGCTGTTGCGCTTCGTCGGACTTATACCGGGAAGCAGGACTTTTCTTGGGCTGTGGGCCGGCAGGAGCTCGGGGCCGAGCATCCGGTGTGGGTATCCCTTTGTTCCTGGGTTTTATGCCTGCTCGCGGAAATCGCGGAGGTGGCAGGGGCGGCGAGGCTACCTCTGGTTCAGAGGCGGGAGTAGGAGGTTCCGCGGAGGTGGAGGGTTCATTCTCCGGCTCCAAAACCGAGATGACAGCTACTGGGCGTGTCTCTGCTTCTGAAGGAGACGCGGTACGTTTAGTTGCCTTTGCAGGGGCTGGAGGTGGAGCCGGAGAGGGCGCGCGCCGTGCCGGTTGTGCCTGAGGTTGAGGCCTAGCCTGGATTTTAGGCTGTCTAGGTTGGGGCTGCATAGCTGGCTGCCGTGGCTTCGGGAGGGGCCCCTGCGGCTTTTGCTTCCGCAGGAGCTCCGCCTTATAGACCGGGCAGTTTACGTTACTCGCTGCGTGGCCTTGGCCACAATTGATACAGCGAAATTTGGTTTTGTCTGCCACAGTGCAGGCCTGTGTTGAATGTCCCAGAGAACATCGTAGACAGGCCGGGGCATTGCGGCAGACGTCGGTGTGATGGCCGAACCTCTGGCACCGGTGGCACTGCGCAAGCTTGCCCTGGGGTCGACTGGTTTCCACCCGGACGCGGAAGCCAAACAGCCGCGTCAGGTGGAAAATTTTGTCAGCAGCCTCGCCCTTCTCGAGCTGGAGACGGACGAGCGGGAGAGGTACTCAGGTTTCTGAGTGAGTGAACAGGCGGAAAATTGCCTGCACCGGGTACCCGAGGTCGCGGAGTTCCATGAGGATCTCCTGTGGATCGGTGTGCGCGTCAAGCCCTCGCAAAATTACCGACAAGGGCTTGACTCGCTTAGGAGTAAAGGTGTGATACTGAAGGCTGTGCGCCTGCAGGAAGGCCTCGACCAAGCGATGGTCCTCGAGCTGGTGGACGACAATCCTGACCGTATCACCGCCAAGCAGCTTCAGGTCAAGCTTGTCGGCCGACAGGCCGTGGGCCGCGATCAGCCGTCTGTATAAGGCGGCGACATTAGACACGCTATGGACGTACAGGGGCGGCGCACGACCAACAGCGGCAGCAGCCGGAGCTGCTGTCGAAGCAGTCGGAACCGCGGCCTGTGGGCCCTGAGAAGGTCCAATGTCCATGGCCGAGGTGTTAGAGGAAGCGGTTGGGTGGGTTCTCTTGGGCTTCTTAGCCGGGCGATTACGCCGACCAACGGTCGCGAACTCGCCCGACTCGTCAGCCGGAAGAGGAGGAAGCGGGTTAGGGAGAGGATCGTCCGTCTCCATCGCCCGAGGCGAATCAGGCGAGTCGCCCAGATGGGGCAGCAAGGCGGGGCCGAGCGACTCGGCACTTGGGCCGTTGCCTGTAGAAGGCATGCTGGCCAGGTGCGGCGGCTGCCGGGCAGAGACTGCTAGGCAGTCACTGCCAGACGCCAGGGATCTCGGGTCCGGCCGAAGCCGGATTACCCGCGCGTCTTCCTTGCTCACGACGATACGGGAGGAGCTGGGCTAACGACCAGCTTCGTTGAATACCAGTCCTTACCAAGACTGGTGTCCACTGGCCCCTTTACCCCGGCGATATCCTAGCTCGCTTACCACTGGTGGGGGCTTGCAAGGATCGTCCGGGGCAGCGCTACCTAACAGTCGTGAGCAAGTTAGGAATTATACGCTGATATACGGCACTCACCAGGTGAGCCCAGAGCACTCCTCTTCTTTCCTGTCCGGCCAAGATGTTTTCCGGCGCAGGTGGTCCTTACAAGGGCAAACTTCGGCCAGCTGCTTCTTCTACCAGCTACTTAATTCACCGGAAGCAGCTGGCTCCCTGGTCCTTTGCGTTCCCACGAAGAGAAGCAGTGTTCCTCGTCGGAAGGCGAGGTGGCCGAAGGCAGCAAAGCTGTAGCGCGTCCAGCGAAGAGAGCTGAGAGAGCAGTCTAAGAAGAGCAGTCCTGATCAGTCCGATGCTGGAGCAGAAGTGATCGATCTCGACGTCCCAACACGAACGATTTTTTTTTTTTTTTTTTTTTTTTTTTTTGCTCTGGGCTTTGCGGTTGTGCGTCGCAGAGACGAACCGCACGGGAACTGAGTTCCGAGCTACCATCTGGAGCTCCTGCCTCGTGGCCCTGCCCAAGTAGGGCGTGTGCTCTATAGCAGGCCTTTCTCGGCTGTTGTGCTAGCCTACACTAGCGCAGTATACACCGAGGGCGTTTCCACGAATCACCTGGGCGTATACGGTACCTTCCCAGCCCAGTCACTAGAGGATTGTCTGGGAACCTCGCCGCACGTGCATAAAATTTGCGTGCAAGCCGCCTGAAAGTGTCGTCTAAGGAGCGGACGCCAAGTCCTCTCCTTAGAAGGCGAGATGAGAAGCGAAGGGGGACTTTGGCCGCTAGCCGAAGCCCCCTGTCGAGGACGCTCTGCAACTTCTTTTTATGCATTGCGGCGAGGTAACCCCAGACCGGGCAGGCGTAGGTAATGACCGGCAGCAGATACGCGCCGACGATCATCCTACCCAATTTCCTGGTCATGGCTGGGCTGATCAGGAGTGGAAACAGTGCGCACAGGCGAGTGGATGCTCGCTTAAGAACTGTCTGTGCGTGGGTACGCCAGGTGAGCCGACGGTCGAGGTGTAAGCCGAGGTACTTGACCTCGTTGGACCAGCGCAAGTACGTTCTGCCGATACGTAGTTGCCTAACGGGGTTCTTCCGTCGCTTAGAGAATTCGACGGCTACGCTCTTGGTAGGGTTGAGGAGTACTCTCCAGTTATCAGTCCAGTCCACGAGCGTGTCGAGCTGGCGCTGCAGTCGTAGAACGGCCCTTTCCTCATGACGATCGGCCGTAAATACGGCCGTGTCGTCAGCGAAGAGGGCCATCTGGACTCCAGGCTGTCTCGGCACGTCGTTGACGTAGATCGAGAACAGAAGGGGGCCTAGAACACTACCTTGAGGGACGCCGGCTGTGATTCGCCTCTCGGAAGAGACTGAATCGCCAACTCTCACGCAGAAGGTCCTCTCCGTCTGAAAGCTAGCAACCAGATGGAGGTAGCAGTCCGGGAGCTGGACTTCCCTAAGTTTGAATAACAGGCCATCATGCCATACGCTGTCGAAGGCTTTCTCAACATCTAAGAAACAGCCAACGGTCCGTTCTCTCCGACACCCGGCTTCCGTGATGCATTCCACCAGTCTCATCAGTTGATGAGTGGTCGAATGCCCCATACGAAAGCCGAACTGTTCGGGGACCAGCACGTCAAAGTTGGTTAGATGTTCTCGTACACGACGCTGTACGAGGCGCTCAAAAACCTTGGACGTAGCGGAAAGTAGGCTGATAGGCCGGAGGTTTTCCGAGCGGGTGGTATCCTTTCCCGGCTTCGGGATCACGATAACCGTCGCCTTTCTCCATTTCTTGGGAAAGTAGGCCAGTCTAAGACACGCGTTGAACAAATCAGTCAAGAATTGAACTCCAGGCTCGGGAAGAAGTCGTAGAGCGGTGTTGGTCACACCGTCCGGGCCAGGAGCTTTTCTTGGCTGAAGTTCAGCGAGCCGATCTGAGACCTCTTCCAAAGAGATGGGTTCGGGCTCCGTCGTGATCGGAAGTGGCAGAAAGTCTTCCACAGCCATCTCGACTTGTTCGTCGAAGTCCCAGTCCATGGGCGGATTGGGTGCGAACTGTCGCTCGAAACACAAGCCCAAGTACTCGGCCTTCTCCTCCGGGCGACCCAGGGGTCGACCGAACGGTCCAACAATGGCGGGAAGTGGAGGTCGGCGCCCCCGTCCCGTCAATGCGGAAGGTATTCTGTACGGGTGAGATTGCGGGTCCGCATCCCCCGTTCGGGCCACGTCGAGTTCCCAACAGCTACGTCGGAACGCCTTCAGACTGCCGCGCAGTCGTCCGGTGAGCCGATTATATGCTGCCTTATCGGCCGGATCACGGGTCCGCTGCCAACGTTTCCGGAAGTAATTCCTCTCGCGAGCGAGAAGAGAGACTTCCTCAGGGATGCGTTGGTAGCCAGGCGTGAAACCAGCTCGCGTACGTGAAGACACGCCTATAGCCGAGATGATTGCCTCTTCGATTCCCGCAACTGCTTCGTCTAGGAGGCGAACGGAATCGAGTGGGGCCGCTGGCGGCAATCGACGGCACAAGGCCGGGCCGTAGCGATCCCAATCGATAACCTTCTTCTGGTCAGAACGTGCATAGGCGTGCTGGGTAGCGACGTGGACCAAGGTAGGGTTCTGGTCGGATGTCAGCTCCGTAAGTGAGAATACCTCGACCGGACAGACAACTCCTTGGGTCACCGCGATATCCAGAACATCGGGAGCCGCGTTAGGCTGTGACGGAAAGAACGTGGGTTGCGCTGGACCAAACACCGTCGCCCGGCGCGATTCAACAAAACTGAGCAAGCGCCTCCCGTTCGGAGTAGTCAGGCGACTATTCCAAACGCGATGCTTGCAATTCAGATCGCCGGCCAAAATTACCCTTCGATGGGAATCGAAGATGACTTCCAGGTCGCCAACAAGAAGTTCAGCTCGTGGGGGCTTGTATGCTGAAACCACGAGGACGCCGCCAAGAGCTCCGTGGAACTCAATGGCGGTGGCCTCAAGGTTGGTAAGCTGCGGCAAAGCGACACGATGATGACCTATGGAGGTCCTCACCGCGATCGCCGTGCCGCCTCCTCGTTGGCCAACTCGGTCATCCCGATAGACCACGTAATTTGGTAATCGAAACCGGTTTGCCGGGGTCAGGTGGGTTTCAGTAAGGAGAAGTACGTCGGGTTTGAACCGAGCCAGGAATTCAAGAAGGTCGGAATGCTTGGTACCGATGTTGTTAGCATTCCAGGCTACGAGCGAGAGATCTCGTCTAAGGGCTCGGTTCATAGAAGACCTATGACTTCGCAGGCTTCCACCAAGAGCATGAATCTCTCAGTTGGGTCAGCAGTTTCCAGGCGGTCTCGGATGGACCTGAAGGTAGATGCGACTTTCGGGAGGTCGTAGCTAGACAGAAAGCCGCGGACGAACTGTGCGTCATTGGAAACGACGGACTGGGCGGTTTGCCTGGAAACTGAGCCGCATAAGAGCGACCAGGTGTTACGGCAGATCGGGTCGTGGTGGAAGCCATAGGACCAGGGCCAGACGGTTTTGAATCAGCGGCAGGAAAAGTACGCTGTTGCGCTCCGTCGGACTTATACCGGGAAGCAGGACTTTTCTTGGGCTGTGGGCCGGCAGGAGCTCGGGGCCGAGCATCCGGTGTGGGTATCCCTTTGTTCCTGGGTTTTATGCCTGCTCGCGGAAATCGCGGAGGTGGCAGGGGCGGCGAGGCTACCTCTGGTTCAGAGGCGGGAGTAGGAGGTTCCGCGGAGGTGGAGGGTTCATTCTCCGGCTCCAAAACCGAGATGACAGCTACTGGGCGTGTCTCTGCTTCTGAAGGAGACGCGGTACGTTTAGTTGCCTTTGCAGGGGCTGGAGGTGGAGCCGGAGAGGGCGCGCGCCGTGCCGGTTGTGCCTGAGGTTGAGGCCTAGCCTGGATTTTAGGCTGTCTAGGTTGGGGCTGCATAGCTGGCTGCCGTGGCTTCGGGAGGGGCCCCTGCGGCTTTTGCTTCCGCAGGAGCTCCGCCTTATAGACCGGGCAGTTTACGTTACTCGCTGCGTGGCCTTGGCCACAAGTGATGCAGCGAAATTTGGTTTTGTCTGCCACAGTGCAGGCCTGTGTTGAATGTCCCAGAGAACATCGTAGACAGGCCGGGGCATTGCGGTAGACGTCGGTGTGATGGCCGAACCTCTGGCACCGGTGGCACTGCGCAAGCTTGCCCTGGGGTCGACTGGTTTCCACCCGGACGCGGAAGCCAAACAGCCGCGTCAGGTGGAAAATTTTGTCAGCAGCCTCGCCCTTCTCGAGCTGGAGACGGACGAGCGGGAGAGGTACTCGGGTTTCTGAGTGAGTGAACAGCCGGAAAATTGCCTGCACCGTGTACCCGAGGTCGCGGAGTTCCAAGAGGATCTCCTGAGGATCAGTGTGCGCGTCAAGCCCTCGCAAAATTACAGACAAGGGCTTGACCCGCTTAGGAGTGAAGGTGTGGTATTGGAGATTGTGTGCTTGGAGGAAGGCCTCGACCAAGCGATGGTCCTCGAGCTGGCGGACGACAATCCTGACCGTATCACCGCCAAGCAGCTTCAGGTCAAGCTTGTCGGCCGACAGGCCGTGGGCCGCGATCAGCCGTCTGTATAAGGCGGCGACATTGGACACGCTATGGACGTACAGGGGCGGCGCACGACCAACAGCGGCAGCAGCCGGAGCTGCTGTCGAAGCAGTCGGAACCGCGGCCTGTGGGCCCTGAGAAGGTCCAATGTCCATGGCCGAGGTGCTAGAGGAAGCGGTTGGGTGGGTCCTCTTGGGCTTCTTAGCCGGGCGATTACGCCGACCAACGGTCGCGAACTCGCCCGACTCGTCGGCCGGAAGAGGAGGAAGCGGGTTAGGGAGAGGATCATCCGTCTCCATCGCCCGAGGCGATTCTGGCGAGTCGCCCAGATGGGGCAGCAAGGCGGGGCCGAGCGACTCGGCACTTGGGCCGTTGCCTGTGGAAGGCATGCTGGCCAGGTGCGACGGCTGCCGGGCAGAGACTGCTAGGCAGTCACTGCCAGACGCCAGGGATCTCGGGTCCGGCCGAAGCCGGATTACCCGCGCGTCTTCCTTGCTCACGACGATGCGGGAGGAGCTGGGCTAACGACCAGCTTCGTTGAATACCAGTCCTTACCAAGACTGGTGTCCACTGGCCCCTTTACCCCGGCGATATCCTAGCTCGCTTACCACTGGTGGGGGCTTGCAAGGATCGTCCGGGGCAGCGCTACCTAACAGTCGTGAACAAGTTAGGAATTACACACTGATAAACGGCACTCACCAGGTGAGCCCAGAGCAATCCTCTTCTTTCCTGTCCGGCCAAGATGTTTTTCCGGCGCAGGTGGTCCTTACAAGGGCAAACTTCGGCTAGCTGCTTCTTCTACCGGCTACTAAGTTCACCGGCAGCAGCTGGCTTGGTTCCCACGAAGAGAAGAGATATTCCTCGTCGGAAGGCGAGGTGGCCGAAGGCAGCAAAGCTGTAGCACGTCCAGCGAGGAGAGCTGAGAGAGCAGTCTAAGAAGAGCAGTCCTGATCAGTCCGATGCTGGAGCAGAAGTGTCTCTCGACGATCGATCGATCCGGACGAACACGAACGAGTGGTCAGAGCTGTTGGGTTGCGCGTCGTGAGACGACCCAATGGTATCCTAGTACCGAGCCTCCTATGAGGGGCTCCTGCCTAGTGGTCCTGTCCAGACGGAATATTGATTATTTAATTTTTATTGGTCGTTACAACGACATGCTCGTACTAGGTCGACTAGTACAGTATTTGTCGAGGCCGTTTCCAAGATTCACCTGGACGTATTCGGTACTTGCCAAGGCCAGCTATGAGAGGGTTTGTCTGGGTCCTCGCAGCTCGGACGTAAAATTTACGTGCAAGTCGCCTTGCGGTGTCATCCAAGGAGCGGACACCGAGTCCTCTTCTCAGGAGACGAGAAGAAAACCGATAGGGGACTTTGGCCGCTAGCCGAAGCCCTCTATCGAGAACGCTTTGCAACCTTCTTTTATGAACGGTTGCGAGGTAACCCCAGACGGGAAGAGCGTAGGTAATGATCGGCAACAGATACGCGTTGACAATCAACTTACCCAGCTTGCGGGTCATAGCCTTGTTGGCAAGTATCGGAAACAGTTGCGCGAGACGAGCGGACGCTTTCCTTCGCATCGTCTCAGCGTGGGTACGCCAGGTGAGCCGACGATCAAGGTGGACACCGAGGTACTTAACTTCCCTCGACCAGGGCAGGTACGTTCTACCGAGTCTCACTCGGCCTCGTGGTTCTTTCCGGCGCTTTGTGAATAGCACCGCGGAGCTCTTGGTTTCGTTGACGGCAACTTTCCAGCTTTCCGTCCACGTCGAATACGCATCGAGTGCGCGCTGAAGTCGTGGGATAGCAAAGTCTGCGTTCCGATCGGCGGTATAGACGAACACGAACGATTGTGAAGTTCACCGGTTATATATTGTGATGGCAGCGGTATGCGAACATCTGCTCTCCGGTACCAGCGGTGGACACAGCGAGCCAATCAGACATTAGCAGCCACCGAGACGTAACCAACTTCGTGTTTGGAGCTAGCCAATCAGCGATGCCAGTTAGTTAATAAAACCTGAGCCGACAGAAAATTTTGAAAGTTCCGCGTCAGCGATGGATTTCGCTGGGTCGGCAGCTGACTCTACAACCAGTGTCAGAAGAAGAGGAGGACTGCAGTACGCCGTGAACAGCAGGCGCAACCGCCGAACATCTCAGCGCGGCACTACCAACATCGCCGTTCTCACAACTCGGTCCTTTTTAGGACCACCAAAAACACTAGAGTGTACGATTGGTGCCAGTTGTCATGCGGCAAGCCTTTTGTCCGATGAAACCTTCCACAGTTGAAACCTGCTCTACAAAACGCTTCACACGAAGCGTTATGTTAAGAGAGAGAGAGAACGCGCATGTAAGTAGTTGACAACACACACGCACACATAGTTAATATTTGTTAATTATTTAATACAATGAAAAATGAAGTCAACGTTTTGACGATGAGTGAGAGAGAGAGAGAGCGGGCTTGTAAGTACGTACACAGTTAATATTTGTCGAATATATATATAAACTTTCTAAAATCATATACATGCGCGGTAATGACCACAGAGAGGAGAAACGGTTTGAACATAACGTTTGACAACGAGAGAGAGAGATAGAGAGAGAGAGAGAGAGAGAGAGAGAGAGAGGGAGAGAGAGAGAGACAGACAGACAGATATAGACAGTCGGACGGATGGACGGACGGACGGACAGAGAGATAAATAGAGAGAGAGAGAGGAGAGCGGGCGTTGTAAGTACGTACACAGTTAATATTTGTCGAATATATATAAACTTTCTAAAATTATATACATGCACGGTAATGACCACAGAGAGGAGAAACGGTTTGAACATAACGTTTGACAACGAGAGAGAGAGAGAGAGAGAGAGAGAGAGAGAGAGAGAGAGAGAGAGAGAGAGAGAGAGAGAGAGAGAGAGAGAGAGAGAGAGAGAGAGAGAGAGAGAGAGAGAGAGAGAGAGAGAGACAGACAGACAGACAGACAGAGACAGACAGACAGACAGATATAGACAGTCGGACGAATGGACGGACGGACGTAACGAGTGTGTCCAGAGAGCGATTAAGAAATTGAAAAGAGTCTACGAAACGCAAGGGACCCAGAGAGAACGACACGTAACGCTCACTGGATGTTGCAATGTACGTTATGTCGTACTACCTTCATCATATCCTCGACGTCTTTCATCAACCACGAGAAGAAAGTGTCTACGACGTTTTCATCTCGATAAACTTTAGCCTCTCTCCAGAGTCTGTGTGTATGATCGACGTTACCACCACCACCACCACTATCACATTCTACTGTCCTTTTGTGACGAATATTCTATCATTGTTTGGTTCTCTCTGGTTTGATACAGACGTGTTCACTAGTGTCTTCTAATAATGTCGTTTTTTGTAAAGTTTAATGCTGTAATATCATGCATTACAACACGGTATCAGAGAAAGCGACGAGGCGTTTAGAAAAAATTACAAACCGATTCTGGAACCGTTAGAAGCTATTTCACGAAAGTTAAGTGGTGATATAATGGAGGAGGGGAGGAGGAGAAGAAGAGCCTACACAACATGTAATAACTGAAAACGAAAGTGGCACGCAGAGTCATAACGCTTCTCATTTCAGTGACAATAGCGCATGGAACCCTAACACTTTACATTTCAGTGACGATTCATTAGCAAACAAATATATGCGTTTGTGCGAATCGGCTGACTGTAAACGGATTATAGATCGTATGTATGGTGTTCGATACGAAGGTGGTAAATTTATGATAGGTGTTTCAAATGTGAAAATCGATGATAACGACAACTTTCATGTCAAAGGAAAAATTTACGTGGGTACACCTGGTCTGTATGAACTTTTGTTTATGAAACTATCGAAAAAATACAATAAGGATGATATGAGGAAATACAGGTCCATACTACTAGCAACCAACAGACATATAATGAAATTAATTTCTATTTTTAATTTATTTGTGTGTGTGTATGTTTGACTGTAGTGCAGATTCTAATTTACAAAGTTTTGATGAATACTATTTGAAAGGGGGGAGCTCTCTAGTTGACATCTCCGTCGATGTAATGACTCTCAAACATAAAAAATGTAAACATAAACAGACGGTGTTCGTTGACACGTAAACTGTTTTTCCTTTCGTGAGTAATCGTTCGTTAATAAGATATGAATTAGCTTAATCGATTAAATGGTTAGACTAGTAATGGTAAATGTGAAGGTAAAGAAGGTAAGTATGTAGGTTCGATTCCTGTTAATTCATATTTTTGTTAAAAATCTTTTTTATAAATATTGAGGAGAAGGGATAATAACATATTCTTTTATAATTATTAACAACGTTGTTTGGTATTTGTCATTGTAAAGTACAATCGGAAACCATGACGCCACTTAAATAAGTAATATTTTTTTTTTTTAACATTATGGACAAAATGTTTAACGGATAACACAACACAGTTTCAATTGGATTAGGTTAAACGTTACTTATATGAATATGGATATCTTTATACGAAAGATAAAACGTCATTGCAATTAGTAAATGATTCAGATGTTTCCAATGCCCTCCTTATATTTCAAGAATATTACAAATTACCTGCTGACGGCAAATTAAATAATGAAACTCGAAATTTAATGTTAAAACGTAGGTGTGGTAATACCGATATTCTTTCTGATTATAGAAAGAAATCAGCTAGAAAAACCATGCTTTGTTGTGTTAGCGTTTCAGACAGCAAGAAAAATGTACTGCCAGCACGCGCTGATGAATTTGATCACTGTAACGTGATCAATGCGAGACTGTTTCTAAACGACAAGTATTATCCTTACGATAATTTAAACTTGGATATTGGGAAAGACCGTTTTGCATTATTGTACAATATGTACGTCAGTTTTCAAAGTTCGTATTACCACCGTTTAGACGGCAGCCCAGTACTGACACCGGAATTATTCAAATCAAAAGCCCCGCTGTTTGTTTTCGATTGTAGCAGACAAGACGAAGCACTTAAGTCTTCAGCAGTTGATGTACGTTTAGAATTTGAATCGTCAACGAATTTTCCTACACAGACGACCGCCTACTGTATGATACTACATGATTCGCTTGTAGAATATACGCCATTGTCCAACACAGTACATAGTCGTGTTTAAGTCTTGTCGAATAAAGAGAGACATACACGCACAGGTAATTACATTATAAACTAGGAATTGCTTCCGACGTCTGCGAGCGAGAGAGAGAGAGAGAGAGAGAGAACGCGCATGTAAGTAGTTGACAACACACACGCACACATAGTTAATATTTGTTAATTATTTAATACAATGAAAAAATGAAGTCAACGTTTTGACGATGAGTGAGAGAGAGAGAGAGAGAGAGAGAGAGAGAGAGAGAGAGAGCGGGCGTTGTAAGTACGTACACAGTTAATATTTGTCGAATATATATAAACTTTCTAAAATCATATACATGCGCGGTAATGACCACAGAGAAGAGAAACGGTTTGAACATAACGTTTGACAACGAGAGAGAGAGAGAGAGAGAGAGAGAGAGAGAGAGAGAGAGAGAGAGAGAGAGAGAGAGAGAGGGGGGGGGGAGAGAGAGACAGACAGACAGAGACAGACAGACAGACAGATATAGACAGTCGGACGGATGGACGGACGGACGGACGGACAGAGAGATAAATAGAGAGAGAGAGAGAGAGAGAGCGGGCGTTGTAAGTACGTACACAGTTAATATTTGTCGAATATATATAAACTTTCTAAAATCATATACATGCGCGGTAATGACCACAGAGAGGAGAAACGGTTTGAACATAACGTTTGACAACGAGAGAGAGAGAGAGAGAGAGAGAGAGAGAGAGAGAGAGAGAGAGAGAGAGAGAGAGAGAGAGAGAGAGAGAGAGAGAGAGAGAGAGAGAGAGACAGACAGACAGACAGACAGAGTTTGTTTAAAGCAATTTTTCAGAAAATTTGTAACAGACATAATAATTTGATCATACACACACACATGTATTAAATTCAATAACACGCTTGATAATACAAATAATTTTTACGTTTAAATAAAAATCTTCAGACAGCAAGAAAAAATGTACTGACAGCACACGCTGATGAATTCGATCACTGTAACGTGATCAATGCGAGACTGTTTCTAAACGACAAGTATTATCCTTACGATAATTTAAACTTGGATATTGGGAAAGACCGTTTTGCATTATTGTACAATATGTACGCCAGTTTTCAAAGTTCGTATTACCACCGTTTAGACGGCAGCCCAGTACTGACACCGGAATTATTCAAATCAAAAGCCCCGCTGTTTGTTTTCGATTGTAGCAGACAAGACGAAGCACTTAAGTCTTCAGCAGTTGATGTACGTTTAGAATTTGAATCGTCAACGAATTTTCCTACACAGACGACCGCCTACTGTATGATACTACATGACTCGCTTGTAGAATATACGCCATTGACCAACACAGTACATAGACGTGTTTAAGTCTTATTGTATACATATTTTGTAAATACTAGTTTTAAATATATATATATATTTTTTCATCATATTTGTAACATTATAATATTGGAGCTATGTGTGTGTATGTATTTTTAATTGTAAAACTAGTTTAGATATATTTTAATACTTGTAACAATATAATCTTGGAACTGTGTATGTTTTTTTTTTAATTGTAAATATTAGTTTAGATATATTTTCATACTTGTAACAATATAATCTTGGAGCTGTGTATGTATTTTTAATTGTAAAACTGTTTAATATAATCTTGGAGCTGTGTGTATGTATTTTAATAAATGTATATATATATATATATTACACACACTTTATTATTATTTGTATAACCCACTCCATAATAATTTGATCATACACATACGCGCGCACACACACATGTATTAAATTCAATAATGCGTTTGATAATGTTTTAATGCAAATAATTTTAGGAAAGTCTACATTCCGCATTCATAAGGAGATAGTCACTGCTTACAGCTATGTATGTCCACAACAGAATTAGAGAGAGATATAAATGTCATCATACGCTGTGACCTACTTTCTAAATTTGTTACATTAAAAACGTTTGTTTAAAGCAATTTTTCAGAAAATTTGTAACAGACATAATAATTTGATCATACACACACACATGTATTAAATTCAATAACACGCTTGATAATGCAAATAATTTTTACGTTTAAATAAAAATCTGCACATACATTAAAATTAAAATTAAATAAAATCTGTACAACTTACCAAAACTAGTATGTACGTTGTCTACACTGAAGGCGTACAAACAGTCTTTCAACTATTAAAAAATATGCAGAGATTTCACGATGTATCAGCGATCAATGAGAAATTGCCACTATAAAAATACGGTAAGAATATATTTTCAGAAATTGTAATTTGATCATACACACACGCGTACACACACACACGCGTACACACACATGTATTAAATTATTACATTACACACACATTCAATAAATAATGCACTTGATAATGTTTTAATGCAAATAATTTTTTTACGTTTAAATAAAATCTGTACATACAATAAAAATTATACTCAGTTATTAACGTACTCAAATGTTTCAATAATGCGCTTGATAATGTTTTAATACAAATAATTTTTACGTTTAAATAAAATCTGCACATACATTAAAATTAAATAAAATCTGTACACTTACCGAAAACTAGTATGTGTGTGTTGTCTACACACCCTTAATGATGAAAGTTGCGTATACTGAATGCGCACAAACAGTCTTTCAACTATTAAAAAAGATGCAGAGATAGATTTCACGATGTATCAGCACATACACAAGCAGTCAAAATGATAAATTTTCGCTAATTTTCTGTGCGTATATATATTGTACACTGGTAGTGGGAGAAAGCTTGCATGTCCGTTTTTAGAGTAATTACTGTCAGCGGTGTTAATGCTTGACAGGTGTCAAATTAGAAAGTAGAGTTGTCCGTTTTTAGAGTAAATACTTTATAATCCTAATTACTGTCAGCGCTGCTAATAACTAGCAGGTGTGAAATTAGAATGTAGGACGTCGTACACAAGGTTAATGACCTCTGGTTTAATTTAGCGAATAATAACTATATCTAATTCAGTATCGGATCAATGCTGTCAACGTACCCCGAATATGCATGCAATTATTTGTATAGTAATCAGAAATGTGTGTGAGAGAGACATTTTAATAATTTGTAGGTTGTATCTTACAATCATGAAAATTATTATTTAAACTGATAATTGTTTTATTAAAATCTTACAATGACGAAATATTATTATTTCATTGTTTACGACATGCGCGTTCTCTCTCTCTCTTAACATAACGCTTCGTGTGAAGCGTTTTGTAGAGCAGGTTTCAAGTGTTACGCATAAAAAAAATCTCCTTGAAATAAGGTATTTTCAAAAGTTTTGTGTACACGTGTAAAACTGATGACATAAAGAGAGAGAGTTTATATCGTGATCGACAACTGTGTCTAGAGACAAAGAGAGAGGAGGGGAGAGAGAGAGTTGATATCGAAGTCGTCAACAATTTACTATAATATAGTTTGAATTTCTCACCGAAGAAAAAAAATGTTGGCAGATCTGTTCTATACACACAATAATGTAGGATTGGTAACCCTGATCATATATATTTTAATATACACTATAATACACGCACCTATCAAGTTTGAACCAAGATGTGAAACGTAAAACGTAAAACGTAAAACGTAAGACGTAAGACGTAAGACGTAAGACGTAAGACGTAAGACGTAAGATGTGAAACGTAAAACGTAAAACGTAAGACGTAAGACGTAAAACGTAAGACGTAGTGTGAGATGTGTACTGGAAGTAGCGAACTTTAAATACGGATGACGCGAGCGACGGCATACCAAGAAATCGGGCGTCCGCTAGTAACAGTCACGGTGAATCTGCAAATACGCGTCTGCAACTCGGCTGTATGTGTTTTGTTTTGCCTCACCCATTATATATTTTTTCATATTTTATGCGTAACACTTTACCACACACAGACTTGACAGTATATTAATTTCTAAATCGCAGTCAATGACTGTCATGTACCAAAATTAGAAGTAGAACACAATGAGGTAGGCGATAAATATATTTCCTGGTGATTACATTTTAGTATCGCTAATTACAATAATCCATAAGTAGCACGACGCTTATGTAAAACTGATGACAACTGTGTCTAGAGACAAAGAGAGAGGGGGGAGAGAGAGTTGATATCGAAGTCGTCGTCAGCAATTTACTATAATATAGTTTGAATTTCCCACCGAAGAAAAATGTTGGCAGATCTGTTCTATACACACACAATAATGCAGGATTGGTAACCCTGATCATATATTTTAATATACACTATAATACACACACATATCAAGTTTGAACCCATACATAGGTTAGTAAACCTGATCATATAGATTTAATATACATTATAACAAATTTGAACTCATGCAAGGTTGATAACCCTGATCATATATTTAATATATACACTATAATGCATCAAGTGATAGAAAGTGAAAGTGATCTAAGCTCGCGAAAGGCGGCATATCAAAAAATAAAAAATTATATTCGCGGATGCTGTGGTCCAGATACGCGAAAAAGTCGCGGATCTTGACACAGATCAGCGAAAAAGTCGCGGATGCTGTGGTCCAGTAGAAAGTGAAAGTGATCTAGGCTCGCGAAAGGCTGCATATAAAAAATTATATTCGCGGAAATTAGAAAGTGAAAGTGATTTAGGCTCGCGAAAGGCTGCATATAAAAAATTATATTCGCGAAAATTCGCGGATACTGCGGGTCCAGGGTGGTGGGGAGAGCGTGGGAAAAAATCTTGGACCGCGGGAACGGCGGCATCTCTTTAATCTTGTTTTTTATCGTTTTTTATGTTTTTTAAGAAAGGCGGCATTCCTTTGTGCGTCAGAACTCTCATTTTCCCTCTACTATTATTGTACTAAATTTTTGGGTATTTTTATTGTATATTATTATCAATATTTGTGGCATACTTCTACTGTATATTGTCATAGTGAATTTTCCAGATCTATTACCTTGTATTGCTGCGCAATACTGTTTATTACACGCTAAGTGTCACGTTGTTATTTTTTAAATTCGTTGTATTTCTTTAATGTTTGTGCAAAGCCACCCACGGTGTCCTTATTGCCATGTATTATTGTTATTATTGTTCATGGTTTATCGCATATTCAAGCCTTTGGATTATTGTTACATATTACCTATGGAGCATTGATTAGTGATGTATTTAATTATATTAATGATGTACTCGTTTATATTATATTTGTATGTTTGCCAGTATTCATGTATACTTGTATGCGCTAAATAATTTGTTCTTTTTTTTTACTGCAAACTATGACAAAATCGCCGATTTTGAGGCGGGCAGTATGTTAAGACATTGTACATTGTACTTGCTTACGCGCAACCTGCCTAGCGCACTTACGTCACCGTGGCGGTGTTCCACGTGGTCACCCCGCTGCGACTAATCAGTCTACACTCAATCTTTGAACAGTGCGTTGCACCCTTGTTTTCTAGCCAAGCCGCGGCAACCTAAATTTGCTATGTTCTTCTTATTTCTGATCTAGCTTCAATGCTACACATTACGTAGCCTTACATTCATCTTATATTTGGCTGTGAGCTAAGACGTAATTGCGTAGGCCTGCGCTTCTAAATGCTTTCAATAAACGTTACTTAATCATAATTTACAGTCCACTCATTAATGTAATACACTTTCTGACTTCCTACCAGCTTCCTTAAGCTTGCAAAACTAACTCAAGATGATTTCGAGAGTGTTAATCATGCAACAAACGTTTTTATGTATTTATTGTTTTTTACATTTCATTAGCTACATTTTTAATTATATTACTAAATATTTTACCAAACTAAATTTTACAGCCCTACCAACACACACACACACAGATATATGTAACTTACTTTTTACTAACTTACCTAACTTTTTACTAACTTACCTAACTTTTTACTAACCAATTATTCTTATAATTTGAAAATTCTTTTATTTGTTTAATTGTTTTTAAGGTTTTTACCTTAAATTTGGTTACCTACGAAATTTGGTTGTAGGTAAGTTTTGATTTCGATTACGACAGTAAACGTGGACATTTTGTAAGACGAAACAAGCGTCAGACACAACAGGAAGAGACAATGTAGACCTAATAAAGATTTCCATTATTTGTAAACAGTGACTTGGCGTGTTGTGTCTGTTGCAATGTTTCTCGAAAGTCGAGGCTAGACATCAACAATCGTATATTTTGGAATGTGTACACTTTGTGTACATATTACGATTCACGAAAAACGTAGTAATATATTATCCACATTGCTCTGGCATCTTAATTTGTTTGAATAAGTACCGGTAACATTAATAACAGCCTCGTACGCGAAATGATTTTGTGTGTGTGTGTGTGTGTGTGTGTGTGTGTGTGTGTGTGTGTGTGTGTGTGTGTGTGTGTGTGTGTGTGTGTGTGTGTGTGTGTGTGTGTGTGTGTGTGTGTGTTTAAAAAACAAGCAGATGTAAACTATCCGTAAAGAACCGGAGAGACAATATTAATGTATTATTATTATTATGACCTGGTGCAGGCTAGACATTACAGTATCTGTTTATTCAGGTGCAGTCATGTAGTGCGATTCTGTCAGCTTGAGACTAAACTATAACGATTAGTCACTCTTATTTGAATAGCAGTATGATACAATATGTGGATATTGCAAAATGCTTATTACATCATTGTGTATGGGTGGTCATAATTATTGTCTGTGACAGGAGGAAGGAACTATAATTTTTGACAAGACCTCTTATAAACTTTTATTGAAAGCAATTATAATTGCGGTTGCAATGAAACACCAGATTTGACGTCATATCGTACGCAAAAACAAAACTCTAGAAATGCGACATAGCACTGAAACGAGACTAAGAAAAAATTCGGAAGATTTACACCAAATTTTGTATTTTCTGGAACATTAAAAAAAAATCTGAAGGTCTTCCGAAATTTCGGAAGACCTGGCAACATTGCGCACTAGACACTAGATGTCGGCTCACTGAGGCAGCAAAACAACTGACAAGTATGTAAACAAGCTGGTGAGTCATTAAGAAGTCGGTGCCTGAGCCGCGGTCGGACCAGCCGGGGGTCGGTCTAGAGAGGTTTTACTGTACCTGTATAATTTGTTATAAAAATAAATTGAATCTAAAAGTATTAACAGTGTTACTTTACACTGTGATTTTATTAAGCTTTTAATGTTTAAAAGAAAATAAGAGAATTTATAGGCCTATCTCTCTTTGGGAATACTAATTTAAACTTTCACTAGGAGTAAACAAACCTGACATAGATTTAAAGAGGTTTCTGTTTTTGTTAAAGGGTGGTTTTATGTATGTTTGTTTAAAACACTTTAATAATAAATAATAATGAACAAATTTAGTTAATTATGAATGTGAGTTAAATTATTTTAACGTCACCTCGCCTTTACCTAACCTATTCTCAACGAGTTTGTCAACGGCCCTGGAAATTCTGATACGAGGAAGTTAGATGTATTTAAATTGTTTTCTCGGGTACAGTGTTGAGGTTTCCACATTCCGCCTGTCAAAATGTGGTGGTCACCCAAGGGCTTTTGGTTTTTCTGAATCTTCTGATAAGGTAAGTGAGTAAAGTATCGGGGTATATTATTCTTCTCTTTAATTATTTTTATTTTTATTCATCCCCAATTATTTGTATTATTACAAACATGTAAAAAGCATAGATTTTTATTTGAACTGCAACATTGGCATAAAAACATCGATGTTTGAAGTCTTAAAACATCGATGTTTTCATACCGATGTTAACGAAGTTCCTTAACGCGACTTGCGGTAGGAGTTGACTGGTAGAAATCGTCACGTAACGAAAAAGCGTTATGCCCCCTCCATGCGACTTTCTCTCTCTCACTCTCTCTCTCTCTCTCTCTCTCTATCTCTTACTATTATATACGAGTGTGTGTGTGCGTGCGAGTATCGAGATTCGAGCAGCAAGCATCGTGCGCGGCCGGTTGTATAACCTCAATACTGAACGCGTGGAAATTTCGTTAAAACTTATTCGTTATTTGTTTTTGTTTTAAATCATACGTGAGTTATATTGTCTCATTATTGCAATTTTGCAATGAAGATTCGAGAAATGGAAACTGCAGCGAGTATGTGTAATACAAACTTTGAAAAGTAAGTTACTAAAATTGTATAACTTGATACAAGTATTTACTGTTTACATACGTTTAATGTGATTCAAGTGTTTACTATTTACATATATTTCAGAGAGACAATAGTGAAATCATATGCTCAGCGTCAAAAAGAGTATCGAAAGAGAAAAAAAATCGAAAAACAACTTCAGAGTGCGAAAAAAATACCAAAAACAAACGCTCAACGCCAACAACAATTCCGGCAGAATCAAAAAAAGATACAACAAAGTGAAACGTTGAATCTTGCCAGGTATGATATATCTTTCGCATGAGAATAAGCAACAATTATATTTGCTTTTCTATTTCTGTTTTAACTAATAACAATATAAAAATTATATTAATTTTTAATTTCGTATTTTTCAGAAAAAAAATTAATGCTGAACGCGCTAAAAGGTATAGAGATAAATTAAAATCAAAAAAGCAACGTGCTGAACTTGACTCTTTACTATCATCGAAAGAAGATTCATTACCGACCTTATTACTCGAAAATAAGAAAGAAACTGATCATCGTCATGATACAAACTGTGAAGAATTAATCTTGAGTCAGTTTCAAATGCAGACAAATCAAATTCAACCATCAATGAATAATGAAGCTCAGCAAGTAATAAGTCCAAGTTTTCAATCATTTCAAGCCCCATACGAGGAACATGATGAATGTTCAATGCCAAACGCCTTGTTGCATCATGAAACAAACATTGCTGGCGACGGTAACTGCCTATTTTCATCTCTCATAAGAATTTTACATCTTAAAATATCTGCATCAGTCCTTCGACAGCAACTTTATGATTCACCCTACTTGAATGCTTGTCAAAATCCAACTAGTGCAAGAAATACTTAGTAGTGAGTTTGAATATGGAGATATAGATTGTTTATTCATATTTTCCAGAACATACAATCAAAACATATGCGTGCACTTTCATTATTTTTTCAATAATAATGCAAAAAGAGAAGTTGTTCGTTTCTGTTATTTTAAAGTAAATAATTCAATAAATTGTTTACATCTTCATCTCCGTGATACACATTTTACACCGTACATCGTAGTTCAAGAAGTAGTTCCGGACAACAGAATAGACTTTCAACAAAATGAAGATTGTCTTTCTCATAAATCATCTGATGAAATTCACTTTGAACAAAGTACTCCGGTTTATTTTGAAAATGATGTAATTGATATGGAAATTGAAAGATCGAATGTTACGAATTCAACTTACACGGATTATTATAAACACAGTCATGCTCATCTAGAATTCTATCATCAATTTCAAAATGATACATTTGGTCATACTTGTGCAGTTTGCGACAGGCTATGGTGGAAAAGCGATTTAAAAAAAGCTTCTAACGTAGACAAAAGCCTTCTACAAACAATAATACCGAATTATGAATCCAGTTCGAGTATTGACGTTTGTTCTACGTGTAAAGTATCTTTAGATAAAAAGAAAATTCCAATACTGTCGACTTATAATGGTTTCAAATATCCAGCGATTCCATCTTACTTGCCAACATTAAATCTTATCGAGCAACGGCTCATTTCACCGAGAATTCCTTTTATGCAAATAAGAAGACTTAGGCATGTTCATGATCAGTATGGTATTTATGGTCAAATTATCAATGTTCCAGTGGAAGTCAATACCATGGTAAAAAAATTGCCTAGAAATATTGAAGATGACCATTGCTTTTATGTGCACATTAAAAAAAAATTAATTCATAAGACTAGTTATGTTCATGGCCTCATTAACAAGAACAATATTAAAGAATGGTTGAAATACTTAGTTCAAACGCCGCCTTATATTCACCACAAAATAGAAATTGATGATGCATTTTTAAATCGTGATCAAGTAGCTCCGCAGTTGGTAATTGATGATATTAGTGATAACCTAACTGCTCAACAACAAACTCTTTTGTGGAATGAAGATAAGATTTTGCATATAGCACCTGGCGAACAGAGCTCTCCTCTTAGTACAGTATTTTATTCGATGAATATGCCGAAGAGCTTTCATTTCCAACAATATACGGTGGTCAGTTTAGAAATTACAGAGAAGAAATTATTGTTACTCCATTTATGCAAGCTACCAGTGAACTGCGACGTACTGATCGACGCGGTGCTGACCCACATCTTTTATATTTGGCTGCAAAAATTATGAGAGTAAGGGTTAGTCAAAGCGTCACTATTGCTTTCAAACATTTTGGTTATAACACTACAATAACTAAAGAGCAGATACAGTCTGAAAATTATATTAATCACTGTTTAGAAACTAATCTTGCTTTTCTTTTTTTAACATCGATGTACTCTTCACGATGTTAACATCGATGTTAAACATCGATGGTTTTCTGGCGATGCTCATCCCCCCGTACTGTGTTTTTGGGAGTCAAAGGCTGGTAATGGGTACTGAACTGAGGGTTCGGTTAATACCCACTGATACTGACGAATGAGTCAGAGCTCGAGCTAGCCAGCTCGAGTCAGCTCTGCCAACAACCTACTACTTCCAACGTCCAAGTTCGTGACTCCCGGCCAATGCTCTCTGTACGCACAAAGAGTACCTGATGGAAGAGGGTGTAACGAGATTCTACGACCTACAATATTTTGCTACGAGATTATGTGTAGATGAAAATAAAATGAATTTGTAATTTGAAATGTTATATTGTGAACTGCTATTTTATATGTGTAAAAAAGGGTTTATTGGTTGTAAAATTTGGATCTGCATTTTCATGTTAACGTATTTTTGTTTATATAAGTTCTATTATTTTATAGGGGTGTTTTGTGACTACTTGACTTCCTGACTTGAAGAGGTGTCGTATCGAAAATCCAGGGCTGGTTAATTTAGGTGAGTGGGCAGACTTCAGTTCATGAACGGTGTAACTTATTTAAGGATTACAATTGCGAAATGCGAAGCGAGTTTCTAAAATTTATTCACTTTTGTGGCCCAATTGGTGAAGGAGGTAGATCTTTCATGAGCGGATAACATATTATCTTTAGATATAATTAACAAATACTTTTCCCTAGGAAAACTATAGGTACTCAGTTTTTACAAAGGAATGCTGCATTATTTGGTTATAGCTTGCTACGGAACTCGTTCGTATGATTACCATGGCAACATAATTGTTTGCATTAGTTTGTCTTTTTGTTCTTAAGAAAGTGAGTGAATAAAAAAATAGTCGTGTCTAACAGGGCACAAACAATATACATTTGGTTTACGTTTTGAACTGTAAGTGGTAATATTGCCATTGTCATGGGCAATAAAAATCCCCTATTGGAAGACGGTTGTCAAAAATTAAAGCTGTGGAGCATAAGGTAGCTTTAGAGTCATTAATGGCTGTTATTAGCGTTCTTAAATATCTCATTAGGCAGGGACAGGTTATTAGAAATCATACAAATTTTGAAGGAAACCTAATTGAATTGCTGAAATTTCGCAGCGAGGACAAGCCGTCTCATAGGCAGTAGCTCCAAAAGAGAACAGAATTATACACACCCTGTGTTACAAAATGAAATCACCCAGATCCTAGGAAATGAAATAGTTGCTAATATCACTTAAAAAAATTAAGCTAACAAATACTTTAGTTTATTCAGTGATTTGTGATGGTGTACAAGATGTTTCAGGAGATGAACAAGAGAGTATCTGTGATCATTGGTGTGATGATAACCTGAAACCTCAACTAAGTTTTATGGGTTAACTGGCGTAACATGTGGTGAATCACTTATTTGTGATTCTCTCCCTAGACTGCGACTCCCATTGGCAAATCTTATGTATTTGAGAATGGAGCGGCATATCTTGGTTTGATCATGGGGCGAGACGTAACTGAACTTCTAGCAATTTTAAACAAGTGCTTCCAGGGAAATAAGAGTACTGAGGGAGGATTTTATCACTGGCGGCTGGTGCTATGATTGCAGCGTTGCACAACCACCACTATAGAATAACTAAACTACAAAATAATATACAAAAACATTAAGCAGCTAAAAGTATCATAAATTTCAACGGAGAGCGTATTAGATCCTACGCGGTAATATTTGAGTACAATTCAAATGTGGCGCGCAGGCTGGTGGTTGTAGGCCGTTTGCAACTTGAACAGTATATGGTAGAGTTTACTACACAAACATATGGGAGGACGTGCGCTACTCGTCACAACTGCCCTATGTTCCCAATGTTGGCTAGGCGGTTGCAAAGGGTTCTGCAACGCTCCACTAGTAGCACTGTAGAGCAACTTTGTGTCATGAAATCAGCACAGTCTTCTTGATTTATAAGTTATGTCAGGTTTAGTGTTTACGTTGGTTCAAGGTAAACGTTATCCGTTGTTTGAGGTTATAAAATTATAGTAATAATTTCGTATAACTGTGAGTATGATAGTTTAATGTCTTTTAACCGATCTCCCAACCACTCAACCAACTACTGCAACCACCAAAATTTGGAACCACCAGCGGCCACTGTATTTTATAAATCAGTTAAACACCTCATTAATGGATTGAATTCGCTGAGGACGAATGAAAAGTTGTCAACTGTATTTGAAGAATGCAATGATAAGATTTCTGAGCTTGGTTTGGAAGTGTTGAAACTTCTGAGACAAAAGAAAGTACCAAAAAGAATTGGTGGAACAACTGGCCGACATGTATATTGTCAGTCACGCGAAGAATACTATAAAAATAGTGTTTTGAAGTAAGAAACACAGCTGTAGAAGGGCTTCAAAATCGAATTCTGAATCAGACTGGTGGGAAGAAACAGGTTTGGTAGAAAACATTCTTTTGCAAAAGGAAGGATGTGAAGCATTGCCCCTTATCCAGAAGTTGGCACATCATGGTTTAAAGTATAAATATAACTTTTTCTACAGAGGTACAAGGTGACATGTTTACACGATGCGAGATGAGTAAGGTCAGAAACGTAGAAAGTTTGGTTCGTCTTCTGCTTGTGTGTCCACCATCTAGTTGTGAGGCGGAAACAAGCTTCAGTGCTCTTCAAAAACTAAAGACTTATCTTGCGTCAACTATGACCCAGACAAGGCTCAACCTATTGGACGATAACAAGGTATTGAACGACATCAACAATAAAAAGATAACCAAAGTATTTGTTTGCTAATGTTGATGCTAGGAGAAATATGTTCGGAACTTTTTATGATTAATCAATTCTAAGAATATTTTCAATTGTCGAACTGTTCAATTGTTTATTGCAGTTAACAGAAAAGTTACTATTTTTACTTCCATGTTCCGTAAGGAAATGGAAGTATGGTGATCGCGATAAAATCGCGTTCTAGATAAGGGCGGATTCTGATTCTACTACCGTCAAAACATGAAGAAAATTCATTTTCCGAAAAGTGTCTGTGTGTAGAATTTTTCTATGGCGAACGATAACTGCCGCAAATTGAAAAAAGAATCAAATAATTTGTTGCATGTCTATAATTTTTTGAAATGTCTATAAATGGAAAGGGTAGCTGAAGGGGAAGGGGGTAATTTTTTGAAAACTACCTTTTTAATGTCGAATAAAGTACTTCATTTTGGAGGATAAGATACCTTAATAATTACATATAATGAAACTGTTTCTCAATGAAACTGTAAATATCAAAAATGGGGTTGTTCGGTTGAGGGGAAGAGGTAGTTGTGCGTTAGTATAATTCACCTGCACTTATTTATTTCACTGAAATTACAGAAATAAGTACTTAGTTAGCAATGAGATTCGTTTGTATAGAAATGTTCAGTTGAATCACTTTGTTTGTTTAGACCCAGGCGCAATTGAGGTGTTCTGCTGGAGTAGTTTCCACAAGACTGGCTCCAAATCGGATGCTGTTAACTCCATTACTTCGTCTATGTTGGTTTTATCATTTTTGCCTGATGTTTATCTTTGAAGGATGAAAACTGTTCAGCAAGTAATAAACTTGTATAAACTTGTTCACTACGTGCTAGGGAATTTCCAGGTGACATATTGGTTCGGTACTAATCTCAAACTAAAGGGCTGCGTATAATCAGCCATCGCGTGTGTGACACGTGACACTCAATGTAAAAGTAGTTTTGAAAAAGAACATACAATGTAATGTGCGAAAAGAATGCATATTACATACAAACGTATTATAGAAACTATTAAAAACTTTATTGTTGATCACCATCGTCATTATCATTAGAATTAGTTTGGCACCTTCGACCGAATAACACACAGTTGTTCCCCAGTGATTTATCTCCTGAAGAAACTTGAGCAGTTTGTTGTATAATATTACTAAAGACATTCCGTAGTCTTACGAAGGAGTTTTGGTCTTCTAAAGGCCGTTGGCCTTCGAAAATATTCTCGCTTAACCAAATATCGTTCCACCTACATTGTGTTTTCTTAGAACGATATCGCTGAATGTTGTTTGGCTTCATAAAAATTTAATTACTTTCCTGCTTCTACTGTGTTTATTCAGGTATACTGATATTTCCTTGTTACGATACGAGTATTTAATTTTGAAGGATAAGATACCTTAGGAATTACATATGGTACAACTATTACTCTATGAAAGTGTAAATATCATTAATGGTGGGGATCGGTTGCGGAGGAGGAATCATTATCTGCGTAGTTCAGTTTCTTTATAAGAATAAAGTACCTAAATTTTATAGATAAAGTAACTCGAAAATAAATTATATTAAACGACTACCTCATAATAACAAAAATATCTATAAATAGTGAAAATAGTTTGAGGGTGGGGGATACTTTTTTAGAAATTATCAAACCGTATTCAAGTAAATGATTTTAAATATAAATCTTAGAACATGGAAGTCATGTTCTCCATACCAATTTTTAACACTTACTGTAAATAAATATTGGATATCTCTATTTGATTTATCTTAAAGTTCTACACCTAATATTAATCTAGTGAATTAATATAGTTTTGAAATTACATGACACTGTAAAATAAATCATGTATGTCTACAATGTTATATCAGTTGTATTAGTAATATTAAAAGATTAAACATTCCATGGTTCGTCCCCCCTAATAATTGGGCACTGGTGACGCCCATACCAACAGATACATCACGTGTACGCGTAACTTTAGAAGGGAAGGGAATCACAACATAAAAGCATTGTGATACTTTGTGATGAATTATTAATTAATGCTTGTTTAAGGGGAAATCAGCAGTTTTTCGGTAAAAAAATCGAACTTCTTTTATTGTCCCAAAAAAATCTCCATTTCATCCTGATTAAGAAAATATATACTTTTATGAGGTTATCTACATTAATATGACCATAAATAAATAAAATGAAAAGCATTACACATTGTTTTCCAATCTCATTGTTTAGGTTTAAAAGCGTTTTTCCGTAACCACGGATTTCAACAAATAGGCACACTTTTCTCAAAAACTCCAAGTGCTATTGAGTTCAGATTTTTTGTGGTTGAACAGTACAATGTACCAATCAAAATGTACTGGAATTAATCTCTTGCTTTAAAAAATTCATTTTGTAAAAAATTTTGAAATAAAAAAACTTTTCAAAAAATTTATAAAAAGTAATTATTTTTTATATTGGTATTTTTCTCTTAAATTGGTTCAAACTACCATATCATGTTTGAAATACATGTGTTAAGGTATGGTAAAAATCTCAAATACATAGCTTTAATAGATCATTAATTATTAATTTTACCTAACTAAATCCTTGTTCGCCCATTAAAAAGGCATTGAACAAAAAAGTGTGGATCTCCCCTTAAAAAAGTGTGTGTGTGTGTGTGTGTGTGAGCAAGAGAGAAAGGAGAGAGAGAGATAGATAGACAGACAGACAGAGAGCAGTGTTTACAACATGACGTAGCCTGTTTACTGTTTAATTTTTGCATAGTTTGTAATCAGCGATGACAAACTGTTTCTCAGACTTGCAGTCTAGACTACTAATTAACAACAGGAGAAACAACGTTAACTACCCTCTCCCTTCGCTCTTACACTCTCTTTCTATAAAATGCTTACGGAAAGTTTGTAAGTTAAAAGCAAATAGGTGGCAAACGACTACACGACATTTTTACAGATTCTAAGTTCAGTGGTGGTAAAATACCTATGGCATAACTGAGGTGTTTCATGTCACGTTGGATTCGCCGAAAGAAGACTCATGAAAGAAAGTAAATGGGTTCTCCGGAGGCTTACAAAAGCAGTTCAGACTGTGCAGACGTGAACAAAAACTTCGCGATTCCTCAAACACTGCGATAAAAATAAATTCCTAAACTTTTACAAGAAGCCAGCGACTTACAGTAGATAATGGTAACTACCATTCGGTAACAGCCAACAAAGTTCTCTCTATACTTTGTAGAAACTCAGAAATACGTAAATGGATTAGTTCTATAATTATAACTAATGACGTGAGTGTAACAAAAGAAGAACTAATGGCGAAAATATTGACATAAAGCCTAAAAATGTAATTTATGAACTAGATCGCCTTGCTGGGATAAGGGCATACTGTCATAAGAAAACCACCATGTCGGTACCAATAGAGTCCCCACGTAAGTCGAAATGTAGTTGATAGTGTTACGACTGTCTACTGATCGTCGTATGGTACAATGGGAAACAAAATACAAGACACCAGTTACGTCACTAATCACCAGCTTTAATTATCACAATTAAACGATTTGTAATTAACGAGACAGTCTCTTACAACAAATCAATTAAAAATTGTTCACACGCAATAAAAATGTTAACTGATATAAAACACAATTGTATTACAATTATAAAACACGTAATACTCGCCACAATACTACAAACAGCACTTCAATAATTCGTAACTCAAACTGAAACTGAACATCGCCGAGTACTTGTATTTATACCCCGCCGAGGTTCCAGAATATTCCCTAATAGGCGTCTACTACAGCTCTACACTAGGACGCAATTGATTACGGCCTTGACACAGTGCGCGGGGCTGGCGACGTCCAGAAAAGTCTAGCGAGCGCATGTTGAAATCACTTACGCCACAACATTCGGCCGGATTCTTCTGGAACATTCGATAAACACGTAGATTGTTCTGTAATGTCGTAACAATAGAAATAAATTGTCAGGATAGAAAGACTAGTTGATGAAGCATTATTTTGACTGTATAAGAGTGAACGACTGGACTAAATTGTATAACAACATGCTGAAAACATAATAAAAGGTTTTGTACAGTAATGTGGTAATTTTCGCATTCATAGGTTGGCTAATCTGTACGCTTTCAATTGTGCTTATCACGTTTTTACAACGATACAGTTCTACGAGCCTTGGCTGGCAGCGGACGTCAGTACGTTTGCTGCCTGTTCTGTCTTTTTCATTTTCTTGTTGTCGTGACAATTATTTAGGCCTTAGGCCTCAACGTTTTTTCAATGTAAGCTGAGTGGCACACATTTGCGCCTCATCTAAAATGTAGCTTCATTTACGAATCGGTTTCTTTAAATTTAAAAACTTTCAGACATAGCCAATCTCAACACTATGATTTAAGTGTAATAAAGAAACCTAATAAATGTATTAATACAGTCCACTATCGTTATCATTCTGCATCCTGGCAATAGCACCAAACATCATTCTTCCTGATAGAAAATTCTTTGTACACACGTGCCGACATCAACACATTTTTTAGGTCCACTTGGACCGGAGCTCAACATTTTTTTGGTCGCTCCGTGCCTGGATTCGTCATTCACCTTTTCATTATTTCTCTGCCCCAATTTCTGGCCATCACGGGCGACTCAGCATATTCGCTGATCCGACCGTGTCGGGACTTACCAGCATTTCTTTCGTCGCCATTGAGCCTCGTGACGACATCACTGCAAGACCATCCATGTGCTAGCGTCAATACTCCAGTTTAAGCAGTCATCTCTCCGGTCTGTGTGTTTCCCATCTTCTCCACGGCCTCGACGCTTCAGGACATCGCATACCAGGTACCACATCATTAACAGGTGCGTACAATGGCTGAAGAAGGCCTCAAAGTGTTGGTCAGAAAGAGAGGCGGCTTAAAGTCTGCCATAGTGCGTATTAATTATGCTATCATTAACTTTGACAAAAACACTAACACCAAACATTTTTTAACAGTTAGACTTGAAAGTCTAAAAAGCTTGGCAACAAAATACGATGAGGTACAGTCCGAAATTGAACTCATTTCTAAAGACATAAACGCTGCTCAAGAAGACCGAGTTGAGGTCGAAGAGCTGTTATATTCAACAGAAGCCAATATCTTACAATTGATAGAAACCTTTAACGTTCAGACTGTATCTCCCGTATTAACAAGCAATATGCAACTAAAACCGATAAGTTTGCCCTGCTTCACAGGCAATATCTTAGAATGGCAGCATTTCTACTCAATATTTCTGGACTTGGTGCACGCCAGATCTGATCTAACGTCAGTGCAGAAATTACACTATTTGTATTCGTCTCTGAAAAATGAGCCGCTAGTTTTAATTAAGGCATTACCTATTTCTAACGAAAACTATTCGATAGCGTTGAGTTTGCTGTCCGCTAGATATGACAACAAATTCATACTAGCTAAGTATTATATTCAAAATTTACTTGAAGTAAAGTCAACAATTAAGGACTCTGTCCAAAGTTTGGCAGAATTCATAAATACGATAACGTCTTCCGTTAATTCACTGGCGGCCATGCAACTGTCAGTGGATTCATTCGAGCTGATCACTGTACAATTATTGTCAGCAAGACTGGACCATACCACGTTTAAATTATGGAAGGAGTCTATAGACCCCGATAATCTTCCTAACTTTCAAGGTTTTACTCAGTTTTTAAACTCACGTAGACAGTTGTTAGAAAATACACTGCCTATCGATAACGGACAGCAGCTCAACAAGCTAAGTTTAAGATTCAATAATAAATCTGACAAGCATAAATCACGAAACGCTGCTGGCAGCACTGCATTTAAAAGTTATCACTCAGCGTCAAATAATTATTCATGCTTATGCTGTAAATCTAATCATCCAATTTACATGTGTGATAAATTTCGTGCACTAAGCACATCAGAAAAAGGACAATTTATATTAAATCATAAATGCTGTACCAATTGTTTAAGACCAGATCATTTCTCATCTAATTGTAAGATGAAACAATCATGTAAGATCTACTCAAAACGACACCATACGTTGTTGCACATAAACAATGTGTCAAAACCAGTTTCTGCCAGTAGCAGTAACTATTGCTCACTTAAATTACGATCTACAAATAATATTCTTTTATCAACAGCAATTGTGTTTGTCATCGATCGGGCTGGCAATAGACAACTCGCAAGAGTTCTGTTGGATGCGGGTTAACAAATAAATTTTTGTACGGAATCATTTGCCAAGAAATTACGGCTTAACTTGACTAAATCTAACATACCGATTACAGGTATAAATAATACCGCGTGTTCTGCCACTAATCTAGCGTCTATACGCATTATTTCCCGCTATCAAAGATTTAGCTTCGACGCAAAATGTGCGGTCTTATCTGCATTAACCCATAAACTGCCAGCACAATCTTTTGACATAAATCAATTTAACATTCCAGACAACGTTTTCCTCGCTGATCCACATTTCAACATATCAGCTGACATCGACATACTCTTAGGAGCGCAATTTTACCTAGATTTAATTTTAGCTAACAAATACGTACGCGGTTCTCATTTTCCTATTACACAGGAAACAAAGTTAGGCTACATTCTAGCAGGCAATCTGCCCAAACACTGCCGTTATAAGGGTCCTGCTGTTTCGTTCCTGGCTAGGAACAACGACAGTCAAATTCTGGAGTCTCTCGAGAAATTTTGGGAGACCGAAACTATCCCTGATAATACACCTATTAATAACAAGTCAGCTTGAGCGGAGCATTTCGTTAAGTCTACTCATCGCAATCAAGAGGGTAGGTTCGTTGTTTCGCTACCATTTAAGTCTGACAATCCCCAGTTGGGTGAGTCCTATGCTAGCGCTGAAGCAAGATTCTTGAGTTTAGAACGCCGGTTCATGCGTGATTCTAAGCTTGCGCGCGAATACGCAAACTTCATTCAGGAGTATAAGGATCTTGGCCACATGACGCTTGTCGACGATTGCTCTATCAATTCCAGGGTTTCAAATACGTACTATCTGCCACACCATGCCGTCTTTAAACATTCTAGTTCTACGACAAAACTTCGCGTCGTTTTTGACGGCTCGTCCGAAACTACCAATGGCCTTTCTCTCAATGACATTTTGTTGGTAGGCCCAAACGTCCAACAAGACCTTTTTTCTATTCTTTTGCGATTTCGTATGCATAACTATGTTCTCATCGCCGACATCGAGAAGATGTATCGACAAATTCTGGTAGCTGAGAAGGATTGTCATTATCAACGTATTCTGTGGCGTGACTCTCCCCTCGAACAGTTTAAACACTTTGTATTGCGAACTGTAACATACGGCACTGCTAGTGCTTCGTTTTTGGCTACTCGCTGTCTTAATCAGATTGGTAAGGATCATGAAGCTTCTTTTCCTGACGCAGCGTCAGCTATAACCAATGATTTCTATGTCGACGATTTGCTAACCGGCGCAGACACCATTTCTGATCTGACCAAGTTGAAATCTGACTTAGGTACGTTGTTGAGTCAATACGGTCTCACGCTGCATAAATGGGCATCAAATGAACCCAACGTGGTCGCAGATCATGACAATTTATCACTCCCTTTAAACAAACAAGGTAATGTGCGTACCTTGGGCATTCTCTGGAATAACACTACCGATTCATTTTTATTTGACATCAAATCATTCCCCGTTGAATCAAGCATCTCCAAGAGGAAAATCCTATCGATTATCGCAGGCATATACGATCCACTCGGACTCGTCGGTCCCATTGTTTTCCTGTACACACAGTTTATGCAGCAACTCTGGCTGTGTAATCTTGGTTGGGATGAGCCAATCTCCGGACAATTACGCTTGCATTGGCATTCATTATGCGATAAATTATGTCTGATCAGTAAAATTATCGTCCCACGTTCTATTCGCTGCAAGTCTAAAGCAAAGATAGTTGAATTACATGGGTTTTCGGATGCTTCTGAAAGGGGATATGGGTGTTGTGTTTACATTAGAGTCATTTATCAAGATTCATCGGCCTCTTGTCACCTTCTGTGTTCTAAATCTCGCGTGGCCCCCCTACGACAGGTGTCATTACCTCGCATTGAACTCTGCGCTTGCTTGTTGTTATCGCGACTCGTATTCAAGGTCGTCCCTGCTCTTCATTCCTTTATTAATAGTGTTCATCTGTATTCTGACTCTGGTGTCCCTTTACTGGATTCATGCCCAGTCTTCGAGGTGGAAAACCTACGTCGCTAATCGTGTTGCCGAGATTCAGCGTCTTACGGAAGCCTACACATGGCATCACATCAATTCTCGACATAATCCTGCTGATATTATCTCTAGGGGATGTCACCCCGACGTTTTGCGCGATTGTTCGCTTTGGTGGCACGGTCCCGCCTGTTTGTCTCAATCTTCCGAGTCCAATCTTTTTCCACCCTTTTTACCTTCTAATCTGTCGTCTTCTGAATTCACTGCGGAGGAAAAACAAACCCCCAAACTTTCTCTAATGTAATATTCATGTTTAATATGGTAACCAAATCACTTGTACGAATTAATAAATTAATTACCTTAATTATCCGCCGTGTGATTTCCTATGCTTCGTCTATGACGCGTTTCGGAGCATATACTCCATCATCAGATATTAAAAGTTAAAACAGTCACTCATACGAGATCGTTAAAAAGTTAAAATGTCAAGATATGCATATGAACCGTACGCGGATTTGGGTGCGCACCCGTTCAAGTTCATTCTGCTACTGAGTGGTTGCTACCTTATCGTAGCCCCAACGAGCAGACTCAAGGCAGTATCGTACAATCGGTTGGATACAAAGTTCAGGTGGTCATTTAGCACGATATCGCGACTCATTGGGTTTGCATATGCACTGTAAATTTCAAATTCCTCCAAGGCATTCATGAAACGGCCCTTATTACACACATGTAACGGTATTAAATTGGAATTAAAATCTGTGTAATTATGATTGTGTGAAGTTAGGTGTCGGGCGTAATTTGATTTGATGTTGTCAATATTTCTTATTTTCTTGGGTAAATGTTCTCGAAATCGTTTAAGGAAACCTCTCCCAGTCTGTCCAATGTAGAAGCACTCGCAATCATTACATGTTAACTTATATATGCCAGTTTTTTTCTTCTGGAGGCGTGTGTTTTTTCGGTTTGAGAATATCCAGTAACTTATTATTAGTCCTGAATGAAATAGTGAAACTATTATTATTCAATATAGAACACAAGACCTTAGGCATAAAGCTAGTGTAATTAGTAGATATAAAAATTTTTTGCGTGTTGCTGTTTATTCGGGGTTTAAGCATTCTTTTTTCATGTTTTCTCAACAATTTGTCAATGGTTAAACTACTGTAACCATTGGCAACCGCGATATATTTTATGACATTTAGCTCATCACGGAAGTCATTATCATCCAAAGGAATCGTTAATAGTCTATGAATGAAACTATTGTACGCTGCCATTTTATGTGAAAGAGGATGATGAGAGTCTGCGTGTATTGTGGTGTCAGTGGTAGTCGGTTTCCTATAAATGTTGAACTTTAGTTTATTCATCTGTCGAGTGATGGTTAAATCTAGAAAGTTTATCTTGTTACCAACCTCTGTTTCAAGAGTAAACTGGATGTTTCTATTTATTTTATTTAGACAGTTTTTAAATAATTCGATTTGTCTTATAGTACCATCAAAGATTAAAAACGTATCGTCTACATAACGTGCATAAAATATTATTTTATTTGCATATATATTATTGTTCAACAAGTGAGTATTCTCATAATAATTTAAATAAATATCGGCCAGTAGGCAGGAAAGGGGTGAGCCCATTGCTAGGCCATCATTTTGAATGTAAAAAGAACCGCTCGTGAACTTTACCACTGCTCCTGGCTTCAAAACTGCAAAAGCACTAGTTCGGTGATAAAAGATAATTTACAATTACGTAATAATCATGGTATTAAGAACAACAATGATTTTATTAATGATATTAAATCTGTTGAACTGCAACCTAACCACAAATTGGCGTCGTTCGACATAACTAATTTATACACGAACATCCCAATCATAGATACATTAAAGATTTTGAGAAACAATTTATCTGACAATAGTTGCATGAACACACAGACAATAAATGAGTTAATTAATTTACTCGAGGTTATTTTGAAACAAAACTATTTCACTTTTAATGGTTCTTTTTACATTCAAAATGATGGCCTAGCAATGGGCTCACCCCTTTCCGGCCTACTGGCCGATATTTATTTAAATTATTATGAGAATACTCACTTGTTGAACAATAATATATATGCAAATAAAATAATATTTTATGCACGTTATGTAGACGATACGTTTTTAATCTTTGATGGTACTATAAGACAAATCGAATTATTTAAAAACTGTCTAAATAAAATAAATAGAAACATCCAGTTTACTCTTGAAACAGAGGTTGGTAACAAGATAAACTTTCTAGATTTAACCATCACTCGACAGATGAATAAACTAAAGTTCAACATTTATAGGAAACCGACTACCACTGACACCACAATACACGCAGACTCTCATCATCCTCTTTCACATAAAATGGCAGCGTACAATAGTTTCATTCATAGACTATTAACGATTCCTTTGGATGATAATGACTTCCGTGATGAGCTAAATGTCATAAAATATATCGCGGTTGCCAATGGTTACAGTAGTTTAACCATTGACAAATTGTTGAGAAAACATGAAAAAAGAATGCTTAAACCCCGAATAAACAGCAACACGCAAAAAATTTTTATATCTACTAATTACACTAGCTTTATGCCTAAGGTCTTGTGTTCTATATTGAATAATAATAGTTTCACTATTTCATTCAGGACTAATAATAAGTTACTGGATATTCTCAAACCGAAAAAACACACGCCTCCAGAAGAAAAAAACTGGCATATATAAGTTAACATGTAATGATTGCGAGTGCTTCTACATTGGACAGACTGGGAGAGGTTTCCTTAAACGATTTCGAGAACATTTACCCAAGAAAATAAGAAATATTGACAACATCAAATCAAATTACGCCCGACACCTAACTTCACACAATCATAATTACACAGATTTTAATTCCAATTTAATACCGTTACATGTGTGTAATAAGGGCCGTTTCATGAATGCCTTGGAGGCATTTGAAATTTACAGTGCATATGCAAACCCAATGAGTCGCGATATCGTGCTAAATGACCACCTGAACTTTGTATCCAACCGATTGTACGATACTGCCTTGAGTCTGCTCGTTGGGGCTACGATAAGGTAGCAACCACTCAGTAGCAGAATGAACTTGAACGGGTGCGCACCCAAATCCGCGTACGGTTCATATGCATATCTTGACATTTTAACTTTTTAACGATCTCGTATGAGTGACTGTTTTAACTTTTAATATCTGATGATGGAGTATATGCTCCGAAACGCGTCATAGACGAAGCATAGGAAATCACACGGCGGATAATTAAGGTAATTAATTTATTAATTTCTCTAATGTCTACCCTGGCTATTGATCTTTCAAAGGACTTTTCTTCGTTGCACCGTCTGACTCGCGTATACGCTTACTGCCTTCGATTCATCAAAAATATTAGACTCTCCAGTGCTGAGAAATTATCGGGCGCTCTTACCCCCGTTGAAATTCATTCCACTCTTAATTTTTTCATAAAACAATCTCAGTCGATCCACTTCGCTGCCGAGATCAATTGTCTTCGTAATGGGTCTTCTGTCTCTATTAGGAGTAAGTTGTCTTCTCTGGACCCATTTCTTGATGAGTCTAGCGTAATACGCGTCGGCGGGCGCTTACAGCAGTCGCAACTACCTTATGACAATAAGCATCCTATTGTCTTGCATCCATCGGCTCATATTACTCGCCTTATTATTGAACGCGAACACATTCGCCTACTCCACGCTGGTGCTCAACTCGTGCATCACTCACTTCGTCAACGTTGGTGGATTATTAACGCCAAGATAGTCATTCGCTCCATCATTCGTAGATGCGTCAAGTGCCTCAGGTTTAGTGCCAAACATCAGGTTCAGAGGCTTGGTATTTTACCATCTCCTAGGGTCACTCTTTCGCGGCCGTTTCTATTCTGCGCAGTTGATTATGGTGGTCCCTTCATGATTCGTCATGGCGGGCAGAAATCTAGGACTCTGTCAAAATCGCACGTGTCTTTGTTCATCTGCTTAGCAACCAGGGCCATTCATTTGGAATTGGTTTCCGACCTTACTGCCAACGCGTTTATAGCTGCCTTACGTCGTTTTATTTCCCGTAGGGGCATACCCAGCCAATTATATTCTGATAATGGCACGAACTTTAGGAAGGCCCGCAATGTTTTACATGACCTTTACAATCTTTGGCATAATAAGGATGCCACCTCATCAATCAAATCCTTTACGACCTCTCAGGGTATCTCACTGTCATTTGTTCCGCCCTCATCACCTCATTTTGGTGGTCTTTGGGAGAGCGGTATAAAGAGTTTAAAGTATCATTTGCGCCGCGTGATAGGCAAGTCTATACTCACCTTCGAGGAGTTTACGACAGTTTTGTCTCAGATAGAGGCATGTCTAAACTCACGTCCATTATTTGCCATTTCATCGGATGTAAATGATCCGGTGCCACTTACACCTGGCCATTTTTTTATTTGCGCACCATTAACGGCGATACCTGATCCAGACTTATCTCACGTTCCCATCTCTCGTCTTGGACGTTGGCAACTTCTCCAGAAGTTTGTCCAAGTCATTTGGAAGGCTTGGTCTCGCAACTCCTTACATCAATTACAACGTCACAAATGGAAATTCGCTAAGGATAACGTTTCCATTGGTGACCTGGTTTTACTGATTGAGGATAACTTACCTCCTTTAGCGTGGAAATTTGGTATAATTACCGCCACATTTCCCGGCCCAGACAACTTAATTAGAGTAGTAGACATTCGCACGCCTACTGGCATTTTACGAAGACCAGTTCATAAGCTATGCTTGTTGCCAGCCCGGGACGAGGCTTAGACACAAGGTTACTATAATTATTTAGCACAATGCTATTTCACTTGGCCACTGGCTTTCATTACCTTATTGTCTGACAATTTAGTCAACTTAATTGTGATATGTATCACCACAACATTTTCATGCTAACTTGCATCATTCCATGTTTTTATACTAAATTTGCATGTGACTTGTAATTTTACAACATGCACTGTGCTATTATACTTATCATATTTTCATGGTGGTATACTTTGCTATTTTTGTATTTATATGTTAATAATTTGTGAGGCATACTATGTCCTACACATTTACATTTTGATATTGGTATTGGGTTATGTGTCATGTCATTGGTGGTATTGTTTTTATATAAAAATTTTGTTACATAATATTCGCATGGTCTGCAGTTATACAACCATGTATGCATTTTCTTGCACATTTGTCAATATGTGTGATATTTATTACCCTATGTATTTCTCGCAATTGTTCAACACATGTATTACATTTGTATAATCACATTGTTGTACTTGTCACTTATGCTATTGTGCCTTGTATTCATATATTTGTAATTATCTAGACCGATTTCTATTGTATTTATTATGTATAACTTGTATCTATGTAAAACACATTGTTTTTTTTCGCATCTACTGTCTATAACCACGCCACGCCTATATTTTTATTTTTATATTGTATTTTATATTGCATTTTGTATTTTGTGATAACGCATTGCACAATTATTATTCATGCTTTAATCATGACATACATGTCATTACACTTTGTGCTTGCAATCATTCAACTATGTATAGCTTGTTTTCACATAATTTATTGTAAATTCCTGAAACTTCAGGTATAGCATGCTTCGTTCAAACTATATGGCGTCATGCTAAATTTATGTCTTTACATGTAATTGTATAGGTCTACTGGCCTTAACTGGTTCAAGCTAACCACTATGACTTGCATAAATGTTACAATTTATTGGGCCCATCATGTGATGAGTCACCGATTATTCATCATTAAACATTGTCAAATTATGTATTTTCATGTCTTATATCGTTTAATATTGTATACATACAATATATATTGGCAATACATTGCTAACTTTTACATTTATACTCATGCATAAATCAAGTTGCACGCCGACCTTGGCCTGCTCAAATCTTATCATCACTCAAGCTTATCGCTAAGCAGTTAATGTCGTAACTGTTATCTAAGATTTCAAATCAAGGTTCAATACAACTTACTGAAATTGACCTTTATTATTAAGAACTCTGTATTTTTCTACAATAAGTTATTAAAATGTATTAAAAAATCTTTTGATTTTTTGCGGGCAGTTATGGACAGTAATGTGGTAATTTTCGCATTCATATGTTGGCTAATCTGTACGCTTTCAATTGTGCTTATCACGTTTTTACAACGATACAGTTCTACGAGCCTTGGCTGGCAGCGGACGTCAGTACGTTTGCTGCCTGTTCTGTCTTTTTCAGTTTCTTGTTGTCGCGACAATTATTTAGGCCTTAGGCCTCAACGTTTTTTCAATGTAAGCTGAGTGGCGCACATTTGCGCCTCATCTAAAATGTAGCTTCATTTACGAATCGGTTTCTTTAAATTTAAAAACTTTCAGACTTAGCCAATCTCAACACTATGATTTAAGTGTAATAAAGAAACCTAATAAATGTATTAATACAGTCCACTACCGTTATCATTCTGCATCCTGGCAATAGCACCAAACATCATTCTTCCTGATAGAAAATTCTTTGTACACACGTGCCGACAGGTTTTCTTTTTTAAAAAAGAAGAAACTTTCGCGATTAAATCACTGAGGCGATAATTTGTCAACATCGATGACAGTGATTCGGAAACTAATGTAGACAGTGACACACAGATTGTGGATACAGCTTCGAACAAATTGCCATTAATGCAATCACATAATCTGTTAATCACATCTACGTCTTCAAAATTGAATAAATAAATAGCTTGAATAAATTTCTGTGCTGGTGATTTTAACGTTACTTGAATGAACGTGGATATCTCAAGAAATATTTCACGTTCGGTTTTTTTTCATTTGCAGTTTCAGAGACGTTAATAGTAAGCGTTACACAAAATAATTTATGCCTTTTCGCTAATTATGTTTACTAATTAAGTACACAGCTGTTGGCCATAGATTTGAAATATTGTACATAGTACCGTTAGTGTACTGACATTTTAAATCAACTGCTTCGTCAAACAAATTTTGCTCAAATCCATCACAGTTAGGGTGTCCGTAATAAAACATATAAAACTATTTATAAAAAATTATTTAAATAAATTAATGGAGGATAAGCGTAACAAACGTTAAAACGTTGAAAACCAAAGGTAGTCAAAACTGAAATGATACAATCAAACTGAAAATGTAACTGTAAATATTTGACAAAAGTGCCGTGTCTCAGAAATTACATTCATAAGGAGGTTGAAGACTGTACTAGACTGGTCAGGATGAGAAATGTAGCCTATAATTAGTTGAGGAAAACTAGAAATCGAAACGATTAAATAACGCTTAAATAAAGTAATTAAAGAAGATACTAAACTGTCAATATTCAACACATATCAACCCATTAGATTAAAAAAAAGACTATTCTCAAATATAACTGAGAAACCCTACATAAAATTAACTCAGAAAACTGGAATTAAGAACTATACGTAAGAAATTAAAATGTAAGATAGTGACTGCAACGAAAGATGTAGCTTTGGTAACAATAAACACGGGCGTCGATCCGGGGGGGGGGACGCGTGCCCCCCAATGTTTGGAACGTAGGTCAATGTCTCCCCCAATATTTGAATATAGGCAATCATAACAAATTTCATTTTAAACTTACATTGTACCATCGTATGGCATCGTTCGGAATGCGAATGGAATGAGTAACAAGTGATTCGCAGTAGCGGAGCCAGGAGCCGGTACATGAGATATGATATATCGCACAGCCTGGCTTTCCTAAAACTGGGCTATTCCAGTCTGTAAATAAACAAAACGGTTTGACCAGCGAACACAGTGCCAGTGGTGCGACAAGAGGACGGTATTCCCTTCACTGCACTGCCTGGTGATATACTCATTACTCATTTGCTCATTTGTGTCAGTGTCAATATGAAGCGAGCAGAAACCCAACAAGATATATTGTCTTTTTTTAAAAGACAAAAGAAAGCAGAGGACGCTGGTAAGTGAATAATTTGTCATTTCTATTTTAAACTAATTGTGTTTAATGATACAAACTATAAAGCAAAAAAATGTATATTTAAACACTTTTAAAAACAAAATTAAAATCTTAGTGTGTATTTTTTTAAATTTTCACTTGAAATTTCGTTAAAGAATTTTCTTTATATTATTAGTTACTGAAAATTTACATAGAAACTCAACTCAACGTAAGCATACTATAATCATTATAGTATTATTATAGCATTATAATAATAGTAATAATAATACCACTTTTTATAAATCATTTTAGTGATTTAATGAATAATCATTATAGCATTATACTGTAGTATAATGCATGCTTACTTACGTCTTACGTCGACCAAATTTTGTATCATTTCGTATCAACTTCCTGTGTTATTACAATTTAATTTTGATTTATGTATATGTACCTATTACATAATATATTTAATATATTAAAAAAAAGAAATACATAAACAAACCGGGTTTTTTTCAGTTCATAAACATTTTCATGAATTTATTGTTCGATTCAAGTTTTGTATGAAAAAAATCGTTAACAACTCTTATATAGCTAGGCATTTATTTATTTGTTGGCTATTACTTTTATTTTTATTATTGTATTATTGTTAACATTTATTTTTGTTCTCAGCGCTATCGAAAGTAAATGATGAAGAACTTACACTTAAAGAGGAAATCTTACCATGTTCTCCACGTTCTAGAGCACCAGCACCATCGGTCACTGCAACTAAAGTACAAGAAACGCCTAACGAAGACGTGATGGCATCTGTCGATAGTTTCGTTTGCTACACTTCTCCTCATCAGCCTAAGATTCTACCTGATGGCTTCCCAGTGCAGCAACTATCCGGCCGAATACTAAGTTTTCAGAAACGTTGGTATGAAACATTTCCTTGGCTTCACGTAATTGGAACTGAAGGGGTAAGCTGTTTTTACTGCACGAGATACGCTCAGTTGTGGCCAAACAAAACTCTGACTACTAAAGGGGATAAGGCATTTAGTGAAAAGGGGTTTAAAACCTGGCAGAAAGCTATTGAAAAGTTTAAAATGCACGAGAAAAGTGCTGCCCATTCTCAAGCTGTTTTGAGCCACACTCAGTTACAAGCACCTACTGAGAGACAGTTATCAAATATAAAACTTCAACAACAAAAACTAGCTTCAGAGTCTTTGATGACAATTATAGGAAGTCTAAAGTACCTTGTTAGGCAAGGACTGGCCATTAGAGGACACAAGAATTTTGAAGGAAACCTAATGAAACTGCTGAAAGTTCGCAGTGAAGATAAGCCTTCTTTGAAACCGTGGCTTCAAAAAGAGACTAATTATACACACCCTACAATACAAAACGAAATAATCCAGATTTTGGGAAACGAAATTCTGTCCAGTGTAGTCCAAAGCATTAAATCAATTGATCCTTTGATGTTTTCTGTTATTTGTGACGGGACTAGAGATGTTTCAGGGGATGAACAAGTTAGTTTTTGTGTTAGATGGGTTGATGCCGATCTGGATCCTCATGAAAGTTTTTTGGGTTTTTACGAAACGGCAAAGACGTGTGGTACAGACATAGCAGCTCTTATTTTTGATGCTCTATTTAGATTGCAACTCCCTTTGTACAATCTTCGCGGGCAGACTTATGATGGAGCAGGTAACATGAGTGGTATCCATAAAAGGACTCAATCAGTTGTAGTAGATAAACAACCACTTGCGGAACACATTCACTGTGGTGCTCACTGCATTAATCTGGTGATGAAAGCAAGCTGCGAAAGTTCAAGAACCGTTAAAACGCCATGGATTGGGCCCATCAGCTGGGAATATTGCTTTCAAACACAAAAGCAAAAGACGAGTACAAACACATTATTGAGGATGCAGCTCAAGGTCCTGTCAGTAATATAGCAAAAATTAAACCTCTGTGTCCCACAAGGTGGATATATCGGCTATCACAAGTAAATGAAATTTTGAAGAAATATCCTCTAATTCTAAAGACACTGAATGAGCTTACGGAACAGAGATATGAAGGAGCCAGTGGTTTGTTAAGTGTTTTTGAAGATGGGAGAACATATCTAGGTTTGATTATGGGGAGAGAAGTTATTGAACTTCTCGAAATTTTAAAACCAGTGTTTTCAGGGCGAAAAAAGAACACTTACTGGACTATGTGCATCTGTTCAGCACGTTGCTGATGGTCTTGAAAAACTCAGAACAAACGAGAAGTTTTCATCTGTATATCAAGAGTGCAATGAAAAAATCTTAGAGCTTGGTCTTGAAGAGCTGAGACTACCCAGGGAAAGAAGGGTGCCCAAGAGGATGTCTGAGGGCATTGATGGACACAAATATATTTCACCACAGGAACACTACAGACGAGAATATTTTGAAGTAATTGACACTGCTGTACAAGGCCTTAAGAATCGAATACTTGAACAAGCTAGTATGAAGAAATAGATTCTGTTAGAAAAGGTACTTCTAGAAAAGAAGGGATATGATGTAGTAACTCCTTATCCGGAAATTAACGACCATTCGTTAAAAACAGAACTCCAACTCTTTCATCTTCGGTATAAAGTAACGTGCCTGAAAGACGCTAAAGATGTGTTGGTTTCGATGGCAAAAGAAGTTAGGGACTTATTCTACAATGTTGAAGTGTTAGGCTTATGCTTGTATGTTCAGCTTCAAGTTGCGAAGCAGAGCGGAGTTTTAGTGCTTTACGAAAACTGAAGACCTATCTACGGTCAACTATGACTCAAAAAAGGCTGAATCACGTAGCTGTTTGTTACGTGCACAAAACACTGTTAGACAAATTAGATGATAGAAATGTAGCAAAAAAATTTATATGCAATTGTGAAGCAAGGAGGAATGTATTTGGCTCAGTGTAATAATAACAAATGGTTTAGGTTTAGATAGTAAGCCATAACTTTACTCTTTGCTCATAATATATCATATATGATATATCTATCATAAGTCATGTTCTTCACTTTAAATTCATTTTTGATTTGTTTTACTATTTTTACAAATCTTGAATAGGCTAGTTAAGTTTTATACAATATTTTAACTTATTTTGGTAAGTTAGTTTTAAAAACGTAAAAGTGTTCATTTGACCTAATTTACTGTGTAATAAATAGAGTAAAAAAATGCATTTAATCATGTTCCAAAAATAACAAACTCAGTCAATATTATTGTCAACAACCTATTGCACCCATTTTAAGTAAAAAATGCTTCAAAATATGATTTTCAAAGGGCAATTTTTCCGGTGGGGGAAAAATTGGACCCTCCTTAGACCCTAATGTGTCCCCCCCCCCAATAATTTTATGCTGACGTCGCCCATGACAATAAACACAATTAAAATGAGTATTATCATAAACAAAAGTAGACTTAATAATAAATAAAGGAAGAGAAATGGAAATGATAGTGAAGCAGACATCAAAATTGAATAGGCCTACTCTGTAAAACATTAAGAAAACATTAAACAAGAAATTCGAAAGTACATGAGCAGAAAGTAAAGTGCTGTAAAAATAATAAGATTACAAATAATGGAAAATAACTATATGAACAACAAAAGGCACGCCGTTAGAGATGAACAAGTACCGTATACGTATAGTAAGGGCCAAAATAAAGCTAATAAAATGTCTACATAGAAGAATTCTTTAAAGACTTGTATAAATGGATTGAAACTTGTGATTTTGTGGCACGGCTTAGGGATAGATTATATCGCAATATATGCACCTAAACATTTCGAGATGTCGCATGTATGTAAATAAATCCAAGTATTTCCCATCGTTGTAGAATACAGTAATGTTGGGTACGCGTGTTATGATTTATTTTGATGAACACCACTGCGTTATCAACGAGCTATAATAGCCTAAATAAGTGACTGGTAAGATCCGACTTTATTGCTGATAAATTACATGTCTGCTCAGTTTTGTTTCGTCTCTTGGCCAGTGAAAACATAAAAACAGAATTTTAACCCGTACATAAAATAATTTAGTTTTTAAAATTGTCGATGAAAACTTTTTGTAGCAACTAGGTTTACCACAAATCAATCTAGTATGCCTATACTGTAGTATTGTTAAGGCTGAGCCTATACAAATCAATAAAACTCGTTTTCAGTGAAAAATTGTTGGTTTATTTAAAAAAAAAAATCTACTAGGCGGAGCGTTTCTTAAAGATTAATTAGTAACCGATGTGTTTTAGTAATCGATAAGAATTTAATGTGTTTATTGTTTGCGGCTGAAAGCTTACAGCTGTCAAACTTTGTGTATACAAATCATAAATTACTGAACTGTTTATGCTACTGTGGAATGACTTTTATCAGCGTTGGTGACGTTTCTGTATGTAATTTTGTTGTTAGATAATGCACAGACAACAGTGACTCATCTAATCATTAAAATCTCTCTCTCTCTCTCTCTCTCTCTCTCTCTCTCTCGCGCTATTTCCTCTTTCTCTCTCTGCGTGCTTCTCTCTCTTATCACAAATTCTTCTTTACAAACTTTATTTGTTTACATTCTGTATGTAATTGACTCGATTCTGTGAAAAATCAAAATCATTACTTAGGAGAACTATAACAAGGCAGTATCAATTATTAACTTGATTTTGACTAACCACTTTATTATTATGAAGACAGTAATGGTTTATTAAAGCTTCTCCGTCAAACATTGGACAAGTCATTTGCACAGAGTATTTTCTAACAATTTCAGTATGTTTATATTAATACTTATCGTCGTAAATTGTCTACAGTGGCCAGGGGCGGACTGGCATCCCTGTGGGCCCTCGACTGGAAGCAATCAATGGGCCCCCTCCAGCTACACACACAAACGCGCACGCGTTTAAATTATTTATTTACTCTTTATAGATACATGGTTTGTCCAGTATTTACGTAAGTGAACGTTTTAATACAAAACATACAGGACAGTTTATTTTATTATTTAGACTTTAACATAACCAGCTTTAAAACCATAATTACCTACTATAAATGTTTCTACTTTAAATAACATTTATACCCTACAAATCTACATAAATCCCAATTAAAAATATTCCACAGTGTATTACGGCGGTGGAGCCCCATTGTCACTCCGTCCCACCAATCCATAGCCCCAGTAGCGTAACATTTTTAACCAGGCCCTCCTGCCAGTTTATGCCATGGGCCCCCTTTTAATGACAATAGCCTACTACTCGTTGCGTCGGTCAGTTGCCGCGCGGCGCGCCTCTACAGTACAGACCGTGAGGCGAGTGATGAAACTGTCTATGAGCGTAGAAGGGGAGGTAGCAGGTTGGGGAGGAAGGTTCCCCTCCCGGAGCCGGTGGCTATTGTTGTACTAGCCACACGCCGAACATCAGCCCGTACGATGCCACTGACATCCTATACTACAAAAACATTTGGAGTTAATTTCATCCAGAGGACTTTTCTCGAAAGTTCAAGTGTTTTGTTGTATCTTTATTTATAAGTATCTAAATTTATTAAAAATGTATACAAAAATATTAGAATTAACCCACACACCACCGACAAACAGAGTTTCGATGGTTCTATTGTTTGTCCTTTTAGTGCCCCGTAGAGGCATTGAAGATAACAGAAGTGGACAACCGGTACTTAATACAGTTTTAAAATATTAAAACTGCTTTAAAAGGTATAGAAAGAAGACATTTAAAGATTCATTTTCATGTATAAACACTGAATGATAGTGATGATTTTTTTAATTTCTTTAATAAAAAACCGCGTTTTCGCAGATACCTTTTGTATAAACTTATAACTTTTTTCTTTTGACTTTCTGAACGAATTTTTTTACATATCCTTGTATGGTAATAAACTGGGAATATATGTTTATTACAGAATTTCTCATAAATATTTCTTAGAACTGATTAGTATGCCTTAAAATTTACGTCATTTTTGCAAAACTTGTTCAAGTGAAACTTTATTCATTGTAATTATTCACATAAGTTTACAAAAATGTATGCTTAATAAAATTCTTATACCGGTATTTGTTCTTAACATTAGGTTAAGAAATGTTTTTATAAAATAAATGGTATGCGACTAATTAAGTTGTTAAAAATATCAGGTGAAGCAGTAATAATAAGTAATTGTGTTACAAAAATAAAAAAACGTGTTTATTATTTACACAGAATATTTACACATTAAAATTTACTAATAGCATTGGGGAACATTTAAAAAGGAAAAAACATACAGTTTGTCATGTCATACACTTACACGGTCGAGTCAATTGGGCTTTAGTCTAGTTCTTCTATTCCACTCATATTTTCTTCGCTGGCAACTGAATCATTGTCACTGTTGTCACTGTCACTATCACTGCTATCATCCACATGTATAACAAAACGCTCAGTCGATACCATGTTCACGGTTCAGATAGTCCTCTTCTATTTTCTTCACATGTTCACATCGCTTCTTCCAGTCTTCTGGAGTGATTTGGGCGAATTTCTCGGCTGCAAGCTGGAGGACGGTTTGTAGACACAACTTGACATTTTTTTGTTTTATGTAGTCTTTCACTGTAGCCCATATTAACTCGATTGGATTCAGATCCGGATGGTAAGGGGGTAGTCTGAGTACAGAATGACCGTGCTGGGCTAAGATTGCATCGATCTTGTAAATTTTTAACAGAGGTTTCTTCAGTTTAATTAATGAGTATAACTGGGTCTTAAGCATACTTTCACAGTAAGGAATTCCATTGTCAGTCAGCCATTTTTGCATATCTTGTTTCTTCCACGATGAGGTTGGCGCCGGGTTGACCTATTTGTTATGATACGGCAAATTATTGATAACTAACACACTGTTAGGCTTCAGGTTTGGGATAAGTTGTTCCTTGATCCACTTCTCGTAGTTATCGTAGTTCATGTCCGGGGTAGGCTCCCTTTTTTAATCCAGACTTGAACATTAATAAACCGTTGGCTACAAATCCCTCCTCGCCTCCTGCGTGTAAAACAATTACTCGTGATCCTTTGCTGACTGATTTCTTTAGCCCGCCAACTGTGCTGTCCGTCCAGGTTTTCTCAGTCGTTGTTGTACTATGGAAATATGTTTCGTCCATGTATACGATCTGCCTCTTTTTTTTCCTATATCTGTCAACATTCACCAAGTAGTTTAACCTTAAATTTCGGATATCGCTTTTCTCAACAAGTAATTTTCTGTTGGATTCTGTTTTCTTCCAGCGGAAATCTACTTTTTTTACAACCTTCCGGACACACCAAACACTTCCTTTGAAATCTATTTTATCATTTAATACACGTAGTATTCCTTTGCGAGTAGGCCTTTCACCCTCACTTAGATGAAATTCATGAATTGTCTTGCGGATTAAAGATAAGTCGAAATCATCGAATGTAGTTTTCAAAATTTTTCTAGGCCTCTTTTTTCTTGGAGTACTGAACTTAGGCTATGATGTACCGGACTTTTTATTATGCTCATTGATAATTCTTCTAACACTACTAAAAGATACACCGCAAGCAGCGGCCACTTTAATTTGTAAAGCTTTTTCACTTAAGCTGCCATTTTCTTTTTTCATATAATCGTAAACATTGTGAATAATCTGCCTGCTCTGGCTGTGGATCACTTTTCTCTCAACAGACTTACTTGCTGACGTTGTATGATGTGACGATGACGGCCCAGACATTCCTGGAGACAACAGCTACACAACACTGGAAATACACTGAAATGTTTTCAGAAAGGCAATAACACAATCACCACGCACGGAGACCTAAGCCAACTGATGGGTTGTTGTTGTCCCATAGCCGCTGTCCCGCGCATGCGCATTCTTTCTCTTTGCCACTGCGCACCACCAAGACAGTTTCATCACTCGCCTCACGGCCTGTAACCTCCTTCGCTTTCCTCCATTAGTAAATATTAAATAGGCTGTATATAAACAAGGCTGAGAAGTGATCACTTCCAATCTGACCAAAACATATCCTGAAGATTTATTTCCAACAATATTTAAACGAGAAAAGGTTTTTAATAGACCTACCGGTAAAAATATATATATATATATTTCTGGTTTTTTCTAAAAAAAATTTTCATAGCTCGGAGGCCCCCTGAGCCTCCTCGAGGACCGGGGCCCTCGGGGATCGCCGACCAGCCGAACCTGGCCAGTCCGCCCCTGACAGTGGCGGATCCACAGAGACAAGGTGACTGGTGACTGTTAAAAGGCGTAGTGATTCTTCTTTTGACTGTCTTCAAACGTCATTTTTTGAATAGTTTATAAACAAAGCTACGCTTACCAAGAAAATAATATAAAATAATTTTCTTTCTGCAATGTTGTAGAAGACATTTTTAAGCTTCTCAAAGGAGAGAACCACACGCTCCCGTTGTACTTAACGTCACGCACATAAATAAATATACATTCTCAACTCAACTTCACGCGCACATATAAAAAATCTTCCTAATACGTACTTTACGCGCACTTATGAAATATTCTTCTTTTACGTACTTTACGCGCACTAATAAAATATTCTCCTTTTACGTACTTTACGCGCACTAATAAAATATTCTTCTTTATACTTTAATGTGTTACTTCTTGATTTTTAATTAGTGAGCTAATCTATACGTTTTAAATAAAAACAACAAACTATTATGACATTCCGTTATATTACTGAAAGTTTGTACAGAGTAACTCAGTTTTTGCGTGCTTGTCTTGAAATTTACTTTAAAAAAACTCCTCGTCTTCACTTGCTTCTCTCCTTTTATAGTTTTTCTACTGATTCTATCACCACCTTCCTGGTTGATGACACTTTCATTGGCCAGGGTTTGAAATAGTCCCCGGTGAATTTGAAATTCTCCATTCCTGTCTCGTTATTTTTTCGCGCGCTGAATGGACGCTATTGCTTATTGGTCAAACAGTGCGGGCACGTAATTTTTACCGCGTGGTCGCTTAGATAGCTAAAAACGACGCTACTTTCTAAAATTGCAATAAATATTGGGGTGTCATCTTTTGTCTCCTGAAGGACACCGACCGGCTTTTCCAACGGTACTTGAGAGTTTCTTGCTGTTTCTGATACAGAAAACATTTTATACGTTTATGACATACCAGGTACAGTCGTCTACTGTATTTTTATTTCGACTGGCGACAGACTGTCGGCACACAAGACTCACCCTATTTGTTCTTATTCTACGTATTACTTTACGTACTACTTTACTACTTACATCTATGTGTATTACAACTTCATATCCTACCATATTTCTATACTTATTATTAATAATCGAGTTTTTTATTTATATTTCTATTGTACATATATTGCATTAATTTATATATATTTATGTTGTATACATATTGAATTAAATATAACGATCCCCAGTAACGTTACACAGTAGGTATGCCATGCCCAAACAACATCCAATCGAAAACAACTTATCTAGAGAATACAATGTATATAAGTGTAAAATTAACGCTAAATTAACAGACTTTTATGCTAAACAGACAATTTATATTGAAAACTAAAAACTAACATATAGTGAAAACTATAAATAACATATTTGTATTAAATAACATATAGTTTTTAAAACTAAAGGATTTTTACTTAAAAGTGGAGTCTTTTTTGGTGTCACTTGGGAACTTTTAGCATGATTGAGTTGGCAACACTGCACGTAGTACTAGCACTATAGTGACCTTCATATAACGTACACAGTAGGCCATATTACCATCAATGCCTCTTCTCCTGTTTGTTATCAGTTACCTGCCATCATGGGAAAATCCTGGTCTACAATCTCTTTTGATGGACAAATCTTGGTAAAAACCCCTCGCATGAAAAATCCTGACTGCGCTACTGCCCTGTAGGCTCGCCATTTGTAAATACTAGCCATACTTGGTGTTATTCTATCGTTAATATCCTAGACTCTGCCCACAACATCGATGAGGGAGGTGTCGCGTGCGATAAGGCCATAATGTCTTCCGTCGAGCAATCTCGCAGATGAAGCCTAATCTCACGCCCAATTATCACCGAGAAGTCCGTCTTCTCTGTCTAGAGATGAACCGACTTTGGTGACGGTGGCATCGAACGCGAGATGCGTCAATTGTACGGCCGGCAAGTTATATCATGACATGTAAATTTTCCGAAGAAGCTGCTTGGAGTTTGCGGTCAAGCTCGGAAGCAGTTCCGTTTACAGGACACCCACTGTGTTGATCGGTTAGAGGGCCCGATCTCCACTTCCGGCCTTCACTAGACCTGGAGGATAACCTCATACCAAACCGGAGGAAAATCCGAGCTAGAAGACGAGATTGAGGAATATTTCGGCAACTCGATCGACGATCCCGAGCTCACTTCAGTGGAAGAGATTTCGGAACAGCTTTTAGCACTTCGACCTCAGAAGAGCCCTGGATTGAACGGCGCTTCGAACGCCACCCTACACAGACTTCCGGAAAGAGGAAGTCTGGTCGACCTGTACAATGCCTACTTTTTGTTTGCCTAATTTCTTCACAAACGCCTCAGGCGACGGTCAGATAATCTCGAAGCCGGATAGAGACTCCAAACTCGTCGGAAACCTGTGGTCTATCAGTCTGCTGTTAGCCACGTCGAATGCTTTGTACAGGATCACTTAAAGCGGTTCGACGTTATGGTCCTTGAGCAGTTCGGCTTCTGCGTGCGGAACTCTTCGACGTATGAGCCAAAATAGCCTAAGCTGCTCACGAAAACAGACTGGTGACGTCTTTCTGGGTGCCAAAAAAGCTTTCGATAATTTTGGCATCCTGACTTAATGCTTCTGGACTGCTACGATCATCTGAACGCTAGCTTTCTTCGGAACAGGACTTTCCGTGTGAGAATGGACAGTGCTGTTTTTTCGAAAGGAGCCATTACCGATAGAGTACTTCAGGGCAACGTCCTAGGTCCCCTGCTTTACTCTGTTTTCGTCGACGACCTGTCTAAGTTACCTGATGTTCGACTGGCTATGTTCCCCGACGACACAGCAGTGTATCGAAGTGGACACATACATTGAGTGAGCATATAAATGACTTCATAAACGGAGCCAAGAGCAAGCTATAATCTTCTCCAGACGCAGGAAGCTCCCTCCCTGACTTTACATAGGCGATACTCGAATCGCTTCGTCTCTCGGTGTGAAGTACCTAGAGCGTCACCTTGACAGATGTTAACTTGATACCGACAGTTACCTCCCCCATCACAGTCTGGGGCAACTTGGCAAAATACTACAAGCGGAAAAACTCCAGTCTCTTATAGATCGAGACTGGAACTTATAGAACTTTGGAGTGCTGGGCCTCCAAAGCTCTGCATTTCCGTTCCGTGAACGTCACCATACGGGCACGTCTTTCCAGGGCAACCCCCTAATAAGTCTAGAATACTCGATTATACGCATCAGTGCCAGGTTAATCTCGGACCCCTTGAGTTAGTCATAGTCTATTTGCACCTCTCAGCTGGTAGTAGGCCACACCTAAAACGCCACCGGTTTTATCCTCTGTTCCTGCGGCGGAAGCTCATCTGATGCTTGGGACGCCCAGCTTGCGCAGCCCATGGGCGTATATAGTTGTAATATGAGCAATAGGTTTCTGCGCCGTCTATTTGCAACCTAACTTCGAATAATTTCTTCCGTTTCTCACAGTGCCCTCTGAACACCTAGGATCCGGCCAACATTATGTTTTCTACGAGAAAAGCTTACCAATTTCAACAGTTAACCAGGCCCTCGCCATTGCTTTGTGCTTGGATAAGTATTTCGTAGTACCGATTATCACCCCATAATAAGTATTTCGAAGTAATAAATGTACTTCAAACTGTTTTAAAAATAAATGGTAATAATAAGAAACAACTGTATACTGTATAATTGCTAGTAAGACTTCTGCCAAATAGCTTACACCGTATTTTAACATTGAAAATGTTTATAAGGACGTGTCGCACATTTGCGGCCGATCGCTGGTGCGTTATCGAAAATGAGAACCGGTGAGTTTCCATAGAAACTACTTCTTTGTTGTCAATAACGTAGTACAATTTCCCTTATGAATGCGACTACATTTAACTTATAATCTGTACATTGGTAAATGAAGAATGAATTCATTGATTGGTGAATGAACATAAATATATACTGTATATATTTTTTAGATTTATTGAAGCATTTTTAATGCCCTTCTCTGTGCACTGCATTTGTGCAATGCCTGTAAATTTTTTTTCTACTGTTCAAAGAACAAATTAATAACAGCCTACATTGAGGGGTATTTTTATACTTATAATATCTGTATAACTAGTAATCTCTTTAAGCTACAGAACTCACGCACTTATTTTGAACTATAGTGAGTTCTGTAGCTTACAGAGATTACTAGTTATACAGATATTATGTCGTTTTTATCCTTGCTCCTTTATAGTAAATCTTTTAAGTTTTCAAGTTTCTTGCAGTAATAACTGTATTCTGTTATTCACAATTAGACCTATATAAAATTACCCCTCAAAGTAAGCTATTATTAATTTGTTTTTTGAACAATAAAAAAAATAAAATACGGTATAACCTATTTGGCAGAAGTCTTACTAACGATTATATAATTATTACGTAAAATTGTATAATAATTACGTTATTATCATTAAAATAAATCTGTCCAAAAAACCAAAGTTACATTCCAGCCACTGGACGGAAAGTCGCACTGGATTCTACTGTAAACACTCTTTACAAAAGTTAACACTTTTTACTAATCATAAAAATAACCTATTTTCCGGTAAAGGGGAGAAGCATATATGCAGATGGTCACGGACTATCCCCAGTGCTGACGAACCAAAATCTGTACCGTAGTAGGGAAGAAATTCCTCTCTCTTAACAAGTGTATAATTAACTTCTATTGTATAAATAGATTATAAAACATGTATGGACCTGTAACTGCAGACTTTGTGAGCTGACGTGCTGTACGACATATCAAACCGTTATAATTCTATTCTCACATAACTCCATAATGAATATGCAGGATGTTATTACAGCTGATAATATTATCAGCGAGACAGCAGAATGTAATCACTAACGACAGAGAATGCTGCATCACTATCTGCTGATAAAACTTTCTTCCTCCCAACATTGTGCACATTTACGGAACGTTTTAGCGAGTATGCATTAATTTATTCTTAGAAATTGACGCGTGTATAACTGACTGTCAGTTGCGTACACGAAAACAAATTCAGTCATACAACTGAAGATAATGAACCACAGAATACTGTACAAATAAAGTCTATCGCATACCATACAGTAGGCCTACGAATATATTTTTATAATTTTTCATGTCAATGTATAACCACTACAGAATAAATATTTTTATCGTTAGCAGTCCAATGTTGAATGAGGTCTATGACATGACCTCAAACGAACCGCTACAGACGATAACATTCACATAATTAAGAAAATAAAAATGGATGTGGTAGGCAGGCATTCGGCTAGGCGTGAAGCTAACAAATGATTAAGAAATTGCTGCTTTGGAGGCAAAAAACGTAAATAAAACATGAGGTCAGACAGACAAGCAGAAAAGGTTGGAGCGTCTTGTGCCCTGTGTTGTGCGCGTTGTCCGGGCCGGAGCCCGATGAACGCAAGGTGGAGCACGTTCGTTTGCTAGGTACAAGGACCTAGAATCCTGGCTTTCTGTAACGATTGGCTTGTATGAGGAGGGTTCGGAAATTCAGCTTTAGCCTCTCTGCACCCCGGAGACGCGACTTAGGGCATCGCCCACGGGAGGTTAAAGAAGCGCTGGTGTGGTCGATAGGCTCGACTGCCAGTAGGCGAGTCGGCCGTAACGATGGGTTGCCACGTCAGGGCGGATGGCTCCCGCAATCAGGCAGTTGCACATCTCACGGTTTCCAATACCCGGTATTTCAGCCCAGTCAATATGGGAAAGCAGATGCTGACTGTAGTGTGTAAAAACTGTCTGTCTGACTTCTCTGGCAGCGCTAGTTTGCAATCCCAGCGTCGGTAAGCCTCTCCCTAAGGCAGTTGCCTGGCTTGCGCCAAGGAAGAAAAACACGAGGACGTTAAGTGTAAGACAGAGGGTGGTTCACTAAGTACCGGAACTGTGAACTAAGATTTGTTTTGGATGGAAGTCATTGGAGAATGACTTGGGGAGGTTGTCGAACAGATGTTAGAAGAGATAATTTTACACACACACGCACGCGCGCGCACACACACACACACACACACACACACACACACAAACGCGCGCGCGCGCACATATATATACTGTATTTCCGTAATTAAATAATGTGAAAAGTGATAGGTTTATGCAGATGTAACATTTACATTTATTATTACGTTTATTAAACTATGGCTTAATCCTGCGGCGTTGAGATGTATTTCTGAATTTATCAGTTCCGAGTATGAAGTCTGAAGTGAATTTTTCTCATACCGTGCTATATTCATATTAGAAACAAGAAAATGTTTTGGTAATGCACTTAAATGCGATTGGCATCACTGTCAACATGTTTGTTATTGGATGTTCCAAGTTCGTGTTATCACAGGAGCTTGAAGTTCACATTGTATATCTGTTTCAGGAGTACAACATGGATAAAGCGATAAGTAATTATGTTGATATCGAATTACAATTTGGCTGCAAAAGAGACGAATTTAAATCTTTAGCTACCACCGAAAAGAGATTTATATATGCGTATAAGAATTTAAATATTTTTAGCTTTGATAATTTTAAGGATAATAATGGTAAAAATTTACAGAAAGGACTGATGTTGAAGGAGGAAGGCAACAAGCTGTTCAGTCTTGGAGATGTCAAGAGAGCCCTGAAGTTGTACTCAGAAAGTGTAATAACCCTACCGCACAGGAACGAAGGTAAGTAAATCCTAGACGTATTGGCCTAATCGTAAGGTAATTTGCTCAAGATTACTCCGAAGGTGAACTGTGTGTAATTAACGTGTAATATATGTAAGTAACTAATCTTTGATTATCTTTCGGAAACTGGTACTTGGGCCATGGCAGTCAGAATCTAAAGTAGTTGCAAAAACAGAGTTAAATTTTCACCCACAAATTTTCCTCTAAGACTGTACTGTCATCTTATATCTTAAAATTAACCAGATTATTTGAGAAGCAGATTAAAATATATAACCAAAAATACTACGTACAATACAAGGGGGTATCAGAAATTCATTTCGAGGGGTTTAACGAAAATTAGAGGGGTTAAAGGTCACCCATCTACAGAACAACATGTCTATGGATACACACAATTAATTTTTATCGCTTACTGCAAATATAATTTATATTTGACTTAAAATCACAATAAAATGACACAATATAGGTTTTTTTAGAAAGTGGGAAATTTGGGGGATTGTGTATCACCACGCCAACTTGATAAAGAGCACATGGACCACTGGTACATGGAGTACTAGGTACTGGAGTATGTACTCTTAAGATGTACCGGTACTAAAGAAAATGCTTGATATTTTTCACTCAGAATCTGTTTTCGTTTGTTATTGCTTGCCTCTTATCATGAATGGTAACAATATTTGTGGTAGTCAGCTAAACTCCATTGAACACTAAATTTTGTATTTTTTTTTTTTTATTGAATCGTATTTTTAATATTATTCTTTAAAAAAATACTACAAAAGAATGTTTATTTTAATTGTTATTAATGCATATATAACACATCTTGAAATATTCAGGGACTAAGTAAATGGTTTAAAATTCGTTTTACTTAGTGTAATTAGTGGAGCCGTAAGCAGTAATATGTACTAGCCATTTGATTTACCCCCACTTAGCCTACCGTAGTGCTTTTCCCACCTTACACAATGCTCGATCATCGAATCGTGGCGAGACAGTACTGGTACTCTACAAGTAATGTCTCCCCCCCCCCCGCTAAGTGTGGGATTTTTCCCCACACTGGCGAAATTTGAAACCTCAAAATGGCAAGTGGGAAAATAGTGGAGATTTGTGTAAATGTGGCGAATCGTTGGTGATTTCAAATAATTAAAATTTTAAATAATGCAGATGTGACCAAACTGCAATACAGAAATCCTGCAAAGTTTACAGAACTACAAATTATTTATGTAGGTCCTGTAAGTGCACTGTGATTTTGGAAAGTAAAAATCAAAATCTCTCACTTGAAGAAATACAAAATTTCAGAGTAAATTGCTTAAACTTTTATGTTGAATGTGCACACCAAATTTACAGTTGATTTCCTTTTAACAGTTCAAAGCCTAAAACATCTAGAATTTCTAGATAGGAAAAAAATTACTGATATTCGGTCACTTGGCTTCAGCAGCAGCAGTTTTGAGAAAAGTATTGAAATAAACATGGTAAATCTAGACAGGGAGTAGAGAGAGTTCTTAGGAATACAAATATTAACACTGGTACAGATGAAAGTTTATTAAGCTTTTAGAGAGAATTTAAAAGTACAAAGAACGTGAATGATGTTGAAGCTTTTCCAACTTAAATAATTTTTTGGCTTATCTATTTACTTTACCAGTTTAGTGCACTCAAGGATTTTTAGGACTGAGGACTAAGGAATTTTAGTGCATTCAATGTTAATAAAAACAAAATCAGAAATAAATTGGTACTGAGACACTGTTTGGCTAGTTGCATACGAAAAACGTTCAAGCAAACAAAATAAATACTGTTTTGATTGTACTACACATGATTCAATGCTGGTGAAACACAGCAACTATATGTAGGCCTATGTGAACTAAAAAAAGGTGTGAATGAGTGTAAATTGTTTTTGTGAATTAAACTATTTGAAAGTTGACAATATAGTGTAATGTGTGAATTCAAGCCTATAACGAACTAAGTGCATAGAAAGAGTTTCAAAAAGTACTGAGGCTGACCTCAGCAGGTGAGAACATTTTCTTTTATCGTACTTAAAAAACTAGGTTTTTAATATTTATATAATTCTTGTAATAGTATTTAATTATTTAGAATATACTCAGACTCTATAAAATGAGTCCATTAAGTATACTAATTTGTGGCAGTGGGGATTTCGATGGCAAAGTGGGGAATTTTGGGTAGCCGTGTGGGGAAAAGAGGACTGATTGATCTGGCATATAGCAGAATACTGCTTCTGGGTAAGCAGCATCTTGTTTAATGTTAACTTTTCAACCTGTAACAGGAAAAATATAACAAGAACAATATACTCTATGATATAATTGTCTTAAATTCATTTTATTCAAGGCAGGCTTTTAAATGCATTAGTTAAAAAAAAAATTGTTTTTACTTTTTTACCATTTTCTAACTAGCACAGTCTGTTTAGGCTAATTGTTTGGTTTAAGCTCATTACATATGTATATATTCAATCCTCTTTGTTATCTAAGTTTACAATAGCATGGATTAACTCACTTTATAAAATAAAATTTAATCAGTAAATATTTATTTGTATGTACAGTAGATCTGTATAGACTGAAAATTGAATAAAAAATTTTATTGACTAAATCTTTCATCTTTTCAGCCAAGCGTTGTTCAATATGAGATCAGTGACGAAAAAATCTTTATTTGTATGTTGTAAAAATATTATTGTTAGATGTAGGAACACACACAGGGGCGTAGCTACCGCTGTAGCAGGTGTATCAATGATACAGGACCCCCAAGCTACAGGGGCTTACACATGTGTAAGCAAAAATTTGTAAAATGTTATCCATAGTCTTATTGAACGTGACAAATGTAAAAATATAATAAATATGTTAGAGAGCTACGACTTTATAGTGTTTGTCGTCTTTTTTTCTCGGCTATTTGAAATCATCAACCCTGTTTCTAAAGCCCTACAGCATGAAAATAATGACTTACAAAAAGCTAGTATTTTGCTAAATAATCTTCTGGACAGACTGGTAGAAATAAGAAATCAAAATTCATTCAACGGTCTGCTAAACGAGTCCAGAGATCTAGAAAAAGAGTGGGATGTAACACCTGTTTTCAAAAATAAAAGACGAAGGATAACGAAGCGCTTTTTTGATGTGTTATCAGAAGATGAGAGAATTTCAGATCCGGAATTGTACTTTTAGAGTCAATGTGTATTATTGCTGTCTAGATATATTGATTTCTCAAACTAAACAAAGATTTCAGAGCCTCTGTGATCTGAGTAATATATTCGAAATCTTACAACCGGATAAACTCTTATCCTTTTCAAACGAAGTTATAAAAAAGGAAGCAGCAAAACTGGCTAGTAAATATGATAATGACATGAAAGTTGATCTCTATGATCAATTAATTGCTTTGAAAAGCTGTTTGAAATCTGAAATTCAGAAAATTCATACCGTACCATTAAAGAACTCGCGCAGAATTATTGTTAATAAATTTCAATAGCCTCGCCTCCAGTTTTCCAGAGGTTATAACAGCATGCTTACTATTTTTTACCCTTCCGGTTACAACCGCAACAGCTGAAAGAAGCTTTTGTAAACTAAAACTTATTAAAAATTGTCTTAGAACTTCTATGGGACGAACGGCTATCGGACTTATCAATACTGTCCATAGAAAAAGAAGAACTTGAGAAACTAAAATCGTCTTCAGCTATGGATGTTATAATAAATACGTTTGCCGAAAAAAAGGTAAGAAAAGTACCTATTTAACTACTAGAATTTTTTTTGAGTTATAAAGTTTTTTAATACTATGTATTGTTGTTTTTGACGCTTTCAAATATATTTTGTTTATGCGAGTCTTTTTGTTTATTTTCCAAAAAAGGGCCCCCAAGAAATTTTGATACTGGGCCCGCTCAGGGCTAGCTACGCCACTGAATACACAGTTAAATTATTGTAACACTACAATAGGCCTACTGAATATATCAAGGCGTCAGTGCAGTCTTCCAACTTTGCACGACTTAGCACATTCAAACCATCTGATCTGTGAGGCTTTGTCTCTCATTATTACTTCCATTGTCTTTTTCCACGTTATCTTAGGGTCTACCTTATTTCTCTATATTTGGAAATAGCCAGTTGGCTACCCGGATAGGGCATTCATTTGACATCCTCTGGACATATAAAACATATAATAAAAAAACAGCAGTAGAAAATAAAATTCAAAATAAATATAGCAAAGACAACAGTAATACAAATAATAGTAACAAAACAGAAGGCATTATTCACATTAATAGACAGTAAAGTGAAGAAACTTCCATAACAATTTCAAAAAATTCTATTAAAATAGCATATAAAACAAACAATAGAAATACAAAAAAAAAATTCCAAACTTCTAAAATATGTAACAAGTATCCAAACTTTAAAAAATTGTATATGCTTTTTGTTTTTATGCTATTTTAATACTATTAAACATTTTTTGACTTTGTTGTTTTAAATGTGAATCTTCTTCTTTTTAATTATTTAATAATTCTTTTAACAACAATGATACAACAAATTGAATCAACAATCTACTGGAAAGAGACTGAATTTAAATACAGTATCAGCAAAACTAAATACATGCGATTTCTGTACCAGAAAGGAGAAGAAATTTATATAATTTATGCATAGAAGATAATTCATTTGATACAGCTAATAAGTGCAGATACCTGTGTAACATGATAGATAATGAAGTGTCCATAAACTCAACAATACATGACAGGATACAAATAAGAAATAGGGCATATTATGCTGACAGATTTTTGAGAAGCAAACTCATTAGATGTAACACAAAAACAAAAACGTATAAGACACTAATCAGACTGGTTGTTACTTATGGCTGTAAGAGATGGATGTTAACAAAAAAGGAACAAGAAACACTAAGAAGGTGTGAAAGAAAGATTGTACATGTTTATGACCTGGTTAAAGAAGTTGATGAATGGAGAATACGAAATAACCAGGAGATAGATGACCTATTGATGCATGAGGACATTGTAAAATTTATAAAGGTTCAACGAATACAATGGCTAGGTCACCTGGAGTGGATGGATGATCAGCGTATGCTAAAGAAAATCTTGAGGGTGCAAGTCTATAAAAGCAGAAAGAGTGGTCGACATGGGATAAGATGGTTGGATGATGTGCTGGAAGACTTATGAAGAATGGATTTGAGGGATTATGCTGAGATGCCAATGGATAGGAGACATTGGAGAAGATTGGTGTTGGAAGCCAGGACCACGTTGGGCTGTAGTACTAAAGAAGAGATGTACCAAATTGTGGTACTGTATTTACAAAACTGCCAAACATTGTGAAGGTAAGACAAAAAATAATCGAGACATACACTTTTCGAGACAGTTATACACAAAACAAACAATAATTCGGATCCCCGCGCCAATCCCCTTCCTCTATACACCACCCCCACTATACCTTCCAACCAACAAACGTTACTAGGTACTGGCAGTCTGTCGCAAAGCTGAAGAAGGCGAACACGACACCGAAACGCGTTCTACATACAAAACAGATAAGTAAGTTTCACTTGAGAAAGTTTTCAATATTATATAAAGTGTAGTGCAGTGAAAGAAGACGATGAACAAACAAGACAACCAAAAAATAATGTTTATAAAGCTAATTTGAAAACTTAAGTGCTTATAAAAAACAAGATGCTTATATATTTCAAATATTTATCATATACTGTAAGAATAGAGGTTGAATTATTGATAAAACATACAAAAAACTACAGTTTTTGAAACACTAGATATTAAAAAAAAATCATAAAACAAAACATGACCCAGACCAATTCACATCACTAACAAGCTGTACAATAATCATTACAGTTGTTAGCAGTTAATAGAAAAAAACAAACCCACATACAGTTATTTCATCAGATGACAAGTAAACACAGTTAAGAATGGTTATACAAATCAATCCCCAGAACAATAAAATTGTTCAATTATTAACACACGTCCAAAATGAACATTAAGTGTTTTATTTTTGCACAGAATTTTTGAATTGTTCTGTGGAAATTCCTCGTATATGTAGACAATAAAGAGGACATACAAAATATAATAAGGATTGTTAGAGGACAATCCGCAGTGTAAACTTGATAGTGAGCACATTTAACATGAGGATATTAAAGTGTTGCCGACATTTAAAAGGGACTAACCAACACAAGTGCTTGAGCAAGTCTTGTCACCTCAAATATTTGGGCAATAATATAATCTAATTAGAGGATAAATAATATTGGAATTATTATAATATATTACAGTAATATATTATAATTTCAAATTACAGTTATTATACTGTATGAAAAATATTTATAACGAATTATCATTCAAGTTCAGAATAATATTTGAAATGGGAATTTTTCTCTAAGAATGCTACCCAAAAATATTCTTTACAGATTATGAGTTTCTTAGTTTTTATATTCTATTGTGCAAACTAGTGTCTAAGATAACTTCAAGGATGATACCTATACTGTTTCCCTTATTTGTGATATCTACGTAGAATTTTTAAAAATATTTCACTTCTTAGCAGTATTGGCTTTATATTTACAAAAAATAAAAATAAATAAATAGTCTCTTCATTTTTTCACAATATTTATTAACATAGCATATGTTATGGGCAAAACAGTCATTTTCTAAGTTTGACTGTATTCAATGTTATATCACAAGAGTTAGTGAATATATAATTCAGTTTATGCTATAAAGTATGGTGTTCCATGAATTATTCAAAATATTCTATGGAAATTGTATGCTTTCTGAAAATATAGTGGTCCTATAGTTTGTATTTTCTAATACGGTAACACATTTTTGCATAAAAGTCCTAATTAAATTAAAAAAAAAATAAAGTTTAACATATAATGTTTAAGAAACTCAAATTATTATGTTACATTTATTTAGATGAAAAACGAGCTTTTTCGATTACGTTGGCAAACAGATCTGCAGCATTGTATCATATTGGTGAATACAGGTTAGCACTTGTGGATATAGACCTTGCAACTGATTATGGATACCCAAGAAGCATGAATTACAAGATAATTGAAAGGTATTGTATTCATACCTTATTCAACAGTAGCCTATTAGTTTGAAACATATATTAATAACTGGATGTTGCATATGACTGTATCATGTCATTCTTGTAGCCCATTTGTTTCACGCATGCACGCACGCACGCATGCACGCACGCACGCGCGCGCACACACACACACACACACACACACACACACACACACACACACACTAGTGCTTAGCTCAAGGTATATAGAGCCAATGTAAACCATGATTGTTCATCTGTCTTGTCAAGGTGGGACATTTTAATCTTTTAATATGTAGTCGTCAGACACATATCCAGGGGGGTATCCAAGGCGATGTCCCCCCCCCAAACATTTAGAAAAAATTTAATTTTTATATTATTAAAAAAAAAATATCTTATTTTAATTTAACTGCTGTTAGAGTATTTGGCTTGGTAGTCGGTAATATAGAGAGATGAGTTATAATTCGATAGCACGTACACAGTGTTGAGATTCGAGGTGAGACGACAGTTACGCGCATGCGCTCTTGTACTTTGTACATCTGCAATATTGCAAGTCAACTTGTCCGGCTCTTTTGCGAATTCTTGTTTTGTCTTGATTTCTTGCGAATTGTTTTTTTTTAATGATTTTATTGTTCAGTTTGCTTTAAAAAATGTGAGCTCTAGTGTCGGATTTTAGAATAAGAAAAAACGTTAAATTTGTTTAATAATTTTCTTTTTTTGTGGTCACTCATTTGGAATATTACAGTTGTGCAAATACAACACTGTTATATTATGAGGGTAAGTCAATAAGTATCTGCAATTTTGCAATTATAATCGTATGCAGGTTGGCAATCCCATGGGTGCTCTTGTACGCTGACAAATGGTGCCGTTGTGCCTGCTTGTAGATTCTTAGACCTTTTGTCGCATCATTTAGCTGTGGATTGTTAAACGATAAATGTGGCTGCCCCCCTCTCTCTGTTTGCACTAACAAAGAACAGTGTGCAGTGATTTGGTTTCTGTGATCTGAAGGTGCATCAGGGCCGAAATTCATAGAAACCCTTCAAAACAATATGGGGATAACGTTTTACCACAGCGAAGTGTATGTGAATGGATCAAAAAATTCAAAAACAGTCGGACAAGTGTCAGGGACGAGGAAAGATTAGGACACCCAACCTCTTCCACTACTGATGCCATGATTTAGACCACCAAAGAATGACTATCGATGAAGTGGCATACCATCAGTAAATTAGTCATGGTTCTGCATATGAAATTATTCATAGCAGGCTTGGCTTTTGTAAAGTCTGTGAAAGGTGGTTCCCAAAACAGCTTGTTGAAAAGTACAAGCACAATTGTGTGACCATCTGTCAGTGCATACTGGACCGCTATGCTTATGAAGGTGAAGCTTTTTTTGAAGCAAATGGTCACTGGAGATGAAACTTGGATCTTCCATTTTGAGTCTGAAAGCAACGCCAGAGCATGGAATAGAACACTCCGAATCTCCAGTCAAAAAGAAATTATTCATGAGTCAACCCTTTGCAGAAAAGGTAATGCTCACAGTATTCTGGGTTTCACAAGTGCCAGTACTTACAACAGTACCGTACTTGAAGAAGGGATCAACAGTATATAGTGCAAATTACAGTGAGATGCTGTCCAATGTACTGAAGCCTGCAAGTCAATCCAAATGCTGAGGCCTATTGTCAGTAAGTGTGCTTTTGTTGCATGACAATGCATGACCACATACTACCACCCATACTCTCCAAACCCTTGAGAAATTGCATTTCAAGGTGTTGGAACATTCTGTATACAGCCCCGAATTCACCCCATTGGATTACTATCTGTTTGGTCAACTTAAAGATGCCTTAAGGGGCCGTCGATTCTCCAGATACCAAGAAGTGAAGAAAATTGTGCATACTCAGCATACTCAGAAAACTTTTTTCTGAGAGCATCAGGAAGCTTGTGCAACAATGGACCAATGGACCAAGTGTATTAAAAAGCAAGGGGACTGTGTTAAAAAATGAGCCAATTGTCAGATTTGTACTGTTGTTATAAAAAATTACAAAAATTGTTTGCGGATACTTAGTGACTTACCCTTGTACTTTCTATCACTACAATACAATTTCTCTGACAATACAATGTCAAAATTATAATTGCCATTAAAATGAATTGGTAGGCCAAAACCCACAATGATAATCAATTGGCTGTTCCTATATACTTTAAAATATTTTACCAATCTATTTTTAATAAAGCCTATAAAGACTGTACACACTACATTCAGTAGCATAATTCTTCTTTAATTAGAGCAAAGTACTTTATCTCCAGTTTTGTCCATTCTTCCTCTTCTAAAATTTGTTTCTGTTTTGGAATCAGCATCGGAGGACATATGCACACCCACAAAACTCTTCTTCACATTTTAGCAATTCCATCTGAATTCCATTGTATCCAGGTGAGAACTCCATTCCATGTATGACATTTAATTATGTATTCAGTTTCCTTGTCTTGGGGGTCTTCAATAAAGGTTTTTGGTTCATGATAGGACTATATGTCGTTTCCTCTCTCTGTTAAATTTCTGTTCAAGGTAAATTCAAGATATTTTCGCAAACTGCTGCTTGGTTTAATTTATTTCTATTAATAAGCTGTTTTGATTGTCTTTATATACATTTGTCTTTGAGCAAAAATTGTGTTTCTTTATTTCAGATTTTTATACAATCCAATCATAATGTTTCTACCATTTCATAAACTTTATCTTTTGGTCATCCCTTTTCTTTACTTTCAGATGTTGGAAATTTCTTGTTGTAATTGTTGCTTCTAGCTTTGCGACAAATATTTTAATTGGGACTCTTTTTTATTCTGTTGCTATTCTCCTCCTTTGATTTTCTTACCTCTTCTATAGTTTTATTTGCTGGGAAGGAATAAAACTTGTCAACATGCTGGAGATATCTGAGCAGTATATGGGGCACATTCTCATTATATCCACACTAGTTTACCAAAACTCTCAACTATATAATTACTAAATATAATTAATTCACTACCGACTTGGGACACAAAGTTGTTTATGGGTAAAAACATAAAAGTTTTACCTTATAGCCTGAGGACATGTCATGGACAACGAAATCCAAGTAGATAATTACCACATGCTTTGACATTCAGTTTGCTCTGTGTGCGTGCCTATACATTTTTGAAGTACTTGTTGCTAATGTTATAGCAAAACTACTACTACTAAATGCAAATTACTAATAACTAGTAACAACAAACATAGGAATGGTGCAGTTATTTTAAATATCAGTCAACCCTTTATCCCTTTAACATAATTTCATTTTTGCACAAGAAATTATGTATATCTAATTAATATCACTTCTTATTTTCTTACCTTAATTATAATAAATTTAGTGGATGAAATGTTGTGTGTGTGTGTGTGTGTGTGTGTGTGTGTGTGTGTGTGTGTGTGTGTGTGTGTGTGTGTGTGTGTGTGTGTGTGTGTGTGTGTGTGTGTGTGTGTGAAGTTACTTGTTTATTAAATAAAATACTACAGATACTAGCAACCAAAAAATAAAATATAGTACAGAAATAATAATAATAATAATAACAATAGTGTAACGTTACCAAATATGGTAGTTACATAAAATAAGCTAATATAACGTCAAGTAAGAGAAAAGCATGAAAGTATGTCTAGATAAATAAACCTATGTGTATAAAAGTGTGTATCTACAGATATATTAGTATAAAAACCCAACGATAAGGAAGAAAATATTGACATAGCAACATCAAATACGATATGAAGAAAGAAAATAACCATGAGCCAAAACAAAAATACCAGTAACCAGACCCAATAGGATCCAACAGTGAGGGGAACCAACAAAATAAGGACCAATAAACTCCAACAACGAGGGGAACAAATGAAGATAATGACTACAATGAAAATATTGAAGAAGACATTCTAACCTAAAGAAGAGGAAAAGAAGAAGGACAAGGAAACGTACCATGAAGAGAGAAGAAAATGGATAGACCATGCAAAAACTCATCATTCATCAAGTGTACTAGAGACAATAATAGTAACCAAAGGAATAATGATTATCAAATATGAAAAGAAAAACAGTGTTTAACATTTAAGGAACCACAAACAATTACAGTGAGTACTTAGTATAGATGTGAAAACCTGTGACCAGTTAACTAATTTTAACCTAATAAACCACACAAACAATTCCAGTGATAAGGTTTATAGTATAAGAAAATGTGTTAATTTCATAGTGAAACAGCAAGAATTAAATAGTCGAATATACACAGACAATTAGTGTGACTAATTTAATAAAGATTGTGATCCACATAGATAATCATAAGACCACCAGAATAGAATAAAATCGAACAATTATATTATTGTTCATAGAGAACTGACAATAAAAACCTTTGTTATATATCAAACAAAAGTGACAGGAATTAGATGCAACCAATGACAAGAAAGAGATTGTCATTAGTACAAAAAGATTTGTATTATTGTTTAAGAAGAAGTAGTGTAAACATGTGTATTAAAACAATTAAAATATTGTAGTAAAATACCATACTGAAGTCATGTTAGTAGTAGCAAAATGCTGCATTAGAACATGTTGTACATTGTTACATAACCCCATAGGAAAGAGACCTATGAAACAAAAAATAATACATGTTAATTTAACCAAATACCCATCAACTATAATACCAATCAAGAATTTGTTATAAGTAATGATACACCACAGTAGACAGTGTATTATATTGCAATACAATGCAAATAAAACAGATCAAATATGATGGCACAAAGATAGGAAAAATTGAGCCTAGTATGCCAAATTAGTTAGACAAAATACAGTATTAAAACAAGTACCAATGTTAATGAAAGTATTACCAGTAGTTAGATAAACATCTGGTACTACTGTGAGAACAGATTCTGAACATAATGACAAAAATTTTGTAACCAAAATATTGTAAACTAGCTAACTAAGAACACATAACCAGAAGTAAGCAGCAACAATGTAACCAACTAGTTAAGCAAAATACTGTATTAAAGCTTGAACAAAGATTGATAAGAGTGTTACCAGTAGTAAGAGGGACACCTAATGCTACTTTGAGAACAGACCATGACCATGAGAATAGTCATTTTATATATAAATTATTAAAAACCAAATGACCATGATAGTGGAAGCCAAATGTAAACAAACAATGAGGAGCAAGTTATTTGTGCAAAATACAGCTTACAAACTTGTTTAAAAGTAGATAAAATTATTACCAAGGATCAGAAGAATGTCTGATACTACTTGGGAAATCTAAATCAAGTGTAACAATAACAATTTAATTATTGTTTTAACAAAAATAACTGACTACCATGCTATGACATATTGTAAACAGGCCCATTACTAGAAATTGAAGGGTTCTCAGATAGTTAAAAGCTAGCAATTATATGTAGGGAATTAGGTACAATGAGTGTACACTAATTGCATTTATTACATAATCTAACTTGTATAGAAAAAAAACCAGAAGTAAAGTGACAATTGTAAGAAAAGAGATAGGAGGGTACTAAAACAATGTAAATAGTATATTAAATACAGCCCTGTACATATACTCAAGTATAAAATTGTGTAAATAGACATTTCTATTATTATTAGGTTACAGTATTAGTGTTATTAGATAAGAAAAATTAGTTTTAAGTACATTTGTGAAAAATCAAATATGGACGCCCAAAGACGCCATAACGAGATATTGTTTGGGTAACAATTATTCCCAAGTTTTGAATTAAACCAGTTGAGATATGGACTCAGAGCATTTAATTAAAAGTGTGTTAGTATAAATAATTAAATTTGGTGTAATAAACTTATAAAATATAAGATGCACCATAAAAATCAATAAAATCGTTATAGTGATTGGAGTAATGGACGGATTGTAATCTTGTTTGGACTTTAATTAAAGCCCAGGATGTCCGCAATTTACTGACACTAACCATTTAACGATAAGACAAATATTAAGAAAGTTATTACGAATTTAAACTTTTCAATTATTTTTTGTACCAGTGCTGACGTCATATAGCCTCAAATGCAAAGGCCAAAATTGGTAAAAAATTAAATATTTAAAGAAAATAAAGTGCTTTGGGTTAGAGAGTTTAATCATTTCAACCAATCGAATGAATGAACATTGGCAGACAAGCCACAGACGCTTCGAAGGAGCATCACAGTCACCCATCAGTCATCATACAGACAGGTCATGTCACTCTCCGATATGAAGAAGTTTATTTTTTGAAATTGTGCGCGACAAGCATACATCAGTAAATCTACACACATATAACCTACAAACCACACTAGCATAAACGAGTGAAATGTGTGGAGTGTATAATATTTAAGTACGATTAGTGTACAATATCGATCCTACTTATGAGTGTTGTGTAAAAGATAAAAACAGGGAGTACAATTCTTTTTATTTAATTAACATTGAAACAGAAATAAAATTTCTGTAAATACGTAATGTTGATATACTACGCAAGTCAGTAAAAAGCGAAGTATCAAAAATGATGATGGAATTTATCAGAATTAATGAAAGTATTAATTCGCAATTATTAATATGTTGAATAAATATTTTAATTATTTGTCATAATTAAAAGAATCATATTTGAAGTATTTATTAAAAAATACGAGCAATACCAATAGTCGCTCAATTGACTAAAGTTGTTTTCTTGATTTTTCTCTATTTGAAAGTAAATATTTTAACTTTCATGCGAAAGAGTATTATATGATACTGATAATGACACATCAAAACTATTATGAATAATATGTCTATACTTAGATTAAGAAGAAATAAATATTAAAGATAATTAACCATAATAACACTTCACGTTATGAAATAACCTTAAAGTCGTAACTGTAATTTGCCACTTTCTCTGTTACAAGTCTGTTCTCAAGTAAAATCCAAACCAGATGGAAATAATAACAAGAGTTTTTTAATAAATTTTTCTCTTGTAAGTAGATAATTCCTAAAGTGAATTATTAAAATAAAGTAATACATTTCAGTAGTGCAAGCTAACGCACTCGTTGATTGTCTATTAAATACTGTATAATGCATGCGGATTCCCGCGTACGATAATACCATAACTATCAATTATATGGTACTAATTTTCTATTTGTATATTTGTTTGTTTGTTTTTAATTATTGTTCATTTAATATCATTATTAATGCCACATCTTGTACCTGGTATCATGCTACTTAAAAGAACCACACGAACATGGTAATTAACTGATACAAGAGGACATAACCTCTTAAAATTAAAACTATTGTATAACCAACAGGTTTACCAGCCTTGAGGCCAAGCAGAGTCTTATTTTAAATTTTGTTAATTGCAATTATTATCCGAAAGGTTATTAGTAACTGATTGTCAATTTTTCAAAGATTTTATAACATCATTAACCGTTAATAAACTTCTACATTTTATTACCAGTGGAAAAAGAGTATTATTTCAAATTTAAATTAGCTCATTTATTCTTAGTCAGTTCTACCAAAAGGTGGCGGAAGAATTCAAATAGTTCTAATAACTCAGAACTTTATTTAGATATTATATCATTTAAATTGTGTATGATAGTCACATTGTGGATATTCAACCAGAATATCTATTTGTATATGCAGTGTATGTATTTCAGCTGAACCGTCACCGAACAGGACTACAATATCCACGTGTGGTAAGTGAGGGAGGTTACTAACGGAGTGCGAGAAATATTTTAAAATTAAAGAAGTGAACCATCGATACCCACCTATTCGACAATACAATCAAACTAATAACAATAATAATTATAATCTGAACATTTTATCAACAACATTATCGTAGATACCAGTGCGTATCTGCAATTACACTACTACACCATTATATCAATCAGTATCTAGTATCTTGTTGTATTACAATAGTAATAATACTTTTTTAAGGTAAACTATGGAAAACTAATGTAACAGGAGGGTCTGCACTCATACAGTCTGTGGGACTTACACCCACCAAACCCACAAACCCATACTTCATGACATCAGTCCACCCTGGAACAACTTTTGAAAATAATAATGACAATAACAATAAATCCTACCTTTTCACACAGTATAACTTGTGTTCTACTTATCTTCTAATTCTTTAGTGCAGTTGGATCATCACCTTCGTTGTTCCTGATTTCCATAAAATCAGAGGATTTCCCTGATTCATTTTTTATGTAAATGTGAAAGACTCAACGTAATGTGCATGTGTTCCAGAGTGATTCAATATACTTGTTCCATTTTCTTGGCATGATTACATTTTTCTTGCCACTCATCTTGTCTAATTTTGTAAATTTTATTCTCACATTGATGCACAATGTCATCCAGTTACACATTGAGTAATGGGATATGCTGAGACATAGAGAAAACGTTCAGTATGAATAAAAATACAAATATGTTAGACAAAAAGATAACTGTTCTGTTGAATTGGATCCATAGCAGAAGCTATGGAACTTCCAACAATCAATTGTTTTTAGTTTGTTACTATTTAGGCTACTACATGTTTAAACCAGAGTGCGTTTGCCAAACAATTGTCATTCGAACTTACACTTTGTAAAAAATGTTTGCACACAAAATTTTGGAAAACTTACAAAATGAGTTTTAAGGATATCCAGTTTTTTACTTCAGTTCAGTTTTATTTTGGGTGATACAGTGGAAGATGGATAACACTATGCCTCTTTGCAGCTAAAATTTCTTTGACGATTGAATGAAATGTAGCATACATGCCATTGCTTTTTCTGCAGTATTAACACATACAGTTAAAATTATATCTGAGTAAGAAATATTATTTTTCAATCATTGTTACGCTTTGCCTTTTTCAGAAGATGAATTTACTGCCCTCTCTATTTGGATGTTGTAATAGAACCCGTTATAACCAAATGTTCAGTCAGTCTACTTCCGTATATTTTTGATTTTGTTTTAACTGTTTGAATCTTCTGTACTGTTTGTATATTCTTCGCTTAAACACATCTGTTTGTTTGTGGATATTTCCACTTAAACTCAGTGGATTTTAAAATTTTATTTGAGCTCTTTTTGCGTGAAAACAATCTCTGTTTAGTTTTAACATTACTTAGTTACGTAAGACCATGACCAGATCCTTCAGTGATGTAAACATTTATATAATTATGCATCTAATACTGGCCTTGTCGAAATTGACTAAGCTGATTGCTATTTTTGTCATAACTTTTATGAGGCAAAAGAAAAAAAAACAAGATGTTTCTGGGCTTTTTGCGCAGTCTTAATCTCCAAATAATATACAAGTATTTACAGAAAAACAGTATTAGGTTGTAAAAAGTTATTATACAAAAATAAAACTTATTTATTATGTATAAAGATTTTACTTTATATTATAAGTTATTGAGTTTGTCTGTACAGTGATAAACAATACAAATTGTTGAGAATTTTTGTTACCTAAAATAACCAAGTATGTATATAATTCTTCACAGGAAATGACAAAGATTTACATGATGCGCAACGTTAACTTTGGAAAAAATCAGCATAAAGCATATTCCTTTATTTTACAATAAACCATACTATCAAACTGCACAGAATTCTGTGTGTCTAGATTTTCAGTGTAAGTGTGTAATGTCATATAACTCTGGTGACAGGTTTTGATGCTGAATCATATAAACTTATAGGGTTATTAGTACGTATAATATCAAATCAAGTGTCACATCAAAAATGTAATTGAATGTTTTTTTTTGAAACCATAATTTTATATGTGGGAATACTTTCTGTCCTAAATTGAAGATATTTTTGTTTCATACAGGAAAGCCAGATGTTTGTTAGCACTGAAGAAATTCCAGGGAGCTCAACAGCAGTTTTACAAAGCAATACAGTCAGTGTCAGAGTCAGAATTGACAAATAAGAAAAGGAAAGAAATACTGTATAGTATTCATGAAGAGCTTAATAAATTGAATAAAATGAGGAATGTAAATGATGGTATGTAATGAATTTTTCTTATAAACACGTAAAATTAGTGAATATACTGAATGTATTATATTTATGTTTGAAAATATACTTATACAACAGAATAAGTAGAGTTAAGTGTATAACATAATTCTCTATACTTATAACTTCTGAACTGTTGATAATGGTGTGGGCATGATATGACAATGTCACACTCGTGAGCACATGTGGATAGAGTAATGTGCACTGTTGAGTAATTGATTAGTAGTAAAAACAGTAGTCGTATAATAGTAGGCAGACAGTAGACGGTAATAGTTATTTTTATTTTTTTTTAATTTTGTTTGGTTGTTAATATTGTGTGTGACTTGTAATTTAAATATTTATATGTACCATTACAGAACTAAAACATGACTCCACTGACAGATATCAAAACACAGTAAAACAGCTAATCAACACAGCCAAACACATGATGACAAATAACAAAAGCCCTACCTGAAACATATCTGACCATCAGCCCTACTCTCCAAGCACTTCCCAAAATCCACAAAGAAGAAATCCTGATCCGCCCCATTATCAGCTACCGGAATGCCACTGCATACAAACTTGTAAAACATTTAGACAAAGTCATCAAACAGCACACACAACTAGATAACAACATTGCAGTAAAAAACAACACAGACCTTGTAACAAAAATAAAAGACATACCTCCCCCAGAATGCCACACTAGCTTCTTTCAGCATTCAAAATCTATACACAAACGTCCCTATCTCCGAAACAATCACCATCCTACAAAACAAACTCAAACAGAATAACACACCAGAATAACTAATCACAGAAATAACATAAACCCTTAACATAATCAAAACAAAACTACTTCACATGTAACAGTAAATTTTACACACAGAATGACAGACTACTCATGGGGTCACCCATATCCAGCATTTTAGCAGAAGTCTCCTCCATCAAATTTTAGAAACAAGAATCCTCACAAACAATGTCAGACACTCACATAAAATAATATAATGGAACAGCTACGTTGATGACAATAAACTCAAACACACAGGCCCGCGCCGTACATAAGTGCAAAGTCGTGCGGTGCATGACGGTGCCGAGGTGCCGGGGGCGCCGAAAGGCCTCAAAACCCAAAAGTAAAAAAGTAATATACCTACCTAACAAACAAAAAAATCATTCGTCAAAACAAAATTTAGAATGATAAAAAACATAAAAGAATTGCTAGCTATTACATTGTTCTTTATTTAGTTAGTTATTTGTTATTTATTACTTAGGAAATACACTTATTCGCCAAACCTCAGCGAAACGCACCTACAAATGCGAAGCTATTGTTTGTGTCGCGCACCCACCTATCAACGCGCAGCGCGCGAACCGAGGCGATATTACCGGGGGAATAAGGAGAAATTCAAGATAAAGAACTACGTGTTTATGTCTGGAGAATGCCGTAATGAATACAATTCTCAGAATGAATTGAATTCTGTTTACGTTTGCGACCGTAGCCTGCTAAGCCAGTCTCTACTCTCTAACCTTTAAGCAAATCGCGTCCAGTATGAACGTACCCTGAGCGCTACATCGGTCGCGACTTTATTGGTTGCCCAATGCCCAATAATAAACTTAACGTCAAACGTGAAAAGGTGCATGAGTGGAAAGATATTTTTTTAAACCTTATTTTTTTGTAGTTTTACAGACTTTATAGTGGTGTGTTTTGTGTTCTGAAAATCTTTTATTCATTAAGGTGAGTTTAGCTACAATTTATTTTTTATTTTAGATTTAAGTATTAAAAGCCAAAAACTTTCATCTCAAAAGTCATTTTATTATTGACATTTTTTGTTTGATTATGTAAACATCATTGTTGATTGACGCAAGTTCATTAATCGATAAGCACTAATAACAATATTTTTAACAATTTCCATAAGTTTTAATTTTTATAAATTTTGAAATAAGTATAATAAGTTGATACAATACTTTCCGAGTTTGAGACGTTGAAACATTTCCATAAACAATTGAGAGGCGTTTTACGTACATTTTTTATATACGTACTTAATAGAAACAAATAATTCCACGATCATGTTAAGTAGACTTTGCGTATATTAGCTCCAAATTATGTTTAAAACACATAAACGTATGTCAAAACAAATATTTTGTCAATAGTTGTAACCTTTATAATTTTAAATATTAACTAACTTTAAGTATTAACTTTTGTTAAGTTTTCTTAACGTTTTTCGATGTATCACTAAATTTATTACAAGACTATATGAAAAATTCATTTTTGGAAAAATTGTAGATTTGCAAAGAAAATTTTGCAAAAACACCCCTCAATTTATCATTTTGTTTACTTATGTATTAATTTTTTTACAGTCTAGATTTTAGAAAAAAAGGATGTCAGAAAAAAAGAAGAAATTGTCAGGACACCAAAATTTGTTGAAGAAAATAAGAAGAGAAGAAGAACTAGAAAAACACGTCAAAATTACGCAGTTTTTTTCAAAACCCGAATCTACTTTGCCAAACATTAATGACAAAAATGATACAGCTGAACTACAACATTCTGAACCTGTACATCTTCTGGAAGGCATACCATCAACTTCTTCAAGTCCCGCTGATAATGAGGAATCAACACCTTCAAAAATTACCACAACAGAAAATATAAGTGAACTTTCCAAAGATGCTGCAATGTGGCCAAAAAAATTACGTCCGAATAATATTCAAGAATTAGTAGAACGTGGCCCTACTTATTATCAAAACAAAAAGGATCTTTATCCGAGAGATAGTTCGGGGCGTAAGTTTTCCAATAATTATTTCTTTAGAATTCTACTGAACAAAGAAAAAATTGAGCGTTTTTGGCTGTTGTATTCCGAAACAAAAAATTCGCTTTACTGCTTCTGTTGCAAAGTTTTTAATGATAGCGATTTGAAATCTGCTCGCCTTAGTGATGAATCTGGTTACAACGACTGGCAGAATTTATGTGAACATTTAAATATTCATGAAAAGAGCAAGTTACATATTGTAACGTAACAGAGTTGAGGTTCCCGACGTTACATAAAAAACTGTGTAAACATGATTTAAAACAATGTCCAAAGCATGTTATAATTAAATACAAGAGGGCCCATCTCACCTGAAAAATGCAGTAAAGGTACCTAGTAAGGTTACTAAGTAATAAAACATCAAAAGTGTACCTAAATCTAAAATATGTAATGAATAGTATGAGATGTAAAACATAAACATTGTAATAATATACATAAACTTTCACTAATGAACTTACTGTTGTCACTTCCCAATAATACTAACAAAGACATTGACACATACAGCAAAACAGGGGTTTATAAATTAAACTGTAATGATTGCCAACAATTCTACATCGGCCAGACGGGAAGATCTTTTTCTTCCAGATTTTCTGAACATTTAAAAGCCCTCACCACAAACTACATACATTCCACATTTGCCACACATTTACATAACGAAAACCACAGTTACACAAACATAGAACACAACATGGAAATATTACACTACTTACCTAAAAGTAGAAAACTAAACACAGCTGAACAATTTGAAATATACAGATATTACACACTACAACCAAACAACATATTAAATGAACAAATACATTATAAATCACATACACTATTCGATACACTGATCCACACACACAATTCGAACCTCAGCGCCAATCCCTTCCTACCATCAACCCCCACCACACACACCATTTTTCCGTAACGGTTATTCTGTAATCGACAATCAGTATACACCCACTGAAGAAGAGAAACAACATCTCGAAACGTTTGGGAAGTGACAACAGTAAGTTCATTAGTGAAAGTTTATATATATTATTAAATTAATAAAGTGAACGAAGAGGATGCAACAACAAGATAATCATAAACATTGTGTCTAGTGGGATGAGTTTAATGTGTAGGAGTTGAGTATAACATACTGTTCAATTAATATTTAATGTGTTATAAAATGTACTTGGTGTTGTACTGTAGCATGATATAGTGTTTACAGGATATTTATTTTATGTTTTGTGTGTAGTAAGTGTGGAGCTGTTGCTTTAAGGAAGTACTAAGTCATAGGTACTCATTTTATTCATGTTTTGTTCATTGTATTTAAATAATTAAGTACAAGTACATTCATTAAGTATGATATTATGTTAAATGTATTTACTTTAATTGATTAATGAAGATGTCTAAAATAATATTTGTAAACTTGGCCAGGAAGGCAATAAGTGTTAATAAGTTGGCAAGTAGTTCTTATAGTTATGTTAAAAAACAATTGAAGGGTTCAATGATGAACTAAATAATATAATGAATTGAAACCAGGAAATTAAAATTGATGTAAGTGGCCATAAGCCAGTGACTATTTGTACAGTAGGTCAGGTAAAGAAAAATTAAGTTAAAAACAAAACAAAATTATAACAGGTGTAATAAAACCAATAGGCCTAAATCTAATATTTATAAAAGGAATTTAATACCTTTTTAATAAGTCCATTCAGATGAAAATGTAGTAAAATGTATACGGTTTAATAAGGCAGATTAAGTGAGAGTTTTATGTGATTTGGTGTAATTCCAAGCATGGAGTATTTTATTAAATAAGAGTAGTAATATTTTTTAATTCTGGCTCTAGGATATCACATATTATCCAATGACAGAAAGTAATGGTTGTTAGGGTAACTGAAATGCAAGAAATTTTGTTGATTTCAACATTCGATTGTTATATGCTAATGGGTGAAGTTGAATAATACAAATCCAGGAAAGAATTTATAAAAAACCTTAACATTCGATTGTTATATGCTATTGGGAACAGTTCAGTAGACAAATTTAAACATAAAATAAAATAAAAATGAAGCAACCTTAATAAATCTAATGTAAATATCACTATAATATTGACGACTCGGAACACTAAGTTTTTTATAAGTAAAAACGTAAAGTTTTACCTTACAGCCTAAACCGGCTTTCACCTATAGAAGGCTTCATCAGAGGCTGTCGTTAGTAGCGCTGTCCGTCTTGTTGTTGGTGACGAGATAGTTTTTCGAAAGATCGAAGCTGTGTGTGTGTGGTGAGATGTGTTCGAATAATGCGTGCGATTTGAATTGTGTCTGTTCGTTTAGGATGTCGTTTTTATTTGTTTTTGTGTGTTTGTATATTTCTAATTGTTCTAGAGTGTCTAGTTTTCAGCCTTTTGTGTGTACGTGTAGTATGTTCATGTTATTGTCGATGTTTTTATATGTGTGGTTTGCTTCAATGAGGTGGTTTGCGAAGGTAGATTCTGTAGTGGTGTGGAGTGCTTTTGTGTGTTCAATGTATCTCTGTTTGAAGCTACGTCCTGTCTGGCCTATGTAGAATTTATTGCAATTTTTAATTTAAGCTAAATTGTTCAAATTGCAATAAATTCTACATAGGCCAGACAGGACGTAGCTTCAAACAGAGATACATTGAACACACAAAAGCACTCCACACCACTACAGAATCTACCTTCGCAAACCACCTCATTGAAGCAAACCACACATATAAAAACATCGACAATAACATGAACATACTACACGTACACACAAAAGGCTGAAAACTAGACACTCTAGAACAATTAGAAATATACAAACACACAAAAACAAATAAAAACGACATCCTAAACGAACAGACACAATTCAAATTGCATGCATTATTCGAACACATCTCACCACACACACACACACACACACAGCTTCGATCTTTCGAAAAACTATCTCGTCACCAACAACAAGACGAACAGCGCTACTAACGACAGCCTCTGATGAAGCCTTCTATAGGTGAAAGCCGGTTTAGGCTGTAAGGTAAAACTTTAAAACTTTACGTTTTTACTTATAAAAAACTTAGTGTTCTGAGTCGTCAATATTATAGTGATATTTAGTTAAGTAACGGACACGTCATGGACAACGAAATCCAAGAAATCTAATGTATTAAAGCCAATCCATTAAAACAAAACTGAGTAATAATTACTGAACTAGATTTCAGGAAATATAATTATACACCTCCCAAAAGTAGCGGAATTAATAATTTCTTCTTCAAACTAATTCCATTAAAGATGATGATGAACCCGATTTACAATTAAACCAAGATTCTTCTTGAATGGACAAGAAGTCAAAATTAATGCAAATATAAACCAAACATACACAAGAACCTTTGGTATTGGAGACATAAACCTCACTTCCAAGAGATTGAAGAAATTGTAATACTACACCAATTCCACTGGGACCGGCAACCACGAGGATCGTGAAGAAAAACGAAGAACAGAAGAATTCCTGTTACACTCCGGGACATCACCTTTCAACCTTCATTGATAATTTGGACACATTTTCTGGTCAAAAGTAACCTCATCAGTACGTCTTCATGCGGTTGTAAACAGACACGGCTATCTTGAGTATCGCATTGTACGGTAACACCAGCTTATATTTAATTTTATACATTAAGAATTAATAACAATTTGTAATACTTAGTAACCTTAATTTTGCATTACCTGGCCTTACTAATCGTTAAAAGAATCACACGTACCCTGGGATAATAAGAGATAAAACGACAATTATATTTAAATTGTATTATACAGTACTAGTCCATTAACAAATCGATTCAGCATTGTACGATCGATATTACGATCAGATAAACTGTGAGGAAGACTGTTGGAATTTAAAAAATAATATAAATAAAGAATCCTTCTTGTATGTGATGATGTTCTGTATTATTGTAGAATAGGTATTGTATTTTGATTGGGGAGTAATTTACAGATAAAGAAGGTGATTAAACTGTCAAGTGAAACTAACTAACCTATAAAAACGAGTCAGTTACTAATAGCAGCGCCGTTGCAGACAGCTGGTGGAAACGGGAGAGTGCCGAACTAACGTATTCTCTTCGCCACACTTGAATCAATTTAAATAATACGAACCGAATAGGGTTGGAGAGAATTACCGAATTATTAACTATAATACCCGTAATATAGCGTTATACTCTGGTAAAACACTTAGTAATTGATTAACACAGGACGACATACGAGTTGCAGCAACGATATAATAAAAAATTGTTTTCTTTTTATAAATTAATATTGAGTTGCAGGAGGTCTCATCTACAACAACATAATAAACATTTTCCTTTTAAACAGATCGAATTGGTTAATTTAAATTTTTTAAATTAACTATAACCTGTAATTGTAATTAAATAAGAAATACAACCAATATAGTATATTGATAACAAATTGAAGCATCCAAGGTGGGACTTAACGTTGATACACGGGAGTCACACATACAAAGAAAATAAACTCAATCATTAGTATTTATTTACAAATTGGCGCATACCAACGTGGAGCTTAATTAAACCCCAGTAATCATTTATAGTTATTTACAAATTGGCGAACCCAACAGTGGGGCTTTTAAACATCCTCAATTATAATTAATACAACGTAAAGCAGGTTTTATTTACAATATCGAAAATGTTCTAACATTGCTAGATCTTTCCAACCGTTAATAAAAATCAAATAATTGATTCTGAAACTCAAAATGTAATAAACAGAGAAACTAAATACTGGCAATCTGTTATAGAAAGAATTTTCTACGTGATTCAGTTTTTAGGTGAGCAGAATTTAGCTTTTCGTGGAAGTAGTAACAAGTTGTTTGAGAAAAGTAATGGTAACTTTTTAAAATGCATAGAAATGATTTCTAAATTCGACCCGATTATGTCAGAACATACAAAACGGTCTCAAAGAAAAGATTACAAAAATTATCTCGGGGATAAAATACAAAATGAAGTAATCAATTTGATGGGCAAAAACATCAAATCCAAAATTTTAGAACTAACTAAGAAGGCAAAATATTTTTCAATATTATTAGACTGTACTCCTGACTCTAGTCATCAAGAACAAATTTCAGTTTGTATAAGATTTGTTAACTTAAAAAGCACAGGAATTAATATAGAAGAACATTTTTTATTATTTTGTCCTATAGATGATCCGTCAGGCAAGGGTTTGACTAAATTTCTTTTATCGGCGTTAGAGAAAGAAGGCTTAAATATCAACGATTTGCGGGGTCAGGGTTACGACAATGGGGCAAATATGCGTGGTAGGCATAATAGCCTACAAAAAAAAATTTTGGATTTGAATCTGCGAGCTTTCTTTGTTCCTTGCTGCAATCATAGCCTAAATTTAGTCGTTAATGATGCCGCAAAATAAAATACTTTGAGCATCAATTTTTTTTCTTTAGTTGAAGAACTGTTTGTATTTTTTTCAGCTTCTACTAAACGATGGTCAATTCTGAAATCTAATGTTACAAATTTAACTTTAAAACCTTCATCGGATACTCGATGGTCTAGTAGAATAGATGCAATAACTCCTTTAAAGTATGAACTTGGAGAGGTATACGATGCTCTGTTTGAAATAAGCAAAGGCAGTTTTGAAAATAAAGTAAAGAATTTGGCTGCATCATTGGCCAAAAAATTGCAAAATTTTGAGTTCATTTGCGTGCTTATTTTGTGGTATAATATTTTAAGTAAAATTGACACTGTTAGTAAAATTATTCAAAAACCGAACTTTGATGTTGCTCAGTGTTGTACTCATTTAAATAATCTGAAGAAAATTTTGAAAGCTTATCGGATCCGATGAAGGTTTTAATGATCTATTGATTGATGCTAAAGAAATAGCAGCCAGCTTAGACATAGAACCTAAATTCATAAAACAAAGAGGCTTAAAACCGCGCAAAGTAAAAAAACAGTTTGACTATGAATGTGACGATGAACCGATGTATGGCGAAACTTTAAAGTTCAAAGTTTATTGTTTTTTTAATGCTCTAGACGTAATCATCACATCAGTGGATGAACGATTCCGAATTCTTTCTTCTTATTCTAATAATTTCACATTTTTATGGAATATTGATAAATTTAAAAATTATTCTGAAAAAGAACAACTAGAATTATGTCAAAAAGTTGAAAATGTGTTAAATGACGAAACTCTCAATGAACGAGATATAATTGCTGTAGAACCTGTTAAAGAATTGCAATATTTACAAAATTTTGATGAAAAAGTTATTACGTCTCCAGAAGAAATTTTAAATTATATAACAATTAACAACTTAGTGGATTCTTTCCCTAATACGAGCATAATACTTCGTGTTTTATTAACAATGCCGGTTTCTGTTGTTACCGCAGAACGTTCTTTTTCAAAACACAAAATAATAAAAAATTATTTAAGATCGACCATGGGGCAAAACCGACTAAGTAATCTTGCTATCATCTCAATAGAATCGGATCTATTAAAAGAATTAGACACCCAAGATTTAATTAAACAATTTGCAAAAACCAAAGCACGAAAAGCTCAATTCACTTAGTTAAAATAATAATACGAGTTATAACTGGACATTAACCTTTATCTTTAAAAGATGACGTATTGCATTGTTAATATAATAGATTGTTTTTATTTGTTGATCAGTTTTGTTCTATATGATGCATTGTATGTAAACAAATATATCTAATGTTTCAAATATATTTTTATTTCTGTGTATAAATGTATAATTACATACCTCAATGAGAAAATACTTGTTCGGCTTGTTCGGTACCAGTTTAGTAAGTGCCTGTTGTAAAATATAAAAATGAAAATAAATTCATGAAAATACTTTTTAAAATTATTTTTGGATAGTTGATAATACTTAACATGTACCTTTACCCATATATTAGCGTTATAAAAATTGTAGGCGACATATACAAAATTGCACAAGGGCGCCAAACACAAAATTGCACAAGGGCGCCAACAGTGCTAGGCGCGGGCCTGCATACACAAAACAAACAACAGACAAAGACAGAAAACAATAAGTTCATAACACTAACATACATCAATAACCATACTGAAAAAATAGCCCACAAATTCAAAAAAGCAGGATACAGAATTGCATACAAAACTACAAACAAAACAGAACACACACTATCAAAAACATACACAAAAAACAAAAGAAATTTGATTTACCTAGTGTTTACAAACTAAACTGCTCAGGATGAAACAAATTCTACGTAGGCCAGACAGGATGTTGCTTCAAACAGAGATACATTGAACATACAAAGGCACTACACTCCACTACCAAATCCGCCTTTCCAAACTACCTCATTGAAGCAAACCACTCATAGTACTAGCATGTTGGTTATTTGATGGGGGAGGGACAAGTGATTACACTTTGCCAAGGCATTGTTAATATCAAATGTGGTCCTGGTTAACTTTGGAATACGAATATGATGCCACAGTCATCACCATTATAATAATCACTGTCATCATCATTGTTGTCATCATAAGTACCATAATCATAATTACAAAATTTTAATTATGCTTTCAGAAAATGAGAGACCAGTGAATGTGCCAGTAGTAGCAAGCGGAAAACATCCCCAGTACAAGGCTATAAGTTCTGCAGTAGAGATTATACACACTGATAAATCTCAATATGCTGTGGCATCTCGCAATATAAATCCTGGAGAAATACTTATTATAGAGGAGCCACACAGTGCTGTTGTAATGCCAGAGTTCCGTAAATCTTTATGTTTTAATTGTCTGAAAAAGTAATTCACATTTTTTAATTTTAAAATATAATATCAGTACAATTGCTAAGTCAGGGTTTACCTAATATCATATCTTATTCTCAGAGACAGCAATTTGAGTACAGTTCAGTTTGAAAGCATGCAAATTTATGGAGAACAAGTGGAAGTTCTACTATTGCCAAAACATTTATATATATGCACACGAGTGTATCCATGTATATGAGGTTTGAAAATTAAGTTCATGAACTCGCCACCATTTAGTGCTGAGGGCAGCATTATACAAGCATCTCTGTAAGATTTCATAACCTTGGTATTTCAGTGTCTCAGTGTTGACATGTGGTGGATTTGTGCGGAGTGGTGTGGATTTTCGTTTGTGTTTGTGTGTGTTCGCTGTTGTGAAAATGTCTGAGCTGGAATTGGAGCAACAAATAAACATCAAATTTCTGGTGAAACTGGGCAAGAGTGGGAGTGAAATATGGGAAATGTTAGCACAGGTGTATGGCGAGAATGTCATGAAGAAAACAGCAGTGTACAAATGGATTAAATGATTTTCTGAGGAGAGAGAATAAGTGACTGGTGAAGAAAGGGTAGGGTGGCTAGTAATGCGCCGAACGGACGGAAACATTGCCAAACTTCATCAAATTGTGCATCCAGATCAGCGACTGACCATGTGATCCATAGCAGACAAAGTGAACTGTGACCATTGATAGGTAAACTGTGTAGAAAATTTTAACTGAAGACCTTGACGTGTGCAAGGTGTATACCAAAATGTTCCCAAAGGAGCTCACCGATGAACAAAAGCAAAGGGGGTTGAACTGTCCACGGAACTGTTGGAGCGGTAAGACAATTTTATGGGCCAAATAATCACAGGTGATGAGACCTTTACATATGATCCTGAAAAGAAGCGACAAAGTGCCCACTGGAAGTCACATGACTTTCCACGACAAAAAAGTTCCATCAATCAAAATCAAAACGTTAGTAACCTTTTTTTGATATCTGAGGGATTGTTCACTTATGAATTTATACCACCAGGACAAACAGTTAACCCAAGTGTACTATTTGGAAGTGCTGCAAAGGTTGCGTGAAAAAGTGAGATGCAAATGACCAGAACTTCTCATAGCTTGTGCATCACGAAAATGGACCTGCCCACACGGCACTATCTGTATGGGAGTTTTTGGCCAGGAAACAAATAACTTTGGTAGACCACCCACCACACTCACCTGACCTTGCCCGCAATACCATCTTTCTTTACCTGATCAAAGAAGTTTTGAAAGGAAGACATTTTGATGACATTGAGGACATTAAGGCTAATACAATGGCAGCTCTGAAGGCCATTCCAGAAAAAGAGTTCCAAAATTGCTTCAAAGGGTGGAGTAGGCTCTGGCATCAGTTTATAGCTTCCTACTTCCTAAGGGTGACCACAGTAGTATTCAGCAATAAGGTATGTAGCTTATTTTCTAGGATGAACTCACGAACGTAATTGTCGGACCTCGTATTTTATTGTTTAATAAACTGAACATAACTAATACCTTGATAACTTGAATCTCAGTGGAAATGGGAAGAATTCCAGCAATCGAATATTTCAAGTTATTGAAAAGTTCAAGTTATTGAGAGTAGGATTATTAAAATTTGAGTTATAGAGGTTTGTGTATAGCAGAATATTCTGTATAGTGTTGTCAACAATTTGATGGGACACAAGTAACTGTGTTCTTCCAAGTATGACACTGAAAAATATGTGCTCTAGTTGTTAAATACAAATTCTGTAACAAGGATGTGGAATTTTTTGTTAAAATAAACTAAATATTTGTATTTGTAAATATATATTATATATATTTTTTATATTATTATTTATATTATTTATATATTATATTTGTATTTGTATATTTATATATATGATCACTTTCTGCTACAGTCCGTTTCTTGATATATATAATACATTTAATATTTATAATTAAATTTACTTCAAGATATACCTTTTTTTTTCCTTATTAGGAACATGTTTCGGGTACCATCTTGTACCCATCCTCGTAGGAATATCTTGAAGTAAATTTAATTATAAATATTAAATGTAATATATATATATATATTGTAACAACGCGTTGACATCCGCCTTTATTTAAGCCCCGCGATGGAAGCCACTTTGTAACGACGGAATTCTTATCGTCTCTGTAAAATATGTATGTTTTGTGTGTTCGCCTCACACGTGTGGTCATTACTTTATGTTGCGCTGACGATGTCCGTAGCGATCCTTCGAATTACCAGTACACGCAAGTGGGAACCTTACCTGTTCTTCAATATTTGTTCATAAATCCCGGGTGGCGCCAAATTGTTTAAACTGCAAACAATTAAAATAAAAAATAGGACGATTGAGCGTTCTTAGCTATGACGGTATGGTGAATTCAAATTTACTCCCGCCTTCGTTCGACTTTCTTAATCGAGCTGTTAGTTTGCCGAGTTTCCGACGTGGGTGTTTACCGTCACCTTTGCTTGTCGCTAAATACACAAATAATATAATGCACTTTCCTATGGAATAAAGAACTGGTTACAACTCTGTACTAGTTTATTAAATTGTGATTATTATTAATTCAGTATTATACAAAATTATATTTTGCACCGGCAATTATTATAAGACAAAAATCTCAAGGTCCGGTGAAGCGATCTGAACGAATTATTTAGTCAGACATGACGTCTGCTTGGTTGTTTACTATTAATTTTGTTCAGATTCTGGATTCTTGTGATTACGAAAAAATATCAGTTTGATTACAATAAAGTACACTACCTTACATTAATTGTACTTATATAAGATAATGTGTAATTATAATTTGTTCCTGAAGTGTTATAAAGTGTGTTTCAAAAGTTCGTAATTTTCATACAGGTTATTTTTCTAGTTAACGTAAGTTTAGTGTTTTTTTTTTACTAATCTTTGAAAGAAATAAGATCATCAGTTTATAGTGAGAGTTCAAAGTGTTATGATAAAAAATTAAAAAGAATTTATTTCATAAATTCGGGTAACTCAGCAATACTTATCAAATCAGTTGACTTGAGGTGTAATGTCATTCAGTTGAAATAGGTTGGGGTCATCGATAGTCTTCAATCATCTTGGGATTTAAGTACGTCTGGCTTCTTTTTCGTATTAGTTGGTTGAAGTTTATTAATTTATAATTTCTTAATCTGGTATTTAGCATCAGTTGAATGTCCTAGTCCTTCAACATCTTCTTACTTCTTCATCTTTTCGAATTTGGATTACTTTTTAAACGTTTTATATTAAATTTTGGTCATTTACGGCTTGGCGTCTATTCCTTTTGAGCATCAATAATGGAATGTTAGTTTCTAACGGAATATTCATAAATAACGTTCTGTTGTCATGGTAACTGATTGATTCTGATTGGCTGTACTTGATTTAAGCCCATTGTTATGATATTTGAATTTTTATTCAAAATGACTGTATATCTTCTGATTGCTATTATTCTTCTATCTTCTTATTTATGTATGAGGTATTATCACTACCATTCGTATTTTCTTTCAAAGATCATTTTGACATCCCACAAAGCTGGGTTTGCTTATGTATTATGTTTTGACAATTTTGTTGATATTATCTAATTACATTTCTTTCTTATTTTATGTCCGTAATTTAACATTTACATCTTAATATGATCCACTAATTATCATTAACTAGTTACTTGCCTTGGATTTGCTAATATCCTAGTTAATTTCTTACAATTTGTAATTATTGGTTTTATACAGTTAGGCATTTCATAGGCCTAGGTAGTAATTAGCTATTTTTCTTAATTTATACAAATTACATATTATTTTACCTTTATACATGTTTCGTTTTGGTATTACAAATGATTTGTTTACTTGTTGAATTGTTTTGGGTCTGTTTTATAATAATTGTATATTTTCATTGGTTTCCATATTATGGTTTGTCTATTACTTTCTAACTGCTTTTCCAGTACTATTAGATGTATATTAATTTATTTTTTTACTTATTTATATTGCCATTGTTTATAATTTGGCTATTATCTACTATTCTTTATAAAATATAACATAACATTTAGGCTTATGGTCTGTATAATTCCTTCAGCCATATTCCTAATTATAGATTTAATCAAACAATTCTTTAACAGCTATTATGCTACGTTTGTTTACAACTTGTTTTATTCTTACTTATTTTTTGGTGATAAACATCATCACACCATTTAATTTTACTATTTCTTTTATGAATTTGCTAACTGCTTTAATTTTTATTGTTCGAACAATAAAAATTATAGCAGTTAGCAAATTCATAAAAGAAATAGTACGGATGGCTGCTAATTTAAACAATACGAAGAATAAAACATTTAATTTTACTTGACTAACTATCCCTTAGAACATAGGATGTTTATTGATTTTGCCTTCCTATTCTTTACTACCTTCTTTCTTAATTAAACTTTACTCTCTAACCATGGTAACACCTTCCCTTAATACAATTGTATTCCTCATCTACAATTAATCTTAATACTAATGATAACAAAATTCTTATTTAATAACACTTTTCACCATTAAACCTTTAGTGTTCATCACTGATTATTAGGTGTTTATACCTATCAATAGGGTTTCTACTTATTTTGGGGTTTTACACTGTCACTTTGCACTTCTTATATTTTATTTAAGTGTTACTAGTGGGTATTCCCTAACATTACATTCTCTTTCTCACTTACTCCCATTCACTATCTATCTATCTCTTTATCTCTCATTTTACAATGGTTAGTTATACTGTTAACAAGTTCATGTCAGTATAGAGTTATTTATTACATTGAATCTCTATTTATTTGGTTAGTGTACTTTGTTTGTCTTTACTTTATTGGATTTTAACAATTATCCTTTACATTGATTATTTAGTCGATACTAATAATTATCTTTTACATTTGTTATTTATTGGTTTCTTTTTCATTATTATATTTGAGTGTAACATTTCTCCTTTTTCTGTTCTATATTATTTGTTTCTGTCTTTTCATTTCTTTTCATTTTATTTCATTTATACTTGGTCTGTTTCATTTTCATTTACCTTCTTCTTTCATTTTATTTTGGTTTTCACCTTCTCATTTGGTTTTATTTTATTTGGTCAATCACTTGGGTTGGGTCATGTAGTCGTTTGTCGCGTTATCGTCATTTTATTTTCTTTAGTTTAAACATTTTATATAGTTGATTCATCGTTTTTTCCTTGGTATTGGGGTTGTAACATAATACAGTAGGACCTCTGTATATCGAGTTTGATGGTTCCTAATAAAAAATTCGATAAATAGAAATTTCGATATACAGAAACCTGTTTCTTATTATTATTCGTAGGTTAGGAAAAGCACTGGAATTTGTTAAAAAAATCATGTATAGGCTTCCATACTATTAAAACGACATTTTGGTAATAAATAAATGAAAACCATAAGCATTTATTTAATAAAAATTACTGTATTTATTTAATAAAAAGTATTTAGTGTACAGTATTTATTTATTTACTTTAAAAAATTGTTTGTATTTAAAAAAGTAGGAACTTACGTGTTAAATGAGTAATACTGTATTTTATTAATTGGTCGTAAAATAATTTCGAATGTCTTTCTGAACCAAATTTGATGCAGATTCCTCATAAAAGTGTTCACATTTGTTGAGCAACTGGAAAATATCATCAGGCACATATTCTTCCGATTGAAGACCTCGACGGATTGTTTCAAATGCTGCCATCATTTCTTTCTTAGAAGGTTTAGGAACTTCAATTTCTTCTGCCTCATTGTCTTCACCTAAATCTTCAGTATCTTTTAATGAACTTAAAATGTTATCGTCCGTAGGATATTCTGCAACAATAATGTCTTCGTCGACGCTTAAAAATTCATAGAGTGATATGTCTTGATCTATTGCGCCAGTTGACTGTAACTGGTTCCAACAATCCTCAAGTTGTGGCAGTGCAGTAACTTCTTCCACAACAGTATTTTGAGAGTAGCCAGCTTTTATAAAACAATTCTGTATTGTTGATTCTGCTACATAATTTTGCCACACCTTTGCTACCTCTGATATACACAGTCTGAGATTAATCGCATCATCAATAGGTTTGTTGTTTTCCAATGCAAAAATGAGCCTCTTGAGGATCTGTTTTTCGGTAAAGCATTTTGAGATTTTTTATTACTCCCTGGTCCATAGGTTGTAGTTTAGATGTGGTGTTTGGAGGGAAAAAACCAGCTTCACGTTTGTTAACTTTTTTGCCACAAAAGGAGGGTGTGCCAGACAATTGTCAACAAAAAGAACCACTTTCTTTTTTGTCTTATCAGTTTTTTGTCAAAGTTTACTATCCATTTCTCAAAAATCTCACTCGTCATCCATGACTTTTTATTGTATTCGTAGTCGGTTTCTAAAGACTTCACTCCTTTAAAACATCTTGGTTGCTTGCTTTTTCCGATTACCAACAGTTTATTTTTTTCTTTTCCGGACATATTGGCACACACGACAACAGTTATTCATTCTTTACTATGTTTACCTCTGAAGCATTTATCGTCTTTAAAGGTTAGAGTCTTATTTGGTAAACATCTGAAAAAAGTCCGGTTTCATCCATGTTAAAAACATTATCTGGTTCATGCTCTTCTAAAATTAACCTTAAAGTTGTAGTTTTCCACTGGTTACAGTCTGCTTCAGATATACTTCCACTTTCTCCCGAAATAACTTTTTCTTTAATGGTGTGACGTTTCTTAAATTTGTCCAACCATCCAGAACTTGCTTGAAAGTCTTCATGCCCCAACACTTTAGCATACTCTACCGCCTTTTCCTTTATAAGCGGTCCTGAGACAGGCATGTTTTTATCTCGCACCATTGTCACCCATTTAAGAACTGCTTCGTCCACATCATCATATTTGCACGTTTTAGACCGTTTTCTATCTGCTCCTACATTTTCATGAGTTTTTAAAACAGATTCTCGATTCTTTATTATGGTTGACACTGTACTCGGTGGAATCAAAAACTTTATCGCAACGTCTTCTTTCGCATTCCACTATCCATATCTGTTAATAATGCCACCTTTTCTGCAACACTCAAAGATTTTCTTTTTGACATTACAGCATTTACGTTCTCGTGAACTCAAGAAAAAATAAAAAATAAACTCAAAACAAAAATAAAGACTGACTGAAACTGAGTTAACCTTACTCCTTAATAACGTACAGTACTACCGAATGATGAGATACTGTAATGCGCGGGAACGATTGTTGTAGATTGAGGGAGTGAGGAACACGCACAGTGTCACGTGATCAACTGACTAATCCAGACCGGTCTAACAGGTTTCATTTTTAGTCAGTGTGGAATCACAGATAATTTTCCCCTCATTTCTGAAGTTACAAAGTTCGATATATAGAAATTTTTTTCGATATATGGAAATTATTTTATATTGAAATTTCACGGGACTTAAAAAAATTCGATAAATGGAGATTTTCGATATAAAGAAGTTCGATATACAGAGGTCCTACTGTATATGTAAAGTTGTATTTTACTTTCCCAACTTGTAATAATAAATAAGAAGTTAGCACAATATTCATGCCAGAAAGATGCTGAATATAATAAGAATACAGTTTGATATTATCAAAACAAAAGTTTACAATAAGAATAAAAATTATCATCTGACCCAATTACAAACCTAAGTGTGTTTAAAATTTACATAATAAAATTGTGTATGGTTTGCTTACTACAAACCATGTAAAACCAAAAACTCTAAACAAATTTATACTTAAATTCTTACTTATTTGTTCTAAATATTGCTGTTTATTCCAAAGATGAATATATATTGACCAGAAGGGGAAGGGGGGTTATGTTTTAATAGGAAATTGAGTCATCTTTTCTACTATAGACAATAGAAAATTCCACTTGTAGAGGTTTATGAGACTGGACTTTGATTTATAAAGGCTTTTACACAAGTATGAATTTTTGTGGTAATGATTTAATGGCACTGTACAGAACTTCGAGTTGTAGTGGTCTGCACATACGTTACTTAAGGTTATAGGGGTTCAGTGGTATGGCCAGAAAATGACAAAAATCGAGTTATCAAGATTTTTTAAAAATATATTTGAGTTATAAAAATAAAATAATGTGGAGTTGTATAGGGAAAGTGAAGGAAAATGAAAACCATTCAAGATATAAAGTAATTTGAGTTATCAAGGTTCAACTGTAACAAAAGAAAATCACCGAGAACGTTATAAAGCTTACAGAAATGTTGAACCAAAGTAATATTGAAATGTAATTTTTAATTTATTAAAATACTAATACACTAAAAGCTCGTTTATCCGAATTGTGTTTATCCGAAAATCCGGTTTATCTGAAACAATTTTTAGTAAATTTTATAAATACACAAAAGAATTTTCTTGTCGCTATAATCTGTATTTGATAGCATAGACAAGGGATTCCACATGATATAAAGTAGAAAGTCAATAATCAGAACTATTTGGGATATGGGGTACTCCGAATTATCGATTTGTTCGGATTTTCGAACATAAAATATTATGTTCTTATATTGTAAACATAAAGTACTGTATACTGTTATGTATTATAACAGTACATTTCTGTTTCCTTTTATAAGCCGAAGGTGACACAATAACAACAGTTCTCATAAAAAACAATCCTATGTTAATAAACAACAGTAATGTGACTACTGTATAAACTGTACGGTAATACAGTAGAAGTTCTGGTTTATCTGAAATTTCGTTTATCTGAAACGGGCACAGTCCCATTAAATTCGGATAAATGAGTTTTTAGTGTAATTCTTTAGATAAGAGATTCTCAATCTTTTTCCCACACTTGAGGAATATGATCTTTGATCTTTTTATGAATATTAGGAAAATGACTTTTTCTTTGTTTAGATTTCATATTTCCTTGTAAACATTTATATCCATTGCAGTATTACAGGTTGAGTTCTCTACATAAATTGCAAAAGTCCTTAGGAGGAGTGATTAATGTATATAATCATAAAATATCAATTAATGTGGTTTTATGTATATATATTATACATATATTTTTTTTTAATTTTCATCACTTTATCAACAGACCAATTGCGCCGCAACCGTGCCCAGACTGTTGTGAGATTGTGTTCTGCAGTGTCAGATGTCAAGAGGAAGCACTGTTGACCCATCACAAGTATGAATGTTGCATACTTGGTACTCTGTGGAAAGCTAGTATGCACAAGTGGTTTTTAGCAATGCGCACAATAACACAACGTGGGCTCCAATACTTCCTTCATTTGAGACCAACTTTGAAGGTAAAATTAAAGGTTCACATTTCCTTAATATAATAAACTCTCGTCATGCTTGGTTATGACTTAAACTGTTATGGTTATAGGAATCCTGGAAAACTGTTCACAGTAAAACATATTTGAGCGATGATTACAGAACACTGTATAGTCTTGGAACAAAAGGAAATACAGTTGATATAAGAGAATTTATTAAAATGGCAATATATGCTGTATGTTATGTAAAACTACTTCAAGAGGCTAAATTTTTTACTGCATCAGGTAATCATGGAATAGTGTATAATGCTAATTTTGTGTCTTAACATCATTATTGAGATTATGTGGAATGGTTCATTTTTATTTGTTATTTCTAAAATCAAGTGAAGTAATAAGTTACTTATTCAAGACCCAATAAATTTTGTATTTCATCATTTACTGTAGAGCTTTTATAAATTATTAATTTACTTAGATGCTCAATATGTGTTGTTTCAGATACAATTTCTAAAGAGACTTTGTCCGATGAAGAGACCTATATTGGAGGGTTAATCTTACATAACATACTAGTGACAGGATTTAATGAGAGTGTGATACAATATGCAGTGAACAGTAAACAAGTAATTGTAGGAACTGCAGTGTTTCCAACAAATGTTTGTTTTAAACATTCTTGTATTCCTCCAGTCTATGGGTATGGTATTCAGTTTTGAGATTTTATAACATTTACACAAATTCATATGTACTTTTAATATATACAACTTGAAATGTGCTTTCTTATATGTGAAAATGGTGATATAGAAAGTGTGTGTGTGTGTGTGTGTGTGTGTGTGTGTGTGTGTGTGTGTGTTTTGTATTTTAATCACTAATTAGATTTATAATTGTAAGAATGGGTACGGTAGTTTATAAGCTCAGTTTCACTTAAAAGCATCGAACAGAGAATGTAGTATAAGTATAGGTTATAGCAGTTCAGATTTTGGTAAAATGTTAACTCAGCTGTTACTAATGAGGCTCAAAATAAATTAATGTTCATGAAAGAAAACTTGGAACTTAACTATTCTGAGCAGTATGACTGAAGCTTCAAGTTGCAAATATAATTTATGATCACAATTTCTTACAAAGATTAGAATTGAAAATCGTAGAAGAATTTGTATGTACTTGTTAGTATTAATGGTATTACCAGATGACTTGTGGGCATTTTTTAAAAAGTCTTATCAAGTATATTGTATGATATTGTATCACTCATATACCTAGTAACTTTTAATTATGTGAATAGTGTGTGCTAATAATATAGTTGTGGTAGAACGTATATTATTCTATCCACCTTTTATGTTGTGTAAAACATAAAAGGAAACACCTACATTTGTAGACTTATAAAATTGCAACCATTCGATAGAAAAGCAATTTTTTTATACCAAATTAAAGCATATTCTTTTCATTTTTTCTTTTTATTTATTTTGTAATGGAGTTATAATTTAAGTAACTATACAGGAATTATGAAATATTCTTTCTAAAACGTATCACTTTTTTATCCTGTTTATTATAAATGTAAATTCAATTTTCTTCAATTTTTTATGCCAGTCTAAACATAAATTCTCATTTAAGTTTAAAAACTAAGCTTTCTATAGCATTTAAACTTTAAAATAGAAATTTTGGTGGCCAAATATTTGTGCTATTTTGACTCTCAGTAAACATAGAAAATAATTTTTTCACTTCAGAATGTGTTTTAATAATAACTATATCAAATAACATAGTTTCCTAACTTTTTACAAATAATAATGATATAGAATTAGAGGGGGTAGTCCTAGTAGAAGTAGAAATGGTGAATAATCCCAGTGATCGGAAGAGTTAAAGGTAGGAGGGTAGAAGAGGGAAATAGTAATGGATACAGGTAGGGTGGGTGGAGTAACAATGATAATTTTGTGGGATTTAGTCGAGACCAAGAATTAATTTTCACATGGTGGTTTTCTCATTTTTGGAATAAAAAATTATATATATATTCTTTATTAACAATCAAAAGAGACTTGTATGTATATGCTGACATCTAAATGTTACCCTGGGAGTCAAAGGGGTAACTGAAAAATTGGCAGTTATATTGCAGTTAAAATTAAATAATGTTACATTATTTCTTATGCACAACATTGTAGTCTGAAAAATAACTTACTTGTCAGTTTTGTATTGATTTGGTACATAACACAATCTTAATACTACACTGATTAAGAGGGTAAGATTGGTAATTCCTTTTCATGGAAGTTTCTTTGTTGTTTCCCAGTTTTTCAGTCATAGCTATGATCTTTCTTAGTGCTTGTATTTGATCTATGACACTGATTTCTGGATAAGCATTCATCTGTTGTTTGGAATGTGGCTGGAAACAATTAGCTAAGGAAATATAATTAAATCATTACTGACTCGGAACACGAAGTTTTTTATGGGTAAAAACCTTATAGCCTGAACCAGTTTTCACTTATTATAATAACTGGTTCAGGCTATAAGTTAAAACTTCTATGTTTTTACCCATAAAAAACTTTGTGTTCCGAGTCAGTAGTGATTTAGTTAATCAACAGACTAAGTACTGAATTACTAGTTACTGAATTAGCTAAGTGTTCAGTAAAGAACTGAATTTTTGTATGTTGTCTTTTGTTCAAGTGCTGTAATTCTTAAAAATTAGTTGGTACATGATTTTTTGGCCTTTTTGAATATGTTATTCGAATTTTTTGGCCTTTCACATAGATCATCAATCCTAAAACATTCCAATGAATCATGTGCCAGAGAAATCAAGACTGTCAATTTATTAACAGTTCTCACTAAATAATGCGAGCTCAGTTTCTCTTTAATGTAATCTTGTAGTTCTTTAAAAAGAGACCAAGTTAAAGAATTGCAATAGACCACACATAAATAAACAGGTAAAATGCTTGACTCTTTCACTAATAAACTAACCAGTAACACAACTAATTCAGAGAATTCTAACAATTCAGTTATTGACTGAACTTAGCTGGTTGAATTGCCATGGCATGCCTTTACATAAGCAGTACAGGCCATATGTTGCATTATATTGTTAATGAGAAATTTCCAGATGCCAGGAGAATAATCAGGCAGTGTTAAGCAATAAGGGACAGAAATAAGCAGAAACTGCCAGAATGTTTTGAATTATATAATACAGCTGATCCTACCATACTGAGTTCCTTTGTGTAGAGAGAGTAATCTGTTTCTTTGTCATCAAACAAATTACTCAGAAACTTAGGATATTATTGTTTAAAAGGAATAATTCCAAATATTTAGTACCAAGCCACGTGTTGTTCAATCAAATACATTGCAACTTACCGTCTGCGGCTTCCAGAAACATGTCAACTTTGTGAAGACGTTGTTTCTGGAAGCCGCAGACGGTAAGTTGCAATGTATTTGATTAGGATATTATGTTTGTTTTGTTTCTTTTTTTTTGTCTGACACTATTCCCCTCCAATTATAAAGGAATTTAATTTGTGGATTTTGTTTTATTTTTTTGATGAAGTTGCTTGTTAAGTGTTTTTTCAACACACATACTACTTTAATTTCCACTTCTCAGTTGCAGTATTTTTTAATGTATCCATGCATTTGGCACTTTTAACATCACAATAGGGATGATCATTTTCATAGTGATTTGAGACCATAATGTTCAGTTTTTATATACCAGTACTAATAATGTTCAGAATGTCTACCATGGTCTAGTGCAGACTTAAGAAAGTTAATTAAAGTTTTTAACTGATTAAAATTTAAAGTTAATGCCCAAAAAATTAACAAGTTAAAGTTAATGCTTACTAAAACTATAAAACTAACTGATTAAAGATAAAGTTCAAATAACTTAATTAAAATTTAAAGCATTTTTGCTTTCCTTTTCTTGTTGTATTATTGTTATTGAGGAAACTACTTTGGTTGTTGCAATAATTAAAATCAGATTAAAATAAGTAATTAATGAGTTTATAGATAACTTTAATTGTTCTTAACTTTACAGTTACGCCTGCAAGAACTTATTCAATTTTACCAAAGGTTTTTATACCTTTTTGTCATTTTCCTTGCCTGACCCCAAAATAAGTCTAGCAGCAATGAACAGCCTTTCACAGTGGGCACACTTGTGTTATACTTTACAAATAATCTCTTCAGCAGAGGACTCAAGTCTCCAACTTCTTTTGCTTCATGAAAATGCCTGATTAGTGCAGCCTCTGCCATTTTACCTGCTTCCGTCATTACCACCTTCACATTTGATAAATCTGTCCAAAAATCTATCAGTTTTATTGGCCTTGTCAGATTTATTTGTATACAGCCTTACGTGTGTCAGAAGGATATTTGGCATTTAATCTACAAATAGGTGTACCATAGTCAGAAATTGTGAATTACTTATTACCAGTACTTGAACATGTTATGAACAACAAAATCCAATAATTTGACTTTTCTTTTATAAAACAGTTGTGCAGGCAACGTAAAACACAAAATAGAACTTTAAAAAAATCAAGAACTTTTAGCAGGTATGTGCACTTCTATAGGCTAACTACTTCCCCAGTTCAGGAACCTTTGTTAATTTTCTTCCTAACTGACCGTTTTTTAACCAATATTAAAATTTTTAATGAGGATTACCATTCATCTTCTTTTTTCTGGACATGTCCTCTATTTAAGAGATAAAATTTCTGTACAGGATAACGATGAAAACAATTGTCAAATTGTCAAGTTTGAGAATTTGACAGATTACATGGAATGTGGCAAATATTTCAAAGATCGAAACGTAGACTTGAATTAAAATTTTTAACAATAGTTGTTTTTGTTCGCTATTCCTGCACACAATGTAAAGACAAAGCTATATTTCTGTGAAATCAGCAGCTTTGATGAAAGGAAAGGAAGAAATTTTACATGGATTCTGTTAATGGAATTTTGATTGTGTAGTATAATACATATATTTTATATATACATTCTTAAGTGAATTTTTCACAAAAGAAATGAAAACCTGTAGAAACCAGAAAGTGTAAATGGGAATAATAGTAAACCATAAAGAGCAAAAAAAATTATTTTAATATAAAAGAAATGTAGTTATATAATAAATATTTAACATAATTAATATATGACACTTTTAACATATTTAACATATAAAAGAATGTATATAGTGTTGTCTCTTTTATGATTGAAAAGTAAAACGTTTCTCGTTTCTGGAGTTGGAAATATGGTAGCCCTATGTTAACACTCGTTACCTTAGTGGCCGTTTCACTAACGCCTTTTGATCCCAGTTCATAAACACTCACTCACACGCCTATTCCGGACTGTGTTTGTATAAGAAACTGTTTATTATGTTAGAAGTTAGAACGTATTAAATCCAACTATGCTCGTCACCTCATGGAGTCAAACCATGGGTATACAGATTTTGACACTAATTTCAAACCCGTACATTATTGTGCCAAGGGACGTCACGTCGTATGGACACACTCGAGGAATACGAGATTTACAAGGCATTTAAAACCAGTCCTGGAAATGTTCTAAATGGTCAGTTATCTTTCAAATCACATTATTTATTTGATACAGCTCTCAAGTTCGAGACACAAGACAATACTAGATAACATTAATAAATATACACCTTGGACCTGAGTTCTGATAAGTTTGACAGTATGAACTGGACCTCCATACAGTGCGCATTGTGCAATGTGAAAAGGCCCAAGTTTGTGTATGTGTGTCATTGTGTCATTAATTTTTAACGTTTGATGACGGAAGAGTGATTATCCTCTGAAGATGAAACCTTAGGTTTTGAGACGCGTCAGGACAAAATAAGGAGAAGTCGCAAGACATTTAATAAGGTAATTTTTAATTATTAATTTTTCTCTACCAAATTCAGTTTTTTATACTCACCATTTTTACATGGGAGGATTTAGTCTGGGGGGGGGTATAATTATTGGGAAAAATATATTAAATACAACAAGTATATTTTGATATTAAGATTATTATTGGATGTATGACTTTTTGAAGAGTTTTATTTTAGAACATACCGGTAAACGGTAAAACCTCTGTTGCCTTACATTTTCAACGATTTTTCTTTTCCTTATAAAGCTGAGTCTGGAGTTTTCCTGTTGTGGTGAAACATTTTCATTTCCACTGTTGCCTTCTTGTAAAAAGTAGGGAATAGGCCTAAACTCATTTTCAGTTGTATCTTTAATGAATAGAGACTGGAATCTGCTTATAAAAAACAGGTTGAAAAAGAGATGATGGAATATCTAGACGTTGTAAAATAACTTTCTATTTTTTTAATTGCAGACTGTTAATTTACAAGACAAAACTAACAGTCAGTATATTGTTTTTTTATTTCCTGAAAATAATCAAATCCAAAATCTAAAAGATTTCTGATACCTGTTAACACTTCCTTACACTTTGCAAGCAAACATAACAAACCTTCATGAGGAGCTCATTGTTTTCTTGATTCTGCCCACAATAGGTTTTTGTTCAGCTTGTTCATTTTTGTAATAAACTTATAATATTATTTTGGATGTTTTTCAAGCATAAATTCACCACAGTATAAGAAATGTCATCTTGTAATCGGGGAGGGGGGGATGTTACTAATAATTAGTGTAAAATTTTAAATGTGTCTAGGCCACAGTGGTCACTGTGACACCTGTGTTAGTGGTTTTAACTCAACTTTTAGCACTGAAGATGGCCATCAAAGGAATGGCTGAAATGTCTGCTGGAATGAACAGCATTGGACTACGGCCAAACAGCCTGGAAGAAAATAATTTTGATAAAAGTATCTTTCCAATTTTCTAAATGCATTTTGTTTTACAGCTCTTGTGACAGTACAAACACTTACATACCATAATTTAAGTGAGTGTGTATTATATTATGCTAATAGTATATACACCAATTACATTTATTCATTAAGTGATAAGTCTGGTGTCTTTCAGAATTTATTTTGTTTATAAAAAAGTAAATTCATAATCTAGTTGATTTGTTATTCAACTGATTTGTGTAAGAATACGCTTCATAAAAATATTAGCAATTGTATTCATGTTTTAGGTATTATAATGGTTCAGTATTAATAGCTCAGTCGATGTTTGCTCTAAGAAAAGGTGACATAATTAGAATGAATTTTAACCTTATTATGAGCCAGAACTACTATAGAGAACCAGCACTTCTAGGGGATTCAGCAATTTCAAGTAAATATTTATGGCTGAAAGATTTATGTAAATGCGGACCTTGCCTGGAGGATTGGCCACCTTATGTGAAAATGTTTCATTCTCTGGCAACAGACATATGGTATAGGTGTGTCTGTGGGCATGTAGCCAGTGGTTTCCCTTCAAGCATAATGAGGTGTTCTAAATGTGCAAGACAGCTTAATACCAGAGAATCGCAAGTACTTTGCCAGGTAAACATTTTAATGCTTAATTTCATATAATTGAGAAAAATGTGTCAATCAGACTTTTCCATAATCAATGCTACTTGGTATCAACTAATTCTGATACTTAACAAGAGTTAATGTGTGTGTGTGAAGGGACCAGGCTGAGGCAGAGAAGCAGTATTGTCTTTGATTTGATACATGTATTTGTAAGTGACAGGAAACTGCATGATTGTAAGGATATGTCTCAGCGAATGAAGATATTGAGAGCTGAATTTCATTTTGTTGATTTCATTTCAGTTTTTCACTATCTCAGATTCAGTTTCTGTGCTGTATACACTTTTGTTTTGTAAATGTGTTACCTTCCTTTCAGCGTTTTTATTGTCAATTCAGGGCAATAGTTATTTATCAATAATCACTGAGTTGGCAACATTCAAATTAGGAAGTGTTTGGCAGCTGATGGAACATTTGTTTGCAGTATATTTGGTGGTTTTGTATGCCACATCTCTATTTCTGTAATAAGTACAGAGTTAATTTGTACAATTCAAACATCATGTTTGTCCTTTCCACACTGCATATGCTTAAAATATTTCCAAACATTTTTTATGGAACAATGAACTCTGTATTTATAAGATGCATTGTTAAATCATGCCTCTGCTTTGTCCTTCCTTGGCCTTCTTTGTTGTATTGGAATTACCGAAATAAGACCACATAAATAACTATTCTGCATATTAACAGATTCCATTAAATTCATTTTTTTAAGATATCATTTCTAGTTTGTTTTTCCGGAACATCAAAACATTTCATGGAACAGTTGCCATTGTCTCCTGTAACATGTGACATTAGGTTAAGTTTTTTTTACCTTAGACATACGACCATGCTTCTTCCTTTTTTTGTAGTAAACCCCTGTGTATCTTCACAGTCACTTCTCAAACAATTCAACTTTTTCTTTGCCTTCTGTTACACCACACACACTATATTTTTTCCCTTCAGATAAATGCAGATTAAACTTAATAAATGCAACCAGCACAAACTGCTAACACCAACAACAACAATCAGAAGAAACTAGGCCTTCAGGGGCATTCTACATTACAGTGGACTAAGCTCATTCTTTTCCAATTTCAGATGGATTGAGCCCTTTCTTTCACTGTACACAGTTTTTTAAATCACATTTTCTCAGGACTGAGCCCGTGTTTCCCCAAACTGATTATACCAATTTAAAGAACCCTGTCACTATTATAACAATACAACAAATACTCATTTTCTGAAAAATTGGACTTAGCCTCTTTTTTTTCTTAGCCTCTTCAATTCACATTATAGGCTTATGAATCAGATATCAGTCACTTAAAGAATATGTAATTTTTAAAACAGCCTTCAAGGCCACAACATTTTGAATCCCTTAGACGATTTTCAAAATATCCCTAAATAAATGAGCAAAATTACATTCACACCAAAATGTATCTTATCCAACGTATCAGAATCCAACGGATACAACAGAACAATAGTCAATAAACTCTGACACAAAACACAAAACAAACAACAGACAAAGACAGAAAACAACAAATTCATAACACTAACATACATCAACAACCAAACTGAAATAGCCCATAAATTCAAAAAAGCTGGATACAGAATCACATACAAAACTACTAACAAAACAGAACACACACTGTCAAAACACACACACAAAGCACAAAACAAATTCGATCTACCTGGTGTTTACAAACTAAATTGCTCAGATTGCAACAAATTCTACATAGGCCAGACAGGACATAGCTTCAAACAAAGATACATTGAACACACAAAGGCACTACACTCCACTACAGAATCCACCTCTTTGCAAACCACCTCATTGAAGCAAACTACACATACAAAAACATCGAAATAACATGGACATTCTACACATACACACAAAAGGCCGAAAACTAGACACTCTAGAACAATTGGAAATATACAAACACACGAAAACACATAAAAAAAACATCCTAAACGAATAGACACAATTCAAATCACATGCATTATTCGAACATATCACACTCCACACACACAACATCGATATTTCAAAAGTCGATACCGTCGCCAACAACAAGATGGACAGTGCTCCCAATGGCAGCCTCTGAAGAAGCTTTTTAAAAGCGAAAACCGGTTCAGGCTATAAGGTAAAACTTTTACATTTTTACCTATACAAAACTTTGTGTTCCGAGTCGGTAGTGAATTAATTATATTTATATCTAATTTACTTTATAAAGTATGAATCATCTGATATGCTCAAAGGACTTACCACATTTTGTCCTTAAAAATTTGTGAATGATTTCCCCATTTTGAACTTGCTTGAAGATGTCACTTTCCTATGAAAGAGTAAGTAAACTGGAGAGCCAGTCTCTCTTCATGCTACTTCCCAAGTGGTTCTTGATCTGTCTTAAATGGCTCATTGTCTGTTTTACAGAGCAGCTTAAAGCCCACCCAGAATTCTCAAAAAAAAGAATGTCCATGGTAAATGGATAATGAGGATGAGGAAATTTACTGTATTCCAAGGGCCATCATTTGTCTTCTCTTCTACCACTTTATAACTGACTTTGAGATTATTTTTAATCTCAACAAATGTCTTTTCCTACAATGTTTCAACTGCTTGTCTTGCTGATGTAGTGTTGCACATTTCCACGTGTTTGTATTTAAACAACTGGTTGAACTGTTGGGCACATTGATACAGTGGGCACAAAAGAAATTATTTTACTATGTGCATAAAACAAAATAAAACCAACCACATACCACTCCACTTCTACTAATGGCCAATTGTAGGATATTATTGTTCTGGCTGCCAGTCAGACTCACAAAACAAAATTTACTGGATTTTAGAGAAAGGATAGCACAAGCTGTTGCCACATGATACCTGCCACTACTACCACTGAAAAGCAAAATTTGTAACTGGTGTTCTGGCATAAAAGTATATACCAGAAATGTAATTTTGAAAGTTCCTATTGGGTCATAAACATATTGTATTATTTTAACTACGTAATGATCTCTTTCCATTTGTCTTCACCTTAGTACACAATCATATCAATAAGAAAAAAATAGTATAGAAATTAATAACATAATCTTAATTTTTTTGTAGTTACCTATCATTTTTATCTCATATTAATTACTGTCATCAATACTTTTCATGCCTCCTTCCTTTTCAGAACTGGAACCATCAGTACCAATGGTGTTGATAATAGAACTATCATCGATGTCATCTGTAATCAAGATTCAACAGTTTTTCTCCCTTCTTAAGGACTTGCCAAACGCAATGAAATCGCTTGTTTCATGCCTCGTACTGCTACCTGAATATTTTTTCTTTTCTTGTAATTTTGATAAGTGCATGTCCAAAGATCCACTGCTTTAGTACTAATGTTTTGCAAATCACAAGTTGTATTTGCTGCTGATATTTGATTATATTCGTAGTTAGTGAATTCAGCAGCCAATGTTAAAAAAAAGTTGAACACTAAAGCTTTACAAAAATTAAATTAAAATAATCGAAGTAAGAAATTTGTCTTCTTGCTTTCTCAACCCCCCTGGCTTGTTTTTTTTTCTTTCATCTTTTTGTACAACGAAGGAGTGTGGGTTTCTGTGTTGTAACTCCACTTGCTGCACAATGCTAAGGCAGATCTGTCTACCACTGTTACATTTGAAGTATTTTCAGTATTTAGTTTTTATGTTAATATTGATTTTATGTGTTAAGGTTGACCAGGGATGTTGTCTAGTGTACTCGGCAGAGAACAATAGGCAAATACAAATAAAAAAATGCGTATTTATCAAGTAAAATATAAACATTCATCTTATACAATATTTCATTTATTATCTCCTTTCAAATTAATTCAATTATTTTATCAAACACATTTCATTACTTTAACAAAATCACAAAGTTGAGTATACTTCACCTTGCTACATCATTACATTTAACATCAACACAAAAGTATACACAATCCACATTATTATCTGTTATCGTTTACCACAACTCATTTCATAATACAGTTCATTTCAAAACCACTACTCACATAGTTAAACGTTCATAAACACTAATTGTTTACCCCCCATCATTGAACAATAACCTGGTCTTACGTCTACACAATTCATTTTTTATTAAACATCTATTGTTATTATGATTATAACAACCATCATCATTAATTTTATCTATTGTATCAATATAGTACTCATAGACATTATTGTATACTATTAATTCCAACCTGGTCTTACGTCTACACAATTCATTTTTTATTAAACATCTATTGTTATTATGATTATAATAACCATCATCATTAATTTTATCTATTGTATCAATATAGTATTCATAGACATTATTGTATACTATTAATTCCAAAATCCTGTCGACATTTGTTATGGTCAATTCTCCTTTAGTATTATCTGTTATGATTAAATCTTTTATCATTTCTTTGGTATAGTAATCATCTACTACTAGTAACCCCATCTTATATACAGGTAAGTCAACAACATTATTATCACCTCTGGCTGCACTAACCACATCGCCAGGTAAGAATTCAATATAATCATCAACTCTCTCAATCTTCACTCTTAACTCTTTATATCTTCTACCAATCTCAAACAAAGAGAGTACTGCAATATAAAAACAGCTCCTGGCTATTCCAGGAACACCATAAAAACTCGGGGAATAATTTGAAAATGCATCGTTTTCCAATAAGGGACTCTCGCCCTTCAAAAACATTTGTAAACATCTTGGTTCACAATAAACCTGGGGAAACTTTACCCTCTTCCCTATATCCACAAAATAACTCTCTTCACACTCTCTCTCTAACTTATAAACACTGATTTCTATCCCTTCACAACCCCCTACTCTCATTTCTCTCCCACTCTCCCTTACTATCTCTATATTCTCATCATTACTATTAATTTTCACTGTATCTCTTTTATATATCTCGTTTTCAACTATCTTACCACTGGTTAACTTGTTAACTCATTCTTATAACTAACACTTACCTCGTTAATTATGTCTTCATTATTATTCGTCATTTTTCTACCCCCTCCTTTCTCTTTCTACTTTCGTTTACTTCGTCTTGTATTTTATTTATATTTATATTCATATTTATAGTCATTTCACCTTTCATTCCAGCAATAATCTCACTCTGTTTCTCTAGTTTATTATTTATTTCACTCACTCCATTAAAACTCTCACTTATACTTTTAAATTGGTTATTCATACTTAAATTACTCATTTTTATTTCGCTTCTTATACTCCCAAATTCGTTATTTATATCAGTTTTCAGCTCTATGTTACTTGCATTTATCTCTGACTTGATTTCAGTTTTAAATTCATTCAAACTTGTGTTCAAATTATCATTTAACTCTACACTACTTGCCCTCATATTCTTATCTTGTTGGTCAAATTTATTATGTATCATTTTCATAATCATTGATAATTGATTAAATATATTTACATTGTTACTTTTACTACTCTCATCTTCTACCGTTTCAGCTATTTAGCCTACACTCTCATTAATATTTTCATTTGTGGTTACTACATCATCTTGTGTAGTGTCCAACAGGGATCCCACATCTGCATTTTCATATAAATTTGCATTTGTATTCTTCTCTGGCATTTTTGACTAATTTGTCAATTTTTCAGCTTTAATTTACAACGTCACTGTTAACGTGCACCAACTGAAGTATTTTCAGTATTTAGTTTTTATGTTGATATTGATTTTACGTGTTAAGGTTAACCAGGGATGTCGTCTAGTGTACTCGGCAGAGAACAATAGGCAAATACAAATAACAAAATGCGTATTTATCAAGTAAAATATAACATTATTTCATTTTTTTAAACACATGAAACATGTCATGAAAAACATCTATTCCACTTTGAGGCGTACAACAAATCCCAAGCAACTATTATATCAAAAATAGATTACGTATATTTTGCAAACTCAGCACTTCTTATATATATTTAGTCTTCACTCACACAGTCATACACACTTTCATACTTTGTTGAGCTCGATTTACAAAATATTGTAAAATGCCAGTATTTAATTATTATTGTAGAATTTACTTTCCTTTCATGATGCGTAGAGGTTCGCCATGGGACGTCTCCTCGTGCACGCACTGTTTAAATGTTTCCTCGTTCTCACTTTTTACATTTTTGGCCAAAACTGTCACTCCAATTTTTATTAGTCACTGCGTATTTACATTATTGATATATTAGTCAAAATGCTCATTTCATTTGAAGTTCCACATTTTATGGTTTGCGGGCGCCATAACGATTTCGTTACGTAACTTTTGCTACTGCACAGCACAAAGGATGATGGTCGACTGCCATTCAGCGTTACAATTTCTGTTTGGTGACGTCTTTAAAACCAGTTCATTCAGTTCCCCGCCATATGTCTCGTCCTTAGTATTGAAAAGTTCCGTTGGACTTGGTATCACCTTTTCAACTTGCCACTCACAGATTTCCATCAACAAAATTCTTTCGGTGTTAGTCACTGGCTACAAATAAACTTTCGATTTGCTTCATAACCATATATGGTTATAAAGCTCTCACTGGCTAGTGCCTCACCTTATGGGGGCCTTGTCTTCCCTTGTTAAGTTATTTATAAAATTATTATGTAAATTTAGCCCCGTTACACATTTTAAGTGCTTTCCTTTGTTATCTGTAATTTTTCATTGTAACAATCCTTCCAGTCTTAGATCATTCCTGTTATAAACAAACACGCACGTCATAGACATTGCCTTATTGGTTGGGGGCAGTTAGTGTTCATACAGTACTGTGTTATGCACATGCAAGGATATCTGTGTAATCATGTGCCATGTGTTATATGACCATTCACCATTAAGTGACATACAGTTTTTATTATTTTCTTTCTTTTTGATCTATTCGTCTTTCTTTTTGATTATTTATCCATCTTTTTTCTCTGATTGATTACTAATTGATTTGATTAATGTGGAACCAGCCGAAAGGGTATGTTGCCTGACACAATAAAACATATATAATGTGCTTAACATCAAATAAGTGACAGTGATGCCAGAAAATGAAATAACTGCAGATAAGCAGTGTCATCGTTAAGCTGTGGCAACATAACTTTTACTGTGTTCCATAATATAAAATATTTTCACAGTTCACTTTTCTGTTTATATGGCATAAAATATTTTGTGTTCTGCTTATGGTACTGTGCGTCCTACTTCTGTCAGTGTGTCATGTTTTTAATTCAAGCAGCAGATAACAATTTAAACGTCTCATATACATTTGTTTATATCAGAAATGAACTAAGAACAAAAGGAGTATACTTTTATAGAGATTACTTTATACAATTCATTGCAATTTATTTATTTCATTTCATTCATTTAAAACAAATGTACATTTTATTCAAATTTTGACAGCATATGTAAAATACATCATACATGATACACCTAAATGTAATTTTCTTTGTTCAGTTAAACGTTTCATTTAACTTAAATTACTGGTAAATGTAATGTCACTCTTAGTGACATGGCATGGATACATAACAGCTGTTGTCAGTTGCTGTTAGGCATAAAAACGTAGCCTGCAAGTGAAAATGAAGGTAGCTGCCAACTGAGCATTTTGCAATTTATACATTGGCAACTACTACGAAAACAGGCTCATGGACCACAATGACCACAGGGTATTGTGGACATTCTACTAATGTTGCCGCAATGTTACTAAAGTATTTACTCTCTGATATAATTAATTTTATTTTCTTTCATTTCCTGTACTGTTGCCCGCAGCAACAGCGATTATATTTATGCCATGCTACTGGTCACTCAGTTTAATACATAACTGAAATTAGTGTCAGAGTAAAGACAAAAATCTTTGAGCAAAAACCATAACCCGTCATAAATATCATCATACTCTGCCCCTATTCACAGTTTAAACTAAAAGAATTTTGTACTTTTTATTAGTATAGAATAGCAAGTGGTATCTGGACTTAGATTTACTAAAGTACAGATTAACTCCATTTACTGTGGTTAGTTTTTCATTGTCAACAGTTGAATGTACTTGTAAAATGGAAAAAAAATGTATGCACAAAAATTTGTATGTTATCATATAGAATTTTAGGCATATAGTTTTCTCTAGTATTCTGAGTCACACGTCCACCAAAATAAAATACACAACCCAAATCAGTACCTAACTTACACATCAACGAAGAACAAGATTTTTCTGATTGGTTTTGAATTTAGTGGTACCATTTTTCCTGTTTGTCTACTTCCTTTGTATCTGTAACAGGTGAACATCCCTGTAAAAAACAAAAATAAATTGATTCAAGTAGGAAGTAAAATTTTCCTTCTTATTATCATAAGAACTGCAGAATTTTATTTTATACAACTATATTAATATGTCACAGATAATAATCTACGTTATGAAATCATCTGTAATGTGCAATGTGTAATTTCACACATTACATGTGTAATGTCCAGTATGATTTCATAACTAATAAACTACACAAAATCTGAATAGGAGATATAACAGTTTATGTATTTGTGTATTAATAGCTGCATGTAATAAAAGGTGAATAACTATTTATTTGATGTATAGGTGCTTGAAAGATTTTGTGAAAAAGTGGAATATTTAGAAAGCTCAAACATGCATGAAGCAGTGAAAACTTCCTTTCAAGCTCTTTCGATGCTTGGTAATCAACCAGTACAACTTCTCGTATATTATAATTGTTTTTCCACGGCTGCACGATGTCTTGACCATTTTGGAAATTTTACCACTGATATAGAATTATTTAAATTATAGTTTTTTTAATTTAGTCGTTTTATATATGCAAATGTGCCATTTATAATTATTGATATCTAAAATATAATAATACACACATTCACTTTATAATGTTATAGTATTATAACTCTTAATGTTAATTCTTAATGTTGTTGTATTCAAAATATTGGTAATATCGCCAGTCTTTGACAGGAAATGTTTTCAGGTATTCTGTTTTGCACTTTAATATCTTATACTAGATATACTGTGAATAATTAGAATCATAGAATTAGATGTCAGAATTAATAAAATTAGAATCTGAATTTTGCAAATTGGTAAATATAAGCCTACTGTCAATTTGATGGTATTATTGATAAATTAATTGTAATGGTGTTCATAAATAATTATGTATAAATTGTGCAATTCTCAGTAGAAATCTTAATATAGGATTGAATTTGTTTGTAAAATTTGTTCTCAGAACAGATTACATTTTACACTGTCTAGAAACATTTATAAACTCCTGTACAAATTCTTTGCATAAGAAAAGTATTGTTGATAAATTCTTAAAGAATTGAAACAGACTCTTACCATTTCTAATTGTCATATTTAGTTAGTGATTATCTTCTTGAGACACAATTATCTATGTATAAGGTCTGTAAATAGGTTTCCAGTGGACTTTATGAAACATTGATTGCTGAATACTGTGTGCAACACACACACACACACACACACACACACACACACACACACACACACACACACACACACACACACACACACACACACACACACACACACACACACACACATGAATATCCTGAAAGAAACAAAAATAAATTGATTTAAGTAGGAAGTACAATTTTCCTGTGATGTTTTATTTTTCCTGTAAGTGTTAACTTTGCATAAGTTTTTTAATATTGTAACGGTACATATCTTCACCGTACATTTAAAAACAACTGTAAGGAATGAAACACTCATTAAATAACACTAGAACACCCAAGAGATGAATGATAAATGAATAACTGTGTACTAAATGTTATATCCGGTCCGGGAACTGATTAAAATAATTAAATCAGCAAACGAAGAATAATAAATAGTAATGAAGAAGAAAAATAGAAGGCAACAGAGTAATGTGATTAACCAAACAACCCAATAGATATGGTAAGTGAGAGGACAAAACCAAATTATAATGACAACAAACACTAACAAGATACAGAAGATAATATGAATAAAAACAAATAAAGTGATAAGCGAAGAAGAGTTAACAAATCTATTATACAATGTGCCAATAAGTGTACCAAGAGATAATGAAACAAATAAAGCAATGAGTGTACAGAGTTAAGAAACAGTAAAGACACAAACATGGAAAAACTATTACTAAAGACTTGACCATGACGAAAACTCTTTATTCTAAGATGAAAATATAATTAATCAACAATAAAGACAATGAAATAAAATATTGGGATATAAGAATGAGTTAGTTATCATAGCAATAACAGAATACCATGCATGCTTTTAATACAAGTAAACCCAATTAAAATATATAAAAGAAAACCTGGTAATCACCAGTAAACATGTAAAGATAACGTGAAAAAATAATAAATAATGGTTAACAAGAGCAAAAGTGTAAAATAATAACCTTAAAACATTGAGATCAGGGATAAAAGCATAGACCATTGTTGTCAGACAAGAGGGTACCAAATAACCTCAATTCTGGTACAAATTCACTTGTAATTAGAATAATCTAAGAATAAAACATTGTAAAGCTAGTTTAGGTTATGCAATAATGAAAATAGACATTATAAAGACAAACTTAGTGCTATGATTTAGTAATTAAGAGTGACATGTGTGGTGTTTAATGTAATTACACAGACTGAAATTGAATAGAGAAAGATGTACCCATTAAACACACTCAGAATTCCCACAATATTATAAACCAGAAAGAACAGTGACATAAATGTGTAATGCAATATGTAATACTACTATTACAGTATAAAATAATTATGATGAAATATTAATTAAACCATAATTATGAAAAATTAAGGTAACTGTCTGACTACACTAGATGCAAGAAGTATTAGTGAATTATTCACAGTCTCACATATAATAATGGGAGGCTAACCATTATAAAACATTCTTTAGACTATAAAGAACATTTGTACACAAAAGAACCACTTAAAATTAAGAATGCCATTAACCATGAACCAAATCATAATGACACATGGCATACTAAAACTATGAATAATAAAGAAAACTAAAAACAAGAAATTAATTATATTTGAAGAAAAACTGAGATATCCAGAAGTTGTAATGGACATCTCAGAATGACTATATCACAGTAAAAAATGGACAGAGCAAATTATTTAAATAAAAAAGAGCGAATCAAATTAACTGGGCTCTAGGCCAAAGAAAGCATAGACCAAATATTGTAATTTTTATTAATTTTAGACAATTGTTGTAGTAGAGATTATCATAAAAGGACTTGAGAGGAACCATATGGTTGAAATGTAATCACCATTTGTTAAATTTCCATAATTAAACATGTAAAATCATAAGAAATATGTCATAGTCATAAGTAAAAAACATTAACTTTTTAATTAAAACACCAACATACGTCTTGTGAGGACTTGTTTTAAAGAGCACATCAATTGTAATAACATGGTGTGGCTATATAAAGTATTACTAATAACACAAGGACGTTAAACCAATTTAAAAGATATTCTGTTTGTTTTGGACCAAACGAGAGCGTCATAACGCTACTCTCCACACCAAAATCATTAACAATTTTTTGCAAGTTAATTATTTCGCCGAGGGAGTGACCTCACTCCAAGGAACAGCAGCAATCTCTCAACCAATGAAATTGATCAAAATCGACAGGGGGGTATGTAATCCCAAAATTGGAGCAACGGAGAGGAACAAATTTCTACACACTTCATCTCTGACTTGCAAAGCGATACAACGGCCATTTTATGTGCGCGTAAAAGTCGAATTCGAAATAAAATCAGCTGTGCGAGTATAAATGTAAACATTTTGGTCAACATAACCAAAAAATTTTTAAGTGGCGAGTTCAACGAAAGAACGCATATACAATAGCGAATCATAATTGCAGAGTGTATAATAAGCTGGAATAAAGTGAATTACAGAAGTATGGTGTTTTATTCTACTTATTGAATTTTAACTTGGAAACAGAAATTTTATAATTTTGACATTCAGTCATGGAAGCAACCATGAACTCTCATAGAGTTTAAACGTGAATAAATAAATTAACTGACATTAAGTCACAAACATTAATGAACATTATATGAATTTCTTATAGAAAAATAAATATTTTTCTACCTACCTTATGAAGTCTAACCAACTTAGTGAAATAGACAATGAGTTAATATGAACTTGAGTATAGGTTATCTAACCTTATGATACTGGTAATGATTGTTCCAATTCATAAACAATCATTGAATATTTTAACTAAACCTATTTAAGCAATATACTGTAATTGTTTACCTGACCAGAGTTCAGCATTCAGCGGCCATGACAAGTTATAACGAACATTAGATGAATTTATAATTACAATTATTTATGTATTTTGTTATGTATAGGTTAAGAAATTACATTATTTTAGAATAGATAATACTTTGTATCAACTCAGCATGCCTGAAATAACTTTAATGTTGACGATAGTGGAATTTATAATTCCATGTCAATGATTTTAAAAACTTTTAATGTCGTTTTGTTTATAAATATCAGTTCAGTATGCCTGAAGTAACTTTAATGTTGACAATAGTCGAATTCATAAGCCTATGTTAATAATTGTAAAAAACTTTTAATATAATTTTGTTTATACTAATCAGTTCCAACTACTCATTTTAAACAGTAGTGCAGACATTTTCTGTTATGTATCTTGCAGTCTCAAAGGAACCACAAAAAATTTGTAAAACTAATGAACAAAGATTCAATGTTATATTTAAAATTTATTTTAACAAAAAATAGTTTAACTACCCTGAGAATAAGAGTTAATAAACAATAATGTCAATGATTAACGAGGCAAACAGCCAGTAATAAATATCAATTAATAAATTCCAATTTTATTAAAAAATGTGAATAAAGTCAAATTGTGTAACAGAAAAAGAGTTGACAACTTTCATTTAATAGACAATACTGATACGTGTTAGTTTACCATTACTATTTCAACAGGTGGCACCATTTAACTCAAATATATTAAAATCGAGTTATCTATTTGCTTGTTAACGTGTTTGTTAACGAACTAGACCTTCGAACTCAGTAAGTACATGGTGAGTACATAACCTGTGTTTATTTCAGCAACATTAGAATCTACGACGAATTACACCTGTGAAGATCGGTTAAGAGAAAGGGGTAGTTTACCTGCAAAATTTTATGTTTTAACAAGGGTAATTTTTCTTATGACGAATGATAACTGCCGCACATTCAAACAGAATCAAATTTTTTTTTGCAAACGTTCCTGAATTGTTAAGTACTCAAGATCTGTTCATTTTGGAGAAGATCGGTTAAGGGAAAGGGGTAGTTTACTAGCAACACTTTATGTTTTAACAATGGTAATTTTGTCTATGATGAACGATAACTGCCACACATTCAAACAGAATCGAATAGTTTTTTGCATACACCCCTGAATTGTAGAGTACTCAAGATTGTAACGGTACAGAAGTGTGTGATCCAGTTTTAATTTTAATTCAGTAATTAATAAATTCACTTTCACCTGTAAGGAGCCCCAACCAGCAATGCACATACAGCTAGTCTAAACAATTGCCCAGACGTATTGCGTAACCACCCCAGCAGCAGACTCAAGATCACGTGACCAGTTCTGTATGTTCAGCTTTTGCAAACTAACGCCAGTTCTATTGCAACCAATGGCCGCGCGGCCAACCTAAACGAGCTAAGTGTTCGAAAATTTATGTCGGCCGACAAAATAAAACGAAATGTTATTTTAAAGTGGATTAAAATAATAGTGGCGCATCAACCTAATATGAAATAATCAATAACAGTACCGCGGTTAAACAGTGTCAAAACTAAATTATGGTGTGTTAAACAGTGCATTCACAGCAGAGGTGCAAAACAGCGGAGTTCTTCAGACGTTAAGAATTAACTGAGTTTTAACCAAGATTATTTTACCTTTTTCCCCAGAGTATAATTCAACATAAATAAATTGTAAATCTAAAATGTACATCAGAGATCTCGAAGTGGGGTTTAAATAGAACGACAAAATCAAAGAATGAATGTGTGTGAGTGCGTAGCTAAATCACGTATTGGTTCATTGCAAATAATAAATAGTTGTGGTATACCATAGTTGTCATAAGCTAGTTAATTAAGAAATATTTTGTTACTATGTTTGATTTCACAAATTGCTACTCATTCAACAAGTATTTAATCTAAATGTCATGAAAGAGAGACGAAGTAGTTATTTTGCATAATAAACCAGAGGCAATTTGTTTTAGCACAAACGGTGTATTTGATCTTTGCCCATATCAAATCCAAATAATCCTTTTTGCAGCAGTTTCGTCTGAACGACTCTTGGACCCTAATCCGAAGGTAAGAGAAAGAGATTGTAATATATTGGCAATTAATTAATATTGTCTCATTGGCGCCCGAACAGGGACCCGAGTATTATATATTTGTCGTAATTAATATTGTCTCATTGGCCCCCGTACAGTGACGCGAGTGTAGGCTTTATAACCTATATCCGCCAGACCTAACCAAGCTGCAGAACAGGTTATTCGGAAGTGAGGGTGATTATTGTGTAGTTTGCTAAGCATACATTTATAAGTAAACTATTTATAACATATACTCAAAATGGAGAGTAATAGTGATAAAGTCAACAACGTTGACCTGATCAGTACAAGTACTGACAATCAAGTAAATACAATAATAACCGAAACGGTAATAAATGAAATAAGCCTAACAGAATCAGTGACAATGGAAGGTGCTAAGATTCATTCAACGCCTATCCAAAATAAGCAATCTGATGGTAATGAGATAATGAATATGATGCAATCACTTTTGGCAAAGCAAAGTGCAATGTTAGAGGTAAATTTTAACGCCATAAATAATCGTTTTGACATGAATGATACCAAGTTCAATGAACAAAATACAAAATTTGATATATTAAGTAGCGACATAAATAGTCGTTTTGACATAAATGAGACTAAATTAAATAAACGTTTTGACATGAATGATGCCAAATTTGAACAATACAAAGAACAGAATATGAAATTTGAAAATAGCATAAATGTAAAGTTTGACGAGTTAGCCAATTCATTGTGTAGTATTGATGTACGAATTAACGAAATATGTAGTGAAATAAAAAGAGAAACAGGTGAGTTAAGAGAGAGTGTGTGTGGGGTAGATAATAAATATGAAAACACGGTATCAAAAAGTGGTACAGCAAATAGTAGTAGTGACCTTGAGGATAAAAATGTAGTTGATCATAATGAGAGAGAGTGTGAAGATAGTTTAAATGAAGCGAGTGTACAGAGGGTAGAATTTTCCAGTGATGTGGTTGTGGGTGAAGAAAATGCTTCACTAGTATTGTTGGAGGACAAAGGTTCCTCCTTAGTTTTTGTAACAGACAAAAGGTCTTTAAATTATTTTTGTGTACCTGGTAAAGCCAGACGTTGTAATAATGTTGTGTTGCCCTCTGGATGGAGTGAGATTATGAAATGTTGTGGTGATGAAAGTGATTATGAGAGAGAGAGAATGGTAGAAATATTTAAGTTAAATGGAGATTATGAAGAGTTGAGAGAGAATATGAAGATTAAGAGAATTATAGTAAACACTGAGTATATTGTAGTTGATGACTGTAATAATGATGTAATGGTAATAACAAAAAACACTGACGGAGACTTTATATATAATACTGATGTCGACTTGCTTTATGATGAGATAATTTTGGGGGTAACCCTATAGATTATTATTTTGGTATACTGGAAAAAATAAAATTTTATGGCCATTACACAGAAAATAGCCATATGATGAATGCCAATAAAATTGACAAATGTTATACAAAAATAAGACTATTATACGATGATGGAGGTTGAAAGCAGTGTATGGACAATTTTAAATATATTGTTTTATGGTTCTGACCTCGCAACTTTGGACAATGAAGTGTGATATAACTAAATAATAAATGATGAAGAATTGTAAATACATGTTTAGTAAATTTATTTGTGTGTTGTAAAATGTTAGGTAAACAATGTGTGTATGTAATGGAAGCTGTTGTGATAATAATATTAATATTTTGCAGCTTAAATAAATAACAAAAATAATTTGGAAGAAGGTAATGAATGAGTTGTAATTATTGTACTTAGTGAAAGTAATTAAAAATGTTGTTTTCAATAATTGATCTAATTAAATAATTTGAGATGTTCAAATACTCTGATTAATTTAAAGGTTGTACGAATTTTCCAATGGATTTAAATTGTTTTATGAAATTTCATATTAATAAATAAATGTTAAATTGTTTGTATGAAACAACATTGTTGTTAAAGTGTTTCAGAGGTTACGAGGAGATATTGGTGTGGGTATGGTGTGTATTTTGTATTCATGTCAATAGGTGGATAATGTATTGTAAGTATAAAGTTCATTATACCAGTCAGATAGAATAAAATGCTTACAGGTGTGAAAAGAGTTTAAGTCAATAATAAAAATGAATTGAGATAATGGCATTAAATAGAAACTGTAATTAAAAGGTAATAATAACTGAAAGGTGAATTAAAATTATATTTGGTGTGAACTGTAAGAAATAGACATTGATAAATATGTTATCTAAAAGATTTATAAAAATTGAAAAGTGAAGTACAGGTGTTAGTATGATGTAACCAGAATGTTTAGACTATGTGAGTGTTGAGACAGAGTGTTGCATACAAGTGTTTATGTAAACAGGTGTGTTGTGTTGTATGTTTTGACTAATGTTTACAGCCAGAGGTGTTGAAGCTGAGTTGACAATAACAAAAATTGTTGTAGTCTGCTGAATCATTCCTATTATGAAATAAAAAGAAACATCTAATGTGATGGAATGTAGATAATATTCTTTTTAGGCCCTTTTGTAAAGAGTTATTTAACCAAATGAAATTGTTTTGAATAAATAATATTGAATTAATGAACTTAGAGTTTGAGAAATTAAATATAATTAAATCAATTTGGTAATTAAATTAATTGGAAAGATGATTTTAATAATAAATTTAAATTTATTCTGATTCAAATTTCAAATGTAATTGTAAAATAAATGAAATATGTACTTTACTTAAATGAAAACTAAAGGAAATTTTGTGTAATGCAATTCTGTATAATTAATGTGTCAGTTTAACTGGAACTTATAGGTACTATTGTATATGTATTGTATATATCCTATATTGTTTTATTCACACTATTTTCTAGGGTAAGAGATATTATATAATATATAATGAGCCAGTACGTTGTCAATGAACCAGTACGGCTAAGAGGAAACAAATCAGTTGTGGGATATGGAGTGATGGAAGGCCGTTTGTCGATTTTTTAATTGAATGTTTCAAAGTCAGGCGATACTGGGGCAGGCATTTGTCAGAGCTTATGGTGGTGGGATCTCGGGCAGAGAAGTCCCGTAGGATCGGATGGGTGCTGCCACAGTCGCCAGACTAGGGGGGTAAGAACCCATGATTTAGTAGAGTGTTCAGGGGGGTTGCGGCGCCATATCCTCACTGACCCTCTCAGTTTTAGGCAATAAGAGTTTGAACGCTTTGGCCTTCAACCTCTTATTGGGGGGGGGGGTATTGTAACGGTACAGAAGTGTGTGATCCAGTTTTAATTTTAATTCAGTAATTAATAAATTCACTTTTACCTGTAAGGAGCCCCAACCAGCAATGCACATACAGCTAGTCTAAACAATTGCCCAGACGTATTGCGTAACCACCCCAGCAGCAGACTCAAGATCACGTGACCAGTTCTGTATGTTCAGCTTTTGCGAACTAACGCCAGTTCTATTGCAACCAATGGCCGCGCGGCCAACCTAAACGAGCTAAGTGTTCGAAAATTGATGTCGGCCGACAAAATAAAACGAAATGTTATTTTAAAGTGGATTAAAATAATAGTGGCGCATCAACCTACTATGAAATAATCAATAACAGTACCGCGGTTAAACAGTGTCAAAACTAAATTATGGTGTGTTAAACAGTGCATTCACAGTAGAGGTGCAAAACAGCGGAGTTCTTCAGACGTTAAGTATTAACTGAGTTTTAACCAAGATTATTTTACCTTTTTCCCCAGAGTATAATTCAACATAAATAAATTGCAAATCTAAAATGTACATCAGAGATCTCGAAGTGGGGTTTAAATAGAACGACAAAATCAAAGAACGAATGTGTGTGAGTGTGTAGCTAAATCACGTATTGGTTCATTGCAAATAATAAATAGTTGTGGTATACCATAGTTGTCATAAGCTAGTTAATTAAGAAATATTTTGTTACTATGTTTGATTTCACAAATTGTTACTCATTCAACAAGTATTTAATCTAAATGTCATGAAAGAGAGACGAAGTAGTTATTTTGCATAATAAACCAGAGGCAATTTGTTTTAGCACAAACGGTGTATTTGATCTTTGCCCATATCAAATCCAAATAATCCTTTTTGCAGCAGTTTCGTCTGAACGACTCTTGGACCCTAATCCGAAGGTAAGAGAAAGAGATTGTAATATATTGGCAATTAATTAATATTGTCTCAAGATCTGTTGTTTTTGGTGAAGATCAGTTAAGGGAAAGGGGTAGTTTACCAGCATCATTTTATGTTTTAGCAAGAGTAAAGTACTTAATTTTGATAAATAAAGTATCCTGATAAGAAGATCATAATAATCCACTGTAGAAACATCAATGGAATATCTATAAATGAAGAGGCTAGTTGAAGGGGGTGGGGTAATTGTCTATAAATGAAAATGATAGTTGAAGGAGGGAGATAATTGATAGGGGAGGGGATAATTCTTATTTATGTCATGTGTACTACGTTATCCACAATAATGAAGTAGTTTGTTTTTAAAATTCCTTCCTGGGCTGTTTGGCCGTGGTCCAATGTTTTGTACAAAAGCAGACATTTCCGCAGTGCTATCGACTGCCATCATCAGTGAAAATCGAGTGCACTTACGTGAGGTGGTATACGTTAGTGACCACAGTACTGTGGTTAAGGCTGAAGAAAGAAGTAGTTTCTATCGAAATATTTCATTTTGAAAATGGCTTTAAATATAAATCTTAGAACATGGAAGTCATGTATGGTTCTCCATACCGATTTTTTAAAGTTACTTATCACAAGATTTGTTGAACAAAAGACTCGAAACCCACGAGCTTCCTGCATTTGTATTCTTGAAATCCAGACTTGTACTTATGAACTGCCAACATTGTAAGCACACAGAGAGACAGGCAAGGGCATGGTATGAATAAAATGGTGATAACTGCTAAAGCTAGTTTTCACTGAGTGTTAGTCTAGACTCTAGACACACACCAGATGTCTAGCCCTGTTTCTTATACAGTGGTACTTCACAGATGCAATGTCATCAGATTAGATAAAGAGTGGTGTGTATTACATATTCTTGGAAATAAGCTAGTTGCATTGTATAAAGCAAATAACTTTGGTGTCACAAAGTGTTTTAACTTCTTGGTAAGTTTTACTTCCATGTTCCATAAGGAAATGAAAGTATGGTCATGGAGAAAAAAATCGTGTTCGAGATAATGGCAGATTCTGATTGTACTACCCTCAAAACATGAAAAAAGTCATTTTTCGAAAAGTGTGTGTGTGTGTGTGTCTGTCTATCTGAAGAATTTTTCTATGGCAAACGATAACTGCCACAAATTCAAACAAAATCAAATAATTTTTTGCATACAATTCTGAATTGTAGAGGACTCGAGGCCTATTGATTTTGGTGAAGATTGGTTAAGGGGAGGGGGAGTTTACCTTAAACATTTTACGTTTTAACAAGAGTAATGTGCTTAATTTTGATAAATAAAGTATCCTTAAAAGAAGGTCATAATAATCCACTGTAGAAAGGTAGATGACATATCTATAAATGAAAAGGGTAGTTGAAGGGGGGAGGGGGTAATTTTTTTTTTATAAATTAAAATGGTAGTTGATGGAGGAAGTAAATTTTATAAGTTTTATATGTGTAATACGTTATTGACAACAAAGAAGTAGTTTCTATGGAAACATTTCATTTCACTTTAACAAAATTCTATATTTTTTCATTTTAATTTAAATCATGTATCAGAGAAAATATATCGTTCGTGGCAGGCAAGCATATCTCAATTATGTAATGTTTACGTTTCCATTTTATTATTGTGATTACTGCAATAAAAAGGCCAGCAAGACACACACACACAATCGCATTATTTCTGGCCTCACTCATGTTCATTTTCTTACATTTGCTTTTTAAATGGAAAGTGCTGAAACCCACACCAACACAACGCGTGCAAGCCGAAAAAGTGTCCAGTGTGGATAGCGATTTGCTTCCTGTGGATCGCTGGGCAGTGTAACTGCACGTGTTTACAGAGAAACGATTCATAGACAGACTTTTTGTCTTTAGGGAATGAACCCTCTGCAAGATGCTTAGGGTCCATGAGTGACTTCGGAGTAGGGATGATTATCTGCGTAGTTTGGTTTCTTTATAAGAATAAAGTAAGCCTACCTAATTTTTATGGACAAAGTGACTGAAAATAACATTATATTAAATGACTACCGTACCCCATAATAACAAAAATATCTATAAATAGTGAAATTAGTTTGAGGGTGAGCGATATTTTTTTAGAAATTACTGAAGCGAATTCAAGTAGTAAATTATTTTAAACATAAATCTTACAACATGGAAGTCATGTATGGTTCTCCATACCGATTTTTTACTTTGTCTTTAGAATACAAATGTTTCTGTTGTGGGTCATCATTTTTGTTTCAGATTATAATATCAGACCTTTTCAAACAGTCTCCTACTCATAATTGTAGTAGTCAGTGTAGGCTGTAGTCTGTGCACATAAAGTATCATTGATGTTTTCTGTAATTTAATCAGGTCTCAACAGTTTAATCTTTCTCTTTCAATACATGCTGAAGGCAGGGAAATCATTTGTTTCATGTGTTTAACTCATGCACGGACTAATTGTATGAGTGTCTCTTGTAATTTGTATTTGTCCATGTTGAAAGATATGATGTTACTACTGTCGGGGAAAAAAGTATGTAGACTCGAGTTTAAAGTCCTAAATCTCAAGAACGGCTTATCCGATTCTGTTCAAATAAACGTTAAACTAAACCTTGTTTATTTATATTTTTTGTGGTATCGTTAAACAAATTTTATGTATCGTCGAAAAATATCTATGAAGTAAAATGTAGAAAAAGTACCGGTTTTTTCACAGTTTCCAACTAAAAGTGAAGTTCAAACAGTTGTTGTAAAAAAACGGCTCATTCGATTGTTTTTAAATTTTTACACAGTACTGATAAGACCTTTGTGAATGTAATCCTAAATTTTCAGAATTTTATTTTGTTTATTTTATTAGTTGCTGTTAATTTTCCAAACCCTTACAAAAATCGTAATTTGAGGTGGAAAATTTCCGTTCAAAGCACCTATACCACCGTTAATATGTAAATATTAAAATTGTGTTATTACTTTTAACATGGGCAGGTTTAGTAATTTTAAACTAAGTGATATTTGTGAAGGATTTTTATTCCCGCAGTAAGTGGATACTGCGCAGGCCAATCTCTCATTAGGAGGGTAGCTTTCTCTTTCTTGCCGCCCGACGTTGCCAAACTATGCACTGACTCACGCTGAGCTTTGTCTGTTCCTTGTTTACACAGCAAGGGTTGTTGTTTTGTGGGATGCAATTACCGTAGGTGTCATCCGTAGATCTATTCATGGTTTTGTCATAGATAAAATGTTTCCGACTATTGATGTATTGAGAAAGAAACTTGAAGACAGCATTCCAGATTTTCCCGCTATGACGACCAGAACACTGCGAAATATTGTAAATAGTATTGGATTCCGTTTTAAAAAATTGAACAAGAAACCTGTCCTAATGGAGTCTGTTTCTATAGCTGCTTCAAGAAATGAGTTTTTGAGAAATATATGGTCTTTGCGTTCTGAAGGCTATACATTTTTTTATACTGATGAAACATGGTGCGGACAAAATCATACAATGAGCTATGCCTGGCAGGAAAAAGTAGTTGAAGCTGTGAATTTAGATTTCACTTCCTACGACCACTACCGAGGAGCACTTCAAGAAGTCAATGGCTGGCGAGGAGGATTCAAAACTCCAACCGGTGCCGGAAAAAGAGTTATTATTTTACATATCGGAAGTGAGAACGGCTTTCTACTAGGAGGCGAGTTGTGTTTCGTTGGAAAGAAGGGGACTTCTGATTATCACAACGAAATGAATTCCAAACACTTTCAAGGATGGTTCCGACGTACTTTAAGTATCCTTCCACAAAAATCTCCAATAGTAATCGACCAAGCCCCCTACCACACTATGACAGATCCCGAAACAAGAAACCCGACAATGTCATGGCTAAAAAAAGTTATAATCGCATGGATTGAAAAGAGAAATATTAATCTACCACCACACGCTACAGACTACGCATAACTGACCAAGGCTGCGTTGATACAACATGCTAAACCTCATTTTGGAGTTCCAGAAAAAATATTACAACAAATAATAAATGAGACTCGTTCAGATGTAAAACTAATTTGGCTTCCGGTTGCTCATTGTGAGTTTAACGCAATCGAGCTCGTTTGGGCGTTTGTGAAAAACAAAGTAGCCAAGATTAACAGGAGTAACGCTGCCGAAAAAGGAAACAGCATAAATGTAACAAAAGACCTATGCAAAGAAGTTTAGAGACTGTTACACCTGACCTGTGAAAAAAGTGTATTGAACATGCGCAAAAAATCTAAAATGATTACTGGGAAAAAGACAATCTATCAGAACTTCCAGTTGTGCAACCAATAATTATAAACCTACAAAATGATTCAGATTCTGAAAGTGATATTGAATTCGATTTTGATGGAGACCTGTCTGATATGGAAGATTAAAGATAAAAAAATATAAAATAATAAAAAAAAAACATTTTTAAAGCTGCCTTTGGAGGTTCAAAGCCCTCATGAGAAAAAGCTGATGGGAAATGGTAAAATTGGATCTGGGTGTTTTCTGCAAAGTCTGTCAGCTGTTCGAAGACGGCGCTAAATAGATGTGGCAACATCACACTCTCCCTCTGCAGCGTCGTTCTACTGCCAACGGTAGGGACAAATACTTTTGTACAAATAAAATTTTGTTTACGTATACTAAATGTATACAAATATTTGGCTTTATTCCATTCGTTCTCTTCATGTCTTTAAGATGTTAGTATCGCTTTGAACGGATTTTTTCCACCTCAAATTACGATTTTTGTAAGGGTTTTGAAAATTAACAGCAACTAATAAAATAAACAAAATAAAATTCTGAAAATTTAGGATTATATTTATAAAGGTCCTATCTGTGCTGTGTAAACATTTGAAAACAATCGAATGAGCCGTTTTTTTACAAAAACTGTTTGAACTTCACTTTTAGTTGGAAACTGTGAAAAAACCGGTACTTTTTCTACATTTTACTTCATAGCTATTTTTCAACGACACATAAATTTTTTTTAACGATACCACAAAAAATATAAATAAACAAGGTTTAGTTTAACGTTTATTTGAACAGAATCGGATAAGCCGTTCTCGAGATTTAGGACTTTAAACTCGAGTCTACATACTTTTTTCCCCGACAGTAGTTATAACAATACATATTGCTGCTGATATCAGAGTAAAATACATTCAAGAACTGACAAAAAAAAATACAATGAAATAAACAGGAAGGACTTAAAAAACAAAATTAGAATAAATGAAAATAAGCAATTTGTAATGGTACATTTCTATTCCTATAGTGGTTTTGGGGGAAAACAAATATGAATTTTGTTTTAATTCCAAAAGTATAATTAATAATGGTGAAGTTTTGTAAGGTTTTTTAACGATGTAGTAAGCTCAGTCCAGGAAATTGTATCAAGGTCAGCAGTGTATGCAAAAACAACAGCTATTTTTAGCCAAACGAACTTGTCAACAAGCCAAGCCTGCAAAATACATCATTTGAGAATGCAATGCGTAATTGCCTCGCCTTAAAATTTGAGTCGTCATAGTCTGGAAACAATAAGATTGGTGACGTGACACCCTCTCCACATCAGAAAATAATGCAGTCCTTCTAGTCAGTCGGCAATTAACATCAACACACAACGGACGTGAGCAGTTCCGCTCGCCGCCGGCTCCGTACCGTTTTGGCCCGCAAAACAACTAAATATGTGAAAATCTGATTTTCTTTTGATTTAAAACAGTCTAGTACAAAACAAGTAGAGACAGTGAGAAGAAAATTGCAATAAATTAACAGTTCGGCCGTGAAATGTAAGAGTGAGAAATACGAGAAACAGCAAACAGTAAGCCGCGAGTTGACGCCTGTGGCGTCGAAGTTCTACACAACAGCAGGGAAGTAGACATTCAAAATTATTTAAATACTGGCAATTTTAAAATTGAGCTCAATAAAAGTAATAAATGTACCGTATGAAATAGCGTGAGTGTGTGTGTGGGTACCTAAATTAATCTAAGATCCTAAGCACTGGTTTACGTTATATAGAATTGATCTTATGTTATAAAATGTATTCGTTTCTATTTTAAAGGGAAAATCATGCACAATAAATGTTATTATTGCCTATCTGAAAGATTGTAATCAAGTAGAAGAAAGAAAGGGGAATATTTGTTGATATAAAATTTGAAATGATGTTAAGGGCTATTTTCATGTTTTCTTTTGTAGTATGAAAAAGCAATTAAAATAGGTGTGATGGTAATTCATTTGTATTTTCTTAAATAACCAGTCTGCACTTCCCTATTCGCTGATTTGAACACCTGGACCTTGGTGAGTAAAACTTTATGTTGGTAATAACAACATGGCGGCTGCACCAGCCGAAAGTGTAAACGTAAATAAAGTTATATAAATAAATGTAAGTGAAACATAACAAATTCACAACCTCGCTTTTTTCATTCGTTTTCTGTTATTCCATGTTACTTCTTATGAGTGAGCCAATTATGAGTTTCCAGTCACACATCTGTAAGGACATCTCTGAAGCACATTGTCTGTTATAGAAAATAATTAACTTCAACCAAAAATATAGATAAATACAGTATAATGTGATAATATTTTATAATTTATTATTTTTAAGAGTATTGTACTAATTTTAAACATTAGTATTGTTACAATTTAAACTGTATTTGTATAATAAATTATAGGAATAAATTTATTCTGCAAGTATAATATTTGGTGTTTTATTAGTATATATTGAAATCTAAATTCACATTATTTTATAATATATATATATATATATATATATATATATATATATAACATAATTGTATAAAATATCGGTATGGAGAACCATACATGACTTCCATGTTCTAAGATTTATAATTAAAATCATATTCGAAATGAAATATTTCCATAGATACTACTTCTTTCTACTTATTGCTTCAGCCTTAACCACAGTACTGTGGTCACTAACGTATACCACCTCACGTTTTCGCACTCGATTTTCACTGATGATGGCAGTCGATGCCACTGCCGAAACGTCTGGTTATACAGAAAACATTGGACTACGGTTAAACAGCCCAGGAAGGAATTTTAACAAAAAACTACTTCTTTGTTGCCGATAACGTAGTACACATATAAAAAATTCTCCCTCCCTCTTCAACTATAATTTTCATTAATAGAAAATTACCCCCACCCCTTTCACCTAACCTCTTCATTTATAGATATTTCATCTACGTTTCTACAGTGGATTATTATGAGTTTCTTGTCAGGATACTTTATTTATCAAAATTAAGAACATCACTCTTGTTAAAACATAAAACGTTGCAGGTAAACTACCCCTATCTCTTAACCGATCTTCACCAAAATCAATAGGCCTTCAGTCCTCTACAATTCAGGAATGCATGCAAAACATTATTTGATTCTGTTTGAATGTGCAGCAGTTATCGTTCGTCATAGAAACAATTACAATTGTTAAAACATGAAAAGTGGCAGGTAAACTACCCCTTTCCCTTAACCGATCTTCACCAAACACAACAGGTCTTGAGTACTCTACAATTCAGGGCTGCATGCACAAAATTATTTGATTCTGTTTGAATTTGCGGCTCTTATCGTTTGCCATAGAAAATACCTTTTTTAAAACATAAAACGTTGCTGGTAAACTACCCCTTTCTCTTAACCGATCTTCACCAAAAACAATAGCTCATGAGAACTCTATAATTCAGGGTTGTATGCAAAACATTATTTGATTCTGTTTGAATTTCCGGCTGTTATCGTTTGCCATAAGCAAAAATTACCCTTGATAAAATAACGTTGCAGGTAAACTACCCCTTTCCATTACCGATCTTCACCAAAAACAATAGGTCTTGACTTCTCTACAAATCAAGGCTGTATGCAAATAATTATTTGATTTTCTTTGAATTTGCGGCTGTTATCGTTTGCCATAGAAAATACCCTTTTAAAACAAAACGTTGCGGGTAAACTACCCCTTTCCCTTAACCGATCTTCACCAAAAACAATAGGTCCTGAGAACTCTACAATTCAGGGCAGTATGCAAAAAATTATTTGATTCTGTTTGAATTTGCGGCTGTTATCGTTTGCCATAGAAAATACCCTTGTTAAAACATAAAACGTTGCAGGTAAACTACACCTTTCCCTTAACCGATCTTCACCAAAAACAATAGGTCTTGAGTACTCTACAAGTCAGGGGTGTATGCAAAAAATTATTTGATTCTGTTTGACTTTGCGGCTGTTATCGTTTGCCATAGAAAAAAGTCCACACACACGCACACACACACACACACACACACACACACACACTTTTCGAAAAATGACTTGTTTTCATGTTTTGAGGGTAGTACAATCAGAATCTGCAATAATCTCGACCACGATTTTTTTGCCATCACCATACTTCAATTTTTTACTTCCATATTCCTTAAGGAATGGAAGTATGGTGATGGCAAAAAAAATCGTGTTCGAGATTATTGCAGATTCTGATTCTACTACACTCAAAACATGAAAAAAAGTCGTTTTCCGAAAAGTGTCTGTGTGTCTGTCTGTCTGTGTGTCTGTGTGTCTGTGTGTCTGTCTGTCTGTAGATTTTTTTTCTATGGCAAACGATAACTGCCGCAAATTCAAACAGAATCAAATAAGTTTTTGCATACAGCCCTGATTTGCAGAGTACTCGCGACCTATTGTTTTTGGTGAAGATCGGTTGAGGGAAAGGGGTAGTTTACCTGCAACGGTTTTTTTTTAGCAAGGGTAATTTTGTTTGTTTGGCAAACGATAACAGCCGCAAATTCAAACAGAATCAAATAATGTTTCGCATACAGCTCTGAATTGTAGAGTTCTCAAGATCTGCAGATTTTGGTGAAGATCGGTTAAGGGAAAGGGGTAGTTTACCTGTAACGTTTTATGTTTTAACAAGGGTATTTCCTATAGCAAACGATAACAGCCGCAAATTCAAACAGAATCAAAAGATTATTTGCATACAGCCCTAAATTGTAGAGTTCTCAAGACCTATTGTTTTTGGTGAAGTTCGGTTGAGGGAAAGGGGTAGTTTACCTTCAACGTTTTTTGTTTTATCAAGGGTATTTTCTATGGCAAACGATAACAGCCGCAAATTCAAACAGAATCAAATAATGTTTTGTATACAGCCCTGATTTGTAGAGTACTCAAGACCTATTGTTTTTGGTGAAGATCGGTTAAGGGAAAGGGGTAGTTTACCTGTAACGTTTTATGTTTTAACAAGGGTATTTCCTATGGCAAACGATAACAGCCGCAAATTCAAACAGAATCAAAAGATTATTTGCATACAGCCCTAAATTGTAGAGTTCTCAAGACTTGTGGTTTTTGGTGAAGATCGGTTGAGGGAAAGGGGTAGTTTACCTGCAACGTTTTTTTAACAAGGGTATTTTCTATGGCAAACGATAACAGCCGCAAATTCAAACAGAATCAAATAATGTTTTGCATACAGCCCTGATTTGTAGAGTACTCAAGACCTGTTGTTTTTGGTGAAGATCGGTTAAGGGAAAGGGGCAGTTTACCTGCAACGTTTTCTGTTTTAACAAGGGTATTTCCTATGGCAAACGATAACAGCCGCAAATTCAAACAGAATCAAAAGATTATTTGCATACAGCCCTAAATTGTAGAGTTCTCTAGACTTTTTGTTTTTGGTGAAGATCGGTTGAGGGAAAGGGGTACTTTACCTGCAACGTTTTTTTAACAAGGGTATTTTCTATAGCAAACGATAACAGCCGCAAATTCAAACAGAATCAAATAATGTTTTGCATACAGCCCTGATTTGTAGAGTACTCAAGACCTATTGTTTGTGGTGAAGATCGGTTAAGGGGAAGGGGTAGTTTACCTGCAACGTTTTTTTATCAAGCGTATTTTCTATGGCAAACGATAACAGCCGCAAATTCAAACAGAATCAAATAATTTTTTGCATACGTCCCTGAATTGTAGAGGTCTCAATGACTTTCGATTTTGGTGAAGATCGGTTAAGGGGAAGGGGTAGTTTACCAGCAACCTTTTACGTTTTAACAAGAGTAAAGTACTTGAAAATTTATTTAAACTTTTTGAAACAATGGTAATTGTTAAAAATAAAATAATTTTGTTGCCAGGCAATAAAATTATAATTTTTTCATTTTAATGTAATATAATATTTTTCATTTAATACAGCAATAAAAAGGCAGGTAAGACACAGCCTGGCTGTTTGGGTGAAAATGATTTTAAATATAAATCTTAGAATATGGAAGTCATGTATGGTTCTCCATACCGATATTTTTTCTATGGCAAACGATAACTGCCGCAAATTCAAACAGAATCAAATACTTTTTTGCATACAGCCCTGATTTGTAGAGTACTCGCGACCTATTGTTTTTGGTGAAGATCGGTTGAGGAAAAGGGGTAGTTTACCTGCAACGGTTTTTTTTTATCAAGGGAAATTTTTTTTTGGCAAACGATAACAGCCGCAAATTTAAACGGAATCAAATAATGTTTCGCATACAGCCTCGAATTATAGAGTTCTCAAAACCTATTGTTTTTGGTGAAGATCGGTTAAGGGAAAGGGGTAGTTTACCTGTAACGTTTTATGTTTTAACAAGGGTATTTCCTATGGCAAACGATAAAAGCCGCAAATTCAAACAGAATCAAAAGATTATTTGCATACAGCCCTAAATTATAGAGTTCTCAAGACCTATTGTTTTTGGTGAAGATCGGTTAAGGGAAAGGGGTAGTTTACCTACAACGTTTTTTTAACAAGGGTATTTTCTATGGCAAACGATAACAGCCGCAAATTCAAACAGAATCAAATAATTTTTTGCATACGTCCCTGAATTGTAGAGGTCTCAAGACCTATCGTTTTTGGTGAAGATCGGTTAAGAGAAAGGGGTAGTTTACCTGCAACGGTTTTTTATCAAGGGTAATTTTAGTTCCATGTTTTTTTCTATGGTAAACGATAACAGCCGCAAATTCAAACAGAATCAAATAATGTTTTGTATACAGCCCTGATTTGTAGAGTACTCAAGACCTATTGTTTTTTGTGAAGATCGGTTAAGGGAAAGGGGTAGTTTACCAGTAACGTTTTATGTTTTAACAAGGGTATTTCCTATGGCAAACGATAACAGCCGCAAATTCAAACAGAATCAAAAGATTATTTGCATACAGCCCTAAATTGTAGAGTTCTCAAGACTTGTGGTTTTTGGTGAAGATCGGTTGAGGGAAAGGGGTAGTTTACCTGCAACGTTTTTTTAACAAGGGTATTTTCTATGGCAAACGATAACAGCTGCAAATTCAAACAGAATCAAATAATGTTTTGCATACAGCCCTGATTTGTAGAGTACTCAAGACCTATTGTTTTGGTGAAGATCGGTTAAGGGAAAGGGGTAGTTTACCTGTAACGTTTTATGTTTTAACAAGGGTATTTCCTATGGCAAACTATAACAACCGCAAATTCAAACAGAATCAAAAGATTATTTGCATACAGCCCTAAATTGTAGAGTTCTCAAGACTTGTGGTTTTTGGTGAAGATCGGTTTAGGGAAAGGGGTATTTTACCTGCAACGTTTTTTTAACAAGGGTATTTTCTATAGCAAACGATAACAGCCGCAAATTCAAACAGAATCAAATAATGTTTTGCATACAGCCCTGATTTGTAGAGTACTCAAGACCTATTGTTTTTGGTGAAGATCGGTTAAGGGGAAGGGGTAGTTTACCTGCAACGTTTTTTTATCAAGCGTATTTTCTATGGCAAACGATAACAGCCGCAAATTCAAACAGAATCAAATAATTTTTTGCATACGTCCCTGAATTGTAGAGGTCTCAATGACTTTCGATTTTGGTGAAGATCGGTTAAGGGGAAGGGGTAGTTTACCTGCTACCTTTTACGTTTTAACCAGAGTAAAGTACTTGAAAATTTATTTAAACTTTTTGAAACAATGGTAATTGTTAAAAATAAAATAATTTTGTTGCCAGGCAATAAAATTATAATTTTTTCATTTTAATGTAATATAATATTTTTCATTTAATACAGCAATAAAAAGGCAGGTAAGACACAGCCTCGCTGTTTGGGTGAAAATGATTTTAAATATAAATCTTAGAATATGGAAGTCATGTATGGTTCTCCATACCGATATTTCCTTAAGGAACACGGAAGTAAAAATATCGGTATGGAGAACCATACATGACTTCCATATTCTAAGATTTATATTTAAAATCATTTTCGAAATGAAATATTACCATAGAAACTACTTCTTTCTACTTACTGCTTGAGCCTTAACCGCAGTACTGTGGTCACTAACGTATACCACCTCACGTTATCGCACTCGATTTCACTGATGATGGAAGTCGATGGTATTTCCGAAACGTCTGGTTTTGTAGAAAACATTGGACTACGGCCAAACATCCCGGGAAGGAATTTTAACAAAAACTACTTCTTTGTTGCCGATAACGTTGTACACATATATATAAAAAATATGCATAAAATTAATAGCTTGTATAAGTTAATGATTGATCTCCATTAAGTAGTGCTCAAGTTTCCAAAGTTTTAATCTTATGATGTCCGTAATTAAAACATCAGAGCAGGTTTAGTGTGTATGAGGGTACACCGTGGACAAAAATTTTCAACATTTCCTATTGAGCGTTGCTTAGAATAAAGCTGCGAATCTACAGTGTACGCTTCACAGAACAAACACGGGTAAAAGAAGGAGCGCTCCGAAGTCACGGACCCTCAGCATCTTACAGAGGGTTCATTCCCTAAAGACGAAAAGTCTGTCTATGAATCGTTCCTCTGTAAACACGTGCAGTTACACTGCCCAGCGATCCACAGGAAGCAAATCGCTAACCACGCTGGACACTTTTTCGGCTTGCACGTGTTATGTTGGTATGGGTTTCGGCACATTCCATTTAAAAAGCGTGCAAATGTAAGAAAATAAACATGAATGAGGCCAGAAATAACGCGAATTTTGTGTGTGTGTGTGTGTGTGTGTCTTCCCTGCCTTTTTATTGTGGTAGTCATAATAATAAAATGGAAACGTAAACAGTACATAACTGAGATATGCTTGCCTGCCACGCACGATATATTTTCTCTTATACATGATTTACATTAAAATGAAAAAATTATAATTTTATTGCCTGGCAACAAAATTATTTTATTTTTAACAATTACCATTGTTTGAAAAAGTTTTAATGAATTTTCAAGTACTTTACTCTTGTTAAAACGTAAAAGGTTGCAGGTAAACTACCCCTTCCCCTTAACGAATCTTCACCAAAATCAAAAGCATTGAGTTCTCTACAATTCAGTGACGTATGCAAAAAATTATTTGATTCTGTTTGAATATGCGGCAGTTATCGTTCGTCATAGAAAATTACCCTTGATAAAAAACGTTGCAGGTAAACTACCCCTTCCCCTTAACCGATCTTTACCAAAAACAAAAGGTCTTGAGTACTCTACAAATCAGGGCTGTATGCAAAACATTATTTGATTCTGTGTGAATTTGCGGCTGTTATCGTTTGCCATAGAAAATACCCTTGATAAAAAAACGCTGCCGGTAAACTACCCCTTTCCCTTAACCGATCTTCACCAAAAACAATAGGTCTTGAGAACTCCATAATTCAGGGCTGTATGCGAAACATTATTTGATTCTGTGTGAATTTGCGGCTGTTATCGTTTGCCAAAAAAAAATTACCGTTGATAAAAAAAACTGTTGCTGGTAAACTACCCCTTTCCCTCAACCGATCTTCACCAAAAACAATAGGTCGTGAGTACTCTACAAATCAGGGCTGTATGCAAAAAAATATTTGATTCTGCTTGAATTTGCGGGTGTTATCGTTTGCCATAAAAAAAATCTACAGACACACAGATAGACAGACAGACACACACACAGACACTTTTCGAAAAACGACTTTTTTTCATGTTTTGAGTGTAGTACAATCAGAATCTGCAATAATCTCGAACACGATTTTTTTTGCCATCACCATACTTCCATTTCCTTAAGGAATATGGAAGTAAAATATCGGTATGGAGAACCATACATGACTTCCATGTTCTAAGATTTATATTTAAAATCATATTCGAAATGAAATATTTCCATAGAAACTACATTTTTCTACTTATTGATTCAGCATTAACCACACTACTGTGGTCACTAACGTATACCACCTCACGTTTTCGCACTCGATTTTCACCGATGATGGCAGTCGATGGCACTGCCGAAAACTCTGGTTTTGCAGAAAACACTGGACTACGGCTAAAGACCCCGGGAAGCAATTTTAACAAAAAACTACTTCTTTGTTGCCGATAACGTAGTACACATATAAAAAATTCTCCCCTCCACCTTCAACTATAATTTTTAATAATAGAAAATTAACCCCACCCCGTTCACCTAACCTCTTCATTTATAGATATTTCATCTACGTTTCTACAGTGGATTACTATGAGCTTCTTATCAGGATACTTTATTTATAAAAATTAAGTACTTTACTCTTGTTAAATCATAAAATGTTTCAGGTAAACTACCCCTTTCTCTTAACCGATCTTCTCCAAAATCAATAGACCTTCCGTCATCTACAATTCAGGGATGCATGCAAAAAAATATTTGATTCTGTTTGAATGTGCGGCAGTTATCGTTCGTCATGGAAACATTTCTCTTGTTACAACATAAAATGTTGCAGTTAAACTACCCCTTTCCCTTAACCGATCTTCACCAAAATCAGTAGACCTTGAGCTCTCTGCAACTCAGGAAAGGGTGCAAAAAATTATTTGATTCTCTTTGAATTTTCGGCAGTTATCGTTCGTCATAAAAAAATTACCCTTTTTAAAACATAAAACGTTGCTGATAAACTACCCCTTCGCTTAACCCATCTTCAACAAAATCAACATATCTTGAGTTCTGTATAATTCAAAAAGGTATGCAGAAGAGTAGTTGATTCTGTTTTAATGTACGGCAGTTATCATTCGTCATAAAAAAAATTACCCTTGATAAAACATAAAATATTGCAGGTAAACTGCCCTATTCCCTTAACCGATCTTCACCAAAACCAACAGGTCTTGAGAACTCTACATTTCAGGGCTGTATGCAAAATATTATATGATTCTGTTTGAATTTGCGGCTGTTATCGTTTGCCATATAAAATACCCTTGATAAAACAGAAAACGTGGCAGGTAAACTACCCCTTTCCCTTAACCGATCTTCACCAACACCAATAGGTATCGAGAACTCTACAATACAAGGCTGTATGCAAAATATTATATGATTCTGTTTGAATTTGCGGCTGTTATCGTTTGCCATACAAAATACCCTTGATAAAACAAAAAACGTGGCAGGGAAACTACCCCTTTCCCTTAACCGATCTTCACCAAAAACAATAGGTCTTTAGTACTCAACAAATCAGGGAAGTATGCAAAACATTATTTGATTATGTTTGAATTTGCGGCTGTTATCGTTTGCCATAGAAAACACCCTTGATAAAAAAAAACCGTTGCAGGTAAACTACCCCTTTCCCTCAACCGATCTTCATCAAAAACAATAGGTAGCGAGTACTCTACAAATCAGGGCTGCATGTAAAAAATTATTTGATTCTGTTTGAATTTGCGGCTGTTATCGTTTGCCATAGAAAATATCGGTATGGAGAACCATACATGACTTCCATATTCTAAGATTTATATTTAAAATCATTTTCAGCCAAACAGCCAGGGAAGGAATTTATCAAAAAAATACTTCTTTCTTGCCAATAACGTAGTACACATATAAAAAATATTATCCCCTCCCCCTTCAACTATAATTTTGATTTATAGAAAATTTCCCCCAGCCCGTTCAACTAGCCTCTTCATTTATAGATATTTCATCTAGGTTTCTACAGTGGATTATTAAGATCTTATCAGGATACTTTATCAAAATTAAGTACTTTACTCATGTTACAACAAAAAATGTTTCAGGTAAACTGCCCTTTCCCCGTAACCGATCTTCACCAAAATCAACAGACATTGAGTTCTCTATAGCTCAGGCACATATGTACAAAATTATTTGATTCTGTTTGAATTTACGGCAGTTATGGTTCGTCATATAAAAAATTACCCATGTTAAAACATAAAACATGAGATTTATCTTAAACATATCTAAGATTTATATTTAAAATCATTTTTGAAATAAAATATTTTCATAGAACCTACTAACGCTGGGGAAATCTGAGGAGCCAATCAGAGTTGGGCCTACCTGTCACTCTGCTGAATTTGGTGGAAAGCCCTGTCACTGTCGTCAAAGTATCAGCCTTGACAGGGTCCTCTTTTTCTGCAAAATGGGAGAGGAGGCTTGAGATGGAGTGAGTGACATGGTCCCCACCTCAATGAAGAACCCATTGTTTTATAAAAATATTTTTAAATTTTGAAAACTGAAAATTCTTTTCTTGTTGTAAATATTTATATTTTATAATCAAAATGACTTTATCAAAAAACAAACATTATTTTTTTATAATAAGTACTTACATATGTTTCTTAATATGCTTACTTTTTCTTCAGTGTTGATGATCATTTCCAAACATTCTGACAAAATTGTATCTACAGAACAGTTAACATTCCCCAGGTTTCCATTTCTGCTAATTTCTCATTACACCTTCCACTGACGTATTATTAACCATTTCATAAACTATCGTATAATCTTTTCAGATTGCCTGGCAACAAAATTATTTTATTTTCAACAATTACCATTGTTTGAAAAAGTTTAAATGAATTTTCAAGTATTTTACTCTTGTTAAAACGTAAAAGGTTGCAGGTAAACTACCCCTTCCCCTTAACTGATCGTCACCAAAATATAAAGGCCTTGAGTCCTCTACAATTCACTGACGTATGCAAAAAATTATTTGATTCTGTTTGAATTTGCGGCAGTTATCGTTTGCCATAGAAAATACGCTTGATAAAAAACGTTGCAGGTAAACTACCCCTTCCCCTCAACCGAACTTCACCAAAAACAACAGGTCTTGAGTACTCTACAAATCAGGGCTGTATGCAGAAAATTATTTGGAATAGAAAGGAATTTGGATATGAAATGTTTTTACTTCCAAAGTATGGTGATGGCAAAAAAAAAATCGTGTTCGAGATTATTGCAGATTCTGATTGTACTACACTCAAAACATGAAAAAAGTCGTTTTACTTCCATATTCCTTAAGGAATGGAAGTATGGTGATGGCAAAAAAAATCGTGTTCGAGATTATTGCAGATTCTGATTCTACTACACTCAAAAAATGAAAAAAGTCTTTTTCCGAAAAGTGTGTGTGTGTCTGTCTGTCTGTGTGTGTCTGTGTGTCTATAGATTTTTTTCTATGGCAAACGATAACTGCCGCAAATTCAAACAGAATCAAATAATTTTTTGCATGCAGCCCTGATTTGCAGAGTACTCGCGACCTATTGTTTTTGGTGAAGATCGGTTGAGGGAAAGGGGTAGTTTACCTGCAACGGTTTTTTTTTAGCAAGGGTAATTTTGTTTGTTTGGCAAACGATAACAGCCGCAAATTCAAACAGAATCAAATAATGTTTCGCATACAGCCCTGAATTGTGGTGTTCTCAATATCTGTTGATTTTGGTGAAGATCGGTTAAGGTAAAGGGGTAGTTTACCTGTAACGTTTTATGTTTTAACAAGGGTATTTCCTATGGCAAACGATAACAGCCGCAAATTCAAACAGAATCAAAAGATTATTTGCATACAACCCTAAATTGTAGAGTTCTCAAGACCTATTGTTTTTGGTGAAGTTCGGTTGAGGGAGAGGGGTAGTTTACCTGCAACGTTTTTTTAACAAGGGTATTTTCTATGGCAAACGATAACAGCCGCAAATTCAAACAGAATCAAATAATGTTTTGCATACAGCCCTGATTTGTCGCGTACTCAAGACCTATTGTTTTTGGTGAAGATCGGTTAAGGGAAAGGGGTAGTTTACCTGTAACGTTTTATGTTTTAACAAGGGTATTTCCTATGGCAAACGATAACAGCCGCAAATTCAAACAGAATCAAAAGATTATTTGCATACAGCCCTAAATTGTAGATTTCTCAAGACCTATTGTTTTTAGTGAAGATCGGTTGAGGGAAAGGGGTAGTTTACCTGCAACGTTTTTTTAACAAGGGTATTTTCTATGGCAAACGATAACAGCCGCAAATTCAAACACAATCAAATAATGTTTTGCATACAGCCCTGATTTGTAGAGTACTCAAGACCTATTGTTTTTGGTGAAGATCGGTTAAGGGGAAGGGGTAGTTTACCTGCAACGTTTTATTATCAAGCGTATTTTCTATGGCAAACGATAACAGCCGCAAATTCAAACAGAATCAAATAATGTTTTGCATACCTCCCTGAATTGTAGAGGTCTCGATGACTTTCGATTTTGGTGAAGATCGGTTAAGGGGAAGGGGTAGTTTACCTGCAAACTTTTACGTTTTAACAAGAGTAAAGTACTTGAAAATTTATTTAAACTTTTTGAAACAATGGTAATTGTTAAAAATAAAATAATTTTGTTGCCAGGCAATAAAATTATAATTTTTTCATTTTAATGTAATATAATATTTTTCATTTAATACAGCAATAAAAAGGCAGGTAAGACAGCCTGGCTGTTTGGCTGAAAATGATTTTAAATATAAATCTTAGAATATGGAAGTCATGTATGGTTCTCCATACCGATATTTTTTAAAAGTGTCTGTGTGTCTATCTGTCTGTAGATTTGTTTCTATGGCAAACGATAACAGCCGCAAATTCAAACAGAATCAAATAATTTTTTGCATACAGCCCTGATTTGTAGAGTACTCACGACCTATTGTTTTCGGTGAAGATCGGTTGAGGGAAAGGGGTAGTTTACCTGCAACGGTTTTTTTTATCAAGGGTAATTTTACTTCCATTTTCCTTGAGGAAATGGAAGTATGGTGATGGTAAAAAAAATCGTGTTCGAGATTATTGCAGATTCTGATTGTACTACACTCAAAACATGAAAAAAAGTTGTTTTTCGAAAAGTGTCTGTGTGTGTGTCTGTCTGTGTGTCTATAGATTTTTTTTCTATGGCAAACGATAACAGCCGCAAATTCAAACAGAATCAAATAATTTTTTGCATACAGCCCTGAATTGTTGAGTACTCACGACCTATTGTTTTTGGTGAAGATCGGTTCAGGTAGTTTACCCGCCACGGTTTTTTTTTATCAAGGGTAATTTTGTTTGTTCGACAAACGATAACAGCCGCAAATTCAAACAGAATCAAATAATGTTTCGCATACAGCCCTGAATTGTAGAGTTCTCAATATCTGTTGATTTTGGTAAAGATCGGTTAAGGAAAGGGGTAGTTTACCTGCAACGATTTATGTTTTAACAAGGGTATTTTCTATGGCAAACCATAACAGCCGCAAATTCAAACATAATCAAATAATTTTTTGCATAATGCCCTGAATTGTAGAGTTCTCAAGACCTGTTGTTTTTGGTGAAGATCTGTTAAGGAAAGAGGTAGTTTACCGGCAACGTTTTATGTTTTAACAAGGGTGTTTTCTATGGCAAACGATAACAGCCGCAAATTCAAACATAATCAAATAATTTTTTGCATACTCCCCTGAATTGTAGAGTTCTCAAGACCTGTTGTTTTTGGTGAAGATCGGTTAAGGGAAGGGGTAGTTTACCAGCAACATTTTATGTTTTAAAAGGGTATTTTCTATGGCAAACGATAAGATCCGCAAATTTAGACAGAATCAAATACGTTTTTGCATACAAACCTGGTTTGTTAATTACTAAAGACCTATTGTTTTTGGTGAACATCGTTTAAGGGGAAGGGGTAGTTTACCAGCCACGTTTTTTGTTTTATCAAGGGTATTTTGTATGGCAAACGATAACAGCCCCAAATTCAAACAGAATCATATAATATTTTGCATACAGCCCTGAATTGTAGAGCTCTCAAGACCTGTAATTTTTGGTGAAGATCGGTTAAGGGAAAGGGGTAGTTTACCGGCAACGGTTTTTTATCAAGGGTAATTTTTTTCTATGGTAAACGATAACAGCCGCAAACAAACAGAATCAAATGATGTTTTGCATACAGCCCTGTATTGTAGAGTTCTCAATACCTATTGGTGTTGGTGAAGATCGGTTAAGGGAAGGGGTAGTTTATCTGCAACATTTTATGTTTTAAAAGGGTTTTTTTTATGGCAAACGATAAGAGCCGCAAATTCAAACAGAATCAAATAAGTTTTTGCATACAGCCCTGTTTTGTTGAGTACTAAAGACCTATTGTTTTTGGTGAAGATCGGTTAAGGGAAAGGGGTAGTAGTTTACCTGCCACGTTTTTTGTTTTATCAAGGGTATTTTATATGGCAAACGATAACAGCCGCAAATTCAAACAGAATCACACAATATTTTGCATACCGCCCTGGAATGTAGAGTTCTCAAGACCTGTTTGTTTTTGTGAATATCGGTTAAGGGAATAGGGTAGTTTACTAGCAACATTTTATGTTTTATCAAGGGTAATTTTTTTTATGACGAACGATAACTGCCGTACATTAAAACAGAATCAACTACTCTTCTGCATACCTTTTGGAATTATACAGAACTCAAGGTCTGTTGATTTTGTTGAAGATCGGTTAAGGGAAAGGGGGAGTTTACCTGCAACATTTTATGTTGTAACAAGAGAAATGTTTCCATGACGAACGATAACTGCCGCACATTCAAACTGAATCAAATATTTTTTTGCATGCATCCCTGAATTGTAGAGGACGGAAGGTCTATTGATTTTGGAGAAGATCGGTTAAGAGAAAGGGGTAGTTTATCTGAAACATTTAATGATTTAACAAGAGTAAAGTACTTAATTTGTATAAAAAAAGTATTCTGATAAGAAGCTCATAGTAATCCACTGTAGAAACCTAGATGAAATATCTATAAATGAAGAGGTTAGGTGAATGGGGTGGGGGTAATTTTCTATAATTAAAAATTATAGTTGAAGGTGGAGGGGAGAATTTTTTATATGTGTACTACGTTATCGGCAACAAAGAAGTAGTTTTTTGTTAAAATTGCTTCCCGGGCTCTTTAGCCGTAGTCCAATGTTTTCTGCAAAACCAGACTTTTCGGCAGTGCCATTGACTGCCATCATCGGTGAAAATCGAGTGCGAAAACGTGAGGTGGTATACGTTAGTGACCACAGTACTGTGGTTAATGCTGAAGCAATAAGTAGAAAAATGTAGTTTCTATGGAAATATTTCATTTCGAATATGATTTTAAATATAAATCTTAGAACACGGAAGTCATGTATGGTTCTCCATACCGATATTTTACTTCCATGTTCCTTAAGGAAATGGAGGTATGGTGATGGCAAAAAAAATCGTGTTCGAGATTATTGCAGATTCTGATTGTACTACACTCAAAACATGAAAAAAGTCGTTTTTCGAAAAGTGTCTCTGTGTGTCTATTGTTATGTAGACGTGTGTACGGCTACCGTTTTACTCTGCAAAATGTGAATAATGTACAATTTGTGTGTGATGGGTGTAACGTGTCTTCTCTATCCGTAGTTCAAATGCGTGCAACTTCCGCAGATTTCGTCCGTTGCGAACGTACGAATAACCAGGTCTTGATGTTCTTACCTGATGTTCACTAGGGGTATGAAAATCCCGGTGGCGCCAAATTGTTTTCTTAAAACAATTAAAATAAAATTCAAAGGTGTATGACCAGCGCAGCTCAGGCGGTTTGAATAATTCAAATATTTCCGCCAGCTAGGCCCACTAGAGCGCACAGCAGTTCGATGCGTGGGCTGTGTAAATCGTTAGTCATCTGCTAAAATGTACATAAAATATTGTGCACCTCCTAATGAAATTATAACACCGTGGTTACACTCAATACTTACACATTTTTTATTAGTGATTGTTATTCATTTAATACAAATTATTCTAATACAAATGCTCCGGTTATTTATATGAGACAATTACAGGGTTTGACAAATCGATATTTGAATTGATAAACAGACTTTTATGTAATGGCGTCTGTTGGAAATTGTACAAATTATTAATGTTCGTTTGTCATAGGTTCTTGAGGTTACGTTAAAAGGATTACAAATGTTTAAAACAATAAAAATACACACCCTTACATCAAGTAAACTTAACTAACATATTGTGTAGGTATAATTTGTTTAGCGCAGTGTAGTAAAAGTGTTTACAAGTTATGGATCATTAACAACAGTTTATATTGGTTAGTTTATAAATTGTCAGTGACTTAGTATTCTTTTTAATCTTTGAAAGTAATTAATTTCAGTTCAGTGAGATTTCGACCTTTAGTGAGAAATAATTAACGTGAGTTTATTTATATATTTTGGGTAAATTAAGAGGTACTTATCACTTCCGTAGTTATGGCGAATTCATACGATCTGTTATTCATGGGTTATACTATAATCTTCTTTAATTTGCTGGGTTCAGGACATCAGACATCTTTTCCAGTTTAATTGGTAGTAATTTATTTTCTTTTTTCGTTAATTTGGCCTCAACTTCAATAATATGGTTCCAGTCCTTGTCTTATGTCTTGGTATACACTTAGTAGTAACTTCTTCTGATATTTTCTATGTTTTAATTGACAATTTTGGTCACTCGAAAATTAGCGTCTATACCATTAAAGCGTCATGCATTCAGTAAAAAAATCTAACGCTATTTTTTCTTGTTACTCCACAGTTTCCATGGTAACGTAATTATTCTCCCTGGTCGATCTCAAAATAAACACATTGTTATCAAACTTTGAATTTTTTGTTTAATTTGAATAAATATTTTATAATGGCTATATTCACTTGGGGATAATTTCAATGGTTGTAACCTTTACATAGATGTTCCTATTTTCTTTCAAAGATTAGTTTGATATCTTACAAGATTGGTCTAAGCCATGTATTGATGTTTTAGTCCAAAATTGATAATACTATGTTAATACATAATTTACTTATTTCTAAGTTTTAATATAATTCTGCCATGTTCCCTTTCGTTACACATAATTATTATATTTTGCCTATTATTTCTTATAAAGGTATTGCTATTATTTTCTTTATAACTTCCTTACTTACTTAAAACATACTAACATATTACTGTAAAACTATTTCTTCTGGTATTTATTGCCTTAAACATTAAGCCAATAACTTCTTTCTTTAAATTAACAAATGAACAAATTTGGTGAGTGTTATACCTACACCATCTCTTTTATAACAGTAATCACCCTGGTGATTTTTATACTGAGATAATATTTTTTTCTGTTTTTTACATTCACAATTATTCTGTGTCTTTCAGTCTAATATACTTAACTTAATTGCTCATTTAACATGTGCTTATGTTTTGGGTTTGTCACACTTGTTTAACTCTTTTTCTTAAGATTATATGCTGTTTATTTTATTACACTTATCACTTCACTGTTCATCTTTGTCACTCCCTACCTATCTCTAATTACCCTTATATTTCTCACGATCTCACTATTATTACAAAGTTTTTGTATCTAATGAGTTCATGTCTCTTTTGTTAACTTCAGACTGTCACATATCATTTTATAATATTCAAACAACATGGTATTGTAAATACATCTTTCAAATAAAACATAACTTTGTATACATTGTCATTAAAGTGATAAAAATTGGTCTGAAATGTCATAATTAATAATAATAACAACAATTTAATAATGTTAAAATATATTGTGTTAATTGAAACATACTACATCTGTAGCAACAGCAATAATATTAGCGAATAAATAAACTCTCCAAAACCTTATACTTTCAAACACATAATGCTGAAATAACATACATACGGCTGAAATAATCCTAGTAAAAGTTTCCAAAGTATATAGTAGGCTATACAATTTGTTCTCTGATTGAATCACGCACACATTTCTATTCCCTGTCTGTATGAGTGTAATTTTAAACATAACAGCTGACACATCACCTATAGATAAGGATATACATACAATCATATCTACACATGGTTTTTTATGTATAACAATTGCTGAGATACTGTCATTTACAAGTTACCACTAATAAAAATTTAAACATAAATTATTAATAATAATAAAAAATTATGCTCTTTTAAAACAATCTTATGAGTTAATTGTTATGGCCATGTAATTTTTTTCTTTTCTTTTTTTTCTTCACTGTCTTCTTGTCTCACTTTACTTTGGTTAATATCTGGCCAATCTCTGGGGTTGGGTCAATGTCAGTTGTCTGTCAGTCTAGTTCGTATTTTCTTGTTTTGTAACCACCTTTGGTTGTATCCTTCCTCCTTCACTATTGATTATATTTACTACTTTCATTCTCGTTATCATTTATCTATCAAAATATATGGTTTCTTGGCATTTTTTACATACTTATTTATATCAAATGTGATCAGGGTTTGGCAATGTTATATAATGCCCTTCCACCAAAATTGATCATTTTATAAAACGTGAATTTAAGTTTGATGAAATTATCAATTGTATCGTATCAAATTTTTTTTTTTTTTTCAAATTCTGCTTCTCATTCATTTTTTATAATTAATTCGGTATCTTTTATTTCCATTCTTCTTAGTCTTTTCTTAATTATTTTCTCACATTGCGAACTGGCTTATTGATTTTTTATTATAACTTATTCCCTATAAATCTTATTTTTCATCAAAACTACTCTTATACTGATATCAGGGGAACATCATCCCTGCTCAGTAAAATGATTGCTGGTTCATTCAACAAACAAACTCAATTAACAATTCTTAAATATAGTCAACTCGTGACTCAAAATAATAATAATAATAATCATAATCATAATATTTGTTGGGAATCTTTTACTTTTATACTTCATTATAGCTCAGTTCGAGTCATATATTGTTTCATCTTTCTTTATAGATACTATTTGATACATTGTTTTTTATTGATACAATTCACATTTTTATTCATTTTTAATTACTCTTTATTTCATCTCATCTCACATTATGACTCTTAGAATGTTGATTTCATTTATATTGTTTTGTGATCATTGGTTTGGGTAATTTTACTTCCCCTCTTTCTAAATAGTTGTGGAAGCTGATCATTTTGATTGATATATATTTTTTTTTTTTCATAATTTTTAAATATCATAGTAAGTTATGGCTTCTTACTAGTTAGGAATTTTTTGTAGCTTATTCCTTTACAGTATGTTATGCTTTTTATGCCTCATTTTTTGGCTAAATATTATGGTAATTTAACCTTATTTTGTAGGAATGTTTTGTAACTACACTCCTCTATTGTTAATTTTTATTTAAATATTGTAGTAAGTTGGTTGCTCTTACTTTATATGAATGCCTTGTAACTTTTATCTCTCCATTTTTACTTGTTCTAAACTATTATCGAGATATTTGGGTAAGCTTTTCTTACATATCTTTTTTGATTTTTTACAATTTTTATTCATCATAATGGTTTCTCTAATGCTTAGTGTAAGCTGTACTTACTAATGTTTTGGAATTTTGACATTCTTTAGAGATCTTTTCTTTATGACATTGGCAGACTTGTTTGTTTGTCACGTTATTTTTTTTTTATTTATTTATTTTTTTTATTTAAAGTATTTTTGTTGGTTTTTTACTTTAAATTGTTTTTTTACAGTTATTGTTGATGGTCATAATATTTCTTAATTGAGGCTTGATTGTATACCCCCTTTATTTTCTTGGTGACGGGGTGAGTGATCTCGTAAGTGTTATTGCCCTTGTCTTTTGTTATAGTGTATGGTCCCACGTATAATAATAGTAACTTTCTAGTGATGCCTTCTATGGAGCTGGGTAATTCTCTGTTTTTTAACAGTACCCTTTCTCCTACCTCGTACTTAATAGTCTTTTTCTGGTTCTTAGCGTATTTATTCTTTTGTTGCTCTACCTTTTCGGCTATTCTGTTATAGAATCTTTTTTTCTCGAATTGATATTCGGTGTTGGTGGGGAATTGGATCATATCAGTTATCTCTCTAGGCGGTGGCCGCTCAAACATCATTGTGTATGGGGTAGCTTCCGTAAAGTCGTGGTAAGCTAAGTTTATAAATTCTTCAGTGGATTTCACGTAATTGTGCCATTCTCTTTGTTTATCGTGGCAGTAGGTTCTCAGTATACGACCCACTTCTCTGAGTACCCTTTCAGCTGGGTTGCTGCTTGGGTGATAAACGGATGTTTTGTAAGTTTTAATATTATGTTCACAGAGCTTATTTTTCCAAAGATTTCCCTTAAATTGGGTTCCATGATCTGTTATAACGGCCGTCGGTCTTCCCACTTCTGGTATAAACTTGGTTAAGATAATCTCAATTATTTTCTTTGTTGTTGCACGGTTAATGGAGTACAACTTTGTATACTTGGTGAAGTGGTCAAACATAATGATTATAAATTTATATCTGTGTCTTCCTCCACTGATAGGAAACGGACCACGTATATCAAGGAATACCCTTTCTAATTTCTGATTTGATGTGATAGGTATCATCATACCTTCCTTTTTTGAATTATTGCATTTTACCTTTTGGCAAATATCACATTTTTGAATGATTTTGTTTACTTTTCGATAAATATTTTTAATGTAAACTTGTTCCTGTAAAGCTTTTATCACTTTTACAGCCCCCATATGGCCGTATCTAATGTGGTAGTCTAGTATCAATTGTTCCTCCACTATAGATGGTATTACAAGTTTCCATTCTCCGATTGCAGGATTGTTTTTAATAAATAGCAAGTTGTCATGTATTTTATAATATTGTAGAATGGTTTCTTCATCTTTTAACATTCTCTCCCGGATACTCATTATTTTTGGATCCACAGTTTGACATCTTCTTATTTCTTGGGTTATTTTTTCTAGATCTACTCTGTTTTTGATAATGTTATACACCTTAACTAATTGTTCCTTCTCCCCCTCGAAAGTTTGTTGCTGGACGTTTATACGGGATAAGATGTCCGCAGCTACGTTTTTCTTCCCTGGGATGTACTCCCAGTTTATGTGATATTCCTGTAGCAACAATATCCATCGAGTTAATCTTCCGTGGCTGAGTTTACACTGCTTAAGGAATGAAATGGATCTATGGTCACTTCTCACTGTTATTTCGTATCCCAGAATGTAAGTCCTAAATTTGTTGCAGGCGAACACGACACTAAGTAGTTCTTTCTCCGTGACGTGATAATTTCGTTCGCATCCATTTAAAATTCTGCTTGCAAAACTAATAACCATATGCTGTCCCTTCTCATCTTCTTGGTATAATACCGCACCTACACTGACATCACTCGCATCACAGTTCATGAAGAATGGCTTTTTGAAGTCTGGATGATGTAAGATCACGGTGTTCAAGAACTTTTCTTTTATTTGGTTAAATACTTCATCTTGTTCGGACCCCCAAGTCCACTTGTCCTTAACTGATAATTGTTTTTTGAATTTTGCTGTTAGTTTGGAATAATTATCTTGAAATTTATGGTAATAGTTGCAGATTCCCAGGAAGGATTGAAGTTGTTTTTTGTTTTTTGGTGTGGGGAATCGTTGTATCGCCTCAACTTTTTCTGACGAAGGAGATATGCCTTCCTCTGCTAGATTGAATCCTAGAAATTGTATTTTTCGGGCTATAAACTTTGACTTGTCCAGCTTAAGGGTTACGTGATTATCTGATAACCTTTTTAGTACGGTTTCCACTCTGGCACAGTGCTCTTGCCAATTTGATGATGTTATTAACAGATCATCAATGTACACGGTGGTAAAATTCAGTACATCTTGTCCCAGTATTTGGTCCATACATTTAACAAATACTGCGACCGAATTTATCAGTCCAAATGGCAGTCTTTTGAACTGATAGTTCCTCCCATCGAACAGGAATGCTAAGTATTGTCTACTGTTCGGATGTAGCTCCACCTGCCAGTAGCCACATACCGTGTCCCAAGAGCTAATGTATTTTATACCGTGGAACTTCTTAAGGATTTCTTCTATTTCACCCGGTGATGTTCTATCGTTCACTATCATTTTATTAATTTCTCTGGCGTCGAGGCAGATTCTCACCTTTCCGTCCTTTTTTGGTATCGCCACTATTGGACTTGTGTACGGTGATTGACTTAATTCAATGATATCGTCTTCCATCATTTGATTGATTTCTGCCCTCACTGCATTTCTTTGTGAGTAAGCAATGGGGTAAGATTTTTTCTTGAAGTCAATGGGTTCTTTAAATCGTATTCGGCATTGATAATTCTTTACTTTGCCTGGAGCATCAGAAAAAATGTGTTTATATCTGTTGTATATACTTATGAGTTCCTCTGACTGTTGCACACTAATCTGTGGATCTTGTTCTTCTCGTTGGAAGTTTCTGATCTCATCCAACTTGCTTGACCATAATTCTTCATTCTTCCAATCTGTCAATATTCTTTCGGGTGATTGTCGGCAATAATTGTTTTGGATCATGTTATAGTGGTTTGTTATCAATGGTAAGTTGCCACCATTCACTATATCGGCTGACCATATTCCTTGTTCTGTGGTTAGTGATACTTCTCCCTGCCGCAGGTTAATTATGGCAGAGTGTTGTCTGAGTACATCACACCCAACAAGTAATGAGAAAGGTAGGCCGCTGGCAACAAGAAATGGCATAGTTACTATTATACCTTTGCTATTAAGTTCCAAGGATACTTGTTTCCGGACGGTTTTGTTTTGTCGGCCGGTAGCACCAATGATAGTTATATTGTTTATGGGCAGGGTTGATATGGGTACACTACTTCCCTGCTGTAGTCTATTTAATTCTATTTGGTCGATCAGGGAGACATTAGACCCTGTATCGATCATTATGGTTGATAGAATTCCATTTATTTGGGCACTCACATACACTATTTCATTGTTTCTAATGGGCATCATGTTATCATTTTCTTCGATCAAATCGTCCCTTATATTTTTCAAATAATTAGTACATATTATTGTGATCTTCTTGTCATGTGTTGTCTTATATTCACCCAGAGATTGGTCCAGTGATGGGCTGTCCGCAGTTTTCACTGGCCTTAAGCGTTTAAATGAGGGTTGACCTCATTGCCCCCAACATCAGTAGTGTTTGATGGTTGGTTAGCGTTCGGCTCCTGTTGATTATTCCGGTCATCCACGCTGTGCCTGTGATCTTCTTCGAATGGGTGACTTCTCGTATCGGGTACCTGGTTATAGTACGTTCGCCGATAGTTAGATGAGGGATAGTTTCTTCTTGGGCTCCTTTGTCTTTGCCTCCTTATGTAATTTACCTGTGGCCAGTATCCTGGATTATTGTTCTGATTACTGTTGTTTCCAGGGCGATAATTGTTGTTGTAACCATTCGACGGGAAATTACCCCTGTGGTTGTTCCTGAAGTTGTTATTATTATGGTTTCCACTTCTGTTAAAATTTCTGGGCACGTTATTGCCCCGTGTGTTCCCTTGGTAATTGTTAGGGTTATTTATCGGTGGTTTAGTATCTCCCTGTTGATTCTGTGACAATTGTCCCTCATTGGTTCTATTATTTCTGAAACTGTACCCTCTATTTTTCCTGTACTGCCACTCATGTTCATGGCTTTCTAGTAAGCTAGCCATATCTTGGATGGTCTTTACCTGGCTGTACATCCGTGCCTTTTGGATGGCGTCGTCGTAGTGGTAAGATAACTGTATTACCAGACACTCTTCAGGTATACGTGGCTCCAAATTCCTGGCCATGCAGATTTTTCCCAAGAAGTAGGAGGTAAGGGATTGTCCATTCTGGTTTTCATACCTTCCATTGCTCAGGTTATTGCGGACCATATTCTGAGTTGATTCAGACCAGTATTTAGCCTTGAACTGAGTCTTAAAGTCTTGAAGGTTTTGGATGTCTGGTCGAGTGGCAGTCCACCAGTTGTCGTATGTCTCCTTGAACATTTCGTCCAACATCCCTCTTATTGTAGTCCATCGAGTCTCTCGATTCTTGATGATTAACTCTTCTACCCTCTTCAAGAATTCAATAGGGTTTCTTTTATAATTACGGAAATTAATAGTATCTCTGTTGTCTGTGTTCATGACATGATTATTATTACATGGTCGGTCACGCCAGGCATCCACTTCTTCCCGTAATGACTCTTCTATTCTGCGCATTTCGTCAATCCTCTGTTGGTTTTTGTCTACTTTGCTATCTACTTTATTTAAGTTACTGTAAACTCCTTCCATTCGTTCTCCCAAGTCTGTTCGTACAGCTGCTACCTCTTTCTGGTTTTCTTCCCGGACTTGGTGTATGTCCTGGTCTATCTGGGTACATCTTCTGACTGTTTCTTCATGACCTTCCTCAATTCTCCTCTTATTTTCTCCTTCGAGACGGTTCATTTTATCGAGTACTTCCTTGCGGACTCCTGAAACATTTTCGTTGGTATTCTCTAGCTTCTCCAACGTTTCCTCTAATTTGTCATTGATTTCCGTAATCTGCTGTTTTGCTTCTTCTCGGTACTCCATTAATTGGTGTGCCATCTGCAGCTTCATTTCTTCTTTATTTTTCTCGTGGTCCTTCTTCAGCTGTTCCTTCAATTCTTCCTTTAATTCTTCGTTTCTTTGCTGAATTTCCTCCAGCAATCGTTGTTGTAGTGTTTCATTATTTTGGTTGACTGTTTTCCTCAATTCTTCCTTAGTACTCACTATCTTTTCATTGATCTGTTTCAAATTATCACTGGTTTCTTTCTTCATCTCCTTCAAGCTCTCCTCATTCTTGTCGAATGTATTGTTCATCTCCTTCAAGCTCTCCTCATTCTTGTCTAATTTTCCATTAATCAACTCCCATAATTTTTGTAAATCCATTCCTCCTCTGGCTTCCTCCCTATCTCCAGCCTGTGTTTCCATTTCTTCGTCTTGGCTTGGTTCTGTTGTGGTTATTACTGTCTCCACTTCTTCAATCGGTGTTCCTTCCTCTTCTTCCCCTCTGCTTTCTTCCATCTCCTTCTCCCTTGCCAATTTTTTCAACAATCCTCTGGTGTGCATATTGTAACCTTTCGTAATCGCCGCTAGAATTTCGTATTTCTCTCTCTTCTAGCTCCACCGGTTGGTCGCCAATTTGTTATGTAGACGTGTGTACGGCTACCGTTTTACTCTGCAAAATGTGAATAATGTACAATTTGTGTGTGATGGGTGTAACGTGTCTTCTCTATCCGTAGTTCAAATGCGTGCAACTTCCGCAGATTTCGTCCGTTGCGAACGTACGAATAACCAGGTCTTGATGTTCTTACCTGATGTTCACTAGGGGTATGAAAATCCCGGTGGCGCCAAATTGTTTTCTTAAAACAATTAAAATAAAATTCAAAGGTGTATGACCAGCGCAGCTCAGGCGGTTTGAATAATTCAAATATTTCCGCCAGCTAGGCCCACTAGAGCGCACAGCAGTTCGATGCGTGGGCTGTGTAAATCGTTAGTCATCTGCTAAAATGTACATAAAATATTGTGCACCTCCTAATGAAATTATAACACCGTGGTTACACTCAATACTTACACATTTTTTATTAGTGATTGTTATTCATTTAATACAAATTATTCTAATACAAATGCTCCGGTTATTTATATGAGACAATTACAGGGTTTGACAAATCGATATTTGAATTGATAAACAGACTTTTATGTAATGGCGTCTGTTGGAAATTGTACAAATTATTAATGTTCGTTTGTCATAGGTTCTTGAGGTTACGTTAAAAGGATTACAAATGTTTAAAACAATAAAAATACACACCCTTACATCAAGTAAACTTAACTAACATATTGTGTAGGTATAATTTGTTTAGCGCAGTGTAGTAAAAGTGTTTACAAGTTATGGATCATTAACAACAGTTTATATTGGTTAGTTTATAAATTGTCAGTGACTTAGTATTCTTTTTAATCTTTGAAAGTAATTAATTTCAGTTCAGTGAGATTTCGACCTTTAGTGAGAAATAATTAACGTGAGTTTATTTATATATTTTGGGTAAATTAAGAGGTACTTATCACTTCCGTAGTTATGGCGAATTCATACGATCTGTTATTCATGGGTTATACTATAATCTTCTTTAATTTGCTGGGTTCAGGACATCAGACATCTTTTCCAGTTTAATTGGTAGTAATTTATTTTCTTTTTTCGTTAATTTGGCCTCAACTTCAATAATATGGTTCCAGTCCTTGTCTTATGTCTTGGTATACACTTAGTAGTAACTTCTTCTGATATTTTCTATGTTTTAATTGACAATTTTGGTCACTCGAAAATTAGCGTCTATACCATTAAAGCGTCATGCATTCAGTAAAAAAATCTAACGCTATTTTTTCTTGTTACTCCACAGTTTCCATGGTAACGTAATTATTCTCCCTGGTCGATCTCAAAATAAACACATTGTTATCAAACTTTGAATTTTTTGTTTAATTTGAATAAATATTTTACAATGGCTATATTCACTTGGGGATAATTTCAATGGTTGTAACCTTTACATAGATGTTCCTATTTTCTTTCAAAGATTAGTTTGATATCTTACAAGATTGGTCTAAGCCATGTATTGATGTTTTAGTCCAAAATTGATAATACTATGTTAATACATAATTTACTTATTTCTAAGTTTTAATATAATTCTGCCATGTTCCCTTTCGTTACACATAATTATTATATTTTGCCTATTATTTCTTATAAAGGTATTGCTATTATTTTCTTTATAACTTCCTTACTTACTTAAAACATACTAACATATTACTGTAAAACTATTTCTTCTGGTATTTATTGCCTTAAACATTAAGCCAATAACTTCTTTCTTTAAATTAACAAATGAACAAATTTGGTGAGTGTTATACCTACACCATCTCTTTTATAACAGTAATCACCCTGGTGATTTTTATACTGAGATAATATTTTTTTCTGTTTTTTACATTCACAATTATTCTGTGTCTTTCAGTCTAATATACTTAACTTAATTGCTCATTTAACATGTGCTTATGTTTTGGGTTTGTCACACTTGTTTAACTCTTTTTCTTAAGATTATATGCTGTTTATTTTATTACACTTATCACTTCACTGTTCATCTTTGTCACTCCCTACCTATCTCTAATTACCCTTATATTTCTCACGATCTCACTATTATTACAAAGTTTTTGTATCTAATGAGTTCATGTCTCTTTTGTTAACTTCAGACTGTCACATATCATTTTATAATATTCAAACAACATGGTATTGTAAATACATCTTTCAAATAAAACATAACTTTGTATACATTGTCATTAAAGTGATAAAAATTGGTCTGAAATGTCATAATTAATAATAATAACAACAATTTAATAATGTTAAAATATATTGTGTTAATTGAAACATACTACATCTGTAGCAACAGCAATAATATTAGCGAATAAATAAACTCTCCAAAACCTTATACTTTCAAACACATAATGCTGAAATAACATACATACGGCTGAAATAATCCTAGTAAAAGTTTCCAAAGTATATAGTAGGCTATACAATTTGTTCTCTGATTGAATCACGCACACATTTCTATTCCCTGTCTGTATGAGTGTAATTTTAAACATAACAGCTGACACATCACCTATAGATAAGGATATACATACAATCATATCTACACATGGTTTTTTATGTATAACAATTGCTGAGATACTGTCATTTACAAGTTACCACTAATAAAAATTTAAACATAAATTATTAATAATAATAAAAAATTATGCTCTTTTAAAACAATCTTATGTGTAATTTTTTTCTTTTCTTTTTTTTCTTCACTGTCTTCTTGTCTCACTTTACTTTGGTTAATATCTGGCCAATCTCTGGGGTTGGGTCAATGTCAGTTGTCTGTCAGTCTAGTTCGTATTTTCTTGTTTTGTAACCACCTTTGGTTGTATCCTTCCTCCTTCACTATTGATTATATTTACTACTTTCATTCTCGTTATCATTTATCTATCAAAATATATGGTTTCTTGGCATTTTTTACATACTTATTTATATCAAATGTGATCAGGGTTTGGCAATGTTATACTATCTGTGTGTCTGTAGATTTTTTTTCTATGGCAAACGATAACAGCCGCAAATTCAAACAGAATCAAATAATTTTGTGCATACAGCCCTGATTTGTGGAGTACTCACGACGTATTGTTTTTGGTGAAGATCGGTTCAGGGAAAGGGGTAGTTTACCAGCAACGTTTTATGTTTTAAAAGTGTATTTTCTATGGCAAACGATAAGAGCCGCAAATTTAAACAGAATCAAATATGTGTTTGCATACAAACCTGATTTGTTGAGTACTAAAGATCTATTGTTTTTGGTGAAGATCGGTTAAGGGTAAGGGGTAGTTTACTGGCAACGGTTTTTTATCAAGGGTAATTTTTTTCTATGGTAAACGATAACAGCCGCAAATTCAAACAGAATCAAACGATGTTTTGCATACAGCCCTGTATTGTAGAGTTCTCAATACCTATTGGTGTTGGTGAAGATCGGTTAAGGGAATGGGGTAGTTTACCAGCAACGTTTTATGTTTTAAAAGAATATTTTCTATGGCAAACGATAAGAGCCGCAAATTCAAACAGAATCGAATACGTTTTTGTATACAGCCCTGTTTTGTTGAGTACTAAAGACCTATTGTTTTTGGTGAAGATCGGTTGAGGGAAAGGGGTAGTTTACCGGCCACGTTTTTTGTTTTATCAAGGGTATTTTCTATGGCAAACTATAACAGCCGCAAATTCAAATAGAATCATATAATATTTTGCATACAGCCCTGAATTGTAGAGTTCTCAAGACCTGTTGGTTTTGTTGAAGATCGGTTAAGGGAATAGGGTAGTTTACCAGCAACATTTTATGTTTTAACAAGGGTAATTTTTTTATGACGAACGATAACTGCCGTACATTAAAACAGAATCAACTACTCTTCTGCATACGTTTTTGAATTATACAGAACTCAAGGTCTTCTGATTTTGTTGAAGATCGGTTAAGGGAAAGGGGTAGTTTACCTGCAACGTTTTATGCTTTAACAAGGGTATTTCCTATGGCAAACGATAACAGCCGCAAATTCAAACAGAATCAAAAGATTATTTGCATACAGCCATAAATTGTAGAGTTCTCAAGACCTATTGTTTTTGGTGAAGATCGGTTAAGGGCAAGGGGTAGTTTACCGGCAACGTTTTTTTATCAAGCTTATTTTCTATGGCAAACGATAACAGCCGCAAATTCAAACAGAATCAAATAATTTTTTGCATACTTCCCTGAATTGTGGAGATCTCAAGCACTTTCGATTTTGGTAAAGATCGGTTAAGGGGAAGGGGTTGTTTACCAGCAACCTTTTACGTTTTAACAACAGTAAAGTACTTGAAAATTCATTTAAACTTTTTCAAACAATGGTAATTTTTAAAAATAAAATAATTTTGTTGCCAGGGAATAAAATTATAATTATTTCATTTTAATGTAAATTATGTATGAGTTAATATCTTTATATATATAATTCTTCTGTACGTGTGTATGTCACTGAACTCCTCCATGTATAAAATAATATATCGTTCGTGGCAGGTAAGCATATCTCAGTTATGTAATGTTTACGTTTCCATTTTATTATTACGCCTACAGCAATAAAAAGGCAGGTAAGACACACACACACACACACACACACACACACACACACACACACACACACACACACACACACACACACACACACACACACACACACACACACACACACACACACACACACACACACACACACACACACACAATTCACGTTATTTCTGGCCTCACTCATGTTTATTTTCTTACATTTGCACGCTTTTTAAATGGAAAGTGCCGAAACCGACACCAACATAACGCGTGCAAGCCGAAAAAATGGACATCAATTTGCTTCCTGTGGATCGCTGGGCAGTGTAACTGCACGTGTTTACAGAGGAACGATTCATAGACAGACTTTTCGTCTTTAGGGAATGAACCCTCTGCAAGATGCTGAGGGTCCATGAGTGACTTCGGAGCGCTCCTTCTTTTTCGCGTGTTTGTTCTGTGAAACATACACTGTAGATTCGCAGCTTTACTCTAAGCAACGCTCAATAGGAAATGTTTAAAATTTTTGTCCACAGTGTACCCTCATTCACACTAAACCTGCTCTGATGTTTTAATTACGGACATCGTAATATTAAAACTTTGGAAACTTGAGCACTACTTAATGGAGATCAATCATTAACTTATACAAGCCATTAATTTTATGCATATTTTATATATATATGTGTACAACGTTATCGGCAAGAAAGAAGTAGTTTTTGTTAAAATTCCTTCCCGGGATATTAGGCCGTAGTCCAATGTTTTCTACAAAACCAGACGTTTCGGCAATGCCATCGACTTCCATCATCAGTGAAAATCGAGTGCGATAACGTGAGGTGGTATACGTTAGTGACCACAGTACTGTGGTTAAGGCTGAAGCAGTAAGTAGAAAGAAGTAGTTTCTATTGTAATATTTCATTTCGAAAATGATTTTAAATATAAATCTTAGAATATGGAAGTCATGTATGGTTCTCCATACCGATATTTTCTATGACGAACGATAACTGCCGTAAATTCAAAGAGAATCAAATAATGTTTTGCATACAGCCCTGAATTATAGAGTTCTCAAGATGTATTGTTTTTGGTGAAGATCGGTTAATGGAATAGGGTAGTTTACCAGCAACGTTTTATGTTTTATCAAGGGTGTTTTCTATGGCAAACGATAGGTGCCGCAAAATCAAACAGAATCAAATAATTGTTTGCATACCGGCCTGAATTGTAGAGTACTCAAGACCTGTCGTTTTTGGTAAAGATCGGTTAAGGGAAAGGGGTAGTTTACCAGCAACAGTTTTTTATCAAGGGTAATTTTACTTCCATATTCCTTAAGGAATGGAAGTATGGTGATGGCAAAAAAAATCGTGTTCGAGATTATTGCAGATTCTGATTCTACTACACTCAAAACATGAAAAAAAGTCGTTTTCCGAAAAGTGTCTGTGTGTCTGTCTGTGTGTCTGTGTGTCTATCTGTCTATAGATTTTTTTTCTATGGCAAACGATAACTGCCGCAAATTCAAACAGAATCAAATAATTTTTTGCATACAGCCCGGTTTTGCAGAGTTCTCGCGACCTATTGTTTTTGGTGAAGATCGGTTGAGGGAAAGGGGTAGTTTACCTGCAACGGTTTTTTTTTAGCAAGGGTAATTTTGTTTGTTTGGCAAACGATAACAGCCGCAAATTCAAACAGAATCAAATAATGTTTCGCATACAGCCCTGAATTGTAGAGTTCTCAAGACCTATTGTTTTTGGTGAAGATCGGTTAAGGGAAAGGGGTAGTTTACCTGTAACGTTTTATGTTTTAACAAGGGTATTTCCTATGGCAAACGATAACAGCCGCAAATTCAAACAGAATGAAAAGATTATTTGCATACAGCCCTAAATTGTAGAGTTCTCAAGACCTTTTGTTTTTGGTGAAGATCGGTTAAGGGAAAGGGGTAGTTTACCTACAACGTTTTTTTAACAAGGGTATTTTCTATGGCAAACGATAACAGCCGCAAATTCAAACAGAATCAAATAATTTTCTGCATACAGCCCTGATTTGTAGAGTACTCAAGACCTTTTGTTTTTGGTGAAGATCGGTTGAGGGGAAGGGGTAGTTTACCAGCAACGTTTTTTATCATGCGTATTTTCTATGGCAAACGACAACTGCCGCAAATTCAAACAGAATCAAATAATTTTTTGCATACAGCCCTGATTTGTAGAGTACTCGCGACCTATTGTTTTTGGTGAAGATCGGTTGAGGGGAAGGGGTAGTTTACCTGCAACGGTTTTTTTTATCAAGGGAAATTTTTTTTTTTGGCAAACGATAACAGCCGCAAATTCAAACAGAATCAAATAATGTTTCGCATACAGCCCTGAATTGTAGATTTCTCAAGACCTATTGTTTTTGGTGAAGATCGGTTGAGGGAAAGGGGTAGTTTACCTGCAACGTTTTTTTAACAAGGGTATTTTCTATGGCAAACGATAACAGCCGCAAATTCAAACAGAATCAAATAATGTTTTGCATACAGCCCTGATTTGTAGAGTACTCAAGACCTATTGTTTTTGGTGAATATCGGTTAAGGGGAAGGGGTAGTTTACCTGCAACGTTTTTTTATCAAGCGTATTTTCTATGGCAAACGATAACAGCCGCAAATTCAAACAGAATGAAATAATTTTTTGCATACGTCCCTGAATTGTAGAGGTCTCAATGACTTTCGATTTTGGTGAAGATCGGTTAAGGGGAAGGGGTAGTTTACCTGCAACCTTTTACGTTTTAACAAGAGTAAAGTACTTGAAAATTTATTTAAACTTTTTGAAACAATGGTAATTGTTAAAAATAAAATAATTTTGTTGCCAGGCAATAAAATTATAATTTTTTCATTTTAATGTAATATAATATTTTTCATTTAATACAGCAATAAAAAGGCAGGTAAGACACAGCCTGGTTGTTTGGCTGAAAATGATTTTAAATATAAATCTTAGAATATGGAAGTCATGTATGGTTCTCCATACCGATATTTTACTTCCATATTCCTTAAGGAATGGAAGTATGGTGATGGCAAAAAAAATCTTGTTCGAGATTATTGCAGATTCTGATTCTACTACACTCAAAACATGAAAAAAAGTCGTTTTCCGAAAAGTGTCTGTGTGTGTGTCTGTCTGTGTGTCTATGTGTGTGTCTGTCTGTCTGTAGATTTTTTTTCTATGGCAAACGATAACTGCCGCAAATTCAAACAGAATCAAATAATGTTTTGCATACAGACCTGATTTGTAGAGTACTCAAGACCTTTTGTTTTTGGTGAAGATCGGTTGAGGGGAAGGGGTAGTTTACCAGCAACGTTTTTTATCATGCGTATTTTCTATGGCAAACGACAACTGCCGCAAATTCAAACAGAATCAAATAATTTTTTGCATACAGCCCTGATTTGTAGAGTACTCGCGACCTATTGTTTTTGGTGAAGATCGGTTGAGGGGAAGGGGTAGTTTACCTGCAACGGTTTTTTTTATCAAGGGAAATTTTTTTTTTTGGCAAACGATAACAGCCGCAAATTCAAACAGAATCAAATAATGTTTCGCATACAGCCCTGAATTGTAGATTTCTCAAGACCTATTGTTTTTGGTGAAGATCGGTTGAGGGAAAGGGGTAGTTTACCTGCAACGTTTTTTTAACAAGGGTATTTTCTATGGCAAACGATAACAGCCGCAAATTCAAACAGAATCAAATAATGTTTTGCATACAGCCCTGATTTGTAGAGTACTCAAGACCTATTGTTTTTGGTGAATATCGGTTAAGGGGAAGGGGTAGTTTACCTGCAACGTTTTTTTATCAAGCGTATTTTCTATGGCAAACGATAACAGCCGCAAATTCAAACAGAATGAAATAATTTTTTGCATACGTCCCTGAATTGTAGAGGTCTCAATGACTTTCGATTTTGGTGAAGATCGGTTAAGGGGAAGGGGTAGTTTACCTGCAACCTTTTACGTTTTAACAAGAGTAAAGTACTTGAAAATTTATTTAAACTTTTTGAAACAATGGTAATTGTTAAAAATAAAATAATTTTGTTGCCAGGCAATAAAATTATAATTTTTTCATTTTAATGTAATATAATATTTTTCATTTAATACAGCAATAAAAAGGCAGGTAAGACACAGCCTGGTTGTTTGGCTGAAAATGATTTTAAATATAAATCTTAGAATATGGAAGTCATGTATGGTTCTCCATACCGATATTTTACTTCCATATTCCTTAAGGAATGGAAGTATGGTGATGGCAAAAAAAATCTTGTTCGAGATTATTGCAGATTCTGATTCTACTACACTCAAAACATGAAAAAAAGTCGTTTTCCGAAAAGTGTCTGTGTGTGTGTCTGTCTGTGTGTCTATGTGTGTGTCTGTCTGTCTGTAGATTTTTTTTCTATGGCAAACGATAACTGCCGCAAATTCAAACAGAATCAAATAATGTTTTGCATACAGACCTGATTTGTAGAGGACTCGCGACCTATTGTTTTTGGTGAAGATCGGTTGAGGGAAAGGGGTAGTTTACCTGTAACGTTTTATGTTTTAACAAGGGTATTTCCTATGGCAAACGATAACAGCCGCAAATTCAAACAGAATCAAATAATTTTCTGCATACAGCCCTGATTTGTAGAGTACTCAAGACCTAATGTTTTTGGTGAAGTTCGGTTGAGGGGAAGGGGTAGTTTACCTGCAACGTTTTTTATCAAGCGTATTTTCTATGGCAAACGATAACTGCCGCAAATTCAAACAGAATCAAATAATTTTTTGCATACGTCAGTGAATGGTAGAGGACTCAAGGCCTTTAGATTTTGGTGAAGATCAGTTAAGGGGAAGGAGTAGTTTACCTGCAACCTTTTACGTTTTAACAAGAGTAAAGTACTTGAAAATTCATTTAAACTTTTTCAAACAATGGTAATTGTTGAAAATAAAATAATTTTGTTGCCAGGCAATCTGAAAATTTCAGATTTTGTACCACAAAATCTGAAAAGATTATACGATAGTTTATGAAATGGTTAATAATACGTCAGTGGAAGGTGTAATGAGAAATTAGCAGAAATGGAAACCTGGGGAATGTTAACTGTTCTGTAGATACAATTTTGTCAGAATGTTTGGAAATGATCATCAACATTGAAGAAAAAGTAAGCATATTAAGAAACATATGTAAGTACTTATTATAAAAAAATAATGTTTGTTTTTACTTCCATATTCCTTAAGGAATGGAAGTATGGTGATGGCAAAAAAAATCGTGTTCGAGATTATTGCAGATTCTGATTGTACTACACTCAAAACATGAAAAAAATTCGTTTTCCGAAAAGTGTCTGTGTGTGTGTCTGTCTGTCTGTCTGTCTGTGTGTCTGTCTGTCTGTCTGTGTGTCTGTCTGTCTGTCTGTCTGTAGATTTTTTTTCTATGGCAAACGATAACTGCCGCAAATTCAAACAGAATCAAATAATTTTTTGCATGCAGCCCTGATTTGCAGAGTACTCGCGACCTATTGTTTTTGGTGAAGATCGGTTGAGGGAAAGGGGTAGTTTACCTGCAACGGTTTTTTTTTAGCAAGGGTAATTTTGTTTGTTTGGCAAACGATAACAGCCGCAAATTCAAACAGAATCAAATAATATTTCGCATACAGCCCTGAATTGTAGAGTTCTCAAAATCTGTTGATTTTGGTGAAGATCGGTTAAGGGAAAGGGGTAGTTTACCTGTAACGTTTTATGTTTTAACAAGGGTATTTCCTATGGCAAACGATAACAGCCGCAAATTCAAACAGAATCAAAAGATTATTTGCATACAGCCCTAAATTGTAGAGTTCTCAAGACCTATTGTTTTTGGTGAAGATCGGTTGAGGGAAAGGGGTAGTTTACCTGCAACGTTTTTTTAACAAGGGTATTTTCTATGGCAAACGATAACAGCCGCAAATTCAAACACAATCAAATAATGTTTTGTATACAGCTCTGATTTGTAGAGTACTCAAGACCTATTGTTTTTGGTGAAGATCGGTTAAGGGGAAGGGGTAGTTTACCTGCAACGTTTTTTTATCAAGCGTATTTTCTATGGCAAACGATAACAGCCGCAAATTCAAACAGAATCAAATAATTTTTTGCATACGTCCCTGAATTGTAGAGGTCTCAATGACTTTCGATTTTGGTGAAGATCGGTTAAGGGGAAGGGGTAGTTTACCTGCAACCTTTTACTTTTTAACAAGAGTAAAGTACTTGAAAATTTATTTAAACTTTTTGAAACAATGGTAATTGTTAAAAATAAAATAATTTTGTTGCCAGGCAATAAAATTATAATTTTTTCATTTTAATGTAATATAATATTTTTCATTTAATACAGCAATAAAAAGGCAGGTAAGACACAGCCTGGCTGTTTGGATGAAAATGATTTTAAATATAAATCTTAGAATATGGAAGTCATGTATGGTTCTCCATACCGATATTTTGATAAAGTCATTTTGATTATAAAATATAAATATTTACAACAAGAAAAGAATTTTCAGTTTTCAAAATTTAAATATATTTTTATAAAACAATGGGTTCTTCATTGAGGTGGGGACCATGTCACTCACTCCATCTCAAGCCTCCTCTCCCATTTTGCAGAAAAAGAGGACCCTGTCAAGGCTGATACTTTGACGACAGTGACAGGGCTTTCCACCAAATTCAGCAGAGTGACAGGTAGGCCCAACTCTGATTGGCTCCTCAGATTTCCCCAGCGTTAGTAGGTTCTATGAAAATATTTTATTTCAAAAATGATTTTAAATATAAATCTTAGATATGTTTTATAAATCTCATGTTTTATGTTTTAACATGGGTAATTTTTTATATGACGAATCATAACTGCCGTAAATTCAAACAGAATCAAATAATTTTTTACATATGTGCCTGAGCTATAGAGAACTCAATGTCTGTTGATTTTGGTGAAGATCGGTTACGGGGAAAGGGCAGTTTACCTGAAACATTTTTTGTTGTAACATGAGTAAAGTACTTAATTTTGATAAAGTATCCTGATAAGATCTTAATAATCCACTGTAGAAACGTAGATGAAATATCTATAAATGAAGAGGCTAGTTGAACGGGCTGGGGGTAATTTTCTATAAATCAAAATTATAGTTGAAGGGGGAGGGGATAATATTTTTTATATGTGTACTACGTTATTGGCAAGAAAAAGTATTTTTTTTGCTAAAATTCCTTCCCTGGCTGTTTGGCTGAAAATGATTTTGAATATAAATCTTAGAATATGAAAGTCATGTATGGTTCTCCATACCGATATTTTTCTATGGTAAACGATAACAGCCGCAATTTCAAACAGAATCAAATGATGTTTTGCATACAACCCTGTATTTTAGAGTTCTCAATACCTATTGGTGTTGGTGAAGATCGGTTAAGGGAAAGGTGTAGTTTACCAGCTACATTTTATGTTTTAACAAGGGTAATTTTTTATATGACGAACGATAACTGACGTAAATTCAAACAGAATCAACTAGGTTTTTGCATACCTTTTTGAACTAAAGAGAACTCAAGGTCTGTTGATTTTGTTGAAGATCGGTTAAGGGAAGGGGTAGTTAATCAGCAACGTTTTATGTTTTAAAAAGGGTAATTTTTTTATGACGAACGATCACTGCCGAAAATTCAAAGAGAATCAAATAATTTTGTGCACACTTTCCTGAGTTGCAGAGAGCGCAAGGTCTGTTGATTTTGGTGAATATCAGGTAAGAGAAAGGGGTAGTTTACCTGCAACATTTTATGTTGTAACGAGAGAAATGTTTCCATGACGAACGATAATTGCCGCACATTCAAACAGAATCAAATATTTTTTGCATGCATCCATGAATTGTAGAGAACGGAAGGTCTATTGATTTTGGAGAAGATCGGTTAATAGAAAGGGGTAGTTTACCTGAAACATTTTATGATTTAACAAGAGTAAAGTACTTAATTTTTACTTCCATATTCCTTAAGGAATGGAAGTATGGTGATGGCAAAAAAAATCGTGTTCGAGATTATTGCAGATTCTGATTCTACTACGCTCAAAACATGAAAAAAAGTCGTTTTCCGAAAAGTGTCTGTGTGTGTGTCTGTAGATTTTTTTTCTATGGCAAACGATAACAGCCGCAAATTCAAACAGAATCATATAATTTTTTGCATACAGCCCTGATTTTTAGAGTACTCATGACATATTGTTTTTGGTGAAGATCGGTTGAGGGAAAGGGGTAGTTTACCTGCAACGGTTTTTTTTTATCAAGGGAAATTTTTTTTTTGGCAAACGATAACAGCCGCAAATTCAAACAGAATCAAATAATGTTTCGTATACAGCCCTGAATTGTAGAGTTCTCAAGATCTATTGTTTTTGGTGAAGATCGGTTAAGGGAAAGGGGTAGTTTACCTGTAACGTTTTATGTTTTAACAAGGGTATTTCCTATGGCAAACGATAACAGCCGCAAATTCAAACAGAATCAAAAGATTATTTACACACAGCCCTAAATTGTAGAGTTCTCAAGACCTATTGTTTTTGGTGAAGATCGGTTGAGGGAAAGGGGTAGTTTACCTGCAACGTTTTTTTAACAAGGGTATTTTATATGGCAAACGATAACAGCCGCAAATTCAAACAGAATCAAATAATGTTTTGCATACAGCCCTGATTTGTAGAGTACTCAAGACCTATTGTTTTTGGTGAAGATTAAGGGGAAGGGGAAGTTTACCTGCAACGTTTTTTTATCAAGCGTATTTTCTATGGCAAACGATAACAGCCGCAAATTCAAACAGAATCAAATAATTTTTGCATACGTCCCTGAATTGTAGAGGACTCAAGGAATTTTGATTTTGGTAAAGATCGGTTAAGGGGAAGGGGTAGTTTACTTGCAACCTTTTACGTTTTAACAAGAGTAAAGTACTTGAAAATTTATTTAAACTTTTTGAAACAATGGTAATTGTTAAAAATAAAATAATTTTGTTGCCAGGCAATAAAATTATAGTTTTTTCATTTATGTATTTTTTGTCAGTTATGTACTGTTTACGTTTCCATTTTATTATTATTATGACTACCGCAATGAAAAGGCAGGGAACACACACACACACACACACACACACACACACACACACACACACACACACACACACACACACACACACACAATTCGCGTTATTTCTGGCCTCATTCATGTTTATTTTCTTACATTTGCACGGTTTTTAAATGGAAAGTGCCGAACCCATACCAACATAACGCATGCAAGCCGAAAAAGTGTCCAGCGTGGATAGCGATTTGCTTCCTGTGTATCGCTGGGCAGTGTAACTGCACGTGTTTACAGAGGAACGATTCATGGACAGACTTTTCGTCTTTAGGGAATGAACCCTCTGCAAGATGCTGAGGGTCCATGAGAGTAGTGGTATAATGGGGGTTCAAAGCCACAAAGGAATGCCGCCTTCTTAAAAAACAATAAAAAACACTAAAAAACATGATCTAAGAGATGACGCCGCCACCGCTGGACCCGCAGCATCCCAATGGACCACAGCACCGCGAATTTCCGCGAATAAATTTTTTTATTTTTTTTATTTGGTTTTTTATTTTTTTAATTAAATTGATTTGGTGGGATAGGTTCAATGGACCACCAGCATCCGTGAATATAATTTTTTATTTTTTTAAGAAAGCTTACTTGCATATCAGTGGGTGGTGTTGGGTGGGAGTTTTTTTTATTTCATATCAGTGGGTGGGGGTGGTTCCAACTCGATGCATTATAGTGTATATTAAAATATATGATCAGGTGTACCAACCTTTGCATGAGTTCAAATTTGTCGGTGTGTTATAATGTATATTAAATCTATATGATCAGGTTTACCAACCTCTGTATTATTATTATAGTGTATAGATATTTTATATGAGCAGGGTTGTCAACATTTTCTGTGGCGGGGGGAGGGAAATTCAAATATGTGTTATATAGTGTATATATTAAAATATATGATCAGGGTTACCAATCTTACATTATTGTGTGTGTATAGAGCAGATCTGCCAACATTTTTTTCTCTTCTGTAGTGGGAAATTCAAACTATATGATCATAATTGTTACTCTCTCTCTCTCTCACTCACACGTTGTGTATGTCTCTCTCTCTCTGTGGTCAGTACCGCACGCATGTATATGAAATTAGAAAGTTTATATTTATTCGACAAATATTAACGCTCTCTCTCTCTCTCTCTCTCTCTCTCTCTCTCACTCTCACTCAGGTCAACTGTGTCAACAAATAGTAACGTCTCTCTCTCTCTCTCTCTCTCTCTCTCTCTCTCTCTCTCTCTCTCTCTCTCTCTCTCTCTCTCTCTCTCTCTCTCTCTCTCTCTCTCTCACTCTCACACGTTTCAACTATGCAAGGTTTCATACCCTTTCTCCTGTCTCTCTTACCGTGTCCATGGAGTAGTCGATGTGATGAATAAATAATTTTAGCTCTCTCTCTCGTCGTCAAAACGCCGTCTTCATTTTTCATGTATTAAATAATTAATTAATAGTTTTATAATGCAGTCAGTGTGATTGATCCTTGTTAGAAATATATATATATAAGGTTTCATACCCTTTCTCCTGTCTCTCTCCCGTACATTGAGTAGTCAGTGTGATGAGTAAATAATTTTAGCTCTCTCTCGTTGTCAAAACGCCGTCTTCATTTTTCATGTATCAAATAATTAATTAATAGTTTTATAATGCAGTCAGTGTGATTGATCCTTGTTAGAAATATATATATATTTGGCAAATATTAACTATGTATGTGTGTGTTGTTGTCAATGAACTACTTACCTGTGTGCTGTTACAGATGACAAATCCATACGTTAACGGCGTAGCAATCTTCAATACGCTCTTCTTCATGTGGTACAATACTTCTGTTTAATGGGTACAGTTTACACACGCACATAGGTTCAGTGGTGTATAGCGAAATAAATTAAAAGTATACACACACATGAAAACGGTGGTTGAAATTCATACAAATCTTCTGATGTAACAGTTCACAAAAATAAATTAATTGTACACATGTTCAGAGGTGTAGAGTGAAATAAAATAAAGTCATAATTTGTTTAAATGATTAAATATATTTTAAAATTCATAATATAAAATTCACAATTAAATAAATACATTATAAAATATAAAATTCACAATTCATAATTAAATAAATACATTATAAAATTGATATTTTTTCGAAAGTTTATATATAATTGTGTCGTACTTGTAGGAGAAGCAACCTGCAACATAACAATACAACAACATTAAAATCATGTTAAATATCACACACACACACACACACACACACACACACACACACACACACACACACACACACACACACACACACACACACACACACACACACACACACACACACACACACACACACACACACACACACACACACACACACACAGATATAGTTGGCAGAATCAACGCTTTACGCGAGTAACTTCTTAAATTATGTGTCATTCTCTCTCTCTCTCATAAGTTAATGTCCATTCATCAAAACTTTGTAAATTAGAATCTGCACTACAGTCAAACACACGCACACACAGTGATAAAAAAATTGTTTGTTAAAAGTAGTTTGTCACCTTAACGAGATACAATTTCCACTTGCACTGTTTGGTTCCTCATACCTCGAAACACGAGATGTAGGTCACTGGGGTTTATATGACGGAGCTCTTCATCTGTAAAGACGCAAGGATAAAAACATTATATTGAAATTTTCTAGCCTTTAACTTAGCAAAATCTTTCAAAATAGAATCTGTATCTATTGACTTCGAAGCGCCCGGTATTTTGCTGTTATGAGTGATTGTAATTTATTGGTCAAAATGCACTGAGGTTAATAATATTCAATCAGAAGCTTTTCACTTATGTCATAAACATCATCATTAAAATTTTGTTATTGTAAGTTTGCAAACAATTTTTTGTTTTAATTTTACACTTGGGCGCCCCTCTCAGCTTGGTGCCCCAAGCAGCCGCTTGTGTCACTTGGACCTCGGACCGGCCCTGGAAATATAAATCAATTGTTCAAATCAGGCTAATAATATCAACTAATAAATTAATAAATAACAATTAATAAAATCAATTGATTTACAAATTTTGAATTTATTAATTTATTTCTGATAATGATAGTTGGATTACTATCAAAACATTTGTAATATACGTAAGCAATATTGATCATAAAATTATAAAATTATTTTAAAACCAAATTATAAAAATAACCTATAACATAGGGTTGCCAGACATTATAACGTTAACCCAGGACAAAAATGTTCAAAATCCAGGACAATCCAGGACATTACCAGTTCTGAATAAAATGTAAATGCAGGAAAATAAAAATACTAAACTGGTATAATTTTTTTACTTATTTATTTTCATTAGAGCTAACTTAACATTGTAATTTAAAAAAATAGCATTTAAGCAGCTAAAACTAAAATTATGTAATGTATTTGTCAGCTTGGCCAATTTTCAGTAGAATATCTGTATTGATTGTTTGTGATTGAATGAAGTCATGAAATTGGCTACAATTTAAATGTTGAAAATTAAATTTTGTCAAAATTATACCTTTTATGTACTTGGTAATAAATTATTACGTTCCTTTGTCCATTGAGCTTGAATTAAAGAAAAAATTCGCTCAGCATTTGCGTTAAGACAAGGGATGGCAAAAATATATTGTGCAAGTTTTAAAAGTTCACCATACTATTCATCAGAAACACATGCATTGAAATATTTTACCCACTTCATATGTAACAAATTCTTGGTGTCATTAGCGGGCAGATTTTCCATATATTTTTTCAAATTTACCCACTGATCAAAAAATTTTGAATTGTCTATAATTACCCCTTTATTCCTGATATATTGTAGGGAAACTTCTACGTCTGACCAACTGCTGTTAGTTCGGAACCCCATCCATTTGAATATCTCAAATTCTTGCAGAGGCACAAGCCATACTTTCAGATATTCTTCTGCATCTTTGTAAAGTTTGCTCACATTAGACTGGAAGATATCTACTTCTTTTTGGAAACCATTTTCGGTAGCTTTCTTCAAAATTTGTGTTATTTTCAGTGGTATGAAATGATTGTTGACCCTGTCTTGTAAAGAATCAGATACATTTTTTATAATGGATATTGTTTCTATAATAGAATTATCATTCCTTTCTATTTGCTGAATACTCATATGAAAAAGGGATAGTAGAGAATGGATAAGAAGTAAATAAGCTTTACTAAATTCATTTTCAAAAAACTTATTAATATTTTTGGAGCATTACCAATAGATTTTTGGAGCATTACCAATAGACAGGAAATAAGACTTTATGGCTCAAACATAAGTATTAACCGGTCAATTGCTGGAAACAAGGACAACCACCTTGTTTTCAAGTGATATAATAGTTGTTTATATTCGGTATCAATAAAATCACAAAAATCTTTGAGTTATTCTGTTCGAACAGAGTAAATAGAAAAATAGTTATAAATTTTGAAAATTAATACATCTACATCTATAGGTAATGAAGAATCACAAGCATGATGAACAGCATTGTTGAGAACATGGGCTGAACAGCCAATTCCTATCAAGTTTTCATTCATTTTTTTTTGAAGTTTTGAATAAACATTATTTGTTCCCTGTCTTTTACAGCCACCAAAATTTGTGTTGCAATTGTCGCCGCAAAATGCAATACACTTACATAAAAGTCCATTTCTATTCAAAGCGTCAACAACAAGATCAGAAATAGTTGTAGAATCTTCTTTAGATTCGAAAATTAAGTCCAAAATTTTACATTTAGTGCCTCCATTTTTAAAATCAAAATATTGTATGACTATTGGAAACATTTTGGTTGTCAAATGAGTACTAGCGTCTGTGAAAACAGAAATATATGAAATACTTTCTAGCTCACATAAAATTTGCTTCACAGAAAATGGTCCAAGTACATTATTTATTATTGCTGTAGCTTTTGTTCGCGCACACGTAATTTTTTTACAAATATCAGAATCTGAATATATTTTCTTATTCACTGTAACTGTGCAGTTTAACAAATTGTATGACTGGTGATGACATACTGTATGGAACGAAAGTGTTGCTTCAGCAGCTGCTACTGATTTTATTATATCTGGTTTGGTAACAAATGACTTTAAGCAATTTGATGCACCAGCTACACTCCTGAGATTAGTTTGATGTCTTTTACTACCAATATGGTCATCAATGTCGCTTTTGCCTTTATTTGCAACTAAAATAGTGCAATTACAAATTACACAAGTTGCCTCCCATTCTCTTGGTCCTTCTTTAAAAGACGAATATTTCCGTTTTAGTTCATCATTGAATATGCACTTCCTCTTTGGCATTTTATGAGTAATCTGACTCACACAGTCTTAACTATAAATTATAAAATCAATAATTAATTAATGTAATCACACGAAGACACGTAAAATAACACGTAGATCTGCAGTATAACTTCAAAATCTTAAGAAGTTCTTAGGTTTTAGGTTAGGACGAACACTTCACACCAATTAGTTACCTTTTTAACAAATAAAAACAACAGAACAGCTAATTCTGTATACTTCACGGTCACCAAAAACTCACAATGTAAGGTAGTCAGGTAGTGTGCAATGAAATGTCAAATGCTACGCATCTATCGCTACTGACATACAAAACTTAATAAACCATGTTGAATGCGTGAATGCTTGTGTGCCATGTGCACCAGACAAAATTTACGCGGTAAATTTAAATTTTAGAAAATACCGGATACATTCAAAATCCCCCCTGGACATTCCCGAACATCTCGTTTTCCCGGACGTCTGGCAACCCTACTATAACAGTAATAAAACAGATTTTGATAGAATCAAATCTAAAACAGATAAATTAATTCATTATTTAAATGAAGTATATAAAATTGAATGCCCTGACTGTATCAAATTTTATGTTGGCCAAACTAATACACGTTTAAAAGAAAGGTATACACAAACCAGATATAAAATCAAATTTAGCTATACGCTCAATAAAAAACACACATTTCCAAATTTAAATAATATCACTTATAACATAACAAAAATACACCTTAAAGGAAAAACAAATGTACCATCAAAATTCACGGTGAAATATGCATAAACGCAATCCTTTTAAGTAATCAAAACAAAAAGAGAAATATTATAATAAATAAATAATTGGGAAATAGAGAATGAAAACTCATGGAGTAAATGATTTAATGACAGTGACAAACAATGACTGACGATGACCAAAATACCCAGAAGTGAAGATCAAATGACAAAAAAAATGTACATAGTAATTTATAAATAGAAATATATAAATGTGTAAAACTAGTATGTAAGAAATAAGACATTGTGAATAAACCTATTTAACTATGAGGAGGTCTGCGCACCTCAGACAGTTATTTTGTATCTTTGAACTACAGAATGTGAATGATATAAAATTTTACAAATATAATAAGATCAAACTATAATTATAAAAGTTGTGTTGTGTGACAGTGATAGAAAGTGAGAATAACAGTGAAATATGGTAAAAAGGAAAAATCGTGTATAATGAAAGTGATTAAACATAATGATAATGAGCATTGAAGGGAATATATAATCTATATGAACCAGTTATATAGATGACAATGAAATCAAACAATGTAAATGATTAAAAAATAGAAAATCTTACGTTAAAAAACTTATAATAATATATTGACGAAAAAAAATAAATGTCAACAGAATCATGTTAATCATGTTAACAGAAACTGTGAAACCGAACCTGTGACCCATAACATATCATAGCCAAAGCCTTAACAGAAGGAATTAGTGTTTTGGTAAAAAAAGGATTGTTGTTGGAAAAAATCTAAAAACAAGGCACAACATATTAATATTACTGCTGAACCTTTATACAAATTAATGGCAGATAAAAGACAAGATGATCAAGAAAACCTATTGAAACAACTAGACGAATAATGTTTTAATCAAAAGTACAAAAACTTGAAGTCCAGGAGTGAAGAATTAAGCAATAAATGCATAAGAGAACTACCAGATTGGTGAGATTGCTCCAAGGCTAAGCCAGATATTTGAACCTACATTACTACATTAATGATCGAGTTACAACTAAATAATATGACAAAAACAATATAAACGCTATAATAGTGAATTTTTATTTGTACACTTGTACACCATAGTTATTAGTAGTAATAGTTTTTTGTTGTTCTTGTATGATCCAAAGAACCCACCACTATTCAACAGACATTGTAACGTAACAAAATTGTAGTTACATATAAATAATACCCAATACGTTGAATAAGAATCTACCACGTACATGTCTAAGCCAAAATGAGAAAAAACATTAAAGTATTAAAGCCAAGCGTGTATCCATATACAAATAATGTCGAAGCAAGTCAACGCAGGAGAAGGAAGAATTATAATGAAAGCATCATCAATGTGATAAGAAGAAGAGAGTATAAAAACCAAACAAATACGTTAGCAACAAAGACCCAATAGATCATACAAGTGAGGGAACAAATAACATAAATGTGACAAATAGATCATACAAGTGAGGGAACAAATAATATAAATGTGACAAATAGATCATACAAGTGAGGGAACATATCAAATAAATGAAACAATTTATAATACAAGCGAGACAACATATCATATATGTGACATATGATACAAGTGAGGGAAAATACCCTATAAGTGAAGAAACATATATATAAGAAGAAGAAGAAGAAACCCGAATACAAGAAGAGGAGATGTGTATATGATGAAGAAGAAGAAAAATGTATAATAAACCATGAAGAAGATTTAACAAGGACAAGACAATAACATTCCCAGTGTGAGGGATGCACTGCGACAAGGAAGATAATAAGGCATGTGTATAGAATGCCAGACTAGTGAATTATAATACCCTCCAACAAGGAAGAACATGATGAAGAAAAGATGACCAAGAACCAAGTGTCGACAAACTAATAAGTAGCCACAAACAATAATAGTGAATGTCTTATATAAGTGCATCGATTAATATTAAAATAATGCAACCCCAAGTAAACACCACAGACAATAAAAGTGCAATGTTTATGGAAGAGGAAGATAAGAAGTGTTAACAAGGAGAAATAGTGAATCCCAAATAAACAACACAAACATTTAGTGTATGATTTATGAAACAAGATTATGACAAAATACAAACATAGAAAGACCACAAATATACTGAGTTTAAAGTGAGAAATAATTGCTCAATAATAACTGAAACTGAATATAAAATCTTTAATAAGATATATGTTTAAAGATAAAAAGAAGAGAGTAAAAAAACCAGTATATATAATGTAATAATTAATGTATTGAAAATAAGACAACCTGCTATAGAAAGACAAGGCAATTTGCCCAAACCAAAATATAAACACATAATATGTACAACAATAACAAGTACGAATTAAGTAATAATGTGTAAACAAATAATATAAAATGTGTATAAAATAGTGAGAATAATGTAATAAATAATAGTAATAACATATCATAGCAAAATTATAATAATTAAGCAAAATGATGAACAAATTAGGATGTGTATTGTTGTCAAATCAGTAAGAGACACATAACCTCAACTGAACAGAATCTGCAACACAGAACCACATGTAATAATTAGAAAAATGCAGTCAAAAGTTATTGTTCAAATCAACAACCAAAATAGGATAAATGAGTAACATAATGAACCCAATATGAGTAGAGAAACACAATTATACAATCTATATTATTTAAACAAACAATAGCCAGATTAACAAGACACAAGATGACCATCAAAGTTACACAAAAAACTCACTTAAACTTGATAAAGGAGAGGAAAATAGTTTAACAGTAGCAACTAGAATATTCAATACCTCTATGAGAATCTCTAACAAACACTAAATACATAAATATATATATAAACAATAATAAACAAACATACATGACCCATGAGACTAGATGTAAAGAGCAATCGTGCTGAATGTTATGAATATTGGACACGACAAAAAAGTGTTATACACTATAGACAAACAATGTACAAGGTCTAGATACACATTAATGGATTAAAATACATCCATTAAGTACAAATAATGATAAATTATGTATATCAAAGTAACAGAATTATGACATGGTGTATTAAAGCCATCTAATATAAATAAATGAAGCACAATAAATGGAAACAAAGCTTCACTAAGGGTGTAAAAATAGTTAAGGTACAACCTAAACACCTAAGAAATGTATTAATATGAAAAATGTATTAGAAATAATGAATACAAATGCAAGGACATGTAGGGATTATACGCCTGAAAAGCATTTGACAAAAAGTGTAAATATTTTAGTAATTAGAAATAATTATTAAGAGAAATGGACTCTAAACAATTAAAATAAGCATTAGAATTAGAATATATAATAATAAAGTGGAAAGGACTTAAATGTGATTAAGAACCACAAAAAGTGAATTATCGAAGAGTGATGTAGGTTAATTATGGATGGATTTATAGCTTGTGTAGACTCTAATTAATGAGCCAAGCATCCGCAAGATGATAATACCATTCACGTCTTAATTCGAATTATAATAAGAAAGATATAAACAATTGAAAGTTTTCCTTCAATTCCAAAAAGAATTGAACGCGTCATAGCATACTCTTGAACCCAAAGACCGATGCTAAGAAATAAAATTTTTTGACTTTATTAAGGCATATGGGGTCGAGATTATCAAATTCTCAACCAATAGGAAGAGCTGATTTCAAGAGACGCCGACAGGAACTCCGAAGGAAAGCATTACTAGCTTTTTGACCATCAGAGTGAACGGGACGAGAGTTCGTCGGGAGCAGATTTCAAAAAATGTGCGCGCCCTCCAGTATAAACGAGCAAAGCTAACCTCACTAAAGGTACATAACCCCTTACGAGTGAAGTGTAATAACAATCCATCCATCACCAGTGTATAATAAAGGCGATGATGAGTGGGAAATTAAGGGAGTACTTATTATTAACAATATTTTAATAAAAACTAATGTTTACCAACAAAGGTTTTCACGTTGGTACTACTTTAGTCAAGTACAGTCGTACCTGGCTAAACTAATTTGTGAATGTTAATTAACCAGTTTTTGAATAAAAGTTCTCGATCTTATTAATTTAAATAAGATATTATTAATTTTTAGAAGGAAATGACAAATGAATATAACATTATAATGAATATCGATGTAAACAATATCGAATATAGATGCTAACTTGATTACTATTAGTACGAAATCAGATCATTTATCAAATAATAACAGAGAACAATCATTACAGTTAATGAACAACACAATTACCAATAATAAATATTATGTATAGTTTTAAGATTTTAATGCCATCAATTGAATATTTTATTAACTCACTTTGAGTAAAAGGCAATCTAACCTATATGGTACGAGAGTTGAATAATCCTACTGAGTCATGTTTTAACTTTATAATCACTTGAATATACTGTTAGTAAGAATTTATGAATTAATTATAATATATTTGGACGGTAGCGCAATGATTTTATTTTCTAGGTTGGCTAATCTGATTTATATCGCGCATCAATTTTCGCGTGGTTGTACCTTGCACAGTGCTTAGCTAGCTATCTCGGCGTTCGGTTCGCCGAATCCTTCGCTGTCAATTAGTGTCGACATTAAATGTAGGCTTTAGGCCTTTGTATTCTCGATTATGGCCGACTAGGCCCTCTTCATGATTAGCTAAATTCATACTAATTCGCAACATGCAGTATTAGCCAGCCTCACTCAAATTTACAGCTGTAATGTAATTATTCAAAATATTAAAATTATTCGTATACAGTCCACTTCTTGTTATTTCTTAATGCAGAATTAATTCATTTTACACATCATCTCAATCACTATGGAAGACCAGCCAACAGAATAATAATTCAAGAGGAATACATTTAGCCCACTTGGGCCCAATTAATTAACACTTCCTGTCCACGCTTGTGGAACATTATTTCATTCAACAGTTTCGGTCCACTTGGACCGGGACTAATCATTTTTTGGTCACTCCGGACCTGGATTTCCATTCAATATTTTTTACATCTTTTTCTGGCCATCACGGGCGAATTAGCACGTCAGCTAATGCGACCGTGGCGTGATTTGCATCGCCATTTCGCTCGTCATCTTCAGACAACGTAGCAGCAAGTTCCTGCCGGCTGCAGTGCTTCAAAGTGGTCATCTCTGCCAGCTGTTCACCATCGTCACCAAGGAGCCGACGCTGTGGGACGTCGCCAACCAGGTACCACCAGCAACAGTAAAAAGGTGCGTAAAAAATGTCTGAAGAAGGCCTCAAGGTGCTGACCAGAAAGAGAGGCGGATTAAAGTCCGCGATAGTGCGGATACAATCCGCGGTAAATTCGTTTGATATTAATTTAAGCACAAAACATTTTCTGACTGTAAGATTAGAAAGTCTTAAGAGCTTAGCCTCGAAGTACGACGAGGTACAGTCTGAGATAGAGCTTATCAGTAAAGACACGAGCGCTGCTCAGGCAGACCGAGTCGAGGTTGAGGAAATGATATACTCAACTGAGGCAAACATTTTACAACTTCTTGACACTTTTAATACTCAGACTGTGCCTCCTGTACTATCGACGCCTATGCATTTAAAGCCGATAAGTTTGCCCTGCTTCTCAGGCAACATACTTGAGTGGCAACACTTCTATTCAATTTTCAATGATCTAGTGCATTCAAGATCCGACTTAACACCAGTACAGAAACTGCATTATTTGCATTCCTCGGTGAAGTGTGAACCATTAGACTTAACTAAATCATTACCCATTTGTCAAGAAAATTATGTAATAGCGTTGAACTTGCTGTCCGAGAGGTATAATAATCCATTTATATTAGCCAAATATTATGTACAAAACCTACTTCAGGTTAAGTCCACAATAAAGGACTCAGTCCAAAGCTTGGCGGAGTTTACGAATACAATAACGTCTTCCGTTAATTCACTGGCGGCAATGAAGCTGTCCGTAAATTCATTTGAGTTTATTACCATACAGTTGCTCTCCACCAAACTTGACCCTATTACTTTAAAACTTTGGAAGGAGTCAATAGACCCTGACAACTTGCCCAGTTTTCAAGACTTTACGCATTTTTTAAACTTGCGCCGACAGCTTTTAGAAAATACAATGCCAATTGAATCCGGACAGCAATTCAACAAACCTAGCGTAAAACCAAACAATAAATTTGAGAAATATAGCTTAAGAAATACTGCTGGCAGCAATACCTTTAAGAGTTATCACGCAGCGGCAAGGCATTATTTATGCGTGTGTTGTAAATCTGACCACCCGCTTTACATGTGTAACAATTTTCGTATATTAAGTGCCGCTGAGCGGGGGCAATTGGTTGCAAATCATAAATGCTGTATTAACTGCCTTAGAGCAGGTCATTTGATAACAAATTGTAAAAGTAAACAGGTCTGTAAAATTTGTTCAAAGGGTCACCACACCTTGCTGCACGCTAATTACGTGCCGAAATCACCAGCTGCCAGCAGCAATTATTGCTCATTTAAATTACAGTGTAAAAACAATGTTCTTTTATCCACAGCGGTTGTGTATGTCGTTGATCAGGCTGGCAACAGGCATGAAGCTCGGGCACTCCTAGACGCCGGTTCCCAGATCAATTTTTGTACGAAATCATTTGCGAAAAGGTTGCACCTTAAGCTAACCCGATCTAATATTCCAATTACAGGAATAAACAATACAGCGTGTTGCGCTACTGACATTGCTTCTATGCGTATTATTTCTCGCTATCAGAGACATAGTTTTGAGGCCAAATGTGCCGTCCTATCTAACTTAACTCATAATCTGCCTTCAATCTCGTTTGACATCAACCGGTTCCACATTCCAAACAAAATTTTTCTCGCCGACCCAGATTTTAATATATCTTCACAGATCGACATACTATTAGGGGCACAATTTTATCTGGATTTAATATTAGCCAATAAATACACACACGGACCCAACTTCCCTATCATTCAGGAAACAAAACTGGGTTACATTCTGGCCGGCAATCTGCCCAAACACTGCCACACCCAGGGTCCTGCGGTTTCGTTCCTGGCAAGGAACAATGACAGTCAAATTCTGCAATCTCTCGAGAGATTTTGGGAGGCAGAAACAATCCCTGGCGATACCCCTGACGGCGAGTCGGCTTGCGAAGAGCATTTTGTGCGCTCTACTCAGCGCAACCACGAGGGTAGATTTATAGTGTCGCTCCCATTCAAGTCTGATAATCCCCACTTGGGGGAATCTTACACAAGTGCCGAATCAAGATTTTTAAGCTTGGAGCGTCGATTCAGGCGCGATGCCAAGCTCGCTCGCGACTACGCGGACTTTATCAGGGAATATATGGATCTTGGGCACATGACACTCATCGAACATGGCGCTATCAATTCAGGAGCGTCAAATATTTACTACTTGCCTCACCATGCAGTGTTTAAACATTCTAGCTTGACCACAAAACTGCGCGTTGTTTTTGATGGTTCGTCCAAGACTACTAATGGTCTTTCGTTAAATGACATATTATTAGTAGGCCCCAATGTTCAGCAGGATCTCTTCTCTATTCTGTTGCGTTTTCGCATACATAAGTATGTCCTGATTGCCGACATGGAAAAAATGTATCATCAGATTCGCGTAGCTGAAGGAGATTGTCACTATCAACGCATTTTGTGGCGTGACTCTCCCCTCGAACCACTTAAGCATTTCGCGCTGCAAACAGTAACCTACGGCACGGCTAGCGCCTCTTTTTTGGTCACTCGGTGCCTTCTACAAATTGCTAGAGACAATCAAACTTCCTTTCCCCAAGCGGCTTTAGCCATAACTAACGATTTTTATGTCGACGATTTACTTACCGGTTCGGACACTATCCCCGATCTAACCAAGCTGAAATCCGACCTAGGTGCGTTACTTGCTCAATATGGTTTCACGTTGCACAAATGGGCATCAAATGAACCCACAGCGGTCGCAAATCATCACAACTTTTCACGACCCCTAAATAAACAGGACAATGTGCGTACCCTGGGCATTCTTTGGAACAACACTGCCGATTCATTTTTGTTTGATGTCAAACTATCTCCGGTTGACCATAGCATATCCAAGAGAAAGATTCTTTCAATTATCGCCGGAATATATGATCCGCTGGGTTTAATCGGACCAGTTGTCTTTTTGTATAAACACTTTATGCAGCGACTTTGGCTTTGTAAGCTTGGTTGGGATGAACCGATTTCCGGTCAGTCACTTTCGGATTGGCATTCCTTGTGTAACAAATTGAGTCTGATTGGTAAAATAGTAGTCCCGCGATCTATTCGTTGCAACCGTGAGGCGGTTACGGTTCAGTTGCATGGGTTTTCGGATGCCTCGGAGAAAGGGTTCGGCTGCTGTATATATATCCGAGTCATTTATCAGGATTCTACTGCTTCCTGTCGTCTCTTGTGTTCCAAATCTCGCGTGGCTCCCCTACGCCAAGTGTCATTACCTCGCATCGAGCTCTGCGCTTGTTTGTTATTATCGCGACTCGTATCTAAGGTTATTCCTGCTCTTTATTCGTTTATTGATAATGTACATTTGTATTCTGATTCTATGGTGGCTCTTTACTGGATTCATGCGCAGTCTACGCGTTGGAAGACATACGTCGCTAATCGGGTTGCTGAAATTCAGCGTCGCACGCAAGCTTATACCTGGCATCACATTGATTCGCGACGCAATCCTGCTGATATTATATCTAGGGGGTGTTTCCCTGACGTTTTGCGCGATTGCTCGCTTTGGTGGCACGGTCCTAGCTGTCTGTCTCAATCGTCAGAGTCTAATCCTGTCCCATCCTTCGTACCGGCCACTCCATCGTCTTCGGAAGTCACCGCGGAAGAGAAAACTGCACACAACCGGTCGCTAATGTCTACCCTGGCTGTTGACTTATCGTTGGACTTTTCCTCGTTGCACCGGCTGACACGTGTATACGGTTACTGTTTTCGTTTCATCAGAAATATTAGGCACTCATGTGCGGACAAACTTTCGGGCGGTCTGACCCCTGTAGAAATTCATCAGTCTCTCAATTTCTTCATAAAACAATCTCAGTCGATCCACTTCGCAGCCGAAATTAATTGTCTTCGGAACGGATCTTCCGTTTCCATTAGGAGCAAGTTGGCTTCTCTCGACCCGTTTCTTGACGACTCTGGAGTGATACGCGTGGGCGGACGTTTGCAGCATTCCCAGTTACCTTACGATTCGAGACATCCTATCGTATTACCCCCATCGGCGCATATTACACGCCTTATCATCGAACGTGAACACATTCGTTTACTTCACGCTGGTGCTCAGCTCGTGCATCATTCACTGCGTCAACGTTGGTGGATTGTTAATGCCCGGCTAGTCATCCGTTCCATTATTCGTAAGTGTCTCAAGTGTATCAGGTTTAGTGCCACACAGCAGGTCCAGAGACTTGGCATTTTGCCATCCCCTAGAGTCACTCCTTCAAGGCCGTTTCTATTTTGCGCGGTTGATTATGGTGGTCCCTTCATGATTCGTCATGGCGGGCAGAGGTCTAGAACCTTTACTAAGGCATACGTATCTCTGTTTGTTTGCTTAGCAACTAGGGCTATTCACCTGGAATTGGTGTCCGACCTTACTGCCAGCGCATTTGTAGCTGCTTTACGTCGTTTTATGGCACGTCGGGGTATACCTAGTCAGCTGTACTCCGACAACGGCACGAACTTCAGGAAGGCCCGCACCATCTTACATGACATTTACAACTTTTGGCACAATAAGAGTGCCATCACCTCGATTAAGTCATTCACATCCTCTCAGGGGATATCATGGTCTTTTATTCCGCCCTCCTCACCTCACTTCGGTGGCCTTTGGGAGAGCGGCATAAAGAGTTTGAAATTTCATCTGCGGCGCGTGGTAGGCAAATCTATATTAAACTTCGAAGAGTTCACGACCGTTTTGTCTCAGATAGAGGCATGTCTGAACTCTCGACCTTTATTTGCTATTTCTTCGGATGTTAACGACCCGGTGCCACTTACACCTGGCCATTTTTTGATTTGCGCGCCCCTAACTGCGATTCCTGACCCAGACCTTTCTCACGTTCCTGTTTCTCGTCTTGGTCGTTGGCAACTACTTCAGAGGTTTGTCCGGGACATTTGGAAGGCGTGGTCTCGCGATTATTTGCACCAGCTGCAACAGCGTCACAAGTGGAAGTTTGCCAAAGATAATGTTTCCATTGGTGACTTAGCTTTGCTTATTGAGGATAACTTGCCTCCGTTAGCCTGGAAATTTGGCGTGATCATCGCCACATTTCCCGGCCCAGATAACTTGGTTCGCGTCGTAGACATTCGCACGCCTACGGGTGTTTTGCGGAGACCAATACATAAATTATGTCTGTTGCCAGCGCGAGACGAGATTTGACATTATGATTATAGCACAATACTGTTTTATTCAGCCATTGGCTTATTATTTGTTACGACCATTTGGTCAACATAATTGTGATGAATTGTCACAATATTTTTGTCAATTTTGCGTCGTGGCACGCTTCTAATTATCACAGTTCTGTGGTATCTTGATATTTGTATTGTATGTTAATTTTTGTGGCATACTATGTCTCACATTTTCATTGATGTTATGGGGTGTATTGCATGTCTTTGGGTGGTCTTATTTATGAAATGTTATTACATAATATTCGCATGTTTTGCCGTTAAGTAACCATGCATTCATTTCTTTATATTGTTGCTGATAAATGTGTACTATTCTGTGAATGTCTTTAAATTGTTAAATTGTTTCTGTAATTTCAGTATTGTATTGTTCTTTGACATTGCAATTATTTATCTTGTAATTATTCAAATTATTGTTGTTGTATTCACATAAATTGTGTCTATGTAAAAACTATTGTAAGCGTCTGCCGTATGTAACTGCCTCGTCTAATTTATTCATATTGTATTTTATTCATTTTGTAAGTAAGCATGCACAATTCTTTATTTAAAATTATGACATACATGTCATAGCTGGGCTGCATTCAGCATCTGGTTTGCTCATACATTGCTACATATTGTAAATTCCTGAAACTTCAGGAATAGCATGTCTAGGTCAATACATGCCGCCCTGCTGAATATACAATAGAACATGCAACTACAACATGTTCAACAACAATTTTGTTCATGATGAACCTCCGTTCATGCATTAAACATTGTATAATTATGTATTTTTCTTTCATGTTTTATAATGTTACATACTGCACACACTTGTGTCAGAAATATTGTTAACCAGACTTATTCGTATATGAAACAGCTGTTAGCCAACCTTGGCCTACAATCGCCTGTCTACAGGCTTATCTTATGCATGCTTATCTCTAAACTAGCGGCCGACTGCCGTTATCTAATCTCAACTCAAGGTTCAACTTAGCCTTGAAGCTAACCATCGTTAGTAAGAACTGCACTCTTTTAAATTAAATTGTAAATGTATTCTAATTTATTAAAAAATGTATTAAAAAATCTTTTTGATTTTTGACGGGCAGCTTATGGACGGTATCGCAATGATTTTATTTTCTAGGTTGGCTAATCTGATTTATATCGCGCATCAATTTTCGCGTGGTTGTACCTTGCACAGTGCTTAGCTAGCTATCTCGGCGTTCGGTTCGCCGAATCCTTCGCTGTCAATTAGTGTCGACATTAAATGTAGGCTTTAGGCTTTTGTATTCTCGATTATGGCCGACTAGGCCCTCTTCATGATTAGCTAAATTCATACTAATTCGCAACATGCAGTATTAGCCAGCCTCACTCAAATTTACAGCTGTAATGTAATTATTCAAAATATTAAAATTATTCGTATACAGTCCACTTCTTGTTATTTCTTAATGCAGAATTAATTCTTTTTACACATCATCTCAATCACTATGGAAGACCAGCCAACAGAATAATAATTCAAGAGGAATACATTTAGCCCACTTGGGCCCAATTAATTAACACTTCCTGTCCACGCTTGTGGAACATTATTTCATTCAACAGTTTCGGTCCACTTGGACCGGGACTAATCAATATTTCATTATTAATACTAATCCAAGTAATATTATTCTGACACACAGTATTTGTAATCGTGTCTTACACCCCACTACCTAGCTGGTAATTTGACACCAGTTGTACCATAATACGATAATTTCCAATATCGTAATTAAACTTGTTTTCTTGAATTTTAATTACTCTCTATAATATATTATTATTATATTTCAGCATTTTTGTACCCTGTATCATGTTAACTAAAAGAACATACGAATTTTGGTAATTGTAAACCAAACTAACCAAACTAGGTTAACAGCTATACGATATACAATAATCAGTGTTACCAGCCCTGAGTTGTAAGACTCTCAATAACTATTTAAATTGTTTTTGATGATTATTAATTGTTTTAAAAGGATGCTAATTTCAAATTAACTTATTGTTAATAAAATAATAATTTTCTTACCTTTGAATCAGTTTTTTATTGCAAAGTAGGCAAAAGAAAAAATTATTTACAGAGCAATTATTTTCAAAGTGGCAGTACGACAAAAGAGCGGCCAATATTTGAATTTTAAAGCAGTATCAAATATACAGAATCAGCTTATTTACTGTACATACACAATTATACCTGTGACACATTATAAACTGTGTTGTGACATTTCAGTGTATTACAGGGCCTATTTTGGAAGACTGACAACAATCATCATTGGTAAGTGAAACGGTAAATCTACCAGTGCTTCAAGAGAATTTTAACACTCCTTTTTAAACAAACATTTCGAACTTTATTTTTGAACAAACTTAATAATAAATTAAACACAAAATAAACATTTCAACTACAAAATAAAGATCTCGTTATAGAGTGGCGGCCCATCGCGGGGCTTGAAGAATTTGAACGTACTTACACAAGAAACAGTCGCATCGATCAAAAGATCTTGTTGTAACATTCACAACACATAATTACCAAATCTCATTAGAATTATTATATGTTATGTTATATTTATGACGTGTACAATATTTGACATTACTTTTACGTTAACCCTGAGATTGAGATTTTTTCATGTTCTACAACAGAAATGAGATACCAATGTTAAATAGAAACATTGGATGTTGTTACAATTAAATGAATGTCAAAAATAAAAAAGTGTAAATAAAAATTAGTTGTGTCAGAGACAAAACAAGAGCAAGAGTTGGAGTATTTATTTTAACATAAGAAATTATAGAGAAAGGGTAAGATTACAATAAAAAATATAAAATCAAATAGTTAGGGAGATAACTTCAATGTAGACTGTAATTATTTTTACACACTTTATTAAAACACATTTCCGAAGGTCCAAAAATGACCTTATGGGAAAATTTACATAATTTAAACATAAAACAAGTAATAAATCAACACCAGAACAAATTCAAATTAATACAAAAATGATATTTTCAAAATTACTAATTTAATAAAATATTTATATTATAATGTAAAATTAATTATGTAACATATTTTATATACACATATAAAAACATTAAATTTAGTCAACACTTAAAACAGCTGTGTTGAACAATTGATTTAAAAATTTTGAATTTATTAATTTATATCTGGTGATGATAGTTGGATTACTGTCGAAACATTTGTAATTTACAAAATAAAAAATATATTCTTGTTAAAAGTTTTTTTTATTATTAATAATAATTAATTATGTAGATAATTAATTATCCTTAAATAACATTCATTATTTCATTAATGAAACCCATGACCCAATATTATGCCATGTCAGTTATCATTTTGGTGTCCACAGCGTCATGAGACCATGAGCAGCTGCGAATCTATCCTTATATAAACGCAGACCAGAATGTATGTATGTTTGTATGTATGAACGAGTATGTATGCAGCTGATTTTCAGGCATTCAATACTGACTTCCCTTTCCCACTGATCCTCACTTCCTCCTATTGCTTTCATTCGTTTTCCTAACATAGTTGTAGCATAATAGTGTCATCTTCTACACACTTTGATACATTGATTCTAAAAAGAAGTTTTTATTATAAGTTATTTTTATTTATAATAACTGAAATTTTTAAAGTTTCATATTGAAACTGAATTAATTATGTTAGAAAAAGTGAGAGTGTTTCAGTGCCTGGGAGTGATGAAAGACAAAAAAGGAATACAAGAACATGAAGTCAAAGACAGAGTGGCAAGTTATTAAAACATACTACTCCAAATATAAAAACTTTATACAGAAGCAGATAACACAGCCTGAAACTTTTAGAAACAAACAGGAAATACGAAGATAAATGTATTTATATCAGTTTTCAGATCTATACTACCTTTTGGATGCAAGTCATGGGTACGAGTGAATAACAGAAATGCAAAATACATACTACATAGATTAAATAGACAAAGAAAATGAGAGTACTAATAGTCAGAAGACAGAATGAGTGACAGAGACAGAATGAGAAATATAGAAGTCGGAAAGTATCTGGAAATACATTCTATGCTTGATTTAGAAGGTGCTGAATTGGTAAGGTGTCATTCACCTACATCTCATGGAAGAGACAAGGCCAGAAAAACGAATTTCAGAAAGAAGCTTTGAGAAAAGGGGAAGATACTAGAAAGAATGGGATGACATGGAGTGATGCTAGAGATGGCCAAAGACCAAAGAAGAGTGGAACAATTTCATGCAAAGTTAGAATATTAGGAATACCATATCACCATGGCCATTATTTGTGGCAGTTATCGTTCACCATAGAAAAAATTCTATACATAGACACACAGACACTTTTTGGAAAATAACTTTTCTTCATGTTTTGAGGGTAGCACAATCAGAATCTGCCCTTATCTCGAACATGATTTTTTTGCAATCATTATACTTCCATTTCCTTAAGAACATGGAAGTAAAAAACTACATCTATATGAATATTTTACAACATTTTTAAAGTACCTAGCATTAAAGTGAATAGGGCCCATTATTTGAGAGAAGCATAAAGAGGAAACTTCACATTTTAACGTTAGTCTGTACAGGTCCAATGCAGTTTGTACAGGAGCACCCTGGGATCCGTATGCCACCCCTTTAATTTAACATGAGGTTACCAGTTGTCCATACTTTCTACCCCTTAACCAAGCTCACAAGCACTGTCAGTCTGACTCAGCGTAATCATTGAACCATTCAGTAGCTACTGTTGCAAAATTTTGTTCAATGTGAGAATAATTATACCAGTCATTCTTTGCAGTGAAGTTTTTTCCTAAATAGTTTATACAAAAATTATTCTATGTGTGGCCAAGATGAATAGTGTTTGGTTCACAGAGTACTGGAAAAGAAAGCCGCAAAGGAACATACTATCCAATAACATTATGGTGTGCTGCACAAACTTGAAAGCTTGACAATAGTTTAAGTGGAGTGCAACTATTGAATGACAATAGCAATTTCTTGGTGGTTCAAAGTTTTTTTAGACGTCCTAAAACACTGAGATTATTCAAAAACACTTTGAAAAAAATCTTGGATATTAGAATGTGTTCCACAAAAAGTAAATTTTTTGAAACTTTATGGATCACTGATATGTTAATATTTAATAATGATACCAACTGTTACTGAGATTCAAAATAAGTTTTTAAAGTTGCCAGCAGTAGACCTACTACATGTTAATGTAATAAAATAGCATCTTAAATAATAATAGTATGTCATAATAACAATTTGACTTTACTTTCTTTCTGTAACGTATAATTTAAAATTTCCTTCTATTATTTTCATGATGAATAGTCTACTGTTATATAAATTATATGGAGCATCTTGACTTTTCTTGAAAAAGTGCAGAAAATTTCACTTGTACTTTAAACATATTTATTATTGACAATGCCTGTTTGTTTTTAGGAGTATTACAATTTGTATTAAGTATATGTGTATGTGTAATATAGCAACATGTTCAGTAGCATTGGTATAGACTGTACGTGCACCTAAATATAAACCACTGAGTGGGAGACTGTAGAGAGTTATTTTTGGCAGACACTTTAGTGCCACGTGTTTTTAACTTCAGTTCCTTGCTGTATCAAAACAACAGAATTACAATTTAAATCCAGTATGCTTCTTAGTAGTATTGAAACAGATTTGGGATATTTTAAGAAGCAGCATATTGAATTTTGCAAAAGCATTTCTGATAACGATATTAACACTTTTGGATCATTACTAAATAATTATGATAGATTCGAATTTGTATATAAAATCCCATCTGTTCATAGTTATGAAATAGTGAAAACAAATGGTAATAAAAACACTGAAGTGGGACTACAGTTAAAAGAAGATGGAAATAATGCTTTTCAGAGTGGTCACTATGAAGCAGCTTTGCATTTTTATAGTAGGAGTATTGTTAAACTTCCCCAGAAAAGTCAAAGTGAGTAAACTTGGTTACCTTTTATTGAAAGTAAAAGTTGTTTGTATAATTAAACAATCTGTTTGAGAAGAATACAGAAAACTGATTTCTTGTAAATAGTAATGGTACATGATATCTGTAGACTTTATGGCATTTGTGAAGTTCATGAAAGAAAATAATAAAATATTACACCTAAGAAAATATAAGGAGACAGAAAGTTACAGTGTGGAAAATGAATTACTTGCTTTCTGATTATTAAGTATATTGACAGCCACTCATTTCAATTTAAACTGATATTTAATTACATTAATGAGTACTGTAATATTAGTACTTTATAAAAAAGATACATCTAATTATTACATATTTAACTGTAGTATTTGACTTATAAAATACACAAATAAAGCTCAAAAATTGTGTGAGTGACAAAGAAGAGAGTAATATGTTTTCTGCTGTTACTAAAGAGTGTGTCAGTGTATAATTTAACTGAAAGCTAGGTGAGGTTAACAGAATAAGTATTTCATTAAAATTTTAATTGTCAAAACCACTCTGTTTAAACTAAACATACTAATGTGTTAAAATTTAATATGTAAATATAAATATATTAACTAAATATAATTCTTGGATTTAGTTGTCCATGATGTGCCCGTTACTTAACTAAATACAACTATTTCATTAACGACTCAGAACACAAAGTTTTTTATGAATAAAAATATAAAGTTTTACCTTACAACCTGAACCGGTTTTCACTTTTAAAAAGCTTCTTCAGAGGTTCAGAGGTTGTATTTAAATATAATTATTTCACTACCAACTCGGAACACAAAGTTTTTTATGGGTAAAAACGTAAAAGTTTTACCTTATAACCTGAACCGGTTTTTGCTTTTAAAAAGCTTCTTCAGAGGTTTAAAAGTGAAAACCGGTTCAGGTTATAAGGTAAAACTTTTACGTTTTTACCCATAAAAAACTTTGTGTTCCGAGTCGGTAGTGAAATAATTATATTTAGTTAAGTAACGGACACGTCATTGACAATGAAATCCAAGAAATATATTAAGTTAATAGGTAAATATTAATATATATTGCAATATAATAACGTTATAAAATGAGGGGAGTATGGTATAAAAACTACAGTTAGATTTTGTCTTGTAAAACAAGATATTAAAATGAATTGTGATTCTGTAATTAGATTCTTTTGGTTAATAACCGAATTGAAACACACAACAGAAACTTTTTTTACTGCAAACGAATCACAGTAATAAAGTTATAGTTAGATCCATCAATAAAGTTACATTGGTTTGGTTACAGAATATCAGTCTACATTTTTATAACTTGTTAGGTGTAGAACTTTCTTGAAGTTGTGAATTTATCTCAAAATTTACCCTTATCAATATCAATGCCTTTATAGTTGTAATTAAAACAGGGCATTTAAATAAAGGTACTTTATTATTTTTATTAACTTGAATGATCAACGTTTGCTAAGGAGATGTTTTGAAGTTAAACTAATTACACTAAGTTAAACTAAGGGCATATTTTCTAAACAACTGTAGCTCCTCTCTACCACAGTTGTTGCATCATTTTTAAAAGTTTTCCCTAAGTTTTATATACTGATTCATCATTGGTTTCATTTCAACTTTGTTATGTCTTAATCTTCATGAAAATTTACAAAGTTCATAGAAAAAAATCTAAAAAGAAGGAAAGTCCCACATTTCCAGATACCTTATAGCCCTAGCTCTACTACAACTTTTCTAGTTATTACACACTAAACTATTACCTCTAAAGATGCAGCTGCAAACCCCATGTTAATACTTTTTGAACTAAAACCTAGTGTGCCATAATCTTAATGATAACATTGGTAGAATTTAAATTTATAATTTAGATTTAGATTTACAATTTAGAACTTAAATTTAGATAGTTTAGCTCAATAGAAAAATTTGGTGCGAGTTGTAAATATTACTTTTAATCTGGGTGATTCTTTCTTAAAAACCTGGGTTCTTCCAAAGCAGCATTACTATTATACATAAATCAAATAACCATTATTAGTGCAACAAACTTGTGTAACATAGGACACATGATGTTTTGTACATAGTGTATCGATGGCATTAATGTAAACTGTTGAATGTATAATGTCCAATGTTCATGTTGGAAGAAAATCCAACTGTTGTCAGTTTTTTGTGCCATAAACCTTGAAATGTGTTCTTCCCCTCTATCTGCAATTTGGCCACACTATGCATCTAATGTTGGAAACCTGGTTCACTTCAGTTTGAGTGTCTTTTGGTGACACAAATATTTGTGCATACAAATATATACAAAAACACATAAAAACGACATGCTAAACAAACAGCCACAATTCAAATCACACATATTATTCGAACATATATAACACCCCACACACACAACATCGCTCTTTCAAAAGTCAATGCCATTGCCAAGAACAAGACGGACAGCGCTCCCAGTGGCAGCCTCTGATGAAGCTTATAATAAGCGAAAACTGGTTCAGGCTATAAGGTAAAACGTTTACATTTTTACCTATAAAAAACTTTGTGTTTCAAGTTGGTAGTGATATACTTATATTTAGTTAATCAATAGACACATCATGGACAACTAAATCCAAGAACAAATATTTGAGTGAATAATAAATTAATGAAAAAAAGAAGGAATAGAGAAAAAATGGGAAAGTGAATAGGTATGAGAACTGAAACTATGGGGTACTTTGTACTGACAGTTTTTATTCCTTTTTCTACTCCAGCTGTCAAAAACCATCTACCATCTTCTGGCACATGAATACAATATGATGGCCGCTACAAGACCAATTGTGTCATGGAAAGGAACTGCCTTACCTATGACAATTCACTTGTTTCCAACATTTACTCAACAATGGAGCCAATGTTGACTAGGAGTCAAATGCAAACATACAAGTGGCCAGTTTAAGGTAAATATTGGAGCTAATGAGGGAGCAGTGTTTGATTCAGCACTGGACGCACAGTGCCCCTAACCTTTAAAGATTTGAACAGCATATCTGTAAACAAAAACCATTTAAAATTTTATAGCCTGGCAACTGACAAAATGTCCTACATGGAACAAATTGAAATAGGTTACAGTACTCATATCTATAGCAGGATATAGCTATAGAATATAAGCTGAATAGAGCTTATTCAGTTATATACATTCCAGCTGCGATCTCCAAGCATTTCATGTTATTTGCATATGAGCACTGTAGGAACAGTAGTGAACCACTGCTTTGTTGCAGTTTCTATGAGCAACAGAGGCCAGACACACTACAAGTTTCTAGCAAGATTCTTTTCAAATTAGCCAGGCTATAATATTAAGTACAGTACACCACTGAACTAATATATAAGAACAGTAAAATATACAAGGCCGATAAACAGTCATTTAGTGAAAATCTCTATACATAATAGCAAACACTTATGGTTTGATACTCAATAATTGTGTGTTTTCAAATAGTGAGAATAATTTTGAAAAATGTGAGACAAGTTGTAACGTTTGCCCAGGTTGGAACCATGCATAAACACAATCTGTCCAAATTTCTTTTGATTTTTTTTAACAGTTCATATGCTACCTTACTAGAGTTGAAATATATAATCAACAAATGTCATAGGTTATTACACAACTCTCCAAGAACAGTGTCTTCAGCTTATCAAAGAGGACTGATAACTAATGTTGGAATATACTACGGAGTCCTGATATGTGACTGATGCAGAAAGGAATACTGGGGGGGGGGGGTTCTACAGAGGTAGAAACTTGAGATTCAATATTACAAGGACAAGTCAGACAGGAGAACTGTAAGTGACAGAAAAACTCCATTGGCCAACAAGTCTGATATACTGCCATTTTAAATTCTAAGATGTTCACTGGAAAACCAAACTAAGGATAATTGGAAAACCAGACTGTTATATAGCCAGATCTTTCATACATTACCAAAATATGATTATTTGCGAAGAGATATAAGAATAAACAAACACTTTTGAGAGCAACAGCCTGTAAAGAATATTAGGACCATTGAACATTAATGGATAATCATCCAATGTTGTAATCATGAATATACCTTGAGCATAAGGAGTCACCTCTGTCAGAACCTGTACATTACAATGGCTGAAATGGATGAGTCACTAGGTAAGGATGGAGGAAAAGATGAACCTAAAGAGAGCACTAAAAGTCAAATAGAAAATTTGCTAAGAATCAGGCCAAGGAAAACATGGAAGGAGGGAGCTATAGAGTTTGGAAAAGGTTTAGGAGTAAGGAGTTTATTAAGAATAGCACTTTACAAAGACAAGTCTAGGCAGAAATTGAAAGAAGTCCCCAACTTTGGGCTGCAGCACTATAGTATTAGTAGGAACTACAAATTATAAAGAGGCAATCATATCTCTTAAATGAAACATTGCGTGTTTAAAACTTGTTTAAAATTTAAAATTTTGTTCAAATTTCTTCCTTCTATGAATTTGAAATACATTGCTTGATTATTCCTAAACAGTATTTTCAAACGGTTTAAAAATAAAACTAATCTTGCAAAAAAAAGTTAGTACCAGTGATTTTCTCTTAATGGTGTTATGGAAAATGTCTTTTTAATATTTAGAGGTGGTGTCTTTTATACTTTTCCATGGGTCCATGTCTTAGCAGGTGATAAGAATTTCAGTCCATCTACTTAAATCATAAATTTTAAAACATGTGTGAAAAATGTAATGCATATGAGTGTCAGTATTAAATGGAGTTCTATACATATGTCATGGAGGGTTTAAAGAATTTCATTACACTCCTGTTATATGAATTACTTTGGTTTTTAAAATATTCAAAACCAGTAACAAAAACAAACACTATTTTATGTATGCTACTTTAAAAAGTCAAAATAGGACTGGCACTACAATTTTGTAATCGCCAAATTCTGCAACACAGTTTGAAAATGATCATAATAAGACTGTGCCAATTATTGATTAAAGTGAGCCATTAATTTTTATTAAAACTTGAATGCAAATAATAATGCTTGTGAAAAGACTGACAAGTTTGGAGTTACTGCACATATTATTACTTTACATACTAGAAATGGTAGACAAATTTAAAAAAATAGGAAAATACAGAATTGTTTTGACTTAAAAAAAAAACACAGACAAAATAAATACTGGTAGGAAAATTTGAGTTGTGTAATAGACAATTATACAATTTAAACTATAATAGGTAATTGTAGTAATAAATTTAACAGGACACTTAATTATTTAACAGTGTTTTTTGTAGTTACAAGTTTAAATTTCTATAAATAGTTGTAAATAGTAAGTTCATACGTGAACGAAGAGGATGAATCAACAAGATAATTATAAATAGTTATATAACGTTTATAATCAAACTGAGTTAGAGTGCAATGGAATTTTATATGTAATGTTTGTACGTCTTGCACAGGTGATAATGAGCAACTTGCAATTCTCTTTGCAAACAGATCAGCTGCTCTCTATCACTTGAAAGAGTATAAGCTGGCCTTGGAGGATATAGAAATTGCTTTAAATAAGTTCTACCCAAGAAATCTGTGCTATAAAATATATGATAGGTGAGTACTAATGTTATGAGTAGAAACTGATACACTAAAATTAAAACTGTATAAGCCTTTCAAACAGACATTTTGCAATATGTGAATTACTGGATAACTTTCATTTTTATTATTAGTCTATATGTTAAAAGGTAAACAAAAATAATCAATCAACATCAGAGTTTTATATGGCATATAATATGTGTGTTAATATAAAAGTATAACCATAAATGGCATTCGGCTATATTACAAGTCCAAATCAAAATTTTGGGCTTAACATAATATGACAAATACATGACATAGAATGTGCATGTTGGAGACTTGGCTGCGAGGTGCAAATCTTCGCTATATGCCGCTAGATGCATCCCCCATATGACCTGAGCAGCATATATGGAAGTCTTACTGTGCCTAATTACGGATACACAGTGTACTCTACAGCCAGGAGGTTGTGCTTGAAAAAGCTAGATCCTGTTCACAATGCTGAGGTGCCTTATGACACAGAGGCATTCCGCACTAGCCCAGCAGAAAGCTCACATTGTGAAGGGGGAATTACAGCATTACACCCTCATTAGCAATTTCTGTTGCTACAACTCCCACTCCTAGATTCTGCTAGTGATAACATCCTTGAACTATATGAGATGTGGCAAGCTCTTTGATTCTGTGAACACCAAGGTGAGAAAATTTGTTGTACAGATCCACTGAGTTTTCTAACTGCCTTGGACAATCTGGGCACAGTAGGTCCATTAATGCAACAGATAATGGCATTTTATCATGTATTAGACAATCTTGGTTCATCTTTTACGTTTCTTTGGTGTCTGGGTCATGCAGGTATTGAAGTGCTGAAGAAGGAAGACATGCTGCAGACAGCCCACAAGTCAATGAAATTGCCATATGATGCAAAAGAAGCCATCACAATCACCATTATTAATTAATGCATAGCAGCAGATGTGGAGCTGCCATGAAACAGAACATCTATAAATGGAAAAGGGACAATTGTAGTCGTCGTGAACAAGTTTTCACCACTAGGCTGTGAAAAAAAGTAACCTGAAAGAAGATCTTAGAAATGAACAGTTAGCAATATAGTCCAGTCACCCTGTACTTAAAATTGGGGTTACCTGGAAAAAGGTCCGAAGTTAATGATCTTTTAATATGTTGTATGTGGGTAGTCTGTGGTGTAGAATCCAAGTTTTCCAATCCGAGAACCCTGTGCGAACTTCAGAGCAGCCGAAAAACCTCGAAATTTTCGAACGTTTTTCAGTTTTTTTCTTATAACTCCTACACGACGCGCTCTAGCCGAAAACACTCCATTACAAAAGTTAAAGAGTATTAAATTTCCTACAATTTGCACTGGTTAAACGTTTTTTTAAATCAAATATGTACCGAGATATAGCACTTCAAATTTTCGAAAACATTTTCAAAATATCGAAAAACTGCGAAAAATGCAGGTTTTTCCCTAGTAACTTTCATCTTTCAACATTTCTATATGGATAATAATGGTAGTAATGGTAGGTGTCTCTAAATTGATAAATTTAGGAGGAGAGTGTGGAGACCTTGGGAGACCGGTCGGTCGGTGAGGATGTGCCCTTCCTGCCTGGGCTATTTTTAGCCGTTGACAATGACGGTGCGGTATAGAGAGGGGAGCAGTTTGGAAGGGAACTCAAGGAAGGAAAGAAGCAGTTGTGTTGTAGCCATTGAAGGCGTCTAATGCTCGTGCATTCGTTCTATACGTGAGAGTGCCGTAAAATAATAATATAACCGGATATAATAATATTATATTTTAATGTAACCACAACGCGTTCGTGTGTTCGTTCTATTCGTGAGAGTGCCGTAAAATAATAATATAACCGGATATAATAATATTATATTATAATGTAACCACAACGCGTTCGTATGTGACTTACGATTACGTAGTGTTACTATGGCATCTTCCACAGAGACAGGACTGTGTTTCATCTGCCAAAATAGTTTGGCAGAAGGTGAAGCAAATGTAGTTAAAACGAAAGGTGTTGCCAGACTTCTCGAATCTAGTATAAAACGGAAAAAGTCTGCAGATGAACAGTTCCTGAAAAGGGTGGAGCAAGTGACAGTTCACAGTGCTTGTCAAAAACGTACAATAATGAGGGAATGATTAAGGCTTCATTACGTCGTGGACATGACGCTCCTGGGCCCTCCCCTATCAGAAAGGCCGCAATTTGACTTCAACAATAAGTGCTTTTTATGTGAGGATGTGATTATTGAAGAATACAGGAAAAGACAGGCCATGTTGCCTTGAACAGGTGCAATTGTGCAGTTAAAGTGACGCTTCGTGATGTAGCAAACACGATTTTGGTGTATGCAAGAAAGCGAGGCGATGAGTGGGGACAAAACATTGAAGACCGCGTTTCCCAGTTGGATAATCTGAACACAGATTTAGTAGCAGTTAATGCAGAATACCACCAAAAGTGTCTTCAAACATTTTATCAATTACCTTCACGTGTCCAAAAAAGGGGACACCGTCCAGCTACCCACGTCGACGAAGCCATGGAAATTATATACAAGTTTCTCGAAGACAGTAGTGAGGAATGCCAGTTTTCCGTTGGGCAGTTGCTTGATCTGGTACCTGAAGACTGTCATCCACATCCAAAAACTCTGAAAGAGACGTCTGGAGGGAAAATACGAAGAGGACATAATCGTCTCTGATTCACCCAACAGAGAGAGTATCATCTGTTTCAAGAACACTGGCCACAAAATTTTATCAGACAACTGGTACGTGAACGAAAAAGAAGAAGACCCAAAAGAAGAAAGGCTCCGGGTTGTTAAAACAGCTGGAAAAATTATTTTAGAGGATATTCGCTCCAAAATGTTCAGCACTGTCGCTTACCCTCCGATCGATAATTTTTTGGGTGATTCCCATTCTGTTGTACCTGAAACTCTGCTTCTCCTACTGCACACTATTATTTTGACAAACAAACGGAACTCCCTGAATTCATGGAAAATTAAATGCCTTGCTCTAGCGCACTCCATAATGATAGCCGTGCGGCCAAGATCTTTCTTATCTTCCATAATGATGGCAGTAGCCACATACATCTACAAAAAGTTTGGATCCAGACATTTGCTGAACCTTCTAGCCACTTTAGGATTGTCAGCTCCTTACACGGAAGCTGCTAGGCTTGAAGGATCCTACGTTCTGCAGGCTGAGAAGACCAAAATCGAAGAGTCAGCCAGTCCATTCAGTCAGTTTATCTTCGACAATGCTGACTTTAATGTGAACACATTGGATGGGCATGGCACCTTCCACGCCATGGGAGGAATTATGGCAGTGACCCCTCGAGAAGCAGTAACCTGCGAACGAGATGTAGCTCGCTTGAAAGCGCATGTACAGCATCCGATTTGATCGACAAAGCTGGCATTGTGAGAGTAAAGTCGTATCACAGACCAACCAATGGAGAATTAAAAACCGTCAAAGTGAAGGACATCAACATCAGCTGTTTACAGGATGTTGTGCCATCTGCGTCTGATGTCGCCTGGCTTTATGGCAAGAACTCATCGTACTCATCATCAGTACCAGGCTGGAAAGGTTTCATGGAGCTGGGGACACATGGTGAGAAATATGAATGTTCTAAAATAGTATGCCTCCCTTTCATAAACGCACCTCCTAGCGAGTACACAACAGTATATATATCCATACTGGCTGCAATTGATGAATGTAAGGTACTGAATCAGAAAACATGTGTCGTCACTTATGACCAGCCTCTGTATTGGAAGGCCCGGGATGTGATAGCAAATGACTCTATTCCAGAGCTAAGCAGCGTCGTTGTGAGGCTTGGAGGCTTCCACCTGTTAACGTCATTTATGGGTGCGATGGGGACGCTTATGGCTGGGAGTGGATTGAAAGAGCTGTTTTGCATGGTTTACGCTGAAAACAGTGTTGATAAGATCCTGTCTGGACATGCGTATGCCAGGGCTGTTCGAGCGCACACCCTCACTCATGCTGCTTTGGCTGGTTTAATTATTGAACGGTTGGATTTGACACTGGATACAGTTATTAATTCTCCTGAAAGATCCATTATTCTGAGGGCACATGATGATCCGGTGTTCCATGCAGTGACTGTCAGATTTTCAGCAATTCTGAAGAAAATTGAGAATAGTGGCCCAACAGCTACGCTATGGATTCAATACTTCCGTATGTGTACCCTAATGAAAAATTTCATTAAAGCTGAACGCATGGGGGACTGGAACCTGCACCTCGAATGTGTCGGAGATATGATACCCTACTTCCATGCAGCAGGTCATTTGCATTATGCCAAGAGTGCACACCTCTAACTCCAAGACATGCTCAGCTTGGAAGACAAAATGGATCCTGATGAATATCACAAGTTCACCACTGGAGGCTACTGCACTATTCGTCGAACTGATAAATTCTGGTCTGGCATATGGTCGGACATGACCATAGAGCAGGTTCTAATGAGAGCGATGAAGAGTTATGGCGGGCTGACTCATGGACTGTTGGTATGCTGTGTCTCCAACACATCTGTCAACAGATGTGTACCGAAGTACGTTCAGGAACAACTGAACAACATGTGGCCTTCCCGTGTAACCAGGGATAATGTTGATACTGAGAAGCTGAGTGGTTGGTTTGCTGAACATCCACCATTCCTTGAAATTGAGGAGCTTGTGTCACTCTGCACAGGAGCTATTGCTCATGAAGGGGTGAACTGTCACTTGGCGCGAGGAATCGGCATCAGCTGCATGAAGAGAATGGTGGGAGAAAATTTTGAAGAAGTGAAGTTGAAACGGAAGAATAAGGTGTTAACTCTAGCCTCAGTTTCCAGTGCTCTGAAAATTAAAAACAAAAAATTTACAGTCGACCCTCTAACTCTCTTTCAACGAGTTTGCATTACCAAACAGTCTGATGATGACCTCAAAGACTTATTCAGATTCGAGCTTGCACCTTTTCCCATGTCCCTCTTCAGTGAGGAAGGTATGCGCAAGGGCAAAAAGTCAGCGTTGTACGAAGCATTCACTCCTATAGAGGAAGAAGACCTTGGCAGCAGAAAATGTGCAGTAATTGACGGTGGGTACTTGCTGCATAAGGTTGTATGGTGTAAGACTACATCACCCACGTTTGAGTCAGTGTGCAAGACCTATGTGGACTACGTACAGAAACACTTTGGGTGTAATGCCATAGTAGTATTCGATGGATACCCTAGTGACGTCGCTTATCAGAGCACCAAAGCAGCTGAACGATATCGCCGGGCTTTGCTGCAATCGTCCACAAAATTTGTATTTTCATTAACAACGGCCGTTACACTGTCACAAGAACAATTTCTGTCCAACGACACCAACAAGAGAAACTTTATTTCAATGCTGATGACTGAAATGGCAGCAAAGGGTATCGAGGTTAAGCAGGCAATAGAAGATGCTGATGTCATGATAGTGAAAACTGCAATATCTAAGGCTGCTGACTTCGATAGTGTTACTATCACAGGTGAAGACGTCGATCTCTTAGTATTGCTGACTGCGTTAGGCTCTTCTCAAAAGAATGTTTATTTCCAAAAGAGTGGGAGAGGTAATGCCCCCAGTGTTTTGTATTCGTCAGCTTCGTGCAAATATAATACTCAGGATATTCTTTTCCTTCATGCAGCAAGCGGGTGTGACACTACATCGAACCCATTTGGACAAGGAAAGAAGAAAGTTTTCACTATTTATGAGAAAAACTGTTCTCTGTCTAACATTGTTAGTGTTTTCAAAGATGACGAAGCAACACCACGCCAAATTTCGGAAGCAGGGGAAAAGTTTCTTGTAACACTGTACGGTGGAAACATGGACACAGATACTCTGGACGATCTTTGCTACCGAATATTTTCCAACTCCGTGGTAAAATCCAAATTCCACCTTGCCAGATTGCCCCCTACACGAGACGCTGACCGGTACCATTCTTTTCGTACCTATCTGCAAGTGCAGACGTGGCTAGGCTACGAAAAGTTACCTTCAGTTTGGGGCTGGACTTTAACGAAACGAGGGCTGATCCCCATAACAACGACCATGGATGCAGCTCCAGAAAAGTTGCTGCACATGATACAATGCAAGTGCACGACAGGGTGTAGCACTGGGGCTTGCAGCTGCAAAAAAGCAGGACTCCGGTGCTCAGCCATCTGCAAGAATTGTGCAGGAAATGCTTGCGAGAATTCGCCTGAGACCGACCTCAACGAGGAAGACACAGACATTGAGTGTGACGAGGAGGAGGTCATCGATGAGATCATTGCTCAGGAGGAAGAGGAATTACTGAGAGATGATGCCGACTTGCCATCAGGACCAAAGAGGTCAAGGCTTCTATGAATTAATATTAATGGCTAATTTGTAATAATTTAAATATTTTCTACTTAGTTAATATACCCACATTTCATTACATGTAGTATAAATTGTTATAAAATACGTTTTTTATACATCGATAATTATTGTGTTCTTTATTCTGAAATGAACATCTCATTAAGGATGGGGTTTCTAATGTTTAGGTTATTGAACGCTGTTCATATAGAAATGTCAAAAGATGAAAGTTACTAGGGAAAAACCTGCATTTTTCGCAGTTTTTCGATATTTTGAAAATTTTTTTGAAACTTTGAAGCGCTATATCTCGGTACGTATTTGTTTAAGAAAACGTTTAACCAGTGCAAATTGTAGGAAATTTAATGCTCTTTAACTTTTGTAATGAAGTATTTTCGGCTAGAACGCGTCGTTTAGGAGTTATAAGAAAAACACTGAAAAAAGTCCGAAAATTTCGAGGTTTTTCGGCTGCCCTGAAGTTCGCACAGGGTTCTCGAATTGGAAAACTTGGATTCTACACCACAGAATACCCACATACAACATATTAAAAGATCATTAACTTCGGACCTTTTTCCAGGTAAAATGTACATGGTGACTGGACTAATAGCCAGAACTCTCTCCTTCCTAAAAGCAGCAAGGTTACTAAATCAGCTCTGACAAGATTGTTTTGCATCTAAGTGTACAAATTTCCACTTTGACTGAGTAACTAGAATGCAGATGAGAACCGAACATATAGTTGAGCAACACTTCCAGTCTATGGCCTTGGGCTAATGGCCATTGTTGCCAAACCCTCAAAACATATTAATAAAAGCATACAACTACATCATTTTGCGTTATTTTTATCAAGAGTCTGAGAAATTCCTTACTGTCTCAGTTACTACAGTTGCTATATCAGTTACTATTTGTTTTTCAAGCTTTAACTTTGAGTTTTGAAAGGTGATAATTATATGAGATAATTATATTACTAATAATTATATTATAATGAAAAAATAATATTAAAATACAATAAGTGTAAAATTCAAAAATATGAGTACAGTTTTATTCCATAACTTCAGTGACTATTACATTGGAGTTTATTTGTACATTATAGCAAAAAAGGTACTAAATGTGCAAATAATAAATTTATGTTAACATACATAAGTGGAATTTATTCCTACTATTATTTTAAAATGAAACAGGAAAGCAAGGGTGTTATTGGCACTGCAGCAACTCAAGTCTGCACGTGAAGTATTCCGTACAACTCTTACTGCACTGGATGATGCAAAATTACCAACTGACAGAAGGCAGAAGTTGCAACGTGATGTTCAGATTATGTTAGCAATGCTTGATAAAAATAAAGACCTAAAGGATGGTAAAGTATTTGTTTTTTCATTTTCAGTTTAATAAAATGTATTTAAACATAACAGTCTGTGAAATTTTCACCTTTTATTGTATAAGTAAATGATAAACCACATAGTTTTATTAAATTTGTTGTGTAATTAAACCACACGTGTATACACAATTATCCTTATTCATGTACACATATGTTCAAAGTCAGAGAGAGAGAGAGAGAGAGAGAGAGAATATGTGTGGTGTGTTTTACAGAAAAGATATGTATGTTTGTATGAACTAAACTTAATGTGTCAAAAAAGCAATCCAGCATCATTAGAATGCTACAAGAGACATGATACTGTGTAGTGCTAGGAACCTTCAGTGTTTATGGCAATTGATATTTCTAAACTGAAGATATGAGTGATTTATTCCAACTAGTCTTTACACACACACACACACACACACACACACACACACACACACACATCAGCACTTTATATAAAACTGACTGAAAACAAATTGAGTACCACATGTGTGTTGTTTACATATATATGTGGATAGACGGTAGGCAAACACATGGAACGCCAGAATAGGTGTGGTACTACTGGAGTGTACAAAATAAACATTTAAATTTAATACACAAAATAAATACAATATACTGTTAGCATGTTGGAACAGTAAATTAAGTAAACATGACAAAATTTGCCTATCATGTGACAATTCCAAAAATTATTACAGTGTATGATCATTTGGATCATGTTAGATTGAATGTATTCAGTTATTTAGCATCATGGCTAGTTTTCAGTTTTTGTTTTGTTTGAAGTACCGTACTGAAAACAAATTAATAAACTAAATAGTAATAATATTCTTTACTATACTTCATGTAGTAGTTATTAAATACAAGAATAAATAAACATTTGCTTTTTACAGCTTCACTTGCCGTATCACTGGAACTACCAAAATTATCTAATGGATCTAATCCTCAGTACAAAGCACTAAGTGCATCAGTTGAGATAGAAAAATCAGAAAAACTGGGCCGTTATTGTGTAGCAAAGAATAATATCAAAGCTGGAGAAGTTCTAGTGAAAGAGGATCCATACTGCGCTGTCCTTCTTGCTGAATATGCTGGTACACATTGCTTTCACTGTTTCAAGAGGTATTTATGTTTTCACTAAATAGTATTACCATAAATGTACTAAATATTCATCCTCATAAAGATGACTGCATTTGTTAAGGAGATGTAAACAACCATTTTTAAATTGTTGGTAACTCATATATGTGAGTAGGTATGTCTCCCCCACAGGTGTTTCTGCAAAATAGAAACATAATTTCTGTACTCTCATTACTGTACTGTTTCATGAGATAATAGTAAATAAATATAATTAATATGAAAAGTACACTTGCCACACATTTTTGTTCATTTTGTTATAATACTGACATAATGCTTCAGTTTCATCTTGGCCCCCTCTCTTTACTGTCTGTCTGTATCTCTCTCTCTCTCTCCAATTGTAATTAACAAAAGTGAGCCTTTGCACAAGTTCAATTAATTATTATTATGTTTTAGATTAATTAATACATTTACTCCTTTTAGGCTTTTATCCTCCTATTACAAAAAACTGTTACATCTATGTTTATCAGAATCGTAGATTTGTCAAGACTTAAGTTTCTAAACTGTATTTGCCAGGATCCTTTATAAATACACATGACAAAAAGACAGAAGGTTGTATACATTTAGAACTTCTATTTGAGATGCAATATCCAGTAGGCCATATATACCCGTACTAACTAATTTTGTGTAATTTCTGATTTAATAGTAGTTTTATGGATAATTTAGTAACTTTATAATAGTGAAAGGCTCTTGTATACAAACTGAATTACATTTAAATTTTGTCTGAGGCTTTCACAGAACTTCAGCTTTGCCAGGCTGTAAGGCCATGATCCAAGATTGTTTGTTATGTGGAAATGTTTTGGCCATGCCTTCGATGGCCATCTTCAGTGCAGAAGGCTTCCAAAACATTGATGTATCATTTTCTTTTATGGCAAGATTTGAAGTGCCAGTGAAATCTTAGAAAATTTAATCGCAGTTAAATTTATGTTATTAATTTGTAGATTATATTGGAGTATTCACGTATAATGGTTCCCCTGTCATTGATTCTTTTGTATCAACGTATTGTGGACAATACAGGAGGATTGGTGTGAAGTTAATTTTGTTTGTACCTAATTATATGATCACACTGGATGATCTTGGTATATGTTTTTTATCTGTTACTTCTGCTTATATGTTCAAATAGATTGATATTGTTATGCTTCTGTGTGTTTTGATTTATTTTGATAATCTATCTGAATTTATGTATCTCTAACGCCTCACGTTGTTAGACGCCAATTTGTTATGAGACCGGTTGTGTACAGTTTAAGCCACACTGTTGATTTCGTCAATTTGTAATATTTCTCTCGCATGTACCTATCTTTGATTATTTTAATATTTTAATTTCTTATATATCTGGGTTTGCTAGATATAGTAATATCGTTATGATTATCTTATCTCTCTATTTAATCTAAAAGTGTTAGTGTGAATGTAACTTATGTATGTAGGGTGTTATTCAAAAATTCCGCTCAGCCCTAGTCTGCCTTGCAGAGAATTATAAAAAATTCGTGTGTAACTCTCTTCTCTTTGGTATCGGAGAATTCCGCAACAAGTGCTGCAGTTCCAAAACAAACGGAATTTAGAGGTTAAACCACCGCATACGGTGCTTAGTTATTGTACACTCGGTATGTTTAATTCTTATTCCCACTTCATTAAATAATACCCAAATAATAAGATCCTGAAATTATACAAGGTTTCTTTATTAGTTCAATTTTTTTTTAACATTCAATAAGATTGGTTTTACTTGATATACGAAAGGCTATACGTTGCGTTAATCGATTATTGTTCGGTCCAATATTTTATTTTAAATTCAGTTATATTTTTTTTTTATAATTAATTTAGTTCAGGGTGTGAAGGTTCTTTCAACTGCGGGGAAGATTAAAAATACATAAATAAGAATGCAAGATATTACAAAATTAAGGTGTTGTTGTGTTTAATATTATTTATACAATTGAAATTTACCATACGAAGTACTAAGCGACTCTGGAAGGCGGTTGCTTTTAACCTCGTGAGTTGACGCCACGTATTAATCAGAGATGAGATGATTTTCTTTATTCTTGTCATCAAGTGGTAATAAAGTGGAATCCTTGGTCCTGGTTGATTTAGAAATCCTGCTTCCTTTGTTCACCAACGGCCAAACTAGTGATTACGTTCTTCGGCAAACTCTGGATCCAAATACGTTTTTCTATCATATGATGTAAATTGCGATGTCCAATGTGGTTGAATGGTTATTATTTTTCATTTGGTTTGTAGGATTAATTCTTTACACAGGTAGTTCTTTATATAGTCTTATTATTTCATTAAATTATCATTTATTCTTGATCTGATATTGGACAATCCAAGTCATTCCTTTTTGGAATTCAATTACTTATTATCGTTTGTATGATACCATTATACAATTTGGTTAATGTTTGCTGGCCTAATTATGACAATTAGTTATTCATATATGGTGACTATTACTGTATTTAAATAATTTAGATTAAATTAGTTTTATTAACCATTTCTCTGGGTTTAATCTTTTCACGTTCAGATCATAAATTGCAATAATCAAAATCAACAACTTATATTAATTTTTGTTGTCCCTAGCAACAAATTTTTTTATTCTTTTTCAATGTTTTTTTTTTATATAGTGATAATTTCATATATTATTCTTCCACTCATCAAAATAATTCCTTATTAAACTTCCATTATATCAAAATATAACATTATTTATAGCTTGTTTACTAATTTCTATATATATTCTGCTGGTTTTTCAATTTTAGTCTGTTTCTTTTCATAATTATTATTTTTCCGATATCAAACGTTATCAATCGATATCATTGCACTATGGCATTATCATAATTTGTTTATATTGAGTTTGTTTATTATCTATTATTAATTATTATAGGGCTTTTCTAACTCCTTGAATTATATTCATTAATTATTATTAACTTCTTTACCTAACCTTTCTATTCTGAGTTGTTATATAGTGTTATTGGCTGTTAGGCCTTTTATTATATTTGGATCTACTTTTGAATATAACTTGTTAACAACTATAGCCTTTTTATATAAGTTTACAAACATAATCACACCTTAACTATGTACATGTACACAAATAATTATCCTTATTATATTTAACAACAACTTTATCTTGACCTATGGATCACACATAAGACAAATTGAAATTAATTAATACTAATTAACTGATTTCCCTCACCTTTCTACAACAGTAAAGAAATAATACATATTGCTTCATTATTTGATATTACATCAACAAGTAAGCTTCATAAGCTAACACAGACTTTAACATAATATTTATGGTAACAACATAACATTATACAATTCAGAATCATTATTTTCGATTAACTAGTAATGTATATTATTGACTCATTTTTATCTATTTTCACTGTCATTTACTTTAACATATTCGATATTAGTTTCTTTCTTATAAATCTTATCAGTATTTTTGATTTATTTACTTCTCACTGAACATTGATTTCTTACTATTGTCTATATTACATGTTTATTTTTTATTGCTATTACTACCTTGCATCCTTATTCATTTTTATACAATGATAAATGTATTTATTTGACCCTTGTATTAGTATGGGATTTAAATATTTATTTCCCTATTATATTTCTAATATTTTTATTTATGTAACGTCGAGGACTGCATTTCTGTTGCGTTACATATGCTCCCCCTCCTAAAAAAGTTTAATTTACCTGAATGTAATTTAGATCAAGTAAACTTGTATTTTTTACATGCCTTTTCTTCATATCATTTTTAATGGTCAACGATGGGATTCTCAATGTAACTTGTTTCGACTAGTATTCACAATTCTTTATTTAATGACATTTCATTACTCCTATTAACATTCTTGGTTATATATAATTTTTCTTTAAACAGTATTTGTCGATAGTTGGTTACAATATTCAATGAAACTTTAGGTTCATTTCTCTTCTACTTCTAGTTACTGCAATCACTGTATTTCTCCATTATTCTTTTGTCAGCTATTTTCCTTATTTTTTCTTCGTCATTCTTTTCTGGAATTTGATGTCATTCTTCGCAACGATTCTAATATTCCTTAAATATTTAATTTCCCTAACAATCCCTAATATGTGCGTTGGTACAGTTCAGAGAGGCACTGTTTGGCTTCATACTCTGCTGTCCACACTACACTTCAATATAGTACTGCTGGAATTCATCTACAGTCAGCTATAAAAATATAATAATATCATAATAATCTTCTTAATTAATTAATAATAAACATTTGGGAATTCTTTACATTGTCGCGTTTTATATTTAATTATTCCTATTTTTTATACTTCGTGATTCCATTTTATTTTCCTTAATCCTTTTCTGATAACACTTCTGACAGTCATTATCTGTAATTAGTCTTGATCTTACTTCTTGTTGTGACAGTAACTCTAAGTATCATTTCTTCATTGGTTCTTATCATTCCAAGAATTTCTAAATTGTAATTGTTCTGATTATTATTATTACTTAAGTTCAGTGTAATTATAGTCATTAACTCAACCTTTGACTGGTTACATTACAATGAATTATGTTGATAAACATTTTTTCTTGTTCCATTTGATATTATTCTGGTCATAATCAATCATTTATTTTGGTTGTTCATTTCATTTGGCAATTCGGCATGTATTTTAGGTCATATTGTTTTTTCTTTTACTATTTTGTATAGGTACTTCTTGATTTAAAAATTTTTATCTTGGGGCTTCATTATTCCTTATTTATAATCTTTCCTTGTAGACATATAGTAATATTTCTGGTTTTCTTCTGTAATCTTGGGGTTGTTATTAATTCTTCTTAATACCTTCTTCATAACTATATAGTAAGTCGTACTTACTTCCTTTTGAATGTTGTGTTTTCTATTTAAATAATATTGTTCAAAAAAATCTTTAGTAAGTTGTACTTACATACCTTTTGGATTTAGTGGTTTTTCTCCAAATTCAAATTCTCTTTTAATTCCAAGTGTTTTCTCTTCATAATATTTTTTTGTAGACTCCTGATTATATGTTCCCTTAATCTTTTTCGTGATAGGGTTCATTATTTCATAGGTATTATTATTATTTTTTGTTATCACATAGGGTCCAGTATATAATAATAATAATTTTTTCGTTATTCCTTCTAGTGTACTGGGTAGCTCCCTGTTTCTTATTAATATTTTTTCACCAATTTGGTAATTTATTGGTTTTGGATTATTCCTTTCATACTTCTTTTTCTTCATTTCTGCCTTCTCCATTATCCGGTTATAAAATTTAACGTTTTCAAATTGATATTCTGGGTTTGCTGGAAAATTGATGATATTATCCTGGATTTCCCTAGGTGGAAGCCTTTCAAACATAACAGTATAGGGGGTATTTTCAATGGATTGATGGTAAGATATATTGAGAAACTCTTTGGTAAGTGACAAGTATTCGTACCACCTCCTCTGTTGGTCATGACAGTAAGTTCGGAGTATTCTGCCAACTTCCCTCAATACACATTCTGCAGGATTGCTGCTGGGGTGGTAGACTGAAGTCTTATATGTTCTAATGCTGTGTTTTAGAAGACTATTTCTCCATTTGCTTCCCTTGAACTGCGTAAGTACCATGATCGGTGATAATGAATGATGGTTTACCAATCTCTATTATGTAATGTCCAATGACTATCTCCAGAATTTTCTTGGTCGTGGCTCTGCTGATAGCGTAAAGTTTAGTATATTTAGAAAAATGATCAAAAATAATAATGATAAATTTATATCTATGGTTCCCTCCACTGCGTGGGAACGGTCCACATATATCCAGGAATACTTTCTCCAGCTTATGTTTGGATGTAATAGGGATCATTACTCCCTCTTTCTTCTCATTGTTATGTTTAACCATCTGGCAGATTTGACATGTTTGGATTGATTTTTGCACCTTTCTGTTTATATTTTTTATGTACACTTGTTCTTCCAGGGCTTTGACGATTTTTAGGGCTCCCATGTGTCCATATCTTTCATGGTAATCCAAGATTAATTTGTTTTCCACAGCTGTGGGAATTACTAATTTCCAGTTTACTTGATTAGGGGTAACTTTAATAAATAATCTATCATCATGTATACAGTAATATTTTGTGATAATTTCATCAGCATTTTGCACCTTCTGACCTATGTTTACTAATTTGGGATCCGATTTTTGATGTTGATTAATTTCGTTTGTTATTAATTCTAAATCCTTCCTACTCTTGATAATATTGTACACTTTGGCAATTTGTTCCTTTTCTCCCTCGAACGATTGGTCTTGTGTGTTTATTCGGGACAAGATATCGGCTGCTATGTTCTTCCTTCCAGGTATATATTCCCAATCAATGCGATATTCTTGCAGTGCAAGGACCCATCTAGTTAGCCGACCATGACTGAGCTTACATCGTTTTAGGAATGAAATTGATTTGTGATCACTCCTTAGTCACTGGGTATCCAAGTATATAAGTTCTGAACTTATTGCATGCGTAAACTACACTTAGCAGCTCCTTTTCGGTAACATTATAGTTGCGTTCGCAGTTGTTTAGCACTCTGCTGGCGAAGCTAATTACCATGTGATGTCCTTCTTCATCTTCTTGATATAGAGTGGCTCCTAAACTAACATTGCTTGCATCACAATTTAGATAAAAGTGTTTGTTAAAGTCAGGGTGGTACAACATAACAGTCTCTAGAAATTTTTCCTTGATTAATTGTAGAACTTTATCTTGTTCTGGTCCCCATGCCCATTTGTCCTTGGATGATAGTTGTTTTTGGAATTTAGCAGTTATTTCTGAATAATTATCTTGGAATTTGCGGTAATAGTTACAAATTCCAAGGAAGGATTGTAACTGTTTTCTATTTTTTGGAGTAGGGAACTGTTGAATTGCTTCTACTTTCTCTGTTGAAGGTGTGATACCCTCCTCAGTCAAATTAAAACCTAAGAACTTTACTTGGTTAGCAATAAATTTAGATTTGTTTAATTTGAGTGTAATATTATTTTCGGAAAACTTTCTCAGTACCTGTTCCACCCTCTCGCAATGTTCATCCCAATGTGAAGAAGTTATAAGTAGGTCATCTACATAGACCGTAGTGAATTGTAGTGTTTCTTGTCCCAATATCTGGTCCATGCATTTTACGAATATAGCAACAGAATTAATTAATCCGAAAGGTAGCCTTTTAAATTGATAGTTCCTTCCGTCAAAAAGGAACGCCATATATTTTCTACTATTTGGGTGCAACTCAACCTGCCAGTATCCGCATACTGTATCCCAAGTACTAATGTATTTGGTGCCGTGGAATTTTTTAAGATTTCTTCGATCTCGCCCGGGGAAGTCCTATCATTGATGATCATTTTATTTATTTCCCTAGCGTCCAGGCAAATTCTCACCTTTCCGTTCTTTTTCGGGATTGCCACTATGGGACTGGTATAGGGTGATTGACTGTATTCTATTATGTCATCCTTAATCATGCGATTTATTTCTTCCCGAACTTCGTTTTTTATTGAATATGCTATCGGGTAGGATTTTCTACGAAAGTCCACTGGTTCTTTAAAATTTATTTCACACTGGTATCCTTTTACTTTACCTGGAGCGTTGGAGAATATGTGTTTGTATCTATTATATATTTTAATTAAATTTTCGGCCTGTACCTTACTTATTTGTTGACAAGTTTTTTCTCTTTGGAATTCTCGTATCTCTTCCAACTTACTCTGCCATAGATCTGGATCGTCGTCCTCATATTGGATGACTTCTTGTATTTTATTGTTCTGACAAAAATAACTTTTTATGACCTGACATTTGTCGTTAATTGGAACGGTTCTATTAGCATCTACCAATTCTCCTGTCCATAATCCTTCTTCGGATGTTAACGATACTATTCCTTTATGTAAGTCAATTACTGCTGAATGCTGTCGCAATATATCGCATCCAATCAATACATTGAACGGTAATCCCGTTGCGACCAAGAATCCTATTGGTATGGTTATATTATTATTGGTAAGATCGAGCGATACTTGTTTTTTAACTGTTTTATTTTGCCGTCCAGTGGCTCCAATGATTATCACACTATTAACAGGTAAGGTAGGTATAGGCAACTGGCCTTCTCGCTGTATTTTTTCCAGTTCAGTACTATCTATTAACGAGATGTTGGATCCAGTATCTATCATAATTGTGGATTGTATTCCATTTAACTTAGCTATTACATATATAATTTCATTATTACTATTACTGTGTACATGATTATTATCCTCTTCCAATAAATCTTCTCTAATATTTTTTAAATAATGGTTAGTGATTATAGTTATGGTATTATCATTCGTAGGTTTATTTGCAAGTCGTTGTTCCCCAAGATTACGGTTCAGTGAAGGGTATTCTTCATTTTTCACTGCCTCTATTAGTTTAAATAAGGGCTTCCCCCATCTTCTCTATTTTCCGGTGAGTTCTGAGGTTGATTTTGTAAAGGTTCGGGTCGGTCCTCTGTATTATGTTCCGTTGTCCTATAATTTCCTTCATTTTGATAATTGTCTTCACGCCGGGATTGATTATAATAATTGTCATATTGGTGAGTCTTTGGGTAATACCGTTGCTGATTGTTTTGAGGTCTGGAATAGATATAATTAACACTGTGCCTATAATTATTGGGTCGGTTGTCCCCATCTCCTCTATTATTACGACTGTTGTGGTAATTATAATGATTATTGCCACGATAATTATAATTCCTTTGATTATTATTCGAGTGATCGTTCTGTGTTCTATTCGTGTTAACGTTCTGAGTTGGTCGATTGTGATCATTACTGTGAGAATTTGTTTGTTGATTGTTACTATTATACTTATGGTATTTATAATTTAGTACTCTATTTCTTTGATACTGAGTTTCGTGCTCATAATTCTCAAGGAATTTGGCCATGGCTGAAATCGTTTTAATTTGGCTACACATACGTGCGTTCTTTATTCCTTCCTCATAATGGTAGGATAGCTGTATCACTAAACATTCCTCGGGAATTCTGGCTCTAAATTCCGTGCCATGCATACTTTTCCGAGGAAGTATGATGTAGGAGACTGTCCTACGTTCGTTTCGTATCGACCGTTACTCAAATTATTTCTAACCATGTTCTGGGTCGACTCCGACCAATATTTTTCTTTAAATTGCTTTTGGAATTCGGTCATGTCCTGTATATCCGGACGCACCGCCGTCCACCAATTATCATACGTATCCTTAAATGTCTCATCAATCATACCACGTATCATACTCCAACGGTTCTCTCTATTTCGTGTGATCAACTCTTCCAACCTCTTTAAAAATTCCATCGGATTACGTTTGTAATTTCGAAAATTAATAGACTCCCGGTTATCGTGGTTAGTTATATGATTATGCTGGCATGTCCTATCCCGCCATGAATCTACTTCTCCTTGTAACTGTAGCTCGTGTCTACTGATTTCCTCTATTTTATTTTTACTTGTATTAATTTGACCTTCCATATTGTTTAAATTGCCATATACTCTTTCTAGTCGCTCACCCATGTCTGTCTGTATTTGCATAACCCCTTCCTTATTCTCCTCCCGTATCTGATGTACTTCTTGTTTAATTTTATCATATTTTTCTACAGTCTCCTGTTGGATTCCTTCGACCATTGTTTTATTCTCACTTTGTATGTTATTAATTTTATTTTGTAATTCCTCACGAACCTGTATTACTGTTTCGTTAGTTTTTTCTAACTTTTCATTTGTTTCGGCTATTTATAATTTCCTTTCCTCATTATTTTGGTCTACTTTTTGGTTAATTGTCACATGGATATTTTCCATTCTTTTGTTAATCTGCCTTACATTTTCTTCATTTATTTGTAGGATATCTTCCTTCATTTGTCTTAAACCCTCCTCATTCCTGTCAAATCTTTCGTTAATTTGTTTTGAGGTTTCTTTAATTTCCTCATTTATTTTATCGAATTTTTCCTCCTGTCTCTTTGAGTTTTCCTCCTGTTTCTTAAATTGTTCTGCCACAAATTTCATCATCTCCTGCCAACTTGGTACTTCTCTGGCTCCCACTTTATCTATTTGGTCCCCTTGGGCATCTTCTTCAATTACTCCCTTTTCCTTGTCCATAATTAATTCAGTTCCCGTTATTTCGTCTGTCTGTTGTTCCATTTCATTATCTGTGATTACTTCTATTTCTTGTCCTTGTTCATCTTCTTCCTTCTCCGTGTCTTCTGCCCTCTTCTTTGATCTACCTCTGGTATTATGCATTTTTATTCTCCCACAGTTGCCTGCTCTGGTTAAGTAAAATTTATATAATTATAGTTTTACTTAACTTAAGCCCTACACTAGTTGAGCGCCATTTTGTTGTGCTCTAATACGTGTGTCTCGTTCGGGCCCCGCGATGGAAGCCAATTTGTTATTCTTCAGTGTGTTTTGATTTATTTTGATAATCTATCTGAATTTATGTATCTCTAACATCTCACGTTGTTAGATGCCAATTTGTTATGAGACCGGTGTGTACGGTTTAAGCCACACTGTTGATTTCGTCAATTTATAATATTTCTCTCGTATGTACCTCTCTTTGATTATTTTAATATTTTAATTTCTTATACATCTGGGTTTGCTAGATATAGTAATATCGTTAATTATGATTATCTTATCTCTCTATTTAATCTAAAAGTGTTACTGTGAATGTAACTTATGTATGTAGGGTGTTATTCAAAAATTCCGCTCAGCCCTAGTCTGCCTTGCAGAGAATTATAAAAAATTCGTGTGTAACTCTCTTCTCTTTGGTATCGGAGAATTCCGCAACAAGCGCTGCAGTTCCAAAACAAACGGAATTTAGAGATTAACCCACCGCGTACGGTGCTTAATTATTATACGCTCGGTATGTTTAATTCTTATTCTCATTTCATTAAATAATACCCAAATAATAAGATCCTGAAATTATACAAGGTTTCTTTATTAGTTCAATTTTTTTTTAACATTCAATAAGATTGGTTTTACTTGATATACGAAAGGCTATACATTGCGTTAATCGATTATTGTTCGGTCCAATATTTTATTTTAAATTCAGTTATATTTTTTTTTTATAATTAATTTAGTTCAGGGTGTGAAGGTTCTTTCAACTGCGGGGAAGATTAAAAATACATAAATAAGAATGCAAGATATTACAAAATTAAGGTGTTGTTGTGTTTAATATTATTTATACAATTGAAATTTACCATATGAAGTACTAAGCGACTCTGGAAGGCGGTTGCATTTAACCTCGTGAGTTGACGCCACGTATTAATCAGAGATGAGATGATTTTCTTTATTCTTGTCTTCAAGTGGTAATAAAGTGGAATCCTTGGTCCTGGTTGATTTAGAAATCCCGCTTCCTTTGTTCACCAACGGCCAAACTAGTGATTACGTTCTTCGGCAAACTCTGGATCCAAATACGTTTTTCTATCATATGATGTAAATTGCGATGTCCAATGGGGTTGAATGGTTATTATTTTTCGTTTGGTTTGTAGGATTATTTCTTTACACAGGTAGTTCTTTATATAGTCTTATTATTTCATTAAATTATCATTTATTCTTGATCTGATATTGGACAATCCAAGTCATTCCTTTTTGGAATTCAATTACTTATTATCGTTTGTATGATACCATTATACAATTTGGTTAATGTTTGCTGGCCTAATTATGACAATTAGTTATTCATATATGGTGACTATTACTGTATTTAAATAATTTAGATTAAATTAGTTTTATTAACCATTTCTCTGGGTTTAATCTCATCACGTTCAGATCATAAATTGCAATAATCAAAATCAACAACTTATATTAATTTTTGTTGTCCCTAGCAACAAATTTTTTTATTCTTTTTCAATGTTTTTTTTTTATATAGTGATAATTTCATATATTATTCTTCCACTCATCAAAATAATTCCTTATTAAACTTCCATTATATCAAAATATAACATTATTTATAGCTTGTTTACTAATTTCTATATATATTCTGCTGGTTTTTCAATCTTAGTCTGTTTCTTTTCATAATTATTATTTTTCCGATATCAAACGTTATCAATCGATATCATTGCACTATGGCATTATCATAATTTGTTTATATTGAGTTTGTTTATTATCTATTATTAATTATTATAGGGCTTTTCTAACTCCTTGAATTATATTCATTAATTATTATTAACTTCTTTACCTAACCTTTCTATTCTGAGTTGTTATATAGTGTTATTGGCTGTTAGGCCTTTTATTATATTTGGATCTACTTTTGAATATAACTTGTTAACAACTATAGCCTTTTTATATAAGTTTACAAACATAATCACACCTTAACTATGTACATGTACACAAATAATTATCCTTATTATATTTAACAACAACTTTATCTTGACCTATGGATCACACATAAGACAAATTGAAATTAATTAATACTAATTAACTGATTTCCCTCACCTTTCTACAACAGTAAAGAAATAATACATATTGCTTCATTATTTGATATTACATCAACAAGTAAGCTTCATAAGCTAACACAGACTTTAACATAATATTTATGGTAACAACATAACATTATACAATTCAGAATCATTATTTTCGATTAACTAGTAATGTATATTATTGACTCATTTTTATCTATTTTCACCGTCATTTACTTTAACATATTCGATATTAGTTTCTTTCTTATAAATCTTATCAGTATTTTCGATTTATTTACTTCCCACTGAACATTGATTTCTTACTATTGTCTATATTACATGTTTATTTTTTATTGCTATTACTACCTTGGATCCTTATTCATTTTTATACAATGATAAATGTATTTATTTGACCCTTGTATTAGTATGGGATTTAAATATTTATTTCCCTATTATATTTCTAATATTTTTATTTATGTAACGTCGAGGACTGCATTTCTGTTGCGTTACAATATGAAGAAAATATTTATTTACACATACATGCTTGAATGTTAAGTTCTGCACAGGTATAAGCAGGCCAGGTTCAAGGACACTTTACGGGAAACTTTGTAGTTAAGTCATTCATATATTTAATGACAATAATAAAAACCACAAATAGAATGTAAAGTGCCATAGCATAGAAAAATTAAGTTTGGAAATGAAGAGACTTTTCCCTCTGTCCAGCCAAAGGCCATGGTGTCAAGTATAATGGATGTGGACTTTTATAGGACTGCTATATTTGTTGGTAATAATGAGGTGTGGAAATTCAAGCATTCATGAGTTTCTGGATTCTGTTCTCAAAAAATAATCTCAAATATCTTAATTTGAAAACATTCCACCATCTTAGGTCTATAAGACACAAGATACACAATTGGATGTAATATACAATTTTTTTAATCATAAAAATTTTTACTGATGGTCTTGAGAAATTCTATTAATGAGCTATTATGGTATAAACACAGCTTATTATTAGCTATGAGACATTATAGTTTTAAGACGAGACTAAAGCACAAGTCAGAAGACATAAGAAATTTTAATATGACAAGTTCACATCAGAGGAATTTTGAGTCAGAATTTTAAATGTTGTGGATAACAACTTGTCATCATCAACATATGGTACATACTTCAGGAGCATTCATATGTGATTCTTATTACAGAGAAGATGCATAGTGAGAAGTCATATCTAATTGTACCAATGTGGGATTGTCAGAATGACAGTAAGAATTTCTTTTATCAAGTCCAGTGTTCAGGGCCTTTGACTTTTAGTTAAACCTTTGAATACAGAAGCTATGCGATTAAGTAAAAAATAGTACAGTTACTAATTCGTCTCCCTCTGTAATTCATCACCCACTCAAGCTTTTTTTTAATTTTTATTTATTAACAAGCAAGTAACATATATGATCTAATTATAGCCAGGATAAACCACAAATGTGCTGATTGTGGCCGGTGTTCTATTAGCCAGGAGAACAGATTGCGGAAGGTATTGGTTCCGAGAATAGATATTTCATACTTGTGTACATGGCACAATAAGTGTGTGTTGTGTTGTTACAGCATAATACATTTCCAAAAATTCAGTCGGATTGCAGATGCCTGGCAAAGTATTCCAGAAAACACTCTAAAATCTGCCAGGAATAAGTTACAGCCATCTGATTTTCAAACAGCTCTACAGAACCAGAAGGTCTTGAATCAACATCGGAATTGTTAGACGTCTGCCAATCACTACCAGCATTTAACAGTTTGAAGGAAGATGATGTATCCAGTTTTAATTTTTTTTTAGCAATCATTAAACAATTTTTTTGTAATTACAGTGCTTTACTTGTTTGAGTTTCAAAATTTCCAGCAATAAATATGTTCAGACATAACATTAGTACTGTACATTGCTAGTGTTGTAATAAAACATTTTATATTGACTTTAATGGATTTATTTCTTACCCCTCGCTAATTTTTCACCCCTTCGATCCCATAGGTGACAAATTAGTGAGGTCCTACAGTACTGACCAACTTATTGGAAAGGACTACTTTGCTAGAGAGCATTGAAGTTAGTAATTTTCTTGAGCAATTTTAAACATTTAAAAAGTGAGAAATGTTGCGTTTATCACTTTAATTACTCAAATTTTGAGGATAGACTACACCACAGATTTCAAATCAATAAAAAATTTCTAATGTTTACCCTTGCAAGAAAAGACGTAATATCAAAATGTTATCATACAGGAAGTTATTAAAAAAGAAGAGAGAACTAGGAAAAGTAGAATGGTAACAAATATGACAAAACTTTATGAAATTAGTACATAAACACTATTGAGAAGGAAGAAAAAAACATTTATGTTTACAATATGTTGTATAGAACTATTTACAAATTTTGTGGTATGGTGTTTGAATAGTCTGATGTATAGATTCAATGAAATCTTAGAAAGTAGGAAAAGAATGAATAAATTTAATGTGTGTATGTTGCTATTAAAGGCATCTTTTTTAGTTTAGACATGTATTTATTTAACTGTTTTTCTGCCTCACCTAGTTCTTCTACATACAGCTCTCTCTGTGATTTGCTGTGCTGTCCACAGATTTTGTAATATTCTCACGTTCATTGTCCAAGTTTCTGACTTACAAATTGTTGTAGAAAGCACAGATTAATTTAAAACTGTAATGGTAGTTAGTTATTCTTCATAGTGATGCCTATCTCTCCAAAGGTGATCCATCTTATCTTATTTGTATGACAATTTCTGGCTATGCATCTCAGTTGTTTGTTATAATTTTACCCAAATTTATGATAACCTCAGTGTACTGTAGCTGTTAAGATATTTTACCAAAATTGTGACTGCTTCTGCTGCTAGATGAAAATATAAATTTAATTTTAATCTAAGGAGGCATGATTCTTTTCTACCTGGGCCAGCAATCAGGTTATGGGTGAAGAATTTCAAATCTTCAGGAGTGCACTGAAGCAAAAACCTACAAATAGGCTAGGGAGTATTCAAACACAAGGAAAAATACACAAAATTTAAAAAAATATAGTAATGCCAAGTCCAAAATTGTGAAACATTTTCTTCAGGAGAGGGGATCAAGTTGTAGTGTGTACAGAATCTTACAGGATAATTTAAAGTTATGACCATACAAGATACAGGTTGTGTAGCAGATAAGTTAAAATTATTATTTACAATGCAAAACACTGAAGTTTTTTTAGGTTTATTGTTGATGAGTGAAGAGACCCACTTGCATCTTAGAATAAACAAAACTGATGTTACTGGTCAGAGGATATTCCCTGACAACTGCATCAAACAGTCAGAGATTCACAGTGTGGTAAGTAGTCTCTTCAGAGAGAATAACTGGCCTTTACGTTTTCGAGGATGAGCAAGGACAAGCAACCATGGTAACATCTCATATGTGTGCCAACATTCATCACACTTCAACTTTCATGCTTCCCTTCAGATGGGCCATTTTAGTGACAGCAAGACATGATTATGTCTCAATGTATTGAAATTTCAACGAAAGCCATGCATCATTGAAACTCAGAAACTGCATCATATCCACGAATTTATGCAGATTTTATGGCCCCCAGATCACCAAACTTGTCAGTTTGTGATTATTTTTCTGTGGGGATGCACCCATAAATGCAAGGTGTATGCAACATGCCTGCACACTACTTCTGACTTTTCAAACAATATCCATATAGAAATCAGAATCATTCCTATCAAGATGTTGGAATTTGTCAAGGACAATTTCTTTATCAGAACGTAAGTGTAAATGTCAAAGTGGTGAACACTTGCAGGACATAATATTTAAAACCTGAACCTGTGCATATTTTACAAATGCCAGTTTAAACAATGTGTGTTTCTAATTTCCTTTGTAATTAAAATAAGTATAGGTTTTGTTGATTTTAAAAACACTTTGCATTTTTCCATTCTTTTACTGTATTTTACTTCATTTGAAGGTATTACACCTTTTAAAAATTTTCACCTCCTCCACTAGTGCAGTCTTTTTAAACATTATGATTAACTTTTCCATATTTACTCTCAAACCAAAATTTTCATTCTTCTAGTTGAAGGCATGGATCATTTTGTTGTTGTCTCTATTAAGACTGCATCAACTAGTAGCTTAGTTTTTAAATAATCTATTTACTTCCCGTTTTCCCATTCTAATAGTCTGAATACACCCTACAAAATGCTGGAACAGCTTTGGTGATTTCCCTGCCCTTTTTAATTTTCTTTTAGTATTTATTTTCTAATATGCAGCTTAGTTTTGGCTCTTAATATTGTGTGTATGTTAGACTGAATCTGCAAAGAACCCTTACCTATTTCTTGTTATTCTGTTGCTTTGTGTCTACACAAAATTAAAACCATATGTGCACGCCCTTTTTTTAATAAATTGATAATTTTATAAACCGACTTGAAGACAAACATATAACTGTGTGTATTCAATATTGTTTTTAGAAGTGTTTCTCCACAGCCATGTCCGTGGTGCTGTAATGTATTATTCTGCAGTATTGCTTGCCAGCAGGCAGCCATAACATCTCATCATAAGAATGAGTGTTGTGTTTTACCAGCACTCTGGACATCAGGAGCATCTGTAACATGTCTCATGGCACTACGAATAATTTCACAATCAGACCTCGCTTACTTCCTAAAAATTAAACAACATCTTCAGGTACAGTAACTCTATGCATATGTTCTGAACACTACCTTCGTAATTACTATACAGAAGAGTAAAATATATTCCTAAATTAATATATTCCTTAATTAATAGAATCTTTAAAAAATGTTTCTTATTAATTTTTAGATTATATTAGATTAATTGGAGGATTGGAGTATTCACGTATAATGATTTCCCTGTCATAAAACTTAATATTCTCTCTCTCTCACTCTCCCTGTGTGTGTGTTCCACTCCTTTTCTCCCCTCTTGTCACACACACACACACACACACACACACACACACACACACACACACACACACACACACACACACACACACACACACACACACACACACACACACACACACACACACACACACACACACACACACACACACACACACACACACACACACACACACACACACACACACACACACACACACACACACACACACACACACACACACACACACACACACTTGTACGTGAATGTCATCTCCTGGTACATTTTTATAAACAGAAAGATAAACCGATGTGATATAAGACATGTTTACAGTATAAAAATAATCCTATAGTACTCAATTTAAAAAAAAGTCATGAAAAATCACTCTAAACATATGAACAGTAAAAGAAGGTTATTTGAATTACTACAGTTGTTTGAAGAAGCAGCTGTTAAAGAAGAAAAAGGAATGTGCAAGAGATTTTTTGTATATTATTCAGCAATGAAGATGCAAAGTAAAGCATGAGATGTTACATAGAATGATGTTGTTATTAGACTCAGGGCCGGATTAAGGTATCTTGATGCCCTAGGCTAATTATATTTTAGCGCCCCCTCACCTCCCATAGGCTACTCTTACGTTTATTTCCAAGGGGCTGAATGAAGCTTTAAACACCCTAAAATATATTTCTTAGTTAGGAATATTTCAAATATCTTACTGTTTTTGGAAATCGTCTCAAAAATTGAAAACTGAGGGTATTTTTCAGAGACTGTTTTAGAGTTACACCTCCAACCATTTGTAGTTTGCATGACTTTTATAAGGACAAAATTAACTAAGTAGTTACAGAATTATAACAGTTTTATTAAGGGTACATTTAACATCATTTACACAAAGAAGACAATCAGTTAAATATCTTGTGGATTTGTTAAGACTCATGTAAAGTTCAAGCTAGATTATTTTTTCTTGCTTTAGATTGAGCAAACGTTTTAATCACCTCACTGAAATCAGGTCCTTGCAGAAAGTCACTTTCAATGGACACAAGGGCTACACTGGTCAGTTTATCCTGGCACAAATTTGAGCGTAAATAATTTTTCACCCTCTTCAAAGCTGAAAAAGATCTTTCGCCATTGCAGTTAGTGACTACGACATAACCATAACCAAAATGTTCGTTTTGAATACGCAAATATGAGCGATACCGAACTTGTCTGCAATGAAAAGGGATGGAGGGGATGGTGAAGGGGTGGGGTGGAGGTGGATGGAATAGATAATGTGGTCGGCAATTCCACGAAAGTCGGGCGGCGGCATAGTTCTATGAGCGCCGACCACCGATGACTCATAACCAGAGAAAACAGTCTGGAAAGCACTTCTATTATTTATATACAGTTTTACCATAATTTCTCGCAAACAGGCACCTGTGTTCAAAATGAACTCAAATTTTTACCCTTGTAATTTATTACCAATTTTACATTTAGCTGTAAAATTTTATTATTTTTTAGCTAAAGTTTTGTGCCCACAAAAGTGCCGCGCCCTAGGCTACAGCCTAATGGTTAATCTGCCCCTGATTACACTACTGTAATATCTACAGATTTCCAGTATGTTTGTGATATGGCTTTTTGAGTAAGATGTAATCAGCTCCATATTTTAGATTTATTCGGATCTATGAATGGTCCTACAATTCTGACTGTACCATCAGTATCTGTGTTTTAATCATACTATCGTATATTTTTTCTTACTTTCTTTTCCAATTTCTGTGGTCAATAAAATCCCACTCAGTTATCTAAGTATTTGATTTCCTTTGTTTATTCTTGATTTTATTTCAATGTCGTCTGTTCCTTCTTCATTAAAGTTTATTCCTAAGTATTTGTAGTTGTTTTTTATACGTTCGTTGTTTTCTAAGATTAAATCTGTTGTTTCTTCTCTGACACACAGATACTGCGTTTTTTTCTATGTTCATCAGTAATCTCAATTTTTCATACTCTCCCTTCAGTTTGCGTGTCATATAATCCAGGTTTTCATTTTCATTTGCACATATCACTTGATCGTCTGCAATATGCAGGGTGTACAAACATGTGTCATCGTCAATATTTCAAGACCCAACCCTTTCCATTTTTCTTCCAATGAGTTAAAGATTTTGCAAATTTCCAGAGTTTATGACACTTTCCTAGAAAAAATAGATAGTTATTTTCTGTATTTTAGTTAGGAATTGCTGAGCAGTGTATTACTAAATGTCTTGTTTAACTAACTAACAAAAACTTTATCTTGTAATGTTATATTTTATTTAAATTAAGTACTGGTATTTTACATCCTAATATTTGTAGCCAACAGTTGCTGTCCATCCCTAAGCCCCAACTACATAAATTTAATATGTTCAAGTTTTTGTTGAGAGAATTTATTAATGAGATTTATGGTATTATGTGTGTTGTGTATAGTATGCAAATTTGTTCAGGATCCACAGCTTTCAGAATGTCCTGCATATCATATGGAGGTGTGGAGAGAGGAACTTAGTACACATAATAACACTGAGTGGTCACTAACATTGCAGTTTGCTGAATGTTTCGGAGATGAGTTGTTACAACATAGGCTGAAGTCCCCTGGCCAGGAATATCAATAGATTTGTCAAACAGCATCATACTTTTTTTAACTATACAATTTTAAAGTGGTGTAAGGATGTAAGGATAACCTAGTGTAACTGATACTTGACATAATTATTTATACCCACATGTATGTTGTTTGGATTAGATAATTATGCTTACATCAACAGAAGAATTCAGAACACTGAACCTCCAATCATTAAAATAATGCACCACCATTGGTAGTACCCCTTTATCTATTACAGTACTACTATTCAGTCAATTGGTTATATTTCCATAGAAGTGTATGTCTTTTGTCATACAGATAAATTTATCGCAATTGGAATTATTAAATCATATGTTATTTTATAGATACCTTTATATAAATATAATCAGCATGCAACTATTGAGTAAGAGATAATTGGAATAAATTGTAGGTGCAATATGAAAACAGTACATAATAATATAATCAATACAAACCAATTAACTTTATTATACCTTAAATTCTGTATTTAATTCAATGAAGACATTATAAATCATTATCATGTTTATATAAAATATAAATAAATCACTTTTCTATGACTTGCCATATTTATATATAAATTATATCCATCAATTTATTCATTGATAGATATAATTATAATTATATAATTATTTCATATTTCCTTATCAAAATACAATTACAAAATACAGATTCAATAATGTATAATACAATAGTGAAAATAGTTTACAACAATGAAGAATTATTGTATACTTCTGAAAGGTATTTGTCTATTAATTTAATTTCATAATCTCAGAGAGTTTATATAAATTTAAGTAAGTTCTTTGAATACGTACCCAAATGAACTTTCTAAAATGTATATAGTTCTATCAATTTTTTCCTGGATTTTGTTAATCAATTTTTGTATTACTTGTTGAATAGATGTTGTGGTCATATTGTTCTCTCCCTGTTCCTTGTGGATCTTCAACATTAAGTCATCTGTTAATGGTTTCTGTTCCTGTTATGGTCAGATTGATACCTTCATACTATACATTCTTCTTCACTGATTACAATTTGCTAAACATTTTGCTAATCTTCAAACAATTGTTTGAAACACAACTTCATACAAATCAAAATTTGTCACACTTTCTCTAGTGTGATCAAACACTTGTTAAAGTGTCTTGTAAAGTTAAAGAATAGACAATCTGCAATTGTTAACGGAAGATTCCACTAAATGATATAACATTCACAAGATAATGTCACTTAAATTGTAACACCAAGATACAAGAAACCAGATACTAACAAAGACTCGCATTATATAGGATCTTCCAAGTTCATCCTACAACTTTTACCATCATTGGTTTTTCCATCAATAATATGTTATAATTCCTAAAGCTTCACCACTTAATTTCCTTTAGGACTCTTTTAATTGGTTACCAAATATACTGTTCTGCCAAAACTTTCCACTTCCACCAAGGTAACAACCCTTCCAACCTTCATATTTAGCAAACTAAGAACTGTACAATTTTTATGTTAGATGATTTCTCTTATAGCCACAGGGTCAGTAATGACAGTCACTTATAACCCTATAGATCAGTGGCGGCTCATAGCTTAAGAGGCTGGAGGGCGCGGCCTTAGGCTTCTTATTAATAAAAATTTGAACTCACCTCAAATATTGTGAGCTGTTGTAGGTAGTCAGCAGTTTTATTAATAAACATAACCACACACATTCTTAGTCTCTTCACTATCTCTTTAGTGTCGAAAGTGTCCACAAAAATGTCTATACTGTTCCCACAAAAAAAGTAATACGCTATATTTACACTATATTATTTTTGTGATACATACTCTCTAAACAGGTCATTTATTTATTGACAAAGATCATTCGCCTTTCCTTTAATTAACTAACTTTTCTACCACTCTATCATTAAAGTCCTTCATGTCTTTAACAAGTTCCTTGTTCATTGTATTTCTCAAGAACATCTTTTAGTCTTTTCAGAGTCAAAAAGCAGCACTCATGGCAGTTGTCATGGGAATTGTTATAATTTTCATAAGTTTCAACAGATTTTTGAAAACTGAAACTGACGTAAGATTGTTTTCTTTCATAAAGTTAAAAAGTTTTATTGTGCCGTCTATAAAGTTTTAATGTAAAAGTTATATTATTAAAATCATGCCGTCTGTATAATTTTTTCAATTCATTCTGAACTTTGTTTTCTTGTAAGAAAGAGTTATGATGAATCACTCGCCTGAAAGTTTGTAGAAAAAAGTGGAAATAAGTCATCAATGAAGCTGTTTCTAGGTGAGTCCTTAAGTAAACCTATCTTTTACGTGAGTTGTAATGATGTAACATACTTCTTTTGCATCCTCTATTCTAGTGCTGGATCCAACATTATTGTTCCTTCTTCTTGGTTGCTCAGGGAATCGTCGTTTATTTGTGTTTGTATTTCATTTATTTTCTCCCTCTCTTTCTGCATCTCATTTTCAAAAATTCCTATGTCACTTGGGCACATTACACTGTCTTTGTTCCTACTCTTTTGTTGTTAGTACAGTATGTTCATGTGGGATAGAATTCTATGCAAAAACGTTTGCCAGAACATACAATTTTGGTTCTAAAGAACCCTTCTGTGACCACTTGCTTCATTAACTGCGAGTTTGTTTGTACACTTATCTTCAGGATCTTCGAAACATTCTTCCAACTTATATCTGTTTTCATACACAACGTTGACTGTACGAATGTTGTAATTCCATCTTGTTATGGAAACTCTGCGCAACCTGGCTTACATTACTTCCTTCAAAACGTCCGTTCATAGAGATGAGTGTGAAAAAAGTACTAGAATAGCGGACAGATTTGAGAAAAAACTTTAATTTTTTTGTCTACACTTGTTGCTTTTTCTAAAAGTAAATTATGTTGATGAGTGTAACAGTGTACAATATATGCGAGCGGATAGACTTCTCTAATTTTTGGCTGCACACCTCCAACAGAACCACACATAACATTAGCGCCACCATAAGTCTCAGCTATTAACATTTCCTGTGATGTGTGCAGAAGAGGATTGACATTGTCCATTATGCACTTTGCTAAGGTTTCTCTACATTTACCTTCAGGACTGAGAAATGTTTGTCACATCGGTTGTCTAATCACATTCAAAAGCCACAAATTCAGAAGCTTGTATCTCCTTTTCTATTTTTTCCCTGCAGACACTTGGGTAAAATGATAAAAATGTCACAGGACAAACGGTGCCAATCGTACACACTATCGTTTTTGTGGTCCTTAAAAGGACCGTTTGTCGAGGACGCTACATCATTTGCGTACGCCGCCCGAGCCACGCTGTGATGTTCGGCGGCTGCGTCCACTGTTCCGGGCGTACTGTGGTCCTCTTCTTTCAGCAGCGGTATGTAGAGCCCGCTGCTGTCCCAGTCGATTTCCAACACTGGCTCTCCTGTGCTCTCCATTCTTCCTTCTTCCTTTTCTTCCGGCTGGCTTCAAGGCATCCAATGGAGTGCGCCAAAATTTTCTAGCGGCGCTCTTTTTATGCCCTTACCGGGATCGCTGATTCGCTCGCTCCGAACACGTAGTTGGTCCCGTCTCGGCGGCTGCTGATCCCTGATTGGCTCGCCTCGTATTCTTCAGGTGTCACGCGCCGTGTCGCTGGTACCGGAGAGCAGACGTAATGAATCGCTGTTGCCACAAAACAAAACCTAATAATTCGATGCTACAATATTTGCCTAAATTATTCGTGAAGTTATTAAAAAAATACACACACTCAAACCTAAACCCTATACAAGTGGCTGCACTGAATTATTCATACCAGAGAAAGTCTAAACACTTAAAAGAGCAAATCTCATATTATCAATAGTCTGCGATTAGTTGTACGGAGTGAATCACGTCACTTTCTGCTCAATGAGGCGCGATAGGAGACGCGCCAATTGCCAGTGGAAGTACTGCCTATAAGTTTACACGTTCATTCAACATTGGACAGAGTGGGGGATGGAGAAATGGGCGCGAGTGCCATAGCGCCATGATGCGTGCTGTTCCAAAAACATTTCTGCTATTACCTAACACGAAAACATTTTCTTATCCGAAGTATTAAAGAAATATATAATGACTTTCCATAAGTAGTGATAATCGATTGTTTAGTGATATGATTTAAACTGGGGGGCCTTAGCGCCCTAAGAATGAGCCGCCCCTGCTATAGATACCTAATTTTCTACCTATAAAACATTCTGACACATGGTCATCAAAGACATTTCTAATTCAATTGTTCCCTTTGTTAATGTAGATCCCTGCTGTCTTTCCATTTTATCGATGCCACATTTCTACTCCTTTGTGTAAAGTACCATGACAAAATGTGTACTGTTTATCCAACTACCCTACATTGTAACTGAAAATATATATACAGCATAATAACAATCAAAGTTTTCATGGATCTAGAAAAATGGCTCTGTTTAAAGTATTATTTCTTAATATGCGTACCCTTCAAGGTTTCTGTTTTATTTATTATGCCTTGGCTACCCCCCCCCCCCAAGAGTAGCCCTCAATTTGAGTGACAAAGCAATACTCTTTTGTCAAGAATAGATATACTTTCACTTTGGTAAGCATCCGTGCATATTAACTCTTGTAACAATAATTCTATACTTACTAGTTTTTGAGTAGTACTTCAAAATTTTAAGTGATTTAAACACTTAATCTAAATGAATATAATATGCTATTATATGATATATAACTATTGGGTGTTACAGTAGCCTACTACCCTTTCAGCATTCAAGATATAATTTTTATTATGGAAAGATTAGCTAAAACTGATTTAACTATCCTCTAAAAATGTACTTCAACATAAAGAAGAAAATAGTGCAGAAATGTAGATACAATAAGTTAAAAATCACACGTTGCACGAATATATAGTGAATAAATTAATTTGCTGTTAATCTAGAGAAAAAATATATTTTATGGTTTAAATCAGAAAAAGCTAGAATACAACAATGTATGATCATAGAATAGTAATATACTAGCATATGACTGAAAAGTTGATAAAACAGGTTATATAATGTTTAAATAGAATGTTAAAAAGTGTATTTTGTTCTCTACAGATTCAGTGAAATTTTTCAGTCCTCTTGATATATTTGTTCAAGAGATTCATAAACTTAAAAAATGTGTATGTACGTAACTGTTAGATGTTCTATTCCTGATCTATAATGTACAGCATAATTTGACACACAGCACAGTCCACATGATTGCTTTATGTATATGAACTGGAGGCATAATCAAATGAGAATCACAAACATGTATAATGACATCGATAAAAATACCAGTGCAAACACAAATGAATGGAAGACAGTTAGCTGCAATAATCAGATTGTTACTTCTTTGATTAGTGACCATCACACACACACACACACACACACACACACACACACACACACACACACACACACACACACACACACACACACACACACACACACACACACACACACACACACACACACACGTCACGTGTGCGCACGCACACAAATTGAGCAATAATTTGTAATGCCAATGTCAGAAAATAATTTATAGAATTTTATTTTTGTTTCAAAAGGTAAATTTATAATTTATATAAACTTGTTATATCAAATACTCAGTATATTTATGATAATAAACATGTTTCAGGCTTACTGATGCACCAAATAAAATGTTATCTTGACCAATGAAATAATTTAACTCAATATTTTAAATCTGGTTTGTTGGGTTTTAAAATGAGTATTTCCCCAGTGCATTTTAAATACAAATTTAAAAACTTGGTTAAACATATTCCTTCTGTAACTTTCAAGAAGGAAAATTTAATTTTATTGAAAAATGCCTTATTTTTTCACAATGTAAAATTAGAATGAAAATTTATTAAATCATTTCTTTTACAAATGCAATGAGAGTAATACAAACAATAGGTATTTTTTAGATCTTCAAACTGAATTATAGACATATAAAAGAAGGTTATAAATGGATGTTAGCTGACAAACTGACAGAATTTTGATTTATCATTCTGTTAATATAAGAAGTATACTTATAAACTATGCATAAAGTGTATAAATAATAAAATACATAATGTGTGTTATATAATTTAAAGTTCAGTGCATTACCGGTTTAAAAATACTACATGTAGTGAGTGTATCACAAAGTGTCAGTATTATTAATGCCAAAATGAAATTAAAGTCCTTGTTACCTGGAATAATACTATTTATTATGTAAAGGTTTGTGTAAGAATAATTAATCTGTACACTGGAAGTTGCCTGCACTACAAAAATGAAATATAAGATTTACTCAAATCACAAAAAACTTTTTTTTTAATGTCAGAAATATCTTATTTCCATGATAGTTTACTAAATATTAATTTCAGTGAGAGTAAACCATTTTGTCATTATATGTACAGGAAGATGTTAAGCTTTACAAAAGTAATGACTACAGAACTGTGTACAATTTGGTTAGACATGAAGGGCAACGTTCAGTTGAAGATTTTCTTCATCGAACACATATGGCAGTTTTTTTATTACGTTGTCTTCAAAATTCTGGCTTTTTTGAAGGTAAGACATTATTCTTTCACTGACTAAAAATTATCTCAGCAAGTATCCATTTGTATCTGCTCTGAGTCTAATTAAAAGACTTCTCATAATGAATCCAATAATTGAGAAAACATAACATAAAGAAATCCTTTTGTTTTAAACATGTCAGAATAAGAACATATGTATTGAGAAACTTGTCCCCTTCCAAGTAATTTACAGAACCTCACCTGTATCTCCAATTTCAGTAGATGTTTTAGTAACTTTTTGTAAGCTGTGTAAAGATTAACATATTTATTATAAATAATAAAATTAAACATAACAAAGAATATTGTGGTGTAGCTATAAGAAAAGAAATACATCTGATGCAGTGGGGCTTGGAAACTCGAGGATGGATAATATTACAGTGGAACATGCTAATTCCTGAAATCATAAGACAAAGAAGACATTAAAAATTAAGAACTATGTTAATATAAGTATGATTATTTTTATATACACTCAATTTTTGTGTGTTGAAAACTGTGACTTATTACAAATAGTAAGTTCTTTTTTAGTGGAAAGAAAAAAGTCAAAAATGTGTTTCCAACTGTAAACTTACCCACTCTTTTTTACAAACCATACCCACCTTATTTTATCTCCACGATCTATTCTTCGAACCTACCTTCCACTTCCTCAGCATGTTACAGGGTCGCCAGCATAGTTTGAGGTTAACATACGGAAACCATTTCACTCTTTGCATTAAACAACACCTGCATAATTTAAACACTTTATTTCCCTTGACTCAGAAGAGTCTAGAGCTCGATTAGGCAAGATTTGGACACAGCAAAGCCCAATAATTACCTTGAACCCTGAACACGTGGTCATTGTGACATTGAAATCTGCATTTTATTGGCAGTTAGAATTCAGAGGGTGTTACCCATATTTATTTTGTGATTAATAAATCACCCTACAGTGCACACACATAATTATAATCGGAACAAACTAAATTTACTTAATTCTAACAAGGCGAACCAGTACTTCGCTTTCACGCTCTTAAAAGCCCCTTTAACTTTGAGATCTCATTATTATCGGAATGTAGTACTTAGTACTGGGTAAATAGTAATTTACTGTTGTTTGGTCGACCTACTTTTGAAAGTACTTATCTGTAGAAGTTATTCCAAATGTTGCGTCATTCCTCGTCAACTCACTTTTGTTCCAACACTCACTAAAACAGTTAATTAATTTTGATAATTGTTTTTATACTTGAAGAGATTTACTTATACTTGCTTTAAATACATTTTCACACTTTTGTGGGCCTACACTGGTTATTGTCCGCGGACTTGGTTCAACTCCACCGTACGGCGTTTGGATGTTGTTCGAAGACTGCCCGAATGGTGATCTGTTAGCGTATACTATACGAGCTGGTCACGTGGTTCCCCTCGCTCACCGCAACCCTTTCAGCTGCTTCCGTCGAAGAATCTATTAATTTCAGAATTGCGTTTTGTTATTCAAAAACACGTGTTCTCTTCGTGTTATTCTCGTGACGTCAGACAGAATACAAAATTCCTTACCTTAAAAGGTTTGGTTATTCAGTCTTTGAGACGGTAATGCCTACGTCACACTGGCTGATTCATACCATTCCAATTCCTAAAGTCATATTTTATTCAGTTTTACATAGATCGTATTATTGCACAATATTAAAATAACTCTACCCATTTTGTACTGTCACACCTTGCTGTAGCCTTTATATCATCATCACAATGCAGTTTGGAAGACAAATTGTACTTAGTTGAAATGAAATTAACACTCATATAGGTTAATATAGAATATTGAATTTTCACTTGTGAAACTTACTTGTTTTCTCCCGTACCCGTTTCGGCGTGGTGTGCGCCTTCATCAGCGGTGTGAGACAGACTGCCAGTAACTCGTAACGGTTTTATTTGGTAGGTTGAGTGGGGGTGGTGTGTGGTGAAAGGGGATTGGCACGGGGATCTGAATTATTGTTTGTTTTATGTATAATTGTGTCAAAAAGTGTGTGTGATTTATAGTGTAATTGGTCGTTAAGCATGCTGTTTGGTTGTGTTGTGTAGTGTTTGTATATTTCATATTGTTCTGCTGTGTTAAGTTTTCGACTTTTGGGTAAGTAGTGTATTATCTCAAGATTAGTATCTATGTTGGTGTAGCTGTGGTTATTTGTGTGTATGTGTGTGGCAAATGCGGAATGTATATTGTTGTTGGTTAAAGCTTTTAGGTGTTCAGAGTAACGAGATGAAAAAGATCTTCCCGTCTGGCCTATATAGAAACGATTGCAATCATTACAGTTTAATTTGTAAACACCTGTTTTGTTGTATTTGTCTATGTCCGTGTTTGTATCATTGATGTGTTTTTTGATGGTATTGTTTGTTCTGTATGCTATTTTGTACTTGTGTTTCCTGAATGTGTTGGCGATTTTGTGTGTGTTGGAGTTTTATCCAACAACAATATACATTCCGCGTTTGCCACACACATACACACACAAAAACCACAGCTACACCACCATAGATACTAATCTTGAGATATGACAGTTTCGGACAATTATCGAGTGCAGCAGAAATTAGTGGAACCAGCAATGACGCTGCAAAATGGATAACTCGTCAAGATAAGTAAAAAAGACCTAGGCAACTACAAAATCATACAAATAATGATCTTTTAAAAGCAATAAAGGGGGTTTCTTTAAGAATGAAAGCGAGTGTGAATATGAAGTACTGGTGAACCTTATAATGTGGTCTATGAACCACCAGAAATATGGGGCAAACCCCGTTAATGTTTGAATTGCAAATAAAATAATAAGTTCAATTTACAAAGACCACGTGTTAGTGTAATTAATTTATTAAATCCGCTATCTCGATCTGTTTGCGTCATTTAAATCCTCGCCTAACGGACTCTGGGGTTTCTGAATGCAGGTAAGAGTTGGAATGTCACAGGTAGGTTGTATTTTGGGAGGCAAGTCTGAAGGTTTAAAATAATCGAAAGTGAGTAACTTTACAAACAGTGAAATGAAAATGTAATCTTAAAAATTTACATAGATATCCATTCAACCGTATTTTATTTTTCAGAACATCTTAAATCAGTTTTTAAATTTTCCAAGTAAAATATTCATTGGTATATAAAATATAAGTAGCCACATGGGATTAATAACAGCCTCATACAGATCTGTAGCAGTAAAACCAGGTCAATTTAAATTTGAAGATTATCCTATTTTAATTCATTCAGCCCTTCCAACATGTTAGTTGTAAATCAGTTATCATCTCACTAATAAGTTACTCGCAGATTGGCAATATTTTTTTAATGCGGATTCAGGAAACTTATTTGAGACTAATTATAAGACCTTATAATTTATTAAGAAAGAAAGATAAAATTTAATCATTCACCAATATATCCTGTTTTAATTCATTCAGTCCTTCTAACATGTCAGTTGTAAATTAGTCATCATCTCACTAAAAGTTTATAAAAATTTGTTGTTTCATTAAAAACACCGTTGTTTGTTTAACACACATTGTTTTATTTCTCTTAAATCACTGGGGATGCCTTGTAGTATGGGTGAAATGTTTGGTTTTCAGAGAAATAAAATGTGTGTTAACCAAACAATTTTTTTATCTCAGTAAAAGGTTATATGTAGCTGATGGTTTTCTTAATGCAGATTCAGGAAACTTAATCGGGTTTACATTAGAACTGCTTAAAATTTACTAAGAAAAAAATATATTTAGGATAAAAACATTCACCAATTCACACATAACATTAAAAAGGCCAACATTGTAAAAATACCATTTTTTATAGTGGTGCTAGTATTTTTTTGCACTGTTAGATGAAAAACAATGTTATACGATGACTTAATTATGCCAGGATGTATTGTCATATAAAATTGTAATCTTATGTGCAGATTCTAAGCAACACGGAACATCATCAGATAGTACATCTCTTACAGAAGATAAGTACATTGGAAGCCTTCTTTTACGTCACTTACAAATTTTGCAGTTTAATGCTCACGAAGTGTCAGAACTCTTAATTGAACGAGAAAGTCCTCGTTCTATTTTTATTGGAGGTGCAGTTTACCCATCATTGGCACTATTTAACCACTCATGCAATCCTGGAATAGTTAGGTTTGTTATATACATTTATGACCTACGTTTACAGTAAATGAAGTAATTTTACATTGTTTATACAAAATTACTTAAAAACAAATATAGATGGCTATAAAAAATGTAGTACCCAACACAGTTTATATTATTTGCAAAATCTTTTCCATGTTATTTAGCTATAACAATTTTTGATTATTTTGCTAAGATTGTTCAAATTCTGTTTTCTCCTGTGACACATTCTTCTAGTAATGGCTTCTAGAATTTAGCATTAAGATGGTAACTATTTTTTGCCTTTCACCTACCATAATTTTTTCCTTTAGATCTTCATAATTCAAGCCGATCCATTGTTAAGTGTTTCCAACCCATGAGACTTACTTTCTGCTGATGTAGAAAGTAACCCCTTACTTTATGCTAGGGTTTCCTTCGTTTACAACCAACTGAGACAAGAAATATCTTTTATTCCTCAGTATATATCAAAATGAAATGTTTTGTGGACTGTCACATATAAAAAGTTTCTCTTTCCTTTTTAATCTTCATAGAACTCTGGTGTTTGCTTTGAGAACACCTCAAGTAAATCAAGGACTATTCAATAACCCCTTTCTCAATGGGCTCTCATCTGTTAATGCTTCAGAATCCATTATTCCAGTATTCAAATAATAACTGTAAGAACAACATGCTGACAGGAGAGTAAGGATTTAATGAATGAAGGTCAACAATGGAATACAATATCAATGGTGACTATACACCTACATAAGTGTGCATCTGCTGCTTTTTACAGTGAAAAAGTTTACATTTGATTTTGACAGTGGTTCTTGGCTCTAATATTTCACCAAGTCTATTTGACAATGGTTAATATAAATAAATGCAGTCATAAAGTATAACCATCTAATAACTGCTTCTCTGGAAAAGTAGATATATAAAATTCTGACAGTATTTTTAGTTATTAAAGATACTATTTTTAATGTTTGTTACTATTCACAACTAGGTACCACAAGGGAACAACAGTAATAGCTCACTCAATATGTAATGCTAAAGAAGGTGAAATGATATCAGAGAACTATGGACCCATATTCACCCAAAATCCTCTAAACGAGCGAAAACAAACTCTCAAAACTCAGTACTGGTTTGATTGCAACTGTGAAGCATGTGAACAAGACTGGCCAACATTTGATCAAATGGAAGAATCATCAGCGATGAGATTTCGCTGTGAAACAGCATTCTGCAATAATGTAATTTCAGTTTCCACTGATACTATAGAATTTATGGTGCAGTGTTCAGAATGTAAGAAGTACACAAACATTCTTAAAAGCCTTAAAGCTTTGCAGGTACTGTATTATATCTGTCTAACTGTCTGTGTCAAAGATATTTAGTAACATAGATGTATCTGTTACGCAGTCGTAATGCACACTGTGATCAAAAAGTGTCCGATATATTACATTTATGAGAAAATAGTTTATACCAGTGGTTCCCAAACTTTTCAGTTCGCAGACCCCCCAAAAAAATTAAAAATTTCAAGGACCCCGTCTGAGTCTGAAATAAGACAAACAGTAAATGCGATACAAACTTATATTTTAATTAAAATCAAAATTCTCTTAACTTGCAAAATTATAATATTAATGATATCAAACATAGTTGTATTGTGGAAATGAAAACCGGAGTTAAGTGCCAAAAAGTAAAATTTGAGGAAATCAGAAATTTATGTTTAAAATGAAAACCAACCAAAATATTGCAATAAAATTATTACGAGAATGTTTATTTTGGTAAATAATCTATTGTTACTACAGAAATTCAGTCTATAATTAGATGTAGTGAGGACAACAACTTAGTCAGAAAGTTGAGAAAAGTGCCAAGTCCATAGGCATAGAAATGAAAAGTGGGGGCCAAGTGCCACTCCTTAAATACCCAAAAATGGTCTGAGTGCAGAATTAGTAAACATCAGGTTTTAAATTAAATTTACAGAAAGTGGTAAATTATAATGAAATAAAACCCAAATCACAAACCAAAACTTATTTGTGAAATTGAAATTGAAATTTATTCAATTTTAACACAAATGAAAGCGAAAAAAAATACATGAATACTCAGAACAATAAAAGCTCCTACTTTCAGTACTGTCTACTCAATCAGTTCTCTGTAGAAATCTTTTTCTTCTTTTATAAATTCATCATTTTCTTTAGATCTTCCTTTTCCTCATGTTTTATATTGTTTGTGATTTCTAATGGCTGTCAGTTGGTTAACGTCTTCTGCTTTGATTCCTTTATTAAAAACTTTTGTTTTTGTCCAATCTTCCAATTCAATAAAGTCTGTTTAATTTCTTTTGTTACTTTTGTCCACCGAGTTTCAGAAATTTCTAGTTTTTTGGTGTTCAGACACCTTTTACCTCCATTCTTAAAATTGAAAAGTCTTCGTTTTGCATTAACATGGCCATAAAAGGGTTTTTGTGGCAGCCAGTAACAAGCAGTCGAATAATATCCAAAGGCACTTCACATTTTAATACCCTTTTCCTTTTTTGAATCTGTGCAAAATCATGGCCACGTGTCAGATAAGAATGGCCAGATACTAAGTATTTTTGTTGAATCTCATAAAAAAAAATGAGTACAGATTAGATGAATCCACAAAAATAACATTTGATTTTTGTTTTGGCCCACGAAGTTATCACTCCAAACTATTAGTTATTTCTTTTGAGTCATTTTGCTTGTCAACCCTTTCAATAAACAAGAAGCGATTTCATTTCCCCCTTTTCCACTCAAACCTTCGTGCCACACGAACATAAATGCTTGGTTGTTGTCACTCACATGTATGCCCAAATTGTAACATGAAAGCTGACGTAGTTAGTATATTTGTGAAAGAGTGAGGGTTGGAAATGAAAATACTTGCTGAAGGTCAACTGAAATAGTGCACGTATCATTATTTGGACTATGGGATTTTTTGTGGTCTGATTTCATAACAGAGCAAGCGTGTTTCGCCTTTCATTAATGTATTTCTAGTGAATTCTTGTGTTTATCCCTATTGTTTGATTTTTTTAGTATTTTGTTTTTCAGTAAATCGCAAGTTCCACAAGTGTCCTTATGTGGTACTTGAAACCTTTGTTTTGGAAAATCCTTTTTTACAGTACCTCTGTAGTAACAAGCCTTTACATTCATGCCAGGATTTAGTTCATTAAATGCTTGAAACAATCTGTGATAATTTAAATCTTGGCTAAGATATTCTCTGTCGTTTTTAGCCCTTGTGTAATGGCTCTGTACTTTGGGAAAAGTGTAGTCATGATCGATAATAGCCTTTTCATCATCAGAAAAATATGTCCTGTTTTTAATTTTGTTACCTCTCCATTCAAAATAAACATCACCCTCTTTTTTAGCTTTTGCCAAAGTTTCAATTGTCCCCCTAGCATTCCCAGGAGTTTCTTTTATGGTTTTTTTTTTGCACACTTGAACAATGTCCCCTTTTCCATTTGGCATTGTGCAGTAAACCATGTCTTGCCAACGACTTGATTCTGTTTCTATACAAGTTCCATGCCTTCGACTGTTGACTACAATTAGATTTATTAGACCCATTAAATAGGAGTATTATTTCACATGATTAGGAATGTCATGAAAGTCTGTGAATATTTTGAGCCTTTGTTCAAAGGGAACTTCTTTGCATCTGTATTTACAGTTGCAGGACAACTAAAAACAAAAAGGTTCAATTAATTTATTAAAGGCTGCAAACATGTCTGCCACTAATAATCTTTCTGTTTGCTAACTGCAATGAAGCCTAATACCCTATGTTATAGGTCTAGGCCTAGGGAGACGCTGAAAAACACTGTCCAAATCTCTAATAACGTGTGTTCGGTAGTATCAATAAGAAAATCATGGTATGTTAATAAGAATATCTACAAAATAATTTTGACTATAAAATCAACGAAATAAATTAGTTACCTCATCTGGTGGTGGTTGTTTCACTTTTACAGTTTCTTGTTGTTCACATAAGCTTCCCTTCACACTGCAATTTCTTTTGAATGCTTTTTTTTTTCACTTCCTTCTCCACTTTTACGCCTTTTCTTCTTATTATGACTAACGTCTAACAACTCTGAATCACTCATTTCTAAGTGTGTTTAAAAAGTATTAATATTAATTAACAACTGTCCAACACTCCTCTAAAAGACATGAGGTGTCGCTTAGCACTTAGAACAGTTTTCATTACACAGCCTGTTGAACTTGACCCATGTGCATTCTTTTGAGTTAAATTTGAACCACTAATGGTGACATATTCAAATAGCCCACTTTATGTCGTATTGGGGATGGCACTTAGCTCACATTTTCACACAAAACTCAATTTCTGATTTTTTGGCACTTATCCTGGTTTTAATTTCCACTCCACACTTTTTGTTGTGAACAATGACGGTAAATATAACAAACTTATATTTTAATAAAAATGTATACAATCAAAATTCTCGTAACTTGCAAAATTATAATATTAATGATGTCAAACTTAGTTTAATGTGAACAGTGAAGCTGATTTTGAACAATTAGCTCTGAAATTTTGGGTTTTGTGTCTGATAATTTCAATATTAAGTCCCTTTCAACATCAGTTTATTTCTCAACTTTTACTTCAAGTATGTGAGCTGGGAGAGTGCGGTTTCACACAAGTAAGTAGGGGGAAAACACAGTTAAAAAATCCAAAGCTTTTTTTGCGAGTTCTCGTTATGAATCAGAAGCCTGCTAGCTGTAATTGCAAAAACTGTAATTTTACTGAACTCTCAGTTGAAAGTTCTCCCAATGAATCTTCTTCTTGTAGTGTAAGAGAGAGGTTAGTTGACAGCCCATCAGCAAATGGATTCCTTATCCACTTGTCACTATCATCCGTAATTGGAAAAATTTCCTTAGCTGCAAGTGCAGTGTTCCAAATGAGACTAAATAACGTTGAGGATCTCCTTTGGAACATTTTCTCCTGACATCTGGACGAATCTGCCATGGAGGGAATTGTTCGAAGAGTCTAATCTCTGAATCCACAGCTTTAATTTTTTTATCATCCCCTAGGTTTTATCTCAAACCTGGAGAATAGTGATCCCTGCAGGCTTAAAGTGAGTCCATTCAGATGACTGACGATATCAACAGGATATGATAGCTTCAAAATCCAGTTAGTCATGGAACCTGTCTTTAAGGTCAAAATTACAATCAAATAAAAAGAGCTTTACTTCATCCCTCAGTTCAAATAATCTGTTCCAATACCCTTCCACGCGAAAGCCATCGTACTTCACAGTGGATCAACAATTGCTTGTGGCCACTCCCAATTTATTTACATATTATAAAGGAAGAATGTTTAGCTTAGATACAGTGCTTATATGTGGACTAAAACAGCACGATCAGTTCTGCGTTGATGCAACAGTCTAGTCAGTTCAGTTGACAAACAGATCTGCTACACGAAACAATTTAAAGGCATTATTAAAGTCTTCAGTTTGAAACTGGTTCTACAATTACAATTAGTTTAAACCAAAAATAAAATATAGTGGAATCTTCTACTAATTGTTTCAAGATTCTAAAATTCTGATTTTAGAGCATTAAAAAACAGAGAAAATTACGGTATATTCTATTTTTTATTAAAAGTGTCTGCAGACCCACTTTGGGAAACACTGGCGTATACTATAAATTATACAACTAATCAAAGTAATCTATTTTGTTTAGAAATCAAGTAGGACACAGTGTTAGGATAAGTAACAGTGTTACATACTATTCAACACAAGCATTATTATGGTTGTGTTGAATTTGATCTCATCTGACTCTTCCAAATATTAAATCAGTCAGAATGGAGGAACTGTCATAAGAAAAACTTGCGAGATTCGGTATTAGACAAAATGGCTTGAACAATCTACGAGGGTAAGTCAAAAAGTAAAGGCAAATTTTTAAAAAGGAACTTTTTGTTGTGAAAACAAGATGACAAGTAACATCATTTCTCTACATAATCTCCCTCAACTTCTATGCACTTGGTCCATCTCTTGACAAGCTTCGTAATTCCGTCCTGGAAGAAGATTTGTGGCATCGTGCACAGCCACTCGCGCACCGCCTCCACAACCTCGTCTTCCGACGAAAACTTGGATTCACGCGGGTGCTCCTTCATCGGACCAAAAAGGTGAAAATCACTTGGAGCTAGGTCAGGACTGTACGGCGGATGCTCCAGCAGCTCAAAACCAAGATCTTGAATGCACTGGATCGTTTTCCCCGCAGTATGAGGATGGGCATTGTCCTGAAGCAAAAGCACACCTTTTGAAAGTTTTCCTCGCCTCCTTGTTTTGATTTTGGGTTTCAGATCTCGCAGCAGCTGTCATTATTCACTGTTTGACCTTTAGGAGTGTAATGAATTAGAAGTGGACCTTTCATATCCCAAAACACTGTCATCATCAACTTTCCTGCAGAAACTTGTCTTTTGAACTTTTTTGCTGTAGGCGAGGATGGATGTTTCCACACCATACTCTGCCGCTTACTCTGTGGTTCGAAGTGATGAACCCACGTCTCATCAACGGTTATTATGCGACTGAGAAACTAGTCTCCTTCCTCTTCTAAACGCCTTAAATGTGATTTCAAAATTTCCAAACGTTTCTGTTTTTGCTGGTCTGTCAGTCGATGTGGTACCCAACGAGCACACACTTTGCGATAATTTAGTGATTCGTGGATGATTGCAACTGCTGAACCGTGGCTAATGTTCAAAGCATGCGCAATATCATCAATTTTGACACGACGATCATCATGAATCATTCGCTCAACTGTCTCGATGTTCTTGTCCATCTTCGAAGTGGATGGCCTACCTGAACGCTCTTCATCGCAGATAGATACATGACCATTTTTAAAGCGATTTATCCACTCATAAATTTTGCGTTCACTAAGACAGCTCTCACCGTACTGCTGCTGCATTCTGCGAATAATCTCCACAGGTTTAGTCCCTTCAGAGTGCAGAAAACGTACCACTCCCCTCATTTCTTCCTTGGTGCACACGGACTCATAATAAAATGCCCTGAAATCACTACGAATGGAGCTGAGCACTGAAACAACACAGCTAAAGAACAAAAAAACTTTGAGGTTATGATATGTCATTGTTCAGTCAGTGCTGCCATCCATTGCAGCAGGGAAAATAAAATTTGCCTTTACTTTTTGACTTACCCTGTACTATGAATACTGAGGAGTATTACCTCAATGGAGTTATCTCGCTTTTACTCTTCTGAAATTTTACCTCCAATAAGAGACAGTGCTTATTCATAGATCTAGATGTTAATTAATTTTGCCATCATGACTGTACTCATGACGATCTATATTACAATGGTACAGAGTCAACCTTGCTTTGTACCATCTTGGGCCACAAAATATCTTTAACTTTGAGAAGCTAGTGATTTATTATAAAAAAATTATTAAAAATAATAGACACTCCTCACAACTCTTACCTTTCTCGGGTCCAAAGTTCTTAGCATGAAGTCGTGAAGAATAAGCGTGACTTAGGTTAACATTATTCAAGAAATCATACTCTCAATTATATTCAGAAATAGCTGTATTTATTTACTCATTCTTTGACATTAAATTTTATTGTTGTACTCTTTCATTTAATCACAAAACTAACATTGATCTTTTTTATCATTTTCAAAAAAACGTATGTCCACCAAACCTAGTAGTTTATCTATTCTGATATACTGTGAAGATTCATTATTTTTGAATTGTCTTTCTCCGAGAGTTGTTTTCCAAACAATATAAATAAATGATACATATTCTCTATTATTCTTTACTGAAAAAAAAATATAAAGTTCTTAAAGTATTACTTAAATTCTAATTTTGAGACGACCCAGCAATGCTCACACTTGACACTCACACAATTTTTTAATTCCCCATTTTAATTATTTATAACCCCTTTATAAAATGACATAATTATATTGATAGAGGATTACCCAACCGGCGTCGTTCCTCTCGTCATCATGCGTCGCGTTGTACGTATATGTCCGAAAGTTTGTCTTTTTCCCTTCACCACATTTTATTTTAGATTCGTTCACTTCACTGGTTCAGTTCTGATTTATCGCTTCACTTTTTATACAATTGTTACGGGGTCTCACTGGTTAGGTCGGCCGACACTAGTTACGCTCAAGCAAAATGTTTATATGACCCCGCGCTCTATTGTTTGTACTTTTAATATTTATTATGCTTTAAAAGATAGGCCGACTCTTTATAACGACCTATCTTGCACCCGAGGCCACTGGTTTAAATTCACAACTTTATGCTGCTTCCTGCTGCTGGCTAAGGTTACACTGGTGACAGACTGCAGACTGTTATTCACCAGGACTGCTGCTTACTGGGCGGTTACGCAATACGTCTGGCAATTGTTTAGGCTAACTGTGTGCATTGCTGTACTGGGGCTCCTCACAGGTGAAGTCTGGCAATTTGAAAAGTGATTGAATTGACGATTCGAATTCATATAAAATTAAACTGGGGTAGCTCACAATTCGGTACCGTTACAACTTCTACTATAATTATTGGAAATTTGTTGAAAGATTTCCTTATAATTTAAATTATTCCTACTTTCAGAGTTTCTAAAATTTGATAACTTTAATGATCATTTTAACTTTTGGAACAAATATAGTTTGACTGAAAATTTTATTTATATTTTGTATGTTAAGCAGTTTACTGTTCTTAGTATGTACTGACTATTAGATTAATAAAAGTTGAGAGTTTCTAATTCTAATGTATAATATTCTTATACATTTAATTACAGGACACTGATGCAATGTTTAGAATTGCCAACAGTCTACTGGAAAGCGGAAACACTTCTAAGGCACTGTTTAAGTTTCTTGAAATACTGTCTCTGTTAGATGAAAATCTAGTTCCACCATTCAGAGACTATCATTTATGCCAACAAGCAATTCGTTCTTGCCTTCTTCGATTTGGTAATACTTTTGGTAAGAAGTAACCAATGTAATGAACATGTGAATGGTGGACCAAGAACAAAAGATGTACAGATTAATGTTTTGCACAGCAAGTGCAAAAAGAGAAGAACATCCACTTCATGTCTGTATGCTTCAGAAAAAACGCGTGATGTTTCACACTGTATCTGTTTATAAAAATTTGTTCTTTCAATATATTAAAACTAACAACCATTTGTCATACAGATGTATGTTTTACTTATAACACCTTTATTACTGCTGTGTTTTGGGGTACTGAGTTACAGTTCTACTATGGTTTATAGTTCCATCTTCACATGAATATCTACTACATCCTTTAAATATTTTAATTTCTACTTTTTCACCTGTATCACATTGAGTAAGAGACTATCCATTAATTACAATGCAATGAGTTTGATTAGAATAGATAAAAAAATAATGGATGGAAAGGAACAAGAGAATTTTATTGATTTATTTATCAAAAAAATGTGGTTTATATTCTATCAAAGTCAGTTTATTTTTTCATAATGATTGAAAAACATATAACAAATTATAGATCGAAATTTTTATGAAATATGATTAAAAAAATGAATACACATATTTACACATTTCACTATAACTGACAAATACTGCTTTAACAAACACATGCATTTATTATACCTCAACAGTCCTTTCTAGTTAACATTGTTAAGCATCTGACAACAATTTTTCTCATTAAAGTTAAAACAGTTGGGATAATATTTTTTTAACAGTGTAGATATTTTTTTAACACTACACACAGATTCAAAACCATTCAAAGTGTGATAAATATTAAACTAACATAATGAAAATGAATATTTAAAGGCAGTTTAAACATATAACTAACAATAACAGATAAGGATTTAAGTGATTGAATCCCTCCCCCAAATTGTATATATACATTTGTTTTCCACAGAAAATTACTTTGAATCAGTTTGTTTAAATTCTATGTAAGACACAATTAACTCAAGATAACTATAACCGTGACGTAGCAATATAATTGACATTTCTTACATAACACTGATAAATATATAAACATACTTAACAGATACATATTTTCCTCTTAAAGATTGATATTTTTCTTTTACATATACTAATGAACATGCACTTCCACGGTTTAACAGATTTGTAATTATTCTGTTATATATAAACAGGGGCATATTTATGGGGGGGGGGGGCAAACAGGACCGGACCTCCCCAGAGGGTCGAAAAAGTTGACGAATTTTGTTAATCTCTTACTTCTTAGGCTGTTTTATTTTATTTTTTTCAGCTGTGTATGCTAATATAGTAGTAGATCTTCTTAAAATATACAAACAGGTCTATTACACAGTGTTAGGGTATATGTTTGAAATATTAAATACAGGAAAATCAATTCAGTCAGTAAGTATATTTAACAATGTTTCAATAACGCGTATTTTTATTCTGTTACTACCATTTAATTTAATGGGACTGATTTCAGGGCATTATCATGCATTTTGCAGCACTTTAATGTTGGTCAGTCTTAACTTGTTTTTTCTTTTGTATGAAGCCAACCCAACCCTGGACCCCCCCTCTCAAAGTCAAATTCTAGACACGCCACTGTATATAAATTGTGGCATTTAAAATTGTTGATACATAATTTCATTGAATGAAGCTGGAATGATTATCAATGGATCTGACTGATCAGACGGTGGGACTGTAAAAGGCTCTTGGGTACCATCTAGTTTTAAGAAACTCACAGTAATGCAATTAGTCAGTAAAGCTAATGCTTGAGAACAATTTTTAACTACAAACAGCGCTGCTGAAGAAAAGACATATACAAAAACTTTACAACCATTTCTCATGAAAATCAATTAACACTAACTTGTGTAATACATTTCTGAAACTACACGTTTTTTTATAATTCCTATGTGCACTACAAAATTACATTTGTATGGTACTAAATAAATGGCTGTTTAACATATAAAACCATTTTACTAGTAACAGCAGTTAAATAAAATGGCCAAAGAATTTTTAACATGATAATGTTTTTAGGCTCGGGGTCATTCCACAAAAATGTAACGTCATCGAAAAATGTAACGCTTCCACACTTTCGATTCCCCACAGTCTAGAAATCTTTGGTCTCTGTCGTTTTAACATGATAATGTTTGTTATATCTATATAATAAATCTCTAGGGGGGTCTACGTTTGTCCGCAGTAATCTCAGAATCTACTGAACCGATTTCAATGAAACGTTGCACGCTGATAGCAGGTACCCAACGGAAGGTTTTCTACTTTATTTGGTAACGATAGGTTAAAAAGAACCAAGTTATTGCAAAAAAATGTATTGTTTTAAACCCGCGGCTTCGATCGCGAATAACGATAGGTTAATAAGAACCGAAGTTATTGCAAAAAAACTCATTTTTTTAAACCCGCGGCTTCGATCGCGAATATTTGTATACGATTGTTGTGGTAACTGTCGAGTTGGTAAATTGCTAATGGTACATCTGAATTAATAATATTCTTATATTGTAAGTTATGAATATCCAAACAGTGCGAAGCAATAGATCCATCATTCATGTTTCCTTGATACGTAAAATCAAAATTTGATAATTTAGTAGATATTTACAAACGTGCAGTAACACAATTAGATGAAATGTTTATTCTTATAGAATAATACAAATAGTGTATACATAAGTATATTGATATCAGTTAGTCCATTTGAATATTTACATTTTAGTAGGGATATGGAATTCTTATCAGCATATGGAATTCATATAAACAATACAATAATTCATTGTTTGATTATATTGTAACACTGATTATATAGTACACGTTGATTCTGACAAACCATACTTTTCGACATTTGAATATTCAGTAGGCCTATGTAGAGTAGGAATAATTAATTGTCGAGAATTATACTTAACCTACTTCATCGAGAATTATGCGATGAGCGTCAGTGATGTAGTATCAGTGCCTTTTTTCGTTAATTTTACGTCATCGGCAAGTAATATGTGCACAATATGTATTGTATAAATTATTAATTGCCCCCCTAGAGATTTATTAGTATAGATCAAATAAATACATTTCCCTTTTTTTAGCTTTGCAATGCCAAAAAGACGATCATGTTTAGGAAGATCTACTGCTGCTGCGGAAAGAAAGAGGTGTCTTAGAGCATCTGAAAATGACGTTGAAGGAGTCGAAATGCAATCATCTCCTGGAAATTCTTCAGAAAGATCTGGATTAGAAGAAGTCTCATGGGTTGAAAGTCCTACGATTCGTGAAAATAGATTCGCGGCACAAAGACGCAGGCAAGCGACTCTCAGATCACGAGGTCCTACTTTACGATGGAATGCAAAATTAAATAGTGGTTTCAATTATAATCCAGTTATTAACTACGTGAATGAAACTGATATCGGGTTACCGATTATGGTTTGCCCTCATTGCAAAGCTTTAAAATGGAAAAATGAATCACATGGATTATGTTGCTCTGCAGGAAAAATGCGATTAGATTCCATACTTCCACCTCCAGAACCATTAAAATCATTATTAAATGGAGAACATCTGTTATCGAAAAAATTGTTGAATGCATTAAGATCGTACAATTCAGCTTTTCAATTTACATCATTCGGAGCCAATGAAATAGTCGAAGGGAGCTTCATGCCTAGTTTCAAAATTCAAGGACAAGTATATCACCTCATGGGATCATTACTCCCCACACAAAACGAAGTACCAAAATTTCTACAGGTGTATTTCATAGCTGATTATTTACAGCAATCTGAAACAAGAATGGATCATATTCGTAACTTGGATAAGCCATTAGTAACAGAACTTCAAAATTTACTTCACACAGTCAACCCATATGTTAATGAACTGAAAAGTGCGTTTGAATTTGTAACATCTGAGAATAATAATCAGTACAATATTGTGATTCATGCTGATCGAACAGAAAATAATGAAGAGCACAGGGGTCGCTACAATGTACTGACAACTTATGAGGTGGGAGTAGTTTTAGTTAACCAGGAATGCGATAAACTCGATATAATAATCCGTGCGAAGGATCATACGCTACATCGAATTGCAGAAACACATCGAGCTTATGATGCTTTACAGTACCCTTTAATGTTTTGCAGAGGAGAAGATGGTTATCATTTTAGATTAAAATTAGTCGATCCTCAGACTGGGTTACAAACTACTAACTCGACAGTTACCACAACAATGATATACAAATAATCGCGTGCGAAGCCGCGGGTACCTGCTAGTAGTAAATATATTTGTTATATGCACATTATACGTTTCAAAAGCCTAAAAAAATTATCATGCTTCGATGTGTCGGTTTCGTCGAAATTTCTTTAAAATTTTTATGAACATTAACTGCACTGATGAGGAAAGTTGCATAGCATTCGCTGTGCCCAGAACATGTTTCCTATTTTTACCATGAATTTTCCCATATCATTGTATAAGAATTACTCAAATGTTCTGGAAAGCATATGATGTTTAACAGACCTGAAGATACCCAAATTTATAATTTCAATAATTTATTGATATATAATAAATTCAAATTCACTAATAAATTTAAGGTACTAAAAAAATGTGTAATTTCCGAAATATATAGGATTTAATCTAGTACGAAAATCTAACAGACTACTGCTTACCTGATGTTTTGTTACAACCAAATAATATTATCCACACTATAAATTCTCTCCTAACTGGCATACTGAATGTGAAGTGTCTCAGATTAAGAAACATGATTTGCTTGTTGTTTTAAGAAAGTGCTCTAATGCACTCTAATTTTAGATTTATTGTAAATATGGATATCTGACTGCAAATAATATATGACCAATACTACTACGTCTTTATGTTCAAAACAAAAAAACACAATTTGCATACAATTTCATTAGTACAAAGTAAATATAGGAGTTTGGTGAGTAAACCATGAGATTTCAGTATCAATATTTGAGTTCAACAAAAACATTGAGGCAGCACTTGTGAGAGTTATCAAATTCAGGCATTTATAGCCCACTGAGTATCTACAGGTACACCCAGAAACAAAAAGGCAATGTATTGTATGACTACAAAATAGTTTTGGCATGGCACATGAAAATAATGTGTAATGGCAATAATGTTAAGACTGCATTTCTAGCGATGTACAGATACAGAACTACATAACTATAAACATGACTAAGAAAATGTGGTTTCTCATTCTCTGATTCTGTACAAATACTTTGTATCACTTGAATACCAGTATCACTTCACTTTTAATAGAAAACAAACATAATGAAAGAATGATAACATTCCAAAATTAAAGTAATTTTCAACAAAATTGTCATCTTGCAGTTTAAAAATATTGTACATCCATAAACACTTCAGCAGATTGTTGTTAATCAAAGTAGTGCTGTCATACACCTAACCAGTGGCACAGCGAGAGGGGTTTTAGTAGCAACCCCCCCCCCAAATAGAGGTAAAGAAAAAGGAAATGTAAAAAAAATGCTGCTAAAAAATAGTCACTAATTTAGTGCTTTATTAGCATGTCTAAAAAATGAATTAAAACATGACTGTTAATATGTACATACGTAAACAGACCAAATGCGGTGATAAGAACGCTGCGGTGTTTACAGGCACTGCATAAACCCTACCGGTGAACTGATTTGAATGCCAACTTAACTTCAACAAACATGTGGCCAACCAGGTAATTTTGCACCACATAACATGACAAATGTTTGTTTTTGATGGCCTGTAATGCCCATTTTATAACAATCTGTGATTAATTTCTGTGGCACAATGAGTAGATTGATTTAATTCTATTTGCTGCAAATATTTTCACACACATGTAGTGAATAAAGTGAAGTTTAACACAATTTGTACAAAACATTTAACACTATCAGAACCTGCAGAGAATGGGACAAAATCTGTACCAGACTCTTGGTATTATTCATTTTATTTATATTGTAATGTAACATGTCAGCCTTATTGTTTTGCGATTTAGTTAAATTTTAGAAATCTATTAATATAATGTTTATGATTTCTTACTTAATCTTCTTTATTACAATAAAATAATATTTTTCTAGTTTTATTCACAAAAATTTAACCCCTCTCCCGCAGAAGGAATCTTAGCTGCGTCCCTGCCCTGAACATATATGAAGAGTCCTGAATTTGATTTAATCCTTGTGCTTAATTTTAGTACATCCAATATTTCTAATTTAATTAAGTACATAAAAACATTTATAAAATTTTCTTTTCAAATTGAAAAAATCGCAACGTATATAAATAGTCAACCTTCCATTATATACTTCTAGCCACACATTATCCTTTTAGCTATTGTTTCAAAGATGAATGGCATAAAAAGTAGAAATTTTATTGAAATTTTTGTGTAAAGTTAACTCAACCTACAAAATGTTATTTTAGTAAGACGAAAGTAACAAGACATTCTTCACATACAGGTTTTTCAATAGCAGGGAGTCTGTCGGTATACGTACGACAATCAATTTTCTTTCACTTGAATTTTACTTTTTAAACATTTTGCTTACAGATAACTTATATTTAATTATAGCAAAGAGACTGTATGACTTCATACTGTAGTGTGGGATATTTGCAAACGTTTATGGAATTTTACTATATGTACTTTCAGAAACTGAACAAATCTTATATTGCATGAAAGAAAATTAGACTGGTAATACACAGCATACAAAAGTATGTAGCGTATTTAGCAATATTATCATGGTTCCTTATTAGAATTCAGAGGAAAGCTTTTGTTTCTGATATTCACTACTTTCTGTGACACATATACACCATCTTTCATGTCTCCTAAATAAAATGAGATTATAAATTGCATTAACAACCATATCAATTTACATACACAAAGAGCTTCAGTTCACAATTCTGCTACTTCCCCTAAATATCACAGATCTGCAAAAAGTGTATGACTTGTTCATTGGAAATGTTTTAATTATGTGTAATATTAGTTCTCACAGATTAAGACAATTGCAATTACTTAAATAATATAATTACTATGACTGTAGGTGGTTTCATAGTAGACCAAACGGTTCAACTTTCCAAGTGGAATTAACAACTAGCTGCACTGATGTTGCTATTCCCAACTAAATAAATAATGCTAAAAAAGAGTGTTACCATACACCCTCACAATACATGCAGTAAGTGAACGTTGTTAACTACAATGGCTAGGTGAATGCTGCAGACTTTACTGATCCAATACTTCAAAATGAATATTTTTTTTGTTGCAATTTCAACTTTCACTTTGAGATAATGTAATACACATTATAACACCGTAACACATGATACTAAGATCTGAACCAAACTTCACATCTGTTTAATAAAATTAGTATATACATGGTCTGTCTACATCATCAGTTGGATATACAAAATTTAAGAATCTGGCTGTTAAAAATTTGCATATATAAATATTAATATTTTAATTCAAAACATTCTTTACAAAAACATTTTCAAAATTTTGTTTGTTTTTTATGACAAAATGTTTAAATTCTATATATAATTTGAATTTGCAGGATGAAATGCTAGCAATTAATTATATATAAAATATTATACAATACATTATGCAGTTAAGCAACAACATAATCCATAGCAATTAAAATAAAAAATCGACTTATACACAAACACATTAGAAGATTTTTAAAAATATAATGTGCTTCAAAACACTAAACTATCATTTTTTACTTCCATGTTCCATAAGGAAATGGAAGTATGGTCATGGCGAAAAAAATCGTGTTCGAGATAACGGCAGATTCTGATTGTACTACCATCAAAACATGGAAAAAAGTCATTTTTCGAAAAGCGTCTGTGTGTAGAATTTTTTCTATGGCAAACGATAACAGCCACAAAGTCAAACAGAATCAAATAATTTTTTGCATACAGCCCTGAATTGTAAAGGACTCATTCAAGGTCTATTGTTTTTTGTTGAAGATCGGTTAAGGGAAAGGGGTAGTTTACCTGTACCGTTTTACGTTTTAACAAGAGTAAAGTGCTTAATTTTGATAAATAAAGTATCCTGAAAAGAAGGTCATAATAATCCACTGTAGAAAGGTAGTTGAAGGGGGGGGGGTAATTTTTTTTTATACATTAAAATGGTAGTTGATGATGGAGGAGGTAAATTTTTATAAGTTTTATATGTGTACTACGTTACTGACAACAAAGAAGTAGTTTCTATGGACACATTTCATTTCACTTTAACAAAATTCTATATTTTTCATTTTAATTTAAATCACGTATGAGTGAAAATATATCGTTCCTGGCAGGCAAGCATATCTCAATTATGTAATGTTTTTTTTCCAAAGTTTTATTATTGCGGTTACCGCAATAAAAATGCCGGCAGGAACACACACACACACACACACACACACACACACACACACACACACACACACACACACACACACACACACACACACACACACACACACACACACACAATTCGCGTTATTTCTGGCCTCACTTATGTTTATTTTCTTATGTTTGCATGCTTTTTCAGTGGAAAGTGCTGAAACCCACATCAACACAACGTGTGCAAGCCGAAAAGATGGACATCGATTTGCTTCCTATGGATCGCTGGGCAGTGTTGTTGTATTACAGCAATTGATACAATCTGTGTACTTATTTCTATTATGATATGAGAATTATAAACTAATATGTGCATGTGTGTGTGTATGAAAAATATATAAATATTTTTCTCCTTTGGAAAATTGTTTGCCCCTCCTTGAAAATATTTTGACCTCCCTGATAGCTAGTTATTTACTAGCCTGTGTGGAATATAGCGTTATGACATGGATCAGAATGGTGGGTGTTAAACAGGAGACACAAACGTATTAAGGAAGAAATGTTTTGCTGAGAAATCTGTAATTATACGGGTGAACAGAATAGTCATTCAGGAAATCAGAAGACAAACGGAAAGAAAGACATCAAGACTCAATTTTAAAAAAGAAAAATGACTAGTATAGTATTGACAGGAAAGACTTTGATAACACTATAGACATCCCTTGGCCCCTCGCAGCGAGAGTCCAATTTCATTACAGGAATCAGATCGCAGCTACCTTTAGCTAGCTCTTCAGTTCGACCTACAGACATTTTATCCTAAAGTGCAGTCCTTCCTCATGAAGGTTGAGGAGTCTTAATCCACCTGACATGGTGGTACCATTTTAGCTTCTTCAGAAATGGTGGTACCATTTACATAATTTCTTCAGAACTCAAGCATTCACTTATTTAATTAATATTTAAATGATTTTAAATATAAGTTTTAGGACATGGAAGTCATGTATGGTACTCCATACCGATTTTTAATTGTGATTTACCAGACTTTTATGTAATTGTTTTGCAGAGTTCCATCCAGAATAACAAACAAAATTTTTATGAATATAACAGATTAATGAACAACATATTAATCTGACATTTGATTAGCATTGGAATACACTTTTTAGCCTTTATACAACATAAATCACTGTATCATTTCTTTGTAAGTGACAAGTCTTTTCTCTTAAAAATAACACAAAAATAACAAAACATTTAAAATATAACAAACATAATCAACATTACATAACTAGTAAACAGATACTCCATTAAACAAAAAGAAAATGTATACAAATTTGAGCTTTCATAAAACTGAAATCACTTTGTCAGAAGTAAGATTTCAACTTATATTGCCATAAAAATTTGGTTAATTCATTAATAATCAAGGTAACTATACAATGATTCAGAGTCTAATTGTTAAATTGTAATCTATGCTGTACTATTCTTGCAAAAGTTCTCAAATTTTGGGAATCTTCATTTATTTAATACAACTCTTATTCATGTAAAATGTAAAGGATGTTTAAGGTCTTATACGCTTTAAGTTAATTACTATTATTATACACCCTTACAATATTTTGATGTTATAAAGTAAAATAGAATGTTAAACGCACGCACGCACACACGCACACACACACTGTACATCAGTACAATGATTAAAACAAGTTGTATGCAAAAGATATATGGTTGTACAAACATACTGTAAGAAGTTTAACTATTTTAAGCCAAATTAACAGAAGCAAATGAGGTTGTATTATATTAAAATATTTTCTATAGGCACACTCTCACTAATCACTCACTTATTCTCTCCCTGTCTCTGCTCCCTTCCACAAATTGTTAAGCTAGTAATCATTTTTTTAAATGTAGTACATCTGATGACTTGAACATTGTACAAATACTAAAATTACAATCACTTACTGTTAATAATCTCATCTGTATTTACGTATTTACTTTGTGTGACGTTTTTAATTTAACTTAGTTGATTTATTTCTATATAGTCAGTTTTACATACAAATCTATTGTTACAGGCCATATCGTTCATAAAACATAAGTACTTTCTATTGTTACTTAACATGAGAATGAAACCCAGAATAAAATGAAGTGTGCTTATACGTTACTTCTAATAGGACAAACATTTTAAAAATACATATATAAAAATGTCATTGTATTCTGTCTGTCAGTCAGTATGACTGAAGTCTCACTGTAGCTGTCTGTCTATATATGACACCTGTCACACCTGAAGGTTATTATTTATTTAAATTAATTTCACTCATTTTGTGCAAAACCCATTGACCTGCGAGATTCCACTGTTTACCACCTCTTTTTGTGTTCGTCCATTGAAACACCACCTGGTCCAAGTAACACAATCATCAGCAGTCCACCGATCACAGATAAAGTCTGAAATCAATTTTAAAACCACAAGCACATATAAGAAGTGAAAAAGTAAAGTTTGCAGTAGGAGAATAGTTATGTGAACTGATAATTTATTAACACTACATTTAATGATAATATCGAAGATAATTTGATACTACTTGTTGAGTGCTTTGAATATTGTGTCATGTTTTGTATTGATTTGTATTTGTTCAGGTTAAAGCGTTACGAGCTTTAATTAAATATTTAAATCTAGAAATCTGTGTATACAACTGAAACTCCACTTGTTTAATAAAAAAAAATTTAAATTGGTATCACTTACCTTCTTAGCGAACTATCAGGGTGTCGTCTGATGTACTTAGGCAGAGAAAAACAGGCAATGCAATGACAAACACACATTGATGCGTTTAATTGACACTTTTTATTAACTTTTAATTTTTTAATATTAATTATTAAATTTTAACTCCCTCTTCATCAATTTCTTTTACATTACATCGTTAATAATTATTGGAATATCAGTTCAATTTTAATTTACTAGCGGTTCATTCGAAAAACTTTGCTTGAAAACATTGATACTTGTTATACATGAAATGAAAATAGTTGCGATACTTATGACTAAACACTTAACATTCTAACCATGGTATCTAAATTATGAAAGCGACCCATATTGCTCTCTCTCTCTCTCATACTATAAAATTCTCCATAATTTAGTTATAACCCCTTTTTTTTTTATAGATTTGAAAAATAATTGAAATTAGATTTGAGTCGACTACTTAACCAGCGTCCTTCGGCTGACCACGTGTGGTGTCGCGCATGTATATGAATGTCCTGTTTATTTGTCACATTTTTCACTTTTGCTGTTCACTCCGCTAACTTCGTTTAAACTGTTTATCTTCAAATTTACTGTTACACTTCGGAATATGTTAAAATGCAAAAATTAAGGGTCGTGAACTGCGAACCTTGCCCCGGCCGGGAATGGGTGATTTCGTCGACTGACGACGCTACAAGTGCGTTGGTCAAAAAACATTTCCGCCAGCTCGTGCTGTGATTGGCTGCGTCATCTTACATGGCTGTTTCCGGTGATCGACTTTGGTGTCGAGAGTACAGATAGCGGCACACGGGCGCACACGCACTGCCACATTCCATTGTAGTTGAGCGTTATTCTCCAAGTTTTTGTTACTCCTCCCCAATGGAGGATACACGCATGTGCGCACAAGCTGACATTCCACGGTGTTATCGTTGTGCGCTAGGTACGGACTGGTACAGGATTGTATACAGGGTGTCCAAACAAGTGTTAGTGGTCTCGGTGGCCGCAAAGGGTGTCCAAACCGATTATTTCCCAATAGTTGATATTAAATGAAATAAAAAAAACATACCTCCTTCAAAATTGTCCCATTACAATACCCCCCCCAATGAGAGATCTGCCGAAACAGAAGATATCTCATTGCCAAAACCCCTAAGAGGACCGGTGAGGAACTGGTGCCAACAACCCCCCTTTGTTCTTACACTTCATGGGTAAACGACCCGCCTGGCTCGGCGACTATGGACTCATCTGAACGAGATCACTGGACTTCTCCGTAAGAGATCCCAACACCGAGAAATCGAACCGACAAGTACCACAGCGCACCTCACCTTCTAACATGCTACCCCCCAAAATCCTCACTCCCTGGCTTATATCATGCCAGATCCTCAACCGATCTGTTCCCCCTTATATGCAAACTGGGTCGCCTTCAGCAATACTGGGCGCATACATGTACTTGTTAATTCCTACCTATAAAATTTTAAAAGTTTCAGTTAAATTAACATAAATTTTTTTTTTTTTCTTTCAAAACAAAAAAATTTAAATTCAAAAATTTACATTTTATAACATTTTTTCTCAATAGGAAATTTATTTGAACTTATTTAAATTAATGAATAAACAAAATTGGCATCGCTTCCTTGCCAAAACTGGTTTAGTATAGAACACCACCCATCAGCTGACCAAAACTGGGTCAAGTCCAGATCCTTGACCTACATACGTTATGTACAAGTTACATCTGTGAATACATTAAACTACTGTAAAATTCAGTCTTGCAACGCAAAAACATAATAAAATACAACATTTAAAATTAACAAAATATTATTATAATTAACAATTGGATTGGCATTTAAATTATTCAAATAGACACTTTATAATTTTACATTTTCAAATTCTATTAAAATTTTCCTTGGTTTCAATCAAAATTTTACCTTTTTACTATGAACCTCTTTTCTTTGATAATCTCATCTCCATTACTTTTGGTGATTTAGTTATTTATACTAGCTTGAACAAATTGCAAAGCATTCCTAGGTGATATTCTACAGCTGATCAGCTGACATCCCTAGCTAATTGTAAACACATTTCAAAATTGAGCAAATTGCATGAAATATACTTTTATCAATTCTTATATCTAACGTACAACAATAATAATAATACACTTAAAATTATAGCATGAACAACTTGTATTGACTGTCTGAGCAGCTAGTTATTTAACAGAGCACAAGCAGTTTTTATAGGATCAAATTTGAATTAGTAAAACATTTTTATGTTATAAAATTTACATTCGTGGCTCCTCTGAGCCACCTCCCAGCCACACACACTATTTCAAATTATGGAGGACTATGGCGCCCTGGCGCTTCGACAAAGACTGTATATTTTGGAGCAGGTTTTACCTCTCCGTGTCTTTGCTTCTGCTTTACATTTGAAAAGGTATAGATATCATAATATCTGTGTTATATAAATATGCGCCCTTAAACGGTTCTACCACCTGTCTTGCTACCCCCAAGCGGCCAGAGTGGCAGCCGCTGTTCCAGAGTTTGGTGATTCCCCTTAATTTCACCCCCCATCAATTTCAAAGTACACCTTTACAACGATAACAGCTATGGCCAGTTATGGCAGAACGTGACGCAATGAGCCCCAACCATAGCTGTTAAAGCTAAACCAATTCCACGGTCAAGGTTCGGTGAGGCCGTGACCGCCCGAAAAGTTGGGGAATCACAAGTATAATATTTCCTTTTAAAATTAAAATTGATAATTTATATTACATGACATTTCTAGTCTTGGTGGTGTTTTAACTAATACATTTCTTTCTTAACTATCTTAATGTCCATTTACATAAAATACATAATGTGTGTATAAACAATAATAACAATTTATAATAATAGAATATAAAAATGTCTGTTTAGGTATGAAAATATTAATATTCATAAATACATCCATCATCACTCAGCTAGATAATACTTTTTTAACTGGGTCACATTATAGGTTCCTTTTATTTCTCGAGTTTGCAAATCTACTAAAACATACGCATTCTCCATTTTCACTTGGCTAACCTCATATGGACCGTCATACAATAGGAAGAATTTCTTAATTTTTCAAAATTATTATTAACATTTATTTTTAACCTTTATGTTATTCCACAAACTAAACTATTTAAGACTTTTTTAGTTATTAATTGTTTTTCAATTGAAATTTCATCAAATAATTTAAACATCTCATAAAAATTCAATCATACAACATTAAATCACAATATTTAGCCATCTCAAATTATTCACTTCAATTGATTATTAAACACAACATATTTCAATTATTATCAAAATTTACAAAGCATCAATTATTGTTTTCATAATTATTTATGTAAACTGCAAAATATTAATAATATATATACACAAATGAATTCATAAATTATTTACAAATCATTCGTCAAGAACTGTTCAGTTGTTTCACACTTCATTTGGTAAAGCAGTCCATTCCAAAACCATTAATTACATGATTAAACGTTCAATAAACATTTATTGTCTCTACCCCCAATCATCGTACAAAAATCTGGTTTTACGTGTACACAGTTCATTCTTTACTAAACACACTATATTATTTTTATTAATATAAAGATTATCCAAATTCTTACATTCTTCCACAATATCAACAGGATTATTCTCTGTTATTAAATTATGTAATTTATTATCATCGAGTATAGTCCAGTCGCCTTTAGTACGATCTATCATAGTTATGTCAATTACAGTTTCATTATCATTATTATCTGCTGCTGTATTCGCTTTGTCATAAAGTAAGTAGTCTATTACATCAATTGCTGTACTAACTATTTCACAAGGTAAGTACTTATTATTAATAACTCTTTCAATGTCTAATCTCTGCAATAATTCGTCATAATCTCTACTAACCTTAAATAACATTACCTTCTTGCCAACATATCTTTCATCATAACACCAATTCACACTTTTTCTATCATTCCGTACAGAGGGTATTAAATCATAAAAATGCCTACTACAAATTAAAAAATTATTTAGATATATATCGCTTTCTTGTAAGGGACTCTCGCCCTTCAAAAATATTCGTAACCAGCTTGGTTTACCATAAAACTGGGGAAAATTTACCCTCTGCCCTTTATCATTCTCTTCAAACTCTCTCTGTAACTTACAAACACTCTCTCCTCTCTCTCTCTCTCACTGTTTCTATATTATTATGAACGCTAATTATTTTCACTGTATTATTTTTACATATCTCGTTTTCAACTATCTTACTACTATCGGTTGTTAATTCATTTTCGTAATTATTTGTTATCTTATTATTACTCTGGTTGTCTGTTATTTCGTCACAATCACTCGTAACTGTGTTATTTTCTACCTCCTCCTTCCGCGTTCTACTTCTGTTTATTTCGTCTTGAATATTATTTGTATTTATAATTATCTCACCTCTCATGCCCACAATAGTTTTATTCATACTTTCTAATTTGTTATTCATATTTATTTCACTCATTCTTAATTCGCTCCTCACATTCATGAACTCGTTATTTAAATCAGTAAGTTTAATATTTACAGAATTTATTTCCGATTTGATTTCAGTTTTTAAATTATTATTTTCTGTTTTCATTTTCTCGTCTTGTTTGTCAAGTTTATCATTCATTCCTGACATCATCTCCATCATCAATGCTAACTGATTAAATATATTTACATTATCGCTTATTTTTGCATCTACTGTCTCAATCGTTAATTCGTGTGTTGTATTGTCTACACTCTCGTTAATATTTGTCGATACTAAATCGTCTTGCGTAACATTTAAAATTGACCCCTCCACAATATCTTCACATAAATTTACACTCTCGCTTTTCTCTGCCATTTTTCGATCAGGTTGTAAATTAATTTATTTTATATTACATTAAAAATTAATTTACAATGTCCACTGTTCAGGCGCCAATTAAAGCGTTACGAGCTTTAATTAAATATTTAAATCTAGAAATCTGTGTATACAACTGAAACTCCACTTGTTTAATAAAAAAAAATTTAAATTGGTATCACTTACCTTCTTAGCGAACTATCAGGGTGTCGTCTGATGTACTTAGGCAGAGAAAAACAGGCAATGCAATGACAAACACACATTGATGCGTTTAATTGACACTTTTTATTAACTTTTAATTTTTTAATATTAATTATTAAATTTTAACTCCCTCTTCATCAATTTCTTTTACATTACATCGTTAATAATTATTGGAATATCAGTTCAATTTTAATTTACTAGCGGTTCATTCGAAAAACTTTGCTTGAAAACATTGATGCTTGTTATACATGAAATGAAAATAGTTGCGATACTTATGACTAAACACTTAACATTCTAACCATGGTATCTAAATTATGAAAGCGACCCATATTGCTCTCTCTCTCTCTCTCTCTCTCTCATACTATAAAATTCTCCATAATTTAGTTATAACCCCCTTTTTTTTTTATAGATTTGAAAAATAATTGAAATTAGATTTGAGTCGACTACTTAACCAGCGTCCTTCAGCTGACCACGTGTGACGTCGCGCATGTATATGAATGTCCTGTTTATTTGTCACATTTTTCACTTTTGCTGTTCACTCCGCTAACTTCGTTTAAACTGTTTATCTTCAAATTTACTGTTACACTTCGGAATATGTTAAAATGCAAAAATTAAGGGTCGCGAACTGCGAACCTTGCCCCGGCCGGGAATGGGTGATTTCGTCGACTGACGACGCTACAAAAAACATTTTGTAGTGCGTTGGTCAAAAAACATTTCCGCCAGCTCGTGCTGTGATTGGCTGCGGCATCTTACATGGCTGTTTCCGGTGATCGACTTTGGTGTCGAGAGTACAGATAGCGGCACACGGGCGTACACGCACTGCCACATTCCATTGTAGTTGAGCGTTATTCACCAAGTTTTTGTTACTCCTCCCCAACGGAGGATACACGCATGTGCGCACAAGCTGACATTCCACGGTGTTATCGTTGTGCGCTAGGTACGGACCGGTACAGGATTGTATACAGGGTGTCCAAACAAGTGTTAGTGGTCTCGGTGGCCGCAAAGGGTGTCCAAACCGATTATTTCCCAATAGTTGATATTAAATGAAATAAAAAAAAAACATACCTCCTTCAAAATTGTCCCATTACAAGGTATTAGTTTGTTTTGTGTTTTATGTTTGTATATTTATAAATTTTCCCAAATGTTCATTATGGTGCCTTTGTGGGGTATATATTTTATTAGTGTCACATTGGTTATGTCTAGGAATTCATGTCCCGTGTTTACTGCATGTGTGGCCAAATTGGATTTATATATTTCTGGTTTGTTGTACGCATTTAGATGTTCAAAATAACGTTTTTTCAGCTATTTTTGTTTGTTTGTCCTATGTAACATTTATTGTAATCTTGGCATTCAATTTTGTATATACCGTTAGTTGTTGTATTATCTTTGTTGTGTGGGTTATTTAGTATTTGTAAATTATTTTTATTAGTTTTGTATGCTATTTTTATATCTGTATTTGCTAATATCTGAATCTTTCTAATATTTTTACTAATTGTAAATGTTAAGTACATGGAAATAAGTCTTAATAAGTGCAGTGAGCAGTAATTACAGTATTAGAAAGGGTTGGAAAATAATTTTTAGTATAAATTACTTTTAGAACAGAAATTTATGTACTTATAGATTCATAATTATCTTGTTGATCCATCCTCTTCGTTCACTTTATAAAATATTATTATATATATAAACTTTCACAATATGAACTTACTTTCTTTACACTTTCCCAAACGTTTCGAGGTGATGTTCCTCTTCCTCACTGGGAGTAAATACTGATTGTCAGTTAACAGAATAACGGTTATGGACTTAGGTGTGTGTGGTGGGGGTTGATGGTGGGAGGGAATTGGCGCTGAGGTTCAAATTGTGTTTGGATCAGTGTATCGAATAGTGTATGTGATCTATAATGTAACTGTTCATTTAATATGTTGTTTGGTTGTAGTGTGTGATATCTGTATATTTAAAATTGTTCAGCTGTGTTTAGTTTTCTACTTTTAGGTAAGTAGTGTAATATTTCCATGTTGTGTTGTATGTTTGTGTAACTGTGGTTTTCGTTTTGTAAATGTGTGGCAAATGTGGAATGTATGTAGTTTGTGGTGAGGGCTTTTAAATGTTCTGAAAATCTGGAGGAAAAAGATCTTCCCGTCTGGCCGATGTAGAATTGGTGGCAATCATTACAATTTAATTTATATACCCCTGTTTTGTTGTATGTGTCTGTGTCTTTGTTAGTATTATTTATGTGTTTCCTAATGGTGTTGTTGGTTCTGTAAGCTACTTTATAATTATGTTTCCTAAATGTGTTAGCAATTTTGTGCGTGTTGGAATTGTAGTATGTAAGTGTTATGTATTTACTGGGTTGTGTGCTGTTGGTCTGATGTGTTTTACTTTTAGTGTTTAGGATGCATTTGTGTAATTTATTTATTAATTCGGGGGTGTATCCATTTTTGACTGCTATGTATTTGATTGTGTTCAATTCTTCTTGGTAGTCATGTGTGTTTAGGGGTATTGAAGTGAGCCTATGGAGCATGTAGTTGAAAGCTGCATGTTTATGTTGAGTTGGGTGGTTGGATGAGTTATGTATGACCATGTCTGATGTGGTGGGTTTCCTGTATATTTTGTATGTGTGTGTGTTGTTTGTTTTGGTGATTGTAAGGTCTAAGAAGTTGATGCTATTATTCACGCTTGAAATAGAACTAAATGATAGCATCAACTTCTTAGACCTTACACAATCACCAAGGTTTGTAATCGCACTACGTAGATTATTTCGTGATCTTAACTGAATTTACATGTTTTAAACTGTTAATTCACTCTGAGAAAATTTAAAATTGTTATTTTACATTTTATAAAATTTTATACGTGCGGTATTCACATTCTAGGTGCGGGCGCAACGGAAACTACGCCCGGCCGGCGGACGCGCGGATTGCTTGCGTCTTTAGTTGTTAGATGTTCATTGCCGACTGGGGTGAGACGAACGGCACTATTATCTGAAGTGGTCGCGGGTTACATGACCAATTCTTATTGTTCTAAGTTTTGTATCACTACGCCAGTATGTGTTGCTGGACTGCCACTCCTACATTCCAGCGTGACGTATGATCTGACGTAATATCGTATGTTGTTCTGTTACATAATATGTTAGTCACTGGAGCTGACCTTGACACAATTTAAGCTAAAAGGAATAAATTATATATGGATACTGAATTTTATTCAAAAAATGTGCAACTTTCAACACAGAAGTATGTAAAAATAAAGAAATAATGTAAATAAACATGTATTCTGTGAGTAACAATGTGCTGTACTCATGAAGAAGTAAATATCTTGTATCCAATATGATATACTTGTAATTGTATTGGGTACCAGCTGTACAATCACATTTTTATACTGTTGATATGGCAGACAAAAACAAGATAATGTATACTTCAGTTGAAATGACATCATGTATGATGCAAACAGCTTAATCAATTGCAGTGTTTGTTGAATTGTGTGTTCTGTCTTTATAATTCACGATTATGAAATGATATTCCTTATTTCAAAATAATTAAAGTGATAAATCATTATGCATAAGAAATACTAGTTATTCTTTAGAGCCTAACAAGAAAATTAAATTTAAAATGAGGTTTTGGTTTATTTTAGTCATTATTCCTAATAATTTTGTTCTTATATCTATTAGTCTTATTGTAATACAAGTCATATGTCGAAAGTATGGGCTAGTTGCCAATAAAAGTGATTGTCAACACTGAGTCATATTGAACATGCATAGTAGCTTCATATAAATAATTAAGCAGCCATCAGTCTGTTGTTGGTTTCCTGTTACAGCAGTTAATAAAGACTGGTGCAAGAAGTAATAATTCTGCCAATTATGAAGTGTGATCTGTGATTTTATTTCTCATTGTGGAAGGGATTAGTGCTACTGAAATTCATGAAAAATTGAGGAAACCAATACTTTACAGTTTGTGTATTTGTCATGGAGTTCCGAAAACTTCTGTGACTCCGACTCATCTGACCACCAGATTGCTCTCCTCACCTCTACAGCAGAGTAACCATTGACCTGCAGTACATCCTCCTGATCCTGCTTTATATTAGATAGACCACAGTGAATACAGAGCTGTTACTAGAAACCTGGTCTATCATAAACTGTGTGCAAGATGGCCCTAAAAATGTTGACTGATGCTACAGACACCGAAGAATGACACCTGCACACGCATTTTAGAACTGCTGTGAGGAAAAAGGAAACAAAAAATTGATGTTGTGGTTGTTACCTTAATATTGAGTTAAAACAACTCAATATAGTAATGTCATTAACTTCACTGAGCAAACTCAGTGAGAATGCAAGTTCATGGCCACTGTTTTCTAGAACTAATAATAATAATATGTTCTTTTACTGGATTGTATGTAGTCAGCAATAACAATCACATGAAAAATGTACTGTGAAATGCTTTCAAAACTGATAACGTGCCATTCAGAACCAGCAACATGGGATACAGTCGTCTGGAATTGTTTTCACTCTCAACAATGCATCCCTACACCATGAAGTGTGTATTGTTAGGATCACCGTCTTCACGTACTTGAAATATGCCTCATACAGAAACTTAATTTGTTGGTATAGTTTGTAATTTTAGAGTCAGTTACGTATTACAATTTTTTTTTTACCAATGAAGATTTTTTTTAAGCTAAACTACTTTGGCAATTTATTGTTAACTAGCAGTTTTTTTGTTTTAATATTGCACAGTGTGGTTTGCAAACAAATAAAATTAAATGTTATTAGAATTAGTAAAAATATCACAAATTCTGTTTATCTGTTAAATCTTCTCTCTTGCCTCTTCCTAACAGGTGGTAATTCTTTTTCTCCTAACAGATACATTCTTCAGTTTTTAATGTGTATAAGAACTTCTCTCAAACTTCTGGATTGGTATTGTTGTATACTAGGGAACCCCCAACCCACATTCAAAGTAATATTGTGGTTGATATTATTAAAACTACTAATTTTTCATTAGAATAGTACATGGGTTATGTTACGTACTAGCTATTACCCGCGGCTTCCTGCACGAATATTTGCCTTTTAATACATATTTTAATATAATTTTTATTGTCTATGTCTATATGGTGTTCTGTCAGCTCTTATAACAATTTTGTACTCATCAGTAGCCATTTTCTCCAAAGCTGTTTTGAACACTTGTAGTAAATTATGGTGCAACAGCCTTTGGAGATTTAAAACAATATCCTTTCTTATAGAGTAAAACCTGTCTTTAGCGGCCACCATTGGATCATCGTAAAATGTGGCCGCTTAGAAAGATGGCCATTTAATAAAGGGGTTGGGGGGGATAATAACAATACAGCATATTAAGTACAGATTATCTACTATATCATTTTATTATGTACTTGCATTGTATGTGCAGTTGTACATCCTATTTACAGTATGTTTACAGTGAAATTACTTATATTCAAATACATTGGTAAAGATTACAATTTTGAAAAATAGTATTTTAATGTAGTTTGTTGTGCACTAGCAGTTTTCTTTTTAATTGTGTAATTTACGACCAAACAAGAAAGTTTACAACAGTGTTCCACAGCATTCTCTCCACATTTCTTATCGGGAGTAACGCAAATATCTTTGATCCGCTTAAGAGATTGAAACACTCCTTTTAAACTCATTAGAGGTTCATTAATTCCTTCTTCTTCACTCTGTACGTCATCACCCGTTTCTGCAAAATAGCAGAAAAAATACTGCATTGTAAAAGTATATATCCCGAATAGTGCAGATTTTAATTGACCGTTTCAAAAAGTTTTGATTGTGAATACAGAAGTTTTTCTGACTTACCTTTGTAATCTTCCAAAAATCGATCCTCCCAGTTGCTCTTGAGATCATCACAGCATTGTAGATTCTCCATTTCCACGTTTTCATCATATGGCAGTCCAGCAACTGTAGCAAGTTCTGAAGTACTTGCGAACTTTCATGTAATAGTTGCGCTTGCAGATCAGCGTCGCTAACTTGAATGCCACATTTTGTAAACACTTTTTAATGGTGGTAACAGCAACCTCGTTCCAGGCTGACTTGATCCAGGATACCACATCGAGGACAGTGATTTTCTTCGCCAGATCAAATGGTGAATTGCTGTCATCCATATGGGACCCAATGGACCGAAGAACACTTTCTCGATAAAAAAGTTTAAATGTCTGAATTATTCCTTGGTCCAGTGGCTGAAGATGAGATGTCGTGTTTGGTGGAATAAATAACAGTCTGACATTGTACAGTGATGAATTTGGATGACATGTCGCATTATCCAATAATAAAATTACGCGGCGATTTTTGTTTTGCATTTTTTAATTAAATTCTTGTAACCAGTCTTCAAAAATTCTGGATGTCATCCACGCTTTTTTGTTAGCGTCCCAACTAATGTCCAGTAATGTTGTCTCGAAATTCTTGAAACACCTCGGTTTTAATGACTTTCCGATAACTAATGGCCACTCTTTTTACCAGCAGCACTACAGCATAACATAATCGTTAGTCTTTCTTTAGCCATTTTTCCACCTTTACACGCTTCATTTTCTAGTGTTAATGATTTATTTGGTATACCTCTAAAATATAATCCAGTCTCATCAACGTTGTAAATGTCACTTAATTTGTACTCTTCTAGAATACTTGGTAACCTGTCTTTCCAGTCATTGACTTCGTTAGCAGGAACATCCGCCCCTTTCACCCGAAATTGTTTTGAACGATATATTGTGCCACTTTCTAAATCACTCCAACCACCCAATGCTAGCTACGAAATTTTCGACTTTAATTTCTGTAGCAATTTCGAGTGCTTTCTCCCGTAACATACATCCACTAACCAGGAGTTTTTTTGGGCGAACACATTTAAATCACTCGTAAAGAATTTTGTTTACTTGTGTACACTTTGATTCTCGCTTTCTTTTTATTCCCCCATTCATATTGGATTCCCACTCTTTTAAATTATGGTCTTTATTTCTTATTATGTTATTAATTTGTGTTCTTCCGCATTTAAAAACATCGGCAAGTTTCCTTGCTGAAACACTCTTATCGCTTTCAAAAATAACATTTCGCTTAGCCTCTAAATTCAAACACACTCTTCCTTTGTTACTCATTTTTTACACACTGTTACACTAATAAACTACCATTATTGTTTAACTACTGTTAAATTACACTACAAATTACGAGAACAACCCTTAAGCACACGCGGATCGTTTACGCTTAATTCAACGTTATGAAGGTTTCAACAATTCGGAACGTTCACGTATAAACTGATCGCTGACTACTGTTCAACGTTGTGGAAACTTCAGTAGTGAATTGTGTACAAATAACATTTTGTAAATTTAAAAATTACGCAGATACATATAGTTAATCGTTTCAGTTCGTTAGATATAATGAACGTTTCTTAAGTAAACACCGAGTCGGCGGTAGTTTCGGAAACCAGAATGAACATTCCGGTAAACTGTTTGAGTCAGACTACCTTAGCGCGTGTACCAGTGCCTGCCACCACTATACGTGCTCTCTTCTAAACACTGGTGACTGTGTCGTGCCGGCATGCACTATATGCATAACCTATTCTTAAAAATCTGTACTGTCAAACTACAGTGTTTTGTCTGCTGTAGACTACCGAATTCCAGATGACTAAACATCTCGATGGCCGTTTAAACAAGTGAAAGATCCCATTAGGGACTGACCGCTGGCCGAGGGAAGAGGTGACCGTTTAATGGATGGGAAATTTACACTGATCTTACAAGAAATAAAATCTGTTCCTCAGAAAAGTGGTCGTTTATAGAGGTGACCGCTGAAAAAAGGTGGCCATTAGGTCAGGTTTCACTGAATCGGGAATGGCTTCACAGCGTTGATCGGCCTGGGCTTGATCATCTCCCTGAAATAGATTTGTAAAAACTTGGGATTTTCATTGGGGACTGGGAGCAATGACCCGACTTTGTGATATATTTTTCCTTTCACTTTAAAAGTTGGCATAAAACCATCAGTTGCTTCGATTGCTGTTGCCGTACCGAAAGATGTCGTCTGAAAGCATGAATTGCATCTCTGAATATTTTGGAGAAAATGCTTGGATTCTGAAGTTGTTCCTGACATGTACAAACAAAGTGGTTCGGGTGGCTGATTCAGTGGTTTATTTTTCCATTAGAGCAGCACATCTCAGGCAATTCAGTTTTAAATTTTTTGGCTTGACAGAATCCGCATATCACATCCACTTTGCCAATTGTAACTTTTGGAAGTGACGAATAGTTATCATTTGGATCATACTGAAAAGCCTCTAAAATCAAATTACCTTGTCTGGAAACTTGTCTAACTTGAGGATGCCATATGCAGTCATTTTCAAGCCGATATTCACGTCATTCTGGTAATTCCACATCCCAGCCTCACACATTTTCTTTCGACATGCTCTCCACGCTCCTGAGGTATTTCCGTGGCTCTTAAATCAGCCTGCCTCAGATGTTGTCAGTCTGCGAGCTCCCCCATGCTCCTCAAGTGTTTCTGCAGCCCTAATCTAAATGGAGTGTTGTTTCCGCGGCTCTTAAATCAGCCTGCCTCAGAAGTGGTCGTTCTAGGCGCTCCCTATGCTCCTCAAGTGTTTCTGCGGCCCTAATCTCTGCCTGCTTGTTGTTGGTCTATGCCCTCCCTATGCTCCTTAGGTGTCTCTGCAGCCCAAATCTGCCTGCCTTCTTCATTGTTGTTCAAGCCGGGACTCATGTTCTTCGGGTGTCTCAACTGCTCGTAATAACCTTGCTCTCATTCTCACTTGTTGGATGGACCCGCCCAATGCTTTGTCGTTCTTTTGGAGACATTCCGCAAAGTAAGGTGATAAAAGTACTCGTACTTTAAAGAAGGGTTGATTTACAAGGATGTGAAGTACAAGGAAAACAAATGGGATTGTAAAGTTATTTGAAGGTGAAGTTTAAAAGGAGTGTTGTTAACTGGAACTTGTATGTAGAGTCAGTTTGATAAGAAATGAAGAGTAGGCAAAACAAACGGGACTACAAAGTTATTTGAAGGTGAAATTTAAAAGGAGTGTAGTTAAGGAAAACAAATAATGGAATGCAGAATCACTCGACCGAATAAATGTAACTGACATGATGATGAATGAACAACTCAACAGAGAAACAGAAATGGTCTAAAAACTCTGTGAAGATGTAACTCTTGTTTACTGTTTACTTGCCTTCAAAGTCGAAGTAAAAACTGATCAATGCAGGCGATCACTGTATCTTATGGTACAGTTGGGAGACACGTTGAATTTAACATAGAGGCAGTAACGAAATTGGTCACATGGACGTGGAAAAATGCAAGGGTCGTCAAGTCTGCTATGTTTTCAAGGTCTCTCGCAACAAAATGCAACCTGCTGTATTTTAGTTCCGTTTTTAACATGCACAAGGGTGGTCACACGGACTGTTCAAAGATGCTGCTAAATATCATTCGTTTATTTACATGTTACTATCGTAATTAATTCTGGTCTCCATGGTATTGTTGACATCTTTATACCCATCACACATCGACTATGAATAAACAACAACGCTGCCGTCCGATTATAAAGTGCATAAATAAAGGGGCCTAAATCGTGCAAACGGAGCGGAATATCAGATTCCGTGGTAGACAGTGTTTTTTGCCTTGTGTCAAAGCTTACCTGTGCAAAATTTGATCAGAATCGGTGTAATGGTGTGGATTTGTATTCCATACAAACAAACAAATACTCAGACTTTGATTTTTATATATATATATATTGTTATCTATCTTTATAGATGTAGAACAAGGTTTAAATACGCTCCACGTTGGAAACGCACATTTGTTATCTATAATTATTTAGATTAAATAATTTAAAGGTCTCCCGAATATCAACGTTAAGCCCCACTGTTGTCGGCGTCAATTTGTAATCTATTTATTAGTATGTTTTTCTTAAGCTGATTGTTTTGTGTTTATTTTATTTTTATGAAGTTGTAAGTGGTCTCTCTTAAGCACTGCAATATCAATTTAGTTATAAGGAAACAATATTTTTATATGGGTGATATTATTCAATTATGGATAATATCTCTATATCAGATAGCATTATCTATAGATTTAGTATTTGTGGATCTCGAGAAGGCGTTCGACAATGCTGATTGGAAGCTGTTGTTTCAAACTATGAGGAAGTCAGGACTTGACTGGAAAGTTAGAAGGGTGATGTTCAATATTTATAGGTTGCAAAGTACTGAAATAGACATAAATGGATGTAAAAAGGAAGCAATAATAAGAAGAGGGGTAAGACAGGGTTGCCCACTGTCACTGTACTTGTTTAATTTGTTTATAGAAGATGTTGTAACTCAGATGAAAAGAGAGTTCTAGGGGAATTAAAATAAATGGGGAACAGATACACAGTATTCGCTTCGCAGATGATATTGTACTGATGGCTGACTCAGAAAAGGATATGACCCGAATGTTAGGTACGTTTAACAAAATTCTTCACGCTTGGAGATTGAGGATAAATGTTAAGAAAACTAAAATAATGGTTGTAAGTAAAAAAAGAGAAGACATTAAATCAACCATTATGTTGAACAACACAATACTGGAGCACGTTACTGAATTTTTTTACCTGGGTAGCATAGTTACAAGTGGGAATAGGTGTCTGGCAAAGATTAAGAGAGTAGCTCTGGCAAAACAAGCATTCCAGAGCAAAAGGAACTTATTAACAAGCAACCATATTAGTATTGAAACAAGGAAAAAGTTTGTTAAGGTATTTGTATGGAGTGTTTTAACTTACGGGTGTGAATCATGGACCTTAGGGAAGGTGGAGAGTGACAGACTTCAGGCAATGGAGATGTGGATTTGGCGGAGAATGACAAAAACTAGTTGGACAGATAGGAAGACGAATGAACAGATCTTAGAGGAAATAAATGAGAATAGAACACTGCTTAGGAGTATAGAGGTGAGGAAGATTAAGTTGATAGGGCATGTGATCAGACATAGTGCTTTTTTAACTAACATCTTTGAGGGCAAAGTAGTGGGGAAGAAGCCCAAAGGAAGACCAAGAACTGCATACTTCCGCAGCACAATGAGTGTCGTGAATAGTGGGTCCTATGGAGAAATGAAGAATATCGCAAGGGATAGAGTGACGTGGCTACAGCGACAAGGCATTGCCTTTAGGAGTTAAAAAAAAATCAGATAGCAATTAAGTACTTTACGAAAGAATAACGCTCGACACCAGTTAATATATTGGTTAATTCGATCGTTATTATTCAAGCCTAGTCTGCATCCACTATTGAGAGAGCGGAGAGCGACTGACACGAATTAGTTTTCTCTTCTCTTGTATTCACCAGCTGTCCGCGGGCTAGTGCTGTTGTTTACAGTCAGCTGGTTATTATAGGTTAAGTTGTTCCGCTTAATGTTTTTCTCATGTTTTCCTTTCTCTGTAAATTACAACTTATTCGAAATGCACTAATTACACTACAAATAACAATAAATCGCCAATTTCAAGAAGGATTCTTTATTTTATTTATTTTTTACTTCAAAACAGACGCTTTCTCATGCCACAGATACAACGCATCGATCATACAGGACTGAATCGATTAGTCATTGGATTCGGGTTTAGATGTTTTTAAATTTAATTATATTTTTTAATTTGTTCTTAATCTCAGGGTACATGGAATTCTTGTGACTATTAGTAAGGTCACGCAATGCAAATTAAGGTTACTAGGTATTACAATTTAGTTATAAAATCTTATTATATAAAGTTCAAACATAAGCTGGTTTTTTACCGTACGTTGACAAGATACTCATTATGGCCGTGTTTCACTACACAGAGACGGAGAGCAGAATGATGAACCAATGTCTGGAATATATCAGCCTCCAGCTTCTCAATAAAAGTTTGGTGTTGATGTCCCAGGATGTAGTAGAAGTTTCAGTTCTGATCTTCGCTAATATTCACAGTTCTGGTGGTTACAGGTCCCAATGGAATTTGTGTAGTATTAAGTCTTCGCTCGGTTGTGAAAAGTGGGGTTCTGGACGTAATTTTTTTTTTTTTTAATTGGCTTCTCCAGGCTTTGGATTGTCTTCATTTATTTATGGTTAATTTTCATTATTACTCATTTGATGTTAACAGATTGGTTAATTTATTTTTTTAGAAATTTGTTTAACTTTATTGGTAGATCGAATTATATTTGTTGAGTGATAGCCTCGGAAGTCGACCAACTGTCCTTTTAATTAATTACTATTTATGAATTTTGATTTATATTAACTTTATTCATTAGGTTTTTGGTTTCTTTTCCTAGATTTATATCAACTGAACTGTCCTCATTCATATATAATAATTGAGTGTTGAATCAACAAGATATCTCCTATTTTGTCGTCCCTGACAACCATTCCTGGTTCTGTTATTGGATAATATTTGTTATCCTAGAGCCGTAATTAGAAAAATGTTCTTGCACTTACTTAATAAAATACTCCCTTATTAAAATTACATTACATCATATAAAATTTTCACATAATCTGTGTTATTAAACTATATACATTTTGGTACATTTTCTTCTTGATCGACTTAGTCTAATAGGTATTATTTTCCTTTTACAAAATACTAATTTTAGGCCTATTTGTTTTATTACATGTGTTATAACTTTTTTTTTTTTTACTGTACAATGTGTCACTGGCTTATGGCCAATCATTCTGATTTTATTTCATCCTGATTTCAATTTATTATTATTTATTTTAGTATTGAACCCTTCATCTGTTTATGCCATAATTACAATAACCCTTTGGCAATTTATTAACAATTATTGCCTTCATGGCCAAGTTTACAAATATAATCTAATATCTCTACTATTCATTCAAAGTAAGTATCCAAATATTTACTCTTATAAAGTTTAATACAAATGAACTTAACATCCATGAATTGATGCTTTCTCAAAGCAATTGCTTCACTCCTGCTACATACAAAAGACAAAATAAATACCATGCAAACAAAATAACATGACAGAACATAATAACATGCACATATTATAAAACATTAAATACCAATTAATTAGTCTCCTCTTTAGTATATAGTTATCCTAATTATCTATAGACAATTAATTAATCTGTCTATAGTAATTTAACATTGTTTGACACTGTGTTTATCGCTTACACTTTACACTGACCACTTTATAGTTTGTATTTATAAACATTTCTAATTTTTTTATTACCTAGTAACCTTACTTGGTATTACTGATTTGTTTATTTTACGAAGGTTTACGTTCTGACCTTAATTATCATGAACATTTAATGTTGTTTTATTTTGATAATGACAAAGTTTTTATGTAACGTAGGGGACCTTAGTTTCGTTACGTTACATAATACTCTCCCTCCAAAAGAAGTTTATTTTAGCTGAATTTCGTTTGGTTGAAATAAACTTATAGTTTCATGTCTGGGAATGTTTTCTTCTTAATCGTAGTATTTTTTTATTTCAGCTTGGTTATAAGTACCCCTTACTTTGTTATTAATTGGGTCAGTCACCACGTATGTGTTGTTTTGGTTATCCTTGCTTATTAAAAAAGGTCCAACATATAATAACAATAATTTTTTAGCTATCCCTTCAGAACTGCTGGGTTGTTGCCTGTTTCTTATTAAATTTTTTTTCACCTACTGTGTATTTAATGACATTTATTCCTGTTGTATTCTGTTTTTTCTTCTAAGTTCCAACTTGTGGAGTAACCTATTATATACATGGGTAAGGTTGAGTTCTTCTTCTGGTCCTTCAGGGAATTGCATCATATTAGTAATTTCTCGAGGTGGCAGTTTTTAAAACATCATTTGGTATGGTGTAACACCAATAGTTTCGTGATATGCAATATTTAAAAAGGTTTCTGTTTCACTTATGAATTCACCCCATTTTTTATGGTTGTCGTAACAATAAGTACGGAGGACTCGCCCTACCTCTCTAAGTACCCTTTCCGCCGGATTACTGCTAGGATCGTAAATAGAAGTTTTGTAGGTTTTGATTCCTCGATTTGCCATTTCTAATTTCCATTTTCGACCTTTAAACTGGGTTCCATGATCCGTTATTATAGAATATGGAGTTCCTACATCCATTAGGTACCTTTCTGTGATCACCTTAACGATAACATTGGTGGATGCTTTACTTATAGGGTACAGTTTAGTGTATCGTGTGAAATGGTCTAGTATTATTACAATATATTTATATCGGCGCCTGCCTCCACTGCGTGGGAAAGGCCCGCAAATTTCAAGAAATGTTTTTTCTAATTTCCTCTCCGAGGTAATTGTTATTAAAGTCCCTTCCTTTCGCTCGTTGTTCACCTTTACTTTTTGACATATTACACACTTTTTTACCATTTCCCTTACTTTTCTGTTTAAACCCTTAATATACACATGCTCCTCCAGTGCCTTTACTACTTTGATAGGACCCATGTGTCCATACATTTGATGGTAATTATTTATTATTGATGACTTCATTAATTTGGGAATATACAATTTCCATTTATTTTTCATGATAGGGGATTTTATGAAAATCAAACTGTTATACATTTGATAATATTGGACAATTATGGCATCGTCATTAGTGAGGCGTTCTCGTATGGTAGATAATCTTTGATCTTTTGACTGTTCTTCCTGAATTTTGCTTAATACTTCTACTAGTTCTTCTCTGGCTGTTATCACATGATATACTCTTCCAACATCCTCCCTTTCAATTTCAAAAGTACCACTCTCTAGGTTCACTCTAGATAGAGCATCGGCTACAGTGTTTTGCTTACCCGGCATGTATTCCCATGTTATATTATACTCTTGGAGAGCCAGTATCCATCAAGTTAGTCTCCCATGGCTTAACTTACATCTTTGTATGAATGATATGGACTTATGGTCGGACCGTACTGTTAAGGGGTAACCTAATATGTATGTGCGGAATTTACCGCATGCGAATACCACACTCAATAATTCCTTTTCCGTGACGCTGTAATTTCGTTCACATTGATTTAACACCCTGCTGGCAAAGCTTATTACTTGGTGATCTCCTTCCCTGTCTTCCTGGTACAGTTCGGCACCCAGACTCACATCACTGGCGTCAAAATTTATAAAAAATTCCTTATAAAAATCAGGATGATGCAGAATGATGTTCTGTAAAATTTTTTCTTTAATTAAGCTGAATGTCTCAGCATCTCCCTCATTCCATCTCCATTTATGTTTAGATGATAGTAAGTGTTTGAACATCGTTGTTAATTGGGAGTAATTCCTTTGGAATTTGCGGTAGTAGTTACATACTCCTAGAAATGATTGTAACTGGCGATGTTTTTTGGTCTGGGGAAGTTTTGAATGGCTTCCACTTTTTCAGGGGATGTGGATATCCCATTTTCAGAGAGTATGAAACTGAGGAATTGTAACTGATTGGTTATTAATTTTGATTTATTCAATTTCAGAGTAATGTTGCTTCTTTCTAATTTGCTTAATATCATTTCCACACGTTGACAATGTTCTTCCCATGTGGTTGAAGTTACCAATATATCATCTACATACACCGTTGTGAAGTCTAACACTTCCCTGCCCAGGACCTTGTCCATGCATTTGATAAAAACCGCCACAGAGTTTACTAATCCAAAAGGAAGACGTTTAAAATGGTAATTTCTACCCTCAAATATAAATGCGACATAATTTCGACTGTTGGGATGCAACTCCACCTGCCAGTATCCACAAACGGCATCCCAAATGCTCATATACTTACAATCCTTAAATTTCTTCATTAATTCCTCAATTTCCCCTGGTGAAGTCCTATCATTAATTATATTTTTGTTAATCTCCCGGGCATCTAAACATAGGCGTACTGTACCGTCCTTTTTCTTTAGGCTACTATAGGGCTGGTGTACGGTGATGAGCTATACTCAATTATGTCCTGTTCTATCATACTCTGTATTTCCCTTCTCACTGCTGGTTTTAGGGATTGGGGTATAGGATATGATTTCCTGTTAAAATTAATGGGTTGGTTGAATGACAATTCACAAATGTAATTCTTAGCCTTTCCAGGCAAGTCTGAAAATACTTTTTTATATTTGTTGTAGATTGTTACCAACTGATTTTTTTGTTCCGGTGTCACTTCGTTCGTATTGGTAGCTTTAAATGAATAAATTTCTTGTAATTTTTCTTTCCATTCATCATCCTTAACACAGGCTAATTCCTCAAAAGGTGTTTTATAATCCGTTCCGTCATCACGTATTAGGGTAAAAGAATGTCGGTGGTGAGTGGCATTTTTACGATCCACTATTTCACTTGACCATTCTCCATTTTCATGGTACAGGGTTATTTTTCCTCTGCCCATATCAATAATAGCTGAGTGGCGCCGCAGCATATCACACCCCAGCATTGCATTAAATGGTAATCCTTGCGCTACCGTAAACACCATAGGAATAGTTTTACCTCTGCTGGATACTTCCATCATTACTTGTTGCCGTATCGTTTTGTTTGGCCTGCCAGTGGCACCTATTATTACCATGTTATTGACTGGTAATGCTGGTATATTCTCCTTATACATTTCTCTTATTCTGTTATATTCTACTTTGTCTAGAAGTGACACGTTCGCTCCGGTGTCAATAACCATATCGGTCATAACTCCTTGCAATTCTGCCGTTATATATATTATTTGATTGTCATTTTTATTTTCTGACGGTAACCCTTCTTCAGTTAGATCCTCTCGTATATTTTTTAAATAATTTTCTGTAACGATTGTAATTTTGTTATTGTCTTTTTTTTGTTTGTGCATACCCTTCCAATCCCAGCAGTGAGGGGCTACTTGACATTTCCACTGCTGAATTTAGTTTTCCACCCTATCCTGCGGACGATCATCTCTAGCAGTGTTTCCTGGGTTGCCAACATCTGGTCTGAATTCTCTATTATTTCCTTAGTCCCTAGGTAGGTCATCCTCTCGACTTCTATTACTGTTTTGATTTCGTCGGTCATTGTTCCCTTGGTTACTATTCCAATAGTCTCTTCCACTGTCAAAATTCCTGCGGCCTGTGCTGTATCGGTTATTATTAGGTTTATTATAATGGTTATTGTTTTGGTAATTATTATTGCGGTAGTTATTATTCATATAATTGTTATTAACATTTCGGTTATAATTATTATGGTTATACCTATTAATCCCCTGACGCGGTTCTCGATTTTGCTCCTCTCTCCTATAGTTTGAGACCTCTGATAATAGTCTTCCATTTCATAGCTGGCTAAAAATGTTTCCATCGCTCCTACTGTCTTCACTTGCCCACTGCGTCTAGCGCGAACTATTTCTTCTTCGAAATGGTATGATAGTTTGTTCACCAAACACTCCTCTGGTATTCGCGGTTCCAAATGATGCGCCAAACACACTTTTCCCAAAAAGTAGGTAGTTGGGGACTGTTCTTGATTAACATTGAATCTTCCGTTGGTGATATTGTCCCTAATCATGTTCTGTACGGAATCCGACCAGTATTTCGACCTAAAAACCTTCTTGGATTTCGTTGTCCATGACGTGTCCGTTACTTAACTAAATATCACTATAATATTGACGACTCGGAACACTAAGTTTTTTATAAGTAAAAACGTAAAGTTTTACCTTACAGCCTAAACCGGCTTTCACCTATAGAAGGCTTCATCAGAGGCTGTCGTTAGCACGCATTATTCGAACACATCTCACCACACACACACAGCTTCAATCTTTCGAAACACTATCTCGTCGCCAACAACAAGACGAGCAGCGCTACTAACGACAGCCTCTGATAAAGCCTTCTATAGGTGAAAGCCGGTTTAGGCTGTAAGGTAAAACTTTACGTTTTTACTTATAAAAAACTTAGTGTTCCGAGTCGTCAATATTATAGTGATATTTACTAAAAACCTTCTTAAACTCTTCATAATTACTCGTTTCGTTTCGAACCGCCGACCACCAATTATCATTTATGTTTTTAAAACAGTCATCCAACAAATTCTTGATCATGTTCCATCGGGTCACTTTAATTCTACCAAACCATTCATCTATCCTATCTAAAAATTCTATGGGGTTTCCTCTATAAATTTTGAAATTAATGTTTTCCTTTTGATCAGGGGCTATGTGGTGTGCCAGGTACATTGGTCTATTTTGTAAATTTTCGATTGACTCCTTCATATTAATCAACTCCTGATTTTGTATATTTTCGATGGTCCCTTTATTTTGATCCACTTGGGTTTTTATTTGTGTTATTTCATTGTTAACTAGCTCTAGTCTTCCAGCTATGTTAATTTGTACCTCTTCTAATTTTTCTTGTGTTTCCGCTTGTACCTCCGTTACACTAATTTTGTTATTGATTTCTATGTTATTTATTCGGGTAGTCAACTCTTTCTTGAACCCTATAAGTTCCTCTTTTGTTTGGTCGACTCTTTGACTGATTGTTTCGTTAATATTCTTTATTTTCTCATCTGTATTATCATTAATTTTGTCTATCCTATCGTTTATACTTTCACTTATACGATTTATTTTCTCATGTATTTCTCTAAACTCTTCTTTAGTCCTTTCGTTGGAACTGTCGATTTTCTCATTTATTTGTCTAAAATCGGCCTTCGATTGTTCATTATTTTCATTTATAGTTTGCCTTAAGGTTTCACTAGTACTTTCCTTAATACTGTCTACTTTTTCATTGATTAGTCGGTTGTTCTCATTAGTTTCCTCTTTATTCTTGTCAAACTTCTCGTTCATTAGTTTGATTAAGTTCTCACCCAAAATTTCGTTCTGTTTCTTTGAGTTTTCGTTTATACTGTCTATTTTTTCTGAGTTTTCTTCAAATTTTTTATTTAATTCTTCCTTCTGTTTCTTGGAATCTTCTTTAATACTGTCTATTTTATTTTCTAGTTTTTCTGAGTTTTCTTCAAATTTTTTATTTAATTCTTCCTTCTGTTTCTTGGAATGTTCTTTAATTAATTCCCATAGTTTTAGTAGATCCATGCCTCCTCTGGCTTCCTCATTGTCACCTGCCTGTTGTTCCATTTCACTATCTGTAACTATCTCTGCTTCTTCTTCCCGTCTATCTTCTTCCGTTTCTTGGTCCTTCGCCCTCCTTTTAGAAACACCTCTCGTATGCATTCCTGTGCCTCTAATAGTCGCCTGCTCAAGTTAAGTAATAGCGATATAGTCGATTTTTTTACTTAACTCAAGCCCACCAGTTGAGCGCCAATTTGTTATCTATCTTTATAGATGTAGAACAAGGTTTAAATACGCTCCACGTTGGAAACGCAAATTTGTTATCTATAATTATTTAGATTAAATAATTTAAAGGTCTCCCGAATATCAACGTTAAGCCCCACTGTTGTCGGCGTCAATTTGTAATCTATTTATTAGTATGTTTTTCTTAAGCTGATTGTTTTGTGTTTATTTTATTTTTATGAAGTTGTAAGTGGTCTCTCTTAAGCACTGCAATATCAATCTAGTTATAAGGAAACAATATTTTTATATGGGTGATATTATTCAATTATGGATAATATCTCTATATCAGATAGCAATTAAGTACTTTATGAAAGAATAACGCTCGACACCAGTTAATATATTGGTTAATTCGATCGTTATTATTCAAGCCTAGTCTGCATCCACTATTGAGAGAGCGGAGAGCGACTGACACGAATTAGTTTTCTCTTCTCTCGTATTCACCAGCTGTCCGCGGGCTAGTGCTGTTGTTTACAGTCAGCCGGTTATTATAGGTTAAGTTGTTCCGCTTAATGTTTTTCTCATGTTTTCCTTTCTCTGTAAATTACAACTTATTCGAAATGCACTAATTACACTACAAATAACAATAAATCGCCAATTTCAAGAAGGATTCTTTATTTTATTTATTTTTTATTTCAAAACAGATGGTTTCTCATGCCATAGATACAACGCATCGATCATACAGGACTGAATCGATTAGTCATTGGATTCGGGTTTAGATGTTTTTAAATTTAATTATATTTTTTAATTTGTTCTTAATCTCAGGGTACATGGAATTCTTGTGACTATTAGTAAGGTCACGCAATGCAAATTAAGGTTACTAGATATTACAATTCAGTTATAAAATCTTATTATATAAAGTTAAAACATAAGCTGGTTTTTTACCGTACGTTGACAAGATACTCATTATGGCCGTGTTTCACTGCACAGAGACGGAGAGCAGAATGATGAACCAATGTCTGGAATATATCAGCCTCCAGCTTCTCAATAAAAGTTTGGTGTTGATGTCCCAGGATGTAGTAGAAGTTTCAGTTCTGATCTTTGCTAATATTCACGGTTCTGGTGGTTACAGGTCCCAATGGAATTTGTGTAGTATTAAGTCTTCGCTCGGTTGTGAAAAGTGGGGTTCTGGACGTAATTTTTTTTTTTAATTGGCTTCTCCAGGCTTTGGATTGTCTTCATTTATTTATGGTTAATTTTCATTATTACTCATTTGATGTTAAGAGATTGGTTAATTTATTTTTTTAGAAATTTGTTTAACTTTATTGGTAGATCGAATTATATTTGTTGAGTGATAGCCTCGGAAGTCGACCAACTGTCCTTTTAATTAATTACTATTTACGAATTTTGATTTATATTAACTTTATTCATTAGGTTTTTGGTTTCTTTTCCTAGATTTATATCAACTGAACTGTCCTCATTCATATATAACAAATGAGTGTTGAATCAACAAGATATCTCCTATTTTGTTGTCCCTGACAACCATTCCTGGTTCTGTTATTGGATAATATTTGTTATCCTAGAGCCGTAATTAGAAAAATGTTCTTGCACTTACTTGATAAAATACTCCCTTATTAAAATTACATTACATCATATAAAACTTTCACATAATCTGTGTTATTAAACTATATGCATTTTGCTACATGTTCTTCTTGATCGACTTAGTCTAATAGGTATTATTTTCCCTTTACAAAATACTAATTTTAGGCCTATTTGTTTTATTACATGTGTTATAACTTTTTTTTTTTACCTACTGTACAATGTGTCACTGGCTTATGGCCAATCATTCTGATTTTATTTCATCCTGATTTCAATTTATTATTATTTATTTTAGTATTGAACCCTTCATCTGTTTATGCCATAATTACAATAACCCTTTGGCAATTTATTAACAATTATTGCCTTCATGGCCAAGTTTACAAATATAATCTAATAATATCTCTATTATTCATTCAAAGTAAGTATCCAAATATTTACTCTTATAAAGTTTAACATAAATGAACTTAACATCCATGAATTGATGCTTTCTCAAAGCAATTGCTTCACTCCTGCTACATACAAAAGACAAAATAAATACCATGCAAACAAAATAACATGCACATATTATAAAACATTAAATACCAATTAATTAGTCTCCTCTTTGGTATATACTTATCCTAATTATCTATAGACAATTAATTAATCTGTCTATAGTAATTTAACATTGTTTGACACTGTGTTTATCGCTTACACTTTACACTGACCACTTTATAGTTTGTATTTATAAACATTTCTAATTTTTTTATTACCTAGTAACCTTACTTGGTATTATTGATTTGTTTATTTTACGAAGGTTTACGTTCTGACCTTAATTATCACGAATATTTAATGTTGTTTTATTTTGATAATGACAAAGTTTTTATGTAACTTAGGGGACCTTAGTTTTGTTACGTTACAATATATATATATATTGCGACAGTACAACCATATACAGTACTGTGCATTGCCAAAATAATTAAAATAATCAATAAAAATAAATAAATATATGGTTGATAAACATGACTCAGATTGCAAGCTGGATTGTTTAAAATATTGGGAACCCACAGTTCATGCATGGGCATGCATATCTGGCCACCTGTCGCTAGCTGTGTGTACATGTGTATTTAATATGTGTGTGAAACCTGTTTGTTCCTGGACAGTAACCACACCCCTATCTGCTCATCAGAGCAGCTTTTCTGATATCCCTTTTATTAATATAGAAAACTGTACAGATACAGCCAGTCATTAGGAAATTCTTATAAACTTACCTACTTTATTTTTATTCAGGTATTTACTTCGTTAATAGTCACTCACCTGGAAGAAATCATATTTCAAAAAGTCTCTAAGTGGTTTGTATTCAGGAATTTGCCACCACGCATTATGATAAAAGTTGAGCACACTGAGGAAAATCACAAGAATCAGTGCACTCAGCTTTGTCTTGTAGCCAATTGTGACGAGTACCATCAGTATTGAGCCCAAAATATCCTGTAATATCTGTAACACACATAAGAAATATTAAAACTCAAAATAATTTTGGTATGCCAATTATACAAAAACACTTATCAGTGCCATGATTAATAACAGAATCAATGCCATAAATATTAACATACTTGAATAATACTGAATACTGAAAACAATAAATGTATAACAGTTTTCAACATAACATAAACATTTTATTATGTTTTATATATATAAAATATACAAGTTATCTATGTTATTTGCTTGAGAACCAAAACAACTCAAGTATCACTGAAGTCAAGTGGAATCCTGAAATATGGTATTTGGAGCAGTTAGAAATGGATAATTCACCATAAGCAGTGATTATACTGTTAAGACGATAAGTTGTTGTTTACTAGAGAACCCCAACCCACATTCAAAGTAATATTATCAACATGTACATATATATTAAGTGAATGGTATTATTAAAACTATTTGTAATTATAATAATGATGTAGGTTATGTATGTAGTTTATGTTATTTATATTATCCATAATCGATGTATAACTTATGTATATTGATGCACACCATTTACAGAGACACTACTTATACATTAGACTAGAACAGTGGTTCCCAAAAAGTGTCCATTTGTGGACCAATATATGTTTTTTGTATAAATTACGGTTGTGTCAATAATTGATATCACAGTTGTGAATTGAAATTTGTGTTTTCTGTGTTATATATTTACATGTGAAAAATTATTTGTGATAATGATAAATGAACAGGGCATTGACAGTGATACGGGTGTCTTATTTCAATTGCTGCCTAGAAGATGACAACGTGATATAAACACTGTGGAAAGACCACTTTAGAAAGACACATTAAGGATTTGAGCCTTTAACTGGCCATAGTAGTTCTACGACTACAGTATGAATACAGATCTCAAACTGTGATACAAAACACTAACTTTTTGTTGGTTACATTTTGAATTATAGGTTAAATTAAATGTTCATTTGTTAGTTTTTGACTGGAGTCATGTAATTTCAAATTAAATGTGAGAATCCTAATCACAATACATTTTGAAAAGATTCTATAAATCTTACAATTCAACTTTTTTTTGACTGTTCACAATGCAATATGATATAGGTAGCATTCCAGTACGAAATCTAGGAAACTAATCTTATTTCTGATGCCCTCTTAGTAAACTATTATCGGATGCTTTGACTGTTTTTAATTTTATTAAGACACAATGCCTAAGGACTACTATTTTCAGACTTTTTTTTGAAGAAATTAGTTGATAATATTGGTTTAATAGTTTATAACAATGGCTGCCTATAACATTGAAAATAAATAACACTGAATATATTATAACAGGGAAAATACTGTAAGAATAGTTTTAGAGTTACAGTGAACTACATTGTTTTTTAAATGAATAAATTAGTGAAGCAGCAGAAATGTACTAATAGAGTTTTTTGTACTTTAAAATGTGGAACTATTACAATAATTACACATTTCTTGTGATATGAAGTCAAGCTGTATAATCTGTCTGAGAATGTCATAGGACCAAACTCTTCAGCTTGGTCCTATGACATAGTACACACACAATACTGACAGCTTACTGATCTACAAGTACTGTTAATAAAAAATCAAATTTAATTACTTGGATTTTGGATTATCATTCAACACTGATACACTCAACATTACTTCAGAAAGCTCTTACACTACTTATACTCTTACAGAACTTTTATCTTCGTGAAACTGGATTTTTACATTTATCAACACATACGAGAATCAATATAACATATTACTGATAATTAAGATTTTTAATATTTTAACTGCTTGGATGCATATTATAAGAAAAATAAACAACCCTGCTAAATGAATTTATTACATTTTTATTTTTATAAATAATAGTTGGAACGAATGCGTATTTAAATAAAGAAAATATTTTGAAATTTTAAATTTTACATTCTTTTTACCTGTAAATCAAACTTTCACACTTCAATTATAGCATTTTAAATAAAATCATACACACAGTAATCAGAAAGGAATGTATTCAATACAAATAATAATTTTGTTAAAGCAAAAATTAATGAAAAGTGTGTGGTGTATCCAAAGGGATGGAATATAAAAGTTGAGAATCAATAAACGTACGATTTACGTGGAATCAATATTAAATAAAATAAATTTAACTCAAAATACAAGCAATAAACTTTACTACTTTAAATAAACATAATAAAGAAAAAATGAAAACTATAAGTTTTTTTCATGATATTGTAACGGTACAAACTGATGAGGGTATAAAATTTAAAGCTTTTATTTAACCAGAGTATATTTTTGGTAACCGACTGTAGCTCCGTGTAAGGCACAGCATGGTACAGGAATGCAGATTATCAGCAAGGGTGCGTATTCATGCGTACGCGCGCACGTGTGGGCCAACTTTCCCAGCGTGAAAGACACGTACAAAAAATTCCATAGCCAAACATACGATTGAAACAACCAATCACAGAACGAGGTGAGGCCGTGCGGCCAACGCCTAACGTTTGGCAGGCAACCAAGCGCGCACGAGGTTCGCCCAGTTGGTCACCATTAGTAAAACAGTGCAGTTGATAATAAAGGAACAGTGTCAGTAAATTAGTGACAGGAGGCCGTGCGTGTAAGCACGCGCGGCCTGCCCAAAAGTATTTAAAGGTAACAGTAAACCGTGATTCTGCAATATTAACAGTTTTCGTTTTAAACGTAAATAGTGGAATAAAGAAGAGAGTTGGACAATACAGTGCGAAAGTGAAAGTATGTACTACTAACAATGGCGAACAGCACGTGCGGATGAGTAAAACAAGAAAGTAATTATGTTAGCTTGAAGTGAAATTAAAACTATCGGTAAAAAGAGCTCATTAAATAAACGGGGGGTAAAAGAAAATCTGTAATTAGCATGTGAGTGTGTGTGTGAGGGAATAAGGGATAATATTAAGAAATAAAGGTACTGGTTTGACGATAGAGGTTAGTATAAGACAATTTTATATAATAGAGATTAATCAAAATAACAGATTAAAGAAGTAAGAATATAAAAAGAAATTTTAATTGCAAAAAAAAAAAATAAGATTTGTTCAGTAACATAAAAATGTGTTATCCTAATTATTATGTTACACCCGTAACCTGAGTTCTGCATCGAGAATTCGTCTAAACGAAACCCGTGAATCTTCTGATATAAGGGCATTACATGATCAAAATTAAGTAAGTGTAAGTATTATGGTTTCGATGTATATCCTTAAAACATAGTGGCGACCTTGTTAGCGAGTTTGGAACTTCTGGGGAGTTTTCATATAAAAGGTAAGTTTAACGGAATCAGGGTAAGTAAATTATGGGGCGTATAAAAAGGTAGAAAGTTTGTTTCTCTACAAGTGGCGACCCTGCCAGGATCCTGGTATATAAATATTATCACCAAATAGATCTATTTGAGATGCAGAACATAGGTTTTGGGTAATGCGTAATTTGTGAAAGTATTGTATATGTTAAACTTAGATTCTATGGTTATGTTTGGGTAGTGTCACGTGTCTGTGAAATTTGTGCTGTTATAAAGTAAACAGCATGGTAGCAAATAAGGAGTATTTTGAGAATAAGCATTTACCTGGGTGTAAATGGGTGTATTATATTAAAAAAGATAATATAATAAATGTAAACAAAAATGAAAAGTGTGGGAATAATATCAGACTAAATTTTGATGAAAGGAATGATTTTTTGTGTGTAAACAATGACTATTAATGTAAAACAGATTGCATATAAATGTGTATTGGTATTAAATGTATTTGTGTAATAGGTTATGTTGTACACAGTATTTTAGGTAACAAGTGTTTGTAGTAGGGATTGATTTTATAATAATAATAATATTTCATTTGACTAAATAATTAACAGGATGCAACTGTAAATTTTATAAGGAAATTAGATGAATTGAAATTGTTTCGAATAATGTGATTCAAGTAACTTACGTTTTGAACAATGATGGAATTAAATTAATTTAAAGGATGTGAAACTTTGATAATAAATTTGAGAAATTTATTTTGAATTGAATTGAATAATAAATGATGAATAATTAAACATAAAAGGTGTTGATGCATTGAGATTACAGGCAGTATGGATTGTGTAATAGGTTATATTATGTGTATGTACATTGTATTTTGGGTACTTAACATTGATCATTCTTATTGAGTGCATGATAATACAGTTTTCAGTGAGTGATAAAAATAATATTTTATTTTTTCATTTAGAAATAATTGACACTATTGAAATTTTATAATGTAATTGAAGTAATTTGAGGTAATTAATTTAAATTAATGGAAAGATGGATTTAAATGAATTTAAAATGTGGTAAAAGTTGGATTTTGAGTAACGATTTTTTGTTTAAAACAGTAACTGATTTCAGTAAATGGGTGTTAGAGTTAGGTAATGAAATTAAACCGATCAAAGTTAGTTTTGCACGGGTATTAGACAACATAAGAATTTCTGGAGGTAAAGTGAAATAAAAACGGGTCAGTAGGGGGGACACAGAAGTGAGAGTGAATGTGTGTAGAGAGAAAGTGGAGAGTAAATAGGTGAGAGCAGGGTACATATATTTTGTAGTGAGGGTGGTGTGGTAAGGAGTCCTCAACGCACGGCGTTGTGGCGAGAGGTGAATAGTTTTAAATGAGGTTTGGCGGAGTTACCTGGGAGAGGCCAGGAACTAATAAGGGAATGAGTATAAGGGAAGGGAACACACATCCTATGTACAAAGAGGGTATCAGGTGTTTTGTTATAAGAGGAGCATGATTTAAGTAGAATTAGAGAAAATAGTGGAGGGAAATATTATTGAGAGAACGGTGTCACCCTATTTCAAATCCGTTGGTTGTTGATATAAAGAAGGAGGTGAGAGTGGGGTTAGGTTTAAATGCCCATAGATAAAACAGATTATTATTGCTGAAAGGGAGTCACTCGTTTATTGATAAATGAGAATATGAAATAAAATAAAAAAATTCTGAGTAGAAATTATAATGCAACAGTTGGAAAATTTATTTAAAAAATTTTTTGAAATTAAAACTGTATTATGTTTTCATGTTCTCTGTATAAGGTTATGCTGGGATATAAGTTATGGGCTCATAAGGAGCGGTCGTGGCGTAGTGGCTAGCGTGTGGCGCTGCTACGCTGTCGGCGCGGGTTCAATTCCCGCCGGGGGCCATCTGATTTAGATACGACCGTTCCCCCTCGCAAGGCAATGGCAAACCAGCGAGAGGTATCCTGCTTAGTATAAACCTTCCCCAACTATGCCGTTCGGATCCGGCGTTAAACTGTAGGTCCCATATACCTGTGAGAGAATCAGTACCACACACACCACGGGTATATGCGGGGAGGGTACAAACCAGTCAAAGACTGAAGGACTACGATCAGCTGATACACTGTGTTATGTGTATATTACATTTTGTGTAACCAATTTATAGTTGTAATTGATTTTGTAATAGTAATAAATGTTTATTTAAACAATTGTCAGTATGTAATTATGAATGTTTCTAGTGAAATTTAAATTCATTTAAAAGATAGAAATCTTGGTAATCAATTTGAAAATTTTTGATTTGAAATGGATAATAAATGGTAGATAATAAATTAAAATTAAAGGATTAAAATGTTGAAGCAATAGAAATTGAAATTAAAAGTTGTGTAATGGTAGGAAATTTTATTCAAATTTAGAGATGAAATGTTTATGTTAATGTAACAAGGGTAATGTTTATTTTGAGTTTTTATTATGTTGTAATATGTTGATTATGAGAAGCATAAAGTGTCTAACTGAGTAATATGTAATTGTGTAGGGATATAGAACATGTATAGTATGTTTTTAAATGCGATTCCCCACGTTTCAGGCGGTCCCGGCCTTACCAGCCCAGACCGTGGTTTTGGTTGTTTTTGAAATTGGTATAACATAGAAATTTAACGGGGAACAAAAGGGGAATCTAAGAATTTTGTTTTTGCAACACGGCTATACACCTATGTATGGGTGGTAGACCGAATAGGGGCGTATCAATAAGTTTATTAGTAGGGGTACTGGTACCCTGAAGGTTATGTAACGCCAAAGCAAGGATGGGGGGTGAAAGAAAAGAAAAAAGTGTTCACTCCTTCCGCCTCAGTCCTTGTGGAGTCAACTGGGCGCTACAGTCCAGGGGGGGGGGGCAATAGTGTGTATGGAAGAAGGTTTTTAAATTGTTAATAAATAAGTTCCTATTGAAAAAGAAATAAAATAAAATTGATGATTATTGTAATGGTGCTGAGAATAGTGAAGTAGTGGAATAGATGGTTTTATTAATTTGAGTTATTTTGGAGCTTAAATTTTTTTATTTATTTTTTGTTTTGTTAGTTGTGTCTAACCTGAATGGTCAATGTGTATTATATATGTTACAGAAGTACAAATAAGAAGGATGATGTAATACAGAAAAACGTAATATGTTCAGGTTAAGTATACATGCATTAAGAATTGTTGTTTATTTAAGTAGATCATTGAGATAAAACCAGTATTTTGCTAAAGACAAACCAGTACAACTAAGGGGAACCAAATCAGTTGAGGATATGGTATAGTGAAAGGCCATTTATTGATGTTTTTATGAATTGTTTCAGAGTCTGGTGATTCAGTGGCCACAATCACCGGACTAGGGGGGTAGGTTACCCATGATTTTAATAAGGATTTATGGGGGGTCAATGGCGCTATATCCTCGCTGGTCCTTTTAGGTTTTTTAGCAATGAGAGTTTTTCTGTTTCGACAGAAAACCTCTCATTGGGGGGGGGGGTATTGTAATGGTACAAACTGATGAGGGTATAAAATTTAAAGCTTTTATTTAACCAGAGTATATTTTTGGTAACCGACTGTAGCTCCGTGCAAGGCACAGCATGGTACAGGAATGCAGACTATCAGCAAGGGTGCGTATTCATGCGTACGCGCGCACGTGTGGACCAACTTTCCCAGCGTGAAAGACACGTACAAAAAATTCCATAGCCAAACATACGATTGAAACAACCAATCACAGAATGAGGTGAGACTGTGTGGCCAACGCCTAACGCTTAGCAGGCATGCAACCAAGCGCGCACGAGGTTCGCCCAGTTGGTCACCATTAGTCAAACAGTGCAGTTGATAATACAGGAACAGTCTCAGTAAATTAGTGACGGGAGGCCGTGCGTGTAAGCACGCGCGGCCTGCCCAAAAGTATTTAAAAGTAACAGTAAACCGTGATTCTGCAATATTAACAGTTTTCGTTTTAAACGTAAATAGTGGAATAAAGAAGAGAGTTGGACAATACAGTGCGAAAGTGAAAGTATGTACTAACAATGGCAAACAGCACGTGCGGATGAGTAAAACAAGAAAGTAATTATGTTAGCTTGAAGTGAAATTAAAACTATTGGTAAACAGAGCTCATTAAATAAACGGGGGGTAAAAGAAAATCTGTAATTAGCGTGTGAGTGTGTGTGTGAGGGAATAAGGGATAATATTAAGAAATAAAAGGTACTGGTTTGACGATAGAGGTTAGTATAAGACAATTTTATATAATAGAGATTAATCAAAAGAACAGATTAAAATAAGAATATAAAAAGAAATTTTAATTGCAAAAAAAAAAAAAAAGATTTGTTCAGTAACATAAAAATGTGTTATCCTAATTATTATGTTACACCCGTAACCTGAGTTCTGCATCGAGAATTCGTCTAAACGAAACCTGTGAATCTTCTGATATAAGGGCATTACATGATCAAAATTAAGTAAGTGTAAGTATTATGGTTTTGATGTATATCCTTAAAACATCGTGGCGACCTTGTTAGCGAGTTTGGAATCTTCTGGGGAGTTTTTATATAAAAGGTAAGTTTAATGGAATCAGGGTAAGTAAATTATGGGGCATATAAAAAGGTAGAAAGTTTGTTTCTCTACAATTTGATTATTCAAGTAACAAATGTTTTAATATATTTCCTGTCATGCACACTCGCAGCATCTCCCTGATACACTCTCTATGCTACTGGTAACTTATTTGACTGCATGTGTAGTTTGAGCTATTGGGTTTTCAACATTTTGTGCAAACTGAATCACACACTCTCTTGTAAAAAACAATGCCATAGGCAGCAACAGCGGCAGTGGTTTTCTGTAAAAACCTGCAGTGCATTGAAGTTCACTTGCTGGTAAGTGATCAAGTGTGGTGAGTGATCAACTTTTGCTTTATACAGTAACAGCTGCTGTCACAGTCTTTGTTAAGGACATTATTGAGATTCTTGTTAAGAATTGTATATACTCAGAGGCAGCAATAATGAGATTCATTTAGTTTTAAAATCAAGCCTTTTTATGAGCACTGGAACTACAATGTTTTCCATTTTGCAGACACAGCAACTCAGGAAGCAAAATAATAAAGCAATTGAACATTATACAGGAGAGGCTGCTTATTGTGATCATGGATAATTTTATCGTGGTTAATATTATTTCCTTGAAATTCCAACCTACAGCAAGAAAATGTTTTATTTAAGTTGCCTGTTGCAATAATCTATTCAGTTATTGTTATCTCTTTTAACCTGTTTAAGAATTTTATACAGAAGATTATGAAGGTGAAGATGGGAATAAAAAATGTGTACAAGTGAGATCCAATAAGGAAATAAGCCAAGTGTTCTGACAGTCTGTCCAGCAGAGACAGAGGTTTTTCATAAACATTATGGGTCTAAACAAATTATTGCCAACATTTTACGAAAAACTGTAGACAATCTCAAATAGAGGAATTACAAAACACAAATGACACGGAAATAAAAATATATATACTTTTCTAATAAATTCATATATGCTCAGTTTTTTCTTGTATATATATATATAGTTTTATATTATTATTAATAATAACAAAACTTTCTGTACAAGAATATACTTTTATTATTTTGAGAATTACAATGTTTCAATAGTATTCAACTATCATCATATTTTCTAATACTTTTAATATTTTTAAAGTAATTTTTATTGGTCTAATTAAAAAAATTTAGACTATGATTTATAATGTATATTGTTTAATTCTGAATTAAATCTTTTGTACATTATGATTTTTCTTCAATAAATGTATTGATTTTGTTGCCAATGTATTTAAATGCTGTCAATATCTGGAATGAAGTGTTCCTACAGTAATCAAGTTGTAATGGTACATTTCTTTAAGCATTACAAAAACGTATTATCGGGTGCGAAAGCCCTCAGAAAGCGAGCGTGGAATTTGTTGTACATGACTTTTGGTATGAGAAGTGTTGTAGCGATCGGCAAGTGTACGTGACTTTCGAACTGAATTGTGGCGCAGAAACGAAAGCGAAGCGTCTGTCTCCAACCAGCTGCCGAACAGTACAAATTTAGTTTACAGTGTGTGTGGACAATCAAGGTAGGCCGAGCAGTTACGGTAGGCCTACCACCGAGTTTTTTGTACAAAAGTTTTGAAAATGGTAATAAACATGTGAATTAAATCATAACAAAAAATGTAAACATAAATTTGAACTTTCGGAACATTATTATTGTGATTTTTCATCGGGAAACCGAATTACGACTTATTGTGCAACAAGAAGGAGACTCCCCATCGTAAGAGATAAGTACAAAATAAGGACATAACCTGTTTTCCACAAATGTAGAAAATTTATTTTTTTAAATAAAATTACTTTTATGTGAGTAAAGAAATAGTATCAGACAGAATATGAGATCTCAATAGCGTGTGAGAGCGAGTGAAAGAACAAAGGGTGTAGTAAGCGCTAAAAAAGTACTGATTTGCCATTGAAGATTTTCTTTTGATTTATTTTGTTTTGAATTATATTTCTTTTAAACATTAAAAAAAAAGATACAATGTGTTTTAGTAGAATAAAATTACATTTCTCATAATGTGTTAGTTTAGTTAATTATGCACTTTACCAGAAACCTATTCTCTGTGTCAGTAAATTCGCCTAGACGGCCCTAGAATTTTTTCTGTAAGGGAGTTTTTGTTAATTTATCAAAATTGTTTTCTTCCGGAAAGTGAAATGGTTTCCATATTTCCTCCAAAGAATGTGGTGGCGACCTTGGGACTTTGGGACTCTTCTGACTTTTTAAAGGTAAGTCGAAAAGAATAGTAATAATCGGGGATTTCGTTTCTTCTTTACTTTTATTTTTTTGAACAGTTACAAAGTATATCGCAGAATTAGAGAATCAGAATTGCTTTTATTTTGTTAAGTTGTAATTGTACTTAAAAATAACTGTAATACGAGGGCAGTCCAGAAAGTAACTTACGTTTCAGTGTGGGCAGCGATGGGGTGGGGCTAGCGCTGCCATCTTGGTGACACTGGGTGGCGTGACTCAGTACGCATCCAGCTGGGGCCGGTATAGGTTTGTCTTGTGTTTCTGTCCTTTACTAATAATTTTTAAAATGAGTGCTGCGATTGAAAATCCCGCGAGCTGTGAAGTGCGCTCAGTAATACGATTTCTGCAAGCAGAAAACTGCAGGCCGGTGGACATTCATCGGCGACTGTGTGAGGTGTATGGGAAGAATGATATGAGTGAGGGAGGAGTAAGGCAGTGGTGTCTTATGTTTAAAAATGGCTGCACCAATGTGCACGATGATGAGAGAAGTGGCCGGCCAAGTGTTCTTACTGACAAAATGGTGGAGAAAATCAATAAAAAAAAACCGTGAAAATCGCCGCTTTGCGATTACTGAGCTATCACATGAAATTCCTCAAATTTCACGTAGTTTGCTTCATGAAGTTGTCACGATAAAGCTTGGTTACCATACGTTTTGTGCGTGATGGGTCCCGAAAATGCTTACAGAAATGCACAAAAACCAGCGGATGGCATCAGCATTGTCATTTCTTGATGCCTATGACAAGGATGGTGAAACGTACTGGACTGTATTGTAACGGGGGATGAAACCTGGGTTAGGTACGTTAATTGTGAAACAAAAAATCAATCCATGGAATGGGGCCATACTTGCTCACCCAAAAAACCGAGGAAGTGTTTGCAGACCTTGTCAGCAAGGAAAATGATGGTGACAGTTTTTTGGGACAGAAAAGGGGTTCTCCTGGTAGAGTTTATGGAACGGGGTACCACAATCAACTCCGAGGTTTACTGTGAAACCTTAAAAAAGCTGTGGAGAGCGATCCAAAACAAGCGACGTGGTTAGTTGAGCTCGGGGTATTATTCTTCCACGACAACGACCGACCGCATACAGCAGCACGAACGCAAGAAATTCTGGGAAAATTTGGATGGGAGATTTTCAATCATCTCCCATACAGCCCTGATCTTGCACCGAGCGATTATCACCTGTTCATGGATATGAAAAAGTGGCTGGCAATGCAGGAAGACGACGAAGAGCTGAAGGCAGGCATTAATGAATGGCTGAAATTGCAGGCGGAGATTTTTACGATGAGGGCATTCAAAAACTCGTAAATCGTTATGATACGTGTTTGAACTTGAATGGAGACTATGTGGAAAAATAAATAAAAAATTTTATGTGGAAAGTGTGTAAATAAAAAATTTTTTTTTTTTTTTATTACTTATTCTAAAACGTAAGTTACTTTCTGGACAGCCCTCGTATATGTACTGTAGTAATGTAGTTATTATAGAATTATAAGATACACCTTGTCACGGCTTTGATATACGATATGTTATAGCATGGCTATCTATACATAGTCGTATACAGTAGACAAGCGAACAGGAAAATACCTCTACTGTACATCATGATTCTGTTCATGGTTATTATTATCATTCAACGATATATATGACATTGCATAATACAGACCAAAGGAAATTTTTACAATTGTCTGGTGAAAATTTTGTTATGTAAAAATGAATTGCTGGCAATGGAATTTGGAAATGTGAATTCTTTTAAAAAGTATCTCAGTGGTATGACTCAAGAGTAATAAAAAGCACTGTGTTTTACCTACTTAATTAATTTGTGGTGAGCAGCAGCAAAGACCATGTGGTTACAGTTACACCAGTAGAGAAGTTCACAATGCTTTATATTTCTACAATAAACTAAATTTATTCTAAATACAGTATACCATTTTATTTATATAAATAGAAAAATATACTGTGTTATGAAACTATAAACGAGACAAATTAAGGCACTGAATGCATATGCCTCATATACCATACTAAATACCATAAAAATATTATGTATTTTGAAAGTAAGTATATTTATACAAACCTGTAAGAACGTTATTTCAAATCTAATCAGAGTGATAAACATGAATGCTAATAAACATCTCCCAGCTAACTGAAGATAGTTCTTGGGTTTATTATCACCTAGAAAAATTGCAAAATTTAAAGTTATAATATTATTTAACTTGGTATATTATTAAATTACTAAATACAATAAAGTGGAAAGTGATGTAATTCCGATAAGCACATTAAAAAGTAGCTGACATTGCATTTATTCATTAAAACATAAAAATTAATCGAATGTGAACGTACTTGATTGTTGAATTGTTTCCTACAAGATGTATATTAAATGTAACAAGGGCTTAAATACAATTAGCAATAATTTTTTATCCTCAAATGGAGTGATTCATTATCTATTTTGGCACATGATATATCAAAACTTCTTTAGCTTTTGACAATTATTCACAATTTCATTCACTAGTTTTTAAGGAACTTATGAAATTTACTGAGTTTCTTTTCAAATTCTAGCTAAATTAATTTTAAGTCTGTAGTTCTTAAGAAACATTTATTTAAATGTTCCAAGACTTTCATAACAAATGTTTAATTTTTTGCAATTTTTATCAGCACAATTAACTCAAATGTTTACTACAGCACATACAATCCACAGATTACAGAGCATTGTGAAAAAGTTGTTTGGATAAATCTTTTATTTCAAATTTCTTGTTTAGACCAGAGGAAATGGAAAAGTGGCTTGCGGCATTTGTATGGTGTATTTAAAACACTAACAAAAGCATGATCATAGTTACATCTGCAGTGTTGAACAATTTCATCTACTTTGAAAATTTATTATATTCAGCATTAAGCAGTGTTCACATGATGCGAGTTCTCGTACAAGTTTAATGGTGCTCTGAGCTAGACAAGAAGCCTCTTGAATTGCCTCATGCGTGGAATGTTCACACGTGCAGTAGACTTTAACGAGTCAGTATGAAAATTGATCCCGTTAGCGATGGTGTCGGTGCTGTGTGCAGGTTAATAGGTGAAAAAGTAACAGAGAAGTCAAAAGCTGGTATAGAAGAAGAAACCGAAGAATGGGTAGAAAATTTTATGAAAAGACTATGGATTAGACCGTGGATTGCCAGTCATAATTAGAAAGGCGTGTCTAGCAGTCTGTGCCAAGAACTGAGATCAAAGGATCCGATCTTTTGTAAAAACTTGTTTAGGTTCGAGAAAGAAAAATTTGATTTCTTGCTTAAAGCAGTATATTCCTCATTAACAAAGCAAAATATGGACATGAGAGAGGCCATACCGCCAAAAAACAACTAGACATTACACTGAGATATCTGGCATCAGGGGATTCTTATTCGAGTCTTATGTACCTCTTCCGAGTACCAAGATATACAATCCCGCAGTTTATTCCAGATGTCTGTGATGCTGTATATAAGACCTTGGAGTCTTATATAGAGGTAAGCAAGGTGAAAATTTAAAAATTATTAGAGTGCATAAAAGAAACAGGCAATGGTTTTATAATGTAGAAAGAAGTTTGATTTTGTTGCCTTTTAACAAACCAGTATTCTGACTGTGCTTTCAGTCTTTTTTACCTTTGTCAGTCAGTAAATTCATTTCAGCTCCCGAACAAAAACAAATATTTTTATTACCTGTTTTTACCTTGTGTCTTTGTATTTTATTAACAGAATAAAAAGCTTTATTTTACTAGAAACATTAATACATGTCACATAAAGAGGAAAAACACAAACAATGTTTACAAAAAAGGCAAACATCAGACACTCCTTTCTATTATGTTTTCTGTCATACGTAGAAATTGCTTTCTAATATTTTTAACTTATGAATCCAAAAAATCATTCTATAGTAAAAAATTAATGACAAAAGAAATATAATAATATAAGAAACACGTCATTTTGACGATCACACTATGAACTAAGTATATACACGTTAACTATGTACACTAACTAGGCCTATAACTGAACGATATACACTATAAATAAAGACTATGACACCAAACACATGAATTAATATACTATACCAACTCAGCAGCATTCACACTTTATACATGTTAAACAAATAGAAAGTTGGCTGTTCGAGTTCTCGACTCCCACTAGAAATTTTCAAGCATGTTTGAATTCATTCGAGTCCGTACGAGACAAGTGAGTGGCGAGGGTGTGCATGCACGTCAAGTATTCACATGGGTCGAGACTCGCACGTGGTTACACGCATGAGTTGATTCACATATAAGAACTCGCACCGTGTGAACGCTGCTTTATAGTTAGTTTGATTCATGTGTTATACCAACTAAATTAAACAACAAAAACTATCAGAGGGGGTAATAGAGTTAGTAATCTGCTTGACTTTAAAGTTTCTATTAATTCAAATATCATAAAATAAATGAGAATTGAAATACTTAATTAAAATATATGCTTAGAATGAATTTGGATGTATATAGATACAATCTAACATATATGTCTTAAGAGATCTTATTGTCTTACAGTGAAAATTATATACGTACAAACAGAAATATTACTAATACAGTATTAGTATTACTAATACATTACTAACACTAATAATATTACTAATATAGTAATAATATAGCTATCACATTCACAGTAACATGAAACATGAAAAATAAAAAAACTATTGTTGGACTATTACAATAGTTTATATATATTGAAAAAATTTACCCAAAAGTAAATATACAAACACATAATACATATTCATTTGTGTGAATGTTGTAGTATGACAGATAATCCACTTAAATAGATTACCATATGATCATTAGTAAAAATAAATTATATAGAATATCCAGAAAAATCCAAATGAGAACCAAATAAAAATCACAATAAATTACCACCATAACAAGAAAAAGTAAATATAAAGAAAAACTCTGCAACAAAAATAAATGTACAACAAAATAAAACCCCAAAAAACTAAAATTAAAATAATAATTCCCAGGTAGGATAGGAGTAGGTAAGGAAGCTACCCAGACCAAATAAACGAACCAGAATAAACAAGAATAAATACTAATGAAGAAACGAAGAGCTAAAAAGGAAGAGACCCAGAACAAAGAAAAATAATAATAACAAAATGGTACTGAAGAAACCAAGAATGAAGAAGGAAGATACCCAGACCAAATAAATGAACCAGAATAAACAATAATGAAGAAACCAAGAACGAAAAAGGAAGAGACCCAGAACAAAGAAAAATAATAATAACAAAATGGTACTGAAGAAACCAAGAATGAAGAAGGAAGATACCCAGACCAAATAAACGAACCAGAATAAACAAGAATAAATAATAATGAAGAAACCAAGAACGAAAAAGGAAGAGACCCAGAACAAAGAAAAATAATAATAACAAAATGGTACTGAAGAAACCAAGAATGAAGATATCCAGAACAAACCAATATACCTAATGAACAGGGACAAGTTTGAAGATAACATGTAATAGAGGAAGTAGAATACGACCAATACCCAAAAGAAACGCAATAGGGAGAAAACAAAAACCCCAAAAGAAAGTAAATGTCACTATAGAAAGTATAACACCCCAAAAAACCAGAACTCATGTAAAATAAATAAAAACAAAAGTGTTTAAAGTGCTAAGTAGAAGTGTACCCAAGAAAGTTATTGTATAATTAATAAAGACAAATCTTAACAGTTCCCCCATGATTAAACAATTTGATATTATAAAACTATGAAAATGACTAGTGATAGTATCAAGAAAAAACAGGGGACAAGTGCAAGTTATTAGATTATCATAAATAAACTTTGAGAAAGTACATTAAATACTGTACTTAAATAACTTTTAAGAGTTTTAATATAGTATCATGAGTGCTATTTAATAAAATAATATGGTGAAAGAGCAATGACTACTCTTTCTAATAAAATGCCACTATTTATGTATTAACATTCGATGGAGTGAATAATATAAATAGAGAGCTGGGAGTTAATCCATAAAGTGACAAGGGATACATCCCTAAAGTTAAGGAAAAACATATAAGACTGTACCCAAATAGTTTTAAGTAAGCGTTAAAAATTAATGGAACAGAGATGTTAGGTTCCAATTACCATATATGAACTCTATGCATAAGGTTTGGAAATAGAGATTAATTCTTATATTTATAAAATGTTATTGTGTTTAATAGTTTGAATTAGGAATGCAATGTCCGAATGTGGATACCATTCTTATATAATAAAATGTTTTTAGGAGTTACTGTAAGTAATCAGTACAAAAAAGGGTATGAATTTAAATACCATATTTAATGTCAAATAATTGTTATGTTTTAATTGTTTAAAATCAATACTAAATGTTATAGTAGTAAAAGAAGGAATTATTAATGAATATTATATTAGAATAGAAGGTCAGAAAAGGGTATAAACTAACTGTATTATTAAAAACTTTGTAGGTAACAACAGATAAAATCTAGGCCAAATAGTAAATCTAACTTACATTATAATTGACAAATCTAGTCCTACAAACCAACTAAACTGATGAAATTTATGCAAGATAAACCCATCACATAGTAATATAATGTAATTTATACTTTAAAAAGATATTGTCAGAAGATAGGTAAAATTATGAATAAAAGTGAAATGTATTAACTAAAACTTAAAAGCAGGAGTCATAGATAAATGAATTATATTTAAAAACAATAATTAATGGACAAAATTGCAAGAAATTAAGGAAAGATAAACAATTATATCAATCAGAGATTCAGTATAATAATAATTATATCAGATAAAATGGCTAATATTTGGACAAGGACAGGAAACAAAAATTTAAGCCTACTTTTCCACAATGAAAGAAATATAACTTTTTTAAATAAAAACTTTGTAAAACTATATTAATTAGTATCAAAATAAGCAAAATAGATTAAAGAAACCAATTATGTATTTAGTATTTCATAAAATTAGATAATAACGAAAATATTTTCAGTGATATAATGTATTTAATAAAAATGTATCGGAAGCCAAGGCAATTTGAAACAATGTATGATGTATATTAAATTGGCTAAGAATTTCAGGAGACGAAGGAAATTAGAACAGTTAATTATTATCCGTTGAAGCGAACACTTGAACGAGGTTTTGCTCCGATTAACCAATAAGAAGTATAAATGGCATGCGATACATAAATCGAGTTCAGTGAAATTTTGTAACTTTTTTAATTTTGACTTTTAACTTGAGAAGCAGTGAACACAAACAATAAAACAATTAAACTACAATAAAACAGAACCACATATACCTAAATTATTGAATTTACACCACCACAAATAATTATTACGGACGAAACAAAAAGGGTTAAATACGACATATTTAACCAAAGTGAAGAAGACATAATCACACACATTTAAACAAAGTGAACTAAGAAACACTGCACCAGGAACACTCAATTAACTCCAGAACGAATATCCACAATTGCTGAGACGAGGAAACGGTGAGAAGACATCTTTATTGCAAGAAATATTTGTCGAGGTGACTGACGTTAACCTACGCAGTCTTCCGTCAGCCATTTTGTTTTTCCCGTCATCCTATGCGAAGTGGAACAAATGAACATCGAGTCTTCACTGGTTCGAATATTATTATATATAAACTTTCAATATTGATTAATAAACTTGTAATTTTTAGTTTTAAGAATTTTAATTGTAAGTGTTATACTTTCATGGCCCTACCCTTCTCTGGCTATTTCTAAAATAACCGTTAAAAGAACCAAATATTATATATAGTATTCATGTAAATTTTTTATCGACCGGCCCTGAGTAACGAGTCGATACTGTTGTCAACAATCGATTAACCATCGATCTTTCTAATAAATTGTTAATAAATCATATAATTCTGCGAATTGGTTGAATTTTAATTTAAATATAATTAAAAATAAGTTAATTCAAGAACACGGACTATCCGAAAGGCGGTATTTACAAAGGAATATGGAGCATATTGAAGCAGAAGAAGAACCGTCTATCGACTAGTACCGGAGTTAACTATATTAACGCAGGAGTTATTCAGAGAAAGTGACACCACAACATAAACAACCATAAAATAATTAAAATTTTTACACAATACAGTTACGAAAATTATTTATTAAATACATATAACAAAAAACACGAAACAAATATTTTTTCAGAAAACAAAATTTTTTTATTGGAAATAAAATATTTTTTTTTTTATTTTCAAATTTTAATATTATTATTATTTTGTAACCCGAATAAAACATTTCGTTACGTTGGTACCAATGTTGGGCGCCAATTTTGTAATGATCTTATTATTCGGGTTACAAAATAATAATAATATTATAATTTTGAAATAAAAAAATTTTATTTCAAACAAAAAATAAAAAATTTTGTTTTCTGAAAAAATTTTTGTTTCCTGTCCTTGTCCAAATATTAGCCATTTTATCTGATATAATTATTATTATACTGAATCTCAGATTGATATAATTGTTTATCTTTCCTTAATTTCTTGCAATTTTGTCCATTAATTATTGTTTTTAAATATAATTCATTTATCTATGACTCCTCCTCTGAAATTTTAGTTAATACCTTTCATTTTTATTCATAATTTTACCTATCTTCTGACAATATCTTTTTAAAGTATAAATTACATTATATTACTATGTAATGGGTTTATCTTGCATAAATTTCATCAGTTTAGTTGGTTTATAGGACTAGATTTGTCAATTATAATGTAAGTTAGATTTACTATTTGGCCTAGATTTTATCTGTTGTTACCTACAAAGTTTTTAATAATACAGTTAGTTTATACCCTTTTCTGACCTTCTATTCTAATATAATATTCATTAATAATTCCTTCTTTTACTACTATAACATTTAGTATTGACCTTACACAATTAAAACATAACAATTATTTGACATTAAATATGGTATTTAAATTCATACCCTTTTTTGTACTGATTACTTACAGTAACTCCTAAAAAACATTTTATTATATAAGAATGGTATCCACATTCAGACATTGCATTCCTAATTCAAACTATTAACCATAATAACATTTTATAAATATAAGAATTAATCTCTATTTCCAAACCTTATGCATAGAGTTCATATATGGTAATTAGAACCTAACATCTCTGTTCCATTAATTTTTAACACTTACTTAAAACTATTTGGGTACAGTCTAATCTTAACTTTAGGGATGTATCCCTTGTGACTTTATGGATTAACTCCCAGCTCTCTATTTATATTATTCACTCCATTGAATGTTATTACATAAATAGTGGCATTTTATTAGAAAGAGTAGTCATTGCTCTTTCACCATACTCTTTTATTAAATAGCACTCATGATACTATATTAAAACTCTTAAAGTTATTTAAAGGTACAGTATTTAATGTACTTTCTCAAAGTTTATTTATTATAATATAACAACTTGCACTGGTCCCCTGTTATTTCTTGATACTATCACTAGTCATTTTCATAGTTTTATAATATCAAATTGTTTAATCATGGGGGAACTGTTAAGATTTGTCTTTATTAATTATACAATAACTTTCTTGGGTGCACTTCTACTTAGCACTTTAAACACTTTTGTTTTTATTTATTTTACATGAGTTTCTGGTTTTTTTGGAGTGTTATACTTTCTATAGTGACATTTACTTTCTTTTGGGGTTTTTGTTTTCTCCCTATTGGGTTTCTTTTGGGTATTGGTCGTATTCTACTTCCTCTATTATATGTTATCTTCAAATTTGTCCCTGTTCATTAGGTATATTGGTTTGTTCTGGATATCTTCCTTCTTCATTCTTGGTTTCTTCAGTACCATTTTGTTATTATTATTTTTCTTTGTTCTGGGTCTCTTCCTTTTTCGTTCTTGGTTTCTTCATTAGTATTTATTCTTGTTTATTCTGGTTCGTTTATTTGGTCTGGGTAGGGCTTCCTTACCTACTCCTATCCTACCTGGGTATTATTCTTATTTTAATTTTAGTTTTTTGGGGGGTTTATTTTGTAGTACATTTATTTTTGTTGCAGAGTTTTTTCTTTATATTTACTTTTTCTTGTTATGGTGGTAATTTATTGTGATTTTTATTTGGTTGTCATTTGGATTTTTCTGGATATTCCATATAATTGATTTTTACTAATGATCATATTTTAATCTATTTAGGTGGATTATCTGTCATGCTACAGATTGCTCTCCTCCAGAAGTGATTAGTTCAGATCATACTTGGTTTGTCTGAAATAATTGCTTATGATATTTTTTATAAATTACATTTCTTTACTTCCTTCCCATTTCTAAATTTTTGCTTCTTTATTTTTGAGCTTACCTATATTTCATTATTAACTGGATTTTCCTTGATAGTAATAGTCATCTGAGGTTCATTATTTTTTATTTTTCATTTTTTCTTAACTTGGTTCTTTATTCTTGGGATATTTATTCCCTAACACGTGAGCTGGGGCAGTTCAGAGGGGCACTGTAGGCTACTTACTCTGCTGGCCATACTACGTCATTTATTGAGGTCAGAGGCAAATCATCTCTGCTCAAAACATAATAATACTGCTGGACTATCTACAGACAGTTATTAATAAAAATTATATAAAAATAGTCCACCTTATGACTATATAAAAAAAAATATCTTTGGATACTTCACTTCGTATTTGCTCAGATCTGTTAACATTCCTATTTCAGTTATTTTCTATCTCAGTTATTTTTCTCAATGGTTAGCTCTGCTGGTATATTATTTCTTATTATGGTTGGAAGCTGTTTTAATATAATTATCACTTGTTATTCAGTGTAAAGTTTTTTAATTTTAATTCTCTGTTATTCCTTGACTGTTATTACAGTCTTCTTCTGGTCATTGGTAGCATATATTTTGTATTATATTTTTGTTTTTCTTAATTCTTATGATCGTTCCACTAGGTTTATGTTCTTGCAATTACTCTTTTAATTGTCCTTCTTATAATTGACATTTATTTTATGATCATATTCTTATTATGGATTTATTTATATATAGATTTTCTTCCCTTTTCAAAATTTTATTCCGCTCTTGCTTTTTATCCAAAGGAACTCTTTAATTATCATTTTTATGTGGTTATTGTCTCTGCTTATATTGCGTAAAAGTCTAATTATTTTTACTTCACAATAAGTTTATTCATTTTAATTGTATTAGTAGTTCTTACTTCCATTTCCTTATTCTCAAAATTTTTCATAATTGGTTCCACATATAATTGTTTGTAATGTAAACTTACTCTTCCTTTTGAATGTTGTGGCTATTCTTCAAAATTCATTTTTCTTTTCTTTTATATTCCATGATTTGAGTTTCATAAATAGTTGGTAGTAAGTTGTACTTACTTATTTTTTTTTGAATTTATTTTATTATTTATCAAAATTCGTTTTCTTTTTTTTTATTTCAAAAGTCGTTTCATAAATATTTGGTAGTAAGATGTGCTTACTTGGTTTTTTGAATTTATTTGTTATTTTTCAAAATTCTTTTCCTTTTTATTTCTTAAATGAGTTTCATAAATAGCTGGTAGTAAGATGTACTTACTTTGTTTTTTGAATTTAGTTATTTTCAATTGAATCTTTTATATACATCCAATTATTCATAATATTTTTTCATGGAAGCCTGGTTATATACACCTTTGATCCTTTCTGAATCCATTTCCTTTACTTCATAAGTATTATTGTTTTTTATATTGGAGATAACATATGGTCCTGTGTATAACAGCAATAACTTCTTCGTTATTCCTTCCAGTGTGCTGGGTAGTTCCTGATTTTTTAATAAGATTTTTTCTCCCTTTTCATAAGTTATTATTTTACCACTAGCCTTTCGATACTTATTGTGCCGTTTTTCCTGGTCTTCGGCCACCTTGTTGTAGAACTTTACCTTGTCAAATTTGTAAATATTATTTATAGGGAACTCTAGGATTTCTTCGATCTCTCGTGGGGGGGGGTTTCGTACATGGCGGAGTATGGGGTAATTCCTATAGCTGGATGGTATGCCAAGTTGAGGAATTCCTCAGTGGCTTCTAGATAGTCTTCCCACCTTTTCTGTTGATGGTGACAATAAGTTCTTAGGATCCTCCCCACTTCTCGTAACACCCTCTCTGCCGGATTACTGCTCGGGTGGTAGACCGAGGTTTTGTATGTACGAACGCCCATTGATAATAGGGTATCCCGCCATTTTCTACCCTTAAACTGGGTTCCATGATCAGTGATGATCGAAGATGGTTTCCCCATGTTTGGGATATACTGCTCCGTTAATATCCCCAGAATTTTCCGGGTAGTTGCCCGATTAGTAGGGTATAGCTTAACAAACTTTTTGAAGTGGTCCATTACGATTATTAGGTATCGATATTGGTGTCGACCGCCACTACGGGGAAATGGTCCGCAGATGTCTAGGAATACCTTCTCCAATTTAGCCTGGGAGGTTACAGGCATCATAACACCTTCCTTCTTCTTGTTGTTTGTTTTTACGAGCTGGCAGATTTTACAGCTTTTAATATACATTCGGACCTTCCTATTTATGTTTTTTATCTGGCAGCTCTCCTCCAGAGCTTTTATCACCTTTAAGGCGCCCATATGCCCATATCGTATGTGGTAGTTTACTATTATTTCTTTTTCGATCTGGGTTGGAACCACCACCTTCCAGGTCTCCTGCTTCAGTGAGGTTTTAACGAACAAGATTTGTTTGTTTAGTTGGTAATATTGAGCAACGGTTTCGTCTCCTTCTTCTAATTGAGTTTTAAGGTTTCTCAATTTCGGGTCTGCTTGTTGGTGGGTGCTCACATTTGTTAATAACGTTGTTAAGTCAACTCTTGTGCTAAGAAGATGGTATATTTTTAGTACGCTTTCCTTCTTCCCTTCGAAAGTTTGCTCTTCCACATTGACACGTGATAACACATCGGCTACGACATTCTTTTTACCTGGGATGTTTTCCCATTTTAGATGGTATTCTTGAAGGGCAAGTATCCACCTTGTTAGTCTGCCATGATTCAATTTGCAGCTTTTTAGGAACGAAATTGATTTATGGTCTGTTCGGATGGCAACCGGGTAACCCAAGATGTAAGTGCGGAACTTACCGCAAGCGAATACTACGCTCAGTAATTCCTTTTCAGTTACAGTGTAGTTCTTCTCGCACTGGTTCAAAGATCTGCTAGCGAAGCTAATTACTTGGTGTTGACCCTTCTCGTCTTCTTGATATAATGTCGTTCCCAGGCTGATGTTGCTGGCATCGCAGTTCATGAAAAATGGTAGTTTAAAATTTGGGTGGCGAAGTATTATTGTTGCCAGAAATTTGTCCTTAATAAGTTGGAAAATCACATCCTGCTCTTGACACCATATCCATTTATTTTTTGAGGACAATTGTGTTTGAAATCTGGCGGTTAATTCCGAATATTGTTCCTGGAACTTGCGATAATAATTACAGAGTCCCAGGAATTACTGTAATTGCTTTCTGTTTTTGGGTGCCGGGAATTTCTGGATCGCTTCCACCTTTTCTGCCGACGGTGAGATTCCTTGGTCGTCCAAGTTAAAACCCAAGAATTGAACTTCTCTGGCAATGAACTTGGATTTTTCTAACTTCAGCGTGACGTTACTGACAGATAACTTCTCAAGCACGTGTTCCACACGGTAGCAGTGTTCCTCCCAACGCAGGAGTTATTCAGAGAAAGTGACACCACAACATAAACAACCATAAAATAATTAAAATTTTTACACAATACAGTTACGAAAATTATTTATTAAATACATATAACAAAAAACACGAAACAAATATTTTTTCAGAAAACAAAATTTTTTTATTGGAAATAAAATATTTTTTTTTTATTTTCAAATTTTAATATTATTATTATTTTGTAACCCGAATAAAACATTTCGTTACAATATACTTATATTCAACACTTAACAAATATTCTATTACCAGCACCAGAAGGTAATAATATTGTTCAGAAGGAAGTAAAACTAACGAGTTCCCATAATTATTATCTCTAAGTAAATGACATGACTAAGTTGAAGATATGTGTTGTTTTTTATATTGTAACAGTACCAAAAATATGGTAGTTACATAATATAAACGAATGTAACGTCAAGTATGAGAAAAACATGGGAATATATCTAGATAAATAAACCTAAGTGTATATAAGTGTGTATCTACAAATATATTAATAAAAAATCCAACAATGAAGAAGAGAATACTAATATATCAACATTAAAGACAAAATGAAGAAAGAAAAATGCCACAAGCCCAAAACAAAATATCAGTAACCAGACCCAATAGGATCCAACAGTGAGGGGAATCAACGAAACAAGGACCAACAAGCTCCAACAACAATGGAGATAAACAAAAATAGCAACTACAATGAAAATATAGAATAATGAAGAAAGAAGACGGACCAGGAAGAGCACCAAGAAGAAGAAAGAAGATGGACAGAAGATACAAGGACTTAACATAAACCACATGTACTAAAAACAATGTAAGTGACAAAAGAAATGATTATAAGTGTAACAAGAAAACCAGTGTGAAACATTTAAGGAACCACAAACAATTACAGTGTGTACTTAATACAAATGTGAAACCTGTGAATAACTAACTAATTTCAACTGAATAAACCACACAAACAATTACAGTGATGAAGTTTACAGTGTGAAAAATATGTTAATTTCATGATGAAACAACAAAAATTAAAATAGTCAAATAAACACAGACAATGAGTGTGACTGATTTAATAAAGTTGTAATCAATACACATGATCATAAGACCACCAGATTAGAACAAGATAGAACAATTATGTTATTGTTCATAGAGAACTGACAACAAATAAAAGACATTTGTTAAGTATCAAAAATGACAGGAATTAAGGTCCACCATTGACCAGAAAAATATTGTAAATAATACAAGAAAGATTTGTGTTAGTGTTTAAGAAGGAATTGTATAAACATGTGTAACAAAATAGTTAAAGTATTATGTTAATATACCGTAGTGAAGTCAGTTTAGTAGTAGAAAAATACTGCACTAAAACAGATGGTACATTGTTACACAACCCACAAGGAAGAGACCTATTACAACAGAAAATGATACATATTAGTATAAATATCTGATCATCAAATATGTTATCAAACGAGAATTTATTATAAGTAGTAATGATAAATATTGAGAGACAATGTAATATATAGCAAAACAATGTAAATAGAACAAGTCACACATAATGGCACAGAGAATAGCAGAAATGAGGAAAGTATGCCAATTTAGTTAAGCAAAGTACAGTATCAAAACCAATATCAATGTTTACAATTGTTACCAGTAGTAAGAGGAAATCCCAATGCTACTTTGAGAACAGATAATGACCATAAAAACAGTCATATTATATACAAACATTTAAAAACCAAATGACTATTATGAAGAAAACCAAATGTAAACAAACAGTGACCAACAAGTTATTTATGAAAAATATAGCATATAAACTTGTGTAAAAGTAATTGGAAACTTTACCAAAAGTTAGAATAATATCTAATGCTACTTTGGGAATCCAAACCAAATAGAACAATAACAATTTAGTTGTTGTATTAGAAAAAATAAATAACTACTATGATATGACACAACATGAACAGAGCCATTACTGAAAGATTAAAGAGTTCTGAGCTAATTAAAAGATAACCATTATATATATTAAATTAGGTACTATGTGTGTACACTAATTACACTCATTAAATGATATGATTTATATAGAAGAGACCAAAAATAAGGTGAAAAAATTGTATAAGAGAGATAGGAGTGGACTGAACTATGTAAATCTTAAATTAACCACAGTCATACATAAATATTATAGTGTAAAATTGTGTAAATAAACATTACTAGTATTATTAGATAGTAATATGATCATTTTAAATAAGAAAAATTAATTCTAAGCATGTTTATGAAAAATCTAACATGGACGCTTAATGACGCCATAACGAGATTTGTGTAGGGAACAGTTATTCCCAAATTGTAAATTAAACCGACTGAGATATAGACTCAAAGTGTTTAAATAAGAAGTGTTTATTATAATTAAGTAAAATCTGGTGTAACGAACTTATAAAAATAAGATACACCAGAAATAACAAATAAAATCGTTATTGTGATAGTAGTAATGAACGGAAAATAAGCGTTTTTGGTCTTATTTTAACAAGCAAAACGCCCTGAATTCACTGATATCAACCAATTGACGATAGGACGTAAAATAAGGAAGTTATGATAATTTTAAACTTTCCAGTTAAATTTTTGTACCAGTGATGACGTAAAAAAGCCTCCACCCCAAACTCGATTTTGTCAAAAAATTAAATATTTTAACAAAACGAAGGCTTTTGGGTCAGAGATTACAACGCATCCAGCCAATAGAATGAATGACTTTCGCCAGACAACCGAGAGACGCTTCAGAGGAGCAGAACAGTCTACGATCAACCATCAAACGTATAAGCCACGCCGCTCGAGACAAAAAGAAGGAGTTTATATTTTAAAACTGTGCGCGCCATTTACGTCAGTACATCAACATACAGTTAACCTTAACACAACATTTATACATACGAGTGAAAAAGTGCGGAATTGTTTTAATTAAACAAGTAGGTCAGTGTATAATGTCGACCATACTTGCGAGTGAAGTTTTAAATAGGAAACAGGGAGTACAATTTTATTTAAACAATATTTGAACGAAAACAATAATTTTTGTGAATAGCTAACTTTCGATACTACGCAAGTCAGATAATGCTGAGTATCGAAAAACAGTAATTAAATTATCAGAATTGAGGAAAGATTTAATTCGCCATTATTAAAATATTATAAAAATATTTTAATTAATTATAATAATTTGAAATATAATGTTTGGAAATAATTCTTAATGAATACGAGGATATTTAGTCACTCGTTTGACTAAACTTATTTTTCTTGAATTTTTGTCGATGTTTTGAAATATACTTTATTAATTTTCATACAATCTGAATAAAATGTAATTCTGATAATAATATATTAAAAAGTATTATGAATAATATGTTTACATGTATAGTCTAAGAAATAATAGCCATTAAGAAATACTTATCCTTTGTAACAACACCGGTTAATTCTAACCTCAGAAATCGTTACGGTAACTTGATAATTTCAACATTACCGATCTGTTCTCAAGTAACATTCAAATCAAATAGAATTACTAACAAGAGTTTTTTGAGAAATTTTTCTCTTGTGAATAAATGATTGTTAAAACTAATTATTAAACGAAAGTAATACATTTTTAAATACTGTACAAGTCATACAGCTTGATAATTGCAAACTAGTATTAGAGATGCGTGCGCATGCCCGCGTACGATAGTTTCATAAATACCAGACCTATGGTACCAATTTTTGATTTTTTATATTTGTTCGATTATTATTCACTATTGTTAATTCTATATAGTTATTTGTATTACATCTTGTGACTGGTATCATGTTACCTCAAAGAACCTAACGAAATATGGTAATTCACTGAATCAAAGTAACATAACCTATGCAGTTAAATTATTGTACTAATAACAGGTCTACCAGCCTTGAGGAATTAGACAGAGTCTTATTGAATTTTTATTGTAATCAGTAATTGAAAGGTTGCTAATTATTGTTCTTTAATTGTCAAAGATTTTATCACTTCTTAAATTGTTAATAAACCTCCAATTTTATTACCACAAAAGGAGTATCATTTCTATTAAAAGTAAATTCATTTATTTTTTAATCAGTTCTGACACAGGTGGCAGAAGAATTCAAAAAGATTTAGCATAATTCAGAATATTCATCAGATATTGCTTCATTTACTATTGTGTGTGATGATATATTAAATATTCAATTCGAATATTTTATTGTATTTGAAGTGCATGTATTTCAGGAGGAACGTCACAGAACAGAATTGAAGTATTCAAGTGTGGTAAGTAAGTGAGATACACAACAAAGTGAGCGAACCATATTAAAATAAAAAGAGTGAACTATTACTACGTACCCATAAAAAACAATACATTAACACCAATAACCTCAACGATTACGATTACATCTTTTGATAAACAACATTATCGTAGATACCGGTGCGTATATACACTCACACGAACACACCAAAATATAAATATATCTACACCCATCATAACCTACTATCATCACAAGTATCAGTATCTACAATTTACATTATAATATGTTAAGATTTTTTATACACTTGTGACTGATTATGACCGTTTTAATGACTCACGTGTTTGTTTTTACTAGTTAAAGGCACATCAAATTACATTGTTACACTAACTGAAAAGAAAACTCCATTTTATAGAAGGAAACAAAGATAAGTAAAAACCTTTCAACTTCCACATAAAGTTTTCATTCTCAACTGAAAAATTTCACATCTCATCTGTAAGAATAAATATTTCATATTTTAATAAATTATTCACTGGAGAGTATTAAAAAACTCAGTCAAATTGAATGATAAATTTATATTGATTGATAGTCAAATTTACATCATATTTGGCAACCTCAGAAAAAGAAAAAGCTGTCACAAGATAAAAATGACAGTTTTTCATCTGTTGAATAAAACTGTCAATGTAAATGACTCAATTTTGGTATATATATTACATTTTCAGTTGTAAGCAAACATGCCTTGTACTTTTTGTCTGGAACTCCTGCACACGAAATCTGAGTTCTATTTTAAATATAACTTTACATAAATAATGAAACTATAAAATATATCCTAAACAAACACCAAACACCATTATATAACACTTATAAGAGTAATGACTTATAACATTAAAAGAATGTTGTGGTAATTACTTTAGAATATACTTTGCAGCATGGAAAAATAGTAAAAAAAACTAATGCCATCAATTTGACAGTCATCAAAGTGATAAAATTATCTTCATTTTTCTGATAGGATGTTATAATTATGGTAAACACGACTGTGTACTCAATGTTCAAACATTAATGTTTACTCGATATTATATAAGTAAAGTTTTCATACAATTGAGAATTTTTTTGATACAATTAGCATTTACATTTAGCATTACATTAGCACAACATTTAGCATTTTAATGGAAGAGAGGGGGAAATTCAAGGATACTTTAGTCAGTCAGGGAGGGAGAGAACATGGAGATACACCACACTATGATTTACCGTTCTTCATTAAGTTCGAGTGAATCAATGTTAACTAAAAAAATAAATTTTGCCTTAACATCGTAACAAGACTACAAATAATGCATCCAATAGGTGGAGCACATACTATACAGGAATGGTAAATTGCCATATTTGTATGGCCCAGACTGTATGGTTGGAAATGCTGATAATTTACATTAACATCTTTTTATTAGAAGACAACAACTAAATAGCCCCTTGGATATTTAAACCTTATGTTATTCTGTGTAAATACTATCAACTAATTATATCAAGATAACGATTATAAAAATGGCAATACAGTAATGAGTTACATATACATATAACACATAAAACAATGATACAATTCAAAAGACTATTCCTAGAATGGGATCCATTATACTTAGTACAAGAAAAAGCATATAAGATAAATAGAGTGAAAGCTTTCTAATTCGAATAGGTGTAATTCGAAATTTTAAATAAAAATACTGGTTAGTTCTAATTTTTTATTTGGCATGAGATTATATTTGGAGCTGAGTAGCTTACACACTACACGGTATGTATGCATGCTTACATGCATAAGGTACCAAGAAGGATGTGGAACACTCTGTTATCTTAACAACAAGCCTAGTATACATACAATACAGTAGGTTGCATTCCAATGTGTTAACTTATCAGTAGTGTGGTATAGTAATTTTAAAAGACCACTTTTGTATGCACTATACAGTACAAACCGGCAACATACAAAATTCTGAATCACATTAAACTTGGATTATTTTTCTGTCAGTGTAGCGTACAGTAATTTCGATTCATTTCAAAATGTTGTAACGTCACGCGGGAATTCTCAGATCCTTTATGTACTATCGTTAATTAAATCAATGTTTTATTTGCCCCACTTTGTTAGCGTCATCTTGTAACGTCTCGCGGGTATAGATCGGATAGTATCGTTTGATCTTATCATCACTCTTGCGATCGTCACAGAATTCGTTATAATTTATGTTTAAAGTTCCAAAAAAAAGAAATAGAGTGTGTGTGATTATGTAGATATTCCCTTAGATTTTATTTGGTTGAATTCAATAAAGTTGTTTGACCGTAGTTAGGAGAGAGAGTGCAAAAGGAATTATCCTCTTGGCATACAAATAAGTAATTTAAATATCTCTGCTCATAAAACCAGCTGATTTTGACGTTTACAAACAAATTGGAGGTTAAATTAACACCAATGGTATGTAATATTTTCTGGTTGTCCGTCCTCTTCTTTGTCTCCTGACAATCTGTAAACAACTACCCTCTACTGAAAATAATACACATTTTATTCAAATAACAAAGTATTCATTGTATTTATTTAATAAATACAATGTTTTTTATCTTCTCCCAATACAGAAAGTTATAATCGATTCTCCCTGTCAACACAACATTAGTTCGATCTTATTTGGTAAACATAGAAAGTATAACAAATATTTTTTTTCCTTTATAAAATATAAAACAATAAAGAATTAATTTATTAATTTCCCAGGGTTATTTTTGAGTTCTTTGTACTATGAGACTGTCAGAAATGAATAATTTAATACCAAGCTTTACATTAATTAATAGATTATATTTTGTAGTATGTAGTTCCGAGTTTATCTGCCAGATCGCAGGTTACGTTCCTTCACTATACACAAAAATTATTTAATGTCGGCCTGCAATTCACAAAAATCCGTTATGCAGATTTTTTGGTTAACAAAAAATAATAAAGTTTGTTTCACCTCTTTTCCTGAAGTGTTATATATTAGGTGCTGCTTCTCGTGTTAGAAGTTATAGTTGAGTTGTAATTTAGTTAAATTTACTTGGATACGATCTCACCAAAATATCGACGTGCAGTAAGACTAGGCCTGGAACTGGTAGTTGGAGTTTTTCAAAGTTTCATCAAATTAATATCATGAATGGTTATACTTGAAGGAGTTCTAATATAAGGTGGACATCACTCGTCAATTTTATTAAATTTCGCACTAGTTATTCCAAAAGTATTCATTAATTTTCTCAAATTTAAATAGGCGTTACACTTTTTTAAAATGTTCACTTCCCGATCGTTTTAACAATTAAATTTTAATCTTGTTAGTTGGTTACTCGTAGTAACCAAGATTTTTTATGGTTTTTTATTGGTGAATCTATATACTTTTGAGTATATAGGCTATTATTAATTATTATAAATTTATTTCTTCTTTTAGAAAAATAATCCTTTTTAAATTTTGTTCATAATCCAATTTAATTTATTTAAAGTACTTCTTTATATTTTCCCTTAAGCTTGTACACTGGTATTTTTACACTTTAATCTCTTTTAATTTGATTTATTTATAATTTATCCTTTACTGAATGTATCCTTACTCTAGACTATTTTTCCTATGCCATCTTTCTAACATAGTAGTATTTTATATTATTATTTTATATTTAACCCTGGGTTATCTTATATTTAAACACAATTATTATATTAAACACAAAAATTATACCTAGGTACAAGACCTTTGTGGCCTACACAATACAAATTATACAAAATACAAAAAAATACAAAATTTGTCAGCAGCAATATAGTCCACTGCTACAATTGATTGTTTTTTCATCTACAGTATAAATCTGTGAGATGCTCTTTTTTAACAATTTATACTCTCACTATGTACACTATATCTCACTTTGTTATTGTTTACAGAATTTTGTAGTACAAAGTTTTTTGATAGCTAGGTACATAATACCCATTTCTGACTTTTAGAGTGGGGTGATTGGGTTATCATATTTGGGCATGGTTTATGTAACGTTACATAAAGCCCCCACCCCCACTAGAACAGATTTATTTTTGTTTGTTTTAAAATAAATTGTTGAACTCTTCAATCTTCGGATTCTTCCATTAATCTTCATAATATTCCTTCCTTTCTGATTGGTTATACACCTGTTATTCGGTTAATGGTAATAGGCTGGATTTCCTACTCAACTCTCTCTCTCTCTTGGAGGCAAATTCATCAATGACTTATTTCTCTGGGTAGTGGTCTTCCACATATTACTTGATAAGGGCTGGTCACACTAATCATAAAAACTTATTTTAACACTCATATTTCTATTTGCTTCTATAAATTCGCTTTCTCAATTAAGCTTCTGTCTGCTATCTTCCTTCTGTTTTCTTCATTCATACTTCTGGAATCTAATATCACTCTTTTCAGCTATTTTATCATCCCTTAAATATTCAATTTCCCTAACATTTTTCCATATCCTGTGCGGTGGTTCAGTTCGGGTGGCCACTTTGGGTCCATTACTCCGCTGTCCATCCTTACACCTTCTGAGACCAGGGGAACATCATCCCTGCTCAGGAAAATTATTGCCGGAACATTTCTACGGTCAATTCATTATAATAAGAAACTTACAAGTAGTCGATTAGCGACTAATACTAAACACTTTTGGGATTCTTCACGTTGTAGCTGTTTGCATTTAATTATATATTTCTTTTTCTTCTTAATTCCTTCTTCTTTTTTATTAACTAATAGCATATAACATTATTGATAGGCATTATTTAAAAATCCTTTTGACTTTCCTTCTTGTGACATATTTTCTCCGTATCATTTCTTCTTATATCATTTTCAATTCCGAGAAATTCTAAATTATAGTTGTATTAATTATCATCCTCCTTCAACTTCATTGTAGTCATGAAATTATTCGTTATTCTTCTTATTTGAGCACACTACCATCAATTGTTTTTAATATATTCTTCTGTTTGTTACCATCAAAATATTATTTTTCTATTATTTCAGTTTAAATCAGTTCTTTATAAATATTATTTAATAATCTGTTCTCACATTTTCTTGGTGATTTGTCTTTTTATTTTATCAAATTGTTTCAAAATATTTAGTAAGTTGTACTTGCATGCTTTTTATTAAATCAAATGGCTGCAAAATATCTTAAGTAAGTTGTACTTACATACTTTTTGAATTTTGGGGTTTTATTTAAATCAATCCTTTTTCTCAATATTTTATTTAAAATTAGTTTAACCGTTTTCGGTATCATTCACAACACAGATTGATCCACTCTTATATTTTCCCCGTGGATTCTGCTGATTAAACTTGTCAATAAAATTCGCTATTGGATTGCCCCATTGTGGATCACTACCATACATTTCAATGTTATCGTATGTATATAGTCTCTCATCTTTATTACTGGGACCAGGATTAGTACCTTGGTTTTCCCAACGGTCAACTCGTTTGTCCACCTTTCTTTGTCGCTGGTCATCTTGTCTCCTCGAATCCCTCTCATCAGCCATTATATAATTTACTTGGGCTTGATTAGTTCCCTGATTGTCGCTTGGTGGATTTCCCGATGGTATGGCCCTATTTCTATCTCCACTTCTGGACCTCCGATTTTCATTATGATCATTCCATTGTTGTCTGTTGTCGTGGTTTCTCTCCTCTCGTCTATCATAATTTTGTTTCTGGTTAAAATATGGACGTTTTCCTTTGTAACGATTATTGTAATAATTGTTGTTGGCACTGACATAATTTACCCTTGGTCGATTATCTCTGGGTGGTTCGTTTTTCCGCTCCTCTGTATTCCCTGACCTCCATCTACTCCTCCTGTAATATGATTCTTGCTCATAGTTCTCTAATAGCGTTTCCATACCTCCAATGGTCTTTATTTGTCCGCTTAGTCGAGCACTGATAATCTTTTCCTCGAAGTGATATGCGATTTTGGTCACCAAACACTCTTCAGGGATTTTTGGGTCTAAATATTTTGCCACACACACCTTCCCCAAAAAATAAGCAGTAGGTGTCTGTCCTATACTGCGGTCATACCTCCCATGACAGATATTGTCTCTAATAATGTTTTGCACCGACTCCGACCAGTACTTAAGCTTGAACATCATCTTAAAATTCCCATAATCACACACCTCGTTCCAGATTACAGTCCACCAATTATCGTTAATGTTTTTGAAACATTCATCTAATATTCCTTTAATCATGTTCCATCGGTTCTCCTTCGACCTACTTAAAATTTCATCTACTCTTCCTAAAAATTCGAGTGGGTTTCTTCGATAATCTCGAAAGTTTACACTTTCCCTACTATCTTGGATAGTATGTTGAGTGTTGCATGTAGATCTGGAACCCATTCTATCTACCTCCCCTTGTAAGTTTGTTTGTAGTTGTTGTAAATTGTCTAATTTTTCTACTTGGCTATGGAACTGATTCTTGACATTTTCTACGGTTTCGTTAAAATCTGTGACTTTACTGTTTAGGTTGTTTTTTATACCATCCAACTGATCATTATTTTCCTGGCATATGGCCATTATGCGAACTTGATTACATTGTTCCTCTCGGTCCATTCGGGCATCTATTCCTGTTTTAATTTGTTCCATCTTTTCTTCTGTTTTATTTAATCTCTGATTGGTTTCAATTATTTTCTTTTCTGCGTCTTCCTTATATTCATCTACTCTTTGGCTAAGTGTATTGCTGACCATTTCAATTTTACTCTCGAGATTTTCCCTCAACTCTTTATTGAAATTCTCCATTTTACCCTCAAATTGTTTTAAATTTTCTTCGTTTATTTTCTCAATTTGTTTTAAACTGTCCCTCAAGGTTTCATTTTGCTTCCTTGATTTCTCTTCCTGTTTCCTAAAGTTTTCATCTATTTTGTCAAATTTTTCGCTCAAGGTTTCATTTTGTTTCCTCGAGTTTTCCTTATTTTCCTTAAAATTTTCATTTATTTTATCAAATTTTTGCTCCTGTTTACTAAATTGTTCTGCCATTCTTTGTTTATTGCTTTCTTTAATGCTATCTATTTTCTCCATCATTAGCCTCATCATTTCTTGCCAGTCTGGTTCCCTTCTGGCTTCCGCTTTGTCTGGTTGGTTCCCTTGGGCATCCTCTTCAACTCTTTCCTTTTCCGTGTTTGTGACTACTTCGGTTTCTTCTTTATCACCCGTTGGTTGTTCCATTTCACTGTCCGTGACTACTTCTATCTCTCTTTCCTGTCCACCTTCTTCCTTCTCCTTGTCTTCTGCCCTCTTCTTCGATCTGCCTCTGTATTATGCACTTCTTGTTTTCTCATAGTTGCCGACGAAAATTAGGTTTTTTGTGATATTATCTTTCATATATCTCAAAATTTCTTTCCTAATTAAAGCCCTTTTAAGTTGAGCGCCATCTTGTAACGTCTCGCGGGAATTCTCAGATCCTTTATGTACTATCGTTAATTAAATCAATGTTTTATTTGCCCCACTTTGTTAGCGTCATCTTGTAACATCTCACGGGTATAGATCGGATAGTATCGTTTGATCTTATCGTCACTCTTGCGATCGTCACAGAATTCGTTATAATTTATGTTTAAAGTTCCAAAGAAAAGAAATCGAGTGTGTGCGATTATGTAGATATTCCCTTAGATTTTATTTGGGTGAATTCAATAAAGTTGTTTGACCGTAGTTAGGAGAAAGAGTGCAAAAGGTATTATCCTCTTGGCATACAAATAAGTAATTTAAATATCTCTGCTCATAAAACCAGCTGATTTTGACGTTTACAAACAAATTGGAGGTTAAATTAACACCAATGGTATGTAATATTTTCTGGTTGTCCGTCCTCTTCTTTGTCTCCTGACAATCTGTAAACAACTACCCTCTACTGAAAATAATACACATTTTATTCAAATAACAAAGTATTCATTGTATTTATTTAATAAATACAATGTTTTTTATCTTCTCCCAATACAGAAAGTTATAATCGATTCTCCCTATCAACACAACATTAGTTCGATCTTATTTGGTAAACATAGAAAGTATAACAAATATTTTTTTCCTTTATAAAATACTAGCGAGTACCCGGCATGCGTTGCAATGCCACTCAAAGAAAGAAAGTGTTTGTATATATATAATATATAAAGACTTCGTTCGCGTGGTCTTCAATTTAATGCGATAATATATTTAGAACAGAATCTATTCCATTGGGTTGCCATAGTAACCAGATCTAATAAGTTAGTTTTTTAAGACTCCAAAGGACCCCCCAGAGGATCGTATCGAAAAAAACACCTGTCCTATGTTGGTTCTCCCGTTGCGTAAAATATTTGTGCCAAGTTTGGTTGAAATCGGTCCAGTGGTTTAGGAGGAGATGTGGAAGACCCCAAAGAACCCCCAAAAGAACCCCATCGAAAAAACACCTATCCTATGTTGGTTCTCCCTTTGCGTAAAATATTTGTGCCAAGTTTGGTTGAAATCGGTCCAGTGGTTTAGGAGGAGATGTGGAAGACCCCAAAGAACCCCCAAAAGAACCCCATCGAAAAAACACCTATCCTATGTTGGTTCTCCCTTTGCGTAAAATATTTGTGCCAAGTTTGGTTGAAATCGGTCCAGTGGTTTAGGAGGAGATGTGAAGACCCCAAAGGACCCCCCGAAGTATCATATCGAAAAAACACATATCCTATGTTGGTTCTCCAGTTGCGTAAAATATTTGTGCCAAGTTTGGTTTAAATCAGTCCAGTGGTTTAGGAGGAGATGTGGAAGACCCCAAGGAACCCCCAAAAGAACCCCATTGAAAAAACACCTATCCTATGTTGGTTCTCCCGTTGTGTAAAATATTTGTGCCAAGTTTGGTTGAAATCGGTCCAGTGGTTTAGGAGGAGATGTGGAAGACCCCAAAGAACCCCCAAAAGAACCCCATCGAAAAAACACCTATCCTATGTTGGTTCTCCCTTTGCGTAAAATATTTGTGCCAAGTTTGGTTGAAATCGGTCCAGTGGTTTAGGAGGAGATGTGAAGACCCCAAAGGACCCCCGAAGTATCATATCGAAAAAACACATATCCTATGTTGGTTCTCCCGTTGCGTAAAATATTTGTGCCAAGTTTGGTTGAAATCGGTCCAGTGGTTTAGGAGAAGATGTGGAAGACCCCAAAGGACCCCCCGAAGTATCATATCGAAAAAACACCTACCCTATGTTGGTTCTCCCATTGCATAAAATATTTGTGCCAAGTTTGGTTGAAATCGGTCCAGTGGTTTAGGAGGAGATGTGGAAGACCCCAAAGAACCCCCAAAAGAACCCCATTGAAAAAACACCTATCCTTTGTTGGTTCTCCCTTTGCGTAAAATATTTGTGCCAAGTTTGGTTGAAATCGGTCCAGTGGTTTAGGAGGAGATGTGAAAGACCCCAAAGGACCCCCGAAGGATCATATCGAAAAAACACATATCCTATGTTGGTTCTCCCATTGCGTAAAATATTTGTGCCAAGTTTGGTTGAAATCGGTCCAGTGGTTTAGGAGGAGATGTGGAAGACCCCTAAGGACCCCCCAAAGGACCCCGTCGAAAAAGACACCTATCCTATGTTGGTTCTCCCGTTGCGTAAAATATTTGTGCCAAGTTTGGTTGAAACCGGTCCAGTGGTTTAGGAGAAGATGTGGAAGACCCCAAAGGACCCCATCGAAAAAACACCTACCCTATGTTGGTTCTCCCGTTGCATAAAATATTTGTGCCAAGTTTGGTTGAAATAGGTCCAGTGGTTTAGGAGGAGATGTGGAAGACCCCAAGAACCCCCCAAAGGGCCCCATTGAAAAAAATTCATAAACCTTCGCGGGCGTGCGCAAAACAACTCACCGAAGTTTCATCGCAATCGGATGAATGGTATAGGAACGCATATGGGACAAAGAAAGAAACAAACATTCATTTTTATTATAGATATAGTTTATCTATATTAATAGAATCTATAGTTTATCAAAGAATTAATTTATTAATTTCCCAGGGTTATTTTTGAGTTCTTTGTACTATGAGACTGTCAGAAATGAATAATTTAATACCAAGCTTTACATTAATAGATTATATTTTGTAGTATGTAGTTCCGAGTTTATCCGCCAGATCGCAGGTTACGTTCCTTCACTATACACAAAAATTATTTAATGTCGGCCTGTTCACAAGAATCCGTTATGCAGATTTTTTGGTTAACAAAAAATAATAAAGTTTGTTTCACCTCTTTTCCTGAAGTGTTATATATATGGTGCTGTTTCTAGTGTTAGAAGTTATAGTTGAGTTGTAATTTAGTTAAATTTACTTGGATACGATCTCACCAAAATATCGACGTGCAGTAAGACTAGGCCTGGAACTGGTAGTTGGATTTTTTTAAAGTTTCATCAAATTAATATCATGAATGGTTATACTTGAAGGAGTTCTAATATAAGGTGGACATCACTCGTCAATTTTATTAAATTTCGCACTAGTTATTCCAAAAGTATTCATTAATTTTCTCAAATTTAAATAGGCGTTACACTTTTTTAAAACGTTCACTTCCCAATCGTTTTAACAATTAAATTTTAATCTTGTTAGTTGGTTACTCGTAGTAACCAAGATTTTTTATGGTTTTTTATTGGTGAATCTATATACTTTTGAGTATATAGGCTATTATTAATTATTATAAATTTATTTCTTCTTTTAGAAAAATAATCCTTTTTAAATTTTGTTCATAATCCAATTTAATTTATTTAAAGTACTTCTTTATATTTTCCCTTAAGCTTGTACACTGGTATTTTTACACTTTAATCTCTTTTAATTTGATTTATTTATAATTTATCCTTTACTGAATGTATCCTTACTCTACACTATTTTTCCTATGCCATCTTTCTAACATAGTAGTATTTTATATTATTATTATTTTATATTTAACCCTGGGTTATCTTATATTTAAACACAATTATTATATTAAACTCAAAAATTATACCTAGGTACAAGACCTTTGTGGCCTACACAATACAAATTATACAAAATACAAAATTTGTCAGCAGCAATATAGTCCACTGCTACAATTGATTGTTTTTTCATCTACAGTATAAATCTGTGAGATGCTCTTTTTGAAAAGTTTACACTCTCACTATATACACTATATCTCACTTTGTTATTGTTTACAGAATTTTGTAGTACAAAGTTTTCTGATAGCTAGGTACATAATACCCATTTCTGACTTTTAGAGTGGGGTGATTGGGTTATCATATTTGGGCATGGTTTATGTAACGTTACAATGTTAACGACTGAAAATTTCAAAATCTTTCTCAAAAATCTTTCAAAAGATTCAAAAAAGCTTTGTTTCTTTGAAACAAACAGATGAACTTATGAGACCAATGACAAAATTATCTTCATTTTCTGGTACAACGTTATAATTCTGGTAAATATGACTGTGTATTCTATGTTCAAACAGTAAGAGTAATGCTTTCATGTAATTGAGAATTTTGTTGAATTACCGTGACACTCAGGTATGTTTAATACATAGTATATAAATAAGAATGGTAGTATCAGATTAATACATAATAACCAGTTTAAATATAAAATTTATAGAATGCCCACCACCAAGGACACTACCATCCATGCCCATTCACACCATCCATATTTTCAAAAATGGCAGAGTTTAACTCTCTTGTTTACAGAATGCTTGCAATACTCCTTGAACAAAAGGACAGAGTAGAAGAAATAGACATTATCAAGAGTACAACTGTTGCTAATGGGCACAACAGCAAACTCAAAGACAGGCTAATAAGGAAACACTAAAAGTTAATAGCAAGTGCAAACTGGGTAACACAGTTAAAGAAAATAATAGGTTTATCGCTGCAGAATACATGCATATGATACTAATGAAAAAAAAAAAAAAAAAATATCGCAGTAGCCTTCAAAACTATGAACTGCCTTCAAAAAACACTGGAGCAGAAAACTCACATCCCTGATGAGAAAAACCAGTGTTTACAGAATTGTATGGGGTTGAGGGATCTTGGAGAGGTAGCATCTTTGTTTCGGGTTGACTGGGCACTGGTTCTCAAAAGTCTCAGGGTTGGAGGAAGTGATGGCACTCCTAGCTTCTACCCAACCAAGACCGTACTGTGTGGTGAAGACCCACATCCTACTCGAGGTGACCCTGTTTTTGCAGAACAGTACGGATCTAGACTGAGAAGTCGAGAAACATCCCTGGTGGAGGGGAGCAGCACCCACCAGTATTGGCATGGGGCCGAAGATGCTAGTAGTAACTGAACATCCCCTGGCGGAATTGAAGGGCAGTGGTATGGCAGGTGAACTGCGAGGGTGGACAGGACTCTATAGCTGAGGCGAAGGCACCCTGTCTAGGGGAAAACACCCCAAAATCAAAATACCTGGTCCTCCAGGTTGGAGGTTGGGCATGAGGCTGACGACCACACCCTGTGAAAAAGCTATTGTTGTGAATGCTCAAGAGAAAAATTTGGACAGAACTATAGGCAACAACCTTGCAAGAAAAAGGAAAATGATTTTGGTTTGTACACATGGAATGTGAGATCCCTTTATAGACCTGGTGCACTACAAATCCTTATTAATATATTAGAGAAGTACGATGTAGACATAATGGTGCTGCAGGAAATAAGATAGACTGGTAAAAGCATATGGGAAAAGCAAAAATATAGACTATACAGTAGCTGTAATCCAAATGAGCACATATTTGGAACAGGATTTATAGTAAGTGATACAATAAAACAATTAATAATTGATTTCAAAGCAATAAATGAAAGAATGTGTAAGTTAAGGATGAAAAGAAAATTTTTCAGCTACTCAATAATCAATGTACATGCCACGATGGAAGAAAAAGGAGACGATGAAAAAGACCCTTTCTATGGAGAATTCGAAAGCTGTATACAAGAATGTCCCAAAAATGACATTAAAATCATTATAGAAGATCTAAATCCCAAAATTGGACAAGAAGAGGCCAACTACAGGTAAACATAGCCTCCATAGAGATTCTAACGATAATGGAACTTGGCTAGTACACCTAGCAGCTGCACTCAACATGGTGGTAGCTAGCACACACTTTGGCCATAAAAATGTACATAAAGGAACATGGATATCTCCAGATAGAAAGAGAATCAAATTGACCATGTACTTATCGACACACGTCATTTTAGCGATGTACTAGATATAAGGAATCGGAGAGGAGCAAACATGGACTCTGATCATTTTATAATCCAAGTAAAAATAAGATCAAGAATTTCTAATACAAAATAGAAGAATGGGGAGAAAGAGGAAAAATTTTAAGTTGAGTTGTTGAAGGATTGTAATACAGCACGGAAATACAAAGACATACTAAAAACTAAACTGCCGGCTAAAGCTGATAATATGGCAAGTGAGAATATAAATGAGTACTGGGAAACATGTAAGAAAATTATACAAGACGCAGCTGAAGAAACAATCGAAAAAGAAAGTAATGTACAGAGAAAGGCAGAATGGTTTAATGAGGAATGTGCTGAAGCTACTAAAAGAAAAAAATGCAGCCTATATGAGATTACTAAATAGAAGAATCAGACAAGTTGACGAAGAATACAAACAATTAAGAAGGGAGGAGAAGAAGGTACATAAAGGAAAAAATAAAAAATATATGCAAGTGGAACTGAAAGAATTGGAAGAGCTAAATATGCAAAAGGAGGCCAGAAAATTTATAAGAAACTTAATAGAAAGTAGAAAAGATTTTAAGCCAAGAATTAATGTGTGTAATAATAGAGATGGTGAGATACTTGCTGAGGAACAGCAAATACTGGAGAGATGGACAGAACATTTTGAAGAGCATTTGAATATAAGGGAGGAAACAGAGACTATCGAGATAGAGCTGGATATGGGAGATGATAGAGAGAAAGATATATTGCCAACGATAGAGGAAGTACAAGATGCAGTAAAAAACTAAAAAATAATAAAGGACCTCGTACTGACGCAATACCAACAGAACTGCTAAAAAATGGCCTAGTAGTATTAGAAGAGCATATCTGTCAACCAGTGAGACTAATATGGAAACAAGTGAAACTTCCGGAAGACTGGTGTAAAGGTACAATAGTACCTATCCACAAGAATGGAGACCAACTCACTTGTGACAACTATCGAGGAATTATGCTCCTAAATATGACCTATAAAGTTTTGGTGTATATAATACATGATAGACTGTAACCATACACAGAACAGGTTATTTTGTAAATATCAATGTGGTTTCCGACCAAGAAAATCTACGGTCAATCAAATCTTCATGCTTAGACAGGTCCTGGGAAAAACACGAGAATTTGGAATAGAAACACACATTCATTGATTTTAAGAGCGCTTATGACAGTGTGGACCAATTGGCACTGTACAAAGCATTGAAGGAATTCAGGATACCAACACACTTAATTAAATTAATCCAAGAATCTCTCTCGAAAGTAGAATGTAAAGTTAAAGTGCAGAAAACCGTGTCACATTCATTCACAACTCGAACTGGACTCTGACAAGGAGATAGTCTATCATGCTTGTTATTCAATCTAGCACTAGAAAAAGTGATAAGACTCCCAAATAAACACAAGAGGTACGATTCTAAACAAAGGTATACAGCTCTTAGAATATGCAGACAATATTGATCTAATTTGCCAGGACAAAACAAGATCTCATTAGTCCCTTTACAGCATTAGAGGAAGCCTCACATAAAACTGGATTGCAGATAAAATTGGAATGCTGCCAACAAACTACCATTAAAACCCAACCCTTCAAAACCTTGAAACAGGCACAAAAAATATAGAGGCAGTAAAAGAGTTCATATATCTTCGCTCCCAGATAAACAGCACTAACGACATCAACACTGAAATAAGACGAAGAATATATCTTGCTAATAAAGCATATTATGGATAAAAAAGCACCTGACATCTAGCTTCATCTCAAGAAGCACGAAATGCAAAATCTACAAAACGCTTATCAGCCCAGTGCTGACATATGCTTCAGAAACCTGGGCAGTGACAAAAAAAAGTAAGAGACTTCTAGGTTGCTGTGAAAGACAGATTTTAAGAACAATATTTAGAGGAGTACAAGAAAATGGAATGTGGCACAGGTGCTATAATTATGAACAATATCATCTTTACAAAAAGCTGGACATTGTCAGGCTAATCAAAATGCACTGGCTAAGGTGGGTTGGACACAGAGAGAATGGAGGAAGGACAGCCTACGAAATATATTTTCTACCAGAAACCAATGGCTAGTAGAAAAAGGGGAAGACCCCGAAGTAGATTCAAAGACCAGACAGTGGAGGACCTCGGAAAGCTGAACATAAGAAACTGGAAAGCCAAGGCATGGAATAAGGAGGAATGGAATTGACTCTTGGAGCAGGCCGCAACCCACCAAGGGTTGTAGAGCCACGATTGATGATGATGATGACAGAATTGTATATGACAACTCTGACAGATTTTACATTCGCCAGATGATCAATCAAATGTTTCAAGGAGCACCATATGAACATGAAACTTCTTTGTATATAGAAATACTTGCAGATATCTATGGAACTATGAAAATCGGTGATCAGACAAATGAGATTTTTGTATAATTTTTCAATAAGTGTGTTTAACAATTTCAAAAAATTTAATAACTAGATCCGATTACTTTCTTGAACAACAAAGAAATTTTCATCTAGCGTATCTTTTGTCAATTCTGGCCCCTTTTATTCTAAGGAAAAAAGAGAGAAGGATAACTGATTCCTGATAGCACTGATGCAAAACAACGTACAATATTTTTGCTGCTTCACCCAATCTGAGCTTGCTAACTTATTTCATTCCCGTATCACAGCACGTTTGAAGCATGTATATGTACAATATTGACATTAGTTTTGTCAGTTACGATTTCTGCTTTGTCAGAACAAAACGTATACATTCTGATCAGTTCCTCTAATTTAGTAACATATATGTCAATTTGTTCCCTGATGAATTACTGAGTTCCCTGCAGGCTTGATGACTGAGCACAATGTACGCTGTCATTTCTTTTGCACAAATTCAGGATGCCGGTTGTTTTGTTGAAGTGGCATGGTAATTTGAAGTGGTCAGCAGGATCATACTGTAAAAGTTGATCTCATTCATATTCACAAAATGACTGTCAGATGTTTAATAAGATCATTTGACAATTTTTCTGTGTAAGTTCCTTTCAGTCTACATATTAAATATGTCATTTTATTACTTTTCTTTTTATGGGCACTAATGTGAGCTCAGTGATCTTCTGGAAATAGAAAAGTCTCAGTTCCTTCCTTAATACTGAGTTTTCCTGTCATTTTCTTCATCCCATTTTCCTTTTACTTCCATGTTCCATAAGGAAATGGAAGTATGGTCACGGCAAACAAAATCGTGTTCGAGATAATGGCAGATTCTGATTGTACTACCCTCAAAACATGAAAAAAAAGTCATTTTTCGAAAAGTGTCTGTGTATCTGTCTGTGTGTAGAATTTTTCTATGGCAAACGATAACTGCCGCAAATTCAAACAGAATCAAATAATTTTTTGCATACAGTTCTGAATTGCAGAGGATTCGAGGCCTATTGATTTTGGTGAAGATCGGTTGAGGGGAAGACGTAGTTTACCTGCAACATTTTACGTTTTAACAAGAGTAAAGTGCTTAATTTTGATAAATAAAGTATCCTTAAAAGAAGGTCATAATAATCCACTGTAGAAAGGTAGATGAAATATCTATAAATGAAAGAGAGTAGAGAGAGGAGATAATTTTTTATAAGTTTTATATGTGTACTACGTTATTGACACCAAAGCAGTAGTTTATATGGAAACATTTTATTTCACTTTGACAAAATTCTAATTGTAAATTGCCCTATTTCTTTAATGTAAAGCAAAAATACATGTTGTTTTCATTTGGTAGTTAGGTAATAATGGTTTTGGGTTTTTAGTTTACTGCTAAAAAAAATAAAAGCTGTGGTTGAGAAAACAACATTAAACGTGTAATACGATGTGTATAACAGAGTAACACTTAAAATAAAGAACCTAACGTTTTTAAGTTTACAAATTGGAAAAAACAACAGCAAATACAAAATGAAAAATACAAATATTTATGGTTAATGAAAAAACAAAAAACACTGTATTAAGGAATGACAACATATGCTCTACAAATTGTACATAATGGATGTTTGTTTTTTGTTAGTCACAAAACGAGTAGTTGTTGGAAAACGAATTTTACCAAAAAAACGAGTTCTGCCACAAAAAAGTGACATGTAGGCCTATAATAGGCAAGGGGTTGACCCTTGGGCCACTCCCGCATTACTTCGAGTTGCGTTTTTCGTAGTTTTAGAAAAAAAAATAGTTTTACATTACACATGTATTGGTTTCCATGTATAATTTCAGTTTTCATGCTAAACTAACATAATCAATTTTTGCTGTCACAGCCACGACCCGGTGATAAATTACTACTACAGTCATTTTCCATAAAAATGACAAACGAAATCAATTGCAATCACCAGCAAACTATTTTGCAACATACAAAATTAAAATTTGTATAGTTCTTTCACTACATAAAATTATGTGCGGTATTCACTACATATCGAAGCCCAAAAATCGCATTATCGAAATAACTGCGGGTATGCATAAAGGCAGTACCAAATGATTTTATATATAATCTGAGAACATGGAAGTCATGTATGGTTCTCCATACCAATTTTTTGTGTTTGCAATCTCAATTAAAATCCATTAAAATAAAAAATGATTTCAGTATATAAGCCCCAAAATGTTTTTACATGTCCAGTCCTAGGAATAAGTAATGTTCCAACAAAAGAAGTTGGAAACATTTTTTTATCTCTTAAAACCTAAAAATCCTTGAACTTGCCTGGAAAGTGGACTACATTTGTGCACCATATGTACTTATTTTTTGAATATACACTTCCAAAGCACACTTTTATATCTTTACTCATTTTGTGGCTGCATGCTACTCTATTGAACTGATTAATTATGCTTTTTCCTTTATATGTCTTTTAAATTATATTATATTCGCTGAATCACTGTACACTTCTTGAAAGCCTAAGAACTTACAACTTTATATGGCATAACAATGGCTTCTTTACTAAGATCAAGTTCACAATTATGCCTTCTAATAATCAAATGTTTATTTTTTATCATGTCTTCCACCATAATTACCTAGTAAACAGAAACATCTTACACAAAACTAAGAAAATACTGGCATGAAATTAGTGGCACCCAAATTGGTAAGTTACATTAATAAGTTAAAACACGTACTATATGAGGTCTTATCAAAAAGTATTAGACCTTATTATGCCACAAAAAGAAAAGTAAGTTACCTGAATAGCTAGTTTCCTTAAAAGTAAGCCCCTTTTGCATTGACACAAATCTCTCAGTGGTTCTTCCACTCTTGGAAACATTTTTCGTAGTCCGTTTTTGGAATAGTCAATAGGTATTTTGTCATATTTATTTTGATCTCTTCTCTATCCTGAAAACTTATTCCTTTGAGTGACTTCTTGGGTCTTGGAAAGCACCAGAAATTGCATGGAGCCATGTCTGAACCAGTGGAATGCCATGTCTTGATAGAAAAATCTGAATGAGTTGAGCAGCATGGGCTGGAGCACTGACATGATGACTCACCCAGTCTCCACTTTGTCACAGCTGTGTCCATTGTGAGCCACAAAGGATAGGTCAGGTACTACTGTTTGTTGACATTTTGTCTTTCTGGAGCATACTCATGATGAATTATGCGTTGGTGGTAAAATAAAACTGTCAACATGACCTTGATATTGTTTCATGATTGCCGTACCAATTTGGGGGGGGGGGGGGGGTTGGAGAGTGTGGTCTTTTCCACTCAAGATGTCTGTGCTCTAGTCTCAGGAACATAACCATAGACCCAGGTCTCATCTCTGGTTATGGTTATTTTCATAAAATCAGGATCAGCATTGTTGTATTCCAGCATATCATGTGCAAAGCAAAGACGATTTTCCTTTTCGTCGCGATTGAGGAGTCTTGGTACAAATTTTGCATAGCACATGCAAAGATCATCAGTTAGACTTTACTGCACTGAATCAAAAGAAACCCCACTTCTCTTTCAATCTCTCTAATTATTATTCTATCTTCCAATTATCTTCCACCGGAGGCTGATGAACTTCTCAATTGTTTCTGGATTTTTGTTGGTTAAGGATCTGGCAAACCGTTTATTGCTCCCAACTGATGTTCAGCCATATTTAAAATTATGATACCACAATTTAATACATGTGACACTCATATCTTCATTACCAAAAACTCTTCATATATTTCAATTGTCTCCGACTCCTTATCACCAAGTTGCCGACAAAATTTAATATTCTCTGATCAATTTGTTCTGACATTTTCACTCAAAACAAGAATACGATGTACACAGAGAACATGTTTCAGTACCACAGCTGCTTAGTAGTGATTGCAGCGTACAACGGTCTCACACACATTCAGACATATTTACTACAGAACAAGGCCACGTGCAGTACTAATCTCCACCCCATAGAACATCTAGTTGGTGGGGAAAAAATGCCCCCATTTATTTTTTTATCAGAGCTCACACTACAGATAAAAAGTCTTGTCACAACAGATAAACACTAAAAAGAGAGAATAATAACCATTCTTACCTTGGCTGTAGTAACATTACAAAGAAGAACTTGATAAATGGATCAATAAAATATACTAATTAATTTTGATAATAATCTGTAAAAAAGAGAAGGAACGGCTATACCAATTACCAATATACTCGTCTAAAAACACCTCCCTCTCAGAAAACAGCTTTATATTTTGTCTGTGTAATAAAGAATGCATGGTATTATGTGGCAGCATATTTTGCATTTATTACAAAATATAGTGCTCTGATAAGTATAAGGTTTCTACCAATACACCGATTAGAATACACTGTCATGGATACACTTAGATGGGTCAGCTACAAAAAACTATCAGTAAACAGTAAAAAAATCATCTGCAGAAGTAACTCCTCAAAATAATGGGCTTTTATAACTTTACTGATATACAAATCTTAATAATACTTAGTAAAGATAATAATTAACATCGTGACTACACAAAGAAAATAAACAAGCTCTTCTATTGTTCAACACTTACAGTAGCAGCAACTATTAAAAAAAAATTATTTATTTACTTAAGAAGTTTTAAGTCTAAACATTTAAAAATGTTATTCTGTATTAAAGAACGTTAAAAAAAAAGTTATTATAAAAACTGCAGAAAGTTGTCAAATCGACTTTGGAATTTATATGCTTTTACTGTTATCCCTCATAACAGCAACCCATTCACTAATTTTACAGTTCATAATTTATTAAGCATTTTATTAGTAATTTACTTTTACCCACGTATTCTTGATATGAATTCATATAATTTATTCATGTAACCCGTTGCTTCTTTTTAAAATGTAATATATTGACATTAATGTTAACATATCCCAATGTTTAAATTAATTTTTATTGATATTCCAATAAGTAAGTTCAGAAATGTGCTCTATCCTTAACAGCTGCCATTAATGATTAGGCTACAAAAGAAGACTACACCATACACTCTTCACTACAGCCATAAATTAACACTAATTATATAACACTATTATAACCAAACATTTTTTCTAAAATCTGACTGCAAAAAGTGTAACCAGTTCACTCTTAACTTTTGCTATTTTATGTACACATGTATTTGTACTACTCATATTTGTTAAAAATCAATTTTTTTAATGTTTAAAAAATTATGTTTACCTAATGATGGCACTCCTGCAAATAAACTTCGTGCTTCTGCCTGACTTTCTGCCAAAACTAATAAAAGAGCACCAATGAGAGCCAAATTCCTTAGTAGAAACTGTATATCCCATAAGATACTGTATGCAAAAGTCTACAACAAAGGCGAACAAATTTTTATAGTGCAATATTGCTTCATTCCATTAACATATTTTATGTTAGTATTCTTCCACAATTTATTTCTTAAAGTTTATTTAGTTTTAACAAACATTCTTTCTACTAATAACAATATAATTTTTTAATTTTAAGTTACTGCAGGTACACTTTTACAGAAGAAATAATTTTTTAAGAAACATTAAACACACACACAAGAAGAAGAAGGAGGAGGAGGAGGAGGGGAGGAGAAGAAGAAGAAAAATACTGCGTAAGAGAAATCATTGTGGACCCACATACTGTAATAACTTAGTTGATGTCCAAGTAATAATAAAATGTACCAAGTAACAAAGTAATACATAAAATATTTTAAATGTTAGGATATAACATAAAGCTCATTTATTGGTACCCTATATGAGGTTTGTGTAATCAACAACTTAAAAATACAACCAATGGCTCTATACAAAACAATTTAATTACAATGAGGAAGGGAACTGGACAAACTATTAAGTGGCTAATGTTTGAAGGACTCGCCTTGTGATGTACTCAACAATATGTATTCTCCCAATCTTGTTAACAACGTCAACTTGTTAACTATCCTCCAAATCAAATGCGCAGAAAAGATATATATATTCAATCACTTCCTGCTACAGTTCGTTTCCCGATATATATATAAAGTATTTAAAATGTATAATTATATTACCTCAAGATGTTCTTTTCCTTATTTGGAACATGTTTCGAGAGTTCCTGTTCTCTCATCTTCAGCCTTCGCCATTTTGTTTCTGGTGAAGTATTTGTGTGTTGGCTGCTGGATGTTATTAAGGTAGTTTGTTGGTCTTTGGTCTTTTAAAGTTGTATTATTGTGTGTGGTTGTGGTATATGTTTTTGTATTTTGTTTATTTTCGATGTTGAGTGCTTTGAATATTGTGTCATGTTTTGTATTGATTTGTATTTGTTCTGGTATTAGTTTGTTTTATGTTTTATTAGTGACTAGCAGAATACCCGTGCTTCGCTACGGAGTTTCACGTTGTACGTAATGAAAATGTTAGTTTAATTAATAAAGTTCAATTAAAGTAGGCTTCTTAAAAATAAATAGCTGTTGCCCACAACTTCGTTCGCGTGGTCTTCAATTTAATGCGATAATATATTTAGAACAGAATCTATTCTATTGGGTTGCCATAGTAACCAGATCTAATAGTTTTTTAAGACCGCAAAGGACCCCCCAGAGGATCGTATCGAAAAAAACACCTGTCCTATGTTGGTTCTCCAGTTGCATAAAATATTTGTGACAAGTTTGGTTGAAATCGGTCCAGTGGTTTAGGAGGAGATGTGGAAGACCCCAAAGAACCCCCCAAAGGACCCCATCAAAAAAATACAGAAACCTTCGCGGACGTGCGCACAACAACTCACCGAAGTTTCATCGCAATCGGATGAATGGTATAGGAACGCATACGGGACAAACAAAGAAACATTCATTTTACTTCCATATTCCTTAAGGAATGGAAGTATGGTGTTGGCAAAAAAATCGTGTTCGAGATTATTGCAGATTCTGATTCTACTACACTCAAAACATAAAAAAAAGTCGTTTTCCGAAAAGTGTCTGTGTGTGTGTCTGTCTGTCTTGTGTCTATGTGTAGATTTTTTTTTCTATGGCAAACGATAACTGCCGCAAATTCAAACAGAATCAAATAATTTTTTGCATACAGCCCTGATTTGTAGAGTACTCACGACCTATTGTTTTTGGTGAAGATCGGTTGAGGGAAAGGGGTAGTTTACCTGCAACGGTTTTTTTTTATCAAGGGAAATTTTTTTTTTTGGCAAACGATAACAGCCGCAAATTCAAACAGAATCAAATAATGTTTCGTATACAGCCCTGAATTGTAGAGTTCTCACGACCTATTGTTTTTGGTGAAGATCGGTTAAGGGAAAGGGGTAGTTTACCTGTAACGTTTTATGTTTTAACAAGGGTATTTCCTATGGCAAACGATAACAGCCGCAAATTCAAACAGAATCAAAAGATTATTTGCATACAGCCCTAAATTGTAGAGTTCTCAAGACCTATTGTTTTTGGTGAAGATCGGTTACGGGAAAGGGGTAGTTTACCTGCAACGTTTTTTTAACAAGGGTATTTTCTATGGCAAACGATAACAGCCGCAAATTCAATCAGAATCAAATAATTTTTTGCATACAGCCGTGATTTGTAGAGTACTTAAGACCTATTGTTTTTGGTGAAGATCGGTTAAGGGGAAGGGGTAGTTTACCTGCAACGTTTTTTTATCAAGCGTATTTTCTATGGCAAACGATAACAGCCGCAAATTCAAACAGAATCAAATAATTTTTTGCATACGTCCCTGAATTGTAGAGGTCTCAAGGACTTTCGATTTTGGTGAAGATCGGTTAAGGGGAAGGGGTAGTTTACCTGCAACCTTTTACGTTTTAACAAGAGTAAAGTACTTGAAAATTCATTTAAACTTTTTGAAACAATGGTAATTGTTAAAAATAAAATAATTTTGTTGCCAGGCAATAAAATTATAATTTTTTCATTTTAATGTAAATCTGTACATAGTATAAAGTAACGTCGGTCCGTTTTCTCTCTGTGTTTGAAATCGCTAATCTCAGGAAGTACTGAACGGATTTTATTCAAGTTTTCGCCAATAGATAGAGTGTCTATCGAGGAACATTTATGTGTATAATTAATACATATATGTTGTACATTAGCTTAGCTATCACGGTTTATGTCAAGTAAGTGGTATAGTTTACATCTTATATATAAAATGAATGTTTCTTTGTTTGTCCCGTATGTGTTCCTATACCATTCATCCGATTGCGATGAAACTTCGGTGAGTTGTTGTGCGCATGTCGGCGAAGGTTTCTTCCACATCTCCTCCTAAACCACTGTATCGATTTCATCCAAACTTGGCACAAATATTTTACGCAACGGGAGAACCAACATAGGATAGGTGTTTTTTCGATGGGGTCCTTTTGGGGGTTCTTTGGGGTCTTCCACATCGCCTCCTAAACCACTGGACCGATTTCAACCAAACTTGGCACAAATATTTTACACAAAGGGAGAACCAACATAGGACAAGTGTTTTTTTTTCGATACGATCCTTTGGGAGGTCCTTTGGGGTCTTCCACGTCTCCACCTAAACCATTGGACCGATTTCAACCAAACTTGGCACAAATATTTTACGCAACGGGAGAACCAACATAGGACAGGTGTTTTTTTTCGATACGATCCTCTGGGGGGTCCTTTGCGGTCCTAAAAAACTATTAGATCTGGTTACTATGGCAACCCAATAGAATAGATTCTGTTCTAAATATATTATTGCATTAAATTGAAGACCACGCGAACGAAGTTGTGGGCAACAGCTATTTAATTTTAAGAAGCCTACTTTAATTAAACTTTATTATTAATTAAACTAACATTTTCATTACGTACAACGTGAAACTCCGTAGCGAAGCACGGGTATTCTGCTAGTCATGTATAAGAGAAAATATATCGTGCGTGGCAGGCAAGCATATCTCAGTTATGTACTGTTTACGTTTCCATTTTATTATTATCACTACCGCAATAAAAAGGCAGGGAACACACACACACACACACACACACACACACACACACACACACACACACACACACAATTCGCGTTATTTCTGGCCTCATTCATGTTTATTTTCTTACATTTGCACGGTTTTTAAATGGAAAGTGCCGAACCCATACCAACATAACGCATGCAAGCCGAAAAAGTGTCCAGCGTGGATAGCGATTTGCTTCCTGTGGATCGCTGGGCAGTGTAACTGCACGTGTTTACAGAGGAACGATTCATAGACAGACTTTTCGTCTTTAGGGAATGAACCCTCTGCAAGATGCTGAGGGTCCATGAGTGACTTCGGAGCGCTCCTTCTTTTCCGCGTGTTTGTTCTGTGAAACGTACACTGTAGATTCGCAGATTTATTCTAACCAACGCTCAATAGGAAATGTTGAAAATTTTTGTCCACGGTGAACCCTCATACACACTAAACCTGCTCTGATGTTTTAATTACAGACATCACAATATTAAAACTTTGGAAACTTGAGCACTACTTAATGGAGATCAATCATTAACTTATACAAGCCATTAATTTTATGCATATTTTTTATATATATATGTGTACGTTATCGGCAACAAAGAAGTTTTTGTTAAAATTCCTTCCCGGGATATTTGGCCGTAGTCCAATGTTTTCTACAAAACCAGACGTTTCGGCAATGCCATTGACTTCCATCATCAGTGAAAATCGAGTGCGATAACGTGAGGTGGTATATGTTAGTGACCACAGTACTGTGGTTAAGGCTGAAGCAGTAAGTAGAAAGAAGTAGTTTCTATGGTAATATTCCATTTCGAAAATGATTTTAAAAATAAATCTTAGAATATGGAAGTCATGTATGGTTCTCCATACCGATATTTTATATATAAGATGTAAACTATACCACTTACTTGACATAAACCGTGATAGCTAAGCTAATGTACAACATATATGTATTAATTATACACATAAATGTTCCTCGATAGACATTCTATCTATTGGCGAAAACTTGAATAAAATCCGTTCAGTACTTCCTGAGATTAGCGATTTCAAACACAGAGAGAAAACGGACCGACTTTACTTTATACTATGTATAGATATAGATACATTGGTTATGTTTGGGAATTCGTGTCCTGTGTTTATTGCATGTGTGGCTAAATTGGATTTATATATTTCTGGTTTTTTGTATGCGTTTAGGTGTTCAAAATAACGTTTTTTCAGCTGTTTTTTTGTTTGTCCTATGTAACATTTATTGCAATCTTGGCATTCAATTTTGTATATACCGTTAGTTGTTGTATTATCTTTGTTGTGTGAGCTATTTAGAATTTGTAATTTATTTTTATTAGTTTTGTATGCTATTTTTATAACTGTGTTTTTAAATAGTTTTGTTAGTTTTGTCATTTTATTATTTATGTATGCGAATGTGGCCCATTTTTTGTTGTTGTTATTATTTTTGTGTTGTTCATTTTGATTGATTCTTAATTGTTCAGTTTTTATTTTATATTTGATTTTATTTTCTATTTTGTTCACAGTATTTTTATTGTATCCATTTTCATAACCTATTTGGTATATTATATTTCTTTCTTTGTCAGTTTCTTGTTTGTTTAGGGGAATTTTGTACATTCTGTTAAATAGTGAATAGACTGCTGCCATTTTATGTTGTGGTGGGTGGTCAGAATGGTTAGGTATAATGATGTTAGTGGAAGTTGGTTTTCTATATATTGCATATTGTATGTAGTTGTATCTTGTGATGGTTATGTCTAAATAGTTTATTTTGTTATGTTTTTCTTTTTCTTCTGTGAATTGTATTTTAGGATGTATGTTACAAACACCAACAAACTACCTTAATAACATCCAGCAGCCAACACACAAATACTTCACCAGAAACAAGATGGCGAAGGCTGCAGATGAGAGAACAGGAACTCTCGAAACATGTTCCAAATAAGGAAAATAACATCTTGAGGTAATATAATTATAATTATATATAATTTATAATATATATATATAATTATAATTTTAAATACTATATATATACAGTATATATAATATAACGATTCATATTAGTGTCCTATCTGAGCGTTATATGAAAGTGTCTGAAGGAGGGAGTATATAGCAGCGTAAGCAAGAGAGAGAGCGTACAATCGCAGCCATCTCACTCTAACCTCGTCACAGCGACATCTGATACCGGTACAAACATGAAATTTTACTCAATACAAATTATCAGTTCAACCTGTGATAACTTAAAAACTAATAAATATATGGCAATTCTGAAAACAGCATTGTATTCAGCAAGTGAAGCTTTATAAGTAGCCGCAATCTCAGTTAATATAATTAACAATTGCAGAAGTTATGCGGAAGACGAACTCCAAAAGGAATAACGAGAGAATTATGCTACGTAGGAATTAGGTGTTTTCACACACACACAGATAAAGACCTAAGCAACAATATTCTGTGGTCAGATCTTTGAAAACACATTTGCAAATACCTGTAATCAATCGATTTGCAAACACAGGAAGTACGATTTTAACTAGAAATTCTCTGCAGTTTCAAACCTGTCACGGGGTGTTTCGTCGACCTGTTCGAGATTGTCAAAACTGGAAAAACGCATGATTTATTTGAACAGCCAATCAGAACCCAGTATTTAAAACTGACGCCAACTCAAAGCGAGGGGTAGCATCACTCTTCGTTCGGATCTTAAACGCGCTAGTCGTGTATAAATTGCATACAGAAATTTTTCAATCACGCAAAAGTGTCATTAAGTATCAAATTCGAGAAGTAGTCCGCAGTGAAGATGAACTAATACAGTTCAACAACTCTTGCTGCGTAAAACAACGTTAATTAATTAAATTATTAATTAATTAATCATCAGCCGTGAAGGACCTGTGTGACAGAAGGGTACAGCATCTGTAATTGCCAGGGCATCTTCTACAGCATTGATCAACATCAATTCTTCTGTGCAACACCATCAAAAGGAGGACCCCTACGGATTCCTATCTTCGGTCAACACATCAAACAGTAAGAAATAGATTCATTGATCAATGAAATACGCACTAAACAAATAATAAAAACAATAAACAATTTTTAAAAGACACTAAGAATTTACACTTTGTATTTTAATTATAAAATTAGCTCTAACATAGTATAGGAGTGTTGAATGGAAAGTAAGGTGTAGTATTGGACGTGCAAATTATTGCAGACCTGTTCTTTAGCACTGGTTTGGGAGATAGCAATCTCTTAATTAAACCAGATAAGAGCCATAGGTCGTTTGAACGTCTTAATCGTTACTTTTCACACTCACTCAGTAATTATAAGTGTTAGGGTAGAATTAAGTCCTACCATTAGCATTTCCAAGATTAAAAATAATTGATTAAAACGTTAATTAAAAATAATCAAGCAAATATTAAAGTGTTATTTGTAACAATTCCCCTTGAAAACCACAATCACTGAACGAATCCTGAGAAAGAGTGTCTCCATGCGCTAAGCTAAGCTGAAACCGTGTCATTTGTATCTGGGATTTGTTCTGGCGCCCAGGTGAAGTAATATCATGGGTAAGTAACATTTTATCTAACATTCAAAATATTAGATAATTGTGTTAGATGAAAGGGAGCGTGGTAATATATACATATATATATATATATATATATATATATATATATATATATATATATATAATATCAGAAATGAACAAGCTAATGAAAAAAAATAATTTATTTTTTTGACAAACATATCACATGTGATGGAACCATATTTGCCCACTATGTCAAATTATTTTACACAAGGCAGTTTTCTGACAGAGGCATGTATTAACATTAAGGTATGTCTGAGTAGCCTCACGACATACAGTACAAAAGCTAAGTTTGAAAACTGATTGCAGTCTGCGAGGTGAAGTTTGGAGTTTAAACCCCCAAATGGAGGAATAAAGAAAAAACTAAATGTCAAAAATAAAAATAAAATGTGTTAGTAAAAATGTAATCATATAAGGTGAATTAAATAATTACGCTAACTATTTATATGAGTACAAAACATTTTTAAATGTGGTATGCTATTACTGTCTTGCGAGTACAAAATCACATCATATATTGCTAGTTGTCTGATGGTTGTGGGATAATCAAATTTTTATCTTAGTTTATGAGGTTACGTCCTCTAAATGAGTAGGAAAGAGGCAGTCTTTGTAAGTTTATTCGGCCTACAGTGTATACAATTCAGTTTGCAATAGTGCTATAATTTATTCGTCTGTTAAATAAATTTATTTAATCTGTTAAATAAATTTGTAAATAAATATTATAAATTTATTTAATCGTCTGTTAGGCAAAGTTAGTCAAGGGATGGTATTGCTAACATGCATGTCACATTTTAGTTACCGGTACCTATGTTATTAATTGCTGCGTTATGTGCTACCTCGGTCTTGCTTTTGTTATTGTCTCAATTTATTATTAATTATTTCATTGTTTTATAGTTATTCATTTTAATCATTATTTAATTTTGTAGTTAAATTTCTATTGGTAGTTTAATTCTATACTTACGTATTTTCATAATTATTTGTGCTGTCACCCAATAACGCCATTTGTTAAAATGGATATTATTTCTCCTCCAAGCTCGACTAGCAAAGACAGGAAAGTTACTCACAGTCAAGAATAGGAAATAATTTGTAGTGTTCTAGAGTTTATGAGAGAAGAAGTGACTGAAGGAATAAAAATACTAAGATGTTCATGAAAGATATTTTCTTGAAATAGCCTACTGTATTAAAATATCATTTTTCATTCTACAGATTTTTGTTGTCTAGGATTAAAAAGTTGCCCCTTTATATACTCATAAACTTGAAAATAGTTGAGTATAATATTAAGGAAAGGAAGTGCACAATTTGCACAAAGAACCAAAAAGACATTTAGATAGGTTTACACAACATTCTGATATGTAACACACACACCAGAACAAGATTTTTAAATATTTGATTGTGAGTATCTGTACAGTCCATTTTATTAACATGGCAATGGATATTTCTGTGGCAAACATCAGTAGACTGATTTAATTCCATTTTCTGCAAATATTCATAGAAATATACTCACTAAGGAGGAAAAGAAAATTTGAGACAGTTTTCTAGTACTGTTTATTCTATTTACATTATGATGTAAGATGACATCTTTATTGTTTCATGACTTTGTTAAATTTGAGTGTATATTAAGTAACATTTATGTTTTCACACTTATGTCCTTGATTATGAGTAGCAAATAATCGGTTCTGTTTTTGTATTTATTATTATTTCCGGCTGTACAATGTTTACACATTTTCGGAACCAAAGATTACAGAATTGATTGAATTCTTATCTTCCACTGCTGTTGTTTTTGTATTTTTATTCCCAAAAATCTAAATCCACCAGATCTAAAACCCCCCCCCCCCCCATATAATCTAATACTGATGAAAGTTACAATAACTGTAAAGCTTGATGATGATGTTTGTAGTCAACCGCTTCTATTTACAATGCAACACGTGCAAAAAAGCAATGAAAACTGACAATTCAGATATTCTTCAAATACGAAGTATTGAAGCAAATATGCCTATTGTCTTGACAAATCCAAATAGATGAAGACTTCACGAGACATTTAATATTCATAATACATTAGTACTTCTGTGAGGAGAGTAGATCACTGAAGACACATTTAAAAAAAAAAATTGGTTGAATACATTTTATTTCAATTGATTGCAATGATTTCATGATACATTAATGTCACCATCACCTGATAAGTTCTAGGTGTGCTTCACAGAAAAATGTATGGAGATAAATGGCTATCTGCAAGGCACATGTAAAAAAGAAAGACTGGTTACAAATAAAAAGTAATTGTAACAACGGAGCAGACTGTGATGTACACAGTTGTTTCTGACAAAATAGTTCTCAACATGTCCCTTTACAGTTCATACTGCATACCTGGTAAGCCCTAGCATTTTCCTTTGCAATGAGAAATGTCTTGGTTCTCAATGGTTCAACAATTAGTACTCAACTGGCTGAAATTCCAGCTGTGGTGGATATTTAGTGTATACAAAAACTTCTTTGTTGATGCAAAAAGTGTTTAGAAAACAAATGTGAATACAACAGAAACCGCACTAGAAACCTGATGATAGAAAGTGAACAGTAGGTTAGAGATGCGCAGTACAGTATACACACACCTCATTGCAAGGCTAACAAAAATTTCATTTATTTTGGACATGCGCACAACAGTCTTGTACAGTGTTTCATAACATGAACATTGGCTGCAACAAGACTGGCGAGAACAATGAAAGCATGTGTGACAGAGAGGGAGATAATATGGAACTGAGACAGTGAACAGTTATCACACAGTGTCTCCTCTCTCTCCTGTCTAGACAACTTAGCTATACTTGTAAGTGGGTAATTCGTGCATTGGGTCGGCGCAGCCTACCGTTCAGGAATGACTGTCGGGTCTATGATTGTCAGTAACAACAAACAACTGAACAGAATACAGTATCATTGAGCCGCAGATTGTTAGTACCCATCTCTATTTCCACATTCTTTGTTTTGACTGCAAATAATACATCTCCCTCTCTTCTCTCTCTTAATTCATCAGCTCTCATGAAGTAACACCATTAACTATTTATTATTAAGATATACAAAATTATATCTTTCAGCATTAATGCATTGGTTTATAAACATATAATTAGCTGACTTTTTTCACATATGTACATGTGAAGCCATGTACGTGTTATAGGTGACAAGAGAAAGCTCCCTCATATGTTTGCTGGCATCAAATCTGGGCCTTACTATATATGTATGTAAATAAAATAGATGCAAGAAAATATTGGGCAGATAAGTTTTTGTGACCAACTGTTTTGTTTATTTTTGACAAATACTTCGAAATATTTAAGTAATCACCAAGTTTAAATGTTTAATCCTTTTTTTCAATTTCTAATTACGTGACACATTTCTAATTAATATTATTACAGATGTACACATTTCATTTGTGTTTATACAGAAGCACACACACACACACACACACACACACACACACACACACACACACACACACACACACACACACACACACACACACACACTTCAAAAACTGTATTTACTAATACTTCTCACCTGCAATACGACAATGAAGAATAATACACTACAAGCAATAGGTACTTTTTTTTGAGACAAGACCATAACACAGCCTCCTAGCTGTCCAATTAAATTGACTAAGACAAACATAGTTGCCAAGAATTTCCCACAGCCCCACGACATGTCCATATACTCTCTTTGTTCAGACCACTGCACCCACATTCGGATACCATCTTCTAGGAATGTTGAAATGAGGCAAGCTCGAGCTATTGTTGGTAGAAATAATCGTGATCTCTTATATACCTGTAACATTATGACACTATATTTAGCACTGTGCCTGTGTACACGTACGCTTTCATTATAATCCAGTTTATTTGCATTAATTAAAGTCTGTAATATTTTAACTTTTCCGTATGCAAATACCTTACTTACTGTTGTGCATTTATAGCACTCTACCAATAAACAGTTACTAATAATATCAAGCCTTCAAAGCGTGCATGTAACAGCAATGAAACAAGTGTATGTTTGTGTTTTATAAATGCATGTAAAATAAAATAATTTACGTTGGATACTTTCTGATTAGGCTTTGAACTTTTGTGCTTACAGATGCCCTTTTGTCTACGCACACTGCATCAAATAAATTCTACTAACTGCAATTAGTAATGACACAACAAAATAAAGCATACTAAACAAACTTGTGTGTGTGTGTGTGTGTAAAAATTGTAGAAATCTACATATTGTACACAGTTTTAGTGTATGCCTTACTTCTTTATTCTGTCTTCTCCATGTTTGTTTGTTTGTTCCATTAATTAATATGTAAAGAATAGACGGTTGGTGGCGGTTTCACATTTCAACAACAAATTGAGTCATCTTTTCTACTGTAGAAACACCACCTTTAAGAAGTATACTTGATTAAACTTCATGTTATAAAGGCTTTATAATAGAACTTCAACCTGTAGAGGTCTGCACACAGGCCTACATTAATCTGAGTTATAGAGATTTAGTGGCACGGCCAGAAAGTTGTCAAAAATTCGAACTATAAAGGTAAAATAACATGGGAGTTGTATAGGAAGAGTAAAGGGAAATGAAAAAATTTGCCAAGGTACCTAGATATTCGAGTTATTGAGGTTCGACTGTATTTATGTATGATGCCAATATGCAGTTTTAAAATTGTGGATAACTTCATAAAACACACACCACAAATTTATTATTTAGTAATAATCAAACTAATTAAATCTGCACATACAACACATGTGTACTACTTATATACAGTCAACTTTTGTGGCATAATTCTGAATTTCTTGCAAATTGTGAATGTTAAAATAATGCAATTAATGATTGCAATTTGCAGACAGCACAAATTCTTAATAGAAGTGCCTCTTACAAACAAAAACGGTATTTTTACAGGTGATCTATTTGTGTTACAAATAATTTCCAACACATTTAAGACAAAAATAAAACAAGTTTTTAAGTAACCTAGTACAAATCAAATTATATGTGTAAACGGTTACTCTAATTAAGATTTTAATTTATTAATACCATATTTATTTTACCTTTTCTGTTTTATCTGCATTGACAAACTAAAATTTTAGACAGATGTTACAGTACAGAAGTAATCATCATACATTACCAGACCTATTCTGTGTTGGCAGTTTCTGTCTTGACCATTCAAGTAGGAAGGTTACAATAAAAATTCAATAACGTAACACTATAACTAATGACAACCACTATTTTTTATTACCTCTTCTGCAATGTCCTCCGCTTTTGATACAAAATCACTTTGCACAAATTTTACAGCCATAATATTACAGCTGAAACCGAGGCGCGACTAAACAGACAGCTCACAGCTGAAACTTCGAATGATGTGGAGGAAAACAAATTATCTTCCGGTTTGGCTACACTGTATGTGGCTTTCCCTTCCCAAAGTAAATGTTATGTAACATAATTAGCTATATATACACAAAAATAATCATTTTATGAATAAAGCATTTATTATATAACTAAGCTGACTTTTTATTGCTTCAAATTATTAAACATTTTGTTTTCATTGTAAATCAGCATTAGTACTTTAATGTTCTCCTATGAAACTAGAAAGATCCAATATTTCATTTCTTTGTTTTTAAACTTATAAATCAACAAAAAATAACTTTAACGTACATTTACAAAGATTCAATGACGTATATAGATAATGGCAAATATTATATTTTTCCATATCTAAATTAACGTTGGTTACAAACGTGATTCGGATGGTTTTGGTGTGCGTTGTTTTTGTGGTGACCAGTGCATTTAAATTTTGTGAGTTCTATTTTATTTGTATTATTGTTATTATTATTACTTGTTTACATACATTCTTAATATTTATGGTGAATTATTGATGGTTCTGTAATTTTAAGATATTCATTTACTTTTAACTACGCATATACTCTACTACAAATTCTAACCTATTTTCCGGAAAAATCCGATAGTAATTTCGTAGTTTTCCGACTTTGTTGTAACCAGTAACAGATAGTACATGTACCATTGTAAATAATATATAGAATCTGCAATAATTATATATCGTATACAATAGCGTATCACTAGTATTAGACTGTATCTGGTAAGCAAGTTTTAAGTCCAGTAAGGGATTACTTCTGTGTAGCATTATTAAACACGTTTGTACTAATTAATGGCGATAGAGAAATTTTACAACTGGACAGCAGTTGGAAAGGTGGAATGCTGAAATGCTTATGGCTAAGTAAAAAGTAGTTAGGCCTAGTAGGTTGTTAACATTACACATTGACAGCATTACACATAGTAGGTAGGTTTACACATAGGCTTGTGTGGTTTGAATTATATAAGACATTTATACAATGTTCTTTCAGCGAAACCCAAGTTTTCTCAGTTTATGATCTCCAACGTGTTCCCACGTTATCGAAAGTAGCCTATCCTTAATAGTCACACTAATAGGCTTTTCGGTATACCGGCTTTTCTTATGTATACATAATACATAATTATCACACAATTAGTTCTTATGTATACACTGACTTGGCTTTCTTAGTGCTACAATACTGAGTCTGATAGCGTTATGACCATAAATACTAGCCATCGATCCCTGTCTGGTCCAAAGGCTTTTCCAGATCCAAATGAGACCAGCTCCCAGCGGGTGATATTGTGTGAAGTTTAGCCCATTTCTCTAGTTTGAGCAACAGTTGTCTACATCATTAACATTCTTCCCATGGGGAGTTGAGAAAACTTTTCATTCAGTATTCATCTAAAATCGTATTTATAGTTTCATAAATTTTATAACTTTTTTCCGTTTTTAACCTGGCTTGAATCTCCACTATGATGTAAGTATTTGAATACCAACAGTCCAATATTATGCCATAGGTAGACTTGGTATTTTATGCCATAGATGGTGTAACGTTATGCCACTTTCCAGTGTGTTCACATGCATTGTATCTTAATAATGCACCACAGAAAGCAATGAGTAGGTTTCTTGCTAATTAATTCTTGTTTTAACATACAAGTTGCAACACTGGCAAAGTCATTTTGTACAAAATAATTAACTTTCATAAATAATGTTTATTTAAATTTTCCCCCGAGTTTGTTTTTATCTGTAGGAGTTCAAACTGAAAGTTACTGTTATCAGAAGGGTTCGGTTGGACAGTTACCGTCATTGGAATTTATCACACATCGTTTCAACCACTATACATTCTGTGGTTGTCTTCAGGTGTAAATGAAACTAGTACATTAAATACAGACTTAAGCCTACCCAAGATTCATTCACTCATAAGTGTCAACCATCACAAAATTAATAAACCACCATCATCTACAAAGTTAAACACGACTATAGAAAACTATATACAAAGAACTGCTACTTACCCTCTAAGTCCACTGGACAGAACCAGGAAACACCACCACATTGATGGTATAGCCCCTACCACAGTGTTCACAAGTGTATATCTGTGTATTCATGCACCCGTGTGGTGGTGATTCCTGGTAGTAGCACAATGGAAATTTATAACAAAATGGTAAATGTGTTAGGAGACACTGCACATTGAAAAACAATAGCTTTTAAGTAGGTACCGGTATTCAAATGTAAGCATGGTTGTATGAGAATTGAAGATGATCCCTACAGTGGACACTCAAAGAGCACAACTGTTCCAGATATCAATAAAAATTGTATACATGGTGTTGGCGATTGAGAGTGGATGGCATTGTTGAGAACATAGGGATATGGCGTGAACGTGTGTACCATATTTTAACACAAGAACTTGGTGTGAAAAAACTTCGTGTAAGCTGGGTGCCACATTTGGAGTTGTAGCACTTTTTGGATGTCTGTGCAGAGATCATCTTCAATGTTCATGACTACGTTTAAACTCAGGTGCCCATTTACAAACCATTGTTTTTGAAGGTGCACCATCTCCTAACACATTTACCATTTCGTTGTGAATTTCCATTGGTGCTAGACTTTTTTAGCAAATAATTTGTTATCTAATTATAAATATATCACTGCTGACTCGGAACACTAATTTTTTATTGGTAAAAATGTAAAACTTTTACCTTGTAAAAAGTTGGCTGCAAGGTAAAAGTTTTACATTTTTACTTTGTAGCTGAACTAGTTTTCGCTTACTACAAGCTTCGTCAGAGGCTGCCGCTAGAAGCGCTGTCTGTCTTGTTCTTGGTGATGGCACCATCGTTCGAAAGATTGATGTTGTGTGTGTGTGGTGTGATATGTTCGAATACTATGTGTGATTTGAATTGTCTGTTCGTTTAGGATGTTGTTTTTATGTGTTTTTGTGTGTTTGTATACTTCTTGTTGTCCAGGAGTGTCTAGTTTTTGGCCTTTTGTGTATACATGTATAATTTCTGTGTTGCTTTTTATGTTTGTGCATATGTAGTTTGCTTCAGTGAGGTGGTTTGCAAAGGTGGATTCGGTGGTGGAGTGTAGTGCCTTTGTGTGTTCAGTGTATCTCTGCTTGAAGCTACGTCCTGTCTGGCCTACATAGAATTAGTTACATCCTGAGCAGTTTAGTTTGTATACACCAGGTAAACCAAATTTGTTTTGTTCTTTGTATATGTTCTGTTTTATTTGTAGCTCTGTATGCGATTCTGTATCCTGCTTTTTTAAATTTGTGGGCTATTTTTCAGTGTGGTTATTGAAATATGTTAGTGTTATGAACTTGTTGTTTTCTGTATTTGTCTGTTATTTGTTTTGTGTTTGAGTTTATTGATTATTGTTCTATTGTATCTGTTGGTTCCTACTAGATATTTGATGATATTTAATTCGTCTTGGTATTATTTTTTATTTAGTGGGATGTTGTTTAGTCTGTGTATCGTGGTTCTGAAGACAGCTAATTTGTGTTGTATTGGGTGATTGGAGGAGTTGTGTGTTATGGTCTAAGAGATAGAGGCCTTTTTTTTTTTTTACTAGGTCGATGGGATAACTTTGTCGCAAAATGTTCTATGACCTATGTCGATCGTAAATACCTGACGGCGGAAAGCGGTTCGGAAGATGAAAATGGGGGCAAGCGGTGAAAGTCGGAAAATTTCGAAGGTTTTTAAATCACTCGGTATATGGCTGAAAATTTACAAGTAAGCACCCAATGTCGTTCTTATGCCCCATGCAAAGTGGCGGAAACGGAAGTGGAGTATAAATGGCCGGCGGAAAGCGTCAAAGATAGGAAAATTTTGGGAAAACTTAAAGCACAAGGTATATGTCCGCCAATTTGTGTATGCAATGTTTATGAATGTATAAGTTTGTGTGCAAAAGGGCGGAAAAAAATTCGGTAGTTTTTCCTATGAAAATCTCGATCGAAAGTGGCTTGAGCGCAGCGAGTTTTTACAACGATCGCGATTCAGTTTTATTAGTTTGCCAGTAAAAATATTCATGATATGTCCGCCAGTGAAGATACGCGGTTATTGCACAACTCTTAGTCTATTTGCTAAGAAGCGGACACCATAATGGAAGATTATTGTCTTAAATATTAGGAAAATAAATAATAACCAGCATTTGTAGTTAAATGAATAATTTTTAATTCAAACATTGTATTTAACAATAATGTTCATTTATCATTTTTTAAAACGTCTTACATAATATGTTAATACATGTATTTGTTTAACCTATGTCATATATTTATAAACGTATTTACAATATTCATATATTAACAATTAATTATCAAATGAATCCATTTCGCTATCACTACTTTCATACAAAACATCCTCATCCTCGCTTGTATCAATGTCATCATCAGACATATCTTCATCTATATTATTATCATTATTCTCATCATCTAATATAACGTCATTAACATTAGAAGGTAACTGATCACCTGTAAACCACAGGAATTCATATTTAACTTCATTTTCATTTAAAAACCATCCATGCTGTTGCGGTTCACATTGAGATGGTATAGCCTCGTGAGATCTTTGCCAAATGTTAGCAATATAACGAGCTCTCAAAATTTGTTGTTCTAACTCGGAGTAGCAAGGAGGTAAACTTGACGCATCAAAATTTTTTATATTTTTCTTTTGAAAAGGCTTATTAAAATTTTTTATTTTGTAATTTCGCAAAAATTATTCAAATCGGGCTCTATTTACGGTTGGTGTGTCATTTTCATCTTTACTTATTACATTATATAAATGGCATACAAATTTTTCAATAATTGTTATTACGTCATCCTTATCCCAAAAAAATTTACCTAGCTCTATGAATGCCTTTTGATACTCTTCCGATTGCTGAAGAATTTTATAAGGACGCTGCTTTCCTCTTCTGAAAAATGATGGATTATAATCACATCCAGTAAAAGCATGAAACCCTGGAAGTGCTTTACACAACGATTCACCCATTCTTTCATATATTTCGTTAACATCTATTACGGTCCGCTTACCCGAAACTCCATATTCAATGGAAAAGTTCAAATTTTTTTTAATGGTATGCAAGTTTCCTAACAATATAACTAAAATATCGGTATCTGAACATTTAATTAAAACATTAGCATCGCGATTAATTTTACATATGTGAAAACTATCTTTGTATCTGCTTCTTCATGATCAGGACAAGAAAAATTTACATTGACTGATTTGATAACTTCGCCGTTTACAACTTCATACGAGTAGCAATTATCAAAATTGAGAAAAATAGTTTTGTCTTTAATAAACTCAGCAAGATGTTGGCCACTCCAATGATTTATTATAAAATTAATCAACGCTTCTTTAAATTTACTATTTCTCAGTTCTTTAGAAAAGTCTGTAGGTCTCGGTTGATTTTCCCCTAAAATGACGAAGTTACGATCAGATAACGAGCTTCGTCTCAATGAACGCTCGTAATCTTTAATTGAAGGTTGAAAGTATCTATCAAAAATGAGATGAATTTCGGATGCTTGGTTATTAGTAATTGTTTTCAATAATTTTTTTGATATACTCCCAAATGTTTTAGGGACATCTTTCATACAATGCAAAATGTAAAAGCCATCTATTATTATAATGTCTGGTATTAAAGAACGACTACTTTCAACTTTCAAACATTTAGTCAATGCAGATTTTTCCGTTTTACAAATCGTGCCATCTAAGTTACACAAAGCCATTGAAACAGGAGTTAAAGGGTATGTGAGGATCTTTTCAATATTAGCATTTTGGTCCTTTGAAATAGCAAGCATGCGTCCAAATAAGTCTCTTTGCAACCGCACTTCTTGTACTTTATTATTGACAACCATTTTTTTCCTCTCGTTAGACTAAACAAAATTACTAATCTTGTTTTGAGATATACGTTCTTCAAATCGGGTCATCGATTGACCACATTCCGCAATAAATAACTCTCTTAACTTATTACCTTTTTTTTCTGAATTTAAAAGAAAATCAGCTACTTCTGTTGTCGTAGATCGTCCGGTTGCAATATTATATAACAAATCCTGATCCATCTCAATACAATCAAAAGGATTCATGTTATTCTTAACTACGGAAATAAATCTGTTTAACTGAATTGTATCTTTATTAATTTGATGTTTTTCTAAATCCGAACTGACGTCTTGAGCTTTTTGTAGTCCAGTTTCATTGAGAACATGTGAAATTATTTTTGATCTGATGCTATGACTTCTGGACCATCGTTGGCGGGCAGATATTGAATTTGTAAAGTGTGTTACACCAGTAAGTCTTCTAGCAGCATCAGCATTGATTGTTTGTTCTAAGGTCAGATCAACAGGTATTTTCGAAAAAGGTTTTCCTGTTCTTTTTACAGCGAACAAGCCTTTTTCAAATTCCTCCGCCAGCGCTGGATGTGTTTCATTTATTTTTAATAAATTGTCATGGTACTTAAGTAACCACCGAGCATAATTGTGCTGATTAAATATGAAAAACAAATTAATAAGTTTTGGTATGATGAATTTATAAAGCTCAAAATCGCCAGTGCGGATACTTCTGGAAAACATCAAATAATAATTAATAAATTCTACGTACATCATATAAAATTGTGGAGTTTTACCAAACTTTCCATCAAGTGTATTTTTTTTGTATTTGAAATATTTATTAAAAAGATCGTCAAGTTCTTTGTCAAGAAATACTTCATTTGATATTCCTTCACTTTGTATTTTCGTAATTATTGTCCGTATTCTATTATCAATAAGCAGCTGATTTTCTTTAAAAAATCTTTCAAAATGTAGGATCTGCAAACCTAAAGATATCATTGGATGCAGACGCTTACATCTATTAAAATGCTTACCACTAATAAAACCATTAACAGAACCGCTCGCCAAAAGTTCGCTTTCTACCATCATTTGTGTTAGTCCACATCCATCAATGAATTTTCCGACAGATTTAAAGTAAGCCATCATTGTGTGGAAAGCGCCCATATGAATAAAAAGATTATCAAACAATGGCTTTTCAGTACACTGAATTTCAAAAGCAACTTTTGCAATTTGCAAATCATAAGTAACCTGCATATAAGTTTGTCGACACTCCTCAGCAATTTTTTGGCTCAATCTCATTGTTTCGTATACTACTGATATATTTGTTGGCGAAGCATTAATAGGAGTAAGGTAGCTAACTTTTTGTTTGCAATTATCATCTTTAATTACTTTACTATTGAATCCAACCCACATTGGTGTATTTGGAACATTGTGATAATGAGATAATACCCATAGAATATCAAGTTTTTTCATTTTATCAAATTTATTGGCAGTGATTTCACGTAAAGAACTATCTAATGGTAGTTCTTAAGAAATATTTGTAACATTTTGAATGGTAGCCATGTATATTATCAACTGCGTCAGGTAGAATAACAGCGTTATATTTTAATTTTAAGCTAACACGCGCGTTTAAAATTTCTTTACATATATCCAGTTTTTCACCAGTAAAAAAATTGATAACACCACTTTCTCCACACTTAAACACACAAAAAGGTTTAACACTTTCAGATTCCATTTTTGTTTAGCGAGAACGTAAATTTTTGAGCACAAAAACAATACTTTTTTATGAAAAATTCTGTGACTTATGCTCCACTAGGGCTGCGCACGCTGCAGTGGTCTAACGGAAACTGCTGTTCAGGTAGAGGTACCACAAAACATTCCTTGCCTCCTGGGGAGGCTGTTTACGTAGCAGGTTCCCACATGCATAATTTTCTGGCGCCATTCAACTGGCGCCAATTTAGTGGCGTGTGGAAACACATCCATGCACCTTTACTGAACTGGCGCCAGTCGACTGGTGGTGCCACTTCTTATAGCGCCAAATTGTCAGCAGTTTCAATAGATACAAATAATTTTTGAAATTGTAATGAGATAGTAACATAACTTTTTCATATCATAGTGAATTTTCATTAAAAAGTATTGATACCCTATAAATTATTTAAATAAAGCTAATGCTGGTTATTATTTATTTTCCTAATATTTAAGACAATAATCTTCCATTATGGTGTCCGCTTCTTAGCAAATAGACTAAGAGTTGTGCAATAACCGCGTATCTTCACTGGCGGACATATCATGAATATTTTTTCTGGCAAACTAATAAAACTGAATCGCGATCGTTGTAAAAACTCGCTGCGCTCAAGCCACTTTCGATCGAGATTTTCATAGGAAAAACTACCGAATTTTTTTCCGCCCTTTTGCACACAAACTTATACATTCATAAACATTGCATACACAAATTGGCGGACATATACCTTGTGCTTTAAGTTTTCCCAAAATTTTCCTATCTTTGACGCTTTCCGCCGGCCATTTATACTCCACTTCCGTTTCCGCCACTTTGCATGGGGCATAAGAACGACATTGGGTGCTTACTTGTAAATTTTCAGCCATATACCGAGTGATTTAAAAACCTTCGAAATTTTCCGACTTTCACCGCTTGCCCCCATTTTCATCTTCCGAAACGCTTTCCGCCGTCAGGTATTTACGATCGACATAGGTCATAGAACATTTTGCGACAAAATTATCCCATCGACCTAGTAAAAAAAAAAAAAGGCCTCTATCTCTCGGTCTATTAGTATGTCAGTTGTAGTGGGTTTTCTGTCTGTATATACTGAATTTGTGTCTGTGTTCTAATTTTGTGGTGGTGAGTGTAGGAAGTTTATGCTATTGTTGTACTGTATTCGTATTCAGCAGTGAAGATTATGTTTTTGTGTATTTTGTTTATGTGGGTTAGTAGCCTAGTTTTAAAATACTTATACAGAGAACAGGTCAGCAAATAACCAAGTTTCTTCTAAAGTAGTCAAACAACCAGTTTAATAACAGTATGTCCAGTATGTCTGAATAATTTCACATGGACGATCCATATATGTATCATAGGGTAATAGAAAATTTATGTTATCAACAAAATATAAGACTTACTTAATTTTTATACTACATACAGGAAGCATTGAGGCTATTGTGTGTTCATAAATTGTAACATAGAGATGAATTTATAATTGTTTAATTGGTGAAAGTATGTTTATATATGACAGTGTGTTATAAAAATTCAAATGCTTTGACCAACAGATGCTGTAAAATAATGGAAAAATAAGTTAGTGAATGTAGTTATTTCATATGATGCAGAAATGGGTTTAATAGCTGTTTCTGAATTCTTACTTTCAGTGTAATAATAATGTGAGATGTCTTGTCTTTGTTAGAGGTATTTAATTGAAATAGATTTTGATTTGTCCTTTTTTTTTTGCTATTTGTATATAAGTTTTTTTTATTGTGTTTCTACTATTAGTTTTACGTACAGGCATAAGTGTTTACTGTAATCAAAAACAGTAGAAATACATGATTATTTTTATAATGTGTTGTACTGATGCATACACAGAACCGGTTTAATTTACAGTCCCTGATGTACTTCCTCATTTTGCAGCCTATCACACTGGGCTTATCAGAGGATTGGCACATCAGCATCCTATCTTGTTGAGGGCTGGGTGATGCCTGTGACCCGTATTACAAAACCAGGCGTATTATTAATTTACAAAATTTCCATTGTTAACTTATTGCTAACTTTCCATTGTTTCAGTTGGTTCTGTGTTCTATTTCGTAGTGTGTAATCTGTCATTTCACAAATTAATTTAAATTTATGTAGCTTATTATTTGAGTGCGGTCATAAGTATGAGTGCAGCAAAAAAAAGTACCTGTAGAAAAAAAAAACTTGATACATGTTTTTAAAGACTATTATTCTTCTTCTTACCAGTTATTCACTCTGAAAAGCCATTGTCATCTCTTTGTTTTAATGTAATATTCATACATTTTATTTCTTACTAAGTGGATGTATCTTGAATAAAGTCACTTGTATCTAGCGTTTTTTACTATTTTTGGAGTAAATTATGAGTGTAGTTACACAGACCTATTCAGAAAGGTGTCTTTATACATTCATATGCTTTTTCCAGTATCTTTTCAAATTGCACAGGAAAGTACACAACAAATGAACAAACACGTTACAAGTTACAATAGCAATATGTTCCAGCAACAGTCTTGGTGTGTAACAATCTCTCATAATAACTGTTATTGATTGCAACTACGATAATTGTACTGTTGCTAAATAGAGTGAACAACTCAGAATAAAATATTTAATATTAAGCTAACTGCTTAATATATATTGTAACCAAATGTTTGTGGCCGCTACCGTTCAAGCCCCGCGATGGAAGCCACTTTGTAATTAGATGTTTATGGGGTGTTGTTAAAATTAAATAAAGTTTAAATGTTTGTTGTTAAACGTGTCAAAATGTATGCTCTCAGTCGTGTACGGGTAAACCGTATTCTGCTCTGCTGCATTCAAACGTTGCCGCCTCGCCACCTGATTGGCGTACAGCTCTCTGCAGTATTACCCAGCTTGCGTCTCGCTTTAACGCCTTCACTTCAATAATTACTAAATTAACTGAATCAAACATACAGCATTGCAGATTGAGAACATTTATTAATCCTTTAGAATATTTCACTTGGTTTATTATACATCAAAATCCGTTTTTCTGCACCGACTATTACAATCGTGCAGTTGGTACTTGCTCAGCTCAGTTGTATACAATCAGTCAGTAACATTAGTTTACAGTAAAAATTATCGTTTTTCTCAGGGGTGTAAAGTCCTTTCGGCTACAGAAATATGTACTTACGGCTAACACACACAAAGTTATAATAATTCTTAGAACTAATTACATAAATAAATCGATATCTCATTACATTTGACTAAGTAATCACCAATGAAAACTTGTGAAGCAATTTAGGGTTATGTTTCATTTGCCAAAGGTTCGTTATTAAAAGATTCGTTAATTATTTATCATATTTTACTTTCTTAATAATTGTTAATTGGTTATAGTTAAATAGTGAATTTAAATAAGTATTTATTTTGACTCGGAAATAGTGATCAGTGATTTTGAAATAGTTTTATTTAATTCAGACCAAAATTTGTGAATACGCTTTAAGGGATAATGTTTATACTCATCAGTTACTTGTTGCTGAAGATCCCGATGTCGTCTTCTTCGATAGATAACTCCTGGGCTGTCGTCTTCTTCTATGGATAGTTCCTGTCGTCTGATGGAACCTCGTCTCAGCACTTCTCCTTTACAAATTCAGGCCTCGTAATTCTTCAGTTGGTGTCGTCTTCTTCTTTTAGGAGATCTTCATATAGTGTCCGTGGTCGTCTTTCTTCGTCACGGCGTCGCTTCGTCTTCTTTGGATCACTACGGTTTGTTAATTTAATTTTTTATAAATAAAAATTTACGTTCAGGATTCCCTGTACTGTTGTAATTGTCTTCCATTAGTTTTAAATAGTTTTGCAATTACTTGAAGAATAATAATTTTAATTTTGATACGAGAGCTACTCGGTCCACCCTCTGGCGTTGGTTAATAATGACTTACTGAAAATCTAACGGTATTTGGCGTTATTTTTCTTGTTGCTATGGTTACTTCATAAATTATGCTAATTTTTCATTGGTTATTAACTCAGGTTATTGTTAAGATTTATCGTCTTTTTTCGTCTATTTCTACCAAAATATCTTCAACTGAAGATTACTACTTTATTCTAATAGCTAGGGTCATCACATTAGTACCATTCTTCCTAATTTTTCATGATGAACATTTTGATACCCCTCATGCCTACTTTTGGATAGTTAATTACATTTTTACTATTTTCCCAATTTTATATCTTACATATATTTTATTCACAATTAGTTGTTAACCACATATTTTGGTACTATAAATACCCACTTACATGGTTTAATCATTTGGCACCTTCTGCCTTACCCTTGGATTATTATTTGTTCTCAAATTAATAAATTTATGTTCAACAGTTTGGCCTAGAGCCTAGATTCCATTCTACTTCCATCTAACATTTCTTACTAACATTTCTGGTAACTCTAATACAATTTACAAACAAAACAAACAATAAACATCAGTATCCCTAACTCTAATTCTTACTATTAAACATTTCTTTTCAGGTTCTACCCTGAAATAACTTTTAATTGCTGTTATCTGCTTACCCTACAATTTACTCTATGCTATGATTTTCTGAACACAAACAAAATTCTTAATACTTACTTAAAGAAACTTAAAGAAACTCTTATAATACTATTGACAAACTGTTCCTTGTATGATATGTCCTATCTACTATTCCCTTCACTTAAATACAGTGTTAGTCCTTCTTAATTTGCTATACATTCTGATACCTTAACTCTTACCTTAATATATAATCTTGATATCTTATTACCTAAATTAACAATATTACAATTAGTTCAATCTTACTTACTAGTGCACAGTTTATCACAAATTGTTTATCTGTCTTAAACATAGTTGGCTTATATAATATTTAGTTCTACACTCTCACTACACTTTTCCTTTCATTAGAAAGTTTCTATAATTACTACCCTGCTCACTTTGTTTCATTATTCTATACCTATCACTTCACTACTTATTTAGTTTTACACACTTTTGGGCTTATTCACTTGTTTATTCATGGGTTGTCTGATTACTTTAAATCACTGTGTGATTATGGTCATTTATAACTATTTACCTCCAAATCACACTGATCACTTTTGGTCATCATTCTAATATTGCTTTTGTTTTGGGCTCAAAGTATTGTTTATAGCCTTTGGCTATTACTACTACAATTAGTTTGGGGTATGGTTAGCTTCTAACCCCCCTACATTATATTATACAAGTACATTCTTTAAATAACAAGATACATGTGATACTGTTACCCTTCATTAATCTTATTGTCCTAGCTACCTCTCCTATACTACAGACATCAATTCATTACTAAATTTACAATATTCTGTTCACTTTTTTGGGATGACTTGATTGTACTTAAACTCCTTCTTCACTGTCTCTTGGTTTTCTTTTGGTTCCTATCCGATCTATTGTGTCAAGTCTGTCGGGTTAATAGTCATTTGTCATTTATTGGGTTATTGTTATTGATCTTTAAGTTCATAAGTTTTTTTTTTTTTTCTCTTACTCTCATCTTCAGCTGTTTATTTTATAATTAAATACCATTGAATCTTTGCTACTTTATGTCATGTTACATAATGCATCGCCACCAAAATTGATTATTTCGAAACAAAGATTATTAGATTTTTTCTGAAATCATCAATATAGTTCATTTTATCAAGTTGTTATGATTCAGGAATTCATCCATCGCTACTTCTTCTGTATTCATTCTTTATTAAGTCATGGTTCATAATGTAATAATTGGTATTATTTTCTTTCTTTATTATTCCCCTTTATGTTCTATTTCCCTAAAATTTTTCTTCTCTCTCCTTCATATAAATTGGTAATAGTCAGAGGGCACGTGTGGCTCTATTACTCTGCTATCCATTTATACACATTTTGAGTTCAGAGGCCTTGCCTATCTGCTCAATAACATATGTTGGACGTATCTCAACATAAAATCATCACATAATAATATTCATAATAATTATAATAATAGTCGTTCATTTCCGACTCACATAATATTAATACAATAAAACATTTTTGGGATAATTATTCTTTCTTTTATACAACTCATGACCTTTCATTTCAATAACTTATTTGGATTCCTTTGTTTTAAGCTTGTGGCGATATTTAATAGGCATTTTGTATTGTTTTAAGAGCTTATTCTATATGGTAGTGATTCTATTTGTCATCACTTTAATGCTCATTGATATTTAATTAACATTATAGCTGGTTTTGACTCATTTATATTTTTTCATTGATAGCTCAGCTAATCTGCCAGTGTTATTTTTTATTTGATTCTTTCGTTTCTTCTTTTGTGAAACAATTTCTATTTATCCCCTTTTTGTGATAGGGTTTGTTAATGATGTTATGTAGCGTCATCATTATTTGTGTAATATTTAATTATTTTATATCTCAATTTTTATGATATTTCATTATACATATTTTCAAAATTACATGTGTTTACACATTTTGTTTCACACTTGGTCGTAAGTTTAGCCTTACTTTGTTGTGAATTTAGTTTATCTTTCTTCTAAATTCCCTCTCATTTATAATAATAATGGTTCCAATCAAATACTTACTGTAAGTTGTGCTTACATTACTTTTGAATTTTGATAATAGTTACTTACAAAATTCTTTTTAATTTTCTGACACTGGTTCATAATACTTTTTTAAAGAAGACTGGTTATAAGTCCCTTTTATCTTTTTAGTTGTGATTTCACTTATGACATAGGTATTATTTTTATTATCTTTCAATATGAGGTAGGGTATTTATTTTGTTATATAATGGACCCTGTTATATACACCCCTTTTTTCTTGTAAGTTAATCTTCTCACTTATATACATTAATTAGTTTGTATGGTCGGTTTACTTAAAATCCGTCCCATTTCTCAGTGTTCCTTCACACTTGGTTTAACCATAGTCCATGATTATATGAGTTGCTCCTGTTCGGATTGCTGTCGTTTTCATAATGACTTCTGTTCGTGTCCACCTTCTTGCTATTATTTTGTATTTAAATGGTTCTGGCATACCATTTTCACTTGTTTCCATTGCTATTGCAATCATTTCATTGTTTTGTTTATACAACGAATAGGTCAATGCTATTTCCATTGTAGATGCTATCGTTGATATAGGATTATGCATGTCCATTAAGTGTCTTCTCCTTCTTATTCTGTTACTCACTGTGTTGTAGCGATTCCTTTCTAAAGGTTCTAATAAGTTTCTTCTGTTATTTTTAAAATTCATGAATTCATTCTGGTCGTTAATTAGTACATTAAACACCTCAAACAGTCCATTCTTCATCATCTCCAACTCTTCTCTGGAATTTATTAGTTTCCTTGGATGTATCTGTCTTACTTTCTTCATTTTCATAGTTTGGATGTCTTCCTTGTGGCTGTTATTTTTATTTGCAGGTAATAGTATGCTTTTGTCTTCTTTTAATTCTGTTTCCTTCTCACTATCTTCTGTTTTCGTAATTACCGGTTCCTCAATGCTTTTGGAATCCCTGTCTAGTGTTTCACTCAATTTCTTGGAACTCCTCTCCATTGTTTCCTCTATCCTTCTGAAATGCTCATCCATTTCCTGTTTGTCCTCCCTTCTCCATTCCATCATTATCCTGAACATCTCCTGCGTGCTCAGGTCTTCCTTCTGGGTGGGTTTCTCTATTTCCGTCGGAGTTAATAATTCTTCCACATCTTTGGCTATTTCTTTTTCCAATTGAACATTGGGTTGTTCCAGGTTTTTATTATTCGGTGTTTCGCTGAACCCTCTTATTCGATTATGTCTCTTCCTCCAATTACACATCTCTTCTCTGGACAGCTCGAACATAACCCTTATCCATTCTCTTAGCTCTGCGTTTTCCGTTTGTATCTGATGTTCCGGTTGTCTTATAGATTGTCTCCATTGGTCATATTCCTCCTGTGTATATTCCTCTGTCACCTGTTCGTATATTCCCGTTCTTTCGTTTTTCATTTGTTTTTTATTATTGAGCAATCTCTTCCAATCTTCCTCAGTCATTTCTCCACCTTTATATCGCCTTTTTCGTTTGGATCGTTTTCCAGCTTCCACACTTCATTATAAATTTCTTCCAATGACATTTGGTCGTATGGTGGTTCCGTTACATCTGCACGACTCATTTGTGCTCGTTCATGGTCAGTGGTGTTCCTTTCGATGTACTCCATCTCTCTGCTAAACTTTTTAAATAGTGCTGTCATCCATTCTGCATAGCTGACTCGTTTTTCTTCTATCTCCTCTTCCGATCTCTTTGTCTCCTTTTCCGCCTCCTTCTCGTGTTTTGCCGGTTCCATTTCCGTAGTCGCCGCTAGGATCTGTAAAGTTTAAAGGTATATTTCCTTACCTATTCTAGCCCTACTAGTTGGCGCGCCACTTTGTAACCAAATGTTTGTGGCCGCTACCGTTCAAGCCCCGCGATGGAAGCCACTTTGTAATTAGATGTTTATGGGGTGTTGTTAAAATTAAATAAAGTTTAAATGTTTGTTGTTAAACGTGTCAAAATGTATGCTCTCAGTCGTGTATGGGTAAACCGTATTCTGCTCTGCTGCATTCAAACGTTGCCGCCTCGCCACCTGATTGGCGTACAGCTCTCTGCAGTATTACCCAGCTTCCACACTTCATTATAAATTTCTTCCAATGACATTTGGTCGTATGGTGGTTCCGTTACATCTGCACGACTCATTTGTGCTCGTTCATGGTCAGTGGTGTTCCCACCCACCCAGCGTAATAGGTAGCAGGCAATGCGTTCAAATTAAAATTTTTGAATGCGCGAGGTGTTTTTGCTTTTCCAATCACAAGCAGGGGTAACCTGTGATTGCCGGTGGCATTTGCACAAACCATTAAAGTGATCCGATCTTTTTGGACTTTAAAACCTAGGGCTGATGTCTCCGAAAGTGATGCTAATGTCTTTTGTGGTAAAGCTTTCCAATTGAGTCCGGTTTCGTCACAATTGTACATTTGTTCCCTAACGAGGTTTAATTTGGCCACTTTCTCTTTAAATTGTTCTCTGTACTTGGCAATAACTGCGCTATTTGCACTAAGTTTTTCACCACTAATGTCTAGTTTCTAATGCCATGGGGACACTTAAACTTATCGAGCCATCCTATGCTTGCTTTAAAATTAGGATCTCCGTCAAGTTTTTTGTTCATTTCAACTGGGTGGCCATTATTACTGGGCCTGAAAGTGGGATTCCTTGACTCTGTGCTTGTATAAACCATTGATACATAACAGTGTCCAGTTGGTCATATTTTGCTGGTTTTACGAGTCTTAGGTTCTCCATCGATGTTTTGCATTTTTGAAACATGTTGTTCTATTTTTTCAGCATCGCGTTGAATGTCATTCACTGTGGTTCTTCCAACACCGTAAATGAGAGCAATACTAGTGGGAGTTTCACCTTTTTTCAAACGTTTAATAATCTTAATTTTCTGGTTGAGATCTAACACAACCCGTTTACGCTTTTCAGCCATTCTTTAGCTGTTGCACAAAAACAAAATAGAAAAGAAACCTTAACAACAAAACTTACTGGTGTGAAAGTCACTATCATATGCCGAAACAATTAAACCACTACGCAACAAATAATGTACAGCACCGAGCACAACAGCTTCTCAGTCACAACTGAAACTGACCACGTGTGCGATAGCTATTAAATATAAATATAATTATAGCCTATTAATAGGTGGGCCAAGAACATGACTCATCAATAGAACAATAATGCGCCACTCCGGCGCCTCCGCCGCTCAGCAGTAAAGCGAGGATGGTTTTTTGCGGCAATCTGGTTACTGTACATAGAGTACGGACTGACAGTTAACAGAAACTGACAGTTAAAGAGTGACGGTTAACAGAAACTGATGGTTAAAAGAGTGACGTTAATCAAAGTTTCACTGTATAACAATTATAACACTTCTACAATACTTGGAAGACATAATATATATTGTTTGCTTGTCAGTTTATGTTTCTCTTTGAACGGTTTGGAGGTAGATTATCGTTGATGCCATATTGGATTCTTATTGCAGTCATACGAAGTGTAGCTGTATGAGAACTTAATAATTATATTTACATACTTTAATAACTAATTAATTATAGAAATATTAAAATTTTCTTGGTATTAAGTTGTTTTCCTAGGTTTTGACTGTAATTGTAGTTATTGGATGTTTGGAAAGTAAGTTTTGTTTGCATGTTAATTTCTTGCATCTCACCATTTATTGATTATGAGATGTGTCCAGCTGTCAAATGAATGATGGGAGAGTGTGTACAATGTCTGGCCAGAAAGTATCCAGCTATATATTATTAAAAAGTAAATAGCACATCATCTAGGGCATCAGTTCCTTAGTCCCCTTTGAACAACACATTGTTATTCCAGTGTCTTTTCCAATTTTTGATACAGTCTGTAAAGATGTTTTTGAAGATTGCCACTATCCTTTTTGAATTTAACTTGTTATTATTAATGCCATCAATTTGAAATATAACAATCAAAAGGTTATAATTAAACTCAAGTTACAAAAAATTAGTTGATGAGATTAGTTTATCAACTATTATGTATTTTGTTTAAGTTACATTTTCATTAAATACAAGTACGAGAGAAAACAGGAACTTTTGGTGGGCTTTCAAACTACTTAAACTAAACAAGATAGACTCACTACTAGAGTGTCAGCTTAACTAGTAGTGACAGCATAGATATTTCAACTTTTATTGGTCGCGTATTGCACCTGAAAAACACGTTTTTAACATTAAAATTGCAAAACTCCATTCAGCTACTGTTCCGGAATTTATTACAGATGAATCTTGTAATAAATCGTTTTATTGGTGTTTAAATGTCACCCGTTGTAATCGTATTGTAAATATGTGTGACGAGCGTTTTTATTTCGCTCGTTGCGTTCATAGTATAAGTGTATAATTGTGGGTAATAATCTGTCAAATACTCTGTGAAGAGTTAATCGTATGTAACGAGTCAGAATATACTTTTTCTTAATACTTACGGGCAAACCGTATCTCTCGTGGTTCGATTCAAATCTTGCCGCCTTGTTACCTGATTGGCCCACGCTGTCTTGCAGTGTCGATTTCGCTAACTGCCGTTTGTAGGCGTTTTCAGTTTAGTATTTGTTTATATTACTTTATTTTCTATGAATCAAACATACAGCGTTGAGGAACATTAAAATTTATTAACCCTTCTTTCTATTATCCCTTCAGTTACATTTAATGAATAGTACAGATTTTTACATTAATCCCGGCTTTTACAATTTTCTCAGTTGGTATCGCTCAGTCATATATCGAGACGCCAGCATGGCTTATAATGTTTGTTTACAATTATTATTTCGTCTCATGGCGTTAAGTCCTTTTGACTACAGAAGTTTGGATTATCGGCTAAAATGCACAAAATTATAATATCTCTTAAAACTAGTTACACAATGTTTAATACACATTCAAGTAAGTTATCGGCAATGAGAATTAGAATAGTGTTTGGTTAGAATTTTGTCAGCAAGTTATGTTCATTAACAATTTATTATAAATCAATTTCAAAGGTTGTTAATTGATTAAGTTTTATTAATAGTGATATTTTAATTGACTTCAGTTCTTGTTTCAAAATTGTGATCAGTGAAGTGAAAATTTTACCTCGTTATTATGGATAAAGGGGAATTTATTTTTAAGTGAAATTATTAGTTTATAATTTATTCGGGTTCTCGTGGCTTCTTCGATGTCCGTCTACTTTTTCCGGATAGATCTAGTCGTCTTCTCTTCCTCGGATCGTTCTCAATTCCTGTTCATATGGTTTCAATTAAAGTTCGGCTTCCCTCTTGGTCCATGGTCATTCGTATCCTCAGGTTGAAGTAGGTCGATCCCCTTCTTCCTTCGGGATGAGTCGTCCGTTACGTTCCTTCGGAGTATTCTTCTTTTACAGTTATTTTTATTTTTTAAATATTTTATTACTGGTTATTCCATCAGGTGTCGTATGGAGTGCTTCTCCAATACTTCTTCCTTCTTGGTTTATAAAAATTTTAAGTTTTTATAGTTAATTTCGGATTGAGAGCTGCATACATCCGCCCTCCGCGTCAGTCAATAATGAAGTCATTAGAATTCCAACGGTTTTTTGGTAATAAATCTCAGTTGCTATGGTTACTTATTAAATTATGCTAATTCTCATTGGTCGTTATTTTATGTCATTGTTATATTCTAACGTTTTATTTTGGTTTAAATCTATAAAATATCTTCACATTAAGATTTCTTTCTTATATTAGTAGTTATATTAATTACATGAACACCATTGTTCTTCTTTTTTGTTAAGGATTATTTTGACATCCCTCATGGTTACTTTTGAATAGTTAATAACATTTTCGTTATTTTCTTATTTATATTTCTTATATATTTAATCTAAAACTGGATATTATTTATACATTTTTTGTATTAGGTATACTTACTTAACTGTTTAAACATTTGGTATATTCTGATTGATACTGGGCTATTGTTTTGCTTTTAAATTTACGAAGTTCCTTCACTAAATGTTAGGCCTAGAGCCTAGACTTCCCCATACTACTATTTAACATTCTTTGTAACCTATTAACTTTATATATGGTACATTAAAACAATTTTTATATAAATAGATAATAAAACATTGGTGATTCTAACTACACCTCCTATTATAAAAATATTCCTTGCCAGGTTCAAGCCTGAAATTAAACTTCTAACTAGTTTTCTGTTTTTTACTATTATCTTGCTTATCTTATAATTTATTACATTCTATGGTTTTTTTTAACAATAACAAAACTCTTATAATACTACTGTTAAACTGTGCCTTACACAATATGTCTTACTTACTAATCCCTTCACTTAAATACAGTGTCTGTCCTTCTTATTTTACTATTCATTCTAATAACTTAATTTTTACCTTATTTTATAATTCTTACTTCCTATTACTTAAATTAATAATATCACAATCAGTTTAGTCTTACTTGCTAACATAAAGTTTATCAAAGATTGTTTAGCTATTTTATTATAGTCTGCTTATAAAATACTTTATTCTGCACACCCACTGCACTTTTCCCTTCATAGAAGGTTTCTTTATTTATTATCACTATCACTTTTTTATTACATGCTATACCTAGCATTTCACCACTTATTTATTTTTATACACTTTTTATTTCACTCACTTATTTATTCACACGGTTTCTCTGATTACTTTGATATCACTGTGTGATTATGGGTCATGAATAATTAGTTTACTTTCAAATCACCTTGATCACTTTTGGTTATTATTTAATTATTGCCTTTGTTTGGCTCAAAGCATCTTTTATTGGCTTTGACTATTATTATCACTATTAATTTGGGTATGGTTATTTTTTAACTCCCTACCTTATATTTATAAGTACATCTTCCTTCTCATTTCACATAATATACATAGAACATCACTATCTTACTTGTTATTGTTAATATGGTTATCTCTTATTTATGCCCTAACTATTTTAGTGCATTGGTTTACATAAATATTATAGTCATAATTCGGAGATTACAATGTTCGTTATTACATTCTTGGTTACATTTAGTTTCTTATTCCTTCTTCCTTGTTACATTATATTTTCCTTGTTGTTTTCCAATCTATTGGGTCAAGTCATTGTCAGTTTCTCAGTCATTTGTTATCGTAATTTGGTCATTAATCTTTGATTTGTAAGTTTTTGGCCTTTCTTCTCATTTTCAGCTTTTTTTGTTTATTATTAATCATCAGTGTATTTTCACCATCTTATGTCATGTTACATAATGCATCGCCACCAGAATTGATTATTTCGAAAATACAGATTTATTTTTTCTGAAATTATCAATATAGTTCATTCAATCAAGTTGTTATTATTAAGGAATTCATCAATCGCTACTTTCTTCTTTATTTTATTTTTATTAAGTCATGGTTCATGATATTGTACTTGGTATTATTCTTCTTCTTTACTCTTTCCTTACAAGTGTTATCCCTTGTATGTTCTATCTCCCTAAAATTTTCTTCTCTCCTATTCATATAAATTGGTACTAGCCAGAGGGCACGTGTGGCGCTATTACTCTGCTATCCATTTATACACATTTTGAGTTCAGAGGTCTTGCCTATCTGCTCAATAACATAAAATAATTGTTGGACGTATCTCAACATAAAATCATCAAATAATAATATTAATAGTAATCATAATAATAGTCGTCTATTTTCGACTCATATAATATCAATACAATAAAACACTTTTGGGATTAATTATTCTCTCTTTTATACATCTCATGACCTTTTCTTCTCAGTGACTTATTTGGATTCCTTTTCTATGCTTATGGCGATATTTAATAGATATTTTGCATTGTTTCATCAATTTATTTCATATGATAGTTATTTTATTTGTTATCACTTTCTTTCTCATTTATAATCAATATTAACATTGTAGCTGGTTTCTGGCTTACTTATATTTTTCATCATTGATTGTCCATTTAATATGTCATTGTCATTTTTTATTTGATTGTCTTGTCTTTTCTTTTTGTGAAACGTTAATTCTTTATTCTTCCCTTTTGTAATAGGGTTAGTCAATGATGTTATGTAGCGTCATCATTGTTTGTTTTATATTTTATTATTTTATGTCAGTTTTTTGGTTTTTTATTATATATATTCTTTTTCAAAATTACATTGGTTTACACATTTTGCTTCACACTTGGTTGTAATTTGTACTTACTTTGTTTTGAATTTAGCTAATCTTTCTTCTAAATTCTTTTTCATTCATATATTAATTTCAATAAAATATTTATTTGTAAGCTGTACTTACTTTGATTTTTGAATTTAGATAATGTTTACTCTCCAAATTCTTTTAATTTTCTAACACCGCCTCATAATATTTCTTCAAAGAAGACTGGTTTAAGTCCCTTTGATTCTCTTGGTCGTTATCTCACTTACGACATGGTGTTATTGTGGTTATCTTTGACAATGATATAGTAATACATAATGATATAGTTGTACAGTAATAATAATTTCTTTGTGATTCCCTCTCTAGAACTAGGTAACTCTCTGTTCCGTATTAACACTTTTTCTCCTTCTTGATATCGTATTGCTTTAGGTTGGATTTTGTGGTATTTTTCCTTCTTCTTTTCTACTTGTTCCGCTATCTTGCTGTAGAATCTTGCATTATCGAACTGGTATTCAGGATTGGTGGGGAAATTAACAAGTTCTTCTATTACTCGAGGTGGTGGTTTTCCGTACATGATGGTATAAGGGGTATCCCTAATGGATTCGTGGTAAGCGAGATTTATGAAACCTTCTGTGGCTTCTATGTATTCACTCCACTTATGTTGCTGATCGTGGCAGTACGTCCGAAGAATCCTCCCAACTTCACGGAGCACTCTTTCAGCTGGATTGCTGTTCGGTGTTAATGTGGGATAGCACATCAGCTGCTGTGTTTTTACTACCGGGGATATACTCCCAATTGATGTGGTATTCTTGGAGAGCAAGTATCCATCTGGTTAATCGACCATGGCTGAGCTTACAGTTCTTTAAAAAGGATATAGATTTATGGTCGGTGCGCACAGTGATAGGATATCCAAGGATATAAGTTCAAAATTTGGCACAAGAAAATACTACGCTCAACAGCTCCTTCTCGGTTACATGGTAATTACGTTCACACTGATTTAACGTTCTGCTGGCGAAACTTACTACTTGGTGGTTTCCATCATTGTCCTCCTGGTATAGTACCGATCCCAAGCTAATGTTGCTTGCATCGCAGTTCATGTAAAAGGGTCTATTGAAGTCAGGGTGGTTTAGCATGATTGTGTCGATGAAGTGTTCCTTAATGGTTTTAAAAATCGTTTCTTGTTCTGGACCCCACATCCACTTGGTCTTAGATGATAGTTGTGGTGACAGTTTGGTTGTCAGCTCAGAGTAATTTTGCTGAAATTTTCTGTAGTAGTTACAGATGCCCAGGAACGACTGTAATTGTTTCTTATTTTTAGGGGTAGGGAAATGTTGAATAGCATCTATCTTGTCGGTTGATGGTGTTATTCCTTGTCTTGATAGGTTGAATCCAAGGAATTGGACTTCTGCTATTAGCTTTGACTTTTCCAACTTCAATGCCACATTGTTTATGGATAATTTCTCCAGTACCCGTTCTACTCTTGTACAATGCTCTTCCCAGTTGGATGAAGTGATCAGCAAATCATCAACGTATACAGTTGTATAATTCATGGTTTCAGGACCCAATATCTGGTCCATGCAGCGGACAAATATCGCTACTGAATTTACCAGCCCAAAAGGTAGTCGTTTGAACTGGTAGTTCCTACCTTCAAATATAAACGCTACATATTTTCTACTGGCTGGGTGCAATTCTACTTGCCAGTACCCGCAAACTGTATCCCAGGTACTGATAAACTGAGTACCATGAAACTTTTTGAGGATCTCCTCAACTTCTCCAGGAGATGTCCTGTCGTTAATTAGGATCTTGTTTATTTCTCTAGCGTCGAGACATAGGCGTTCCCTTCCATCTTTCTTGGTAACAGCCACTATAGGACTGGTGTACTGCGAATAACTGTACTCAATTATGTCCTCTTCCAGCATTTTATTAATTTCCATACGTACTGCATCCTTTGCCGCATATGCAATCGGATAGGATTTTTTATTGAAGTTTGCCACCTCCTTGAACTTCAACTCGCATTGATATCCCCTTACCTTTCCTGGTTGGTCGGAAAATACATGGCGGTATTTGTTGTAGATCATTATTAATTTTTCTACCTCTTGAGTTGTTAAGGGATTCCCATCCTGAGTACCTCAAAATTGTCGGATATCTTCTAACTTCTGATTCCATAGAATGTCACTATTTATCTGTTCTTATGGTTTCTCTTCCCACCTTCTGTCTGGTGAATCCCAGATTGTCCTTATGTTATATACTGTGCTAATTGGGACGACCCCCTTGCTCCCAGTTAATTCTGCCATCCATTCTTTATTTTCATTTCTCATAGTTACCTTGGATAATCTCATGTCGATAATTGCAGAATACTTTCTTAAGATGTCACAACCAATTAGATATTCAAATGGTAAATTATGAGCGATTAAGAATATCACTGACAGTGGTTCATGATTACTCATTACTTCTAAAGACACTTGTTTCTTAATGGTTTTATTTTGCCTTCCAGTGGCTCCAATCAAAACAATGTTACTGGTAACGTGGGTAAGCTGACCTTACTTTCTTTTTGGATTTTGTTATACATATTTGCGTCAATTAAGGACACTTTGGCGCCCGTGTCAATCATGAACTTTACTGATATTCCATATACATTGGCAATAACATATGCGATTTCATTGTCAGGGTGTTTAATTAATGTGGTATTTTCTTCCATCAACTCTTCACGGATGTTCTTGAGATAGTGGTTTTGAATTATCGTTATTGTTTCGTCATTTGTCTGGTTAGTCAGTCTGGTTAATAACCCAATAGATCGGATCAGTGACGGGTCTCACTGCCGCTGTTCGTTTAAATGTTGGGCGTTGCCTTCGGCGCGGTCCTCTGATCGACTGGAGTGGTTATTTTCAGTTGTTTGCATCCTTTCAACCAAGTGGTCATTAAATGTTGTCCGCTCCCGGCTTCTCCTATTTTCTTCCACACTTCTGCTCCTAGGTCCTCGGTAACCCCATCTTCCGTCGTTTCTATTTTCGGCGTTAACATAATTTACCCGTCGCCTGTATGTTTGATTCGGCCCTTGATGGTTGTTATTGTTATTTTGGTGGTTTGGCCTGTTGTAATTACCACCATTTTGATTGTTTCCTCTGTTATAGGGATTATTCTGATTATTATTATTATGGTTATAATAATTTTGGTTATTATTTCTGGGGTAATTATTGTTATTATTATTGTTGAAATTTCTGAAATTATTGGGGTTGTTTGGCGGATGATTAGCTGGTGCAGTGTTTCCTTGTGGCCCATTTGGATGGTTTCTTGCATCATAATTCCTGTAATTTGGGGTGTTTTTTTGTCTGTTGAGTACGTAATGCTTCTCTCGTTCGTACTCCCCCAATAAAGCAGCCATCTCTTGAATTGTTTTTATTATCCCACTTAATCTGCTTTTGGTAATTTCCCCATCATAGTGGTACGCTAGTTGAGTCACCAAGCACTCTTCTGGGATGTTAGGTTCTAGGTTTCTTGCCACACTGACTTTGCCTAAGAAATAAGCCGTTGGGGATTGTCCCAGGTAAGGGTCGAATCGGCCGTTACTGATATTGTTTCTAACTACATGCTGCGTCGCCTCCGACCAGTATTTGTCTTTAAACAATTTTTTTAATTCATTAAATTGTGTATGTCTGTTCGTACAGCCGTCCACCAATTGTCGTGGACCTCTTTAAACATTTCATCAATCATACCTTTGATCCCCGTCCACCGTGTCTCCCTGGTTCTGGCTAGATTCTCTTCTACCCTTTCAATGAACTCAATTGGGTTTCGCTTGTAGTTTTTGAAATTGATTGCCTCCCTATTCTCACTGCATGAGATGTGTGAACTTATTAGTGGTTGGTCCTTCAGTGCATTTATCTCTTCTTGGAGGCGTAATTCTCTTACTCTGAATTCTGCTATTCTTCCTTCTTGGGCCGTTGTGGTGTCCTTAACTTCATTTACTGATGCATCCAACTGGCTATACTTCTCTTCGACTCTGGTTTGTATTTGTTCTAATTTGTGATTTGTTTCTTTCAGGAGTCCTCCAACCCTCCTTTTACCTTCACCTTCAACTTCATTTACCTTGATCAAGATTTTTTCCCGGACTTGTAACACCACTTCGCTGGTTTTCTCTATCTTCTCTTCCGTCTCCATTACAGTCTGTTTCAATTCTTCCCTGTACTCCGTCAATTGTTGTTGTAATGTATCTTGGTTGTATTCGATTTTATCGTTCAGCGTTTCAGTATCCTCTTTCATTAGTCTCAAGGTTTCGCTGGTTTTCTCATTACTTCTCTCTATCTTTTCACTGATCAATTTATTCTCCTCCTTCATTTTCTGTGTCAGGGTTTCATTTAATGACTCAAATTTCTTGTCTAGTTTTTCATTCATCTCCTGTTTCAACTCCTCGTTATTTTGTTTTAATAATTTTTTATTGTCCTCCTTCATTTCCTCTTTATTTTTGTCCAATTTTTCATTCATTAATTCCCATAATTGCATTAAGTTCAGGTCACCTCTGGTTTCCTCCTGCTGTGTGGGTTTATCTATTTCCATAGGAGTTAATAATTCTTCTACACCTTCCACCGAAGTTATTTCCCTTTCTTCCATTCTGACGTCTTTCTCGATCTCTTTTTCTAACGTCTCTGCTTCCTTTTCCGCCTCCTTCTCGCGCAGCTTAGTCTGGTGCCTTGTGCCGTATTTTGCCGGTTCCATTTTCTGCAGCCGCCGCTAGAATCTGTAAGGTTTAATGGTATAATTTCTTAATTATTCTAGCCCTACTAGTTGGCGCGCCACTTTGTAATAAATCGTTTTATTGGTGTTTAAATGTCACCCGTTGTAATCGTATTGTAAATATGTGTGACGAGCGTTTTTATTTCGCTCGTTGCGTTCATAGTATAAGTGTATAATTGTGGGTAATAATCTGTCAAATACTCTGTGAAGAGTTAATCGTATGTAATGAGTCGGAATATACTTTTTCTTAATACTTACGGGCAAACCCCTTCTTTCTATTATCCCTTCAATTACATTTAATGAATAGTACAGATTTTTATATTAATCCCGGCTTTTACAATTTTCTCAGTTGGTATCGCTCAGTCATATATCGAGACGCCAGCATGGCTTATAATGTTTGTTTACAATTATTATTTCGTCTCATGGCGTTAAGTCCTTTTGACTACAGAAGTTTGGATTATCGGCTAAAATGCACAAAATTATAATATTTCTTAAAACTAGTTACTTAATGTTTAATACACTAATACATTCAAGTAAGTTATCGGCAATGAGAATTAGAATAGTGTTTGGGTAGAATTTTGTCAGCAAGTTATGTTCACTAACAATTTATTATAAATCAATTTCAAAGGTTGTTAATTGATTAAGTTTTATTAATAGTGATATTTTAATTGACTTCAGTTCTTGTTTCAAAATTGTGATCAGTGAAGTGAAAATTTTACCTCGTTATTATGGATAAAGGGGAATTTATTTTTAAGTGAAATTATTAGTTTATAATTTATTCGGGTTCTCGTTGTGGCTTCTTCGATGTCCGTCTACTTCTTCCGGATAGATCTAGTCGTCTTCTCTTCCTCGGATGGTTCTCAATTCCTGTTCAGATGGTTTCAATTAAAGTTCGGCTTCCCTCTTGTTCCGTGGTCGTTCGTATCCTCAGGTTGAAGTAGGTCGATCCCCTTCTTCCTTTGGGATGAGTCGTCCATTACGTTCCTTCGGAGTATTCTTCTTTTACAGTTATTTTTATTTTTTAAATATTTTATTACTGGTTATTCCATCAGGTGTCGTATGGAGTGCTTCTCCAATACTTCTTCCTTCTTGGTTTATAAAAATTTTAAGTTTTTATAGTTAATTTCGGATTGAGAGCTGCATACATCCGCCCTCCGCGTCAGTCAATAATGAAGTCATTAGAATTCCAACGGTTTTTTGGTAATATTTATTTTGGTTTAACTCTATAAAATATCTTCACATTAAGATTTCTTTCTTATATTAGTAGTTATATTAATTACATGAACACCATTGTTCTTCTTTTTTGTTAAGGATTATTTTGACATCCCTCATGGTTACTTTTGAATAGTTAATAACATTTTCGTTATTTTCTTATTTATATTTCTTATATATTTAATCTAAAACTGGATATTATTTATACATTTTTTTGTATTAGGTATACTTACTTAACTGTTTAAACATTTGGTATACTCTGATTGATACTGGGCTATTGTTTTGCTTTTAAATTTACGAAGTTCCTTCACTAAATGTTAGGCCTAGAGCCTAGACTTCCCCATACTACTATTTAACATTCTTTGTAACTTATTAACTTTATATATGGTACATTAAAACAATTTTTATATAAACAGATAATAAAACATTGGTGATTCTAACTACACCTCCTATTATATAAATATTCCTTGCCAGGTTCAAGCCTGAAATTAAACTTCTAACTAGTTTTCTGTTTTTTACTATTATCTTGCTTATCTTATAATTTATTACATTCTGTGGTTTTTTGAACAATAACAAAACTCTTATAATACTACTGTTAAACTGTGCCTTACACAATATGTCTTACTTACTAATCCCTTCACTTAAATACAGTGTCTGTCCTTCTTATTTTACTATTCATTCTAATAACTTAATTTTTACCTTATTTTATAGTTCTTACTTCCTATTACTTAAATTAATAATAGCACAATCAGTTTAATCTTACTTGCTAACATAAAGTTTATCAAAGATTGTTTAGCTATTTTATTATAGTCTGCTTATAAAATACTTTATTCTGCACACCCACTGCACTTTTCCCTTCATAGAAGGTTTCTTTATTTATTATCACTATCACTTTTTTATTACATGCTATACCTAGCATTTCACCACTTATTTATTTTTATACACTTTTTATTTCACTCACTTATTTATTCACACAGTTTCTCTGATTACTTTGATATCACTGTGTGATTATGGGTCATGAATAATTAGTTTACTTTCAAATCACCTTGATCACTTTTGGTTATTATTTAATTATTGCCTTTGTTTGGCTCAAAGCATCTTTTATTGGCTTTGACTATTATTATCACTATTAATTTGGGTATGGTTATTTTTTAACTCCCTACCTTATATTTATAAGTACATCTTCCTTCTCCTTTCACATAATATACATATAACATCACTATCTTACTTATTATTGTTAATATGGTTATCTCTTATTTATGCCCTAACTATTTTAGTGCATTGGTTTACATAAATATTATAGTCATAATTCGGAGATTACAATGTTCGTTATTACATTCTTGGTTACATTTAGTTTCTTATTCCTCCTTCCTTGTTACATTATATTTTCCTTGTTGTTTTCCAATCTATTGGGTCAAGTCATTGTCAGTTTCTCAGTCATTTGTTATCGTAATTTGGTCATTAATCTTTGATTTGTAAGTTTTTGGCCTTTCTTCTCATTTTCAGCTTTTTTTGTTTATTATTAATCATCAGTGTATTTTCACCATCTTATGTCATGTTACAATCTCCAGAAAAGATTAAAGCCATACTATCTACAAAGCGTACAAACCCTTGAAAATGTTGACTATAAACAGACACAGGCATTTTGTTTACTTTTCTACACAAAATTGCAATTGATCCGCACTTATTTAGTCCCTGATATATTCAGTGATGAAGTAAGTCTTACATGAAATGTTATTAAACATTTACATTTACTACATTTATTACATTTATTAAATGTATACATTTATTAATAATAATCATTACTTTGCAGCAAAATCCCATCACACGTGTTTTTAAATTTTTTAGAAGTTATTAATCCTAATTTCACTAAAAACCAAGCCCATACTTTGTTATAAACTACTATTAATGAGGTAATTTTAAAAGTAGTAATAACTTTAAATACATTTTTCGTATACTGAAGGAACCGTATTCCTAATTATGAAATTAGGAATATTTTTTAATTCATTAACTTCCATTAATGTAAACATATGTCCAGATTACTAAATTATCTCTGTTGCCCCTTGTGATACAGTTCTTTAAAAAGTGCAAAATGGTGGCCAGACGGGACGTTTCCTGACCTGTGTGTATACAGACTTTTTTTCTTCTGCTGATGCAAAAGATTCGAATAGTTAGCACACATTTTACGTTACACCCTGGCATGTGTGCGTGCGTGTAATCCTATAGTATATAGTATAAATTTTATATTACTTTTAACATCACGTATTTTTTTAAGAGTACAATATTTTGCACGTTTACAATTCAGAATTATTATTTTAGATAATTGCTTTTCCTGTAATACAAATGTTTCATCCTTCCTTAGTTATCTGATATTTTATATTGATTTTATATTTTATATCTGAGCGCTTATTCATTAAATAATTTAAACACACTTCCAATTATAGGTAAAGCTCTTTGTTATATTATTTTCATACATAGAACTGAGTGATACTGCTTCACATAATTGCTAACACTTAAGTATTTACATCATAAGTAAAACACTAATAATACTGTACAATAATTTGTAGTCCTTCATTGAAAAAATTCACTCCGTGTAGCAGTAAATCGATGTCGTTGTTCCGGATAAATACACTCCAAACGCCTTCAGTGCGCCGAATATGCATTGCCACACACGAAACCCGGCAACAGTGTAGCCCATATAACCAATGCTGTAAATTAAATCTGGGACGGCCATTAATTATAGTTGTAATTAGTAACTTCATCTGGTGTCAGTTATTCTGCTTCCACTGTACAGCACAATGATCTGTGTGACTGTCATAACAATAAGATTCTATAAGTCATCCACACTCTTTGAAGTAATATATAAGATCTATGTATCCTGTTTAGTTTTAAGTAGTTTGAAAACCCACCAAAACTTCCTGTTTTCTCTCGTACTTGTATTTAATGAAAATGTAACTTAAACAAAATACATAATAGTTGATAAACTAATCTCATCAACTAATGTTTTGTACCTTGAGTTTAATTATAACCTTTTGATTGTTATATTTCAAATTGATGGCATTAATAATAACAAGTTAACAAATTCAAAAAGGATAGCACTAGCACTAAAACGTGGTCAGTATATGAGACAACTTGTATTTGTGTACTCAGTGATAATAGTGTGTAGGTGTAGTGTATAAGTTACGATTTATACTGAAATGTATTGATGAAAGTGCAAAATAATTATATTAATCTTTTAATGACTGGAATGTGTGCAAATAAAATAAATGTAACACGCTTTACAAAGAAATTTGACAGCATATTGAAAGGAAAATTTAGATTTTAATACTTGACAGAAGATAACAGTATTAGGAATTTGGTCTATGTTTTGTTACTGTGTCTGTGGATTCATCGTTTCAGAATGTGAGGCCTGATTTTGTCAACTTCTGTAAAGGAGAGCATAACCAAAAGAAGATTCTTTGATGTGTATCACATTCAGTGGTCAGAAGTGTATACTATAATCTTAAAATAATTATAAAAATGTATACATAAATTAATAGAAATTACTGGCATAATTTTGTTAGCAGCAAATTGTTAAATAATTTAGTTTAAATTAAATCATGGACATATTACAAATATCGTAGACATCAGTTTTTAGATTCACATAAAACTGAACATAGATTTTTTTGAGATATGATGTTTATTTTCTGCTAATTATTTCTAGAAGTTGACTGCCAGCCATTATTTTTCTGTCCCCTTGGCTTTTAAAATGTTCGAAACATGACAAATTGTCTTTTGTCATGAAAAACACCATGATATTGGTTTGGTTTGGTTGGCATTGTGGTACTGGAAATGCGTTTATTCCATGTATGAATATTTGTAAAACATTTCATTTCATACTTGTAAATGAATTACGTTTCCCACACACACACACACACACACACACACACACACACACACACACACACACACACACACACACACACACACACACACACACACACACACACACACACACACACACACACACACACACACACACACACACACACACACACACACACACACACACACACACACACACACACACACACACACACACACACACACACACACACACACACACACACACACACACACACACACACACACACACACACACACACACACACACACACATTACTAATGTGAACAATTTTTTTGTCATGCTTCTGTTGTCACTTGATTGTAGATTATTGTGCAATGTTTTGTTTGCTCAGAATTGGGAGTGTGTGGTTAGTACATGCAATGTTTGATTAGGTGTATAGTGTGTTGTGATTTGCTTTAATGATTTATTTTAACATGTGTAAATAACACACATATGTTAGTATTTTCGTATTATAGTGTGTTTTATGTTTGTTTTTAGCAAACAATGATATTGTGCGTGGCTGTATGGCATTGAGTTATAAGGAAAACCTCTGATTTTACAATAGATTGAACTTTGATGTACGGTAATTGTTTATGATAGAAAATGTTTCAACAATATGATACTTAAATTTATTTTATCTATTTGAGTAATTAAATCCACATGTTCTATAAAATCTTGTTATAATTTTCCTACAGAAACAATGCTGGAAGTTACATGCAACGATCGACTTGGAAAAAAAGTTAGAGTAAAATGTAATGGAGATGACACAATTGGAGATCTAAAAAAACTGATTGCGGCACAAACTGGTACTCACTGGGAAAAAATTGTATTGAAAAAATGGTACACTATATTTAAAGATCATATCAAGCTACAGGACTGTATCCTTTTTTTATTAAATAAACATTACATTGTGTGAGCATGTGGTTGCATGTGCGTGGGTGTACATATCTGGTTGGGCATACCGCCATAAGTAAAAGATGTTTTTGTTCAACATTATAGATGTCTCTTATCACAGATGCTGAAGACTGAGGCATAAGGTAAAGTCTACATAAGTGTACACATTAATATAATTTAAATTGTGTCATGGTGTTTTTTACAAGCACGTGCAAGTTAAATGTAAACTATTGGGACAAAAAAACTGGTCCCACCTTTAAGATTACACTTTTTTAGTTTCAGTAGGTACATAATTCTACAATTTTGCATCTTATTTTTGAAGATCTGAATCAGATTGTAAAAGCATATGGTAATCTGTACAGACTATTTTATAGTAAAGTTTTGACATACTAATTTTATATATATATAAAATTAGTATGTCAAAACTGCCAGCTTCAGTTGACTGCAGAACCTGATAAACTTTACTATAAAATAGTCTGTACAGATTACCATAAGCTTTTACAATCTGATTCAGATCTTCAAAAATAAGATGCAAAATTGTAGAATTATGTACCTACTGAAAAAAAGTGTAATCTTAAAGGTGGGACCAGTTTTTTTGTCCCAATAGTTTACATTTAACTTGCACGTGCTTGTAAAAAACACCATGACACAATTTAAATTATATTAATGTGTACACTTATGTAGACTTATATATGTATATATATATATATATTTATATTGTTACAATACAAAAAGCCACCCCAATACCAGGGAAAAAACGATGAATCAACTATATAAAATGTTTAAACTAATGAAAATAAAATAACCATGACGCGACAAACAACTACATGATCCAACCCAAGTGATTGAATCAATAGATAAACCAAATAAAATAAAACCAAAGGAGAGGGGAAAAACCGAAATAAAATGAAATCGAAGAAGAAGGTAAATGAAAATGAAACAAACCAAGTCTAAATGAAATAAAACGAGAAGAAATGAAAAGACACAAAAAAATAATATAAAACAGAAAAAGGAGAAATGTTACACTCAAATATAATAATAATGAAAAAGAAACCAATAAATAACAAATGTAAAAGATAATTATTAGTATCGGCTAAATAATCAATGTAAATGAAAATTGATAAAGTAAAGACAAACAAAGTACACTAACCAAAGAAATAGAGTTTAAATGTAATAAAGGACTCTATAATGACATGAACTTGTTAACAGTATAACTAACCTTTGTAAAGTGAGAGATAGAAAGATAGTGAACATAAGTAAGTGACCAAGAGAATATAATGTTAGGGAATACCCACTAATAACACTTAAATAAAATATAAGAAGTGTAAAGTAACAGTGTAAAACCCCAAAATAAATAGAAACCCTATTGATAGGCATAAACACCTAATAATCAGTGATGAACACTAAAGGTTTAATGGTGAACAGTATTATTAAATAAGAATTTTGTTAATGATAGTATTAAGATTAATTGTAAATGAGGGATACCATAGTATTCAGGGAAGGAATCCCATAGAATGTCAAAAGTTAGTGTTACCATGGCTAGAGAGTAAGGTTTCTATAAGAAAAAATATAGTAAAGAAAATAAAGGCAAAATCAATAAACACCCTATATTCTAAGGGATAGCCAGTTAAGGAAATTTGAATGGTGTGATGATGTTTATCACCCAAAAAATAATTAAGAATAAAACAAATTGTAAACAAACGTTGCATAATAGCTGTTAAAGAATTGTTCAATTAAATCTATGGCTATGGCATATATATTCCTATATGGCTGAAGGGATTATACAGACCATAAACCTAAATGTTATATTATATTTTTTAGAGAATAGTAGATAATAGCCAAATTGTAAACAATGGCAAAATAAATAAGAAAAAAGATAAAGTAATATAAATCTAATAATACTGGAGAGACAGTCAGACAATAATAGACAAACCGTAATGTAGAAACTAATGAAAACATACAGTTATTATAAAACAGATCCAAAACAAGTCAACAAGTAAACAAATCATTTATAATACTAAAACAAAACATGTATGAGGGTAAATTAATATGTAATTTATATAAAATAAGTAAATATAGCCGATTACTACTTAGGCCTATGAAAAGCCTAACTGTATAAAACCAATAACTACATATTGTAAAAAACTAACAAGAATATTAACAAATCCAAGGCAAGTAACTAGTCAAGGATAATTAGTGAATCATATTAAAAGATAAATGTTAAATTAAGGACATAAAATAAGAAAGAAATGTAATTAGATAATATCAAAATAAATGTTCAAACAATAATACATAAGAAAACCCAGCTTTGTGGGATGTCAAAATGATCTTTGAAAGAAAGTACGAACCAGTAGTGATAATATTTAATACATAGAGAGGAAGACGGAAGAATAATAGCAATCAGAAGATATACAGTCATTTTGAATAAAAATTCAAATATGATAACAATGGTCTTAAGTCAAGTTCAGCCAATCAGAATCTATCAGTTACCATGACAACTGAAGCGTTATTTATGAATTTTCTGTTAGAACCTATTATTCCATTCTTGACGCTCAACAGGAATAGATGCCAGGCCGCAAATGACCAACATTTTAATATAAAACGTTTAAAAAGTAATCCAAATTCGAAAAGATGAAGACGTAAGAAGCTGATGAAGGACTAGAACATTTAACTGATGCCAAGGACCAATTTAACAAATTCCAAATTAATAAATTTCAACAACTAATATGAAAAAGAAGCCAGACGTACTTAAGTTCCAAGATAATTGAAGATTGAAGACTATTGAAGACCCCAACCCATTTCAACTGAATGACAGTACACCTCAAGTCGACTGAGTTGATAAGTATTGCTAAATTACCCGAATTTCTGAATGAAATTCTCTTTAAATTTTTCTCACAGCAATCTGAACTCTCACTATAAACTGATGATATTATTTCTTTCAAAGATTAATAAAAAAATAAAACACTAAACTTATGTTAACTAGAAAAATAACCTGTATGAAAATTACGAACTTTTGAAACACACTTTACCACACTTCAGGAACAAATTATAATTACACATTATATTATCTAAGTACAATTAATGTAAGGTAGTGTACTGTATTGCAATCATTATTAATATTTTTTTTGTAATCACAAGAATCCAGAATCTGAATGAAACTAATTGTAAACAAACGATTTCAGTCGCCATGTTTGACTGAATAATTCGTTCAAAGTCACTTCGCCAACCTTGAGATTTTTGTCTTGTAATAATTACCGGTGCAAATTTGTTGAATAACAAAATATAATTTTGTATAACACTGAATAATTACCAGTCACAATTAAATAAACTAGTACAGAGTTGTAACCACTGTTCTTTATTCCATAGGAAAGTGTATTATAATATTTGTGTATTTTAGCGAAAAACAGGGGTGACGGTAAGCGCTCACATCGGAAACTCGGTGAAATAACCGCTCGATTAAGAAGGTCGAACGAAGGCGGGAGTAAATTTGAATTCTCCATACCGTCATAGCTAAGAACACTTAATAGTCCTATTTTTTAATTTAATTGTTTTAATTAAACAATTTGGCGCCACCCGGGATTTATGAACACCTATTGAAGAACAGGTAAGGTTTCCACTCGCGTGTACTGGTAATTCGAAGTATCGCTATGTACATCGTCAGTGCAACATAAAGTAACGACCACTCGTGTGAGGCGAACACACGCAAGCATACACTTTTACAGTGCACATAAGAATCTGGTTGTTACAGATTGGCTTCCATCGCGGGGCTTAAACAAGGCAGACGTCTTAAGGGTTGTTACAGATTTGCTTCCATCGCGGGGCGTAAACAAAGCGGACGTCATAAGGGTTGTTACAATATATATATATATATATATATATATATATATTCAAACTCTTTTTGCTACAGTCCGTTTCTTGATGTATATAATATATTTAATATTTATACTGAAATTACCTCAAGATATTTTATTTTCCTTATTAGGAACATGTTTCAAGAACCCCTGTGTTCTCATCTTCAGCCTTATGTGATCTTGCGTCTGGTGAAGTATTTGTGAGTTGGCTGGACGCTATTTTGGTTTCTTGTTGGTCTCTGGTATTTTAAAGTGGTATTATTGTGTGTGTTTGTGGTGTATGTATTAGTATTTTGTGTATTTTCGATGTTGAGTGCTTTGAAAATTGTGTCATGTTTTGTATTGATTTGTATTTGTTCAGGTATTAGTTTGTTTTGTGTTTTATGTTTGTATATTTGTAAATTTTCCCATGGGTACCTTCAGTCACACATTATTGGGGTAAAAGTATATTCTACAATACCATATTCTGGCAATCAACTATGAGTTGAAACCGATTCCATTTGCTTCTAAGATTTATGCATAATTCAATAAACTAATGACAGACTGTTCAAATTAAGGCCGGTTTTGAACCGTTCCATTAGTGTTATGAATAATAATTACACACCAGATAAAAACTTGTCCAGCAACAAATCGATGGTATTGTGGTGAAGGAGACTGGTCTGTAGACAGTATATTAGAAGTAAAAAACATAAATATGGAGTGAACATTTACGAACTGTTAAAGTAATGGTATAGTTCTCAAAATAAAAGTTTACTCTGGTATATCAGACAAATGTGAACAAAGTATGGGCCATGCATTGGACATTGTACTACATTTGATGAAGAACTATTTAGATAGAGTTTATGTACTTTACATGGACAGTTTTTATAACTTTGTTGCCTCACAAAGCTTTTGTCAATTCAGAAAACGTATCTGTGTGGAACATTACATAGCAACAGAAAAAAAAGTCTTGAAGATATAGTGGATCGAAAATTGAAGAAAGGGGACATTTGAATGGTGACAAAATGACAGTGTTGTTGTTTGCAAGTAGAAAGAGAAAAGACAGTGCTTACTATTTCTAACATGCATAAAGTTGAAACGGTGGAAGTGCATAACAAAACATCAGAGTTTATATTACACAGCTCTAAGGAAAATGATCAATGGCCAAAAAAAAGTTGCACTATGTATGGTAGAAGTGTATTATGTGTACATAATGCGTACCTCCTTTTCTGCCAAGCAACAGGTTCAACCATCAAATCACCAAAATTCAGAGAAAAATGTATTTAATATTTGATTGGGGACACCATATACCTAACACAGTAAAGAAAATTATGGCTGAAGAAATACTTTTCATTATTTAGAGTCTATACCACCTGAAGAAAAAAATCATGACAACCAAACTGTGTTGAGCGTGTACACAAAACAAAAGCACTGTGAAATATGCTATTATTGCCCAGTTTGTGATGAGAAGCCAGTGCTTTGTGAGGATGTTTTAAGAAATAGCATCAATAAAGACAGTATTATCATTTATTAGCCTATTTTGTAGTAAGTGATATCATTTGTAATTAATAAAAATTAAGTTCTTATGTCTTGGTATATTTTCGTACTTATCTCAGGAGCCCACTACCTTCTGTTTACATGCATTTGTTATGACTACATTTGTAGCTGACATTCAAGGATAATACGTGTTTACCAAGTTAACTTGTAGGTGGCGTTCAGTTTTAGTCGTCAGATAGAAGTTGGTTCGCAGTTGGCAGTCAACGAGTTAAACCTCATGTACTTTTAAAATGAATAAAGACGTTTTGTTATTGTAACATATGAAGATGAATTTCTAGAAAGTATTAGCAACTGTAGGAAAGTTAGGTAGGCCTAATCATATTCACTTTATAATCATTAAAAATGTGAAAATCATCTAAGACAGTAGTTTTCCACAAGAAGATGAAATTAGAGATAATATCCTATAGGGATAATGAACATAGGGAGATGAAACATCTCTTATGTTCATTGGGATGAAAGACAATTATGTACCGCTCTTGGAAATTTGAGACTGTTGTTCTGTTTCTTGCTAGCCTAGCCTGTGCAGTTACATTCAAGGTCGCACTTTTGAACTAGTCTCCAGATTGTTCTACTGTCTGTAACTATGCTTATTATGCTCACAGTGCTGCCCGGAGTATGGAAGATTATTCTGGAACTTCTGCAGGATATTGTTACGATATTACAGAACAATCTACATGTTTATCGAATGTTCCACAGGAATCCGGCTGAATGTTGTGGCGTACATGATTTCAACATGCACTCACGAGACTTTTCTGGACATTGCCAGCCCCACGCACTGTGTCAAGGCCTCAATCAATTACGTGTTAGTGTGGAGCTGATGTGTAGTGTTTTCTAGTAGACACCTATTAGCAAATATTCTGGAGCCTCGGCAGGGTATAAATACAAGTACTCAGCGACATTCAGTTTCAGTTTGAGTTGCGAATTATTAAAGTGTGGTTCGACGTAGGTATTGTGGCGGAATGTTACATGTTTTATAATTGTGTGGTACGATTGTAATACAATTGTGTTTTATACTAGTGGACATTTTTGTTGCGTGTGAACAATTTTTATTTGATTTGTTGTAAGAGACTGTTTTGTTTAATTCTGATAATTAAAGCTGGTGATTAGTGACTTAATTGGTGTCTTGTATTTTGTTTTCCACTGTACCATATGACGATCAATAAATCGTCGTAACAATATACTGTATATAGCATCTGATGCCGGCTTCGAAGTCACTTACAGTTTGGGATTTATTCAGTGCGGATCATGTGATTGTTACAGATTAGTCAAAAGTGATTATTGTGTTAATTAGTGCAGATTGTAATAAGGTTACTTTTATTGTTGCGTGTGGACAAATTTAACTTAAATTATTGTATGAAAGTGCCTTTGTTGATTTCAAATTGTTGTTTGTGACTAATGAAAGTTGGTAGTTAGTGACTTTATTGCTGTCTGTTATGTTGTTTCCACTGTAAAATACGACAATCCATGAGACTGTTAGAACAGTATAGTATCCAGCAGAGAATGTTGAAGTAAAATGTTGAAGAGAAATGTTGCTGCTGTTATTAATTTCTTGAAGTACATCTGAACTTTTGATAATTTAATGCAACCTTTTCCACTGTTTGTAAGTAGTTTAATGCATTATTGTGAAATAGCAAAAGTTGCAGTAATTTTCTATGCACACTGAATTGAAGGATGTTTTATATTGATTATCAGCTAAGAAAATTTAGAATTTGATAACCCTAACAGGTAATAGTTGTAGGTTTATTATTATTGCCTGCCTTCAGTGCTTGTTTCTGATTTTATCTCTGTTTAGAATGACTAGTGTATAATAAATTGTTTGCAGCTACAACAAACATGTTCTCATAATTCAACGTTTGCTTCACCATAATGAATCAAGTCTCTTTAAAAGATGGCTGTGATGGATTGTAGACATTAGAATCTAAATGATGGACTTTTCCGTGGCATTTTTTCTGTTATGGCAAAAGTCTGTTGTTTAGATTCTAACGAATCAAGTTTCTAAATGTCCAGGAACCAAACCTTATGAATTCGTGTCTTTCTGTAAAGCGGTGGTGGGGTTATTCTTCAGATTCTCCAGTCATCTTGAGAAGCATGCACTTCCCTGCTAAACGTGTTGTTCTTACTTTAAACCAGTGGGTGTTGTGTTGCAGTACAGTAGGTGGAAGTGAGTGAATGAATAGATGGGAAGGGGAAACCTGTGTAAATAAAAATCAGGCAAGGCACTTTCTTTATGTGTTGACTCCAGGTATTTTTATTTGCCTGTAAATAGTATTTACTACAATATTGACCTAACATCAAGTTGGAAGGAAAATTATTGTCTTTCCTTGTATACAGACTTCAAAATATATGTCAGCCAGAAACTATGAAAAGCGATTAATTTTGAGATTGAATAGCGATTAAATTTGGTCATACTTCATTGAGATTGAAACTGAATATTTTGAAATATTTGTGTCTTAGAAATATTTCTCGTAGTGTGAAATTGTAAAGTTCATGGTAACTGTGCTGAATTATCACAACGAAAATCATTCTTATCAAGAGCAGTTAGTACCTCAAACTAGGTGATAGGCTACAGCTGAGGAAATACAAGTACATATTCCACGTATAGAAACCTTCAAAATAGGTATCATGTATAAATTAACAAATATATGTGTTCGGACAACACAGATGTTTGTAAGATGGGTGTGCAATATGTATGCCTTGTGACAATTACATGTAAGCATGGAAAGAATAACTTACCTATATTTTTTCATAGCAAATAATAAGAGGTTTGGGATACCAACAAGTAAATTAGTGGTTAATTTTTGTAATGTGTCAGACAAAAATAGTTTTAAATAATAATATTTATTACAGTTCATATCAAATGGATAAATTTAGTGGGATGTACACAGTTTCTGGTTAATGAAAGAAGTTTGTATTACAAAAAACATTCAGTGCTTTCTGTCTGTACAGCTGTTTTCAGTGATTTATTTTTTGTGCAGGTTACTGTAATAATAGGCCTACTGAATATTATTTTTGTCTTTTTTATTTTTCATTTTTGAATTTGATGAGACTAGATTTTTATTTCCTTTCAAATTAATTGTTTCAACATAGTCTTGTTAGAAGACTGGCTAGAAATCATTCTATAATTTGAAAGTTTTGAATATAAATATCGGGTTTCTTCTCATTTAAACATCTATCTGAAACTTGAAGATGAACCACTTATCTTTTGAAGAGTTTCTCTAATAGCAGAAATGATTTTAATAGTCACTTTAAACCTCAAAATAGTAGAACATTAATACTGTATGCAAAGTGTTTATGTAGATTATATTTGGAGAACTATAATTTTTTGTAGAATTGGCATGGTGTGAACATTACTGAATGGCTAGTGGTATTCTCCTACAGTCTGCATTTAATTAAATATTTGTTACATCTGCCCTAGATAATGTTTTACTGCAGAGAATGAAGACATTATTACAGAAATGTTTATATCTAATATTTATGATTGCCTTGTGGTGGTGACTGTAATGTATATGATAACTTAAAAAATTCATTCAAAAAAAAGGAAAAGAAATACTTTACCATATTTTATAAATCATACCACGTTTGCATTCCTTGTATTTTCGTACATATCACCGTATTTTAATATGTTAGACATTAAGTAATAATCGAGAGTTTAGTGAATATTTAGTTTATAATTGCTTGTGCAACACACAAATATTGTATACAAGCACAGTGTTAACATATTATGTTATGTCAGCTAAATATAGTTTGTTGTTTGGAGATGTTGTTTGATCATTCTGTTTTGTTTTCATTTAACTACACTGTCTTTTAAAAACAAAAACATTTTCAAGTATTTCTGGTTTGCTGACCATAAGTTATTGAAAACCAAATGCTGGATCAGCAAAGAAGAAGAAACAAAGAAACAAAACATTAGACTGTAAATAATTTCCAATCTTTATTATGGGAGTCATTGACTATATATATATATATATATATTGTAATGGTACATATCTTCACGTAACAATAATGAAGAAACATGACAAAATAAGTTATTTAAAATAATTAACACTAGAATAAAAAAGGATGAATCAGAGATTCAAGAATGGGTGATTCATAAATAATAACACGATCAAACGTATTAAGGTAATCAGAAAAGTAACCTCTAATAATAAAAAAGTAACAAACAACGAACCAAAATGTTAAACACGATAATACATGGCGATTTAACCACAATGACCCAATAGATGGTAAGTGAGAGAGTAGAACCAGCCCCAAAAACCAAGAATATGAAGTAAATTATGACAATTGTAAGTGATAACTAGAACTAGCCACCACACTAACATAAGAGTGTATAAATAACAAGAATAATGATGAATAAATAATTAGAATGGAAGTGTGAAGATATAATCAGCCACAACATCAAGGAAGTGATGTATAAAATATGGCAAAGTGAAATAAACACAGTGAAAGAGTACGAAACTAGTGTTAAACCAAGAAAAAGGAATAATTAATGATAAATTGTATATAATAACGATGATTGTGAAAACAGACAAGTAATCTAAAAGTTAGAAGTATTAATTGTTAAGGACTTAAGATGTAGAAGGGTACACTAACCCAAACAAATAGAGTAAACTAGGACAAATCACACTAGCACGACACAAACATATCAATTGTATAATCAAACCACATAGAGTGAGAGATAGTAAGTTATAATGATGATGAACATGTTAAAAATAAAAATGAGAAAGAGAATTTTTAGTAAGCAATACACTAGTTTTTACCCACCAGTAACACTTAAACCATAATGAGTGCAAGGTGTTATTATTAATATCCCTAAAGTGAAAATAAACCCCCTTAATAGTGATAAACACTGATAAGACAGTGATAAAAGTTTAGAAGTGCAAAAAGTGAGTGAGAGCTAACAATGGCTAAACAGGAAGGACTGTGATAGTTAAAAGCCAATATAAGTGGACACCAATATGTAACAAAATAAACTAAAAGTAGTAGGATTAAGTTATCAATTGTAATAACTAATTATCGTGTTTAAAATTTTTATCAATTAAGATTATCAGTAACAATTCATATTATTACATGAGAGTAAGAAAAATAGACTATTAGAGTGTCAATACACCGTATAGAGAATTTCTGAAATACTGAAAGATAAAAACAAATGTTATTAACCCAAAATTGATAAGGGAAAGGCAGTTAATAAACATTATAAGATTTTAGTAGAAACATAGTAAAATATTATTAGATTATCAAGTTAATGACCCAATGTCATATAAGTTTAGTAATAAGAAAGATAATTTTGTTCAAAGATTTAATCAATGTTTATATGTTTGTTTTTTATTAATACTATATAATAATTATTGCTCACTAAAGAGTATGAGTAAGTGATGAAAATGAACATTATCAGTAATGAAAAGTAAATAAGTATGTTTTAATGAATAAGAATTATGTCCCAAATAATTATGTTATAATGAATAGAATGATATCTATGAGAATTGTTAAACCATAAGATTCAATGTTATATGTTATGTAATAAATAACAAATAAAAACAAAACAAGAAACAAGATAAATACAGACAAAAACAATAACACTAAAAGGCAGTTATAACTATAGACAAGCCAGAAGATGAAACCAGTAAAATCACACATAATACAAGAACAGACTTAAAACCATTGAACAAATAACCAAAATCATGTATTAAAACAATCAGGACCCATACAAGGGGAAAATAAAATATAATCTCAGTAATTAAAGAAAAATAGCCAATTGCTGTTTAAGCCTAGGCAAATTCCCAGCTGTCAAACTACAAAAAACTTCAATTTTGAGAATTAAACAATAACATAAGTAAGACTAAGCCATATAAACAATAAAAGACAATTGGACAATCTTGTTAAGACAGAAATATAATAGTAATCAAGTAAATTAAGAAAATAGTATAAATAAACAAAATCAACAAAACTGTCAAAATGTTGATACCTAAATAAACACAATAGTATGGGATGTCAAATTAATCCTTGAACCAAAATATGAACAGTGGTAATGATATTTAATACTGAAAAGGGAATACTGAAGATTAATTACATTCAGAAGATCTGTAACCATTTTAAATAAAAATTCAAATATCCTAACAATGGTCTTAAGCCAATTTTAGCCAATCAGAAATTTTGAGTTACCATGACAACAACCGAATATTGACTAATTTCAGTTAGGAAGAAGAATCTGTAGTGACGCTTAACTAGATAGACGCCATGCCGTGAAGGGCCCAAATTTTTAACTTAAAACAGTATAAGTGCCCACAATTTGATGAAGAAGGACCAGACCAACCGATGAGAGGACGTTCCAATCAAACTAGACCAAGGACCAGCTTCAAATTAATCCAGATGACTGTAATATATGGAATTTAACAAGAAGAACACGCCGGACATCCCTGAAGCCCAAGATTGAAGAAAGAAGACTCGACATCAACCAATTAACCTACATTGACTACTGACAATACACCTACTATCTACTAACGTTAAGTATTGCTGAATTCATTGCTTTCTGAAAAACAAATTCTCTTTCAAATTTATAACTAAACCGTGAAACTCTCACTATCACTAAAAGTATTATTTTTTCAAGGATAGATAAATAATAAGTAATTTGTAAACACTGAATAACTAATGATAACCTATGTACTACACCAACGACACTGTCACACATTTTAACACAACCACGTTGAATTTACAGTAAACCTTGTTAGATTTTAATGCTCACAAACATTAAGTGATATATTATAATTTGTTATCTTGTTATAAAAACTTCTGTGTCATACTTAAAAGGACTCTATAGGCAGATTTATTTTGTAAATAATAACCAACGCTGTCTTGCATCTAATAGAAACATTGTACTGCCAACCCAGCAATCCGCTGAGTGAACGACTACATTTTGCCGAGGCTAAAATTATTATATCAATTATTATTTTGTATAAAGCGTTAACAAGAACTAACAATTCAGAGCCTAATAAAATGTGTGTACCGAGAATAACTGTCCAGTATTTATTTATAGAGAATATTATGTATGTTTTGTTTAATAGCAGTGAGTCAACATAACCAACATTATTCAAGTTGGCAACACGTTTTCCCCCACTCAAAAGAGAATCGGTTTCATGCCAGTCGGCGAACGATTCAAATTTACACTAGTGCACTGTCAAACCATACAGGTAAAAACTTTTAATTGTTTTCTCGTAAAACAATTTGGCGCCTATCGGGAGTTACAAAAGAGTGAGAAGGGACAGGTAAGGCACACAGGCTACTAGACGCTTCCGAACGAACACTGATTACGTTCGCTAAAACACAGTATTAAAACTTACAATTCAAATTCTAAGCCTATATTAAAGACCGACAGATCCAAAACCAGTTTACTAAAATATATATATATATATAGTAGAGTCTCGGTTATCCGCCCTTCGATTATCCACCGCCCAAGCGGCATAAAAAAACGTAAACGTAAAAAATATTTTCTTTAATTACTGCAACAAAAATAGTGTGCCAATAGTTTGCGGGCGTGAGTGTACGTGCTCTATTTGTGATTGCTCCTGACTGTACCGCAGGAATTGGCCTACTGCCCATCGCCTATTATAGCCTAGCTGTGACTCATGTGTCATTCACCCCACCCCACCCCCAACAACCAACGCTATCGCTCACATGCTCATCGCTTAGTAGACTGCAGTTTCTTGTTGTGTGCTGTAGTGAGCAGTGAGGCTATTTTTACGCGGTGTGTCCGTGAGTGACTAGTGCAGTTTTGGTGAAAGTGTCGTAGTGTAGTCTTGTTAATAGTGTTGCGATTATGGCTACGAAAGGAAGAAAATTGTTTTATCAATAAAAGACAAGCTTGAGGCATTAAAAAGACTGGATAAAGGGGAAACGCTGCAGAAGGTGGCTGACCACTACGGCGTCGGTTATCGCACAGTTGGAGATTGGAAGAAGAGACGATTAGAATTAGAAAAATGGTGTTCCTCACGAGTTACTGAGACTGCTTTTAAAGATAGAAAAACTATGAAAAATAGTGATTATGAAAAAGTTAGCGAAGTGTTGTACATTTGGTTTACACAGTTCAGGGAGAAAGGGGTTCCTATTTCGGGACCTATCTTAAAAGAAAAGGCGTTGCAGTTTCAAAAAGAATTTAACGAAGGTGATGCAGATTTTATAGCAAGCGTTGGCTGGCTTGATAGATGGAAGAAGCGTTATGGAATCCGTCAGTTGAATATTTGCGGGGAGAAACTGTCATCAAACTTTCAAGAAATGGAGCAGTTTAAGAAAAAATTTCAAGACTTTGTTGAAACTGAAAGCTTAACAGGTGATCAAGTATTTAATTGTGATGAAACAGACCTTAATTTCAAAATGTTACCGAGTAAGAGCCTTGCAGCTAGAACTGAAGCTGCAGCCCCTGGCTATAAATGTAGTAAAGAGAGAGTGACTATTTTAGCATGCAGTAATGCCACAGCAAACCATAAAATGGACCTGGCAATGATTGGAAAGTCCAAAAACCCTAGGGCTTTTAAAACCATTTCAAAACATGCTCTTACAGTAAAATATTTCAATCAAAAAAGTGCATGGATGACTAGTGAAATTTTTAAGGAATGGTTTTTTAAAGAGTTTGTTCCTTCTACAGAGAAGTTTTTAAAAGACAACAACTTACCCAGAAAAGCAGTTTTACTGCTAGACAATGCCCCAACTCACCCTGATCCAGACGAACTTAGAGATGGGGACGTAAAGGCTATGTTTTTGCCACCAAATGTGACTGCCCTGCCATTTGTCAGCCTATGGACCAGGGTGTTTTGGAAACACTTAAACGAAACTATCGAAGAAAGCTTCAGTCAACAGTCATACAAGAAATTGAAGGTGGGCAAAACTTGATTAAGAAGTTGAAAAGTATAAATTTGAAGGATGTCGCTTATTGGGTTGCAAGGGCCTGGGCTGACGTTGGGGCACAAACAATTGCGAAGTCGTGGCATAAGCTGTTGGGCGAGGACGAAAATATGGCTGAAAGCATGCTGGATGAACTTCATGAAAGTATTTTGCCCTTGGTGCAACGTATCCCTGGATGTGAGGATGCATCGTTGGATGAAATAAGGAATTGGCTTTCAGGAGACGACCAATATGAAATAACTGACGAAGAAATTGTAACACTTGTTAATAGCGATGATGTTGTTGAAGATCAAGACTCTGAAACTGTTGAACCCCAAAAGATCACACACAAAGAAGGGGTTAAAGCTCTTGAAGCAGCCATTCAGTACGTTGAGCAGCAAGAGGAAGCCAGGGTTGTCGACATAATGATGCTCCAAAGATGGCGAGACTTGGCAGCAAAGAAGCGGGAATCATCAGGGAGGCAGTCGAAGATCACTAATTTTTTTCACTCATCATGAACTGAACTCTCACTTCCAACATTTCTGACATTGTAAGTCAATTTTATTACGTACACATTAGTCTGATTCTATATTTATTTTTAGTAAAGTTTTCTTGTTAAAATTTACTGAATTCTTAAACTTGAAGCGTGAAGTACTAAAGTAGGCGTAATTGTTTTCTCTTTTTTTGTAAGTGTATAACTTTAATATTGTTGCTTGTTCTCTAAAATGTTTTACTATAATTTTGTAATATAATTGTACAGTACTGTATTGTTTTCTCTATTGATTTGTTGTAAAACGTGATGCTTATTAATTACATTTACAAAATTATAATGTAATTTTATGATAAATTTGCGTTTTATTTAACTCTCCCTATTATCCGCCATTCCAGCTTATCCGCCCTTCCGCCAGCCCGTTTATGGCGGATAACCGGGACTCTACTGTATATATTATACAACGATACGTTTAGCATAAGTATATGTATCAACCCCTGACTGAGGTATGATAACATATGTATAGACGTATGAAATATGTAAGATGTACATAATAAAAATAGTATAATAAATATACGTTAGATATAAGAAAGAATGTAATAAATATAGGCAGTATTTAAATTTAAATAAATCAAATATTGTACGTAAGCATGTATATGGAAGCACATGGCTTTGTTGGTTTTTAAATGTAACGAAGGGGAGCAATTAACATGCAGAGACCGGCAGCGGTGACGTCAGAACGACATGCGGTCGCCTGTGTAGCAGTCTGCGTGTGTGTGTATGTGTACATGTGTAAATAACAGACAGGTTAAATTATGCAAACGAGGGTGGAAGATTTCACACAGTTTTTTACGGATTGTACGTGAACCAAAAGTCACACGAATCAGCGACATATGTGAATACATAGCTGACGCCTGGCGCTTCAATTTGGCGTTAAGTGGTCATTAATCGTGGGAATGGTTCAGACACCTTGTGAAATTTTGCCATAGCTGCCATAATTTGCACAGCATAACATCCATAATTTGCGTAGACAAGGTTTAATATTATACCTAACCATTGGTGTAATAATATTTATAAAAAAGTGTGCGCTTCATAAAAAGACGCGTAGGTTGAAAGTGATGATGAAACCGACATGCCGGCCAGTCCAAAGTTGTCAGAAACAATTTCCAACAGGAATTGCAACGGGCAGCAGTATAAAACCCCAGCGCGCGGCACACTTTTTCTCAGATAAAGTTCATTTAGTAAGAGGAATCCACGCATCTCGACACCGTAAACTTTACAAAGTTGTAGTAATGTTTTGAACAGTAGTCAATATACTGAAGTGCGATGGAACCGGCAGTACGTCGGTGCAGTTATTAAAGAAAGAGTAATTTTAATAAAAGACTGTATTAATGAAGCTACAAGAGTCGTAACTACGTAGAACGTCTAGACAGCAACGAGGGACAAGAAAGAAGAGGAGAGGAACTAGACATCTATGAGAGGACGCAGGGACAGCCCAAGCAGCTACATCCAGCCGTTTATCATCAAGACTAGAGGTCCACGTCAGAACTCAGCATCCAGGAGACGGAGCGAGGAATTCAACGACGTAGAGAGTAGAGGAGCTGATACCGAAGAGGATCATCAAACTTGAGAGTCCGGATGATGGTAACAACAATTTAAATGGGTGCAGAAAAATGCAGGTGAACTCGAACATTTATTTAATAGTATTATAAATGACCCTGAAGTCTTATCACCAAAAATTCTAGTGTCCATATCCAAGTTTACAAGAACATTAATATATTTTTTTAACTTAAAGAATGAATAAATAATTGTTAAATATACAAATGAGAATAGAGAATATCATAATAAGTAATCTCATAATTAAATGGTCCAGAAAGAACCATAGTTTATTATATTTTGTAATTAATTAGATGAATAAATTTTATATATGAGATTTACGTAATGGTTAATTAATTGAGACATTAAAATTAGAATCAGTTAACATAAATAAGGTTCTCTATTAATATTTTAATTAATATTTGAATTAATTAAAAGTTTCATTTACGTGGTATACATTGAAAACCACACTTGTAAAGACTAGATCAATATTTTGAATGTTATACGTATTAATTACGTTTCCTATTATATTTATATGTGTTATATGTATATGTCTGTGTACTATTTCAGGTCATATATAATGTATGTGTGTATATAGTATGTCTTAGAAGTATAAGAAATCAGAGTTAAACACATTATGAGTATATTATATTCGGGTTGAATATAAATAACATGACAATTTGCGATTTTTGAATAAATCAAAAGAATATGCTTTTCTTGAAACAGTCATACTAATTTCACAACCAGTACTCAATCCTCTGTACTCTGTACTCTGTACTCAATCCTCTGTCAATTAAAACTTATAACGTTATTCACGCGCTTATCCACGCTCAATCAACGACCAAAGCCTGCGACCCAGCCGGGGAACATCAAGGTAAATACTGCTGAAGAAGAGTATACCTCCGAGATGTGGGTAAGTGCGCGCATACGAGTAAGTGCGTATGTGTAAAAAGTAAGTGTATAAAAATAACGTAATATATATATATATATATATATATATTGTAATAAATATAATGTTGTTGTTACTTATTTAATTAGACGAAGTTCAAAAGCTCCACTGTGGAATTCGTCGATTTGTAATATTTTACTGCAGATGAGATCTCCTGCCAGTCAATGTTAATTAAAAAAAAATTATTTATTAAGTGTTTGATATTATTCGGTTGTTGATTATAGACCTGTGTTAATTAATTATCAAGTGTTTTACCAGAGAAAAATGCTATATTACGGGTGTTATAATGAATAATCCAGTATTTTTCTCCAACCCTAGTCCCTGCGTATTATCTAAATTGAAAGAGCGGAATATGAAGAGAATAAGTTAGTTCTCCATTCTCCCGTATTCAACAGCTGTCTGCAATCGAGCGCTGTTATTAATGAATGACCTGTTCTTATAGGTTAAGTTGTTCCACTTGACGTTTTTATCACCTTCTTTATCTGTAAATTACACCCTAATCGAAATACAATAACTATTCTACAATTACACAGAACATCGTCAAATACAAGAAGGATACTTTATTTTATATTAGTTTAAATTTTCAACAGCTGCTTTCTTCAGTTATTAGAGCATCATATCGATCATACAATACTGAATCGATTTGTTATTAAACTCGTGGTTTATGTTACAATTTAATTATAATTTTCAGTTTATCTCTTATCCCAGGGTACGTGTAATTCCTTTAACTATTAGTAAGGCCAGGTAATGCAAATTCAGTTTACTAGGTATTACAATTTAAATTAAAATCTTATTATATAAAGCATTAACATAAGCAGGTTTTTACCAAACGTTTACAAGCTACTCATCCAGGCCGTGTTCGAGTTAACGGTGTTAGATCTAAGAGTGATGAAGAATGACGAAAATATTTCCAACTCCAGCTTCTCAATAAAGGTTGTGATTAGTGTCCCGGGCTGTAATGGAAAGTTCTGTTCTTGATCTTCGCTGATTTTCTCGTTTCTTGTGGTTACAGGTGCCAATTGAATTAGTGTAGTATTAAGTTCTTGCTCTGCAGTCAAAAGTGAGGTTCAGTAGGTAAATTTAATTCTCTTTAATTTTTTTGTTGTATGGTATTTATTCAATTCAACTTCTCAGGTTGTTTATTCTCAAAGTGATAATTTAGGAAATCGTCCAATCCGTCTTTTTTTTATTTATTGTTTATAATTTAACATTGATGTGTAATAATTTTATTCATGAGGTTTTGTGGTTTTCTGGCGATTTTTAATGACTGAACTGTCCTCGTTTACATATAACAATTGAATGTCTAAATCAAAAAGATTTCTTGCATTTTGTTGCCTTAACAATCATTGCTTATTCTGTCATTGGGTAATATCTGTTATCCTAGAGCCAGAATTATAAAATATTCTTACACTTATTTAATAAAATACTCCCTGCTTGGAATTACATTAAATCACATAAAACTTTCACTTAATCTGCCTTATTAAACCGTATACATTTTACTACATTTTCTTCTTAATTGACTTATTTTAAAAGGTATTAATTTCCTTTTACAAAATACTGAATTTAGGCCTATTGGTTTTATTACCTGTTATAAATTTTTGTTTTTAATTTAATTTTTCTTACCTGACCTACTGTACAAAGAGTCACTGGCTTATGGCCAATTATATCAATTTTAATTTCCTGATTTCAATTCATTATTATTATTTAGTTCATCATTGAACCCTTCATTGGTTTTTAACATAATTATAATGACCACTTGCCAACTTATTAACACTTATTGTCTTCCTGGCCAAGTTTACAAATATTATTTTAAACATCTTCATTAATTATTTAAAGTAAATACATTTAACATAATACCATACATAATAAATGTACTTGTATTTAATTATTTAAATACAAGTTTAACATGAATGAAATGAGTACCCATTACTTAGTACTTCCTTAAAGCAATGGCTCCACACTTACTACACACAAAACATAAAATAAACATCATGTAAACACTATATCATGATACAGTACAACAACAAGTACATTTTATAAAACATTAAATATTAAGTGAACAGTATATTATACTCAACTCCTACACATTAAACTCATCCCATTAGACACAGTGTTTATAGTTTACATCTTATACTGTTCATTACATATTTTATATTTAGGTACACCTTCAATGTTTTATTACCTAGTAACCTTACTAGGTACCATCAATGCATTTTTTAGGTGAGATTGGCCCTCTTGTACTTAATTATGGCTTACTTTGGGCATTGTTTTTAGTTATTTTGTCAAAGTTCTTTATGTAACGTCGGGAACCTTAATTTTGTTACGGTACAATATATATATATATATATATATATATATATATATATATATAAATATATATATATATATAAATATATATGTAATGATACGATTAGCATAAGTATATGTATCAACCCCTGACTGAGGTATGATAACGTGTTTTCGTATATAAGTATAAAATATGTAAGATGTACATAATAAAAATAATATAATGTACGTTATAGATAAGAAAGAATGTAATAAATATAAGCAATATTTAAATTTAAATAAATCAAATATTATACGAAAGCATGCATATGGAAACGCATGACTTTGTTGGTTTTTAAAACGTAACGAAGGGGAGCTATTAACACGCTAAGACCGGCAGAGGTGACGTGAGAGCGGCCTGCCGCTCTGCGTGTGTGTGTATGTGTACATGTGTAAATAACAGACAGGTTCAATTATGCAACAGAGGGTGGAAGATTTCACACAGTTTTTTACGGATTGTACGTGAGCCAAAAGTCACACGAATCAGCGACATATGTGAATACATAGCTGACGCCTGGCGCTTCAATTTGGCATTAAGTGGTCATTAATCGTGGGAACGGTTCAGACACCTTGTGAAATTTTGCCATAGCTGTCGTAATTTGCACAGGGTAACAACCAAAATTTGTAGAGACAAGGTTTAATATTATACCTAACCATTGGTGTAATTAATAATATTTATAAAAAAGTGTGCGCTACATAAAAAGACGCGTAGGTTGAAAGTGATGATGAAACTGACGCGCCGGCCAGTCCAGAGTTGTCAGAAACAGTTTCCAACAGGAATTGCAACGAGCAGCAGTATAAAACCCCAGCGCGCGACACACTTTCAGCTCAGATCAAATTCATTTATTAAGAGGAATCCATGCATCTCGACAACGTAAACTTTACAAAGTGTAGTAATGTTTTGAACAGTATTTAAATAAACTTAAGTGCGATGGAACCGGCAGTATGTTGGTGCAGTTGTTAAAGAGCGAGTGATATAAATAAAGACTGTATTAATGAAGCTACAAGAGTCATAACTACGTAGAACTTCTAGACAGCAACGAGGGACAAGAAAGAAGAGGACGAGGATCTTGACATCTACGAGAGGACGCAGGGACAGCCTATGCAGCTACATCCAGCCGTTTATCATCAAGACTAGAGGTCCACGTCAGAACCCAGCATCCAGGAGACGGAGCGAGGAATTCAACGACGTAGAGAGAAGAGGAGCTGATACCGAGTAGGATCAACGAACTCGAGAGTCTGGAGGACGGTAATAACAATTTAAATGGGTGCAGGAAAAATGCAGGTGAACTCAAACATTTATTTAACATTGTAAATGACCCTGAAGTCTATCAACAAAAGCTAGTTTCCGTATCCAAGTTTACAGAACATTAATATATTTTTTGTAACTTAAAGAATGAATAAATAATTGTTTAAATATATAAATGAGAATAGAGAATATCATAATAGTAATCTCATAAGTGAATGGTCAAGAAAGAACCATAGTTTATTATATGTTGTAATTAATTAAATGAGTAATTTTTTAACTACGAGATTTACGTAATGGTTAATTAATTGAGACAGTAAAAATAGAATCAATTAACGTAAACAAGATTCTCTATTAATCTTTTAATTAATATTTGAATTAATTAAAAGTTTCATTTACGTGATATACATTGGAACCCACACTTGTAAAGACTAAATCCATATGTAAATGTTATACGTAGGAATTATGTTTCCTATTATATTTATATGTGTTATATGTATATGTCTGTGTACTATTTCAGGTCATATATAATTTATGTGTGTATATATTATGTCTTAGAAGTATAAGAAATCAGAGTTACACATATTATGAGTATATTATATTCGGCTTGAATATAAGGGTTCATATAACAAGAAACCTACATTGAAAAATTTAAATAACATGACAATTTGCTATTTTTGAATAAATCAAATGAATATGCTTTTCTTGAAACAGTCGTAATAATTTCACAACCACTGCTCAATCCTCTGTACTCTTTACTTGTAAATTAAAACTTATAACGTTATTCACACGCTTATCCACACTCAACCAACGACCAAAGCCTGTGATCCAGCCGGGGAACATCAAGGTAAATACTGCTGAAGAAGAGTATCACCTCCGAGACGTGGGTAAGTGCGCGCATACGAGTAAGAGCGTATGTGTAAAAGTAAGTGTCACAAAATAACGTAATATATATATATATATATATTGTAACGTAACAAAGTTAAGGTTCCCGACGTTACATAAAAAACTTTGTCAGAATAACTGAAAACACTGCCCAAGGTATGCCATAATTAAATACAAGAGGGCCAATCTCACGTAAAAAATGCATTGATGGTACCTAGTAAGGTTACTAGGTAATAAAACATTGAAGGTGTACCTAAATATAAAATATGTAATGAGCAGTATTAGATGTAAACTATAAACACTGTGTCTAATGGGATGAGTTTAATGTGTAGGAGTTGAGTATAATATACTGTTCAATTAATATTTAATGTTTTATAAAATGTACTTGTTGTACTGTATCATGATATAGTGTTTACATGATATTTATTTTATGTTTTGTGTGTAGTAAGTGTGGAGCCGTTGCTTTAAGGAAGTACTAAGTAATGGGTACTCATTTCATTCATGTTAAACTTGTATTTAAATAATTAAATACAAGTATATTTATTATGTATGGTATTATGTTAAATGTATTTACTTTAAATAATTAATGAAGAAGTTTAAAATAATATTTGTAAACTTGGCCAGGAAGACAATAAGTGTTAATAAGTTGGCAAGTGGTCATTATAATTATGTTAAAAACCAAAGAAGGGTTCAATGATGAACTAAATAATAATAATGAATTGAAATCAGGAAATTAAAATTGATATAATTGGCCATAAGCCAGTGACTCTTTGTACAGTAGGTCAGGTAAGAAAAATTAAATTAAAAACAAAAATTTATAACAGGTAATAAAACCAATAGGCCTAAATTCAGTATTTTGTAAAAGGAAATTAATACCTTTTAAAATAAGTCAATTAAGAAGAAAATGTAGTAAAATGTATACGGTTTAATAAGGCAGATTAAGTGAAAGTTTTATGTGATTTAGTATAATTCCAAGCAGGGAGTATTTTATTAAATAAGTGTAAGAATATTTTCTAATTACGGCTCTAGGATAACAAATATTATCCAATAACATAATAGGAAGGTGGTTGTTAGGGCAACAAAATGCAAGAAATCTTGTTGATTTAGACATTCAATTGTTATATGTAAACGAGGACAGTTCAGTCATTAAAAATCGCGAGAAAACCACAAAACCTCATGAATAAAATTATTACCAATCAATGTTAAAATATAAACACTAATTAAAAAGACGGATTGGACGACTTCCTAAATTATCACTTTGAGAATAAACAACCTAGCTACAAAATTCACATAAAAAACCTTAAGAAAAATGAACTAAACTTACCACCAAATGAGTTATACAAGAAACCATAAATAAATGCAGATAATCCAGACCGGGAGAAGTTGAATTGAATAAAAACCATACAACAAAAAAATTAAAGAGAATTAAATTTACCTACTGAACCTCACTTTTGACTGCAGAGCAAGAACTTAATACTACACCAATTCCATTGGCACCTGTAACCACAAGAAACGAGAAAATCAGCGAAGATCAAGAACACAACTTTCCATTACAGCCCGGGACACTAATCACAACTTTTATTGAGAAGCTGGAGTTGGAAATATTTTCGTCATTCTTCATCACTCTTAGATCTAACATCGTTAACTGTAACACGGTCTGGATGAGTAGCTTGTAAACGTTTCGTAAAAACCTGCTTATGTTAATACTTTATATAATAAGATTTTAATTTAAATTGTAATACCTAGTAACCTGAATTTGCATTACCTGGCCTTACTTACTAATAATTAAAAGAATTACATGTACCCTGGGATAAGAGATAAACTGAAAATTATAATTAAATTGTAACATAAACCACGAGTTCAATAACAAATCGATTCAGTATTGTATGAACAATATGATGCTCTAATAACCGAAGAAAGTAACTGTTGAAAATTTAAAATAATAAAATAAAGAATCCTTCTTGTATTTGACGATGTTCTGTGTTATTGTAGAATAGTTATTGTATTTCGATTAGGGTGTAATTTACAGATAAAGAAAGTGATAAAAGCGTCAAGTGGAACAACTTAACCTATAAGAAGGGGTCATTCATTAATAACAGCGCTCGATTGCAGACAGCTGGTGAATACGGGAGAATAGAGAACTAACTTATTCTCTGCACTCTCCACTCTTTTCAAAATAAATAATACATAGGGACTAGGGTTGGAGAAAAAATACTGAATTATTCATTATAATACCCGTAATATAGCGTTTTTCTCTGGTAAAACACTTGATAATTAATTAACACAGGTCTATAATCAACAACCGAATAATATCAAACACTTAATAAATAAATTTTTTTTTAATTAACATTGATTGGCAGGAGATCTCATCTGCAGTAACATATTACGAATAAAGTAATACACTCGTAAAAACGTAATCTTTTAATTTGTTTCAAAATTGGCGCCCAACGTGGGGCTTTAGTTAAGTAAAAAATTCGACTATATCGCTATTACTTAACTGGAGCAGACAACTATTAGAGGCACAGGAATGCATACGAGAAGTGTTTCTAAAAGGATGGCGAAAGACCAAGAAACAGAAGAAGATAGACGGGAGGAAGAAGCGGAAATAGTTACAGACATTGAAAAGGAACAACAGGCGGGTGACAAGGAGGAAGCCAGAGGTGATATGGACTTACTAAAACTATGGGAATTAATTAAAGAAGATTCCAAGAAACAGAAGGAAGCCAATAATGAAAATTTTAAACGAATGGAGGAAAGATTTGACAAGAATAAAGAGGAAACTAATGAGAGTTTAAGACAAATTAAAGAGGATAATAAACAAACTAATGAGAAAATAGACAGTATTATTGAAAACTCAAAGAAACAAAACGAAATTTTGAGTGAGAACTTAATCAAACTAATGAATGAGAAGTTTGACAAAAATAAAGAGGAAACTGATGAGAATAACCGGCTGATAAATGAAAGCTTAAACCAAATTAATGAAAGGTTTGACAGGAACGACGAGAGCTTAAAGCAGATTCAGGAAAATAACAAACAAAGAGACGAAAGAATTGAAAACAATAATAAGGAGTTGCGGCAAATCATCAATGAACAAAACCAAGCGTTGAGGGAAGTCATCAATGAAAGTATTGCAATTGTCAATGAAACACTTAACAAAAGGGTGGATGATTATGAAAAGGAAGTAAGACAGCAAATAACTGAAACTAAGGTAGGTCTAGAAAAGACGGATGAAACCATCATACAACTCAGAGTGGAAGTAGAGGCCAAAATAAACCAAATAGGAAACCATAACGATACTAGAGTAAAGGAGATACAAGTGAAAACACAAGAAAAATTAAACGAAGTACGAATCAACATAGCCGGAAGAATAGAACGGGTTGACAATGAAAATAATGCAGAAACGTCAAAGGAAATTAATGAATACACGGGAAGGATTGGAGATGATTAAAAGGGGATTAATGAAGATACATAATATACCAATTACGGAACCCAGAGAAGTAAGGCAATCAAGAAACTCTAAACGAACCACAATTGAGTTCCCAGATAGATTAGAAGGACCGAAAAAGCCAAAACTAACCGAGGAGCATGGAGGACTTATGGAGATTATGTATGAACCATTCGAAAGATTAAGAAACGGTACGGAAGAATCAGCTCGAAAGACGATGGTAAGCTTTAGCATAAATGAAAATTTTATAGCGACAAGATGGAAGAACCAGATGATAGTGAGATACGTCACAAGGACGGAAATAATCCTACACACTAGAGAAATCCGAACAATCAGTATAGAGGAAATAATGGACCACGGTTAAACAGATTCCAAACAGAATATAGAGAAAAGGGACGGATTTTATGGATAACAAATAAAGCAAACCAAAGGAAAATAATGAGAAATTAATTAAAATATATTAAACCAACTATTAAATGAAATAAACTAATTATACGATACTTCAGAGAAATTATGTGGAATCAATTTTAAAACCAAAAAATTCAAAAATTAGTAAGAACACCTTACTATATAATTCAGAAGAAATTATTTTAAACTAATAAACATGAAAGACGAGAAAGAAGGGTTAGAAATGAGTTAAATGAAGGAAGAATATGCCATACAATTTATGATAAGGAGGAGATTCAGTGTTTAATTGCAGAAGTAAATGGGACTGAATTAAAAATAGTAAAATACGTATGCTAAAGAATAATTAATTGACAGCACGGAACTAAGAAGAATTTAAAATGAATATTGAACAGCTTTAATTACAATACTGGTGAATAATATGATAAATGGAACTACAGAACAACGAGATAAATAATTTAAGAAAAGTATTAGGATACCTCAGAAATAATAGTAATCATCCCTGGAATACGAGGTTGTAGCGAAGGAGCTACCTTATAGATAATAATTATATGTATTGTGTTGTGATCGTGCAACGTTTATTTTTTTTCTGGACAGAGATCAAGTTCCTCTGATCTCAGAAGATATAGTTAGGGAAACGGCAGAGTAATGGAAGCCAATAGTGCCCCTCTGATTCCGTACCAGCTATGATATTAGGGGAAAATGTTAGGGAAATATAGTATTTTAGGGATTATACACCAAGAGAGGTAATTAAATATAAAAATGATAATAAGAAATGATAGCGTAAAAAGCTAGAAGTTATGAGTTCCAGAGAAAAGGACAGGTCTACAACTGAGGGAGATACCAGTAGAGAGTTAATGACCAGATACACAATGAGTATCAACACAGTTTTCCGGTGCAATTAAAAGTTTAAAGAATAGAAAGAGAAAATAAACCCCAAAGAAGCCATTGAATTGCAGATTAAACCAGAAACAATGAAAGACTGAAACCATTATAAATTAATAATTTTATTAAATAAATATTCCAAAGTATGAAGAAACTATAAGTTTATTTTAACTAAACTTTATTCAGCCAAAGTAAACTTCTTTCGGAGGGGGAGTATTATGTAATGTAACAAAGTTAAGGTTCCCGACGTTACATAAAAAACTTTGTGAGAATAACTGAAAACACTGCCCAAGGTATGCCATAATTAAGTACAAGAGGGCCAATCTCACCTAAAAAATGCATTGATGGTACCTAGTAAGGTTACTAGGTAATAAAACATTGAAGGTGTACCTAAATATAAAATATGTAATGAGCAGTATAAGATGTAAACTATAAACACTGTGTCTAATGGGATGAGTTTAATGTGTAGGAGTTGAGTATAATATACTGTTCAATTAATATTTAATGTTTTATAAAATGTACTTGTTGTTGTACTGTATCATGATATAGTGTTTACATGATATTTATTTTATGTTTTGTGTGTAGTAAGTGTGGAGCCGTTGCTTTAAGGAAGTACTAAGTAATGGGTACTCATTTCATTCATGTTAAACTTGTATTTAAATAATTAAATACAAGTATATTTATTATGTATGGTATTATGTTAAGTGTATTTACTTTAAATAATTAATGAAGATGTTTAAAATAATATTTGTAAACTTGGCCAGGAAGACAATAAGTGTTAATAAGTTGGCAAGTGGTCATTATAATTATGTTAAAAACCAATGAAGGGTTCAATGATGAACTAAATAATAATAATGAATTGAAATCAGGAAATTAAAATTGATATAATTGGCCATAAGCCAGTGACTCTTTGTACAGTAGGTCAGGTAAGAAAAATTAAATTAAAAACAAAAATTTATAACAGGTAATAAAACCAATAGGCCTAAATTCAGTATTTTGTAAAAGGAAATTAATACCTTTTAAAATAAGTCAATTAAGAAGAAAATGTAGTAAAATGTATACGGTTTAATAAGGCAGATTAAGTGAAAGTTTTATGTGATTTAATATAATTCCAAGCAGGGAGTATTTTATTAAATAAGTGTAAGAATATTTTCTAATTACGGCTCTAGGATAACAAATATTATCCAATAACATAATAGGAAGGTGGTTGTTAGGGCAACAAAATGCAAGAAATCTTGTTGATTAGACATTCAATTGTTATATGTAAACGAGGACAGTTCAGTCACTAAAAATCGCGAGAAAACCACAAAACCTCATGAATAAAATTATTACCAATCAATGTTAAAATATAAACACTAATTAAAAAGACGGATTGGACGACTTCCTAAATTATCACTTTGAGAATAAACAACCTAGCTACAAAATTCACATAAAAAACCGTAAGAAAAATGAACTAAACTTACCACCAAATGAGTTATACAAGAAACCATAAATAAATGCAGATAATCCAGACCGGGAGAAGTTGAATTGAATAAAAACCATACAACAAAAAAATTAAAGAGAATTAAATTTACCTACTGAACCTCACTTTTGACTGCAGAGCAAGAACTTAATACTACAGTAATTCCATTGGCACCTGTAACCACAAGAAACGAGAGAATCAGCGAAGATCAAGAACAGAACTTTCCATTACAGCCCGGGACACTAATCACAACTTTTATTGAGAAGCTGGAGTTGGAAATATTTTCGTCATTCTTCATCACTCTTAGATCTAACATCGTTAACTGGAACACGGCCTGGATGAGTAGCTTGTAAACGGTTTGTAAAAACCTGCTTATGTTAATACTTTATATAATAAGATTTTAATTTAAATTGTAATACCTAGTAACCTGAATTTGCATTACCTGGCCTTACTTACTAATAATTAAAAGAATTACATGTACCCTGGGATAAGAGATAAATTGAAAATTATAATTAAATTGTAACATAAACCACGAGTTCAATAACAAATCGATTCAGTATTGTATGATCGATATGATGCTCTAATAACCGAAGAAAGTAACTGTTGAAAATTTAAAATAATATAAAATAAAGAATCCTTCTTGTATTTGACGATGTTCTGTGTTATTGTAGAATAGTTATTGTATTTCGATTAGGGTGTAATTTACAGATAAAGAAAGTGATAAAAGCGTCAAGTGGAACAACTTAACCTATAAGAACAGGTCATTCATTAATAACAGCGCTCGATTGCAGACAGCTGGTGAATACGGGAGAATAGAGAACTAACTTATTCTCTCCACTCTCCGCTCTTTTCAAAATAAATAATACATAGGGACTAGGGTTGGAGAAAAAATACTGAATTATTCATTATAATACCCGTAATATAGCGTTTTTCTCTGGTAAAACACTTGATAATTAATTAACACAGGTCTATAATCAACAACCGAATAATATCAAACACTTAATAAATAAATTTTTTTTTTAATTAACATTGATTGGCAGGAGATCTCATCTGCAGTAACATATTACGAATAAAGTAATACACTCGTAAAAACGTAATCTTTTAATTTGTTTCAAAATTGGCGCCCAACGTGGGGCTTTAGTTAAGTAAAAAATTCGACTATATCGCTATTACTTAACTGGAGCAGACAACTATTAGAGGCACAGGAATGCATACGAGAAGTGTTTCTAAAAGGATGGCGAAAGACCAAGAAACAGAAGAAGATAGACGGGAGGAAGAAGCGGAAATAGTTACAGACATTGAAAAGGAACAACAGGCGGGTGACAAGGAGGAAGCCAGAGGTGATATGGACTTACTAAAACTATGGGAATTAATTAAAGAAGATTCCAAGAAACAGAAGGAAGCCAATAATGAAAATTTTAAACGAATGGAGGAAAGATTTGACAAGAATAAAGAGGAAACTAATGAGAGTTTAAGACAAATTAAAGAGGATAATAAACAAACTAATGAGAAAATAGACAGTATTATTGAAAACTCAAAGAAACAAAACGAAATTTTGAGTGAGAACTTAATCAAACTAATGAATGAGAAGTTTGACAAAAATAAAGAGGAAACTGATGAGAATAACCGGCTGATAAATGAAAGCTTAAACCAAATTAATGAAAGGTTTGACAGGAACGACGAGAGCTTAAAGCAGATTCAGGAAAATAACAAACAAAGAGACGAAAGAATTGAAAACAATAATAAGGAGTTGCGGCAAATCATCAATGAACAAAACCAAGCGTTGAGGGAAGTCATCAATGAAAGTATTGCAATTGTCAATGAAACACTTAACAAAAGGGTGGATGATTATGAAAAGGAAGTAAGACAGCAAATAACTGAAACTAAGGTAGGTCTAGAAAAGACGGATGAAACCATCATACAACTCAGAGTGGAAGTAGAGGCCAAAATAAACCAAATAGGAAACCATAACGATACTAGAGTAAAGGAGATACAAGTGAAAACCCAAGAAAAATTAAACGAAGTACGAATCAACATAGCCGGAAGAATAGAACGGGTTAACAATGAAAATAATGCAGAAACGTCAAAGGAAATTAATGAATACACGGGAAGGATTGGAGATGATTAAAAGGGGATTAATTAGGATACATAATATACCAATTACGGAACCCAGAGAAGTAAGGCAATCAAGAAACTCTAAACGAACCACAATTGAGTTCCCAGATAGATTAGAAGGACCGAAAAAGCCAAAACTAACCGAGGAGCATGGAGGACTTATGGAGATTATGTATGAACCATTCGAAAGATTAAGAAACGGTACGGAAGAATCAGCTCGAAAGACGATGGTAAGCTTTAGCATAAATGAAAATTTTATAGCGACAAGATGGAAGAACCAGATGATAGTGAGATACGTCACAAGGACGGAAATAATCCTACACACTAGAGAAATCCGAACAATCAGTATAGAGGAAATAATGGACCACGGTTAAACAGATTCCAAACAGAATATAGAGAAAAGGGACGGATTTTATGGATAACAAATAAAGCAAACCAAAGGAAAATAATGAGAAATTAATTAAAATATATTAAACCAACTATTAAATGAAATAAACTAATTATACGATACTTCAGAGAAATTATGTGGAATCAATTTTAAAACCAAAAAATTCAAAAATTAGTAAGAACACCTTACTATATAATTCAGAAGAAATTATTTTAAACTAATAAACATGAAAGACGAGAAAGAAGGGTTAGAAATGAGTTAAATGAAGGAAGAATATGCCATACAATTTATGATAAGGAGGAGATTCAGTGTTTAATTGCAGAAGTAAATGGGACTGAATTAAAAATAGTAAAATACGTATGCTAAAGAATAATTAATTGACAGCACGGAACTAAGAAGAATTTAAAATGAATATTGAACAGCTTTAATTACAATACTGGTGAATAATATGATAAATGGAACTACAGAACAACGAGATAAATAATTTAAGAAAAGTATTAGGATACCTCAGAAATAATAGTAATCATCCCTGGAATACGAGGTTGTAGCGAAGGAGCTACCTTATAGATAATAATTATATGTATTGTGTTGTGATCGTGCAACGTTTATTTTTTTTCTGGACAGAGATCAAGTTCCTCTGATCTCAGAAGATATAGTTAGGGAAACGGCAGAGTAATGGAAGCCAATAGTGCCCCTCTGATTCCGTACCAGCTATGATATTAGGGGAAAATGTTAGGGAAATATAGTATTTTAGGGATTATACACCAAGAGAGGTAATTAAATATAAAAATGATAATAAGAAATGATAGCATAAAAAGCTAGAAGTTATGAGTTCCAGAGAAAAGGACAGATCTACAACTGAGGGAGATACCAGTAGAGAATTAATGACCAGATACACAATGTGTATCAACACAGTTTTCCGGTGCAATTAAAATTTTAAAGAGTAGAAAGAAAATAAACCCCAAAGAAGCCATTGAATTGCGGATTAAACCAGAAACAATGAAAGACTGAAACCATTATAAATTAATAATTTTATTAAATAAATATTCCAAAGTATGAAGAAACTATAAGTTTATTTTAACTAAACTTTATTCAGCCAAAGTAAACTTCTTTCGGAGGGGGAGTATTATGTAATGTAAAAAAGTTAAGGTTCCCGACGTTACATAAAAAACTTTGTCAGAATAACTGAAAACACTGCCCAAGGTATGCCATAATTAAGTACAAGAGGGCCAATCTCACCTAAAAAATGCATTGATGGTACCTAGTAAGGTTACTAGGTAATAAAACATTGAAGGTGTACCTAAATATAAAATATGTAATGAGCAGTATAAGATGTAAACTATAAACACTGTGTCTAATGGGATGAGTTTAATGTGTAGGAGTTGAGTATAATATACTGTTCAATTAATATTTAATGTTTTATAAAATGTACTTGTTGTTGTACTGTATCATGATATAGTGTTTACATGATATTTATTTTATGTTTTGTGTGTAGTAAGTGTGGAGCCGTTGCTTTAAGGAAGTACTAAGTAATGGGTACTCATTTCATTCATGTTAAACTTGTATTTATATAATTAAATACAAGTATATTTATTATGTATGGTATTATGTTAAGTGTATTTACTTTAAATAATTAATGAAGATGTTTAAAATAATATTTGTAAACTTGGCCAGGAAGACAATAAGTTTTAATAAGTTGGCAAGTGGGCATTATAATTATGTTAAAAACCAATGAAGGGTTCAATGATGAACTAAATAATAATAATGAATTGAAATCAGGAAATTAAAATTGATATAATTGGCCATAAGCCAGTGACTCTTTGTACAGTAGGTCAGGTAAGAAAAATTAAATTAAAAACAAAAATTTATAACAGGTAATAAAACCAATAGGCCTAAATTCAGTATTTTGTAAAAGGAAATTAATACCTTTTAAAATAAGTCAATTAAGAAGAAAATGTAGTAAAATGTATACGGTTTAATAAGGCAGATTAAGTGAAAGTTTTATGTGATTTAATGTAATTCCAAGCAGGGAGTATTTTATTAAATAAGTGTAAGAATATTTTCTAATTACGGCTCTAGGATAACAAATATTATCCAATAACATAATAGGAAGGTGGTTGTTAGGGCAACAAAATGTAAGAAATCTTGTTGATTTAGACATTCAATTGTTATATGTAAACGAGGACAGTTCAGTCATTAAAAATCGCGAGAAAACCACAAAACCTCATGAATATAATTATTACCAATCAATGTTAAAATATAAACACTAATTAAAAAGACGGATTGGACGACTTCCTAAATTATCACTTTGAGAATAAACAACCTAGCTACAAAATTCACATAAAAAACCTTAAGCAAAATGAACTAAACTTACCACCAAATGAGTTATACAAGAAACCATAAATAAATGCAGATAATCCAGACCGGGAGAAGTTGAATTGAATAAAAACCATACAACAAAAAAATTAAAGAGAATTAAATTTACCTACTGAACCTCACTTTTGACTGCAGAGCAAGAACTTAATACTACAGTAATTCCATTGGCACCTGTAACCACAAGAAACGAGAAAATCAGCGAAGATCAAGAACAGAACTTTCCATTACAGCCCGGGACACTAATCACAACTTTTATTGAGAAGCTGGAGTTGGAAATATTTTCGTCATTCTTCATCACTCTTAGATCTAACATCGTTAACTGGAACACGGCCTGGATGAGTAGCTTGTAAACGTTTCGTAAAAACCTGCTTATGTTAATACTTTATATAATAAGATTTTAATTTAAATTGTAATACCTAGTAACCTGAATTTGCATTACCTGGCCTTACTTACTAATAATTAAAAGAATTACATGTACCCTGGGATAAGAGATAAACTGAAAATTATAATTAAATTGTAACATAAACCACGAGTTCAATAACAAATCGATTCAGTATTGTATGATCGATATGATGCTCTAATAACCGAAGAAAGTAACTGTTGAAAATTTAAAATAATATAAAATAAAGAATCCTTCTTGTATTTGACGATGTTCTGTGTTATTGTAGAATAGTTATTGTATTTCGAATAGGGTGTAATTTACAGATAAAGAAGGTGATAAAAGCGTCAAGTGGAACAACTTAACCTATAAGAACGGGTCATTCATTAATAACAGCGCTCGATTGCAGACAGCTGGTGAATACGGGAGAATAGAGAACTAACTTATTCTCTCCACTCTCCGCTCTTTTCAAAATAAATAATACATAGGGACTAGGGTTGGAGAAAAAATACTGAATTATTCATTATAATACCCGTAATATAGCGTTTTTCTCTGGTAAAACACTTGATAATTAATTAACACAGGTCTATTAATCAACAACCGAATAATATCAAACACTTAATAAATAAATTTTTTTTTTAATTAACATTGATTGGCAGGAGATCTCATCTGCAGTAACATATTACGAATAAAGTAATACACTCGTAAAAACGTAATCTTTTAATTTGTTTCAAAATTGGCGCCCAACGTGGGGCTTTAGTTAAGTAAAAAATTCGACTATATCGCTATTACTTAACTGGAGCAGACAACTATTAGAGGCACAGGAATGCATACGAGAAGTGTTTCTAAAAGGATGGCGAAAGACCAAGAAACAGAAGAAGATAGACGGGAGGAAGAAGCGGAAATAGTTACAGACATTGAAAAGGAACAACAGGCGGGTGACAAGGAGGAAGGCAGAGGTGATATGGACTTACTAAAACTATGGGAATTAAATAAAGAAGATTCCAAGAAACAGAAGGAAGCCAATAATGAAAATTTTAAACGAATGGAGGAAAGATTTGACAAGAATAAAGAGGAAACTAATGAGAGTTTAAGACAAATTAAAGAGGATAATAAACAAACTAATGAGAAAATAGACAGTATTATTGAAAACTCAAAGAAACAAAACGAAATTTTGAGTGAGAACTTAATCAAACTAATGAATGAGAAGTTTGACAAAAATAAAGAGGAAACTGATGAGAATAACCGGCTGATAAATGAAAGCTTAAACCAAATTAATGAAAGGTTTGACAGGAACGACGAGAGCTTAAAGCAGATTCAGGAAAATAACAAACAAAGAGACGAAAGAATTGAAAACAATAATAAGGAGTTGCGGCAAATCATCAATGAACAAAACCAAGCGTTGAGGGAAGTCATCAATGAAAGTATTGCAATTGTCAATGAAACACTTAACAAAAGGGTGGATGATTATGAAAAGGAAGTAAGACAGCAAATAACTGAAACTAAGGTAGGTCTAGAAAAGACGGATGAAACCATCATACAACTCAGAGTGGAAGTAGAGGCCAAAATAAACCAAATAGGAAACCATAACGATACTAGAGTAAAGGAGATACAAGTGAAAACCCAAGAAAAATTAAACGAAGTACGAATCAACATAGCCGGAAGAATAGAACGGGTTAACAATGAAAATAATGCAGAAACGTCAAAGGAAATTAATGAATACACGGGAAAGATTGGAGACGATTAAAAGGGGATTAATTAAGATACATAATATACCAATTACGGAACCCAGAGAAGTAAGGCAATCAAGAAACTCTAAACGAACCACAATTGAGTTCCCAGATAGATTAGAAGGACCGAAAAAGCCAAAACTAACCAAGGAGCATGGAGGACTTATGGAGATTATGTATGAACCATTCGAAAGATTAAGAAACGGTACGGAAGAATCAGCTCGAAAGACGATGGTAAGCTTTAGCATAAATGAAAATTTTATAGCGACAAGATGGAAGAACCAGATGATAGTGAGATACGTCACAAGGACGGAAATAATCCTACACACTAGAGAAATCCGAACAATCAGTATAGAGGAAATAATGGACCACGGTTAAACAGATTCCAAACAGAATATAGAGAAAAGGGACGGATTTTATGGATAACAAATAAAGCAAACCAAAGGAAAATAATGAGAAATTAATTAAAATATATTAAACCAACTATTAAATGAAATAAACTAATTATACGATACTTCAGAGAAATTATGTGGAATCAATTTTAAAACCAAAAAATTCAAAAATTAGTAAGAACACCTTACTATATAATTCAGAAGAAATTATTTTAAACTAATAAACATGAAAGACGAGAAAGAAGGGTTAGAAATGAGTTAAATGAAGGAAGAATATGCCATACAATTTATGATAAGGAGGAGATTCAGTGTTTAATTGCAGAAGTAAATGGGACTGAATTAAAAATAGTAAAATACGTATGCTAAAGAATAATTAATTGACAGCACGGAACTAAGAAGAATTTAAAATGAATATTGAACAGCTTTAATTACAATACTGGTGAATAATATGATAAATGGAACTACAGAACAACGAGATAAATAATTTAAGAAAAGTATTAGGATACCTCAGAAATAATAGTAATCATCCCTGGAATACGAGGTTGTAGCGAAGGAGCTACCTTATAGATAATAATTATATGTATTGTGTTGTGATCGTGCAACGTTTATTTTTTTTCTGGACAGAGATCAAGTTCCTCTGATCTCAGAAGATATAGTTAGGGAAACGGCAGAGTAATGGAAGCCAATAGTGCCCCTCTGATTCCGTACCAGCTATGATATTAGGGGAAAATGTTAGGGAAATATAGTATTTTAGGGATTATACACCAAGAGAGGTAATTAAATATAAAAATGATAATAAGAAATGATAGCGTAAAAAGCTAGAAGTTATGAGTTCCAGAGAAAAGGACAGGTCTACAACTGAGGGAGATACCAGTAGAGAATTAATGACCAGATACACAATGAGTATCAACACAGTTTTCCGGTGCAATTAAAAGTTTAAAGAATAGAAAGAGAAAATAAACCCCAAAGAAGCCATTGAATTGCGGATTAAACCAGAAACAATGAAAGACTGAAACCATTATAAATTAATAATTTTATTAAATAAATATTCCAAAGTATGAAGAAACTATAAGTTTATTTTAACTAAACTTTATTCAGCCAAAGTAAACTTCTTTCGGAGGGGGAGTATTATGTAATGTAACAAAGTTAAGGTTCCCGACGTTACATAAAAAACTTTGTCAGAATAACTGAAAACACTGCCCAAGGTATGCCATAATTAAGTACAAGAGGGCCAATCTCACCTAAAAAATGCATTGATGGTACCTAGTAAGGTTACTAGGTAATAAAACATTGAAGGTGTACCTAAATATAAAATATGTAATGAGCAGTATAAGATGTAAACTATAAACACTGTGTCTAATGGGATGAGTTTAATGTGTAGGAGTTGAGTATAATATACTGTTCAATTAATATTTAATGTTTTATAAAATGTACTTGTTGTTGTACTGTATCATGATATAGTGTTTACATGATATTTATTTTATGTTTTGTGTGTAGTAAGTGTGGAGCCGTTGCTTTAAGGAAGTACTAAGTAATGGGTACTCATTTCATTCATGTTAAACTTGTATTTATATAATTAAATACAAGTATATTTATTATGTATGGTATTATGTTAAGTGTATTTACTTTAAATAATTAATGAAGATGTTTAAAATAATATTTGTAAACTTGGCCAGGAAGACAATAAGTGTTAATAAGTTGGCAAGTGGTCATTATAATTATGTTAAAAACCAATGAAGGGTTCAATGATGAACTAAATAATAATAATGAATTGAAATCAGGAAATTAAAATTGATATAATTGGCCATAAGCCAGTGACTCTTTGTACAGTAGGTCAGGTAAGAAAAATTAAATTAAAAACAAAAATTTATAACAGGTAATAAAACCAATAGGCCTAAATTCAGTATTTTGTAAAAGGAAATTAATACCTTTTAAAATAAGTCAATTAAGAAGAAAATGTAGTAAAATGTATACGGTTTAATAAGGCAGATTAAGTGAAAGTTTTATGTGATTTAATGTAATTCCAAGCAGGGAGTATTTTATTAAATAAGTGTAAGAATATTTTCTAATTACGGCTCTAGGATAACAAATATTATCCAATAACATAATAGGAAGGTGGTTGTTAGGGCAACAAAATGTAAGAAATCTTGTTGATTTAGACATTCAATTGTTATATGTAAACGAGGACAGTTCAGTCATTAAAAATCGCGAGAAAACCACAAAACCTCATGAATATAATTATTACCAATCAATGTTAAAATATAAACACTAATTAAAAAGACGGATTGGACGACTTCCTAAATTATCACTTTGAGAATAAACAACCTAGCTACAAAATTCACATAAAAAACCTTAAGCAAAATGAACTAAACTTACCACCAAATGAGTTATACAAGAAACCATAAATAAATGCAGATAATCCAGACCGGGAGAAGTTGAATTGAATAAAAACCATACAACAAAAAAATTAAAGAGAATTAAATTTACCTACTGAACCTCACTTTTGACTGCAGAGCAAGAACTTAATACTACAGTAATTCCATTGGCACCTGTAACCACAAGAAACGAGAAAATCAGCGAAGATCAAGAACAGAACTTTCCATTACAGCCCGGGACACTAATCACAACTTTTATTGAGAAGCTGGAGTTGGAAATATTTTCGTCATTCTTCATCACTCTTAGATCTAACATCGTTAACTGGAACACGGCCTGGATGAGTAGCTTGTAAACGTTTCGTAAAAACCTGCTTATGTTAATACTTTATATAATAAGATTTTAATTTAAATTGTAATACCTAGTAACCTGAATTTGCATTACCTGGCCTTACTTACTAATAATTAAAAGAATTACATGTACCCTGGGATAAGAGATAAACTGAAAATTATAATTAAATTGTACCATAAACCACGAGTTCAATAACAAATCGATTCAGTATTGTATGATCGATATGATGCTCTAATAACCGAAGAAATTAACTGTTGAAAATTTAAAATAATATAAAATAAAGAATCCTTCTTGTATTTGACGATGTTCTGTGTTATTGTAGAATAGTTATTGTATTTCGATTAGGGTGTAATTTACAGATAAAGAAAGTGATAAAAGCGTCAAGTGGAACAACTTAACCTATAAGAACAGGTCATTCATTAATAACAGCGCTCGATTGCAGACAGCTGGTGAATACGGGAGAATAGAGAACTAACTTATTCTCTCCACTCTCCGCTCTTTTCAAAATAAATAATACATAGGGACTAGGGTTGGAGAAAAAATACTGAATTATTCATTATAATACCCGTAATATAGCGTTTTTCTCTGGTAAAACACTTGATAATTAATTAACACAGGTCTATAATCAACAACCGAATAATATCAAACACTTAATAAATAAATTTTTTTTTTTAATTAACATTGATTGGCAGGAGATCTCATCTGCAGTAACATATTACGAATAAAGTAATACACTCGTAAAAACGTAATCTTTTAATTTGTTTCAAAATTGGCGCCCAACGTGGGGCTTTAGTTAAGTAAAAAATTCGACTATATCGCTATTACTTAACTGGAGCAGACAACTATTAGAGGCACAGGAATGCATACGAGAAGTGTTTCTAAAAGGATGGCGAAAGACCAAGAAACAGAAGAAGATAGACGGGAGGAAGAAGCGGAAATAGTTACAGACATTGAAAAGGAACAACAGGCGGGTGACAAGGAGGAAGCCAGAGGTGATATGGACTTACTAAAACTATGGGAATTAATTAAAGAAGATTCCAAGAAACAGAAGGAAGCCAATAATGAAAATTTTAAACGAATGGAGGAAAGATTTGACAAGAATAAAGAGGAAACTAATGAGAGTTTAAGACAAATTAAAGAGGATAATAAACAAACTAATGAGAAAATAGACAGTATTATTGAAAACTCAAAGAAACAAAACGAAATTTTGAGTGAGAACTTAATCAAACTAATGAATGAGAAGTTTGACAAAAATAAAGAGGAAACTGATGAGAATAACCGGCTGATAAATGAAAGCTTAAACCAAATTAATGAAAGGTTTGACAGGAACGACGAGAGCTTAAAGCAGATTCAGGAAAATAACAAACAAAGAGACGAAAGAATTGAAAACAATAATAAGGAGTTGCGGCAAATCATCAATGAACAAAACCAAGCGTTGAGGGAAGTCATCAATGAAAGTATTGCAATTGTCAATGAAACACTTAACAAAAGGGTGGATGATTATGAAAAGGAAGTAAGACAGCAAATAACTGAAACTAAGGTAGGTCTAGAAAAGACGGATGAAACCATCATACAACTCAGAGTGGAAGTAGAGGCCAAAATAAACCAAATAGGAAACCATAACGATACTAGAGTAAAGGAGATACAAGTGAAAACCCAAGAAAAATTAAACGAAGTACGAATCAACATAGCCGGAAGAATAGAACGGGTTAACAATGAAAATAATGCAGAAACGTCAAAGGAAATTAATGAATACACGGGAAGGATTGGAGATGATTAAAAGGGGATTAATTAAGATACATAATATACCAATTACGGAACCCAGAGAAGTAAGGCAATCAAGAAACTCTAAACGAACCACAATTGAGTTCCCAGATAGATTAGAAGGACCGAAAAAGCCAAAACTAACCGAGGAGCATGGAGGACTTATGGAGATTATGTATGAACCATTCGAAAGATTAAGAAACGGTACGGAAGAATCAGCTCGAAAGACGATGGTAAGCTTTAGCATAAATGAAATTTTATAGCGACAAGATGGAAGAACCAGATGATAGTGAGATACGTCACAAGGACGGAAATAATCCTACACACTAGAGAAATCCGAACAATCAGTATAGAGGAAATAATGGACCACGGTTAAACAGATTCCAAACAGAATATAGAGAAAAGGGACGGATTTTATGGATAACAAATAAAGCAAACCAAAGGAAAATAATGAGAAATTAATTAAAATATATTAAACCAACTATTAAATGAAATAAACTAATTATACGATACTTCAGAGAAATTATGTGGAATCAATTTTAAAACCAAAAAATTCAAAAATTAGTAAGAACACCTTACTATATAATTCAGAAGAAATTATTTTAAACTAATAAACATGAAAGACGAGAAAGAAGGGTTAGAAATGAGTTAAATGAAGGAAGAATATGCCATACAATTTATGATAAGGAGGAGATTCAGTGTTTAATTGCAGAAGTAAATGGGACTGAATTAAAAATAGTAAAATACGTATGCTAAAGAATAATTAATTGACAGCACGGAACTAAGAAGAATTTAAAATGAATATTGAACAGCTTTAATTACAATACTGGTGAATAATATGATAAATGGAACTACAGAACAACGAGATAAATAATTTAAGAAAAGTATTAGGATACCTCAGAAATAATAGTAATCATCCCTGGAATACGAGGTTGTAGCGAAGGAGCTACCTTATAGATAATAATTATATGTATTGTGTTGTGATCGTGCAACGTTTATTTTTTTTCTGGACAGAGATCAAGTTCCTCTGATCTCAGAAGATATAGTTAGGGAAACGGCAGAGTAATGGAAGCCAATAGTGCCCCTCTGATTCCGTACCAGCTATGATATTAGGGGAAAATGTTAGGGAAATATAGTATTTTAGGGATTATACACCAAGAGAGGTAATTAAATATAAAAATGATAATAAGAAATGATAGCGTAAAAAGCTAGAAGTTATGAGTTCCAGAGAAAAGGACAGGTCTACAACTGAGGGAGATACCAGTAGAGAATTAATGACCAGATACACAATGAGTATCAACACAGTTTTCCGGTGCAATTAAAAGTTTAAAGAATAGAAAGAGAAAATAAACCCCAAAGAAGCCATTGAATTGCGGATTAAACCAGAAACAATGAAAGACTGAAACCATTATAAATTAATAATTTTATTAAATAAATATTCCAAAGTATGAAGAAACTATAAGTTTATTTTAACTAAACTTTATTCAGCCAAAGTAAACTTCTTTCGGAGGGGGAGTATTATGTAATGTAACAAAGTTAAGGTTCCCGACGTTACATAAAAAACTTTGTCAGAATAACTGAAAACACTGCCCAAGGTATGCCATAATTAAGTACAAGAGGGCCAATCTCACCTAAAAAATGCATTGATGGTACCTAGTAAGGTTACTAGGTAATAAAACATTGAAGGTGTACCTAAATATAAAATATGTAATGAGCAGTATAAGATGTAAACTATAAACACTGTGCAGGGTTCATACGCGTCCTGGAAAACCTGGAATACCTGAAATTTGATAAATGTCCTGGAATACCTGGAAATGTCATGGAATTTTCTGATTTGTCATGGATTTTTGTTTTTTGTCATGGAATTTTCTTAATATTATTGCTAAGAGTTGAAAAGGATGTTTTTTCACTCACGTCCCAGAAAAATTATGTTTTCTTGTATACAAGTTAATTGACAGCAGTTCATGTGCTAAATATGGGAGGATGGTTGGGTGATCAACAGAATCAAAGAAGCTAGTTTGTCAAAATATTTCCATTTGTTTTTACCAAAAAATTCTTGCAATGGCCTCAACAACCTTTTTTCAGCAATGTTTCCTGACAGTGAAATTGCCAAAAGCTTTTCATGTGCACCAACTAAGTGTTCATACTTACTTTGTTTTGGGATTGCACAGTACTTTAAAGACAAATTGTATCAACACATTTCTAAGTGTGAATTTTTCTCGTTGTGCTTTGATGGCAGTATAAACAAGTTTATTCAAAAAGATCAAGTAGATATTATCAGGTCTTGGGATGAAGAAGCGCAGATAGTAACAAGCAGATACTTGGATTCTCAATTTCTGGGACATGCCAAAGCCGCTGATTTAGTCAAAGCTCTTCAAGGGGCCATGGAAAAATTGAATTCAGCAAAGTTGCTTCAAATAGGTATGGACGGGCCAAATGTAAATTTAAAAGCATTGAAGGATCTTATTATGAATAGAGAAACCATGTACCCTGAATACCCCCGGCTCATTGATATTGGTAGCTGTAGCATTCATACTCTTCACAGATCCTTTGAAGTTGGAGCTGAGCATACAGGTTGGGACTTAGCCACCCTCTTGAGAGCATTGTGGCAAATATTGAAAGATTCACCTGCTAGGAGAAGCGATTTCTTAGCTCTCAATGAAACTGGGTTGATGCCACTTAAATTTTGTGCTACAAGGTGGGTTGAGGATGTAGCTGTGAGTGACCGAGCCATAACAATTTGGCCTTCTGTAGTAAAGTTTATTGACTCTTATAAAGACAAACCACGGTCTGAGGTGGTGTCAAAATCTTTTCAGATTGTAAAAGAGGCAACTAAAGATCCTCTAGTAGTTGCCAAGCTTAGCTTCTTTTCTTTTGTAGGCAAACAAATGCAGCCTTACCTGAAAGGTTATCAAACAGATGAGTCTATGTTACGTTTCCAAGCTATTGATGTTTTGAAATTGCTCTACAACCTCATGTCTCTATTTGTTAAGAAGGACGTTCTTGATAAAAGTAATACTGATTTTGCTCTGTGTTCAGTTGATTTTGATAAAAAAGAAAATCTGCAATTCTCTAACAAAGTTGAGACAGGGTTTGCCATCAGAGAAATCTTAAGCAAGCTTTAGAAAGAAAAGAAAGTCAATGAAAAAGAAGTGTCGGTGTTTAAGTTGGAATGCCAAATGTTTTTGAAGGCTGTAGTAAAGAAAGTAATAGACAAGAACCCCTTGAAATATCCAGTCGTCAGATTTGCCAGGTGTCTCGAACCTAAGTCAATGGTAGTAGATAAATCAAAAACCATTGAAACTTTCACAAAATTACTACAAGAACTTCAGAAAAGAAAAATTATGCTCCCAATAAACTATGATAGTGCTCTATCTGAACTGAAGCTGCTTTTTACAGAATGCCCAATAACAGAGTTCAGCAAGTTTGAAAAGTCCAAAGACAGGATAGATTCCTTCTACTATGACGTCATTGGGGCTAAGAAACAATATTCCCATTTGTGGAAGGTTATTAAGATAGTCTTAACCCTCTCCCACGGACAGGCTTTGGTTGAACGAGGGTTTTCTTTAAATAAAGAAATAGTTGTGGAAAACTTCAAAGAAGAAAATTTGGTAGTTCTTCGATTGGTGTGTGATGAATTGAAAAGTGTTGATTTACATGAAGTTCCTATTACCAAAGAACTTCTGTCATATGCCCGATCTGCGAGAATGAGATATCAAAACTATCTAGATGACCAAAAGAAGAAAGAGGAAAAAACCAAGAAAAGAACTTCAAAAACTGAAAAATTAAAGTCTATGAAGAAAAGAAAGTTGGATCTTGAAAATGCCATTGAGACAATGACAAAAGAAGCTGATGCAGTGGCACTGAAAGCTGAAAACAAGAAAGACTTTACATTGCTGGCTAAATCAAATTCTTTTAGGTTAAAGACAACTCAAATGGCAGCTGATGTTGAAAAAATAAACAAAGAGATTATTGAGCTATCCAAAGAATGTTAAGTTGTGCAATACTGTAGCAATTTAAGTACCGGTAGCCTGATATCTCCCTCCTTTAATTAAAGACTAAAATAACGTGATGTAGTTAAGTCGTTCTAGAATAATAAGAAGGGTACCTTTAAGATATTAAGATTTTAATTAAGATGTTTTTGAATAATAAACTTTCCCTTGGCCATACCCCATCCAGAAACAAAATTTCAATGACTTGCCCATTTTATCTTTTAAAGATCTTAGTTGTTATGTATGAATATAATAATTCCTGTAATTCTTGAGTCTTTCAGTTATATGTCAGCCAAACCAGTTTCCTATTTCAACATTAAACTCAATGGAATATTCTTATATTCAAAAATTAAAAAGAAAAGTTTGTAAAGTGCATTGAAATTTTGTTTTCAACCGGCCTCTTATGGTTGGGGATATTTTATAAAAAAAATATTTTTATTTTTGACTTAAAATAGCTTGACTGATATAGATGTATCTTAGGTTTGTATATAATTATATACAATGCAAGAAATAAAACTATTTATCATTAAATCTTTGACTTTGGGTATTTTGAATGTCGCGAGTGTGTATTTTGAGTGCCGCGAGTGTCCTTGAAAATCTAGATTTTGTCATGGAAATGTCCTGGAATTGTCATGGAAAAAATATTTGTTAAACCTGTAAGAACCTTGCTGTGTCTAATGGGATGAGTTTAATGTGTAGGAGTTGAGTATAATATACTGTTCAATTAATATTTAATGTTTTATAAATGTACTTGTTGTTGTACTGTATCATGATATAGTGTTTACATGATATTTATTTTATGTTTTGTGGGTAGTAAGTGTGGAGCCGTTGCTTTAAGGAAGTACTAAGTAATGGGTACTCATTTCATTTATGTTAAACTTGTATTTATATAATTAAATACAAGTATATTTATTATGTTAAGTGTATTTACTTTAAATAATTAATGAAGATGTTTAAAATAATATTTGTAAACTTGGCCAGGAAGACAATAAGTGTTAATAAGTTGGCAAGTGGTCATTATAATTATGTTAAAAACCAATGAAGGGTTCAATGATGAACTAAATAATAATAATGAATTGAAATCAGGAAATTAAAATTGATATAATTGGCGATAAGCCAGTGACTCTTTGTACAGTAGGTCAGGTAAGAAAAATTAAATTAAAAACAAAAATTTATAACAGGTAATAAAACCAATAGGCGTAAATTCAGTATTTTGTAAAGGAAATTAATACCTTTTAAAATAAGTCAATTAAGAAGAAAATGTAGTAAAATGTATACGGTTTAATAAGGCAGATTAAGTGAAAGTTTTATGTGATTTAATGTAATTCCAAGCAGGGAGTATTTTATTAAATAAGTGTAAGAATATTTTCTAATTACGGCTCTAGGATAACAAATATTATCCAATAACATAATAGGAAGGTGGTTGTTAGGGCAACAAAATGCAAGAAATCTTGTTGATTTAGACATTCAATTGTTATATGTAAACGAGGACAGTTCAGTCATTAAAAATCTCGAGAAAACCACAAAACCTCATGAATAAAATTATTACCAATCAATGTTAAAATATAAACACTAATTAAAAAGACGGATTGGACGACTTCCTAAATTATCACTTTGAGAATAAACAACCTAGCTACAAAATTCACATAAAAAACCTTAAGCAAAATGAACTAAACTTACCACCAAATGAGTTATACAAGAAACCATAAATAAATGCAGATAATCCAGACCGGGAGAAGTTGAATTGAATAAAAACCATACAACAAAAAAATTAAAGAGAATTAAATTTACCTACTGAACCTCACTTTTGACTGCAGAGCAAGAACTTAATACTACACCAATTCCATTGGCACCTGTAACCACAAGAAACGAGAAAATCAGCGAAGATCAAGAACAGAACTTTCCATTACAGCCCGGGACACTAATCACAACTTTTATTGAGAAGCTGGAGTTGGAAATATTTTCGTCATTCTTCATCACTCTTAGATCTAACATCGTTAACTGTAACACGGTCTGGATGAGTAGCTTGTAAACGTTTCGTAAAAACCTGCTTATGTTAATACTTTATATAATAAGATTTTAATTTAAATTGTAATACCTAGTAACCTGAATTTGCATTACCTGGCCTTACTTACTAATAATTAAAAGAATTACATGTACCCTGGGATAAGAGATAAACTGAAAATTATAATTAAATTGTAACATAAACCACGAGTTCAATAACAAATCGATTCAGTATTGTATGAACAATATGATGCTCTAATAACCGAAGAAAGTAACTGTTGAAAATTTAAAATAATATAAAATAAAGAATCCTTCTTGTATTTGACGATGTTCTGTGTTATTGTAGAATAGTTATTGTATTTCGATTAGGGTGTAATTTACAGATAAAGAAAGTGATAAAAGCGTCAAGTGGAACAACTTAACCTATAAGAACAGGTCATTCATTAATAACAGCGCTCGATTGCAGACAGCTGGTGAATACGGGAGAATAGAGAACTAACTTATTCTCTCCACTCTCCGCTCTTTTCAAAATAAATAATACATAGGGACTAGGGTTGGAGAAAAAATACTGAATTATTCATTATAATACCCGTAATATAGCGTTTTTCTCTGGTAAAACACTTGATAATTAATTAACACAGGTCTATAATCAACAACCGAATAATATCAAACACTTAATAAATAAATTTTTTTTTTTAATTAACATTGATTGGCAGGAGATCTCATCTGCAGTAACATATTACGAATAAAGTAATACACTCGTAAAAACGTAATCTTTTAATTTGTTTCAAAATTGGCGCCCAACGTGGGGCTTTAGTTAAGTAAAAAATTCGACTATATCGCTATTACTTAACTGGAGCAGACAACTATTAGAGGCACAGGAATGCATACGAGAAGTGTTTCTAAAAGGATGGCGAAAGACCAAGAAACAGAAGAAGATAGACGGGAGGAAGAAGCGGAAATAGTTACAGACATTGAAAAGGAACAACAGGCGGGTGACAAGGAGGAAGCCAGAGGTGATATGGACTTACTAAAACTATGGGAATTAATTAAAGAAGATTCCAAGAAACAGAAGGAAGCCAATAATGAAAATTTTAAACGAATGGAGGAAAGATTTGACAAGAATAAAGAGGAAACTAATGAGAGTTTAAGACAAATTAAAGAGGATAATAAACAAACTAATGAGAAAATAGACAGTATTATTGAAAACTCAAAGAAACAAAACGAAATTTTGAGTGAGAACTTAATCAAACTAATGAATGAGAAGTTTGACAAAAATAAAGAGGAAACTGATGAGAATAACCGGCTGATAAATGAAAGCTTAAACCAAATTAATGAAAGGTTTGACAGGAACGACGAGAGCTTAAAGCAGATTCAGGAAAATAACAAACAAAGAGACGAAAGAATTGAAAACAATAATAAGGAGTTGCGGCAAATCATCAATGAACAAAACCAAGTGTTGAGGGAAGTCATCAATGAAAGTATTGCAATTGTCAATGAAACACTTAACAAAAGGGTGGATGATTATGAAAAGGAAGTAAGACAGCAAATAACTGAAACTAAGGTAGGTCTAGAAAAGACGGATGAAACCATCATACAACTCAGAGTGGAAGTAGAGGCCAAAATAAACCAAATAGGAAACCATAACGATACTAGAGTAAAGGAGATACAAGTGAAAACCCAAGAAAAATTAAACGAAGTACGAATCAACATAGCCGGAAGAATAGAACGGGTTGACAATGAAAATAATGCAGAAACGTCAAAGGAAATTAATGAATACATGGGAAGGATTGGAGATGATTAAAAGGGGATTAATTAAGATACATAATATACCAATTACGGAACCCAGAGAAGTAAGGCAATCAAGAAACTCTAAACGAACCACAATTGAGTTCCCAGATAGATTAGAAGGACCGAAAAAGCCAAAACTAACCGAGGAGCATGGAGGACTTATGGAGATTATGTATGAACCATTCGAAAGATTAAGAAACGGTACGGAAGAATCAGCTCGAAAGACGATGGTAAGCTTTAGCATAAATGAAAATTTTATAGCGACAAGATGGAAGAACCAGATGATAGTGAGATACGTCACAAGGACGGAAATAATCCTACACACTAGAGAAATCCGAACAATCAGTATAGAGGAAATAATGGACCACGGTTAAACAGATTCCAAACAGAATATAGAGAAAAGGGACGGATTTTATGGATAACAAATAAAGCAAACCAAAGGAAAATAATGAGAAATTATTTAAAATATATTAAACCAACTATTAAATGAAATAAACTAATTATACGATACTTCAGAGAAATTATGTGGAATCAATTTTAAAACCAAAAAATTCAAAAATTAGTAAGAACACCTTACTATATAATTCAGAAGAAATTATTTTAAACTAATAAACATGAAAGACGAGAAAGAAGGGTTAGAAATGAGTTAAATGAAGGAAGAATATGCCATACAATTTATGATAAGGAGGAGATTCAGTGTTTAATTGCAGAAGTAAATGGGACTGAATTAAAAATAGTAAAATACGTATGCTAAAGAATAATTAATTGACAGCACGGAACTAAGAAGAATTTAAAATGAATATTGAACAGCTTTAATTACAATACTGGTGAATAATATGATAAATGGAACTACAGAACAACGAGATAAATAATTTAAGAAAAGTATTAGGATACCTCAGAAATAATAGTAATCATCCCTGGAATACGAGGTTGTAGCGAAGGAGCTACCTTATAGATAATAATTATATGTATTGTGTTGTGATAGTGCAACGTTTATTTTTTTTCTGGACAGAGATCAAGTTCCTCTGATCTCAGAAGATATAGTTAGGGAAACGGCAGAGTAATGGAAGCCAATAGTGCCCCTCTGATTCCGTACCAGCTATGATATTAGGGGAAAATGTTAGGGAAATATAGTATTTTAGGGATTATACACCAAGAGAGGTAATTAAATATAAAAATGATAATAAGAAATGATAGCATAAAAAGCTAGAAGTTATGAGTTCCAGAGAAAAGGACAGGTCTACAACTGAGGGAGATACCAGTAGAGAATTAATGACCAGATACACAATGAGTATCAACACAGTTTTCCGGTGCAATTAAAAGTTTAAAGAATAGAAAGAGAAAATAAACCCCAAAGAAGCCATTGAATTGCGGATTAAACCAGAAACAATGAAAGACTGAAACCATTATAAATTAATAATTTTATTAAATAAATATTCCAAAGTATGAAGAAACTATAAGTTTATTTTAACTAAACTTTATTCAGCCAAAGTAAACTTCTTTCGGAGGGGGAGTATTATGTAATGTAACAAAGTTAAGGTTCCCGACGTTACATAAAAAACTTTGTCAGAATAACTGAAAACACTGCCCAAGGTATGCCATAATTAAGTACAAGAGGGCCAATCTCACCTAAAAAATGCATTGATGGTACCTAGTAAGGTTACTAGGTAATAAAACATTGAAGGTGTACCTAAATATAAAATATGTAATGAGCAGTATAAGATGTAAACTATAAACACTGTGTCTAATGGGATGAGTTTAATGTGTAGGAGTTGAGTATAATATACTGTTCAATTAATATTTAATGTTTTATAAAATGTACTTGTTGTTGTACTGTATCATGATATAGTGTTTACATGATATTTATTTTATGTTTTGTGTGTAGTAAGTGTGGAGCCGTTGCTTTAAGGAAGTACTAAGTAATGGGTACTCATTTCATTCATGTTAAACTTGTATTTAAATAATTAAATACAAGTATATTTATTATGTATGGTATTATGTTAAGTGTATTTACTTTAAATAATTAATGAAGATGTTTAAAATAATATTTGTAAACTTGGCCAGGAAGACAATAAGTGTTAATAAGTTGGCAAGTGGTCATTATAATTATGTTAAAAACCAATGAAAGGTTCAATGATGAACTAAATAATAATAATGAATTGAAATCAGGAAATTAAAATTGATATAATTGGCCATAAGCCAGTGACTCTTTGTACAGTAGGTCAGGTAAGAAAAATTAAATTAAAAACAAAAATTTATAACAGGTAATAAAACCAATAGGCCTAAATTCAGTATTTTGTAAAAGGAAATTAATACCTTTTAAAATAAGTCAATTAAGAAGAAAATGTAGTAAAATGTATACGGTTTAATAAGGCAGATTAAGTGAAAGTTTTATGTGATTTAATGTAATTCCAAGCAGGGAGTATTTTATTAAATAAGTGTAAGAATATTTTCTAATTACGGCTCTAGGATAACAAATATTATCCAATAACATAATAGGAAGGTGGTTGTTAGGGCAACAAAATGCAAGAAATCTTGTTGATTTAGACATTCAATTGTTATATGTAAACGAGGACAGTTCAGTCATTAAAAATCGCGAGAAAACCACAAAACCTCATGAATAAAATTATTACCAATCAATGTTAAAATATAAACACTAATTAAAAAGACGGATTGGACGACTTCCTAAATTATCACTTTGAGAATAAACAACCTAGCTACAAAATTCACATAAAAAACCTTAAGCAAAATGAACTAAACTTACCACCAAATGAGTTATACAAGAAACCATAAATAAATGCAGATAATCCAGACCGGGAGAAGTTGAATTGAATAAAAACCATACAACAAAAAAATTAAAGAGAATTAAATTTACCTACTGAACCTCACTTTTGACTGCAGAGCAAGAACTTAATACTACACCAATTCCATTGGCACCTGTAACCACAAGAAACGAGAAAATCAGTGAAGATCAAGAACAGAACTTTCCATTACAGCCCGGGACACTAATCACAACTTTTATTGAGAAGCTGGAGTTGGAAATATTTTCGTCATTCTTCATCACTCTTAGATCTAACATCGTTAACTGTAACACGGTCTGGATGAGTAGCTTGTAAACGTTTCGTAAAAACCTGCTTATGTTAATACTTTATATAATAAGATTTTAATTTAAATTGTAATACCTAGTAACCTGAATTTGCATTACCTGGCCTTACTTACTAATAATTAAAAGAATTACATGTACCCTGGGATAAGAGATAAACTGAAAATTATAATTAAATTGTAACATAAACCACGAGTTCAATAACAAATCGATTCAGTATTGTATGAACAATATGATGCTCTAATAACCGAAGAAAGTAACTGTTGAAAATTTAAAATAATATAAAATAAAGAATCCTTCTTGTATTTGACGATGTTCTGTGTTATTGTAGAATAGTTATTGTATTTCGATTAGGGTGTAATTTACAGATAAAGAAAGTGATAAAAGCGTCAAGTGGAACAACTTAACCTATAAGAACAGGTCATTCATTAATAACAGCGCTCGATTGCAGACAGCTGGTGAATACGGGAGAATAGAGAACTAACTTATTCTCTCCACTCTCCGCTCTTTTCAAAATAAATAATACATAGGGACTAGGGTTGGAGAAAAAATACTGAATTATTCATTATAATACCCGTAATATAGCGTTTTTCTCTGGTAAAACACTTGATAATTAATTAACACAGGTCTATAATCAACAACCGAATAATATCAAACACTTAATAAATAAATTTTTTTTTTTAATTAACATTGATTGGCAGGAGATCTCATCTGCAGTAACATATTACGAATAAAGTAATACACTCGTAAAAACGTAATCTTTTAATTTGTTTCAAAATTGGCGCCCAACGTGGGGCTTTAGTTAAGTAAAAAATTCGACTATATCGCTATTACTTAACTGGAGCAGACAACTATTAGAGGCACAGGAATGCATACGAGAAGTGTTTCTAAAAGGATGGCGAAAGACCAAGAAACAGAAGAAGATAGACGGGAGGAAGAAGCGGAAATAGTTACAGACATTGAAAAGGAACAACAGGCGGGTGACAAGGAGGAAGCCAGAGGTGATATGGACTTACTAAAACTATGGGAATTAATTAAAGAAGATTCCAAGAAACAGAAGGAAGCCAATAATGAAAATTTTAAACGAATGGAGGAAAGATTTGACAAGAATAAAGAGGAAACTAATGAGAGTTTAAGACAAATTAAAGAGGATAATAAACAAACTAATGAGAAAATAGACAGTATTATTGAAAACTCAAAGAAACAAAACGAAATTTTGAGTGAGAACTTAATCAAACTAATGAATGAGAAGTTTGACAAAAATAAAGAGGAAACTGATGAGAATAACCGGCTGATAAATGAAAGCTTAAACCAAATTAATGAAAGGTTTGACAGGAACGACGAGAGCTTAAAGCAGATTCAGGAAAATAACAAACAAAGAGACGAAAGAATTGAAAACAATAATAAGGAGTTGCGGCAAATCATCAATGAACAAAACCAAGTGTTGAGGGAAGTCATCAATGAAAGTATTGCAATTGTCAATGAAACACTTAACAAAAGGGTGGATGATTATGAAAAGGAAGTAAGACAGCAAATAACTGAAACTAAGGTAGGTCTAGAAAAGACGGATGAAACCATCATACAACTCAGAGTGGAAGTAGAGGCCAAAATAAACCAAATAGGAAACCATAACGATACTAGAGTAAAGGAGATACAAGTGAAAACCCAAGAAAAATTAAACGAAGTACGAATCAACATAGCCGGAAGAATAGAACGGGTTGACAATGAAAATAATGCAGAAACGTCAAAGGAAATTAATGAATACATGGGAAGGATTGGAGATGATTAAAAGGGGATTAATTAAGATACATAATATACCAATTACGGAACCCAGAGAAGTAAGGCAATCAAGAAACTCTAAACGAACCACAATTGAGTTCCCAGATAGATTAGAAGGACCGAAAAAGCCAAAACTAACCGAGGAGCATGGAGGACTTATGGAGATTATGTATGAACCATTCGAAAGATTAAGAAACGGTACGGAAGAATCAGCTCGAAATACGATGGTAAGCTTTAGCATAAATGAAAATTTTATAGCGACAAGATGGAAGAACCAGATGATAGTGAGATACGTCACAAGGACGGAAATAATCCTACACACTAGAGAAATCCGAACAATCAGTATAGAGGAAATAATGGACCACGGTTAAACAGATTCCAAACAGAATATAGAGAAAAGGGACGGATTTTATGGATAACAAATAAAGCAAACCAAAGGAAAATAATGAGAAATTATTTAAAATATATTAAACCAACTATTAAATGAAATAAACTAATTATACGATACTTCAGAGAAATTATGTGGAATCAATTTTAAAACCAAAAAATTCAAAAATTAGTAAGAACACCTTACTATATAATTCAGAAGAAATTATTTTAAACTAATAAACATGAAAGACGAGAAAGAAGGGTTAGAAATGAGTTAAATGAAGGAAGAATATGCCATACAATTTATGATAAGGAGGAGATTCAGTGTTTAATTGCAGAAGTAAATGGGACTGAATTAAAAATAGTAAAATACGTATGCTAAAGAATAATTAATTGACAGCACGGAACTAAGAAGAATTTAAAATGAATATTGAACAGCTTTAATTACAATACTGGTGAATAATATGATAAATGGAACTACAGAACAACGAGATAAATAATTTAAGAAAAGTATTAGGATACCTCAGAAATAATAGTAATCATCCCTGGAATACGAGGTTGTAGCGAAGGAGCTACCTTATAGATAATAATTATATGTATTGTGTTGTGATAGTGCAACGTTTATTTTTTTTCTGGACAGAGATCAAGTTCCTCTGATCTCAGAAGATATAGTTAGGGAAACGGCAGAGTAATGGAAGCCAATAGTGCCCCTCTGATTCCGTACCAGCTATGATATTAGGGGAAAATGTTAGGGAAATATAGTATTTTAGGGATTATACACCAAGAGAGGTAATTAAATATAAAAATGATAATAAGAAATGATAGCATAAAAAGCTAGAAGTTATGAGTTCCAGACAAAAGGACAGGTCTACAACTGAGGGAGATACCAGTAGAGAATTAATGACCAGATACACAATGAGTATCAACACAGTTTTCCGGTGCAATTAAAAGTTTAAAGAATAGAAAGAGAAAATAAACCCCAAAGAAGCCATTGAATTGCGGATTAAACCAGAAACAATGAAAGACTGAAACCATTATAAATTAATAATTTTATTAAATAAATATTCCAAAGTATGAAGAAACTATAAGTTTATTTTAACTAAACTTTATTCAGCCAAAGTAAACTTCTTTCGGAGGGGGAGTATTATGTAATGTAACAAAGTTAAGGTTCCCGACGTTACATAAAAAACTTTGTCAGAATAACTGAAAACACTGCCCAAGGTATGCCATAATTAAGTACAAGAGGGCCAATCTCACCTAAAAAATGCATTGATGGTACCTAGTAAGGTTACTAGGTAATAAAACATTGAAGGTGTACCTAAATATAAAATATGTAATGAGCAGTATAAGATGTAAACTATAAACACTGTGTCTAATGGGATGAGTTTAATGTGTAGGAGTTGAGTATAATATACTGTTCAATTAATATTTAATGTTTTATAAAATGTACTTGTTGTTGTACTGTATCATGATATAGTGTTTACATGATATTTATTTTATGTTTTGTGTGTAGTAAGTGTGGAGCCGTTGCTTTAAGGAAGTACTAAGTAATGGGTACTCATTTCATTCATGTTAAACTTGTATTTAAATAATTAAATACAAGTATATTTATTATGTATGGTATTATGTTAAGTGTATTTACTTTAAATAATTAATGAAGATGTTTAAAATAATATTTGTAAACTTGGCCAGGAAGACAATAAGTGTTAATAAGTTGGCAAGTGGTCATTATAATTATGTTAAAAACCAATGAAAGGTTCAATGATGAACTAAATAATAATAATGAATTGAAATCAGGAAATTAAAATTGATATAATTGGCCATAAGCCAGTGACTCTTTGTACAGTAGGTCAGGTAAGAAAAATTAAATTAAAAACAAAAATTTATAACAGGTAATAAAACCAATAGGCCTAAATTCAGTATTTTGTAAAAGGAAATTAATACCTTTTAAAATAAGTCAATTAAGAAGAAAATGTAGTAAAATGTATACGGTTTAATAAGGCAGATTAAGTGAAAGTTTTATGTGATTTAATGTAATTCCAAGCAGGGAGTATTTTATTAAATAAGTGTAAGAATATTTTCTAATTACGGCTCTAGGATAACAAATATTATCCAATAACATAATAGGAAGGTGGTTGTTAGGGCAACAAAATGCAAGAAATCTTGTTGATTTAGACATTCAATTGTTATATGTAAACGAGGACAGTTCAGTCATTAAAAATCGCGAGAAAACCACAAAACCTCATGAATAAAATTATTACCAATCAATGTTAAAATATAAACACTAATTAAAAAGACGGATTGGACGACTTCCTAAATTATCACTTTGAGAATAAACAACCTAGCTACAAAATTCACATAAAAAACCTTAAGCAAAATGAACTAAACTTACCACCAAATGAGTTATACAAGAAACCATAAATAAATGCAGATAATCCAGACCGGGAGAAGTTGAATTGAATAAAAACCATACAACAAAAAAATTAAAGAGAATTAAATTTACCTACTGAACCTCACTTTTGACTGCAGAGCAAGAACTTAATACTACACCAATTCCATTGGCACCTGTAACCACAAGAAACGAGAAAATCAGCGAAGATCAAGAACAGAACTTTCCATTACAGCCCGGGACACTAATCACAACTTTTATTGAGAAGCTGGAGTTGGAAATATTTTCGTCATTCTTCATCACTCTTAGATCTAACATCGTTAACTGTAACACGGTCTGGATGAGTAGCTTGTAAACGTTTCGTAAAAACCTGCTTATGTTAATACTTTATATAATAAGATTTTAATTTAAATTGTAATACCTAGTAACCTGAATTTGCATTACCTGGCCTTACTTACTAATAATTAAAAGAATTACATGTACCCTGGGATAAGAGATAAACTGAAAATTATAATTAAATTGTAACATAAACCACGAGTTCAATAACAAATCGATTCAGTATTGTATGAACGATATGATGCTCTAATAACCGAAGAAAGTAACTGTTGAAAATTTAAAATAATATAAAATAAAGAATCCTTCTTGTATTTGACGATGTTCTGTGTTATTGTAGAATAGTTATTGTATTTCGATTAGGGTGTAATTTACAGATAAAGAAAGTGATAAAAGCGTCAAGTGGAACAACTTAACCTATAAGAAGGGGTCATTCATTAATAACAGCGCTCGATTGCAGACAGCTGGTGAATACGGGAGAATAGAGAACTAACTTATTCTCTGCACTCTCCGCTCTTTTCAAAATAAATAATACATAGGGACTAGGGTTGGAGAAAAAATACTGAATTATTCATTATAATACCCGTAATATAGCGTTTTTCTCTGGTAAAACACTTGATAATTAATTAACACAGGTCTATAATCAACAACCGAATAATATCAAACACTTAATAAATAAATTTTTTTTTTAATTAACATTGATTGGCAGGAGATCTCATCTGCAGTAACATATTACGAATAAAGTAATACACTCGTAAAAACGTAATCTTTTAATTTGTTTCAAAATTGGCGCCCAACGTGGGGCTTTAGTTAAGTAAAAAATTCGACTATATCGCTATTACTTAACTGGAGCAGACAACTATTAGAGGCACAGGAATGCATACGAGAAGTGTTTCTAAAAGGATGGCGAAAGACCAAGAAACAGAAGAAGATAGACGGGAGGAAGAAGCGGAAATAGTTACAGACATTGAAAAGGAACAACAGGCGGGTGACAAGGAGGAAGCCAGAGGTGATATGGACTTACTAAAACTATGGGAATTAATTAAAGAAGATTCCAAGAAACAGAAGGAAGCCAATAATGAAAATTTTAAACGAATGGAGGAAAGATTTGACAAGAATAAAGAGGAAACTAATGAGAGTTTAAGACAAATTAAAGAGGATAATAAACAAACTAATGAGAAAATAGACAGTATTATTGAAAACTCAAAGAAACAAAACGAAATTTTGAGTGAGACTTAATCAAACTAATGAATGAGAAGTTTGACAAAAATAAAGAGGAAACTGATGAGAATAACCGGCTGATAAATGAAAGCTTAAACCAAATTAATGAAAGGTTTGACAGGAACGACGAGAGCTTAAAGCAGATTCAGGAAAATAACAAACAAAGTGACGAAAGAATTGAAAACAATAATAAGGAGTTGCGGCAAATCATCAATGAACAAAACCAAGCGTTGAGGGAAGTCATCAATGAAAGTATTGCAATTGTCAATGAAACACTTAACAAAAGGGTGGATGATTATGAAAAGGAAGTAAGACAGCAAATAACTGAAACTAAGGTAGGTCTAGAAAAGACGGATGAAACCATCATACAACTCAGAGTGGAAGTAGAGGCCAAAATAAACCAAATAGGAAACCATAACGATACTAGAGTAAAGGAGATACAAGTGAAAACACAAGAAAAATTAAACGAAGTACGAATCAACATAGCCGGAAGAATAGAACGGGTTGACAATGAAAATAATGCAGAAACGTCAAAGGAAATTAATGAATACACGGGAAGGATTGGAGATGATTAAAAGGGGATTAATTAAGATACATAATATACCAATTACGGAACCCAGAGAAGTAAGGCAATCAAGAAACTCTAAACGAACCACAATTGAGTTCCCAGATAGATTAGAAGGACCGAAAAAGCCAAAACTAACCGAGGAGCATGGAGGACTTATGGAGATTATGTATGAACCATTCGAAAGATTAAGAAACGGTACGGAAGAATCAGCTCGAAAGACGATGGTAAGCTTTAGCATAAATGAAAATTTTATAGCGACAAGATGGAAGAACCAGATGATAGTGAGATACGTCACAAGGACGGAAATAATCCTACACACTAGAGAAATCCGAACAATCAGTATAGAGGAAATAATGGACCACGGTTAAACAGATTCCAAACAGAATATAGAGAAAAGGGACGGATTTTATGGATAACAAATAAAGCAAACAAAAGGAAAATAATGAGAAATTATTTAAAATATATTAAACCAACTATTAAATGAAATAAACTAATTATACGATACTTCAGAGAAATTATGTGGAATCAATTTTAAAACCAAAAAATTCAAAAATTAGTAAGAACACCTTACTATATAATTCAGAAGAAATTATTTTAAACTAATAAACATGAAAGACGAGAAAGAAGGGTTAGAAATGAGTTAAATGAAGGAAGAATATGCCATACAATTTATGATAAGGAGGAGATTCAGTGTTTAATTGCAGAAGTAAATGGGACTGAATTAAAAATAGTAAAATACGTATGCTAAAGAATAATTAATTGACAGCACGGAACTAAGAAGAATTTAAAATGAATATTGAACAGCTTTAATTACAATACTGGTGAATAATATGATAAATGGAACTACAGAACAACGAGATAAATAATTTAAGAAAAGTATTAGGATACCTCAGAAATAATAGTAATCATCCCTGGAATACGAGGTTGTAGCGAAGGAGCTACCTTATAGATAATAATTATCTGTATTGTGTTGTGATCGTGCAACGTTTATTTTTTTTCTGGACAGAGATCAATTTCCTCTGATCTCAGAAGATATAGTTAGGGAAACGGCAGAGTAATGGAAGCCAATAGTGCCCCTCTGATTCCGTACCAGGTATGATATTAGGGGAAAATGTTAGGGAAATATAGTATTTTAGGGATTATACACCAAGAGAGGTAATTAAATATAAAAATGATAATAAGAAATGATAGCATAAAAAGCTAGAAGTTATGAGTTCCAGACAAAAGGACAGGTCTACAACTGAGGGAGATACCAGTAGAGAATTAATGACCAGATACACAATGAGTATCAACACAGTTTTCCGGTGCAATTAAAAGTTTAAAGAATAGAAAGAGAAAATAAACCCCAAAGAAGCCATTGAATTGCGGATTAAACCAGAAACAATGAAAGACTGAAACCATTATAAATTAATAATTTTATTAAATAAATATTCCAAAGTATGAAGAAACTATAAGTTTATTTTAACTAAACTTTATTCAGCCAAAGTAAACTTCTTTCGGAGGGGGAGTATCATGTAATGTAACAAAGTTAAGGTTCCCGACGTTACATAAAAAACTTTGTCAGAATAACTGAAAACACTGCCCAAGGTATGCCATAATTAAGTACAAGAGGGCCAATCTCACCTAAAAAATGCATTGATGGTACCTAGTAAGGTTACTAGGTAATAAAACATTGAAGGTGTACCTAAATATAAAATATGTAATGAGCAGTATAAGATGTAAACTATAAACACTGTGTCTAATGGGATGAGTTTAATGTGTAGGAGTTGAGTATAATATACTGTTCAATTAATATTTAATGTTTTATAAAATGTACTTGTTGTTGTACTGTATCATGATATAGTGTTTACATGATATTTATTTTATGTTTTGTGTGTAGTAAGTGTGGAGCCGTTGCTTTAAGGAAGTACTAAGTAATGGGTACTCATTTCATTCATGTTAAACTTGTATTTAAATAATTAAATACAAGTATATTTATTATGTATGGTATTATGTTAAGTGTATTTACTTTAAATAATTAATGAAGATGTTTAAAATAATATTTGTAAACTTGGCCAGGAAGACAATAAGTGTTAATAAGTTGGCAAGTGGTCATTATAATTATGTTAAAAACCAATGAAGGGTTCAATGACGAACTAAATAATAATAATGAATTGAAATCAGGAAATTAAAATTGATATAATTGGCCATAAGCCAGTGACTCTTTGTACAGTAGGTCAGGTAAGAAAAATTAAATTAAAAACAAAAATTTATAACAGGTAATAAAACCAATAGGCCTAAATTCAGTATTTTGTAAAAGGAAATTAATACCTTTTAAAATAAGTCAATTAAGAAGAAAATGTAGTAAAATGTATACGGTTTAATAAGGCAGATTAAGTGAAAGTTTTATGTGATTTAATGTAATTCCAAGCAGGGAGTATTTTATTAAATAAGTGTAAGAATATTTTCTAATTACGGCTCTAGGATAACAAATATTATCCAATAACATAATAGGAAGGTGGTTGTTAGGGCAACAAAATGCAAGAAATCTTGTTGATTTAGACATTCAATTGTTATATGTAAACGAGGACAGTTCAGTCATTAAAAATCGCGAGAAAACCACAAAACCTCATGAATAAAATTATTACCAATCAGTGTTAAAATATAAACACTAATTAAAAAGACGGATTGGACGACTTCCTAAATTATCACTTTGAGAATAAACAACCTAGCTACAAAATTCACATAAAAAACCTTAAGCAAAATGAACTAAACTTACCACCAAATGAGTTATACAAGAAACCATAAATAAATGCAGATAATCCAGACCGGGAGAAGTTGAATTGAATAAAAACCATACAACAAAAAAATTAAAGAGAATTAAATTTACCTACTGAACCTCACTTTTGACTGCAGAGCAAGAACTTAATACTACACCAATTCCATTGGCACCTGTAACCACAAGAAACGAGAAAATCAGCGAAGATCAAGAACAGAACTTTCCATTACAGCCCGGGACACTAATCACAACTTTTATTGAGAAGCTGGAGTTGGAAATATTTTCGTCATTCTTCATCACTCTTAGATCTAACATCGTTAACTGTAACACGGTCTGGATGAGTAGCTTGTAAACGTTTCGTAAAAACCTGCTTATGTTAATACTTTATATAATAAGATTTTAATTTAAATTGTAATACCTAGTAACCTGAATTTGCATTACCTGGCCTTACTTACTAATAATTAAAAGAATTACATGTACCCTGGGATAAGAGATAAACTGAAAATTATAATTAAATTGTAACATAAACCACGAGTTCAATAACAAATCGATTCAGTATTGTATGAACGATATGATGCTCTAATAACCGAAGAAAGTAACTGTTGAAAATTTAAAATAATATAAAATAAAGAATCCTTCTTGTATTTGACGATGTTCTGTGTTATTGTAGAATAGTTATTGTATTTCGATTAGGGTGTAATTTACAGATAAAGAAAGTGATAAAAGCGTCAAGTGGAACAACTTAACCTATAAGAAGGGGTCATTCATTAATAACAGCGCTCGATTGCAGACAGCTGGTGAATACGGGAGAATAGAGAACTAACTTATTCTCTGCACTCTCCGCTCTTTTCAAAATAAATAATACATAGGGACTAGGGTTGGAGAAAAAATACTGAATTATTCATTATAATACCCGTAATATAGCGTTTTTCTCTGGTAAAACACTTGATAATTAATTAACACAGGTCTATAATCAACAACCGAATAATATCAAACACTTAATAAATAAATTTTTTTTTTAATTAACATTGAGTGGCAGGAGATCTCATCTGCAGTAACATATTACGAATAAAGTAATACACTCGTAAAAACGTAATCTTTTAATTTGTTTCAAAATTGGCGCCCAACGTGGGGCTTTAGTTAAGTAAAAAATTCGACTATATCGCTATTACTTAACTGGAGCAGACAACTATTAGAGGCACAGGAATGCATACGAGAAGTGTTTCTAAAAGGATGGCGAAAGACCAAGAAACAGAAGAAGATAGACGGGAGGAAGAAGCGGAAATAGTTACAGACATTGAAAAGGAACAACAGGCGGGTGACAAGGAGGAAGCCAGAGGTGATATGGACTTACTAAAACTATGGGAATTAATTAAAGAAGATTCCAAGAAACAGAAGGAAGCCAATAATGAAAATTTTAAACGAATGGAGGAAAGATTTGACAAGAATAAAGAGGAAACTAATGAGAGTTTAAGACAAATTAAAGAAGATAATAAACAAACTAATGAGAAAATAGACAGTATTATTGAAAACTCAAAGAAACAAAACGAAATTTTGAGTGAGAACTTAATCAAACTAATGAATGAGAAGTTTGACAAAAATAAAGAGGAAACTGATGAGAATAACCGGCTGATAAATGAAAGCTTAAACCAAATTAATGAAAGGTTTGACAGGAACGACGAGAGCTTAAAGCAGATTCAGGAAAATAACAAACAAAGAGACGAAAGAATTGAAAACAATAATAAGGAGTTGCGGCAAATCATCAATGAACAAAACCAAGCGTTGAGGGAAGTCATCAATGCAAGTATTGCAATTGTCAATGAAACACTTAACAAAAGGGTGGATGATTATGAAAAGGAAGTAAGACAGCAAATAACTGAAACTAAGGTAGGTCTAGAAAAGACGGATGAAACCATCATACAACTCAGAGTGGAAGTAGAGGCCAAAATAAACCAAATAGGAAACCATAACGATACTAGAGTAAAGGAGATACAAGTGAAAACACAAGAAAAATTAAACGAAGTACGAATCAACATAGCCGGAAGAATAGAACGGGTTGACAATGAAAATAATGCAGAAACGTCAAAGGAAATTAATGAATACACGGGAAGGATTGGAGATGATTAAAAGGGGATTAATGAAGATACATAATATACCAATTACGGAACCCAGAGAAGTAAGGCAATCAAGAAACTCTAAACGAACCACAATTGAGTTCCCAGATAGATTAGAAGGACCGAAAAAGCCAAAACTAACCGAGGAGCATGGAGGACTTATGGAGATTATGTATGAACCATTCGAAAGATTAAGAAACGGTACGGAAGAATCAGCTCGAAAGACGATGGTAAGCTTTAGCATAAATGAAAATTTTATAGCGACAAGATGGAAGAACCAGATGATAGTGAGATACGTCACAAGGACGGAAATAATCCTACACACTAGAGAAATCCGAACAATCAGTATAGAGGAAATAATGGACCACGGTTAAACAGATTCCAAACAGAATATAGAGAAAAGGGACGGATTTTATGGATAACAAATAAAGCAAACCAAAGGAAAATAATGAGAAATTAATTAAAATATATTAAACCAACTATTAAATGAAATAAACTAATTATACGATACTTCAGAGAAATTATGTGGAATCAATTTTAAAACCAAAAAATTCAAAAATTAGTAAGAACACCTTACTATATAATTCAGAAGAAATTATTTTAAACTAATAAACATGAAAGACGAGAAAGAAGGGTTAGAAATGAGTTAAATGAAGGAAGAATATGCCATACAATTTATGATGAGGAGGAGATTCAGTGTTTAATTGCAGAAGTAAATGGGACTGAATTAAAAATAGTAAAATACGTATGCTAAAGAATAATTAATTGACAGCACGGAACTAAGAAGAATTTAAAATGAATATTGAACAGCTTTAATTACAATACTGGTGAATAATATGATAAATGGAACTACAGAACAACGAGATAAATAATTTAAGAAAAGTATTAGGATACCTCAGAAATAATAGTAATCATCCCTGGAATACGAGGTTGTAGCGAAGGAGCTACCTTATAGATAATAATTATATGTATTGTGTTGTGATCGTGCAACGTTTATTTTTTTTCTGGACAGAGATCAAGTTCCTCTGATCTCAGAAGATATAGTTAGGGAAACGGCAGAGTAATGGAAGCCAATAGTGCCCCTCTGATTCCATACCAGCTATGATATTAGGGGAAAATGTTAGGGAAATATAGTATTTTAGGGATTATACACCAAGAGAGGTAATTAAATATAAAAATGTTAATAAGAAATGATAGCGTAAAAAGCTAGAAGTTATGAGTTCCAGAGAAAAGGACAGGTCTACAACTGAGGGAGATACCAGTAGAGAATTAATGACCAGATACACAATGAGTATCAACACAGTTTTCCGGTGCAATTAAAAGTTTAAAGAATAGAAAGAGAAAATAAACCCCAAAGAAGCCATTGAATTGCGGATTAAACCAGAAACAATGAAAGACTGAAACCATTATAAATTAATAATTTTATTAAATAAATATTCCAAAGTATGAAGAAACTATAAGTTTATTTTAACTAAACTTTATTCAGCCAAAGTAAACTTCTTTCGGAGGGGGAGTATTATGTAATGTAACAAAGTTAAGGTTCCCGACGTTACATAAAAAACTTTGTCAGAATAACTGAAAACACTGCCCAAGGTATGCCATAATTAAGTACAAGAGGGCCAATCTCACCTAAAAAATGCATTGATGGTACCTAGTAAGGTTACTAGGTAATAAAACATTGAAGGTGTACCTAAATATAAAATATGTAATGAGCAGTATAAGATGTAAACTATAAACACTGTGTCTAATGGGATGAGTTTAATGTGTAGGAGTTGAGTATAATATACTGTTCAATTAATATTTAATGTTTTATAAAATGTACTTGTTGTTGTACTGTATCATGATATAGTGTTTACATGATATTTATTTTATGTTTTGTGTGTAGTAAGTGTGGAGCCGTTGCTTTAAGGAAGTACTAAGTAATGGGTACTCATTTCATTCATGTTAAACTTGTATTTAAATAATTAAATACAAGTATATTTATTATGTATGGTATTGTGTTAAGTGTATTTACTTTAAATAATTAATGAAGATGTTTAAAATAATATTTGTAAACTTGGCCAGGAAGACAATAAGTGTTAATAAGTTGGCAAGTGGTCATTATAATTATGTTAAAAACCAATGAAGGGTTCAATGATGAACTAAATAATAATAATGAATTGAAATCAGGAAATTAAAATTGATATAATTGGCCATAAGCCAGTGACTCTTTGTACAGTAGGTCAGGTAAGAAAAATTAAATTAAAAACAAAAATTTATAACAGGTAATAAAACCAATAGGCCTAAATTCAGTATTTTGTAAAAGGAAATTAATACCTTTTAAAATAAGTCAATTAAGAAGAAAATGTAGTAAAATGTATACGGTTTAATAAGGCAGATTAAGTGAAAGTTTTATGTGATTTAATGTAATTCCAAGCAGGGAGTATTTTATTAAATAAGTGTAAGAATATTTTCTAATTACGGCTCTAGGATAACAAATATTATCCAATAACATAATAGGAAGGTGGTTGTTAGGGCAACAAAATGCAAGAAATCTTGGTGATTTAGACATTCAATTGTTATATGTAAACGAGGACAGTTCAGTCATTAAAAATCGCGAGAAAACCACAAAACCTCATGAATAAAATTATTACCAATCAATGTTAAAATATAAACACTAATTAAAAAGACGGATTGGACGACTTCCTAAATTATCACTTTGAGAATAAACAACCTAGCTACAAAATTCACATAAAAAACCTTAAGCAAAATGAACTAAACTTACCACCAAATGAGTTATACAAGAAACCATAAATAAATGCAGATAATCCAGACCGGGAGAAGTTGAATTGAATAAAAACCATACAACAAAAAAATTAAAGAGAATTAAATTTACCTACTGAACCTCACTTTTGACTGCAGAGCAAGAACTTAATACTACACCAATTCCATTGGCACCTGTAACCACAAGAAACGAGAAAATCAGCGAAGATCAAGAACAGAACTTTCCATTACAGCCCGGGACACTAATCACAACTTTTATTGAGAAGCTGGAGTTGGAAATATTTTCGTCATTCTTCATCACTCTTAGATCTAACATCGTTAACTGTAACACGGTCTGGATGAGTAGCTTGTAAACGTTTCGTAAAAACCTGCTTATGTTAATACTTTATATAATAAGATTTTAATTTAAATTGTAATACCTAGTAACCTGAATTTGCATTACCTGGCCTTACTTACTAATAATTAAAAGAATTACATGTACCCTGGGATAAGAGATAAACTGAAAATTATAATTAAATTGTAACATAAACCACGAGTTCAATAACAAATCGATTCAGTATTGTATGAACGATATGATGCTCTAATAACCGAAGAAAGTAACTGTTGAAAATTTAAAATAATATAAAATAAAGAATCCTTCTTGTATTTGACGATGTTCTGTGTTATTGTAGAATAGTTATTGTATTCGATTAGGGTGTAATTTACAGATAAAGAAAGTGATAAAAGCGTCAAGTGGAACAACTTAACCTATAAGAACGGGTCATTCATTAATAACAGCGCTCGATTGCAGACAGCTGGTGAATATGGGAGAATAGAGAACTAACTTATTCTCTGCACTCTCCGCTCTTTTCAAAATAAATAATACATAGGGACTAGGGTTGGAGAAAAAATACTGAATTATTCATTATAATACCCGTAATATAGCGTTTTTCTCTGGTAAAACACTTGATAATTAATTAACACAGGTCTATAATCAACAACCGAATAATATCAAACACTTAATAAATAAATTTTTTTTTTAATTAACATTGATTGGCAGGAGATCTCATCTGCAGTAACATATTACGAATAAAGTAATACACTCGTAAAAACGTAATCTTTTAATTTGTTTCAAAATTGGCGCCCAACGTGGGGCTTTAGTTAAGTAAAAAATTCGACTATATCGCTATTACTTAACTGGAGCAGACAACTATTAGAGGCACAGGAATGCATACGAGAAGTGTTTCTAAAAGGATGGCGAAAGACCAAGAAACAGAAGAAGATAGACGGGAGGAAGAAGCGGAAATAGTTACAGACATTGAAAAGGAACAACAGGCGGGTGACAAGGAGGAAGCCAGAGGTGATATGGACTTACTAAAACTATGGGAATTAATTAAAGAAGATTCCAAGAAACAGAAGGAAGCCAATAATGAAAATTTTAAACGAATGGAGGAAAGATTTGACAAGAATAAAGAGGAAACTAATGAGAGTTTAAGACAAATTAAAGAGGATAATAAACAAACTAATGAGAAAATAGACAGTATTATTGAAAACTCAAAGAAACAAAACGAAATTTTGAGTGAGAACTTAATCAAACTAATGAATGAGAAGTTTGACAAAAATAAAGAGGAAACTGATGAGAATAACCGGCTGATAAATGAAAGCTTAAACCAAATTAATGAAAGGTTTGACAGGAACGACGAGAGCTTAAAGCAGATTCAGGAAAATAACAAACAAAGAGACGAAAGAATTGAAAACAATAATAAGGAGTTGCGGCAAATCATCAATGAACAAAACCAAGCGTTGAGGGAAGTCATCAATGAAAGTATTGCAATTGTCAATGAAACACTTAACAAAAGGGTGGATGATTATGAAAAGGAAGTAAGACAGCAAATAACTGAAACTAAGGTAGGTCTAGAAAAGACGGATGAAACCATCATACAACTCAGAGTGGAAGTAGAGGCCAAAATAAACCAAATAGGAAACCATAACGATACTAGAGTAAAGGAGATACAAGTGAAAACCCAAGAAAAATTAAACGAAGTACGAATCAACATAGCCGGAAGAATAGAACGGGTTGACAATGAAAATAATGCAGAAACGTCAAAGGAAATTAATGAATACATGGGAAGGATTGGAGATGATTAAAAGGGGATTAATTAAGATACATAATATACCAATTACGGAACCCAGAGAAGTAAGGCAATCAAGAAACTCTAAACGAACCACAATTGAGTTCCCAGATAGATTAGAAGGACCGAAAAAGCCAAAACTAACCGAGGAGCATGGAGGACTTATGGAGATTATGTATGAACCATTCGAAAGATTAAGAAACGGTACGGAAGAATCAGCTCGAAAGACGATGGTAAGCTTTAGCATAAATGAAAATTTTATAGCGACAAGATGGAAGAACCAGATGATAGTGAGATACGTCACAAGGACGGAAATAATCCTACACACTAGAGAAATCCGAACAATCAGTATAGAGGAAATAATGGACCACGGTTAAACAGATTCCAAACAGAATATAGAGAAAAGGGACGGATTTTATGGATAACAAATAAAGCAAACCAAAGGAAAATAATGAGAAATTAATTAAAATATATTAAACCAACTATTAAATGAAATAAACTAATTATACGATACTTCAGAGAAATTATGTGGAATCAATTTTAAAACCAAAAAATTCAAAAATTAGTAAGAACACCTTACTATATAATTCAGAAGAAATTATTTTAAACTAATAAACATGAAAGACGAGAAAGAAGGGTTAGAAATGAGTTAAATGAAGGAAGAATATGCCATACAATTTATGATGAGGAGGAGATTCAGTGTTTAATTGCAGAAGTAAATGGGACTGAATTAAAAATAGTAAAATACGTATGCTAAAGAATAATTAATTGACAGCACGGAACTAAGAAGAATTTAAAATGAATATTGAACAGCTTTAATTACAATACTGGTGAATAATATGATAAATGGAACTACAGAACAACGAGATAAATAATTTAAGAAAAGTATTAGGATACCTCAGAAATAATAGTAATCATCCCTGGAATACGAGGTTGTAGCGAAGGAGCTACCTTATAGATAATAATTATATGTATTGTGTTGTGATCGTGCAACGTTTATTTTTTTTCTGGACAGAGATCAAGTTCCTCTGATCTCAGAAGATATAGTTAGGGAAACGGCAGAGTAATGGAAGCCAATAGTGCCCCTCTGATTCCGTACCAGCTATGATATTAGGGGAAAATGTTAGGGAAATATAGTATTTTAGGGATTATACACCAAGAGAGGTAATTAAATATAAAAATGATAATAAGAAATGATAGCGTAAAAAGCTAGAAGTTATGAGTTCCAGAGAAAAGGACAGGTCTACAACTGAGGGAGATACCAGTAGAGAATTAATGACCAGATACACAATGAGTATCAACACAGTTTTCCGGTGCAATTAAAAGTTTAAAGAATAGAAAGAGAAAATAAACCCCAAAGAAGCCATTGAATTGCGGATTAAACCAGAAACAATGAAAGACTGAAACCATTATAAATTAATAATTTTATTAAATAAATATTCCAAAGTATGAAGAAACTATAAGTTTATTTTAACTAAACTTTATTCAGCCAAAGTAAACTTCTTTCGGAGGGGGAGTATTATGTAATGTAACAAAGTTAAGGTTCCCGACGTTACATAAAAAACTTTGTCAGAATAACTGAAAACACTGCCCAAGGTATGCCATAATTAAGTACAAGAGGGCCAATCTCACCTAAAAAATGCATTGATGGTACCTAGTAAGGTTACTAGGTAATAAAACATTGAAGGTGTACCTAAATATAAAATATGTAATGAGCAGTATAAGATGTAAACTATAAACACTGTGTCTAATGGGATGAGTTTAATGTGTAGGAGTTGAGTATAATATACTGTTCAATTAATATTTAATGTTTTATAAAATGTACTTGTTGTTGTACTGTATCATGATATAGTGTTTACATGATATTTATTTTATGTTTTGTGTGTAGTAAGTGTGGAGCCGTTGCTTTAAGGAAGTACTAAGTAATGGGTACTCATTTCATTCATGTTAAACTTGTATTTAAATAATTAATTACAAGTATATTTATTATGTATGGTATTGTGTTAAGTGTATTTACTTTAAATAATTAATGAAGATGTTTAAAATAATATTTGTAAACTTGGCCAGGAAGACAATAAGTGTTAATAAGTTGGCAAGTGGTCATTATAATTATGTTAAAAACCAAAGAAGGGTTCAATGATGAACTAAATAATAATAATGAATTGAAATCAGGAAATTAAAATTGATATAATTGGCCATAAGCCAGTGACTCTTTGTACAGTAGGTCAGGTAAGAAAAATTAAATTAAAAACAAAAATTTATAACAGGTAATAAAACCAATAGGCCTAAATTCAGTATTTTGTAAAAGGAAATTAATACCTTTTAAAATAAGTCAATTAAGAAGAGAATGTAGTAAAATGTATACGGTTTAATAAGGCAGATTAAGTGAAAGTTTTATGTGATTTAATGTAATTCCAAGCAGGGAGTATTTTATTAAATAAGTGTAAGAATATTTTCTAATTACGGCTCTAGGATAACAAATATTATCCAATAACATAATAGGAAGGTGGTTGTTAGGGCAACAAAATGCAAGAAATCTTGTTGATTTAGACATTCAATTGTTATATGTAAACGAGGACAGTTCAGTCATTAAAAATCGCGAGAAAACCACAAAACCTCATGAATAAAATTATTACCAATCAATGTTAAAATATAAACACTAATTAAAAAGACGGATTGGACGACTTCCTAAATTATCACTTTGAGAATAAACAACCTAGCTACAAAATTCACATAAAAAACCTTAAGCAAAATGAACTAAACTTACCACCAAATGAGTTATACAAGAAACCATAAATAAATGCAGATAATCCAGACCGGGAGAAGTTGAATTGAATAAAAACCATACAACAAAAAAATTAAAGAGAATTAAATTTACCTACTGAACCTCACTTTTGACTGCAGAGCAAGAACTTAATACTACACCAATTCCATTGGCACCTGTAACCACAAGAAACGAGAAAATCAGCGAAGATCAAGAACAGAACTTTCCATTACAGCCCGGGACACTAATCACAACTTTTATTGAGAAGCTGGAGTTGGAAATATTTTCGTCATTCTTCATCACTCTTAGATCTAACATCGTTAACTGTAACACGGTCTGGATGAGTAGCTTGTAAACGTTTCGTAAAAACCTGCTTATGTTAATACTTTATATAATAAGATTTTAATTTAAATTGTAATACCTAGTAACCTGAATTTGCATTACCTGGCCTTACTTACTAATAATTAAAAGAATTACATGTACCCTGGGATAAGAGATAAACTGAAAATTATAATTAAATTGTAACATAAACCACGAGTTCAATAACAAATCGATTCAGTATTGTATGAACGATATGATGCTCTAATAACCGAAGAAAGTAACTGTTGAAAATTTAAAATAATATAAAATAAAGAATCCTTCTTGTATTTGACGATGTTCTGTGTTATTGTAGAATAGTTATTGTATTTCGATTAGGGTGTAATTTACAGATAAAGAAAGTGATAAAAGCGTCAAGTGGAACAACTTACCCTATAAGAACGGGTCATTCATTAATAACAGCGCTCGATTGCAGACAGCTGGTGAATACGGGAGAATAGAGAACTAACTTATTCTCTGCACTCTCCGCTCTTTTCAAAATAAATAATACATAGGGACTAGGGTTGGAGAAAAAATACTGAATTATTCATTATAATACCCGTAATATAGCGTTTTTCTCTGGTAAAACACTTGATAATTAATTAACACAGGTCTATAATCAACAACCGAATAATATCAAACACTTAATAAATAAATTTTTTTTTTAATTAACATTGATTGGCAGGAGATCTCATCTGCAGTAACATATTACGAATAAAGTAATACACTCGTAAAAACGTAATCTTTTAATTTGTTTCAAAATTGGCGCCCAACGTGGGGCTTTAGTTAAGTAAAAAATTCGACTATATCGCTATTACTTAACTGGAGCAGACAACTATTAGAGGCACAGGAATGCATACGAGAAGTGTTTCTAAAAGGATGGCGAAAGACCAAGAAACAGAAGAAGATAGACGGGAGGAAGAAGCGGAAATAGTTACAGACATTGAAAAGGAACAACAGGCGGGTGACAAGGAGGAAGCCAGAGGTGATATGGACTTACTAAAACTATGGGAATTAATTAAAGAAGATTCCAAGAAACAGAAGGAAGCCAATAATGAAAATTTTAAACGAATGGAGGAAAGATTTGACAAGAATAAAGAGGAAACTAATGAGAGTTTAAGACAAATTAAAGAGGATAATAAACAAACTAATGAGAAAATAGACAGTATTATTGAAAACTCAAAGAAACAAAACGAAATTTTGAGTGAGAACTTAATCAAACTAATGAATGAGAAGTTTGACAAAAATAAAGAGGAAACTGATGAGAATAACCGGCTGATAAATGAAAGCTTAAACCAAATTAATGAAAGGTTTGACAGGAACGACGAGAGCTTAAAGCAGATTCAGGAAAATAACAAACAAAGAGACGAAAGAATTGAAAACAATAATAAGGAGTTGCGGCAAATCATCAATGAACAAAACCAAGCGTTGAGGGAAGTCATCAATGAAAGTATTGCAATTGTCAATGAAACACTTAACAAAAGGGTGGATGATTATGAAAAGGAAGTAAGACAGCAAATAACTGAAACTAAGGTAGGTCTAGAAAAGACGGATGAAACCATCATACAATTCAGAGTGGAAGTAGAGGCCAAAATAAACCAAATAGGAAACCATAACGATACTAGAGTAAAGGAGATACAAGTGAAAACACAAGAAAAATTAAACGAAGTACGAATCAACATAGCCGGAAGAATAGAACGGGTTGACAATGAAAATAATGCAGAAACGTCAAAGGAAATTAATGAATACACGGGAAGGATTGGAGATGATTAAAAGGGGATTAATGAAGATACATAATATACCAATTACGGAACCCAGAGAAGTAAGGCAATCAAGAAACTCTAAACGAACCACAATTGAGTTCCCAGATAGATTAGAAGGACCGAAAAAGCCAAAACTAACCGAGGAGCATGGAGGACTTATGGAGATTATGTATGAACCATTCGAAAGATTAAGAAACGGTACGGAAGAATCAGCTCGAAAGACGATGGTAAGCTTTAGCATAAATGAAAATTTTATAGCGACAAGATGGAAGAACCAGATGATAGTGAGATACGTCACAAGGACGGAAATAATCCTACACACTAGAGAAATCCGAACAATCAGTATAGAGGAAATAATGGACCACGGTTAAACAGATTCCAAACAGAATATAGAGAAAAGGGACGGATTTTATGGATAACAAATAAAGCAAACCAAAGGAAAATAATGAGAAATTAATTAAAATATATTAAACCAACTATTAAATGAAATAAACTAATTATACGATACTTCAGAGAAATTATGTGGAATCAATTTTAAAACCAAAAAATTCAAAAATTAGTAAGAACACCTTACTATATAATTCAGAAGAAATTATTTTAAACTAATAAACATGAAAGACGAGAAAGAAGGGTTAGAAATGAGTTAAATGAAGGAAGAATATGCCATACAATTTATGATGAGGAGGAGATTCAGTGTTTAATTGCAGAAGTAAATGGGACTGAATTAAAAATAGTAAAATACGTATGCTAAAGAATAATTAATTGACAGCACGGAACTAAGAAGAATTTAAAATGAATATTGAACAGCTTTAATTACAATACTGGTGAATAATATGATAAATGGAACTACAGAACAACGAGATAAATAATTTAAGAAAAGTATTAGGATACCTCAGAAATAATAGTAATCATCCCTGGAATACGAGGTTGTAGCGAAGGAGCTACCTTATAGATAATAATTATATGTATTGTGTTGTGATCGTGCAACGTTTATTTTTTTTCTGGACAGAGATCAAGTTCCTCTGATCTCAGAAGATATAGTTAGGGAAACGGCAGAGTAATGGAAGCCAATAGTGCCCCTCTGATTCCGTACCAGCTATGATATTAGGGGAAAATGTTAGGGAAATATAGTATTTTAGGGATTATACACCAAGAGAGGTAATTAAATATAAAAATGATAATAAGAAATGATAGCGTAAAAAGCTAGAAGTTATGAGTTCCAGAGAAAAGGACAGGTCTACAACTGAGGGAGATACCAGTAGAGAATTAATGACCAGATACACAATGAGTATCAACACAGTTTTCCGGTGCAATTAAAAGTTTAAAGAATAGAAAGAGAAAATAAACCCCAAAGAAGCCATTGAATTGCGGATTAAACCAGAAACAATGAAAGACTGAAACCATTATAAATTAATAATTTTATTAAATAAATATTCCAAAGTATGAAGAAACTATAAGTTTATTTTAACTAAACTTTATTCAGCCAAAGTAAACTTCTTTCGGAGGGGGAGTATTATGTAATGTAACAAAGTTAAGGTTCCCGACGTTACATAAAAAACTTTGTCAGAATAACTGAAAACACTGCCCAAGGTATGCCATAATTAAGTACAAGAGGGCCAATCTCACCTAAAAAATGCATTGATGGTACCTAGTAAGGTTACTAGGTAATAAAACATTGAAGGTGTACCTAAATATAAAATATGTAATGAGCAGTATAAGATGTAAACTATAAACACTGTGTCTAATGGGATGAGTTTAATGTGTAGGAGTTGAGTATAATATACTGTTCAATTAATATTTAATGTTTTATAAAATGTACTTGTTGTTGTACTGTATCATGATATAGTGTTTACATGATATTTATTTTATGTTTTGTGTGTAGTAAGTGTGGAGCCGTTGCTTTAAGGAAGTACTAAGTAATGGGTACTCATTTCATTCATGTTAAACTTGTATTTAAATAATTAAATACAAGTATATTTATTATGTATGGTATTGTGTTAAGTGTATTTACTTTAAATAATTAATGAAGATGTTTAAAATAATATTTGTAAACTTGGCCAGGAAGACAATAAGTGTTAATAAGTTGGCAAGTGGTCATTATAATTATGTTAAAAACCAAAGAAGGGTTCAATGATGAACTAAATAATAATAATGAATTGAAATCAGGAAATTAAAATTGATATAATTGGCCATAAGCCAGTGACTCTTTGTACAGTAGGTCAGGTAAGAAAAATTAAATTAAAAACAAAAATTTATAACAGGTAATAAAACCAATAGGCCTAAATTCAGTATTTTGTAAAAGGAAATTAATACCTTTTAAAATAAGTCAATTAAGAAGAAAATGTAGTAAAATGTATACGGTTTAATAAGGCAGATTAAGTGAAAGTTTTATGTGATTTAATGTAATTCCAAGCAGGGAGTATTTTATTAAATAAGTGTAAGAATATTTTCTAATTACGGCTCTAGGATAACAAATATTATCCAATAACATAATAGGAAGGTGGTTGTTAGGGCAACAAAATGCAAGAAATCTTGTTGATTTAGACATTCAATTGTTATATGTAAACGAGGACAGTTCAGTCATTAAAAATCACGAGAAAACCACAAAACCTCATGAATAAAATTATTACCAATCAATGTTAAAATATAAACACTAATTAAAAAGACGGATTGGACGACTTCCTAAATTATCACTTTGAGAATAAACAACCTAGCTACAAAATTCACATAAAAAACCTTAAGCAAAATGAACTAAACTTACCACCAAATGAGTTATACAAGAAACCATAAATAAATGCAGATAATCCAGACCGGGAGAAGTTGAATTGAATAAAAACCATACAACAAAAAAATTAAAGAGAATTAAATTTACCTACTGAACCTCACTTTTGACTGCAGAGCAAGAACTTAATACTACACCAATTCCATTGGCACCTGTAACCACAAGAAACGAGAAAATCAGCGAAGATCAAGAACAGAACTTTCCATTACAGCCCGGGACACTAATCACAACTTTTATTGAGAAGCTGGAGTTGGAAATATTTTCGTCATTCTTCATCACTCTTAGATCTAACATCGTTAACTGTAACACGGTCTGGATGAGTAGCTTGTAAACGTTTCGTAAAAACCTGCTTATGTTAATACTTTATATAATAAGATTTTAATTTAAATTGTAATACCTAGTAACCTGAATTTGCATTACCTGGCCTTACTTACTAATAATTAAAAGAATTACATGTACCCTGGGATAAGAGATAAACTGAAAATTATAATTAAATTGTAACATAAACCACGAGTTCAATAACAAATCGATTCAGTATTGTATGAACGATATGATGCTCTAATAACCGAAGAAAGTAACTGTTGAAAATTTAAAATAATATAAAATAAAGAATCCTTCTTGTATTTGACGATGTTCTGTGTTATTGTAGAATAGTTATTGTATTTCGATTAGGGTGTAATTTACAGATAAAGAAAGTGATAAAAGCGTCAAGTGGAACAACTTAACCTATAAGAACGGGTCATTCATTAATAACAGCGCTCGATTGCAGACAGCTGGTGAATACGGGAGAATAGAGAACTAACTTATTCTCTGCACTCTCCGCTCTTTTCAAAATAAATAATACATAGGGACTAGGGTTGGAGAAAAAATACTGAATTATTCATTATAATACCCGTAATATAGCGTTTTTCTCTGGTAAAACACTTGATAATTAATTAACACAGGTCTATAATCAACAACCGAATAATATCAAACACTTAATAAATAAATTTTTTTTTTAATTAACATTGATTGGCAGGAGATCTCATCTGCAGTAACATATTACGAATAAAGTAATACACTCGTAAAAACGTAATCTTTTAATTTGTTTCAAAATTGGCGCCCAACGTGGGGCTTTAGTTAAGTAAAAAATTCGACTATATCGCTATTACTTAACTGGAGCAGACAACTATTAGAGGCACAGGAATGCATACGAGAAGTGTTTCTAAAAGGATGGCGAAAGACCAAGAAACAGAAGAAGATAGACGGGAGGAAGAAGCGGAAATAGTTACAGACATTGAAAAGGAACAACAGGCGGGTGACAAGGAGGAAGCCAGAGGTGATATGGACTTACTAAAACTATGGGAATTAATTAAAGAAGATTCCAAGAAACAGAAGGAAGCCAATAATGAAAATTTTAAACGAATGGAGGAAAGATTTGACAAGAATAAAGAGGAAACTAATGAGAGTTTAAGACAAATTAAAGAGGATAATAAACAAACTAATGAGAAAATAGACAGTATTATTGAAAACTCAAAGAAACAAAACGAAATTTTGAGTGAGAACTTAATCAAACTAATGAATGAGAAGTTTGACAAAAATAAAGAGGAAACTGATGAGAATAACCGGCTGATAAATGAAAGCTTAAACCAAATTAATGAAAGGTTTGACAGGAACGACGAGAGCTTAAAGCAGATTCAGGAAAATAACAAACAAAGAGACGAAAGAATTGAAAACAATAATAAGGAGTTGCGGCAAATCATCAATGAACAAAACCAAGCGTTGAGGGAAGTCATCAATGAAAGTATTGCAATTGTCAATGAAACACTTAACAAAAGGGTGGATGATTATGAAAAGGAAGTAAGACAGCAAATAACTGAAACTAAGGTAGGTCTAGAAAAGACGGATGAAACCATCATACAATTCAGAGTGGAAGTAGAGGCCAAAATAAACCAAATAGGAAACCATAACGATACTAGAGTAAAGGAGATACAAGTGAAAACACAAGAAAAATTAAACGAAGTACGAATCAACATAGCCGGAAGAATAGAACGGGTTGACAATGAAAATAATGCAGAAACGTCAAAGGAAATTAATGAATACACGGGAAGGATTGGAGATGATTAAAAGGGGATTAATGAAGATACATAATATACCAATTACGGAACCCAGAGAAGTAAGGCAATCAAGAAACTCTAAACGAACCACAATTGAGTTCCCAGATAGATTAGAAGGACCGAAAAAGCCAAAACTAACCGAGGAGCATGGAGGACTTATGGAGATTATGTATGAACCATTCGAAAGATTAAGAAACGGTACGGAAGAATCAGCTCGAAAGACGATGGTAAGCTTTAGCATAAATGAAAATTTTATAGCGACAAGATGGAAGAACCAGATGATAGTGAGATACGTCACAAGGACGGAAATAATCCTACACACTAGAGAAATCCGAACAATCAGTATAGAGGAAATAATGGACCACGGTTAAACAGATTCCAAACAGAATATAGAGAAAAGGGACGGATTTTATGGATAACAAATAAAGCAAACCAAAGGAAAATAATGAGAAATTAATTAAAATATATTAAACCAACTATTAAATGAAATAAACTAATTATACGATACTTCAGAGAAATTATGTGGAATCAATTTTAAAACCAAAAAATTCAAAAATTAGTAAGAACACCTTACTATATAATTCAGAAGAAATTATTTTAAACTAATAAACATGAAAGACGAGAAAGAAGGGTTAGAAATGAGTTAAATGAAGGAAGAATATGCCATACAATTTATGATGAGGAGGAGATTCAGTGTTTAATTGCAGAAGTAAATGGGACTGAATTAAAAATAGTAAAATACGTATGCTAAAGAATAATTAATTGACAGCACGGAACTAAGAAGAATTTAAAATGAATATTGAACAGCTTTAATTACAATACTGGTGAATAATATGATAAATGGAACTACAGAACAACGAGATAAATAATTTAAGAAAAGTATTAGGATACCTCAGAAATAATAGTAATCATCCCTGGAATACGAGGTTGTAGCGAAGGAGCTACCTTATAGATAATAATTATATGTATTGTGTTGTGATCGTGCAACGTTTATTTTTTTTCTGGACAGAGATCAAGTTCCTCTGATCTCAGAAGATATAGTTAGGGAAACGGCAGAGTAATGGAAGCCAATAGTGCCCCTCTGATTCCGTACCAGCTATGATATTAGGGGAAAATGTTAGGGAAATATAGTATTTTAGGGATTATACACCAAGAGAGGTAATTAAATATAAAAATGATAATAAGAAATGATAGCGTAAAAAGCTAGAAGTTATGAGTTCCAGAGAAAAGGACAGGTCTACAACTGAGGGAGATACCAGTAGAGAATTAATGACCAGATACACAATGAGTATCAACACAGTTTTCCGGTGCAATTAAAAGTTTAAAGAATAGAAAGAGAAAATAAACCCCAAAGAAGCCATTGAATTGCGGATTAAACCAGAAACAATGAAAGACTGAAACCATTATAAATTAATAATTTTATTAAATAAATATTCCAAAGTATGAAGAAACTATAAGTTTATTTTAACTAAACTTTATTCAGCCAAAGTAAACTTCTTTCGGAGGGGGAGTATTATGTAATGTAACAAAGTTAAGGTTCCCGACGTTACATAAAAAACTTTGTCAGAATAACTGAAAACACTGCCCAAGGTATGCCATAATTAAGTACAAGAGGGCCAATCTCACCTAAAAAATGCATTGATGGTACCTAGTAAGGTTACTAGGTAATAAAACATTGAAGGTGTACCTAAATATAAAATATGTAATGAGCAGTATAAGATGTAAACTATAAACACTGTGTCTAATGGGATGAGTTTAATGTGTAGGAGTTGAGTATAATATACTGTTCAATTAATATTTAATGTTTTATAAAATGTACTTGTTGTTGTACTGTATCATGATATAGTGTTTACATGATATTTATTTTATGTTTTGTGTGTAGTAAGTGTGGAGCCGTTGCTTTAAGGAAGTACTAAGTAATGGGTACTCATTTCATTCATGTTAAACTTGTATTTAAATAATTAAATACAAGTATATTTATTATGTATGGTATTGTGTTAAGTGTATTTACTTTAAATAATTAATGAAGATGTTTAAAATAATATTTGTAAACTTGGCCAGGAAGACAATAAGTGTTAATAAGTTGGCAAGTGGTCATTATAATTATGTTAAAAACCAAAGAAGGGTTCAATGATGAACTAAATAATAATAATGAATTGAAATCAGGAAATTAAAATTGATATAATTGGCCATAAGCCAGTGACTCTTTGTACAGTAGGTCAGGTAAGAAAAATTAAATTAAAAACAAAAATTTATAACAGGTAATAAAACCAATAGGCCTAAATTCAGTATTTTGTAAAAGGAAATTAATACCTTTTAAAATAAGTCAATTAAGAAGAAAATGTAGTAAAATGTATACGGTTTAATAAGGCAGATTAAGTGAAAGTTTTATGTGATTTAATGTAATTCCAAGCAGGGAGTATTTTATTAAATAAGTGTAAGAATATTTTCTAATTACGGCTCTAGGATAACAAATATTATCCAATAACATAATAGGAAGGTGGTTGTTAGGGCAACAAAATGCAAGAAATCTTGTTGATTTAGACATTCAATTGTTATATGTAAACGAGGACAGTTCAGTCATTAAAAATCACGAGAAAACCACAAAACCTCATGAATAAAATTATTACCAATCAATGTTAAAATATAAACACTAATTAAAAAGACGGATTGGACGACTTCCTAAATTATCACTTTGAGAATAAACAACCTAGCTACAAAATTCACATAAAAAACCTTAAGCAAAATGAACTAAACTTACCACCAAATGAGTTATACAAGAAACCATAAATAAATGCAGATAATCCAGACCGGGAGAAGTTGAATTGAATAAAAACCATACAACAAAAAAATTAAAGAGAATTAAATTTACCTACTGAACCTCACTTTTGACTGCAGAGCAAGAACTTAATACTACACCAATTCCATTGGCACCTGTAACCACAAGAAACGAGAAAATCAGCGAAGATCAAGAACAGAACTTTCCATTACAGCCCGGGACACTAATCACAACTTTTATTGAGAAGCTGGAGTTGGAAATATTTTCGTCATTCTTCATCACTCTTAGATCTAACATCGTTAACTGTAACACGGTCTGGATGAGTAGCTTGTAAACGTTTCGTAAAAACCTGCTTATGTTAATACTTTATATAATAAGATTTTAATTTAAATTGTAATACCTAGTAACCTGAATTTGCATTACCTGGCCTTACTTACTAATAATTAAAAGAATTACATGTACCCTGGGATAAGAGATAAACTGAAAATTATAATTAAATTGTAACATAAACCACGAGTTCAATAACAAATCGATTCAGTATTGTATGAACGATATGATGCTCTAATAACCGAAGAAAGTAACTGTTGAAAATTTAAAATAATATAAAATAAAGAATCCTTCTTGTATTTGACGATGTTCTGTGTTATTGTAGAATAGTTATTGTATTTCGATTAGGGTGTAATTTACAGATAAAGAAAGTGATAAAAGCGTCAAGTGGAACAACTTAACCTATAAGAACGGGTCATTCATTAATAACAGCGCTCGATTGCAGACAGCTGGTGAATACGGGAGAATAGAGAACTAACTTATTCTCTGCACTCTCCGCTCTTTTCAAAATAAATAATACATAGGGACTAGGGTTGGAGAAAAAATACTGAATTATTCATTATAATACCCGTAATATAGCGTTTTTCTCTGGTAAAACACTTGATAATTAATTAACACAGGTCTATAATCAACAACCGAATAATATCAAACACTTAATAAATAAATTTTTTTTTTAATTAACATTGATTGGCAGGAGATCTCATCTGCAGTAACATATTACGAATAAAGTAATACACTCGTAAAAACGTAATCTTTTAATTTGTTTCAAAATTGGCGCCCAACGTGGGGCTTTAGTTAAGTAAAAAATTCGACTATATCGCTATTACTTAACTGGAGCAGACAACTATTAGAGGCACAGGAATGCATACGAGAAGTGTTTCTAAAAGGATGGCGAAAGACCAAGAAACAGAAGAAGATAGATGGGAGGAAGAAGCGGAAATAGTTACAGACATTGAAAAGGAACAACAGGCGGGTGACAAGGAGGAAGCCAGAGGTGATATGGACTTACTAAAACTATGGGAATTAATTAAAGAAGATTCCAAGAAACAGAAGGAAGCCAATAATGAAAATTTTAAACGAATGGAGGAAAGATTTGACAAGAATAAAGAGGAAACTAATGAGAGTTTAAGACAAATTAAAGAGGATAATAAACAAACTAATGAGAAAATAGACAGTATTATTGAAAACTCAAAGAAACAAAACGAAATTTTGAGTGAGAACTTAATCAAACTAATGAATGAGAAGTTTGACAAAAATAAAGAGGAAACTGATGAGAATAACCGGCTGATAAATGAAAGCTTAAACCAAATTAATGAAAGGTTTGACAGGAACGACGAGAGCTTAAAGCAGATTCAGGAAAATAACAAACAAAGAGACGAAAGAATTGAAAACAATAATAAGGAGTTGCGGCAAATCATCAATGAACAAAACCAAGCGTTGAGGGAAGTCATCAATGAAAGTATTGCAATTGTCAATGAAACACTTAACAAAAGGGTGGATGATTATGAAAAGGAAGTAAGACAGCAAATAACTGAAACTAAGGTAGGTCTAGAAAAGACGGATGAAACCATCATACAACTCAGAGTGGAAGTAGAGGCCAAAATAAACCAAATAGGAAACCATAACGATACTAGAGTAAAGGAGATACAAGTGAAAACCCAAGAAAAATTAAACGAAGTACGAATCAACATAGCCGGAAGAATAGAACGGGTTGACAATGAAAATAATGCAGAAACGTCAAAGGAAATTAATGAATACACGGGAAGGATTGGAGATGATTAAAAGGGGATTAATGAAGATACATAATATACCAATTACGGAACCCAGAGAAGTAAGGCAATCAAGAAACTCTAAACGAACCACAATTGAGTTCCCAGATAGATTAGAAGGACCGAAAAAGCCAAAACTAACCGAGGAGCATGGAGGACTTATGGAGATTATGTATGAACCATTCGAAAGATTAAGAAACGGTACGGAAGAATCAGCTCGAAAGACGATGGTAAGCTTTAGCATAAATGAAAATTTTATAGCGACAAGATGGAAGAACCAGATGATAGTGAGATACGTCACAAGGACGGAAATAATCCTACACACTAGAGAAATCCGAACAATCAGTATAGAGGAAATAATGGACCACGGTTAAACAGATTCCAAACAGAATATAGAGAAAAGGGACGGATTTTATGGATAACAAATAAAGCAAACCAAAGGAAAATAATGAGAAATTAATTAAAATATATTAAACCAACTATTAAATGAAATAAACTAATTATACGATACTTCAGAGAAATTATGTGGAATCAATTTTAAAACCAAAAAATTCAAAAATTAGTAAGAACACCTTACTATATAATTCAGAAGAAATTATTTTAAACTAATAAACATGAAAGACGAGAAAGAAGGGTTAGAAATGAGTTAAATGAAGGAAGAATATGCCATACAATTTATGATGAGGAGGAGATTCAGTGTTTAATTGCAGAAGTAAATGGGACTGAATTAAAAATAGTAAAATACGTATGCTAAAGAATAATTAATTGACAGCACGGAACTAAGAAGAATTTAAAATGAATATTGAACAGCTTTAATTACAATACTGGTGAATAATATGATAAATGGAACTACAGAACAACGAGATAAATAATTTAAGAAAAGTATTAGGATACCTCAGAAATAATAGTAATCATCCCTGGAATACGAGGTTGTAGCGAAGGAGCTACCTTATAGATAATAATTATATGTATTGTGTTGTGATCGTGCAACGTTTATTTTTTTTCTGGACAGAGATCAAGTTCCTCTGATCTCAGAAGATATAGTTAGGGAAACGGCAGAGTAATGGAAGCCAATAGTGCCCCTCTGATTCCGTACCAGCTATGATATTAGGGGAAAATGTTAGGGAAATATAGTATTTTAGGGATTATACACCAAGAGAGGTAATTAAATATAAAAATGATAATAAGAAATGATAGCATAAAAAGCTAGAAGTTATGAGTTCCAGACAAAAGGACAGGTCTACAACTGAGGGAGATACCAGTAGAGAATTAATGACCAGATACACAATGAGTATCAACACAGTTTTCCGGTGCAATTAAAAGTTTAAAGAATAGAAAGAGAAAATAAACCCCAAAGAAGCCATTGAATTGCGGATTAAACCAGAAACAATGAAAGACTGAAACCATTATAAATTAATAATTTTATTAAATAAATATTCCAAAGTATGAAGAAACTATAAGTTTATTTTAACTAAACTTTATTCAGCCAAAGTAAACTTCTTTCGGAGGGGGAGTATTATGTAATGTAACAAAGTTAAGGTTCCCGACGTTACATAAAAAACTTTGTCAGAATAACTGAAAACACTGCCCAAGGTATGCCATAATTAAGTACAAGAGGGCCAATCTCACCTAAAAAATGCATTGATGGTACCTAGTAAGGTTACTAGGTAATAAAACATTGAAGGTGTACCTAAATATAAAATATGTAATGAGCAGTATAAGATGTAAACTATAAACACTGTGTCTACTGGGATGAGTTTAATGTGTAGGAGTTGAGTATAATATACTGTTCAATTAATATTTAATGTTTTATAAAATGTACTTGTTGTTGTACTGTATCATGATATAGTGTTTACATGATATTTATTTTATGTTTTGTGTGTAGTAAGTGTGGAGCCGTTGCTTTAAGGAAGTACTAAGTAATGGGTACTCATTTCATTCATGTTAAACTTGTATTTAAATAATTAAATACAAGTATATTTATTATGTATGGTATTATGTTAAGTGTATTTACTTTAAATAATTAATGAAGATGTTTAAAATAATATTTGTAAACTTGGCCAGGAAGACAATAAGTGTTAATAAGTTGGCAAGTGGTCATTATAATTATGTTAAAAACCAAAGAAGGGTTCAATGATGAACTAAATAATAATAATGAATTGAAATCAGGAAATTAAAATTGATATAATTGGCCATAAGCCAGTGACTCTTTGTACAGTAGGTCAGGTAAGAAAAATTAAATTAAAAACAAAAATTTATAACAGGTAATAAAACCAATAGGCCTAAATTCAGTATTTTGTAAAAGGAAATTAATACCTTTTAAAATAAGTCAATTAAGAAGAAAATGTAGTAAAATTTATACGGTTTAATAAGGCAGATTAAGTGAAAGTTTTATGTGATTTAATGTAATTCCAAGCAGGGAGTATTTTATTAAATAAGTGTAAGAATATTTTCTAATTACGGCTCTAGGATAACAAATATTATCCAATAACATAATAGGAAGGTGGTTGTTAGGGCAACAAAATGCAAGAAATCTTGTTGATTTAGACATTCAATTGTTATATGTAAACGAGGACAGTTCAGTCATTAAAAATCACGAGAAAACCACAAAACCTCATGAATAAAATTATTACCAATCAATGTTAAAATATAAACACTAATTAAAAAGACGGATTGGACGACTTCCTAAATTATCACTTTGAGAATAAACAACCTAGCTACAAAATTCACATAAAAAACCTTAAGCAAAATGAACTAAACTTACCACCAAATGAGTTATACAAGAAACCATAAATAAATGCAGATAATCCAGACCGGGAGAAGTTGAATTGAATAAAAACCATACAACAAAAAAATTAAAGAGAATTAAATTTACCTACTGAACCTCACTTTTGACTGCAGAGCAAGAACTTAATACTACACCAATTCCATTGGCACCTGTAACCACAAGAAACGAGAAAATCAGCGAAGATCAAGAACAGAACTTTCCATTACAGCCCGGGACACTAATCACAACTTTTATTGAGAAGCTGGAGTTGGAAATATTTTCGTCATTCTTCATCACTCTTAGATCTAACATCGTTAACTGTAACACGGTCTGGATGAGTAGCTTGTAAACGTTTCGTAAAAACCTGCTTATGTTAATACTTTATATAATAAGATTTTAATTTAAATTGTAATACCTAGTAACCTGAATTTGCATTACCTGGCCTTACTTACTAATAATTAAAAGAATTACATGTACCCTGGGATAAGAGATAAACTGAAAATTATAATTAAATTGTAACATAAACCACGAGTTCAATAACAAATCGATTCAGTATTGTATGAACGATATGATGCTCTAATAACCGAAGAAAGTAACTGTTGAAAATTTAAAATAATATAAAATAAAGAATCCTTCTTGTATTTGACGATGTTCTGTGTTATTGTAGAATAGTTATTGTATTTCGATTAGGGTGTAATTTACAGATAAAGAAAGTGATAAAAGCGTCAAGTGGAACAACTTAACCTATAAGAACGGGTCATTCATTAATAACAGCGCTCGATTGCAGACAGCTGGTGAATACGGGAGAATAGAGAACTAACTTATTCTCTGCACTCTCCGCTCTTTTCAAAATAAATAATACATAGGGACTAGGGTTGGAGAAAAAATACTGAATTATTCATTATAATACCCGTAATATAGCGTTTTTCTCTGGTAAAACACTTGATAATTAATTAACACAGGTCTATAATCAACAACCGAATAATATCAAACACTTAATAAATAAATTTTTTTTTTAATTAACATTGATTGGCAGGAGATCTCATCTGCAGTAACATATTACGAATAAAGTAATACACTCGTAAAAACGTAATCTTTTAATTTGTTTCAAAATTGGCGCCCAACGTGGGGCTTTAGTTAAGTAAAAAATTCGACTATATCGCTATTACTTAACTGGAGCAGACAACTATTAGAGGCACAGGAATGCATACGAGAAGTGTTTCTAAAAGGATGGCGAAAGACCAAGAAACAGAAGAAGATAGACGGGAGGAAGAAGCAGAAATAGTTACAGACATTGAAAAGGAACAACAGGCGGGTGACAAGGAGGAAGCCAGAGGTGATATGGACTTACTAAAACTATGGGAATTAATTAAAGAAGATTCCAAGAAACAGAAGGAAGCCAATAATGAAAATTTTAAACGAATGGAGGAAAGATTTGACAAGAATAAAGAGGAAACTAATGAGAGTTTAAGACAAATTAAAGAGGATAATAAACAAACTAATGAGAAAATAGACAGTATTATTGAAAACTCAAAGAAACAAAACGAAATTTTGAGTGAGAACTTAATCAAACTAATGAATGAGAAGTTTGACAAAAATAAAGAGGAAACTGATGAGAATAACCGGCTGATAAATGAAAGCTTAAACCAAATTAATGAAAGGTTTGACAGGAACGACGAGAGCTTAAAGCAGATTCAGGAAAATAACAAACAAAGAGACGAAAGAATTGAAAACAATAATAAGGAGTTGCGGCAAATCATCAATGAACAAAACCAAGCGTTGAGGGAAGTCATCAATGAAAGTATTGCAATTGTCAATGAAACACTTAACAAAAGGGTGGATGATTATGAAAAGGAAGTAAGACAGCAAATAACTGAAACTAAGGTAGGTCTAGAAAAGACGGATGAAACCATCATACAACTCAGAGTGGAAGTAGAGGCCAAAATAAACCAAATAGGAAACCATAACGATACTAGAGTAAAGGAGATACAAGTGAAAACCCAAGAAAAATTAAACGAAGTACGAATCAACATAGCCGGAAGAATAGAACGGGTTGACAATGAAAATAATGCAGAAACGTCAAAGGAAATTAATGAATACACGGGAAGGATTGGAGATGATTAAAAGGGGATTAATGAAGATACATAATATACCAATTACGGAACCCAGAGAAGTAAGGCAATCAAGAAACTCTAAACGAACCACAATTGAGTTCCCAGATAGATTAGAAGGACCGAAAAAGCCAAAACTAACCGAGGAGCATGGAGGACTTATGGAGATTATGTATGAACCATTCGAAAGATTAAGAAACGGTACGGAAGAATCAGCTCGAAAGACGATGGTAAGCTTTAGCATAAATGAAAATTTTATAGCGACAAGATGGAAGAACCAGATGATAGTGAGATACGTCACAAGGACGGAAATAATCCTACACACTAGAGAAATCCGAACAATCAGTATAGAGGAAATAATGGACCACGGTTAAACAGATTCCAAACAGAATATAGAGAAAAGGGACGGATTTTATGGATAACAAATAAAGCAAACCAAAGGAAAATAATGAGAAATTAATTAAAATATATTAAACCAACTATTAAATGAAATAAACTAATTATACGATACTTCAGAGAAATTATGTGGAATCAATTTTAAAACCAAAAAATTCAAAAATTAGTAAGAACACCTTACTATATAATTCAGAAGAAATTATTTTAAACTAATAAACATGAAAGACGAGAAAGAAGGGTTAGAAATGAGTTAAATGAAGGAAGAATATGCCATACAATTTATGATGAGGAGGAGATTCAGTGTTTAATTGCAGAAGTAAATGGGACTGAATTAAAAATAGTAAAATACGTATGCTAAAGAATAATTAATTGACAGCACGGAACTAAGAAGAATTTAAAATGAATATTGAACAGCTTTAATTACAATACTGGTGAATAATATGATAAATGGAACTACAGAACAACGAGATAAATAATTTAAGAAAAGTATTAGGATACCTCAGAAATAATAGTAATCATCCCTGGAATACGAGGTTGTAGCGAAGGAGCTACCTTATAGATAATAATTATATGTATTGTGTTGTGATCGTGCAACGTTTATTTTTTTTCTGGACAGAGATCAAGTTCCTCTGATCTCAGAAGATATAGTTAGGGAAACGGCAGAGTAATGGAAGCCAATAGTGCCCCTCTGATTCCGTACCAGCTATGATATTAGGGGAAAATGTTAGGGAAATATAGTATTTTAGGGATTATACACCAAGAGAGGTAATTAAATATAAAAATGATAATAAGAAATGATAGCATAAAAAGCTAGAAGTTATGAGTTCCAGACAAAAGGACAGGTCTACAACTGAGGGAGATACCAGTAGAGAATTAATGACCAGATACACAATGAGTATCAACACAGTTTTCCGGTGCAATTAAAAGTTTAAAGAATAGAAAGAGAAAATAAACCCCAAAGAAGCCATTGAATTGCGGATTAAACCAGAAACAATGAAAGACTGAAACCATTATAAATTAATAATTTTATTAAATAAATATTCCAAAGTATGAAGAAACTATAAGTTTATTTTAACTAAACTTTATTCAGCCAAAGTAAACTTCTTTCGGAGGGGGAGTATTATGTAATGTAACAAAGTTAAGGTTCCCGACGTTACATAAAAAACTTTGTCAGAATAACTGAAAACACTGCCCAAGGTATGCCATAATTAAGTACAAGAGGGCCAATCTCACCTAAAAAATGCATTGATGGTACCTAGTAAGGTTACTAGGTAATAAAACATTGAAGGTGTACCTAAATATAAAATATGTAATGAGCAGTATAAGATGTAAACTATAAACACTGTGTCTACTGGGATGAGTTTAATGTGTAGGAGTTGAGTATAATATACTGTTCAATTAATATTTAATGTTTTATAAAATGTACTTGTTGTTGTACTGTATCATGATATAGTGTTTACATGATATTTATTTTATGTTTTGTGTGTAGTAAGTGTGGAGCCGTTGCTTTAAGGAAGTACTAAGTAATGGGTACTCATTTCATTCATGTTAAACTTGTATTTAAATAATTAAATACAAGTATATTTATTATGTATGGTATTATGTTAAGTGTATTTACTTTAAATAATTAATGAAGATGTTTAAAATAATATTTGTAAACTTGGCCAGGAAGACAATAAGTGTTAATAAGTTGGCAAGTGGTCATTATAATTATGTTAAAAACCAAAGAAGGGTTCAATGATGAACTAAATAATAATAATGAATTGAAATCAGGAAATTAAAATTGATATAATTGGCCATAAGCCAGTGACTCTTTGTACAGTAGGTCAGGTAAGAAAAATTAAATTAAAAACAAAAATTTATAACAGGTAATAAAACCAATAGGCCTAAATTCAGTATTTTGTAAAAGGAAATTAATACCTTTTAAAATAAGTCAATTAAGAAGAAAATGTAGTAAAATGTATACGGTTTAATAAGGCAGATTAAGTGAAAGTTTTATGTGATTTAATGTAATTCCAAGCAGGGAGTATTTTATTAAATAAGTGTAAGAATATTTTCTAATTACGGCTCTAGGATAACAAATATTATCCAATAACATAATAGGAAGGTGGTTGTTAGGGCAACAAAATGCAAGAAATCTTGTTGATTTAGACATTCAATTGTTATATGTAAACGAGGACAGTTCAGTCATTAAAAATCACGAGAAAACCACAAAACCTCATGAATAAAATTATTACCAATCAATGTTAAAATATAAACACTAATTAAAAAGACGGATTGGACGACTTCCTAAATTATCACTTTGAGAATAAACAACCTAGCTACAAAATTCACATAAAAAACCTTAAGCAAAATGAACTAAACTTACCACCAAATGAGTTATACAAGAAACCATAAATAAATGCAGATAATCCAGACCGGGAGAAGTTGAATTGAATAAAAACCATACAACAAAAAAATTAAAGAGAATTAAATTTACCTACTGAACCTCACTTTTGACTGCAGAGCAAGAACTTAATACTACACCAATTCCATTGGCACCTGTAACCATAAGAAACGAGAAAATCAGCGAAGATCAAGAACAGAACTTTCCATTACAGCCCGGGACACTAATCACAACTTTTATTGAGAAGCTGGAGTTGGAAATATTTTCGTCATTCTTCATCACTCTTAGATCTAACATCGTTAACTGTAACACGGTCTGGATGAGTAGCTTGTAAACGTTTCGTAAAAACCTGCTTATGTTAATACTTTATATAATAAGATTTTAATTTAAATTGTAATACCTAGTAACCTGAATTTGCATTACCTGGCCTTACTTACTAATAATTAAAAGAATTACATGTACCCTGGGATAAGAGATAAACTGAAAATTATAATTAAATTGTAACATAAACCACGAGTTCAATAACAAATCGATTCAGTATTGTATGAACGATATGATGCTCTAATAACCGAAGAAAGTAACTGTTGAAAATTTAAAATAATATAAAATAAAGAATCCTTCTTGTATTTGACGATGTTCTGTGTTATTGTAGAATAGTTATTGTATTTCGATTAGGGTGTAATTTACAGATAAAGAAAGTGATAAAAGCGTCAAGTGGAACAACTTAACCTATAAGAACGGGTCATTCATTAATAACAGCGCTCGATTGCAGACAGCTGGTGAATACGGGAGAATAGAGAACTAACTTATTCTCTGCACTCTCCGCTCTTTTCAAAATAAATAATACATAGGGACTAGGGTTGGAGAAAAAATACTGAATTATTCATTATAATACCCGTAATATAGCGTTTTTCTCTGGTAAAACACTTGATAATTAATTAACACAGGTCTATAATCAACAACCGAATAATATCAAACACTTAATAAATAAATTTTTTTTTTAATTAACATTGATTGGCAGGAGATCTCATCTGCAGTAACATATTACGAATAAAGTAATACACTCGTAAAAACGTAATCTTTTAATTTGTTTCAAAATTGGCGCCCAACGTGGGGCTTTAGTTAAGTAAAAAATTCGACTATATCGCTATTACTTAACTGGAGCAGACAACTATTAGAGGCACAGGAATGCATACGAGAAGTGTTTCTAAAAGGATGGCGAAAGACCAAGAAACAGAAGAAGATAGACGGGAGGAAGAAGCAGAAATAGTTACAGACATTGAAAAGGAACAACAGGCGGGTGACAAGGAGGAAGCCAGAGGTGATATGGACTTACTAAAACTATGGGAATTAATTAAAGAAGATTCCAAGAAACAGAAGGAAGCCAATAATGAAAATTTTAAACGAATGGAGGAAAGATTTGACAAGAATAAAGAGGAAACTAATGAGAGTTTAAGACAAATTAAAGAGGATAATAAACAAACTAATGAGAAAATAGACAGTATTATTGAAAACTCAAAGAAACAAAACGAAATTTTGAGTGAGAACTTAATCAAACTAATGAATGAGAAGTTTGACAAAAATAAAGAGGAAACTGATGAGAATAACCGGCTGATAAATGAAAGCTTAAACCAAATTAATGAAAGGTTTGACAGGAACGACGAGAGCTTAAAGCAGATTCAGGAAAATAACAAACAAAGAGACGAAAGAATTGAAAACAATAATAAGGAGTTGCGGCAAATCATCAATGAACAAAACCAAGCGTTGAGGGAAGTCATCAATGAAAGTATTGCAATTGTCAATGAAACACTTAACAAAAGGGTGGATGATTATGAAAAGGAAGTAAGACAGCAAATAACTGAAACTAAGGTAGGTCTAGAAAAGACGGATGAAACCATCATACAACTCAGAGTGGAAGTAGAGGCCAAAATAAACCAAATAGGAAACCATAACGATACTAGAGTAAAGGAGATACAAGTGAAAACCCAAGAAAAATTAAACGAAGTACGAATCAACATAGCCGGAAGAATAGAACGGGTTGACAATGAAAATAATGCAGAAACGTCAAAGGAAATTAATGAATACACGGGAAGGATTGGAGATGATTAAAAGGGGATTAATGAAGATACATAATATACCAATTACGGAACCCAGAGAAGTAAGGCAATCAAGAAACTCTAAACGAACCACAATTGAGTTCCCAGATAGATTAGAAGGACCGAAAAAGCCAAAACTAACCGAGGAGCATGGAGGACTTATGGAGATTATGTATGAACCATTCGAAAGATTAAGAAACGGTACGGAAGAATCAGCTCGAAAGACGATGGTAAGCTTTAGCATAAATGAAAATTTTATAGCGACAAGATGGAAGAACCAGATGATAGTGAGATACGTCACAAGGACGGAAATAATCCTACACACTAGAGAAATCCGAACAATCAGTATAGAGGAAATAATGGACCACGGTTAAACAGATTCCAAACAGAATATAGAGAAAAGGGACGGATTTTATGGATAACAAATAAAGCAAACCAAAGGAAAATAATGAGAAATTAATTAAAATATATTAAACCAACTATTAAATGAAATAAACTAATTATACGATACTTCAGAGAAATTATGTGGAATCAATTTTAAAACCAAAAAATTCAAAAATTAGTAAGAACACCTTACTATATAATTCAGAAGAAATTATTTTAAACTAATAAACATGAAAGACGAGAAAGAAGGGTTAGAAATGAGTTAAATGAAGGAAGAATATGCCATACAATTTATGATGAGGAGGAGATTCAGTGTTTAATTGCAGAAGTAAATGGGACTGAATTAAAAATAGTAAAATACGTATGCTAAAGAATAATTAATTGACAGCACGGAACTAAGAAGAATTTAAAATGAATATTGAACAGCTTTAATTACAATACTGGTGAATAATATGATAAATGGAACTACAGAACAACGAGATAAATAATTTAAGAAAAGTATTAGGATACCTCAGAAATAATAGTAATCATCCCTGGAATACGAGGTTGTAGCGAAGGAGCTACCTTATAGATAATAATTATATGTATTGTGTTGTGATCGTGCAACGTTTATTTTTTTTCTGGACAGAGATCAAGTTCCTCTGATCTCAGAAGATATAGTTAGGGAAACGGCAGAGTAATGGAAGCCAATAGTGCCCCTCTGATTCCGTACCAGCTATGATATTAGGGGAAAATGTTAGGGAAATATAGTATTTTAGGGATTATACACCAAGAGAGGTAATTAAATATAAATATCGGTATGGAGAACCATACATGACTTCCATATTCTAAGATTTATATTTAAAATCATTTTCAGCCAAACAGCCAGGCTGTGCCTTACCTGCCTTTTTATTGCTGTATTAAATGAAAAATATTATATTACATTAAAATGAAAAAATTATAATTTTATTGCCTGGCAACAAAATTATTTTATTTTTAACAATTACCATTGTTTCAAAAAGTTTAAATAAATTTTCAAGTACTTTACTCTTGTTAAAACGTATAAGGTTGCAGGTAAACTACCCCTTCCCCTTAACCGATCTTCACCAAAATCGAAAGTCATTGAGACCTCTACAATTCAGGGACGTATGCAAAAAATTATTTGATTCTGTTTGAATTTGCGGCTGTTATCGTTTGCCATAGAAAATACGCTTGATAAAAAAACGTTGCAGGTAAACTACCTCTTCCCCTTAACCGATCTTCACCAAAAACAATAGGTCTTGCGTACTCTACAAATCAGGACTGTATGCAAAACATTATTTGATTCTGTTTGAATTTGCGGCTGTTATCGTTTGCCATAGAAAATACCCTTGTTAAAAAAACGTTGCAGGTAAACTACCCCTTTCCCTCAACCGATCTTCACCAAAAACAATAGGTCTTGAGAAATCTACAATTCAGGGCTGTATGCGAAACATTATTTGATTCTGTTTGAATTTGCGGCTGTTATCGTTTGCCAAAAAAAAAAAAATTTCCCTTGATAAAAAAAAGCGTTGCAGGTAAACTACCCCTTCCCCTCAACCGATCTTCACCAAAAACAATAGGTCGCGAGTACTCTACAAATCAGGGCTGTATGCAAAAAATTATTTGATTCTGTTTGAATTTGCGGCAGTTGTCGTTTGCCATAGAAAATACGCATGATAAAAAACGTTGCTGGTAAACTACCCCTTCCCCTCAACCGATCTTCACCAAAAACAATAGGTCTTGAGTACTCTACAAATCAGGGCTGTATGCAGAAAATTATTTGATTCTGTTTGAATTTGCGGCTGTTATCGTTTGCCATAGAAAATACCCTTGCTAAAAAAACGTTGTAGGTAAACTACCCCTTTCCCTTAACCGATCTTCACCAAAAACAAAAGGTATTGAGAACTCTACAATTTAGGGCTGTATGCAAATAATCTTTTCATTCTGTTTGAATTTGCGGCTGTTATCGTTTGCCATAGGAAATACCCTTGTTAAAACATAAAACGTTACAGGTAAACTACCCCTTTCCCTTAACCGATCTTCACCAAAAACAATAGGTCTTGAGAACTCTACAATTCAGGGCTGTATGCGAAACATTATTTGATTCTGTTTGAATTTGCGGCTGTTATCGTTTGCCAAACAAACAAAATTACCCTTGCTAAAAAAAAACCGTTGCAGGTAAACTACCCCTTTCCCTCAACCGATCTTCACCAAAAACAATAGGTCGCGAGAACTCTGCAAAACCGGGCTGTATGCAAAAAATTATTTGATTCTGTTTGAATTTGCGGCAGTTATCGTTTGCCATAGAAAAAAAATCTACAGACAGACACACAGACAGACAGACACACAGACACACAGACAGACAGACAGACACACAGACACTTTTCGGAAAACGACTTTTTTTCATGTTTTGAGTGTAGTAGAATCAGAATCTGCAATAATCTCGAACACGATTTTTTTTGCCATCACCATACTTCCATTCCTTAAGGAATATGGAAGTAATAAAAATGATAATAAGAAATGATAGCATAAAAAGCTAGAAGTTATGAGTTCCAGACAAAAGGACAGGTCTACAACTGAGGGAGATACCAGTAGAGAATTAATGACCAGATACACAATGAGTATCAACACAGTTTTCCGGTGCAATTAAAAGTTTAAAGAATAGAAAGAGAAAATAAACCCCAAAGAAGCCATTGAATTGCGGATTAAACCAGAAACAATGAAAGACTGAAACCATTATAAATTAATAATTTTATTAAATAAATATTCCAAAGTATGAAGAAACTATAAGTTTATTTTAACTAAACTTTATTCAGCCAAAGTAAACTTCTTTCGGAGGGGGAGTATTATGTAATGTAACAAAGTTAAGGTTCCCGACGTTACATAAAAAACTTTGTCAGAATAACTGAAAACACTGCCCAAGGTATGCCATAATTAAGTACAAGAGGGCCAATCTCACCTAAAAAATGCATTGATGGTACCTAGTAAGGTTACTAGGTAATAAAACATTGAAGGTGTACCTAAATATAAAATATGTAATGAGCAGTATAAGATGTAAACTATAAACACTGTGTCTAATGGGATGAGTTTAATGTGTAGGAGTTGAGTATAATATACTGTTCAATTAATATTTAATGTTTTATAAAATGTACTTGTTGTTGTACTGTATCATGATATAGTGTTTACATGATATTTATTTTATGTTTTGTGTGTAGTAAGTGTGGAGCCGTTGCTTTAAGGAAGTACTAAGTAATGGGTACTCATTTCATTCATGTTAAACTTGTATTTAAATAATTAAATACAAGTATATTTATTATGTATGGTATTATGTTAAGTGTATTTACTTTAAATAATTAATGAAGATGTTTAAAATAATATTTGTAAACTTGGCCAGGAAGACAATAAGTGTTAATAAGTTGGCAAGTGGTCATTATAATTATGTTAAAAACCAATGAAGGGTTCAATGATGAACTAAATAATAATAATGAATTGAAATCAGGAAATTAAAATTGATATAATTGGCCATAAGCCAGTGACTCTTTGTACAGTAGGTCAGGTAAGCAAAATTAAATTAAAAACAAAAATTTATAACAGGTAATAAAACCAATAGGCCTAAATTCAGAATTTTGTAAAAGGAAATTAATACCTTTTAAAATAAGTCAATTAAGAAGAAAATGTAGTAAAATGTATACGGTTTAATAAGGCAGATTAAGTGAAAGTTTTATGTGATTTAATGTAATTCCAAGCAGGGAGTATTTTATTAAATAAGTGTAAGAATATTTTCTAATTACGGCTCTAGGATAACAAATATTATCCAATAACATAATAGGAAGGTGGTTGTTAGGGCAACAAAATGCAAGAAATCTTGTTGATTTAGACATTCAATTGTTATATGTAAACGAGGACAGTTCAGTCATTAAAAATCACGAGAAAATCACAAAACCTCATGAATAAAATTATTACCAATCAATGTTAAAATATAAACACTAATTAAAAAGACGGATTGGACGACTTCCTAAATTATCACTTTGAGAATAAACAACCTAGCTACAAAATTCACATAAAAAACCTTAAGAAAAATGAACTAAACTTACCACCAAATGAGTTATACAAGAAACCATAAATAAATGCAGATAATCCAGACCGGGAGAAGTTGAATTGAATAAAAACCATACAACAAAAAAATTAAAGAGAATTAAATTTACCTACTGAACCTCACTTTTGACTGCAGAGCAAGAACTTAATACTACACTAATTCCATTGGCACCTGTAACCACAAGAAACGAGAAAATCAGCGAAGATCAAGAACAGAACTTTCCATTACAGCCCGGGACACTAATCACAACTTTTATTGAGAAGCTGGAGTTGGAAATATTTTCGTCATTCTTCATCACTCTTAGATCTAACATCGTTAACTGTAACACGGTCTGGATGAGTAGCTTGTAAACGTTTCGTAAAAACCTGCTTATGTTAATACTTTATATAATAAGATTTTAATTTAAATTGTAATACCTAGTAACCTGAATTTGCATTACCTGGCCTTACTTACTAATAATTAAAAGAATTACATGTACCCTGGGATAAGAGATAAACTGAAAATTATAATTAAATTGTAACATAAACCACGAGTTCAATAACAAATCGATTCAGTATTGTATGATCGATATGATGCTCTAATAACCGAAGAAAGCAACTGTTGAAAATTTAAAATAATATAAAATAAAGAATCCTTCTTGTATTTGACGATGTTCTGTGTTATTGTAGAATAGTTATTGTATTTCGATTAGGGTGTAATTTACAGATAAAGAAAGTGATAAAAGCGTCAAGTGGAACAACTTAACCTATAAGAACGGGTCATTCATTAATAACAGCGCTCGATTACAGACAGCTGGTGAATACGGGAGAATAGAGAACTAACTTATTCTCTCCACTCTCCGCTCTTTTCAAAATAAATAATACATAGGGACTAGGGTTGGAGAAAAAATACTGAATTATTCATTATAATACCCGTAATATAGCGTTTTTCTCTGGTAAAACACTTGATAATTAATTAACACAGGTCTATAATCAACAACCGAATAACATCAAACACTTAATAAATAAATTTTTTTTTTTAATTAACATTGATTGGCAGGAGATCTCATCTGCAGTAACATATTACGAATAAAGTAATACACTCGTAAAAACGTAATCTTTTAATTTGTTTCAAAATTGGCGCCCAACGTGGGGCTTTAGTTAAGTAAAAAATTCGACTATATCGCTATTACTTAACTGGAGCAGACAACTATTAGAGGCACAGGAATGCATACGAGAAGTGTTTCTAAAAGGATGGCGAAAGACCAAGAAACAGAAGAAGATAGACGGGAGGAAGAAGCGGAAATAGTTACAGACATTGAAAAGGAACAACAGGCGGGTGACAAGGAGGAAGCCAGAGGTGATATGGACTTACTAAAACTATGGGAATTAATTAAAGAAGATTCCAAGAAACAGAAGGAAGCCAATAATGAAAATTTTAAACGAATGGAGGAAAGATTTGACAAGAATAAAGAGGAAACTAATGAGAGTTTAAGACAAATTAAAGAGGATAATAAACAAACTAATGAGAAAATAGACAGTATTATTGAAAACTCAAAGAAACAAAACAAAATTTTGAGTGAGAACTTAATCAAACTAATGAATGAGAAGTTTGACAAAAATAAAGAGGAAACTGATGAGAATAACCGGCTGATAAATGAAAGCTTAAACCAAATTAATGAAAGGTTTGACAGGAACGACGAGAGCTTAAAGCAGATTCAGGAAAATAACAAACAAAGAGACGAAAGAATTGAAAACAATAATAAGGAGTTGCGGCAAATCATCAATGAACAAAACCAAGCGTTGAGGAAAGTCATCAATGAAAGTATTGCAATTGTCAATGAAACACTTAACAAAAGGGTGGATGATTATGAAAAGGAAGTAAGACAGCAAATAACTGAAACTAAGGTAGGTCTAGAAAAGACGGATGAAACCATCATACAACTCAGAGTGGAAGTAGAGGCCAAAATAAACCAAATAGGAAACCATAACGATACTAGAGTAAAGGAGATACAAGTGAAAACCCAAGAAAAATTAAACGAAGTACGAATCAACATAGCCGGAAGAATAGAACGGGTTGACAATGAAAATAATGCAGAAACGTCAAAGGAAATTAATGAATACACGGGAAGGATTGGAGATGATTAAAAGGGGATTAATTAAGATACATAATATACCAATTACGGAACCCAGAGAAGTAAGGCAATCAAGAAACTCTAAACGAACCACAATTGAGTTCCCAGATAGATTAGAAGGACCGAAAAAGCCAAAACTAACCGAGGAGCATGGAGGACTTATGGAGATTATGTATGAACCATTCGAAAGATTAAGAAACGGTACGGAAGAATCAGCTCGAAAGACGATGGTAAGCTTTAGCATAAATGAAAATTTTATAGCGACAAGATGGAAGAACCAGATGATAGTGAGATACGTCACAAGGACGGAAATAATCCTACACACTAGAGAAATCCGAACAATCAGTATAGAGGAAATAATGGACCACGGTTAAACAGATTCCAAACAGAATATAGAGAAAAGGGACGGATTTTATGGATAACAAATAAAGCAAACCAAAGGAAAATAATGAGAAATTAATTAAAATATATTAAACCAACTATTAAATGAAATAAACTACTTATACGATACTTCAGAGAAATTATGTGGAATCAATTTTAAAACCAAAAAATTCAAAAATTAGTAAGAACACCTTACTATATAATTCAGAAGAAATTATTTTAAACTAATAAACATGAAAGACGAGAAAGAAGGGTTAGAAATGAGTTAAATGAAGGAAGAATATGCCATACAATTTATGATGAGGAGGAGATTCAGTGTTTAATTGCAGAAGTAAATGGGACTGAATTAAAAATAGTAAAATACGTATGCTAAAGAATAATTAATTGACAGCACGGAACTAAGAAGAATTTAAAATGAATATTGAACAGCTTTAATTACAATACTGGTGAATAATATGATAAATGGAACTACAGAACAACGAGATAAATAATTTAAGAAAAGTATTAGGATACCTCAGAAATAATAGTAATCATCCCTGGAATACGAGGTTGTAGCGAAGGAGCTACCTTATAGATAATAATTATATGTATTGTGTTGTGATCGTGCAACGTTTATTTTTTTTCTGGACAGAGATCAAGTTCCTCTGATCTCAGAAGATATAGTTAGGGAAACGGCAGAGTAATGGAAGCCAATAGTGCCCCTCTGATTCCGTACCAGCTATGATATTAGGGGAAAATGTTAGGGAAATATAGTATTTTAGGGATTATACACCAAGAGAGGTAATTAAATATAAAAATGATAATAAGAAATGACAGCGTAAAAAGCCAGAAGTTATGAGTTCCAGAGAAAAGGACAGGTCTACAACTGAGGGAGATACCAGTAGAGAATTAATGACCAGATACACAATGAGTATCAACACAGTTTTCCGGTGCAATTAAAAGTTTAAAGAATAGAAAGAGAAAATAAACCCCAAAGAAGCCATTGAATTGCGGATTAAACCAGAAACAATGAAAGACTGAAACCATTATAAATTAATAATTTTATTAAATAAATATTCCAAAGTATGAAGAAACTATAAGTTTATTTTAACTAAACTTTATTCAGCCAAAGTAAACTTCTTTCGGAGGGGGAGTATTATGTAATGTAACAAAGTTAAGGTTCCCGACGTTACATAAAAAACTTTGTCAGAATAACTGAAAACACTGCCCAAGGTATGCCATAATTAAGTACAAGAGGGCCAATCTCACCTAAAAAATGCATTGATGGTACCTAGTAAGGTTACTAGGTAATAAAACATTGAAGGTGTACCTAAATATAAAATATGTAATGAGCAGTATAAGATGTAAACTATAAACACTGTGTCTAATGGGATGAGTTTAATGTGTAGGAGTTGAGTATAATATACTGTTCAATTAATATTTAATGTTTTATAAAATGTACTTGTTGTTGTACTGTATCATGATATAGTGTTTACATGATATTTATTTTATGTTTTGTGTGTAGTAAGTGTGGAGCCGTTGCTTTAAGGAAGTACTAAGTAATGGGTACTCATTTCATTCATGTTAAACTTGTATTTAAATAATTAAATACAAGTATATTTATTATGTATGGTATTATGTTAAGTGTATTTACTTTAAATAATTAATGAAGATGTTTAAAATAATATTTGTAAACTTGGCCAGGAAGACAATAAGTGTTAATAAGTTGGCAAGTGGTCATTATAATTATGTTAAAAACCAATGAAGGGTTCAATGATGAACTAAATAATAATAATGAATTTGGAAATTAAAATTGATATAATTGGCCATAAGCCAGTGACTCTTTGTACAGTAGGTCAGGTAAGAAAAATTAAATTAAAAACAAAAATTTATAACAGGTAATAAAACCAATAGGCCTAAATTCAGTATTTTGTAAAAGGAAATTAATACCTTTTAAAATAAGTCAATTAAGAAGAAAATGTAGTAAAATGTATACGGTTTAATAAGGCAGATTAAGTGAAAGTTTTATGTGATTTAGTGTAATTCCAAGCAGGGAGTATTTTATTAAATAAGTGTAAGAATATTTTCTAATTACGGCTCTAGGATAACAAATATTATCCAATAACATAATAGAAAGGTGGTTGTTAGGGCAACAAAATGCAAGAAATCTTGTTGATTTAGACATTCAATTGTTATATGAAAACGAGGACAATTCAGTCATTAAAAATCGCGAGAAAACCACAAAACCTCATGAATAAAATTATTACCAATCAATGTTAAAATATAAACACTAATTAAAAAGACGGATTGGACGACTTCCTAAATTATCACTTTGAGAATAAACAACCTAGCTACAAAATTCACATAAAAAACCTTAAGCAAAATGAACTAAACTTACCACCAAATGAGTTATACAAGAAACCATAAATAAATGCAGATAATCCAGACCGGGAGAAGTTGAATTGAATAAAAACCATACAACAAAAAAATTAAAGAGAATTAAATTTACCTACTGAACCTCACTTTTGACTGCAGAGCAAGAACTTAATACTACACTAATTCCATTGGCACCTGTAACCAAAAGAAACGAGAAAATCAGCGAAGATCAAGAACAGAACTTTCCATTACAGCCCGGGACACTAATCACAACTTTTATTGAGAAGCTGGAGTTGGAAATATTTTCGTCATTCTTCATCACTCTTAGATCTGACATCGTTAACTGGAACACGGCCTGGATGAGTAGCTTGTAAACGTTTCGTAAAAACCTGCTTATGTTAATACTTTATATAATAAGATTTTAATTTAAATTGTAATACCTAGTAACCTGAATGTGCATTACCTGGCCTTACTTACTAATAATTAAAAGAATTACATGTACCCTGGGATAAGAGATAAACTGAAAATTATAATTAAATTGTAACATAAACCACGAGTTCAATAACAAATTGATTCAGTATTGTATGATCGTTATGATGCTCTAATAACCGAAGAAAGCAACTGTTGAAAATTTAAAATAATATAAAATAAAGAATCCTTCTTGTATTTGACGATGTTCTGTGTTATTGTAGAATAGTTATTGTATTTCGATTAGGGTGTAATTTACAGATAAAGAAAGTGATAAAAGCGTCAAGTGGAACAACTTAACCTATAAGAACGGGTCATTCGTTAATAACAGCACTCGATTGCAGACAGCTGGTGAATACGGGAGAATAGAGAACTAACTTATTCTCTCCACTCTCCGCTCTTTTCAAAATAAATAATACATAGTGACTAGGGTTGGAGAAAAAATACTTAATTATTCATTATAATACCCGTAATATAGCGTTTTCCTCTGGTAAAACACTTGATAATTAATTAACACAGGTCTATAATCAACAACCGAATAATATCAAACACTTAATAAATAAATTTTTTTTTTAATCAACATTGATTGGCAGGAGATCTCATCTGCAGTAACATATTACGAATAAAGTAATACACTCGTAAAAACGTAATCTTTTAATTTGTTTCAATATATATATATATATATATATATATTGCGACAGTACAAATAAGTGATGTACTGAGCATGGAATATAAAAATTTAAATTTACCTAATAAACTGTAAATAATTAATAATATATTAGAAATAAGCATGTCAGGGATTGCAAGCTTGACTCAGACAAAAATATGAACAGGTGTTTCGACCTGAATCGACGTGCACACACACACAAATGTAACTGAAAGTGTGTACACCAGTATTTTGGTAGTGTGTGTGAACGCAGGTCTCTGCAGGCGAGTTTGCCACCCCAAGATGAATAATTGCACAATTACTGTTTTTCCGTAATTATTCATAAACTATAATTAAGAATTAAAATCAAAAACCACAATAAAATGTAATAAAATTTACTAAATACTGTGTACGAAAACCACGCGAAAGTGACACACCGTACGAGTGTAATAGTGAAATAACTGTGTACAAATCGAAAGGGTTAAGTTGCAATGTCCAAAATTACAGTGAACATGTGTTGTAAAAATAGTTATAAGATAAGTATAAGAGTATACTTACAGGACTCTGCAATTCGCAGAAATATAAAAAATAGCGAATTTGACAAAGAGTGGGGGAACTGAATCCAGAGACAGTTTCTAACATGTCGATTTCGTACCACTGCAGGTGTCGACCAAGACATGGGTATAAATAGGACACGCAAGCTACAGTGGTTCTCTTTCTTGAATCATTCACGGTGCAGCGGGAGCTTATGCCCGTCAGCACGGCGTATTTACTTTTTTTTGTAAACAGTTTAAATTTGCCAGTTACGTACAAATATGTAACTAAGCTGTAAAGACAATCATTTTAATTAATAACAGCACTACTTAAGAAGATCCATTAACGTCAGAAACAGCACGAGGGGAGTTCCAGAGAATGATTCGACACTAGACAAGAGAGTGATACGACGCTGGACAAGAGGAGAGTTCCAGAGAGAGATACGACGCTGGACATGAGGAGTGTTCCAGAGAGAGAGAGAGTGATACGACGCTGGACAAGAGGAGAAGAGAGACAGCCGACGCTGGAGGCGAGACGAGGATGAATACCGATGGATCAAAAAATGATCGAGTATGATTGACGACAATAAGGTGATAAACAACTTATTTATATCTTAATCATACAAAGAACTCAAAGACAATTAAAGACATTTCTATTTTATTTAAAAGTAAGAGCAATGTTTCTTGTAAAGTAGAATTAAAATCATAGATGTTTTAGAAATACGATTAACGTAACAAGAGCTCAAATTAATATGATATAAATGATTACAAAGCATTTAAATGAAAACAATTAGTATTTGAGAAAACAGTACTGAGAAACAAAAGGTAAATTCAATAACTATTAATATTTTGAGTACATTACAATATAGAAAAAGAGATTTAAATATTGATATTTTGAGACACATTAATTGACTGAGTAGTCTGAAAATGAGATTTTTCTTTTATACAATAATTAGTAGAATAGAATATTTAGTCAGTAAGGATGTATATAGCTTAAGCCTTACGGCATAACAACAAATAATAACGAATGTTTTAAAAGTGAAGTCAGTGCCATGTGCACATTTTTTAATAGTATCAAATAAATTTTAATTACCGTTTCAAGTTACATAGAGTTCTTATTGCAGATACACCTGACACCCAATTTAAATGTTATATTGTTACGTAATTTGTCAATCTTGAACGTGAGACCGGTCACGCCTATTTTATGTATATGTAACGTTGCATAAATTTGGCGCTCCAAGATCGTGGGGCTCCACAAATTTAAATTATATTAAATTTGCAATTTATCACGTTCCATATAATGGCTCCCAAAGAACGTGGGGCTATTCAAACACAAATAGAAGTGTATTTGTATTTGAAAGTAATTTTAACAAAATAATAATGTTACATATAATGTCGCTTCCAACGTGGGTCATCACAAACATAAATTACATGTAAATTTGTACACATACAATATAATATTATGCAACTTTGTAACGTTGTAATGTTACAATATATATATATATATATATATATATATATATATATATATATATATATTTCAATCACTTTCTGCTACAGTCCGTTTCTTGATGTATATAATACTTTAATATTTATAACTAAATTTACCTCAAGATATACTTTTTTCCTATTAGGAACATGTTTCGAGAGTTCCTGTTCTCTCATCTTCAGCCTTCGCCATCTTGTTTCTGGTGAAGTATTTGTTTGTTGGCTTCTGGATGTTATTAAGGTAACAATAAAAACATAGACATATATATAAACAATAATCCAGAACCACCTAAAATGAATAGCCTAATAAAAATACACAAATTAAACAACCCAATACGTCCATTAATCAATTTCAAAAAAGCTCCTACATACAAAATAGCAAAAATAATAGCACAAAAACTAAAAAGTAACCATCTAACAAATAACCATCATAACATAAAAAATACATACGAATTAATAGACAAACTAAAAATAATAAATATAAATGAAAATACATTTTTCACATCATATGACATAACAAACATGTACACTAATATCCCAGTAGAAGAAACAATTGACATAATAATAAACAAACTTATAGAACAAAATGAAAACAAACAATATATAACCGAAATAAAAAATAGTCTCCAACTAATACTAAAACAAAATTACTTTGAATTTAATAGCAAAATTTATCAACAGAAAGAAGGTTTAGCAATGGGATCACCATTATCAAGCATAATAGCGGAAATATTCCTACAACACATAGACACTAAAATACAAAATATCATAAAAACACATGACCCAGATGGCATATGGATAAGATATGTAGATGATGGACTATATGTATCAAATAACAAAAACACAAATGCAGAGAACATACTGAAACAAATCAATAACATACATCCCAAAATACAATTCACAGAAGAAAAAGAAAAACATAACAAAATCCACTATTTAGACATAACCATCACAAGATACAACAAACACATACAATATGCAACATATAGAAAACCAACTTCCACTAACATCATTATACCTAACCATTCTGACCACCCACCACAACATAAAATGGCAGCATTTTATTCGTTATTTAACAGAATGTACAAAATACCCCTAAACAAACAAGAAACTGACAAAGAAAGAAATATAATATACCAAATTGGTTATGCAAATGGATACAATAAAAATACTATAATAATATATATAATACTTTCACTATGAACTTACTGTTGTCACTTCCCAAACGTTTCGAGATGTTGTTTCTTTTCTTCAGTGGGTTTAATACTGATGTCGATTACAGAATAACCGTTACGGAAAAATGGTGTGTGTGGTGGGGGTTGATGGTGGGAAGGGATTGGCGTTAAGGTTCGAATTATGTGTGTGGATCAGTGTGTCAAATAGTGTATGTGATTTGTAATGTATTTGTTCATTTAATATGTTGTTTGGTTGTAGTGTGTGATATCTGTATATTTCAAATTGTTCAGCTGTGTTTAGTTTTCTACTTTTAGGTAAGTAGTGTAATATTTCCATGTTGTGTTCTATGTTTGTGTAACTGTGGTTTTCGTTATGTAAATGTGTGGCGAATGTGGAATGTATGTAGTTTGTGGTGAGGGCTTTTAAATATTCAGAAAACCTGGAAGAAAAAGATCTTCCCGTCTGGCCGATGTAGAATTGTTGGCAATCATTAATTTAATTTATAAACCCCTGTTTTGCTGTATGTGTCAATGTCTTTTTTAGTATTGTTTATGTGTTTTCTAATGGTGTTGTTGGTTCTGTAGGCTACTTTATAATTTTGTTTCCTAAATGTGTTTGCAATTTTATGTGTATTGGAATTGTAGTATGTAAGTGTTATGTATTTACTGGGTTGTGTGCTGTTGGTCAGATGTGTTTTACTTTTTGTGTTGAGGATTCGTTTGTGTAGTTTATTTATTAATTCGGGGTTGTATCCGTTTATGACTGCTATGTATTTAATTGTGTTTAATTCATCTTGGTAATCATGTGTGTTTAGGGGTATTGACGTGAGCCTATGGAGCATGTAGTTGAAAGCTGCATGTTTGTGTTGAGTTGGGTGGTTGGATGTGTTGTGTATGACCATGTCTGATGTGGTGGGTTTTCTGTATATTTTGTATGTGTGTGTGTTATTTGTTTTGGTGATTGTAAGGTCTAAAAAGTTTATGCTGTTATTTAATTCTATTTCAAGTGTGAATTTTAATTTATGGTGTATAGTGTTAATGTATTTGTGGAAATTTTTTAATGTATTTTGGAAACAATTCTACATCGGCCAGACGGGAAGATCTTTTTCTTCCAGGTTTTCTGAACATTTAAAAGCCCTCACCACAAACTACATACATTCCACATTCGCCACACATTTACATAACGAAAACCACAGTTACACAAACATAGAACACAACATGGAAATATTACACTACTTACCTAAAAGTAGAAAACTAAACACAGCTGAACAATTTGAAATATACAGATATCACACACTACAACCAAACAACATATTAAATGAACAAATACATTACAAATCACATACACTATTTGACACACTGATCCACACACATAATTCGAACCTTAACGCCAATCCCTTCCCACCATCAACCCCCACCACACACACCATTTTTCCGTAACGGTTATTCTCTAATCGACATCAGTATTAAACCCACTGAAGAAGAGAAACAACATCTCGAAACGTTTGGGAAGTGACAACAGTAAGTTCATAGTGAAAGTATTATATATATTATTAAATTAATAAAGTGAACGAAGAGGATGCAACAACAAGATAAAAATACTATGATCAAAATAGAAAATAAAATCAAATACAAAATAAAAACTGAACAATTAAGAATTAATCAAACTGAACAACACATAAATAATAACAACAACAAAAAATGGGCCACATTCACATATATAAATAATAAAATGACAAAACTAACAAAACTATTTAAAAACACAGATATAAAAATAGCATACAAAACTAATAAAAATAAATTACAAAATCTAAATAGCTCACACAACAAAGATAATACAAAACCAACGGTATATACAAAATTGAATGCCAAGATTGCAATAAATGTTATATAGGACAAACAAAAAACAGCTGAAAAACCGTTATTTTGAACACCTAAATGCATACAAAAACCAAATATATATAAATCCAATTTAGCCACACATGCAATAAACACAGGACATGAATTCCCAGACATAACCAATGTAACACTAATAAAACATATACCACACAAAGGCACCATAATGAACATTTGGGAAAATTTACAGATTTACAAACATAAAACACAAAACAAACTAATACCAGAACAAATACAAATCAATACAAAACATGACACAATATTCAAAGCACTCAACATCGAAAATACACAAAATACAAAAACATATACCACAACCACACACAATAATGCAACTTTAAAAGACCAAAGACCAACAAACTACCTTAATAACATCCAGAAGCCAACACACAAATACTTCACCAGAAACAAGATGGCGAAGGCTGAAGATGAGAGAACAGGAACTCTTGAAACATGTTCCTAATAGGAAAAAAGTATATCTTGAGGTAAATTTAGTTATAAATATTAAAGTAATATATATATATATATATATATATATATAATTTTCTATATAAGTAACTCGATGTTTCTTGCAGTAATTATATAATTTGTGATGTTTTCAATTTGTTTCTTCTGCAAATAGATAATATTGTATATTCTTTTTTCTTTTTAACACCTAAAAAGAAAATACAATATTAACTACTTGCAGAAGAAACAAATTGAAAACATCACAAATATATATATATATGTATATTACGACGATATCTCTTGACACTTACTTTTGCACATATGCTGTTACTCATTTGTGCGCACTTACCCACGTCTCGAAGGTATACTCTTCTTTTGCAGTATTTACCTTGACGTTCCCCAGCTGGGTCGCAGGCTTTGGTCATTGATTGCGTGTGGATAAGCACGTGAATATTGTTATACAATTTTAATACAAGTAAAGAGTACAGAGGATTTAGTACTGGTTGTGAAGTTAGTACGACTGTGTTAATAAAATCATATTCATTTGATTTATTATTTAAAAAATTCAAATTATCATATTATTAATTGTTTTGTGTGAGTTAATTACCATTTGAACTCTTATATTTGATACGAATATAATGTAATTATAACGTGTTTAAAATCTTATCTCTTATATTTTAAGACATATTATACACAAACATAAGACATATATGACCTGAAATATTTACACAGACAGATATTATTATAATACGTGATTAACACGTCTGAAATTGACTATTCATCTTGTCGCAGCATGTGGTTTTTATTATATACCACTTAATTAAAAATTAATTAATTAAACATTTATTAAAAAATACTAATAGAGACCATGTTATTACTTTAATTAATTATATTATTAATGTCTCAATTAATTAACACTCTTCAATTTAAGTAACTCTCATACTTGAATTTAATTATCTAATCAAATATAAAAAGATAATAAAAATATGGTTCTATACTGACCATTTATTTATGAGATTACTAAATTTATATTCTGTTATCAATTATTCTTTGAACATTTATTTATTACTCATTATGAAAATTAAAAATATAATAATGTTTTTGTAAACTTGTATATGGAATCTAGAGCTTCTTTCAATAGACCTTAGGGTCATTTATAATATTAAATAAATGTCTGACTTCACCTGCATAATTCTGCAACCATTTAACTGTGTCGTTACCGTCATCCGGACTCTCGAGTTTGTTGATCCTCTTCGGTATCACCTTCTCTGTCTCTGCGTCGTTGAAATTACTCTCATCGTCTACTGGATGCTGAGTTCTGATGTGGACCTCTCGTCATGCTGATGTATGGCTGGATATAGCTGCATGTGGCTGTCCCTGCGTCCTCTCGTATTTCGCTCTGGTTCCTCTCCTCTTCTTGTTTTGTCCCTCGTGGATGTCTCGAAGTTCTATGTGCGTCATGTGGCCAAGATCCTTATACTCCTGTATAAAGTTTGCGTATTCGCGCGCAAGCTTAGAATCATGCATGAACCGGCGTTCTAAACTCAAGAATCTCGCTTCAGCGCTAGCATAGGACTCACCCAACTGGGGATTGTCAGACTTAAATGGTAGCGAGACCACGAACCTATCCTCCTGATTGCGATGAGTAGACTTAACGAAATGCTTCTCACAAGCTGACTCGTTATTAATGGGTGTATTATCAGGGATAGTTTCGGTCTCCCAAAATTTCTCGAGAGACGCTAGGATTTGACTGTCGTTGTTCCTAGCCAGGGACGAAACAGCAGGACCCTTATAATGACAGTGTTTGGGCAGATTGCCGGCTAGAATATAGCCTAACTTTGTTTCTTGTATAGTAGGGAAATGAGAACCCCTTACATATTTGTTAGGTAAAATTAAATCTAAATAAAATTGCGCCCCTAACAGTATATCAATGTCAGCCGAAAAGTTGAAGTGTGGATCCGCGAGGTAAACGTTATCTGGGACATTAAACTGATTTATGTCAAAAGATTGTGCTGGCAATTTATGAGTTAATGCAGATAAGACAGCACACCTTGCCTCGAAGCTAAATCTTTGATAGCGGGAAATAATGCGTATAGACGCAAGATTAGTTGCACAACACGCGGTGTTATTTATACCTGTTATCGGTATGTTAGATTCAGTCAAGTTAAGCCGTAATTTCTTGGCAAATGATTCCGTACAAAAATTTATCTGTGAACCCGCATCCAAAAGAACTCTTGCGGGTTGTCTGTTGCCAGGCTGGTCAATGACAAACACAATTGCTGTTGATAAAAGAATATTATTTGTGGATTGTAATTTGAGTGAACAATAATTACTGCTGCTGGCAGAGACTGGCTTCGACACATTGTTTATGTGCAACAATGTATGGTGTCGTTTTGAGCAGATCTTACATGATTGTTTTATCTTACAATTAGATGAGAAATGATCTGGTCTTAAACAATTTGTACAGAGTTTATGATTTAATATAAATTGCCCTCGTTCTGATGTGCTTAATGCATGAAATTTGTCACACATATAAATTGGATGACTAGATTTACAGCATAAACATAAATAATTAGTTGATGCTGAGTGATAACTTTTAAATGCAGTGCTATCAGCAGCGTTTCGTGATTTATGTTTGTCAGATTTATTATTGAATCTTAAAGTTGACTTGTTGAGCTGCTGTCCGGCATCGATAGGCAGTGTATTTTCTAGCAACTGTCTACGTGCGTTTAAAAACTGAGTGAAACCTTGAAAGTTAGGAAGATTATCAGGGTCTATAGACTCCTTCCATAATTTAAAAGTAGTATGGTCGAGTTTTGCTGACAATAATTGTACAGTGATAAGCTCGAATGAATCCACTGACAGTTGCATGGCCGCCAGTGAATTAACGGAAGACGTTATTGTATTTATGAACTCTGCCAAAGTTTGGACAGAGTCCTTAACTGTTGACTTTACTTCAAGTAAATTCTGAATATAATACTTAGCTAGTATGAATTTATTGTCATATCTAGCGGACAGCAAACTCAACGCTATCGAGTAGTTTTCGTTACAGATAGGTAATGACTTAATTAAATCTAGCGGCTCATTTTTCAGAGACGAATACAAATAGTGTAATTTCTGCACTGAGGTTAAATCAGATCTGGCGTGCACCAAGTCCAGAAATATTGAATAGAAGTGCTGCCATTCTATGATATTACCTGTGAAGCAGGGCAAACTTATCGGTTTTAATTGTATGTTGCTTGTTAATACGGGAGATACAGTCTGAACGTTGAAGCCTTCTATCAACTGCAAGATATTGGCTTCTGTTGAATATAACAGCTCTTCAACCTCAATTCGGTCTTCTTGAGCAGCATTTATGTCTTTAGAAATGAGTTCGATTTCGGACTGTACCTCATCGTATTGTGTTGCCAAGCTTTTTAGACTTTCGAGTCTAACTGTTAAAAATGTTTTGTGCTAGTGTTTTTATCGAAGCTAATGATAGCCGAATTAATACGCACTATGGCAGACTTTATGCCGCCTCTCTTTCTGACGAACACTTTGAGGCCTTCTTCAGCCATTGTACGCACCTGTAATGATGTGGTACCTGCTATGCGATGTCCTGGAGCGTCGAAGTCGTGGAGAAGATGGCAAACACACAGGCCGTAGAGATGACTGCTCAAACTGGAGTGTAGACGCTAGCACATGGATGTTCTTGCAATGATGTCGTCACGAGGCTCAATGGTGATGAAAGAAATGCTGAAGTAAGTCCCGAGACGGTCGGATCAGCGAATGTGCTGAATCGCCCGTGATGGCCAGAAATTGGGGCAGAAAAATGATGAAACCGCTAGAATATGTTGCAAGAGGTGGATGACGAATCCAGGCACGGAGCAACCAAAAAAATGTCAGTAAGAAGAATGATCCGGCCCGGAGGACCAAAAAAAATGTTAATGTTAGGAAGAATGATGCTTGTGGTGCTATTGCCAGGATGCAGAATAATGACGATAGTGGACTGTATAATACATGTATTAAGATTGTTGTACACTAATTTCTGAGCGCTGAGGTTGGCTATGTCTGGTTGAGATTTAAGTTTTAAATGAACTTATGCTAAGAAAGCTAAATGGTAGATGAGGCGCAAATGTGCGGCACTCAAACTACATCAAGAAATGTTAAAGCCTAAGGCCTATACGAATGTCGTAGATTGTCGTCAGACTTGAGGCGTGAGTACGCAGCACTCAAAGTACATGAAATCGAAATTAGCAGTGTATCGCTAATTGGTGTAAGTATGCACGAAATGTTGTGGCCTAAAGCCTACAATGATTGTCTGACGACAAGAAAAATGATGTATGACAGAACAAGCGAGCAAACGTGATAACGTCTGCCGCCTGCCTTAGCTCGGACAACTGTAATGTTGAACGTTGTATAAACATGATAGCGCAATATCAGAAAGCACAGATTAGCCAACCTATTAATGCGAAAATTACCACATTACTGTCCACATAGAATTTACGGAATGCTGATGCATGGTACTTTCCATTAGTTTTTCTTTTTGTCGGATCGTAGACGATAAATGTGTGTCATCCTTTCCTCCTTTGTAATAAGTAGGGTCCCTCGTACAGTCTGAATAGTTTCTTTGCTGTATTGCTGAATTGTTTTCCCACTGGATTGCTTCTTAGTAGCACTCTCTCTCCTTCATGGAATGTGATGAGTTTGTGCATTCTGTTGAATCTCTCTATCCTCTTCTCTCCAAGTTTTTCCATCCTCTTCTTCGCATTGTCGTATTTGTGAATCAATGGAATTTGCAGGTTTTGGTTTGGAGGTTTATCAATGTTTTTCGACCAGAATCTATTAGGTTTTTTATTCGTTTCCAGTTCCACTGGTGTATATCCCGTAGCTTCACTGTATGTAGCATTTATAGCTTGTTCAAAAAAAATGATATGTACAGTAGCGTGGAACGAAAATGGCCTTTTTTTTTTTTAGTTTTGTAATAGTGGGGAAAGTTGCCTTTTAGGTTCAAAAAGAAGAAAAAAAATTTGGTTGCTATACTACAACATCTTGAGGTGCCGCAAAGAGCTTAAAGTTTGTAAAAAAATTGAAAAAAATAAACTTTGATAAATTATTTTTTATGGTTTTCTCGTACATATAATGTTACAAAAGATAGTTGTAAATAGCCTACATATATAAGCATTAGAATTGGAAAAAATTATTAATTACAAAATATAATAATAATAAAAAAATATTTTTTAATGTAAAAAAGTTTGCATTTTTGCTAATTTTGAAACTTTTGCGAACATTTTGGTTGTTACAAATAGTAGTAAATAAGGTTGAAATAAAAGCTCGTCAATTCAATTATATATTTTTTTTATTAGAGCACACGTAAAAAAATATCATAATACACTTTTAAAGACATTGAAAGTTCATTTTTTATGATTTAAAAAACCCTTAATAATTACAAATGTTACAGCTGCAAAATGTTTGTTTCTACTTCATTGACACATTAAACTGTTTTTTTGTATCAAATTTTGGCATGTTCTCACGTGAGTCAATTTTTGCTCTTATATATCGTTCTCTTGCGATTGAACCACAGACATTCTGAGCCGATTCGGTCACCAGTTTCACAGCTCTTTCCACTGCTTGCGTGTGACAAGGAAGCCGGGGAAAGTCGATAAGCGGGTCCACTTTACTATTTGGTTGAGCTTCAGATGTCTTCCGTATAAAGTCTTTGAGAGAGTCAATGGAAACATGTTTTACCAAGGGGGGTTCAGTTACGTCATTTTCAGCCCATGAGATCATGTCGATGTAATCCTTTGCGTCAAAGTTTATCTTTGGAACTTTAAACTTCCTGACTCCGCCTCTACTTTCTGTTCTTGCTTTTAAAACACGTCATAAACCAAGTTCTCTTACATTTTTGCGCTCATCACATAGCATGGACAAAAGGAGATTTTCTACAGCAGCAAAGTACCCATTTCTTTGAATAACCGGGTCTAGAACGTTCTTGAAATCATCAGAGAGATAGCGTGAATATTAGATAAGTTTAAACAGATGTTTGGAACCATAAGTACATGAAGGTTTTAACTTAATGTTAAACCACACAGGTGCATACACTTTCACAATGTACTCAGCCAGAGTCTTAAGGTTTTCAGTTGGATTTTCAGTTGCCACATACAATCTAAGTATACGGTTTGCTAATGTAAGCCACCTGGAGTGAGCAAGTTTTCCAGGGTTTCTTAAAGATAAATCTAGTGAGCAATTTCCACTTGATACAGCGATACACATATCCAATAAATACTTCTGATCTGTACTTAAATCATTTATGTTCTCCAAAAGAGGAAGGTTATTTTCAATTGGCAAGAAAGTAACCACAGGAAGATTAGCACAGTTTTCCAGCTGCTGACCTATTTTGCCTTTAAACTCATTGGGTCCCTTCGTTTTACCATCTAAATGACAAAAAAGATGTCGCAAAGGTAGCTCATTTCCATGGAACAAACAAACTAACCATTGTAAAGGTCTTCCTATTTCATTTTCCATCAAAGAAATCACACCATTATTATGTCCAGTGTTTACAACGGTTCCATCACACCCAATAGCAGTAAAGTTCAAAAGTTGTTCGTTGTGTTCTCTATCTTCAAGAAACTCCAGTATACTGTCTGCTATGTCTTTTCCAGTGCCAGATTTAGGTGTTACGTGGCCTAAAAACTTTGAGTTTGGTTCCTCTATTAGTGAAACGTGCTCTTCTGAAATAACTTTTTTGTACAACTTAATTCCTTTCTTTTCTTGAACAATTGTTTTGTCTCTTCTTCCATCAAAAAACCATCCTCTATTTTCGTTTATCTGATCATAAAGACTGTCATTAATGAGATCTCTTCGTTTGAAGATGTTATGTCTAATAAAACAGTAGCACTTCATTACATCTTCGTAAGTAGGCAGTACAATTTCACACAAATCACTAAATCTTCCAAAAATAGGACATTCCGAAATTTGTCTTGTCTTCACTTGTTTAGACTGAGCCATTTTAACTCACAACAATAAAGTAGCACACAATTTAACAAAATATTACATTAATCTGTTACACAATAGACGCCAACTCAACTGAACTCGGCAAAGCGACTGACACCTGATCTCAGCTTGTCACCACACGCAAACAAATCTCCGCCTTCCGCCCCCTTCCCCCTCACAACATCTGCTACGGCGATGACTCATGCTCCCGGATGCCAATACAATAGTTAAACTGTTTTTATCTTTCTATTCATATTAAAACGCCTATTTGAAACTTTTTATTGCATAATTGAGACACGTAAAATTCTTTGAAAAAGTTACAAAAAGTGTGTTTTTATAAAACTTTACCGCTCTTGCGGCACCTCAAGACATAATCCAAAAAGTTAAAAAAAATTGTATGTCTTTTTTGATATAAAAACTGCTTTTTTGACAGTATTTGAAATAAAAAAAAATTTGACAACTTCTTAAAAAAACTTAAAAATGTAGCGAAAATTGTGCCTCAAGATGTGCTCCAATATTTTTCATATCTTTTTTTATCTTATCTACACCAAAAGGCAACTTTTCTGCGCTATTACAAATTAAAAATCCAAACTTGATTTTTTCGTTCCACCCTAATGTACAGGCCGTGAGGGGAGTAATGAAACTGTCTTGGTGGTGCGCAGTGGCAAAGAGAAAGAATGCGCATGCACGGGACAGCGGCTAGGGACAACAAGCCATCAGTTGGCTTAGGTCTCCGTGCGTGGTGATTGTGTTATTGCCTTTCTGAAAACATTTCAGTGTATTTCCAGTGTTGTGTAGCTGTTGTCTACAGGAATGTCTGGGCCATCATCGTCACATCATACAACGTCAGCAAGTAAGTCTGTTGAGAGAAAAGTGATCCACAGCCAGAGCAGGCAGATTATTCACAATGTTTATGATTATATGAAAAAAGAAAATGGCAGCTTAAGTGAAAAAGCTTTACAAACTAAAGTGATCCACAGCCAGAGCAGGCAGATTATTCACAATGTTTATGATTATATGAAAAAAGAAAATGGCAGCTTAAGTGAAAAAGCTTTACAAACTAAAGTGCCCGCTGCTTGCGGTGTATCTTTTAGTAGTGTTAGAAGAATTATCAATGAGCATAATAAAAAGTCTGGTACATCATCGCCTAAGTTCAGTACTCCAAGAAAAAAGAGGCCTAGAAAAGATTTGAAAACTACATTCGATGATTTCGACTTATCTTTAATCCGCAAGACAATTCATGAATTTCATCTAAGTGAGGGTGAAAGGCCTACTCTCAAAGGAATACTACGTGTATTAAAGGATAAAATAGATTTCAAAGGAAGTGTTTGGTGTGTCCGGAAGGTTGTAAAAAAATTAGGTTTCCGCTGGAAGAAAACAGAATCCAACAGAAAATTACTTGTTGAGAAAAGCGATATCCGAAATTTAAGGTTAAACTACTTGGTGAATGTTGACAGATATAGGAAAGAAAAGAGGCAGATCATATACATGGACGAAACATATTTCCATAGTACAACAACGACTGAGAAAACCTGGACGGACAGCACAGTTGGCGGGCTAAAGAAATCAGTCAGCAAAGGATCACGAGTAATTGTTTTACACGCAGGAGGTGAGGAGGGATTTGTAGCCAATGGTTTATTAATGTTCAAGTCTGGATTAAAAAAGGGAGACTACCACGGGGACATGAACTACGATAACTACGAGAAGTGGATCAAGGAACAACTTATCCCAAACCTGAATCCTAACAGTGTGTTAGTTATTGATAATGCGCCGTATCATAACAAGTAGGCCAACCCGGCGCCAACCTCATCATGGAAGAAACAAGATATGCAAAAATGGCTGACTGACAATGGAATTCCATACTGTGAAAGTATGCTTAAGTCCCAGTTATACTCACTAATTAAACTGAAGAAACCTCAGTTAAAAATTTACAAGATGGATGCAATCTTAGCCCAGCACGGTCATTCTGTACTCAGACTACTCCCTTACCATCCGGATCTGAATCCAATCGAGTTAATATGGGCTACAGTGAAAGACTACATAAAACAAAAAAATGTCAAGTTGTGTCTGCAAACTGTCCTCCAGCTTACAGCCGAGAAATTCGCCCAAATCACTCCAGAAGACTGGAAGAAGCGATGTGAACATGTGAAGAAAATAGAAGAGGACTATCTGAACCGTGAACATGTTATCGACCAAGCGACTGAGCGTTTTGTTATACATGTGGATGATAGCAGTGATAGTGACAGTGACAGTGACAATGACTCAGTTGCCAGCGAAGAAAATATGAGTGGAATAGAAGAACTAGACTAAAGCCCAATTGACTCGACCGTGTAAGTGTATGACATGACAAACTGTATGTTTTTTGCTTTTTAAATGTTCCGCAATGCTATTAGTAAATTTTAATTTGTAAATATTCTGTGTAAATAATAAACACGTTTTTTTATTTTTGTAACACACTTATTATTACTGCTTCACCTGATATTTTTAACAGCTTAATTAGTCGCATACCATTTATTTTATAAAAACATTTCTTAACCTAATGTTAAGAACAAATATAAGAATTTTATTAAGCATACATTTTCATAATCTTATATGAATAATTACAATGAATGAAGTTTCACTTGAAAAATTTTTGCAAAAATGACGTAAATTTTAAGGCATACTAATCAGTTCTAAAAAATATTTATGAGAAATTCGGTAATAAACATATATTCCCAGTTTATTACCATACAAGGATATGTAAAAAAATTAGTTCAGAAAGTCAAAAGAAAAAAGTTGTAAGTTTATACAAAAGGTATCTGCGAAAACGCGGTTTTTTATTAAAGAAATTAAAATCATCACTATCATTCAGTGCTTATACATGAAAATGAATCTTTTTAATGTCTTCTTTCTATACCTTTTAAAGCAATTTTAATATTTTAAAACTGTATTAAGTACCGGTTGTCCACTTCTGTTATCTTCAATGCCTCTACGGGGCACTAAAAGGACAAACAATAGAAGCATCGAAACTCTGTTTGTCGGTGGTTTGTGGGTTAATTCTAATATTTTGGTATACATTTTTAATAAATTTAGATACTTATAAATAAAGATACAACAAAACACTTGAACTTTCGAGAAAAGTCCTCTGGATGAAATTAAATCTCCAAATGTTTTTGTAGTATAGGATGTCAGTGGCATCGTACGGGCTGATGTTCGGCGGGTGGCTAGTACAACAATAGCCATCGGCTCCGGGAGGGGAAGCTTCCTCCCCAACCTGCTACCTCCCCTCCTACGTGCATAGACAGTTTCATCACTCGCCTCACGGGCTGTACTCTGCCCATCGGTTATGTTGTTCATTACAGTAAATGCGTAAATGTTTTCCTAACTCTTTATTTACCCTTTCAGCAAGGTTTCCTTGTGGGTGTCGTATTGACGTTAACACTGGTTGTATGCCGTGCTGAGTTAGCGTTTCTGCCCATGCTTTATTTTGAAATTGTTTACCTTGGTCACTCAATATCTTTTTGATTTGACCATACTTCGGTACGTATTTGCGTAGTATGACATTCAGTACACTTTTAGTGGTGGGTCTTCGAATAGCATAGAGTCGAACTGCCTTGGTGAACACATCTATACATACAAGTATGTGTTTTGTACCCCCGTGAATAGCTCTCGGAAATGGGCCCAGGGAAGTCCACTGCTACTAATTGTCCCTTTTCCTGTGTCTTGATATTTTGCATATCTACGTAGGTGTGAAGATTCGGATGTCGTGCTGTTTGACATTCGTAGCATCCTTTTAAGATTACTTTTATTCTTCTAAACATATTATTCAAAATGAAGTCTTCCTTTAAAGCTAAATGACATTTTAAAGCAGACGCATGTGCTAACTTTGATGACATGGTATAATTAGTGTTTTTAGCATCTCTGGTGATAGGACTATTTTCCAATCATAATTGACGAGTTTGTACAATATACTGTTTTTTATTGTATATTTTTTATTGTATATTTTTTATCTCCACTAGATAGTGGAGATAACTTCATGTGACTTATTTGAAGATCTTTATTTTGTTCATTTGCTATATTGTTTAACAAATATTTAACTCTATCATCTGTTTGATATATAATGTTTGATATTTTAACATCATTACACTTATTTATATTATTTATTGTTCCCCCTTCTGTAGGAAAATAGGTGTTCGACAACATTCTTTCCTGTTGTGTATTGTTTAGGGTGTTACGCAAATCATGTGTGTACATGTCGTTTTTGAAACCTGTCCGAGCTGGCGTTTGGTTACCCTTCTGCAGTCATACAGTTTTCTTGTCGATTGCCGTGCTACGATCACCCCCTTCCTCTTTGGATGTTGACGGGCGTGTCGGCTGTTGCACAATTTTATTTTCATAATTATTTTTATTATTATTTGTATTAGTGTTATGTACATTTGCATTGTATGGTTTTACATATTTTTTCGACATACCTGGATGTGCGTACACTCCTTTATTTGGAGCCGGGTTACTTTTTTCAAAGGGTTGTTTATATTTGTTCCACTTATCTTCTTTCTTCTCGAACTGCGGCGATTTGTGGTGTATTGGATTTTGTGTAGAGTACTGCTGCTGCTACAGCCGGTTGTCTCTCCTTTCGTATTCTTTATTAACAAATTGTGATGATTGCGTTACAAGGATAAGAAGTTCCTCAATGGTTTTAACTGCTTGGGTATATACGGCAAGTCTAATGTGTCTGTCAAAATGATAACTTAGTTTTAATACTAATTCGTGCTCCGTGAAACTTGGTCTAAGATGCTTACACCATTCGACGAGTTGTATAATGTAGTCTTCCATGTATCGTTTGCTGTTGACATAATACCGCCCATACTCCAGCTGGTCTCATACCTCTCTCTGGGATTCCAGTACCGATTTTCGAAGGATGCCTTGAACTGTTCATAAGTTTCTGTTTGGTCCCGAACAATCGTATACCATTTGGATGCTGTTTCCTGGAAATGTAGACTTACAAAATCTATATGGTCTCTGTCGCTTAGGTTGCTTCCTATCGTTGCCATTTCTCGTTCACACTTCTGTAAAAATTCTATGGGGTTCTCCCATTTATTACCTTTAAAACTGATCTTTCGATCGTCTACCTTTGCAGCACACATCATTATAGCACTTGGTCGTCTCTTGACTTCCGCTCATAGTTTTTCTACCTCCTCTTGTAGTCCATCTTTCATGTTGTTAATTTCCATGGAGTGGTGCGTAGTTTTTCTAGTGACCTCCTCCACAGCTATTTCTACTGTCTTGGTCCTCACAGCGAGTTCCTTTGCTCTATTTGTGTTGTCCAGGATGCGCTCATTTAAGTCTTTGTGTCTGAGATCTTGCTCCTGCTTCGTAATTTTAAATTTTGCATTCCACTGTTCAGCCAGTTGTCGATTGTGTTCTTTAGTTTCACGTGTTGTATATTCACGCTGTTCTTTGAATTTGCTATTTATTTTTACAACTTGTTCATTAAGTGACTGTTGAACACGCTGTTCGACTGCTTCAACGCGTGCAGTAAGCTCTGTTTTCAAAGTATTACTGACGAGTTCTATATTACTTTCTAGCCAAGTTTTCACTTCTTCAATAGTGATTTCTAATCTATTATGACTATCTTCTATTTGAGTTTCTAATCTTGTATTACTATCTTCTACTCTTCCTAATTTATTTTCTAATTTTTCATTGCTACTTTCTAATTGAGTTTTTAGTTCTGCACTGCTACTTTCGAATTTACTTTCTAATTTTTCACTATTCGTTTTCAACTCCTCTTGAAGTCATTTAAACATCGTTTCGAAGTCCATTGTTGATGGCTTCGCCATTGTAGACTACGGTGTGCTAACTGATTCGTTATATGAATTATATTTTTAATTATTGTTCCACTGTGACTCTATATTTCTTTATTTAAAATTTATTTTATGTATCAGTATTAATTTCACAACTTTTTTTTCTCTGTACTAAATTTAACAATTTGTAATATTATTTATTACATGAATTGACTATTAATTCTTTATACAATATTTGTGCTAATTATTTATTAGACTTTATTTATTATTCTGGGCGCCATTTACTTGTAATGATAATTAACATATATCTAGCAATACGTTGGAAGCGACATTAATTATAGTTCCAACAGTACTTAACATATACCGAGCCACACGTTGGCAGAGACAATTATTATACAACGATGCTAACGTGACTTTATACACATATCGAGCCACACTTTGGGCATGCCAATTATTATACGACGATATCTCTTGACACTTACTTTTGCACATGTGCTGTTACTCATTTGTGCGCACTTACCCACGTCACGAAGGTATACTCTTCTTTTGCAGTACTTACCTTGATGTTCCCTGGCTGGGTCGCAGGCTTTGGTCATTGATTGAGTGTGGATAAGCACGTGAATATCGTTATACAATTTTAATACAAGTAAAGAGTACAGAGGATTTAGTACTGGTTGTGAAATTAGAACGACTGTGTTAATAAAATCATATTCATTTGATTTATTATTTAAAAAATTCAATTTATCATATTATTAATGTTTTTGTGTCGGTTAATTACCATTTGAACCCTTATATTCGATACGAACATAATGTAATTATAACGTGTTTAAAATCTTATCTCTTATATTCTAAGACATATTATACACAAACATAAGACATATATGACCTGAAATATTTACACAGACATAAATACGTAACACTTATTATAATAGGTGATTAACTGAAATTGACTATTCATCTTGTCTCAGCAAGTGTGGTTTTTTTTATATACCATTTAATTAAAAATTAATTAATTAAACTTTGATTAAAAAATACTAATAGAGACCATGTTATTACTTTAATTAATTATATTATTAATGTCTCAATTAATTAAGACTCTTCAATTTAAGTAACTCTTGTGCTTGAATTTAATTATCTAATCAAATATAAAAATATGGTTCTATACTGACCATTTATTTATGAGATTACTAAATTTATATTCTGTTATCAGTTATTCTTTGAACATTTATTTATTACTCATTATGAAAATTAAAAATATAATAATGTTTTTGTAAACTTGTATATGGAATCTAGAGCTTCTTTCGATAGACCTCAGGGTCATTTATAATATTAAATAAATGTCTGACTTCACCTGCATAATTCTGCAACCATTTAACTGTGTCGTTACCGTCATCCGGACTCTCGAGTTTGTTGATCCTCTTCAGTATCACCTTCTCTGTCTCTGCGTCGTTGAAATTACTCTCATCGTCTACTGGATGCTGAGTTCTGACGTGGACCTCTCGTCGTGATGATGTACGGCTGGATGTAGCTGCATGTGGCTGCCCCTGCATCCTCTCGTATTTCGCTCTGGTTCCTCTCCTCTTCTTGTCTTGTTCCTCGTGGATGTCTCGAAGTGCTATCTGTACTTCTTGAAGTTCATCGACGTTACAACTTCTTGTAGATTATGATATTATAGTCTTTTAAAATAAATCGTGTTTCACTATTACTTTCACCGATGTACTGCCGGTTACATTGCATTTCAAGTTATGTAATACAGTTTAAAAACATTACTTGACTTTGTAAAATTCACGGTTGCGAGATGCGTGGATTTTACGTAATGTCTGTTAATGATCTGCCTTTATCTGAGAAAGCGTGTGTCGCTCGCTGGGGTTTTATACTGCTGCCGTCGTTCCATTCCTGTTGGAAACTGTTTGGACAAAATTGAATAGGTCCGCGCGTCGATTTAATTGCTAATTATGACCTACGCATCTTTCTATGAAGCGCACACTTTTTTTATAAATATTATTTCACACATCGTGAGGTATATTATTAAACTTTATTTATGCAAATTATGAATATTGTAACGTAATTGCTTAAGGTGTGAGACGTCCGTCTTATTCAAGCCCCAATGTTGGGTTCGCCAATTTGTAACGTGCCCGCTGGTATCTCGTGAAAGTATCTTATTATTAATTTAAGCTTTCCCAATTAAGCCCCAAAGTTGATTTTGCCAATTGGTATCGAGATCTCTTTTTATGAGGTATAGAGTTATTTTTTGAAAGTCTCGGAGCGATCAGAGTACCTTTTTGCGATCGTCACTTATGAATTATAATTATTAATGTTAAAATCAATTGGATTTGAAGTTTACCAAACGAAACAGAAATCAAGTGTGTGTGATTTGGTAGAGATTAAGGAAGTTGTTTAATCTTAGTTAGAAGAGAGAGTAAGAACAATTTTGTTACACCCAGATTATACAATTTCTTATTTTTAAAAATTCGTTGTTCATAAGATCAGCTGATTTTGACATCAACCTCAAAATGTTAGGTTAACCAAACACCACGGTTCGGTAATACTCCCCGGTGGATAATCCTCTTCTTGGCTTACTGAAAATCTACAACAACTACCCTCTACAATAAAGAATACACGTTTGATTATTTAACATAAAATATTCAGAGTATTTATTTGGATAATACACTGATTTCCTCTTCTTCCAGTATACAAATATTATAATCGATCTTTTCAGTCAACAATACATTGGATCGATTTAGTTAGGTAAACATTTGAATTATCATAAAATATATTTTTTATGATTTTATAATTTTATCCTTGATTAGACATTAAACAACATATAATTCATTTTATTAATTTCCCCAGGGTTAAGAGTAAGTTCTTTGTGTTATGAGATGGTCAGAAATGAATAATTATATACTACGCTTTACAAGATAAAAATTAATAAATTTCGAATTTTTGGTTTATTTCGTAGTATGTAGTTCCGGATTTGTCCGCAAGAGTGCAGATTATTTCTTTATTATACACATGGAATCATTTACGAAATATTGTAACTGCACAACGATTTGGTATGAGGTTTTCTTGGTTAATGATGATTAATAACGTTTATATTACCTCTTTCCTCGAAGTTTTACTTGAATGGAGCTGTTTCTAGTGTTGTAGTTCTAGTTGTTTTGTAATTTCGTTGAATGTCCATAAGATACAATCTCGCCAATATCTCGAAGTGCGGTATACCTAGGCCAGATCTTGGAATTGGTTATTTCACTTTTTTATCGGGTAAAGCACGTTATATTTGATATCTGAAGGAGTTTGAACATAAGGTGGATACTGTGCGTTAATTTTTATTCCATTTTGGCATTGTTTCCGAAAGTTTTAAATGGTTTTAATACTATTTTTGTGACATTACTTTTTCTCAACCGAACAGTTTCCAATCGTTTTAACAATTAATTCATATTTTGTTATCCGGTTACTCTTGGTAACCAATTTTTTTTATATCAATTTTTATTGGTGCTTCTATCTACTTTTAAGTATATAGGCTGTTTTTAATTATTATAAAGTTATTTCTTATTTATAGAAAAATAATTCTTTTTAAATTTGGTTTATTATCCAATTTGATTTATATAAGGTTTTTCCGTTTCTTTTCTCATAACCTTAGCTATAGGTCTTTAATATTACTAGTGGTCGCCCAGTGGCCGAAATTCGACCGTAATTCATTAAATTTTTAAGTTTGAATGTTATTGAGGTTCTTTTGTCAAAGAGTATACCTCTATAATCATTGCATATAATTTTTTTGAATTTTGTTCTATTACGTCAGCTGCGAGCGTGTACAAATACGTCATTAGCGTGTGTTGTTTGCCTTAATTCCCTGCAATACCTATGAAATTTAAAATTTAATGTTAGTAACAGTTGAAAAAAAAACACAATTACAGCTTGTATTCGTATTTATTTTTTGATATAATTCATTGTGAGTTTTAATTTTTTCATGTTATTATTGAATCAAATAAACGCTAATAAAAATGAGACTTGACATTCATAGAAGTATAAGATACATTGTTTTCAATTCCAGTGGATTACATTTCATTTTCGGTAAGGTACAAAATTCGAAAACAGTTTGAAGATTATCTGCTACAAAGCTTATATAATTTTTTAATTTTTTTTCTATGCATTAATTTTCGAGTTATTTGAAAAATATGAAAGATAGGAAAAATGAGGTTTAGCTTGGCTAAGCCATATTTAAAAAAGCAATAACGCGTTTTTTGACATTTCCTTGGGTTTTTTTTATTGCCATACTGACCAGGTTTCGCCAAGGCTACACAATTATTTTGCCTATCTTTTTCGAATTATATAAAATTTAAATAAAAAATTAATACAAAATAAAAAATGAAATAAAAATACGTGCCTCGTATTTTTTCATATATTTTTCATTAAATCAAAAAAACCGGGCGGTTAAAAAAATAAATGTTGTCCATTGAACTTAAAATAGTTTGAAAGTGAATTTAATGATTCAGAACTTCTGTGTAAATGATGTTTTTTGTAAAAACTCTTTCATCATTTGCTAAATGCCCTTGGCCATTATATTCGGAAATATAAAATCTCAAACCATCGAATGATCGAACTCTACTTGCTGCGACGTACAATTGACCATGTGTAAAAACTGGCTGCCTCAATAAAATTCAAATTTTTTCGAATGTTTGTCCTTGAGACTTATTTATTGTCATCGCAAATGCAGGTATAATTGGAAATTGAGTTCTTTGAAAGTTAAATGGTAAAACAGTACCGGAATATGTTAAATTTATACGTGGAATCAAAATTCTCTTATTGTGTGCAGTTCCAGTTAAAACTTCGCAATCAATAGCATTACGATGCATACACTTGATGCGCATTCTTGTTCCATTGACTAATGCTTCCTTTGTATTTAAGTTTCTGATCAGTAAAACGATGCAATTAACTTTCAATACTAACTTATGTGGTGGCAAACCACTAATAGTCAAAGAATTCAAAAACTCTAAAAGATTTCATTTTGTCATCATCACAAATTATTTTATCGTAGCTATGATATGTTTTCTGTTCACCTGGTATTCGATTAAGTATATCAGTATTAATAAAAGTACAATCATCATTTTTTGGTGCTAAAATAACTGACTTCAATATGTTATCTGAGAGTATGTTTTCGGAAATATTTCCATACACCTCATTAATAATACAGTAGAACTTGGCTAATTCGAACGTGCATAATTCGAATTCGTGGATAATTCGAACTTTTACCGTGGTCCCTTGAATAACCTATGTAAAACCATGCAAAAACATCGTCTGCAATTCGAACTTTTTTTGGTTAATTCGAAATAAAAATTTTGCTCAAACTACAAAAAATCGCCTGCTGTATGGGCTAGACCACGTAACAATAGAGACACGACTGGAAACAGACAAGCAGGCATCGCCCTTTGTGAACAGACGCTTGTCCTTTGTGTCAAATTTGTGGAATTGCCGTCAGTATCTGGCGATGACACATGACTGGCTCGTGTAACGGTACCGTCCGCCATTGTCCCTGGTTCCACGCCTCGTCAGTCAGCCACCCTCACTGTTGCTTTCAGTTCAGTCTGCCTGCATTCATGGAAGTGTTAAGTCTTTTTGAGTTTCTACTGTGCGAGCTGTGTCCTGTAGTGCGAGACTGTTCCTTTCTTTATACAGTACTGTATATACAGACTGGTGTGTTTTAGTGACGCTTATTGTGCAGTTTTATTGTGTTGTGTGTTCATCATGGCCCTTTCAAAACCAACACGGACCCAATACAAATCATTGACATTTGCTGAAAAAGTTGCCGTTTTACGGAAAGTGGAAAAGGGACAAAAAAAGAAATCTGAAATTGCCGAAGAATTCGCGATACCGCCAAATACGCTGTCAACGTATCTAAAAAATAAAGAGAAGATTTTGAATAGTGTGTGTAAAGCCAGCGACAAAGATAGGAAAAGAGCGCGAGGACCAGAAAATCCTGACGTGGATGAATGTGTAGTGAAGTGGTTTAAGCAAGCAAGGGACAAAAAAATTCCAGTCAGTGGGCCCCTCGTCAGAGCCAAAGCTGAGGAATTCGCATCTAGCTTAGGGAAAAATGATTTTAAGGCCAGCACTGGTTGGCTCGATGGTTTTAAAGAAAGGAATTTCTTTCAAAACTGTTTGTGGGGAAAGTGGATCTGTTGACGTTGAAGCTGCAAATTCATGGAAAGACGATTTGTTGCAAATGATTTCTGATAGAGACGCTAAAGACATTTTTAACGTAGACGAGACGGGCTTATTCTTCAAATGCACCCCCGACAAAACACTTGTTTTTAAAGGAAAAAGTTGTAGTGGCGGCAAACACAGCAAGGAGCGCATAACACTTTTATTCGGAGCAAACATGGATGGCTCGGAAAAACTGCCTTTGGTAATTTAGAGCTAGGTATATTATACCCATTTCTGACCTTTATGGTGGGGTAATTAAGTTATCATTTTTGGGACTGGGTTATGTAACGTTACAATATTAAGGTGTGTAAACTATGGCAGTTATGGAAAAATTTCACACGGTGGCTGAACGGTTCCCACGATCATTGACCACTTAATCTTCAATTGTAGCGCCAGGCGCCAGCTATGTTTTTACTTATGTCGCTGATTCGTGTGACTTCTGGTTTTCGTTCAGTACTTAAAAAACTGTGTAAAATTTTCCACAATGGTATGCATAATTCAACCTGTCTTTCATTTACACACGTACACTACCACACACACGCACGTAGACTGATACACACGCGGCGGCCTGTCGTTATGACGTCACTCTTGCCAGTCAGCGCGTGTTGGTTTCTCCCCTTCGCTGCGTTTAAAAACCAACTAAGCTTTTAATTCCATATGCAGGCTCACTTACAAATATTTATTTCTTTAAAATTAAATACTACGTTTATTTCTTTTATTATCTCTTATACCTAACGCTTAATTATTACATTATTTTTATTATTTACATCTTATATATCTCAAACGTGCGTTCGTATGTTATCATATCTCAGTCAGGGGTTGATATATAGACTTATGCTAAACATATCGTTGCATAAATTCCCCTACTGGATAAAAATAAAATTTGAATTTTATTCAAATTTTATTTCTTTACTCAGAAATTATTTATTTTATTTTTTTTTTATTACAACTCACAATTAGTGGTTATAAGGGTTCTTAAAAAAAAGTCCCTCCCATGGATTTATAAGTTGACTTTTGTTTTATATTTATCCATAGAATTTACGGAATGCTGATGCATGGTACTTTCCATTAGTTTTTCTTTTTGTCGGATCTTAGACGATAAATGTGTGTCATCCTGTCCTCCTTTGTAATAAGTAGGGTCCCTCGTGCAGTCTGAATAGTTTCTTTGCTGTATTGTCGAATCGTTTTCCCACTGGATTGCTTCTTAGTAGCACTCTCTCTCCTTCATGGAATGTGATGAGTTTGTGCGTTCTGTTGAATCTCTCGATCCTCTTCTCTCCAAGTTTTTCCATCCTCTTCTTCGCATTGTCATATTTGTGAATCAATGGAATTTGCAGATTTTGGTTTGGAGGTTTATCAATGTTTTTTGACCAGAATCTATTAGGTTTTTTATTCGTTTCCAGTTCCACTGGTGTATATCCCGTAGTTTCACTGTATGTAGCATTTATAGCTTGTTCAAAAAATGATATGTACAGTAGCGTGGAACGAAAATGCCTTTTTTTTTTTTTTTTTTTTTTTTTTTTTTTGGTAGTGGGGAAAGTTTGCCTTTTAGGTTCAAAAAGAAGAAAAAAAAATTTAGTTGCTATACTACAACATCTTGAGGTGCCGCAAAGAGCTTAAAGTTTGTAAAAAATAGAAAAATTATAAACTTTGATAAATTATTTTTTATGGTTTTCTCGTACATATAATGTTACAAAAGATAGTTGTAAATACATATATAAGCATTAGAATTGGAAAAAATTATTAATTACAAAATATAATAATAATAAAAAATTTTTTAATGTCAAAAAGTTTGTATTTTTGCTAATTTTGAAACTTTTGCGAACATTTTGGTTGTTACAAATAGTAGTAAATAAGGTTGAAATAAAAGCTCGTCAAATCAATTATATATTTTTTTTATTAGAGCACACGTAAAAAAATATCATAATACACTTTTAAAGACATTGAAAGTTCATTTTTTATGATTTAAAAAACCCTTAATAATTACAAATGTTACAGCTGCAAAATGTTTGTTTCTACTTCATTGACACATTAAACTGTTTTTTGTATCAAATTTTGGCATGTTCTCACGTGAGTCAATTTTTGCTCTTATATATCGTTCTCTTGCGATTGAACCACAGACATTCTGAGCCGATTCAGTCACCAGTTTCACAGCTCTTTCCACTGCTTGCGTGTGACAAGGAAGCCGTGGAAAGTCGATAAGCGGGTCCACTTTACTATTTGGTTGAGCTTCAGATGTCTTCCGTATAAAGTCTTTGAGAGAGTCAATGGAAACATGTTTTACCAAGGGGGGTTCAGTTACGTCATTTTCAGCCCATGAGATCATGTCGATGTAATCCTTTGCGTCAAAGTTTATCTTTGGAACTTTAAACTTCCTGACTCCGCCTCTACTTTCTGTTCTTGCTTTTAAAACACGTCATAAACCAAGTTCTCTTACATTTTTGCGCTCATCACATAGCATGGACAAAAGGAGATTTTCTGCAGCAGCAAAGTACCCATTTCTTTGAATAACCGGGTCTAGAACGTTCTTGAAATCATCAGAGAGATAGCGTGAATATTAGATAAGCTTAAACAGATGTTTGGAACCATAAGTACATGAAGGTTTTAACTTAATGTTAAACCACACAGGTGCATACACTTTCACAATGTACTCAGCCAGAGTCTTAAGGTTTTCAGTTGGATTTTCAGTTGCCACATACAATCTAAGTATACGGTTTGCTAATGTAAGCCACCTGGAGTGAGCAAGTTTTCCAGGGTTTCTTAAAGATAAATCTAGTGAGCAATTTCCACTTGATACAGCGATACACATATCCAATAAATACTTCTGATCTGTACTTAAATCATTTATGTTCTCCAAAAGAGGAAGGTTATTTTCAATTGGCAAGAAAGTAACCACAGGAAGATTAGCACAGTTTTCCAGCTGCTGACCTATTTTGCCTTTAAACTCATTGGGTCCCTTCGTTTTACCATCTAAATGACAAAAAAGATGTCGCAAAGGTAGCTCATTTCCATGGAACAAACAAACTAACCATTGTAAAGGTCTTCTTATTTCATTTTCCATCAAAGAAATCACACCATTATTATGTCCAGTGTTTACAACGGTTCCATCACACCCAATAGCAGTAAAGTTCAAAAGTTGTTCGTTGTGTTCTCTATCTTTAAGAAACTCCAGTATACTGTCTGCTATGTCTTTTCCAGTGCCAGATTTAGGTGTTACGTGGCCTAAAAACTTTGAGTTTGGTTCCTCTATTAGTGAAACGTGCTCTTCTGAAATAACTTTTTTGTACAACTTAATTCCTTTCTTTTCTTGAACAATTGTTTTGTCTCTTCTTCCATCAAAAAACAATCCTCTATTTTTGGTTATCTGATCATAAAGACTGTCATCAATGAGATCTCTTCGTTTGAAGATGTTATGTCTAATAAAACAGTAGCACTTCATTACATCTTCGTAAGTAGGCAGTACAATTTCACACAAATCACTAAATCTTCCAAAAATAGGACATTCCGAAATTTGTCTTGTCTTCACTTGTTTAGACTGAGCCATTTTAACTCACAACAATAAAGTAGCACACAATTTAACAAAATATTACATTAATCTGTTACACAATAAACGCCAACTCAACTTAACTCGGCAAAGCGACTGACACCTGATCTCAGCTTGTCACCACACGCAAACAAATCTCCGCCTTCCGCCCCCTTCCCCCTCCCAACATCCGCTACGGCGATGACTCATGCTCCCGGATGCCAATACAATAGTTAAAATGTTTTTATCTTTCTATTCATATTAAAACGCCTATTTGAAACTTTTTATTGCATAATCGAGACACGTAAAATTCTTTGAAAAAGTTACAAAAAGTGTGTTTTTATAAAACTTTACCGCTCTTGCGGCACCTCAAGACATAATCCAAAAAGTTAAAAAAAATTGTATGTCTTTTTTGATATAAAAACTGCTTTTTTGACAGTATTTGAAAAAAAAAAAAATTTTTTTTTGACAACTTCTTAAAAAAACTTAAAAATGTAGCGAAAATTGCAATTTTATGAAAATTTATCGTCCTTGCGGCACCTCAAGATGTGCTCCAATATTTTTCATATCTTTTTTTTATCTTATCTACACCAAAAGGCAACTTTTATGTGCTATTACAAATTAAAAATCCAAACTTGATTTTTTCGTTCCACCCTAATGTACAGGCCGTGAGGGGACTAATGAAACTGTCTTGGTGGTGCGCAGTGGCAAAGAGAAAGAATGCACATGCACGGGACAGCGGCTAGGGACAACAACCCATCAGTTGGCTTAGGTCTCCGTGCGTGGTGATTGTGTTATTGCCTTTCTGAAAACATTTCAGTGTATTTCCAGTGTTGTGTAGCTGTTGTCTACAGGAATGTCTGGGCCGTCATCGTCACATCATACAACGTCAGCAAGTAAGCCTGTTGAGAGAAAAGTGATCCACAGCCAGAGCAGGCAGATTATTCACAATGTTTACGATTATATGAAAAAATAAAATGGCAGCTTAAGTGAAAAAGCTTTACAAACTAAAGTGCCCGCTGCTTGCGGTGTATCTTTTAGTAGTGTTAGAAGAATTATCAATGAGCATAATACAAAGTCTGGTACATCATCACCTAAGTTCAGTACTCCAAGAAAAAAGAGGCCTAGAAAAAATTTGAAAACTACATTCGATGATTTCGACTTATCTTTAATCCGCAAGACAATTCATGAATGTCATCTAAGTGAGGGTGAAAGGCCTACTCTCAAAGGAATACTACGTGTATTAAAGGATAAAGTAGATTCAAAGGAAGTGTTTGGTGTGTCCGGAAGGTTGTAAAAAAATTAGGTTTCCGCTGGAAGAAAACAGAATCCAACAGAAAATTACTTGTTGAGAAAAGCGATATCCGAAATTTAAGGTTAAACTACTTGGTGAATGTTGACAGATATGGGAAAGAAAAGAGGCAGATCGTATACATGGACGAAACATATTTCCGTAGTACAACGACTGAGAAAACTTGGACGGACAGCACAGTTGGCGGGCTGAAGAAATCAGTCAGCATAGGATCACGAGTAATTGTTTTACACGCAGGAGGTGAGGAGGGATTTGTAGCCAATGATTTATTAATGTTCAAGTCTGGATTAAAAAAGGGAGACTACCACGGGGACATGAACTACGATAACTACGAGAAGTGGATCAAGGAACAACTTATCCCAAACCTGAAGCCTAACAGTGTGTTAGTTATCGATAATGCGCCATATCATAACAAATAGGTCAACCCGGCGCCAACCTCATCATGGAAGAAACAAGATATGCAAAAATGGCTGACTGACAATGGAATTCCTTACTGTGAAAGTATGCTTAAGTCCCAGTTATACTCACTAATTAAACTGAAGAAACCTCAGTTAAAAATTTACAAGATCGATGCAATCTTAGCCCAGCACGGTCATTCTGTACTCAGACTACCCCCTTACCATCCGGATCTGAATCCAGTCGAGTTAATATGGGCTACAGTGAAAGACTACATAAAACAAAAAAATGTCAAGTTGTGTCTGCAAACCGTCCTCCAGCTTGCAGCCGAGAAATTCGCCCAAATCACTCCAGAAGACTGGAAGAAGCGATGTGAACATGTGAAGAAAATAGAAGAGGACTATCTGAACCGTGAACATGTTATCGACCAAGCGACTGAGCGTTTTGTTATACGTGTAGATGATAGCAGTGATAGTGACAGTGACAGTGACAATGACTCAGTTGCCAGCGAAGAAAATATGAGTGGAATAGAAGAACTAGACTAAAGCCCAATTGACTCGACCGTGTAAGTGTATGACATGACAGACTGTATGTTTTTTGCTTTTTAAATGTTCCGCAATGCTATTAGTAAATTTTAATTTGTAAATATTCTGTGTAAATAATAAACACGTTTTTTTATTTTTGTAACACAATTACTTATTATTACTGATTCACCTTATATTTTTTAAATATAAAATACCATATATTTTATAAAAACATTTCTTAACCTAATGTTAAGAACAAATATAAGAATTTTATTAAGCATACATTTTCGTAATCTTATGTGAATAATTACAATGAATAAAGTTTCACTTGAACAAGTTTTGCAAAAATGACGTAAATTTTAAGGCATACTAATCAGTTCTAAAAAATATTTATGAGAAATTCGGTAATAAACATATATTCCCAGTTTATTACCATACAAGGATATGTAAAGAAATTAGTTCAGAAAGTCAAAAGAAAAAAGTTGTAAGTTTATACAAAAGGTATCTGCAAAAACGCGGTTTTTTATTAAAGAAATTAAAATCATCACTATCATTCAGTGCTTATACATGAAAATGAATCTTTTTAATGTCTTCTTTCTATACCTTTTAAAGCAATTTTAATATTTTAAAACTGTATTAAGTACCGGTTGTCCACTTCTGTTATCTTCAATGCCTCTACGGGGCACTAAAAGGACAAACAATAGAAGCATCGAAACTCTGTTTGTCGGTGGTTTGTTGGTTAATTCTAATATTTTTGTATACATTTTTAATAAATTTAGATACTTATAAATAAAGATACAACAAAACACTTGAACTTTCGAGAAAAGTCCTCTGGATGAAATTAAATCTCCAAATGTTTTTGTAGTATAGGATGTCAGTGGCATCGTATGGGCTGATGTTCGGCGGGTGGCTAGTACAACAATTGCCATCGGCTTCGGGAGGGGAAGCTTCCTCCCCAAACTGCTACCTCCCCTCCTACGCGCAGAGACAGTTTCATCACTCGCCTCATGGGCTGTACTCTGCCCATCGGTTATGTTGTTCATTACAGTAGATGCGTAAATGTTTTCCTAACTCTTTATTTACCCTTTCAGCAAGGTTTCCTTGTGGGTGTCGTATTGACGTTAACACTGGTTGTATGGCGTGCTGAGTTAGTGTTTCTGCCCATGCTTTATTTTGAAATTGTTTACCTTGGTCACTCAATATCTTTTTGATTTGACCATACTTCGGTACATATTTGCGTAGTATGACATTCAGTACACTTTTAGTGGTGGGTCTTCGAATAGCATAGAGTCGAACTGCCTTGGTGAACACATCTATACATACAAGTATGTGTTTTGTACCCCCATGAATAGCTCTCGGAAATGGGCCCAGGGAAGTCCACTGCTACTAATTGTCCCTTTTCCTGTGTCTTGGTATTTTGCATATCTACGTAGGTGTGAAGATTCGGATGTCGTGCTGTTTGACATTCGTAGCATCCTTTTAAGATTGCTTTTATTCTTCTAAACATATTATTCAAAATGAAGTCTTCCTTTAAAGCTAAATGACATTTTAAAGCAGACGCATGTGCTAACTTTGATGACATGGTATAATTAGTGTTTTTAGCATCTCTGGTGGTAGGACTATTTTCCAATCATAATTGACGAGTTTGTACAATATACTATTTTGTATTGTATATCTACTAGATAGTGGAGATAACTTCATGCGACTTATTTGAAGATCTTTATTTTGTTCATTTGCTATACTGTTTAACAAATATTTAACTCTATCATCTGTTTGATATGTAATGTTTGATATTTTAACATCATTACACTTATTTATATTATTTATTGTTCCCCCTTCTGTAGGACAATAGGTGTTCGACAACATTCTTTCCTGCTGTGTATTGTTCAGGGTGTTACGCAAATCATGTGTGTACAGGTCGTTTTTGAAACCTGTCCGAGCTGGCGTTTGGTTACCCTTCTGCAGTCATACAGTTTTCTTGTCGACTGCCGTGCTACGATCACCCCCTTCCTCTTTGGATGTTGACGGGCGTGTCGGCTGTTGCACAATTTTATTTTTATAATTATTTTTATTATTATGATTATTATTTGTATTAATGTTATGTACATTTGCATTGTACGGTTTTACATATTTTTTCGACATACCTGGATGTGCGTACACTCCTTTATTTGGAGTCAGGTTACTTTTTTCAAAGGGTTGTTTATATTTGTTCCACTTATCTTCTTTCTTCTCAAACTGCGGCGATTTGTGGTGTATTGGATTTTGTGTAGAGTACTGCTGCTACTACAGCCGGTTGTCTCTCCTTTCGTATTCTTTATTAACAAATTGTGATGATTGCGTTACAAGGATAAGAAGTTCCTCAATGGTTTTAACTGCTTGGGTATATACGGCAAGTCTAATGTGTCTGTCAAAATGATATCTTAGTTTTAATACTAATTCGTGCTCCGTGAAGCTTGGTCTAAGATGCTTACACCGTTCGACGAGTTGTATAATGTAGTCTTCCATGGATCGTTTGCTGTTGACATAATACCGCCCATACTCCAGCTGGTCTCATACCTCTCTCTGGGATTCCAGTACTGATTTTCGAAGGATGCCTTGAACTGTTCATAAGTTTCTGTTTGGTCCTGAACAATCGTATACCATTTGGATGCTGTTTCCTGGAAATGTAGACTTACAAAATCTATACGGTCTCTGTCGCTTTGGTTGCTTCCTATCGTTGCCATTTCTCGTTCACACTTTTGTAAAAATTCTATGGGGTTCTCCCATTTATTACCTTTAAAACTGATCTTTCGATCGTCTACCTTTGCAGCACACATCATTATAGCACTTGGTCGTCTCTTGACTTCCGCTCATAGTTTTTCTACCTCCTCTTGTAGTCCATCTTTCATGTTGTTAATTTCCATGGAGTGGTGCATAGTTTTTCTAGTGACCTCCTCCACAGCTATTTCTACTGTCTTGGTCCTCACAGCGAGTTCCTTTGTTCTATTTGTGTTGTCCATGATGCGCTCATTCAAGTCTTTGTTTCTGAGATCTTGCTCCTGCTTCGTAATTTTAAATTTTGCATTCCACTGTTAAGCCAGTTGTCGAATGTGTTCTTTAGTTTCACGTGTTGTATATTCACGCTGTTCTTTGAATTTGCTATTGATTTTTACAGCTTGTTCATTAAGTGACTGTTGAACACGCTGTTCGACTGCTTCAACGCGTGCAGTAAGCTCTGTTTTCAAAGTATTACTGACGAGTTCTATATTACTTTCTAACTGAGTTTTCACTTCTTCAATAGTGATTTCTAATCTATTATGACTATCTTCTATTTGAGTTTCTAATCTTGTATTACTACCTTCTACTCTTCCTAATTTATTTTCTAATTTTTCATTGCTACTATCTAATTTACTTTCTAATTTTTCATTGCTACTTTCTAATTGAGTTTTTAGTTCTGCACTGCTACTTTCGAATTTACTTTCTAATTTTTCACTATTCGTTTTCAACTCCTCTTGAAGTCGTTTAAACATCGTTTCGAAGTCCATTGTTGATGGCTTCGCCATTGTAGACTACGGTGTGCTAACTGATTCGTTATATGAATTATATTTTTAATTATTGTTCCACTGTGACTCTATATTTCTTTATTTAAAATTTATTTTATGTATCAGTATTAATTTCACAACTCTTTTTTTTCTCTGTACTAAATTTAACAATTTGTAATATTATTTATTACATGAATTGACTATTAATGTTTTATACAATATTTGTGCTAATTATTTATTAGACTTTATTTATTATTCTGGGCGCCATTTACTTGTAATGATAATTAACATATATCTAGCAATTCATTGGAAGCGACATTAATTATAGTTCCAACAGTACTTAACATATACCGAGCCACACGTTGGCAGCGACAATTATTATACAACGATGCTAACGTGACTATACACATATCGAGCCACACTTTCGGCATGCCAATTATTATACGACGATATCTCTTGACACTTACTTTTGCACATATGCTGTTACTCATTTGTGCGCACTTACCCACGTCACAAAGGTATACTCTTCTTTTGCAGTACTTACCTTGATGTTCCCCGGCTGGGTCGCAGGCTTTGGTCGTTGATTGAGTGTGGATAAGCACGTGAATATCGTTATACAATTTTAATACAAGTAAAGAGTACAGAGGATTTAGTACTGGTTGTGAAATTAGAACGACTGTGTTAATAAAATCATATTCATTTGATTTATTATTTAAAAAATTCAATTTATCATATTATTAATTGTTTTGTGTGGGTTAATTACCATTTGAACCCTTATATTCGATACGAACATAATGTAATTATAACGTGTTTAAAATCTTATCTCTTATATTCTAAGACATATTATACACAAACATAAGACATATATGACCTGAAATATTTACACAGACATAAATACATAACACATATATTATTATAATAGGTGATTAACTGAAATTGACTATTCATCTTGTCTCAGCAAGTGTGGTTTTTATTATATACCATTTAATTAAAAATTAATTAATTAAACTTTTATTAAAAAATACTAATAGAGACCATGTTATTACTTTAATTAATTATATTATTAATGTCTCAATTAATTAACACTCTTCAATTTAAGTAACTCTTGTGCTTGAATTTAATTATCTAATCAAATATAAAAATATAATAAAAATATGGTTCTATACTGACCATTTATTTATGAGATTACTAAATTTATATTCTGTTATCAATTATTCTTTGAACATTTATTTATTACTCATTATGAAAATTAAAAATATAATAATGTTTTTGTAAACTTGTATATGGAATCTAGAGCTTCTTTCGATAGACCTCAGGGTCATTTATAATATTAAATAAATGTCTGACTTCACCTGCATAATTCTGCAACCATTTAACTGTGTCGTTACCGTCATCCGGACTCTCGAGTTTGTTGATCCTCTTCGGTATCACCTTCTCTGTCTCTGCGTCGTTGAAATTACTCTCATCGTCTACTGGATGCTGAGTTCTGATGTGGACCTCTCGTCGTGATGATGTACGGCTGGATGTAGCTGCATGTGGCTGTCCCTGCGTCCTCTCGTATTTCGCTCTGGTTCCTCTCCTCTTCTTGTCTTGTCCCTTAAGTTCTATGTGTACTTTTTGAAGTTCATCGATGTTACAACTTCTTGTAGATTATGATATTATAGTCTTTTAAAATAAATCGTGTTTCACTATTACTTTCACCGATGTACTACCGGTTACATCGCACTTCAAGTTATGTAATACAGTTTAAAAACATTACTTGACTTTGTAAAATTCACGGTTGCGAGATGCGTGGATTTTACATAATGTCTGTTAATGATCTGCCTTTATCTGAGAAAGCGTGTGTCGCTCGCTGGGGTTTTATACTGCTGCCGTCGTTCCATTCCTGTTGGAAACTGTTTGGACAAAATTGAATAGGTCCGCGCGTTGATTTAATTGCTAATTATGACCTACGCATCTTTCTATGAAGCGCACACTTTTTTATAAATATTATTTCACACATCGTTAGGTATATTATTAAACTTTATTTATGCAAATTATGAATATTAAGGTGTGTAAACTATGGCAGTTATGGAAAAATTTCTCACGGTGGCTGAACGGTTCCCACGATCATTGACCACTTAATCTTCAATTGTAGCGCCAGGCGCCAGCTATGTTTTTACATATGTCGCTGATTCGTGTGACTTCTGGTTTTCGTTCAGTACTTAAAAAAACTGTGTAAAATTTTCCACAATGGTATGCATAATTCAACCTGTCTTTCATTTACACACGTACACTACCACACACATGCACGTAGACTGATACACTCGCGGCGGCCTGTTGTTATGACGTCACCCTTGCCAGTCGGCGCGTGTTGGTTTCTCCTCTTCGCTGCGTTTAAAAACCAACTAAGCTTTTAATTCCATATGCAGGCTCACTTACAAATATTTATTTCTTTAAAATTAAATACTACGTTTATTTCTTTTATTATCTCTTATACCTAACGCTTAATTATTACAGTATTTTTATTATTTACATCTTATATACCTCATACGAGCGTTCGTATGTTATACCTCAGTCAGGGGTTGATACATAGACTTACGCTAAACGTATCGTTGCAATATATATATATATGTATTATAACATCGCCAAATTCAGATCAGTTTTGATAACAATAAGTATAAAATATGTATAAAAATGCTAAATAATACTATATTTTAATAAATAAATAATGTGGAGAGTAAAAAATATATAAAAAGTAATAAAGAAAGAAGGAGAAAGAGTAATAAACCAAAAGTGATTAATAAAGAAACTCAACTACTAGACTGACAGACAAACGACATTGACCCAACCCCAGAGATTGGCCAGTTAAGAAACACAATAAAGTAAACTAGACGAGTGAAGGAGAAGAAAAATGAAAACAAAGAGAGAACAAACCCACGATGAAGAAAACAAAATGAAACACATCAAAAAAACCCAGACAAGGAATAAAAAATAGAGAAGGGAGAAATAATGTAATACAAAATAATAAATAAAATGAAACCAGTTAAGAACCAAAATAATTAATAAATGTTAGTATTGATTGAATGACAATTGTAAATAGTCAGTAATAAAAAACAATAGCTATAAATACACTAGCCAAAGGGTTAGGAATACATGTAAGTTGTTAATAAAGAAAGACATGATATTAATAATTATATATATTATGTGTAGAGAAAGAGAATAAAATAGTGAGAAGTGAACGGAAGTTAAACTAGTGAAAGTGAATTATCCTAAAGTGATATAATACAAAAAGAAACACTAAGTAAATTATAATGAACACAAAATAATTTAAAAAGTGCCAGTGATAAATAAATAAAAATATGGTCTATAATAAAAATAGTAAGAGTAGAGAAGGCTAAGATAAAGACTTAGTAAAATAACCAATGTTTAAGATTTAAGAGTGAACAATAACATTTAATAAAGTTATTATGAATAATATTTAGAATAGAACATTGATTCAGTAATAATGAACACTGAAGAGTGAAATTAACTGTAATAATTATGAAATGATATTGTTATAGAACTTAAGAATGTATTGTAAAATTTAAAGGTGAGAATCACAAGAAAAAGTAATAAGATGATGTTAACATGGAAGGGAAAGCAAAGAGCTTTAGAAAATAAGTATATAATAACCTTAAGTAAATACCCATATTATAAGGGGAGAGTAATGAAATAAGTTCAATAGAGGTGAGATTGTTTATCACCCGAACAATAAATAAGAAGTAATAATTTGTACACACATATTAAATAATAAGTGTTGATTAATTGTATAAACAATTGTTTATGAATAGGAGATGGATTGGGTAATTATCCCAAACATAAACCTAAATGTTATATGTTATATGATAAATAAATAGTAATTAATAGTCATATTATTGACATTGGCAGAGTACTTGAAATAAGGAAAGAAAACAATGTTTGAGTTATAAAAGAGAAAACTGTTAGTAAATAATTAGCAAGAAATATTGAATAACACAGTTGTTACAAACAGAGATCACAAAAAGACTAAATTAAAACACCTCCATACATAATAAACCTAATTATAAATAACGAAATAACAATCTAGGACAAAATGAGATATACTGTGTATGAAACAATCAAAAACCAGTAATGGCTACTTAGACTTGAAACAGGCCTAACGGTCAAACATAAACAAATACTAATTGTATGAAAATAGCCAAGTAATTAACAAATCCAAGGTGACTAATTAACCAAGGATGAATGGTAAATATTATTAAAAACAAAATATTAATATAAGGATTATATAAACAGAGAAATGTAATTAGTAAGTATTAAATTAATTGCAAACTTAGAAAACATGAAAAAACCCAATATTGTGGGATACCAAAATAATGTTTGTGAGAAAATACAAATGACAGTGCTAATAGTTAATAACCAAGAAGGAAGATAAGAGAAGGAAGGAAGTCAGAAGATATAGGAAGATTTGAAAAGAATTCAAATTTTGATAGCAATGGATTTATATCAAGCTCGCCCAATCAGAATAATGGTGTAACCATGGAAACGACGGTTTGAAGAGGTAATTACCGTTGAATATGGTTACTCAGAAAGTGACGCTCAGAAAGGAAAACACGCCAGAATCCAGAACAACCTATTTTCATATTTTAAATGTTTTAAAAGTAAATTAACTTGTCAAAATTGAACGAGAAGGAGTCGGACGACTACTGAACACAATTACCTGATGAAGAAGACGTTTATTTCAAGACGAAGTGAATAAATAAATCAAAAAACTTTGAAAAAGATGCCCGAAGCCCGAATAAATGAAAAATGAATTATATTGCAGCCACATCCCTTCATTCCCGACCAACAGAGTAATCACATGCTACAACGCTGTTAAGTATCCATTAAATTATCTCAACTTCCGAAATAACGCACTTTGAATATTTCTCACTATATTTTGAATACCACTGAATCAATTTTATTCTCTTTCAAAGATTAAATAAGAATATTAAGACACTGAAAATTTGTTAAATTATAAAACTAACCTAGTATTAATGTACGAACTTTTAAACCACTTGTACTACACTTCAACAAACCATTTATCGTTACACGTTACAATACTTAAGTAGAAACATTGTAAGGTTGTGTATTTTTATTATTGGAATTGCATATGAGCCTTTTAACGTGATCAAAAGATCCCACAAAAGTTGAACGAAAATATTTGTTGGCTTGCGTGATAGAACGCCATACTGTATGTTTACTTACGTTCAAAATCGATTGTAAAACCCAGGGAGAAAAGTCCATAAAGAAATAACCGGTGCAAAATTATATAAAAAATCAATTATAGCTTGTGTCTATGAAACAGTAATATCAAATCGTTAATAAATCAATACTGTGTATGTTAAAATGTGTTTTATTTTCTTTAGGAAAGTGTATTCGTAAAAATATAATTTACAGCGAATGTCTCTTGACGTGATACCTAGCGCGCAAGCAGCGAATACTGTAACTGCCAGCTCGATTATACAAATCGAGAAAAGGCGGGACGAATTGAATCCTTCACACCGTTTGAGTAAATCACTGATAAGAGGACAATTTTAATTGTTTTAAATAAACAATTTGGCGCCACCCGGGAATTGTATACTATTAGTGAACCTCAGATCGGGGACTACGATACCTGGGTATCCGTACGTTCGCTACAGATTCAAGCATCGTGGGTTACATTACCGTGCGAGGACGAATTGGTAAGACACACATACACAAGTTACACTCTGAAACATTTCAACATTTTACAGAGGTACCAGTAAGACGACGGCAAGCGAGATTACATAACAGATTGGCGACCAACTGGTGGAGCTAGAAGAAAGGAAGATACGAAGTTCTAGCGGCGGTCACGAAAGGAGATGAAGATGCACACAAGAGGTTTATCGAAAAAGTTGGCGAATGACAAAGAGATGGAAGAAAATAAAGGGGAAGAAGAGGAAGGAACATCGATCGAAGAAGTGGAGACAACAATAACCACAACAGAACCAACCCAAGACAGAGAGAGGGAACCACAGGCGGGTGACAGGGAGCAAGCCAGAGGAGGCATGGGTCTACAACAATTATGGGAATTAATTAAAGGAGACTAGGAAAAATAAGGAAGAATTAGATAAAAAATTTGAATCAATAAATGAAAATTTTAAGAAACAGGAGGAGAAATTCGACGGCATGAAGAAAGAAACCAGTCACAGTCTAAAACATTAATGAAAAATTTGACAAGAGTGAGGAGAGTCTGAAACAAATCAATGAAAAGATAATCAGTACCAACGAAAGTACTAAGGAAGAATTAAGACAAACAATTAACCAAAACAACGAAACGTTACAACACCACTTGATGGAGTACTGGATAGAAACTAAACAACAGATCGCTGAAACAAATGAAAAATTAGAGGAGACGTTGGAGAAACTAGAGAAAACCAACGAAAATGTTTCTGAAGTGCGTGAGGAAGTACTCAATAAAATGAACAATCTTGAAGGAGAAAATAAAAGGAGAATTGAGGAATGTCATTAAGAAACAGTCAGAAGATGTGAACAAGTGAACCAGGACATGCATCTAGTCCGGGAAGAAAACCAGAAGGAGATAGCAGCTGTACGAACAGACTTGGGAGAAAGAATGGAAGGGGTATACAGCAATTTAAATAAAATAGACAGCAAAGTAGACAAAAACAAACAAAGGATTGACGAGATGTACAGACTAGAAGAGTCATTACGGGAAGAAGTGGACGCCTGGCGTGACCGGCCATGTAACAGTAACCATGTCATGAACGCGGACAACAGAGATACTATTAACTTCCGTAATTATAAAAGGAACCCTATTGAATTCCTGAAGAGGGTGGAAGAGTTAATAATCAAAAATCGAGAGACCCGATGGACAACAATAAGAGGAATGCTGGAAGAAATGTTCAAAGAGACCTACGATAACTGGTGGACTGCCACAAGACCAGACATCCAAAGCATTCAAGAATTTAAGACCCAATTCAAGGCTAAATACTGGTCTGAATCGACTCAGAACATGGTCCGCAATAACCTAAGCAACGGGAGGTGTGAGAATCAAAATGGACAATCTCTCACATCCTACTTCCTGGGAAAAATCTGCATGGCAAGGAATTTGGAACCACGCATCCCAGAAGAGTGTCTTGTGATACAGTTGTCTTACCATTACGACGACACCATACAAAAAGCACGGATGTACAGCCAGGTAAAGACCATTCAAGACATGGCTAGTTGGTTGGAAAGCCATGAGCACGAGTGGCAATACAGAAAAAATAGAGTATCGAGTTTCAGAAATAATGGAATAAATGAAGGACAATCATCACCAAACCAACCGGGGGATAATAAGCCACCATTAAACAACCCTAACAATTATCAAGGGAACCAACGGGGCAATAATATACCCAGAAACTTCAACAGAAATGGGAATAATAATAACAATTTCCGGAACAACTACAGGGGTAACTACCCACCGAATGGTCATAACTATTATCGCCCTGGAAACAGTAATACTAACAGTAATCAAGGATACCGACCACAGGTAAATTACATAAGGGGACAAAGATAACGGAGTCCAGGAAGAAACTATCCCCCATCTAACTATCGACGAACGTACTTTAACCAGGTACCCGATACAAGAAGCCACCCATTCGAAAAAAATCCCAGGAACGACGTAGATAACAGGAATAATCGACAGGAGCCAATCACTAACCAACCATTAAACACTAATGAAGTTAGAGACAATGAGGCCAACCCTCATTTAAACGCCTAAGGTCAGTGAAAACTGTGAACAGCCCATCACTGGACCAATCTCTTGGGGAATGCACGACAACAAAAAATATAATCACTATAATACAAACGAATTATCTAAAGAATATAAGAGACGAGTTGATTGAAGAAAGTAATCAACCAATGCCTAGCCGAAACAGTGAGATAGTGTACGTAAATGCCCAAATAAATGGAGTCATGTCAACATTAATGATCGATACTGGATCTAATATATCTTTAATTGACCAAGTAGAGTTAAGCAGACTACAACAGGAAAGTAGTATACCTATACCAACTCTACCAATAAACAATGTGACAATCATCGGTGCTACCGGCAGACAAAACAAAACTGTCAGGAAACAAGTGTCCCTGGAACTTAATAGTAAAGGCCTAACATTCACTATGTCTTTTCTTGTTGCCAGTGGCCTGCCATTCTCAATACTTGTTGGATGTGATGTACTCCGACAATATTCTGCCATAATTGATCTACGGCAAGGAGAAGTGTCACTAAACACCGAACAGGGAATATGGACAACAAGTATAGTGAAGGGTAATAACTTACCTTCAATAACCAACTGTTGTACCATGTTACAAAATAATTATTGTCAACAAACACATGGAAAAATAATAAATGAATGGAAGGATGAAGAAATATGGTCAAACAAGCTGGAGGAGATCAGACAATTCCAAAGAGAAGTACGAGATCAACAGATTAGTGTTCACCAGGCAGAGGATCTCATAAACATTTACAATAAATATCGACACATTTTTTCGGATACCCCGGGCAAGGTAAAAGATTATCAATGTAAAATCGTATTCAAAGACCCCGTGGATTTTAAGAAAAAATCATATCCTATCGCCTACTCTCAAAGGAATGCAGTGAGGGCAGAGATCAACCAGATGATGGAATATAATATAATAGAATTAAGCCAATCACCATATACAAGTCCAATAGTGGCGATACCGAAAAAGGATGGAAAAGTAAGAATATGCCTCGATGCTAGAGAAATCAATAAAATGATAGTAAATGATAGAACATCCCCAGGCGAAATTGAAGAGATCCTAAAGAAGTTCCATGGTACGAAATACAATCAGCGCATGGGATACAGTATGTGGATACTGGCAGGTAGAGCTACATCCGAACAGTAGAAAATACTTAGCTTTTCTGTTCGATGGGAGAAACTACCAATTCAAAAGACTGCCATTCGGACTGATCAATTCGGTTGCCATATTCGTCAAGTGTATGGATCAGATATTGGGACAAGAGGTACTTAATTTTACTACTGTATACGTAGATGACTTGTTGATCACCTCATCAAATTGGCAAGAACACTGTGATAGAGTGGAGACAGTTTTGAAAAAATTATCAGATAACCATATTACCCTTAAGCTGGATAAATCAAAATTCATAGCCAGCAAGGTACAATTTTTAGGTTTTAATCTGACAGAAGAAGGTATCACCCCTTCATCAGAAAGGTTGAAGCCATACAACGATTCCCAACACCTAAAAATAAAAAAAACAGCTACAGTCTTTCCTTGGAATATGCAATTATTATCGGAAATTCCAGGACAATTATTCCAAGCTAACAGCACAATTTCAAAAACAGTTATCCGCTAAAAATAAATTGACATGGGGAGCCGACCAAGACAAGATATTTGGACAAATAAAAGAAAAATTTTTAGACACCGTCATTTTACACCATCCAGATTTCAAAAAGCCATTCTTCATGAATTGTGATGCGAGCAACGTGAGTGTTGGTGCTGTTTTATATCAAGAAGATGATAAGGGGCAACATATGGTCATAAGCTTTGCAAGTAGAACCTTAAATGCATGTGAAAGGAACTACCACGTCACGGAAAAGGAACTACTTAGTGTTGTATTCGCCTGTAACAAATTCAGGATGTACATTTTAGGATACAACATAACGGTGAGAAGTGACCATAGATCCATATCTTTCCTTAAACAATGCAAGCTCAGTCATGGAAGACTAACCTGATGGATATTATTACTGCAGGAATACAATATTAACTGGGAATACATACCAGGAAAGAAAAATACTGCTGCTGATACATTATCCCGTATAAACATACAGCAACAAACATTCGAGGGAGAGAAAGAACTGTTAGTCAAGGTATATAACATAATTAAGGATAGAACAGATCTGGAAAAAATAACGCTGGAAATAAGCAAACAGCAAAATGTGGACCCAAAAATAGTGAGTATCAGAGAAAGAATACTGAAAGAAGAAGAACCCATTGTACAGTATTATAAAGTACACGACAACTTATTATTCATTAAAAATAACCCTAACGTTGGAGAATGGAAACTAGTAATTCCATCTATTATAGAAGAACAAATAATCATGGACTACCACATCCGGTACGGCCATATGGGTGCCATGAAAGTAGTAAAAGCACTAGAGGAACAAGTGTATATCAAGAGTATTTATCGAAAGGTAAGCAAAACCATACAAAAATGTCACATCTGTCAAATGGTAAAGTGCAACAATGCTAAAAAAGAGGGTATGATGATACCCATAATATCAAGCCAAAAATTAGAAAGAATATTCCTTGACATTTGTGGTCAATTTCCTCGCAGTGGAGGAAGACACCAATTTAAATTCCTTATGATCATATTCGATCACTTCACCAAATATACTAAATTATACTCCATTAACCGTGCTACTACCAAGAAAATTATTGAAATTATATTAAACAACTTTGTACCAGAAGTGGGAAAACCTATGGCCATCATAACCGATCATGGGACCCAGTTTAAAGGAAATCTATGGAAAAGCAAACTCTGGGAACATGGTATTAAAACATACAAAACATCCGTTTATCATCCCAGCAGTAACCCAGCTGAGAGAGTACTTAGAGAAGTGGGTCGATTTCTAAGGACCTACTGCCATAATAAACAAAAGGAATGGCACCATTACCTAAAATCCACTGAAGAATTTATAAATCTGGCTTATCACAACTTCACTGAAACCACACCATACTCAATGATGTTTGAGCGACCACCACCTAGAGAGATAAACAATCTAATTAAATTTCCCACCAATACCGAATACCAATTTGAAAAAAGAAGAGTTTATAACAGAATCGCAGAGAAGGTAGAGCAGCAGAAAAATAAATACTCTAAGAACCATCAAGTACCAGATGGGAGAGAGTGTGCTGATAAAGAACAGAGAATTACCCAGCTCAATAGAAGGCATTACAAAAAAGTTACTATTGTTATACGTAGGACCCTACACTATCACAAAAGACAAGGGCAATAACACATTTGAAATCACCAACCCCATCACTAAGAAAATAAAAGGGGTATACAATCAGGCATCAATTAAAAAATATTATAACAGCCAAACATGACTGAAAAAATTTAAAATTGAAAAACCAACCAGATTACTTTGAATAAAAAGAAATGATAATACAAACAAATAAGTTTGCTAATAAGTAATAAAGAAAAATATAAAAAAATGAATTTCAAAATTTAAAAAAGTTATGTAAGGACAGCTTACACAAATATTTCGAGAATATTTTAGACCAATTATAAAATGGAGAAATAAAGTTACCAAGAATCCACATAAAGTAAGAAACACAAACTTACTATAATATTTGAATAAAAAATAATAATAAGGGAGTGAAGTTACAGAACATTCCTAACAAAATAAGATTAAGTTACAATAATCTTTAGCCAAAATATGAGGCATAAAAAGCAAAACATACTATAAAGGATAAGCTACAAAAATTCCTAACTAGTAAGAAGCACTAACTTACTATGATATTTAAAAAATTATGGGAAAAAAAAGTATCAATCAAAATGATCAACTTCCACAACTATTTAGAAAATTATGGGAAGTAAAATTAAACAAGCCTATGATCAAAAAACGAAATAAATAAAATAAACATTCTAAGAGTTATAATATGAAATGAGATGAAACAAAAAGTAATTAAATGAATAAAAATGTGAATTGTATCAATGAAAAGCAATGCTTCAAGTATTAGTAAGTAGTATCTATAAAGAAAGATGAAAAAATATATGACTCGAACTGAGCAATAATGAAATACTAAAGTAAAAGATTCCCAACAAATGTTATGATTATTATTATTATTTTGAGTCACGAGATGACCGTATTGAAGATTCATTAATTGAGATTGACTGTTGAATAAGTCCAGCAATCATTTTACTGAGCAGGGATGATGTTCCCCTGATCTCAGAATAAGAGTAGTTTTGAACGACGGAGTTAGGTAAGCCAATAGAGCCCATCCGATCGATTGCAGCTACAAAGTAGGGATAGTTAGGGAAAGTAAGATTTATAGGGAATAATTTAAAATAAAAAAATCAATAAGCCAGTTCGTAATAAGAGTAAATAATGAATAAAATAATCAGAAGAAAGGAAATAAAAGATACAGAATTAAGCATAAAGAATGAATGAGAAGCAGGAGAATTTAAGAAGAAAATGATACAATACAATTGAAAATTTCATCAAACTTAGAATCACGTTTTATAAAATGATCAATTTTGGTGGAAGGGCATTATATAACATCGCCAAATTCAGATCAGTTTTGATAACAGTAAGTATGTAAAAGAAATGCTAAATAATACTATATTTTAATAAATAAATAATTTGGAGAGTAAAAAATATATAAAAAGTAATAAAGAAAGAAGGAGAAAGAGTAATAAACCAAAAGTGATTAATAAAGAAACTCAACTACTAGACTGACAGACAAACGACATTGACCCAACCCCAGAGATTGGCCAGTTAAGGAACACAATAAAGTAAACTAGACGAGTGAAGAAGAAAAATGAAAACAAAGAGAGAACAAACCCACGATGTTTCTTGAAACACATCAAGAAAACCCAGACGAGGAATAAAAAATAGAGAAGGGAGAAATAATGTAATACAAAATAATAAATAAAATGAAACCGGTTAAGAACCAAAATAATTAATGAATGTTAGTATTGATTGAATGACAATTGTAAATAGTCAGTAATAAAAAACAATAGCTAAAAATACACTAGCCAAAGAGTTAGGAATACATGTAAGTTGTTAATAAAGAAAGACATGATATTAATAATTATATGTAATATGTGTAGAGAAAGAGAAGTAAACGGAAGTTAAACTAGTGAAAGTGAATTATCCTAAAGTGATATAATACAAAAAGGAACACTAAGTAAATTATAATGAACACAAAATAATTTAAAAAGTGCCAGTAATAAAAATATGGTCTGTAATAAAAATAGTAAGAGTAGAGAAGGCTAAGATAAAAGACTTAGTAAAATAACCAATGTTTAAGATTTAAGAGTGAACAATAACATTTAATAAAGTTATTATGAATAATATTTAGAATAGAACATTGATTCAGTAATTATGAACACTGAAGAGTGAAATTAACTGTAATAATTATGAAATTGTCCTCTGCTAAGGACAATGATTGCTGGAACATTTCTACAGTCAATTCATTATATAAACACTTATAAGTAGTCGATTGGCGACTAATAAAAAACACTCTTGGGGTTATTCACTCTTTTGCCGTTCACATTTGATTATACATTTTCTTCTTGATTCCTTCTTATTTTCTGTAGATCTTTATTAGATAATGTCGTTTACAAGTAGCATGTGTAAATAATTTTTTTATTTTTTTCTTCTTGTGACAAATGTTCTTCGTATTGATTTTTCTTTCTTCTTCTTGATCAATTCCCTTTCTTATAATCTCCTCTATATAATACTCTCTTTGGTGTTTTTCTCCTCTACTCCTTCAAATGTTGGATTTTTTAACATTTATTCTGGATGATATTTCTTTAATGATGTTTGGTTATAGACTCCCTTTGTTCTGTTGGTAATGGGGTCCATAATTTCATAGGTGTTGTTTGGTTATCTTTAATAATTGTATATGGTCCAGTGTATAGTAGTAGGAACTTTTTTGCAATTCCTTCAATGGTACTGGGGAGTTCTCGATTTTTTAATAGTACTTGATCTCCTATTTTATACTTGATGATCTTAGGTTGTAGCTTCTTATACTTTTCTCTTATCTTTTCTGCTCGTTCGACTGTCTTGTTGTAGAATTTTATTTGGTCAAACGTGTATTTGTCACTTGGGGGAAAGTCTATCAGTTCAGTAATTTCTCTAGGTGGTCTTCTCTCAAACAGCTGTAAATGGGGTTGTATCTATCGCTTGGTGGTATGCCAAGTTAATAAAATCTTCTGTAGCTGGCAAGTACTCTTCCCATTTTCTCTGTTGTTTGTGACAGTAGGTTCTCAGGATTCTCCCTACCTCTCGGAGAACTCGTTCAGCGGGGTTGCTACTAGGGTGGTATACTGATGTCTTGAATGTTTTCATTCCATTGTTTAACAGTGTTTCTTTCCATCTCCTCCCCTTAAATTGGGTTCCATGGTCAGTGATTATTGATCTTGGTGTTCCTACTTCTGGCATGTATTCGTGGAGACTTATTTCTAACAGCTTCTTGGTTGTGGCTCGGTTGATTGGATAGAGCTTAGTGAATTTAGTATAGTGGTCAAAGATTATTACAATGAATTTATATTGTTGTCTTCCCCCACTTCTAGGTAATGGACCGCAGATGTCCACAAACACCTTCTCCAGTTTTTTAGATGAGGTGATCGGTATCATTAATCCCTCTTTTCTTCCATTGTTGCACTTTACCAACTGGCATAGGTGGCAATGTCTAATGTATTTACGTACTCTCCGGTTAATGTCTTTGAAGTATACATGTTCCTCTAATGCTCTGATTACCTTCACGGCTCCCATGTGCCCATATCGATTGTGGTAATCCATGGTGATCTCCTTCTCGATGGTCCTTGGTATTACTAACTTCCATTGGTTACATCTGTGCCTGTCCTTTATAAATAAGATGTCCTTGTGTATGCAGTAGTATGGGGTGATCCTATCACCTTGTTCATTTAACCTCTTGCAAATGTTTCTTAATTTATCGTCACTTTCTTGTTGGTGTTTTATTTTACTGATTATTTCGGCTAGTTCTGTTTTGTCTTTAATAATATGGTAAATTTTTGCTACTGTCTCCCTTTCTCCCTCAAAAGTTTGATCTTGTATATTAACTCTAGATAACACATCTGCTGCTATGTTGCACTTTCCTGGTACATACTCCCAAGTGATGTTGTATTCCTGCAACGCTAGTTTCTATCTTGTCAGTCTCCCATGACTCAGTCTGCAGTTCTTCAGAAAGGATATTGATTTGTTGTCTGTCCTGACCGTTAGTGTGTAACCCAAAATATAGGTTCTGAATTTGTTACATGCAAATACAATGCTGAGTAATTCCTTTTCTGTTGTGTGGTAGTTGCGCTCGCTTTTATTTAGTACTCGGCTTGCGAAACTAATCACTAGTTGATTCCCTTGGTCGTCTTCTTGGTATAGAACTGATCCTAGACTCACGTCGCTGGTGTCGCAATTCATGTAAAACGCTTTTTTAAAAGTCTGGGTGGTGCAACATTACTGATTCTAAAAATTTGTCCTTGATTAGTTGGAAGGTGGTGTCCTGTTCTGCTCCCCACTGCCACTTGTCTTTAGATGATAGCTGGTGTGAAAATTCTGCTGTTAATTTCGAGTAATTGCTCTGGAATTTTCTATAATAGTTGCAGATGCCTAAAAATGATTGTAACAGCTTTTTGTTCTTGGGTGTTGGGAATAACTGTATTGACTCTATCTTTTCTTGTGATGGGGTGATGCCACTTTCTGACAGGTTGAATCCCAGGAATTGTACTTCATCGGCGATGAACTTCGATTTTTCTAGCTTCAGCGTCACATTATTTTCTGCTAACTTCGATAATACTTGATCAATCCTACTACAATGGTCTTCCCAGTTGTCTGAAGTAAGTAGCAGGTCGTCCACATATACCGTTGTAAATTGTAAGGCCTCTTGTCCTAGAATTTTGTCCATACATTTTACGAATACTGCCACTGAATTTACAAGTCCAAATGGTAGTCTTTTAAATTGATAATTGCGCCCTTCAAATATAAATACCATATATTTTCGGCTATTGGGGTGCAATTCCACTTGCCAATACCCGCAAACGGTGTCCCAGGTACTGATGAAACGGGTACCGTAAAACTTCTTTAAAATTTCTTCGATCTTTCCTGGTGATGTTCGATCATTTATTATAATTTTGTTTATTCCTCTGGCATCCAAACATATTCTGACTTTGCCATTTTTCTTCAGTACTGCCACTATAGGATTAGTATATGGGGAATAACCATACTCGATAATGTCTTCTTCAATAAGTCAGTTAATCTCTGTTCTGACTGCTTCTTTCTGAGAATAGGCGATAGGGTATGATTTCATTTTAAAATAAGCTGTTTCCTTAAATTTAATTTCGCATTGGAAGTTTTTTATTTTTCCTGGTGTGTCGGAAAATACATGTCAATATCGCTTATAAATTGTAATTAATTCTTCTACTTGATCGTTGGTTATTAGTCTATCACTTTTACCTGTTTGGAACTTTCGGATCTCTTCTTAATACGTCACAGCCTATTAACAAATTAAACGGTAATCCACTGGCTACTAAAAAGATTATAGGAATTGTTTTACCGTGACTGGTGACTTCTAATTGGACCTGTTTCCTTATGGTTTTATTTTGTCGTCCTGTAGCTCCGATTAATGTGATATTGTTTATTGGTAAGGTTGGTATTGTCTCCTTATTTCCACTTTGTATTTTATTTAATTCCAGTTGATCAATCAATGATACATTAGCTCCTGTGTCGATCATTATTCTCGTAGTTATGCCATTCACCTCGGCAGATATATAAGCGATCTCGCTGTTATTGGTATTAGTTTTCGTGGTTTCTTCTTCCATTAGATCTCCCCTAATATCCTTTAGATAATGGTTACGTATTATAGTAAATGTTTCGTTGTTTAGCGTTTGTTGTCGTAGTCCGTCATACCCAATAGATCGGATCAGTGAGGGTTTCATGTAAGTTTCCACTGCCGCTGTCCGTTTAAAGAAATAGCACTCTCTTCACCGCTCCTCTCTGTTGTGCTAGGCGTGCGATTCTCTCTTCCTTCGGGTCTATCTGTGTTGTTGTACCTTTGTTCGCTGTTATGATTTCAGCGGACATCTTCACTACGGCGACTCCTTCGCGAGTCATAACCAGACTCTACTTCTTACGTCCTGGCTGTATTGATTGTGTCGTTTGTTAAAGCTACGACGTCCCTGGTAGAAGCGCCTCCCTCCATTTTCCTCTTCAGCTCGAACGTAGTTTGTTCTTCTAAAATTTCCTTGGTTCTGGTTATTGCTATTATTAGGCCTGTACTGGTCATTACTAAATATTTAGAATTAATATTAGGCAATTACCTGTATTAACTTCCGTCTTGTGACTTATTTGGTTTTTTCTTAAAACGACACGTTTCGAGAATAAATTCTCATCATCAGGTTCCAATACTATAAAAACATCAAATTCACCCAAAAGGGGTCGTCAACTAGTTAAAATACACAAACATAAAAACACCACACATAATTTAACACCGACACAGTCATGGCACAGTCCGATGCGCATCGTCTCGTTGCCAACGACCAACTGTTGCACTTTGTCTTATACGACCGTTATCATTGCCCGCTGACCCATCGATATCGATGGCCGTGTTGTACAGCAGATTCAATCTTTGTCATTAAGTAGCTGGTCCGTTTGTAACTTAGAAGCCCTGTATATCTCATATTCCTCCACAGTGTTCATGTATGCACCCTTTTTACAATTATGAAGCAGTTTAAAATTTGTGTGGAAGTCTGAGTACTTATGATTATACAGCATTAAATGCTGAGCGTAACTGGATCTAGTTTTCGAGATATCACTTTTGGGCAGGTGTTCTTTAAAACGTTCGGCTGACGGCCTGCCCATTTGTCCTATATAGAATTTGTCACAGTCAACGCATTCAAGCTTGATTACGCACAGCATTTAATGCTGTATAATCATAAGTACTCAGACTTCCACACAAACTTTAAACTGCTTCATAATTGTAAAAAGGGTGCATACATGAACGCTGTGGTGGAATATGAGATATACAGGGCTTCTAAGTTACAAACGGACCAGCTACTTAATGACAAAGATCGAATCTGCTGTACAACACGGCCATCGATATCGATGGGTCAGCGGGCAATGATAACGGTCGTATAAGACAAAGTGCAACAGTTGGTCGTTGGCAACGAGACGATGCGCATCGGACTGTGCCGTGACTGTGTTGGTGTTAAATTATGTGTGGTGTTTTTGTGTTTGTGTATTTTAACTAGTTGACGACCCCTTTTGGGTGAAGTTGATGTTTTTATAGTATTGGAACCTGATGATGAGAATTTATTCTCGAAACGCGTCGTTTTAAGAAAAAACCAAATAAGTCACAAGACGGAAGTTAATACAGGTAATTGCCTAATATTAATTCTAAATATTTAGTAACGTGACTTGGAGACAATTAAAACAAAATGAAAATGGTTATTACTGTTGTTTGGCCGGTATTGATTGTTATTATTAGTTGGTTGGTACTGGTTTCCGCCGTTGTAATTAGGGCAATAATTGTTGAAATGGTTATTGTTATTATTATTCGGCCTGTAGTTCGGGTTATTTCGGTTTTGCTGATAATTATTCCTATTATTAGCCGGTCTTGGATTCTGGTCGGCACTGTCCCGGTTTGGGTTATTGTAATTGCCCCGATAATTGTTCCTGTAGCTGGTCTGGCCGTTTCGTTCGAAGTACGTGTCCGGTCTCTGGCGACTCCTTCGGTAATATCTTTCGTGTTCATAATTCTCTAGTAATGCGGACATAGTTTGTATCATACGTATTTGCCTGTTGAGCCTCGCTCTGGCCACGCCCTCTTCAAAATGGTATGCCAATTTGGTCACAAGGCATTCCTCCGGTATCTTAGGTTCAAGGTTCCTGGCCATGCACACTTTGCCCAGGAAGTATGCCGTGAGTGTGTTTCCCATGTTGCGATCGTATTTCCCATTACAGATGTTGTCGCGCACGATATTCTGCGTTGACTTGGACCAATATTTCGCTTTGAAAAGTGTTTTAAAGTCGGCATAGTTTTGTATCTCATATCTGGTGGCAGTCCACCAGTTGTCGTACACGTCCTTAAAGTAATCGTCCAACATACTCCGTATTGTTGTCCACCTGGTTTCACGGTTACTTGCTATATTTTCTTCGACCCTTTCAATGAATTCCATAGGATTTTTCTTATAAGTTTTGAAATTTATCGTCTCCCGGTTGTCCACGTTTGGTATTCCCGTCATCTGGGTCGGTTGACTCCGGAATAAGTTAATCTCCTCTCTGAAATTGTTGAATTCTCGCCGCTGTACCTCGGTCATTTTTTCTTTATCGCTGTGGACCTGGTCTCGAACATCGTTTACTGTTGCGGTGATTTCCTCACACCTCGTTTCCAAATTTGTTTGTGCTTGCGTCAGGTCTTCTTGTTTCTTCGCAATTAATTCAAATTTAGTTAATTGATTTTCTTCAATGTTATTGATTCGGGTATGAAGGTTCTCTTTCGTTTGCTGCAGTTCTTGTTGGTTCAGCTCGCATCTCTCGTTAACTTCGGAAATTTCTCGCCTTAATCCGGTTATTTCCTCTTCTATCTTTGCATTTAATTTGTCTTTATTTTCCTCAATTCTCTGACTGATAATTTCCATCTTCTTGTTAATATCTTCGATCCTGTCATCTATCTTCTTACTCAATTCTTCTTTATTTTTCGTTAATTGTTCCACCATACTTCTCTGAAAATCTTCTTTTAATGATTCCATATTTTTATTTAAGGTTTCTTCCATCTTCTTCTGGCTATCTTCCATCTTTTTCTGGCTGTCTTCCTTCAATTCTTTGTTACTGTCGTCGATTTTCTTATTTATCGCTCGGGTATCTTCCTTTAACGATTCCATATTTTTATTTAATGACTCGTTATTTTTTCTATTTTCTTCCATCATCTTCTTCATCATTTCCATGAGATTAGTGTCCCCCGTTTGGGTAGGTTTCTCGGGTTGTTCCTCTGGTTGTACAGGTCGGTTAGGTTCTGTAGGAGGTAATATTTCTTCTACATCTCTGACTGGCGTCGCCTCCTTGTCGTCCATGTTTATCTCCTTCTCAACTTCTGCCGCACGTTTCTTCGAAGTTGCTCTCCGTTGCATTTTCAGTTTGTGTGTATTGCAGCTGCCTCGAAAATTAGGTCAATTATTTATTTTTTATTGATTAGGTTAAATATTTTTCACCTAATTCACGCCTCGAACATTGGTCGGAAATTTGTAATATGATGAGATAGGTCCTATAGATTCTTGTTATTTGTTTTATAATTATTATTAAGGTTTTGTTTTTTATTATTAGTTTTTTGTTTTAGTGATTTATTCAATCTAATTCAATCTATTATCGAATCCAATATAAATAAATCGGTTCACTTACTCTTGACGTTGTTTATTAATTATGTTTAGATTTTTTATTATGTTTTTTCTCAATATCTTGATTTCATATCTGAATAAGTTGCGTTGACTTTTCTGCCATTAGCTGAGGTGAGTCGATCGGTACATCCCTGTATAGAAATTAACATAATATCACTAGCAATTATAGTATGCTAATGATATAAGATAATATTGCTGGTGAGAATCATTAAATTCGAATTCTCGCTCTGGCTCCTGGTACCAACCGTCTCTTGTTGCTCACCTAAGCTGTAATTCTATTCTTTTCAATAAAGGTCAATACTTTAATTTGTTCGTGAAACAATAGTTATTTATTTAACTCAAGTTGAATGATTGTTGTTACAATTTTATTATTTATTTTCCTTTTATTATTTTTAAAATAATTAAAGTTGAACATGGACTCTTAAAATTATTAAACTCTCAGGGTGGTATGATTGCATTTTGCAAATCGATTGTTTCTGTTTATAAATATTTTGGTTATTATGCTTTATAAAAATTAGTAGGTTCTTTGAGTCTGCAAGATACACTTTGTAATATAAATAAAAATATTACAAATATAAAAATAAAAATATAATTGAAATTGAAATATGTGTTGATACGTATTGATATTTTGTTTATCACTGGGTTAGTCTGACTCCTTAAAGTCCCACTGTTAGGCTAGTCAAATTGTAATATAATTTCAAGTGTAATAATAAACAAAATATAAAGATATTGATGATAAGAATATGTTATAATTAGGTGTGTTTGATTGATAAATAATAAATACATCAAACTTTAAAAATTTTGCAAATATTTTTTCTTGTGCTTGTATCGAATTTGACTGAATAATTTAATTTAATTAATTGATAATTAATTAATTATTTGAGTTTGTAAATTCCTCCTATATCTATTCTCTCAATGTGAATTATGTTTTTGCTTAATAAAAAATAATAATAACATTAATAGTAGAAATAAAAACAATGCTGGTAACTGAATACTGATTTGCGTTTATTCATTCAAAATTGTGCGCCAGTCAAACTGCGCATGTCCCAGGCACTGGCTAACATTCGCCACAGTCGGCAGTGAGAAAAATCAACAGATATATTTTTTACAAGTTTAAATTTATGGTTCTTTTAACGAGTCGAAATGGTCAGAGGGCAAGGAACAAGATACATTTAACAGGTATTCTTAAACTAAATGTTAACATCTGAAATAGAACAGAATTATTATTACAATTGTCAATTAGAAAGAAATTATTTAAAATTCGAACCAAGTCGAAGAAATGACGTCACTCTGCTCCAAGAGGCACTGGACCGTCTATGTGAGAAATTCAGCAATGGCCGCCGTCTGCTTGGTTTTAATCTGCTATGACGCCGTTGGAATCGAAGATCTTCTCCCACAGAAATAAAACGATGTTCCCTTTTCCTGCGAAGTGGTGTTGTTCCAAAATATAGTGTTGAATGTCCCCTCGTCGTCTGCGATGTCGAATTCTGGATGGATCTCTTGTGTAGTGTAGTGTTCAAATATGCGTGTTGGTTTTGTGAATTTGTTCCAAAAATTGATCAAAATGGCTGTCGATTTCTGGCGTTAAGTTTTATGGTGTTATTCTGTGTTTTTGGAAACTTGTGAAGTGTTAGACATAGATAAATAATGTTATTTCACTTGTTAGTTCATCTCCGTTACACGCCACATAACCACACTTGGTTTTAATATAAATTATTTGGTTTTCAAAACTCCACTAATACATTTTTCAACTGTTCAGCTTTGCGATTAACAATAGACTAAACGACGCAACGTCGTCGTTTTAGGGCAATTTGTGGTATGTCTTTTTCCTCTTCATATTGTTTAATTATAAAATATCTGTCTAAGACTTGTTTCACTATCTAACTATACATAACAAGTTTTCTTATTTTTTACTGTATTTCAAATATTTCTTAATTTTACATGAATCTAACTATTCAGTAATATTGATTATTTAATTTTACATCTTTTGATATATAGCTGGGTTTGTTTCAAACTCATTTAAGCCCAAAAATTACAATTTTAGATAATTATTGTATGTCTCATATTTTGTACAAATTCAGTGTTTTAAAGGTTTTTATTTGTTTTTTCGGTATAATATTTCCATGGAATACACCTAATAACTCCGTAATTACTTTGTTGTTAATAATTTGTTTATTAAAACATTTCAATATTGATTAATTTGCTGTTTAGTCTGATTTGATTACTATCATAAGCCTATTTTTTACTGTTTCCAAAAGAAGTTAGTTTTCTTTCTTTTGTCATTCTATTTGCTATTAACTGTATCTGTATTAATTATATTTTCAATTTCTGTATTGTATGTATTGAATTCTATTCCTATTACATAGATTAATTCTTTGATAGATAGTTTTTTTGGTTTATAGGCCATTCTGTGTTTACAAACATAGTGTCTTGGTGGGTCTGTTTGTACATTATACATGGTTTACTGATTTGAATAAAACTATTACATTTTTATGCCCTACTTGCCTCTCTGACTTACACAATGGAAAATTAAATGACATGATTTTAATTACAATAGAATATCTTGTATCTACTAAACTTTCTTTATACTAATAACATCATTGAACCATAACATGAACATCTTATGCCTAATTTTAACAAAAACATCTTATTATCAACTATTTTCCATATATCACCTAATTTTAACAAAAACATCTTATTCCTATTATTTTTTCCTGTATCATCAAATGATAACAACATAGCTTATCCTAGACATAATTTAATTAGAAAACATAAAAAACTCCTATTACTAGTAACACTGTCAGTCACTAACTGTCTTGTGTATGTATTATTCTTATGAAAACACTTTAACTGTGATAAAAAAAAAACCTCGTGTATCTATTTACACCTTACATCTGAAATATTATTTAATTAATAATAAATAATAAACATCTTAATATTAGGCATACCTTCAGTTATGAACCGTCCTTTGGTATTTTTGTCCTCACCATTTATTTAGTTATAATTAAAGAAAACATTTTATATGTAATAGTCCTTATATCTAATTTAAAACTCTTATTACTAGTAATGTTGTCAGTCCTTAGACCGTCTTTCATTTCAATGGTTTTATTATTATTATTCTACACTCATGGTAGTCTTTTTATAATACTTAAATCTCATTGAAGATTTTTTCATAGATTTTTTAACTATGTTTCTCACTGTACACTCTGTAGTTCCTTAATTTTGTTATCTCACTTCACTTTATTGTATTCTACACTCTGGTAGTCTTTTTAGTGAGTTCTACTCTATGGTAGTCTCTTTTGGTATATTTTTTGACATGTTACACTTACAACTAATATACAATTTGTTTTTATAGTATTGTATCTTGTAACTTGTTTGGGGTTTACCTATATCGGTTTCAATTTTGTCTCATGGTATTTATTATATGATTAACATTTTGTTTTGGCATATCTCTTCCTGTTTCTGGTCTCTGTTGGAATCTTGATATGTTTCGTCCCTTCTTCAAATATCACATTAGTAGTTTCCTTATTAAAATGGTTTCATGACAGATTATTTCCTTTTTTATGGTCCTTCCCTTTTTGTACTGCTTCCCCAATCTACTGGGTATACTGCTGGTTTAACTGGTTTTTTCATAGTAGGTTATTTTAATTAATGGTTTTCTTTATTATCTTCCATTTTTATTAACATTTTATAGACTTAATTATACAGTTTCTAGTGTAATCCTTAAACAATTTATTCTTCTCACTCACTATGGAACTTTCTCTTTTATTCATGTAACATTAATTCAAATGTTTAGTGTGATAATTTTGTTATGTTACATATGCTCTCCTGTAAAAGTGATTAGTTCAGATCATACTCTGTATGGATGAAATAATTACTACTAATTCTTTTGTATTTACATTTTCTCCGTGATTACATGTTTTCACTTTATATACCTTCCTTTTCCACCATTGCTTCCTCTCAGCTGATGTGTATCTCCTTCATTAGTTTCTTTTTTCATTGATAAGTGATCTTCAATCTTGTGTATAACATTATCATTTTATATTCCTTCTTATTTGGTGCTTCCTCACCAGTATGTTTACTCCCTAACATTCCCTAACAAATTAATTGGAACAGTTCAGAGTGGCACTTTTGGCTTCAATCCCTGCTGTCCAATACTTCAATTGAGTCCAGAGGTATTATCATCTCTGCTCAACACATAAGACTGATGGCATTTTCTACATCCAGTCATAAAAATAAATAAACAGTAAAAGTAGTCATTTTTGACTAAAATAAACATCTTTAGATTCTTCACTTCATAATACGTTATATTAATTAATACTTTTATACACTTGACTCTTCTTCTCTCTTAAAGCTTATTCCATATTAGGTGGTTTAGGTATGTGGTATAATATACATTTCATCATGTTTACATAGTAAGTAGTATTTATATTTACTCTTTCTACCATCTGGTATCCATTGAGTTACTTTTATTGCTCATGGTATTACATGAATTAATTCTTTATCACTTTCACTATAACAATGGTTGTTGTAACAGCATTATCATTATTAGTATCCGGTTTTTGTTTTTTGGTTTCTGGTCTCACTATTTGGTCTTTAGTGAGCTGGTCCTTCTTCATTGTTCCATTTTGATTAAATTATTTTCTTTGTGAGTTTGGTTAATTTGTTCGATTAAGTCATATGACATTCTGGTTTCCTTTCTCCCTTAGAATTTTGTATCTCTTTCTTACAAAATCTTTTTTCATATTTCAGAGTTATTTCCCATCATTTGTATGAGTAATGATGTGAGTTTAATGTTTTTTAATTTTAGACATTTTTATTCAACTACATTCTTTCTTGTTCATAGTTGTTTTTCAAATATTTTGGTATAAGTTGTACTTATTATTGTTTTGAATTTTGAAATTATTATTTCTCAAAATTCTTTTTGCATTCATAATAGTCTTTGAATGTTTGTGTAAGTGGTACTTACTAATTATTTTGAATTTGGACAATTATTATCTGCATCCAAATTCTTTTTACTTGCATAATAGTCTTTGAATATTTGTGTAGCTTGTCCTTACTATTGCTTTTGAATTTTGAAGCTTATTATGTTCAAAATTCCTTTTATTTATTCACAATAATCTTTTAAATGTTTTGTGTAAGTTGTGCTTACTGATTTTGGAATTTGGTAATTTTCTATTTATCAAAATTCTTATTTCATTCACAATATTCTTTCTGATACTTGGTGTAAGATGTTCTTACTATATTTTTGAATTTTGTAATTATTCATTTATCAAAATTCTTTTTTTTTTTTTTTTTCATCATTCACAATTGTTCGAATATTTGGTGTAAGTTGTACTTACTATATTTTGTGAATTTTGTAATTTTATTCTTATCAAAATTCTTATTGTATCATTCACAATTGTTCGAATATTTGGTGTAAGTTGTACTTACTATATTTTTTGAATTTTGTAACTATCTATTTAGCAAAATTCTTTTTTCATTCACAATATTCTTTCAGATATTTGGTGTAAGATGTTCTTACTAATTTTTGAATTTTGTTATTATTTATTTATCAAAATTCACAATTTCTTCATAATAGTTTTAACTCATAATTATGAGTCCTCCAAATATTTTTTAATGGATAACTGATTATAAGTTCCTTTTACTTTATTCGAAATGATATCCTTTAGTACATACGTATTGTTATTATTGTTTTTAATAATCAGGTATGGGCCGGTATACAGCAGTAATAACTTTTTGGTAATGCCTTCCAAAGTACTGGGTAATTCCCTGTTTTTTAGCAGTACCTTTTCTCCGACTTCATATCTTATTATTTTCTTAACAGCCTTTTGATATTTGTTCTTGCGCCTTTCCTGGTCTTCAGCCAATTTATTGTAGAATCTAATTCGATTGAATTTGTATTCTTGACTCCTGGGGAACTCTATTATGTCTTGTATTTCTCTCGGAGGTGGTCTTTCATACATTGCCGTGTATGGCGTGGTACCAATAGCGGTGTGATATGACAAATTAAGGAATTCTTCAGTCGCTAATAAATATTCTTGCCACTTCTTTTGTTGATTATAGCAATACGTTCGTAATATTCTTCCGACCTCTCGCAGTACCCTCTCCGCTGGATTGCTGCTGGGGTGGTAGACAGACGTCTTGTATGTCTTAATGCCCAATGTATTCAGAGTGTTTCTCCACCGCCAACCCTTAAATTGCGTTCCATGGTCGGTGATTATGGATATCGGGCTTCCTACCTCTGGAATGTAATGATTTGTTATTATTTCTAAAGTCTTCAGAGTGGTGGCTCTGTTCACAGGGTATAGTTTTGTAAATTTTGTAAAATGATCCATCATAATAACAATATACTTGTATCGATGGCGTCCGCCACTGCGGGGAAATGGACCACATATGTCCAGAAAGACCTTTTCCAGTTTGGCTTGTGAGGTAATCGGTATCATCATACCTTCCTTTCTCTCATTGTTGGTTTTCACCAATTGACATATCATACAGGTTTTAAGGTAGTTTCTAGTTTTTCTATTGATACTTTTGATGTGACAATTCTCTTCTATTGCCTTGATCACCTTCATGGCTCCCATGTGACCGTATCGTAGGTGATAGTCCAGGATGATATCCTTTTCGATTGTAGTAGGGATCATGATCTTCCAAACGTCTTCGTCACGGGATGTCTTGATAAATAAAATCCCATTATGTATACAATAAAATTTGTTTATAGTGTCATCTTGGTTGGAGAGACGAAGTTTAATAGAGTTTAACTTCGGATCGGACTGCTGGTGTTTGGTGATGTCCTGCACTATCTTCTCTAAATCCGATCTGTCCTTAATAATGTTATAGATTTTCAAAATGCTCTCCTTTTCGCCTTCGAATGTTTGTTCTTCTAGATTCACTCTTGACAAGACGTCGGCTACTACATTTTTACTTCCAGGAACATACTCCCACTGTATATCGTATTCCTGTAGGGCGAGTACCCATCTGGTCAATCTACCATGGCTTAATTTGCACCTTCTTAGAAATGATATTGACTTGTGATCTGTTCGGACGGTCACTGGATATCCGAGGATATACGTCCGAAACTTCCCGCAGGCAAAGACTACACTTAGCAGTTCTTTTTCCGTCACATTATAGTTCTTCTCACACTGGTTAAGGGTTCTGCTAGCAAAGCTCACTACTAGATGGTTTCCACTTTCATCTTCTTGGTACAGTGTTGAACCCAAGCTAATATTACTAGCGTCACAGTTTAGAAAGAAGGGTCGGTTAAAATCTGGATGGTTGAGCATTACTGCATCTAAAAATTTCTCTTTAATTGATTTGAAGGTCTCGTCTTGTTCTTGACCCCATCGCCATTTATTCTTGGACGATAACTGGTACTGAAACTGGGCTGTTAGTTCGGAATAATTATTCTGGAACTTCCTATAATAGTTACATAGGCCCAAAAATGATTGTAGTTGCCTCCTGTTTTTTGGTGTAGGGAATCGTTGTATGGCGTCTACCTTTTCTGTTGATGGTGTTATTCCTTGACTGTTTAGCTGGAAACCCAGGAATTGAACTTCTTTAGCTATAAGCTTGGACTTGTCCAGTTTAAGGGTGACATTATTTTCCGCAAGCTTCTTCAAAACATACTCCACACGATAATAGTGTTCCTCCCAGCTGGTTGATGTTATTAGGAGATCATCAACATAGACAGTTGTGAATTGGAGCGCTTCTGGTCCTAGTATATGATCCATACAGGCGACAAAAACAGCTACTGAATTAACCAACCCGAAGGGCAACCTCTTAAACTGATAATTGCGCCCTTCGAAGATGAACGCCATGTATTGCCGGCTTGCTGGGTGCAACTCCACTTGCCAATAGCCGCATACCGTATCCCAAGTGGTAATGAATCGTGTTCCGTGGAACCTCTTCAAAATTTCATCAATCTCGCCAGGTGAGGTACGATCGTTTATTATCATCTTATTTATCTCCCGAGCGTCAAGGCAAAGTCTTACCTTCCCATTTTTCTTTTGTATGGCCACAATTGGGCTTGTGTATGGCGATTGACTGCTCTCGATGATATCTCTACGGATCATATTCTGGATCTCTGATCGTCCGGCTTCTTTCAAAGATTGTGCTATTGGGTATGACTTTCGGTTGAATTCTACCGGTTCTCTGAATCGTATTGAGCATTGGTAGTTCCGGATCTTTCCAGGTTCGTCAGAAAATACAGCTCGATATTTCTCATATATTTCTACCAATTGATTCCGCTGGTCTTCCGTTAGTTGCTCGTTAGTATTGTGGCACTGGAAGTTACGTATCTCTTGGATCTTTTGTTTCCATAGGTCTTCCTCCGAATCTTGATGTACTGGCTTGTTGTTTGTTGAGTGGTTAGATAAGTAATTCACCTTATTTTGGTGGTCGAGAAGTTGTCTGGAGTCTAAAGTCTTGTTATCAGTTAAATTGGCTATCCAGGTTGAACCTTCAGCAAAGAGTGATACCCTTCCTCGGCACAAGTCGATAATTGCTGAGTTTCGGCGCAATATGTCGCATCCTATCATGATGTTGAACGGTAATCCGGCTGCAACAAGAAATATCATATCCACACTAATGCCCTGACTTTTGACATTGAGGGATACCTGCTTTCTTATGGTCTTGTTCTGTCGGCCGGTAGCTCCTACAAGTACAATGTTATTAATAGGTAGTACCGGTAAGTTTTTATGGCATTCCTGCTGTATCCGGTCCAATTCATTTCGATTTATTATGGAGACATTGGCTCCAGTGTCTATCATTATAGGAACAGAAATACCTTCAATTTCTGCGGTTATGTATATTATTTCATTATCATTATTTTTAATATTAAGCTCATTTTCTTCTAATAGGTCCTTACGGATATCCTTTAAATAATTGCTGTATATTATGGTAAAATTTTTTCTGTTTTTCTTCATATTCATACCTACTTGATTAAACCCAGCAGATTGGAGCAGTAAAGGGTCATTGGATTTTATTACTGCCTCCGTTCGTTTAAATGTTCCGCTTCATTACGGATCAGGCCGTTGGAAGCGTCAGCTTGAAGTCCTGAGGCTGGTTCGTTTGGTTCTGCTCGATCGTCTGGTTGGGCTTCTGTTACAGGTAGTCTTCGCTGATTATCCAGGCTGGAACTACGTCTGGGCTCGTACTCTCTGTACCGATTACTTCCCTGGCTCCCTTGGAAAGTCTCGTACTCGTAGTATCGGCTCCTTCTTTGAGGCTGGTACCTCCTGTGTCCACTGCCTTCTGCTCGGATGTAGTTGACATTAGGTCGATATGCCCTGTAATTGTGGTTACCTCCACTTGGGTAATTTCGGTTATAATTACCATGATAATTATTATTATTAGAAAGGTTGGGGTTCCTCTGACCATTTGGAACATAGTTACTATTATGATTATAATAACCGTTGTTATTTTGGGGACGGCTATTATTATTATTATTATGATTGTTGTGGTTGTTGTTACTATTATTTATGCGAGGAATATTACTATTATTATTATTATTGTTGTTAAAACGGGGCAAATTATTGTTATTTCTGGGGTTATAATTATACTCGGCATTATTCCGATTTGTGGGATTATAATTATTATTATTACCCACATTCTGCCGATTATTATTACTATTCAAATTATTGTTGTTATTCCTTGGTTCCGGCTTTTCATACCTCCTGCGACTTTGACGGTAATAGTCTTCGTGCTCGTACATCTCTAAAAGCTCGGTCATGGCTTGCACCGTTTTTATTTGACTATTTCGTCTGGCTCTGATAATATCCTCCTCGTAGTGGTATGAGAGTTTGCTGACCAGGCATTCTTCCGGTATTCGGGGCTCTAGATGTTTGGCCACGCACACCTTTCCTAAAAAGTACGCCGTTAAAGTTTGGTTTCCATATGGGTTGTACTTCCCATGGCATATCCCGTCTCTGGCGATATTTTGCGTTGATTCCGACCAATATTTGGCTTTGAATAGCCTTCTGAATTGTTGATAGTCGGTTACCTCATCTCTTATTGCCATCCACCAATTGTCTGCTATTTCCTTGAACGATTCGTCCAGCACCTCTTTGTTCTCCCTCCAGCGATTACCTCTGTGTTTGGCAAAGTATTCCTCGATTCTTGCTAGGAATTCCATGGGTTTATTTTTATAAAACCTGAAGTTAATCCCTTCACGATTTTCACTGTTGGGACAACTGGTAATGGTTGTCGGTCGACTATGGAATAGGTCTATATCGGTCTGGTTCTGTCGTACCTGACTGTTGATACTGGTCACAGCCGCTTCTATGCCGTCACATTTTTCTGTGAATCGGTCCTGCACTCGCTCCCAGTCTTCTCGTGTTTCCTTTAGTTTTTCCTCCAACGTCTTCCTAGTCGTTTCTTCAATGGTGTTAACCTTCGTATTTATTTCTGTTCTGATACTCCGTACTTCTTGTTCGGTTTGACTCCATTTTTTGTCAGCTCTGGTAACCCTTTGTTCGATTACCGTTATTTCCTCTTCTACTTTCTTGCTGATTGTCTCATTGTTTTCAGCTATCTTCTGGCTCAATTCTTCCTTCAATATTTCCATCCTTCCGTCTAACCGGTTCATGTTTTCTTGGTTCGTCTCCTTCCATTCTTCTCTCAATTGCTGACTATTGCTTTCCATTTTTAGATTTGTTTCTTCCATCCTCCTGTTGGTTTCTTCCAGTTTTTGGCTTATCTGGGTTAATTCCTCTTTCGACTGTTTATTGTCAGTCTTTATTTCCTCCATTTTCTCCTCAATTTTTTGAATATTTTCTTCCATCTTCTCTTCTATCTTTTTACTGTTTGCTTCCATCTTCTCCTCCATCTTCCTGCTAGTATCTCCAATTTTATTGCCCAACTCTTCCTTCAATCGTTGGTTATCATTCTTCATTTCCTCCTCCATCTTCCTACTATTCTCCTCCATCTTCTTGCTGCTTTCTCTTAATTCCTCCTTCAATCGTTGGTTGTCGTTCTTCATTTCCTTACTATTTTCTTCCATCTTCTCCTCTATCTTCTTACTGTTTTCTCTTAATTCCTCCTTCGTTGTTTTAAATTCTCGGAGTAACATCTCCATCATTTGATCAAATTTTGTATCTTCCTTTGCGGTGGATTTCTCCGGCTGTTCCTTCTGTGGTGCAGGCTTATTTGGTTCTGCTGGCGGTAACATTAACTCCACATCTTCCACTGGTGTCGCTTCTTTATCCTCCATGTCTATCTCCTGTTCGGCCTCCATAGCCCTTTTTCTTGATGTAGCTCTCCTGTGCATCTCGCTCCCTCTTCCGACCTGTTGACCGTTGCCAAGCTAAAAATAGGAAATTGGACAATCGTCCTTATTTTACAACACTATTATCTCCTATTTAAAGCCCCTTAAGTTGGACGCCAATTTGTAATATAAATAATAATATTACAAATATAAAAATAAAAATATAATTGAAATTGAAATATGTGTTGATACGTATTGATATTTTGTTTATCACTGGGTTAGTCTGACTCCTTAAAGTCCCACTGTTAGGCTAGTCAAATTGTAATATAATTTCAAGTGTAAACAAAATATAAAGATATTGATGATAAGAATATGTTATAATTAGGTGTGTTTGATTGATAAATAATAAATACATCAAACTTTAAAAATTTTGCAAATATTTTTTCTTGTGCTTGTATCGAATTTGACTGAATAATTTAATTTAATTAATTGATAATTAATTAATTATTTGAGTTTGTAAATTCCTCCTATATCTATTCTCTCAATGTGAATTATGTTTTTGCTTAATAAAAAATAATAATAACATTAATAGTAGAAATAAAAACAATGCTGGTAACTGAATACTGATTTGCGTTTATTCATTCAAAATTGTGCGCCAGTCAAACTGCGCATGTCCCAGGCACTGGCTAACATTCGCCACAGTCGGCAGTGAGAAAAATCAACAGATATATTTTTTACAAGTTTAAATTTATGGTTCTTTTAACGAGTCGAAATGGTCAGAGGGCAAGGAACAAGATACATTTAACAGGTATTCTTAAACTAAATGTTAACATCTGAAATAGAACAGAATTATTATTACAATTGTCAATTAGAAAGAAATTATTTAAAATTCGAACCAAGTCGAAGAAATGACGTCACTCTGCTCCAAGAGGCACTGGACCGTCTATGTGAGAAATTCAGCAATGGCCGCCGTCTGCTTGGTTTTAATCTGCTATGACGCCGTTGGAATCGAAGATCTTCTCCCACAGAAATAAAATGATGTTCCCTTTTCCTGCGAAGTGGTGTTGTTCCAAAATATAGTGTTGAATGTCCCCTCGTCGTCTGCGATGTCGAATTCTGGATGGATCTCTTGTGTAGTGTAGTGTTCAAATATGCGTGTTGGTTTTGTGAATTTGTTCCAAAAATTGATCAAAATGGCTGTCGATTTCTGGCGTTAAGTTTTATGGTGTTATTCTGTGTTTTTGGAAACTTGTGAAGTGTTAGACATAGATAAATAATGTTATTTCACTTGTTAGTTCATCTCCGTTACACGCCACATAACCACACTTGGTTTTAATATAAATTATTTGGTTTTCAAAACTCCACTAATACATTTTTCAACTGTTCAGCTTTGCGATTAACAATAGACTAAACGACGCAACGTCGTCGTTTTAGGGCAATTTGTGGTATGTCTTTTTCCTCTTCATATTGTTTAATTATAAAATATCTGTCTAAGACTTGTTTCACTATCTAACTATACATAACAAGTTTTCTTATTTTTTACTGTATTTCAAATATTTCTTAATTTTACATGAATCTAACTATTCAGTAATATTGATTATTTAATTTTACATCTTTTGATATATAGCTGGGTTTGTTTCAAACTCATTTAAGCCCAAAAATTACAATTTTAGATAATTATTGTATGTCTCATATTTTGTACAAATTCAGTGTTTTAAAGGTTTTTATTTGTTTTTTCGGTATAATATTTCCATGGAATACACCTAATAACTCCGTAATTACTTTGTTGTTAATAATTTGTTTATTAAAACATTTCAATATTGATTAATTTGCTGTTTAGTCTGATTTGATTACTATCATAAGCCTATTTTTTACTGTTTCCAAAAGAAGTTAGTTTTCTTTCTTTTGTCATTCTATTTGCTATTAACTGTATCTGTATTAATTATATTTTCAATTTCTGTATTGTATGTATTGAATTCTATTCCTATTACATAGATTAATTCTTTGATAGATAGTTTTTTTGGTTTATAGGCCATTCTGTGTTTACAAACATAGTGTCTTGGTGGGTCTGTTTGTACATTATACATGGTTTACTGATTTGAATAAAACTATTACATTTTTATGCCCTACTTGCCTCTCTGACTTACACAATGGAAAATTAAATGACATGATTTTAATTACAATAGAATATCTTGTATCTACTAAACTTTCTTTATACTAATAACATCATTGAACCATAACATGAACATCTTATGCCTAATTTTAACAAAAACATCTTATTATCAACTATTTTCCATATATCACCTAATTTTAACAAAAACATCTTATTCCTATTATTTTTTCCTGTATCATCAAATGATAACAACATAGCTTATCCTAGACATAATTTAATTAGAAAACATAAAAAACTCCTATTACTAGTAACACTGTCAGTCACTAACTGTCTTGTGTATGTATTATTCTTATGAAAACACTTTAACTGTGATAAAAAAAAAAACCTCGTGTATCTATTTACACCTTACATCTGAAATATTATTTAATTAATAATAAATAATAAACATCTTAATATTAGGCATACCTTCAGTTATGAACCGTCCTTTGGTATTTTTGTCCTCACCATTTATTTAGTTATAATTAAAGAAAACATTTTATATGTAATAGTCCTTATATCTAATTTAAAACTCTTATTACTAGTAATGTTGTCAGTCCTTAGACCGTCTTTCATTTCAATGGTTTTATTATTATTATTCTACACTCATGGTAGTCTTTTTATAATACTTAAATCTCATTGAAGATTTTTTCATAGATTTTTTAACTATGTTTCTCACTGTACACTCTGTAGTTCCTTAATTTTGTTATCTCACTTCACTTTATTGTATTCTACACTCTGGTAGCCTTTTTAGTGAGTTCTACTCTATGGTAGTCTCTTTTGGTATATTTTTTGACATGTTACACTTACAACTAATATACAATTTGTTTTTATAGTATTGTATCTTGTAACTTGTTTGGGGTTTACCTATATCGGTTTCAATTTTGTCTCATGGTATTTATTATATGATTAACATTTTGTTTTGGCATATCTCTTCCTGTTTCTGGTCTCTGTTGGAATCTTGATATGTTTCGTCCCTTCTTCAAATATCACATTAGTAGTTTCCTTATTAAAATGGTTTCATGACAGATTATTTCCTTTTTTATGGTCCTTCCCTTTTTGTACTGCTTCCCCAATCTACTGGGTATACTGCTGGTTTAACTGGTTTTTTCATAGTAGGTTATTTTAATTAATGGTTTTCTTTATTATCTTCCATTTTTATTAACATTTTATAGACTTAATTATACAGTTTCTAGTGTAATCCTTAAACAATTTATTCTTCTCACTCACTATGGAACTTTCTCTTTTATTCATGTAACATTAATTCAAATGTTTAGTGTGATAATTTTGTTATGTTACAACTTCAACAATAAAATGCTCTACTGTGATAATGAGTAGGCGGAGAATAAAATTATTAATTGTTGCTTTAACATAACATAAAATATGAACGATTGTTCATTGTTTACAATTGAGGTTAATTACGGTTCATTTAACCTTACTTATTTGAAATTAATTAAAGGATGCTTCTTTGATGCATTACTTATTTTGTACATCGTTATTATGTATTAAATTCAGTGTTATTTTCCTGAATGATCTCCAAGATTGGATATAAACAAAACAGGTAATTCAAATTAATTCGCTACGACTAGGGTCCACTCATGTGTGACTTTGAGTTCATGTACTACAATTAAATACAATAATATCTTAAAATTATTAATTGTTAGGGTTCATTTTTCCCTCATTGATTATTCAACGTCTCTTCTTAAACTATTATAATTGATTTCAATCAAAGAAAGTTAAAATTGTCATTAGCAGAATCTTTCATTTGATTATTGTTTATTTTATTTTTCAAAGTCCCCTTCCTTGTGGAAATAGGGTTATTTGTTATTTAATTTAAACAAATTAAATCCGCTATTAGCGTTCCTTAATTGATTAATGATTTGTTATATAATATAATGATCATTTGCACTGATACTTGCGTATTCTGTTGATTCGAAGAATTAACACTTTTTAACTTTTAATAATTAATTAATATTTTAATTAATTTTCATTAATTCACATCACACACTGCCTATACGCATGAACTCCGTTATAGAACACTTGAAAATAGACTTCACTGTCCTTTTGGTCCGACCTAACCTCAACTCAAAGTTTCGAGGTTAGCAGTGCATTATCAGCTGTCGGCTGTCAACTCAATGTTGCGATGGCCGCTCCGCTAACTTGGAGTATCTCTCGAATGTTCGTGATGAACTGGTTATTGTTACCTGGTCGGGATTCGACATTTCGTATTTTTTAATGAGCTCTGATTCGCTAAATATCGTGTACTCTCGGTGAGGTTCGTCAAAATAGACGCTTAACCTAGCGTCAGTAGCTGGGTTCGAGACTATGATTTACTGGTCACATAGCCAAGCACAAGGGCTTGTCACTTTCTAATTTTTTCTTATAAGTCAAATATCTTATCTATAATTACACTGACAATATTTTTATCACTCCCATCGTTTCTATCTTTTGATTACGAGTAATTTGCATACCCTCATCATATAGTTCTGATAAAACCGCACTTGGTATAAACTAATAATACTTCTTAAGTTACCTAATACCTTAAATACATTGTTTTTATCCCGTTTGTTCATGGTGATAACATATTGTTACAGTATTATGCACTTTTCACTTCTAGTCATGTACTAATAATTATAAAATATCTATTTTCCTAGGTTCAAAACCTAGGCTTATTGTCACATACATTGTTTATCAATAATATTACAATAGTAGTAGTTGATAATAACCTTTTATTATGGCCTATGCATAATGCATTGGTCATTATCACTTCTGATAGTGTCCTTTTTATTTATCACTGGGTTTTATTACCTTAATTATTGTCTGTTAGGTGAGTTTTCAGTACTCTTGAAAGTTACATTTTTTCATGGGTTGTAATTCTTTCAAATTAATCTCATTATGGCTTTATTATCTATTATCAGTGTTCTGATAACACTGTTAGTATTGTGCAGTAGTTAATTCTGCATTTACAATGACAATTACTTTGGTTTGAATTTACCATGATTACTTGCATCTAGCTGTCACTATGGTTTACTTATTATTTGTGTTATTATTATTCAGGTGGCTATAATCCTTGAGATTACTTATTTAATCATTACTCTGCCTTATCCAAGGTTATTAGTTGAGTTCCTACTCTTTTATTACAAGTTTGCTAGATAACTTTGTTGTCTCATGCAACCATTCTATGTCAAGCATTTGGTTATATTAAATTACATCAATTCAGCCTTTATATTTCCTTAACACATTATCTGTTGAACAATAAATGTTCCTTATATTATCTATTTATATCATACTACAACACATTTTAGTTCAACATTGCTTTAGTCTTATTTTTCTATGGTTTTATTGAAAACTAGTTGGCCAGATTAGGTTATGTTGTATTCTAATTATTCAACAATGGTTTATTGTCAGTTTTGAATTACTACATTAAATTTGATTTATTTAACTTTATGTAGCACTGGTATATTTATTGTTTATCACTAGGTTTCAGTTTGTTTATTTTCACAGTCTTTATTATTGGTAATTAGTGGTCATTTACAATTTCAATTCCACTTTACAATCTGTTATTAATGTTTTGGACATAGTCCTCTTTGTCGTGTTTATACATCATTTAGCTATGAAATTATCATACTGTTACTCATTCTCTTTATTAAATTCTGTTTTCAATAATTAACTTTTACTGAGTTCGGTTTGTATTGTATTGTTACGGAAGGTATTTGCTTAATAAGTTTAGGTCAGTGTCAGTTTTACAGCTTAGGGATTTAAATCATGTTGTTTATTTCACTTATACTTTCTTCTTCTATAATAATACTTTTATTTGCACCTGTTAATTCATTATAATTCATATTATCTCCCTTTTGGTGTTTGACCTGGATATGTTTTCTTCTTCTCTGCACTGATTCCTTCCTCACTCTTAATAAGTTTCTTCTTGATGTTGTTGTCACTGGTTTCTTTCTCACTGTTTGATCTATTGGGTAATTATGTATGTCGTCTCGTCGTTAGTCTTGTGTTATTTCCTTCAGTTGTACATTTACTGGTAATTCATTATTCATTTTATTCATCTATTTTGGCTTATGATACTTCCTTTATCCATAATTGTATGTTCAACCTTGTAGATAATTTTATTTGTAGTGGCTTTCAATTCATTTGTGATACGTTGGTGTTGGTTGTGTTATATGTACCATTACAATATACTATAGTGATTTTCTTTACATACTATTTAAAAAACTAAACTTTTACTGCACCCATTCAAATATTTGACATAGTTCATTAAAATTAAATGGGTACACTTATATATGTCTGTATTTAGAAATAACTAAATTTAATATATTAGACAGTTTGCATTTTTTAATGAATTAGTGTTTAGTTTACATGTTATATACTATGTATAGAAGGCTTAATATACTATATATTAATTTATACTGATATAATTTTCCTTAACCTACATGTTCAGATGAAATACATGATGGGATGAATTTGGAACTATATTACCAATAGTTGCTGCCTAAGGAATAGCCACCCTTTATAATTTTATATTGTCTGTATATAATGAATTGTGTACATGTTAAGTTTATACAAAATGTGATTTTAATAATTTTGGTGTATTTAAAATTATGAATAAATTATTATTATAAAACAAACATAATTATTTATCTTTTGTAACCATTTTAATGTTTAATTATGTAATATATGGTAAGTTTATTGTAAGAAATGTTATTACTTTTTACCCATGTTTGACATAGAGATAATAATTTTTTGTGTAATAAAATGTGAGAAACTGTAATAAACATTTAAATATGTTCTACAGTCAATGTTCTATACCAGTCAGTTTGAGTAGTTATTAAGAAAAATACTACACATATGCATAGAGTATTCTTTTGGTTCAAATAAAGGTCCTTTCTATATGTACACACACACACTTGTGCACGTGTGCAGGGTTAAATATGACACATAAGTAAGTTTCTTCGTATAACATATTCTGTTATCATATGCAATCCTAAATGAACATGAATGTTTGAAGTCTGAGCATAAAACATATGTTCATTTATTTACTTTCTTCCTGTCATATTGAAGTATGAACTGTAATTTTGGTTTTTTGAATGCTTGCAAAAATAACTTTTCCATTGTATGATAAGTCTTCTAGTGCATTTGAATATAATAAAAGATCATGAACTGGCAGAATTCTTTGAAACCTCCAAATGTATAATTCACTGAAGGGTTCTGTGGCTTCGTTTTTTGTGTCACAGAGTTTATACATATATTTTGTAAAGCATTGAAGTTTCAGTTAGCATTCCAACATTAGCATTACTTTCAACAGTAGTATAGAAGATATCTCTCCTTACCATACGATCTCGTTTAACTTGATCTATATTATTTATAGATGGTTAGTTAAGTGTATAGTTCATGGGGCCTTCCATTGTGTAGTATTTTTTCATTCGCTTCTTCATCTAAACTAATTTTGCAATAAGACACATATCAGCCATGTTCAACTCTGTAACATTATGCAGACAAATATTTTCTGATTAAGAGAAACCTAATGCTTTTTATTGACACTGGCACAAATGTTCACAAAACTTTATACAGTGGCCACCCCATTTGAAGATGATATACTTCTCGTAATTGACGAAATCAGAAAACTGTATGCTGAGAAATCAATGAAATAAGTAGCTTGCATATTACGGTTTTAGGTGATGTTCCTGGCAATGCTATAGTTGAAAAATTCTTCGATTAATCAGAATATAATGCAGAAGGCTTTAATTATTTCAATGCATACTTCGCTGTGTAGATTAAAACAGCATCCTTGGATATTATAGTAGTCGTCAGTGTTTGTGTGAGCAAATGAAGAAATTATAGCATAAAAGCCGAAGAGCATTTTTTATGACATAATTTCTGGACACTGTTTTCTTTCTCTAGATGACTTGCTTCTTTTTATCTCTTGAGAATAGCCATACCTACACACACATAACCATTTCTGTGTTTCCAGAGACATAAAGAGCCACAATTGGTATGGTGCTGAAATTTCTTAATCAGCTGTCATAAATCAGCATCCTTGTCTTGAACTTCTTTATATTTCAAACTTGACATGATTTCCAGAATTCTGTCCACGATTCTTCAGACATTTCTCTATATAAAACTGTTGGCACAAAAAAGTCAAATGTACATGTGTATTTTAGCATACAAAAGCAAAAACTGAAGACCATGAGGCTGGAAGCAGGACCAAGGAAGTGCTTGACTGCAACACATGTTTGTGCGTTGTGTCAGTTCGCCCACCTAATTGTTACATATTTAATTAAACATATATACATTTTTTATGAACTGATGAAGAGATTTTATTAAAAAAACTATTCAAAATTGCTTGAAGTAAGATCTACTTGCCCTAGATATTTGATAAAATTTGGTTCACACTGACTCGGAGTTATTGTTTTTCTTCAAATTAGAAGACCTTATTTCACTCAGACTAATAATACAAGGAATTCCCATAAAGTTTGGTCCAGTCAACAATTAAATAAAAAACAGTGTTGATTATGGCTAATCACACATGCATGCACACACGCACACATTCCAGATTTCAGCTTTGTAGTCTTCTGTTCTCAATGCCACATCAAAGATTTGGTACGGTTTTACAGTATGTATCGGCATTAATTATGACTTCACATTTGAGATTCTGTATACTACTTGTTGGCCCCCAGAGAACCATAATTTTATTACAGAAGCTGTTTAAACGTTTTGACTTTTGGGGATAAAGAATGTTACCATTGCACAGTTTTCATTGATTAACAATTTGTGTAAGAAATTTGTTTCATCTCTAGTCACTAAATAGGCGAAAATTGATCGAAAGGTTTGCATGACCTGCTTCCATATGTTGCTATTTCTGATTACTAAGCATTTAATGCATTTTGGGCGCCTATCTAGCACACAGTTTCTTATATCCCAGTTTTTCAATCAAACTTAAGTGAGTAAGTGAGAGTAAGACCTGATTAAGTTCAGTTGGAAGCTCAAAGTGTGAATCAATATTTTTAAAAAATTTGGCCAACACTAGTCAAAACAGTGGTCATTAGTTTGTCCTTTAAATAAGGTGATACCAATACATAACTATAATATCACTCATAATAATGGGACTTACTCAGAATTGTCCCATTGGTATCATTGTGTTACAATAATAAATTTCACAGAGTTGTCTAAATAAATTATTTCTTTAATAATAATGTGATGAACATTTTGTGTGAACTGTTTAAACAAGTAAGCAACTGATAAATTAATATGTGTATTAAAAGAATAATTGTGTGTGTAATTAATGATCACGAATTAAGGCATTATGTGATCATATATAGTGTTACGAGAAGCCTACTGAACAACCCAGAACATTCTCCACTGCCCCCGTCCAGTGTGGCAGCTGTGCGTCATTCAACTACGTGATTCTAGTGAGTTCCCAGAACACATGAGATAAACATTAAGCGGCCGGCGTGCAGTTAAGGAGGGAAAGCTGTACTCGGCCTCAGCGTGGCATATATAAAGCCATAGCTGCCGGGTTGTCAGTTCAGTTACGTGAGCGACTTTCGCTAGTGCGGATTGAGTGCTTGTCAAAGTGAAGAATTATTGTGTTATGTGTTTTATAATTGTGCAAGACTCTGTTAGTAGACATTGTTCTTGCATGTGAATGTGAACAATTTTTATTTGATTTGTTGTAAGAGACTGTGTTGTTAATTACAAACTGTTTAACTGTGAAAATTAAAGCTGGTGATTAGTGACTTTGTGATTAGTCAAATAATTACAGAATTATGAAATTATAGTTACCTTCACACCTACCTTAAATTCGGGTCCAAGATCCGACAACTTAATTGGTGTCTTGTATTTTGTTTCCACTGTATCTACGACGATCAAGTAGACCGTCGTAACAGTGGTGACAGAAGAGGGATAGAACGTTAACAGTGGAAACAGAGGACACTGCGTAGAAGAGTCGTGTTAGTGGTAGTTGATAAAAAAAGAAGAATGGATACCAGTCAGAAGATAGAATCATTCACAGCAATGCTACTGCAGATCGAGGAACGACGCCTCCAGGAGGCAAAAGAGGCAGAGGAAAGACGCTGACAAGAGGCGGCAGAAGCACAAAAACGACATGATGAGAAACGCAGACAGGAAAGAGAAGAGGCAGAGGAACGACAGAAAGCACTAATGGAAGAACGACAAAAAGAAAAACGTAAGTGTGAAAATGAAACACCAGAGAGACGGCAGAAAGAAGAATTTAGTCATCGAGCAGAAGATGTTAAGGCAAGAGGATACCACTGCAAAATTCGTCCCGTTATGAGGTGAGCTGAACAAACAAAACAAATTGACGGAATATCTGAAATAGAAAAATCTGTGTCAACTATGAAACCAAATATTTCAAGTTTAGAAGTTTCTATTACTAATTCAATAAAACAAATTAAAAAGGAAGTCGATCATTTAGTCAAAGAAATAGTTGATAAAGAAAGACCATCAATAAATGCTGATGAAGATTCAAAATATCAGAGAAATCAAACTAGTAGAGCCAGTGTACACAAAGGCCCCAATGTTTGATGGAAGCACTCATTGGGCAACTTATATTCATCAATTTGAAGCTGCCACTCGCTTAAATAAATGGATGGAAGAAGAGAAAGGGCTTTCATTAATTCTTGCTTTAAAAGGACCTGCCACAGAGCTAATAAAGAAAGTGCCATCTGACAGCCAGAACATCTATGCCAAATTAACAAAAGCTCTGGAATTACGGTAGTGACCAGCATTTGTGCGAAGTGTACCGTGTTCAACTTAAAGCGAGGCGACAGCGTTCAGGGGAGAGCCTTCAAGAGTTTGAAGCGAATGTCGACCGACTGACGAGATTGGCTTATCCCGAAGGATCAGAGGACTTCCAGAAGTGGATTTCTCTCATTATGTTTATTGACGGTATCAGAGATAGTAAATTACAACAAGTGTTAAGAACGGCATGGCATCAGAATAGCTCAGACGGTCTTGTTCATGCTCTCCGTTTTGAAGCTGCCAAGTCGGTGACCTACATTAATCAAAGTATGTCATCACATTGTAGTCAAATGGATCCAGTACCACAGTATCGTCATAACGGACGGAATAAAAAGACGATTCAAGAACAACAGTTTAAGAAGTTGGTAGCGCCACAATGATCTTTTGAACAAAAGGATAAAGACAAAAGACCTAAATGTTATAACTGTGGGAAAAGTGGCCATCTACGAGCAGGTTGTTGGCAGATGAAAGATCGGATAGAAGAGCGTGAATGCACGAATTGGAGATGTAAAGATACGGAACTGCACACTGTCTCCACGCTTCATAAAACTACGGGTAACCTGATTGTCAAAGGAATCATTAAAGACAAACCTGCAGCATTTACAGTTGACACGGGCGCCACAGTGTCCATCGTGCACCCTGACTTAGTCGCCAACCGCCAGCCTCAAATTAGTTCTTTTACAATACAGACTGTGACTGGAAGCCCCGTCAAGGTGCTGGGAAAGGTAAACGTACGTGTACGCCTGGTTCTTCTTGAGTTTAACCACCAAATGCTCATTGCAGATATTGTAGATGAAGTGATTCTTGGCACGGACATTATGAATGCCTAAATCTTTGCATGGCTAAAATGACAAGGTCTACCAACCATTCGATTAAGCAAGTGGCATTGGCTGAAGAAGAAGTCAACAAGTCTGGTCAAGAGGAATCTTTCCTATTCCAGGCGGAAATGGAAGAAGAACTAGCAGAAGAAGTACAAATATGTGAAACGGCAAAAGGACTGACTGGAAAGCCAACTATGGGTGTCAAGGAAAACCCCTTGTTTGTTCGTGAGTTAATAGAAGCGGCCAGGGGAAAAGTTGCTGAAGATGAAGTTATGCAAGAGGTTGTTGACGAGAACCAAACAGACTTGGATCAGCCAGTGGTGTTTAGATCATCAATACATGATGCAACGAGAGTGATTCCAGCAAAACTAGCGGTTGCGTGGAACACTCATATTACTGGGAACTTGATGTTTGGATCACACGAGACTGAATTTGAAGAACAAGCAAGGACGTCTACCTAGATCGCCTGGCCAAATATTACTTCAGAGATGGGTTGCCAGTTCGGGACGAACAGGCTTAAGGAGGGGACAGTGTTATGAGAAGCCTACCGAACAACCCAGAACATTGTGGCAGCTGTGCATCATTCAACTACGTGATTCTAGCGAGTTCCCAGAACACTTGAGATACGCATTAAGCGGCCGGCATGCAGTTAAGGAGAGAAAGCTGTACTTGGCCTCAGCGCCGCGTATATAAAGCCATAGCTGCCGGGTTGTCAGTTCAGTTACGTGAGCGGCTTTTGCTAGTGTGGATTGAGTGCTTGTCAAAGTGAAGAATTATTGTGTTATGTGTTTTATAATTGTGCAAAACTCTATTAGTAGACATTGTTATTGCGTGTGAATGTGAACAATGTTTATTTGATTTCTTGTAAGAGACTGTGTTGTTAATTATGAACTGTTTAACTGAGAAAATAAAAGCTGGTGATTAGTGACTTAATTGGTGTCTTGTATTTTATTTCCACTGTACCTATGACGATCAAATAGGCCGCTGTAACAATATCGTGACTGTGTTTGACACATCATGTACAACTGAATCTCTAGAAAACAAGGAAGTCATGATATAACATATACTGTTACACGTTAGATTAACTTCCTGCGTTTGTTAGTTGCTTAACATACTGGGTGTTATTCATTATGTGTGATATATCTGTACTATATAAAATGGAGATGACAAAGTACAGTACAAAGTTAACCATGACCAGATGGATGTGTGACAGAATAGAGGGTAAGTGACAAATTATGGATGCTATAAAGAGGATTCATCTGCCCCTTTCATCCTGCTGATATCAAAGTTACTACCATTTTCCATGGTATTGTTAACTAGTAAGAAATTTTAACAGTGCTAAAAAAAATATCGGTATGGAGAACCATACATGACTTCCATGCTCTAAGATTTATAATTAAAATCACTTACGAAATGAAATGTTTCCATAGAAACTACTTCATTCCACTTATTGCTTCAGCCTCAACCACAGTACTGTGGTCACTAACGTATACCACCACACGTTATCGTACTTGATTTTCACTGATGATGGCAGTCGACGGCACTGCCGAAACGTCTGGTTTTGCAGGAAACATTGGACTACGGCCAAACAGGCCGGGAAGGAATTTTAACAACAAACTACTACTTTGTTGCCGATAACGTAGTACACATATAAAAATTATCCACTCCCCCTTCAACTATAATTTTCATTTATAGAAAATTACCCCCACCCCGTTCAACTAGCCTCTTCATTTATAGATATTTCATCTACGTTTCTACAGTGGATTATTAAGATCTTCTTATCAGGATACTTTATTTATCAAAATTAAGTACTTTACTCTTGTTACAACAAAAAATGTTTCAGGTAAACTGCCCTTTCCCCGTAACCGATCTTCACCAAAATCAATAGGCCTTGAGTCTTCTACAACTCAGGCGCATATGTAACAAATTATTTGATAATGTTTGAATTTATGGCAGTTATCGTTCGTCATAGAAAAAATTAACCTTGTTATCACATAAAACGTTGCAGGTAAACTACCCCTTTCTCTTAACTGATCTTCACCAAAATCAATAGGTCTTGAGTCCTCTACAATTCAGGGATGCATGCAAAACATTATTTGATTCTGTTTGAATGTGCGGCAGTTATCGTTCGTCATAGAAACAATTACTCTTGTTAAAACATTAAAGGTGGCCGGTAAACTACCCCTTTCCCTTAATTGATCTTCACCAAATTCAATAGGCCTTCAGTTCTTTACAATTCAGGAACGTATGCAAAAAATTATTTGATTCTCTTTGAATTTACGGCAGTTATCTTCGTCATAGAAAAATGTACCCTTGTTAAAACATAAAACGTTGCAGGTAAACTACCCCTTTCCCTTAACCGATCTTCACAAAAATCAACAGACCCTGAGTACTTACAACTTCAGGAACGTATGCAAAAAATTATTTGATTCTGTTTGAATTTACGGCACTTATCGTTCGTCATAGAAAAAATTACCCTTGTTAAAACATAAAACGTTGAAGGTAAACTACCCCTTTCCCTTAACCGATCTTCACCAAAATCAAAAGGCCTTCAGTCATCTAGAATTCAGGGATGCATGCAAAACATTATTTGATTCTGTTTGAATGTGCGGCAGTTATCGTTAATCATAGAAAAAATTACCCTTTTTAAACAAAATGTGGCAGGTAAACTACCCCTTCCCGTTAACCGATCTTCACCAAAAACAATAGGTCTTGAGAACTCAACAATTCAGGGCTATATGTGAAACATTATTTGATTCTGTTTGAAGTTGCGGCTGTTATCGTTTGCCATAGAAAAAAATTACCCTTGTTAAAACATAAAACGTTGCAGGTAAACTACCCCTTTCCCTTAACCGATCTTCACCAAAAACAACAGGTCTTGAGAACTACAATTCAGTGCTGTATGCGAAACATTATTTGTTTCTGTATGAATTTGCGGCTGTTATCGTTTGCCATAGAAAAAATATTCTTCAGACACACACAGACACTTTTCAAAAATATCGGTATGGGGAACCATACATTACTTCCATGTTCTAAGATTTTTTATTTAAAATCATTTTCAAAATGAAATATTTTCATAGAAACTACTTCTTTCTTCAGCCTTAACCACAGTACTGTCGTCACTATCGTATACCACCTCACGTTAGCGCATTCGATTTTCAGTGATGGTGACAGTCCACAGTACTCCCGAAACGTTTGGTTTTGTAGAAAACATTGGACCACGCCAAACAGCCCGGGAAGGAATTTTAACAACAAACTACTTCTTTTTTGGCGATAACGTAGTACCCATGACATATAAATAAAAATTATCCCCTCCCCTTTCAACAATCAATTTCATTTATAGAAAATTACTCCCTTCATTTATAAAATTACCCCCACCGCTTTATTTATAGATATTTCATCTACGTTTCTACAGTGGATTATTATGATCTGCTTTTCAGGATACTTTATTTATCAAAATTAAGTACTTTACTCTTGTTAAAACATAAAACGTTGCAGGTAAACTACCCCTTTCTCTTAACTGATCTTCACCAAAATCAATAGGCCTTGATTACTATGCATTTCAGGGCTGTATGCAAAAATTTATTCGATTCTGTTTGAATTTACGGCAGTTATCGTTAGTCATGGAAAAATTTCTCTTGTTACAACATAAAATGTTGCAGGTAAACTACCCTTTTCCCTTAACCGATCTTCACCAAAATCAAGAGGCCTTGAGGACTCTACAATTTAGGGATGTATGCAAAAACTTATTTGATTATGTTTGAATTTACGGCAGTTATCGTTCGTCATAGAAAAAATTAACCTTGTTATCACATAAAACGTTGCAGGTAAACTACCCCTTTCCCTTAACCTATCTTCACCAAAATCAACATACCTTGAGTACTTACAACTTCAGGAATGTATGCAAAAAAGTGTTTGATTCTCTTTGAGTATGCGGCAGTTATCATTCGTCATAAAAATAAAATTACCTTTTTAAAACATAAAACGTTGCAGGTAAACTACTCCTTTCCCTTAACCGATCTTCACCAAAAACAACAGACATTGAGTCCTCTATAGCTCAGGAAGGTTTGCAAAACATTATTTGATTGTGGTTGAATTTACGGCAGTTATCATTCCTCATAGAAAAAATTACCCATGTTAAAACATAAAACGTTGCTGGTAAACTACCCCTTTCGCTAACCCGATCTTCAACAAAAACAAAAGGTCTTGAGAACTGTACAATTCAGGGCTGTATGCAAAACATTATTTGATTCTGTTTGAATTTGCGGCTGTTATCGTTTGCCATAGGAAATACCCTTGTTAAAACAAAAGACGTTACCGGTAAACTACCCCTTTCCCTTAACCGATCTTCACCAAAAACAATAGGTCTTGAGAACTCTACAATTCAGAGTGGCGTGCAAAAAATTATTTGATTCTGTGTGAATTTGCGGCTGTTATCGTTTGCCATAGAAAATACCCTTGTTAAAACATAAAACGTTGCAGGTAAACTACCCCTTTCCCTTAACCGATCTTCACTAAAAACAATAGGTCTTGAGAACTCTACAATTTAGGGCTGCATGCAATTCATTATTTGATTCTGTTTGAATTTGCGACTGTTATCGTTTGCCATAGAAAAAAAAACCCTTGATTAAAAAAAGCCGTTGCAGGTAAACTACCCCTTTCCCTTAACCGATCTTCACCAAAATCAACAGGCCTTCAGTCTTTTATAATTGATGAATGTATGCAAAATAATATTTGATTTTGATTTCGCGAACGTATCCACGAGACCAGGAAAGATCTTGCCGACAACAATATGAAGTTGTTCTGCCTACACCTGGAATTAAGCACTTTGTTGTCACCTGGCCACTGGGATCTGGTGGATAGCCTAAGTTCCATACGCGAACGTATCCACCAGACCAGGAAAGATCTTGCCGACAACAATATGAAGTTGTTCCGCCTACACCTGGAATTAAGCACTGTGTTGTCACCTGGCCACTGGGATCTTGTGGATAGCCTAAGTTCCAGCGCTTCCGAGGCCGTTCGCGAGAGTGTTCGATCGCGCCATGAGAATAAGTACTGGAGAGATAGCCCCGAGGAGAACAACCGGGACATCAGCGAAGCATCCACTTTCTTGGAAAGCTCGGTGGGTTATCGTTGCGGCCTGGAGACATAATGGTCAGCTTTGACGTGGTTTCGTTGTTCACCATGGTGGCCTTGGATGATGTCCTTGGCCACTTAGCTAACCTTTTTCCGGCAGACATTACAGCGCTTTTCCGGCATGTTCTAAAAACTACCTATTTTCAGTACGGCGGCGAATTCTTTGAAATGATTGATGGTGTGGTCATGGGGAGTCCACTCAGTCCTGTGTTGGCGAACTTTTATATGGAAAGGTTCGAGCAGCGGGCAATTTCATCTTTTCCGTTGAAGCCGAGGTGCTGGTTCCGGTATGTTGATGACACCTTTGTTATCTGGAGCCATGGAGAGGAAGAACTCGGCAGGTTCCTGGCACACCTCAATCAGGTTCACCCACGGATACAGTTTACCGTTGAGAGGGAGACCGACAATCAGCTGGCTTTTCTGGACGTGTTGGTCCTTAGAAGGACCGATGGCAGCCTCGGACATAGAGTTTATAGAAAACCGACGCACACTAACCCCTATCTCCATAAACAGTCGAACCACCATGCCAGCCAGAAGAGGGCGGTGTTGAAGACCTTGGTGGACCGGGCTAGGAGGAATGCGAGCTCCGGTACCTCGATGAGGAGCTGCGCCACCTCGAACTAGCGCTGCAGGCCAATGGATATTCCGTCGGGGAGGTGAGACGAGCGGTCCGGCCGAGAAGAACAGCCAGGCCGGAAGTGGAGTCACGGGAGACCGTCGGTTTCGCGATGTTGCCCTACATCCATGGGGTGACGGACCGCATTGGTAGGCTGCTTAGTCGGCACGGTGTGAGGCCAATATTCAAGCCGACAAGGAAGATCCACCAGTTCTTGAGGCCGACGAAGGACGTCCGAGACCCGCTGTCATCGTGCGGTGTGTACGGAGTTCCCTGCTCATGCGGCCAGGTATATATTGGTACCACGAAGCGCAGCGTCCGCACACGCGTGGGTGAACATAGCCGTTACTGTAGATTGGGACAGCCGGAGAAGTCTGCCGTAGCTGAGCACGCGCGCGCCAATGCCGACCATCGGATCCACTTCGAAGAGACGAAACTCTTGTCGGCGGTGAGTGATTGCTTCCCTCGTCTTCATGTGGAATCCGTCTTGATTCATAAGCATGCTGCGATCGCTATGAATCGGCGACGACGACGCTCTGGGCTGTGCGTCGCAGAGACGAACCGCTCGGTGTCTGAGTTCCGAGCTACGTTCTGGAGCTCCTGCCTCGTGGCCCTGCCCAAGTAGGGCGTTTCTCGGCTGTTGTGCTAGCCTACACTAGCGCAGTATACACCGAGGGCGTTTCCACGAATCACCTGGACGTATACGGTACCTGCCCAGCCCAGCCACTAGAGGATTGTCTGGGAACCTCGCAATGTTTCGTCTAAGGAGCGGACTCCATGTCCTCTCCTTAGAAGGCGTGATGAGAAGCGACAGGGGACTTTGGTCGCTAGCCGAAGACCCCTGTCGAGGACGCTCTGCAACTTCTTTTTATACATTGCGGCGAGGTAACCCCAAACCGGGCAAGCGTAGGTAATGACCGGCAGCAGATACGCGTCGACGATCATCTTGCCCAATTTCCTGGTCATGGCTGAGTTGATCAGGAGTGGAAACAGTAAGCTCAGACGAGCGATACTCGCTTGTGAACTGTCTGAGCGTGGGTACGCCAGGTGAGCCGACGGTCGAGGTGTAGTCCGAGGTACTTGACCTCTTTGAACCAGCGCAAGTACGTTCTGCCGATACGTAACTGCCTAACAGGGTTCTTCCGTCGTTTCGAGAATTCGACGGCTACACTCTTGGTGGCGTTGAGTTGCACTCTCCAATTTTCAGTCCAGTCCCCGAGCGTGTCGAGCTGGCGCTGCAGTCGTAAGACGGCTCTCTCTACATGACGATCGGCCGTAAATACGGCCGTGTCGTCCGCAAAGAGGGCCACCTGGACTCGAGGCTGTCTCGGCACGTCGTTGACGTAGAGTGAGAACAGAAGGGGGCCAAGAACACCACCTTGAGAGACGCCAGCTGTGATTCGTCTCTCGGAAGAGACTGAATCCCCAACTCTCACGCAGAAGGTCCTCTCCGTCAGAAAGCTAGCAACTACATGGAGGTAGCAGTCCGGGAGCTGGACTTCCCTAAGCTTGAATAATAGGCCATCATGCCATACGCTGTCGAAGGCTTTTTCAACATCTAAGAAACAGCCAACGGTCCGTTCTCTCCGACACCCGGTGTCCGTGACGTATTCCACCATTCTCATCAGTTGATGAGTGGTCGAATGCCCCACACGGAAGCCGAACTGTTCGGGGACCAGCACGTCAAAGTTGGTTAGATGTTCTCGTACACGACGCTGCACGAGGCGCTCAAAAACCTTGGACGTAGCGGAGAGTAGGCTGATAGGCCGGAGGTTGTCGGGGCGGGAAGCATCCTTTCCCTGCTTCGGGATCACGATGACCGTCGCCTTTTGCCATTTCTTGGGAAAGTAGGCCAGTCTGAGACACGCGTTGAACAAATCAGTCAAGAATCGAACTCCAGACTCGGGAAGAAGTCGTCCGGTGAGCCGATTGTATGGTGCCTTATCGGCCGGATCACGGGTCCTCTGCCAACGTTTCCGGAAGTAATTCCTCTCGCGAGCGAGGAGAGAGACTTCCTCAGGGATGCGTTGGTAGTCAGGAGTGAAACCAGTTCGCGTACGTGAAGACATGCCTATAGCCGAGATGATTGCCTCTTCGATTCCCGCTCCTGCTTCGTCTAGGAGGCGAACGGAATCGAGTGGGGCCGCTGGCGGCAATCTACGGGACAAGGCCGGGCCGTAGCGGTCCCAATCGATAACCTTCTTCTGGTCAGAACGTGCATAGGCGTGCTGGGTAGCGACGTGGACCAAGTGTGGTCGGATGTCAGCTCCGTAAGCGAGAATACCTCGACCGGACAGACAATTCCTTGGGTCACCGCAATATCCAGAACATCGGGAGCCGCGTGAAGTAGTGTCGGAAAGAACGTGGGTTGCGCTGGACCAAATACCATCGCCCGGCGCGATTCAACATAACTGAGCAAGCGCCTCCCGTTCGGAGTAGTCAAGCGACTATTCCAAACGCGATGCTTGCAATTCAGATCGCCGGCCAAAATTACCCTTCGGTGGGAATCGAAGATGACGTCCAGGTCGCCGACAAGGAGTTCAGCTTGTGGGGGCTTATATGCTGAAACCACGAGGACGCCGCCAAGAGCTCCATGGACCTCAATGTCGGTGGCCTCTAGGTTAGTGCGCTGCGGCAAAACGACACGATGATGACCTATTGAGGTCCTCACCGCGATCGCCGTGCCACCTCCTTGTCGGCCAACTCGATCAGCCCGATAGACCTCGTAATTTGGTAATCGAAACCGGTTCGCCGTGGTCAGGTGGATTTCTGTGAGGAGAAGTACGTCCGGTTTGAACCGAGCCAGGAATTCCAGAAGGTCGGAATGCTTGGAACCGATGGAGTTAGCATTCCAGGCTATGAGTGAGAGATCTCGTCTAAGGGCTCGGTTCATAGAAGACCTATGACATTACAAGCTTCCACCAAGAGCATAAATCTCTCAGTTGGGTCAGCAGTTTCCAGGCGGTCTCGGATGGACCTGAAGGTGGATGCGACTTTCTTGAGGTCGTAGCCGGACAGAAAGTCGCGGACGAACTGTGCGTCATCGGATGTGACGGACTGGGCGGTTTGCCTGGAAACTGAGGCCGCGTAAGAGCGACCATGTTTAACGGCTGATCGGGTCTTGTTGGTGGAAGCTACAGGACCAGGGGCAGTCGAGTTGGATGTAGCGACAGGAAAAGTACGCTGGCTGTTGCGCTTCGTCGGATTTGTACCGGGAAGCAGGACTTTTCTTAGGCTGTGGGCAGGAGCTCGGGGCCGAGCATCCGGAGTGGTTATCCCTTTTGTATTGTGTTTAGTTTTGCCTGGTCGCGGAGGTGGCGAGGCTACCTCTGGTTCAGAGGCGGGAGTTGGTGGTTCCGAGGAGGTGGAGGGTTGATTCTCCGGCTCCAATACCGAGATATTGGCTACAGAGCTTGTCTCTGCTACGGAAGGCGATGCCATCACCATACTTCCATTTCCTTATGGAACATGGAAGTAAAATATCGGTATGGAGAACCATACATGACTTTCATGTTCTAAGATTTATATTTAAAATCATTTTCGAAATGAAATATTTCCATAGAAACTACTTCTTTCTACTTACTGCTTCAGCCTTAACCACAGTACTGTGGTCACTAACGTATACCACCTCATGTTATCGTACTCGATTTTTACTGATGATGGAAGTCGATGGCACTGCTGAAACGTATGGTTTTGCAGAAAACATTGGTCTTCGGCAAAACAGGCCGGGAAGGAATTTTAACACCAAACTACTTCTTTGTTGCCGATAACGTAGTACATATAAAAAAAATTCTCCCCTCCCCATTCAACTATAATTTTCGTTTATAGAAAATTACCCCCACCCCGTTCAACTAGCCTCTTCTTTTATAGATATTTCATCTACGTTTCTACAGTGGATTATTAAGATCTTCTTATCAGGATAATTTATTTATCAAAATTAAGTACTTTACTCTCGTTACAACAAAAAATGTTTCTGGTAAACTACCCTTTCCCCCTAACCGATCTTCACCAAAATCAATAGACCTCGAGTCCTCTCCAACTCAGGCACATATGTAAAAAATTATTTGATTCTGTTTGAATTTACAGCAGTTATCGTTCGTCATGAAACAATGTCTCTTGCTACAACATAAAATGTTGCAGGTAAACTACCCCTTTCCCTTAACCGATCTTCACCAAAATCAACAGACCTTGAGTACTTACAACTTTAGTAACGTATGCAAAAAATTATTTGATTCTATTTGAATATGCGGCAGTTATCATTCATCATAAAAATAAAAATATCGGTATGGAGAACCATACATGAATTCCATGTTCTAAGATTTATATTTAAAATCATTTACGAAATGAAATGTTTCCATAGAAACTACTTCTTTCTACTTACTGCTTCAGCCTTAACCACAGTACTGTGGTCACTAACGTATACCACCTCATGTTATCGTACTCGATTTTTACTGATGATGGAAGTCGATAGCACTGCTGAAACGTCTGATTTTGCAGAAAACATTGGACTACGGCCAAACAGCCCGGGAAGGAATTATAACAACAAACTACTACTTTGATGCCGATAACGTAGTAAACATATACAAATTATCCCCTTCCCTTCAAATATAATTTTCATTAATAGAAAATTACCCCCACCCCGTTAAACTAGCCTCCTCATTTATAGATATTTCATCTACGTTTCTACAGTGGATTATTAAGATCTTCTTATCAGGATACTTTTTCTATCAAAATTAAGTACTTTACTCTTGTTATAACAAAAAATGTTTCAGGTAAACTGCCCTTTCCCCGTAACCGATCTTCACCAAAATCAAAAGTCCTTGAGTATTCTCCAACTCAGGCACATATGTAAAAAATTATTTGATTCTGTTTGAATTTACGGCAGTTATCGTTCGTCATGAAAATATTTCTCATGTTACAACATAAAATGTTGCAGGTAAACTACACCTTTCCCTTAACCGATCTTCACCAAAATCAACAGGCCTTGAGTTCTCTACAATATTTACGGATGTATGCAAAAACGTATTTGATCTTCACCAAAATCAACAAGCCTTCAGTCTTTTACAATTGAGGAACGTGTACAAAAAAATATTTGATTCTGTTTGAATGTGCGGCAGTTATCGTTCGTTATAGAAAAAATTACCGTTGTTAAAACATAAAATGTTGCAGGTAAACTACCCCTTTCCCTTAACCGATCTTCACCAATATCAATGGAAATTGAGTTCTCTATAGCTCAGAGAGGTATGCAAAACATTATTTTATTCTGATTAAATTTACGGCAGTTATAATTCATCATAGAAAACATTACCCATGTTAAAACATATATCGTTGCAGGTAAACTACCCCTTTCCCTAACCCGATCTTCAACAAAAACAATAGGTCTTGAGTACTCTACAAATAAGAGCTGTATGCAAAAAATTTGTTGATTCTGTGTGAATTTGCGGCTGTTATCGTTTGCCATAAAAAAAAAATCTACAGACACACACACACACACACACACACACACACACACACTTTTCGAAAAATGACTTTTTCATGTTTTGAGTGTAGTACAATCAGAATCCGCAATAATCTCGAACACGATTTTTTTGCCATCACCATACTTCCATTTCCTTAAGGAACATGGAAGTAATACCCTTTTAAAACATAAAATGTTGCTGGTAAACTACCCCTTTCACTTAACCGATCTTCACCAAAATCAACCGGCGTTGAGTACTCTATAATTCAGAAAGGTGTGCCAAAAAATATATGATTCTGTTTTAATTTACGGCAGCTATCGTTCGTCATAGAATAAATTACCATTGCTAAAACATAAAACGTTGCAGTTAACAGTTAAGTCCCTTTCCCTTAACCGATCTTCACCAAAATCAACAGGCCTTCAGTGTTCTACAATTAAGGGAGGCATGCAAAACATTATTTGATTCTGTTTGAACTTACGGCAGTTATCGTTCGTCATAGAAAAAATTACCCTTGTTGAAACATAAAATGTGGCAGGTAAACTACCCCTTTCCCTTAACCGATCTTCACCAAAAACAATGGGTCTTGAGAACTTCACAATTCAGGGCTGTATGCAAACTATTATTTGATTCTGTTTGAATTTGTGGCTGTTATCATTTGCCATAGAAAAATATCGGTATGGAGAACAATACATGACTTCCATATTCTAAGATTTATATTTAAATCTTAATATCGCCTGCCAAGCGCGATATATTTTCTCTTATACATGATTTACATTAAAATGAAAATATCGGTATGGAGAACCATACATGACTTCCATATTCTAAGATTTATAATCTGAAATATGCTTGCCTGCCAAGCACGATATATTTTCTAATATATACATAATTTACATTAAAATGAAAAAATTATAATTTTATTGCCTGGCAACAAAATTATTTTATTTTCAACAATTACCATTGTTTGAAAAAGTTTAAATGAATTTTCAAGTACTTTACTCTTGTTAAAACGTAAAAGGTTGCAGGTAAACTACCCCTTCCCCTTAACCGATCTTCACCAAAATCTAATGGCCTTGAGTCCTCTACAATTCACTGATGTATGCAAAAAATTATTTGATTCTGTTTGAATTTGCGGCAGTTATCGTTTGCCATAGCAAATACGCTTGATAAAAAACGTTGCAGGTAAACTACCCCTTCCCCTCAACCGATATTCACCAAAAACAATAGGTCTTGAGAACTGTACAATTCAGGGCTGTATGCAGAAAATTATTTGATTCTGTTTGAATTTGCGGCTGTTATCGTTTGCCAAAGAAAATACCCTTGTTAAAAAAACGTTGTAGGTAAACTACCCCTTTCCCTTAACCGATCTTCACCAAAAACAATAGGTCTTGAGAACTCTACAATTTAGGGCTGTATGCAAATAATCTTTTGATTCTGTTTGAATTTGCGGCTGTTATCGTTTGCCATAGGAAATACCCTTGTTAAAACATAAAACGTTACAGGTAAACTACCCCTTTCCCTTAACAGATCTTCACCAAAAACAATAGGTCTTGAGAACTCTACAATTCAGGGCTGTATGCGAAACATTATTTGATTCTGTTTGAATTTGCGGCTGTTATTGTTTGCCAAAAAAATAAATTTCCCTTGATAAAAAAAAACCGTTGCAGGTAAACTACCCCTTTCCCTCAACCGATCTTCACCAAAAACAATAGGTCGTGAGTACTCTACAAATCAGGGCCGTATGCAAAAAATTATTTGATTCTGTTTGAATTTGCGGCAGTTATCGTTTGCCATAGAAAAATATCGGTATGGAGAACCATACATGACTTCCATATTCCAAGATTTATATTTAAAATCATTTTCAGCCAAACAGCCAGGCTGTGTCTTACCTGCCTTTTTATTGCTGTATTAAATGAAAAATATTATATTACATTAAAATGAAAAAATTATAATTTTATTGCCTGGCAACAAAATTATTTTATTTTTAACAATTACCATTGTTTCAAAAAGTTTAAATAAATTTTCAAGTACTTTACTCTTGTTAAAACGTAAAAGGTTGCAGGTAAACTACCCCTTCCCCTTAACCGATCTTCTCCAAAATCGAAAGTCATTGAGACCTCTACAATTCAGGGACGTATGCAAAAAATTATTTGATTCTGTTTGAATTTGCGGCTGTTATCGTTTGCCATAGAAAATACGCTTGATAAAAAAACGATGCAGGTAAACTACCCCTTCCCCTTAACCGATCTTCACCAAAAACAAAAGGTCTTGAGTACTCTACAAATCAGGGCTGTATGCAAAACATTATTTGATTCTGTTTGAATTTGCGGCTGTTATCGTTTGCCATAGAAAATACCCTTGTTAAAAAAACGTTGCAGGTAAACTACCCCTTTCCCACAACCGATCTTCACCAAAAACAATAGGTCTTGAGAACTATACAATTTAGGGCTGTATGCAAATAATCTTTTGATTCTGTTTGAATTTGCGGCTGTTATCGTTTGCTATAGGAAATACCCTTGTTAAAACATAAAACGTTACAGGTAAACTACCCCTTTCCCATAACCAATCTTCACCAAAAATAATAGGTCTTGAGTACTCTACAAATCAGGGCTGTATGCAAAACATTATTTGATTCTGTTTGAATTTGCGGCTGTTATCGTTTGCCATAGAAAATACCCTTGTTAAAAAAACGTTGCTGGTAAACTACCCCTTTCCCTCAACCGAACTTCACCAAAAACAATAGGTCTTGAGAACTCTACAATTTAGGGCTGTATGCAAATAATCTTTTGATTCTGTTTGAATTTGCGGCTGTTATCGTTTGCCATAGGAAATACCCTTGTTAAAACATAAAACGTTACAGGTAAACTACCCCTTTCCCTTAACCGATCTTCACCAAAATCAACAGATCTTGGGAACTCTACAATTCAGGGCTGTATGCGAAACATTATTTGATTCTGTTTCAATTTGCGGCTGTTATCGTTTGCCAAACAAAAAAAATTACCCTTGCAAAAAAAAACCTTTGCAGGTAAACTACCCCTTTCCCTCAACCGATCTTCACCAAAAACAATAGGTCGCGAGTATTCTGCAAATCAGGGCTGCATGCAAAAAATTATTTGATTCTGTTTGAATTTGCGGCAGTTATCGTTTGCCATAGAAAAAAAAATCTACAGACACAGATGGACAGACAGACAGACACACAGACAGACACACACACAGACACTTTTCGGAAAACGACTTTTTTTCATGTTTTGAGTGTAGTAGAATCAGCATCTGCAATAATCTCGAACACGATTTTTTTTGCCATCACCATACTTCCATTCCTTAAGGAATATGGAAGTAAAAAATCTACAGACACACACAGACACTTTTCGGAAAACGACTTTTACTTCCATATTCCTTAAGGAATGGAAGTATGGTGATGGCAAAAAAAATCGTGTTCGAGATTATTGCAGATTCTGATTCTACTACACTCAAAACATGAAAAAAAGTCGTTTCCTGAAAAGTGTCTGTGTGTGTGTCTGTCTGTCTGTGTGTCTGTCTGTCTGTGTGTGTGTCTGTAGATTTTTTTTTCTATGGCAAACGATAACTGCCGCAAATTCAAACAGAATCAAATAATTTTTTGAATGCAGCCCTGATTTGCAGAGTACTCGCGACCTATTGTTTTTGGTGAAGATCGGTTGAGGGAAAGGGGTAGTTTACCTGCAACGGTTTTTTTTTAGCAAGGGTAATTTTTTTTTTTGGCAAACGATAACAGCCGCAAATTCAAACAGAATCAAATAATGTTTCGCATACTGCCCTGAATTGTAGAGTTCTCAAGATCTGTTGATTTTGGTGAAGATCGGTTAAGGGAAAGGGGTAGTTTACCTGTAACGTTTTATGTTTTAACAAGGGTATTTCCTATGGCAAACGATAACAGCCGCAAATTCAAACAGAATCAAAAGATTATTTGCATACAGCCCTAAATTGTAGAGTTCTCAAGACCTTGTGTTTTTGGTGAAGTTCGGTTATGGGAAAGGGGTAGTTTACCTGCAACGTTTTTTTAACAAGGGTAGTTTCTATGGCAAACGATAACAGCCGCAAATTCAAACAGAATCAAATAATGTTTTGCATACAGCCCTGATTTGTAGAGTACTCAAGACCTATTGTTTGTGGTGAAGATCGGTTAAGGGAAGGGGGTAGTTTACCTGTCACGTTTTATGTTTTAACAAGGGTATTTCCTATGGCAAACGATAACAGCCGCAAATTCAAACAGAATCAAAAGATTATTTGCATACAGCCCTAAATTGTAGAGTTCTCAAGACCTATTGTTTTGGTGAAGATCGGTTGAGGGAAAGGGGTAGTTTACCTGCAACGTTTTTTTAACAAGGGTATTTTCTATGGCAAACGATAACAGCCGCAAATTCAAACAGAATCAAATAATGTTTTGCATACAGCCCTGATCTGTAGAGTACTCAAGACTTATTGTTTTTGGTGAAGATCGGTTTAGGGGAAGGGGTAGTTTACCTGCAACGTTTTTTTATCAAGCCTATTTTCTATGGCAAACGATAACAGCCGAAAATTCAAACAGAATCAAATAATTTTTTGCATACGTCCCTGAATTGTAGAGGTCTCAATGACTTTCGATTTTGGTGAAGATCGGTTAAGGGGAAGGGGTAGTTTACCTGCAACCTTTTACGTTTTAACAAGAGTAAAGTACTTGAAAATTTATTTAAACTTTTTGAAACAATGGTAATTGTTAAAAATAAAATAATTTTGTTGCCAGGCAATAAAATTATAATTTTTTCATTTTAATGTAATATAATATTTTTCATTTAATACAGCAATAAAAAGGCAGGTAAAACACAGCCTGGCTGTTTGGCTGAAAATGATTTTAAATATAAATCTTAGAATATGGAAGTCATGTATGGTTCTCCATACCGATATTTTTTCATGTTTTGAGTGTAGTAGAATCAGAATCTGCAATTATCTGGAACACGATTTTTTTTGCCATCACCATACTTCCATTTCCTTAAGGAATATGGAAGTAAAAATTTTAATTTTATTGCCTGGCAACAAAATTATTTTATTTTTAACAATTACCATTGTTTGAAAAAGTTTAAATAAATTTTCAAGTACTTTACTCTTGTTAAAACGTAAAAGGTTGCTGGTAAACTACCCCTTCCCCTTAACCGATCTTCACCAAAATCGAAAGCCCTTGAGACCTCTACAATTCAGGGACATATGCAAAAAAGTATTTGATTCTGTTTGAATTTGCGGCAGTTATCGTTTGCCATAGAAAATACGCTTGATAAAAAAACGTTGCAGGTAAATTACCCCTTCCCCTTAACCGATCTTCACCAAAAACAATAGGTCTTGAGTACTCTACAAATCAGAGCTGTATGCAAAACATTATTTGATTCTGTTTGAATTTGCGGCTGTTATCGTTTGCCATAGAAAATACCCTTGTTAAAAAAACGTTGCAGGTAAACTACCCCTTTCCCTCAACCGATCTTCACCAAAAACAATAGGTCATGAGAACTCTACAATTTAGGGCTGTATGCAAATAATCGTTTGATTCTGTTTGAATTTGCGGCTGTTATCGTTTGCCATAGTAAATACCCTTGTTAAGACATAAAACGTTACAGGTAAACTACCCCTTTCCCTTAACCGATTCTCACCAAAAACAATAGGTCTTGAGAACTCTACAATTCAGAGCTGTATACGAAGCATTATTTAATTCTGTTTGAATTTGCGGCTGTTATCGTTTGCCAAAAAAAAAAATTTCCCTTGATAAAAAAAAACCGTTGCTGGTAAACTACCCCTTTCCCTCAACAGATCTTCACCAAAAACAATCGGTCGCGAGTACTCTACAAATCAGGGCTGTATGCAAAAAATTATTTGATTCTGTTTGAATTTGCGGCAGTTATCGTTTGCCATAGAAAAAAATCTACAGACACACACACAGACACTTTTCGGAAAACGACTTTTTTTCATGTTTTGAGTGTAGTAGGATCAGAATCTGCAATAATCTCGAACACGATTTTTTTTGAAATCACCATACTTCCATTCCTTAAGGAATATGGAAGTAAAAATTACCCTTGATTAAAAAAAAAAAAACGTTGCTGGTAAACTACCCCTTTCCCTTAACCGATCTTCACCAAAATCAACAGACATTGAGTTCTCTATAGCTCACGAAGTTATGCAAAACATTATTTGATTCTGATTGAATTTGCGGCTGTTATCGTTTGCCATAGAAAAACATTACCCTTGATTAAAAAACAAACGTTGCTGGTAAACTACCCCTTTCCCTTAACCGATTTTCACCGAAAACAATAGGTCTTGAGTACTCTACAAATAAGGCCTGTATGCAAAAAATTTTTTGATTGTGATTGAATTTGTGGCTGTTAACGTTTGCCATAGAAAGAAATTACCCTTGATAAAAAAAACGTTTCTGGTAAACTACCCCTTTCACTAAATCGATCTTCTCCAAAACCAACAGGCCTTGAGAACTCTACAATTCAGGGCTGTATGCAAAAAGGTATTTGATTCTGTTTGAATTTGCGGCTGTTATCGTTTGCCATAAAAAAATCTACATACATACACACAACACAGACACTTTTCGAAAAAAGACTTTTTTTCATGTTTTGAGGGCAGTACAATCAGAATCTGCAATAATCTTGATCACGATTTTTTTTGGCATCACCATACTTCCATTTCCATCGGTATGGAGAACTATACATGACTTCCATGTTCTAAGATTTATATTAATATCATTTACGAAATGAAATGTTTCCATGGAAACTACAGTACTTCTTTCCACTTATTGCTTCAGCCTTAACCACAGTACTGTGGTCACTAACGTATACCACCACACGTTATCGCGCTTGATTTTCACTGATGATGGCAGTCGACGGCACTGCCGAAACGTCTGGTTTTGCAGAAAACATTGGTCTATGGCCAAACAGCCCGGGAAGGAATTTTAACAACAAACTACTACTTTGTTGCCGATAACGTAGTACACATATAAAAATTATCCCCTCCACCTTCAACTATAATTTTCATTTATAGATATTTCTTGTACGTTTCTACAGTGGATTATTAAGATCTTCTTATCAGGGTACTTTATTTATCAAAATTAAGTACTTTACTCTCGTTACAAAAAAAAAATGTTTCTGGTAAACTGCCCTTTCCCCGTAACCGATCTTCACCAGAATCAATAGGCCTTGTGTCTTCTACAACTCTGGCACATATGTAAAAAATTATTTGATTATGTTTGAATTTTCGGCAGTTATCGTTCGTCATAAAAAATTACCCTTGTTATCACATAAAACGTTGAAGGTCAACTACACCGTTCTCTTAACTGATCTTCACCACAATCAACAGACATTCAGTCTTTTACAATTGATGAACGTATGCAAAAAAATATTTGATTCTGTTTGAAAGTGCGGCAGTTATCGTTCGTCATAGAAAAAATTACCGTTGTTAAAACATAAAATGTTGCTGGTAAACTACCCCTTTCCCTAAACCGATCTTCACCACAATCAACAGACCAGTCTTTTACAATTGATGAACGTATGCAAAAAAATATTTGATTCTGTTTGAAAGTGCGGCAGTTATCGTTCGTCATAGAAAAAATTACCGTTGTTAAAACATAAAATGTTTTGGTAAACTACCCCTTTCCCTAAACCGATCTTCACCAAAATCAACAGACATTGAGTTCTCTATAGCTCACGAAGTTATGAAAAACTTTATTTGATTCTGATTGAATTTGCGGCTGTTATCGTTTGCCATAGAAAAACATTATCCTTGATTAAAAAACAAACGTTGCTGGTAAACTACCCCTTTCCCTTTAGCGATCTTCACCAAAAACAATCATCATCATCATTCCTGCATCTCCTAAGTGGAGCATAGGGCATCAATGAACTTCCGCCACCGGACTCTGTTCCGCGCTGTAATGAGTTAATCTCTGGTGTGTAGGTTATTGGCCTTCAGCACCCAAAGCCTGGTGAAGGGCTGCCTTCTAAGTAGCCAGGCCTACTGATTTTCTGTCGGGGTTTCTTCCGTTAGCCTTTGAAGTTCCCACTTCTAACTACAAGGCAGCAGTTCCTGTTCCATTTACCCCGAACAGGAGGGTTGCCTCTTCCGTCAGTTCCGCCGTTCCGAAGTCCCTCTTCTCCGCCTTCACTGTCGTTGAGGTCTTCACCGTAACCCTGGCAAGGGACCCTTACAAGGGACTACCAGCCGGGTCAGCTGGCCCAAGGTTTTTTAAAGAGGTGTTACTCCTCTATCACTCGCCCTTTGTCCTGACTTGTGACAGACAGAGCCTGGCTTCCCAAACATTGGGCCCAGGTTGGTGGGGTTACCAAAAACAATAGGTCTTGAGTACTCTACAAATAAGGCCTGTATGCAAAAAATGTTTTGATTCTGTTTGAATTTGCGGCTGTTATCGTTTGCCATAGACAAAAATCTATAGACACACGGACACACACACACACACTTTTCAAAAATGACTTTTTTTCATGTTTTGAGTGTAGTACAATCAGACTCTGCAATAATCTCGAACACGATTTTTTTGCCATCGCCTTTTTTGCCATCACCTTTTTTGAAGGTCAACTACACCTTTCTCTTAACTGATCTTCACCAAAATCAATAGGCCATGAGATATCTACAATTGAGGAAGGTATGCACAAAATTATTTGGTTCTGTTTAAATCTGCGGCAGTTATCGTTCGTAATAGAAACAATTACTCTTGTTAAAACATTAAATGTGGCAGGTAAACTACCCCTTTCCCTTAACCGATCTTCACAACAATCAACAGACCTTCAGTCTTTTACAGACCTTAACAGACGTTAAGGAACATGGAAGTAATACACTTTTAAAACGTAAAACGTTGCAGATAAACTACCCCTTTCCCTTAATCGATCTTCACCAAAACCAACAGGCCTTGCGAACTCTACAATTCAGGGCTGTATGCAAAAATTATTTGATTCTGTTTGAATTTGCGGCTGTTATCGTTTGCCATAGAAAAAAATTACCCTGATTTAAAAAAAACCGTTGCAGGTAAACTACCCCTTTCCCTTAACCGATCTTCACCAAAAAAATACGTCTTGAGTACTCTACAAATCTGGCCTGTATGGAAAAAATTATTTGATTCTGTTTGAATTTGCGACTGTTATCGTTTGCCATAGAAAACAATCTACAGACACACACACAGACACTTTTCGAAAAATGACTTTTTCATGTTTTGAGTGTAATACAATCAGAATCTGCAATAATCTCGAACACGATTTTCTTTGCCATCACCATACTTCCATTTCCTTAAGGAACATGGAAGTAAAATGACTTTTTATCATGTTTTGAATGTAGTACAATCAGAATCTGCAATAATCTCGAACACGATTTTTCTGCCATCACCATACTTCCATTTACTTAAGGAACATGAAGTAAAAAATTCATTTTTCGATAAGTGTCTGTGTGTGTGTCTGTCTGTCTTCTGTAGATTTTTTTCTATGGCAAACGATAACAGCCGCAAATTCAAACAAAATCGAATACGTTTTTGCAAACAGCTCTGATTTGTAGAGTACTCAAGACCTATTGTTTTTGGTGAAGATCGGTTAAGGGAAAGGGGTAGTTTACCTGGACCGTTTTTTTTATAATCAAGGGCAATTTTTTTCTATGGCAAACGATAACAGACGCAAATTCAAACAGAATAAAATGATGTTTTGCATACAGCCCTGAATTATAGAGTTCTCAAAACCTATTGTTTTTGGTGAAGATCGGTTAAGGGAAAGGGGTAGTTTACCTGCAACGTTTTTTTTATCAAGGGTAATTTTTTTCTATGGCAAACGATAACAGCCGCAAATTCAAACAGAACAAATAATGTTTCGCATACAGCACTGAATTGTAGAGTTCTCAAGACCTATTGTTTTTTCTTGGATTTCGTTGTCCATGACGTGTCCGTTACTTAACTAAATATCACTATTGTATTAACGACTCGGAACACTAAGTTTTTTATAAGTAAAATCATAAAGTTTTACCTTATAGCCTAAACCGGTTTTCTCCTTTAAAAGGCTTCTTCAGAGGCTGCCGTAGTTAGCGCTGTCTGTCTTGTTGTTGGCGACGGGATAGATTTTCGAAAATCTAGAACAACAAGACGGACAGCGCTACCTACGACAGCCTCTGAAGAAGCCTTTTAAAGGAGAAAACCGGTTTAGGCTATAAGGTAAAACTTTATGATTTTACTTATAAAAAACTTAGTGTTCCGAGTCGTTAATACAATAGTGATATTTAGCTATTGTTTTTGGTGCAGATCGGTTAGGGGAAAGGTGTAGTTTACCTGCAACGTTTTTACTTCCATGTTCCTTAAGGAAATGGAAGTATGGTGATGGCAAAAAAAATCGTGATCAAGATTATTGCAGATTCTGATTCTACTACACTCAAAAAATGAAAAAAAGTCATTTTTGGAAAAGTGTGTTGTGTGTCTGTCCGTAGATTTTTTTCTATGGCAAACGATAACAGCCGAAAATTCAAACAGAATCAAATACTTTTTTGCATACTGTCCTGATTTATAGAGTGCTCAAGACCTATTGTTTTTGGTGAAGATCGGATAAGCGAAAGGGGTAGTTTACCTGCAACGTTTTTTTTATCAATGGTAATTTTACTTCCATATTCCTTAAGGAATGGAAGTATGGTGATGGCAAAAAAAATCGTGTTCGAGATTATTGCAGATTCTGATTCTACTACACTCAAAACATGAAAAAAAGCGTTTTCCGAAAAGTGTCTGTGTGTGTGTCTGTAGATTTTTTTTCTATGGCAAACGATAACTGCCGCAAATTCAAACAGAATCAAATACTTTTTTGCATACAGCCCTGATTTGTAGAGTACTCACGACCTGTTGTTTTTGGTGAAGATCGGTTGAGGGAAAGGGGTAGTTTACCTGCAACGGTTTTTTTTTATCAAGGGAATTTTTTTTTTTTTGGCAAACGATAACAGCCGCAAATTCAAACAGAATCAAATAATTTTCTGCATACAGCCCTGATTTGTAGAGTACTCAAGACCTACTGTTTTTGGTGAAGTTCGGTTAGGGGGAAGGGGTAGTTTACCTGCAACGTTTTTTTTTATGGTAAACGATAACTGCCGCAAATTCAAACAGAAAAAAATAATTTTTTGCATACGTCAGTGAATTGTAGAGGACTCAAGGCCATTAGATTTTGGTGAAGATCGGTTAAGAGGAAGGGGTAGTTTACCTGCAACCTTTTACGTTTTAACAAGAGTAAAGTACTTGAAAATTCATTTAAACTTTTTCAAACAATGGTAATTGTTGAAAATAAAATAATTTTGTTGCCAGGCAATAAAATTATAATTTTTTAATTTATTGTAAATTATGTATATATTAGAAAATATATCGTGCTTGGCAGGCAAGCATATTTCAGATTTCAAAATTTAAATATATTTTTATAAAACTATGGGTTCTTCATTGAGGTGGGGACCATGTCATTCACTCCATCTCAAGCCTCTCCCATTTTGCAGAAAAAGAGGACCCTGTCAAGGCTGATACTTTGACGACAGTGACAGGGCTTTCCACCAAATTCAGCAGAGTGACAGGTAGGCCCAACTCTGATTGGCTCCTCAGATTTCCCCAGCGTTAGTAGGTTCTATGAAAATATTTTATTTCAAAAATGATTTTAAATATAAATCTTAGATATGTTTTATAAATCTCATGCTTTATGTTTTAACATGGGTAATTTTTTATATGACGAACCATAACTGCCGTAAATTCAAACAGAATCAAATAATTTTTTACATATGTGCCTGAGCTATAGAGAACTCAATGTCTGTTGATTTTGGTGAAGATCGGTTACGGGGAAAGGGCAGTTTACCTGAAACATTTTTTGTTGTAACATGAGTAAAGTACTTAATTTAGATAAAGTATCCTGATAAGATCTTAATAATCCACTGTAGAAACGTAGATGAAATATCTATAAATGAAGAGGCTAGTTGAACGGGCTGGGGGTAATTTTCTATAAATCAAAATTATAGTTGAAGGGGGAGGGGATAATTTTTTTTATGTGTCCTACGTTATTGGCAACAAAGAAGTATTTTTTTGTTAAAATTCCTTCCCTGGCTGTTTGGCTGAAAATGATTTTAAATATAAATCTTAGAATATGGAAGTCATATATGGTTCTCCATACCGATATTTTTTTATGGCAAACGAAAACAGCCGCAAATTCAAACAGAATCAAATAATGTTTCGCATACAGCACTGAATTGTAGAGTTCTAAAGACCTATTGTTTTTGGTGAAGATCGGTTAGGGGAAAGGTGTACTTTACCTGCAACGTTTTTACTTCCATGTTCCTTAAGGAAATGGAAGCATGGTGACGGCAAAAAAAATCGTGATCAAGATTATTGCAGATTCTGATTGTACTACACTCAAAACAGGAATAAAAGTTATTTTTCGAAAAGTGTCTGTGTTGTGTGTCTGTCTGTAGATTTTTACTTCCAGGTTACTTAAGGAAATGGAAGTATGGTGATGGCAAAAAAAATCGTGTTCGAGATTATTGCAGATTCTGATTGTACTACACTCAAAACATGAAAAAAAGTCATTTTTCGAAAAGTGTGTGTATGTCTGTCTGTCTATCTGTGTGTGTGTCTGTAGATTTGTTTCTATGGCAAACGATAATAACCGCAAATTCAAACAGAATCAAATAATGTTTTGCATACAGCTCTGACTTGTAGAGTACTCAAGACCTGTTGTTTTTGGTGAAGATCGGTTAAGGGGAAGGGGTAATTTACCTGCAACGTTTTTTATAGGGGGTAATTTTTTTTTCTATGGCAAACGATAACAGCCGGAAAATCAAACAGAATCTAATAATGTTTTGCATAGAGCCCTGTATTGTAGAGTTCTCAAGACCTATTGTTTTTGGTGAAGCTCGGTTAAGGGAAAGGGGTAGTTTACCGGCAACGGTTTTTTGTTATAAAGGGTAATTTTTCTTTGGCAAACGATAACAGCCGCAAATTCAAACAGAATCTACTATTCTTTTGCATCCAGCCCTGAATTGTAGAGTTCTCAAGACCTGTTGTTTTTGGCGAAGATCGGTTAAGGGGAAGGGGTAGTTTACCTGCAACGTTTTTTATAGGGGGTAATTTTTTTTTCTATGGCAAACGATAACAGCCTAAAATTCAAACAGAATCAAATAATGGTTTGCATACAGCCCTGTATTGTAGAGTTCTCAAGACCTATTGGTGTTGGTGGAGATCGGTTAAGGGAAAGGGGTAGTTTACCTGCAACATTTTATGTTTTAACAAGGGTAAATTTTACTTCCAAGTTCCTTAAGGAAATGGAAGTATGGTGATGGCAAAAAAAATCGTGTTCGAGATTATTGCAGATTCTGATTGTAAAACATTCAAAACATTAAAAAAAGTCATTTTTCGAAAAGTGTCTGTGTGTGTCTGTCTGTCTATCTGTGTTGTGTCTATAGATTTGTTTTTCTATGGCAAACGATAGATGCAAATTCAAACAGAATCAAATAATTTTTTGCATACAGTCCTGATTTATAGAGTACTCAAGACCTATTGTTTTTGGTGAAGATCGGTTAAGGGAAAAGGGTAGTTTTCCAGCAACGTTTTTTTTTAAATCAAGGGTAATTTGTTTCTGCAGCAAACAATAACAGCATAATCAAATAATGTTTAGCATGCAGCCCTGAATTGTAAAGTTCTCAAGACCTATTGATTTTGGTAAAGATCGGTTAAGGGGAAGGGGTAGTTTGCCGTCAACATTTTATGTTTTAACAAGGGTATTTTATTTGGCAAACGATAACAGCCGCAAAATTCAAACATAATCAAATAATTTTTTGCATACTGCCCTAAGTTATAGAGTTCTCAAAACCTTTTGGTTTTGGTGAAGATCGGGTAAGGGGAAGGGGTGTTTACCTGCAACGTTTTATGTTTGAAAAGGGTATTTTCTATGGCAAACGATAAGAGCCGCAAATTCAAACAGAATCAAATACGTTTTTGCATACAGGCCTGATTTGTAGAGTACTCAAGACCTGTTGTTTCTGGTGAAGATCGGATAAGGGAAAGGGGTAGATTACCAGCCACGTTTTTTGTTTTAACAATGGTATTTTTTATGGCAAACGATAACAGCCGCAAATTCAAACATAATCAAAAATAATATTTTGCATACAGCCCTGAATTATAGAGTTCTCAAGACCTTTTGGTTTTGGTGAAGATCGGTTATGGGAAAGGGGTAGTTTACCTGCAACATTTTATGTGTTAACAAGGGTATTTTCTATGGCAAACGATAACAGCCGCAAATTCAAACAGAATCAAATAATGTTTTGCATAGAACCCTGATTTGTAGAGTTCTGAAGACCTATTGTTTTTTGTGAAGGTCGGTTAAGGGAAAGGGGTAGTTTACCTGCAACGGTATTTTATCAAGTGTAATTTTTTCTATGGCAAACGATAACTGCCGCAAATTCAGAGTTCTGAAGACCTATTGTTTTTTGTGAAGGTCGGTTAAGGGAAAGGGGTAGTTTACCTGCAACGGTATTTTATAAAGTGTAATTTTTTCTATGGCAAACGATAACAGCCGCAAATTCAAACAGAATCAAATGACGTTTTGCATACAGCCCTGTTTTGTAGAGTTCTCAATACCTATTGGTGTTGGTGAAGGTCGGTTAAGGGAAAGGGGTAGTTTATCAGCAACGTTTTATGTTTTAAAAAGGTAATTTTTTTATGACGAACGATAACTGCCGAAAATTCAAAGAGAATCTAATAATTTTTTGAACACTTTCCTGATTTGTAGAGTGCTCAAGGACTGTTGATTTTGGTGAAGATCGGTTAAGGGAACGGGGTAATTTACGTGCAACATTTTATGTTGAACCAAGAGAAATGTTTGAATGACGAACGATAACTGCCACACATTCAAACAGAATCAAATATTTTTTTGCATGCATCCCTGAATTGTAGAGGACTGAAGGCCTGTTGATTTTGGTGAAGATTGGTGAAGACGAAGGTGTATTTTACCTGCAACGTTTTATGTTTTAACAAGAGTAAAATACATAATTTTGATAAACAAAGTATCCTGATAAGAAGCTCATAATAATCCACTGCAGAAACGTAGATGAAATATCTATAAATGAAGAGGATAGTTGAACGGGGTGGGGGTAATTTTCAATTAATGAAAATTATAATTGAAGAGGGAGGGGCGAAAATTTTATGTGTACTACGTTATCGGCAACAAAGAAGTAGTTTTTGTTAAAATTCCTTCCCTGGCTGTTTAGCCGTAGTCCAATGTTTTCTGCAAAACCAGACGTTTCGGCAGTGCCATCGACTTCCATCATCAGTGAAAATCTAGTGCGAAAAAGTGAGGTGGTATACGTTAGTGACCAAAGTACTGTGGTTAAGGCTGAAGCAATAGAAAGAAGTAGTTTCTATGGAAATATTTCATTTCGAATAAGCTTTTGAATATAAATCTTAGAACATGGAAGTCATGTATGGTTCTCCATACCGATATTTTATAAGACGAACGATAACTGCCGCAAATTCAAACAGAATCGACTACGTTTTTGCATACCTTTTTGAATTAAAGAGTACTCAAGGTCTGTTGATTTTGTTGAAGATCGGTTAAGGGAAAGGGGTAGTTTACCAGCAACATTTTATGTTTTAAGAAGGGTCATTTTTTTTCGAAAGATAACTGCCATAAATTCAAAGAGAATCAAATAATTTTTTGCATAATTTCCTGAATTGTAGAGAACACAATGTTTCGTGAAGATCGGTTAAGGGAAAGGGGTAGTTTACCTGCAACATTTTATGTTGTAACAAGAGAAATGTTTTCTTGACGAACGATAACTGCCGCAAATTCAAACAGAATCAAATATTTTTTTGCATGGATCTCTGAATTGTAGAGGAGTGAAGGTCTTTTGATTTTGGTGAAGATCGGTTAAGAGAAAGGGGTAGTTTACCTGCAACGTTTTATGTTTTAATAAGAGTAAAGTACTTAATTTTGATAAATAATGTATCCTAATAAGAGTAAAGTACTTAATTTTGATAAATAATGTATCCTAATAAGAAGCTCATAATAATCCACTGTAGAAACGTAGATGAAATATCTATAAATGAAGAGGTTAGGTGAACTTGGTGGAGGTAATTTTTTATAATGAAAATTATAGGTTAAGCGGGAGGGGAGAATTTTTTATATGTGTACTACGTTATCGGCAACAAAGAAGTAGTTCTTTGTTAGAATTCCTTCCCGTGCTGTTTAGCCATAGTCCAAAATTTTCTGCAAAACCAGACTTTTCGGCAGTGCCATCGACTGCCATCATCAGTGAAAATTGAGTGCGAAAACGTGAGGTGGTATACGTTAGTGACCACAGTACTGTGGTTAAGGCTGAAGCAGTAGAAAAAAGTAGTTTCTATGGAAATATTTCATTTCGAATATGATTTTAAATATAAATCTTACAACATGGAAGTCATGTATGGTTCTCCATACCAATATTTTTCTATGGCAAACGATAACAGCCGCAAATTCAAACAGAATCAAATAATTTTTTGCATACAGTCCTGATTTGTAGAGTAGGCCTACTCAAGACACATTGTTTATGGTGAAGATTGGTTAAGGTAAAGGGGTAGATTACCTGCAACGGTTTTTTTTATCAATGGTAATTTTTACTTCCACTTTCCTTAAGGAAATGGAAGTATGGTGATGGCAAAAAAAACGTGTTCGAGATTATTGCAGATTCTGATTGTACTACGCTCTAAACATGAAAATAAGTCATTTTTCGAAAAGTGTGTGTGAGTGTGTGTGTGTGTGTGTGTGTGTGTGTAGATTTTTTTTCTATGGCTAACGATAACAGCCGCAAATTCAAACAGAATCAAATAATTTTTTGCATACAGTCCTGATTTGTAGAGTACTCAAGACCTATTGTTTTTGGTGAAGATCGGTGAAGGGAAAGGGGTAGTTTACCTGCAACTTTTTTTTAACAAGGGTATTTTCTATGGCAAACGATAACAGCCGCAAATTCAAACAGAATCAAATATTGTTTTACATACAGCCCCGAATTGTAGAGTTCTCAAGACCTATTGTTTCTGGTGAAGATCGGTTAAGGGTAAGGGGTAGTTTACCAGCAACGTTTTATGTTTTAAAAGGGTATTTTCTATGGCAAACGATAACAGCAGCAAATACAAATATAATCAAATAATTTTTTGCATGCAACTCTAAATTGTAGAGTTCTCAGGACCTATTGTTTTTGGTGTGGATCGGTTAAGGGAAAGGGGTAGTTTACCAGCAACGTTTTATGTTTTAACAAGGGTATTTTCTATGGCAAACGATAACAGCCGCAAATTCAAACAGAATCAAATAATGTTTCGCATACAACCCTGATTTGTAGAGTTCTGAAGACCTATTGTTTTTTGTGAAGGTCGGTTAAGGGAAAGGGGTAGTTTACCTGCAACGGTATTTTATCAAGTGTAATTTTACTTCCATATTCCTTAAGGAATGGAAGTATGGTGATGGCAAAAAAATCGTGTTCGAGATTATTGCAGATTCTGATTCTACTACACTCAAAACATGAAAAAAAGTCGTTTTCCGAAAAGTGTCTGTGTGTCTGTAGATTTTTTTTCTTTGGCAAACGTTAACAGCCGCAAATTCAAACAGAATCAAATAATTTTTTGCATACAGGCCTGATTTGTAGAGTACTCGCGACCTATTGTTTTTGGTGAAGATCGGTTGAGGGAAAGGGGTAGTTTACCTGCAACGGTTTTTTTTTATCAAGGGTAATTTTGTTTGTTTGGCTAACGATAACAGCCGTAAATTCAAACAGAATCAAATAATGTTTCGCATACAGCCCTGAATTGTAGAGTTCTCACGATCTGTTGATTTTGGTAAAGATCGGTTAAGGGAAAGGGGTAGTTTACCTGTACCGTTTTATGTTTTAACAAGGGTATTTTCTATGGCAAACGATAACAGCCGCAAATTCAAACATAATCAAATAATGTTTTGCATACTGCACTGAATTGTAGAGTTCTCAAGACCTTTTGTTTTTGGTGAAGATCGGTTAAGGGAAAGGGGTAGTTTACCTGCAACGTTTTATGTTTTTATGGGTATTTTCTATGGCAAACGATAAGAGCCGCAAATTCAAACAGAATCAAATACGTTTTTGCATACCGCACTGATTTCTTGAGTACTAAAGACCTATTGTTTTTGGTGAAGATCGTTTAAGGGAAAGGGGTAGTTTACCTGCCACGTGTTTTGTTTTATCAAGGGTATTTTTTATTGCAAACGATAACAGCCGCAAATTCACACAAAATCATATAATATTTTGCATACAACCCTAAATTGTAGAGTTCTCAAGACCTGTCGTTTTTGGTGAAGATCGGTTAAGGGGAAGGGGTAGTTTACCTGCAACGGTTTTTTATCAAGGGTAATTTTACTTTTTACTTCCATATTCCTTAAGGAATGGAAGTATGGTGATGGCAAAAAAAATCGTGTTCGAGATTATTGCAGATTCTGATTCTACTACACTCAGAACAAGAAAAAAAGTCGTTTTCCGAAAAGTGTGTGTGTGTGTGTCTGTCTGTGTCTGTAGATTTTTTTTCTATGGCAGACGATAACTGCCGCAAATTCAAACAGAATCAAATAATTTTTTGCATACAGCCCTGATTTGCAGAGTACTCAAGACCTGTTGTTTTTGGTGAAGATCGGTGAAGGGAAAGGGGTAGTTTACCTGCAACTTTTTTTTTAACAAGGGTATTTTCTATGGCAAACGATAACAGCCCCAAATTCAAACAGAATCAAAAGATTATTTGCATACAGTCCTAAATTGTAGAGTTCTCAAGACCTTTTTGTTTTTGGTGAAGATCGGTTGAGGGAAAGGGGTAGTTTACCTACAACGTTTTTTTAACAAGGGTATTTTATATGGCAAACGATAACAGCCGCAAATTCAAACAGAATCAAATAATGTTTTGCATACGTCCCTGAATTGTAGAGGTCTCAATGGCTTTCGTTTTTGGTGAAGATCGGTTAAGGGGAAGGGGTAGTTTACCTGCAACGTTTTACGTTTTAACAAGAGTAAAGTACTTGAAAATTTATTTAAACTTTTTGAAACAATGGTAATTGTTAAAAATAAAATAATTTTGTTGCCAGGCAATAAAATTATAATTTTTTCATTTTAATTTAATATAATATTTTTCATTTAATACAGCAATAAAAAGGCAGGTAAGACACAGCCTGGCTGTTTGGCTGAAAATGATTTTAAATACAAATCTTAGAATATGGAAGTCATGTATGGTTCTCCATACCGATATTTTTCTATGGCAAACGATAACAGCCGCAAATTCAAACAGAATCAAATGATGTTTTGCATACAGCCCTGTTTTGTGGAGTTCTCAATACCTATTGGTGTTGGTGAAGGTCGGTTAAGGGAAAGGGGTAGTTTACCTGCAACATTTTATGTTTTAACAAGGGTAATTTTTTATATGACGTACGATAACTGCCGTAAATTCAAACAGAATCAACTACGTTTTTGCTTACCTTTTTGAACTAAAGAGAGCTCAAGGTTTGTTGAAGATCGGTTAAGGGAAAGGGGTAGTTTATCAGCAACGTTTTATGTTTTAAAAAGGTAATTTTTTTATGACGAAAGATAACTGCCGAAAATTCAAAGAGAATCTAATAATTTTTTGCACACTTTCCTGATTTCTAGAGTGCTCAAGGACTGTTGATTTTGGTGAAGATCGGTTAAGGGAAAGGGGTAGTTTACCTGCAACATTTTATGTTGAACCAAGAGAAATGTTTGAATGACGAACGATAACTGCCACACATTCAAACAGAATCAAATATTTTTTTGCATGCATCCCTGAATTGTAGCGGACTGAAGGCCTGTTGATTTTGGTGAAGATTGGTGAAGATGAAGGTGTATTTTACCTGCAACGTTTTATGTTTTAACAAGAGTAAATTACATAATTTTGATAAACAAGATATCCTGATAAGAAGCTCATAATAATCCACTGCAGAAACGTAGATGAAATATCTATAAATGAAGAGGCTAGTTGAACGGGGTGGGGGTAATTTTCAATTAATGAAAATTATAATTGAAGAGGAAGGGGGGAAAATTTTATGTGTACTACGTTATCGGCAACAAAGAAGTAGTTTTTGTTAAAATTCCTTCCCGGGCTGTTTAGCCGTAGTCCAATGTTTTCTGCAAAACCAGACGTTTCGGCAGTGCCATCGACTTCCATCATCAGTGAAAATCTAGTGCGAAAAAGTGAGGTGGTATACGTTAGTGACCAAAGTACTGTGGTTAAGGCTGAAGCAATAGAAAGAAGTAGTTTCTATGGAAATATATCATTTCGAATATGCTTTTGAATATAAATCTTAGAACATGGAAGTCATGTATGGTTCTCCATACCGATATTTTATAAGACGAACGATAACTGCCGCAAATTCAAACAGAATCGACTACGTTTTTGTATACCTTTTTGAATTAAAGAGAACTCAAGGTCTGTTGATTTTGTTGAAGATCGGTTAAGGGAAAGGAGTAGTTTACCAGCAACATTTTATGTTTTAAGAAGGGTCATTTTTTTTACGAAAGATAACTGCCATAAATTCAAAGAGAATCAAATAATTTTTTGCATAAGTTCCTGAATTGTAGAGAACACAATGTTTCGTGAAGATCGGTTAAGGGAAAGGGGTAGTTTGCCGGCAACATTTTATGTTGTAACAAGAGAAATGTTTTCTTGACGAACGATAACTGCCGCACATTCAAACAAAATCAAATAATTTTTTACATATTTGCCTGAGTTGTAGAGGACTCGAGGGCTATTGATTTTGGTGAAGGTCGGTTAGGGGGAAAGGGTAGTTTACCAGTAACATTTTTTTCTGGTACGACAAACAGAATCGACTACGATTTTACATACCTTTTTGAATTAAAGAGAACTCAAGGTCTGTTGATTTTGTTGAAGATCGGTTAAGGGAAAGGAGTAGTTTACCAGCAACATTTTATGTTTTAAGAAGGGTCATTTTTTTTTACGAAAGATAACTGCCATAAATTCAAAGAGAATCAAATAATTTTTTGCATAAGTTCCTGAATTGTAGAGAACACAATGTTTCGTGAAGATCGGTTAAGGGAAAGGGGTAGTTTGCCGGCAACATTTTATGTTGTAACAAGAGAAATGTTTTCTTGACGAACGATAACTGCCGCACATTCAAACAGAATCTAATATTTTTTGCATGCATCCCTGAATTGTAGAGGAGTGAAGGTCTTTTGATTTTGGTGAAGACAGGTTAAGAGAAAGGGGTAGTTTACCTGCAACGTTTTATGTTTTAATAAGAGTAAAGTACTTAATTTTGATAAATAATGTATCCTAATAAGAGTAAAGTACTTAATTTTGATAAATAATGTATCCTAATATGAAGCTCATAATAATCCACTGTAGAACCGTAGATGAAATATCTATAAATGAAGAGGTTAGGTGAATGTGGTGGGGGTAATTTTCTATTAATGAAAATTATAGTTGAATGGGGAGGGGAGAATTTTTTATATGTGTACTACGTTATCGACAACAAAGAAGTAGTTCTTTGTTAGAATTTCTTCCCGTGCTGTTTAGCCGTAGTCCAATGTTTTCTGCAAAACCAGACTTTCCGGCAGTGCCATCGACTGCCATCATCAGTGAAAATTGAGTGCGAAAACGTGAGGTGGTATACGTTAGTGACCACAGTACTGTGGTTAAGGCTGAAGCAATAGAAAAAAGTAATTTCTATGGAAATATTTCATTTCGAATATGATTTTAAATATAAATCTTAGAACATGGAAGTCATGTATGGTTCTCCATACCAATATTTTTCTATGGCAAACGATAACAGCCGCAAATTCAAACAGAATCAAATAATTTTTTGCATACAGTCCTGATTTGTAGAGTAGGCCTACTCAAGACACATTGTTTATGGTGAAGATTGGTTAAGGTAAAGGGGCAGATTACCTGCAACGGTTTTTTTTTTATCAAGGGTAATTTTTACTTCCATGTTCCTTAAGGAAATGGAAGTATGGTGATGGCAAAAAAAAACCGTCTCCGAGATTATTGCAGATTCTGATTGTACTACACTCAAAACATGAAAATAAGTCATTTTTCGAAAAGTGTGTGTGTGTGTGTCTGTAGATTTTTTTTTATGGCAAACGATAACAGCCACAAATTCAAACAGAATCAAATAATGTTTCGCATACAGCCCTGAATTGTAGAGTTCTCAAGGTCTCTTGATTATGGTAAAGATCGGTTAAAGGAGAGGGGTAGTTTACCAGCAACGTTTTATGTTTTAAAAAGGTATTTTCTATGGCAAACGATAACAGCCGCAAATTCAAACAGAATCAAATAATTTTTTCCATACTGTCCTGATTTGTAGAGTACTCAAGACCTGTTGTTTTTGGTGAAGGTCGGTGAAGGGAAAGGGGTAGTTTACCTGCAACTTTTTTTTTAACAAGGGTATTTTCTATGGCAAACGATAACAGCCTCAAATTCAAACAGAATCAAATAATGTTTTGCATACCACCCAGGGCCGTAACAAGGTAATCCTGCGCCCTTGGCAATTTTGACAAAGCTGCGCCCCCAATACCAATACCGGGGGGTATAAACTTCTAGTAACAGTATTTAAGTAAACTGTAGCAGCTTCTGCAACCTGCAATATGAGAAAAAGAGAAAAAATGCAAAATATTTGTATTGATAGTTACATCAATTTACAGTAGGCCTTCTTTAGTTAACAGTTAGATTATATCAGTAGGCCTTCTTTAGTTAACAGTTAGATTATATCACACTACTGTAACTGATGAGGTATTGATTATAACAAAAACTACCAGAGAAATAATTCATAACTTTAGTCGGTGCTTTAGTTCTATAATTTATCTTGATTTTTTTTACACAGGACTTCAGGACTTGCACTTACAACATTCTGTTGTTGTAACTGCAGGTACCATTTTTTTGGCTCTGGGGGCTGTAAATAACAAATTGAAACTCTTCAGTAAAGAAATATATTGCTTTTACAAATTGTTACATACAGTATACAGCAGAAAAGCCATGGAACTAAAACTTTACCTTTCTTGCTTTCAGCAAGGCAAACTCACTAATTATTTCACTAAAATCAAGTTTTGAAGCAATCTCATATTCTATGGACAGGATAGCTAAGTTTGTCAATCTGTTTTCACACATACTTGACCGTAAGTAGTTTTTGATTATCTTCAGCTTGCTGAAAGTACGCTCGCAAGGCGCCACACTGACGGGCATTGTCAAAAATATCCTCCATGCTATTTCGATGTTTGGATAAGCATCTCTTAATCCATAGTTTGAAATAACTTTCAGAATATCCAAATGGGAAGCCTTGTAAATGTTCTTCACCAACTCTTTTGCGTGAAACTTGAAAGCAGCTACTTCGTTAACTAGCTCAACTCTATCAAAGTCTCTGCTATATATCGCACCAAGATCAGCTGCACACTTTTCAAGAAAAGAAACAGAGCATTCACTTAAGGACTTTCCTGACAAAAAACCGTGTGGTAAATGTGTGCCCTTTTTTCAATTTCACTTACAATTCTATCAAATACAGTGTAACATTCTATCTCAAATGAATTATCAGAACTCAACAAGTGTGCTTCGTCTTCAGCCGTCTCCCCAGCCATCCTCTTGACTTTTCTCAGCCTCTTGACAGCAAAACTGCTTTGGATGGCCATGGAATCACAAATAGCTTTGGCTTTTTCTGTGTATTTTTTAATTCCTTCTTTACGTAGGTCTTCAACTTTTTTTGCCAAACCTGAGAGCAAACTTGATGCTACGTCAAGAGTTGTGCCCTTTCCTTGCAGTGACTTGTTGGTCCAGTCCAAACTTATCAAAACATCAGACCACATCTCTAAAAGGCACACAAATTCGTAATCAATTTGTCTAAGAAGTTTCATAGCACCAGACAGTGTGTCAGTGTTCCAGTCGCAGTCGTTGTCTCTATCAGCCATGTTTTTTAAACTTTGTGTACAGATGATAAGTTCTTCTTAAGAGCTGTCACAGCTTGACGCCTGGAAGACCATCTTGTATCACAATGTCTCTTAAGGGTAGTTTTGAGACAACCAATCAAAGCCTCCCACCTTAGGGTAGAGCTACTAAAGAAGTTGAAAAACTCCAACACTTTTCCAAAAAAACTTGTCATCATAATTGACACTTCCGCGGTGTGCACGCCAACGAGGTTAAGACTGTGTGCTGCACAAGGCACAAATTTAGCAAGGTCGTTTAGTTGGGATATGTGCACTTGAACGCCTTCATATTTTCCTGCCATGTTTGAGCCGTTGTCAAAGCCTTGACCACGACAGTTCTGAATATCCAAGCCGTCATTGTTTAGCTTTTGCAATATTTCTTGTGATAACCCTCTTCATTTTTTCTGGTGACTTATGATGAAGTCCACAAAACTTTCTTCAACTGAGCATTTCCCATCCTTAATGTTAACATACCTTATTATTTCACTCATTTGTTCTAAATGTGCTGTGTCCGGGGTGCAGTCAAACATAATAGAGAAATACTTGGCACTTTTTACATTCTTCAGTATTTCAGATCGAACCTTATTTTCCAAAATGTCTATGACCTCATTCTGAATTAGAGGTGAAAAATGGCTTGTGACATGTTTTCCACTTTTAACATTTTCTATGTGCTTAGATAGTTGAGGATTGTAGTGACTAATAAGTTCTAATGTACTCAGAAATATACCACAGTTGCTGTCGCTGATCGAATCGGAACCTCCTCTTAAAGGTAAGTTATTCCTGGCACAATGGAGAATTACATCCACAATACATCTGAGAACATTGCACCACTTTTCTGCTTCAGCTTGTATCAATGTTTGATGTTCTGCATCAACAGATCTACTAGTTTTCAGTCCAAATTCTAATTCTTTCCAATCGACATAAGAATGTCGGTGAGGTATCGACCTTTCGTGATTGACAATAAATGGGTTCAAATGTCTCCAATCATTGAATCCCTAATCAATATTAGAGAAAGGAGATTTGTCCTTTTTGTCGTCTTTTGAAAAGAGAAGGCAAGGGAAACAAAACAGTGTGTCCTTAGACTGGCTGTACAACAACCATTGCCTTTTTACTTTTTCCCTGTTTGATAGAATTTTATAAACCCATTTCTGAGAAAAGTGTCTTCCATCATCTGCACAGGGGAATTTGTAGCTATTTAAGTCAATTGTTTGTGGGCCTCGTTCAACAAGTTTACAACGAACTGTGTCTGATCGAAAATTTGCTGGCCATTTTTTGGGATCGTCGTAGATAATTTCTATTCCCACATCAGTAGTATTTAATGCATCATTTTTATTATAATTAGATGTGCAACATGTGCTGGGTTTTTCAAGATCAGTAGATTGCCTGCCCATTGTGGAATGACTTAGCTCAGGATCACTTCCTTCTTCAAAATCAATGACGTTTGTGACGAACTCCATTGGAGTGATCTGGCTGTGCTTGTCTTCTGAAACAGTCTCAGTCTTGCTATCTTCTTTTTCATTTTCTCCTTCCTTTTCTTCTTGGTCGTCTTCTTTTTCTTCTTCTTCTTGAACTGCATTACTATTACTGGCACTATCACTTTCACCTACTTCTTTCTCTTCATTTCGCAGCCAATTTCCAAGCGCCGATGCTAATTTTTCGTTGTCTTCTTCTTTTCGTTTTTTGATTTTTTTAAATTCACTTCCAGAAGGTTTTTTTGGCCCCATTTCTGAAACAAACCATTCCCACTTAAATTTACATTGTATTACAGTTGTAAACGGCTGCCATTTAAAAACTACTCGACCGATCTCAAACATTAACGAACTCCGCCAAGATAATGTGCCCACTGCCCAAGGACCTGTGTGCCAAGTTTGGTCATAATCGGTAAATTTGTTTGGGCGCTGCCGCTGTCATTGTCATTGTTACAGACACACAGAGCCAAAAAGTTTTTTTGAATCCTGAGTAATAGGATTACATGGAAAACCCGAAGCACTGTAAATACAAGTGAGCCTCTCGCGGTAAGAAAAAAGAAACGATGTCTGCGACGTTTTAACGCTATCACCGAATTTTTCGGTTAACGCAACTGTCGGCACTGAACATAAACATGAAATATTACGAAATTCGTGTTTATGTTCAGTGCCGACAGTTTCGTTCACCGAAAAATTCGGTGATAGCGTTAAAACGTCGCAGACATCGTTTTTTTTTCTTACCGCGAGAGGCTCACTTGTATTTACAGTGCTTCGGGTTTTCCGTGTACGCGATCGCTCATCCATTATAAAAATAAAATTGATACCATATTCATGAAACTTGTGATTGAAATATTTACTTAAACTAATTTTGAAATCGGGACTATTTTAGTCAGCAGATTTGCGCAACAAAATCAGCTGACACTTGCTGAAAATTGGACATTTTCAACCACGCCGCTTCCGCTAAAAATGAACCAATAGGAATACAAGTTATACCAATGGAACGGGCCCGTTCTTCTTCTTTCTTCCAGTATTTTTTTTATTTTCTGTAGGTCTAGAAAATGAAACGGCGAACACAGTGGTACTAGTTAGGCCTATTTGGCTTTGTCAGTCTGGCAGTAAAGACAACGAATGTTGGGAAATTATTTCTGACAGCTGGAGTCAAGTTTCGCCCGGTAACCTCCATTGATTGTTTGATTCACTGACGTTTTCGTGATGTTGAAGAGTAAATAGTATAATTAATGTATTGTTTTGCAATAATACCGTGTTATAATAATAATATGTAGTGTTTTCAGAAAATGTACAAAAAGGGAAAATATCGGTATGGAGAACCATACATGACTTCCATATTCTAAGATTTATATTTAAAATCATTTTCGAAACGAAATATTACCATAGAAACTACTTCTTTCTACTTACTGCTTCAGCCTTAACCACAGTACTGTGGTCACTAACGTATACCACCTCACGTTATCGCACTCGATTTTCACTGATGATGGAAGTCGATGGCATTGCCGAAACGTCTGGTTTTGTAGAAAACATTGAACTACGGCCAAATATCCCGGGAAGGAATTTTAACAAAAACTACTTCTTTGTTGCCGATAACGTTGTACACATATATATAAAAAATATGCATAAAATTAATGGCTTGTGTAAGTTAATGATTGATCTCCATTAAGTAGTGCTCAAGTTTCCAAAGTATTAATAATATTATGATGTCCGTAATTAAAACATCAGAGCAGGTTTAGTGTGAATGAGGGTACACTGTGGACAAAAATTTTCAACATTTCCTATTGAGCGTTGCTTAGAGTAAAGCTGTGAATCTACAGTGTATGTTTCACAGAACAAACACGCGAAAAAGAAGGAGCGCTCCGAAGTCACTCATGGACCCTCAGCATCTTGCAGAGGGTTCATTCCCTAAAGACGAAAAGTCTGTCTATGAATCGTTCCTCTGTAAACACGTGCAGTTACACTGCCCAGCGATCCACAGGAAGCAAATTGATGTCCATTTTTTCGGCTTGCACGCGTTATGTTGGTGTGGGTTTCGGCACTTTCCATTTAAAAAGCGTGCAAATGTAAGAAAATAAACATGAGTGAGGCCAGAAATAACGTGAATTTTGTGTGTGTGTGTGTGTGTGTGTGTGTGTGTGTGTGTGTGTGTGTGTGTGTGTGTGTCTTACCTGCCTTTTTATTGCTGTAGGCATAATAATAAAATGGAAACGTAAACATTACATAACTGAGATATGCTTACCTGCCACGAACGATATATTATTTTATACATGCAGGAGTTCAGTGACATACACACGTACAGAAGAATTATATATATAAAGATATTAACTCATACATAATTTACATTAAAATGAAAAAATTATAATTTTATTCCGTGGCAACAAAATTATTTTATTTTTAACAATTACCATTGTATGAAATAGTTTAAATGAATTTTCAAGTACTTTACAGTTGTTAAAACGTAAAAGGTTGCTGGTAAACTACCCCTTCCCCTTAACCGATCTTCACCAAAATCGAAAGTCCTTGAGATCTCTACAATTCACGGAAGTATGCAAAAAATTATTTGATTCTGTTTGAATTTGCGGCTGTTATCGTTTGCCATAGAAAATACGCTTGATAAAAAAAACGTTGCAGGTAAACTACCCCTTCCCCTTAACCGATCTTCACCAAAAACAATAGTTCTTGAGTACTCTACAAATCAGGGCTGTATGCAAAAAAGTATTTGATTCTATTTGAATTTGCGGCTGTTATCGTTTGCCATAGAAAATACCCTTGTTAAAAAAACGTTGCAGGTAAACTACCCCTTTCCCTTAACCGATCTTCATCAAAAACAATAGGTCTTGAGAACTCTACAATTCAGGGCTGTATGCGAAACATTATTGAGTCTGTTTGAATTTGCGGCTGTTATCGTTTGCCAAAAAGAAATTTCCCTTGATAAAAAAAAAACCGTTGCAGGTAAACTACCCCTTTCCCTCAACCGATCTTCACCAAAAACAATAGGTCGTGAGTACTCTACAAATCAGGGCTGTATGCAAGACATTATTTGATTCTGTTTGAATTTGCGGCTGTTATCGTTTCCCATAGAAAAAAATCTAAGACAGACAGACACACACACAGAGAGACAGACAGACACACACAGAGACACTTTTCGGAAAACGACTTTTTTCATGTTTTGAGTGTAGTACAATCAGAATCTGCAATACTCTCGAACACGATTTTTTTTGCCATCACCATACTTCCATTTCCTTAAGGAATATGGAAGTAAAAATAGGCCGCCACGCCACCACGGGGAATAACATGCGCCAATTCTAGGGTTAATGTAGACTAAGCTATGGTACATTTTATTGAAATCATTCTTACCCATACAACAGAAGCAACGCCAACATCAACAAGTAACAACACAAACACTATAAGTGTCGTCTAATCGCTGAGTATGAAAATCACTTAGTTCACAAATTACAATAGAAAATAATACCAGCGACTGTAGTTACACTGAGTCTCAACAAAACCAACAGAACAAACTAGAATAGAGCAATAGACTGACGTGGCCTCGGCAGGGCGCGGGGGGAGGGGTATGAGTATGAGTACTATTCAAGTTATGACAAGCTTGCTAAAACCAACGAATATAGACGTTACTAGAAGCACACTTCTGGGTTATGAAAAGCGTAGTTGAAACAATGCTACTACTTTTTGTATAAAAGAGTGGTAGATGAAAAAAATGTTTGTAATAATAAGATGCATGTTCTTGTATATTTTAAAATTCTTTTGCGCACTGCATAATAAAGAATGAATCAAAAGTGCATTTTTTGAGTAGGCTGCATTTATTTGATTCACTCCTTCGTACCCAGTGTGTCAAACAATTGTGAAAAAATTTTGGAGGTTGTGTCTAGTCTAACCCCTACAAACATTTTTTCATCTACCACTTTTTATCTGATAAGTTGTACTTTTTCCAATTATATATTAACGAAAATGTTTAAAATTTACTAAATTTCGCGGTATAATACAAAAAATTACTTGGAAACGCCACCGCCATCTAGTTGCCGGGGTGATGAACTACGGTTTATCACCCCAGAAAGCTGACCCCACTCGCTCCATAAGAAGTGTTCTTCTAGTTACGTCTATATTCGTTGCTAAAACCAAGAAGGCACAGGTGCAGTGCAGTGACCCAGTGACTGACTCATCATGGGAGTGGCGGAGGGGAAGGGATTTTCGCTTTGCGCCTGGCCCGACTCCGTGCCCATCAGTAGGGCAAGGTCCAGTGCAGTTACTAAATTTACGTAGCTGCTTTTTGTTTATTGTATAATAGACACAAATATAGACAGTTCACGTACAGTAACTTTTAACAATCTGAAACTGAAAGACTTTTTCCAATAACGTGGAGTTTTTATTTGCTTGACAAATTGTACCAATCTAACTCTAAAAAAAGATATTTTTCATGGTCAATTTTGCGCCCTCTTTGTACCTGCGCCCTTGGCGGGGGCACATCTCGCCACCGCCTAGTTACGGCCCTGATACCACCCTGTTTTGTAGAGTTCTCAATACCTATTGGTGTTGGTGAAGGTCGGTTAAGGGAAAGGGGTAGTTTACCTGCAACATTTTATGTTTTAACAAGGGTAATTTTTTATATGACGTACGATAACTGCCGTAAATTCAAACAGAATCAACTACGTTTTTGCTTACCTTTTTGAACTAAAGAGAGCTCAAGGTTTGTTGAAGATCGGTTAAGGGAAAGGGGTAGTTTATCAGCAACGTTTTATGTTTTAAAAAGGTAATTTTTTTATGACGAAAGATAACTGCCGAAAATTCAAAGAGAATCTAATAATTTTTTGCACACTTTCCTGACTTGTAGAGTGCTCAAGGACGGTTGATTTTGGTGAAGATCGGTTAAGGGAAAGGGGTAGTTTACCTGCAACATTTTATGTTGAACCAAGAGAAATGTTTGAATGACGAACGATAACTGCCACACATTCAAACAGAATCAAATATTTTTTTGCATGCATCCCTGAATTGTAGCGGACTGAAGGCCTGTTGATTTTGGTGAAGATTGGTGAAGATGAAGGTGTATTTTACCTGCAACGTTTTATGTTTTAACAAGAGTAAATTACATAATTTTGATAAACAAAATATCCTAATAAGAAGCTCATAATAATCCACTGCAGAAACGTAGATGAAATATCTATAAATGAAGAGGCTAGTTGAACGGGGTGGGGGTAATTTTCAATTAATGAAAATTATAATTGAAGAGGGAGGGGCGAAAATTTTATGTGTACTACGTTATCGGCAACAAAGAAGTAGTTTTTGTTAAAATTCCTTCCCGGGCTGTTTAGCCGTAGTCCAATGTTTTCTGCAAAACCAGACGTTTCGGCAGTGCCATCGACTTCCATCATCAGTGAAAATCTAGTGCGAAAAAGTGAGGTGGTATACGTTAGTGACCAAAGTACTGTGGTTAAGGCTGAAGCAATAGAAAGAAGTAGTTTCTATGGAAATATATCATTTCGAATATGCTTTTGAATATAAATCTTAGAACATGGAAGTCATGTATGGTTCTCCATACCGATATTTTATAAGACGAACGATAACTGCCGCAAATTCAAACAGAATCGACTACGTTTTTGTATACCTTTTTGAATTAAAGAGAACTCAAGGTCTGTTGATTTTGTTGAAGATCGGTTAAGGGAAAGGAGTAGTTTACCAGCAACATTTTATGTTTTAAGAAGGGTCATTTTTTTTACGAAAGATAACTGCCATAAATTCAAAGAGAATCAAATAATTTTTTGCATAAGTTCCTGAATTGTAGAGAACACAATGTTTCGTGAAGATCGGTTAAGGGAAAGGGGTAGTTTGCCGGCAACATTTTATGTTGTAACAAGAGAAATGTTTTCTTTACGAACGATAACTGCCGCACATTCAAACAGAATCTAATATTTTTTTGCATGCATCCCTGAATTGTAGAGGAGTGAAGGTCTTTTGATTTTGGTGAAGACAGGTTAAGAGAAAGGGGTAGTTTACCTGCAACGTTTTATGTTTTAATAAGAGTAAAGTACTTAATTTTGATAAATAATGTATCCTAATAAGAGTAAAGTACTTAATTTTGATAAATAATGTATCCTAATAAGAAGCTCATAATAATCCACTGTAGAAACGTAGATGAAATATCTATAAATGAAGAGGTTAGGTGAACGTGGGGGGGTAATTTTTTATTAATGAAAATTATAGTTTAAGTGGGAGGGGAGAATTTTTTATATGTGTACTACGTTATCGGCAACAAAGAAGTAGTTCTTTGTTAGAATTCCTTCCCGTGCTGTTTAGCCATAGTCCAAAATTTTCTGCAAAACCAGACTTTTCGGCAGTGCCATCGACTGCCATCATCAGTGAAAATTGAGTGCGAAAACGTGAGGTGGTATACGTTAGTGACCACAGTACTGTGGTTAAGGCTGGAGCAGTAGAAAAAAGTTGTTTCTATGGAAATATTTCATTTCGAATATGATTTTAAATATAAATCTTACAACATGGAAGTCATGTATGGTTCTCCATACCAATATTTTTCAATAGCAAACGATAACAGCCGCAAATTCAAACAGAATTAAATAATTTTTTGCATACAGTCCTGATTTGTAGAGTAGGCCTACTCAAGACACATTGTTTGTGGTGAAGATTGGTTAAGGTAAAGGGGTAGATTACCTGCAACGGTTATTTTTATCAATGGTAATTTTTACTTCCACGTTCCTTAAGGAAATGGAAGTATGGTGATGGCAAAAAAAAAACGTGTTCGAGATTATTGCAGATTCTGATTGTACTACGCTCTAACATGAAAATAAGTCGTTTTTCGAAAAGCGCGCGCGCTCGCGCGCGTGTGTGTGTGTGTAGATTTTTTTTCTATGGCAAAGGATAACAGCCGCAAATTCAAACAGAATCAAATAATTTTTTGCATACAGTCCTGATTTGTAGAGTACTCAAGACCTATTGTTTTTGGTGAAGATCGGTGAAGGGAAAGGGGTAGTTTACCTGCAACTTTTTTTAAACAAGGGTATTTTCTAAGGCAAACGATAACAGCCGCAAATTCAAACAGAATCAAATATTGTTTTACATACAGCCCCGAATTGTAGAGTTCTCAAGACCTATTGTTTCTGGTGAAGATCGGTTAAGGGAAAGGGGTAGTTTACCAGCAAAGTTTTATGTTTTAAAAGGGTATTTTCTATGGCAAACGAAAACAGCAGCAAATACAAATATAATCAAATAATTTTTTGCATGCAACTCTGAATTGTAGAGTTCTCAGGACCTATTGTTTTTGGTGTGGATCGGTTAAGGGACAGGGGTAGTTTACCAGCAACGTTTTATGTTTTAACAAGGGTATTTTCTATGGCAAACGATAACAGCCGCAAATTCAAACAGAATCAAATGATTATTTGCATACAGCCCTAAATTGTAGAGTTCTGAAGACTTATTGGTTTTGGTGAAAATCGGTTAAGGGAAAGGGGTAGTTTACCTGCAACGTTTTTTTATCAGGGGTAATTTTTACTTCCATATTCCTTAAGGAATGGAAGTATGGTGATGGCAAAAAAAATCGTGTTCGAGATTATTGCAGATTCTGATTCTACTACACTCAAAACATGAAAAAAAGTCGTTTTCCGAAAAGTGTCTGTGTGTCTGTCTGTCTGTGTGTCTGTCTGTCTGTCTGTAGATTTTTTTTCTATGGCAAACGATAACTGCCGCAAATTCAAACAGAATCAAATAATTTTTTGCATGCAGCCCTGATTTGCACAGTACTCGCGACCTATTGTTTTTGGTGAAGATCGGTTGAGGGAAAGGGGTAGTTTACCTGCAACGGTTTTTTTTTAGCAAGGGTAATTTTGTTTGTTTGGCAAACGATAACAGCCGCAAATTCAAACAGAATCAAATAATGTTTCGCATACAGCCCTCAATTATAGAGTTCTCAAGATCTGTTGATTTTGGTGAAGATCGGTTAAGGGAAAGGGGTAGTTTACCTGTAACGTTTTATGTTTTAACAAGGGTATTTCCTATGGCAAACGATAACAGCCGCAAATTCAAACAGAATCAAAAGATTATTTGCATACAGCCCTAAATTGTAGAGTTCTCAAGACCTATTGTTTTTGGTGAAGTTCGGTTGAGGGAAAGGGGTAGTTTACCTGCAACGTTTTTTTAACAAGGGTATTTTCTATGGCAAACGATAACAGCCGCAAATTCAAACAGAATCAAATAATGTTTTGCATACAGCCCTGATTTGTAGAGTACTCAAGACCTATTGTTTTTGGTGAAGATCGGTTGAGGGAAAGGGGTAGTTTACCTGCAACGTTTTTTTAACAAGGGTATTTTCTATGGCAAACGATAACAGCCGCAAATTCAAACAGAATCAAATAATGTTTTGCATACAGCCCTGATTTGTAGAGTACTCAAGACCTATTGTCTTTGGTGAAGATCGGTTAAGGGGAAGGGGTAGTTTACCTGCAACGTTTTTTTATCAAGCGTATTTTTTATGGCAAACGATAACAGCCGCAAATTCAAACAGAATCAAATAATTTTTTGCATACGTCCCTGAATTGTAGAGGTCTCAATGACTTTCGATTTTGGTGAAGATCGGTTAAGGGGAAGGGGTAGTTTACCTGCAACCTTTTACGTTTTAACAAGAGTAAAGTACTTGAAAATTTATTTAAACTTTTTGAAACAATGGTAATTGTTAAAAATAAAATAATTTTGTTGCCAGGCAATAAAATTATAATTTTTTCATTTTAATGTAATATAATATTTTTCATTTAATACAGCAATAAAAAAGCAGGTAAGACACAGCCTGGCTGTTTGGCTGAAAATGATTTTAAATATAAATCTTAGAATATGGAAGTCATGTATGGTTCTCCATACCGATATTTTTCTATGGCAAACGATAACAGCCGCAAATTCAATCAGAATCAAATAATGTTTTGCATACAGCCCTAAATTGTAGAGTTCTGAAGACATATTGTTTTTTTTTGTGAAGATCGGTTAATGGAAAGGGGTAGTTTACCGGCAACGTTTTTTTATCAGGGGTAATTTGTATATGACGAACGATAACTGCCGTAAATTCAAAGAGAATTAACTACGTTTTTCCATTCCTTTTTGTATTAAAGAGAACTCAAGGTCTGTTGATTTGGTTGAAGATCGGTTAAGAGAAAGGGGTAGTTTACCTGCAACATTTTATGTTGTAACAAGATTAAAGTACTTAATTTTGATAAATAATGTATCCTAATATGAAGCTCATAATAATCCACTGTAGAACCGTAGATGAAATATCTATAAATGAAGAGGTTAGGTGAATGTGGTGGGGGTAATTTTCTATTAATGAAAATTATAGTTGAATGGGGAGGGGAGAATTTTTTATATGTGTACTACGTTATCGACAACAAAGAAGTAGTTCTTTGTTAGAATTTCTTCCCGTGCTGTTTAGCCGTAGTCCAATGTTTTCTGCAAAACCAGACTTTCCGGCAGTGCCATCGACTGCCATCATCAGTGAAAATTGAGTGCGAAAACGTGAGGTGGTATACGTTAGTGACCACAGTACTGTGGTTAAGGCTGAAGCAATAGAAAAAAGTAATTTCTATGGAAATATTTCATTTCGAATATGATTTTAAATATAAATCTTAGAACATGGAAGTCATGTATGTTCTCCATACCAATATTTTTCTATGGCAAACGATAACAGCCGCAAATTCAAACAGAATCAAATAATTTTTTGCATACAGTCCTGATTTGTAGAGTAGGCCTACTCAAGACACATTGTTTATGGTGAAGATTGGTTAAGGTAAAGGGGCAGATTACCTGCAACGGTTTTTTTTTATCAAGGGTAATTTTTACTTCTATGTTCCTTAAGGAAATGGAAGTATGGTGATGGCAAAAAAAAACCGTCTTCGAGATTATTGCAGATTCTGATTGTACTACACTCAAAACATGAAAATAAGTCATTTTTCGAAAAGTGTGTGTGTGTGTGTCTGTAGATTTTTTTTTATGGCAACGATAACAGCCACAAATTCAAACAGAATCAAATAATGTTTCGCATACAGCCCTGAATTGTAGAGTTCTCAAGGTCTGTTGATTATGGTAAAGATCGGTTAAAGGAGAGGGGTAGTTTACCAGCAACGTTTTATGTTTTAAAATGGTATTTTCTATGGCAAACGATAACAGCCTCAAATTCAAACAGAATCAAATAATTTTTTCCATACTGTCCTGATTTGTATAGTACTCAAGACCTGTTGTTTTTGGTGAAGATCGGTGAAGGGAAAGGGGTAGTTTACCTGCAACTTTTTTTTTAACAACGATAAATTTTACCTGCAACTATTTTCTATGGCAAACGATAACAGCCCCAAATTCAAACAGAATCAAATAATGTTTTGCATACCACCCTGATTTGTGGATTTCTGAAGACCTATTGTTTTCGGTGAAGGTCGGTTAAGGGAAAGGGGTAGTTTACCGGCAACGGTATTTTATCAAGATAATTTTTTCTATGGCAAACGATAATAGCCGCAAATTCAAACAGAATCAAATGATGTTTTGCATACAGCCCTGTTTTGTAGAGTTCTCAATAGCTATTGGTGTTGGTGAAGGTCGGTTAAGGGAAAGGGGTAGTTTACCTGCAACATTTTATGTTTTAACAAGGGTAATTTTTTATATGACGTACGATAACTGCCGTAAATTCAAACAGAATCAATTACGTTTTTGCTTACCTTTTTGAACTAAAGAGAGCTCAAGGTTTGTTGAAGATCGGTTAAGGGAAAGTGGTAGTTTATCAGCAACGTTTTATGTTTAAAAAGGTAATTTTTTTATGACGAAAGATAACTGCCGAAAATTCAAAGAGAATCTAATAATTTTTTGCACACTTTCCTGATTTGTAGACTGCTCAAGGACTGTTGATTTTGGTGAAGATCGGTTAAGGGAAAGGGGTAGTTTACCTGCAACATTTTATGTTGAACCAAGAGAAATGTTTGAATGACGAACGATAACTGCCACACATTCAAACAGAATCAAATATTTTTTTGCATGCATCCCTGAATTGTAGCGGACTGAAGGCCTGTTGATTTTGGTGAAGATTGGTGAAGATGACGGTGTATTTTACCTGCAACGTTTTATGTTTTAACAAGAGTAAATTACATAATTTTGATAAACAAAATATCCTGATAAGAAGCTCATAATAATCCACTGCAGAAACGTAGATGAAATATCTATAAATGAAGAGGCTAGCTGAACGGGGTGGGGGTAATTTTCAATTAATGAAAATTATAATTGAAGAGGGAGGGGCGAAAATTTTATGTGTACTACGTTATCGGCAACAAAGAAGTAGTTTTTGTTAAAATTCCTTCCCGGGCTGTTTAGCCGTAGTCCAATGTTTTCTGCAAAACCAGACGTTTCGGCAGTGCCATCGACTTCCATCATCAGTGAAAATCTAGTGCGAAAAAGTGAGGTGGTATACGTTAGTGACCAAAGTACTGTGGTTAGGGCTGAAGCAATAGAAAGAAGTAGTTTCTATGGAAATATATCATTTCGAATATGTTTTTGAATATAAATCTTAGAACATGGAAGTCCTGTATGGTTCTCCATACCGATATTTTATAAGACGAACGATAACTGCCGCAAATTCAAACAGAATCGACTACGTTTTTGTATACCTTTTTGAATTAAAGAGAACTCAAGGTCTGTTGATTTTGTTGAAGATCGGTTAAGGGAAAGGGGTAGTTTACCAGCAACATTTTATGTTGTAACAAGAGAAATTTTTTCATGACGAACGATAACTGCCGTAAATTCAAACAAAATCAAATAATTTTTTACATATGTGCCTGAGTTGTAGAGGACTCGAGGGCTATTGATTTTGGTGAAGGTCGGTTAGGGGGAAAGGGTAGTTTACCAGTAAAATTTTTTTCTGGTACGACAAACAGAATCGACTACGATTTTGCATACCTTTTTGAATTAAAGAGAACTCAAGGTCTGTTGATTTTGTTGAAGATCGGTTAAGGAAAAGGAGTAGTTTACCAGCAACATTTTATGTTTTAAGAAGGGTCATTTTTTTTTACGAAAGATAACTGCCATAAATTCAAAGAGAATCAAATAATTTTTTGCATAAGTTCCTGAATTGTAGAGAACACAATGTTTCGTGAAGATCGGTTAACGGAAAGGGGTAGTTTGCCGGCAACATTTTATGTTGTAACAAGAGAAATGTTTTCTTGACGAACGATAACTGCCGCACATTCAAACAGAATCTAATATTTTTTTGCATGCATCCCTGAATTGTAGAGGAGTGAAGGTCTTTTGATTTTGGTGAAGACAGGTTAAGAGAAAGGGGTAGTTTACCTGCAACGTTTTATGTTTTAATAAGAGTAAAGTACTTAATTTTGATAAATAATGTATCCTAATAAGAGTAAAGTACTTAATTTTGATAAATAATGTATCCTAATAAGAAGCTCATAATAATCCACTGTAGAAACGTAGATGAAATATCTATAAATGAAGAGGTTAGGTGAACGTGGGGGGGTAATTTTTTATTAATGAAAATTATAGTTTAAGTGGGAGAGGAGAATTTTTTATATGTGTACTACGTTATCGGCAACAAAGAAGTAGTTCTTTGTTAGAATTCCTTCCCGTGCTGTTTAGCCATAGTCCAAAATTTTCTGCAAAACCAGACTTTTCGGCAGTGCCATCGACTGCCATCATCAGTGAAAATTGAGTGCGAAAACGTGAGGTGGTATACGTTAGTGACCACAGTACTGTGGTTAAGGCTGGAGCAGTAGAAAAAAGTTGTTTCTATGGAAATATTTCATTTCGAATATGATTTTAAATATAAATCTTACAACATGGAAGTCATGTATGGTTCTCCATACCAATATTTTTCAATGGCAAACGATAACAGCCGCAAATTCAAACAGAATTAAATAATTTTTTGCATACAGTCCTGATTTGTAGAGTAGGCCTACTCAAGACACCCTTTTTTTATGGTGAAGATTGGTTAAGGTAAAGGGGTAGATTACCTGCAACGGTTATTTTTATCAATGGTAATTTTTACTTCCACGTTCCTTAAGGAAATGGAAGTATGGTGATGGCAAAAAAAAAACGTGTTCGAGATTATTGCAGATTCTGATTGTACTACGCTCTAAACATGAAAATAAGTCGTTTTTCGAAAAGCGCGCGCGTGTGTGTGTAGATTTTTTTTCTATGGCAAAGGATAACAGCCGCAAATTCAAACAGAATCAAATAATTTTTTGCATACAGTCCTGATTTGTAGAGTACTCAAGACCTATTGTTTTTGGTGAAGATCGGTGAAGGGAAAGGGGTAGTTTACCTGCAACTTTTTTTAAACAAGGGTATTTTCTAAGGCAAACGATAACAGCCGCAAATTCAAACAGAATCAAATATTGTTTTACATACAGCCCCGAATTGTAGAGTTCTCAAGACCTATTGTTTCTGGTGAAGATCGGTTAAGGGAAAGGGGTAGTTTACCAGCAAAGTTTTATGTTTTAAAAGGGTATTTTCTATGGCAAACGAAAACAGCAGCAAATACAAATATAATCAAATAATTTTTTGCATGCAACTCTGAATTGTAGAGTTCTCAGGACCTATTGTTTTTGGTGTGGATCGGTTAAGGGAAAGGGGTAGTTTACCAGCAACGTTTTATGTTTTAACAAGGGTATTTTCTATGGCAAACGATAACAGCCGCAAATTCAAACAGAATCAAATGATTATTTGCATACAGCCCTAAATTGTACAGTTCTGAAGACTTATTGGTTTTGGTGAAAATCGGTTAAGGGAAAGGGGTAGTTTACCTGCAACTTTTTTTAAACAAGGGTATTTTCTAAGGCAAACGGTAACAGCCGCAAATTCAAACAGAATCAAATATTCTTTTACATACAGCCCCGAATTGTAGAGTTCTCAAGACCTATTGTTTCTGGTGAAGATCGGTTAAGGGAAAGGGGTAGTTTACCAGCAAAGTTTTATGTTTTAAAAGGGGATATTCTATGGCAAACGAAAACAGCAGCAAATACAAATATAATCAAATAATTTTTTGCATGCAACTCTGAATTGTAGAGTTCTCAGGACCTATTGTTTTTGGTGTGGATCGGTTAAGGGAAAGGGGTAGTTTACCAGCAACGTTTTATGTTTTAACAAGGGTATTTTCTATGGCAAACGATAACAGCCGCAAATTCAAACAGAATAAAATGATTATTTGCATACAGCCCTAAATTATAGAGTTCTGAAGACTTATTGTTTTTGGTGAAAATCGGTTAAGGGAAAGGGGTAGTTTACTGGCAACGTTATTTTATCAGGGGTAATTTTTTTCTATGGCAAACGATAACAGTCGCAAATTCAATCAGAATCAAATAATGTTTTGCATACAGCCCTAAATTGTAGAGTTCTGAAGACATATTGTTTTTGGTGAAGATCGGTTTAGTGAAAGGGGTAGTTTACTGGCAACGTTTTATGTTTTAACAAGGGTATTTTCTATGGCAAACGATAACAGCCGCAAATTCAAACAGAATCAAATGATTATTTGCATACAGCCCTAAATTGTAGAGTTCTGAAGACTTATTGTTTTTGGTGAAAATCGGTTAAGGGAAAGGGGTAGTTTACTGGCAACGTTATTTTATCAGGGGTAATTTTTTTCTATGGCAAACGATAACAGTCGCAAATTCAATCAGAATCAAATAATGTTTTGCATACAGCCCTAAATTGTAGAGTTCTGAAGACATATTGTTTTTGGTGAAGATCGGTTTAGTGAAAGGGGTAGTTTACTGGCAACGTTTTTTTATCAGGGGTAATTTTTTTCTATGGCAAACGATAACAGCCGCAATTCAATGAGAATCAAATAATGTTTTGCATACCGCCCTGTATTGTAGAGTTCTCAAGACCTGTTGGTGTTGGTGAAGATCGGTTAAGGGAAAGGGGTAGTTTACCTGCAACATTTTATGTTTAACAATGGTAATTTTTTATAAGACGAAAGATAACTGCCGTAAATTCAAACAGAATTAACTACGTTTTTCCATACCTTTTTGAATTAAAGAGAACTCAATGTCTGTTGATTTTGTTGAAGATCGGTTAAGAGAAAGGGGTAGTTTACCTACAACATTTTATGTTGTAACAAGAGAAATATTTTCATGACGAACGATAACTGCCGTAAATTCAAACAAAATCAAATAATTTTTTACATATGTGCCTGAGTTGTAGAGGACTCGAGGTCTATTGATTTTATTGAAGATCGGTTAGGGGGAAAGGGTAGTTTACCAGTAACATTTTTTTCTGGTACGACAAACAGAATCGACTACGATTTTGCATACCTTTTTGAATTAAAGAGAACTCAAGGTCTGTTGATTTTGTTGAAGATCGGTTAAGGGAAAGGAGTAGTTTACCAGCAACATTTTATGTTGTAACAAGAGAAATGTTTTCTTGACGAACAATAACTGCCGCACATTCAAACACAATCAAATATTTTTTTGCATGTATCCCTGAATTGTAGAGGACTGAAGGTCTATTGATTTGTTGAAGATCGGTTAAGAGAAAGCGGTAGTTTACCTGCAACGTTTTATGTTTTAACAAGATTAAAGTACTTAATTTTGATAAATAATGTATCCTAATAAGAAGCTCATAATAATCCACTGTAGAAACGTAGATGAAATATCTATAAATGAAGAGGTTAGGTGAATGTGGTGGGGGTAATTTTCTATTAATGAAAATTATAGTTGAATGGGGAGGGGTGAATTTTTTATATGTGTACTACGTTATCGACAACAAAGAAGTAGTTCTTTGTTAGAATTTCTTCCCGTGCTGTTTAGCCGTAGTCCAATGTTTTCTGCAAAACCAGACTTTCCGGCAGTGCCATCGACTGCCATCATCAGTGAAAATTGAGTGCGAAAACGTGAGGTGGTATACGTTAGTGACCACAGTACTGTGGTTAAGGCTGAAGCAATAGAAAAAAGTAATTTCTATGGAAATATTTCATTTCGAATATGATTTTAAATATAAATCTTAGAACATGGAAGTCATGTATGGTTCTCCATACCAATATTTTTCTATGGCAAACGATAACAGCCGCAAATTCAAACAGAATCAAATAATTTTTTGCATACAGTCCTGATTTGTAGAGTAGGCCTACTCAAGACACATTGTTTATGGTGAAGATTGGTTAAGGTAAAGGAGCAGATTACCTGCAACGGTTTTTTTTTTATCAAGGGTAATTTTTACTTCCATGTTCCTTAAGGAAATGGAAGTATGGTGATGGCAAAAAAAAACCGTCTTCGAGATTATTGCAGATTCTGATTGTACTACACTCAAAACATAAAAATAAGTCATTTTTCGAAAAGTGTGTGTGTGTGTGTCTGTAGATTTTTTTTATGGCAAACGATAACAGCCACAAATTCAAACAGAATCAAATAATGTTTCGCATACAGCCCTGAATTGTAGAGTTCTCAAGGTCTCTTGATTATGGTAAAGATCGGTTAAAGGAGAGGGGTAGTTTACCAGCAACGTTTTATGTTTTAAAAAGGTATTTTCTATGGCAAACGATAACAGCCGCAAATTCAAACAGAATCAAATAATTTTTTCCATACTGTCCTGATTTGTAGAGTACTCAAGACCTATTGTTTTTGGTGAAGATCGGTGAAGGGAAAGGGGTAGTTTACCTGCAACTCTTTTGTTAACAAGGGTATTTTCTATGGCAAACGATAACAGCCCCAAATTCAAACAGAATCAAATAATGTTTTGCATACCACCCTGATTTGTGGAGTTCTGAAGACCTATTGTTTTTGGTGAAGGTCGTTTAAGGGAAAGGGGTAGTTTACCTGCAACGGTATTTTATCAAGTGTAATTTTTTCTATGGCAAACGATAATAGCCGCAAATTCAAACAGATTCAAATGATGTTTTGCATACAGCCCTGTTTTGTAGAGTTCTCAATACCTATTGGTGTTGGTGAAGGTCGGTTAAGGGAAAGGGGTAGTTTACCTGCAACATTTTATGTTTTAACGAGGGTAAATTTTTATATGACGTACGATAACTGCCGTAAATTCAAACAGAATCAACTACGTTTTTGCTTACCTTTTTGAACTAAAGAGAGCTCAAGGTTTGTTGAAGATCGGTTAAGGGAAAGGGGTAGTTTATCAGCAACGTTTTATGTTTTAAAAAGGTAATTTTTTTATGACGAAAGATAACTGCCGAAAATTCAAAGAGAATCTAATAATTTTTTGCACACTTTCCTGACTTGTAGAGTGCTCAAGGACTGTTGATTTTGGTGAAGATCGGTTAAGGGAAAGGGGTAGTTTACCTGCAACATTTTATGTTGAACCAAGAGAAATGTTTGAATGACGAACGATAACTGCCACACATTCAAACAGAATCAAATATTTTTTTGCATGCATCCCTGAATTGTAGCGGACTGAAGGCCTGTTGATTTTGGTGAAGATTGGTGAAGATGAAGGTGTATTTTACCTGCAACGTTTTATGTTTTAACAAGAGTAAATTACATAATTTTGATAAACAAAATATCCTGATAAGAAGCTCATAATAATCCACTGCAGAAACGTAGATGAAATATCTATAAATGAAGAGGCTAGCTGAACGGGGTGGGGGTAATTTTCAATTAATGAAAATTATAATTGAAGAGGGAGGGGCGAAAATTTTATGTGTACTACGTTATCGGCAACAAAGAAGTAGTTTTTGTTAAAATTCCTTCCCGGGCTGTTTAGCCGTAGTCCAATGTTTTCTGCAAAACCAGACGTTTCGGCAGTGCCATCGACTTCCATCATCAGTGAAAATCTAGTGCGAAAAAGTGAGGTGGTATACGTTAGTGACCAAAGTACTGTGGTTAAGGCTGAAGCAATAGAAAGAAGTAGTTTCTATGGAAATATATCATTTCGAATATGCTTTTGAATATAAATCTTAGAACATGGAAGTCATGTATGGTTCTCCATACCGACATTTTATAAGACGAACGATAACTGCCGAAAATTCAAACAGAATCGACTACGTTTTTGCATACCTTTTTGAATTAAAGAGAACTCAAGGTCTGTTGATTTTGTTGAAGATCGGTTAAGGGAAAGGGGTAGTTTACCAGCAACATTTTATGTTTTAAGAAGGGTCATTTTTTTTGACGAAAGATAACTGCCATAAATTCAAAGAGAATCAAATAATTTTTTGCATAAGTTCCTGAATTGTAGAGAACACAATGTTTCGTGAAGATCGGTTAAGGGAAAGGGGTAGTTTACCTGCAACATTTTATGTTGTAACAAGAGAAATGTTTTCTTGACGAACGATAACTGCCGCACATTCAAACAGAATCAAATATTTTTTTGCATGCATCCCTGAATTGTAGAGGAGTGAAGGTCTTTTGATTTTGGTGAAGATCGGTTAAGAGAAACGGTTAGTTTACCTGCAACGTTTTGTGTTTTAATAAGAGTAAAGTACTTAATTTTGATAAATAAGGTATCCTAATAAGAGTAAAGTACTTAATTTTGATAAATAATGTATCCTAATAAGAAGCTCATAATAATCCACTGTAGAAACGTAGATGAAATATCTATAAATGAAGAGGTTAGGTGAATGTGGTGGGGGTAATTTTCTATTAATGAAAATTATAGTTGAATGGGGAGGGGAGAATTTTTTATATGTGTACTACGTTATCGACAACAAAGAAGTAGTTCTTTGTTAGAATTTCTTCCCGTGCTGTTTAGCCGTAGTCCAATGTTTTCTGCAAAACCAGACTTTCCGGCAGTGCCATCGACTGCCATCATCAGTGAAAATTGAGTGCGAAAACGTGAGGTGGTATACGTTAGTGACCACAGTACTGTGGTTAAGGCTGAAGCAATAGAAAAAAGTAATTTCTATGGAAATATTTCATTTCGAATATGATTTTAAATATAAATCTTAGAACATGGAAGTCTGTATGGTTCTCCATACCAATATTTTTCTATGGCAAACGATAACAGCCGCAAATTCAAATAGAATCAAATAATTTTTTGCATACAGTCCTGATTTGTAGAGTAGGCCTACTCAAGACACATTGTTTATGGTGAAGATTGGTTAAGGTAAAGGGGCAGATTACCTGCAACGGTTTTTTTTTTATCAAGGGTAATTTTTACTTCCATGTTCCTTAAGGAAATGGAAGTATGGTGATGGCAAAAAAAAAACGTCTTCGAGATTATTGCAGATTCTGATTGTACTACACTCAAAACATGAAAATAAGTCATTTTTCGAAAAGTGTGTGTGTGTGTGTGTGTGTGTGTGTGTGTGTGTGTGTGTGTGTGTGGCTGTTGATTTTTTTTCTATGGCAAACGATAACAGCCGCAAATTCAAACAGAATCAAATAATTTTTTGCATACAGTCCTGATTTGTAGAGTCCTCGCGACCTGTTGTTTTTGGTGAAGATCGGTGAAGGGAAAGGGGTAGTTTACCTGCAACTTTTTTTTTAACAAGGGTATTTTCTATGGCAAACGATAACAGCCCCAAATTCAAACAGAATCAAATAATGTTTCGCATACAGCCCTGAATTATAGAGTTCTCAAGGTCTGTTGATTATGGTAAAGATCGGTTAAAGGAGAGGGGTAGTTTACCAGCAACGTTTTATGTTTTAAAAAGGTATTTTCTATGGCAAACGATAACAGCCGCAAATTCAAACAGAATCAAATAATTTTTTCCATACTGTCCTGATTTGTAGAGTACTCAAGACCTATTGTTTTTGGTGAAGATCGGTGAAGGGAAAGGGGTAGTTTACCTGCAACTTTTTTTTTAACAAGGGTATTTTCTATGGCAAACGATAACAGCCCCAAATTCAAACAGAATCAAATATTGTTTTGCATACAGCCCTGAATTGCCGAGTTCTCAAGACCTGTTGTTTTTGGTGAAGATCGGTTAAGGGAAAGGGGTAGTTTACCAGCAATGTTTTATGTTTTAACAAGGGTATTTTCTATGGCAAACGATAACAGCAGCAAATACAAATATAATCAAATAATTTTTTGCATGTAACTCTGAATTGTAGAGTTCTCAGGACCTATTGTTTTTGGTGAAGAGCGGTTAAGGGAAAGGGGTAGTTTACCTGCACCTTTTTACTTCCATGTTCCTTAAGGAAATGGAAGTATGGTGATGGCAAAAAAAATCGTGTTCGAGATTATTGCAGAATATGATTGTACTACACTCAAAACATGAAAAAATATCGGTATGGTGAACCATACATGACTTCCATATTCTAAGATTTATATTTAAAATCATTTTCGAAATGAAATATTACCATAGAAACTACTTCTTTCTATTTACTGCTTCAGCCTTAACCACAGTACTGTGGTCACTAACATATACCACCTCACGTTATCCACTCGATTTTCACTGATGATGGAAGTCAATGGCATTGCCGAAACGTCTGGTTTTGTAGAAAACATTGGACTACGGCCAAATATCCCGGGAAGGAATTTTAACAAAAACTACTTCTTTGTTGCCGATAACGTTGTACACATATATATAAAATATATGCATAAAATTAATGGCTTGTATAAGTTAATGATTGATCTCCATTAAGTAGTGCTCAAGTTTCCAAAGTTTTAATATTATGATGTCCGTAATTAAAACATCAGAGCAGGTTTAGTGTGAATGAGGGTACACTGTGGACAAAAATTTTCAACATTTCCTATTGAGCGTTGCTTAGAGTAAAGCTGCGAATCTACAGTGTATGTTTCACAGAACAAACACGCGAAAAAGAAGGAGCGCTCCGAAGTCACTCATGGACCCTCAGCATCTTGCAGAGGGTTCATTCCCTAAAGACGAAAAGTCTGTCTATGAATCGTTCCTCTGTAAACACAAAATTGCCCAGCGATCCACAGGAAGCAAATTGATGTCCATTTTTTCGGCTTGCACGCGTTATGTTGGTATGGGTTTCGGCACTTTCCATTTAAAAAGCGTGCAAATGTAAGAAAATATACATGAGTGAGGCCAGAAATAACGTGAATTGTGTGTGTGTGTGTGTGTGTGTGTGTGTGTGTGTGTCTTACCTGCCTTTTTATTGCTGTAGCCATAATAATAAAATGGAAACGTAAACATTACATAACTGAGATATGCTTACCTGCCACGAACGATATATTATTTTATACATGGAGGAGTTCAGTGACATGCACACGTACAGAAGTCATCTTCAAAAATACTAGAAGTCGTCCACGCTTTTATGTTGGCAGTGTAACTTACAGGAAGTTTTTTGATGTTTTTAAAACATCTAGGATGCAAACTTTTCCCAATAACTAAAAGTTTCCTTTTTTCGGTTCCTGTCATGTTCGCACAAACAAAAACTGTAACTCTTTGTTTAGAGAGCTTCCCACCAACGCACTTTTCATTTTTAAATTTGAAAGTCTTATCTGGAGTTAATTTATAAAAAATTCCGGCTTCATGTCCATTAAAGATGTCTTCATCTTTATATGATAGTCTAATTTCTGGCCAAGTGTTACGCACCCAATCGCCTGTAACGTTCAGATCTACGCATTTTGCCTCACCACAAATTTTTGCAAAGGAAATCGAGTGTCGGGCCTTAAATCGATCTAGCCATCCGTTGGAGCACGTAAAGTGGCTGGCGCCGGCAATCCTGTTACAGTGCTTATCGCTTGCATACAATGTATGTCTGTAGCCATGGGCTAGCGCGCGCGCGCACATATATACGTTTATATGAAATTTAGAGTAAAATATCTGAGAAATATTTGACGCTATAACAGAGTAGTACAATATTTAGTGACGTTAAAACCGGGAATTTTTATAATGTTAAAGATATCAGTTTGACCGGACTTATGACAAAATAACGCTACACCCGAGTTGACGTAACAGCCGAGGCCGTAATAACAAAGTTCCACTGTATATATAAAGATATTAACTCAAACATAATTTACATTAAAATGAAAAAATTTTAATTTTATTGCCTGGCAACAAAATTATTTTATTTTTAACAATTACCATTGTTTCAAAACGTTTAAATAAATTTTCAAGTACTTTACTCTTGTTAAAACGTAAAAGGTTGCAGGTAAACTACCCCTTCCCCTTAACCGATCTTCACCAAAATCTAAAGTCCTTGAGACCTCTACAATTCAGGGACGTATGCAAAAAATTATTTGATTCTGTTTGAATTTGCGGCGTTATCGTTTGCCATAGAAAATACGCTTGATAAAAAAACGTTGCAGGTAAACTACCCCTTCCCCTTAACCGATCTTCACCAAAAACAACAGGTCTTGAGTACTCTACAAATCATGGCTGTATGCAAAACATTATTTGATTCTGTTTGAATTTGCGGCTGTTATCGTTTGCCATAGAAAATACCCTTGTTAAAAAAACGTTGCAGGTAAACTACCCCTTTCCCTCAACCGATCTTCACCAAAAACAACAGGTCTTGAGAACTTTACAATTTAGGGCTGTATGCAAATAATCGTTTGATTCTGTTTGAATTTGCGGCTGTTATCGTTTGCCATAAGAAATACCCTTGTTAAGACATAAAACGGTGCAGGTAAACTACCCCTTTCCCTTAACTACTAGAAAAAAAATCTACAGACACACACACAGACACTTTTCGGAAAAAGACTTTTTTTCATGTTTTGTGTGTAGTAGAATCAGAATCTGCAATAATCACGAACACGATTTTTACTTCCATATTCCTTAAGGAATGGAAGTATGGTGATGGCAAAAAAATCGTGTTCGAGATTATTGCAGATTCTGATTCTACTACACTCAAAACATGAAAAAAAGTCGTTTTTCGAAAAGTGTCTGTGTGTGTGTCTGTCTGTCTGTGTGTCTGTCTGTCTGTCTGTGTGTCTGTAGATTTTTTTTCTATGGCAAACGATAACTGCCGCAAATTCAAACAGAATCAAATAATTTTTTGCATGCAGTCCTGATTTGCAGAGTACTCGCGACCTATTGTTTTTGGTGAAGATCGGTTGAGGGAAATGGGTAGTTTACCTGCAACGGTTTTTTTTTAGCAAGGGTAATTTTGTTTGTTTGGCAAACGATAACAGCCGCAAATTCAAACAGAATCAAATAATGTTTCGCATACAGCCCTGAATTGTAGAGTTCTCAAGATCTGTTGATTTTGGTGAAGATCGGTTAAGGGAAAGGGGTAGTTTACCTGTAACGTTTTATGTTTTAACAAGGGTATTTCCTATGGCAAACGATAACAGCCGCAAATTCAAACTGAATCAAAAGATTATTTTCATACAGCCCTAAATTGTAGAGTTCTCAAGACCTATTGTTTTTGGTGAAGTTCGGTTGAGGGAAAGGGGTAGTTTACCTGCAACGTTTTTTTAACAAGGGTATTTTCTATGGCAAACGATAACAGCCGCAAATTCAAACAGAATCAAATAATGTTTTGCATACAGCCCTGATTTGTAGAGTACTCAAGACCTATTGTTCTTGGTGAAGATCGGTTAAGGGGAAGGGGTAGTATACCTGCAACGTTTTTTTATCAAGCGTATTTTCTATGGCAAACGATAACAGCCGCAAATTCAAACAGAATCAAATAATTTTTTGCATACGTCCCTCAATTGTAGAGGTCTCAATGACTTTCGATTTTGGTGAAGATCGGTTAAGGGGAAGGGGTAGTTTACCTGCAACCTTTTACGTTTTAACAAGAGTGAAGTACTTGAAAATTTATTTAAACTTTTTGAAACAATGGTAATGTTAAAAATAAAATAATTTTGTTGCCAGGCAATAAAATTATAATTTTTTCATTTTAATGTAATATAATATTTTTCATTTATCGATAATAAAAGTCATTTATCGAAAAGTGTCTGTGTGTCTGTAGATTTTTTTTCTATGGCAAACGATAACAGCCGCAAATACAAACAGAATCAAATAATGTTTTGCATGCAGCCCTGATTTGCAGAGTACTCGCGACCTATTGTTTTGGTGAAGCTCGGTTGAGGCAAAGGGGTAGTTTACCTGCAACGGTTTTTTTTATCAAGGGTAATTTTGTTTGTTTGGCAAACGATAACAGCCGCAAATTCAAACAGAATCAAATAATGTTTCGCATACAGCCCTGAATTATAGAGTTCTCAAGATCTGTTGATTTTGGTAAAGATCGGTTAAGGGAAAGGTGTAGTTTACCTGCAACGTATCATGTTTTAACAAGGGTATTTTCTATGGCAAACGATAACAGCCGCAAATTCAAACGTAATCAAATAATGGGTTGCATACTGCCCTGAATTGTAGAGTTCTCAAGATCTTTTTATTTTGGTGAAGATCGGTTAAGAGAAAGGAGTAGTTTACCTGCAACGTTTTATGTTTTAAAAGGGTATTTTCTATGGCAAACGATAAGAGCCGCAAATTCAAACAGAATCAAATACGTTTTTGCACACAGGCCTGATTTGTTGAGTACGGAAGACCTATTGTTTTTGGTGAAGATCGGTTAAGGGGAAGGGGTAGTTTACCTGCCACGTTTTTACTTCCATATTCCTTAAGGAATGAAAGTATGGTGATGGCAAAAAAAATCGTGTTCGAGATTATTGCAGATTCTGATTCCACTACACTCAAAACATGAAAAAAAGTCGTTTTCCGAAAAGTGTCTGTGTGTGTGTCTGTAGATTTTTTTTCTATGGCAAACGATAACTGCCGCAAATTCAAACAGAATCAAATAATTTTTTGCATACGTCAGTGAATTGTAGAGGACTCAAGGCCATTAGATTTTGGTGAAGATCGGTTAAGGGGAAGGGGTAGTTTACCTGCAACGGTTTTTTATCAAGGGTAATTTTTTTCTATGGTAAACGATAACAGCCGCAAATTCAAACAGAATCAAATGATGTTTTGCATACTGCCCTGTTTTGTAGAGTTCTCAATACTTGAAAATTCATTTAAACTTTTTCAAACAATGGTAATTGTTGAAAATAAAATAATTTTGTTGCCAGGCAATAAAATTATAATTTTTTCATTTTAATGTAAATTATGTATATATTAGAAAATATATCGTGCTTGGCAGGCAAGCATATTTCAGATTTCAAAATTTAAATATATTTTTATAAAACAATGGGTTCTTCATTGAGGTGGGGACCATGTCACTCACTCCATCTCAAGCCTCTCCCATTTTGCAGAAAAGAGGACCCTGTCAAGGCTGATACTTTGACGACAGTGACAGGGCTTTCCACCAAATTCAGCAGAGTGACAGGTAGGCCCAACTCTGATTGGCTCCTCAGATTTCCCCAGCGTTAGTAGGTTCCATGAAAATATTTTATTTCAAAAATGATTTTAAATATAAATCTTAGATATGTTTTATAAATCTCATGTTTTATGTTTTAACATGGGTAATTTTTTATATGACGAACCATAACTGCCGTAAATTCAAACAGAATCAAATAATTTTGTACATATGTGCCTGAGTTATAGAGAACTCAATGTCTGTTGATTTTGGTGAAGATCGGTTACGGGGAAAGGGCAGTTTACCTGAAACATTTTTTGTTGTCACATGAGTAAAGTACTTAATTTTGATAAAGTATCCTGATAAGATCTTAATAATCCGCTGTAGAAACGTAGATAAAATATCTATAAATGAAGAGGCTAGTTGAACGGGCTGGGGGTAATTTTCTATAAATCAAAATTATAGTTGAAGGGGGAGGGGATAATTTTTTTTAATGTGTACTACGTTATTGGCAACAAAGAAGTATTTTTTTGTTAAAATTCCTTCCCTGGCTGTTTGGCTGAAAATGATTTTAAATATAAATCTTAGAATATGGAAGTCATGTATGGTTCTCCATACCGATATTTTGTTTTATCAAGGATATTTTGTTTTATCAAGGGTAATTGTAGAGTTCTCAAGGTCTGTTGATTATGGTAAAGATCGGTTAAAGGAGAGGGGTAGTTTACCAGCAACGTTTTATGTTTTAAAAAGGTATTTTCTATGGCAAACGATAACAGCCGCAAATTCAAACAGAATCAAATAATTTTTTCCATACTGTCCTGATTTGTAGAGTACTAAAGACCTATTGTTTTTGGTGAAGATCGGTGAAGGGAAAGGGGTAGTTTACCTGCAACTTTTTTTTAACAAGGGTATTTTCTATGGTAAACGATAACAGCCGCAAGTTCAAACAGAATCAAATGATGTTTAGCATACTGCCCTGTTTTGTAGAGTTCTCAATACCTATTGGTTTTGGTGAAGATCGGTTAAGGGAAAGGGGTAGTTTACCTGCCACGGTTTTTTATCAAGGGTAATTTTTTTCTATGGCAAACGATAACAGCCGCAAATTCAAACAGAATCAAATGATGTTTTGCATACAGCCCTGAAATGTAGAGTTCTCAAGACCTGTTGGTTTTGGTGCAGATCGGTTAAGGGAATAGGGTAGTTTACCTGCAACATTTTATGTTTTATCAAGGGTAATTTTTTTTATGACGAATGATAACTGCCGTACATTAAAACAGAATCAACTACTCTTCTGCATACCTTTTTGAATTATACAGAACTCAAGGTTTTGTTGAAGATGGGTTAAGCGAAGGGGTAGTTTATCAGCAACGTTTTATGTTTTAAAAAGGGTAATTTTTTTATGACGAACGATAACTGCCGCACATTCAAACAGAATCAAATATATTTTTGCATGCTTCCCTGAATTGTAGAGGACGGAAGGTCTGTTGATTTTGGAGAAGATCGGTTAAGAGAAAGGGGTAGTTTACCTGAAACATTTTATGATTTAACAAGAGTAAAGTACTTAATTTTTATAAATAAAGTATCCTGATAAGAAGCTCATAGTAATCCACTGTAGAAACGTAGATGAAATATCTATAAATGAAGAGGTTAGGTGAACGGGGTGGGGGTAATTTTCTATTATTAAAAATTATAGTTGATGGTGGGAGGGGAGAATTTTTTATATGTGTATTACGTTATCGGCAACAAAGAAGTAGTTTTTTCTTAAAATTGCTTCCCGGGCTCTTTAGCCGTAGTCAATGTTTTCTGCAAAACCAGAGTTTTCGGCAGTGCCATCGACTGCCATCATCGGTGAAAATCGAGTGCGAAAACGTGAGGTGGTATACGTTAGTGACCACAGTACTGTGGTTAATGCTGAAGCAATAAGTAGAAAGAGGTAGTTTCTATGGAAATATTTCATTTCGAATATGATTTTAAATATAAATCTTAGAACATGGAAGTCATGTATGGTTCTCCATACCGATATTTTTTTTAATAAGGGTATTTTCTATGGCAAACGATAACAGCTGTAAATTCAAAAAGAATCAAATAATGTTTTGCATACAGCCCTGTATTGTAGAGTTCTCAAGACCTGTTGGTGTTGGTGAAGATCGGTTAAGGGAAAGGGGTAGTTTACCTGCAACATTTTATGTTTTAACAAGGGTAATTTTTTTATATGACGAACGATAACTGCTGTAAATTCAAACAGAATTAACTACGTTTTTCCATACCTTTTTGAATTAAAGAGAGCTCAAGGTCTGTTGATTTTGTTGAAGATCGGTTAAGGGAAAGGAGTAGTTTACCTGCAACATTTTATGTTGTAACAAGAGAAATGTTTTCATGACGAACGATAACTGCCGCACATTCAAAGGGAATCAAATATTTTTTTGCATGCATCCCTGCATTGTAGAGGACTGAAGGCCTATTGATTTTGGTGAAGATCGGTTAAGGGAAAGGGGTAGTTTACCTGCAACATTTTATGTTGTAACAAGAGAAATTTTTTCATGACGAACGATAACTGCCGTAAATTCAAACAGAATCAAATAATTTTTTACATATGTGCCTGAGTTGTAGAGGACTCAATGCCTATTGATACTGGTGAAGATCGGTTAGGGGTAAAGGGTAGTTTACCTGAAACATTTTTGTTGTAACCAGAGTAAAGTACTTAATTTTGATAAATAAATTATCCTGGTATGAAGATCTTAATAATCCACTGTAGAAACGTAGATGAAATATCTATAAATTAAGAGTCTAGTTGAACAGGGTGGGGGTAATTTTCTATAAATGAAAATTATAGTTGAAGGGGGAGGGGATAATTTTTTATATATGTACTGTGTTATTGGTAACAAAGAAGTAGTTTGTTGTTAAAATTCCTTCCCGTCCTGTTTGGCCGTAGACCAAAGTTTTCTGCAAAACCAGATGTTTCGGCAGTGCCATCAACTTCCTTCATCAGTGAAAATCAAGTACGATAACGTGTGGTGGTATACGTTAGTGACCACAGTACTGTGGTTAAGGCTGAAGCAGTAAGTAGAAAGAAGTAGTTTCTATGGAAATATTTCATTTCGAAAATGATTTTAAATATAAATCTTATAACATGGAAGTCATGTATCATTCTCCATACCGATATTTACTATCATTGTAACATTTCATAAATACTGTATAATAAACAAAATTATGTGTCATAATCTATACTCTTGCCCACATTTAGATACACATTTATAAATTTTGTGTACTAGAGCTGTGTAAAGTCATACTCTTTGGCTAGAATAGGAAAGTTTATTCTGTGACATGAAACATAGTATGTTTTTGAGTTATATTAACTATTACGTATATATTACTTCCTTATGGACTTGATATTATTTAAGTCTTCAAACATGTAAAATGTGATACAGATAATTTACAACCTTTGTAACAACTCAAAAACATGCCTTTTTTTTTTAGTGATTCAGCGTCTCATCTATAGCAGTGATAAATGTGTGTTTGTTTATTATTAGTAATTATATATATATTGTTACAACACAAATAAGCCACCCCAGTACCAGGGATAAAAAAGATAATTCTAAATGTAAATATACTTCATATCAAATAAAATATTTAAATATAAATAAAATATAAAAAACTATGACACGACAAACGACGACATTACCCAACCCAAGTGATTGACCCAACAACAACTAACAAAAGAAGAAGGGAACCACGAAAAATACACAAAGCAAAAAAGGTGATTGACCAAACCAATATGAACTAACAAAAGAAGGAAAGAAACCAGAACCAAAAAAGAATAAAGACAAGGAAGTGAACGAATTCCTACAACTGAATAAAATTAAACCAGACGAGAAGAAGAGAACCGAATCAAAATGAAGACAATTGAAAATGAAGAAGATGAAGGAGAAGAAGAAGGAGACAAAGTGAAACCAAGAAACAAGACACACCACATATAAAAGGGAGAAATGGTATACTCAAAAGTAGAATATTGTAAATAAACCCAATAATTATCCACTAATGGAAATAAATATTGTGTAGATGAGATAATTTATATACCTGTTTTGAACAAAAACAGTAAAAAGTAACTTAGTAAAGAAAAGTACACTAACCCAAATATTAAAGTTAGATGTAGTGAAATATTTATCAAAATGTCATTAATAATAAGTATAATTTTATAATGAAAGAAATAGTGAGAAAGAGAAAGAGAAATAATTATAGGGATTACCCACTAAGTAACACTTAATATAAACAGTGAAAGAAGTGCAATAGTGTATGTGTAAATACCCAAAATAGTGAGTGTATCAGTGATAAACACCAATTAATTAAAGGTGAAAGTGATATGTGGAAAAAGATATTATAAATGATAAGAAAAAGTATTAATAGTTAAGAAAACACTTAGTGAATCATTGATGAACCAATAAATGATTTAAGTGAGCTTATGAAAAATTATATAATTAAGGATAGTTAGAAATAGTATTTAAAATAGAGATAAGTAAAGGATGTAATATTATTCAGGGAGAAAGCCCATGTAAAAACAGTTTGTGTTAACATGGAATGGAGGAAAGAAGTAGTAATGAAACAAGAATTTAAGTATACAATTAAAAAAACACCCCATGTTAGAAGGGAAAATAAATTTAATAAGTTTGAAAGAAGTGATGATGTTTCTCACTCAAAATAATAGTCAAAGGAATGAAATGAATGTTAAACCAACAGTAACTAATAACTTATAAAGAATTGTTCGTTTTAATGTTATGAACAGGATATGGCTGAAAGAAACTTACAGTCCATAAGCCTAATTGTTATGTTTTAAATATTAAGATAGAGAAAACTATATTGACTTGTAATCAGAAAACAAACCGAATCAAAACGCAACACAAACAATTATAATAACAACGTAAAGCCCATTAGAATGAAATGAAATGTAATTTAAATGAAATAAGTAAAATACCATAATGGCTACTTAAGCCTATGAAAATGTATAACTGTCAGACACACACAAATACAAATTATAACAAAATAACAAAGAAATGTACAAATCTAAGGCAAGTAACTAGCCAATAATTATGTATAAACCATTTTAAAAGAAAGATGTTACTATAAAATTTTAATTTAAAAGAGATATGTAATTTATCAAATGTCAACATAATCAGACAAAAATTAATATACAATAGAACATGACCTTATGAGGTATTGTTATAATCTTTGAAAGGAAAGAAATACAATAGTGGTAATATTTATTACCCCAAAGGGAAGACAGAAGAATAAAATCAGTCAGAAAATATATAATAAATTTGAATAGAAATTTCAAATATCTTATTTAATGCTTTATATCAAACAATGCTTTTAATCGAGGCCTTAACCAATCAAAGGATTACTGTTACCATAGAAACATTTGAATACTAATTTTCCGTTAAATTTATTAGACTTGAAAAAATGACGCGTGGGTAAGCAGTACGCAAGATTGAGATGACCAAAATTTTACTTTAACAAGTTCAAAAGACGTTCAGAAGTCGACTACAAGAACCAATGACGAGTAGATGCAGAGCTTCAAATAATAACAGATGTCCTGGAACCAAATAAAAGAAATTAAATAGCAGAAAGTCCCAAGACGAGATAGAAGAAGATGCCAGAAGCCTAAATCAGCCCCAAAATTGATGAATTTCCATTACCCCAGACGACAACATATCACCACCATCTGAACTGATAAGTATCAACTAAATTCAATAATCCCAGAAACCAAATCACTTTAAATATTTCTCAAATCAATCAAAATTTCTCACTATTAAACAAATTTAATTTTCTTTCAAAGGTTTGAATAATAATCAACTTACGTAAAACATTTGTTAACTTAGAATTACCCTCGCATTAGAGTGCGAAATTTGTAACAACTAATACGACACTACTGAACAATTTGTAAAAACACTTTATACTATTTAAGTACGTATAAGGTACAGTAGTATATTCTTTTAATGTAACCAGCTTTTATGTTTTATTTATAATCCAAAGAACCCAGATTTTGAACAGATTAATATATTGTGTGTAAACAGAAGCCATTGTCGGCATCAGAATAGTTCATTTCAAAATCAATTTCGCCAACCTAGAGATTTGTTTCATGTTCTAAGCCGGAGCAATTTTACTGAAAAATAATTTATAATACTTTTGTCACTTTGATTAATGACTAAATTTGAATTAAAAGTACAGTACAGAGTATTACCATAGTTTTATTTCGTAGGACATTGTATAATATATGTGTGTGTTAGCAATTTCTACCGATTAACCTGCTAGCGCTCTTCACGAGTGGACAATACGACAAACTGCACAGCGGCGGGAACAGTTGAACACTCCAGCCGTCAACGCTGACAACACTTATTTAACTTATAAAATCACAAATTTAATTGTTTTAAAGTAAACAATTTGGCGCCACCCGGGATTCGCAACCCCTATGAATAAACAGGTAGGTTGTACTGATAATTGAGACCACGCTACAGACTTCTGTAGTGACAACCATTATTGTAACGACCGGTGTGAGGCGAACACACCACATTAACACTTACTACACATAAAAAACAAAAGTACACATTTTACAGATACGACCGAGTCTCCGCGTTACAGATTGGCGACCAACATAGTGAGGCTAGAAAAGGACGACTAGCGGCGGTTATGAACAGACATAGTATGGTTACAAGGCTCAAAAGCAAGGAAGCATCAAACCAAGAAGAAATGGAAGAAGTTGAGGAAATGATTGGAGGATTATTTGAAGAACATCCACAGGAGGACCAACTGGATAATCCAAATCCACCGGAACCAGAAATGGATGCAGAAATAATAGTAAACAACCAACCAGAGAAACCAATCCAAGATAGTGAGAGAGAACAACAAACAGGAGATACAGTAGAAAATCCACCGGATAGAATTACACCAACCGAAGAGAGGCAACAACTGATGAAATTCATGATGGAACAATTCGGACAAATTAATAATAATTTCACGAAAATGAATGAAGCTTCAAAGACAACAAATGAAAAAATAGACCAAAACAAGGAAGAATTTAATAAAAAATTAGAATCATTGAGAAGAGAAGACAGGGAGTTCTTGAACGACAAACTGGACCGGAACAGTGAAGAATTGAAGGAGCAAATCAAGGAGAACATGGAACTGCTAAACAATAAAATGGAGAGCAACCATGAAGCCCTGAAGAGAAGCCAGGAGACGTTGGAAAAGAAGACTGAAGAGCTGAAGAAAGATCAAGAAAGATCTGGAGATAGTGAATAAGAAGATCGAAAATAGTAATGATACGCTCCAACGGAAATTGAAGGAAGACAGTGAAAAAACCAAGGAGGAATTGAAACAACAACTGGTCGAATGTCGGGAGGAGATCAGACAAACGGTAACTGAAACAAATGAGACTGTGATACAAGTCCGGGAAGAATTAAACAATAAAATTAACAATGTCGAGGAGGAAGGTAGGATGAGAGCGACAGAATTTTATCACGTCACTACTGAAGAATGCCAGAGAAATAAACAGGAGGTGATTAAGAAACTGGAGGAGAGGCATCAAGAAATACAGATAGATGTAAATAATCGTGTGGAAAAGGTATACACTGCCATCAATATAATAGACGGACAAACCAAAGAAAACAAGGAGAGGATCCAGGGAATCAGCCAAAGGGAGAAACAAATGCAAGAAGAGCTGGATGCACTGAGGGAGAAACCCTGCCATAATACACACATAATAACCAGCGAAAATAGAGAGGTGATCAACTTCCGCAGTTACCGGAGGAATCCAATAGAATTTCTCAAAAGAGTAGAGGAGTTAATAGAGAAAAATAGAGAAACCAGGTGGTCAAGCGTGAGAAGCCTCATAGACGAGATGTTCCGAGACACCCATGACAACTGGTGGACAGCAACTCGACCCGAAATAAATAATACTCAGGAATTTAAAAAACAATTCCGGGAGAAATATTGGTCGGAATCCACCCAAAATGTAGTCCGTAATGACATTAGTAATGGGAGATACGAACCACAAGCAGGATACACTCTAACGTCCTACTTTTTAAGAAAGGTGTGTTTAGCCCGAAACCTAGAACCCAAGATACCGGAGGAATCTTTGGTGATACAGCTTGGGTACAATTATGAGGAAGCTGTACAGAAAGCCAGGAGGCAAGGGCAAATAAAGACGATCCAGGGAATGGCAAGTTTGTTGGAGGACCATGAGAACGATGGACAATACAAGAAAAATCGGCTAATGAATCAACGGTATAACAAATGGAGTGACAATAATAATATACCCAATGTCAACTTACCATACAATCACATACAGAACGGCAACCGGAACCATGTGAACCGGAACAGTAACAACTATAATAATGAACAGCCATTTATCAGGAATACACAGAATCATTCTCCGAATAACCAACCATCTAATAGAGGTCCACCAAACAATCATCCGGGAAACCAAAATAACAACAGGAACATCCCAAATAATAATCAACCAAACCATAACTACAGAGGAGCTGAACCGGACCAACGCCCAAATGGTCACCCCAACAACAACAACTACTATGGCAACCGGTACAATCCTAATTATCAGTACAACCGGGGACCCGGGGGAAACCAAAATAGAGGCGACGGCAGGCGCCAGGTAAATTTCATTCATGGGCGGAGGCAAATTAACTACAGGAGATACAGCCCGAACTGGCACACAAGCCCATGGTACCACGAATCGAACCATAACAACAATCAGTCATCAGAGAATAGGAATAACGAACCACCCAGGGATGAAAACAACCAGCAACAAGGACTGGGCAACGAGAAGAGCGACCAGTCGAATAGCCTGGCCACAAACCAACAACCACCTTTAAACTAAACAAGTCAGTGGAAAAAAACAGACACCCTTCACATGACCAATCACTTGGGTTAATACGTCGCGTAATGTCAAAAGATAAAAACAAAGTAAGTACCATAATATACACAAACCATCTAAAGAATATCCGAGAGGAACTTCTCGAAGAAGAAGAAGAACCAATTACAACAAACTAATAGCAAAATTGTCCATATAAAGGCTACCATAAACGGCACTATAACCATAATTATGGTTGATACGGGATCTAACATATCTCTCATAAACCAGCCTGAATTAGAACGAATTCAAGCCAACTCTCGAACACCAATCCCTACACTGCCAATAAACAATATAATAATCATTGGCGCCACTGGTAAACAAAACAAGACGGTGAGAAAACAAGTTTCATTAGAATTAGACAATCAAAATTCCACAATCCCTATTGTATTTCTTGTGGCCAATGGGCTACCATTCAGCATGCTTATAGGATGTGATGTATTAAGAAGATATTCAGCAGTTATCACTTTGCAATCGGGAGTCGTGTTACTAACTGCTGAACAGGGAACCTGGTCTGCAAATATTATAAATTGTAATCCAACTCCAACCGCTCTGAATCAAGACCCAGGATTGAAGAGTTATTATTGTCAAAGGCGTGAACTGTCCATCACTATGGCCGAGGAAGAGGAAAGCAGAGCCTTGTGGGAACAGAAACTAGAAGAAATAAGAAATTTCCAAAGAGAACGGCCTCAACAAGAAATCAGTGAACAACAGTCCAAAAAACTAATTGCAATTTATAACAAATATCAACATGTCTTCTCGAATACTCCTGGAAAAGTTAAAGGATACCAGTATAAAATTAACTTCAGGGAACCTGTAGACTTCCACAGGAAATCATATCCCGTAGTGTACTCCCTGAAAAATGAAGTCAGGACGGAGATAAACAGAATGATCGCAGAGGATATTATTGAGTATAGCCAATCTCAATACACCAGCCCAATAGTAGCTATACCCAAGAAGAATGACAAAGTACGGATTTGTTTGGACGCCCGAGAAATCAATAAAATGATTGTCAATGACCGGACCTCACCGGGAGAAATTGAGGAAATTTTAAAAAGATTTCATGGAATAAAATACATTAGTACCTGGGATACTGTATGTGGGTACTGGCAGGTGGAGCTGCACCCACACAGTAGGCAATACATGGCCTTTATATTTGATGGTAGAAATTACCAATTTAAAAGATTACCATTTGGACTCATCAATTCCGTAGCAGTGTTCGTAAAGTGCATGGACCAAGTCTTGGGTCAAGAGGCACTGGAATTCACCACAGTGTACGTTGACGACCTGCTCATAACGTCATCAGACTGGGACGAACACTGCGAAAGAGTCGAACATGTATTAAAAATATCGGTATGGAGAACCATACATGACTTCCATATTCTAAGATTTATATTTAAAATCATTTTCAGCCAAACAGACAGGGAAGGAATGTTAACAAAAAAATACTTCTTTGTTGCCAATAACGTAGTACACATATAAAAAAAAATTATCCCCTCCCCCTTCAACTATAATTTTGATTTATAGAAAATTACCCCCAGCCCATTCAACTAGCCTCTTCATTTATAGATATTTCATCTACGTTTCTACAGTGGATTATTAAGATCTTATCAGGATACTTTATCAAAATTAAGTACTTTACTCATGTTACAACAAAAAATGTTTCCGGTAAACTGCCCTTTCCCCGTAACCGATCTTCACCAAAATCAACAGACATTGAGTTCTCTATAGCTCAGGCACATATGTAAAAAATTATTTGATTCTGTTTGAATTTACGGCAGTTATGGTTCGTCATATAAAAAATTACCCATGTTAAAACATAAAACATGAGATTTATAAAACATATCTAAGATTTATATTTAAAATCATTTTTGAAATAAAATATTTTCATAGAACCTACTAACGCTGGGGAAATCTGAGGAGCCAATCAGAGTTGGGCCTACCTGTCACTCTGCTGAATTTGGTGGAAAGCCCTGTCACTGTCGTCAAAGTATCAGCCTTGACAGGGTCCTCTTTTTCTGCAAAATGGGAGGGGCTTGAGATGGAGTGAGTGACATGGTCCCCACCTCAATGAAGAACCCATTGTTTTATAAAAATATATTTAAATTTTGAAAACTGAAAATTCTTTTCTTGTTGTAAATATTTATATTTTATAATCAAAATGACTTTATTTTTGTTACCTGGCAACAAAATTATTTTATTTTCAACAATTACCAGTGTTTCAAAAAGTTTAAATACATTTTCAAGTACTTTACTCTTGTTAAAACGTAAAAGGTTGCAGGTAAACTACCCCTTCCCCTTAACCGATCTTCACCAAAATCGAAAGTCCTTGAGACCTCTACAATTCAGGGATGTATGCAAAAAATTATTTGATTCTGTTTGAATTTGCGGCAGTTATCGTTTGCCATAGAAAAAAAAAATTTCAGGTAAACTACCCCTTCCCCTCAACCGATCTTCACCAAAAACAACAGGTCTTGAGTACTCTACAAATCAGGGCTGTATGCAGAAAATTATTTGATTCTGTTTGAACTTGCGGCTGTTATCGTTTGCCATAAAAAATACCCTTGTTAAAAAAACGTTGTAGGTAAACTACTCCTTTCCCTTAACCGATCTTCACCAAAAAAAAAGGTCTTGAGAACTCTACAATTTAGGGCTGCATGCAAATAATCTTTTGATTCTGTTTAAATTTGCGGCTGTTATCGTTTGCCATAGGAAATACCCTTGTTAAAACATAAAACGTTACAGGTAAACTACCCCTTTCCCTTTACCGATCTTCACCAAAAACAATAGGTCTTGAGAACTCAACAATTCAGGGCTGTATGCGAAACATTATTTGATTCTGTTTGAATTTGCGGCTGTTATCGTTTGCCAAAAAAAAAAAATTTCCCTTGATAAAAAAAACCGTTGCAGGTAAACTACCCCTTTCCCTCAACCGATCTTCACCAAAAACAATAGGTCGCGAGTACTCTACAAACCAGGGCTGTATGCAAAAAATTATTTGATTCTGTTTGAATTTGCGGCAGTTATCGTTTGCCATAGAAAAAAAATCTACAGACAGACACACAGACAGACACACACACAGACACGTTTCGGAAAACGACTTTTGTTCATGTTTTGAGTGTAGTAGAATCAGAATCTGCAATAATCTCGAACACGATTTTTTTTACCATCACCATACTTCCATTCCTTAAGGAATATGGAAGTAAAATATCGGTATGGAGAACCATACATGACTTCCATATTCTAAGATTTATATTTAAAATCATTTTCACCCAAACAGCCAGGCTGTGTCTTACCTGCCTTTTTATTGCTGTATTAAATGAACAATATTATATTACATTAAAATGAAAAAATTATAATTTTATTGCCTGGCAACAAAATTATTTTATTTTTAACAATTACCATTGTTTCAAAAAGTTTAAATAAATTTTCAAGTACTTTACTCTTGTTAAAACGTAAAACGTTGCAGGTAAACTACCCCTTCCCCTCAACCGATCTTCACCAAAAACAATAGGTCGCGAGTACTCTACAAATCAGGGCTGTATGCAAAAAATTATTTGATTCTGTTTGAATTTGCGGCAGTTATCGTTTGCCATAGAAAATACGCTTGATAAAAAACGTTGCCGGTAAACTACCCCTTCCCCGCAACCGATCTTCACCAAAAACAATAGGTCTTGAGTACTCTACAAATCAGGGCTGTATGCAGAAAATTATTTTATTCTGTTTGAATTTTCGGCTGTTATCGTTTGCCATAGAAAATACCCTTGTTAAAAAAACGTTGTAGGTAAACTACCCCTTTCCCTTAACCGATCTTCACCAAAACAATAGGTCTTGAGAACTCTACAATTTAGGGCTGCATGCAAATAATCTTTTGATTCTGTTTGAATTTGCGGCTGTTATCGTTTGCCATAGGAAATACCCTTGTTAAAACATAAAACGTTACAAGTAAACTACCCCTTTCCCTTAACCGATCTTCACCAAAAACAAACGGTCTTGAGAACTCTACAATTCAGGGCTGTATACGAAACATTATTTGATTCTGTTTGAATTTGCGGCTGTTATCGTTTGCCAAAAAAAAAATTTCCCTTGATAAAAAAAACCGTTGCCGGTAAACTACCCCTTTCCCTCAACCGATCTTCACCAAAAACAATAGGTCGCGAGTACTCTACAAATCAGGGCTGTATGCAAAAAATTATTTGATTCTGTTTGAATTTGCGGCAGTTATCGTTTGCCATAGGAAATACGCTTGATAAAAAACGTTGCAGGTAAACTACCCCTTCCCCTCAACCGATCTTCACCAAAAACAATAGTCTTGAGTACTCTACAAATCAGGGCTGTATGCAGAAAATTATTTGATTCTGTTTGAATTTGCGGCTGTTATCGTTTGCCAAAAAAAAATTTCCCTTGATAAAAAAAACCGTTGCAGGTAAACTACCCCTTTCCTTCAACCGATCTTCACCAAAAACAATAGGTCGCGAGTCCTCTACAAATCAGGGCTGTATGCAAAAAATTTTTTGATTCTGTTTGAATTTGCGGCAGTTATCGTTTGCCATAGAAAAAAAATCTACAGACACACAGACAGACACACAGACACACACACACACACACACACACACACACACACACACACAGACACTTTTCGGAAAACGACTTTTTTTTATGTTTTGAGTGTAGTAGAATCAGAATCTGCAATAATCTCGAACACGATTTTTTTTGCCATCACCATACTTCCATTCCTTAAGGAAATATGGAAGTAAAATTACCCTTGATAAAAACTGTTGCAGGTAAACTACCCCTTTCCCTTAACCGATCTTCACCAAAAACAATAGGTCTTTAGTACTCAACAAATCAGGGCTGTATGCAAAAACTTATTTGATTCTGTTTGAATTTGCGGCTTTTATCGTTTGCCATAGAAAATACCCTTGTTAAAACATAAAACGTTGCTGGTAAACTACCCCGTTCCCTTAACCGATCTTCACCAACACCAATAGGTATTGATAACTCTACAATACCTAAATGTATGCAAAACATCATTTGATTCTGTTTGAATTTGCGGCTCTTATTGTTTGCCATAGAAAATACGCTTGATAAAAAACGTTGCTGGTAAACTACCCCTTCCCCTTAACCGATCTTCACTAAAAACAATAGGTCTTGAGTACTCTACAAATCAGGGCGGTATGCAGAAAATTATTTGATTCTGTTTGAATTTGCGGCTGTTATCGTTTGCCAAAAAAAAAAAAATTTCCCTTGATAAAAAAAAACCGTTGCTGGTAAACTACCCCTTTCCCTCAACCGATCTTCACCAAAAACAATAGGTCGCGAGTACTCTACAAATCAGGGCTGTATGCAAAAAATTATTTGATTCTGTTTGAATTTGCGGCAGTTATCGTTTGCCATAGAAAAAAATCTACAGACAGACACACAGACAGACACACACACAGAAACGTTTCGGAAAACGACTTTTGTTCATGTTTTGAGTGTAGTAGAATCAGAATCTGCAATAATCTCGAACACGATTTTTTTTACCATCACCATACTTCCATTCCTTAAGCAATATGGAAGTAAAATATCGGTATGGAGAACCATACATGACTTCCATATTCTAAGATTTATATTTAAATCTTAATATCGCCTGCCAAGCGCGATATATTTTCTCTTATACATGATGTACATTAAAATGAAAAAATTTTAATTTTTTTGCTTGGCAACAAAATTATTTTATTTTTAACAATTACCATTGTTTGAAAAAGTTTAAATAAATTTTCAAGTACTTTACTCTTGTTAAAACGTAAAATGTTGCCGGTAAACTACCCCTTCCCCTTAACCGATCTTCACCAAAATCGAAAGTCCTTGAGACCTCTACAATTTAGGGACGTATGCAAAAAATTATTTGATTCTGTTTGAATTTGCGGCAGTTATCGTTTGCCATAGAAAATATGCTTGATAAAAAAACGTTGCTGGTAAACTACCCCTTCCCCTTAACCGATCTTCACCAAAAACAATAGGTCTTGAGTACTCTACAAATCAGGGCTGTATGCAAAACATTATTTGATTCTGTTTGAATTTGCAGCTGTTATCGTTTGCCATAGAAAATACCCTTGTTAAAAAAACGTTGCAGGTAAACTACCCCTTTCCATCAACCGATCTTAACCAAAAACAATAGGTCACGAGCACTCTACAAATCAGGGCTGTATGCAAAAAATTATTTGATTCTGTTTGAATTTGCGGCAGTTATCGTTTGCCATAGAAAAAAATCTACAGACACACACACACACACACACACACACACACAGACACACACAGACACACACACAGACACTTTTCGGAAAACGACTTTTTTTCATGTTTTGAGTGTAGTAGAATCAGAATCTGCAATAATCTCGAACACGATTTTTTTTGCCATCACCATACTTCCATTCCTTAAAGAATATGGAAGTAAAAAGTAAAATAAATGAAAAATATTATATTACATTAAAATGAAAAAATTATAATTTTATTGCCTGGCAACAAAATTATTTTATTTTTAACAATTACCATTGTTTCAAAAAGTTTAAATAAATTTTCAAGTACTTTACTCTTGTTAAAACGTAAAATCTTGCTGGTAAACTACCCCTTTCCCTTAACCGATGTTCACCAAAAACAATAGGTCTTGAGTACTCTACAAATCAGGGCTGTATGCAAAACATTATTTGATTCTGTTTGAATTTGCGGCTGTTATCGTTTGCCATAGAAAATACGCTTGTTAAAAAAACGTTGCTGGTAAACTACCCCTTTCCCTCAACCGATCTTCACCAAAAACAATAGGTCTTGAGAACTCTACAATTTAGGGCTGTATGCAAATAATCTTTTGATTCTGTTTGAATTTGCGGCTGTTATAGTTTGCCATAGGAAATACCCTTGTTAAAACATAAAACGTTACAGGTAAACTACCCCTTTCCCTTAACCGATCTTCACCAAAATCAACAGATCGTGAGAACTCTACAATTCAGGGCTGTATGCGAAACATTATTTGATTCTGTTTGAATTTGCGGCTGTTATCGTTTGCCAAACAAACAAAATTACCCTTGCTAAAAAAAAACCGTTGCAGGTAAACTACCCCTTTCCCTCAACCGATCTTCACCAGAAACAATAGGTCGCGAGTACTCTGCAAATCAGGGCTGCATGCAAAAAATTATTTGATTCTGTTTGAATTTGCGGCAGTTATCGTTTGCCATAGAAAAAAAATCTACAGACAGACAGACACACACACAGACACTTTTCGGAAAACGACTTTTTTTCATGTTTTGAGTGTAGTAGAATCAGAATCTGCAATAATCTCGAACACGATTTTTTTTGCCATCACCATACTTCCATTCCTTAAGGAATATGGAAGTAAAATTACCCTTGATAAAAACTGTTGCAGGTAAACTACCCCTTTCCCTTAACCGATCTTCACCAAAAACAATAGGTCTTTAGTACTCAACAAATCAGGGCTGTATGCAAAAACTTATTTGATTCTGTTTGAATTTGCGGCTTTTATCGTTTGCCATAGAAAATACCCTTGTTAAAACATAAAACGTTGCTGGTAAACTACCCCGTTCCCTTAACCGATCTTCACCAACACCAATAGGTATTGATAACTCTACAATACCTAAATGTATGCAAAACATCATTTGATTCTGTTTGAATTTGCGGCTCTTATTGTTTGCCATAGAAAATACGCTTGATAAAAAACGTTGCTGGTAAACTACCCCTTCCCCTTAACCGATCTTCACTAAAAACAATAGGTCTTGAGTACTCTACAAATCAGGGCGGTATGCAGAAAATTATTTGAATCTGTTTGAATTTGCGGCTGTTATCGTTTGCCATAGAAAATACCCTTGTTAAAAAAACGTTGTAGGTAAACTACCCCTTTCCCTTAACAGATCTTCACCAAAAACAATAGGTCTTGAGAACTCTACAATTTAGGGCTGTATGCAAATAATCTTTTGATTCTGTTTGAATTTGCGGCTGTTATCGTTTGCCATAGGAAATACCCTTGTTAAAACATAAAACGTTACAGGTAAACTACCCCTTTCCCTTAACCGATCTTCACCAAAATCAACAGATCGTGAGAACTCTACAATTCAGGGCTGTATGCGAAACATTATTTGATTCTGTTTGAATTTGCGGCTGTTATCGTTTGCCAAAAAAAAAAATTTCCCTTGATAAAAAAAACCGTTGCTGGTAAACTACCCCTTTCCCTCAACCGATCTTCACCAAAAACAATAGGTCGCGAGTACTCTACAAATCAGGGCTGTATGCAAAAAATTATTTGTTCTGTTTGAATTTGCGGCAGTTATCGTTTGCCATAGAAAAAAAATCTACAGACACACACAGACAGACACACACACAGACTTACACACACACAGACACTTTTCGGAAAACGACTTTTTTTCATGTTTTGAGTGTAGTAGAATCAGAATCTGCAATAATCTCGAACACGATTTTTTTTGCCATCACCATACTTCCATTCCTTAAGGAATATGGAAGTAAAAATTGTCCAATAATAATATTACACTTAAATTGGACAAGTCAAAATTTATTGCCAATGAAGTAAAGTTCCTAGGGTTCAACTTGACCGAAAAGGGAATCTCTCCATCCCAAGAGAAAGTTGAAGCCATCCAAAAATTCCCCTCACCAAAAAACAAGAAGCAATTGCAGTCATTCTTAGGAATATGCAATTACTATAGGAAGTTTCAAACAAACTACTCCCACCTAACAGCGAAATTTTCTAAGCAACTTTCATCAAAAGAAAAATGGACTTGGGGAACTGAACAAGAGGAAGTACTCACTTTAATTAAACAAAAATTTTTTGAAACTGTCATGTTACACCACCCCAATTTCGAACAACCATTCTACCTAAATTGCGATGCTAGTGATGTAAGTCTAGGCACAGAATTGTACCAGGAAGACAATGAAGGAAACCACCTGGTCATTAGCTTCGCCAGCCGAATACTAAATAGTTGCGAGCGTAACTACAATGTCACAGAAAAAGAGTTGCTCAGCATAGTATTCGCGTGTGGCAAGTTTAGAACATACATACTAGGATATCCTATCACAGTCAGAAGCGATCATAAATCAATATCGTTTCTCAAACAATGTAAATTGAGTCATGGTCGACTTACTCGATGGATACTTGCTCTGCAAGAATACCACATTACATGGGAATATATTCCAGGCCGAAAGAACATAGTGGCCGACGTATTATCCAGAATAAATGTAGAAGATCAGACATTTGAAGGAGAAAAGGGGAAGATAGCAAAAGTGTATTATATATTGAAGGATAGGAAACACCTGGAAAATATTGTAAACAAAATAGAGTTACAACAAGAACAAGATACCAAAATATCAAACATACGAAAAAGACTGATGGAATCTGAAGCAATTATAAATAAATTTTACTGTATATACAAAGACATATTATTCATAAAAACAAAAAATAACCAAGACACATGGAAACTAGTAATTCCTCATTCATTAGAAAATCAGATCATCAAAGATTACCATGTAAGATACGGACACATGGGAACACTCAAAATAGTAAAAGCTTTAGAGGAAGATTTATTTATAAAAAATATCACAAGAAAGGTAAATAAAAATATAAAAACCTGCACGTTATGTCAGATGGTCAAAACCAATAATGAAAGGAAGAATGGAACGATGATACCCATCACATCAAACGCCAAACTAGAGAAGGTATTCCTCGACATATGTGGACCATTCCCACGCAGCGGAGGAAGACATGGATACAAGTTCATCGTAATTATACTTGACCATTACACTAAGTACACCAAACTATACGCTATAAACAGAGCCACAACAAATAAAATATTAGATATTATTAAAAATAAATACATGTCAGAGATTGGAAAACCGTACATGATAATAACCGATCACGGAACACAGTTTAAGGGAAAAAGGTGGAGAGAAGAATTAATAAAACTGAACATCAAAACCTATAAAACTTCCGTATACCACCCTAGTAGTAATCCAGCAGAAAGGATGTTGAGAGAGGTGGGACGCATTTTGAGAACTTATTGTCATAATAACCAGAAGGAATGGTGCAAATATTTAACTTCAACCGAAGTGTTTCTAAATATCAGCTATCACCAATTTACTGAGAATACACCATACTTAATGATGTTCGAGAGGAAGCCAAATAGAGAGATACAAGAGATAATAGAATTCCCAAAAATCCCAGAAGACCCGTATGATAAAAACAAATGGTACAGCCTAATAATGGAAAAGATTGAGAAACAAAAAGCCAAATATGCTAAAAACCAACCCAAAATAATCAAATATAAAGATGGAGAAAAGATATTAATCAAAAATCGTGAACTGCCAAGTACAATGGAAGGTATAGCAAAGAAATTTTTATTGCTCTATACCGGTCCCTATGTTATCACAAAAGATAATGGTAATAACACTTACCAAATAAGCAATGTAAACACAAGAAAAATAAAGGGAGTTTACAACCAAGCTTCAATAAAAAAGTTTTATGAAGAAGAATAGAAATGAAATAAACAAATTTCAAAATTCAAAAAGTTTGTAAGAGCAACTTACTCCATTATTTAGATAATATATGCGGAATGGAAAAAATAATATAAATGAATAAAAATGTAAAAAACAAAGGAATCAATTACACGAATTCCTATCAAGTTAAATCAACTTACAGTCTATTAAAAGGTTGATATATGAAGTATAAAATAAAAAAGTGAGATAATAAGGAATAAGTTACACAAATTCCTATATAAAAAAGTAAGAATCACAAACTTACGATAATAATTAAACAAAAGGTAACTAAAAAGGAATAAGCTACAAACATTCCTATGAAGTAAGAAAACTAACTTACAAAAAATTATCAAAAATTATATTTAAAACAAAATAAAATAAACAAAAATAAAATCAAGCTAAAACTGCTAAGATAAATACCTGAAATTATAATGAATCAAATGTATTCAAAGAAAAAAAAAATCTGAACTGGTACATGGAAAAAGAGAAGTTATGTATAAAACAAATATACAAGCTATGGCTAAAGCAGAATATTGCTAAATAACCAAGAAAAGAATAAAAATGTCTAAGATAATTAAAATGATCACAAGAGGAATAGAAAAACAAACTAATGAAAAGTTAGATATGATGAAATTAACATATGAATAAATAAATAAAAAACAATCAACTGTATGAGTAGATGATAGTATATAGCAAAGGTACAGCGGAAGGAAGAATGAGTAAAAGGCCAAAGTGATCTAAAAACGAACCACAAGGTGGACAATCCCAAAATATATTATTATTATTAATTTAAGTCACAAGTTGACAAAAAAGGTATTTAAGATTGACTGTTGAAAAGTCCAGCAATCCAAATAAACTGAGCAGAGATGATGTTCCTCTGGTCTCAGAGAAAATGAGTAGTAATGGGAGAAACCAGCTACTGAATAGTTAGGGAAAAAATTGTGTATAAGGGAAAATGCACCAATGGAAATAAATAAAAACAGATCCAACTAAAATGGAATGAATCAAGTAAGAAGAGAAATAAAGAATGGAGAAACAAACCAGAGAGAAAAGGAAAAAGATTATATATAACTGATAATTTCATAAAAAACTATGCTAGTGTTTTATTAAAATGATCAATTTTGAAGGAGAGGCATTATGGTACAACACAAATAAGCCACCCCAGTACCAGGGATAAAAAAGATAATTCTAAATGTAAATATACTTCATATCAAATAAAATATTTAAATATAAATAAAATATAAAAAACTATGACACGACAAACGACAACATTACCCAACCCAAGTGATTGACCCAACAACAACTAACAAAAGAAGAAGGGAACCACGAAAAATACACAAAGCAAAAAAGGTGATTGACCAAACCAATATGAACTAACAAAAGAAGGAAAGAAACCAGAACCAAAAAAGAATAAAGACAAGGAAGTGAACGAATTCCTACAACTGAATAAAATTAAACCAGACGAGAAGAAGAGAACCGAATCAAAATGAAGACAATTGAAAATGAAGAAGATGAAGGAGAAGAAGAAGGAGACAAAGTGAAACCAAGAAACAAGACACACCACATATAAAAGGGAGAAATGGTATACTCAAAAGTAGAATATTGTAAATAAACCCAATAATTATCCACTAATGGAAATAAATATTGTTGTAAATGAGATAATTTATATACCTGTTTTGAACAAAAACAGTAAAAAGTAACTTAGTAAAGAAAAGTACACTAACCCAAATATTAAAGTTAGATGTAGTGAAATATTTAACAAAATGTCATTAATAATAAGTATAATTTTATAATGAAAGAAATAGTGAGAAAGAGAAAGAGAAATAATTATAGGGATTACCCACTAAGTAACACTTAATATAAACAGTGAAAAAAGTGCAATAGTGTATGTGTAAATACCCAAAATAGTGAGTGTATCAGTGATAAACACCAATTAATTAAAGGTGAAAGTGATATGTGGAAAAAGATATTATAAATGATAAGAAAAAGTATTAATAGTTAAGAAAACACTTAGTGAATCATTGATGAACCAATAAATGATTTAAGTGAGCTTATGAAAAATTATATAATTAAGGATAGTTAGAAATAGTATTTAAAATAGAGATAAGTAAAGGATGTAATATTATTCAGGGAGAAAGCCCATGTAAAAACAGTTTGTGTTAACATGGAATGGAGGAAAGAAGTAGTAATGAAACAAGAATTTAAGTATACAATTAAAAAACACCCAATGTTAGAAGCGAAAATAAATTTAATAAGTTTGAAAGAAGTGATGATGTTTCTCACTCAAAATAATAGTAAAAGGAATGAAATGAATGTTAAGCCAACAGTAACTAATAACTTATAAAGAATTGTTTGTTTTAGTGTTATGAACAGGATATGGCTGAAAGAAACTTACAGTCCATAAGCCTAATTGTTATGTTTTAAATATTAAGATAGAGAAAACTATATTGACTTGTAATCAGAAAACAAACCGAATCAAAACGCAACACAAACAATTATATTAACAACGTAAAGCCCATTAGAATGAAATGAAATGTAATTTAAATTAAAAAGTAAAATACCATAATGGCTACTTAAGCCTATGAAAATGCATAACTGTCAGACACACACAAATACAAATTATAACAAAATAACAAAGAAATGTACAAATCTAAGGCAAGTAACTAGCCAATAATTATGTATAAACCATTTTAAAAGAAAGATGTTACTATAAAAGTTTAATTTAAAAGAGATATGTAATTTATCAAATGTCAACATAATTAGACAAAAATTAATATACAATAGAACATGACCTTATGAGGTATTGTTATAATCTTTGAAAAGAAAGAAATACAATAGTGATAATATTTATTACCCCAAAGGGAAGACAGAAGAATAAAATCAGTCAGAAAATATATAATAAATTTGAATAGAAATTTCAAATATCTTAACAATGCTTTTAATCGAGGCCTTAACCAATCAAAGGATTACAGTTACCATAGAAACATTTGAATACTAATTTTCCGTTAAATTTATTAGACTTGAAAAAATGACGCGTGGGTAAGCGGTACGCAAGATTGAGATGACCAAAATTTTACTTTAACAAGTTCAAAAGACGTTCAGAAGTCGACTACAAGAACCAATGACGAGTAAATGCAGAGCTTCAAATAATAACAGATGTCCTGGAACCAAATAAAAGAAATTAAATAGCAGAAAGTCCCAAGACGAGATAGAAGAAGATGCCAGAAGCCTAAATCAGCCCCAAAATTGATGAATTTCCATTACCCCAGACGACAACATATCACCACCATCTGAACTGATAAGTATCAACTAAATTCAATAATCCCAGAAACCAAATCACTTTAAATATTTCTCAAATCAATCAAAATTTCTCACTATTAAACAAATTTAATTTTCTTTCAAAAGTTTGAATAATAATCAACTTACGTAAAACATTTGTTAACTTAGAATTAACCTCGCATTAGAGTGCGAAATTTGTAACAACTAATACGACACTACTGAACAATTTGTAAAAACACTTTATACTATTTAAGTACGTATAAGGTACAGTAGTATATTCTTTTAATGTAACCAGCTTTTATGTTTTATTTATAATCCAAAGAACCCAGATTTTGAACAGATTAATATATTGTGTGTAAACAGAAGCCATTGTCGGCATCAGAATAGTTCATTTCAAAATCAATTTCGCCAACCTAGAGATTTGTTTCATGTTCTAAGCCGGAGCAATTTTACTGAAAAATAATTTATAATACTTTTGTCACTTTGATTAATGACTAAATTTGAATTAAAAGTACAGTACAGAGTATTACCATAGTTTTATTTCGTAGGACATTGTATAATATATGTGTGTGTTAGCAATTTCTACCGATTAACCTGCTAGCGCTCTTCACGAGTGGACAATACGACAAACTGCACAGCGGCGGGAACAGTTGAACACTCCAGCCGTCAACGCTGACAACACTTATTTAACTTATAAAATCACAAATTTAATTGTTTTAAAGTAAACAATTTGGCGGCACCCGAGATTCGCAACCCCTATGAGTAAACAGGTAGGTTGTACTGATAATTGAGACCACGCTACAGACTTCTGTAGTGACAACCATTATTGTAACGACCGGTGTGAGGCGAACACACCACATTAACACTTACTACACATAAAAAACAAAAGTACACATTTTACAGATACGACCGAACTCCGCGTTACTATGTATATATATATATAAATATATAAATTTATATATATATATATATACTTACTTACTTACTAGCCAACGCCCACCCTTGGCTGTTGAGCCATTAGGCGACGTGCTGACCAGTAGCGTCGGGCTTCGGCGATCTCGGTGTCCTCGTTGGACGGGGTGTGGTCCAAGGCCGGGCAGTTTCTCAGATGGTCGGCGTCCATCGTCGCGTGGCCGCACAGCTGGCACTCAGGGGTTGGCAGCGCATGGAGGCGGTGCAGATGTGAAGCGAGATAGTCGTGTCCGGTTTTTAGTCGGAAGTTGGCGACACACACTGCACGAGGGAGGTTGGGGTTGATTGGACCGTCGGTGACGAGGCTTTCCCATTTTTTACCGGCGGCCGCCTCAGACAGTCTTCGCTTATTCCATATGCTGACGGCGGAGTTTATTTGAGCTTTGGAAGATTGTAGGGACTGCGGGCGGGTAGGCTGGGGTAGGGTTGTGCCTTGCTTGGCCAGTTTATCGGCCTCCTCGTTGCCCCAGATGTTGACATGACTGGGTATCCATGGGAGTTTTAGGATCCACCCTTGGCTCACCAGGGTCTCCAGTTTTATTCTACAGTCGATATATATCGGGGGGTGAAGTTGATCGCCTGCACGAGGTGCCCCCTGCGTAATCTAAACGATCAACACGAGGTTCGATCCTAATCGTGTTATGTATTATAACATAACTTGATCCTTACCGTTAAAATTAAATGTATTTGATTTTAATTTAAAGTTATGTTAAAAATCGATTATAATGAATCTCGTGTTACAATTTAAAAATGAATTCTTTTTAAAACAATTGCAGTAATAATCTTTAGTAATAATTGATAAATATTGTTTATTTAGTAAAGTTTGATAATTATAGTGAATAATAAGTTAATCGCTGGTCGGTGGATGAATGTAGCCGTAGCGTCGATCTTGCAGCGGAACTCCTCTTCTCGGTTAAGTGTCGTCAGTGTACGTAACGTTAAGTCTCGTCTGGACAAACAATTTATAATAATATACACTTTCACGTACCTGTTCATGATACTGGAAGTTCTGACGTTCACTTACCAAAAATATAAGCTGTCAAGATGCGCTTAATACCAGCTTGCTTTTTCAACAAGGTTATATCACTCCTTGTTTACGATAAGGGCGCCACATGGGTTTATTTTAGGAAAATTCCCATGAAAAACCAATTAATAAAATTTAGAATTGATAAATTCACTTTAAATTTTGTTTAAATGCTTGATGTTTCACTACAATTAAAATCGAATATAGTAGAATCTCTACTCTGAGTTATCTCCCTGTACTCAATGTTAATTATCAATTAACTATATGAAATAATTATGATCAAGGTTTATGCTGAATAAAATCTGGGTTTATTTTACCCTTTGAAAATAAAATCAACAATTAAAGTACAATTGATACATTAATATAAATCTGAAATGACTTGGTCCGTTTACAATACGGTCTAGCTCAGTTAGAACAATAAACTCTTATATCTATTAACAATTTGACTTTTAATTATATAATATACCTCACGGGTAGGCTCTTTGAAATACAATAAAGAACTATCCTATGCCTTGACAGACGTTAATAATAATAATTAATAATTTGGCCTCTTTTTAAAACTCGTAACTATTTTTCAGGTTAGCGTTTGTTACGCTGACTTATTTACTAACAAATATTTTCAACACTTAGGACTAGTACAAATATCTTACATTGGATTGACAAATCCGCTAAGTAAATTGAAACGGTGTATACGATTGAAAGTTTTGTTGTTCTTGCGTCAGTACAGTTTTGTGGTAAATAATGATCAGTGCAAGCAGATAAATAAAATGAATTGTCACAGTGTTACCTTTTTTCTTTTAATCGTATAGATTAAAATTTATTAAAAAACACTCCGGTGGTCGGATTATAATGACCACTGGTTAATTACACTTCACACGAACTATGAACGGAGAGTCAGCCCTCTTCTAACTAAATCTGGGCTATGTTAAATACTGATTATAAAACTCTCTCTCTCGTTCTAAAATCACGCACAAATTAAATATTCACTTTACTTTCGAAGCACTTCCTTGTAGTAAATTGCAGTATCGTTGAGTGTCTTGAAGAAAATTTTAAACGGTTTACTATTGTTGTACTAATTTCAGTTATTAAAAAATATTGCGGTGACGAGCGACAACTGTCTCGCTCGAGATGATGACAAAAAGTGTAACGAATTCTCTCCGTTTTTGATTATATACCCCCTCGCTTCATAGGGCTTAGGCGGTAAGATCGTTCAATAATCTCTCTTCTGATTGGTTCTGGTAACCGTTACAAAATGACGTATTGTTTTTTAACCGTCGTCCGGCGAACGTTGTTGACAACTGCCGTTGTTGTTGGTTTTACCCAACCAATTTCTTGCTTTTTAACAATAAATGATGCTATCGCGCACTACGCACTTATTATAGTTTCGATCGCGAGGTTATTACCATCAAATTAGAGTTTAGTTTATGGGCTTCAATTTGATGTGGCTTAACACAGGTTTTAACCTAGTTTTCTTTGACAATGCTCATAAAGAATGTTTAGAAACATGGTTTCTCACTGTCGTCTGCTAGCGATGCATTATGCGAGCATTCCCTATCTTTTGACATTTAGTGTTTCACATTGCGTTTTCTTTATAACGTCTTTGTTTGAACCCTAACACATCTGTGATTATACTTAATAGCTATTTATAACTGTACAATATTAAATCTTAACATAATTAAGGCGATACATTATTATCGAAAATCCTTATTTCTAATTACATTTCGTTTGGCCTACTCAATTTAACGTTATCCATTAACAATTGAGTGGTGGTATTTCACATTATCTTTAGTTATATTGATTGTTCATGGTATAAGGGCCTATATACAGTACTAGCAGCTTTTTAGTGATACCCTCCATGGTACTGGGTAACTCTCTATTTTTCAGTAGTACTTGATCTCCTATATTGTACTGTATGATTTTTACTGGCACTCGTTGTTGATATTTTCTTTTTCTCTGTTCTAATTTTTCCATAATCTTGTTATGGAAGTGAATTCTGTCAAACTGGTATTCTTGACTTTGAGGAAATTGAATTATATCACAAATTTCTCGTGGTGGAGGCTTCTCAAACATAGCATTATAAGGTGTTGTTTCAATTGATTGATGGTGTGCTAGATTAATAAAGTCTTCTGCGGCTGAGATGTATTCACTCCACTTACTTTGTTGATTGGAACAATAGGTTCTGAGAATTCTTCCAACTTCCCTCAACACTCTTTCTGATGGATTACTGCTGGGATGGTACACTGAGGTTTTATATGTTTTCACCCCATGTTCCAGCAGTGTGTCTCTCCATCTTCGTCCTTTGAACTGGGTACCATGGTCTGTTATTATTGTCTTCGGACAACCCACTTCCGGTATATAATTTTGTGTAATTATGTTAAGTATCTTGTTAGTAGTGGCACGATTTATCGGATACAAATTTATGAATTTGGTGTAATGGTTGAATACTATGACTAGATATTTATATTGCCGTCGACCTCCACTCCTGGGGAATGGACCGCAGATGTCCACAAAAACTTTCTCTAATTTGTCTGATGAGGTTATGGGGATCATTAGCCCCTCCTTTCTTTCGTTGGTGCATTTCACCATTTGACATATACGACAACCTTTGATATAATTTCGCACCCTTCTGTTGATGTCTTTGATATACATGTGCTCTTCCAGTGCTTTTATTACTTTAACTGCTCCCATGTGTCCATAACGAATATGGTAGTCCGTTATGATATCTTTCTCTAGTGTTTTGGGTATTACTAGTTTCCAGATGTTGTTGTGGTACTTGGTTTTAATAAATAATACATGGTTATGTGTTCAATAGTATGGGATTATTCTATTGTCTTGAGCATTTAGTCTTTGGAAAATTTGCATCAATTTACTATCTTGCCTTTGGTGTTGCTCCACTTCTTTAACTATATCTTCCAATTCTGTCCGACTCTTTAGGATGTGGTAGACCTTCGCAAGTGTCTCCTTCTCTCCTTCGTAGGTCTGGTTGGTAATATTGATACGTGACAGAATGTCGGCTGCTATGTTCTTTTTTCCTGGGACATATTCCCAGCTGATGTTGTATTCCTGCAAGACTAGGGTCCATCTTGCTAAACGACCGTGACTTAGCTTACAGTTTTTTAAGAAGGATATGGATTTGTGGTCCGTCCGAACTGTTATGGAATATCCTAAGATATAGGTTCGGAATTTTCCGCAGGCGAATACCACACTTAAAAGCTCCTTCTCCGTTACGTTGTAATTCCTTTCGCATTTGTTTAGGGTTCGACTAGCGAAGCTTACCACCAGATGGTTCCTGTCTTCATCCTCTTGGTACAGAGTAGAACCTAGGCTGATGTCACTGGCATCACAGTTGAGATAAAATGGTTTGTTGAAGTCTGGGTGATGTAGCATCACTGTCTCTAAGAATTTTGTCTTGATTTGTTGGAATACTGTATCTTGAATTGGTCCCCATGTCCATTTGTCTTTTGAGGATAACTGTGGAGATAATTTGGTCGTTAACTCTGAGTAATTATTCTGGAATTTGCGGTAATAATTATACAGGCCTAAAAAGGACTGCAGTTATTTTTTATTTTTGGGTGTGGGAAATTTTTGTATAGCTTCTATCTTTTCTTTAGATGGTGTTATTCCCAGTACTGTCAATTGAAAGCCTAGAAATTGCACTTCTTTGGCAATGAGTTGTGACTTTTCTAGTTTTAACGTAATGTGGTTTTCGGCTAATTTACTCAATACATGGTCTACTCTCTGACAATGCTCCTTCCAGTTTGTAGATGTAATCAGTAGGTCATCTACATAAACAGTAGTGAACTGGAGCGCTTCTTGACCCAATACTTGGCCCATACACTGTATAAATATCGCTACAGAGTTCACTAATCCGAAGGGCAATCGTTTAAAGTGGTAGTTGCGCCCCTCGAATATAAATGCTACGTATTTCCGGCTGTGGGGGTGCAGTTCCACCTGCCAGTAGCCGCAGACAGTGTCCCATGAACTAATGAATTGCACTCCATGAAATTTCTTCAAAATTTCTTCTATCTCACCAGGAGATATCCGGTTAATGATTAAGTTCTTATTTATCTCCCTAGCGTCCAGGCAGAGTCTCACCTTCCCATTCTTCTTTTTGATCGCGACAATAGGGCTAGGTATAAGGAGATTGACTGTACTCTATGATATCGTCTTTTAGTAATTGATTAATTTCCGTTCGAACTGCTTCTTTCAGGGAATAGGCAATTGGATACGATTTGCGATTAAAATTGACAGGTTCTTTGAAACTTAACACACATTGGTAGTTTTTCACTTTTCCAGGAACGTCTGAAAATACATGTCGGTATCGGTTATATATACCTACCAAAATTTCAATTTGATCTGGACTTGGTGAGTGGTTTCTGGTGGTTGAATTGAATCGTCGAATTTCCATGATCTTTTCCTCCCACAAGCTGTCATTGGTTGTTGGATACTCAATTTCATTAATAGGCATTTGATACCTTGGATTTCTTACTTCTCGGATCGGTTTTGAAGAGATTCCATGCTCCCAATAATATCAGCCGTCCATTCCATATCTGACATACTTAGAGTTATTTTTTCTCTGTTCAGATCGATAATAGCTGAGTATTTCCGCAAGATGTCGCAGCCAGTTAAACTGCGAAATGGCAATCCTGTAGCTATCAAGAATATCATGGGTATTTTGACTCCCCGACTGGTTACTTCAAGACTAACTTGTTTCTTGACTGTCTTATTCTGTCGTCCAGTCGCTCCCACTAAGATGATATTCGTAATTGGTAGAGTTGGTATTACTGCTCTGCCTTCCTCCTGGATGCGGTTGAGTTCCGTACTGTCCATTAATGAAACATTCGCTCCCGTGTCAATCATCAATGTGGTTGTCACTCCATTAATTTGTGCAGTCACGTACGCTATGTCATGGGTGCACTGATGGTGATCACTTCCTTCTTCTTCCAACAGCTCTTGTCTAATATTCTTGAGATAATGACTTTTTAATATAGTTATTTTATTTGAAGTCGTGTCGTAATTGTACCCAATAGAACGGTTCAGCGAGGGGTCTACGTAGTTTCTCACTGCCGCGAGGCGTTTAAAGAGATTTCACTCTCTTCATTGCGCCTGTCTTGTGTGTCTGCCGGGTTCCTTTCTTCTACTTCAGGCCGTCCTCCATGATGATTCTGTTCATGGTTTGGAGCGAAGTGAACTTGTGGCCGATAATCATTGTTGCGGCTGTCGCCCTTGATACTATTGCTTCTCCATCGTCCGCCCCTTGCATTCCTCCTGTCTCCGCTGAAACTATCGCGCCGTGGATAGTATCGCCTCCTACCTGGTTCATAGTTGGCTTGTACATAGTTAGCCCTACGGTACTGCTGCGGATGGTTATTTCCGCCTTGGTTCTGGGGTCGGTTAGGATGGTTGTTATAATTCGGCCGTCTTGTATTATTATTGTTATAGTTACCAGTCGAATTATTATTATTATTCTGGTTACTGGGCCTATAATTATTCTCGTTATTATTGTTAGCATTATTCTGGTTAGAATTATTAAAATTACCTCGGTAATTTCGGAAATTCGAGTTATTATTATTGGTGTTACCGCTCCTGTCATGGAAGTTCTCGTTCCTCCGGCGGCTTCTTCTATAATAACCTTCATGTTCATTGTCCTCAAGTAAAGCTGACATGGCTTGGATTGTTTTCACTTGTCCCCACTGACGTGCTTTGGCAACTCCCTCCTCAAAATGGTAAGCAAGTTTGGTAACCAGGCACTCCTCAGGTATTTTTGGTTCAAGGTTACGCGCCAGACATACTTTACCTAGGAAGTAAGAGGTTAGAGTGGTTCCTTTACTGGCGTCATACTTGCCGTGGCAGATGTTGTCCCGCACTATATTCTGCGTGGCCTCCGACCAATACTTTGCACGGAATTGCGTCTTAAATTCTTCATAACTCTGGACTTCGTGGCGTGTAGCAGTCCACCAATTGTCGTGAATTTCTTTAAAATACTCGTCCATCAGACTCCGTATCACCGTCCATCTATTCTCCCGAATCCTGGTCAGGTTTTCGTCTACGCGTTCTAGGAACTCGATCGGATTTTTCTTGTAATTTTTGAAATTTACCACATCACGGTTATCTGTTGGTTGGATGTATTGACCCTGTGCTGGACGATTACGGATGATTTCTATCTCTTCACGCATCTGCAAGATCTCCCGTTGCCGTAGTTCTTCTATTTTCTCTCTGTTGGCAACTGTCAAGGTTCTTACGGTGTCCACCGATGCGCTTATTTCTTCGCACCGTTCTCCTACGTCCGTCCTCACTCGTTTGATCTCGTCCTGGCTCATCTTCTTCAGCGACTCGATCCGGGCTTCATTTATTTCTTCGATGTTGTCGATTCTTCCATCAACCTCTTCTCTAGTCCGTTTTAAATCTTGACCGTGTTGTTCACATCTCTCGTGCACTTCCGCAATCTCTCTTCTTCGACTGTTATTTCCGTGTCTACTTTTGTGTTAATTTTCTCATTATTTTCCTCCATCTTCTTGCTGATATTATCTAATTTTGTATTCAAATCTTCTTTCAATGCTCTGTTGTTGTCGTCTAATTTTTTATTCAGGTCTTCCTTCAAAGACTCCAAATTCTTATTTAATAATTCATTATTCTTCTGGCTGTCGTCCATTTTCTTATTCAGGTCGCGACTATCTTCCTTCAATGACTCGATGTTCTTATTATTGTCGTCTAATTTTGTATGCAGATCTTCTTTTAATGACTACATATTTTTATTAATTGATTCTATGTCTTTCTTTGAAGTTTCCCTTGCTTGTCCGAATTGCTCCATCATCATCCTCATCATGCTATCCCATCTTGTCTCGTCGGTCGGTTTGTCTGGTCGGTCGCCGACCATCACTTCCACTTCCGGTTCTGCAGGAGGCGTTCCTTCTGGTCGGGTTTCTACATTATTATTTGTCGCGACTTCCATTTCGGACGTTGGTTGCGTCTCTTGTATCTCTACATTTATTTCTGTATTCGTTTGTGTACTCTCTCCTTGGCTGGCCTTATATCTTGTGTCGTGTCTGTGTGTATGTGGCATGATTGTTCTCTTGTATTTGCCGGGCTTAATTTTAATATTAAAAAGTTATTCGTTTAATATTTTTAAAGCCACACTCTGTTGGTCGCCAATTTATAACATAACTTGATCCTTACCGTTAAAATTAAATGTATTTGATTTTAATTTAAAGTTATGTTAAAAATCGATTATAATGAATCTCGTGTTACAATTTAAAAATGAATTCTTTTTAAAACAATTGCAGTAATAATCTTTAGTAATAATTGATAAATATTGTTTATTTAGTAAAGTTTGATAATTATAGTGAATAATAAGTTAATCGCTGGTCGGTGGATGAATGTAGCCGTAGCGTCGATCTTGCAGCGGAACTCCTCTTCTCGGTTAAGTGTCGTCAGTGTACGTAACGTTAAGTCTCGTCTGGACAAACAATTTATAATAATATACACTTTCACGTACCTGTTCGTGATACTGGAAGTTCTGAAGTTCACTTACCAAAAATATAAGCTGTCAAGATGCGCTTAATACCAGCTTGCTTTTGCAACAAGGTTATATCACTCCTTGTTTACGATAAGGGCGCCACATGGGTTTATTTTAGGAAAATTCCCATGAAAAACCAATTAATAAAATTTAGAATTGATAAATTCACTTCAAATTTTGTTTAAATGCTTGATGTTTCACTACAATTAAAATCGAATATAGTAGAATCTCTACTCTGAGTTATCTCCCTGTACTCAATGTTAATTATCAATTAACTATATGAAATAATTATGATCAAGGTTTATGCTGAATAAAATCTGGGTTTATTTTACCCTTTGAAAATAAAATCAACAATTAAAGTACAATTGGTACATTAATATAAATCTGAAATGACTTGGTCCGTTTACAATACGGTCTAGCTCAGTTAGAACAATAAACTCTAATATCTATTAACAATTTGACTTTTAATTATATAATATACCTCACGGGTAGGCTCTTTGAAATACAATAAAGAACTATCCTATGCCTTGACAGACGTTAATAATAATAATTAATAATTTGGCCTCTTTTTAAAACTCGTAACTATTTTTCAGGTTAGCGTTTGTTACGCTGACTTATTTACTAACAAATATTTTCAACACTTAGGACTAGTACAAATATCTTACATTGGATTGACAAATCCGCTAAGTAAATTGAAACGGTGTATACGATTGAAAGTTTTGTTGTTCTTGCGTCAGTACAGTTTTGTGGTAAATAATGATCAGTGCAAGCAGATAAATAAAATGAATTGTCACAGTGTTACCTTTTTTCTTTTAATCGTATAGATTAAAATTTATTAAAAAACACTCCGGTGGTCGGATTATAATGACCACTGGTTAATTACACTTCACACGAACTATGAACGGAGAGTCAGCCCTCTTCTAACTAAATCTGGGCTATGTTAAATACTGATTATAAAACTCTCTCTCTCGTTCTAAAATCACGCACAAATTAAATATTCACTTTACTTTCGAAGCACTTCCTTGTAGTAAATTGCAGTATCGTTGAGTGTCTTGAAGAAAATTTTAAACGGTTTACTATTGTTGTACTAATTTCAGTTATTAGAAAATATTGCGGTGACGAGCGACAACTGTCTCGCTCGAGATGATGACAAAAAGTGTAACGAATTCTCTCCGTTTTTGATTATATACCCCCTCGCTTCATAGGGCTTAGGCGGTAAGATCGTTCAATAATCTCTCTTCTGATTGGTTCTGATAACCGTTACAAAATGACGTATTGTTTTTTAACCGTCGTCCGGCGAACGTTGTTGACAACTGCCGTTGTTGTTGGTTTTACCCAACCAATTTCTTGCTTTTTAACAATAAATGATGCTATCGCGCACTACGCACTTATTATAGTTTCGATCGCGAGGTTATTACCATCAAATTAGAGTTTAGTTTATGGGCTTCAATTTGATGTTGCTTAACACAGGTTTTAACCTCGTTTTCTTTGACAATGCTCATAAAGAATGTTTAGAAACATGGTTTCTCACTGTCGTCTGCTAACGATGCATTATGCGAGCATTCCCTATCTTTTGACATTTAGTGTTTCACATTGCGTTTTCTTTATAACGTCTTTGTTTGAACCCTAACACATCTGTGATTATACTTAATAGCTATTTATAACTGTACAATATTAAATCTTAACATAATTAAGGCGATTCATTATTATCGAAAATCCTTATTTCTAATTACATTTCGTTTGGCCTACTCAATTTAACGTTATCCATTAACAATTGAGTGGTGGTATTTCACATTATCTTTAGTTATATTGATTGTTCATGGTATAAGGGCCTATATACAGTACTAGCAGCTTTTTAGTGATACCCTCCATGGTACTGGGTAACTCTCTATTTTTCAGTAGTACTTGATCTCCTATATTGTACTGTATGATTTTTACTGGCACTCGTTGTTGATATTTTCTTTTTCTCTGTTCTAATTTTTCCATAATCTTGTTATGGAAGTGAATTCTGTCAAACTGGTATTCTTGACTTTGAGGAAATTGAATTATATCACAAATTTTATCGTGGTGGAGGCTTCTCAAACATAGCATTATAAGGTGTTGTTTCAATTGATTGATGGTGTGCTAGATTAATAAAGTCTTCTGCGGCTGAGATGTATTCACTCCACTTACTTTGTTGATTGGAACAATAGGTTCTGAGAATTCTTCCAACTTCCCTCAACACTCTTTCTGATGGATTACTGCTGGGATGGTACACTGAGGTTTTATATGTTTTCACCCCATGTTCCAGCAGTGTGTCTCTCCATCTTCGTCCTTTGAACTGGGTACCATGGTCTGTTATTATTGTCTTCGGACAACCCACTTCCGGTATATAATTTTGTGTAATTATGTTAAGTGTCTTGTTAGTAGTGGCACGATTTATCGGATACAAATTTATGAATTTGGTGTAATGGTTGAATACTATGAGTAGATATTTATATTGCCGTCGACCTCCACTCCTGGGGAATGGACCGCAGATGTCCACAAAAACTTCCTCTAATTTGTCTGATGAGGTTATGGGGATCATTAGCCCCTCCTTTCTTTCGTTGGTGCATTTCACCATTTGACATACACGACAACCTTTGATATAATTTCGCACCCTTCTGTTGATGTCTTTGATATACATGTGCTCTTCCAGTGCTTTTATTACTTTAACTGCTCCCATGTGTCCATAACGAATATGGTAGTCCCTTATGATATCTTTCTCTAGTGTTTTGTGTATTACTAGTTTCCAGATGTTGTTGTGGTACTTGGTTTTAATAAATAATACATGGTTATGTGTACAATAGTATGGGATTATTCTATTGTCTTGAGCATTTAGTCTTTGGAAAATTTGCATCAATTTACTATCTTGCCTTTGGTGTTGCTCCACTTCTTTAACTATATCTTCCAATTCTGTCCGACTCTTTAGGATGTGGTAGACCTTCGCAAGTGTCTCCTTCTCTCCTTCGTAGGTCTGGTTGGTAATATTGATACGTGACAGAATGTCGGCTGCTATGTTCTTTTTTCCTGGGACATATTCCCAGCTGATGTTGTATTCCTGCAAGACTAGGGTCCATCTTGCTAAACGACCGTGACTTAGCTTACAGTTTTTTAAGAAGGATATGGATTTGTGGTCCGTCCGAACTGTTATGGAATATCCTAAGATATAGGTTCGGAATTTTCCGCAGGCGAATACCACACTTAAAAGCTCCTTCTCCGTTACGTTGTAATTCCTTTCGCATTTGTTTAGGGTTCGACTAGCGAAGCTTACCACCAGATGGTTCCCGTCTTCATCCTCTTGGTACAGAGTAGAACCTAGGCTGATGTCACTGGCATCACAGTTGAGATAAAATGGTTTGTTGAAGTCTGGGTGATGTAGCATCACTGTCTCTAAGAATTTTGTCTTGATTTGTTGGAATACTGTATCTTGAATTGGTCCCCATGTCCATTTGTCTTTTGAGGATAACTGTGGAGATAATTTGGTCGTTAACTCTGAGTAATTATTCTGGAATTTGCGGTAATAATTACACAGGCCTAAAAAGGACTGCAGTTATTTTTTATTTTTGGGTGTGGGAAATTTTTGTATAGCTTCTATCTTTTCTTTAGATGGTGTTATTCCCAGTACTGTCAATTGAAAGCCTAGAAATTGCACTTCTTTGGCAATGAGTTGTGACTTTTCTAGTTTTAACGTAATGTGGTTTTCGGCTAATTTACTCAATACATGGTCTACTCTCTGACAATGCTCCTTCCAGTTTGTAGATGTAATCAGTAGGTCATCTACATAAACAGTAGTGAACTGGAGCGCTTCTTGACCCAATACTTGGCCCATACACTGTATAAATATCGCTACAGAGTTCACTAATCCGAAGGGCAATCGTTTAAAGTGGTAGTTGCGCCCCTCGAATATAAATGCTACGTATTTCCGGCTGTGGGGTGCAGTTCCACCTGCCAGTAGCCGCAGACAGTGTCCCATGAACTAATGAATTGCACTCCATGAAATTTCTTCAAAATTTCTTCTATCTCACCAGGAGATATCCGGTTATTGATTAAGTTCTTATTTATCTCCCTAGCGTCCAGGCAGAGTCTCACCTTCCCATTCTTCTTTTTGATCGCGACAATAGGGCTGGTATAAGGAGATTGACTGTACTCTATGATATCGTCTTTTAGTAATTGATTAATTTCCGTTCGAACTGCTTCTTTTAGGGAATAGGCAATTGGATACGATTTGCGATTAAAATTGACAGGTTCTTTGAAACTTAACACACATTGATAGTTTTTCACTTTTCCAGGAACGTCTGAAAATGCATGTCGGTATCGGTTATATATACCTACCAAAATTTCAATTTGATCTGGACTTGGTGAGTGGTTTCTGGTGGTTGAATTGAATCGTTGAATTTCCATGATCTTTTCCTCCCACAAGCTGTCATTGGTTGTTGGCTACTCAATTTCATTAATAGGCATTTGATACCTTGGATTTCTTACTTCTCGGATGTGGTAAATGAATCGGTTTTGAGGAGATTCCATGCTCCCAATAATATCAGCCGTCCATTCCATATCTGACATACTTAGAGTTATTTTTTCTCTGTTCAGATCGATAATAGCTGAGTATTTCCGCAAGATGTCGCAGCCAATTAAACTGCGAAATGGCAATCCTGTAGCTATCAAGAATATCATGGGTATTTTGACTCCCCGACTGGTTACTTCAAGACTAACTTGTTTCTTGACTGTCTTATTCTGTCGTCCAGTCGCTCCCACTACGATGATATTCGTAATTGGTAGAGTTGGTATTACTGCTCTGCCTTCCTCCTGGATGCGGTTGAGTTCCGTACTGTCCATTAATGAAACATTCGCTCCCGTGTCAATCATCAATGTGGTTGTCACTCCATTAATTTGTGCAGTCACGTACGCTATGTCATGGGTGCACTGATGGTGATCACTTCCTTCTTCTTCCAACAGCTCTTGTCTAATATTCTTGAGATAATGACTTTTTAATATAGTTATTTTATTTGAAGTCGTGTCGTAATTGTACCCAATAGAACGGTTCAGCGAGGGGTCTACGTAGTTTCTCACTGCCGCGAGGTGTTTAAAGAGATTTCACTCTCTTCATTGCGCCTGTCTTGTGTGTCTGCCGGGTTCCTTTCTTCTACTTCAGGCCGTCCTCCATGATGATTCTGTTCATGGTTTGGAGCGAAGTGAACTTGTGGCCGATAATCATTGTTGCGGCTGTCGCCCTTGATACTATTGCTTCTCCATCGTCCGCCCCTTGCATTCCTCCTGTCTCCGCTGAAACTATCGCGCCGTGGATAGTATCGCCTCCTACCTGGTTCATAGTTGGCTTGTACATAGTTAGCCCTACGGTACTGCTGCGGATGGTTATTTCCGCCTTGGTTCTGGGGTCGGTTAGGATGGTTGTTATAATTCGGCCGTCTTGTATTATTATTGTTATAGTTACCAGTCGAATTATTATTATTATTCTGGTTACTGGGCCTATAATTATTCTCGTTATTATTGTTAGCATTATTCTGGTTAGAATTATTAAAATTACCTCGGTAATTTCGGAAATTCGAGTTATTATTATTGGTGTTACCGCTCCTGTCATGGAAGTTCTCGTTCCTCCAGCGGCTTCTTCTATAATGACCTTCATGTTCATTGTCCTCAAGTAAAGCTGACATGGCTTGGATTGTTTTCACTTGTCCCCACTGACGTGCTTTGGCAACTCCCTCCTCAAAATGGTAAGCAAGTTTGGTAACCAGGCACTCCTCAGGTATTTTTGGTTCAAGGTTACGCGCCAGACATACTTTACCTAGGAAGTAAGAGGTTAGAGTGGTTCCTTTACTGGCGTCATACTTGCCGTGGCAGATGTTGTCCCGCACTATATTCTGCGTGGCCTCCGACCAATACTTTGCACGGAATTGCGTCTTAAATTCTTCATAACTCTGGACTTCGTGGCGTGTAGCAGTCCACCAATTGTCGTGAATTTCTTTAAAATACTCGTCCATCAGACTCCGTATCACCGTCCATCTATTCTCCCGAATCCTGGTCAGGTTTTCGTCTACGCGTTCTAGGAACTCGATCGGATTTTTCTTGTAATTTTTGAAATTTACCACATCACGGTTATCTGTTGGTTGGATGTATTGACCCTGTGCTGGACGATTACGGATGATTTCTATCTCTTCACGCATCTGCAAGATCTCCCGTTGCCGTAGTTCTTCTATTTTCTCTCTGTTGGCAACTGTCAAGGTTCTTACGGTGTCCACCGATGCGCTTATTTCTTCGCACCGTTCTCCTACGTCCGTCCTCACTCGTTTGATCTCGTCCTGGCTCATCTTCTTCAGCGACTCGATCCGGGCTTCATTTATTTCTTCGATGTTGTCGATTCTTCCATCAACCTCTTCTCTAGTCCGTTTTAAATCTTGACCGTGTTGTTCACATCTCTCGTGCACTTCCGCAATCTCTCTTCTTCGACTGTTATTTCCGTGTCTACTTTTGTGTTAATTTTCTCATTATTTTCCTCCATCTTCTTGCTGATATTATCTAATTTTGTATTCAAATCTTCTTTCAATGCTCTGTTGTTGTCGTCTAATTTTTTATTCAGGTCTTCCTTCAATGACTCCAAATTCTTATTTAATAATTCATTATTCTTCTGGCTGTCGTCCATTTTCTTATTCAGGTCGCGACTCGATCTTGTTTCCTTCAATGACTCGATGTTCTTATTATTGTCGTCTAATTTTGTATGCAGATCTTCTTTTAATGACTACATATTTTTATTAATTGATTCTATGTCTTTCTTTGAAGTTTCCCTTGCTTGTCCGAATTGCTCCATCATCATCCTCATCATGCTATCCCATCTTGTCTCGTCGGTCGGTTTGTCTGGTCGGTCGCCGACCATCACTTCCACTTCCGGTTCTGCAGGAGGCGTTCCTTCTGGTCGGGTTTCTACATTATTATTTGTCGCGACTTTTATTTCGGACGTTGGTTGCGTCTCTTGTATCTCTACATTTATTTCTGTATTCGTTTGTGTACTCTCTCCTTGGCTGGCCTTATATCTTGTGTCGTGTCTGTGTGTATGTGGCATGATTGTTCTCTTGTATTTGCCGGGCTTAATTTTAATATTAAAAAGTTATTCGTTTAATATTTTTAAAGCCACACTCTGTTGGTCGCCAATTTATAACATAACTTGATCCTTACCGTTAAAATTAAATGTATTTGATTTTAATTTAAAGTTATGTTAAAAATCGATTATAATGAATCTCGTGTTACAATTTAAAAATGAATTCTTTTTAAAACAATTGCAGTAATAATCTTTAGTAATAATTGATAAATATTGTTTATTTAGTAAAGTTTGATAATTATAGTGAATAATAAGTTAATCGCTGGTCGGTGGATGAATGTAGCCGTAGCGTCGATCTTGCAGCGGAACTCCTCTTCTCGGTTAAGTGTCGTCAGTGTACGTAACGTTAAGTCTCGTCTGGACAAACAATTTATAATAATATACACTTTCACGTACCTGTTCGTGATACTGGAAGTTCTGAAGTTCACTTACCAAAAATATAAGCTGTCAAGATGCGCTTAATACCAGCTTGCTTTTGCAACAAGGTTATATCACTCCTTGTTTACGATAAGGGCGCCACATGGGTTTATTTTAGGAAAATTCCCATGAAAAACCAATTAATAAAATTTAGAATTGATAAATTCACTTCAAATTTTGTTTAAATGCTTGATGTTTCACTACAATTAAAATCGAATATAGTAGAATCTCTACTCTGAGTTATCTCCCTGTACTCAATGTTAATTATCAATTAACTATATGAAATAATTATGATCAAGGTTTATGCTGAATAAAATCTGGGTTTATTTTACCCTTTGAAAATAAAATCAACAATTAAAGTACAATTGGTACATTAATATAAATCTGAAATGACTTGGTCCGTTTACAATACGGTCTAGCTCAGTTAGAACAATAAACTCTAATATCTATTAACAATTTGACTTTTAATTATATAATATACCTCACGGGTAGGCTCTTTGAAATACAATAAAGAACTATCCTATGCCTTGACAGACGTTAATAATAATAATTAATAATTTGGCCTCTTTTTAAAACTCGTAACTATTTTTCAGGTTAGCGTTTGTTACGCTGACTTATTTACTAACAAATGTTTTCAACACTTAGGACTAGTACAAATATCTTACATTGGATTGACAAATCCGCTAAGTAAATTGAAACGGTGTATACGATTGAAAGTTTTGTTGTTCTTGCGTCAGTACAGTTTTGTGGTAAATAATGATCAGTGCAAGCAGATAAATAAAATGAATTGTCAGAGTGTTACCTTTTTTCTTTTAATCGTATAGATTAAAATTTATTAAAAAACACTCCGGTGGTCGGATTATAATGACCACTGGTTAATTACACTTCACACGAACTATGAACGGAGAGTCAGCCCTCTTCTAACTAAATCTGGGCTATGTTAAATACTGATTATAAAACTCTCTCTCTCGTTCTAAAATCACGCACAAATTAAATATTCACTTTACTTTCGAAGCACTTCCTTGTAGTAAATTGCAGTATCGTTGAGTGTCTTGAAGAAAATTTTAAACGGTTTACTATTGTTGTACTAATTTCAGTTATTAGAAAATATTGCGGTGACGAGCGACAACTGTCTCGCTCGAGATGATGACAAAAAGTGTAACGAATTCTCTCCGTTTTTGATTATATACCCCCTCGCTTCATAGGGCTTAGGCGGTAAGATCGTTCAATAATCTCTCTTCTGATTGGTTCTGATAACCGTTACAAAATGACGTATTGTTTTTTAACCGTCGTCCGGCGAACGTTGTTGACAACTGCCGTTGTTGTTGGTTTTACCCAACCAATTTCTTGCTTTTTAACAATAAATGATGCTATCGCGCACTACGCACTTATTATAGTTTCGATCGCGAGGTTATTACCATCAAATTAGAGTTTAGTTTATGGGCTTCAATTTGATGTGTCTTAACACAGGTTTTAACCTCGTTTTCTTTGACAATGCTCATAAAGAATGTTTAGAAACATGGTTTCTCACTGTCGTCTGCTAACGATGCATTATGCGAGCATTCCCTATCTTTTGACATTTAGTGTTTCACATTGCGTTTTCTTTATAACGTCTTTGTTTGAACCCTAACACATCTGTGATTATACTTAATAGCTATTTATAACTGTACAATATTAAATCTTAACATAATTAAGGCGATTCATTATTATCGAAAATCCTTATTTCTAATTACATTTCGTTTGGCCTACTCAATTTAACGTTATCCATTAACAATTGAGTGGTGGTATTTCACATTATCTTTAGTTATATTGATTGTTCATGGTATAAGGGCCTATATACAGTACTAGCAGCTTTTTAGTGATACCCTCCATGGTACTGGGTAACTCTCTATTTTTCAGTAGTACTTGATCTCCTATATTGTACTGTATGATTTTTACTGGCACTCGTTGTTGATATTTTCTTTTTCTCTGTTCTAATTTTTCCATAATCTTGTTATGGAAGTGAATTCTGTCAAACTGGTATTCTTGACTTTGAGGAAATTGAATTATATCACAAATTTTATCGTGGTGGAGGCTTCTCAAACATAGCATTATAAGGTGTTGTTTCAATTGATTGATGGTGTGCTAGATTAATAAAGTCTTCTGCGGCTGAGATGTATTCACTCCACTTACTTTGTTGATTGGAACAATAGGTTCTGAGAATTCTTCCAACTTCCCTCAACACTCTTTCTGATGGATTACTGCTGGGATGGTACACTGAGGTTTTATATGTTTTCACCCCATGTTCCAGCAGTGTGTCTCTCCATCTTCGTCCTTTGAACTGGGTACCATGGTCTGTTATTATTGTCTTCGGACAACCCACTTCCGGTATATAATTTTGTGTAATTATGTTAAGTGTCTTGTTAGTAGTGGCACGATTTATCGGATACAAATTTATGAATTTGGTGTAATGGTTGAATACTATGAGTAGATATTTATATTGCCGTCGACCTCCACTCCTGGGGAATGGACCGCAGATGTCCACAAAAACTTCCTCTAATTTGTCTGATGAGGTTATGGGGATCATTAGCCCCTCCTTTCTTTCGTTGGTGCATTTCACCATTTGACATATACGACAACCTTTGATATAATTTCGCACCCTTCTGTTGATGTCTTTGATATACATGTGCTCTTCCAGTGCTTTTATTACTTTAACTGCTCCCATGTGTCCATAACGAATATGGTAGTCCCTTATGATATCTTTCTCTAGTGTTTTGTGTATTACTAGTTTCCAGATGTTGTTGTGGTACTTGGTTTTAATAAATAATACATGGTTATGTGTACAATAGTATGGGATTATTCTATTGTCTTGAGCATTTAGTCTTTGGAAAATTTGCATCAATTTACTATCTTGCCTTTGGTGTTGCTCCACTTCTTTAACTATATCTTCCAATTCTGTCCGACTCTTTAGGATGTGGTAGACCTTCGCAAGTGTCTCCTTCTCTCCTTCGTAGGTCTGGTTGGTAATATTGATACGTGACAGAATGTCGGCTGCTATGTTCTTTTTTCCTGGGACATATTCCCAGCTGATGTTGTATTCCTGCAAGACTAGGGTCCATCTTGCTAAACGACCGTGACTTAGCTTACAGTTTTTTAAGAAGGATATGGATTTGTGGTCCGTCCGAACTGTTATGGAATATCCTAAGATATAGGTTCGGAATTTTCCGCAGGCGAATACCACACTTAAAAGCTCCTTCTCCGTTACGTTGTAATTCCTTTCGCATTTGCTTAGGGTTCGACTAGCGAAGCTTACCACCAGATGGTTCCCGTCTTCATCCTCTTGGTACAGAGTAGAACCTAGGCTGATGTCACTGGCATCACAGTTGAGATAAAATGGTTTGTTGAAGTCTGGGTGATGTAGCATCACTGTCTCTAAGAATTTTGTCTTGATTTGTTGGAATACTGTATCTTGAATTGGTCCCCATGTCCATTTGTCTTTTGAGGATAACTGTGGAGATAATTTGGTCGTTAACTCTGAGTAATTATTCTGGAATTTGCGGTAATAATTACACAGGCCTAAAAAGGACTGCAGTTATTTTTTATTTTTGGGTGTGGGAAATTTTTGTATAGCTTCTATCTTTTCTTTAGATGGTGTTATTCCCAGTACTGTCAATTGAAAGCCTAGAAATTGCACTTCTTTGGCAATGAGTTGTGACTTTTCTAGTTTTAACGTAATGTGGTTTTCGGCTAATTTACTCAATACATGGTCTACTCTCTGACAATGCTCCTTCCAGTTTGTAGATGTAATCAGTAGGTCATCTACATAAACAGTAGTGAACTGGAGCGCTTCTTGACCCAATACTTGGCCCATACACTGTATAAATATCGCTACAGAGTTCACTAATCCGAAGGGCAATCGTTTAAAGTGGTAGTTGCGCCCCTCGAATATAAATGCTACGTATTTCCGGCTGTGGGGTGCAGTTCCACCTGCCAGTAGCCGCAGACAGTGTCCCATGAACTAATGAATTGCACTCCATGAAATTTCTTCAAAATTTCTTCTATCTCACCAGGAGATATCCGGTTATTGATTAAGTTCTTATTTATCTCCCTAGCGTCCAGGCAGAGTCTCACCTTCCCATTCTTCTTTTTGATCGCGACAATAGGGCTGGTATAAGGAGATTGACTGTACTCTATGATATCGTCTTTTAGTAATTGATTAATTTCCGTTCGAACTGCTTCTTTTAGGGAATAGGCAATTGGATACGATTTGCGATTAAAATTGACAGGTTCTTTGAAACTTAACACACATTGATAGTTTTTCACTTTTCCAGGAACGTCTGAAAATGCATGTCGGTATCGGTTATATATACCTACCAAAATTTCAATTTGATCTGGACTTGGTGAGTGGTTTCTGGTGGTTGAATTGAATCGTCGAATTTCCATGATCTTTTCCTCCCACAAGCTGTCATTGGTTGTTGGCTACTCAATTTCATTAATAGGCATTTGATACCTTGGATTTCTTACTTCTCGGATGTGGTAAATGAATCGGTTTTGAGGAGATTCCATGCTCCCAATAATATCAGCCGTCCATTCCATATCTGACATACTTAGAGTTATTTTTTCTCTGTTCAGATCGATAATAGCTGAGTATTTCCGCAAGATGTCGCAGCCAATTAAACTGCGAAATGGCAATCCTGTAGCTATCAAGAATATCATGGGTATTTTGACTCCCCGACTGGTTACTTCAAGACTAACTTGTTTCTTGACTGTCTTATTCTGTCGTCCAGTCGCTCCCACTACGATGATATTCGTAATTGGTAGAGTTGGTATTACTGCTCTGCCTTCCTCCTGGATGCGGTTGAGTTCCGTACTGTCCATTAATGAAACATTCGCTCCCGTGTCAATCATCAATGTGGTTGTCACTCCATTAATTTGTGCAGTCACGTACGCTATGTCATGGGTGCACTGATGGTGATCACTTCCTTCTTCTTCCAACAGCTCTTGTCTAATATTCTTGAGATAATGACTTTTTAATATAGTTATTTTATTTGAAGTCGTGTCGTAATTGTACCCAATAGAACGGTTCAGCGAGGGGTCTACGTAGTTTCTCACTGCCGCGAGGTGTTTAAAGAGATTTCACTCTCTTCATTGCGCCTGTCTTGTGTGTCTGCCGGGTTCCTTTCTTCTACTTCAGGCCGTCCTCCATGATGATTCTGTTCATGGTTTGGAGCGAAGTGAACTTGTGGCCGATAATCATTGTTGCGGCTGTCGCCCTTGATACTATTGCTTCTCCATCGTCCGCCCCTTGCATTCCTCCTGTCTCCGCTGAAACTATCGCGCCGTGGATAGTATCGCCTCCTACCTGGTTCATAGTTGGCTTGTACATAGTTAGCCCTACGGTACTGCTGCGGATGGTTATTTCCGCCTTGGTTCTGGGGTCGGTTAGGATGGTTGTTATAATTCGGCCGTCTTGTATTATTATTGTTATAGTTACCAGTCGAATTATTATTATTATTCTGGTTACTGGGCCTATAATTATTCTCGTTATTATTGTTAGCATTATTCTGGTTAGAATTATTAAAATTACCTCGGTAATTTCGGAAATTCGAGTTATTATTATTGGTGTTACCGCTCCTGTCATGGAAGTTCTCGTTCCTCCAGCGGCTTCTTCTATAATGACCTTCATGTTCATTGTCCTCAAGTAAAGCTGACATGGCTTGGATTGTTTTCACTTGTCCCCACTGACGTGCTTTGGCAACTCCCTCCTCAAAATGGTAAGCAAGTTTGGTAACCAGGCACTCCTCAGGTATTTTTGGTTCAAGGTTACGCGCCAGACATACTTTACCTAGGAAGTAAGAGGTTAGAGTGGTTCCTTTACTGGCGTCATACTTGCCGTGGCAGATGTTGTCCCGCACTATATTCTGCGTGGCCTCCGACCAATACTTTGCACGGAATTGCGTCTTAAATTCTTCATAACTCTGGACTTCGTGGCGTGTAGCAGTCCACCAATTGTCGTGAATTTCTTTAAAATACTCGTCCATCAGACTCCGTATCACCGTCCATCTATTCTCCCGAATCCTGGTCAGGTTTTCGTCTACGCGTTCTAGGAACTCGATCGGATTTTTCTTGTAATTTTTGAAATTTACCACATCACGGTTATCTGTTGGTTGGATGTATTGACCCTGTGCTGGACGATTACGGATGATTTCTATCTCTTCACGCATCTGCAAGATCTCCCGTTGCCGTAGTTCTTCTATTTTCTCTCTGTTGGCAACTGTCAAGGTTCTTACGGTGTCCACCGATGCGCTTATTTCTTCGCACCGTTCTCCTACGTCCGTCCTCACTCGTTTGATCTCGTCCTGGCTCATCTTCTTCAGCGACTCGATCCGGGCTTCATTTATTTCTTCGATGTTGTCGATTCTTCCATCAACCTCTTCTCTAGTCCGTTTTAAATCTTGACCGTGTTGTTCACATCTCTCGTGCACTTCCGCAATCTCTCTTCTTCGACTGTTATTTCCGTGTCTACTTTTGTGTTAATTTTCTCATTATTTTCCTCCATCTTCTTGCTGATATTATCTAATTTTGTATTCAAATCTTCTTTCAATGCTCTGTTGTTGTCGTCTAATTTTTTATTCAGGTCTTCCTTCAAAGACTCCAAATTCTTATTTAATAATTCATTATTCTTCTGGCTGTCGTCCATTTTCTTATTCAGGTCGCGACTATCTTCCTTCAATGACTCGATGTTCTTATTATTGTCGTCTAATTTTGTATGCAGATCTTCTTTTAATGACTACATATTTTTATTAATTGATTCTATGTCTTTCTTTGAAGTTTCCCTTGCTTGTCCGAATTGCTCCATCATCATCCTCATCATGCTATCCCATCTTGTCTCTTCGGTCGGTTTGTCTGGTCGGTCGCCGACCATCACTTCCACTTCCGGTTCTGCAGGAGGCGTTCCTTCTGGTCGGGTTTCTACATTATTATTTGTCGCGACTTCCATTTCGGACGTTGGTTGCGTCTCTTGTATCTCTACATTTATTTCTGTATTCGTTTGTGTACTCTCTCCTTGGCTGGCCTTATATCTTGTGTCGTGTCTGTGTGTATGTGGCATGATTGTTCTCTTGTATTTGCCGGGCTTAATTTTAATATTAAAAATTTATTCGTTTAATATTTTTAAAGCCACACTCTGTTGGTCGCCAATTTATAACATAACTTGATCCTTACCGTTAAAATTAAATGTATTTGATTTTAATTTAAAGTTAAGTTAAAAATCGATTATAATGAATCTCGTGTTACAATTTAAAAATGAATTCTTTTTAAAACAATTGCAGTAATAATCTTTAGTAATAATTGATAAATATTGTTTATTTAGTAAAGTTTGATAATTATAGTGAATAATAAGTTAATCGCTGGTCGGTGGATGAATGTAGCCGTAGCGTCGATCTTGCAGCGGAACTCCTCTTCTCGGTTAAGTGTCGTCAGTGTACGTAACGTTAAGTCTCGTCTGGACAAACAATTTATAATAATATACACTTTCACGTACCTGTTCGTGATACTGGAAGTTCTGAAGTTCACTTACCAAAAATATAAGCTGTCAAGATGCGCTTAATACCAGCTTGCTTTTGCAACAAGGTTATATCACTCCTTGTTTACGATAAGGGCGCCACATGGGTTTATTTTAGGAAAATTCCCATGAAAAACCAATTAATAAAATTTAGAATTGATAAATTCACTTCAAATTTTGTTTAAATGCTTGATGTTTCACTACAATTAAAATCGAATATAGTAGAATCTCTACTCTGAGTTATCTCCCTGTACTCAATGTTAATTATCAATTAACTATATGAAATAATTATGATCAAGGTTTATGCTGAATAAAATCTGGGTTTATTTTACCCTTTGAAAGTAAAATCAACAATTAAAGTACAATTGATACATTAATATAAATCTGAAATGACTTGGTCCGTTTACAATACGGTCTAGCTCAGTTAGAACAATAAACTCTTATATCTATTAACAATTTGACTTTTAATTATATAATATACCTCACGGGTAGGCTCTTTGAAATACAATAAAGAACTATCCTATGCCTTGACAGACTTTAATAATAATAATTAATAATTTGGCCTCTTTTTAAAACTCCTAACTATTTTTCAGGTTAGCGTTTGTTACGCTGACTTATTTACTAACAAATATTTTCAACACTTAGGACTAGTACAAATATCTTACATTGGATTGACAAATCCGCTAAGTAAATTGAAACGGTGTATACGATTGAAAGTTTTGTTGTTCTTGCGTCAGTACAGTTTTGTGGTAAATAATGATCAGTGCAAGCAGATAAATAAAATGAATTGTCACAGTGTTACCTTTTTTCTTTTAATCGTATAGATTAAAATTTATTAAAAAACACTCCGGTGGTCGGATTATAATGACCACTGGTTAATTACACTTCACACGAACTATGAACGGAGAGTCAGCCCTCTTCTAACTAAATCTGGGCTATGTTAAATACTGATTATAAAACTCTCTCTCTCGTTCTAAAATCACGCACAAATTAAATATTCACTTTACTTTCGAAGCACTTCCTTGTAGTAAATTGCAGTATCGTTGAATGTCTTGAAGAAAATTTTAAACGGTTTACTATTGTTGTACTAATTTCAGTTATTAAAAAATATTGCGGTGACGAGCGACAACTGTCTCGCTCGAGATGATGACAAAAAGTGTAACGAATTCTCTCCGTTTTTGATTATATACCCCCTCGCTTCATAGGGCTTAGGCGGTAAGATCGTTCAATAATCTCTCTTCTGATTGGTTCTGATAACCGTTACAAAATGACGTATTGTTTTTGAACCGTCGTCCGGCGAACGTTGTTGACAACTGCCGTTGTTGTTAGTTTTACCCAACCAATTTCTTACTTTTTAACAATAAATGATGCTATCGCGTACTACGCACTTATTATAGTTTCGATCGCGAGGTTATTACCATCAAATTAGAGTTTAGTTTATGGGCTTCAATTTGATGTGGCTTAACACAGGTTTTAACCTAGTTTTCTTTGACAATGCTCATAAAGAATGTTTAGAAACATGGTTTTGTTACTGTCGTCTGCTAGTGATGCATTATGCGAGCATTCCCTATCTTTTCACATTTAGTGTTTCACATTGCGTTTTCTTTATAACGTCTTTGTTTGAACCCTAACACATCTGTGATTATACTTAATAGCTATTTATAACTGTACAATATTAAATCTTAACATAATTAAGGCGATTCATTATTATCGAAAATCCTTATTTCTAATTACATTTCGTTTGGCCTACTCAATTTAACGTTATCCATTAACAATTGAGTGGTGGTATTTCACATTATCTTTAGTTATATCGATTGTTCAGTAAATCTTATGTTCACTAGGAGTCCTTTTTCCTTATTAATTTACTGACAAACGTTTGTTTAGACATGGTCTAGACATGTTTTTTAGCATATGTTTATGCTTTAATAATTGTTACTAGTTACATTTTGTATAATAAGGAAGTTACTCATCCATATAAGGTTTCCTTTTATAACTACTTTTACTTATTAATATTACATCTGGGTTTGTAATGCTAGTTTTAATTTACCTTGTGGCCATAGCTAATCTAGTCATGGGCTTTGTCATTTACTGGTCATGGTTCATTTACTTTCAGCCAAAATGCTGTTACTGATATTACATTATTTTCGTCATTATTTAATTGGTTTATCTGACACGTGACATTATATTCATGTCATTGACTGGCTTGTTTGACAGCTTATAGTGAACTTGGCCTGTCCATCAGTTAGAGTCAGTCATAGTATTTGTTGTAGTGTCATGCAGTGTATTCCTCACTGCTTCTTGGGATCCTTCTTCTTCTTTCTTCTTTGTTGGTCCTTCTCTTCTTTGCTACTTTCATCATAAATTATTCACTTTTATTATTTCAGTGTGTTAAAGGATATAAGTGGTGGACAATTAACTGAGCGATAGATCAAATATAAAAGGGTTTTATTTGAAATTACCAACGCATCAGCTGTGCTCACACAATACACACGCACTAACAACTACAATGACCTAGTTACATCTTACGTTTTTCAAGTTGGCACTAGTGAACATATAACTTCATTTTTATAATCACAAAGTATATAATATTCGAATCATTATTTATATTTCATAAACATCACTTTTAACTGATACTTAATGTTTATTCAACACTTCCCTTGTTTATGTAATATATATAAAAAGTCTCTGCATAAAAATTATTTAAAACTTTTACAAATGATTGACCGATGTAACTCAAAAACTGGACGTGGAAGTGGCTTGGTGAGGATATCTGCTGTCTGATCCTTGGTGTTGACATGCTCTAGATTGAAGACCTTCTCTTCAAACTTTTCTCTTATATTATGGTATTGGACGTCAATGTGCTTAGTCCTTTTGTGAAAGACTGGATTCTTGATCAGTTGAAATGCACTTTTATTGTCCATGTACAGAGTTGTTTTTGTGCTTTTCAAGATGCATAAGTCGTTCATAAGTTTCCTTAGCCACATTATGTCTTTAACAGCTTGGCACGCTGCCATAAATTCAGCATCGGTTGTAGACAATGCTGTTGTGGCTTGTCGTTGAGAACTCCAGGTAAGTACACTCGATCCTAGTTTGATTAAATATCCAGAAGTAGACTTGCGAGTTTCAATTTCTCTAGAAAAGTCTGCATCACTATAGACTTGCAAATGAGTATTAATATCTGCTTCGAACTTTAGACCGTAGTCCAGAGTTCCCTTTAGGTATTTGAGGATTCGTTTCACAGCATTCCAATGAAGCTTGGTAGGTTTTTGAAGATAGCGACTTGCCTTATTAACAGCAAAAGACAAATCTGGCCTGGTACCATTTGATAGGTAAAGCAAGCTTCCAACAGCTTCTGCATAAGGTGCATTGACTATTCCAGTGTTCAGATTTTTATGAGCATCAGTGCATGTCTCTTCATGAGGATCTGCAGGGATTGTCACTGGATTTGCATTCTGCATCCTAAACCTTTTGATTACCTTTTCTGCATACGCAGTTTGATGGAGGAATATTGATCCATCCTGGTGTCTTTCAATTTGCAACCCAAGGAATATATTTGCCTGGTCATCAGTAACCTCAAATTCCTTTTTTAGTCCATGGATTAGATTGTTGATATCATCTTGGTTTTTAGCCGCAATTAGTCCATCATCAATATAGACGGCCAAAATCAGCCTTCGATCTTTATTCGTGCTAGTGAAGATACATGGATCTGCCTTGGTAGATTCAAGTCCGTACTTCTTTAGAAATTTGGTAAACCTCTGGTTCCAACATCTGGAGGATTGTTTGAGTCCGTATATGCTCCGAAGCAGCTTGCAGACTTGATTTGTTCCATTTGAAAAACCTTCTGGTTGCTTCATATATACATTCTCTTCAATCTCACCATTTAGAAAAGCAGTTTTGATATCAAACTGCTTCAGTTTGAGTTTTTCTTTTGCTGCAATAGATAAAATCATTCGAATTGAATCAAATTTTACTACGGGACTGAAAGTTTCCTTGAAATCAATTCCAGCCTTTTGATCAAAGCCTTTGGCAACTAGTCTTGCCTTGTACCTTTGAATATTTCCATTTGGATTCTTTTTAATCTTGAAGACCCAGCGATTTCCCATGACATTGGCCCCAGGTGGTGGTTCAACTAGATCCCATACGTGATTTTTAAAAAGAGATTCGATTTCTTCATTCATAGCAATACTCCAGTTTTCAGCATCATCACTCTTTACAGCTTCTTGGTAATTGAGAGGTTCAGTACCTTCTGCAATAAAACAGTCATCAATGTTAACATAATCAGCATATCTCGCTGGAGGTTTGATTGTCGATGATTGGCGCAGTCTGCTTCTGTAGTTTGTAGTCTGGTCATTCTCAGTACCAGCTATTTCAGATTCTTCAGATTGCACTTGATCCTCAGAAGTTATATCATTTTGAACGATATCATGATCTTCAACAAAAAAGTTGTTTTGAACAACTTCAGGAACTTTATCTTTCTTTTCATCGGGTAAGAATAATGATGTGTATTCTTCCCTGTTTTCATCATTTTCTTCTTCACTTTCAAATGTATTCGTGAAAATGACGTCACGTACTACATTTACTTGTTTTTTGTGAGGAAACCAAACTCGAAATCCTTTAATGTGGTCTTCATATCCAATAAAATATCCCTTTTCAGATTTAGCATCCCACTTCTTCCTTTTGATCTTGGGAATGTGTGAGTACACTATTTCTCCAAATATATGTAGATCTTTTAAATTTGGTTTACGACCATGCCAAAGTTCATAAGGAGTGAAATCCTTTACTGAACTTGTACTTGTGCGATTTAATACATACACCACTGTATTGACTGCTTCAGCCCAAAAAGTCTGTTTGAACTTTCTTGCGTGCAGAATAGTACGTGCTGCTTCAACTACTGTTCTGTTCTCCCTCTCGGCTGATCCATTTTGTTCTGGTGTATATGCCACTGAACGCTGGTGCGTGATTCCATGGTTACTGAGCAACTTGGAAACATTTTCACAGTCAAATTCCAATCCGTTGTCAGTTCTCATGATTTTTATCCCATTAGAACAGCGTTTTTCTGATTTTTTAACAAAGTCAGTCATGCAAGCAAGAGCTTCAGACTTTGCATTAATAAAATACACATGTCTATAATGAGAAAAATCATCTTTTAGGAGGAGAAAGTATCTTGATCCACCTAAAGAATTTTGTGACATTGGACCACACAAATCTGCATGAATAATCTCACCAATAGCATTGGTTTCGGAAGTACTCATTGGAAAGGGTAGGCGATGAGCTTTTCCAATTGCACATGCATTACAAAAACATATGTCGTTGTTTTTAACTTTAACACCAAAATGTTCAAGTACCTTTTTAACTCTAGGATAGTTTTGATGCACTAGTTTTTGATGCCATGTTTCCAAAGTATCTGCAATATTAGCACAGTTAGTGTTCAATTCTTCATGTTTTTTGCTCGGTGGCTCAATTTCAAATTGCATCTCGAATAAACTATGTCTTTTGCGTAACCCCATAGCTTTGCCTTATTCTTGACCATTTTTCAAAAATTTGCACACTTTATTATCTGCAATTTGTTTTAGACCTTTGTCTAAAGCAACACAGCTCGAGAAATGATTGTAACTAAGATCTGGAACGTATAATACATCTGCTAAATGATTTTTATTCCATTTTTCGCCATCAAATGTATTCACGTTTATATTGCCTTTTCCACAGGCTTTTAGAAAATCACCATTTCCAATACGCACCAAGATTTCTTGATTTAATGGTTTATAATCTACAAACCAATCTCGATGATGAGTCATGTGGTCAGTTGCACCTGAATCTTTATACCATATGTCAACCTTTTTAGAGCCTTGTAAAATAGATGCTAAGGCCTCACTTATAAGTGCAGTTCCCTGTGTTGTATCACGTTTTTTGCTTGTGTCATTTTTATCACTTTTATTATTGTATTTTCTGAATCTACAATTTCGAGCCCAATGGCCTGGCTTGCCACAAACAAAACAATCACCTTTTGGTTTAAACACATTATTAGAATTGTTTTTATACATACCCTGTTTTGCACCTTTGCCTTTATATTGAGATCTTGATGCAAAAGCTTTACTTTCAGTCTTTTCAGTATCATTCACTCGCATTTCTTCAACTCTTAATCTATTAATGAGGTTCGTTTTTGTACGATCAGCCTCAGCTGTTGACTCCCATGCACACAGAAAATGACTAAAACTCTTTGGCAATTTAAGCAGAATTTTTGACACTATCATCTTGTCATCAACAGTTTCACCCATGCTTTTAAGTCGATAGTCTAAATCTTCAATCTTTGAAATGTGTGTGGCCATATCATCAGCTAAATCCTTGACAAATGAGTGCCACTGCTGCTGAAGAATGTGCAGAGATGTTTCGCATTTTTGCTCATACACAGACACAAGTTTTTCCCACATTTCTTTGGCATTTTCTAGATGCACAAGATGAATCATGGTTTTTTCAGTCAGAGTTGTCACAATTACTCTCTGAGCTGTCCCGTCTGCCTTTTCGAAATCAGATTTCTTCTTTTCATATTCTTTTTTTTTAGCTACAGATGCATTATTATCTAACATAGTGGGCATAACTTGTACACCTTTGACTACATTCCATAAGCTGTAGGATTTCAATATAACTATAATCTGAAATTTCCATACATACCAGTTCTCGCTACCTTGTAACTTGTTAATACGTAGTAATTCACTTTCCATGTTTATGTGTAGAGGTTAATTTTCACTTTTACACACGCGGTCGGAATAACCTTTTTATTTGCACGTAAACACTTATATTTGCACGTAAACACGTTTTAAACTATCACTGAATTGATTTACTTTCCATGTTTATGGCGTTGAGGTTAATTTTCACTTTACCACGCGGTCGGAATAACCTATTTGCACGTAAACACGTTTTGGACTATCACTGCTCAATTTCACATAAATATTGCTCTTTGCGCGCACCTGGGCCCATAACCTGTTAAAGGATATAAGTGGTGGACAATTAACTGAGCGATAGATCAAATATAAAAGGGTTTTATTTGAAATTACCAACGCATCAGCTGTGCTCACACAATACACACGCACTAACAACTACAATGACCTAGTTACATCTTACGTTTTTCAAGTTGGCACTAGTGAACATATAACTTCATTTTTATAATCACAAAGTATATAATATTCGAATCATTATTTATATTTCATAAACATCACTTTTAACTGATACTTAATGTTTGTTCAACACAGTGTACTTATTTACCCTTCTGGTGAATGTCTAGGTTATGTAACATTTTGTGGTGTTACTATATATATATATATATATATATATATATATATATATATATATTGTGATGTTTTCAATTTGTTTCTTCTGCAAGTAGATAATATTGTATATTCTTTTTAACACCTGACGCACGTTTCACTGAAAAATATCAGTATCATCAGAGGTTTCTAAGTGAATTAATAACAATCGAAATAATTCTATTAATATAAAATTAACGAATAATCGAATTTGTATCGATTTTAATGTAAAATAAAATAACTGATAATCGATTTAGGTAGATTAGTTAACGATTGTTTTAATGTTTATTTTCTTCAGCAGCTGTTTTCTCGGTTATATTTGAAATTTTGTTTATATTTTATTCATTTTTATTTTTACTTTTTTAGTAAATTTATAATTTTAAATAGATCGTCTTGTTTTGTTTTTATTTGGGTTTGTTCTTTAATTAATAAATTATTGTTATTGTGTTTGTAAATGTTAAGATTTTCCCAAATATTCATTTTTTGACCTTTTTGTATGTTTTTAATTAATTTTATATTTTCAATGTTTGGAAACAGGTGGTTATTATTTAGACAATGTGTGGCTAAATTAGATTTATAAATATTTGGTTTTAAATATGCATTGCGGTGTTGAATGAATCTATCTCGTAGTTTTTTCTTCGTCTGGCCCACATAAAATTTATTGCAATCTGGACATTCTATTTTATATATTCCATTTTTATTGTGAGTATTGGATTTAGTTTTAGGTTTTATTTTATTAAAAATTATATTATCTGTATTATAAGATATTTTTAAATTAGTATCTTTAAATATTTTATTTAGTTTTTGAGTTATATTTCCGTAATAAGTGAAGGTTGTATATTTTATATTATTATTAATAGATGAATTTTTAAATGTAGTGTTTTTAGGAATTTTATTTGTGATTTTATGTTTAATTTTATTTTCCAATTTATTAATAGTTTTTATTTTGTATCCATTTTTAACTGCTATTTGTTGGATAATTTTTCTTTCTTTGTTTCTTTCTGTGTTATTTAATGGGATCCTAAGCATTCGGTAAATCATGGAATTAAATACTGCCATTTTGTGTTGGGGAGGATGATTAGAAGTATTTGGTATTACTAAGTCAGTTTGAGAAGGTTTCCTGTATATTGCGTATTCAAAATTTGTTTCATTTTTCTTTATTGTTAAGTCTAAATAATTTAATTTATTATTAGATTCTTCTTCTAACGTGAATTTTATTTTAGAATGTAAATTATTTATGGAGTTGAATATTTTATTTATATTTATACCATTGTTTTGGGAAATGTACAGAGTGTCATCAACGTATCCAAAATAACATCCTAATGGGTCGTTTAATTTTATTATATTTATTATTTGTTCGTCGAGTTTTTGTAGGAAGATTTCTGATATGATAGCGGAGGTTGGGGCTCCCATAGCAAGGGCATCTGTTTGATAGTACAATTTGTTGTTGTATTGAAAATAAAAGATTGTTATTGTATTAATTAAAGAACAAACCCAAATAAAAACAAAACAAGATGATCTATTTAAAATTATAAATTTTCTAAAAAATAAAAATAAAAATGAATAAAATATAAACAAAATTTCAAATATAACCAAGAAAACAGCTGCTGAAGAAAATAAACATTAAAACAATCGTTAACTAATCGACCTAAATCAATTATCAGTTATTTTATTTTACATTAAAATAGATACAAATTCGATTATTCGTTAATTTTATATTAATAGAATTATTTCGATTGTTATTAATTCACTTAGAAACCTCTGACGATACTGATATTTTTCAGTGAAACGTGCGTCAGGTGTTAAAAAGAATATACAATATTATCTACTTGCAGAAGAAACAAATTGAAAACATCGCAAATTATATAATTACTGCAAGAAACATTGAGTTACTTATATAGAAAATGATATATATATATATATATATATATATATATTGCGACAACACAAATTACTAAACTATTGGCGCATAGGATATGATAGTATGTGTATTTCAAATTACAAGTCTATATTGGAGGGTTTAAGATTATTTATTGTACAAACACAAGTTATAGTTTATATGGTATATTTGAAATGTACAGAATGTAATGTTTGATATAGAGTCTTTCTTTTAAAATGTTAAATAATGTTCATACGCAAGACGTGATACGTTACATAAGAAGACTCCCACGATGATGTTGTTGAAGAGAAGGGCCGGTCTTTGCGGTATAGATGGTTCGTCAGGTGTGGCTTACAAATGACAGACGTTTCACCAGAAACGTTTACAGCTGGGCTGGCGTCCTGTAACAGCTGGGCTGGTCCTATAACAGCTGGGCTGATGTCCTATAACCGCTGGGCTGATGTCCTGTAACAGCTGGGCAGGTGTCCTATAACAGCTGGGCTGATGTCCTATAACAGCTGGGCTGATGTCCTATAATTCCCACGATGAATCCGACACTTCGCACACACAACGGTAACGGATTTTATTTCTCGCAAAACTTATATAGAGTTTAAGACCAAGTAATATCTCAGGTGACAGTGAGTTTAATCTAATAACGGTATATTGAGCTTATACCTCTCCGGCTTCTTCAAGTGTTCTCGCGAATACGAAGGTCTACCGCGATCAGCAGACCACCCTATGAGGAAATCTTGCACTAGCACGGAAACGTCTTGATGGAACTATTGCGTAACAATTAATGATACTGTTACACTCACTTCTTACACACGTAATATTACAATATTAATATCGTGTGTAAAGATATAAAATCAATTGTTATGCGTCACACACGTTACTATCCCCGAAAAGTCTTAACAGATCCTTGCAAGCGGTAGAGTCTTGTACAAGGAATTGTATGTACCGTTCACGGTAGCAGCAGTGAAGAACTGCTTGTAATTTTACGCACAATGCGTCAAAACACTGATGTGTGCAAATGTACTACACACACAGTTCTGAGTCTTCCCGTTTCACTAACGACGAATAGTTTTTACAACACCTTGCAAGCGGTAGAATCTTGTACAAGGAGTGCACGTTCCGTTCGCGGTAGATGGCGTAGAAGAACTATCGTAATTATACGCGTAATGCGTTTAAACACTACTGTGTGCAGATGTACTACATACACAGTTCTGAGCCTTCCCGTTTCACTAACGACGAATAGTCTTTACAACACCTTGCAAGCGGTAGAATTCTTGTACAAGGAGTGCACGACCCGTTCGCGGTAGATGGCGTAGAAGAACTGCCTGTGTAACGACAGGCATAAGAAAATTTCCAACCACCAGTCAGCATTCTATTGGTGGATGGAAGTCACATGGTTAGTAAAAAGTGACCATGCACTTTTCATGCAGTAGAGTGCATTTACTTTGTAACAGCATGCATAGCGGTAATCAGACTACTCGTATCTCATGCATGACTGCCTACATACTAATAATATACATGAACGTAAACAATAGTCCAACAGGTATAGGGATTGTAGCGATACACATGTCTCAGTTCAGCTAATGTCAAAACAACGATAATACTTCACGCACCGCCCGGGAAACGTTTCCCACTCACGCACGCGCGCACATTTCCACTAACACAGTACATGAATAACCATAGATAATAATGCACAGTTATTCTAAACTAAACCCTTAACCTTACTAAATACAATTGATAACAACCCAACTTAACCATCTACCAATATAATATGAATGTCCATTGTCTGTGTAATATATGAACTTGCCCCGCCTATCATGATCCTGTGATTCGTTGCAGGATTAACTCCTTCCCGCATAAAAAAAAAAATTTTTTTTTTCTTTAGTTAACTAACAAAAAATAAAAATTTTTTTTTTTTTTTTTTATATACCACAACAACTTCCCAATCCTGAAATAATAATAATACCCTCGAACTAAAATCAAATAAACATCCCCAATTAATACTAACATTTCCAACTGTCACTCTGACAGAAGCATCAAATCAAAGGACACGTGGTAACCTTCAAACCAAAACAAACCCACATGTTCTTGACACACAGATAACGAAATCTTATGCAGGGTCACAGGGTACACAGACAACATTCCTTATCAAAACTAGATTATTGTTCATTCACAGGTCCATCTTACATACAACATTTAAACCTGAATTGACATATTTAAATCACTACACATTCTTACCCCTATATCCTGACATTTATTTCTGAGTTTTTTGTATAAAATTTTCTCAGCTTTGAAACGCACACGTTTACTTGGAAATACAGATTTGAATTTGTTTAATATACGCCGTAATTGCCTTATCTCGCAACTCATTAACTGAACCTTGGGGGTCGGTGAGTTATTCGTTATCTTATCTTTCGAGCGTCCCAGTCTGATAACTTGAGGTCGACAATCAACTTTAGCTGGCAATAATTCTTTCTGAACTTCCAATGCAGCATGCCGTTTATTCAATTTATCAACTTCCCAAATAATATTATGTCTGAGTTTTCTAACTCCAAGGACGGTCGCATCTATTTCCGTACCCTGTTCGTATGTTGCTTTAATTGCCTGTTTTTCAATTACCTGCGACTCACACGCTCCTGATTTTATCCTTGTGTGACTTACCTGCAGAATCGGCATTTGTACAAAGTGGTTTTTACACCTCTTTCGTAACTGCTTGTCCAACAGCGATATTTCTGTGTCACTGTCGGACAACCTCTCGTCGCCATAACCATTGATTTTTGCTTCGACAATAAGGTCGGTGCAATTTTCAATCCTAATATTTCCCTCATGTTTATTACTATTATCATTATTACATACTAAATTATCCCTAATTTCGGCAGGATATAGGCCATACATAACAGTTTCATTCTTATAATTAACATTTTTCATACTTGATTGATTGAACTGCTTTTCAACTAAATCATTTTCAATAACTGTTGCTAATAAGTTGGTATTAAATTGCTGAGTTGTATTTTTATGTTGTTGTGATTGCGGCTGATTTTGTGGTGTTTGAACATGAAACTGATTACGCGGCGGTTCATTATTATTTACCATAATTGTTGTCACCCTATTGTCACCAGTATCATTCACCTCTCCGTCCTCCGTAAACACCTCAGTACCTGATATAGATTCATCTAGTACCTCATCATCAGGCCATGTGTCATAAATACCTGCACCGTTAGTATCCATACTAGTTCCAGGCTCTACTACTGGTTCGGAATTTTTATGTGTTATGCATACACTGTCAGCATCCATGATAGCTTCAGATCCTATCATACGTTCACGGTTCTCGCATGCTATATCTGTTACACTATAAAATATCACCTCATCACAGCACTTACCTGAAGTATGTTCCAGATTAATAGTGTTGTTACTACTAATTTCATTTCTGTTATCTTCACTACAATCCGATGCAGAATCTAAATACTCGACTTTACCGAGATATGAACTACTAGGCCCTAATAAGGTGGTTTCTGTATAATCACTTTCAAGTTCTCCTGCTACGCTACTGTTCTCCGTTAATCCTTCAGATGTCACATCTTGGTTAACTTCCATATTACTTTCGTTGAGAGTATGTTCCACAAGGACATTAGGTACTTCAAAATTATCACACGGTGCAATATTCTCAACAGATAAATCTGCTTCAATATCAGCTGACACTTCCTGTAGTTTCGCCATACTCTCCTCTCTGTCGGCGTCCATTTCTTCCCAAAATTCCTGCCTAATGGCTATCATCTCCTCATCCCTGGCTTTACTTTCCTCTGAAACTCCTTGTATATCCGATATCCTCTCTTCTTCCACGGCTTTCATCTCCCCGCAGCAATTATCTGAAGTATGTTCTGGACTAATAGTGTTGCTATTACTAATTTCACTTTCGTCATCTTCACTATAATTGCATGCAACATCCATATCTCCGACCATATCGAACAACGAAATACTATGCCCTAAGCGAGTTGCCTCGTTAATATTACTTTCAATTCTATCCCAGAATTTCCGCCTAACGGCTCTACTATGCTCAGATATGGTTTTATCATCAAGTGACCTGGCCCTTAAATATTCTATAAGCTCTTTTTTACTCGACATAGTGATCACAAATTACTTTAAAATTTAGTAATTTATACTCAAAGCAAGTTATTATTATCACAACAAGATTAGAACATATGGTAACCAGTTTATATGCACGCGGAAAAAGCAGTTCAAAATATCAACATGCAAATACCTTATCTAACATACAACAACTAATAATCAACCTCCAATATACTGATAAAATCTGTTCATATATGATATACAAGAGAATATGCACACTTGAAATATTATATCCTCAGCTTTTCATATGAACAACACACATACAATTTTTATGTTAATTATATTTATACGTCGGATTTTTCCAACAAATTTTATATTCATAGACAAATATATAATAGCGTAAAATTTCAGCTATTTTCCGAGCCCTACGTTGCTAAGCGCCAAAATATCTCTATGCGACAACACAAATTACTAAACTATTGGCGCATAGGATATGATAGTATGTGTATTTCAAATTACAAGTCTATATTGGAGGGTTTAAGATTATTTATTGTACAAACACAAGTTATAGTTTATATGGTATATTTGAAATGTACAGAATGTAATGTTTGATATAGAGTCTTTCTTTTAAAATGTTAAATAATGTTCATACGCAAGACGTGATACGTTACATAAGAAGACTCCCACGATGATGTTGTTGAAGAGAAGGGCCGGTCTTTGCGGTATAGATGGTTCGTCAGGTGTGGCTTACAAATGACAGACGTTTCACCAGAAACGTTTACAGCTGGGCTGGCGTCCTGTAACAGCTGGGCTGGTCCTATAACAGCTGGGCTGATGTCCTATAACCGCTGGGCTGATGTCCTGTAACAGCTGGGCAGGTGTCCTATAACAGCTGGGCTGATGTCCTATAACAGCTGGGCTGATGTCCTATAATTCCCACGATGAATCCGACACTTCGCACACACAACGGTAACGGATTTTATTTCTCGCAAAACTTATATAGAGTTTAAGACCAAGTAATATCTCAGGTGACAGTGAGTTTAATCTAATAACGGTATATTGAGCTTATACCTCTCCGGCTTCTTCAAGTGTTCTCGCGAATACGAAGGTCTACCGCGATCAGCAGACCACCCTATGAGGAAATCTTGCACTAGCACGGAAACGTCTTGATGGAACTATTGCGTAACAATTAATGATACTGTTACACTCACTTCTTACACACGTAATATTACAATATTAATATCGTGTGTAAAGATATAAAATCAATTGTTATGCGTCACACACGTTACTATCCCCGAAAAGTCTTAACAGATCCTTGCAAGCGGTAGAGTCTTGTACAAGGAATTGTATGTACCGTTCACGGTAGCAGCAGTGAAGAACTGCTTGTAATTTTACGCACAATGCGTCAAAACACTGATGTGTGCAAATGTACTACACACACAGTTCTGAGTCTTCCCGTTTCACTAACGACGAATAGTTTTTACAACACCTTGCAAGCGGTAGAATCTTGTACAAGGAGTGCACGTTCCGTTCGCGGTAGATGGCGTAGAAGAACTATCGTAATTATACGCGTAATGCGTTTAAACACTACTGTGTGCAGATGTACTACATACACAGTTCTGAGCCTTCCCGTTTCACTAACGACGAATAGTCTTTACAACACCTTGCAAGCGGTAGAATTCTTGTACAAGGAGTGCACGACCCGTTCGCGGTAGATGGCGTAGAAGAACTGCCTGTGTAACGACAGGCATAAGAAAATTTCCAACCACCAGTCAGCATTCTATTGGTGGATGGAAGTCACATGGTTAGTAAAAAGTGACCATGCACTTTTCATGCAGTAGAGTGCATTTACTTTGTAACAGCATGCATAGCGGTAATCAGACTACTCGTATCTCATGCATGACTGCCTACATACTAATAATATACATGAACGTAAACAATAGTCCAACAGGTATAGGGATTGTAGCGATACACATGTCTCAGTTCAGCTAATGTCAAAACAACGATAATACTTCACGCACCGCCCGGGAAACGTTTCCCACTCACGCACGCGCGCACATTTCCACTAACACAGTACATGAATAACCATAGATAATAATGCACAGTTATTCTAAACTAAACCCTTAACCTTACTAAATACAATTGATAACAACCCAACTTAACCATCTACCAATATAATCTTTGAAAGGAAATACAAACAGTAGTGATAATATTTAATACATAGGAAGGAAGACGGAAGAATAAAAGCAATCAGAAGATATACAGTAATTTTGAATAAAAATTCAAAATTGATAACAATGGTTATAAGTCATGATCAACCAATCGGAATCAATTAGTAACCATGACAACGAACGTTGGTTACGAATTTTCCGTTAAATCTTAGTATTCAATAAGTGACGCTCTTCCAGAATAGACGCCAGGCCGTGAATGACCAAAATTTTAGTCTAAAATGTATAAAAAGTAATCAAAATTCAAAAAGATGGAAACGTAGGAAGCAGGCGAGGAACGAGAACATTTAACTGATGCCAAGGACCAATTTAAATAAATTTTAAATGAATAAATTGCTACAACTAACATGAAAAAGATGCCAGAAGCCCCAGATAATTGAAAATTGACCACTATTGAAGCCCCATTCCATTACAACTGACTGACAGTACACCACCAGTCGACCGATTTGATAAGTATTATTAAATTACCCGAATTTCAGAAATAAACTCACTTTAAATATTTCTTACAGTAATCTGAACTCTCACTATAAACTGAATATTATTTCTTTCAAAGATTAAGTAAAACACTGAAAATTTGTTAACTAATAAAATAACCTGTTGTTAAATTATGAACTTTTAAAGCACACTTTACTACACTTCAGGAACAAATTATAGTTACACATTATATTATTTAAGTACAAATAATGTAAAGTAGTGTACTTTTTATTGTAATCATTATTAATATTTTCCTCGTAATCACAAGAACCTGGATTTTGAACGGAACAAACTGTAAACAAACAAAACATTCGCCATCTTTGACTGTATAATTCGTTCAAAATCGATTCGCCAAACCCTAGAGATATTAGTCTTATAATAATTGTCGGTGCAAATTTGTTGAATAACCAAATATAATTTTAATGTCAAACTGAGTAATTACCAATCACAAATTAAAGAAACTAGTACAGAGTGTAACCATTGTTTTTATTTCATAGGGAAGTGTATTGTATAAATTGTGTATTGTTTAGCAAAGAGAGCGAGAATGACGGTAAGCGCTCACGTCGCAAATTCGGCGAACTAACTGCTCGATTAAGAAGGTCGAACGAAGGCGGGAGTAAAATTTGAATGCTCCAGGCCGTCATAGCTAAGACACCTTTTACCACACTATTTATTAATTTAATTATTTTAAATAAACAATTTGGCGCCACCCGGGATTTAAAAACCCCTATTAAACAACAGGTAAGGTTTCCACTCACGTTGTACTGGTAATTGAAGGATCGCTACGGACATCGTTACCGCCACATAGAAGTAACGACACCAGTGTGAGGCGAACACACAACTTATATACATTTTTACAGAGTCGACAGAGTTTTCACTTTACAATATTCAATCACTTTCTGCTACAGTTCGTTTTTGATATATATAAGGTATTTAAAATTTATATTTATATTACCTCAAGATGTTATTTTTCCTTATTTGGAACATGTTTCGGGTACCATCTTTTACCCATCCTTTGAAGTACCAGAAGCCAACAGGAAGCCTCTATAACAATAGTCAACCAACACATATGTACTTCACCGGACACAAAAACCGGAAGGCTGAGGATGGGTACAAGATGGTACCCGAAACATGTTCCAAATAAGGAAAAATAACATCTTGAGGTAATATAAATATAAATTTTAAATACTATATATTATAACTTTACAACTTTGTTATTTGTTAAATTCGGAAAGCCCCAAGTTCAGGGCGACATTTATAACTTAACACAAATTATATAAATGAATGATTGTGGTGTGTGAACTGACCTACCTGCTGTGCGTTCTTGCGTCTTCTTCTTCCGACTAGGGCCGTAGGAATTTGTGTTTTTGAATTCGCAAGTAGGTTAATTCAAAAGTACAAGCACAAAGAGTATCGTTATAATTATTTAGAATAGTTTTGTGATGTTGGTAGATTTTGGAGTACAGCAATAAAAAAACAGTGTTGGGTATAAAATTGGGGTTTATTATTCTAATAGCACATAAAATGAAAAACTTATATCTAACGTCATTCTTACGTACTAAAGAGTAATGAGTAATTTGATCAATGTTTTCTGAATGAATATTAGCTTTCAGAGGGAAAGCTTATAAATACGAATTTATAAGAACTTGTTTCTTATTGCTTTTTAAAGTTAATTTTTCAAATAATTTAATTATTGAGTTTTCAAGACTTTAATATTGATTTTACTGCTTCAAGATGCTTTTAAAATACTCTTAAATAAATTAGCCGTGAATCTTGTTCAACGTGTGTTTTATTTACTTGTGATTGGTTTCACGTATACTGCAGTATAAGTTTCTTAAGTGATTCAATATTAAGATTTGTATAGCGCTTTTTATCTACGTCTACTTCTTATCTATTGCTTCTTACTTAACTTATACTTGTTCTACAGATTATCACAATATTGAGGTTCTTATTAATTTAGAGTCTCTGTTTTTATAGGCATCTGAATGAAGTTAACTTTACAATTGATTTTAACAAAAGAAAGAAAATGATCTTTTTATATAAAATGTATAAATGATTTTTGACTTTCCTGGTATTGAAGTTCTCGAAGATGTCCTCTGGGGTCCCTCGATGTCCTAGTCCAATCAGCTAGTGGCGATGATTTCCGCTGCGTCCTGGATTCCAACAAAGAGTTCAAGGATCAGCAACTCAGCTCCTTCAGCAACTGTTGATGGATTTAACGTCCGTGGTTTAACTGCTGCAACTGCTTCAGGCCCTCGGTCCGGATACTCTGCACTCGTGTGTGTGTGTGTGTGTGTGTGTGTGTGTGTACCTCGTCTCGGGTGTCGTTCTGCGTCGTCAGTTCTTCAGCTCGTACCACGATTTAGACGGCCTCGTTCTGTTGTACTCTTGGGTGTGACTTCTCGTAGTATATGGTCGATCTCTTATATGCGTACGCCAACAGTTTGGTGTATTACGCAGTACGCTTATTTGTTGATAAATAAGAGTATCGTACGTAGACGCCGTCACAGTCCAGTCGTTATAGAAGAGTGTCTGTGTTGTCCAGAAGTTGAATCTTTACAGAAGTGTGTGTGTGTGTTCACTGTTTGAGTCCTGGCAGAAGAGTATGTGTTTACTGGTTGAATGTTAACAGAAGAGAGTGTGTGTGTTCACAGCTTGATCGCCAACAGAAGAGTGAAGAGCGTTCAGCTCGAAACCAACGGTTGTTCAAAATTTTTAGAATGATCCGATTGGCTGGAACATTCTTCCTTCTACTTGAAATTTAGTCACCTCATTCCGTGAGAACGAAAAATAATTCCCACAGTTCGAGAATTGTTATTATTTTTAATATTCTGGAATACACCAGAACCAATTGTCGGTCGGACGTCCGGTTGTAATTTGTATTGCGATTATCTTGGCTGCAAGCCAAGTTATGCTTATTCTAACATATACATTTGATTCGTAATTTTTATAATTATAACATATCCAAATCTGAACTCCCTAGCTCTCTTACTATGGAAGTTATTTAAATAAAATGAATTATCTCATTAACTCTTTAATTATATTTATTGAAATTTGCACACCCTATTCTTAATATTTCGGCAAACATTTTGGCTATTTTGGATTTTGCCTATATTTATTCGTTTCCGAAATATTAATGTTTTAAAGTTAAGGCGTGTCCCTAATTTATAACGGTGCGTGTGTGGTTACATAACACCACCGGAACATAGCCGCTGGGCGTTTTACAATTGTTTTGAGTGCTCGCTACAGCGCGAGATGTGGTTCTATCGATTTAAATTTATTTTATATTTGATTTTTAAAACTTTCTACATATAACCCCAAATCTATGGGATTTGGTATGTTATATACACCCCCACACGTTTAAAAAAAAAAAAAGAATGTAGATTATACAGTTATTTTTTTTTCTACATGTACATTCTTCATGTTTCACCAGTATGCATTGTTCTATTTACATACAAAAACATATACTGATATAATTATCTTATTCATACAAGCTTTATATATATAACTTACTTCTAATACATTAAGATTATTTGTATAAAATATTGTGAGAAAATGTTTGTAGCATGGGTAGTATTTAATAGCGAGCCATTTAACAAGGTATTTCACACAGATGACAACAGACAATAGCGGCGCGTGCTCTTAGGAATGTGCTTCCGTTTTGCCACCCTTATTATCGCGTAATAAACGCCGTTAATTAGCATCTGCGTTTAAAAACCAGCTGCGTGCGGGCTCGTGTGCGCGTCGTTGCTTTGTGAACGCGTTTCCGGTAACCGTCACCCGTCCTACACCTCGACTTGTGCGTTTGTTTCCCCGCGCTACGACTGATTGTTATTTATTTATAACTTGCCTACAATTATTATTATTTATATCTAATACTCTAATTTATATTAAACAATTATTATTGATATTTAAATATTAGTAATTAAATTATTTCTAACTTTATATGATTTATATTTACAGTGTCTCTATTATTCGGTATCACGCGCCTAAGATTTTGTTTTATCTCATTCGTAATATTTTCTTAACGAAGCTGCGTGATATTTTCCTCTAATTTTTCTTCTATTTAACGTTGTGTCATGGTAACTCCCATTTATTGCTGTTTCGAAATATTTTTTATTATTTCATGCATAAAAATCCTTTGCTACTACCGGATACAGCACTACCGGTCTCCCAAAAGTACCTGCGTGGGAACGCCGTCTCCATGATCCTGTAATACCGGACACGCTGTGTTAGGGGAACATTGTTGTTTTTGTACTTGACTCCAACAATGGTTCTCTAACATCCGGTGGGAACACATTATTAACACACGTTTCATGAGAAAAATCACCTTTCTTACACCTAATATTTTTCTTATTTCTAACAATCTTATTTCTAAATATTTTTGCATGGTTTATTGCGCATCCTTTTTGGGTGCGCTCTGTTGCATTTTTTTGTATGTTGATACTGTTTCACTTTTGCAATAGGGTCTCTAACATTTTCTATTTCGCTGGTTTGTGCGCTCGTACCGGTCTCTGATACCGCGACTGTTTGTATGGCTCTCATTGGAGTTCCATCGTTGCCTTTGCTTATCGGTTTCTGCCTATTGAAACTCGGCTTCCCCTTATATCCAACGGGTTTATTTTGCGGTTTCGGCGGTGCTTGTTGTGGAGCCGAACTAGTACTAGGCCTTGGATCAGTTTGGGTATGATATTGCCCACGTCTATTTTGGCTATCATTATTTGGATTATAGTTCGGGCTATACCTCCACCCGCCGAAATCGAAAACGGTCTCACTTTGGGATATTAATATTAATAGTTCGTCAACCGTACGTATACCTTGCGTAAATGCGGCTACACGAATATTATGATTAAAATGGTACACCAATTTCGTGACTATATCGACCTCAGAAAACGCTGGTGTTAAATGTTTAGCGCGTTCAACCTGCTGTATAATATAGTTTTCGGGCGTTATACCCTGCTTCCGGTCGTAACGTCCATATTCTAATTCATTACGCAAGAGTCTTTGCGTGTGCGAATTCCAATATCGGTTTTCAAACATTTGTCTAAATTCCGTGTATGTGGTAATTTTATCACGTACAGTGTTATACCATCGCCTGGCTGAATCACGCATCGCATTAACTACCCACTGTATCCGGTCTTGGTCCTCTAATCGCGAACCTACCCTTGTCATTTCGTTTTCGCAAGTTAGCAAGAACTCGATCGGGTTTTCATTATTTTCACCGGTGAAATAGACTCGGTTCTTTTCGTCTACTTGCCCTTGTACTAGAATATTTGGTGCCGATTTCCTCCGTACTTCCTGTCGCACTTTAGAAATCTCCTCGCTAAGCGTTTGTAATACATTTACTCTATTTGTGTCGACATCGGAACGAACTTCTACAATCGACGCGTCTAACCTAGCAACTTGTCGTTGTGTTTCGCTTACGTCAGTTTGTATCCGTACTTCAAGATTATCGACTTTTTTAGCTACATGCGCGGTCTGTTTTTCACACTTGCTGAGGTGTTCTTTAAATCGCCCCTCCATACGCGAAATCTGTTCAATAAACGATTTATGCATTGTGGTCTCAAAAACCTTAAAGCGTTCATTTATTTTAGTCTCGACCGTATGAATTTTTTCTCCGACTTCGGTAACTTTAGAATCTAAGCTTTTCACGCTTTCATCGATTTTAGCAGCTATTTTAGCATCGGTTTGTCTTATCTCCGCGTTTATGTCCGCGTTACTCTGTTCTAGTGTCTCGGTTAAACTTGTTTTTTGTGCATCTATTTTAGCTGTTAATTCCGCGATATTTATTTCAGCTTTAGCCGCGCTTTGTTCAAATTTCGCGTCTATTTTATCTGTTAACTCTCGTTTCAATTCCGCGTTCGTTTGTTTCATTTCTTGCAACAATTGTTTTAACATTTTGTCGGTCTCCATTATTACACAATATTCTCAACACTCTATTGCTGTACTTATTACCAATTCACAAAACTTTCTTTAGGGATTGTTTGAGTTGGACGCCAGCTGTTTTACTAATTAAAACAGCAAATTTGTTGCAATTTAATTCACTACAATTAAATTTTACAATTTAAAATTTAATCAAAATTAAATCGGGCCCCACGTTCCGGGCGACATATATAACGTTACAACTTTGTTATTTGTTAAATTCGGAAAGCCCCAAGTTCAGGGCGACATTTATAACTTAACACAAATTATATAAATGAATGATTGTGGTGTGTGAACTGACCTACCTGCTGTGCGTTCTTGCGTCTTCTTCTTCCGACTAGGGCCGTAGGAATTTGTGTTTTTGAATTCGCAAGTAGGTTAATTCAAAAGTACAAGCACAAAGTGTATCGTTATAATTATTTAGAATAGTTTTGTGATGTTGGTAGATTTTGGAGTACAGCAATAACAAAACAGTGTTGGGTATAAAATTGGGGTTTATTATTCTAATAGCACATAAAATGAAAAACTTATATCTAACGTCATTCTTACGTACTAAAGAGTAATGAGTAATTTGATCAATGTTTTCTGAATGAATATTAGCTTTCAAAGGGAAAGCTTATAAATACGAATTTATACGAACTTGTTTCTTATTGATTTTTAAAGTTAATTTTTCAAATAATTTAATTATTGAGTTTTCAAGACTTTAATATTGATTTTACTGCTTCAAGATGCTTTTAAAATACTCTTAAATAAATTAGCCGTGAATCTTGTTCAACGTGCGTTTTATTTACTTGTGATTGGTTTCACGTATACTGCAGTATAAGTTTCTTAATTGATTCAATATTAAGATTTGTATAGCGCTTTTTATCTACGTCTACTTCTTATCTATTGCTTCTTACTTAACTTATACTTGTTCTACAGATTATCACAATATTGAGGTTCTTATTAATTTAGAGTCTCTGTTTTAATAGGCATCTGAATGAAGTTAACTTTACGATTGATTTTAACAAAAGAAAGAAAATGATCTTTTTATATAAAATGTATAAATGATTTTTGACTTTCCTGGTATTGAAGTTCTCGAAGATGTCCTCTGGGGTCCCTCGATGTCCTAGTCCAATCAGCTAGTGGCGATTATTTTCGCTGCGTCCTGGATTGCAACGAAGAGTTCAAGGATCAGCATCTCAGCTCCTTCAGCAACTGTTGATGGATTTAACGTCCGTGGTTTAACTGCTGCAACTGCTTCAGGCCCTCGGTCCGGATACTCTGCACTCGTGTGTGTGTGTGTGTGTGTGTGTGTGTGTGTGTACCTCGTCTCGGGTGTCGTTCTGCGTCGTCAGTTCTTCAGCTCGTACCACGATTTAGACGGCCTCGTTCTGTTGTACTCTTGGGTGTGACTTCTCGTAGTATATGGTCGATCTCTTATATGCGTACGCCAACAGTTTGGTGTATTACGCAGTACGCTTATTTGTTGATAAATAAGAGTATCGTACGTAGACGCCGTCACAGTCCAGTCGTTATAGAAGAGTGTCTGTGTTGTCCAGAAGTTGAATCTTTACAGAAGTGTGTGTGTGTGTTCACTGTTTGAGTCCTGGCAGAAGAGTATGTGTTTACTGGTTGAATGTTAACAGAAGAGAGTGTGTGTGTTCACAGCTTGATCGCCAACAGAAGAGTGAAGAGCGTTCAGCTCGAAACCAACGGTTGTTCAAAATTTTTAGAATGATCCGATTGGCTGGAACATTCTCCCTTCTACTTGAAATTTAGTCACCTCATTCCGTGAGAACGAAAAATAATTCCCACAGTTCGAGAATTCTTATTATTTTTAATATTCTGGAATACACCAGAACCAATTGTCGGTCGGACGTCCGGTTGTAATTTGTATTGCGATTATCTTGGCTGCAAGCCAAGTTATGCTTATTCTAACATATACATTTGATTCGTAATTTTTATGATTATAACATATCCAAATCTGAACTCCCTAGCTCTCTTACTATGGAAGTTATTTAAATAAAATGAATTATCTCATTAACTCTTTAATTATATTTATTGAAATTTGCACACCCTATTCTTAATATTTCGGCAAACATTTTGGCTATTTTGGATTTTGCCTATATTTATTCGTTTCCGAAATATTAATGTTTTAAAGTTAGGGCGTATCCCTAATTTATAACGGTGCGTGTGTGGTTACATAACACCACCGGAACATAGCCGCTGGGCGTTTTACAATTGTTTTGAGTGCTCGCTACAGCGCGAGATATGGTTCTATCGATTTAAATTTATTTTATATTTGATTTTTAAAACTTTCTACATATAACCCCAAATCTATGGGATTTGGTACGTTATAATATATATTCAAACACTTTTTGCTACAGCCTGTTTCTTGATGTATATAATATATTTAATATTTATATCGAATTTACCTCAAGATATTTTCTCCTTATTTGGAACATGTTTCGGGAACCATTGTGTTCCCCTTCAGTCTTCCTGATTTTGAGTCTAGTGAATCCTTATGTTCCAAATAAGGAGAAAATATCTTGAGGTAAATTCATTATAAATATTAAATATAATATATATATATATATATATATATATATATATAATTTATTATTAATCCATTTATTTATCGACAGTGTTAATTATGGTTTCAAGTGGATATCGAGTTTCGGTCTAATGAAAATGCAGATTTTATGCAATATTTCGAGATTTATTTTATCTCATATTCATGCCTATAACATAAAATATAAGTAATATAATTGTGATGAGAGTTAATTATAATATGTATGTTGCATGGTATTAACAATCGCGTTGTTTTGTATAGAATAACTAATAGTACTTACATACCTATATTGTTGAATTACAGATATACACATACACAAAACTATACACTACACTACAATACAGAAACATGATACATATTAATTATATGTTTTTTCACTTTGTATAGTGCTTAGTGGAAGTGTGATTTTATTTCGTAACTGGAGAAAGAGCGGACGCACAAGGTACAGGATTGTCATTTATTAGCAGTACCAGTGGAGGAGAGGGTTGATGGCGTTGTTGACTTGTTAGGTATCTATTATTGTTTGTTTTCTGGAAATGTATAAAATTTGAATAACACTTACTGAGGCTCTGTATGTCGGTTTTTTTGTTAACGTACAGATATATATGAAAAGAATATATGAAATTATACTACTTGGAGAAGAAACAAATTGAATAACATCACACACACACAAAATATATATATATATATATATATTTAATTTTTATAATGAATTTACCTAAAGATATTTCTTTCCTTATTAGGAACATGTTTCGGGTACTATTTTATACCCATCCTCAGCCTTCCGGATTTTGTGTCTGGTGAAGTACATGTGTGATAGTTGGCCGTTATTGTGGGTTCCTGTTGGCTTCTGGCACTTTAAATTGGTTTTATTGTGTGTGATTGTGTGACGATTTCATTAATTAAAAATATAGTAATTAATAATTAGGTAATGTAAAGGCTGAGAAATTTTAAATTTTAATAAAATCGCACAATTAAACTAAATTTTATCGCTATCATAAAATTATAATAATATTTAATAAAGAGTTTTAATAATAAAATTAAAAGGAATACGAGTGTACAGATAGGGTAAACCTTGTTAATTAACCCTGCATAGACATGCGCTAACCGGAATTAACTTGAATACCGTCCCCTAAACAAACTAATAATACTTGTAAATTTGACATTATTTAAATAAATAAACAAGACCACAGTAGTGTACTTTAATAACGTTTGTAATTAAGAATATCTCTGAATAATTAAAAAGTCAAACTTTGACCATTTAAATAAAGGAGAAATGTGGAACTATTTCGCTGCGACGCGTAACCTCCGCGCGATTTACTGACCCTTCCTACATAGTTACAGAGCAGAGATGATGCGTCGTTCAACCAGTAAGCAGCTCAAAGCCGAGCGCTGTACAAAATATGTACTTTTTGTTAAATGTGGTTATTAGTTTCAAATAACCGTGTGAAGAGTTATACAACGAGAATGTAGTGTGTAACAGAAAAAAGTAATGTAGAAAATTAAGTGCGTAAGGTGACATCTCCCAGTAAGAAATATAGTTAAAGTTATTTTAGTGTTGTATATGTAAATTCAGATACAACCGTACTATTACCAAATGTGATGTGCATAACTGTAAAATGTGAAGACGAAGACCTCAACTGTATTTACAATACCACCGAGAAACAGGACGACTTCATGACACCGTAACATCCGAATCAACATTAGTTGAGTCCGAGGACCTTCACCAGAAAGACTACCACGATGACAACCCACTACAGAGAGAGGACCGAAGAATCACGCGTGGAGGACTAGGACTAAAACCCTTAACTAAGAGGCGACGCGGAGGCTTGTCTTCCGTGGATATGTATCTTTTGAAATAGAAGTAATTGTAAACTAAAAGACTTTAAAATGACAATCTCTAAAGTTTAAGAATAAATGTTGTAACAAGTAACTTCAGTAACCATAAGTTGTAAAGTAACAAGTGTGATGTAGCGTTGGAACATTGCACTACTAAATGAAACCATTCCTCAAATGGTATAAAGAGTAATAAAGTAATTCATTAATGGAGTAGAGTAAACTTTAAATTCCTAAGTAATACATATAAACTCGGATCCGAGGTAAAATGCGCTAACTGTATTATAAATCCTAATGTAGAAAACCCATTACAATTTTCACTGTAAGTTAAAAGTTGATATGTTATGTATAATCAAATAGACATAAATAAAGAGATGTCATCTTTAGTACAATACTAAATTGAGTGCATAAATCAGCAGACTACCCCCCCCCCCAAGTTCCTTGTATATTAATTGTTTTAGTGATTTGATTAATTTTCAGCTTGTTACAACGAAGGCAGCCTGTATAATTGGCAGAACCAATTAATGCGGGTTCCCTATGTTATAACGCCAGTTAAGATGTTATAAATTGCGCCACTCTGCTTTTTTGTAAAAAAAAAACAGGTAAATAATTTTATTATTAACATGCGCCACTTTGTTTTGTTTAATAAGTAATTGTGTAATATTGTGACACCCTGTTGATCTATTCACTCATTTACTCTAAAATGTGTCTAAAATTTTAAATAAAATAAAATGATAATTATTATTATAATAGTATAGTAAATAAGTAATTTTAATTATGATTTAGATATAGGAATGTACATAATGTTAACTTAACACGCCACAAGAATATGAAACAACATCAGGTACGTGCTTGTCAAAAATTTCATTCATCAACATGTCGGTTTGTAAACAAGGTTAAATTCTTGTCCACGCCTGTGTAAAACTGTCATAGTTACCTCCCGCAAAGTTGAGTTAGACAATACGCAACCCTGTTCGATTGTTCTATTGTTATAAGAAGCGTGTATTATCCTGTGTTTAGTAACCGAGAATTCTCCCTTCGTTGAACGTATATTGACGCCTGTGTGAGATTTCTCTCTCTCACTACCAATGTAAAATGATTAAAGTTCACATTTTAATCGTTTATGTGTAAAAAAAAAAGAAAGAGTAGTATAGAATTTAATGCGAATAGTAGAATAAGTATTTATAGCCACTCACATTTCAAAAATGGCTGTATTTAACCCTGATCTATTATTAAAAGATGAGCTGTGCTACGAAGCTATTTTACGCGGTTTAAAACATGTGAACGTAACAGTGTCTGAATTGCGCAAATCATTACGCGAAAGCAGATCAGATATACCCCCGCAGTTAGATAGATTGCGTGAACTCGATTATGACAGCGAACGAGAAACCTGTTATGCAAAGTATAGGGAACTGACGTTATTATCTCAAAACCTTCAAGACGAAAAATCACCTACTGTAATATTGCGCGTCACGCAACGAATAGAACATTTAACCCGCCGGTTGAACAATTTATTAAGCCGGCCCGACGTCACCGTAATCCCTGCCGATGTGCAGAAATTTGCGGATGAGGCATTACGCCAATTACCCATAATTATCAACGAATTACGACGAAAGTCAGACTCATCTAGAATAGAAGAAATTGAGCACTCCTTACAAAAATTATATATTTCCCCGGTTCAATCCCCTACTTTAGAACACCCTCCCTCCACCTCGAACCACGAATCACCCACCGTATCGAAGATACAACCGACTCATGAACAGTTACCTAGTAGAGAATTAAATACCCTAACGATAGCAGAACCCCCACAGCCTAGTGGTCACCATACTCGCACTAGTCGATATGCGATTACGACTCCAAATGCAGCCACAAATCCTTCGAAATGTATACCAAATGTAAATTTTAATGTAGACCTCTACGGAAAGATTACCCACCCAGTAGAGAAAATAATTAATGAAATTCCTTACACCGATGGCTTAAGTATTACGAAACTGTTAAATTTCATCAGATACCTCCTGGAGATAAAAGATCTACAACAATTGAACGATTGGCAAATCCTGCAAGTAATCCTACCCAAATGTAAACCACCATTACGAGATCGTGTACTGGAATCATTAAACTCGACTCTTCCAGTAGAAGAACTTCATACTACCATAATCAAACAGTTTATCCCCACGGGAATTTACGAGGAGATTAAAAGAAATACCGTACTTCGAGTACAAGGAGCCTATGAAAGACTGGCCCACTATATTGCAGACATCAGAGAATCTTCACGTCTACTGCAAGTCGACTGGAGTGAGAAACAATTGGTCGATACTATTCTAGTAGGCTTATCTCCTGAAGAACGCTCCCGTTTAGCACTAATAAATAGGCCCCACACTTTCGCTGATCTTGAACAATGTAGTATTCACTCTTCAAATGTATGGTACAGAACAGAACAGACATGCATCGCTATCCACAACACAATATAGAAAGGAAACGTAAGCCCTAGTCTCAGATGCAAGAACTCTACGAGAAAGACGACCATTTCGGCGACCTACCTATTTTCATGGCCACGGTAAGTCCAAGGAGCCTCAACCTCGACAGGAAACCAGTGAGACCCCACGTAAAGAAAATGTATGCTATAACTGCGGGAAACCTGGACACATCAGTAGAAACTGTAAACGGAAACAGTACAATCAGAAAACCCATTATCCAAAAAACATGTAAGGCAGGGAGATCCGAAATCCTGTGTCTTCCGCAGCATCGTGAAAACAGGTAAACCCCTGAGAGACCACAAATTAAAACAAAATAATAATAACCAAAGAAAATTAGACCCCTATGTTAGAAAATTTATTGATAAATGTAACGCTATTAATAAATGTGATTTCAGTAAGTGTCAATTACCGTATATACAAGTTGACCTCGGTGTTACATCCACCCTCGGATTAATTGATTCCGGATCAACGCGAAGTTTAATTAGTCAAGAGCTAGCCAATAAATTATTTAAACACAATTTAGTTAAACGCAGTCAATCAGTAAATATTAGATGCGCTACAGCTAATAAACAAAATTTAATGATAAAACTTATCATCACGTTTAAAGTAAAAATTAAAAATCTAACGTGGTATTTTCCAATGTTGGTATGCGACGAGTTAGGACCCGAGTCCTAACTATTCCTAACTATAAAATCAGCTATTGGGAGCTGATTTTATCAGTAAAACAGGAATAATTCTAGATATTCACGATAAGAAATTTTATTTTGGATTCGATCTTTCACAAAAATATAACTTGGATGATAATGCAAATTACAGAGAAAGTACTGGAACTACTTCTACACATCTAAAACATCACGAATCTGAATTAGGTCATCTGGAAAGTAAAGATAGACGGAACATGCAGACATTAATAAAACAGTTCTCCAACGTCCTCACCCCAAAGTTAGGACTGACGGACCTGATAGAGTACAAAATCAATTTGAGCGACAATAAAGTAATACGTCTAGCCCCATACAAGTTATAACCTCCAAAAATGGAAGTAATGAGGAACCAAATTAACAAATTGTTAGAACAAGGAGTCATCGAACCCTCTACTTCATCTTATTCATCACCCGCGTTTTTAGTACCCAAGAGTAACGACAAACATAGACTAGTTGTGGACTACAGGCAACTAAATAAACGGATAGAATTTGAATCTATACCGCTTCCCGACATCCACAGTGCTTTTCATTATTTTACGAAAGCAAAAATTTTTACCATCATGGATTTAAATCAGGCATTTCATCAAATACCCCTTTCGGAAGAATCAAAACGTCTGACCGCCTTTGCCGTCCCTTTCAACCTGTACCAATTTACGAGGGTACCCTTTGGTATATCCCAAGGTAGTTCTGTATGTAGCAGATTATTAGAAAAATTATTTCATGATATAAAATTTAAATATGTGTACCACTACTTAGATGACATCGTTATCTACAGCGAATCAATTGACCAACATCTTAAACATCTACGTGAAGTACTATCCCGATTGGAGAAAGCTGGATTAACCGTAAACCCCAGTAAAGTAAATTTTGCTGTCACACAATTTTCATTTTTAGGTCACATCGTAAAAGCCAACGGAAAGGTAAGCACAGACCCCGAGCGAACCCGTGCTATCAGAGAATTTTTACCACCGCGGGATGCGAAAGGAATAGCCCGATTTTTGGGAATGATAAATTATTTCCACAAGTATATGCCACATCTAGCCGAAATTGCAGCACCTCTAAATACCTTAAGAAAGAAGGGAGTTAAATTTGAATGGAATGAGCAACACCAAGCCGCATTCGAGAAATTAAAAGAAAGCATCATATCACCCCCAGTACTACAATTAGCCGATTTTACAAAACCGTTTGTAGTGCAGACAGACAGTTCAAGTGTAGCCCTAGGTGCAGTAATATATCAGGAAGTAGATAACTCTAGATTACCTATTAGTTACGCTTCACGCACCCTGACAGACCAAGAAAAGAAATACTCCGCATACGAATTAGAATGTTTAGCTATCGTTTTCGCTTTTGAAAAGTTCAAACCCTTTTTAGAACATAAAGAGTTTTTGTTAGAAACAGATAATCAAGCATTATCTTGGCTACTAAATCACCCAAAACAGTTAGGTCGTATCGGAAGATGGGTATTAAGATTAAATTGTTTTAAATTCAAAGTACAACATATTAGAGGCACCCAAAACGTAGTTGCCGATACACTGTCACGTATGTTCCAGCCGAGTAGTAAAACATACGAAAACAAGGAGAGTAGAGAAACGCCGATTATCAATACTTTAATTACCGAATTTCCTCTTGCATTTACGGACTTAGCCCAGTATCAACAACAAGACCCCCGGTTGAGACCAATTATTGAACAACTCGATAAAGGAAATAAGTCAGAAAAATTCATATTGAGTAAGAGAGTATTATGTTATAGAATAGCGAACGGAAAATATTTACGAATAATCGCCCCTGATATTATTAAACCTATGCTGATGGAATACTATCACTCTTCAACCATTGGAGCACATATGGGAATAAATAAAACCATACATAGAATTCGTAAAGAATATCACTGGGAAAATATGAACAGTGAGATCGCTAATTTCGTGAAAAGGTGTGTGTAAGTTGTGTGCACTCAGCAAACCAGCGAGAAACAGCCAAATAAGTCAATTAATCTCACAGATTCCTGCTACCCCGTTCTCTAAAATCTATTTAGACTTTTCAGGACCCTACCCGCGTTCTAAATCAGGAAATACAATGCTACTAATTTGCGTAGATTCTTTCAGCAAATTTGTCTGGATGTACCCCATGCGGCGAGCATTGGCTTCAACCACCGTAAGTATTTTACAGCATAGATTATTTAAAGAATTCGGTACACCAGTTCATCTAGTGTCGGATAACGGACCACAGTTTAAGTCTAAGGAATTCAGGAACATGTGTTTCAAATTAGGAATAGACCACATTACCACTACAGAGTATCGTCCGCAAGGTAATATAGCTGAAAGGTATTTGCGAAACCTAAAATCTGCTTTAATAGCCTACCATGCAAACGACCATACGTCTTGGGACCAGAACCTATCCTGGATACAATTCGCCTTTAATTCAGCCTATCATGAAGGACATAAGTCTACCCCATTCGAATTATTGTTCAAATACAAACCTAACCACCCATTATCCACTAAGTGGAAAATACATGAGTTGCTACCCCTTGAAATTAGGGATAAAAATATAAAGAAAATCTGGAATGAAGCTCGCGCTAATTTACGAGCAAACTTAGCGAAATCAAGGAAATATCACGAGCGAAATAATAATAATAATGAAGTAAAGTACCAAATCGGTGACTTAGTAATGTATAAAACACACCCTACGAGTAGTGCAATCGATAAGACAACCTCCAAGCTATCATACCGATGGTGCGGTCCTTATCAAATTCACAGGTACTTAACTCCAGTAACTGTAGCCCTGTACGAACCCTCTACTCAAAAATATGTACGAAGAACACATATTTCGCAGATAAAACGTTATCACAAAGAAGGAAATGGTAGAGTGCAAGCAAAATAAATGTAGTAAAAGGTATATGTTTTGTACTCAACTGCTAAAGAGTACTTGAGTAACAATTGGCTACCTAATCGTATAAATAGGTACGAGGCCTGATCAACCTTGAATCCTATTCATCGAAAGTAGAACAAAGTGAGAAGTCAGCTGACATCGAATATGAGTAATAATTAAGTAACAAATTACTTAAGGAGTAATTCTATAACAAGAGTAACTCACAAACTAAAGAAAAATCCGGTAGTAGTCGTAAGTAGTAGAGTTAAGAAAAATTTAGAATGTTTACAATATATTTTATAATGTGTGAATTTTATGTAGTATTAGAATTAGTCTGTAAAGTATTATATATATATATATATATATATATTGATAGTAAGAATAAGCAAGTCGAAAGTGACTTATGCAGCTCGTAATTTTATACAGAGAAACGAGTGAGAGAAATTTCACACGGTAATCCCAAGCATACTCCCGGTACATTGCTGACCAAATAAGCCGGAGTCTGTTTTTAAGCGGCGGAGTATGTGACGATTTCATTAATTAAAAATATAGTAATTAATAAATAGGTAATGTAAAGGCTGAGAAATTTTAAATTTTAATAAAATCGCACAATTAAAATAAATTTTATCGCTATCATAAAATTATAATAATATTTAATAAAGAGTTTTAATAATAAAATTAAAAGGAATACGAGTGTACAGATAGGGTAAACCTTGTTAATTAACCCTGCATAGACATGCGCTAACCGGAATTAACTTGAATACCGTCCCCTAAACAAACTAATAATACTTGTAAATTTGACATTATTTAAATAATTAAACAAGACCACAGTAGTGTACTTTAATAACGTTTGTAATTAAAAATATCTCTGAATAATTAAAAAGTCAAACTTTAACCATTTAAATAAAGGAGAAATGTGGAACTATTTCGCTGCGACGCGTAACCTCCGCTCGATTTACTGACCCTTCCTACATAGTTACAGAGCAGAGATGATGCGTCGTTCAACCAGTAAGCAGCTCAAAGCCGAGCGCTGTACAAAATATGTACTTTTTGTTAAATGTGGTTATTAGTTTCAAATAACCGTGTGAAGAGTTTGTGCCGGTTCGAAGCCGGCGGTTGCAAAATATGAATTCTAGAAGGTTTTCATGGTTGTAATATGCGTGAGTGAGGCGCGGAGCCGGCTTTTACAAAATATTTTAAAACAAGTCAGTTTACGGTAACTTAACGTGATACACTCGCGGACTTTGGTCGACGGTATGAGGGGAGCGGTGCGGTGTGCGGTTGCGCGCGCAGCTCGGCCAGTGAGGTGGAAATTGTTCTCTGCCGGATTCAGTCAACGCTCGTCCTTGCTCACAGAGTTCTTCCCCCTTCGTCTCTGCTCTTCGATTCGTTTCTGCGCAGTTTGGTATCTTCTACATGATTGAGTAGAGAATATACGACACCCCGGGTTCTCGCCCTAAGTCGGGTTCCTGGCTGGCTGTGAGCCGATCACCTGTTCAAGCTGTGAACCATATCAAGACCGCCTACGAAGAGGGAGATGGAGACGGGAGCACCACGTTGCACTCACCAGCACTTATGAGGTGACATTTATGCTTTTTCTTTTTTTGGGGGCCGAACCGGCAGTGTGCCTGTTTTATGAGAATAACTTAGATGCCCGGGGACCACGTGTCCAGACTCTATTTGGGAAGTGAACTGTGATCATGACTCTGAACACTTTAACTTAAAATTTCATATACCTCTTATAACTCAGTTAAGTAACACTAAATGCTATGTCTGTAAGTGCGTGCTGCACTGCGAGAGCGCGCCATAGAGAGATTTTAATCTTGTACCATTTTTATTGTTGCATCTGATTTACTCTTTCAAAATTTAATTATTGCCCAGTAGTTCTGTTCCGGCTGGAACAGCTGCGTATAAATTTTTTTAATTTGACTAGGGATTTCATATTTAAGGGCTGGGGACTTTCCGGGGGTTTTTCTTGGGGACTTTTCTGGGTTTACAATATGGGACTTAGTTTTCTGACACGCTGGTACAACTTCAGACAGGTTGATTGCCTGTCAACTTTTGTCCACTACATGTGGGCGCGCTCCCACAGATGCCAGAGCACAACCACCTTATTGTATTCTTTTTCTAATTATTTTATACAGTTATCTGAGGCTCATCGAAACGATTTATTAATGTTCTTAAAATATCTTAGCCGATTTTGCCCCTTGCACAAGGGCCAAGCTGATTGTTTTCTTAACTGGCAAACACATATGGGTTGACTTCACACGTAGAGAAGTTGCTGTTTAATTTTGAATATTAACTGGTTTTCATCCTCTTCTTTTTTGGTAAATTAAATAGATATACATATTGTCAAAATCTTCTGAAATTGTAAAGCCTCAATCAATTAATTTCTGCTATTAAAGTACATAAGGATTTAATTCCTTTTTGGGAATTTTGTGAAGTCAATACTGTCTAGAATTTTATAAACACTGTCTGGAAGTAGGTGAGGAGTTGTTAACATTACCTGGTGCTGTGAACGGAACAAAGGTTCACACACTCATCATGGGTCATTAATAAACGGAATGCTAGACAAATGGGTGGTCCAGTTTCAGTTATGCTTCATGAATTATTCGTCTTTAAAGGGGTTGGAGTTTGGGTTATCCTACTGAACGGGTTGCTGACGAGCGTATATTTTATCACTGCCGGGGCATAAGATGATAGTTGCTTTACCCAGTGGGTGGGTGCGTTACAGGGGCATGCGTGTTGAAAGTAAATGACTGTGAGTTGTGTACCTTGTGTTCTGTATGTGTGTTATATGTGTCTAGCTAGCCACACGACGGGGAGAATTTTACATGTGTTTGTGCATTCTATATTTTATTTATGTATGTACATTTAACTTATATGCTGTTATATACACTTGTTCTGATGTAATTCTATTCAATTATATACACTTGTTCTTAGGCAAACTGGAATTATATATGCTAGTTGTGATTCAAATTTTTCTATTATATATATGTATACACATTTACTTTGTGCACACTTATGTTCATGTACACTTAATTTATACATGTTTGCCATGATGTACCTTTTGGTAGTTTTATATAGATCATATTTATCTTGTACACATGTATGAATTCCAGAGACATAATAAATCTGTTATTGTTATATTATGGCTGAGTTCATTGCAAGTCCCGTCATACTGGACCCAGCATAATTTTGCTTCTCTAGGCTCCTGCCTAGTTCTAAATAACTTGTAACCTCTCTTTGAAAGCCAGCAAGCAAGGAGATAGAAATTTAACAGGAAATAAAATAAATACCAAAAGCATAGAGAGGTTACAAATGGTAGCCGGAGCGTGGTTCATTTTAGGCCTGAACCCTGGGGTCCTGGTGTGTGACGGGGCTTGCGGACTCGGGAATATTAAGGCAGTTGTAAATTAATGATTGTTGTAAAATAGTGGATAGATGCCAGTGTAGGCTAATTGTAAGTTGTTTAAATTTGTGAGTCGGGTCGCACCACTGAGGCGGTTAATAGTGTTAAAAAATTTTGATAGCTGGTATTGCCGGGGAGTCTTAAATGTGGCCTGGAATATGGAACGTTCATTGGGGTCGGTGTTGAGCGTAGTATATTGACGGGATGCGGTGTGGCCCGATCGGAGATCGGTACCGGAACCGATTTGCGTCCGGTTGATGTTGAATGATTCTGTATTCCCGAATTAGGACTTGTACTTGATTGTTAGTGGGTTGTTGTGATTTATGTGTTGGTACGACGTGTGTGTCGGTTTGCTGTTATATATGTTTAGTATTGTTGTTGTCTCTTGTCGCCTTTCGTGGGGGTTTGCATGGTTCAGAATAGGCCAGGTTTCCGCAGCGCTAGAGAACCCGGGGGTCTTCTTGATGGAAGAACAGTACTCAAGGTTTTCCTGGTTAGTGATTTTTCGTTTTGATGTTGTTTGTGGTTTGTTAGATAGGTGTTTAGAGCAGTGGCGGCATGAGTGTGATAAATCCCGAATTATTTCTCAAAAACGAGTTGGAGTTTGAAATTAAGTCCCGGGGTGGGAGGCCCCAAGGGGATGTTGCCTCGTTGAGGAAGCAGTTGAGAGACGCCCTCGCGTCCGGAGGCACAACGTCGCTTGTAAAGGTCACTGATGTGACGGCCGAGCTTGAGTTGTGCCAGGAGAAGTGGGGAGAGTTGCGGGAGGTAATGGAAGATTTTGAGTCGGCCCCTTCCAACCTCCGGGCAAGACAGAGAGTACGACAGCGAGCGGAACACCTGCAACATAGACTGGAGAACTTGTCCGCACAGACTACTATCGCGGAAGTCAGCGCTACGGTGAAGCTGATAGCGGAACAGGTGGCTAAAGCATTGCGGAACTTCGAGCCTGTGAAGTCCCCGCTTTCCGTGAGCTCTCCCCAGCCTCCTGAAATGAACATAGAGCAGACGTCGAACCCTGCGGCTCCATTGCCGACGCTTTTGGGAGGAGCGCGTATCTCGTATAATAACTTACCTCACCCCATGTCCTCAATTATGCAGGGGCTTCCGGTGGTGGACGGACTGGACGTGGACCAGTTAATGAGTTTTTTTCGGATTTTGTTTCAGCTGTCCGACTTCCCGGGGATGTCGGACGGCACACTTCTTGAACTCGTGTATCCCTATTGCCGGGGGTCAGTGGCTGAGCAGGTCGCGCGCACTATACGAGATGGCGGCAGTGTGGCGTCTTTCCATCGGGGGGTGTTGGACGCATGCGTGCCTGGGCTTTTGCGTAAGCAGCTGCAGGACAAATATTTTTATCGAGTACAAGCACACGGGGAGAATATTTCAAAGTTCGTGCAGAGCCTCCGTGAGGCGGTCCGGATTTTAGGGTTGGGACTACCCGAGAATGAAGTGGTACAGTGGATCTTCCAAGGGGTTACTCCCCAGGAGAGATCGCGCTTAACTTTTGCCGAGCGACCGCGGACTTATGAAGATCTGGAGAAACTGTGTGCGTTATCTCGCGCCATACAGTCCGTAGATGAATCCCGTGGGCCAGGAAGGTCTGGGGGTCGTGGGGGTCTGGGTGAACCCCGAGTGGTAGAACGACGGGTTGTTCAGTCCCAACCGCGACCAGAGAGAAATAATGGTGATCGGAGCGGACGAGTGAGGGGCGTTGTGTGCTTTCGCTGTCATAGACAGGGGCATGTTGCCCGCGATTGTCCGGAGGGTGGTATGCGTCCGGCGCTTCCCCCGAGGGTCCGGTATCCAAAAAACTAAATTATCAGGGGGGGACAAATCGGAGGTTGTCTTCCCCTCATTGCAAGACGTTTCTGAATTCTAGCGCCTCCAGGCCGAGGATAGGTCCAGACTCTTCTCAAATCAAGGTCCTTACCACCGTCCCTCAAAAGGCTTCTGTATGCCCCTTCCTGTCGCTTGAGGTAAAAAAGGGTCAACTCAGAGCGTTAGTTGACTCCGGGTCAGCCCGATCTATCATCTCATCTCGAGTATGCGCGGACCTTGAGAAACAGGGCTTAATAAAAGGGTCGAGTAAGTCGTCTGTGGTATGCTGGACTGCTTCTAGGGAAATTCTGCCCATCTCCCGGGTGGTTTCCTTCAAGTTCAAAATTGATGGCTTTTCTTGGGTGTGGCCTTTTCTGGTTTCTCCGGCTCTGGGAGTTGACTGTATTGTAGGTGCCGACTTCATCGCTAAAAGTGGTCTCGTGTTGGACATCCATGGGCACCAGTGTTATTTTAAATTTAATCGGGGTGTAGTTATTCCATTTCTTGGATACCAGGGAGCTAAGGGAGGTATCCAAGAGGTTGCTTGTCCCGATTCGGCACGAGATCATCTCACTCCCGCCCAGCAGAGAGCTTTAGATCGTTTGTGTGAGGAATTTCCCTCTGTCTTAACTCCCAAGTTGGGACTCACACATTTATTAGAATATAAGATCCGTTTAACAGACACTAAGATAGTGAGGTCACACCCATATAAGTTCGCCCCTCCGAAGATGGCCGTTCTGAGGGAGAAAGTTCAAGAGCTTTTAGAGCAAGGGGTAATTGAACCTTCTAATTCCAGTTATGCCAGTCCAGCGTTCCTTGTGCCCAAGCCTGGGGGTAAGCATCGTATGGTAATCGATTACAGGAAGTTAAATGCTAATATTGAGGTGGATTCGGTTCCCCTTCCGGATCTCCACTCAGCTTTTGATTGGTTTAGTGAGGCCAAGTACTTCACCGTGATTGACCTCAACGCGGCATATCACCAGATACCCTTATCCAAGGAGAGTAGACCGTATACGGCGTTTTGTGTCCCGTGGAATTTATATCAGTATACACGGGTTCCCATGGGTCTGGCGGTGGGCGCCCAAACGCTCACGCGTCTGCTTGACCTAGTGTTCCAGGATGTGAAGTTTAAGTTTATTTTCAACTATCTAGATGACCTGCTGGTCTACAGCAAAACTTATGATGAACATCTGAGCCATCTCAGGGAGGTGATGAGTAGGTTGAGAAGAGCGGGCCTTACGGTCAATCCGGAGAAAGTGCGAATCGCCCAGGAGAGCATCTCTTTTCTGGGGCATCTGGTGTCGCACCAAGGCGTTACTGTAGACCCTGAAAGGACTCAGGGTATCCGGGATTTTCCCCCACCAAGGGATGCCAAAGGCATCGCCCGGTTTGTGGGGATGGTCAACTTTTATCGGCGGTTTATCCCCAATGCAGCGGAGATTGCCGCACCTCTAAATGAATTAAGAAAGAAAGGGGCCAAGTTTGTGTGGGGCGAAAGCCAGCAAAAGGCGTTTGAAACATTGAAAGAGGCTATTATTTCCCCGCCGGTGCTGAGGATGCCGGATTTTTCTCAACCGTTTATTTTACAGACGGACGCGAGTTCGGTGGCGCTCGGGGCGGTTCTGTCCCAAGTCGTTGATGGTGCTAGGCAGCCTGTGGCCTTTATTTCACGAACGTTGACCCAACAAGAAAGAAAGTCATCAGTATATGAGCTAGAGTGTTTGGCCGTTGTATACGCTCTAGATAAGTTCAGGCGTTTTCTGGAACACGCTGAGTTCCTGCTCGAGACCGACAATCAGGCTCTCTCTTGGCTTCTTGCTCATCCCCGGCAGCTGGGCAAGATTGGACGATGGGTGGTTAAAATCTCATCCTTTAAATTTAAGGTGCAACACATTCGGGGAACTCAAAATGTGGTTGCAGATGCTTTGTCCCGTATGTTCTCCCAGCCCAGCGAAGCCCAGCCGGAGCAACCCTGTTCTGTTCTACTCGACTTTCCGTTAGCTTTTACTGATGTGTTGCCCCATCAGTTAAATGATGAAGAGTTGGGTCCGATCATCCAAAATCTAAAAGAGGGTAACGGGCAGGTCCCCTACTTCTTGTCCAGGGGCGTCCTATGTTGCAGAGAGAAGAAAGGACGGGCCCCGAAGATAGTGCTGCCTAGCAAACTTGTGCCTATGGTCTTCAGCTACTATCACAATTCCCCGGTAGGTGGACATAAGGGAATTTCGAAGACCATTTCCAGTATTAGGAAGAACTTCATCAGGAAGGGCATGGATAGGGACATTGCGACGCGTGTGAAGGCCTGTCATCTGTGCGGCTTAAGCAAGCCTGCTCAAAACACTAAGTTGGGGTTGTTGTCATCAGAAGTGGCGAGCAGACCGATGGAGAAGCTATTCATCGACTACGTGGGACCTTTCCCGCGTAGCAAGTCAGGTAACGCTTACCTACTTGTCTGTGTGGATGCTTTTTCGAAGTTTGCCTGGCTACTGCCCTTACGGCAGGCAACAGCTCGTTTGACCATAAGCGCGCTTCAGAACCATGTTTTTCAGCATTTCGGTCTTCCGACCATCATTGTCTCCGACAATGGACCCCAGTTCATTTCGAGTGAGTTCCGGCGGATGTGTTTCGCCAGCGGTATCAAGCATGTAACCACTTCCCCGTATTACCCGCAGCCGTCTCATGCGGAGAGGTTCAATAGGAATCTGCGGTCCGCACTTATTGCCTACCACGCTGAACAACAGACTACCTGGGACCAGAACTTAAAGTGGTTACAGCTAGCTTTTAACACGGCCCTGCATGACAGTCATAAGGCCGTGCCTTTTGAGATCATGTTTGGATTCTCGCCCGCACTCCCGTTGACTAACTTGTGGAATATTGATGATCTTCTGCCACGGGAGCCCGATTATGGAACTGCGGAGAGATGGAGGGAGGCTCGGAAGAATTTGCTACGAGCGCACGAGCGGGTCCGTCGACGATATAATCAGGGGCGAATTCCGAACCCCTTTCAGACCGGGGACTGGGTCTACTGCCAGAGCCAGCCGATCAGCTCAGCCGCAGACAAAAGAGCCGCTAAATTGTGCTATCGTTGGTCGGGGCCATACCGCATTCTCGGGTTTACGTCACCGGTGACGGCGCGGTTGGAAGAGCCGGGTGGTAATCCTAAAGAGATTACTACACACATTTCCAAATTAAAATTGTTTAAAAAGGGGTAAACGGGCTGGAAAGGGGGGGGGGTGACGGTGGTCTCTGTGCGCGTTGGGGATGTTTTCGGCTTTGAGAGGGTGTGCTCCGGGGGCGAGATCGAGCATATGGTAGCGGGTAGATGTTTCTCACAGTCCCAGTGGGGTTCGTCTACTTCAGGGATGCGCCCCTGCCTGCGCGAGCCTTGGTTTTCTCCAATTGTCCTTATGTCCGGAGGGAGCCATGTCCTTACCTTGGTCCCAGCCCATGACCGTAAACATCCTTGGCCATCCACCCTCCAATTTTCCTAACCTTACCCAGAGAAAAAAAAAAAAAAAAAAAAAAAAAAAAAAACTAGAAAAAGCAAAAAAAAAGGAGTTAGAGAGAGTGGAAGGTGGGCGATGTCCGGCGCGGGGTCGATCTTGCTCCTCGTACCGAACATCGTCTACCGCATGCCCTTGGAGCACACTTGTAAAACACAATATATATATATATGTATACATTGGAAAGGTGCCATAGTCACAGTTGACATGGTTTTCCGTTAGGTCCCAGCGGGGACCACCGCATCATGAGGACTGTCATCGCCCCTCTTTCCCCTTGGCCCGTGCAGTATGGTAGTGTGGAGAATGGGGAATAGTATTAGGGGATCTTCCCGTAATTATATGGGGCAGATGCCCCTGTATAGGTGGCTATCGTGTTCTGGCTTGGGTGGACAAGCCTCAGGAGGTCGGAACTCAGGGAGCTCCCGAACTTTCTTTTATCTTTCTTCTCTGTCTCTCTTTGCTGTGGGCTGGCCCTGATCAGGTCAGCGTGCAGCAACCGCACACTTACACTATACACCTCTTCTTTCGTCTCTTTCGTTTTCCCTTCTGAGCCTCTGTTCTCCTGGGAGCGGGTTTGCCTAGCCACCTTACCCACGATGTCCACCGGAATTTTCAGTTGGGAGTACACTGCAGGGTACTTTCCCGAGTTTCAGAGTGGGGCAACCGGGTTGCCCTTTCGGGGTGGGGGTGTGCCGGTTCGAAGCCGGCGGTTGCAAAATATGAATTCTAGAAGGTTTTCATGGTTGTAATATGCGTGAGTGAGGCGCGGAGCCGGCTTTTACAAAATATTTTAAAACAAGTCAGTTTACGGTAACTTAACGTGATACACTCGCGGACTTTGGTCGACGGTATGAGGGGAGCGGTGCGGTGTGCGGTTGCGCGCGCAGCTCGGCCAGTGAGGTGGAAATTGTTCTCTGCCGGATTCAGTCAACGCTCGTCCTTGCTCACAGAGTTCTTCCCCCTTCGTCTCTGCTCTTCGATTCGTTTCTGCGCAGTTTGGTATCTCTACATGATTGAGTAGAGAATATACGACACCCCGGGTTCTCGCCCTAAGTCGGGTTCCTGGCTGGCTGTGAGCCGATCACCTGTTCAAGCTGTGAACCATATCAAGACCGCCTACGAAGAGGGAGATGGAGACGGGAGCACCACGTTGCACTCACCAGCACTTATGAGGTGACATTTATGCTTTTTCTTTTTTTGGGGGCCGAACCGGCAGTGTGCCTGTTTTATGAGAATAACTTAGATGCCCGGGGACCACGTGTCCAGACTCTATTTGGGAAGTGAACTGTGATCATGACTCTGAACACTTTAACTTAAAATTTCATATACCTCTTATAACTCAGTTAAGTAACACTAAATGCTATGTCTGTAAGTGCGTGCTGCACTGCGAGAGCGCGCCATAGAGAGATTTTAATCTTGTACCATTTTTATTGTTGCATCTGATTTACTCTTTCAAAATTTAATTATTGCCCAGTAGTTCTGTTCCGGCTGGAACAGCTGCGTATAAATTTTTTTAATTTGACTAGGGATTTCATATTTAAGGGCTGGGGACTTTCCGGGGGTTTTTCTTGGGGACTTTTCTGGGTTTACAATATGGGACTTAGTTTTCTGACACGCTGGTACAACTTCAGACAGGTTGATTGCCTGTCAACTTTTGTCCACTACATGTGGGCGCGCTCCCACAGATGCCAGAGCACAACCACCTTATTGTATTCTTTTTCTAATTATTTTATACAGTTATCTGAGGCTCATCGAAACGATTTATTAATGTTCTTAAAATATCTTAGCCGATTTGCCCCTTGCACAAGGGCCAAGCTGATTGTTTTCTTAACTGGCAAACACATATGGGTTGACTTCACACGTAGAGAAGTTGCTGTTTAATTTTGAATATTAACTGGTTTTCATCCTCTTCTTTTTGGGTAAATTAAATAGATATACATATTGTCAAAATCTTCTGAAATTGTAAAGCCTCAATCAATTAATTTCTGCTATTAAAGTACATAAGGATTTAATTCCTTTTTGGGAATTTTGTGAAGTCAATACTGTCTAGAATTTTATAAACACTGTCTGGAAGTAGGTGAGGAGTTGTTAACATTACCTGGTGCTGTGAACGGAACAAAGGTTCACACACTCATCATGGGTCATTAATAAACGGAATGCTAGACAAATGGGTGGTCCAGTTTCAGTTATGCTTCATGAATTATTCGTCTTTAAAGGGGTTGGAGTTTGGGTTATCCTACTGAACGGGTTGCTGACGAGCGTATATTTTATCACTGCCGGGGCATAAGATGATAGTTGCTTTACCCAGTGGGTGGGTGCGTTACAGGGGCATGCGTGTTGAAAGTAAATGACTGTGAGTTGTGTACCTTGTGTTCTGTATGTGTGTTTTATGTGTCTAGCTAGCCACACGACGGGGAGAATTTTACATGTGTTTGTGCATTCTATATTTTATTTATGTATGTACATTTAACTTATATGCTGTTATATACACTTGTTCTGATGTAATTCTATTCAATTATATACACTTGTTCTTAGGCAAACTGGAATTATATATGCTAGTTGTGATTCAAATTTTTCTATTATATATATGTATACACATTTACTTTGTGCACACTTATGTTCATGTACACTTAATTTATACATGTTTGCCATGATGTACCTTTTGGTAGTTTTATATAGATCATATTTATCTTGTACACATGTATGAATTCCAGAGACATAATAAATCTGTTATTGTTATATTATGGCTGAGTTCATTGCAAGTCCCGTCATACTGGACCCAGCATAATTTTGCTTCTCTAGGCTCCTGCCTAGTTCTAAATAACTTGTAACCTCTCTTTGAAAGCCAGCAAGCAAGGAGATAGAAATTTAACAGGAAATAAAATAAATACCAAAAGCATAGAGAGGTTACAAATGGTAGCCGGAGCGTGGTTCATTTTAGGCCTGAACCCTGGGGTCCTGGTGTGTGACGGGGCTTGCGGACTCGGGAATATTAAGGCAGTTGTAAATTAATGATTGTTGTAAAATAGTGGATAGATGCCAGTGTAGGCTAATTGTAAGTTGTTTAAATTTGTGAGTCGGGTCGCACCACTGAGGCGGTTAATAGTGTTAAAAAATTTTGATAGCTGGTATTGCCGGGGAGTCTTAAATGTGGCCTGGAATATGGAACGTTCATTGGGGTCGGTGTTGAGCGTAGTATATTGACGGGATGCGGTGTGGCCCGATCGGAGATCGGTACCGGAACCGATTTGCGTCCGGTTGATGTTGAATGATTCTGTATTCCCGAATTAGGACTTGTACTTGATTGTTAGTGGGTTGTTGTGATTTATGTGTTGGTACGACGTGTGTGTCGGTTTGCTGTTATATATGTTTAGTATTGTTGTTGTCTCTTGTCGCCTTTCGTGGGGGTTTGCATGGTTCAGAATAGGCCAGGTTTCCGCAGCGCTAGAGAACCCGGGGGTCTTCTTGATGGAAGAACAGTACTCAAGGTTTTCCTGGTTAGTGATTTTTCGTTTTGATGTTGTTTGTGGTTTGTTAGATAGGTGTTTAGAGCAGTGGCGGCATGAGTGTGATAAATCCCGAATTATTTCTCAAAAACGAGTTGGAGTTTGAAATTAAGTCCCGGGGTGGGAGGCCCCAAGGGGATGTTGCCTCGTTGAGGAAGCAGTTGAGAGACGCCCTCGCGTCCGGAGGCACAACGTCGCTTGTAAAGGTCACTGATGTGACGGCCGAGCTTGAGTTGTGCCAGGAGAAGTGGGGAGAGTTGCGGGAGGTAATGGAAGATTTTGAGTCGGCCCCTTCCAACCTCCGGGCAAGACAGAGAGTACGACAGCGAGCGGAACACCTGCAACATAGACTGGAGAACTTGTCCGCACAGACTACTATCGCGGAAGTCAGCGCTACGGTGAAGCTGATAGCGGAACAGGTGGCTAAAGCATTGCGGAACTTCGAGCCTGTGAAGTCCCCGCTTTCCGTGAGCTCTCCCCAGCCTCCTGAAATGAACATAGAGCAGACGTCGAACCCTGCGGCTCCATTGCCGACGCTTTTGGGAGGAGCGCGTATCTCGTATAATAACTTACCTCACCCCATGTCCTCAATTATGCAGGGGCTTCCGGTGGTGGACGGACTGGACGTGGACCAGTTAATGAGTTTTTTTCGGATTTTGTTTCAGCTGTCCGACTTCCCGGGGATGTCGGACGGCACACTTCTTGAACTCGTGTATCCCTATTGCCGGGGGTCAGTGGCTGAGCAGGTCGCGCGCACTATACGAGATGGCGGCAGTGTGGCGTCTTTCCATCGGGGGGTGTTGGACGCATGCGTGCCTGGGCTTTTGCGTAAGCAGCTGCAGGACAAATATTTTTATCGAGTACAAGCACACGGGGAGAATATTTCAAAGTTCGTGCAGAGCCTCCGTGAGGCGGTCCGGATTTTAGGGTTGGGACTACCCGAGAATGAAGTGGTACAGTGGATCTTCCAAGGGGTTACTCCCCAGGAGAGATCGCGCTTAACTTTTGCCGAGCGACCGCGGACTTATGAAGATCTGGAGAAACTGTGTGCGTTATCTCGCGCCATACAGTCCGTAGATGAATCCCGTGGGCCAGGAAGGTCTGGGGGTCGTGGGGGTCTGGGTGAACCCCGAGTGGTAGAACGACGGGTTGTTCAGTCCCAACCGCGACCAGAGAGAAATAATGGTGATCGGAGCGGACGAGTGAGGGGCGTTGTGTGCTTTCGCTGTCATAGACAGGGGCATGTTGCCCGCGATTGTCCGGAGGGTGGTATGCGTCCGGCGCTTCCCCCGAGGGTCCGGTATCCAAAAAACTAAATTATCAGGGGGGGACAAATCGGAGGTTGTCTTCCCCTCATTGCAAGACGTTTCTGAATTCTAGCGCCTCCAGGCCGAGGATAGGTCCAGACTCTTCTCAAATCAAGGTCCTTACCACCGTCCCTCAAAAGGCTTCTGTATGCCCCTTCCTGTCGCTTGAGGTAAAAAAGGGTCAACTCAGAGCGTTAGTTGACTCCGGGTCAGCCCGATCTATCATCTCATCTCGAGTATGCGCGGACCTTGAGAAACAGGGCTTAATAAAAGGGTCGAGTAAGTCGTCTGTGGTATGCTGGACTGCTTCTAGGGAAATTCTGCCCATCTCCCGGGTGGTTTCCTTCAAGTTCAAAATTGATGGCTTTTCTTGGGTGTGGCCTTTTCTGGTTTCTCCGGCTCTGGGAGTTGACTGTATTGTAGGTGCCGACTTCATCGCTAAAAGTGGTCTCGTGTTGGACATCCATGGGCACCAGTGTTATTTTAAATTTAATCGGGGTGTAGTTATTCCATTTCTTGGATACCAGGGAGCTAAGGGAGGTATCCAAGAGGTTGCTTGTCCCGATTCGGCACGAGATCATCTCACTCCCGCCCAGCAGAGAGCTTTAGATCGTTTGTGTGAGGAATTTCCCTCTGTCTTAACTCCCAAGTTGGGACTCACACATTTATTAGAATATAAGATCCGTTTAACAGACACTAAGATAGTGAGGTCACACCCATATAAGTTCGCCCCTCCGAAGATGGCCGTTCTGAGGGAGAAAGTTCAAGAGCTTTTAGAGCAAGGGGTAATTGAACCTTCTAATTCCAGTTATGCCAGTCCAGCGTTCCTTGTGCCCAAGCCTGGGGGTAAGCATCGTATGGTAATCGATTACAGGAAGTTAAATGCTAATATTGAGGTGGATTCGGTTCCCCTTCCGGATCTCCACTCAGCTTTTGATTGGTTTAGTGAGGCCAAGTACTTCACCGTGATTGACCTCAACGCGGCATATCACCAGATACCCTTATCCAAGGAGAGTAGACCGTATACGGCGTTTTGTGTCCCGTGGAATTTATATCAGTATACACGGGTTCCCATGGGTCTGGCGGTGGGCGCCCAAACGCTCACGCGTCTGCTTGACCTAGTGTTCCAGGATGTGAAGTTTAAGTTTATTTTCAACTATCTAGATGACCTGCTGGTCTACAGCAAAACTTATGATGAACATCTGAGCCATCTCAGGGAGGTGATGAGTAGGTTGAGAAGAGCGGGCCTTACGGTCAATCCGGAGAAAGTGCGAATCGCCCAGGAGAGCATCTCTTTTCTGGGGCATCTGGTGTCGCACCAAGGCGTTACTGTAGACCCTGAAAGGACTCAGGGTATCCGGGATTTTCCCCCACCAAGGGATGCCAAAGGCATCGCCCGGTTTGTGGGGATGGTCAACTTTTATCGGCGGTTTATCCCCAATGCAGCGGAGATTGCCGCACCTCTAAATGAATTAAGAAAGAAAGGGGCCAAGTTTGTGTGGGGCGAAAGCCAGCAAAAGGCGTTTGAAACATTGAAAGAGGCTATTATTTCCCCGCCGGTGCTGAGGATGCCGGATTTTTCTCAACCGTTTATTTTACAGACGGACGCGAGTTCGGTGGCGCTCGGGGCGGTTCTGTCCCAAGTCGTTGATGGTGCTAGGCAGCCTGTGGCCTTTATTTCACGAACGTTGACCCAACAAGAAAGAAAGTCATCAGTATATGAGCTAGAGTGTTTGGCCGTTGTATACGCTCTAGATAAGTTCAGGCGTTTTCTGGAACACGCTGAGTTCCTGCTCGAGACCGACAATCAGGCTCTCTCTTGGCTTCTTGCTCATCCCCGGCAGCTGGGCAAGATTGGACGATGGGTGGTTAAAATCTCATCCTTTAAATTTAAGGTGCAACACATTCGGGGAACTCAAAATGTGGTTGCAGATGCTTTGTCCCGTATGTTCTCCCAGCCCAGCGAAGCCCAGCCGGAGCAACCCTGTTCTGTTCTACTCGACTTTCCGTTAGCTTTTACTGATGTGTTGCCCCATCAGTTAAATGATGAAGAGTTGGGTCCGATCATCCAAAATCTAAAAGAGGGTAACGGGCAGGTCCCCTACTTCTTGTCCAGGGGCGTCCTATGTTGCAGAGAGAAGAAAGGACGGGCCCCGAAGATAGTGCTGCCTAGCAAACTTGTGCCTATGGTCTTCAGCTACTATCACAATTCCCCGGTAGGTGGACATAAGGGAATTTCGAAGACCATTTCCAGTATTAGGAAGAACTTCATCAGGAAGGGCATGGATAGGGACATTGCGACGCGTGTGAAGGCCTGTCATCTGTGCGGCTTAAGCAAGCCTGCTCAAAACACTAAGTTGGGGTTGTTGTCATCAGAAGTGGCGAGCAGACCGATGGAGAAGCTATTCATCGACTACGTGGGACCTTTCCCGCGTAGCAAGTCAGGTAACGCTTACCTACTTGTCTGTGTGGATGCTTTTTCGAAGTTTGCCTGGCTACTGCCCTTACGGCAGGCAACAGCTCGTTTGACCATAAGCGCGCTTCAGAACCATGTTTTTCAGCATTTCGGTCTTCCGACCATCATTGTCTCCGACAATGGACCCCAGTTCATTTCGAGTGAGTTCCGGCGGATGTGTTTCGCCAGCGGTATCAAGCATGTAACCACTTCCCCGTATTACCCGCAGCCGTCTCATGCGGAGAGGTTCAATAGGAATCTGCGGTCCGCACTTATTGCCTACCACGCTGAACAACAGACTACCTGGGACCAGAACTTAAAGTGGTTACAGCTAGCTTTTAACACGGCCCTGCATGACAGTCATAAGGCCGTGCCTTTTGAGATCATGTTTGGATTCTCGCCCGCACTCCCGTTGACTAACTTGTGGAATATTGATGATCTTCTGCCACGGGAGCCCGATTATGGAACTGCGGAGAGATGGAGGGAGGCTCGGAAGAATTTGCTACGAGCGCACGAGCGGGTCCGTCGACGATATAATCAGGGGCGAATTCCGAACCCCTTTCAGACCGGGGACTGGGTCTACTGCCAGAGCCAGCCGATCAGCTCAGCCGCAGACAAAAGAGCCGCTAAATTGTGCTATCGTTGGTCGGGGCCATACCGCATTCTCGGGTTTACGTCACCGGTGACGGCGCGGTTGGAAGAGCCGGGTGGTAATCCTAAAGAGATTACTACACACATTTCCAAATTAAAATTGTTTAAAAAGGGGTAAACGGGCTGGAAAGGGGGGGGGGTGACGGTGGTCTCTGTGCGCGTTGGGGATGTTTTCGGCTTTGAGAGGGTGTGCTCCGGGGGCGAGATCGAGCATATGGTAGCGGGTAGATGTTTCTCACAGTCCCAGTGGGGTTCGTCTACTTCAGGGATGCGCCCCTGCCTGCGCGAGCCTTGGTTTTCTCCAATTGTCCTTATGTCCGGAGGGAGCCATGTCCTTACCTTGGTCCCAGCCCATGACCGTAAACATCCTTGGCCATCCACCCTCCAATTTTCCTAACCTTACCCAGAGAAAAAAAAAAAAAAAAAAAAAAAAAAAAAAAACTAGAAAAAGCAAAAAAAAAGGAGTTAGAGAGAGTGGAAGGTGGGCGATGTCCGGCGCGGGGTCGATCTTGCTCCTCGTACCGAACATCGTCTACCGCATGCCCTTGGAGCACACTTGTAAAACACAATATATATATATATGTATACATTGGAAAGGTGCCATAGTCACAGTTGACATGGTTTTCCGTTAGGTCCCAGCGGGGACCACCGCATCATGAGGACTGTCATCGCCCCTCTTTCCCCTTGGCCCGTGCAGTATGGTAGTGTGGAGAATGGGGAATAGTATTAGGGGATCTTCCCGTAATTATATGGGGCAGATGCCCCTGTATAGGTGGCTATCGTGTTCTGGCTTGGGTGGACAAGCCTCAGGAGGTCGGAACTCAGGGAGCTCCCGAACTTTCTTTTATCTTTCTTCTCTGTCTCTCTTTGCTGTGGGCTGGCCCTGATCAGGTCAGCGTGCAGCAACCGCACACTTACACTATACACCTCTTCTTTCGTCTCTTTCGTTTTCCCTTCTGAGCCTCTGTTCTCCTGGGAGCGGGTTTGCCTAGCCACCTTACCCACGATGTCCACCGGAATTTTCAGTTGGGAGTACACTGCAGGGTACTTTCCCGAGTTTCAGAGTGGGGCAACCGGGTTGCCCTTTCGGGGTGGGGGTGTGCCGGTTCGAAGCCGGCGGTTGCAAAATATGAATTCTAGAAGGTTTTCATGGTTGTAATATGCGTGAGTGAGGCGCGGAGCCGGCTTTTACAAAATATTTTAAAACAAGTCAGTTTACGGTAACTTAACGTGATACACTCGCGGACTTTGGTCGACGGTATGAGGGGAGCGGTGCGGTGTGCGGTTGCGCGCGCAGCTCGGCCAGTGAGGTGGAAATTGTTCTCTGCCGGATTCAGTCAACGCTCGTCCTTGCTCACAGAGTTCTTCCCCCTTCGTCTCTGCTCTTCGATTCGTTTCTGCGCAGTTTGGTATCTCTACATGATTGAGTAGAGAATATACGACACCCCGGGTTCTCGCCCTAAGTCGGGTTCCTGGCTGGCTGTGAGCCGATCACCTGTTCAAGCTGTGAACCATATCAAGACCGCCTACGAAGAGGGAGATGGAGACGGGAGCACCACGTTGCACTCACCAGCACTTATGAGGTGACATTTATGCTTTTTCTTTTTTTGGGGGCCGAACCGGCAGTGTGCCTGTTTTATGAGAATAACTTAGATGCCCGGGGACCACGTGTCCAGACTCTATTTGGGAAGTGAACTGTGATCATGACTCTGAACACTTTAACTTAAAATTTCATATACCTCTTATAACTCAGTTAAGTAACACTAAATGCTATGTCTGTAAGTGCGTGCTGCACTGCGAGAGCGCGCCATAGAGAGATTTTAATCTTGTACCATTTTTATTGTTGCATCTGATTTACTCTTTCAAAATTTAATTATTGCCCAGTAGTTCTGTTCCGGCTGGAACAGCTGCGTATAAATTTTTTTAATTTGACTAGGGATTTCATATTTAAGGGCTGGGGACTTTCCGGGGGTTTTTCTTGGGGACTTTTCTGGGTTTACAATATGGGACTTAGTTTTCTGACACGCTGGTACAACTTCAGACAGGTTGATTGCCTGTCAACTTTTGTCCACTACATGTGGGCGCGCTCCCACAGATGCCAGAGCACAACCACCTTATTGTATTCTTTTTCTAATTATTTTATACAGTTATCTGAGGCTCATCGAAACGATTTATTAATGTTCTTAAAATATCTTAGCCGATTTGCCCCTTGCACAAGGGCCAAGCTGATTGTTTTCTTAACTGGCAAACACATATGGGTTGACTTCACACGTAGAGAAGTTGCTGTTTAATTTTGAATATTAACTGGTTTTCATCCTCTTCTTTTTGGGTAAATTAAATAGATATACATATTGTCAAAATCTTCTGAAATTGTAAAGCCTCAATCAATTAATTTCTGCTATTAAAGTACATAAGGATTTAATTCCTTTTTGGGAATTTTGTGAAGTCAATACTGTCTAGAATTTTATAAACACTGTCTGGAAGTAGGTGAGGAGTTGTTAACATTACCTGGTGCTGTGAACGGAACAAAGGTTCACACACTCATCATGGGTCATTAATAAACGGAATGCTAGACAAATGGGTGGTCCAGTTTCAGTTATGCTTCATGAATTATTCGTCTTTAAAGGGGTTGGAGTTTGGGTTATCCTACTGAACGGGTTGCTGACGAGCGTATATTTTATCACTGCCGGGGCATAAGATGATAGTTGCTTTACCCAGTGGGTGGGTGCGTTACAGGGGCATGCGTGTTGAAAGTAAATGACTGTGAGTTGTGTACCTTGTGTTCTGTATGTGTGTTTTATGTGTCTAGCTAGCCACACGACGGGGAGAATTTTACATGTGTTTGTGCATTCTATATTTTATTTATGTATGTACATTTAACTTATATGCTGTTATATACACTTGTTCTGATGTAATTCTATTCAATTATATACACTTGTTCTTAGGCAAACTGGAATTATATATGCTAGTTGTGATTCAAATTTTTCTATTATATATATGTATACACATTTACTTTGTGCACACTTATGTTCATGTACACTTAATTTATACATGTTTGCCATGATGTACCTTTTGGTAGTTTTATATAGATCATATTTATCTTGTACACATGTATGAATTCCAGAGACATAATAAATCTGTTATTGTTATATTATGGCTGAGTTCATTGCAAGTCCCGTCATACTGGACCCAGCATAATTTTGCTTCTCTAGGCTCCTGCCTAGTTCTAAATAACTTGTAACCTCTCTTTGAAAGCCAGCAAGCAAGGAGATAGAAATTTAACAGGAAATAAAATAAATACCAAAAGCATAGAGAGGTTACAAGTTATACAACGAGAATGTAGTGTGTAACAGAAAAAAGTAATGTAGAAAATTAAGTGCGTAAGGTGACATCTCCCAGTAAGAAATATAGTTAAAGTTATTTTAGTGTTGTATATGTAAATTCAGATACAACCGTACTATTACCAAATGTGATGTGCATAACTGTAAAATGTGAAGACGAAGACCTCAACTGTATTTACAATACCACCGAGAAACAGGACGACTTCATGACACCGTAACATCCGAATCAACATTAGTTGAGTCCGAGGACCTTCACCAGAAAGACTACCACGATGACAACCCACTACAGAGAGAGGACCGAAGAATCACGCGTGGAGGACTAGGACTAAAACCCTTAACTAAGAGGCGACGCGGAGGCTTGTCTTCCGTGGATATGTATCTTTTGAAATAGAAGTAATTGTAAACTAAAAGACTTTAAAATGACAATCTCTAAAGTTTAAGAATAAATGTTGTAACAAGTAACTTCAGTAACCATAAGTTGTAAAGTAACAAGTGTGATGTAGCGTTGGAACATTGCACTACTAAATGAAACCATTCCTCAAATGGTATAAAGAGTAATAAAGTAATTCATTAATGGAGTAGAGTAAACTTTAAATTCCTAAGTAATACATATAAACTCGGATCCGAGGTAAAATGCGCTAACTGTATTATAAATCCTAATGTAGAAAACCCATTACAATTTTCACTGTAAGTTAAAAGTTGATATGTTATGTATAATCAAATAGACATAAATAAAGAGATGTCATCTTTAGTACAATACTAAATTGAGTGCATAAATCAGCAGACTACCCCCCCCCCCCAAGTTCCTTGTATATTAATTGTTTTAGTGATTTGATTAATTTTCAGCTTGTTACAACGAAGGCAGCCTGTATAATTGGCAGAACCAATTAATGCGGGTTCCCTATGTTATAACGCCAGTTAAGATGTTATAATTGTGGTGTATGTATTAGTATTTTGTGTATTTTCGATGTTGAGTGGTTTGAAAATTGTGTCGTGTTTTGTATGGAACATGTTCCTAATAAGGAAAGAAATATCTTGAGGTAAATTCATTATAAAAATAAAATAAAATATATCCATCAAGAAACGGACTGTAGCAAAAAGGTGTTTGAATATATATAAACACTGTAACTGTATATATATATAGATTCACTGTAACTGAATCATTCCCCCTCTCATTCTAACCAATATTGGTTTACTGTGAAATTGAAAGCCACACAACAGGTCTCATCTCTTTACTTGTTATACATATTGTTATGACGATCTACTCGATTATCGTAGGTACAGTAGAAAACAACAAAATACAAGACACCAATTAAGTCACTAATCACACCTTTAATTTTTACAGTTAAATAGTTTGTAATTAACAACACAGTCTCTACAACAAATCAAATGAAAATTGTTCACACGCAATAAAATTTCCACTAAAATCAAACACAATTGTATTACAATTATACCGTCCGGGTCTTAACTAATAACCACTTGAACGCGCACAATAATATCGCTACTATAACTCTCGAACCGCACTGTCAATATCTCGCACTAATACTGACTGAATGTCGTTGAGTACTGGTATTTATACCACCCCAAATTACTAGATTATTCCATAATGTGTAATAGTGCCAGTATAGTTACAACGTAATTACTTGCGGCCTTGACACAGTCCGTGTGCCCGAGCGAAATCTGGCACAGTCTAGAAAATGCGTCAACAACCACATATGCCCCACACGTTACATTCCGGATTACTCGGGAACATTCGATAAACACGTGGATTGTTCTGTGATGTCATAACACTGCCCCCTCCTTAAGCCTGTTCGTCCTGAACTGGCAAACCGTCTCTGAAGTAGTACTTAGCCAGGCGATCTAGGTGAACGACCTTGAACTTTCGCTGTCCTTCCTGTTGAATCTGATAAACAACATCGTTGATTCTTTTTTTCACAGTGTAGGGTCCTTCCCAGTTAGACTGAAGCTTAGGCGAGCGACCATGACGGTGCTTTGGGTTAAACAACCAGACCTGATCTCCTTCTTGGAAACCCACACTATTGCTGTGAATGTCATACCGAGTTTTCATTTTATCACTGGCAATCTTCAGCCGTCCTCTTACCAAACGATTCATTTCTCGCAGTTGGTTTTTTAATTGTGAGGAATAGTTCTGTGGCTCTTGGGACTGAGTCTCAGGTGATCCGAACATTAAGTCCCCAGGAAGACGAATCTCCCTCCCAAACACCAATTTTGCTGGAGTCATGCCGGTTGTGTCGTGTACTGATGATCTATACGCCATGAGGAATAGTGGTATACGTTGGTCCCAGTCTGTTTGGTTCTCGTCAACAACCTTCGAAAGATGCTGCTCAATTGTCCTATTGAATCTCGCAACCATCCCATCCGACTGAGGATGCAGAGGCGTTGTCCTGGTCTTTCGAATTCCGAGTAGACGGCATAATTCTTTAAACACTCCTGATTCGAAATTTCTCCCTTGATCTGTATGAATATCCATAGGGGCGCCATAACGGCAACAGAAGTTGTGCACTAACTGCTTTGCCACAGTAGTAACCTCCTGATTTTTAATTGCGTAGGCTTCCACCCACTTAGTAAAGTAGTCACCTACAACCATGATGTACCGGTTTCCATCGTCAGTAACTGGGAATGGTCCAGCAATGTCTATGGCAATTCTCTCAAAAGGCAGTCCAATGTTATACTGTCTCATTTTTCCCCTGCTTCTGCTTTGTGGGCCCTTGCTTGCAGCACATATTTCATGCGTCCGAACCCATTCCTCTACGTCGTGGCGAAGATGAAGCCAATAGAATCGCTTCCATATTTTGTCAAGGGTTTTGTTAACGCCAAGATAGCCTCCAGATATCATGCATCTCCTTCAAAACAGATTGCACTTTACTTCGGAGAACTATCACCTGCATGACCACGTCTCGGCCATCTGCACTTTCCCTAGCCCTTTTCAGCAATCCGTTTTCTAAGGTGAGAGATTCCCATTGTGCCCAGTAGCCCTTCAGAACCATGGCAGATATCTTGCCAATCTGGGCGGCGACCTTCCTCTTTCGCTGTCAAGATCGGTCCAATGTCTTCATCAGTCATCTGTTCTTGTCGACAGTCTTGTGTTGTCCAGTTGTCAGCCAGGAAATCTACAGTGATAGCTTGAACATGTTCGCTTGAGTTTTGTTCTTCCTTTCTATGGCAATGTCGGCAGTCTTCGGGCACGGTCTTCGTGATAAGCAATCTGCATTACCATGCAGGCACCCCCGTCGATGTTGTACCTTGAAGTTGTACTCTTGCAGACGTTCAAGCCATCTTGCCAACTGTCCTTCCGGATTTTTAAATCTTAAGAGCCATGCACACGCAGCATGGCTGGTACGTAGTGAAAACTCTCTTCCATAGAGGTATTTATGGAAGTGCTCCCACGCTCGGACGATTGCCAGCAACTCTCTCCTTTTGACGCAATAATTCTCTCCGGTTTAGAAAGTGTCTTGCTGTAATACGCTATTACTCGTTCTTCACCGTTTTGAACTTGAGACAAAACTCCTCCTAGACCAGTATTGCTTGCGTCTGTGTCCACAATGTACTTCCCTTCGGAATCTGGGAAAGCGAGAATTGGCTGCGAACATAATGCAATTTTCAAAGTCCTAAATGCTTGATCACACTCCCTCAACCACTGGAAGTTTCGTTTATTTTCTGTTAGCTCACGTAGTGGTTTAGCAATAGTAGCGAAACCTTTCACAAAATGTCTGTAATATGAGTATAACACCAGGAAACTCCGAACTTCGTGTTTACTCTTCGGCACTGGCCAGTCTCTTACGGTGTCTACTTTATTAGGATCCATGCTAACACCCGCTGCCGAAACCAGATGGCCCAGATACTGTTGTTCCTTCTGGAATAGAGAACACTTCTTCGGGCTCAGCTTCAGTTGGGCACCGTGAATTCTAGTTAGAACCTCCTTAAGATTTTCCAAATGGTCTTTGAAAGTCTTCCTGATGACTATGACATCGTCTAAATAAACAAGGCAAATTTTCCACGTCAGGCCTCGGAGTACCAGGTCCATCAATCTTTCAAATGTTGCCGGTGCATTGCAGAGTCCAAATGGCATGACGTTAAATTGGAATAATCCACTTGGGGTCGAGAAAGCGATCTTTTCCTTGTCTTCTTGATGAAGACCCACTTGCCAATATCCACTCTTCAGGTCCAATGTGGAAAACCACTGTGCTCCAGACAACGTGTCGTGTGTATCGTCAACGCGAGGTAATGGATAGCAGTCTTTCTTTGTAACGTCATTTAACCTCCGGTAGTCTACGCAGAAACGCAATCCACCATCCTTCTTCACTACCAGATTACAAGAAAAGACCAAGCACTTGATGAAGGTTCGATTACTCCCTCTGTCAACATGTCCTGTACTAACCGAGACATTTCCTCTTGTTTAGATAATGGAGGCCTTCGAGGAGGTTGGCGTATCGGTGTTGTGTCCCCGGTATTGATTCGATGTTGCACAAGAGAGGTTCTTCCCAGTGACTATCCCCGAACTGCAAAAGAATCTTTGAATTCATGTAAAAACTGTCAGAGTTCTTTTACCTCACCACTTGAGAGGTCGTTAGAATCTGTTCAATAATTCTTGCAGTTCCTCTGGTAATTTGGAATTATCCGAAGCACTGGATCTTCGTTGCATCATTCCGGCTACCCAGGCCACAGGAGTCAATTTGCCTAGGAGCGTATTGCTTTGTAAAGAGATAGCTTGATCCAAAATATTCGCCACTCTAATAGGTAGATTTCCGGTTTCGTCAGGTTTTACTAAACTTCTGGCAATTTGTATGCCCGGTGTGCTGACTACCTGGGGTTTGAATATAGAGCACTAGTTACCCCTAGTATCTACCTCGGTTCTAACCATGATGATCTTTTCGGAGTTTGGCGGAACAGTTACGGCCACTTGGTTTATGACGTCCATCGATTTTTCTGCTGTCGTCATTGTTGATAGCATTACCTCTTCGCCTCCGATTCTCAAGACACTGTTTTTGAAGTTGACTATAAATCCGTATGCGTTCATAACGTCCACACCAAGAATTGCTTCATCCACAATGTCTGCAACAAGTATTTGATGACTAAACTCAAGTCGACCGAGGCGTAGGTGTATCTCCACTTTCCCAAACACTTTTACAGGCTGTCCAGTAGCTGTTCGCAAGCTGCAAGAGCACCAGATTGGCTCGAGTCGGGCCAAACCAGATTGGCTTGAGTACCAGATTGCCCAACCACGTCGGGCCGCACAATGGAAACTGTTGTGCCTGTGTCAACTGTAATCGACGTTGGCTTTTCTTGAACGAATCCGGTAACCACCAAGCTCCCGCTGTTTTTCTGAAGTGTAGAAATTGCATATTGTCTAGGGGCTTCATTCCTCCAGTTAGTCAGCACACACCCCGTTGTACCGACTACTGCTCGTTTCCCTGCTGCTGAACTCTAACCCGACAATCCCGTTGTAAATATCCAGGTTTCCCACATCAATAACACGTCGGTCTTCCATCCTTTCTTACTTTATTCTGCGCCGTCGACCGTCGAGTCTCTGTTCCTTGTTCTTCTTCCTCATCGTCTGTGCCGTCGCGATCTTTTAGCGCGCGCACTTTGTGACTTGTCCAACCCCTCAAATTGCAAAGCATGTACCAGGGCGTCCGCACTGTTCTGGTGTCTTGCCATTCGTAACACTTGCTTTAGTTCGTTATCTCGGACACCGGCAGTAAATGTCTACATCGTAAAACTCGTTCGAAAATCTTCTGGCGCTTCAGGATAGGCTAGTCTAATTAGTCTGTCGATACTTGCTTCAAACTCTTGAAGGCTCTCCCCGGCATGCTGTCGCCTTGCTCTCAACTGGGTGCAGTACACATCTCGCAAATGTTTATCACCATACCGTAATTCCAGAGCTTTTATCAATTCGGCATAAGTGTTTTGGCTGTCAGGTGACACTTTCTGTAGTAGTTCTGCCGCGGGTCCTTTTAATGAGAGAACGAGTGAAACTGCCTTGTCTTTCTCCGTCCAATTATTTGCGCATGCAGCAGCTTCAAATTGGCGGAGTTACGTTGCCCAGTGACTGCTTCCGTCAAAGGTTGGAGCTTTGACATGAACTGTCCCTACTGCAGGCAAAGTGACTTTCTCTATTAACTTATTTTCTCTGTCTTTTCTCTCTTTATCATTGGTACAGTCTGTTCAGAAAATTGTTTTGGTTGCATCCTCAGGCACTGCTCAACTTCACTTCTAAGTTGTAATCACTGCTATATTTGTAATCTTCTATTTTTGTTGACATAGCTTTTTTCACACTCAAGACAGATTTTTCTACTTTAGCTATTTATTTGACATGGATTCTTCTACGTCAGATATTCTGGTAATCTGACTATTAAGCTCACCTCGTAATTCACCTACGTCACCACGTAGGAGACCCAATTCTGCTGCTGTAGTATGTTCTTGCATCTGCTTTTGCTCATGAATTAAGGCTTTGATGTCATCTGCTTCTTGCTATCGTATTTCCGCTTCTTCCGTATCTTGTCTGCGTTTTTCATCCTATCGTTTTTCTGCTTATTCCTGTGTCTGCCGCAGCAGTGTTTGTAAAACATCCATCATCTGACTGGGATCCACGTTTACCGATTAATTACGAATCACACTCGTCTTGTACAAAGTGTCCACTGTTGCCACTGTTAACCGTCCCATCCCAGTTCTGACACCACTGTTACGACGGTCTACTCGATCGTCGTAGGTACAGTGGAAAACAACAAAATACAAGACACCAATTAAGTCACTAATCACACCTTTAATTTTTACAGTTAAACAGTTCGTAATTAACAACACAGTCTCTACAACAAATCAAATGAAAATTGTTCACACGCAATAAAATTTCCACTAAAATTAAACACAATTGTATTACAATTATACCGTCCGGGTCTTAACAAATAACCACGTGAACGCGCACAATAATATCGCTACTATAACTCTCGAACCGCACTGTCAATATCTCGCACTAATACTGACTAAACGTCGTTGAGTACTGGTATTTATACCGCCCCAAATTACTAGATTATTCCATAATGTGCGATAGCGCCAGTATAGTTACGATGTAATTACTTGCGGCCTCGACACAGTCCGTGCGCCCGAGCGAAGTCTGGCACAGTCTAGAAAATGCGTCAACAAGCACGTACGCCACACACGTTACATTCCGGATCACTCTGGAACATTCGATAAACACGTAGATTGTTCTGTGATGTCGTAACAATATCGTTGTTTACTTTTGCCTTGTATAAACAAGTACGCTGATCACCATCTTGCACCTTCCGTTTCTTCACATTGTGCTTCAAGACTTATAGTCCCATTAGTCTGGTAGCAGGTCAAAAAACCTGGAAGTAAGATCCGCCCAATGTTTTTTAGTAATTTCTGTTTCTTTACGGCATACAGAATGAAAATCTGCAGGGTGCCACTTTGTCACCCTTGAGCTAATTTAAATATTCAAGATGGCGGCCGAGGTGGCTTAATCATATATCGGCCATATCTTCGCGTATAGAACAGACAGGATAATCATTTTGGTGTCTAATACTATGTTTTCAGGGTCAGGGAATACTAATAACTAATAATCTTGGTGATAAAATATACATTTATGTAATAAAAGATAGTAGGACGTGGTTGGTGAATTGAAAATTACATATTTTTAAAGTTGTATTTATTACAAAGTAATTAAAGTAAACAATGGTTATCAAGACCAAAAACACAAAACCATTTAAAAGTATGAAGTAATTATTATTCTCTTCATCACTTAAATCATCCACAGCGTCAGGAGGTTCAGTTGGTACGAACTTTGTACACGGATTACAACAAGTTTCTTCGCCGTAGCAATTACAAAATGCTGTACATTTTAATTTGGAAAAGAAACAGCTGCACCTTCCATTAGAGCAAGGATCTTTTTTTGCTTAACTACAGCGTACCATTTGAAGTATCTCTGGTGGGGCCAGATTAACTCCACTTGGTACAGTTACAGGAATCAGGCTTTTATGGACGTGTTCTATCCAGCCGAATTATTTTGCAGTTGTTGTGGTGGATTTTCCTCAAGCACAGATTTCCAAATACACATTTGGAAATGTGCCCGTTTCACATGTTCGGCAAATGCCTCAGTAGTAGGCGGTAAGGCACACAGTTCCACGGTCTTGTTCTTCTTTTCAGTTCCCATTTTTTTAAGCCACATTCTGTATCTTATATCTGACATACTTCCAGTGATAGAAGACTCATAGCATGATGCTATAAATGCAGTAGATTCATCTATTATATCATGCATGTCAGCTCCCATTTGCCCTAATTTTGATAACTTTAATGCTTTTTGAAGAACTCTCACAACGGTTGGTTTTCCTATACCGTAAAGATGGCATACTGTATCACGTCCTGATAAAGCATGGGCCGCCAAAAGATACTTAATTATTTCACAGTTCCTTCCATTAACACGGTACAAGTAAGTGCGCAATGTTTGTAATAGTGAATAAGCAGAATAAAGACATGGTGTCATCACTTCTAATTGTTGAAAGTTTATAACCTTCACCAACACAAGACACCATTTGATGTGGAATAATCACATCAGCTTCTTCGTGCGTTGTTCGTAGATCTGTTCTTAATATATGGTAATCCCCTTGTATATTTCAACTGGCACTGAGTCCGATCCGGTAATGATGAGTTTGTGTTCATATGTTGCAGCATGTTTGCCACCGTCTGTTATGAACTTTTCACAAATGAGTGTGATTAGTTGTATCTTGTTAAATTTAACAGTTAATAAAACTGTCTGAGATGGAAGGGGTGTGTTCAGAGTCAGTTTATGTTTACGACTCACTTGTTTACCAGCTCTAGATGTCCTTGTAACACTTTTGATACTGAAGTCTTGGTATCGATCAAATATTAAGTGAACATCGTTCTTTCTTAATTCATGAACAATATAAGTTACGAAGCAGTTGACAAAGTCATTCACAATGCCTGATGAAGGATAATGCACTGTCCACAGTACAGTACAACCATCAATTAGGAGAACTGCTGGTAACTGGTTTGATGAATGTGTTCTGTTTGAATGTTGCACTTGAATCATGTTTTTCAGAGTTGATTTAGTCTTTGAATCCCTCGTATTACCATTATTATCAAACATTGATGTAGGCACAGGAGATAGTTCATGATGAAATATTTTTTCTTTATCGAGTTGACGTGAGCTTACTAAAACCATGAATCGGCAAAATATAAATTCTGTATCAAAAACATCTTTTGTTCCTACTACCAATTTTTTCTTGTCATTAGACATGTTATAACCTTGGTGGACAAAGTGTTATTGAATCCTGCAGGCCAACTTTCTTCAAATTTAATCATGCTTGATAACCCACTTGTAACTGATGTATCAGCATTGACTAGGTTATTACACACTAAACCAGATGCAATGTTAACAATTCCTTCAGATTGATCTTCTTCTGGTTTCAAAGGATCAATGCACCGGCTCAACATTTCTCTACTTTTTGAGCGGTCTTTCTCGTCAGCATTGATTCGTGCTGGCATCTATTCTTTGTGTCTATTTATCATAACTGTTCCGTCTCCAGTAATAACATCAATATCATGTACTAAGTTGCTGCAGATATGCATACTCATCGCCCAGCATTTTACAGAACTTGGATTCAAGGTGATACCTATTATACCTCCTGGTCCCTTGCCATAGCGCATGAATGTCGATTCAATAAACTGATCGGACCATATTCCATTAAACATTCCTTGTCGATGCCGCATTACATGTTCTCCTTTATCAAATCTGTCTAGCATCTCTTTCGGAATACGTTGCATCGATCGAAGATAGTATAAACCATGTCTTGCATAGTTTATGTGGCCAGCAGCGAAAAAATAAGGAATCATCTGTTCGAAAGCCCAAAGGTGTAACGATCACTCTGCTTCTCTTTCTGCTCGTATCAGTGCCATCATAATATAAATGTTAAAGCAGAAATGTATATTTTATTACCAAGATAATCCGTTATTAGTATTCCCTGACCCTGAAAACGTAGTATTAGACACCAAAATGATTATCCTGTCTGTTCTATACGCGAAGATATGGCCGATATATGATTTTTAAGCCATCTCGGCCGCCATCTTGAATAATTAAATTAGCTCAAGGGTGACAAAGTGGAACCCTACAGATTTTCATTATGTATGCCTTGAAGAAGCAGAAATCACTAAAAAACATTGGGCGGACCTTACTTCCAGGTTTAGGTTAAAAATGCCATTTAGCAACCAGACTACATCATCAGTTCACAGAATGAAAATCACTCATAACAAGTTTGTCAGATGTTAAAAAATAAAATCCGGGAACGTCCTTAAAATAATTGACTGATACTGCACAATACCACCCAGTGTGACTGCTATGCATTCAGTGAATGACTTGTGTCTGTATTTTGGTTATGTGTATATATGTATCACTCAACATGTACATGGCTGTATCATACAACTCACTAGATTCGAATGACTGCTGGTCATTCAGTAACTGGTCACTGTGAGTTTTCGATGCCATGTAAATTTCAAATTCCTTTATATATCCATTAGCTTCTTTTTAAATATGTAGTGTCTCAAGGTTATTTTTGAAATTAGAATATGTATTGTTAAAAAAAATTAGCAGAATTTGATCGGAGATTCCTGAAGTCATCCCAAGGTAAGCGTTGGTTGTATCTCTCTGGAAAATTCCTGCCAGTATGGCCAATAGTTTCTTTTGTAATATTTATATGTATGTTGTAAGTTTTATTTTGTCTTTCTTCCATTTTAACACGTTTTTATCAATAATAGTGGTACTGTAGGCATTCGTTTTACAGAGTAGTTTAATACGTTGAGCTTGTCAGTATAGTCTTCGGGCTCTAATAGAATTTTTAACAATTAATTCATGAATGCAGATACTTGTGAGTGGTTGAAAGGATGAAGCATGGATGGTAGTATCTGTGGTAGTCAGTTTTGTGTATATTTTAAATTTTAAGTGGTTCCCTATTTTTTGTATGATTACTCTAGGAACTTTAGGTTGTTTTTTCCTCTCCAAGGAAAATTTCAGTTTACAGTAGGCCTATATGTTATTTATAGTGTTCTTCAAGATCACTGCTTGTCTACTAGTTCCTCTAAAAATAAGAATTGTGTTATCCCAGTATCTAGTTTACGAGAATACTTTTATTACAGCCTACTTTGTTCTAATGATAACTGCCACTTTATTTTAAAAATGATTTAAGATAAAAGTCTGCTAAGAAACCAATATAGGGTGAACCCATCACAAGTCTGTGATCCTGCAAACAAAACCAGTTATCTAAAGTAAAATACTTTTCAATTAATGTGGGTTTCAACAACATAAGTTCTCTGATTTTTTTGACTATGTAAACCAGGAAATATTTTTTATTATTGGTTTTATATTTCTTGGGTATATATATATATATAGAATTTTATTTTGAGAAGGGTTGTGCTTTTCTATGAAGCAGATGTAATGGAACTGTAACATAAGCAACACTCATTAATACATGAACAATTTTAACACACACAAAAATAATACTTTGTATGTTTTTTATATTTTTAAATACAAGAATACATTTTTTAATTCTTTTTACAGAGTTTTGACAGTTTGCATTTAATTTACTATTATCAGAATTATGATGTATAATAAATGAATCATAAATAAATTTGAATATATATATTTATTTAATATAATTACTATGGTTGAAGAAAATGAAAACAAATTTGCTTTCCTTATTACATATAGTCTGAAAGGAGCTAGACCCTTTTTTAACCGTTGGACGCAAAGGTTAAAAGAGGTCAGGTTTAGTATAGGCTGTATGTAGTGCCATGGGAAGAAGAATATGACCCAAAACACACAAAACATATTATAGAACATCCTGATTTGATATGTGCTATATGAGAAGTCTTATTAGGAAAACACAAAAGACTCAAATACTTTTAACTAAAAGCTTTATTATTTATAAGATTTAATAAATAACAATTTAATAATAATTACACATTTATTCATTCAGTTTAATACTACTTAAAGAAATATCTCTTTAACATACTACACAATATATAGTATACAAATACTGAAACAATGGTAACTATAATAATATAATTACAACTGGGTTTACTTACTTTTGGAGAAATGTTTATGTTGTGCATCACTGTAGTCGTACAAACAAAGATGACTGCAGTGATATATATGTTATTCACAATAGCTGTTTTTGTGCATTGCTTAAAATTTTTACACACATATGCTAGGACCCTAGGTCATATAAAATTTCAATTACGGTTTGTTTGTTTTTTCCATTGTACTACTTACCTTCCAGATAGGGATATTGTGGAGTTCAGCGTATTAACACTGGTGTTATAATTACATCCTACATTAAGACTGCAGTTGTTCTGGCTTATTCATTTTCCAGCGGTCACTAGTTACTAATTCAAGTAGAGGTGAATGTGAAACATTCTTTCATACCTGTACCACTGTGAACTATCTGCATACAGAGTACAAACTGCCGATTCAGTACTAATGTTTATCCAACAGACAAAATAATAACAGATCCTGCAGTTTATTTCTCATGTTTACAATAATTTATTTTCAATTTTTATTAAATGAGACTTTCAAGGTTTGATCAAAAAGTTCATGTAATTTTTAAATTTCTCACAAAACGTTTTGTGAACTGTTGGTACACCTGTTTGTAACAACTATCAAAATGTTTAGCTATGGTGTATGTGTAATGTGGATTTGATAGTTTTGTTTTGATTTGTTGGTGATTTTAATATTTTTCAACATACGACCACAGAATGTCCATTAAGTTTTGTGTTAAAGAATGTGGTAAAGTGCTCTGATGTGGTGAAAATATTTCAGAAGTCTTTTGGTGAGTCTAGTATACATTTATACTTGGTTTATAAATGGTACAAAATCTTCAAAGACAGTTGTGAATGAGTTGAAGATTGTGGAACTGTGTTCTACGAATTTTTCCATTAGGTGCTACATTCAGGAAAGAGTATTATTCAGGCATTTCACACCACTTGTATTGAACTCTTAATAGAAAATGCCCAGATTTACTAAAGATAATTTATGGAACTTCCATCCTAACAATATTTAAATATACGTATCATTGCTTGTTCAACGATATTAGGCTAAAGAAAAACATCACAATGACACTGTACAACTGCCATAGTCAACAGATAGGTCCCATGCGACTTTTCCTTTTCACAAGACTTAAAAAATATCGGTATGGAGAACCATACATGACTTCCATATTCTAAGACTTATAATCTGAAATATGCTTGCCTGCCAAGCACGATATATTTTGTAATATATACATAATTTACATTAAAATGAAAAAATTATAATTTTATTGCCTGGCAACAAAATTATTTTATTTTTAACAATTACCATTGTTTGAAAAAGTTTAAATGAATTTTCAAGTACTTTACTCTTGTTAAAACGTAAAATGTTGCTGGTAAACTACCCCTTCCCATTAACCGATCTTCACCAAAATCTAATGGCCTTGAGTCCTCTACAATTCACTTATGTATGCAAAAAATTATTTGATTCTGTTTGAATTTGCGGCAGTTATCGTTTGCCATAGAAAATACGCTTTATAACAAACGTTGCAAGTAAACTACCCCTTCCCCTCAACCGATCTTCACCAAAAACAATAGGTCTTGAGTACTCACCAAGCCAGGGCTGTATGCAGAAAATTATTTGATTATGTTTGAATTTGCGGCTGTTATCGTTTGCCATAGAAAATACACTTGTTAAAAAAACGTTGTAGGTAAACTACCCCTTTCCCTTAACCGATCTTAACCAAAAACAGTACATCTTGAGTACTCTACAAACCAGGGCTGTATGCAGAAAATTATTTGATTATGTTTGAATTTGCGGCTGTTATCGTTTGCCATAGAAAATAACCTTGTTAAAAAAACGTTGTTGGTAAACTACCCCTTTCCCTTAACCGATCTTAACCAAAAACAATAGGTCTTCAGACCTCTACAATTTAGGGCTGTATGCAAATAATCTTTTGATTGTGTTTGAATTTGCGGCTGTTATCGTTTGCCATAGGAAATACCCTTGTTAGAACATAAAACGTTACAGGTAAACTACCCCTTTCCCTTAACCGATCGTCACCAAAAACCAATAGGTCTTGAGAACTCTACAATTCAGGGCTGTATGCGAAACATTATTTGATTCTGTTTGAATTTGCGGCTGTTATCGTTTGGCAAAAAAAAAAAATTTCCCTTGATAAAAAAAAACCGTTGCAGGTAAACTACCCCTTTCCCTCAACCGATCTTCACCAAAAACAATAGATCGTGAGTACTCTACAAATCAGGGCTGTATGCAAAAAGTTATTTGATTCTGTTTGAATTTGCGGCAGTTATCGTTTGCCATAGAAAAAAAATACCCTTGTTAAAAAAACGTTGCAGGTAAACTACCCCTTTCCCTCAACCGATCTTCACCAAAAAGAATAGGTCTTGAGAACTCTACAATTTAGGGCTGTATGCAAATAATCTTTAGATTCTGTTTGAATTTGCGGTTGTTATCGTTTGCCATAGGAAATACCCTTGTTAAAACATAAAACGTTACAGGTAAACTACCCCTTTCTCTTAACCGATCTTCACCAAAAACAATAGGTCTTGAGTACTCTACAAATCAGGGCTGTATGCAAAACATTATTTGATTCTGTTTGAATTTGCGGCTGTTATCGTTTGCCATAGAAAATACCCTTGTTAAAAAAATGTTGCAGGTAAACTACCCCTTTCCCTCAACCGAACTTCACCAAAAACAATAGGTCTTGAGAACTCTACAATTCAGGGCTGTATGCAAATAATCTTTTGATTCTGTTTGAATTTGCGGCTGTTATCGTTTGCCATAGGAAATACCCTTGTTAAAACATAAAACGTTACAGGTAAACTACCCCTTTCCCTTAACCGATCTTCACCAAAAACAGCAGATCTTGAGAACTCTACAATTCAGGGCTGTATGCGAAACATTATTTGATTCTGTTCGAATTTGCGGCTGTTATCGTTTGCCAAACAAACAAAATTACCCTTGCTAAAAAAAAACCGTTGCAGGTAAACTACCCCTTTCCCTCAACCGATCTTCACCAAAAACAATAGGTCGCGAGTACTCTGCAAATCAGGGCTGCATGCAAAAAATTATTTGATTCTGTTTGAATTTGCGGCAGTTATCGTTTGCCATAGAAAAAAAATCTACAGACAGACAGACAGACAGACACACAGACAGACAGACAGACAGACACACAGACACTTTTCGGAAAACGACTTTTTTTCATGTTTTGAGTGTAGTAGAATCAGAATCTGCAATAATCTCGAACACGATTTTTTTTGCCATCACCATACTTCCATTCCTTAAGGAATATGGAAGTAAAAAAAACATGAACGGTAAGTTTTTTCAACCAGTGAAGGCATTAAACAAAAATCACCAAGCAACCTCAAGGGCAAAGCGTGTCTCGGCAATCTTTTGAAGACTAGAAAAAAGGTTTACAAAAGTGTGTTCTAACTGACATGGATTAATTTGAAGGGGCAATATAAATATATGAGAAAAAAGATATAATTTTTAAAAGACAAAAATTGCATGATCAAACCTTGTATACAACAAAAATGGGAATCAGAACAGCAACTGTAACTATAAGAATCAAATAATGCCATTTGTGTATAGTCTTTGGGCTCTAATAGAATTTTAACAATTAATTAATTAATGCAGATACTTGTGAGTGGTTGAAAGGATGAAGCATGAATGGTAGTATTTGTGGTAGTCAGTTTTGCTGGGTATAATTTTTAAATAAACAAACCTATATAATTTTGTTGACTCATGCTCATTTTTAATATCACATTCTTGGCTGAAAAATGTTTAATGTTTTATTTTTTGAAACAGTATACTCATGTATGTTTTTTAAATCACTGACCAAGCAATGTACATTAGCATTTTATTGCAGATAACATATACAACCTGCAGAATATGAACTGTAAGTTTAGTTTGTATTTCATACATGTTCACATACATTCAGTAAAATGAATTGAGAACAAATACGTATATAATAAATCTATAAAGTGACAAATACAGGAACAAATTCTGTGCCATATGAGCTGTAATCAAGCCAATGTGCAAACACATTTCTTCCACAACTGAAATGTGCATATACAAAACTTGCCCTTATATGTATGTCAACTTGTATCTGCCATGATTAATACTATAATGGAATAATTTATTTGTGAATCATTGTTATGCCTGGTACAGGAATCCCCTCTGCCTAAACCTACAGCCAGAGGGTTATTATTAGTGTTCTCATACTGTTTCAATACAATTGTATGATATAGTCAAGAACAGGACTATAATGATGTGCAATGCCTGTTACAGATCCTGTTGTTTATGTATACTTTGCCTGTCAATAAATTACTTGACAGAGACTGAAATAGTAATATATACAAACATGTGACTATATAAATATTAATGTTTATGCTATATAAATATAAAATATATTTCAGCTAAAGAAGGCTGAAAGCAGTTATAAAAAATACTAGAGGCTTGGAATTCATGTATGAAAAGATAACATATACTGATAACAAATTTCTTAATGTTGCCTTTGGCCCTTCGTGTTTTCTATTTTACTACACTTCATTTTATTCAACTTACCAGGTAAAGTAATATATTCACTACCATTAAAGAAAAAGAAGCAGAAGATGTAAATTCATCTTCTGGTTAACTGAGACTTTTTAAAAATATAATATAATGCAAATTATCTGATGGATGGCATGCCAGGAAATGATACTCAATAAATTATTACAAAATACTCAAACAAATGCTTACCAGATTTTAATGCTTGTCTCCCAAACAGTGATTAAAATCATTACTCATAAGATTACTACAATAAATTAAAAACTTTTGTCTACTTAAGTACCTAATACAACTACTAAATAAATACTGTAGAACCACTTTTAACACTTTAAAGTGACCCAGAAAAAACATTTTAAAATTATTTTTTACAGAAAGCTGCTCACTTCAGAGCAGCTCCTTTCTTTGTAATTCCATTCAACTCTTAACAATTTTTATTAACCACTGTAATTAAAAGAAAATAATACTCATAAGAAAGCATTAAAAACTTTTTCTTAGATAAAAAATTCTAATGTTTATATGAGGACTTTTTATTTGCTGTTTTTTAATATATTTTACTCAGTGGCTTTTTTGTCAAAATGATATTCTCTTAATTGTCACAAAGATATTTTAGTCCACTATAATAACAATTACCATGAGAATGTGATATTCCAGAATATAACAGTGGTAACGTGTGACTTTTCCTGTACTCATTGCTAGATTACTGTTAGTGCTCAAACCACACTCCCCCCCCTTCAAGTATAAATTTTGTAATGTCTCTTGCATGCATGGAAAAATAGTTTAGCACATTACACACAAAACAGGAAATATAATTTTTATTATGGGCAAGTGTGGAAGGCTGTCTACTTACAACTTTTTGTCGTTGTTAATAATGGCCATTAAATATTTTTCTCAAAAGTGAGTGATGGCTTCAGCTTCAGTTGCAGTATGAAGTCTAGTTTAACCATGACTTAAATGCTCGTTACCTAAATTCATAAATAAATTGTTTCATAAAACGTTATACACAATTTGTTAATATTTTTGGACAACTAGCAAAATCATGTGCTACGGTGCTACGAAAGCAAACAAGCACGACTGAACTACCCTGAGATTCACTGAAGCCACCGATGACTAGAATCATTTATTTCGTTGACATGTGAATGCTAAACTGGTGGTGAGAATGAGCACAGGGAAAGGAGAAGGTTATTTGGATGACAGTGTAGATTTTAGCAAATCACTTACTCTATTGCCTTCACATCTGGTTGTGTAGTTCACTTATTTCACCAACTTTGGAGTTTTCCAATATACTTTCCTCTTAGTACATAAATACACTAATATTTACCCTTCTGTTCATTTGTTTGGTCATCACCAAATCTCCTGATGACCGGATATCTCACCATTGATCTACAATAACATCTAATTCAGATTCAAATGATCTATATAGTAGTAACATCATGAAGATAGTAGTGATAAACTCATTATGTATTAACAATAATGAAATTATCTGTCCAATATGGTTATAGATATGGCCAGTAACATCACAATACACAACAAATTCAGTAATTACTAAAAACTGTATAGTAAATATTGAAACACACAAATCATGTATTGTGATTTATCAGCTGTTTCCTTTCAGCTGTAATGTTTACTGTGTCATGTGAAAATTGAAGGACTGAATTAAGCTCAGACTTGATTTTCTAATGATAGGGAAACACTCAATTTTATGTCAAACAAAGTCACTAAATAATCTGTATTCTGGATTTTTCCATTAATAATAAAAAAAGAAAACCCCTTATCAGAAAACACTTTTCACAGTAAAGAAATATTAAAATACACAAATCAAATAACAGTTAATTTGCTAAGCATAAATATGCTTAGTAACAACACACAAACAACTTAGTAACATAAACAACAAAATACCGTAATATATTCAATCTTAAAAAAATTTAATAAAAATTCAGGTAAGCCAAAAATACTGCTTGCTGTACAATGTAAAACTCTTAACAATCAAAACACATGCAGGAATAAATATTGCGGTCAACATGATACCCATTTTTAAGAAAGTAGAAGCATAATAGTGTACTGTAATGTACGAGTATTGTATTGTGTACTATATACACTATTCACAAGTATAATTCACATAAACATGTTATGAATGATTTCACATTGTTTTACGTGTCACTGAGGCTGTGAAATTTAATAGAACACTGTGTCTAACAAGTCTGTCAACTGCTTTAGGAAAATGCATAAGGTTCATGTTTCTGACTTCCAGTACATTGTTATAAATATGAATACAGTTCTGTTACTTTATAGTGGCTGATTCAGCACTGCACGAAAAGCTGCCAGTGGGGAAACTAAATGAGATGTTTGGTTGTACTGGTGAGAAACATGGCATTGTGCATGCTGCTGTCACCAAGGTTGAAAGCCACCTTAAAATAACAAGATTGTGCTTGTTTTATAAAAGTAAAACATTATGTTATGATATAATAATGAGGCATTTTAAAAACATATTACAAACACGTTTTTGTTGTAGTCATTATTGTTATAAGAGACTTTAATTGTGGAATAATATAATTGTGCACTGTTTTGGATGGTGTAAGTAACCTTGGTTTAGCTAATGAAGTCACTGAAATATAATTAATTACTCATTGATAGTAAAGCAGACACACATTTTGTGATGAATCATACCAACTTCAAAAAGACAAGTCATTAGACCACATTTTAACAATCAATTAAAATCAACAATTTTATTTCTTTTTAAAAGAATAAAAAATATATATCAAATAAGAAATATGATGAACAGACAACTACAACAGAAACTAAATAAATAATGGCACAACCTCTCACAATTCAGCAAAAGTAATGTTACCATTTTGTCAAGTAATCTGAAATGTAAGAATTATATTAATGCTTGGCTAAATGTTTTTAATTTCATAGCCATAATAAACCAAGATTGAAATTATAACCTTCAGTTCATGTGGATTGAATCTGAAGGACAGACTGAATAATGGTGAAGTGAAATATTAAAAATCATGTGACATATATATATATATATATATATATATATATAATTATTAACAACAGGCATTTTATATGGAATCACAGCAGTACCAAACATGTGATAAATAATATAATGATTTGAATGAAGACACATTTAATCTACACCTGTAGTTTATGGATCAAGGGTACACATTTCTTATGTCTAAAACTGCTACTGCACATGAGTAAAACATATGAGTTCCTGATAACAGAATGACTTACAAGATTGCAACAGGACATTATGTAAAGAAGCATGAGAAATCAACTGAACTTTCCTAACCATAGTTTTGATTATGGCTGAAAATTTGGGAGTATAACAATATAACACTGACTTATTTCATCTAACGAAATTCTGATGACAGACTTAGATTTGTTCTGACTGCACTCAACAGGATAATAACTGTTCACATTAAACAGCTAAAATTTCTCAGTGTAAGACAAAATGTTCTTATAACCTCATTAAAATAGTGTCCCAGTTTAAAAGTATCATTGTGACTTTGAATCTTTCACAATGAAAATCTTGTTTTTTTTTTTTAACTGTATCAAGAAAATTTAATATAACATTTACTGCTTATGTTCTGTATTCACATTTTTTATATCAAAATAGTATGCGTACACTATATGGCTACTCTTAATTTTCTGGAAACACGTAATGTCAGTACAGTTATTTTCAGTTTAAATAGGATACTTACACAACACATAATACTTAACATTCTAATACTATCTATTAGCTGGACAACACTGAACACTTATAAGAACACTTAATGCAGACTTTTCTACGTTTCAATCTTTACAAATCTTTTATATCTTACACCATGAATGTAAAATGCCTGCCTTGAGCACAATTAATAACAGCTTTATGACACATGTACAGACATATACATAAAATAATTTGTACCAGTACACGCACAAGGTTTTAACAGATTGACTGCCAAGTGATAAGTAAGATTCTTACTTAAGTATATTGAACATGTGGCTTTATATCCTCTTGCAATCACATTTTTGCTTATAATGTATACACTATGGCCTTGGTGAATAAAAAAAAATGTTAATGTGTAAGGATATATTCAGTTATTAAAATCGTCGTTCCAAATAATTTCTTCTCCAGAGGTATGAAAGAAACATTTCTATATACTATTGTCTGAAACAAATATTAACTAGAATGGTCTACATGAGAAAATATTTTTTAAGAACATGGGTCTGTTTTCAGTAACAATAAAAATAACTAAATCCTTTACTTACACTTTAAACCAGTTATAATTTTCTTTTTTCCTGTTTTGACATTAATAGAATTTGATATAAAACTCAGGTTGTTATAGTTCTACATAATTTATAATAATTTCATTCCATGTTTTATAATTCTATTCCTCACAATAACACTCATTACGATCTGCTTTGTTTTGCTGAACCTTTCTTTTGTATAATTTTAATGTTTTGACAGATTGTATAATGTTATGTGGATGACACATCAGGCTCTTCCTTACCAGCTTCTTGTACTAATAAATTCTTTGTTGGGGCATTCTCTTCTTGTGGGACTAGATTTTGATGAGACCTCAGTGATGCATTCTTTAATTACTACAGACACATTTGTTATAAAACTATACTGTAATAATATCTGTTCAATGTAATTTTGTTTGATCTGAGGGGACCAAAAACACTTAGTGAGGCAGTCAAATGTGTTAAATAATGACCCTTTACCATTTTTTTTAAATGCATGTTTCATACAGTGTTTATTCAAAAAATGATTTTTCTGATTTTATTTCATAGTTTTTAATTTCATTAATTCAGAATATGTTGGACTGCACGTACAGAAAGCTGTTGCAGTAATTACCTGTATATAGAAGTTAGATTTACAAAAACAAAGAGGCAAGTTACAATTAGTACACTGTAATTACTATGTACTAAAATTCTGAATTATTTAAGAATTTACATTTAGTAATATTCTTTTGTCTCTTGTAACTAATTGGATTAGTTTAGTTCTAACATGTATAAAGGCTGTACTGAAAGTATGACTGTCAGGTCATAACTCCTTTGCTTAAATCATGAGACATGTGGAACTACATCCATTTACAGTAACGCTGTATCTGCATAATGGTAGAAAAGGGTGCATCACTTGTGACACTTTTTAATCTTTTGGTACACCTTCAAATCAAATGGTACTTTAACATCTGTTTTTCACTCACTTGACACTTCAGTAACTTCTGGGTGCATATACTACACTAATCATCTCTCAGTCACTCCCAAAATGTTTATAGAGGAAGAAATGTTGTATGCTACACAGGTTGAACACGGTACAATATAAATACTTGGGTACCTACTTACAACCAATGTATATCTTGTGCCACATTGAATGAGGCACTGTTTACATCAAGACAACAGTGCTTCTTCCCTGTAGATAGAAAAGTGTAGTATATTATTATTCAGTCACTTTCAAATACACTTACAAGAAAAATCCTTTTTAAAATACAAAATACAACAATAAAAAAATGCAAATTTAAATCATAATAAAATACATTTCTGTTACAAAAATCACAGATAAATATTCCACTAATTTTCCTTGAGTCTCACACATATGTAGTGGGTCTAATGTCTGCACCTGGTGCATATGCACCATTCATTGCCAGCACTCTTACCAGTTGAGTCCAGATAAACAGGTTCTTCATCTTCATCTTCACTTATGGATGATGACTGTCTTCCCAACATTTTCTGCTTTTCACTGGTTTTATTTACGGATTCTTTCTTGATCCTTCACATTTCTTTCAAGCTGGAAAACTGGAGTTTTTTTTTGCATCTTCTTGGAATTTTTTTGTTTTCTTATCTTTTATTTGTTTGTAGTCTCTTTTCCTGTGTATCTGTAGTTATCATCATTTTCCATGCTCTCCTTCTTCTAGTCAATAGGCCTATTTCTCTTTGTGATGCTTTTGCATAAGGCTGAATGTCTTTGGAGTATCAAAATTCTTCACACTTTTAGTACTGGGAGTAAATAAACCGTTGTTGCTCTTATGTTAATTAGAAGTTCCAGGAGTTGGTTCACTTGTATATTTTGAATTCAAAGCATTTAATCCATAAAAACTCTCTTGTCCATTATCTGAATTTTTTGTAACATTTCCTGATATCTTTCCTTCTGAAATTAATTGGTTATTAAGTACTCAAGAAATCTTCATCAGTGAAGATTCCTGTGTCCAACGGATAGATTCCCAATTTATGAAAACCATACAGAATGTTTTAATAAGTAAATATTCATGGATAAGATGTTTCTTAAGCCTCTGCAACCAATTAGATGTCTTTTTATTTGTTAACGGTCCAAGTCACGTGTTTTAATTTCTTATTTTCTTACCTTTGTTAGGTCGTCTTGTGACTTTTATCTTTAGAATAATATAACTAAATTATTTATCAAAAGAGAAAGTCATTTAATTATTGACAATGAATTTACATTTGTGTGTTTTTATTTTAATTGAATTTTGATATATGACGACCTTTTTTCGAGCAAGTGTCTGAGGATGGGTCAGATGACCTGAAACGCGTCACACTAATATTATTCTAAAGATAAAAGTCACAAGACGGACCTAACAAAGGTAAGAAAATAAGAAATTAGATGTCAATAGTCTTGCCCACATTGTTGGAAAGCTATGTTTTGACTGACTGTTTCTTGTGAAACAACAGTAAAATATTGTTGACAAAAAGTGAACTTTGCACCTTTTACAACTTAACATGAATTCTAAAACAGCACCAACAATTTTCTTTTTACTTGAAAATACAACTTTTCATTCAAACAAATGCAACCCTTCCTCAAAGCAGGACAGATGCATGCTGACTCTGCACTTGTTTACAAAGGAGGCTCTACTTTTGAACGACTTGCTTGATGGCAGCACATATTAGATGCTCCAATGGCATAAGGTATACTGACTGGCTGGCTTCTTGGTGTACATCTTTCCCCTACAATCACCAATATGGTGATGCATTTGTAACCACCTGTGAACCCATTTGTCAAATTTACTTTGAAAACTCTTCTGGGCATTCCCTTGTTTAGCCTCTGATAACATCTTTGCTTCACCTATTATCATCATAGTACCATCCCTTTAAGTTTTCTTTCATCTGACTGAACAAGTGGAAGCCTGAGGGTTCCAGATTGGGGCTGTAAAGGGAGATGTAACACAACTGACAACCCATTTTTTTGCAACAAACTGTGATACTGCCACAGAGGTGTACATTGCCCTGGTGTTACTGGATTGCATTCAGCAGTTTCTGAGCTTTTCTTATGGATGGCTTCTTCATGTTTCTGGAGTACTGCACTGTTCACTGCTCTCCCATTCTAGAACATTCAGCAGAATGACCTTGTTGTCAACAATATTTTGGGTTTGGGGGAGTTAGTGAAGTGCTATTCCATAAACTTGTTCTTGGTCTCTGGCTCATATAGGTATCCCACATTTCATATTCAGTGCAAACATTCCTGAAAGATACCGTCATGAAATTTATATACTTTAAACTGTTCCAGATGCAGTCTTATGTCTTTGAAGTTGGCAGTTAATTGATAAGGATCCCTTCTGTCACATATTTTCTTGTATCTAAGGTTTGGATAATCTGTCTGATAACAATGTGACTACAATTCCTCAACAATTCCCCAATAATCTCATTGACAGTGTTATGCCACTCTGTACAAATCATGTTGTCCATCATGTTCTGTACAACACGGTGACTGCTGTCAATGGTATTCCACTATGCTGTTTGTCTTCAGCACTGATTTTACCTTCTTGAAATCTTTTTCCACATGTTACTTTCATCAATGGTTGCTTCAGCATACACATTTCGGCCACAATTTCAGTAGCAATACATTCTTCTTTGGTCACGAACTCTACGACTCTTTTTGTTTCTGCTTTATTCCATGGTTGCAACAGTATTTATGAAAAGTTATTATATTAGTGTAAACAGCATGACACTTGTGTTAAAAATTCTCATGAGATAGCAAACAAACATTACGTTCAGTACACTCCTTAATTAAATTTTATTTGAATACCAGTACTTACAAAGTAATAAACTGGTACGTTATAGAACACTGAGACTAATTAAATTTGAAAACTAATATACAGAGAGACAACTAACTTACTAATTCACTGCTTTCAGAACACACACAAACAAAAAAAGCAACACTAGCATAGAGTACTTCCTGATCACAAAGACCTTCACTAGTCATGGAGAAATACATGTGTATACAACTCCATGACTAATGAAGTTGTCTGCTGTAGAGAAATATTCCATGTCTTATATACAAGGTGTGTTAAAAAAGAATTGGACCTTTTTTTGTCATGCACGATCAAATGAAGCACGGGCGTTGACCTTGAGTACAGGCATGCAGTAAACACTAGCGCACAAGCGCTGACTGCCACCGTCCCGCTACAATGAATCAGTTGTTTTCTGGCTGGATGTCAGTAAGTACGTGTATTGAGTGCCCGTCGGATTTCATTTACTGTAAAATGACAGAAAAACTTCAGCAGCAGTACTGCATTAAATTTTCCCAATGACTTGGTGATACGCAAGCGGATAATATTCGAAAATTCAGTAGTCTTTTGAGGACAATGCTACAAGTGTCATATTAAGCACTGGGTATAACCGCTTCAAAGATGGCTGCGTATCAGTGGACAGCGAACTGTGTTCTGGCAGGCCCTCAACGTAATGATAAAATCACTGACCGAGTGCAAACTTTGGTCATGGAAGAACATTGAATTACCGTCTGAGAGATTGCAGCAGAGGTGGGAATCAGCACTGGTTCAGTGCATTCCATTTTGACCAAATATCTGGCTATGCGAAGAGTGTCTGCAAAATTTAAGCCAAAGCTGTTAACAATGGAGCAGAAGGGACTCCGTTGGAAGTTTCTCAGGACATGTTGGACTGTGTGAAAACTGACCCAAGCTTCCTCAACACTGTGATCTGGTGGTGAGATGTGGGTGTATTGATATGATCCCGAAACCAAAGTTCAGTCTTCACAATGGAAACATTCATCATCCCCACGGCCGAAAAAAGCAAGACAAGTGCGGAGCAAAATCAAAGTTATGCTGATTGTGTTTTCTGACTCATGTGGGATAGTGCAACATCCAAACAATTACCGAAGAATGCCATTTAAAGGTTATGTGTCACCTCTGTGATGTTGTGTGGTGCAAAAGGCCAGACCTGTAACAGCGCAAACTTGGCAACTCCATCATGACAACGCATCTGCCCATTCTTCTCATCTAATTCAGACTTTCTCGGTGAAATACAACACTCCTCAGCTTGGGCAGCCTCTCTACTCTCATGACATGGGTCCCTGTGATTTTTTCCTAAATTGAAAATGTTGCTGAAGGGGGCCCAATTTGAGTCAAGAGAAGACATCATACAAAATACGAGACAGCTGTACTCCATACCAAAAGATGACTTCCAGACATGTTTCTGAAAGTGGCAGGACCGCTGGAAGAAGTGTGTGCAATCTAAAGGGGAGTACTTTGAAGGGGATAAATGTTTAAAACCTGCAGATAGATAAATGTATTTTTCCTGAGCAAAGGTCTGATACTTTTTGAACACACCTTGAATGTGTGTATTTTGAATTTGGTAAGTTTGTTGGTTTTCCCAGTAACAATTGTTATTGTAAAGTAACAAGTCAGCAATTCAAAAGCTAATTATGAATTTCCTTACAAAGAAACTTTGAAAACTGAATTATTTGTAATATCTATAATAGAAATATAATAGTGACATCTAATGAGAAGTTTGCATACAAAACTAAATAATTTTAATTTGAAAAATTTTACTGTTATGTGAAAAATATATTATAGACAGTGGATTCAGAGATGTATAAAAAAAAGAGAGTGGTTTTACTGAAGTACTATGAAATATTACAATTGTTTACTTTACACCATGAACAGTTGCAACTAATGACTAAAACTGTTATTACAGCAAGACGCCACAGCCTCTATTACTTGCAACACCACAACCTAATGGCATTTGTAAATATATAACATGTTTAGTGAATAAGTTTCAATAAACAAGTGCCCATTGAATACATAAAAAATAGTGTACATAAACTATAGTTACATACCATTTATAACAATTTGCCAAAATCTTTACAACAATATACAGTAAATTGTAAATGAATAATAATACATATCTAATGATTTGTTTAGGAAATTAAAAAATGATTGTGTTTCATATAACTGCATTGATCTAATCAATGTTATTGCTCTTAAAGAGGTCACAGCATAAAAATGTATGGAACACACCTCTCACAAAGATTATCTCTGCAGCTGGTGCAATATGTCACAATAAAATGCTACAATACAATATTTTTTTCTTGTACACATATTATGTGGATCATGTTTGCTATAAAAACTGATGACAAAATACAAGAGACACTGTAGAATTAATGGACACACATTTCATTGCTCAGTATTTTTGTTAACTATAAATACAATATATTTTATAAGACTTTCTTCATATCTAAAAATATGATTATAATTTTAATCACATAGACATCTGTGTCTTACGTGGAAGAAGATAAGTCTATTCAATACAATCAAGTTCACAATGCATACAGTCACTTAAGATTGTATTAACTGTGTTGTTTTTAACATCATGATGATATTCATACTTTCAATGTTAAACATTTTTGGAAGTAATTAAAGATACCTGTGTGCATAATCATAGGCACGCACACACACACACACACACACACACACACAGTACAACTCTCAATAAAAATAAATATGAAAATTACAGATGCACTATTCACACCAATGGAACACTGAGTGACTTCATTCTCATAGTAGGCACATCAGTGTAAACACTGGCAAAATATGTGTCTGTGTGAGTATAATTAAATACATACAACAGTATGTATATACCTATATATCACAGACACACATGTGCACACCTGCACATTTAATGGCACAATATATATACAAAGTAAAATTATATAGTTTAAAACTTAAATTTTATTTTTGATGGTAACATTAGTTGTTAAAATGAGCCCAGGTACTAGTTTGAACATCTAAAATCTATGCCTGTGCAAATGAGCTCTGAAGCAGTAAGCACAAAGCTTAGTGAAGCCGTGTTCGCTGTCCAGATGCGTGAGACGGTGACTGCAGATATTGTACTTCATTTTCTGGTCTTACACCACGTTCATTTAAGAAATCTCTGATGTGCTGGACAATTAAGTCAATTGCAACTGAAACAAAAATAATTTAATCTTTTACTTTTTTTTAAAATCACAAAATGTGAACAATACCAACTCTCCAGGTCATTACTGAAACTAGTTCTCTGACAATTGCGATTTTGGAGAACAGAGATTGGAGTAAACAGGACAACAGCTTGTGAATACCTAAGAATTAATTCTGGTAGCAGTCAATTTATAATTAATTTTGATTCACTCAAGACTACTGGTCTGCCTTGAAAAGCGTTGGCTCTGCAGTACAAATTAGTTACCAAAAGAAAATATACTTTTGTACAGTTAATTGTTGCATAATTTCAGGTGGAAGAAAACTAGATGACATCTTAATATCAACATTTGTGGATGTCAATAAGTGTTAAAAATTAGTTTGACTGGTGATATATGTAACCCATACATTAACGAAACTCTTTTCAACAAAGGAAAAGAATTTTATGGTATGGAAATGCTGTTGGAACAGCTTACACAATTTCTACTACATTTTCTTCGATTTAATTTTTATATTTGGAGTACTGTACCTCCTGATTAGAACTTATTGTTCAAAATATTCTGATAGTCTGTTTTATTATAAGTACTTGAAATTGTTAGAAATTTTTTAACTGAATATTAAAGTACTATCTGATACACGATACATGCAAATTAATTGCATTCATAAAATTCGAATTGGATGTAACAATGGTATTGCCCTAAAGACCTGTCAGTCTTGAAAAAATTCATGATCCGTACTGAATTAAAATTGTAGATGAATAAATTAAATATATGTGGATGAATCAGAGAAAGTGCAATATATAATGAATTGTAATAATAGTGATAATGAAGTAATATGTAACTGTGCTTATAAAATACTAGTTGCTTCACATTGACTTCAGTTTTTTCTAACTTATGGTGTATTCATTAAGTTTATGTGCAAGTAGTATGTACTATATATAGAAAAAACCTGCGTTCTTTGCTTATTAAAAATAATTTATTAATTGAATGCTGTCTATTTTGCCTGCTAAAATTTCATATCAAGCAGCATGTTTAGATACAGGTACAGTTCAATGGAGTAGAACATACTGGAATGTCCTAATAATATTAATTCCATGTGTCTGGCAGTCTATCTTTGTAATTAAAAGTTAATGATTTTCAAATCAGACAGCTGCAGTATGTGTGTTCAGGTGGTGTATGTTCTGCTTTTCATATACCAGTATCAGCAGATTTTTGCATTTTGCTAGAGACAACTGAAAATATTAGTTTTTTATTAATGGAAGCATACATAAACACAATTCAAGTATAAAGCAAAGTACCTGAATAAGAAATGTTTATTACAAACATTGTTTTGGAACATATGAAATGTACATTGTATATGTTGTTACAGTTTGCTTCTATTAATCAAATTAACACTTTAGTAATATAATTTGCTTTAGTAGTTTTTTTTCAAACTCAGACATTTGCCATCATGAAATGAGCTTCTGTGTTGTAGTATAACTACCTCCAGTATGGTAATTATATCACGTGTACTACCTATCTGAACTGTCCAGGAAGCCTGTATTGTAAATGCCAAATCAAGTTAATTTTTAATATTACAAATATTCTGGTTGTGTCAAATGCAATATTCGGAAGAAATATATAAAGAAAGTAAAAATTTCAATACTTAAAACACAAACTTAAGAATATTCATGTCTCTAAATATGTGTACGGAATAATTTATAAATTATGCTTGTCAAATTGTGAGAGCCTCTAGAGAGCTGTAGTTGTGGTTTGAAAATTACACATTAAAACAGGTTAGTTGAGAAGACATTTTGTTCACTAAGCTTACCAGCTTTAGTGTTTCAATACGAGTTTCTTTCTCAGAGTTTCATAATTTTTCTTTGGGCAGGAAATAAGATATTTTACAAAACACGCCTCTTCTTTCATTTGACCTTTCTGAAATATTGGACTAAAGACCAGTGGCGGCTGGTGACTTTTCAGCCGGAGGGGCGCAATCATAAAAAATTTTAACAATGTAAAATCTTACCTGAAATGGAAAGTGGATTGAATGAAGCCAATTATTTCTTAAAAGTAAATTCCGCCCTTCTATTTTTCATAGATATGAACTTTTCCAACACTTTGTCATCGAAACTGTCAATATCTTGCACTAAATTTTTATTTATGGACATCATCGCCGACGCATTTAAACGATCATTACCCATAGTATTTTGGAAAAATGTCTTGACTCTTTTGAGAGTTGAAAACACTCTGATTCTGCAGTTGTCACTGGCATTGTTAAAATTATTTTTAGTAGTTTATAGTTTCTGGGAAAATATCAGTAAGATTATATTGCAGCAGTAATGTAAGGAAGTTTGCGGCTCCAATTATTTGACTAAAGTCTGGTCGTGAGTAACTTCTAATTGTGTTTTTAAACGAGTCTGGTCTAGAAATGGATATGAAGAACGCGCTGTATCCAAAATGCCCACTGGAAATTCTTTTGAATATTTTGGTATTGATTCTGAATTAAACAACTGAGCTGCTTGCAGATGGCCACGATATGAGAATCTGTCTTTCCTCTGTAAAATAATTACATCACACATTTTCTTTGGCAAATGCATTTCTTGGTAAATTATCTTCTTTTCTTCTCTTTGTTGAATGAAAATTGTCTTCAATTTTGCTTTGAATAGTGTCAAGTCTCGTTTCTAACGATTTTAACACAAATCTAAAAATTTTGAACATCACTTTGAAGTTGAATACTATCCGTATTTCTTGACTGGATTTGATTATAAAGAATGTCAACATGAGGCAAACGTTTGTGTTGATACACATCCCCCCCCCCCTGAAACCTAGGCCCCATATTTGTCAGGATGCCCTTATGGACAGATGAAGTTTACTTGAAGTCCCCCTAAGAGATTTAATGAGGCTTTATTAATAAAAGATAGCTGTGAAAAAATGTGAGCCAAAACAAAATTCTGGGTCTTCTAAAGCTCGTCTGAGACCAGAAGCTTCATTGAAGTAGCACTTCTTGGGCATTTATCTTCAATCTCTTCAAACACTTCTATGAGCTTCTCTCGATTCTCAAACACAGTATTGACTATCTTAATGTTATAGTTCCATCTGGTTGTTGCTACTTTTGGTAACCTGTGCTTGACTATTTCTTCTAACATATGGCACCATTTGAAGAATTTGAAAAAAAACGTGGGAATTGCTGATAAATTATTAAAAAACATTTGCGCTTTAGCATGCTGTGATGCTGCATTTTCGATCAAGAGATTAAGCTGGTGAGCATAACAATATATGTAATGAGCGTAAGGATATTTCTTCTTAATATAACTTTGAACACCACCTGTAGCACCACTCATAACATTTCCCCATTGTATGTTTGAGCGATTTAACTTTTGTGGTTTTTCCATAATTATAGGATCAATTTCTTCTACACATTTTTGTATACCTTCTGCTGATTTATCCTTGACTCTTCTAAAGCACCCAAAGCTCTCACAAACAGTTCCATCAAAAAAGTATCTAAATATTAGTACCATTTGGTACCAATTCATAACATCTGCAGTTTTGTCACACTGAATAGCCAAGAAATGGGAATTTTTAATTTGATTACAAATTTACTCTTGCACACAGCCAACATGCTATCTAAAATATCGTTCTGTATACTTTTAGAAGTCCCCTTAAACACTAGCGTCCTGCAGAAAAATCAACTAATTGTCTTTTTACGCAACAAATAATACATTTCAAAATACAAGGTTCGGTAATTATGACATTTCTAGCCAATGCTGGTATGGAAGAGAAATTTTTTTCTATTTTTCTATGTTATATAGACACGCGAAAAATAATTTTAAACGGCGGTTGAAGCTATTTACGAAGAAAAAAAATTACTCCCATAAGCACACATGGAAAGGTGAATGAGCGCCATATTAACTGTGGCAAATGACATTTAACATATCTTGCTTACACAGTCGTTTATATCCGATAACGGCTTCACTGATATCAATGTGTACTATTTTTCGAATTGTTTCACTATAGTTTTGGATCACGAAAATCACAATTCACAATAGCACCACTGACCTTTTACTTTTGAACATATTTTACTTTAATTAACGTGTTGTGTAGTCTGACGCCAAAAACACGCGAATTTAAGAAGGTCGGTGATAAGGGTGACGCCTGATTGGTCGAAACAAAAAATAGCGCGTTAATAAACAACGCGCTAACACTATTCATTCGTGTGGTTTCGGCCGACCTATAAGGTAGTGTATTATCGTGTAGCGGTAATTATTTTGAGAATTTCAGTGTTTTCGTTTGTGTTATTGTGTTGTTTCGCGCGTCATATATTTTTTTTTCTATTGTTCTATGTAATATAAACACGGGAAAAATAATTTTAAACGGCGGTCGAACCTATTTACGAAGAAAACAAATAAAATAATTACTCCCATAAGACTGATAAATGACATTTACCTCTCTCTCACTCAAGCACAGGTATGCCTTCATTTGCTAGTGCGCAGAGATTAGGTGTTAGACAAATGATATATGTAACGTATGAATATACTGTAGATATATATACTACTTGGAGTCGTAGAGTTATTAATGACTTGAGAATTGTGTAATAAGGTCTGAGGGGTGAAGTCATTGTCTAGTTACGCGCGCGTGAATAGACTCTGTGAGGCCTGGCGACGGGCCGAGCAGTGCCGTTGGACATTAAAGCATTGAGTTCTGTTTCAAAAAGAGGGATGTTTAATTTTGTTGCGGCCGTGGGCCGCCCAAGCATGTATGTATAAGCGTGTATTTCATAACTGTACATAAACGCGTGCAATTTGGTGCGTAAACTTGATGAACTGCAGTGATAGTTAATCCGCGCATGACGTCATAACTCGTCATTCGCTCTTCGCTGTGCATTAGTGCGCTGTCGCCCGACTGCGGTGATCCCACTAACTACTCAGTTAATATGGCGCTCATTCTCCTTTCCATGCATGCTTATGGGATAAATTATTTTTTTTCTTCATAAATAGATCCGACCGCCGTTTAAAATTATTTTTCGCGTGTTTATATAACATAGAAGAATAGAAAAAAAAATTTCACTTCCATACCAGCATTGGCTATAAATGTCATAATTACCTTTCTAACCTGTTCATTATATTCAAGAATATGTGTCTGATAAGCGGAATAAAGCTGTGTCAAAATATTTTGTGCAGTAGCGCGATAATTTTACTTTATAGGTTGTCTAATCTGCTCTTTACTTTTTGTTGTAATCTGATTATTCATGTCGGTGCTCTGTACAGTACGTCTCAAACGCTTGTAAGCGGCGGTCGGCTCGCCCGCAGCCTCACTGTCATATTTTTTCTTGTCGCGACATTCAATGTAGGCCTTAGGCCAACACACTTTACTTATGGCCCATTAGGCCCGTTATTAATGTAATTTAAAATTTTTGATACGTTGTATATACATCATGCTTATTAGCCAACCTGTCATTCAAAACAATTGCTAACTACATATTTAATGTACTTTTGAATTTCAAATAAATGAATTGAATACAGTCCACTCGCTTCATCATTTCTGCATCCTGGCGAACCAACTAAGTACAAATTTTCACAATCAACATTCTTCTTACTAAACATTTTTTGGTCCCACGGGCCTGATACTTAACATTTTTGGTCCTCCGGGCCGGATTTTCGATGTATCATTCCTAATTAATATTTTTCTGCCACTATTTCTGGCCATCACGGGCGAATTAGCATATCCGCTGATACGACCGTGGCGTGATTTCCATCGGCATTTCGCTCGTCACCTTTGAGCCTCCTGACAACATCATCGCAAGAGCCTGCTAGCTACAGTGCTTCAAACAAGGCGGTCATCTCTCCGAGCTGTGTTTGCCATCTTCTCCAATGCGTCGACGCTGCAGGACATCGCCTACAAGGTATCACCTCAATAACAGCATAACAAGGTGCGTACAATGGCTGAAGAAGGCCTCAAAGTGTTAACCAGAAAGAGAGGCGGCTTAAAGTCCGCAATAGTGCGAATACAATCAGCCATAAATAACTTTGATATAAATTCCAGCACAAAACATTTTTTAACAGTAAGGCTAGAAAGTAGAAAAGCTTGGCATCGAAGTACGATGAGGTGCAGTATGAAATAGAACTTATTTGTAAAGACATGAGCGCGGCTCAAGAAGACCGAGTTGAGGTCGAAGAAATGCTATATTCGACTGAAGCAAATATTTTGCAATTACTTGATACATTTAATGTTCAGACTGTACCTCCCGTATTATCGACCCACATGCAATTAAAACCAATAAGTTTGCCCTGCTTCTCAGGCAACATATTGGAATGGCAGCATTTTCATTCAATTTTTACGGACTTAGTGCATACAAGATCCTATTTAACGCCAGTGCAGAAGTTACATTATTTACATTCTTCTTTAAAAAAAAAACCTTTAGATTTAATTAAGTCACTACCTATCTGTAAGGAAAATTATTCAATAGCGTTGAGTTTGCTGTCCGAAAGGTATGACAAGTTCATACTAGCAAAATACTATGTTCAAAATTTACTTCAAGTCAAGTCGACAATTAAGGACTCTGTCCAAAGTTTGGCAGAATTCACAAACACAATAACGTCTTCCGTTAATTCACTGGCGGCAATGCAACTGTCAGTGAATTCATTTGAATTTATTATTATACAATTATTATCAACTAAACTCGACCCTACTACTTTTAAACTATGGAAGGAGTCAATAGACCCTGACAATTTACCTAACTTTCAAGATTTCACTCATTTTTTAAACTCACGTAGACAGCTGTTAGAAAATACACTGCCTATCGAAGCCGGACAGCAACTCAACAAGCCGATTTTAAGACTTAACAATAAATATGATAAATATAAATCAAGAAACACTGCTGGCAGTACTACATTTAAGAGTTATCACTCAGCGGCAAGCAATTATTCATGTTTGTGTTGTAAATCTAATCACCCGCTTTACATATGTGATAAATTTCGTACATTAAGCACCGCTGAGCGGGGACAATTTGTATCAAGTCACAAATGTTGTACCAATTGTCTTAGATCAGATCATCTTGTATCTAGCTGTAAGAATAAGCAGGTGTGTGTTCAAACGACTGTTCAAAACGACACCACACATTGTTGCACGCGAACAACGTGCCGAAATCAATAGCTGCCAGTAGTAGTAACTACTGTTCGCTCAAATTACAATCCACGAACAATATTCTTTTATCAACAGCAGTTGTATTTGTCATTGACCAGGCTGGCAACAGGCATAGGGCAAGAGTTCTTTTAGACGCCGGGTCACAAATAAATTTTTGCACAAAATCATTTGCAAGGAAATTACGGCTTAATTATAGAAATAATTAACATAGAAATCCAGAACTCTTTCTAAGGCATACGTGTCTTTGTTTATTTGCTACTAAATCCAACATACCAATTACGGGTATAAACAATACAGCGTGTTACGCCACTAATCTTGAGTCTATACGCATTATTTCTCGTTATCAGAGATATAGCTTCGAGGCGAAATGTGCTGTCTTATCTACATTAACCCACAATCTGCCGGCAAAATCGTTTGACATAAATCAATTCCACATTCCGAGCAACATTTTTCTGGCTGACCCAAATTTCAACATATCGTCGCAAATCGACATACTCTTAGGGGCACAATTTTACCTGGACTTAATTTTAGCTAATAAATACATACGCGGCCCTAATTTTCCCATCATTCAGGAAACAAAGCTAGGCTACATTTTGGCTGGCAATTTACCCAAACACTGCCGCAACGAGGGTCCTGCTGTTTCGTTCCTAGCTAGGAACAACGACAGTCAAATTCTGCAGTCTCTCGAAAGATTTTGGGAAGCAGAAACTATCCCTGACAACACCCCTGATAACGAGTCAGCCTGTAAAGAGCATTTCGTGCGCTCTACCCAGCGCAACCATGAGGGTAGGTTCGTGGTTTCACTCCCATTTAAGCCCGATAATCTCCAGTTGGGGGAATCTTACACCAATGCTGAAGCAAGATTCTTGAACTTAGAGCGTCGATTTAGGCGTGATGCTAAACTCGCGCGCGATTACGCAGACTTTATTAACGAATATAAGGATCTTGGACACATGACGCTTATCGATAATTGCGCTATCAATTCAGGAGCGTCAAATACTTACTATCTGCCTCACCATGCCGTATTTAAACAGTCTAGCTTGAGCACAAAACTGCGCTTCGTTTTTGATGGTTCGTCCAAGACTACCAATGGCCTTTCTCTCAATGACATATTGTTGGTAGGCCCGAATGTTCAACAAGACCTTTTTTCCATTCTTTTACGTTTCCGCATGCATAAATATGTTCTCATCGCCGACATCGAGAAGATGTATCGACAAATTCGCGTAGCTGAAGGGGATTGTCACTATCAACGCATTCTGTGGCGTGATTCTCCTCTCGAACCATTTAAACACTTTGCACTGCGAACGGTAACCTACGGCACGGCTAGTGCTTCGTTTTTGGCCACTCGCTGTCGTATACAAATTGGTAGGGACCATCAAGCTTCCTTTCCTGATGCGGCGTTAGCTATAACGAATAATTTCTATGTTGACGATCTGCTTACCGGTTCGGACACCATCTCTGATCTGACCAAGCTTAAATCTGATCTAGGTGCGTTATTAAGTCAATATGGTTTCACGTTGCATAAATGGGCATCTAATGAACCCAGAGTGGTCGCAAATCATGACAATTTATCACGCCCCTTAAACAAACAGGACAATGTGCGTACCCTGGGCATTCTCTGGAATAATACTGCCGATTCATTTCTGTTTGACATTAAATCATTCCCAGTTGAATCAAGCATCTCCAAGAGGAAAAATTTCGATTATTGCAGGCATATACGATCCTCTTGGACTGATCGGTCCCGTTGTCTTTTTGTACAAACAGTTTATGCAGCAACTCTGGCTTTGCAAGCTTGGTTGGGATGAACCGATCTCCGGCCAATCACGTTCGGATTGGCATTCTTTGTGCGATAAATTGGGTCTGATTAGCAAAATTGTGGTCCCACGGTCTATTCGTTGTAAGCTTGAGGCAAGTACAGTTGAATTACATGGTTTTTCGGATGCTTCTGAAAGGGGGTTTGGGTGTTGTATTTATGTCAGAGTCATTTATCAAGATTCATCGGCCTCCTGTCATCTCCTGTGTTCTAAATCTCGCGTAGCTCCCTTACAACAGGTGTCATTACCTCGCATCGAACTCTGCGCTTGCTTGTTGTTATCGCGACTCGTATTTAAGGTCGTTCCTGCTCTTTATTCGTTCATTGATAGTGTTCATTTGTATTCTGACTCTATGGTGTCTCTTTACTGGATTCATGCCCAGTCTACGAGGTGGAAAACATACGTCGCTAATCGTGTTGCTGAAATTCAGCGTCTTACGCAAACTTATACTTGGCATCACATCAATTCTAGACACAATCCTGCTGATATTATCTCCAGGGGGTGTCTCCCTGACGTTTTGCGCGATTGTTCGCTTTGGTGGCACGGTCCCACTTGTTTATCTCATTCGTCAGAGTCCAATCCTTTTCCACCCTTTTTACCTTCTAATCCGTCGTCTTCTGAAGTCACTGCGGAAGAGAAACATACCCATAACCTTTCTCTAATGTCTACCCTGGCTATCGACCCTTCTATGGACTTTTCCTCGTTGCATCGTCTAACGCGCGTATACGCTTACTGTTTTCGGTTCATCAGAAATATTAGACTCTCAAGTGCTGACAAATTTACGGGCGATCTTACCCCTGTCGAAATTCACCATGCTCTCAATTTCTTCATAAAACAATCTCAGTCGATCCACTTCGCAGTCGAAATTAATTGTCTTCGTAACGGATCTTCTGTTTCCATTAGGAGTAAGTTGGCTTCTCTCGACCCGTTTCTTGATGATTCTGGAGTGATACGCGTGGGCGGGTGATTACAGCAGTCGCAATTACCTTACGACGCTAAACATCCTATTGTCTTACCCCCATCGGCGCATATTACTCGCCTCATCATTGAACGCGAACACATTCGTTTACTTCACGCTGGTGCTCAACTCGTGCATCACTCACTGCGTCAACGTTGGTGGGTTGTTAATGCCAGGATAGTCATTCGCTCCATCGAATGACTATTCGTTACAAAAGATAATAAGTTGATAGAAAATTTTATAAAAATAGAATTTTCAAATAGTAAAAGATTTTGTTTATGTTTATTAAGAGGTGTGTGTAAGAAATAAATCTGTTTTATAAGATTCTTGTAAAAATTTTAATAACCGGCTGGTATTTATTGACCGTCGAGCACTTCTTGAAGATTTGAACCAAGTCTGGAGTTAAATAGATTAACTCCAGTTAACAATCGATTGGTGACTTTTCTGGCTGGTCCAATATCTCGTTTAAATAAAATATTTTCTTCTTAGTTAAGTCCTTCAGCCCTAATAAATACTCTTAAATTAACCTGTGAAATAAGTAACAAATAAGAAATAATGGAAATATAAAGATTTATTGACAATTTAAATAAATAATCGATTTTTTATCGATGGAGAGCAATTATCGACTCTGTCTCGGGAATTAGGGAATTATCGATTGTGTCATACAGAACAAAATTTATGATATTAAATGTATTAAAAGACAGGTTCTTTGAGCGATTAAAATTAATAGTCAGAGAAGGGTGACGAGAAAGTATAACATTAACAATTAACACAAATACAATAATTATTATTCAATAAAATTTAAATAATTCCAATAAGTAATGTGTATGTATGTTGTCAAACCAATATGCAGACGATGACGTCACTGCTGGAAGATAAAGAAGGCAGGCTTGAATTTTCAAAATGGCCGCTACTAGATATGGCGAGTTCACTGCAAAATCGGCATGTCCGAAATCACGACAAAATTAACTTCGTGAATGTCTGAAATCTTCCCGCACTGGTGTAATATGTCTGTTAAGTTATTTGGTGTATTCTGGCGAAGTGTTCCATGTAAACTTGTGTTAGTTAGTTTATTTTGTATGTGTTCAACTTCTGTGGGTTAAAGTTCTCAAGATATGGTTATGATTTGTTGAGTGAATTAGTTTAAATATAATGTTTTACTGTTTTCTGTCACTCGTATCATGAAGTTAGATGTTTGTTTTCACTATTGTCGTGAACGTTTTGATAGCTTTAGTTTTAAAAAGTGTCTAATTCGTCTAACTCTCGTTTCACTTATTTTAATGGCTAAATGCTAGTACCATTTTCGACTCGATTTAAAGAACGTTTTGTCACACAACTATTCAGCTTGATATTCAACAAAAGACTAATTAACTTGGTCATAAATCTGGCCCAGTTAATCTTTGAAAAAGTATTGTTAACATATTTCGATTACCTGTATACATGATAAAATATTACATTATATATGGAATTTATCTATTTTATTCATCACTTTTATGAATTATGAACCTTATTAATGGTTTAATCATCTCATTCCCTTTAAATTGATGTATTATAGTCCATATCTGTAGACATTTTGTGGAAATTAACAAATTTTGTTCACTTTTTGGAAATATAGGCTCAAAATTGGATTTCCGTCTTTATACAAAATTCCTCCATTTTAGGTATCAGTAATACTATTATAATAAATTTTAATTAGTCATATTCCTCTTCCTTTTCTTAAATACATATAAATTAAACCTTTGAACTGGTTTTTTGTGTTAATCTGTAAATTTGACATTGCTCTTTAAAATTAATTGATTTATATATTTTGAAAATTTACAATATTTTAAGGTATATTTCCTTATTATCATTTTAACTCATAGGATCATTCCCAGTAGTGGTTAACTGATTTACTTTATCTAAATCTGGCTAGTTTACAGGATTTATAAGTGAATTATACTAGTTTATATTGGTTCTGTGAATTCACCAAATGGCCTAGATTTTAGAATTTTATATTTCTGTCTTTCTCAAATAAATTTAAACTTAACTCCTCCTCTGACTTTACATAATTACTATTATATGAAAATAACATGGTTTATAACTTATTGTGTGGTGTAGTAGTTAATTAACACTACACAGTTATTAAAATAATTAATTATGAACATTGTTTAGCAATCTGCACAATTGAACATATTGCAGACATGATTTGAACATATATCTTTTAACTATTTTTGAGGTAGCATAGCATACCTATTGGAACATTATTAATGGTATGTAGGCTATTATTTAGCAAACATAATTCTTTTAGAACACATAACATAAATCTTATTTTCTAATAACTCTTACAAATACATTTTACTAACACATTGATTTTAGGACTGTGAATAAACAGTCTATTTAAACATTTTACACTTATTAATACTATATTAATGCCAGTCCTTTCTGGTCTACACCATTATTATTTGTGATCCCCTACATCAGTACACATGAACTCCCATACTCTATTTATTATCATTTTTTACAAATGTCTGGTAAATAAAGATTGACATTAAAATAATAAAATACTGGAAATCTTCCATTTTATTATTTTATTATGCTGTTTATTATTAGATATTAAAGTTGTGATATAGCATACTGATAAGTTATAGTATCACCAACTTTAAGTTTATTGCATTTCTAAAAAACACTTACACAAATTCACTTTCACTGTTGGTTCTGATATTTTGAGTCTTATTATCTCAGACCAGACCTTTAGTAATCATGGACTGTTAAGACTAGTTTATTTTCTTTATTACACAATAGCTTTAGTCGGTTCACTTCTTATAACGCTATACAGCACTTTAGTTTTCTCAATAATTACATTTTTATAGGATTTTGGGTATGTTATACTTTCTTTTGCATAGTTTTTGTGGGTTTGGGGTTGATAGTAGTTTATATAATAATAGGTTTTACAACGGTGTTTCTTTCATACTATTTCTTCCTCTCCTCCTGTCTTCTTTCTTGTCCTTATTCGTATCTTCCTTCTGGTCTTCATTCTTGTCCTTCTTCTAGTCTTCATTCTTGTCCCTCTTCTAGTCTTCATTCTTGTCCCTCTTCTAGTCTTCATTCTTCTGGTTTTCTTGTCTTCCTTCTTCATTCTTGAGTAAACCAAGGTACTTGGTGTTATCTCGACTGAGGTTTAGTTTGGAGCATTTAACTTATTCACTGATACTGACTTTATTCTTCTCTACAGGTTTCAGGGTATTGTTTTCTTCCTGTTCACAAACTTTATTCTTCCCTCTTCTTGTTTTTTGGGATATTTTGGTATTCACCACTCTTTAATTGAGTCTCTTTTTTCTTGATATGGTCTTATATAACTGGTTTACTGCTCTTAGCTTCCTGGGTAAATTACTGATATTATACTATGAGTTGCTTCGATACTTTCTTTGGTTTTTTAAACAGTGGTTTTTATATATAATGTAATGAGGATTTTTATTTTATCGTGGTTCATTCCTTTGATTTATTTAAATGTCATTCTATATTATTATAACATTTGTTGGTGTAATTAAACTTTATGATTTCATATGACTTAAAATGTAGTGGATTTTCTGTCATGCTACACTGCCAGTGCGTTTATAGCTGCATTACGTCGTTTCATGGCCCGCAGGGGCATACCCAGTCAATTATACTCCGATAATGGCACAAACTTCAGGAAGGCCTGCAATATCATAAATGATCTCTACAACCTTTGGCATAATAAGGATGCCATCTCATCGCTCAAGTCATTCACGTCCTCTCAGGGTATATCATGGTCATTTATTCCGCCCTCGTCACCTCATTTCGGTGGGCTTTGGGAGAGCGGCATAAAGATCTTGAAGTTTCATCTGCGCCGCGTGGTAGGCAAATCTATACTCACCTTCGAGGAGTTTACGACAGTTTTGTCTTAGATAGAGGCATGTCTGAACTCTCGACCTTTATTTGCCATCTCTTCGGATGTAAATGATCCGGTGCCACTCACACCTGGCCATTTTTTGATTTGCGCACCATTAACGGCGATACCGGACCCAGACTTATCTCATATTCCTATCTCTCGTCTTGGGCGTTGGCAACTTCTACAGAAGTTTGTCCAAGACATTTGGAAGGCATGGTCTTGCAACTATTTGCACCAGTTGCAACAGCGTCACAAATGGAAATTCGCTAAGGATAATGTTTCCATTGGGGACCTAGTTTTACTTATTGAGGATAATTTACCTCCATTAGCCTGGAAATTTGGTGTAATTACCGCCACATTTCCCGGCCCAGATAACTTAATTCAAGTCGTAGACATTCGCACACCAATTGGTGTTTTGCGGAGACCAGTATATAAGTTATGTCTGTTGCCAGCGCGGGACGAGATTTGACAAGATTATTATGATCATTTAGCACAATGCTATTTTACTCAGCCATTGGCTTATTACTTATTATGACCATTTGGTCAACTTAATTGTGATGCATTATCACAACATTTTCATATCAATTTTGCGCCATTGCGTGCTTCTATAATCATCATAGTTTTATGGTGGTATATTACTATTTTGTATTTGTATGTTAATATTTTGTGTGGCATACTATGTCCTACACATTTACATTTTGATGTTTTGGGTATGTGTCATGTTTTTGGTGGTATTATTTTATAAAAATTTGTTATATAATATTTGCATGTTTTGCAGTTGCGCAACCATGCATGCATTTTTTACACAGTTGCTAATATGTGTGATTTATTGTTCTGTGAATATCTTTTCGATTGTTCAACTCATGTACTACGTTTGTAATCACAGTATCGTATTTGTTACTTATGCCATTGCGATTATTCATATTGTAATTAACTAAATTGTTGTTTATTATATTCATTATATAACTTGCGTTTATGTAAAACCTATCGTTTTTTGCATCTACTGCATGTAACCATGCCACGTCTAGATTTATTTTATATTGTATTGTTATATTTTGTGATTAAGCATTGCACAATTTTATTTCTGTTTAAATTATGATATACATGTCATCATATATGTGCTTGCATTCAGTCAGCTATCTATAGCTTGTTCTTACACAACTACATAGGCCTATTGTAAGTTCCTGAAACTTCAGGAACAGCATGACTTGGTCAATACATGACGCCATGCTAAATCTACGCTTAAACATGTAATTTGTGGCAATTTTGTTCATGTAAATAATTCTCTGTACAGGTCTACTGGCCTCAACTATTTCACGGTAACCATCTATGACATGCATAGGGTTACAAACTATCGGGCCATCATGTGATGAGCTTCCGATCATACATTATTGAGCATTGTCTAATTATGTATTTTTCATGTTTCATAACGTTCGATATTGTACACATACAATATATGACGGCAATACTTGCCAACGCATACATTTTTGCTCATGTTTGAAATCAGTTGTTCGCCAACCTTGGCTTACAACCGCTTATCTTTAAGGCTTATCTTATTCATGCTTATCGCTAAACCATTAACGTACAGCTGTTATCTAATATTATAACTCAAGGTTCAACTCAGCCTTGAAACTAACTTTCATTATTAAGAACACTGTATGTTATAAACTAAGTTACAAAATGTATAATAATTTACTAAAAAGGTGGTAAAAAATCGATTGATTTTGACGGGCAGCTTATGTGCAGTAGCGCGATAATTTTACTTTATAGGTTGGCTAATCTGCTCTTTACTTTTTGTTGTAATCTGATTATTCATGTCGGTGCTCTTTACGTCTCAAACGCTTGTAAGCAGCGGTCGGCTCGCCCGCAGCCTCACTGTCATATTTTTTCTTGTCGCGACATTCAATGTAGGCCTTAGGCCAACACACTTTACTTATGGCCCATTAGGCCCGTTATTAATGTAATTTAAAATTTTTGATACGTTGTATATACATCATGCTTATTAGCCAACCTGTCATTCAAAACACTTGCTAACTACATATTTAATGTACTTTTGAATTTCAAATAAATGAATTGAATACAGTCCACTCGCTTCATCATTTCTGCATCCTGGAGAATCAACTAAGTACAAATTTTCACAATCAACATTCTTCTTACTAAACATTTTTTGGTCCCACGGGCCTGATACTTAACATATTTACTTCGCCTAATGAAGCCAGTTGTGTGCATGCATTAATATGACTTCGAGATGAATCATGTGTTTTTATTTTAGTAGGAAGATGATGGAAATCTTTTATACCCTTTCTGGCCCAATTTGCACCTGTTTCTATTCCTGCAGGGTTGAAAATAATACACACGGAAAACAGTACAACAAATTTGAAACTTCACACCCACATATCCAATTATTTCGTTTATAAATGTCTCTTGAGAAACGCTGAGTAAATGTCCTATTTTGGGCTTTCCTTTCACTAGTCTGTGTTAAATTTAGATCAGGTGATGGCCGGCCTAATTTTTTAATATTTATTTTATCCTGTAAAGAAATTCCGGTAAAGTTTGTTCTTATTAAGACAACTGACTCTATTCATGTTTTTAGGCGAAACGTGACACAAAACACAAAAACACGTAGGCCTATGATAAAAGTAAACTGACGATCAACAAACGGCACACCGACACCACTGTTAAAAACTGGCAACAGTCTGCTGAGAAGTAGCGGCCCAAACACATGGTTTATTAAACGGTGATATTCACTATGACATCACATGACACGTCACGTAGTCATGGCAACCAGTCCGCAAGTCTCTTTGCGGCCCTGTCTATTTGGTTCACGCTACCTACTATGCGGAAGACAGATAAATACTTTCATTCTAATCTAAATCAACAATTAAAAACATTGCTCATCTTTTATCTTTAAAATAAACAAAAGACACAGGACAGACAGTTAACTATGGTAATGTGATTTAATTTTTTTTTATGTAATCTGTCAAGGGGGCGTGCGGCCATGCGGCCACAATAAGAAACCCTACTACTACAGATCCTCCAATACTAAAAAAAAATTGAAGCTGTAGGTAGCATGTTGTAATTTGAACTGTAACTAAAGAAAGTAGTTATAGAGAACCATAAAAAATAGCAGTATAAGTTCACAAGAGCAAAGGAAAATTTTGAGTTTTAAATTGACGACTAACTGCAAATCTGATTGTCTCATCATAGTGAAGCAGCATCCTTTATAAATGGACGCATAGGGTGAAATTGCTTCCATTAAGTTTCTTTTATCTAGTTTCATTTTCTGCCTTTTATGATTTTAAAAGTCAAATCAAACAAAAGACATGGTTTAATCTGTGAATCTTATCATAGAGATTCAGTACCCAAACTTATTGAAACTACAGTGGTTGCATGTACATATTACAGTAATCCCAATCAAAAAATAATTATTTCTCTAATCGGTTAAAAAAACTTTAAGATACTTTTGTATTAAATATCAATGATATATCAGTATATCAATTATATGTTGAAACTGATAAGAGAGATAAGAAGGCAAGGATGAAGTCTGCATCTGTCATTTATTATATGTTGAGTACAGTTCCAAATTGTCTGAGTTACCTAAATACTTAAGTCTCAACTTGTCAATGTAAATTAAACAAATCTCAGTTGAGATGTTTCAATAGAAGTAGGGGTAGAATGTTTGGTGCACAAACGTTTGTTTATTTCAGCACATTTGTAAATATATAAAACATATATATTATAACATCAACAAATTCAGATAAATTTTGATAACAATAAGTATGTATAAAAAATGCTAAATGATATTATGTTTGAATAAATAAATTATGTGGATAGTAAAAAAATAAATAAAGGGTAATTAATATGGAAGGAGGAGGAGTAATAAACCGAAAGTGATTGATAAAGAAACTAAAATAATAGACTGACAGACAAACGACATTGACCCAACCCCAGAGATTGGCCAGTTAAGAAACCAGTTAAGAAATCAAAATAAAGAGAACAAGACGAACGAAGGAGACGAAGAATGAAAACCAAGAGAGAACAAACCCATGAGGAAGAAAACAAGATGAAACGCATCAAGAAAACTAGACAAGAATAAAAAATAGAGAAGGGAGAAATAATGTAACCCAAAATAATAAAGACAATGAAATTCGGTTAAGAACCAAAACTATTAATGAATGTTAGTATTGATAAAATGACAGTTATGAACCGTCAGTAATATGAAACAATGTATAAAAGTACACTAACCAAAAGAGTTAGGGACATATATAATTTGTTAACTAAGAAAGACACAATATTAATAATTTTATATAGATAGTGTGTAGAGAAAGAGAATAAAATGATGAGAAATAAATGGAAGTTGAATTAGTGAAAGTGATTTATACTAGAGTGATATAATACTATGGAAACACTAAGTAAATTATAATAAACACTACATAATTTAAGAAAGTGCAAGTGAAAAATAAATACAAATATTGTCTATCATAAAAATAGTAAGAGGAGAGTAGGCTAAGGTAAAGACTTAGTAAAATAACTCAGGTTTTAGTTTTAAGAGTGAACAATAACATTTAACAAAGTTACAATGAATAGTATTTAGGATAGAACATTGATTCAGTAAATAATGAACACTAAGTAGTGATATTCACTGTGATGATTAGTAAATAGTATTGTTATAACTTAAAAATGTATTGTAAAAGTTTAAAGGTGTATTTCACAAGGAAAAGTAATTAGATGGTGTTAACATGGGAGAGCAAAAAGCATTAGAAAATAAGGTTGTATTAACATTAATTAAATACCCATGTTATGAGGGGAGTTTAATGGAAAAAGTTCAATAGAGGTGAGATTGTTTAGCACCAGAACAACAAATAAGAAATAATGAATTGTATAAACTGTTATTTATGAATTGGATATGGCTGTAAGAGTCATACAGACCATAGACCCAGATGTTATATGTTATATTGGAAATGAATAGCAAATAATTAGCAAGTAAGATTGAATAACACAGTTGCTACTAAAAAAGACTAAATTGAAACACATCCAGATACATTAAACTTAATTATAAATACAAAATAACAATTTAGGGATAAATGAAATATATTGTGTATGAAGCCACAAAAATCCAGTAATGGCTACTTAAATGTGAAACAGGCCTAACGGTCAGACATAAACAATTACTGATTGTATAAAAAAATCACCATGTAATGGACAAATCCAAGGTGACTAATTCATCAAGGATGAATGGTAGTTATTATTAAAAACCAAATATTAAATTAAGGAATTATATAAACAAAGAAATGTAATTAGTAAGTATGAAATTAATTGTAAATTTAGAAAACTTGATAAAACCCAATATTGTGGGGTACCAAAATAATCTTTGTGAGAAAATATAAATGACAGTGCATTTAGATAATAACTCAGAAGGAAGATAAGAGGAGGAAGAAAGTCCGAAGATATGGGAAGATTTGAAGGGAATTCGAAAATTGATAACAATGTGTTTATGTTCAGCTCACCCAATGAGAGCAATGATGTAACCATGGAAACGACCGTTTAACAAGGTAATTACCGTTAAATACAATTACTTGGAAAGTGACGCTACCGCAAGCCAGATGCGAATTTTCTGTACAACACATTTTAATAGTTAAAACATCTTAAAAGTAAAACAAAGTGTAGAAATCGATAGTACAGAAGTCTGATGGTACGTTCGCTACGGGCCCAAACATCGTGAAGTACATCGCCGTGCGAGGACGCAGTGGTAAGAAACACAGACACACTTTTACACTCAGACACACTGTTAACTTTTACAGAGGTATACTGTACGAACGAAGAGACGAGACCCGAGTTTGGTTATAAATTGGCGACCAACCGGTGGAGCTTGAAAAAAGGAAGATACGAAGTTCTAGCGGCGGTCATGGAAATCAAGATGCACACAAGAGGTTTATCGAAAAAATTGGCGAAGGAAAAGGAAATGGAAGAGAATAGAGGGGAAGAAGAGGAAAGAACACCGATTGAAGAAGTGGAGACAACAATATCCACAACAGAACCAACCCAAGACGAAGAAATGGAACCGCGGACTGGAGTTAGGGAGGAAGCCAGAGGAGGAATGGATTTACAAAAATTATGGGAATTGATTAACGAAAATTTTAAGAAACAGAAGGATGAAACCAATGAAAATTTTAAGAAACAGGAGGATAAATTCGACGGAATGAAGAAAGAAACCAGTGAAAATTTCAAGAAACAGGAGGAGAAATTCAACAAGAATGAGGACAGTCTGAAACAGATGAAGAAAGAAACCTATGACAATTTGAAACAGATCAATGAGAAAATAGTGAGTACAAATGAAAGTACTAAGGAAGAATTGAGGAAAACAGTTAACCAAAATAATGAAACATTACAACAACGGTTGATGGAGGAAATCCAGCAAAGAAACGAAGAATTGAGGGAACAGCTGAAGGAGGACCACGAGAAAAATAAAGAAGAAATGAAGCTGCAGATGGCACACCAATTAATGGAGTACCGAGAAGAAGCAAAGCAGCAGATTACGGAAATCAATGACAAATTAGAGGAAACGTTGGAGGAGCTAGAGAAGACCAACGAAAATGTTTCTGGAGTCCGCGAGGAAGTACTCAATAAAATGAACCATCTCGAAGGAGAGAATAAAAGGAGAATTGAGGAGGGTCAGGAAGAAACAGTCAGAAGATGTGCCCAGATGGACCAGGATATACATCAAGTCCGGGAAGAAAATCAGAAGGAGGTAGCAGCTGTACGAACAGACTTGGGAGAACGAATGGAAGGAGTTTACAGCAACTTAAATAAAATAGACAGCAAAGTAGACAAAAATCAACAAAGGATTGACGAAATGCTCAGAATAGAAGAGTCATTACGGGAAGAAGTGGACGCCTGGCGTGACCGACCATGTAACAATAATCATGTCATGAACACGGACAACAGAGATACTATTAACTTCCGTAATTATAAAAGGAACCCTATTGAATTCTTGAAGAGGGTGGAAGAGTTAATTATCAAAAATCGAGAGACCCGGTGGACAATAATAAGAGGAATGCTGGACAAAATGGTCAAGGAGACTTACAACAACTGGTGGACTGCCGCCAGACCAGACATCCAAAGCATTTAAGAATTTAAGACCCAGTTCAAGGCTAAATACTGGTCTGAATCAACTCAGAACATGGTCCGCAATAACCTGAGCAATGGAAGATATGAAAACCAAAATGGACAATCTCTTACCTCCTACTTCTTGGGAAAAATCTGCATGGCCAGGAATTTGGAACCACGTATACCAGAAGAGTGTCTGGTAATACAGTTATCTTACCACTACGACGACGCCATCCAAAAGGCATGGATGTACAGCCAAGTAAAGACCATCCAAGACATGGCTAGCTTATTAGAAAGCCATGAACACGAGTGGCAGTATAGAAAAAATAGAGTGTCCAGTTTCAGAAATAATAGAACCAATGATGGACAATTATCACCAAACCAACAGGGAGATAATAAGCTACCAGTAAACAACCCTAACAATTATCAAGGGACCCAAGGGGCAATAACGCGCCCAGAAATTTTAACAGAAATGGAAACAATAATAATAACAACTTCAGGAACAACTACAGGGGTAACTACCCATCGAATGGTTACAACAACAATTATCGCCCTGGAAACAATAACAATAACCATAACAATAATCCAGGATACCGGCCGCAGGTAAATTACATGAGGGGACAAAGACAACGGAGTCCAGGAAGAAACTATCCCCCATATAACTATCGGCGAACGTACTCTAACCAGGTACCCGATACAAGAAGTCACCCATTCGAAGAAGATCCCAGGAACAGCGTGGATGACCGGAACAATCGACAGGAGCCGAAGGCTAACCAACCATCCAACAATAATGAAGTTAGGGACAATAAGGTCACCCTCATTTAAATGCTTAAGGCCAGTGAAAACTGTGGACAGCCCATCACTGGACCAATCTCTTGGGGAAAGTACGACGACGAAAGATATAATCACTATAATTACAACGCATTATCTAAAAAATATCAGAGATGAATTGGTCGAAGAAAATAATCAACCAATGCCCAGCCGAAACAGTGAGATAGTGTACGTGAATGCCCAGATCAATGGAGTAATGTCAACATTAATGATCGACACTGGATCCAACATATCTTTAATTGACCAAATAGAGTTAAACAAAATACAACAAGAAAATAGTACACCAATACCAACTCTACCAATAAATAACATAACAATTATCGGTGCTACCGGCAGACAAAACAAAACTGTCCGGAAACAAGTGTCCCTGGAACTTGAAAGTGAAGGACTAACATTCACTATGTCTTTTCTTGTTGCCAGTGGCCTACCATTCTCAATACTTGTGGGATGTGACATACTCCGACAATATTCTGCTATAATTAATCTAAAGCAGGGAGAAGTGTCATTAAACACGGAAAATGGAATATGGACAACCAGTATAGTGAAGGGTGTCAACTTACCTTCAATAAACCACTGTTATACAATATTACAGAATAATTACTGTCAACAAGCACAGGTAAAAATAATGAAGGAGTGGGAGGACGAAGAAATATGGTCAATCAAGTTGGAGGAGATCAGACAATTCCAAAGAGAAATACAAGATCAAAACATTAGTGCCAACCAGGCAGAGGATCTCATAAAAATTTACAATCAATACCGACACATTTTTTCTTATGCCCTGGGAAAGGTAAAGGATTATCAATATCAAATTATTTTCAAGGAACCCGTGGATTTTAAGAAAAAATCATATCCTATCGCATACTCTCAAAGAAATGCAGTGAAGGCCGAGATCAACCAAATGATGGAGGAGGATATAATAGAATCAAGCCAATCCCCGTATACAAGTCCGATAGTGGCAATACCAAAGAAGGACGGCAAGGTAAGAATATGCCTTGATGCAAGAGAAATCAACAAGATGATAGTAAATGATAGAACGTCCCCAAGCGAAATTGAAGAGATCCTTAAGAAATTCCATGGCACGAAATACATCAGCGCATGGGATACAGTCTGCGGATACTGGCAGGTAGAGCTACACCCGAACAGTAGAAAATACTTAGCTTTTCTGTTCGATGGGAGAAACTACTAATTCAAGAGACTGCCATTCGGATTAATTAATTCCGTTGCTGTATTTGTCCAGTGTATGGATCAGATACTGGGACAAGAGGTACTTAACTTTACTACCGTCTATGTGGATGACTTATTGATCACATCATCAAATTGGCAAGACCACTGTAATAGAGTAGAAACAGTTTTGAAAAAATTATCAGATAACCATATTACCCTTAAGCTGGACAAATCCAAATTTATAACCAGCAAGGTACAATTTTTAGGTTTTAATCTGACCGAGGAAGGTATCACCCCTTCAGCAGAGAAGGTTGAAGCAATACAAAGATTCCCAACACCTAGAAATAAAAAACAGCTGCAATCTTTCCTTGGAATATGCAATTATTATCGGAAATTCCAGGTCCATTATTCCCAGCTAACAGCACAATTTCAAAAACAGTTATCCACAAAAAATAAATGGACATGGGGAGCCGACCAAGACAAGGTATTCGAACAAATAAAAGAAAATTTTTAGACACCGTCATGCTACGCCATCCGGATTTCCAAAAACCATTTTTCATGAATTGTGATGCGAGCGACGTGAGTGTCGGTGCTGTCTTGTATCAAGAAGATGATAAAGGGCAACATATGGTAATAAGCTTTGCACGCAGGACCCTAAACGCATGTGAAAGGAACTACCACGTCACGGAAAAGGAGTTACTTAGTGTTGTATTCGCCTGTGACAAATTCAGGACATACATTTTAGGGTACAACGTAACCGTGAGGAGTGACCATCGATCAATATCTTTTCTTAAACAATGCAAGCTTAGCCATGGAAGACTGATATTACTGACCTATGGACCTGACCGAAGGATATTACTATTGCAAGAATACCATATCAACTGGGAATATATACCAGGAAAGAAAAATATTGCTGCTGATATATTATCACATATCAACATCCAGCAACAAACCTTCGATGGAGAAAAAGAATTGCTAGTCAAAGTATATAACATCATTAAAGACAGAACAGATTTGGAAAAGATAATGCTGGAGATAAGCAAACAGCAAAATGTGGACCCAAGGATAGTAAGTATCAGAGAAAGAATACTGAGGGAAGAAGAACCCCTTGTACAGTATTATAAAGTACATGACAATTTATTATTCATCAGAAATAACCCTAGCGTCGGAGAATGGAAACTTGTAATCCCATCTACAACCGAAAAACAGATAATCATGGACTACCACATCCGGTACGGCCATATGGGTGCCATGAAAGTAGTGAAGGCACTAGAGGAGCAAGTATATATCAAGAGTATCTATCAAAAAGTAAGCCAAACCATACAAAAATGTCACATCTGTCAAATGGTGAAATGCAACAATGCTAAGAAGGAGGGTATGATGATACCCATAATATCAAGCCAAAAATTAGAGAGAGTATTTCTTGATATTTGTGGTCCGTTTCCTCGCAGTGGAGGAAGACACAGATTTAAATTCATAATCATCATATTCGATCACTTTACCAAATATACCAAATTATATTCTATTAACCGTGCTACTACCAAGAAAATCATTGAAATTATATTGGACAACTATATACCAGAAGTGGGAAAACCGGCGGCCATAATAACCGATCATGGGACACAGTTTAAGGGAAATTTGTGGAAAAATGAACTCTGGGAACATGGTATCAAAACATACAAAACATCTGTTTATCATCCCAGCAGTAACCCAGCTGAGAGAGTACTTAGAGAAGTGGGCCGTATTCTGAGGACCTACTGCCATAACAAACAAAAGGAGTGGCAAAATTACCTAATGTCCACTGAAGAGTTTATAAATCTTGCTTACCACAACTTCACTGAAACTACACCATACTCAATGACGTTTGAACGCCCACCACCTAGAGAGATAAACGATTTAATTAAATTTCAAACCAATGCCGAATACCAATTTGAAAAGAGAAGAATTTATAACAAAATTGCTGAGAAGGTAGAGCAGCAGAAAAATAAATACTCTAAGAAGCACCCACATACGATTAAGTACCAGATAGGAGAGAGTGTATTAATAAAGAACAGGGAATTACCCAGCTCCGTAGAAGGCATTACGAAGAAATTACTATGGAATTACTGAGGAGAATCTATGGCCCTGTGGGGGAAAACAACATTTGGAGGCGGCTGCATAATCGAGAGTTGTACGAAAGGTTTAAAGATCTTCCGATCGTGCAACTCATACAAATTAACAGATTGCGTTGGGCTGGTCATGTGCAGAGAATGGCGGAGGATAGAATCCCAAAAAGAGTGATGAATTATTTGCCGATGGGAAAGAGAAGGAAGGGAAGACCGTGTACAAGATGGCTGGACCAGGTTGGTAAGGAGGCAGTGAGGCTGGGTGCAGCAAACTGGTGGACATTGGCCGGGAGTAGAGACCAGTGGGGAAGATTTCTTTTGGAGGCCAGGGCCCGGACTGGGCTGTAGCGCCGAGGATGTATGTATGTATGTATGTACCAGATAGGAGAGAGTGTATTAATAAAGAACAGGGAATTACCCAGCTCCGTAGAAGGCATTACGAAGAAATTACTATTGCTATATGTAGGGCCGTACACTATCACACAAGACAAGGGCAACAACACATATGAAATAACCAACCCCACCACCCAGAAAATAAAGGGGGTATATAACCAAGCATCGATTAAAAAATACTATGACAGTCAAACTTAACTGAAAAGAATTCAATTTAAAAAAGCCAACCAAGTTAGTTGGAATAAAAAGAAAGAATAATCTCAGCAAGTGAGTTTACTGATAAAAAATAATGAAAAAATATATATAAAAAAATGAATTTCAAACTTCAAAAAAGTTATGTAAGGACAGCTTACACAGATATTTCGAGACCAATATTTATTATATATATATTTATACTTTTTAGACCAATCATAAAAATGGAGAAATAAAATTACCAAGAATCCACATAAAGTAAGAAACACTAACTTACTATAATATTTGAGTAAAAATTAATAATAAGGGAGTGAAGTTACAAAACATTCCTAACAGAATAAGATTAAGTTACAATAATCTTTAGCCAAAATATGAGGCACAAAAAAGCAAAACAGACTATAAAGGAATAAGCTACAAATATTCCTAACTAGTAAGAAACACCAACTTACTATGATATTTAAAAAGCTATGAAAAAAATAATATCAATCAAAATGATCAACTTCCACTACTATTTAGAAAGAAATTGGAAGTAAGATTAAGAAAACCAATGATCAAAAAACGAAACAAATAAAATAAACATTCTAAGAGTTGTAATATGAATTGAGATGAAACAAAAAGTAATTGAAAATGAATAAAAATGTGAATTGTATCAATAAAAAGCAATGCTTAAAGTATTATCAAGTAGTATCTATAAAGAAAGATGAAAAAATATATGACTCGAACTGAGCAATAATGAAATATGAAGGTAAAAGATTCCCAACAAATGTTATGATTATTATTATTATTATGTTGAGTCACAAGATGACTGTATTTAAGATTCATTAATTGAGATTGACTGTTGAATAAGTCCAGCAATCATTTTACTGAGCAGGGATGATGTTCCCCTGATCTCAGAATAAGAGTAGTTTTGAACGACGGAGTTAGGTATGCCAATAGAGCCCATCCGAATCGATTGCAACTACAAAGTAAAGTTAGTTAGGGAAAATAAAATTTATAGGGAATAGTTTATCATAAAAAATCAATAAGCCAGTTCGTAATAAGAAAAAATGACGAAGAAAAGAATCAGAAGATAGGAATTAAAAGATACAGAATTAAGCATAAAAATCGAGAGAGAAGCAGGAGAGTTTAAGAAGAAAATGATACAATACAATTGATAATTTCATCAAACTTAGAATCACGTTTTATAAAATGATCAATTTTGGTGGGAGAGCATTATATAACATCACCAAATTCAGATAAATTTTGATAACAATAAGTATGTATAAAAAATGCTAAATGATATTATGTTTGAATAAATAAATTATGTGGATAGTAAAAAATAAATAAAGGGTAATTAATATGGAAGGAGGAGGAGTAATAAACCGAAAGTGATTGATAAAGAAACTAAAATAATAGACTGACAGACAAACGACATTGACTCAACCCCAGAGATTGGCCAGTTAAGAAACCAGTTAAGAAATCAAAATAAAGAGAACAAGATGAACAAAGGAGAAGAAGAATGAAAACCAAGAGAGAACAAACCCATGAGGAAGAAAACAAGATGAAACGCATCAAGAAAACTAGACAAGAATAAAAAATAGAGAAGGGAGAAATAATGTAACCCAAAATAATAAAGACAATGAAATTCGGTTAAGAACCAAAACTATTAATGAATGTTAGTATTGATAAAATGACAGTTATGAACCGTCAGTAATATGAAACAATGTATAAAAGTACACTAACCAAAAGAGTTAGGGACATATGTAATTTGTTAACTAAGAAAGACACAATATTAATAATTTTATATAGATAGTGTGTAGAGAAAGAGAATAAAATGATGAGAAATAAATGGAAGTTGAATTAGTGAAAGTGATTTATACTAGAGTGATATAATACTACGGAAACACTAAGTAAATTATAATAAACACTAAATAATTTAAGAAAGTGCAAGTGAAAAATAAATACAAATATTGTCTATCATAAAAATAGTAAGAGGAGAGTAGGCTAAGGTAAAGACTTAGTAAAATAACTCAGGTTTTAGTTTTAAGAGTGAACAATAACATTTAACAAAGTTACAATGAATAGTATTTAGGACAGAACATTGATTCAGTAAATAATGAACACTAAGTAGTGATATTCACTGTGATGATTAGTAAATAGTATTGTTATAACTTAAAAATGTATTGTAAAAGTTTAAAGGTGTGTTTCACAAGGAAAAGTAATTAGATGGTGTTAACATGGAAGGGAGAGCAAAAAGCATTAGAAAATAAGGTTGTATTAACATTAATTAAATACCCATGTTATAAGGGGAGTTTAATGGAAAAAGTTCAATAGAGGTGAGATTGTTTAGCACCAGAACAACAAATAAGAAATAATGAATTGTATAAACTGTTATTTATGAATTGGATATGGCTGTAAGAGTCATACAGACCATAGACCCAGATGTTATATGTTATATTGGAAATGAATAGCAAATAATTAGCAAGTAAGATTGAATAACACAGTTGCTACTAAAAAGACTAAATTGAAACACATCCAGATACATTAAACTTAATTATAAATACAAAATAACAATTTAGGGATAAATGAAATATATTGTGTATGAAGCCACAAAAATCCAGTAATGGCTACTTAAATGTGAAACAGGCCTAACGGTCAGACATAAACAATTACTGATTGTATAAAAAAATCACCATGTAATGGACAAATCCAAGGTGACTAATTCATCAAGGATGAATGGTAGTTATTATTAAAAACCAAATATTAAATTAAGGAATTATATAAACAAAGAAATGTAATTAGTAAGTATGAAATTAATTGTAAATTTAGAAAACTTGATAAAACCCAATATTGTGGGGTACCAAAATAATCTTTGTGAGAAAATATAAATGACCGTGCATTTAGATAATAACCCAGAAGGAAGATAAGAGGAGGAAGAAAGTCCGAAGATATGGGAAGATTTGAAGGGAATTCGAAAATTGATAACAATGTGTTTATGTTCAGCTCACCCAATGAGAGCAATGATGTAACCATGGAAACGACCGTTTAACGAGGTAATTACCGTTACATACAATTACTTGGAAAGTGACGCTACCGCAAGCCAGATGCGAATTTTCTGTACAACACATTTTAATAGTTAAAACATCTTAAAAGTAAAACAAAGTGTAGAAATCGATAGTACAGAAGTCTGATGGATGCTGAATACCATTTCCAGAGGGAGAAGACGTTTAACTCAAGACGAAATATATAAATAAGTCCAACCAACTTTGAAAAAGATGCCGAAGCCTGAATAAAGAACACAGGAATAATATTGATGCCATAATCCTTCCTTCTCGACATCCCGAGTAATACCGTACTGCAAGGCGGCATCAGTTAAATATCAGTTAAATTATTTCAACTTCCAAAAATAAACGCACTATAATATTTCTCAATGTATGTTGAATACCACTGAATCATTTTTATTCTCTTGCAAGGATTGGGATTGTAATATTAATCACTGAAAATTTGTTAACTATAGAACTAACCTCATATTTATGTACGACTTTTAAACTTCTTGTATGACACTTAAACAAAACAATTACCACTACACATTATCCTACTTAAGGAAAAAACATTGTAAGGTTGTGTATTTTTAATATTGTAACTGCATCTGAACCTTTTAACGTGATCCAAACAACCCACAAACATCGACCGAAATATTTGTTGATTGGCCTATTAACACGCCATACTGTTTATTTGTATTCAAAAGTCGATTGTTCAGCCCTGTAAAGAGTCTTATAAAGAATTATCCGGTGCAGAATTATATATGAGCAAATTAATTACAACTTGTGTCTATAAAATATTAACTTCAAATTTATAATAAATTTATACTGTGTGTGTTAAATCGAGTTTTATTTTCAGTAGCAAAGTGTATGTTTAAAAATGTAATGTATAGTGAAGGTTTCCGATGCGACGTCTAGCGCGCAAGTAGCGAATACTGCAACTGCTAACCCGATTGACAAAAAATTTGAGAAGAGGCGGGACGGACTGAATTCGTCGCCTCGTTCAAATCGAACGTTGATAAGGAAACTATTTTAATTGTTTTATATAAACAATTTGGCGCCACCCGGAGATTATCCACTACGTTTGAACATCAGATCGGGAACCACGATACCTGGTCCCCAGTACGTTCGCTACGGGCCCAAACATCGTGAAGTACATCGCCGTGCGAGGACGCAGTGGTAAGAAACACAGACACACTTTTACACTCAGACACACTGTTATATTTTACATAGGTATACTGTACGAACGAAGAGACGAGACCCGAGTTTGGTTATAATATATTCAGCTTCTTAGAAAACCAAAACCCACTATTAACTTACCAAAGAAACCCTACATGCTGAACCAGTGGTAACTAATTTGAACCCAAATGTTGAATCATCAAGATAGTGATTTCTTGTATTCATACTGTGTACAACTAAGAACTGTAAAAAACTAAGAACTTTTATAAATGCAATATTTTGTAAATAAACCTAAATTATGACAATTTCTTAAAACCTAAGGGAGCAAACCATTTTTAAACTCGCTGTTGTATGGTTGAAGCTACAGAGACTAATACTGTAGTTACATATCAGAAAATTCAAAAACACTTATGACAAAATATTAGATGAAGTTAAATATAATTACAGATAGTGCAGCAGAGGGAGAAATGACTGAAAAATACTGGAAACTGACTGATGACTTACGCTGTTTCTAGCTGCAGTTTCTATAATTTAAAATATCAAACAAGCATTACACCAGCACACATTGATTTAAGCGCACAGAAAGAGGTACCAACTAGGCAGAGCTATGGCTAATTTTACAGTGGGAGATGCCAGTGTTTTCAGCATATTTCATCTATACAATAAATCTCGAGGGGGGTCTACGTTTGTACTCGGTAATCTCAGAATCTACTGAACCGATTTCAATGAAACGTTGCACGCTGATAGCAGGTACCCTACGGAAGGTTTTCCACTTTATTTGATAACGATAGGTTAAAGAGAACGAAGTTATTGCAAAAAAACGAATTTTTTTAAACCCGCGGCTTCGATCGCGAATATTTGTATATGACTGTTGTGGTAACTGTCGAGTTGGTAAATTGCTAATGGTACATCTATATTAATAATATTCTTAGATTGTAAGTTATGAATATCCAAAAAGTGCGAAGCAATAGATCCATCATTCGTTTCCTCGATACGTAAAATCAAAATTTGATAATTTAGTAGATATTTACAAACATGCAGTAACACAATCAGATGAAATGTTTATTCGTATAGAATAATACAAATAGTGTATACATACGTATATTGATATCAGTTAGTCCATTAGTAGGCCATAGTAGGCGGTAGGTGGGTGGGTAGGTGGTAGTAGTAGGTGGTATGGGCTTAGTGGGCCATTAGTAGGTAGGGGGGTTAGTTAGTTGGTAGTCCATTTGCTGTCAGTTAGTCAGTTAGTTCATTTTAGTAGGGATATGGAATTCTTATAAGCATATGAATTCATATAAACAATACAATAATTCATTGTTTGATTATATTGTAACATTGATTATATAGTACACGTTGATTCTGACAAACCATACTCTTCGACATTTGAATATTCAGTAGGCCTATGTCCAGTAGGAATAATTAATTGTCGAGAATTATACTTCACCTACTTCATCGAGAATTATGCGATGAGCGTCAGTGATGTAGGGGAAAAGTTCGTATGGTATCGGACAGCGGCTAGTATCGGACAAGTACGGTTTCTCAGTTTTGCTGCATGAAGCAGCACCTGCTTAGCAAGTAGGAAACTTGTTTGTAACTGAAGTGTACGTTCGCCATTCTGAGTGGAGCAGTTGAGCCGTTAGCGAGTGTTTGTAATTTTTGTTATTTGTGTGTTGTTTGCCTGCACGGAGTTAACTTTTCACAATAACTACACCAACCAGGGTAAGTTGAATTCAGTTTTAATAACACTAATAGAAACACCATATTTTATTCTGTATACTGCGTGCTTAAAATGTCACTTATATCTACGCTGCGAACTTTAGATGTTGTTTTCTCTTTCTGTGTCATTTGGGTGGTTTCGGACACTAAACTGGCGGGCGGTATCGGACATAAAAATGTCTGATCCTATCGTGCGTACTGATGGCTGTTACTTTTCAGGAAATGGTGGGATCGAAAAGAGGCAATTGGGAAGAAAGTAATATGATATTAGCAATAAATAAAGTCAGGAACAAGGAAATGTCAATAAGACAGGCCAGTGATCATTTTTCAGTTCCTAAAAGTTCATTAGGTGACAGAGTAAAAGCTCTTGCAGCCGGTAAAGAAGTAAAGTTAAGGCCTTGTGTAGACAACAGTGGCACATTACAGAAAACGTTTACTGATGACCAAGATACTGAATTATATAACCACATAAAAGCATTGGATAGTCAACTCATGCCCCTAAACAAAAAAGACTTTTTGAAACTGGCTTATAATTTTGCTGAACGACTAAAAATTAATCACCGATTTAACAAAACTACACTGATGGCAGAAAAAGACTTTTATTATGAGTTTATGAAACGACACGCAGATCTGAGTTTAAGAACCGCAGAATCAACGAGTTTGCAGCGTTCAGCAGGCTTTAACAGGGAACAGGTCGACTTGTTTTTTAACAAGTTAACTGAACTGATGGAAAAGTATTCATTTAGTCCATCAAAAATATTTAATGCTGATGAAACAGGTGTATCATGTGTACACAACAACCAGCTAAAGGTTATGTCAGTCAAAGGGAAAAAACAGGTGGGCAAATTGACATCTGGGGAGAGAGGAAAAACGTGACTATTTTACTTTCAATAAATGCTAGTGGAGATCAGTTCATACCTCCACTTTTTGTGTTCCCCCGTGTTAGAATGGACGACGAATTAAAGAAGGATGCGCCTATAGGCAGCATTTTTGATGCTCAACCCAGCGGTTGGATCACAAAGGAAGGTTTCCTGAAATGGATGCATAGTTTTGCGGAAAAAGTGAATCCGAGTAAAAATAACCCTGTTTTATTGATTGTGGATGGACATGCCACCCATAAGGACTTAGATGTTATTTTGTTTGCAAAGAGCCACCATATTCACATGCTTAGCTTACCTCCCCACACAACGCATAGATTACAGCCACTAGACAGAGTGATAATGAAACCATTTAAAAACGCCTACAATGAAGCGTGTTCGGTATGGATGAGGAAATATGCAAACATAAAAATAGGTGTCAAGGAAATATCTGGTCTAGTAAACACAGCGTTGACCAGAGTGTGTAGGATGGAACCGGCTCAGTCTGCATTTGCCTGTACACGGATCTATCCTTTAAAACGTAGCGTTTTTGGTGACTTGGATTTTCTTCAGTCCTCCCAAACTTCACATGTTCCTTTCCCGACAACTTATTCTGTTGAAGCCCCTTCTTCCACACTAACAGGTTTCCAATCCATCAATTTACCTGTATTCGCACATCCAGATCAACCCTCAACTTCGAAGACACCAACACGAGCGGAAGTTGAGTCCACCATGTGTGTGGAAGAATTTAACTCTACACCTTCTACTTCTCAAGCCATATTACAGGAAATATCACCACTCCCTTGTGTTGCCAGTGCTAAATTCAACATCGGAAAGAGGCGTGGGGACCAGAGTAAAATTTTAACTTCCACTCCTTATAAGATCCAACTTGAGGAAAAGCGTGCATGTTTGGAAGATAAAAATAAACTTAAAGAAAACAAAACTAAAAAATTAAAAAAGTGTCAAATAACTAGAAAGTTAGCAAACAAAGTAGGCGTAAAAAAAGCACAAATTTTCATTGATGACAGTGCTGGAGATGTAAAAAAAAAAACAGTTGTATAATTTGTGGGGAAACCTTCGATGAAGACTGGATACAATGTAAAGACTGCAGTGGTTGGGCTCACGAAAACTGTGCCAATCTTGAAGGGAGTGCTCTGTATTACAAGTGCGATGTTTGTAAGGAAAAATAATTAAAAAAAAAAAGTTATTAAACTCGTTTTGTTCAGTTAAAATAGGTTTTATAAATTGTTTGTGAAAAAATTTAGTTAAAATAGTTGTAGCGTAGTTTTGTTAATTTAAAAAATTGTAACTGTTTGTATTATTTAAGTTTTGTTCAGAAAAGAATCACTGTCCGATACCACCCTCCAATTTTGAAAATTACTGAAATGTAATGATTCATTTCATTTTCAATATCTTGTCTCTTGATATTTTTGTAAGAAAAAAAGTTGTGTAAACATTGAGTAGCAGTATCAAAGTTTATAAAAAACTGTGTTTAATTATGCTTTCATAATCACAAAAAAAAATATTTAAAAATAAAGTAAGGTGTCCGATACCACCCGACCTTCCCCTAGTATCAGTGCCTTTTTCGTTAATTTTACGTCATCGGTAAGTAATATGTGCAATATATATTGTATTGTATAAATTATTAATTGCCCCTAGAGATTTATTAGTATAGATCAAATAAATACAATTTCCTTTTTTTAGCTTTGCAATGCCAAAAAGACGATCATGTTTAGGAAGATCTACTGCTGCTGCGGAAAGAAAGAGGCGTCTTAGAGCATCTGAAAATGACGTTGAAGGAGTCGAAATGAAATCAGCTCCTGGAAATTCTTCAGAAAGATCTGGATTAGAAGAAGTCTCACAAGTTGAAACTCCTACGATTCGTGAAAATAGATTAGCAGCACAAAGACGCAGGCAAGCGACTCTCAGATCACGAGGTCCTACTTTACGATGGAATGCAAAATTAAATAGTGGTTTCAATTATAATCCAGTTACAACTACGCGAATGAAACTGATATCAGGTTACCATGTATGGTTTGCCCTCATTGCAAAGCTTAAAAGTGGAAAAATGAATCACATGGATTATGTTGCTCTGCAGGAAAAATGCGATTAGATTCCACACTTCCTCCTCCAGAACCGTTAAAATCATTACTAAATGGAGAACATCTTTTATCGAAAAAATTTTTGAATGCATTAAGATCGTACAATTCAGCTTTTCAATTTACATCATTCGGAGCCAATGAAATAGTCGAAGGGAGTTTCATGCCTACTTTCACAGTTCTAGGGCAAGTATATCACCTCATGGGATCATTACTCCCCACACAAAACGAAGTACCAAAATTTCTACACGTGTATTTCAAAGCTGATTATTTACAGCAATCTGAAAAAAGAATGGATCATATTCGTAACTTGGATAAGCCATTAGTAACAGAACTTCAAAATTTACTTCACGCAATCAACACATATGTTAGTGAACTGAAAAGTGCGTTTGAATTTGTAACATCTGCGAATAATAATCAGTAGAATATTGTGATTCATGCTGATAGAACAGAAAATAATGAAGAGCACAGGGGCTGCTACAATGCACAGACAACTAATGAGGTGGCAGTAGTTTTAGTTAACCAGGAATGTGATAAACTCAATATAATAATCAGTGCGAGGGATCATACGCTACATCGAATTGCAGAAACACATCGAGCTTATGATGCGTTACAGTACCCTTTAATGTTCTGCAGAGGAGAAGATGGATATCATTTTACATTAAAATTAGTCGATCCTCAGACTGGGTTACAAACTACTAACTCAAAAGTTACCACAACAATCATATACAAATATTCGTGTGCGAAGCCGCGGGTACCTGCTAGTTATTAAATAAAAAATCGGTATGGAGAATATGACTTCCATGTTGTAAGATTTATGTTTAAAATAATTTACGTGAATTCGGTTCGGTAATTCCAGAAGTAACGCGAATTGTGTGTATGTGTGTGTGTCTTGCCTGCCTTTTTATTGCGGTAATCATAATAATAAAATGGAAACGTAAACATTACATAATTGAGATATGCTTGCCTGCCACGACAGATATATTTTCTCTCATACATGATTTAAATGAAAATGAAAATATCGGTATGGAGAACCATACGTGACTTCCATGTTCTAAGATTTATATTTAAAATCATATTCGAAATGAAATATTTCCATAGAAACTACTTCTTTCTACTTATTGCTTCAGCCTTAACCACAGTACTGTGGTCACTAACATAAACCACCTCACGTTTTCGCATTCGATTTTCACTGATGATGGCAGTTGATGGCACTGCCGAAAAGTCTGGTTTTGCAGAAAACATTGGACTACGGCTAAACAGTCCGGGAAGAAAATTTAACAAAGAACTACTTCTTTGTTGCCGATAACGTAGTACACATAAAAAATTCTCCCCTCCTCCTTCAACTATAATTTTCATTAATAGAAAATTACCCCCTCCCCGTTCACCTAACCTCTTCATTTATAGATATTTTATCTACGTATCTGCATTGGATTATTAAGATCTTCTTATCAGGATACTTTATTTATCAAAATTAAGTACTTTACTCTTGTTAAAACATAAAACGTTGCAGGTAAACTACCCCTTTATCTTAACCGATCTTCACCAAAATCAATAGACCTTCAGTCCCCTACAATTCAGGGATGCATGCAAAAAAATATTTGATTCTGTTTGAATGTGCAGCAGTTATCATTCGTCATGTAAACATTTCTCTTGTTACAACATAAAATGTTGCAGGTAAACTACCCCTTTCCCTTAACCGATCTCCACCAAAATCAACAGGCCTTGAGTTCTCTATAACTCAGGAACGTATGCAAAAAATTATTTGATTCTCTTGGAATTTATGGCAGTTATCTTTTGTCATAAAAAAATTACCCTTGTTAAAACATAAAATGTTGCTGGTAAACTACCCCTTTCCCTTGACCGATCTTCAACAAAATCAACAGACCTTGAGTTCTCTATAATTAAAAAAGGTATGCAAAAACATAGTTGATTCTGTATGAATTTACGGCAGTTATTGTTCTTCATATAAAAAATTACCCTTGTTAAAACATAAAATGTTGCAGGTAAACTACCCCTTTCCCTTAACCGATGTTAACCAAAACCAACAGGTCTTGAGCACTCTACAATTCAGGGCTGCATGCAAAAAAGTATTTGATTCTGTTTGAATTTGCGGCTCTTATCGTTTGCAATAGAAAATACCCTTGTTAAAATATAAAACGTTGCAGGTAAACTACCCCTTTCCCTTAACCGATCTTCAACAAAATCAACAGACCTTGAGTTCTGTATAATTCAAAAAGGTAGTTGATTCTGTTTGAATTTACGGCAGTTATCATTCGTCATAGAAAAAATTGCCCTTGTTAAAACATAAAATGTTGCAGGTAAAGTACCCTATTCCCTTAACCGATCTTCACCACAACCAACAATTCTTGAGAAACCTACAATTCAGGGCTGTATGTAAAACATTATTTGATTCTGTTTGAATTTGGGGCTGTTATCGTTTGCCATAGAAAAAATTACCCTTGATTTAAAAAAAATGTTGCAGGTAAACTACCCCTTTCCCTTAACCGATCTTCACCAAAAACAATAGGTCTTGAGAACTCTACAATTGAGGGCTGTATGCAAAACATTATTTGATTGTGTTTGAATTTGGGGCTGTTATCGTTTGCCATAGGAAAAAATTACCCTTGATTAAAAAAAAAAAGTTGCAGTTAAACTACCCCTTTCCCTTAACCGATCTTCACCAAAAACGGTTTTCTATGGCAAACGATAACAGCCGCAAATTCAAACAAAATCAAATAATTTTTTGCATGCAGCCCTGAATTGTAGAATTCTCATGAACTATTGTTTTTGGTGAAGATCGGTTATTGGAAAGGGGTAGTTTACCTGCAACGTTTTATGTTTTAAAAGGGAATTTTCTATGGCAAACGATAAGAGGCGCAAATTCAAACAGAATCAACTACTCTTTTGCATACAGCCCTGAATTATAGAGTTCTCAAGACCTATTGGTTTTGGGGAAGATCGGTTAAGGGAAAGGGGTAGTTTACCTGCAACATTTTATATTTTAACAAGGGTATTTTCTATGGCAAACGATAAAAGCCGCAAATGTACACAGAATCAAATAATTTTTTGCATACAGCGGTGAATTGTAGAGTTCTCATGACCTATTGTTTTTGGTGAAGCTCGGTTATTGGAAAGGGGTAGTTTACCAGGAACGTTTTATGTTTTAAAAGGGTATTTTCTATGGCAAATGATAAGAGCCGCAAATTCAAACAGAATCAAATCATTTTTTGCATACAGCCCTGATTTGTAGAGTACTCAAGACCTATTGTTTTTGGTGGAGATCGGTTAAGGGAAAGGGGTAGTTTACCTGCAACGTTTTATGTTTTAAAAGGGTATTTTTTATGGCAAACGATAAGAGTCGCAAATTCAAACAAAATCAAATAATTTTTTGCATACAGCCCTGATTTGTAGAGTACTCAAGACCTATTGATTTTGGTGAAGATCGGTTAAGGGAAAGGGGTAGTTTATCTGCAACGGGTTTTTTTAATCAAGGGTAATTTTTTACTTCCATATGCCTTAAGGAAATGGAAGTATGGTGATGGCAAAAAAATGTGTTCGAGATTATTGCAGATTCTGATTGTACAGACACTCAAAAGTGTCTGTGTGTCTATCTGTCTGTCTATTTGTAGATTTTTTCTATGGGAAACGATAACAGCCGCAAATTCAAACAAAATCAAATAATATTTTGCATGCAGCTCTGATTTGTAGAGTACTCAAGACCTATTGTTTTTGGTGAAGATCGGTTAAGGGAAAGGGATAGTTTACCTGCATGGTTTTTTTTTAAATCAAGATTAATTATTTTCTATGGCAAACGATAACAGCCGCAAATTCAAACACAATCAAATAATTTTTTGCATACAGCCCTGACTTTAGAGTACGCAAGACCTATTGTTTTTGGTGAAGATCGGTTAAGGGAAAGGGGTAGTTTACCTGCAACGTTTTTTGTTTTAACAAGGGTATTTTCTGTGGCAAACGATAACAGCCGCAAATTCAAACAGAATCAAATAATTTTTTGCATACAGCCCTGATTTGTAGAGTACTCAAGACCTATTGTTTTTGGTGAAGATCGGTTAAGGGAAAGGGGTAGTTTACCTGCAACGTTTATTTATCAAGGGTAATTGTTTCTATGGTAAACGATAACAGCCGCAAATTCAAACAGAATCAAAAATGTTTTGCATACAGCCCAGAATTGTAGAGTTCTCAAGACCTGTTGTTTTTGGTGAAGATCGGTTATTGGAAAGGAGTAGTTTACCTGCAAGGTTTTTTTATCAGGATTAATTTTTTTCTATGGCAAACGATAAGAGCCGCAAATTCAAACAGAATCAACTACTCTTTTGCATACAGCCCTGAATTATAGAGTTCTCAAGACCTACTGGTTTTGGGGAAGATCGGTTAAGGGAAAGGGGTAGTTTACCTGCAACACTTTATATTTTAACAAGGGTATTTTCTATGGCAAATGATAAAAGCCGCAAATGTACACAGAATCAAATAATTTTTTGCATACCTTTTTGAATAAAGGTATGCTTCAATTAAGGGAAAGGGGTAGTTTACCAGCAACATTTTATGTTTTAACAAGGGTAATTTTTTATATGACGAACGATAACTGCCGTAAATTCAAATAGAATCAACTACATTTTTGCATACCTTTTTGTATTAAAGAGAACTCAAGGTTTGTTGATTTTGTTGAAGATCGGTTAAGGGAAAGGGGTAGTTTACCATCAACATTTTATGTTTTAACAAGGGTAATTTTTTTTTGACGAAAGATAACTGCCCTGAATTCAAAGAGAATCAAATAATTTTTTACATACTTTCCTGAATTGTAGAGAACTCAAGGCCTACGGTACTGATTTTGGTGAAGATCGGTTATAGTGGGGGTGCTATATATATAAAAACTGCAAATTGTGATAAGAATATGCCCTTTGGTGAGAATGTAGTTTATGGTTATACAATGAAAATAAGATTGGGAGGCATCGCCCAAAGTGACTATAATCCAAGATGGCGGCTATGTTTCAAAATGGCTACCCGTGTTTTGATTTTGCTACACCTTTTTTGACACACATCATGCAAAAGAGTGTTTTATATCGATTTATATGTTTTTCAGGTCAAGGATTTCATTTTTCATGTTGCAAATAGGCTCAGAATCAATATAAGAGCATAGACAGTCCTTATTTGCACAAAGGCATATCCTTATTGCAGTTTTAGAAGTTTCGTATTCGTGGCACCTGTTTAAAATAATAATATTGATGTCAAAATATTGAAATGTTACTTATTTGTTTCAGTATTACTTGTTTAAATATGACTTTTAAAAATATTGCAATACGCCACTAATTTGCTATCCTTTATTTTCAGATTTGTGTGCGTGAAGATTGCATCCTAAAAATGGCAAAGCGGTTCCGTTTAGTTCCTCAGAGTGACCTGGGTGAAGATAAACCGAGACCTGTTGATTGGACAATTTGTATACTGTGCCAAAAGACAGATGCTGATAAATTGGTTTGTCCTGCAAATAATACAAATGTAATTGCATGTAACACCGGATATGCAACGCTTGCGAAAAACTTACAGAACTTTGATGGTATAAATGCTTTACCCACGGATATTGATATAAAGTTGTTTGATGAAAATCAGAGTGGGATGGAACAAATATTTTTACAAAGAGAAGCTAAGTGGCACAAGAATTGTGCATTGAATTACAATTGTACAATGTTCGAAAGAGCAAAGAAACGCAAGCGTTCTGAAGGTGAGAAAGAAGAGTCGACATCATCGCATGAACGTAAACGATTATCTAGTTCCAAAAAGGTGTGTTTTTTTTTGCGAAGGTTCTGCAACCAGTAAGGATCAATTGTTTAATGTGACTACATTTCATGTAGATCAGAAGGTGAAGAAGTGTGCCAGTGAACAAGGAAATAATGTTCTACTATCAAAACTTAGTGGTGGGGATATGATTGCTCTGGACGCAAAATACCATGCAAAGTGCTTAGCAGGATTGTACAACAAGTCTCGGTGTAGTGAAATGCAAACAACAAGCAGTGGTGTTCATGTATGTGAGGGAGTGGTTTTTGCAGAATTAGTAAATTTCATTGAGAAATCTTTAAAGGATTCAAATGAAACACACCCAGTTTTCAAGATGAGTGCCCTGACAAAAATGTACAAGATGTGACTAATGCAACTATTGGGAGTGGATGAACAACATATGCCTGATGTACACACTTCAAGATTACGACAGAGGATTCTTGCATACTTCCCATATATGATGGCAAGCATGTCCGGCAGAGAGTATTTTTTGGCATATGACAAAGCTGCTGGTGAGGCCATGCTGCAAGCTTGTAAAGATGATCAAGATGAAGATGCACTTGCTTTATTGCATGTTGCGAAAATGGTCAGAAAAGAAATGCTTCAACACAAGAACACATTCAATGGTGATTTAGATTATGAATCCCAACACAAATCTGTTCCTCGCTCCCTACTTTCTATCGTGAATATGCTATTATATGGAGCCAATATTGAAACCAATGAAGTTGTTACCCAACCATCTCTAACCATATCGCAATTGCTTTGCTTTAATATACAGTCCCGAAAGCCAACTGGTAATATATTAAGAATCAAACTGAAAGAAAAACCCCCCTTGCAGTTTATATGGGTCTTTCAATTTTTGGGAAAACTCGAAAAAAAGAAATTGTGGAAAAGCTGCATTCACTTGGACTTTCGATGTCATATACGCGTGTGCTTGAACTCTCAACAGCGATGTGTGAAGTTGTAAACGTTAAATTCCAAGAAGAAAAGGTATTATGCCCATCAAAATTACGTGAAGGAATCTTTACAATTGGGGCGTACGATAATATAGACCACAATCCAAGCAGTTCAACCTCCGAAGGTTCCTTTTATGGAACAAGTATATCCATATTTCAAAATCCTACACCTGATTGTTTAGGAACAGTAAGGCCTACAAAAGATATGCAGTATAACATAAGTACCTTGAACAAGCGAAGTGTGCCCAGTCTTCCAGAAGAATTTGCAGTAGTCAAGCCAGCATTCCTTCCTTCGAAAGAACCTAATATTGCAGTTTGTTCCGATGCTACATCGAAACTTATGTTGTCAACCACTACTATGGATGACAAGAAAGAAGAAATCGCATGGCTGAAACACGTTATCAGTAACGATACCAATATTGGACTTGATGCATCATGGGCTGCCTACCATGCAAGTAGTAAAAAAACTCCACCTGATTTCATTCCAGGAATTTCAACACTTTTACCACTATTTTACGAAGATTCGTCGTCAATAGCTATGATTCAGCATGCGATGAACATAATTAAACAAGTTACACAATTTCTCAATGGAAATCAAATTCCTGTCATGGCATTGGACCAACCATTGTTTGCGCTAGCAAAACTAATTCAGTGGAATAATCCAGACATATATGGTGAAAAAAAGTTTGTGGTGATGTTTAGGGCATTTCACATCGAGCAAGCTTTTCTTAGAGTTTTGGGTCAGTGGATGTCAGGAAGTGGATGGAGTGGTGCAATTGCTCAAGCTGATATTGCAACTTCTAGTGCTGCTGAAAGTTATCTGAAAGTAATCCACGTGAAGGAAGCCAGAGGAATTCATCAAGTAACTGCTGCAGCACTATACCGCTTGTTGCATGATGCTTACCAAGAAGCAGATTCCGAGCTTGAATTTCAGACGTGGTGTGAAGAACGAGCTGAAGAGAGTGTCATGTTCAAATATTGGCAGACTTGTCTTAATATGGAAATCCTCTTGCTTCTCTTTGTTCACTTAATCAGAGAAGGAAACTACATCTTGTTTTGTGAGTGTTTGAAAGAAATGATGCCTTGGTTTTTTTTGCTTGATCATCATCATTATGCACATTGGCTATCAATCCATCTGAAAGACCTTTATGATGCAGAGACTGAACTACCAGACATACATCGTTCATTTATTTCTGGACAGTTTGTGATAAGAAAATCAAATAGAATCTTCTCAGCAATCAGTGTAGACCAAGCACATGAACAAAACAGTGCAGTAGTTAAAGGTGATGGCGGTGCAGTAGGGTTGACACAGGATCCATCGGCACTTAGGCGTTGGATGGTTTCTGGACCAGAAATTAGTCGATTAATACAAGAGTTTGAGAGTGGCATTCAGCTAAAACCTGAAGAAAACAATCGACTCCATCATGAGCAGTACCACTCATTTCAAGTCAAATATGTTGCTAAGGTTCGAGCACTTTACAGCACATTAAAAGAGTTAGGAAACCCATTTTTAGAAAATGATGAAGACCTTATTGTCATCGACATAGGATTATTGTATACAAGCAAGTTAATGCAACAGTTTATTCAGCAGAGTCAACTGGTGTTGAGCTATTCCACAATTTCATTGAGGAACGACTAGTAAAAAAATCTTCAACAATATTTCAAACTTTGAAAAAGAACAACGTTCCCCTGTTCAGTACTCCTGAGATGAGCTTTAGCAAGAAAAATAATACACTCAAGATTTTAAAAGCAGACGTCCAGCTGTTTTCCAGACTCTTTATAGTTACACAGAATCGTCAGTTAGATATGAAGAATTTTTTCAAACATGAAAATAAGCCATATCCACCTGCACTTTCCAGTAATGGTAAATTTCGATTAGGCAATAAAGCTGACCTAGCACACATTTTAGAAGATACTGTAAACACGAATGACCATGCCTTCCCAGGAACCTGTGATGCTGTAGTTTATGATGGTGCAATTCTTACTAACATTTTAAAGCCACAAACTTCAAAGACATTTGCTGATTATTATATGAACACATTTCACCCTCACATTTGTAAAGACATTGAAGCTTTCGGATGTCAAAGAATTGATTTCATTTGGGATAGATACGTTACACAAAGTATTAAAGGTCAAACTAGAGAGAAGAGGGGAGCAGGAACCAGGAGACAAGTGCTTTCACATGTAATTGTACCTAAAAATTGGCAAGGCTTTTTGAGAAATTCAAATAACAAAGAACAGCTCTTCAGTCTACTTGGAACCTTAGCTATAAATACCATCACAAACGTACAGGTTGTAACAACGTCAGGTGAAGACGTTAAAGGAAATATTAATGCACAAACTTCCCTCATTGGTGTTACTTGTCCTGGTCATGAAGAAGCGGACTCAAGAATAATACTGCATCTCCAAGACATGGTGGAAAACGGCTTCAGGAATATTTCTATATGCACTGTAGATACCGATGTCTTAGTTTTAAGCAATTGCTTACTTCTTTACCTTGTCAACAGCGGGTCTGGATAAACTTTGGATTGCTTCTGGAACAGGAAAGAATTACAGATTTATTCCGGTTCATGCTATAGCTGAAGCTATTGGAAGGGAAAAGGCTATTGCTTTACCAGGATTTCATGCCTTCACAGGCTGTGATATCATTCCTAGTTTCACAGGAAAGTCCAAAAAATCAACTTAGAAGACATGGATGCTCTTCAAAGAAGCTACTACTGCATTTTCGTTTATCTCACAACCACAAAATTCAATTCCTACTGAAATTTTAGACATTATTGAAAGATACGTAGTACTACTGTACTGTTCAACTAGTGACAACGTAAGTGTTAATGATGCAAGACAAGAGTTGTTCATGACCAAAAATCGTCCACTTGAAAGTCTGCCACCGACAAAGGGTGCATTACAACAAGTATTACGTAGTGCTTTCCAAGCTGGACACATTTGGGGACAAGCAAACAAATGCGCAATATGTGTACCATTTCCAAACGATTGGGGATGGTGGATGCATGATGAATCTTGGCAGCTGAAATGGTCGGAGTTACCAGAAATTTCTGATTCCTGCAACGAGCTTATCAAATGTATGTGCAAAATCTGCAAGAACAAGTATAGCTGTAGAAATGCTGGTTTATCTTGCACACTATTGTGCAAATGCAAGAACAAATGCGAAAAATGAAGTGGTGTCAGTATAAATATTCAGCAGAACTTAGACATTTAAAAGTGCACTTTTTTTGTTGTTAGTAATAAAGATATATGATTAACATTTTGTGTAAATACATTTATATTTAATACATTTACGTTTAATACATTTTTGGTGTGCTTACGGGTATATTAAAAGTATATACATTTTGTGTGTAACCTTTTGTGTGAACCATATTCGACAAAAAAGCATCTGCATTAACATTTAGCCTATTTTCAACATGAAAAATGAAATCCTTGACCTGAAAAACATATAAATCGATATAAAGCACTCTTTTGCATGATGTGTATCAAAAAAGGTGTAGCAAAATCAAAACACAGGTAGCCATTTTGAAACATAGCCGCCATCTTGGATTATAATCACTATGGGCGATGCCTCCCCATCTTATTTTCATTGTATAACAATAAACCATATTCTCACCAAAAAGTATATTCTTATCACAATTTGCAGTTTTTTTATGATTTCTGTTGTGAAGCACCACAACTATTAAGGGAAAGGGGTAGTTTACCTGCAACATTTTATGTTGTAACCATGAGAAATGTTTCCATGATGAACGATAAATGCCGCACATTCAAACAGAATCAAATATTTTTTTTCATGCATCCCTGCACTGTAGAGGACTGAAGGTCTATTGATTTTGGTGAAGATCGGTTAAGAGATGGGGGTACTTTACGTGCAACGTTTTATGTTTTAACAAGAGTAAAGTACTTAATTTTGATAAATAAAATATCCTGATAAGAAGATCTTAATAATCCACTATAGAAACGTAGATGAAATATCTATAAATGAAGAGGTTAGGTGAACGGGGTGGGGGTAATTTTCTATAAATGAAAATTATAGATGAAGGGAGAGGGGAGAATTGTGTATATGTGTACTACGTTATCGGCAACAAAGAAGTAGTTCTTTGTTAAAATTCCTTCCCGGGCTGTTTAGCTTTAGTCCAATATTTTCTGAAAAAACCAGACTTTTCGGCAGTGCCATCGACTGCCATCAGTGAAAATCGAGTGCGAAAACGTGAGGTGGTATACGTTAGTGACCACAGTACTGTGGTTAAGGCTGAAGCAATAAGTAGAAAGAAGTAGTTTCTATGGAAATATTTCATTTCGAATATGATTTTAAATATAAATCTTAGAACATGGAAGTCATATACCGATATTTTTCTATGGCAAACGATAACAGCCGCAAATTCAAGCAGAATCAACTACTCTTTTGCATACAGCCCTGAATTATAGAGTTCTCAAGACCTATTGTTTCTGGTGAAGATCGGTTAATGGAAAGGAGTAGTTTACCTGCAATGTTTTATGTTTTAAAAGGGTATTTGCTATGACAAACGATAAGAGTCGAAAATTCAAACAAAATCAAATAATTTTTTGGATACAGCTCTGATTTGTAAAGTACTCAAGATCTGTTGCTTTTGGTGAAGATCGGTTAACGGGAAGGGGTAGTTTACCAGCAACGTTTTTCTTATAAAGGGTAATTTTTTTCTATGGCAAACGATAGCCGCAAATTCAAACAGAATCAAATAATTTTTTGCATACAGCATTGATTTGTAGAGTACACACGACCTATTGTTTTTGGTGAAGATCGGTTAAGGGAAAGGGGTAGTTTACCGGCAACATTTGTTTTTATCAAGGGTAATATAGCGATCGAAAAATTAAAAATTTAATTTTCCTTCTTGACCAGTCTGTTCACATGCAGCTGTGGCAACGACTCCAAGAAATGCTATAAACAAAGTTAATTGGGAAAGGTGACAACCAACGTTAATATCAGACAATGGAAGTGTGTTCAGCACGATGTAACAAAAGGAACGACGACTCAAGTTGACAGGAGAGGACCAACTGAGAATTATGACACCAAAACAAACCGAACAATGTACTTGGGCTCATTCACATGTTTACAAAGAATCGAAGCGAGGATACATTTAAGGGTTTAGCTAAGAAACAAGATCACGACAAAAACGAGGCGAGGTCACAAAGGATTGAAGAAGCGTAGCACTCTATAGAAACGATGCGAGCAACAAATTGTGAATAGAAGCAACGATGTTGCACAGCGGGATGTAACGTCTAAGTGACATGCTGAGATTTACAACGAGAAAGTGTGGTGGCTACAGCAGATGACACTTGACGGAAAATGGTTAATTGCCAGGAAGTGGAGTTACAAACATGAACAATACTCCAGGATGTTAGGGCAACCCTTGCTTAAAACTCTAGACAATAAGTTGACTGACAGGCGCGCAATGTCTTGCATTTCTCCGAACGAGAGCAACGCCTGGACAGCCGATTCAAAGGACATATCCAACCACCTATCAGAATAGAGTATTTTACGAAGAGAGCGAAGGAGAAGCCAGTTTCTATAGTAACCAGGAGAAAAACAAATCAGAGGATAGAAGACTAGAAGACTTCGAAATGGTGGGAAAAGATTTCGAGAGAGGGTAGTTGTTCAGCCTATCATGGTGATCTTAGGTGTGGACAAGCTGGAGACCAAATTCTAGTAGGGAGCCGTTGATAAAAACTAAGTGTCCGACACGGGACAGTCCCAGTCTTATAATAATTTTTGCTCAGTCTTATAATATTTTCGGAATGTAAGAGTATTAAAGAGACACATAACTATCGCGATCAATCTTATAATGTTGCAGACAGTTTCATAATTTTATTAAGTGCAGTACTAGTATCAAGAACAGTCACGTGAATTTTCAAACAGTGTATCGGTATATTGATCAGCCGTGAAATCTTGAGGTACGCGATATGGAGAACTAACGAACATAGTGAAGTTAGGATTGAACTTTGCTGAACTTAGAAAATTAGAATCGTTTCGCGACTTAGTAAAACAGTATGACGAACAACAATTTACAATGTGCGTGAATGACACAGTAATGTTCATAATTTACAATAATCGAGACACATTTTTGTCGACGATGTGTGTGCGTAAGTGCATGGCCAGTGAAAGTGATATCATCATCATCATCCAATGGAACACCGCATCCAGAATCGTCATCACCTAGAAATCTTGCACCGATGGAGTATAATGGATAAACTATTGTCAAGTAACATTTTATGATTTTAGTAGTATAATTAAAGTACTGTCCCGTCTCTTTCAAAGAATCTATACCCAGAGAAATTATAGTAAAATTTATTAAATGAAGGTTGCATTTAAAATATATCATGATCTATTAAAGCTAATCCATCTGGATGAATGAACGCATTAATAAAGTAAATATTATTTGATTTTGTTGTATGTAATATTTCATATATGTTATATGTATTTCAGATAGCGATTAAGAAGGAAATTATATTTTTATATGTATATGTTTGATGTTTTTACAGGTACCAGAATATATATATTTGTTACTGAATAAATTGTTTAAACGTATAATAAATTAGTACGTAAGCAGATCAATAATGCGTTCATCATTATCAGAAACCCCAATGTATAATCTAAAATTGAATTAACTATACTAATTGTATAAATTTGATGTGTATTGAGTGAACAAACTTGAGAATTCTTGAATCTTATATTAGCATTTTAATTACATTGTAGTAAATGGCTCCCAGAGCACATGGGACTCCACAAACATAATCACATTAAAGTCACTAAATATATATACGGTGCAACCAACACCACTTAGTAAATCACATCCAATTGCGAGGTTTATGAAGGATACCATTCGCTACTTTATACGTAATTAAGGTAATTAATTAATTGATGCATAGAATAATTAATTGCATTGTTGTAAATGGCGACTAACGCATGGCTCGATCTATATTATTGACTGATCAATAAACATAAATAACCATATTAATCATAAAGTAAGCAACCTGAGTAATTAAAAGATTTGCATTTTAATTACACTGTAGTAAAATGACGCTTCCAACATGGGGCATGACATATTAAAAGTATCATTTACTGTTGTAAAATGGCGCCCAACCGCACGGCTTGATACGCGATAGAGTATCACGTACAAGTTCGGGTAAAGAGCAGGCAGTAGAGTAGATTAACCTAAAGTAAGATAGAGATAATTCGTAGTGTAGAGGCTAGTTTGAATGATCACTCGCAGTAGGGCAAAGATGGCCAGTAATTCGGACAGTGTGGAATTCGAGGTTAATAATCAGCTAGGTATGCCTAATACCGAGGAGGACAACACACCTAGTGATCCAGACAGCGTTGTAGAGACTCCAGACGACAGGGCGTGGGGACCGACGCCTAGACCCCAAGAAGTGAGCCTAAAGACACTAATGGCATTAATTAGCGAAAATATTGATAAGCAAAACGAAAATAATAGAATAATCAACGAAAAATTTGATAAACAAAGTGAAGTAATAAGCGAGAAGTAGAAAAACAGAGCGAGAAACTTGACCAATAGAAAGAAGAAGTGAAGCAACAGGTATCTGAGCAAATAGCGCAGATGCATTCGGAATTACGCGAATACCAACATACCTGGGAGAAGAATTTTAACGAGATGCAAAAGAAACAAGATGACTCAGTAAAAGATTTGAAAGAGGACGCAAACAAGAAGTATGAAGAAATGCGGGAGGCACATGAAACAGACCGCCAAGAATGGAAAGGGGCCATCCAGAGCAATCAGACAAGCATTAAAAGGATTAACAACAAAGTAGAAGCGCACATCAAGGACAGTAACAAGAAACAGGAAGAGCTGGCAGCTGAACTACACGAAACTATACGACAGAAGCAGCAGGAGCAGGGCCACACAAACAACGTCATGAAACAAAGACTTGAAGAAGTGGATAGCAAACAACGTTCGACAGAACAGAAATTGGACGAAACGTCTAAAGTAAAAACCACAAGCATAGAAGAACTAAAGTGCCACATAGCAAAAATGAAAGAAACACAAGAGCGACTGCAAAGACAATTAATTGAAGGTAAGTGTGGGACCGGAAGCAGAATCAATGGACCGAACCACCATGACCTTAAGTATAATGGGACCGATAGGTATCCCATGGAATTCCTGAAGGAGCTATCGGAACTACAAGAGACGTATTACCCTAATGACAATATTAAATGGATTGGTAGGCACCTGGAGATGGACGCCGGTATTTGGTGGCGGGTCATCAGAAATCAGATAGCTACTTTTGAAGAGTTTAGGGAAGCCTTTACACAAAAATACTGGGGGCAAGAACGTCAAGACGACATTAGAGACCACCTCGAATATGGGAGATTCGATTGGCACGGCCAAGTTAGTGCTATTCAATATATCGAGCGTATTCTCTTAGAAAGCAGACAGTTGACGCCCACGATAACAGATAGACAATTAATTCGAAAGATCGCGCGTCATTTTGGCAGAGACGTACAATTGGTAGTTATTACGAGAGGAACCACCACAATTCCTAATTTCGAGTCGTTGATTGTTTAATACACACAGATTCGACCACGCAATAATAAAGAGTTTCAGTACGCAGCGACAGCAGAAAGTGAAATTAAACATCAAATCAAATTACGCCTGACACCTGACTTCACACAATCATAATTACACAGATTTTAGTTCCAATTTAATACCGTTACATGTGTGTAAGAAGGGCCGTTTCATGAATGCCTTGGAGGAATTTGAAATTTACAGTGCATATGCAAACCCAATGAGTCGCGATATCGTGTTAAATGACCACCTGAACTTTGTATCCAACCGACTGTACGATACCGCCTTGAGTCTGCTCGCTGGGGCTACGATAAGGTAGCAACCGCTCAGTGGCAGAATGAACTTGAACGGGTGCGCACCCAAATCCGCGTACGGTTCATATGCATATTTTGACATTTTAACTTCTTAACGATCTCGCAAGAGTGACAGTTTTAACTTTTTAATATCTGATGATGGAGCATAAGCTCTGAAACGCGTCATAGACGAAGCACAAGAAATCACACGGCGGATAATTTAAGGTAAATAATTGATTAAGAAAGTGAAAGTCGACGAGAAAGAGGCGACAATAGACCTAAACGGGACTGGGGTGAGAAAGTAACTGCCCGAACACAATACAACCGGAATGCAGGGGGACAGCCTGTCAATACTATTAGTTTTGTGAACAAAGGTGCATCTACGTTGAAGGCCGACGAACCCAAAATGCAGCACCAGGAAGAGAAAAAAAAAAATCACACGACCTAGTAAATAAGATAGTCAATTTACCGGACGATTACACTACTAACGATGTACATATCCTTCTACCTGATTTAAGAAATGACCTATTGTACGATGATGAAGAGGAAATAGTTCAGTGTGTATTAAAATGTCCCGAAGTAATTATAAAATTTAATAATGATATAACTGTACTAGCTCTAATTGACACTGGAAGTTTAATCAACGGTATGTCAGAATCATGGTATAATCAAAACAAGAAGGGCATAGAACCGTACGAAATATTGTCTATGACCAACACTCTTGTAATTAGCGCGGTAGGAAACAAATCAAAATTAATTAAGAAACAAATATTATGCGATATAGAAATAGATGGAGTTAGGAGTGAATGTGTGTTTTTAATTATACCGGATCTTGTTAAACCACGTATTTTAGGGATGAGTTTTCTACAGGAAACCGGATGCCGTATTGATATAGGAAGAAGAATAATCAAGCTGAAAGGAAAAGCTGACGAAGCAGAGTATGCGATACCAATCATGCATATGGCGGTGATAAGCAGAGAAGATGAAGAAATCATGCGGAATATCGACGAAAAGGTGGAAAGTATTGACTGTGGAGATGAAAATGTATTGACATGATTAAAGGAAATTTTAGTAAGGAACAGGAGTTTCTTCAGGGAGTGCCCCGGAAGAATCGACGGATACGCACACGAATTCCAAGTGACAGACAGGACACCATATTTCCAGAGAGGATGGCCAGTCCCACTTGCATACAAGGGGAAAGTTCAGGAAGAGATAAGTCGTATGTTACATTATGGGGTGATTGAACGTTGCAACAGCCCATTCGTAAACCCACTCGTGACAGTGATAAAGAAGGATGGAAGGGTCCGATTGTGTCTGGATGCGAGGAAAGTCGGGTAGTGTGACGATCCCGGACTACGAGGGAGCCTCACCGATAAACGATATATTAGCAAGATGCAGCGAGATGAAATACTTGTCCACAGTCGATCTGACCAGTAGCTTCTGGCAGGTACCATTAAAGCCAGAATGCCGAGATTTCACAGCCTTTATGTATGAGGGCAAGTGCTACCACTTTACGGTCACACCATTTGGATTAAGTACCAGTTCGGCGGCGTTAACGAGAGGATTAGACATGGTATTAGGAGAAGAGGTCAAGAGAAATACTATCATTTATGTGGATGACTGTCTATGTTATTCTAACAGTCTAGAAACACACTTAGCACACTTAGAGTCATTATTAGATAATTTGAGAAAAGCAAATTTAACGATAAATTTAAAAAAATCGCAATTCTTCAGACAAGAAATCTCTTACCTAGGATGTCGCCTGACAACGCAGGGAATCCAGGCGACGGAGGATAAGATCAGTGCTATTATGAAGTTTCCTACTCCTAAGAATAAAAAACAACTGAAGGGTTTCTTGGGGCTCACCAATTTTTATAACCGTTTCACGGATAAATATGCTGAAACAACGCAACCGCTGCTTGAATTATTAAAAAGGGGATGTAAATTCATTTGGACACCGGAGCTGAATAATTGTTTTCACCAAGTCAAGGAGTTATTTATTGAAACTGTTATTTTAAAATTTCCTCGAGTCAATCAAAGGTATTATATGCAATGTGACGCCAGTAATTTTGCATACGGTGGTCAATTGTACCAGTTAGATGAAGATGGGAGAATCGGAGTTATTGCGTTTACAAGTAGAACATTTAAAGGCGCCGAGAGAAATTATTTCACAACAGAAAAAGAACTACTAAGTATCGTACGATGTTTAGAGAAATTTCGCATTTATATTTTGGGACAACCTTTGACCGTTATTAACAAGGCACTGACCTTCATGCACAAGTGTCATTTAAACAATTCCCGCATAACAAGATGGATCTTAAGCATACAAGAATATAAATTTGACATTGTACATTGCAAAGGTAAGGACAACGTTGTTGCTGATATTCTAAGTAGAAATCCAACAGAAGCCACACCAGAAGAAGTCAATGAGGATATATACGAATATTTGGTCAACCATATAACGATTAAAATGGATAAGGAGGTGAGCAGAATCATCAAAGACATCGGAAAATACCAACTCAACGATATTAAGCTCAAATCTATTATTAATAAAGTTAATGAAGGAAGCGTAAGTAAGGAATTAAGTGAATTTTATAAATATGTTAATGGTAAATTATATAGACAATGCAAGAACGAGTGGAAGCTGTATATACCTGATAGTGTATATGGAAAATTAATTGCCGAAATACACAGTATGTACGGACACTTGGGATCGAAAAAATGCATGGAAATGTTACAAGAACATTTCACTATGGACAAGATGCTAAAGAAAGTGAAAGTTCACATAAAAACGTGTGATATATGTCAAAAATGCAAGGACACCAGTAACAGGATGTTGTTTGGTGGAACAAAGGTGTTTGAACCGTTAGGAAGGGGTGAGCTTATAAGTGCTGATTATTACGGACCCTTACCCATGGCAACGGCCGGAGTTAAATACCTGTTTGTAGTCATCGACAATTTCACAAAATATGTAAGATTGTTTACACTCCGAAGGGCGACGACGACAACAACATTGAGGAGAATGAAACAATACTGCGAAGAAGTTGGGTTTCCAAAGGCAGTACTTACCGACAACGGAACTCAGTTTACTTCCAAGAAATGGGTAAATGGGCTGAAGGAATTGAACATTCAACCAAAATATACAGCTATAAGAAACCCGTGTGCCAATTTAGCTGAGAGAGTCAACAGACAACTTGGTAATTTATTTCGAATCTTTGTGCATGACCAGCATACCAAATGGTCACGATATGTCAAAATAATTGAAAGCTGCATCAACGAGGTTTATCATGACACCATTGAGGTAACACCTTATGAAGCACACCTCGGCAGGAAACCAACAAGAGCATGGAAGAAATACTTAGACCAAGAGATTGTGGGAGTTGAAGAAACGGATCACAGCAAAATATTCGTAAAAATAAAGAAAAAAAGAGAAAAACAAGCAAAGTTAGTTAATGAAAATAAAGTAATTACTAAATTTGAGATCAGGGAGAAAGTTTTAATAAGAACATACTATCAATCCGACACAATTCAAAAGAAAATTGACAAATTCTATGAATTATATAGTGGACCGTTTAGAATACACCGGATCCTTTGAGACGCTACTTACCAGCTCGTCGACTGCGATGATGAAAACAAGGTCCGAGGAAAATTTAATATAAGACAAATTAAGAAGTACCACGAACGGAAGGATGGTGTGTAATCTACAGGGAGAAGATAAAAGGATATCTTGTTATGTTAGCTGTTTGAGTGGAGTCACATATGCTAGGGTTGTTGACGCGTGAATCTCATTCAGGCTAGCCAACCATTAAAACACAATACGTATTGTAAAATTAAATTTAAAGATTTATGTAATTCCTTAAGAATAACACATGTGAATAAAAGACTAACGATACGTTAAGTGATACACGTGAGTGAACACTTGGATTAATGTTGTTTGTATGGAATGTAGTGAATGAAAAGACATTTTCATTATAAAACTCTAATTAAATGGCAATAAATTGTCACAGATGAAATAAGTAAAGAAAGGATGTGAATGATCAGTGTAGATCAGTAATTCTAATGTAAAGTAAACCAAATTGAGGGAATTAGGTATAATAACTAGATTAAAAATTTGAACTGATGTTAGGTTAAGATAACTCAATGATTACTTTAAGAACATGTGTACATGTCTAGTTAATACGATCGATTGTGGTATAGATTAAAGGTAACAACACAACGATCATGACGGTTATTAACCAAATTATTAATGTATTTATGCAATGAAGGTAACTAGAGGAATACTTGGACTACTTAGTCAAGGACTTTCTTTATTACAGTACGTGAAGCGTAGTCTTCAGATAATTAAGTTTTATGTTAGTTCATTTATTGGTGCATTACATGCCTATTCCTTAAGAAGTATGTCAAATTGTTTTGTAGTTAGTTGAAACATTTACTGAATATTTATAATTTGTTTATAATAAGATGTAAACATGTTTACACAATTAACACATACGTGCGTTCATGTCAGATACGTTCAAACGATCCAGATAGATGGCAATAAATTCAAATACTTGATCTAAACCAAAAGGGGGGTATACCAAATGCAACACACATCATGGAAGTAGTCATCAAGCTATACTTCTCACAAACGAAGATGGGCACAGCGAACACAGGGCGCAGAATCTGGATTCAATTGTTCCTTGAGGTCACGTCATTAAATCCATATTGGGGACGCTACAGCGATCGAAAAATTAAAAATTCAATTTTCCTTCTCGACCAGTCTGTTCACACGCAGCTGTAGCAACGACTCCAAGAAAAGGCTATAAACAAAGTTAATTGGGAAAGGTGACAACCAACACCAATATCAGACAATGGAAGTGTGTTCAGCACGATGTAACAAAAGGAACGACGACTCAAGTTGACAGGAGAGGACCAACTGAGAATTATGACACCAAAACAAACCGAACAATGTACTTGGGCTCATTCACACGTTTACAAAGAATCGAAGCGAGGATACATTTAAGGGTTTAGCTAAGAAACAAGATCACGACAAAAACGAGGCGAGGTCACAAAGGATTGAAGAAACGTAGCACTCTATAGAAACGATGCGAGCAACAAATTGTGAATAGAAGCAACGATGTTGCACAGCGGGATGTAACGTCTAAGTGACATGCTGAGATTTACAACGAGAAAGCGTGGTGGCTACAGCAGATGACACTTGACGGAAAATGGTTAATTGCCAGGACGCGGAGTTACAAACATGAACAATACTCCAGGATGTTAGGGCAGCCCTTGCTTAAAACTCTAGACAATAAGTTGACTGACAGGCGCGCAATGTCTTGTATTTCTCCGAATGAGAGCAACGCCTGGACAGCCGATTCAAAGGACATATCCAACCACCTATCAGAATAGAGTATTTTACGAAGAGAGCGAAGGAGAAGCCAGTTTCCGTAGTAACCAGGAGAAAAACAAATCAGAGGATAGAAGACTAGAAGACTTCGAAATGGTGGGAAAAGATTTCGAGAGAGGGTAGTTGTTCAGCCTATCATGGTGATCTTAGGCGTGGACAAGCTGGAGACCAAATTCTAGTAGGGAGCCGTTGATAAAAACTAAGTGTCCGACACGGGACAGTCCCAGTCTTATAATATTTTCGGAATGTAAGAGTATTAGAGAGACATAACTATCGCGATCAATCTTATAATGTTGCAGACAGTTTCATAATTTTATTAAGTGCAGTACTATAGTCGAGTCGATGAGTGTCCGGCCCTGACGTTCCGCGTAGTAAGAGAAGGGAGAGAGAGAAATATAGAGACCAGCATTGCCAACTGTGGCGTTTTGAAGTTGTGAACAGAACCTCGAAATTCTACTGTAAATGACACTATTCTGCTAAATTTTAACCTTAAAACACTCTGGTTCGGTTTAATGTAATGTTTTTAATTCTACTGTAGTTTGCTGCTACAAGACTTGAGTTCTGATATGCGAAGAATAATTCACCCGCAGTTTGCAATGCTGGGAGAGGGGTGGGCACCAGTTGTGAAAGTTTTCTGCTAGAACCAATCAGCTATTAGCGTCTGCTAAAGTTAGTGCGATGTTGCCACTTCCTTTTTTTATGCGAAGCACGTGGCGAAAGAGCGTCAGTTCTTTGTGTTAGTACAGTGAAGTTCTTGTGTTGTTTCGTGCTTGAGCGATTTACGGTGTCTGTAAGCCTTATTATTGATATAGTAATATGGCCAGTGGTTTGTCAGAATCAAAAAAGAAAAAAATCGCCTCTTTTAAGAGCCAAAGCCGTGAATTTATATACAGATTGCATGAATATTTTGAGAAGGAGCGAGACAATGGAGGACCTCTTCTCCCTGTGACAAAAGTGGTAGATAGAGTTTGTGACGCTTTGAAGGTGGGAAAAACAACCGATAAAAGTGTGACAAAAGAAAAGTGTCCATTGGATTTTAATACGCCTTCTGAAGTGCTACGTACTCCTGGAAAGCAAAGACCACGACCCAGTTCCAAGACATCACTCGATACATTTCAGAAGGACGCGATAAAGACAGCATATTCATCAGTATTATATGAGGAAGGAATTTCCTACTCGTGAGAAGCTCCTTGTTTCTTTTAAAGTGAGCTTATTCGATGGCGGAAAAACCAGCTTGAGTATAGTGCTAAAACAACTTGGTTTTAGATATAAGAAATTCTCAGGGAGGCGAGCTGTGATGGAAAGAAGTGAGATTGTGGCATGGCGTGGTAGATTTTTGAGGGAGATTCTGAACATCAGTCCCGAAAAAGTGGTGTGGTTAGACGAAACGTGGGTAAATGCCGGACACACAAAATCACTGGCTTGGACAGACGATACTGTAGCAGGGACATTTAAAGCGACCATTGGGAAAGGAAGTAGACTTATTCTGCTTCATGCAGGTAGTGTGGTGCATGGATTTGTTCCGGGGGCAATGCTTCTTTTCAGGTCAAAGAGCACTCGTGATTATCATGAAGAAATGAAAGGGAAGACTTTCACGAACTGGTTTAAAAGTACTCTTCTGCCGAACATAAGTGCCAATTCTGTAATTGTTATGGACAACGCTCCCTACCACTCTGTGCAATTAAACAAAGCACCAACAATGAAAGACAGGAAAGACATCATTCTGAAATGGTTGGTGGAAAATGATGTACCAGGGGTATCTGCAGACATGAAGAAAGCAGAGCTGATACAGAGTATAAAATTTTATAAACCTCGATTCTGCACTTATGAAACAGACTCTATCACCACTGCTCACGGTCACATTGTTATTAGACTCCCACCTTATCACTGCCACTTCAATTCCATTGAACTAATTTGGGCACAAGTGAAAGATTATGTTGCAGAAAATAACACGACATTCCGCCTCACGGATGTCTCCACCTAGTGCAGCAAGGAATCCAACATGTGTCAGTGGATAAGTGGAAAAGTGTTGTCGCTCACGCTTGGAAAGTTCTGCAGCAAGCAAAGGAAGCCGACGGTATAGTGGAAACACGTGTGGAACAGTTAATTATTTCCTTGGATAATGACAGCAGTGACACCAGTGATTCCAGTGATGAGGCCGCAGAAATCGACATTTATGAGGAGTGTGGCGTCTTTCCACTTGAGTATTAACAGAATGTAAGTAGAGTAGAGTCTGTTTCATTTGATACACTTTCATTATACAGTAATCTTAATGATATTCTTATAGTCTGTGGTAATGTACTGTATATATGATTTACATATGTGTTCGCATTAGTTATATAATTATAATTATTTAGCTGTGTACATTAATGAAAGATGTGATCTACGTTTGTGTAAAATGATTTACATACGCGTTCGCATTAGTTTTTTTGTGATCTACGCTAGCTGTGTACATTAACGAAAGATGTGATCTACGTTTTATGTAAAATTATTTATATACGCGTTTGCATTAGTTTTTATTCTGTTATCATAAAAATCGACCGGCGAGCACGCGAAAATTCCGTCTGTACGTAACGGCAACACTGTACTCTCGATCACGAGAAACGTCAGGGCCGGACAACGGCCGGCTGCACTATAGTATCAAGAACAGTCACGTGAATTTTCGAACAGTGCATCGGTATATCGATCAGCCGTGAAATCTTGAGGTACGCGATATGGAGAACTAAACGAACATAGTGAAGTTAGGATTGAACTTTGTTGAACTTAGAAAATTAGAATCGTTTCGCGACTTAGTAAAACAGTATGACGAACAACAATTTACAATGTGCGTGAATGACACAGTAATGTTCATAATTTACAATAATCGAGACACACTTATTTAAAAGAACTATTCTACAACCACACACTATTACCTAGTGTACACACACAAAGAACCACATTGAACACTTAAGTAAGCATTTATTACTTAATGATGGTTGTACGCGGGGACGAGATGAATTGTGCGGATAATCGTGAATAAACATAACACACCTACACTATTTTGTTGACGACGTGTGTGCGTAAGTGCATGGCCAGTGAAAGTGATATCATCATCATCATCCAATGGAACACCGCATCCAGAATCGTCATCACCTAGAAATCTTGCACTGATGGAGTATAATGGATAAACTATTGTCAAGTAACACTTTATGATTTTAGTAGTATAATTAAACTATTGTCCTGTCTCTTTCAAAGAATCTATACCCAGAGAAATTATAGTAAAATTTATTAAATGAAGGTTGCATTTAAAATATATCATGCTCTATTAAAGCTAATCCATCTGGATGAATGAACGCATTAATAAAGTAAATATTATTTGATTTTGTTGTATGTAATATTTCATATATGTTATATGTATTTCAGATAGCGATTAAGGAAATTATATTTTGATATGTATATGTTTGATGTTTTTACAGGTACCAGGAATATATATATTTGTTATTCAATACAATTGTTTAAACGTATAATAAATTAGTACGTAAGCAGATCAATAATGCGTTCATCATTAACAGAAACCCCAGTGTATAATCTAAAATTTAATTAACTATACTAATTGTATAAATTTGATGTGTATTGAGTGAACACACTTGAGAATTCTTGAATCTTATATTAGCATTTTAATTACATTGTAGTAAATGGCTCCCAGAGCACATGGGACTCCACAAACATAATCACATTAAAGTGACTAAATATATATACGGTGCAACCAACACCACTGTAGTAAATGACATCCAATCGCGAGGTTTATGAAGGATACCATTCGCTACTTTATACGTAATTAAGGTAATTAATTAATTGATGCATAGAATGATTAATTGCATTGTTGTAAATGGCGACTAACGCATGGCTCGATCTATATTATTGATTGATCAATAAACATAAATAACCATATTAATCATAAAGTAAGCAACCTGAGTAATTAAAAGATTTGCATTTTAATTACACTGTAGTAAAATGACGCTTCCAACGTGGGACATGACATATTAAAAGTATCATTTACTGTTGTAGTAATTTTTTCCTATGGCAAACAATAACAGCCGCAAATTCAAACAGAATCAACTAGTCTTTTTCATACCTTTTTTTAATTATACCGAACTCAAGGTGTGTTGATTTTGTTGAAGATCGGTTAAGGGAATGGGGTAGTTTACCTGCAACCTTTTATGTTTTAACAAGGGTAATGTTTTCTATGACGAACGATAACTGCCGTAAATTCAAACAGAATCAACTACTCTTTTGCATACCTTTTTGAGTTATACAGAACTCAAGGTCTGTTGATTTTGTTGAAGATCGGTTAAGGGAAAGGGGTAGTTTACCTGCAACGTTTTATATTTTAACAAGGGTATTTATTATGGCAAAAGATAAGAGCCGCAAATTCAAACAGAATCAAATAATTTTTTGCATACAGCCCTGAATTGTAGAGTACTCAAGATCTATTATTTTTGGTGAAGATCCGTTAAGGGAAAGGGGTAGTTTACCAGCAACATTTTTTTATCAAGGGTAATATTTTTTGTATGGCAAACAGTAACAGCCGCAAATTCAAACAGAATCAAATAATATTTTGCATACAGCCCTGAATTGTAGAGGACTGAAGGTCTATTGATTTTGGTGAAGATCGGTTTAGAGAAAGGGGTAGTTTACCTGCACCATTTTATGTTTTAACAAGGGTAATTTTTTCTATGACGAACGATAACTGCCGTAAATTCTAAGAAAATCAAATATTTTTTGCATACCTTCCTAAATTGTAGAGAGCTCAAGGCCTGTTGATTTTGGTGAAGATCGGTACAGGGAAAGGGGTAGTTTATAGTTTACCTGAAACATGTTATGTTGTAACAAGAGAAATGTTTTCATGACGAACGATAACTACCGCAAATTGAAACAGAATCAAATATTTTTTTGCATGCATCCCTGCACTGTAGAGGACTGAAGGTCTATTGATTTCGGTGAAGATCGGTTTAGAGAAACGGGTAGTTTACCTGCAACGTTTTATGTTTCAACAAGAGTAAAGTACTTAATTTTGATAAATAAAGTATCTTGATAAGAAGCTTATAATAATCCACTGTAGAAATGTAGATGAAATATCTATAAATGAAGAGGTTAGGTGAACGGGGTGGGGGTAATTTTCTATAAATGAAAATTATAGTTGAAGGGGGAGGGGAGACTTTTGTATGTGTACTACATTATCGGCAACAAAGAAGTAGTTCTTTGTTAAACTTCCTTCCCGGGCTGTTTAGCTTTAGTCCAATGTTTTCTGAAAAAAAAACAGACTTTTCGGCAGTGCCATCGACTGCCATCAGTGAAAATCGAGTGCGAAAACGTGAGGTGGTATACGTTAGTGACCACAGTACTGTGGTTTAAGGCTGAAGCAATAAGTAGAAAGAAGTAGTTTCTATGGAAATATTTCATTTCGAATATGATTTTAAATATAAATCTTAGAACATGGAAGTCCTGTATGGTTCTCCATACCGATATTTTTCTATGGTAAACAATAACAGCCGCAAATTCAAACAGAATCAAATAATGTTTTGCATACAGCTCAGAATTGTAGAGTTCTCAAGACCTGTTGGTTTTGGTGAAGATTGGTTAAGGGAATAGGGTAGTTTACCTGCAACATTTTATGTTTTAACAAGGGTAATTTTTTCTATGTCGAACGATAACTGCCGTAAATTAAAACAGAATCAACTACTCTTTTGCATACCTTTTTGAATTATACAGAACTCAAGGTCTGTTGATTTTGTTGAAGATCGGTTAAGGGAATGGGGTAGTTTACCTGCAACGTTTTATATTTTAACTAGGGTATTTTCTATGGCAAACGATACGAGCCGCAAATTCAAACAGAATGAAATAAGTTTTTGCATACAGCCCTGAACTGTAGAGTACTCAAGACCTATTGTTTTTGGTGAAGATCGGTTAAGGGAAAGGAGTAGTTTACCTGCAACGTTTTTTTATCAGTGGTAATTGTTTTCTATGGCAAACGATAACAGCCGCAAATTCAAACAGAATCAAATAATGTTTTGCATACAGCCCGGAATAGTAGAGTTCTCAAGGTCTGTTGATTTTGTTGAAGATCGGTTAAGTGAAAGAGGTAGTTTACCAGCAACATTTTATGTTTTAACAAGGGTAATTTTTTTTATTACGAACGATAACTGCCATAAATTCAAACAGAATCAACTACATTTTTGCATACCTTTTTGAATTAAAGAGAACTCAAGGTTTGTTGATTTTGTTGAAGATTGGTTAAGGGAAAGGGGTAGTTTACCAGCAACATTTTATGTTTTAAGTAGGGTAATTTTTTTTTGACGAAAGATTAACAGGGTTTTTTTTATCAGGGTTAATTTTTTTCTATGGCAAACAATAAGAGCCGTAAATTCAAAGAGAATCAAATAATTTTTTGCATACTTTCCTGAATTGTAGAGAACTCAAGGCCTACTGATTTTGGTGAAGATTGGTTAAGGGAAAGGGGTAGTTTACCTGCAACATTTTATGTTGTAACAAGAGAAATGTTTCCATGACGAACGATGACTGCCGCACATTCAAACAGAATCAAATATTTTTTTGCATGCATCCCTGCATTGTAGACGACTGAAGGTCTATTGATTTTGGTGAAGATCGGTTAAGAGATAGGGGTACTTTACCTGCAACGTTTTATGTTTTAACAAGAGTAAAGTACTTAATTTTGATAAATAAAGTATCCTGATAAGAAGCTCATAATAATCCACTGTAGAAACGTAGATGAAATATCTATAAATGAAGAGGTTAGGTGAACGGGGTGGGGGTAATTTTCTATAAATTAAAATTATAGTTGAAGGGAGAGGGGAGAATTTTGTATATGTGTACTACGTTATCGGCAACAAAGAAGTAGTTCTTTGTTAAAATTCCTTCCCAGGCTGTTTAGCTTTAGCCCAATGTTTTCTGAAAAACCAGACTTTTCGGCAGTGCCATCGACTGCCATCATCAGTGAAAATCGAGTGCGAAAACGTGAGGTGGTATATGTTAATGACCACAGTACTGTGGTTAAGGCTGAACCAATACGTAGAAAGATGTAGTTTCTATGGAAATATTTCATTTCGAATATGATCTTAAATATAAATCTTAGAACATGGAAGTCATGTATGGTTCTCCATACCGATATTTTTTCATGTTTTGAGTGTAGAACAATCAGAATCTGCAATAATCAGAAACACGATTTTTTTGCCATCACCATACTTCCATTTTCTTAAGGAACATGGAAGTAAAAATATAGAATTTTGTTAAAGTTAAATGAAATATTTACATAGAAACTACTTCTTTGTTGTCAATAATGTAGTACACATATAAAACTTGTAAAAATTTACCTCCTCCATCATCAACTACCATTTTAATTTATAAAAAAAAATAACCCCTTTCCCCTTCAACTTCCCTTTTCATTTATGGATATATCATCTACCTTTCTACAGTGGATTATTATGACCTTCTTTTCAGGATACTTTATTTATCAAAATTAAGCACTTTACTATTGTTAAAACGTAAAACGTTGCAGGTAAACTACCCCTTTCCCTTAACCGATCTTCACCAAAAACAATAGGCCTTGAGCCCTCTATAATTCATGGCTGTATGCAAAAAATTATTTGATTCTGTTTGAATTTGCGGCTGTTATCGTTTGCCATAAAAAAAATTCTACACACAGATACTTTTCAAAAAACCGACTTTTTTTCATGTTTTGATGGTAGTACAATCAGAATCTGCCATTATCTCGAACACGATTTTTTTTGGCATGACCATACTTCCATTTCCTTATGGAACATGGAAGTAAAATCAATATAAATTGCATACATCCATGAAAAATCTCAAAAATAGTTTGGTATAAATGCACCATTAGAAATAATTAAAGGATGTCAAGTTTATCTTAATTTGAATAGAAAGAAAATGTTTTACATAAATGATAGGACCTTCTTTTTAAGAAGTATACAAATTCAAACTATATAACGAACTTAAAGCACATGCTCAGAATACTCAGAGCAATTGTTGATTACATTTCACCATAATAGGTTTCTTCAAACATGCAAAACACGTACTTCTTGTATTTAACTGGGAATGTACACAAAAGCATCATTCTTTGGAATACACTGGAAGTGATGTACACATTTATTTTTGGTGGATGTCTAAACACAAGTATCCACGCTCCAAACTTTTTAAATTGACAGCAGAGTCAAGTTTAGAAGTATATTATCAATTAATAAAGAGGTTAATAATTAGAGTTTTTGTTTCTAATTTAATGAAACCTTTTTTAATTAAAACAAAATTGGTATAAATGCAGAACTTAAGATTAAAATTATGCCAAATCTGCCTTTATATGAGCGAGATGTAGTATCAAACTATAGTACCCTGCATGGAAATAGTCCTGTCAAGGTCACACCGCTTACAGCGCTGCCACTAAGCAACAGTTTTACTTTCGTAAATAAATCCGAAAAAATACTACACAGTAGTAAAGTACTTAATCTAAATAATACAACAATGTTTTTTTAAAATTAAGTATTTACTTTGATGTTATCAATGAGGCTTCCATTAAAATCACAATTAAATTATTTTTTGTACATTAAACTGTTAAAAATTCTAAAACCAGTGACAAATGAGGACTGTAAAAAACAATGGGACATTTTGAAGGTTCATAGATGCCTACAGCAGACATTTTATAGACAAAATTTAATGTTCTTTAAAGTAAAAAACATGTTAAAACCTTATGAGTATCGCACAGTCATTCTAATTTTGTAAGGTAGTGGTAATGTAAGATATTTTCACTAGTTAACTTGGGTTTTACTGTATTTTTTTTAATGTAACATCTTAATGGTAGAAAGTTTCTAGTATATTATTGTACTGATTTCCATAACTCAAATACATAAAATTCAATGTGACGTGTCAGCTATAGTTTGAATGAATTTTTGTATGCATACTGTGTCTTACACTCATCCCGTTTACTTATTGAGGGAACACCACACTACTCATGAATCTGCAAAATTTTATATTTTTATTTCCTCCACTACTGTCATTAACAGTTAAATAAAAAATCAGCAGTATATTATAAGACGTTACATCCACAAGCTGGATAAAAATAATAGTATATAGAAATGCAAAAAAGAAATTAATTTCTTAAGAAAATATGGATAATTTTATAAGAAACAATACAAGTTCCTTATGAAATAAATTATAAAGCCCTTATAAATAGCAACAATGTTGTTTACAGAAATTGCTCAATCATATTTATCTTTGATAAATAGATGGTTTGATAAATAGGCAATGGAAAATAAGCGGTAATACGGATAGTAAACATACACAGTTTTGAGGGAAGTGTAAAAATTACAAAGGCATTTATACGCAATTTGCATACCAATAGTGCACACATACCTAACAGAATTTCCTAACTATATGGTTTAGGAACAACCGTACAGAGAACAAAAATGGGTTCAAATGTTTTACAAAAAGGGAAAGACCGTATGAAAAAATTAAAGCGACAAAACACAGGCAGGGTCAGCGTTCTCAGACAACTGACAGTCTGTAGGATAACCATCATGAAGAAAACTGTAAAACTTCAAATAAGTAAGTTCACTGTATGAAAAAACATAAAGTAACTGACCTAACAGTACTCTGTAAAGTTAGGGTGTGTATTGCTAAAAGCTTTAGATTCTAACATAAGAAAAACCAGTGCCTTATATATAAATCATAGTTTCAGAGAAGTGCAAATCGTAAAAAAAAGAAGCCAAAGAAAGATGAGAAACGCAAAGATAGAAATTCTGTAGATATTTACATGACAACAGAAAATATGCTGCTTATTCATAGATATTTTTATGGCTCCAAGTATTAGCGCCCAGCATTTAACTGAGTTATGTTACCCACAATTAATTATTCCTAATAAAAACATTTATTTACGCGATACACATAAATAAATTTTAAACGAGCCATATAAAGTGGATGTATGAAATTTGTTTATGTATCACTGCTAAAATGCTACACAATGTAGTATCTAGCAGCACAGCAGGGCAAGGGGTGTGGGGGAGACAGGGAGAAGCAGTGAAAGTGAGTGACCTTGATGGGACTATTTCCATGCAAGCTACTATAATCAGTTTCCAGATTCTTTAATCAGGCAAGGTACCTTACAATAATTGTTGGCTGAGACACTAAAGTACAGGAGGTCCTAGACTTTCAAAAATAAAAGGTGTTCCGGAAAATGTGTTCAAAACTCACATTGTCTGAAAGTCCAGTACTATACAGTACGCTGTATTTACTGTAGACATACTATCTATGTACGTTAGTAGTATCAGTTCTATGAACTGTCACACAGTGTACTGTAATGAAATCGGATATTATTCTTGCTTCAATTTACACCTTATGACCATTCTTATTACAAAACAAAATATTTAATACAGTATTGTGCTAAATTAATCTTTTTCATATTTTAGTAAAGTTTACAAGCAGTGTTTGTGTGAAACAGTTTACAACACAGTCTTGTTACACACAGAAAAAATTAATCACTGTAACACTTTGCATTCTTTATATTGTTACGGCAGTCTACTTGATCGTCGTAGGTACCAGAACGTTCCGTAATGGCGTAACACTTTTTCTGCATTACGAAACAATATTGATAGACTAACATTAATTATGAAAAACCATAGTAGCAAGAATAATAACAAATATGTGCATGTGTCTTAACGCATATTCACTTCCTCACACCTCTATCAGTGTTGAAAAGTTTGAAGCTGTAGTACGAAACCTAAATAAAGGGTATCAATTTTGAATGCCTGAAAGAGCAAAATCGAATGTCCAAAAGTAGAGGACCTCCTGTAAACAAAGTGGCTTGTTATGACTACCAACACTTAGTAGAGTAGTGTGACGACAGATTGGATATTTGTATTGGACAGATATCTGCGGTATTGGAAGGCCATGGAAAATACAGAATAATGTGAAACTGAACCAGGTGTTAATTCAAAACATTTACAAGTTAATAACGATAATGAAGTTGCTTATACATCTGTTTTATTCTGTTTATAGTATTTATAATGTTTTGTATATAATTTATAATCTCTTGACTACTGCCCAGAATATTGTGTTTTTGAGCACATCAAAGCCTAGCTTCATTCTAAGTGATTATAATGGAAAAATAATAAACTGTAATATCTGTAATAATCTACATTATCTGTAATCATCTGTAGTCACACAGAAAAAAACTAATGTTCCTGAAGACACAGGGCGAGTGATTCATATGAAGAAAATATCAAAAAGAAATTTACTGATTATTTCTAATAAAGTATTTACTACTGTACTATATTGTAACCATTCACATGAAAATTTGTAATAATAGTAAACATTTACAGTGGGTTTCATTATCTATACTGTGTTTCTTTTCACATTTTAACAGCCAAAAATAGTTCCTATGCATAACACAAAAAATTGTACTATTCAAAATGAATCTATCATCTTTACTGTGGTTTCAATGGGTACGGCCTACTTGTGTAATAAAAAATAAAAGTTTCAGTGAAGAAGTATCCAACAAGCATGAATCATTAAATTGAACTTTAATGACAACACTGAGGTTCATTAATATCGTAATGTAACATAACATTGCATATGAAAGCCAGAATAAATTAAATTAAAAAGGGAATTCTTTCTCCTCAATATAAGAAACTAATCATGTAAAAAATAGTATATCATAGATGACATGTTAAAATATAGTAAAGATAATAAATGTGATATAATTTATGAAAATTATACAGTGCAGGAAGTATTAACCTAACTAAACAGGTGTCAGGTTGGGTTGAATTAAGTATCCAAAATAATAACAGCGTTATGTAATTGTATAACTACCTAATAACACTGAGCCATTTAAAATATTGGAATATAAATAGTAAAATATCGTGAAGCAATACACTGGGTTTTGATGTTAAATAAATTATAAAACTGAGTCTTGTAAAACTAGACAATGTCAATAGTTATGTACTATTGTTTTATATGTTGTTGTACTAGATAGTAAAACTGTTAGAACATAAAATAGGGCTTAACAAATTGTATAAAAATTTAGTAATAAGCAAACATATTGTAAATTAGCTAGAATGGTAACTTTAGGCCTATGGTGATGAATATAACATGTAAATGAATTTTTCAGTGGATGGTTAGTGAGGATAGATAAAAAATAACACAAATTTTTAACTTATTTGCGTCGACATTTCGACAATGTTTATTGTCATCATCAGGACCTGTGTATGAAATACAAAAGAAGTGTCAAACACAACGGAACATTTCTTTTGTATTTCATACACAGGTCCTGATGAGGACAATAAACACTGTCGAAACGTCGACGCAAATAAGATAAAAATTTGTGTTATTTTTTACCAATCCTCACTAACCATCCACTGAAAAATTCATTGATTGACAGTCACTACAAATTTAAGGATAACATGTAAAATTAAACTAGATTGGAAAACAAATAATTTGTAGTCTATGGGTTAAATGGAACCATAAAAGTGACGTAAAATGTAGTTAAAACATACTTTTCAGTTCTATAGTTAAAAAAGTAATGTATTATACAAAAAATACAAAAAGCTTAATATTAGGCCTAGAAGTGTCATCAACATTTCATTTTAACCAAAAATTTCATGGGAAATTCAGATCTGGGTTTAATTTTTAGATTAAGGAGCAAGATATACGTTATCTCGGAATTTTGGAAACAAAATGTAAATTTTGAGATGCTTATTGTGCATAATGATTAATGCAGATGTAAGTATTAACCTATCACATTCATAATTTAAAAGTAAGGTGACGCTTTCTTTAGGTAACGAAATAATTTTTAATTGTTGTACAGCTCTTGACCAGAATACACGTATTCGATTATACTCTGATGCCAAATGAAGAAACAAGTGCAAAAATAACAAAAAACGCATGAAATTAAATGAATTAATGAAGGAAAATTAAGTATCACCCAAAATAAAAATACGAAGAATTAATTCAATATCGTAATTACCTATTTTACAATAAATAAGGTTTCGAAGAATTACAGTCTTTGAGTCCACGTATTGGTGAGATCTATACAGATTTTTATTTTGAAACATCACTTTAATAATCTAATAACGAAATAACTATAGTAATATTAAAACTAGTTTGGTATTGACAGATGGAACTGTTGAGTAAACAACTATCTGCTATGTGGCTCTTACCCAATTGACGTACTCAAAACTGTAAACAGTAACCGTAGCAACGCACACTGTTGCCAAGATGTCCCACACGCGCAGTTATGAAAAACAGTGTGGAATGTCACGCTACGGAATGAACTGTTAGGTTCTATGGAACTAAGTCTGTTTGTTAAGAGTGCTGTGTTTTCGGTTAAACTTTGTGATTAGGCCTATTCGTACGAATATGTTAGTTTAATACTTAAATAGTTGTGTTGCTGATACAAATTTATTGTTAAGTAATTTCTAATTACAGTACTTTACTAATTTCTGACTAATAACTAAGTGTAGTGAAAACGTATGAATCAATTATTAACTAAATAATCGTAAGCATGTTTAAATAACATGTTTACCTAAGTATAAATTTACTTTTATTTTTTGTCAATTTACAGAACTTTTTGCATGTGATTTTTATTTTAAAAGAATTTGTTTAAATAATACATTTTTAAATTTCAAATTCTTTAAAATACGTAACAGCTTTACCTATACGCGTTTACTTTCAAATAGAAGGTATGTCTGAAAGTGAGGAAACTGGCTGAAAGTCATCCGGTTGGCTCCAAATAACTGTCACTTTAAAGCCATAGAAGTAATATAGGCCACGGTTAAAAATACATTGCCACAAATAATACACAATGACTGAAGTCAAAAATTAACAAATGAACCCATACAAATGATTACTGGAGAAGATTGGAAGAAGGTAGTCGAACACACCAAGTCAGTTATTGAAGACGCATGGAAAAATCAAGGTATAGTGGAACAGTAGGTGGAAGATTTTATAATTTCTGTGAATTGTTTGAGTGACAGTGAATCAGTTGAATCTGAAGACAGTGATTCTACATTAAGCTGAGTTCACCCATTATAAATGTTCTTATTTTGTTTAATGTTAAAAGTAATTTTAAATATAAAATTGCAATATAAAAGTATTTAATTTAATTTTTAACTAAACAAAAATTATCAAACGAAATATTATAGTTGAATGTTACAATTTCTATCATTTATAAATTATAATTTCACTATATATAGGCAGTTTCATTTATGAGGAATTCGCAAATATTTATGCTTGCTTAATACCAAATTATCTGTACTTAATAAGTTAATTCCTCTTGTGGAATGTGCAAGGAGCAGGACGAAACCCTAAATCACATTCTCTTGGATTGCCCGGCAACGCTACCAGCGAGGGAAAATCTTAAACGCAAAATGGCCGGAGAAAAAACTCTGGATAAAATACTATCCGAGAGTTGTTGGTGGCCGCTAGCAGCAGACACTTACAGGAGACATTGAGCCATCGAAGCAGCCAGCCTCGGATGCTCGTATTAAGAAGTAAGAAGTAAGTAAGTAAGTATTACAAGTGTCAATACCAAACTAGTTTTAATATTACTATAACCATTTAACAGAACCATTGTGTTTTTACACAATAACCTCAACACTTTAAAACTCTGAATCACCGCACTCTGTGAAAAAATAAGAATAGTGATGATTAATGTTGAACATAATAAAGTGAACACTTAATATTATTCAAAAGACACATTATTTTTACTGTATATAGATCTTAAACGAAAATGTAGTAATTGTAGTTATTATAAATAAACCGCAGCAAACCCAGCTCCTGGTGGCGGTACAGTGAACTAGCTTAAAGCATAACTGTTTAAACATTCGAAGTTATTTTTGTGCAGAAGAAAATACTTTTTTATTTATTAATATTTGTAAGTTAATTTGTGTTAGTTTTTAAGAAATATTATTTGTTATTGTTGGTTCTGGATATGATTCAAGCCTGATTATACAAAAGAATCCACTACCCTGAGTAATTCAATTGTAATCATTATTTGTTCAATTCTAAATAAAATATTAGAAATAATTTTGCAAAGCAATCAAACAAGAATCTTTTATTTTATTTCGAATAAATCTATTACTTTATAATATTTGAATTAGAAATTGTGGAATTCATGCACTTTTGTGATTTTTGTGTTTGACCTTGTAACCAGTGGCGGCTGGTACAGGGAGGGCAAAAGGGCGCAGCCCTCCCACTAAATTTGCAAATTAAATTTGTCAATAATATAACAGACTATAATGTGTAGTATCCTTATGTGAAAGATATTTTTGGGGCGAGTAATAGCGATCACCCGATGTTTTCGGCATGGTCCGAAACGATTAAAATGACCATGAATTCAGTAAGTAATATTAAACGTATGATTATTTCAAATTCACTTACTTACGAAAAGAAAATAGAACTAAAATATCGGTATGGAGAACCATACATGACTTCCATATTCTAAGATTTATATTTAAAATCATTTTCAGCCAAACAGCCAGGGAAGGAATTTTAACAAAAAAATACTTGTTTGTTGCCAATAACGTAGTACACATATAAAAAAAAATTATCCCCTCCCCCTTCAACTATAATTTTGATTTATAGAAAATTACCCCCAGCCCGTTCAACTAGCCTCTTCATTTATAGATATTTCATCTACGTTTCTACAGTGGATTATTAAGATCTTATCAGGATACTTTATCAAAATTAAGTACTTTACTCATGTTACAACAAAAAATGTTTCAGGTAAACTGCCCTTTCCCCGTAACCGATCTTCACCAAAATCAACAGACATTGAGTTCTCTATAGCTCAGGCACATATGTAAATATCGGTATGGAGAACCATACATGACTTCCATATTCTAAGATTTATATTTAAAATCATTTTCAGCCAAACAACCAGGCTGTGTCTTACCTGCCTTTTTATTGCTGTATTAAATGAAAAATATTATATTACATTAAAATGAAAAAATTATAATTTTATTGCCTGGCAACAAAATTATTTTATTTTTAACAATTACCATTGTTTCAAAAAGTTTAAATAAATTTTCAAGTACTTTACTCTTGTTAAAACGTAAAAGGTTGCAGGTAAACTACCCCTTCCCCTTAACCGATCTTCACCAAAATCGAAAGTCATTGAGACCTCTACAATTCAGGGACGTATGCAAAAAATTATTTCATTCTGTTTGAATTTGCGGCTGTTATCGTTTGCCATAGAAAATACGCTTGATAAAAAAACGTTGCAGGTAAACTACCCCTTCCCCTTAACCGATATTCACCAAAAACAATAGGTCTTGAGTACTCTACAAATCAGGGCTGTATGCAAAACATTATTTGATTCTGTTTGAATTTGCGGCTGTTATCGTTTGCCATAGAAAATACCCTTGTTAAAAAAACGTTGCAGGTAAACTACCCCTTTCCCTCAACCGATCTTCACCAAAAACAATAGGTCTTGAGAAATCTACAATTCAGGGCTGTATGCGAAACATTATTTGATTCTGTTTGAATTTGCGGCTGTTATCGTTTGCCAAAAAAAAAAATTTCCCTTGATAAAAAAAACCGTTGCAGGTAAACTACCCCTTCCCCTCAACCGATCTTCACCAAAAACAATAGGTCGCGAGTACTCTACAAATCAGGGCTGTATGCAAAAAATTATTTGATTCTGTTTGAATTTGCGGCAGTTGTCGTTTGCCATAGAAAATACGCATGATAAAAAACGTTGCTGGTAAACTACCCCTTCCCCTCAACCGATCTTCACCAAAAACAATAGGTCTTGAGTGCTCTACAAATCAGGGCTGTATGCAGAAAATTATTTGATTCTGTTTGAATTTGCGGCTGTTATCGTTTGCCATAGAAAATACCCTTGTTAAAAAAACGTTGTAGGTAAACTACCCCTTTCCCTTAACCGATCTTCACCAAAAACAAAAGGTCTTGAGAACTCTACAATTTAGGGCTGTATGCAAATAATCTTTTCATTCTGTTTGAATTTGCGGCTGTTATCGTTTGCCATAGGAAATACCCTTGTTAAAACATAAAACGTTACAGGTAAACTACCCCTTTCCCTTAACCGATCTTCACCAAAAACAATAGGTCTTGAGAACTCTACAATTCAGGGCTGTATGCGAAACATTATTTGATTCTGTTTGAATTTGCGGCTGTTATCGTTTGCCAAACAAACAAAATTACCCTTGCTAAAAAAAAACCGTTGCAGGTAAACTACCCCTTTCCCTCAACCGATCTTCACCAAAAACAATAGGTCGCGAGAACTCTGCAAAACCGGGCTGTATGCAAAAAATTATTTGATTCTGTTTGAATTTGCGGCAGTTATCGTTTGCCATAGAAAAAAAATCTACAGACAGACAGACAGACAGACAGACACACAGACACACAGACACACAGACAGACACACAGACACTTTTCGGAAAACGACTTTTTTTCATGTTTTGAGTGTAGTAGAATCAGAATCTGCAATAATCTCGAACACGATTTTTTTTGCCATCACCATACTTCCATTCCTTAAGGAATATGGAAGTAAAAAATTATTTGATTCTGTTTGAATTTACGGCAGTTATGGTTCGTCATATAAAAAATTACCCATGTTAAAACATAAAACATGACATTTATAAAACATATCTAAGATTTATATTTAAAATCATTTTTGAAATAAAATATTTTCATAGAACCTACTAACGCTGGGGAAATCTGAGGAGCCAATCAGAGTTGGGCCTACCTGTCACTCTGCTGAATTTGGTGGAAAGCCCTGTCACTGTCGTCAAAGTATCAGCCTTGACAGGGTCCTCTTTTTCTGCAAAATGGGAGAGGCTTGAGATGGAGTGAGTGACATGGTCCCCACCTCAATGAAGAACCCATTGTTTTATAAAAATATATTTAAATTTTGAAAACTGAAAATTCTTTTCTTGTTGTAAATATTTATATTTTATAATCAAAATGACTTTATTTTTGTTACCTGGCAACAAAATTATTTTATTTTCAACAATTACCATTGTTTCAAAAAGTTTAAATAATTTTTCAAGTACTTTACTCTTGTTAAAACGTAAAAGGTTGCAGGTAAACTACCCCTTCCCCTTAACCGATCTTCACCAAAAACAATAGGTCTTGAGTACTCTACAAATCAGGGCTGTATGCCGAAAATTATTTGATTCTGTTTGAATTTGCGGCTGTTATCGTTTGCCATAGAAAAAACCCTTGTTAAAAAAACGTTGTAGGTAAACTACCCCTTTCCCTTAACCGATCTTCACCAAAACCAATAGGTCTTGAGAACTCTACAATTTAGGGCTGTATGCAAATAATCTTTTGATTCTGTTTGAATTTGCGGCTGTTATCGTTTGCCATAGGAAATACCCTTGTTAAAACATAAAACGTTACAGGTAAACTACCCCTTTCCCTTAACCGATCTTCACCAAAATCTAAAGGCCTTGAGTCCTCTAGAATTCACTGACGTATGCGAAACATTATTTGATTCTGTTTGAATTTGCGGCTGTTATCGTTTGCCAAAAAAAAAAATTTCCCTTGATAAAAAAAAACCGTTGCAGGTAAACTACCCCTTTCCCTCAACCGATCTTCACCAAAAACAATAGGTCATGAGTACTCTACAAATCAGGGCTGTATGCAAAAAATTATTTGATTCTGTTTGAATTTGCGGCAGTTATCGTTTGCCATAGAAAAAAAATCTAGACAGACACACAGACACTTTTCAGAAAACGACTTTTTTTCATGTTTTGAGTGTAGTAGAATCAGAATCTGCAATAATCTCGAACACGATTTTTTTTGCCATCACCATACTTCCATTCCTTAAGGAATATGGAAGTAAAATGACTTTATTTTTGTTACCTGGCAACAAAATTATTTTATTTTCAACAATTACCATTGTTTCAAAAAGTTTAAATAATTTTTCAAGTACTTTACTCTTGTTAAAACGTAAAAGGTTGCAGGTAAACTACCCCTTCCCCTTAACCGATCTTCACCAAAATCTAAAGGCCTTGAGAACTCTACAATTTAGGGCTGTATGCAAATAATCTTTTGATTCTGTTTGAATTTGCGGCTGTTATCGTTTGCCATAGGAAATACCCTTGTTAAAACATAAAACGTTACAGGTAAACTACCCCTTTCCCTTAACCGATCTTCACCAAAAACAATAGGTCTTGAGAACTCTACAATTCAGGGCTGTATGCGAAACATTATTTGATTCTGTTTGAATTTGCGGCTGTTATCGTTTGCCAAAAAAAAAAAAAATTTCCCTTGATAAAAAAAAACCGTTGCAGGTAAACTACCCCTTTCCCTCAACCGATCTTCACCAAAAACAATAGGTCGCGAGTACTCTACAAATCAGGGCTGTATGCAAAAAATTATTTGATTCTGTTTGAATTTGCGGCAGTTATCGTTTGCCATAGGAAATACGCTTGATAAAACATAAAACGTTACAGGTAAACTACCCCTTTCCCTTAACCGATCTTCACCAAAAACAATAGGTCTTGAGAACTCTACAATTCAGGGCTGTATGCGAAACATTATTTGATTCTGTTTGAATTTGCGGCTGTTATCGTTTGCCATAAAAAATACCCTTGTTAAAAAAACGTTGTAGGTAAACTACCCCTTTCCCTCAACCGATCTTCACCAAAAACAATAGGTCGTGAGTACTCTACAAATCAGGGCTGTATGCAAAAAATTATTTGATTCTGTTTGAATTTGCGGCAGTTATCGTTTGCCATAGAAAAAAAATCTACAGACAGACACTTTTCGGAAAACGACTTTTTTTCATGTTTTGAGTGTAGTAGAATCAGAATCTGCAATAATCTCGAACACGATTTTTTTTGCCATCACCATACTTCCATTCCTTAAGGAATATGGAAGTAAAAATTCCAAAACCGAATTTAGATATTACACAACAAAATTATAAAACGGACAGACCAGCATCAAGTAAAAAAAACTACACAAGAAAATTTAATAGAAACTGTTACTTACATGCTGATTTGATATGTGGATGTGAGGTGATGATTTCCTTTTTTTGTTATGTATGTTTGGTGATGAACCTAAACAGTGATTCAGTCTGGACTGAAAATGGAATTAACATTTTAAGTAAGGACTTGAAACATTTGGGAGAAAAAATTAAAAAACAAAATTAGTGAAACTCATATGAACAATTGTATTGAATATTCATTGTTAGGAAAAGTCAATATTAGTTGCCAGTTAGACAGTGCATATAGATTAACAATTAAACAGCATAATGAAGAAGTCTCTAAGAACAGATACATCCTAAGTAAGTTAATTGACTGTGTAAAGTTTTGTGGAATATTTGAACTAGCTTTAAGGAGACATGATGAAACAAACACATCTGAGAATCCACGTATTTTTAGGGGCTTAGTAAATTTAATGGCAGGCCTAGATAGCACCTTAAGAGAGCGTATTGAAAAAACAAACAATAGGGTTTTCGTTGGCCTTTCTAAAACAATTCAAAATGAAATTTTGGATTCTATTTATGCAGTGTGCAGTGGACTAATAAAAAAAGAAATAAATGAAACTGACTACACTTCAATTGAAGCAGATGAAACCACGGATTGTGCCACTCTGTCACAAATTGTGTTAGTTGTGAGGTATGAATTGAACGGAAAATTATATGAGAGATTTATCAGTTTTGTCAGTCCACAAGATCACTCTGCTGAAGGTATTAGTAATACTATTTTTGAAGAATTAGCAAAATTAGAACTTGATAAGATGCCTAGTAAAATTATTGCACAAAGTTACGATGGGGCAGCAGTAATGACTGGAAAACATAACGGTGTTCAAGCAAAAGTTAAAAAGTTAAAGCTGTGTACAAGAATGCCCAGTATACACACTGCTATGCCCATCAACTAAACTTAATTATTGAGCGTGCTGCATCACAAAACAAGCAAGTAAAAATATTTGTAATTTAGATGGCTTTACAACATTTTTTTCAAGATCTTCCAAGCAAACTGCCATACTTGATGAAGTAGTAAAGAAACGTCTCCCAAAATGTTCTAATACTAGGTGGAATTTTAAATCCCGTTGTGTGACAACAGTATTTATTCATAAAAATGACATTTCTGCAGTTCTTGAAAAAATCATAGATGATGACGAGAGTGACAAGTCCACTGTTCAGAAAGCACTAGGACTGAAAAACACATTAAATAATGATGATTTTAATTTTTGGTTAACATTTTTCAACAAAATTATGCCAGCCTGTGACATTTTGTTTAATCAATTACAGCAAGCAGAAATTGACAGTATTAAAACACACCAGTATGTTGCCTCATTCAAGTCACACATTCAAAACGTCAGAGATTATATTGATTTTGATGCCAGTCTGTCTGCAACAAATGATTTTGGAGAATCATCACAAAATCCAAAAAGGTCACGTTTTGATGAAAGCAAGAAGACTGCAGCTAAAGAAGTTTGTGACATAATAGTTACCAACACAGACGACAGATTTTCATTTAGCAATAGCAGTTTTGTTGCAACCAACCCTGTTTTCTAAACACCAGCTTATCTTTCCAGAAACACAGTTACAGATTGCTGCTAAACAATTTAATTTAAATGAAACTGCATTAAGACATAAAATGGTAGTTCTATACAGCAGGCCTGACTTTACAAAGGCAACTGGCGCATTGGTTCTACTCAATTTTGTATATGAAAACAATCTAGTTATTGTTTTTCCCGAACTGGTAAAACTATTAAAAATTATTTGTACAATCCCTATGACTACAGCAGAAAGTGAACGATGTTTCTCAACTCTCAAATGCATTAAAACATTTACACGTAATACAATGAAAGAGGACAGACTAAGTGTTCTGGGAATGTGTTCAATAGAAAAAAATGTTAGAAATGACTCCTAACTTCAATGAATTAGTTATTGACCATTTTGCCAAACAAAAGGAGAGGAGAATGGATTTCATGTTCAAGCAAATAAACTAATACAAGGTAGGGAACAAATATATTTTATTTAGTAATGCATGCATTTAATAATATAATTGATTAAATATTTAAGTTTAGGAACGTGAACTGCTTAGGGTTATAAATAATTTCAGTTTCAAACACTGTTTAAATATTGGTAGTTTGCAAGGTAGGTTTTTGATATTAACAATACTTTTAGTAGTGAAGCGAAAGATTCAATTTTACAATTATTTGATGATAATAGCAATAATTTAGTTTCCACTGGTGACTTTTTTTTACATATGGGTACAATAAAATTTTGCCCCCCCCCCCCAGTCAAAAACATTACCAGCCGCCACTGCTTGTAACTATGTAGATATTTCTGCAGACATTATATATACATTGTACATAATATAAGGTACAATAAAATACCCTGCAGACTACACCAAAAAATCTATTTAAAAAAGATGATTTTGAAATGTATCAATAATAAAATAATAATAACAGAACATACATACAGGAAAAGTAAATAATACATTATATAGAGAGTTCATGGGATTCTCTTTTTCTCGGGTAGTTTGAGTGTGATTACCTAAACTCACTAAAATGGTTGGTTTTTTTATTAGTTAACATGCTAAACACAAAGCCAAGCAATACAGCCCATTATTTAAGAAATGACACTAAAGAATCACATAAAGTATAAATAATAATAAACTGACATGCAAAATGCAATATGACAAAGTTACAGTACTGTTGAAAATGTTCTGACCCTTAAATTTAATTGGACAATATGTAACGGTACAGAATTGTATGCAGCCCTAGTTTTAATTTTATATCAATTCAGTCAATCTTTAAAATTGTTAACTTTCACCTGTGGGGAGCCCCAGTAACCAGCAATGCACATTGTTAGCCTAAACAATTGCCCAGACATATTGCGTAACCGCCCAGTAAGCAGCAGTCCTTGTGACACAGTATGCAGTCTGTCACCAGTTGTAATATTAGCCAGCAGCATCAGACAGTAAAGTTTGTGGTTTAAAATTAAACGGTGGCCTCGGGTACAAGATAGGCCGTTAAAACAAATTCGGCCTATCTAATAACGTGTGGAAACATTTATATTAAAAGTGCATAAACATTAACGCGCGGCCAGCCTACGACAACATCTAAGTGCAAAAAGTTATGTCGGCCGACTTGACCATCTTTTAGAACGTGAGATCAGTAAACCAGTAAGAACCATGAAATAAAAACCGTAAAATCAGTACCCACAGTGGCGTGAGTGCGAGAGAACTCAGATATCGGTCAGCTAATGAACTTGTGTCACGGTTATTGCACGTGAATAATACGGGTGTGCATTGGAGTGAAACTATCATCAGGATGAGTACCACCTTTTAAAGTTTAACTACTATATTATAAAATTTGCTTTTATAAATACTTTAATAAGGAACAGAGATCTCTAATAGAGGGGAGTTTGTTTAAATATTAACGAAAAAAGAAAGAGTGTGTGTGTGTGTGTGGTTATATACTGGTTCATTTTCAAATTTCTTATACGTATTTAGTAATGTCAATTATCATAGTATTTTAAAACAAAAGTTAACAAAGATACTGTCATTTGTAGAAGTAAAAGAAGGGGGCGATTTTTGATAAATAAAATAAGTATGTATTTTAGACAGTAGAAAATGTGTTAGCGTAATTATTGCACATATCAAATCCAAATAATCCTTTCTGTAGCTGGTTTCGTCTGAACGACCCTGGATCCGAACCCGAAAGGTAAGAGTAAGATATTATAATATTTGTCATAAATAAATGAAGTTACATTGGCTTCCGTAACAGTGACTCGAGTGTAGGTTACAACTTACATTCGGCAGACCTAACCAAGCTGCAGAACGGGTTATTTGGAAGTGAGGGCGTAAATAAAGTAATTTCAGAATGGAGAATGAAAACATGTCAACTGAGCCGGCCAATAAAGGCGACTCAGGAATTCAAACGAGTGAAAATAATGATGAAGTCAGCTTCACTGACAGTAACAGCCAGTTAACAGAATCAAAAATAATGAAAGATGTCGAACATCAATCGACACCTATCCAAAGTAAAAAATCTGACGATAGCTATGACATGTTTAAAGTAATACAAGCAATGATAGAAAAACAGAGTGTGAAGTTTGATGAACAGAGTGTAAAATTAAATGAATTAAGTAGCAATTTCAGCGAACAGAGAGTAAAATTAAATGAATTAAGTAGCAATTTCAACACAAAATTTGACATTATAGATTGTCGGTTTGATGAAATAAATAAGCAGAATGCCAAGTTAGAAGACAATACCGATAATATTAATAAACGTCTAAATGAAATGGATGAATGTTTCAACACATTTAGAGAACAAGTGATAGGATCAGTAAATGAACAATTAAATATTCATATCATTAATGTAAACAAACAAGTGTCAGAGACAGTCAAAATACAAGTCCATGAGCAAATTCAAGAGATGAAAGATAATTTTGAAAGTAAAATAAATAAGCGTAACGTTGATAATGAAGTGTTGTTAGTAAATGCCAATGAGAATGAGAGAGAGTGTGAAGACAGTTTAAATGAAGAGAGTGTACAGAGGGTAGAATTTTCCCGTGATGTGGTTGTGGGTGAAGAAAATGCTTCACCAGTATTGTTGGAGGACAAAGGTTCCTCCTTAGTTTTTGTAAAAGACAAAAGGTCTTTAAATTATTTTTGTGTACCTGGTAAAGCCAGATGTTGTTATAATGTTGTGTTGCCCTCTGTATGGAGTGAGATTATGAAATGTTGTGGTGATGGAAGTGATTATGAGAGAGAGAGAATGGTAGAAATATTTAAGGTAGAGAGAGATTGTGAAGAGTTAATACAGAGTTTAAATAGTGAGAGAACTGGTAGAATTAAAAACATACCTTGTGTGACAAATAATGTGTATATTGATGACAAATATTTGCCTGTTAATGAATCGATAGTAGCAGAATATGGTAATAATAATGTAATGGTAATAACAAAAAACACTGACGGAGACTTTACAAATAATACTGATGTCGACTTGATTTATGTTAAGATAATTCTGGGGGGTAACCCTATAGATTATTGTTTTGGTACAATGGGAAAAATAAAATTTTATGGCCACAACACACAAACTAGCCATATGTTGTGTATCAATAAAATTGGAAAGTGTCATATACCGAAAAGACTAATTTTTGACGATGGAGGTTGAATTAAAAAAGCAATGTATGGACATATTAAATACTTTAATATATGGTAATGACCTTGCTGAATTCAGGTATTGATGTGTGGTATATAAGAAAATTAGTACGGAAATCTGTAAATAAATGTGTTAATGTTAAATGTATTGTATTAATAGTATTCTGTTGCAATGTATATCATAGCTTATGTGCAACATATGTTTGTAATGAGAGGGAAAGGTATAATAATAAATAATAATAATCGTATACCACTAAAATAATGAACAAAAGGTATTCATGAAGCCTATTTTGTATTTATATTCACAGTGTTTTAAATAATATAACTAAAGTTAAAATGTTTTTAGTAAAATGTTATTAAAGTAATTGTGGTGAATTAAAATATATCTGATCTGAATTGGAATAAAAAATTTAAGAGATATGTTAACTAAAAGATTTATAGAAATGGAAAAGTGAATTACAGGTGTTAGAGGTGAGGTAAGCAGAATGTTTAGACTGACGGAATGTTTATAACAGTGTTTATAACACCAGTCTGGCAGACTATTGTTTATGTAAACAGGTATGCTGTATGTTGTGACTATTGTCTACAGTCATGCTGAGTTGACAATAATAAAAATGTTGTAGTCTGCTGAATCATTGCCAGTAGGAAAATCCTATTATGAAATAAAAAGAAATACCATATGTGGAGAAAGGAATGTAAATTTTTTGAATAATGTAGGTAATATTTTTGTCAGATCATTTTGAAAAATGTAATTAATTCTGAAATTGTTAATTAAATACAATTAAATTCATTTGGTAATTTAATTAATAGAGATGATTTTTAATAATGAACTTAACTTTATTTTCATTTGAATTCAAATTGGAATTATAAATTAAATGCTAATTGATGTAAATAATGATTAAAATATGCATTTAAAATTGAAAACTGAAGGAAATTTTGTATGGATATAATAAAAATGTTCAGGCTAAGATAATGTGTGGGAATCTAAGATGTGTATATTACTGTTCAAGTAACCTTTTATAAATGACAATCTAGGTTTTACGTTTAACTGTAGATTCCCCACCTAAGTGCAGTCATGACCTCACCGGATCATGACCGTGAAAGTAGTTAATTGTGGCAAATCATAAATTTTACTTGATATAACCGGCTTGTGGTTTGTTTTATTTTGTCAACCCGGTGGTTTGTTAGACTTAGTAGGGGGGTTATTTTTTGGGGGAATCTACCTAATTTTGGAACAGGGCTATTTTCACCCAGATATGGGTGGTAGTCCATTAGGGGTGTATAAATCAAGAATAGTAGGTGTAATACCGAATTTTATTGTAATGCCGAAGCAAGGATGGGGGTGGAATAAAAGAAAAAATGTCCACCCCTTCCGCATCAGTCCTTGTGAAAGCAACTAGACGCTACAGTCTAGGGGGGGTAATAGTGAGTGTGGATGGGCGGTGACCCAGTTACAGGTCACGAGGGAGATGTGGTTTACGGCTAGGATGAGGCTGGAAAAGGCCAAGATGCCTAGCGCAGAACACATTAATATGTAACGGGTATCAGGGGTTAAGGGATAAAAGGGGGGTAGTAAAAGAAAAAAAAACTTTTTGTTTATTCTATATAAATATAGTAGGCAAGTAAGGACATAATTTGTATTATAGGTACTATTCCTATGAGTTAATGTAATCCTGCATAATTAATGTGTCATTTTGGTTGGGCAATATTGTATGGGGAATATTATTCAATTTGACTGGAATTTATGTGTACCATTATAAACCTATATTGTTTTATTAACACTATGTTCTAGGGTTAAAAGATATTCTATAATATAAAATGAGCCAGTACGTGTCAATGAACCAGTATGGCTAAGAGGAAACAAATCAGTTGCGGGATATGGAGTGATGGTAGGCCGCTTGTTGACGTTAACTGAATGTTTCAAAGTCAGGCGATACTGTGGCGGGTATCTATCCGAGTTTATGGTGTTGGGATCTCGAACAGAGAAGTCCAGTAAGATCGGATGGGTGCTGTCACAGTCCCCAGACTAGGGGGGTAAGAACCCATGATTTTAGTAGTGCTCAGGGGGGTTGCGGCACCATATCCTCACTGATCCTCTTAGGTTTAGGCAATAAGAGTTTGAACACTTAGGCCTTCAACCTCTTATTGGGGGGGGGGTATTGTAACGGTACAGAATTGTATGCAGCCCTAGTTTTAATTTTATATCAATTCAGTCAATCTTTAAAATTGTTAACTTTCCCCTGTGGGGAGCCCCAGTAACCAGCAATGCACATTGTTAGCCTAAACAATTGCCCAGACGTATTGCGTAACCGCCCAGTAAGCAGCAGTCCTTGTGACACAGTATGCAGTCTGTCACCAGTTGTAATATTAGCCAGCAGCATCAGACAGTAAAGTTTGTGGTTTAAAATTAAACGGTGGCCTCGGGTACAAGATAGGCCGTTAAAACAAATTCGGCCTATCTAATAACGTGTGGAAACATTTATATTAAAAGTGCATAAACATTAACGCGCGGCCAGCCTACGACAACATCTAAGTGCAAAAAGTTATGTCGGCCGACTTGACCATCTTTTAGAACGTGAGACCAGTAAACCAGTAAGAACCATGAAATAAAAACCGTAAAATCAGTACCCACAGTGGCGTGAGTGCGAGAGAACTCAGATATCGGTCAGCTAGTGAACTTGTGTCACGGTTATTGCACGTGAATAATACGGGTGTGCATTGGAGTGAAACTATCATCAGGATGAGTACCACCTTTTAAAGTTTAACTACTATATTATAAAATTTGCTTTTATAAATACTTTAATAAGGAACAGAGATCTCTAATAGAGGGGAGTTTGTTTAAATATTAACGAAAAAAGAAAGAGTGTGTGTGTGTGTGTGGTTATATACTGGTTCATTTTCAATTTTCTTATAAGTATTTAGTAATGTCAATTATCATAGTATTTTAAAACAAAAGTTAACAAAGATACTGTCATTTGTAGAAGTAAAAGAAGGGGGCGATTTTTGATAAATAAAATAAGTATGTATTTTAGACAGTAGAAAATGTGTTAGCGTAATTATTGCACATATCAAATCCAAATAATCCTTTCTGTAGCTGGTTTCGTCTGAACGACCCTGGATCCGAACCCGAAAGGTAAGAGTAAGATATTATAATATTTGTCAGAAATTAATGAAGTTACAAATATTATGGTGTACAGAAATAATGATTGAGTTTACTTTATTCCTGCATTTTTTTAAACTTTTATTCAACTTTCTTTACATACTTATATATAATACAACACACTTCTTCATACTAACAGAAAATCTGATAATTTGTGTTACAACAAATACACTTTACTCAATAATTTACATATCTAAATTAACAACATCAGCTATTAAGTGTGCCCAGACTTGCCATTTCAGCTACACTACATTAATATAAAATATCTATGCCTAAAACACAGACTATCACTACAAACTTTTGTAAAAACTATTCAGACAACACAAAATGTTATAGATTTTGTTCTAACATTAACCTCAACAACTAAAAACAACTATTTTTGTTAATAACTCCTTTGAAATGAATTAACAACTAACAAATTTAAACATGTTTTAAGTATAACTTATTGCAGAACCACATGCTCACTTCCCTTAACTTTCTATACTACACGTATTTGGCTGTTTCTTAAAATGAAGTGTAGAAAAGTTATGATGCATATATAACACATTTTCTTGCTTATTTTTCTACCTAGCTCTTTATCATATGTTAGATTTAGTTTTTAAACATAATGTGAAAATGAGTTGTTGAGTTGTAAGTTCACTGAGATTGTAATTTCTTTATATATATATATATATATATATATATTACTTTAATATTTATACTAAATTTACCTCAAGATGTTTTTTTCTATTTGGAACATGTTTCGAGAGTTCCTGTTCTCTCATCTTCAGCCTTCGCCATCTTGTTTCTGGTGAAGTATTTGTGTGTTGGCTGCTGGATGTTATTAAGGTTGTTTGTTGGTCTTTGGTCTTTTAAAGTTGTATTATTGTGGTAAATTTAGTATAAATATTAAAACATCTTGAGGTAAATTTAGTATAAATATTAAAGTATTATATACATCAAGAAACGGACTGTAGCAGAAAGTGATTGATATAAATATACATATATATATATATATATATATTTATAATAATGGTACATGAGAATAACAATTATTGTTACATTTCTAAACTGGTAATGAGGATCTAATAAAACTTAATAACACGAATATTACTGAAAAACTCATCAGTAGATACAGAACCAAATAAAGTATTTTGATTGTAGATAATCCCAGAAATTGTCATACAATGCAGCAGTAAAAAAGAAGAGTACTGAAAGAATAATTGTAACTTGACAATTTTGAAAAATATACTTTTCATACTATACTATTCACTTATGTTTGCAATTTGCTAGGGTTTCCTTCAGCTGCTCATCTTAGAGAGAGTTTACTCTCCATAATTTCCCCCACTTTATTTACAAGTGGTGAAATTATTAAAATATGTGAACAAAAATATGTAAGTAAATACAATATTTTGAAAGACCAATATATTTTTTAACAAATTCATGGAACATAGTGATAAAATTAATTAACAGTAACTACTTTTGTGTTATCCTACTACCAGATATAAATTTTAGAAATATTTTCATTTCTTTTGTATAATCAAAATCAATAAAACGTCATCTATAATTGACAAACATGAAATGAGCATAGAGCAGCTCACTCAAAATTGGGAACAAAATGTGGCACAAATCATTGACTAAGCTGGAATATACCAATATCAGTCTTATTAATCCAGATCATATGATTGTTGTATAATCTAGTACTCTATTTTACTTTTACTTGTGTACATGTAATGAAATTACTGAAGTATATATGCTTAGAATTAATTTGCCTATATATATATATATAAATCCAGATCATATGATTGTTGTATAATCTAGTACTCTATTTTATTTTTACTTGTGTACATGTAAAGACATTACTGAAGTATATATGCTTAGAATTAATTTGCCTATATATATATATATATTATTTATTCCTTTGTAAGTAACTCGCTGAGTTTCCTGCAGGTCTCCCATGTAATATCTTCAGATAAATACACTGCAATTTCTGTGAAACGCGCGTTGGTGAACACAAACATACTTGCATAGTACTTATCTGAAGATATCATGTATATAAATTGCCTGTGTATATATAATCTTTGCAAACAGTAACTATGAAGAAATACTTAAAAGTTACTTCTTTCACTGTTCTGCTGTTAGGAGAAAATTTGTTGCATGTACTTTCTGTTAAACAGTAAAAACCATTATTCAATAACATCATTTTATATTTACATTTTTTTAGTTATTATTATACTATATGCCATAGTTTTTCTCTTTCGTATGATATTTGAATTCATGCCCCACAAACATTAAGGTTTATCGTCAATGAATAACACAGAATTACTGATGATGTCCTTTGCAGTGGTTACTGTTACAAGTTACCACATTTTATTAATACTATATGCTTTTACAACTATCTGAAGTTGTAATTAAGGGAAAAATGAAATGATTAAGAATTTACAAACACTCTTGAAAATAAGAAAATGATACTCCCATAGTGAACAATAAGTTTGTTATTTTGTATCATGTCAGAAATAATATAACTTTAAAAACTATGCATAAAAACTGTGTTTACATAATAATTAAGGGAACAATGTATACTCAAAACTTATGCATATTTCAAACTCAAAAATGTTTGTTCTGTTCAATTTATGATAAACGTACTAATAAAAAACCAGTATTATACATATATTCATGTTGAACTATGTATATATATATATATATATATACACTCATACAACCAATAAATTTCATATCAATTAAACACTACTATGGAATGATAGAAAGATAAAGCTGGGAGATCAAAGTGTTTAACAATGGCAATGCCACCAATGGTTATATTGTTCAGACACAAAAACTTTTAAAATTTACTGAGTTCACACAAACATTTCAAGTAAACAACGTGGATTTATTTTAAACACACGGGCACACACAGACACAAACACAAAACTAAGTAAGAAGAGAACCAGCAAGTTGCTTAATCAATCTAATATTAAATTAATGTTTGAATACTCAGTCAACTCGGAAGCCAATGCTTAACGCAATACTGTGTAAATAGGAATATAAATCATACAGTCATCAACATATAATGTACAAAAGTTTTTGTATTTATTATTAATGAAGTTAAAATATTTTTACTGTTTTACTGTATTTTGTTGTTGCTTTTTCTGCACATAACATCTCGAATAATAATCAAAATGGACAAAACATCCTTATAACTTCCCTGATTTTAGTGTGTGTACTTTAATAATATGCCTTAATCTATACATTTCATCTATGAAGAGGACAAGCATGTACACAATAACTAATTATATTAGTAACCTTCATCTAGTTAATTTTACAGCTTTTCTACAGTTTTTTGTTAATTGACTGTGGCAGTGTACAAATGTGAAGACATACTGTGACAGCATGTAGTATACTTCAGTAAGTATATAGACACTAAAAATAAAACCATGTAACATTAAATGCTTGTAACATTTGTAGGAACAAACATCTTTGATACTAGTTTTATACAACTCCTTTTAATATTTTCAGTAAACAAAAATTACAGTAAACGAAAGTAGGCTGCTTGAAGAGAGATAAAAAAAATAACCCCCCTCAAAAAAAAAAAAACAATGAATTCTATTTGTTATAATAAAATTGTCTCATTATATATAATGACAAAAAAAAAATCACACGTATAAGTAACACTTTGTTTACATTGTGCGGAGTTAAAATTTTCAAAATGTACAAAACATCTATTGTAATGTATATAAATTATGCTTACACAATGAACATAATACATTTGTATTACTTGAGTGCAAAAATGTGGTATAAAGAACACAATCAACTTCCAACATTACATTAATATAAATATTTCTGAATAAAGGCCAAGACTACTGTTTACATAATTAATATCATTTAATTGTATTAAACACAATAAAAATGTACAAAAATAATCATAAAAAAGTATATGAAATCACAAAACAAAAATACAGATTGCAGGGTTTTAATGGCAGGCAGCTTTCAGCTGTTAGCACTAAAAAACATCAGGTTACTGGAGTGTATTAAAATTTGTGTGAAAGGCATTTTGCACTGAAGCAACAACAGTTGTTTCTTTATCAATCTTGTCTAGGAACTGTGTTAACAGCAAATATTCTAAGAACATGTCAAGTTTTATATACCTAGAATGAACTCAACTTATGCAAGAAATGTGTTTCACAGTAAACTGATGTAGTTGTGTTACAAACTTTGTGTAACTTGAGCACACGGACTTCAATCTATCAAATTGTAGAAAATTCAATTGTATAAATAGATGTCAATGTCAGAGATGTACAGGAGCCATCATGCAAACGTTTAAATAATCAAGACCTACTGTCAACTGTAGTAATAACTTTATTTAAAATAATCTTCAGCAAGTTTAAAATTTATTTTTTAAAAGTGGTGCTTTTTTACTGAAAGTAGAGAAGTTTGTACTATAGTATTCATATGGGTGGCTACAATATTAACAAAAATCTTGTGAAATAAACAAAACTAATTATACATAGTATCATATTATATTAAACATTTAAATATGTATATGATGTACTGTATACTCAGCAGTAAAAGCAAAATAACAAATCAAATATATTGCAACTTACTGTCTGTGACTTTCTTTTGTTTAAAAAAAGAAAGTCACAGACGGTAAGTTGCAATATATTTGATTGAACAACACGTGGCTTGGTACTAATTTCGGATTTATTCCTTTTAATAAAAATAACAAATGTACTGTACAAAGTGAACAAAGTAAAAAATTCAATTACTTTGTGTAAAAAACGTAGTATTGAGTTACTACTAATAGACTAAAAAAAACTGCAGTATATGAGGATTCAGTTTACAAACAGTTCTGTTTGTGTTAGGCTATTGGGAAATTTAATTCAGTCAGTGGTAATAAAACATACAGTTTGTGATATAAATGCTGCCTTCAGTACTGGACTTATTCTGTGTAGGAACATGTTATAGCTGAAAAGGCATAAGAGTTGTATGAACAGTTTTTTTTTCTTTTTGTTTTGCCAGATGAACACTAAATTGCATTAACTCAAATTTGTTCATGTCAAACTCATGCAACTTGAGGTGTAAAAACCAAACTATCTTTGAATACTAATAATACAAAAATATAATTTAGTCTTATTTTCTACAAAAATATAATTTAGTCTTATTTTCTATCAGTTTATTAAAATGTAATTTTAGCTGTGATTCCGTTAAAACAGTCTGATCTTGTGTTTTGAATGTTTTTGTACATTTTATTGACCTTTCTATTTTCAGTTGTACCTACTTAAAATTACTATTCTGTGATGGATTTAAAATGCAAAAAAAGTTTCTTGTCAGAAATAGTTTGTGAAGTACCATCTCCTATACCAAATTATTTTTTTCCAGTATTTATAGTGGATTAGCTTAAGAAGTAGCAAGCTGGATTCAAAAAATAAAGTAAACATATTATCTGTATGAATTCTCTGATAATAGCACCTTCTGATGAATAGTTATATACGATTTACATATGAAGGAAAGTTAACGGCTTAGAAAATTAACTTTAGAGACATCCCTGTGCTTACGACAAGAATTTAATCTAGTGCTATGAAATATTTTCAGTAACAACAAATGAATGTGTGGTTTAAATACATTGTTAAAAATTAATAGTCTGTACTTAAGAACATTTTAAGTGAACATATGAAGCTTTATTTTTTAAGATGGATCTCGATAAAGACTATATTTAGTATTTACTTATAACCGTAAATGCACAATGATCACGAAATGTTTGAAAAGAGGTACCTAAAATCTACCTACATAAAAGAAATAATTTGTTTAATTAAAGCTTAAAAATTATTTATCTTTCCTATACTCATTCAATAGACACACAATGTTAATTCAAGTATTAAAGTATAGAATTGTTTCACAAAGTTGCAAGACAGTACGAAATGAACAATCATTTTGTATTCTGATAATGAATTTTATCAGACATATGCAGCTCCGAATAAAAAACTTAATAAATGCGGGTAACATTATGGATTACCAAATATAAAAAAAAACTAATCTACTTTAACATTTATACTGGAATGAGTTTACATACATTTTTATACAGGAATTTTAAAATCAACATGCACTAGTTAACATTATGGTAACAGTAAAGTTCTTCATCTGAAATGATTTCATATAATTTAAATTTGTAGCCACAATTTTTAATGGCAAAATAAAAGCTATTGCCAACAAAAGTCTTGATATGCATTACAGTGAATTCACTATAAATGTCCTGAAATAATCCAAGACCACATTAACGGCACATAAATGCCAGTTAATTAAATCAATAACAGTAACTTATTATATGTGGAATATACTAACAGATTCTTAAGACACCTGTGTACAGATTCTTAACCATCTGCAGTATTATTGCCATATGTACACTATGTCAAAGTTTTCTATATCACTTGTTCGCGCAGATTGTGTACTCCCACCTGTAGTACCACACCATTTGGGTGGGAGAATTTGTCGGTGGAAGCGACACACAAACACACACATGCCAGAACCAATAGAATTGGTTCAACTACCCAATTCAACTGAAATAGCATAATGCGTCTTTGTGTTTATGATAAAACGCATTGTGTACTATAATTTTATTTTTTTGTTTTGTTTTTTTTACTAAATTATTTTTATTATTGCCATAATTTCAGTTTTTTATTACAATAAATTTTTGTAATTAGATGTTAATTTTCATCTTCTTTTTAACATAAATCAAACAATACAATTAAAAATAATATACAATACAATACAATTATCAATATGTATTAAGTAAAAGTTATAAATAAGTCTACAGGTAGACTTACCCTGGACGAATTTTAATCCAAAGAAAGGTTCAATACCGTCCATGTCGTGAACTTCTTCACTTGACGATTCTGCTTCACTTAAATTTTCATCGTCAGTCTCATCATCGCTATTATCACTATGGTTGTCTGTTATAATTCATCGCTATTATCACTATGGTTGTCTGTTATAATTAGACTATCTGTTTGCATGTCTACAACTCTATCAGATTCAAAATAATCTTCTTCAATTTTTAAAACATGATCACAGAGTTTCTTCCAATTCTCTGGGAAAAGATCAGACAATTTTTGATCTACAATTTTTTTTTACTTCTACCAAATTATTGGTTACGTTTTCACCTGCCACTTTGTTTTTGACTTTCACCCACACTAATTTGACAGGGTTCAGTTCAGGATGGTATGGCGGTAATCTTACTATGGCATGACCATTTTCTTCAATTATTTTATCAAGATAATATTCATCGTAACACCTTCTCATTTAGTTTTATCAACTCATATAGTTCCGCTTTGTACAGTTTTTCCGAACATGGTATATTTATATTTTTTAGCCACATTAACATTTTTTCCTTTCGCTGATTTGAATTTGGAGCTGGATTCAATAATTTGTTGTGATAACGTGCGTTATCTATTACCAACACAGAACGAAATGGAAGATTAGGTATCAGTTGCGTTCAAAACCATTTTTTGTAATTGAGTGCATCCATATTGTTACGATAGTAGCCCAATTTTTGGCCCGATTTAAAAATTAAATGGGCGTTAGGCACTTCCCCGCCTTCACTTCCAGCAGTGGTTATTATTAATCTAGGCCCTTTAAAAATATTTTTCTTAAAACCGTTGGCCGTCTGACCAACAATAGCTCTTCACATGGGTGGAATGGATATATGACTCATCCGAAAAAACTATTGTTCTTCCTTCTTTTCTATATTCCTGAATTTTCCGTAAGTAATTTACTTGTTTGAAACGAACATCGTGTTTTTCAATCAAATTTTTTGATTATCGCTTGTCTTTTTCCATTTAAACCCCATACTTCTAAGAATCTTTCGTAAAGTTTCGTGGGTAAGTTAAACTGCAATTCCGGGTGTTCCGTTTTCAAAACCAAAATTAATTTTCTTAAAGAAGGCAACTTTTTATGCGTAATGTGAAAATTATGTATTTTGCACTGCACTAATTTGAAAATTATCTGTATTAACTTTCTTGTTAGTTCATTTACGAGTTTTCCCAGGTGTAGTAAACATTTAGTTTTCATGCAATTTTTTCTATTCCGACAGAATTTTTCTTAAAACGTGAACCGATATTCCACACAGACCAGCAACAGGTTTTTAATTTCAGACATGTGCATGTCCGGATTTTCGCCGTTAATCTTATTAAACACATTCATTATGATACATTTACTTTGGCTTCTTACAGCTATTCCTCTTCCTAATCGGCATGAAGATTTCGGTTGAGGCATTACAGAAGTATTGCATTCAAAATTGATAAACACTGTTGAACGAATGAAGTACTGAAAAATACTCTTGTAATGAAATTTGCTTTGTATGCACGTAGTGGAAAGCTAGGCTCCGACAGTCTCGAGGTATACAACACGACTGGTGTGGCACGGCACGCCAAGTAGTCCCCTCCACCTCTCTGGACATGCCTTGCACAGACGACTGAGCATCTCACCGATGTGATATACAAAACTTTGACATACTGTACTGTCCTACGTTTATCAAGTACTCTCCCTAAATAAAATCATGTCACAACTTTAAAAATTAATAGGTTTTTAAGCTTTATTTATGTATACATATCTATCACAATTTTAATACTATAAAGAGAAAAATTTTGAAATCTTTGGTCATGAACAAATATAAGTAATTTATTTTTTTTAAATCACATTTTATAAGTCGCACAAGGTACAAACACACCAAGATATATTTATCAACAAACAGAACTCCATGATTTAACACAAAACTTAATATTTGAAACTTATGATCTTTGTAAATTCTACTGAGCATCATTCAATTTATTTTTAATTGGATGGGACAGATACATACAAAACAAGATACAGAGAATACAAATTTCTGAATAAACAACTGTGAATTCTCAGATACTAATAAAAAACTTTACTCCAACAAATTAATTTTATAAATTTCACTTACTAGACAGGACAGTTTGATAATAAAAAATGCTTATATGTATTTTATATTTGATTATGTTTCTAAAAATACTTTGCTCTTCCAACTTGAATGATTTAATATTTACAAAGAAGTCAAAAACAGAAAATAAACGTTTAAAATTAATACACTTTTATAGATAAAATGTAAGAACTCCACTTACAGCTAAAATATTTGACAAGAAAAATTATATATTTGACTACTATATACTTAACTACTTTCTTTTACATAGAAATTAAATATACTGTGTTTATCCACAGTAATTAAAATAAGCTTATTTATAAACAACACTCATTTTCAATACTCTTTTTAGCTTATACAAAAATGGATTCATGTGCGATATGGAATCAATAAAATAACAAACTTGATAAATGCGCATATAAAACTTAGCGACTCAGTGTATCAGATCCCGAACTGGCCCTGCGCTGGGTTGGGAACTTGTGATGGCTTGCAGCTGACCCATGCAAAATATCCCAGATGTGGTGGACTATCAAGTCTATTGCAACTGCAACCGAAACCAACACAAAGAACCCATTAGAACGCATTTAAAATTACCGTTAACTTTAAAGTTAGTTATCATTTACATTTAAGAAGTTTCATATAAACAAACTTACATTTAAAACAATTACATTATATATAATGTCTGTGCCAGTATTTTTCAAATAAATGATTCCAAAACCGCACTTTTAACATAAATTATATAAACATAAGTGCACACATATACAAACAAATACAGACAGACACAACTGATACGAAAACCTAAACTGTAGCCAAATGCTTAACAACAGGAAAACTAGTTACTACCTATGAATCACATGTTATTTGATATATTATTTATCTTTATTTTTCACAAGAGACTGTACCTTGGATTCTTTATAATATTGTTAATGCTAACTATCCAAGGAAGCATATGTATATGGGTAATTAAAAACAAAATGAGTAATAATGTACTGAACTTCTTATAAAATTTCTTCATGCATAAATATTACTTTAATAGGTAATTACAGTAATTGCAAGGAAACCTGTTATTTAGTCATGATAAACTACCATATTTCAATAACTCAAAGTAGCTCAACAAATTTCAAGATCCTAAAGTAAAGGGTACCTTAGATTAAGATAGGTGAAATGCCCTAAGTCATCGATTTTCAAATAAGTCCGATAATATTGTAGTTAGGCTAAAAAAATAAGGTACCCATAGTACATATCTCGATACCCCCATTTCCCACCCCCTGGGGGGCGAAAAGTGGGTTTTTCGGTTTTTCTTTTTCTTTTAAAAGGGCTTTAATCATGGGATTTTGAAAAAATTCACTAATATAGGAGGCATCATGATCCTTCCTAGTGAATTTTTTCAAGGTCAAACAAGGTCATTAAGGCCTTTAAACAAATTCCCAAAACATAAAAATTCGATTTTTTTATAAGAGTTTAAAGGGTACAAAAAATTTTCTTCTCCCGTTTTATAGAGACCATTAAACAATATTTTCATTAATTTTTTCAGAATTTTTCATTTGGTGCAACATCTTTAAAAATTAAATTTTTTGAAATTTTTATGATTTTTTGCAATTTTATGTGATTTTATATGGAATGCACCACATATAGTAAAAGTTTTAATACACAGTGTTAAAGGTTATGAAAAAACGCGTATTTTGGTTTCTTGTTTGTATCTGCACTTTAAAAGCTGACTGAAATGTGAATTTTTTAATTTAATTTTACAATTTCATTTACAATTATTTAATTAAAATACCATTTTTTGCTATTTTTATAGCATACATTGTATATATCATAAAATGTTACAAGACAGTGTTCAACACTGTTCTTTCCTCCTTAATCGAGTTGCCCTATTTCTACCAGGTGACTGTGAAATTAGGTTAAAGTCAAACCCAATAAAGAGAAAAAGAAGTTATGCAACCACAATTTTCAAACATCTTGATGGTGACTAATATATAAAAAATCAAGTACAGTATTATTAAAATAATTAAATATTTTTCTTAAGCAGCTGAAAAACATGTTTGGGCCTATAACAAAAAGTTATGCTTTCTTTTTCAATTTATGCAATATAAATTATTAGTAGTATTTAATAAATTTAATTTCTTATTTATTACTTCATCAAAAATACGTATAAAGATACATATTTCAATTGGTTTAAAAAAGTACAAAATATATCGATGTATTTGCATTTTTAAATTATGATGTTTATATAAAGCGGGAGTTGTCGCTTGTGAATTCTGTGGGTTTCGATGCGCAGTTCACTAGTGCGCAACTGAAAACAGCTGACAGGTTGTAGTTAGTAACTGTCGCCATTTTGGTAATAGAAGTTTTTCAAACTTGGACGCCATGCAGGTTTCATATAGCAGCACTGGTGTAGCAGAATAAGAACAAAAATAAGAGAGAGGGAACGTGTGTTATATGAGCTGAAGGTTTTAATAATACATACTCACGATTATAACTTCTGTTGAATGTAAGCAATACAAAGGTAAATACTAGTAATATTTTGAATTATTATTATCTCTAATTTTGTTCAAATTAATAATCCCTTTCATTTATTTAAACATATAAGGTTATGATTTGTGCATTGTTACATTGGCTAATAGTCAGGGTTGGTTTTGGAAGCTGCTATGCTCACTTTCTATGACTGTTTTGCAACTAGAGACATCTGGTATGACGATAAAAAGAGCTTTTATGCCTCACATCATGAGAAATCATAGCGATTGAAAGAAATTACATATTTTAAAAAGTGCGCATCCATTTTGTACATGACATATTATACAAGCCTCTTATAAGACAGTCATATTATGAAGTCATTGATAAAAAAGAATACATTTAATATACTGAAAACTATCATGATACTCGACGACCTAAATATATTTTCTATTAGAATATTCAATAGCGAATTAATGTAAGGTTACTGAAGAAAGTTGAATTTGTAGAATTTACACTTTACAAAGTTGAATCGTAAATACGCGCTTATCCCCCACTGCATCTCTCCGTTCCTAAACTCGCAATACTCAGCTCTTTTTATAGTCATAGCAGATGTCTCTAGTTGCAAAACAGTCATAGAAAGTGAGCGTAGCACCTTCCAAAACCAACCCTGCTAATTGTTTATGTTTATTAGATACACTCAATTTCAGTAAAGTACTCGCTTACTTAGCCACATTAATTTTGTATGTTACATGATTGAGATATGGATCGTTGTAGTAAAGAATCCTTTAAAAAAGGCCTAAATTTGATGAATCTAAATGTTGTCAGTGTAAAACTTTGTTTCGCAAGGGCGTCGTCAAAAAAAACTATAGAATTTGACACAAGGGAAAGAGCAGAGAATTTCCATAAAAAATATGAAGTTTTTGCGCAACTTGGTGAAATTATATGTGATAAGTGTTATACAAAAGTCAGACGCATGAAATCCATAAAAGATAAAAAATTATCAGGAAACAGTAATACTTCAACTCATATTCCAGTGCAACTTCCTCAATTGCAGGTTAAAACTAATACAGAAACAGATAAACTTTCTCAAGTTTTATCTCAATCTTCTCTTAAAGATGATAATGAATCTGCAACTAATAGTCAAACTAACAGTGAGACTGCGTCATCGTCAACAGAAACTCTAACTGAAAGCCAACATTCAGTGTATTGCCTTCCTGATCAAAATAAGCCTCATAAAGTTGAAACTATTGTAATGCGTATTGTTTAAATTAGCAGCCATCCTTACTTTTCTTTTATAAAATTGCTAAACTGCTATAATTGTTTTTATTATTTAGACAAAGCTTTTCGTCATTACTGACATCTTCAGGTCTTAAACAACGACCTGGTTGTTTAAGACCTGAAGATGTCAGTAATGACGAAAAGCTTTGTCTAAATAATAAAAACAATTATAGCAGTTTAGCAATTTTATAAAAGAAAAGTATTGTAATGCGGTTCAACAGAGTGGTTTCAACAAAATCTCGTTGTTTTATTTGTTCGTCCACTAACAAAGAGGATTTAGTTGATGTACCCTTAGAAGCTCGCCTTCAAGTTTTTATAAAACGTCGTTTATATATCCCCAGAAGAAATAGATGTTGTTCTAATCATATGATAAAAAAAAAGATTTTATGATAATGAGATATCTCAAATGACAATTTATTCTGATGAATCTGAAATTGAGGTTACAGAAATAAAAATATTTTTAGATAAATTATCAAGTGCTGCAGATGAAGGTCTTCATGATAAAATTGGAAAACGTGAAATATCAGAAGAACAATTAATGGCTTTAACAGGACATACATGGGAAGCGATTTACTTAATTAAAAATATGTTGCAAAATATGAGGCTATCTAGTAATCGATCCGTTGAACAAGCACTAATAATATTTCTTTTCAAATTAAAGACAGGTAATTCATATAATTTGATTGCGGCAATTCTGGATATTACAGAAGCAATTGTCAGAGATTCTATTTATTCCATTTTAAAATGTTTTCGAGAACAAGTTCTAATTAATAATTTTGGAGTTGAAGCTCATTCAAGAGAATTTTTTTTACAAAAGACATCTGTAACAGCTTCCTTATTGTATGACTTGAGTGATACCGGTACATTATTTGTTATATGCGATGGGACATACCTAAGGCACGAAAAAAGTGCTAATAATATATATCAAAGAAAATCTTTTTCTATACGAAAAAAGGTGCCATTGTGCAAACCTTTTACCATTTGTACAACAAACATATTATTGATTTAGCTGGTCCATTTGAAGGTAAACTTGAGCATCATTTGATGCTCAAATTCTTGAACAAATTATGACAGATCCACATGGCATTAGCAGCATTTTGAAAGAAGGAGATGTATTCATATTAGATAGAGGGTTTAGAGATGTTAGGGAATTTTTAGAAAAAAAAAAAAGGTTTCAAAGTATTGATGCCAGCTTTGAAAGGAAAACGAAAACAGCTTACAAGTGAAGAGTCCAATGAATCAAGATTGGTTACAAAACTTCGTTGGGTTGTTGAAGCAGTATACGGAAACCTAGCTCAAAAATATAAACTTTTACACCATCAATTTAACAACCACATGTTACCTGATGTTGGAATCTATTGTAGGATAGCATGTTTATACAATTTGACAGGAAAGCCTCTAAACTCTGATGTTAAAAATTTGGAAATTATTGTACATCAAATGAAGACACAAAAAACGTTCCAAACGACTTGTCTATCGAAGTACAGAAAAATAATTATCATAAAATGTCTACTTGCTATAAAGAAATATCATCAAAAGATTTACTAGGTTTTCCAGAAATGACCATTGAAGATTTAAATATTCTTTTTACTGGATCTTATCAAACTTCGCAAGCAATACCGTATTTGGGGGAAATGCTTGAAGAAGATAACTCAATAAAATTGTCTTATCTCATAGCATGCCCAGGAATTGTGCGATTTAAAGTCAAATCAAGGCATATTAATAGTAAAACATATATGACATTTATAGAATATGACGCTGTTGATGTAGGAATATTGGCAATCAAAGGGTACTGTTGTAATTGTGCGAAAGGATTACACACGATTGGATGTTGTTCTCACATAGCAGCTATCATCTATCATTTGTCTTATGGAAGATATTTATCAAGAATCATTCGACCATCAGAAGTGCTGACAAACCTCTTTGATTTGGATAATGTGTGTCCAGTAACAGATATTGACAGTGATGAGGATTAAATGTGTATAACATTTAAATCCATTGCATTTTATGAGAATCTTGTGAAAACTTATTGTAAATAATTTATTATTTTGTATTAATAAAAAAATAAGATTTATAATTACTATTAAAAAATGCATTCATTTATAAACATTGTAGAAAATAAAATATTTCTTAATTCCGTTTCTGTTATACAATGGATTCAAGAGTTAAGATATTTAGCCTAAACAAAGTTTTATAAAACACAAATTCACTAACATTTTTAAAGTACACGTCTATTGTAGAACTACAAACAAAATGTTATGACAATTTCTGCTGTGATACATTTTATGCAAAAAAGCGAAATCTATACATAGATTTAAATGTCAAATATGAAAATCACATTATAAAATTAATTTAAAAAATTCAGATTTCAGTCCGCTTTTAAAGTGCAGATACAAACAAGAAACCAAAATACGCGTTTTTTCATAACCTTTAACACTGCGTATTAAAACTTTTACTATATGTGGTGCATTCCATGTAAAATCACATAAAATTGCAAAAAATCATAAAAATTTCAAAAAATTTAATTTTTAAAGATGTTGCACCAAATGAAAAATTCTGAAAAAATTAATGAAAATATTGTTTAATGGTGTCTATAAAACGGGAGAAGAAAATTTTTTGTACCCTTTAAACTCGTATAAAAAAATCGAATTTTTATGTTTTGGGAATTTGTTTAAAGGCCTTAATGACCTTGTTTGGGCTATATTAGTGAATTTTTTCAAAATCCCATGATTAAAGCCCTTTTAAAATAAAAACCGAAAAACCCACTTTTCGCCCCCCAGGGGGTGGGAAAGGGGGTATCGAGATATGGACTATGGGTACTTTATTTTTTTAGCCTAACTACAATATTATCGGACTTATTTGAAAATCGATGACTTAGGGCATTTCACCTATCTTAATCTAAGGTACACCCTTTCTATGCTGTGAATTTGTTCATGAACACCTTTAACAGTTTAATAAGGACTTTATGGAAATTAAATTCTTTGTAATTCATCTGACAACATACATCTAATTCTTGGTTAACTCAAGCACTTAAGAAATGAGAACAATTGAACAGTCTTCCTGGAAATTAACAGATCGTCCTACAATGTAAAAGAATAAGATTCTCATGCATATTTACAAATCTTTTATGCGCATACCCAAAACCAGAGCAATTTATTGCATGGCATGTATAATATTAAGAGCAATTTATTGTTCTATTCTTGTTTAGTCTGTTCACCTAAATTCATTTGCAACACTTTATTACTTCCACTATCTGCATTATAACTGGACAGTGTTATGCAACACTAGACCAAGTGCCATTTCATTAAAAATGATATAGTGGCACATTCTTCGAGGCAAACACTAGAACTAATGTTTTAGTGGATGGTTAGTGAGGATCGGTCAATAATACAACTTTTAGTTATTTTGCGTCGACGTTTCGACAATATTTATTGTCATCTTCAGGACCTGTGTGTGAAATACAATAGAAATATCAAACATAACGAAACAATTAAATATTTGGGTGAACGTGTTGGTGATGTGAGTGTGTGCGTGCGTATGTATGTATCATTTTTTTATGGATTTAAGGTTTTTAAGATTAAATTTTTTTTAAAAATTTAAGGATTTAACTAGAACTAATGTATATTAAAGATGCACAAATTGTAAACTGTTAAACTGTAAATGTATTTTATATCCAGTATATAATATCCTGTTTTTAATGACCCATGAACTTTGAAAGCAAATACTGATAAACTGTATTTTGGTGCTTGGTTTAGTGATGCATAACACTGTCCAATTATAAAAAAAAAATCATACAAATTAGGTATTATAGCAAATATAACAGCTTGAAGTAACATTCACACCTAAACCAGAAATAAGTAGTTTCACTCTTTTAATTTATATAATTATTCCAGTCACATAAATATTACTTGATGCAGTCACATTATAATATATATAAATACAGTAGAACCCCTCAAATCCGAACCCCAGAAATCCGAAATCCCGGGAAATCCGAACATGATTTTGAAGAAAAACAACATTTGAAAAAAACACATAAAGACATAAGAAACATTTATTATTACATAAAACTATCATATGTAACCTAATTTTACGTAAAGAATCATTGAAAAATTAATAAAGTATGTACAAGTATTGCTACTTACGTAAAACAGGATTGAAATGTAAAAAAAATTGGAATTAACACTGTATAAAAACAACAACGTCATACAGCATTTCATTAACATCAGAGCTGAATGGCCAAGGAAAAACAAAAGAAACACACACAAACACTACACTACATTTTTTCACTTAAAATCAGTTATATTCATCTGGCAAAGTGACATAAACCTTCCCGAGGATGCGATGTTGCGCCAACATCGCATAAACATGACATCATAGGGTGTAGCAGCTGCGTGTTGTTCTACGTAGTGCAACACGTGTCGAGAGCGATGGCAGCGTCAGAATGAGTCACGTTTGTTGAGGCATCTTCTCCCTCACTATCGCTACCTGATACATTGTCATGTTGATCCTGCACCACAGACACTATGTCATGCTCGGTGCAATCTTCATTGTCATCTAGTGCTGCCCACTCCTCCAAACAACCTTTTTCAGCATCCTCACATCCTGGTACTTTTTGAAAGAGATGAAGGAGCTCAGTTTCATCATCTCGTGTTGTAAGTGTTGTTTCCACAAATTCGAGGCTGGGCCAAAGCTTCGTCCAAGATCTCTGCATTAAATTTTTACTGGTATTGTTCCAGGATTCTGCAACCCAGTAAATCACATCTTTTATTGTTATCTTCTTTAGCTTCTCAAGAATAGAAAGAGAACAATCTTCTTCAATAAGAGTTTGCAGAAGCATTTTTCTGTAGCTTAGTTTCATGTTCTGTAGCACACCTTGATCTATAGGCTGCAGCAGCGATGTCACGTTAGGTGGTAGAAAAATTGCTTTTATGTCTCTGCACACCAACTACATGTCTGAAGGATGTGACGGAGCGTTGTCTATCAAACGTAGAGCTCGAGGTGGCAGTCCATTTTCTTCATTAAATCTTGTTACCGAAGGAACAAATTTCTTTTCAAACCACTCCTTAAAAAGATTACCAGTCATCCACGCCTTAGTCTGATTTCTGTAATAAACAGGGAGAGAATTCATGTTCATATTTTTAAGGGCTCGTGGCTTGGCAGATTTTCCAATCACCATTAATGGTAGCTTGTTTGTTCCCGCGGCGTTACTGCAGGCCAAAACTGTGAGACGCTGTTTGTTCATTTTAAAGCCTGGCGCAGATGATTCCTCTTTAGAAGCAAGACTTTTAGTGGGAAGTGCTTTAAAATTCAATCCAGTCTCGTCCGCATTATACACTTGCTGGGGCGAGTAATTTTCCGACGAAATCAAATCGGCGAATTCATCTAAATATTCTTTTGCAGCAGTATTATCAGCTGATAACTTCTCCCAGCTTATCGTCAGTTGTCTGATTCCATGCCTTCTCTTCCATCGATCCAACCACCCATTGCTAGCAGTAAATGCCAAATTTCCGTTCATTAGTTTGTTCAGCCGCAATGCCTTTTCTTGAATTAATGGACCACTAATAGGAACTCCTTTCTGCCTCTCTTGTGTAAACCACAAAAACACTGCTTCGTCAATTTCTTCATTTACAGAAACTTTTGCGTGATGGCGTTGTTTCAAAGTTTTTTCACTGTTCAATTTTCGCATGATTCTTTTTCCAGTCACTGATTGTTGCCTTACCAACACCAAATTCAACAGCCAACTTCGTCAAACTTTCCCCTTTGTCTAGTCGCATTAACACTTCGAGTTTTTCTTTTAAAGTACAAGAACTATGTTTTCGTTTGCTTGCCATAATTTAAGAAAACTAAAAACCCCGATCTACACTGCTCACTTCAAATGCAAAAACAATAAACCTTAAACGAAAACTCGAACAAACTATGTACACTGGATGGAAACAGTAACAGCAGACAAACACACAGCACAACAAACGCCAGAGGACTAACTGGAATACAAAGATTTCTAGACCTATTGTAGTAGGACTGGGCTATTTTTAGCGCACTTCCGCGGGCAGTCAAGGTCAGCAACCTCCGGCGGCTTCGTCTCACCCCTACGCAACATTACCAGGTGGCGCGTACACGGTAACTAGTGTTGAGTACTATGTATGCAGATTTTTCGGCTAATCCGAACTTTTCCGAATCCGAACAGGCTACAGCCCCAATTAGTTCGGATTTGAGGGGTTCCACTGTATTATCTATACAATGTAACTGAATGAGTGAAGAGAGTTCTCAGTTTTTACTTGACTGGTTGCCACTTGTTTGTCTCTGTCTCTGTCTCCAGCAAGCAGGGGCCTGGGATTAATTCCCTAGGAGTGAGAGGAAGGGGCCTATACCCTCATCCATAGTGACTTCCAAATTCTGCTGTCTCCACCTGACACACATCAGCTCATTTTGGCATGGGGTGAATCAGTATTTTGGTTGGAGTGGGGCTGATGTAAACCGGGCAAAGGTTTGTATCTTGCAAAGAGGAACCAGGGTTGGCTGTTCCTGACAGTAGCTACGAGGTTAGCACTCCTGTCCCAGTGGCCTCTGATTCTCAGTGGTGTCAAGGCTGATAATCGGCACAAAGCATGAGTCTAGTGTTTGGTGACACAACACTGTGGGCCTACATAAACCAGCAATGCAGGATTCTGTAACTCCCTACAGGATTGTGTTTTGTGTCTACAGTTTGTTTTTACATGCCATAGCAGTGATGTGCATTGGTCTCCTTGTAAGGAGTGGGTTCCAGGCTGCTTGTTAAAGTATCCAGTACATGGAGGGTGAGGACTTTTTCAGCCAATTCCAAGTAAGCTTGTATGGTTTATAGCATTAGAGGTAAGTTAGAGGAACCAAGGGGGTCTTTAGAGCAGTGACACTACGTGACTCCCTATAGCATGCATGTCTATCTGTCTCTTTACAGTATGCCTCATATTACATTTTGAACTCATGAATCAACTTTCATAAAACTTGGCAGACATGTTCATACTTTTATGCCACATACCCCAACTGTTTCTGAGATTGACTCCCTCAAAATCAGAGATGGGAGACAAAAATGTGATATGTAAAAGTTTATAAAATTGGGAAAATCTATATGGAGTAACACATTAAAGACAATCTTAACCAACATTTGAATAAAGTGTTCAGTTTTGGAAATTTCAAAATTCTGAGAAGCAAGGGCTCAAAAAGTATATCAAAATTTTTAAAAAATTATAATAATCCATGTGAGGTATCAAATTAAAGAAAATGTTAAAGAAAATCTAAACAAAGTGTTCAGTTTTTTAATGAAGACAGATACTGTTAAGGGAAAAAATAATTTCACACACTATTCAAGCAAAGGGCTGACAGACCTCTAAATAACGGTAAGATTAAGGAAGTCATTGCAAATTAGGAAGACTTAATACATTAAAGTGAGTTATGAACAGAAGCCACCATAACATAAGACATAAACTGTGTTAATAAAAGAAAGGAAAAAACAATATAATGGATGAATTTGATAAGAATGGAACAATTTGTATAATGGAAAAGCTAAGAGTGTGAGATGGTATTCCTTGCAAACTTTTACCAAGGAGATAGGTAAGATAATGCTATCCTTGAAAATAGCAACACAATAAAGTGAAGAATACTGTGCCTTATTTATTTATCCATACATCCAAATCATTATAAAAACTGGATATGACAGAATGTGTAATAATAATAATAACCTCATCAGAAGTCAGTCAGTACACATGGAAGCAAAGGATTGCTGCCTGGAGACTATGTGTTATTACTGAAAAAATGTGATAACTTAAGAGGCCACTGTTTTCTAGATTTTGTGAACGTGGAGGTGGCCTTTGGCATTTATCTATATAAACATTCTTGAAGAACATCTTATATTTTGAAACATAGCTGACATGACTACAGAAACAGAAAGATATGATATCTGAATATTAACAATGAGACTGCACTCTTTGGAACACAAAAGATCATTGCTTGAACTGAAATAATGTGTTTATCTCCCATACTTGTCCCTGAAATTTCACTCCTTTCCTACAATTAATTGAAACTAGACAAGATGCAGACATACTTTTTGCATATCAAAAAAATATTTGGAAAAAAAAACACCAAAACTGTTGAACTGATAAATAAATTGGCAGAAAAATTATGAAAAATGATTTCAACATAAGGAAAATTTATGTATGCCAAGGAAAAAATGTGTGTGTAATGGTGTATGCCTCATGTCAAATTAGGCAGTTTACCACTGTATGGAAACAAAGACAACAAACATTATTTTTTCTTCACATCTCCTATTGTATCAAAACCTTATCAAAAGACATATTTCAGTGGTCTGGTGGTTTTATATTTAAAAGATACAAATGTTTAAATTTTTTTAAATGCAAAAATATCATGTTCTTATAGAACTAGTTTATAAATAGTATTCATTATTAAAAAATAAAATTTTGTTGGAAGTATTTTCTACTCCACATCAACTTAAATCAAATGATTATAATAGTAAAATTATATACTTTAACTTGTGATATAATTTGTTGAATTTTGATGACAAATGAATAATTTGCTGAAATATTCAATTTAAATTTGTTACTTGCAATTACTGCATCGATTTTTGTTCATATTTCTACAATACACTAGTCACCAGTTATTGTATTCTGTTCAGAGTCAAAACATGCCTGGTCAACTATGATGAAAATGTAATTAATTTAACTTCTAATCAGCTGATCCCCCATACTGATCAAAGCTTGTCTTCGAAATTCAATTTGGCTTCCAGTTAAGGGTACATCCATAGCGCAGAATACTAGCATAGAAGCTTTGCATAGATGATCGATCGCACATGTATGAGAGGTGTGCATACGGAGGATGAAATGTCTGATACATGAGAATAGTGAACAGTGTCAAGTTCTGTGCATGCCACCGTAAGCACATTTTACAGCATATTAGAGACCAGACTGTTTAAACTTTACCGGGAATTGTACATTGGACAGAGCTGCGTGTGACTACAGGGCAGGTAATGTCCTTGAAACCACCAATCAGAGCTCAGAAGTATTCCATGTGCGATGTACAAAAAACAAACTTGTTTGCTTTCCGAAGAAGATTAGTGATGATATTCTCTGGTATGCAATGTGCGATTTGCTGCGTTATGCACGGTACCATATAAATAGATGAGTTTGTTTTCACATCGACTGTAATCTGTGTGAGTATTATATGGTAGTATTCTGTGCTATGCACGTGCCCAAAGGTTACAGGCCTATATATAACAGTAAGTCTATATGAATGCTGAAAGTGTTTTTATATTTAGTATATTTTTCCACTTTGTAGGCCTCTAGATGACTAAATATGCGATATAATACAAGAGCCAAATACTGTAACAGTACAGAATTACCTGTACCAGAATAATGGTATGTAGGGATATTTTTATTGTAAATCTTATTAAAATCATAAAGTTTAACCAGGGCAAAGTCAGTTTTACACAAGTCCCAGTAGATATGCAAATTTACCAGAGGGGAGCCGATCCAAGGTCAGCGGAGTACGAGTGAAGTTAAACATCGGTAATGGCAGTTTTAGGCGCTACAAATTGACAATACTGACTTTCCATTGGTCCACTGTAACGAATCGTCACCAAAACACAATGACGGTATAAAACCATTACGTATTAAACCGGGCGTTGGCGAAAAGAACAATGCATAATGACGTCAGACACAACCAATTTGCATAATAATTGTGTCTGCTTCCGCCCAGTTCAGCAACAGCAGTCAACCGAGCACATACGCTCGCCACAGTGTAGTGGGCAATTTCTTGCCAAACATGTAATATTTACTTAATAACATGCAATAGTGATCATCAAAATTTAACAGTAACTAGAACTAGAATCAGTGAATAATTTAAAATGAATTTCAAATAGAGTCAGTGGACAAAACAGCACGAAATTCTGCCGACCACCTGCCGATCGCCATGGACAACAAATGAGGAGTCTACGCCACATCAATTACAGGAAAGCCCCTACTCAAATTATTTTCTAAATTCAGAATTTTATTAATGAGCTCAAATCAGATATTTAACAACCATGTGTAAATTTTCAGTAAGAGAGAGAGAGAGAAAGTGAGAGTGTGTGTTTATGTTGATCAACTTAAATATAAAATGAGGCGTTGGTTTGTGAAGGATATGAATCATTATTGTCATTAAAGTATAAAGAGAACCAGAATTTTTTAAATGATTGTAGTAACAAGACTAAAAGAAATAATTTCAATCAATTAAGAAAGTACATGTACGTAACCTTGAACAGAGGTCAAATGCGGAATGACATCGCCGCCATTTTGAATTTCTAACAGTTATTATTGGCTATCCATGTATCAATCTACAATACAATTAACTAAATAAAATCAAGTTCGTTAGCCTAATGTGGTGTACCTCATTATTTCAATACCCAACAACCTCTGCCACTGTCTGCTTAATGCAACTCTGGACCCAAAGCCTAATGCATGTTAATGAGCTGAGCACGTGTTATTCCGGTTATGAGATTTATTATGCAAATTACATACAATTTGAATATCATACTTGTATTATTATTTATTATGTATGTTAGTAGGAGGTGTGAAACTTAACAGATGGCCGCCCGAACGGTGACTTTATATAAAATAAAAATTATAAAAATAAGCAGAAAAGCAGAGGTAGACGGGTAGTGAAATATACGAAAAAATAGAGGTTACCTGTATGGGTTATGTATGGTACGAGTAGAGTATAACACAACAACTAAAATAAATTTATTATTGTTAATATAATATAAAAAAAAAAAAAAAAAATGGCAAACAGTAACGAGACGAGTAGAACAGAATCAGAAATGATGGGTGATAGTATTCATTCAACACCAGCCCCAACAAAAAGAGTTGAGGACAATGACATAATAAGAATGATGAAACTGCTTTTCAATGAGCAGAGCATCAAATTTGATACTAAATTAGATCATTTTAATGAGAAACTAAACCAATTTGATGTACAAGTTAGCGATATTAAAAAAGAAATTAGAAACCAAAGCTGTCATTATGATAAACGATTAAGCGAAATAAAAACACGGTTAGATGAAAAAATAAAATCAGAAGATAAGAAATTGGAATTGAACAAAGATGACAAGGTAAGTCGTAGTGGAAATTATGATAAAATAAATAAAAATATGGTAATAGGAGATAATAGTGTGGAGGTTGGTAGTATAAATGAGGTTTTATGGGGAATAGAATATAATGATAATGGAATGATAGTGTGTTTTGAAGGTTTAAAGAGAGGGTGTAAAGAGAGATATATTGAGAGAGAGAAATGTTGTTGGGAGAGGTATTATGAGAGATATTTTAATGGTGAGAGATATATTGAGAGAAACAGAGAAGTAGAAATTTTTAAGATACGTAGAGATTATGAAGAGTTGATGGAAAGGTTAGGATTAGGAGATAATGAGAAAGATAACTTTACAAAATACCTGGCTGTAACAGACTATACCAAAGGCGACATGACCATACCCGATCATGAGTTATATGAGATTGTGGAAAATTATAGAAATTTGAATAGTATGTATATTGATTGTAATAATATAATACATTCAATATTAAACCATGTATATAGTTTTAAGGTTCGACTGTTATTTGACGATGGAGGTTAGCTGTTCTTATTGTGTTTATGAACATTTAATTATGTGAACAGTGTTTTTTAAAATGGACTGATTATGATTGATTTTGGTAAATGATTTAATGATTATGTGGATTGTATATTTTGTGTATATTAATGTCAATGTATTTGTGTACTTTGCTGTTGTGTATTTTATGTATTTTTATGTAAACTATGTACTGTAGAAAAGTTTGATAATGATTTTAAATGGTATTATGGAATTCAGATTCTAATGGTTAATAGATGATTATATATTTGGATGTTGAGAGGTATTGTTGTTAGTAGATAAGTGATGAATTTTCTGGTAGTATATTAAGTGAAATGTTGTAAAGAGGTTTGGGAATAGTGATAAATAAGGGCATTGGAGTTAGTTAAATAGAGTTAATGGGAGTTAGGGAAAATAAAGTGTTGAGATGCTGATAATATATAAAGAGGTGTTAGATATTTTAGGGACACAGTGGTTAGCGATTATATGTAAAGGTGAGTAATGTGAATGGTAATTTTATAGTTGTTATTGATGATATTTTGTTGTAAGGATCTGGTGTTAAGGAGTGATCAACGAGCGACGTGGCAAGGGACCAGCGTGCAGCGTTGTGGCAGGCGGAGCAATTGTGGGTTAGAGTGTTTGCCGATATTTGGTGGAGGGCAAATGGTTATGAATGGATATGGCCAGTTAAGTAACATACATCCTTAATAAAAAACAAAATGAGCGGTGCCAGAGGTTTTAAATGGGATTTGTGAAGGGGGTTATTATTGAGATATTGGTGTCATATTATATTAATGGTTAGAAGCGGTTAGTAGAGAAAAAGGGGTAGTAAGGTTAGGTTGACAAATGCCAAAATAAGATAGAGAAAATAGTGAATAATAGAGAGTCACCCAAACTAATAAGGATAAAACGATTAGAAAAAGGGAGAATTCATGGTTGAAAGGTAATGTAAATGGAAAGGTAATGATAAATTTGAAATTTTTTGTATAGAATCTAAATGAATGTTAAATGATAAAAGTTAATAGAGAATTGTTGATAGTAATGATGTTATAAAGTTCTGCTACAAGTTGTGTAAATGTAAATTGTTTAATGTGAATTGTTCAATGTTAGTGTTTAATGCTTATGATGTACAATGTTTTATTATGTTTTTAGTATGTTGATGGTACAATAGGTTAGGAGGTTACTACAAGGGTAGTGACTATAATAATATTAAATTTTGTGTTAGAGTAACCAGTCTCTGGGAAAAAATGATTCTGCTGAAAAAGGGGTAAAATTAAAGTAAAGAAATGAGTAAAGAAATTTAGATAGTTTTGAAGTACTGCCATGATATATAAATATACTGAAGTTATTTGAAGTAAATGAAAAAAAAAAATATATATATATATATATATATAATAGTTGTTGTTTGAGAGTTAAAAGTTGTTTTGTGTTTAGTATAAGAGTATAATTTCTTACGATGAGAGAAGCAAATTGATATTGACTGGAGTCAGAGAACTTGATAAAAATATATAGGAGTGTTGAAAAGGAGAAGGCTTATCTATCTCAAATCTTGTTATATTTTATTGTGTTATTTGAAATTTTATTAGTAAAGAAACCAACGCCTCAGATCACAAACCAATGCATCTAAGGGGAAACATATCAGTTGCGGATATGTAGATGAATAAGGCCACTATTTGAAATTTTGTATTGAATGTTTCAGAGTTTTATGGTGTTGTGACCGCGGTCCTGCGCTGGCCGGAGCGTCAGAACAGGAGCGTGCAGTGCCTCATGGCCTTATGGTGTAGGGATCTCTCAGGAGAAGTCCAGTAAGGTCAGACGGGTACGATCGACACTATGGGACCAAGGGTAAGTGAGTGAGATTTTCTTTTATTAACACTACAGGGGGTTTGTGGCACATATCTGAACTGATCCTTTTAGAAAAGTATGAATGAGTCAATGAAAGTTTTTGTGTCTCGACACCAAACCTTTCATTGAGGGGGTTTTGTAACAGTACAGAATTACCTGTACCAGAATAATGGTATGTAGGGATATTTTTATTGTAAATCTTATTAAAATCATAAAGTTTAACCAGGGCAAAGTCAGTTTTACACAAGTCCCAGTAGATATGCAAATTTACCAGAGGGGAGCCAATCCAAGGTCAGCGGAGTACGAGTGAAGTTAAACATCGGTAATGGCAGTTTTAGGCGCTACAAATTGACAATACTGACTTTCCATTGGTTGGGCAATTTCTTGCCAAACATGTAATATTTACTTAATAACATGCAAAGTGATCATCAAAATTTAACAGTAACTACAACTAGAATCAGTGAATAATTTAAAATGAATTTCAAATAGAGTCAGTGGACAAAACAGCACGAAATTCTGCCGACCACCTGCCGATCGCCATGGACAACAAATGAGGAGTCTACGCCACATCAATTACAGGAAAGCCCCTACTCAAATTATTTTCTAAATTCAGAATTTTATTAATGAGCTCAAATCAGATATTTAACAACCATGTGTAAATTTTCAGTAAGAGAGAGAGAGAGAGAAAGTGAGAGTGTGTGTTTATGTTGATCAACTTAAATATAAAATGAGGCGTTGGTTTGTGAAGGATATGAATCATTATTGTCATTAAAGTATAAAGAGAACCAGAATTTTTTAAATGATTGTAGTAACAAGACTAAAAGAAATAATTTCAATCAAATAAGAAAGTACACGTACGTAACCTTGAACAGAGGTCAAATGCGGAATGACATCGCCGCCATTTTGAATTTCTAACAGTTATTATTGGCTATCCATGTATCAATCTACAATACAATTAACTAAATAAAATCAAGTTCGTTAGCCTAATGTGGTGTACCTCATTATTTCAATACCCAACAACCTCTGCCGCTGTCTGCTTAACGCAACTCTGGACCCAAAGCCTAATGCATGTTAATGAGCTGAGCACGTGTTATTCCGGTTATGAGATTTATTATGCAAATTACATACAATTTGAATATCATACCTGTATTATTATTTATTATGTATGTCTGTAAAAAACAGAAACTTAACAATACATGTATATGCACACACGTGCACACACACACACACACACACACACACACACACACACACACACACACACACACACACACACACACTCACACACACTCACATAATTTTTATCATAACCAAAATATTTACTTTCATACAGATAGGAATGTAAGCTGTCTGCTGTCAAATAAGAGTCGACTAATTTAAATATTTTATAAGCTGTTGAAAATTAGTTTTTTCAAGTTAATAAACTCATCTCAAAAATAAACTACTACAAACAACAATATTTTTTTCATTGAAACCTGTTACACAGTAAATGTGATTTAATTTAAATAGTTTAATTTCTGGAATTATTCCGCACTAAATCATAGTTTGTATGTAGTACATTTAAATAAAAGAAAAAGGCTGTTTGTAGTAGTCTAAGCAATATATTAATTTGAAAAAAAAAGTTGACTGATCATAAGGGATTTAAATTACTGGACACTTGGCAGCAGGTAGTTTACATTCCTACTGCCATAAAAGTAAATATTATCACTTACTATATAAATTGTGTGTTGTGTACGCATGCACACATGTATTCGGCTCTTGTATTATATTGCATATTATCCATCCACACAAAATACAAAAATATTTACTAAGGGCAAAACACAATTTCAGCATGCACATGTACTACACGTGAGGAATAGCTACAAAATAACTGCACTGATGTTTTTTTTTTGTCACTTTTCTGTAACACTCGCAGCTGAAAGCAGTATGAGTCATTAACCTGTACTCTCCCCTCCATTTACACTTAAACTTTCAAACACCTGGAACCAACACTTTGGCAGTAGCCCTTATTTGAAGCAGACCATCGCCACTTCATTGGAATAACATCAAGTATTAATGTGAAGCAACATGTCACTATGAAACATAAAGCTTAGAAAATCCATTGCAGAAATTTACCAAATCCTCTTTAAACACTCTTTGTTGAAGAAAGTTTTTAATAATTCAAGTTATAATTTAATCAATTATAAGTATAATACTGCTGACTCGGAACACAAAGTTTTTTATTGGTAAAAATGTAAAATCTTTACCTTGTAGCCTGAACCAGTTTTTGCTTATTGCAAGCTTTGTCAGAGGCTATACCTTACTGCTATACAAGCTTACTACCAATAAAAAACTTTGTGTTCCGAGTCAGTAGTATTATACTTACAATTAGTTAATCAACGGACACGTCACGGTCAACAAAATCCAAGAATAATTTAATCACTTTTGTGGTAAAAAAAATTACAGTTGAGCAAGTTCAAATTCACAGCAGACAAATTTTTTTTCAATATCAAAGGAATTATTCACATTGATTGGGTGTCTGAAAGTCACATTGTTAGCAGAACCACTATAACATCTTGGATAACTCTTTGTGAACGGGTGAGAAGAAAAAAGACCTAAAATGCAGAAGAGTGACTCATAGATTTTTCACCAAGGAAACACAATGGCACACAAAGTGGTATGTTAAAGATGTTTTTGACAAAGAATGTGATCTTCGTGTTGGAACATCCACCATACCAACCTGACATAGTCTCTAGTCCCACGTGATCTTTTTTGTTTCACACTGCTACACATTAATATTTAACATTATTCCAAGACAGCTCAAATACATGTCTACTTAGAAGAAATGCTACTGCCAAACTGCTGGTTGTATGTCTTGAAAATTTAAGTGTATGTTGAGGTCAATGACCCACGCTGTTTGCTGTTGCCAATGTTAGAAGGATGTAGCAAAAATCCGTCTGGTTATTTTATAGCCAAACGTTGTACGTTACTCGTAGCTTTCAGATATTTGTTAAAGTCTGCACCATAAAAATTTAAACCTGGGCTTAATGTACAATATATATAACCTAACCTATATATATGTGTGTGTGTGTGTGTGTGTGTGTGTGTGTGTGTGTGTGTGTGTGTGTGTGTGTGTGTGCGCGCGCGCGCGTGCGAGCACGCACACAAAAAAAGTACAAAAAAGAAAAACATCATTGTGGTCAGCATTTTATTCTTCTGAAACTCAATATAATATTTCATAAGAATCAATTTAAAATTTTATTTTATAGGCAAACAAACAAGAAGGGAATGGTTTTTTGACACTTCTCTCTGAAAGGCAGGTTTAATTGAGTGCGGTATGACAGCTTGTGAGAGAATAATTTTAAACTCTGTACACTTAATAATTAAAGTCTTCTGAAAATACTGTAATGTATATCAAAGCTTGATAATGTATTCAAGTTTTTACAACAAAATGCACATGAATGGATATGGTGTACATAAAGGTAGTGTCATTTAGTTCCTAGGTATAGGTCTAATACACAAAAATAATTGATGCCAATAGATTCAGTAAGACGTCAATACAAAGATTTATGTGGATACCATAATATGATAGCTTTGTGCAAAATTTATTTGATGAAACATCTGTATTTAGGATTTAAGTATACTGATATAATCTACCTTAAATTATACTGAAAGAGCTGAATGTGAAATACTCAGATATTACAAGTTTATTCAAATTGTGTTGTAGTGACCTATTAAGATATTGTTACATAATATGGAACAGTCTCTTACGTTCAATAGTGTCATTCTACACGCGTCTCAACTAGCCTAGCTGGTGCGTGTTTCTGCCAAGGCCACGCTGAGTATCCTCTAGAATTTTCAAGTGTTTGTTCCATATCATGGAACCCTGCAGACTATAAATAGCCCACACCTCCCGCTTAATTTTCAGTTTACTTCGGGCAATTACTCAGTGGGTTTCAAGTGGCTATTAGTGAAAAGTGATTATTGTGCGGAACTTTATAGTTGACACTATTATTGCGTGTGGACAATTTTACTTGAATTGTTGTAAGAGACTATCTTGTTGATTACAATTTTATGAATTGTGACAATTAAAGCTGGTTCTTAGTGACTTCATTGGTGTCTTGTATTTTGTTTTCCACTGTACCATATGATGATCAGTGAGACAGTCATGACAGTGGTGTCAGAAGTGGGATAGAACCATTCAGAGTGGAAACAGTGACACTTTGTACAAGACTAGTGTAATTTGTAATTAATCGTAAACAATGGATGACAGTCATATGATGGAAGCTTTCCAAGCGCTTCTACTACAAACAGAAAAACGACAAGAGAAAACAGAAAGTGGAAGCAAGACAGAAAACCTTCCTGCTGGAAGCAGAGGAACGACCAAAAGCACTAATGCTGGAATCTGAAGGACGACAACCAGAGGAACATAAGAGTGAAACAGGTGATATCAAAGCGTTGATGCAGGAACAAAGCAGATGCAAGAACATACTACCACAGAGTTAGGTCTATTACGAGGTGAGCTTAATAAACAAGTCACTAGAATATCGGAAATGACATTAAAAATAGCTGAAGTAGAAAAATTTGTCTCGAGTGTTGAAGAATCGATGTCAAGATAGAAGAATCCATGACAAATAAAATATCTGCAGCAGAAGACTCAATGGCAAACATAAGAGAACAAATTAAAAGTGAAGTTGAGCCGTTCATGAAGATACGACGAAAACAAATTTCTGAACAGACTGTACCAATGATAAAGACAGAAAAGGTGAGTTGACAGAGAAAGTCACTTTCCCTGTAGCTGGGGCAGTTCACGTCAAGGTTCCAACTTTTGACGGAAGCACACACTGGGCGACATACTTTAGGCAACTTGAAGCCGCCACATGCGCAAATGATTGGACAGATAAAGAGAAGGCAGTTTCAGTCATTCTCGCTTTAAAATGACCTGCCGCAGAGCTACTACAGAAAGTGCCACCTAACAGCCAGAACACTTATGCTTAATTGATAAAAGCTCTAGAATTATGGTATGGTGATAAACATTTGCGAGACGTGTACTGCACTGAGTTGAGAGCAAGGCGACACCATTCCGGGGAGAGTCTTCAACAGTTTGAAGCAAGTATTGACAGATTAATCAGACTGGCCTATCCTGAAGTGCCAGAAGATTTTAGAACGAGGTTTGCGATGCAGACATTGGTGTCAGATAATGAACTACAGCAAGTGTTACAAATGGCAAGGCACCAGAATAGTGTACATGCTTTGCAATTTGAGGCCGCCAAGTCAGCATCTGGTTGGACAAGTCATAAGGTGCACGCTAAAAGATCATGCTGGCACAGACGATGAAGAAGAATAACAAGGAACAGAGACCCAACGAATGGCACCACAGAATAAAATAAGAAAGGATGGAAGACCAAAGTGTTATAGATGTGGGAAACCTGAACATCTACAACAAGATTGTCGGGTTAGAGTTTAGCAGCAGGGAAACGAGCAGTAGTCGGTACAACGGGGCATATGCTGACTAACTGGATGAATAAAGCCCCTAGACAATACGAAATTTCTATACTTCAGAAAAATAGCGGAAGCTTGTTGGTTACTGGATTCGTTCCAGAAAGGCCTAACTCAATTATACTTGACACAGGCGCAACAGTTTCCATTGTGAGCTCCGATGTAGTGAAAAATCTCAAGTCAATCTGGTGCTCTTGCAGCTTGCGAACAGCTACTGGACAGCCTGTAAAAGCATTTGGAAAAGTGGAAATACACCTACGCCCTGGTCGACTTGAGTTTGATCATCAAGTACTCGTTGCAGACATTGTGGATGAAGCAATTCTTGGTGTGGACGTTATGAACGCATATGGATTTATAGTCGACTTCCAAACAATGTCCTGAAAATTGGAAAAGAAGAGGTAATGCTATGCACAATGAACACATCAGACAAATCAATGGATGTGATAAATCAAGTGGCAATTAACTATTCCGCCAAACTCCGTAAAGATAATCATGGTTAGAACTGAGGTAGATACTAGGGGCAACCAGTGCTCTATATTTGAATGCCAGGTAGTCAGCACACCGGGCATACTAATGCCAGAAGTTTAGTAAAACCTGACGAACCGGAAATGTACCAATTAGAGTAGTGAATATTTTGGATCAAGCTGTCACTTTACAAAGCAATACGCACCTAGGTAAAATGACTTGTGGCCTGGGTGGCCGGAATGACATCTCAAGTGGTAAGGTAAAGGGACTCAGATTGTTTTTACATGAATTTAAGAATTCTTTTGCAGTTCAGGCCGTCATTGGTAAGAACCTCTCTGGTACATTGAATCAATACCAGGGATACAACACCGATACGCCAACCTCCTCGGAACCTTCATTAGCTGTGCAAGAGGAAATGTCTTTTCTGGTACAGGACATGTTGACAGAGGGAATAATTGAGCCTTTGTCAAGTGCTTGGTCTTCTCCGGTAGCGCTGGTAGTGAAGAAGGACAGTGGATTATGTTTCTGCGTAGACTACCGGAGGTTGAATGATGTGACAAAGAAAGATTGGTATACACTACCTCATGTTGACAATACACTCGACATGCTGTCTGGAGCACAGTGGTTCCAGTGGTTTTCCACATTAGACCTGAAGAGTGGATATTGGCAAGTGGGTCTTCATCAAGAAGACAAGGAAAAGACAGCTTTCTCAACCCCAAGTGGCCTATTCCAATTTAAAGGCAGGCCATTTGGACTCTGTAACGCACCAGCTGTAACGTTTAAGAAGGAATCAAGAAGAAATTAAGCCCCAATACTACTTTGTTTTACTTACCTAAATTCAGACAGAAGATTCCAAATGCCCCAGGGTCACCACCACATTTTTATTGGAGAAAATGTGGAAACCTTATCACTTTCCCCATGAAAACAAATTAAAAAATAAACAAAAATCTCCCTCACAGAAAAGGCCGTTTAGACGAACTTTTGGATACAGAGAATAGGTTATAGGTAGAGTGGCATAATAAACTAACTTAACACATTGTAATCAAAATTCTTATTTTATAATAATGAAAAAATATTGCAATGTACCACAAATATAAAAGAGAAAATAAAAACAAAAAGATAAATGTCAGCAAATCAGTACTTTATGTTCTTTTGAATAATACCCCCCTTTTTTTCTCACACTCTATCAGTTTCCCTCTATTTTATTTCATACTTTTGTTTGTTTTTGACAATGTTACTTTTGTTACTTTAAAATGCTATTGACAAATTTTTTTAAACCCCCGTTCCTTTATTATTAGTACTACTCTGTACTGTCGGTGAGTCTCACTCACAGTGGTTGTGCCATCCGGGCAAAATTGCGCACTTTCCCGACAAAAAACATGAAACATAATGTTCCAAAACTCCAATTAATTATGGCACACTGTCTTCTTCAATAATTTAATAAGTCTACATTGCAAATTCAATTGAAAATTCTTCTTCACAAATTTTGAACTCGGTAGGCCTACCTTGCCTTGCCCACACACTAAAATACGTCTGTACTGTTTGCTGGCGATTGTGAGACTGCTCTCTGCTCCCTTTGTTTTACATAATAGCGTCCGTTTACTTCGCAATTAAAAAACCAGTTTTCTCCGGTTTTGGCCGCAGACAGCTGCTTTGGCTGACGTCACTTGTTTACAGTTTGATCATTCAAGATGCCACTCTGTCAGGCCTCGCCCAAACAACGATTCTGTTGGTTATGGTAAACAACATTGTTTTTGTGTGTGTAATTGTGACTCACTCGTCACCAGCTAAAAATAGGTTGTACGCGAATTGCATAATGTACTGTTACACAGCAACATTCAAAAGATTAATGGATCCGAGCCGTGACATGAAAAACTAGCCTTGTTTATTTAGACAATGTCATAGTCATCGGAAAAACTTTCAAAGACCATTTGGAAAACCTTAAGGAGGTTCTAACTAGAATTCACGATGCCCAACTGAAGCTGAGCTCGAAGAAGTGTTTTCTATTCCAGAAGGAAGTACAGTATTTGGGTCATTTGGTCTCCGCAGTGGGTTTTAGTATGAATCCTAATAAAGTAGACACCGTAAGAGACTGGCCAGTTCCGAAGAGTAAACATGAAGTTTGGAGTGTCCTGGGGGTTTTCTCATATTACAGATGTTTTTAAAAGGGTTCACTACTATTGCTAAACCACTGCATGAGCTAACGGAAAATAAACAAAACTTCCAGTGGTCAAGAGAGTGTGATCAAACATTTAGGACTTTGAAAATTCCATTATGTTCACACCCAATTCTCGCTTTCCCAGCTTCCAAAGGGAAGTACATCATATTACACAGATGTAAATAATACTGGTCTAGGAGCAGTTTTGTCTAAAGTGCAAAACGGTGAAGAACGAGTAATAGCGTATTCGAGCAAGACACTTTCTAAACCAGAGACAAATTATTGCGTTACAAAGAGAGAGTTCCTGGCAATTATCCAAGCTTTGGAGCATTTCCATACATACCTCTATGGGAGAGTTTTCACCACGCACCGACCATGCCGTGCTTGCATGGATCTCAAGATTTAAAAATCTGGAAGGGCAGTTGGCAAGATGGCTCGAACTTCTGCAAGAGCACACCTTCAAGTTAAAACATCAGCAGGGGCGCCTGCATGGTAATACAGATGGCTTATCCCGAAGACCGTGCTTGGAAGATTGCCGAAATTGCTGCAGAAAGGAAGAGCCATCATGTTCATGGGAAGAACCCATATGAACATTTTCAAGCCATCACTGTAGATTTCCTGGCAGATGGCTGGACTACACAAGATTTTCAACAAGAACAGATGACAGATGAAGACATTGGACCAATCTTGATGTCAAGAGAGGAAGGTCGCCGCCCGGATTGGAAAGATAACTGCCATGGTTCCAAAGTGCTGAAGGACTACTGGACACAATTGGAATCTCTCACCTTAGAGAATGGACTGCTGAAAAGGGCTTGGGGGAGTGTGAGATGAGACGTGGTCATGCAGCTGATAGTTCCCCTAAGTAAAGTGCAGTCTATTTAAAGGAGATACATGATGGAACATACGGATGTCATCTTGGCATTAACAAAACCCTTGACAAAATACGGAAGCAATTGTATTGGGTTCACCTTCACCACGACATAGAGGAATGGTATCGGACATGTGAAATATGTGCTGCAAGCAAGGATCTACAAACCAGAAGCAGGGGTAAAATGAGACAGTACTGTTGTACTGTTGTTGGACTGCCATTCGAGAGAATTGCCATAGACATTGTTGGACCTTTCCCAGTTACTGACGATGGAAATTGTGGGTGGAAGCTTACACAATTCCAAATCAGGAGGTTATCACTGTGGCAAAGGCATTAGTTCAAAACTTTTGTTGCCATTATGGAGCCCCATGGAAATCCATACAGATCAAGGTAGGAACTGCAAATCAGGAGTGTTTAAAGAATTATGCCGTCTACTCGGAATTCAAAAGACCAGGACAAGCCTCTCCATCCTCAGTCGGATGGAATGGTTGAGAGATTCAATGGGACACTTGAGCAGCATCTTTCGAATGTTGCTGACGAGAACCAAACAGACTGGGATCAACGAATACCACTATTCCTCATGGCGTATAGGTCATCAGTACATGACACAACTGGCATGACTCCAGGAAAATTGGTCTTTGGGCGGGAGATATGTCTTCCTGGGGACTAGATGTTTGGATCACCTGAGACTCAGTCCCAAGAGCCACAGAACTATTCCTCGCAACTAGAAAACCAACTGCAAGAAATGGACTGCTTAATAAGAGGACGGTCGAAGATAGCCAGTGATAAAATGAAAACTCGGTATGACATTCACAGCAATTGTGAGGGTTTCCAAGAAGGAGATCAGGTCTGGTTGTTCAACCCAAAGCGCCATTGTGGTCGCTCACCTAAACTTCAGACCAACTGGGAGGGACCTTACACTATGTAAAAGTGATTCAACAATGTTCTCTATCGGATTTAACAGGAAGGACAGCAAAAATTCAAGGTCGTCCACCTAAATCTCCTGGCCAAGTATTACTTCAGAGACGGTTTGCCAGTTCGGGATGAATAAGCTTAAGGAGGGGCAGTGTTACATAATACAGAACAGTCTCGTACATTCGATAGTGTCGTTCTAAAAGCTTCTCAACTAGCCTAGCCAGTGTGTGTTTCTGCCAAGGCCGCGCTGAAGTATCCTCTAGAATGTTCGAGTGCTTGTTAAGGACGCATATCATGGAACCCTGCAAACTATAAATAGCCCACACCTGCCACTTAGTTTTCAGTTTACTTTAGGTGATTACTCAGTGCGTTTCAAGCAGCTATTAGTGAAAAGTGATTATTGTGTGGGACTTTATAGTTGACATTATTATTTCATGTGGACAATTTTTACTTGAATTGTTGTAAGAGACTATCTTGTTGATTACAATTTTATTAACTTATTAAATTAACTTATTAATTTTAATTATTAATTAAACCTGGTTATTAGTGACTTCATTGGTGTCTTGTATTTTGTTTTCCACTGTACCATACAACGATCAGTGAGACCGCCATGACAATATTAAGTATTAAGATCACCTACACTGGAATTTATTGCAAAATATTAAAATTCTGAATACCCAGGCATAACTTACAGATTACTTACTTTCCATAATAGTATTGCTAAATCATCACCCTCCCACTTGTTTACAGATCATCCAGAATCTCTGCGTCCAAATCACTTTCACCTATGTTGATGTGTACGCTCAATGTTCTGTCACAGGCTACTTCTTTCATTTTGTTTTTCTACCTTCACTGTGCCGTACTGGGTTCGGCAGCGTATTATAAGTATTTTAAAACGAGCGGCGGTGACGTCACGCACGGCCATACGGTAGTTGTTGTCGCCCGTTTATACACACAGATGTAGTGCAACTACGCAATTCGGTTGGCGCGTCCAGCTGTTTCTGTGCATTCCTGCATCCAGAAGTTTACTTGGGTAGACCGACACATTGAATCGGTCTCATTTCTGTTCGATCCTCCGACCTGGTCATCTGCTCTCGACTGGCGGTAACCTTCTGTTCTGGACTTCCTCGGCTATCGCTATGGTTGGCTAAATAAAGTATAGCTCCAGGTATGTACAAGTTAGCGGGTTCTGAAAATATTCTAACCCCAAAAATATTTTTGTGTTTCAGCGTCTTTTATAAACTATACTTGTGTGTGTGTGTGTAGAGCAGTTTTCAATGTGTGCGTTAACGCAATTACAAAATTAAATTAATATGGATGTAAATGTTGTGGGCCAAATTGACTTCAATAAAGAAAATGTTAATGCATCTCGCACTCAGCTGTGTTTGGTGTTATTAACAATTATGAAATACGTAATTAATTAATTTAAATATTTCAACGAAATACTTAAGAAGTAATTGGTAGATGAGTGAAATAAGTCACAGCTGGGGAGCTTAATACTGATTAATATGAATTGGTGGCGATGTGTGTGTGCGCTGTTGATGTTTAAAGTTGGTGTTGGAGTTTACTGTGGACGGCCTATGTGGCGTAATTTTCTTATGACACCCTCTACAATCTATTACATGTCACAGGTGCTCGAACAAAGGCGAGATGGGTGTCGGGTGTGACGAACAACAGTCCACCCTACTGGCAGAGACGATCTTCTAGCCACGATTGCCGTCAGTCGAGAACAACAGTTCGAACACTCTTCCAATGCTAAGCTGCCCCCAGGACTTGCGATACGACCGTTACATTACTGATCAGCGCCAATATTGACTAAGTACACCGGACAATCCAGGTGGGAACATTCTAATTATCTATTTCTCTCTCCACAACATGGTGAATGCACAGAAGCCGCCAGAAGCTCACTCGTGAAGTTCTGACCGTTATACTCTAGCACAAACTCTCATGTTCAATTATGTTATTGCATGTGTGAACATTACAGCAGTACACCTAATGAAATATCTTATAACTGTTATAATGTGTAAGAAATTACACACATACACACATATCCGCAGTTTGCTGTAAGATCTAACTTTTCATCTAATTAAGACCATTAGGGAGTTAATTATCTTGTGCTATTATGTCATCTGGTCATGGCTGAGTTTTAATCACGTAACTGGGGCTGTCTGATGCTTTAGATGAGAATCTATTTTCTTTCTCACATTTACTTAGCACTTTAATGATTAAAGTCAGGGTCGTTTAGCAGGTTGAGTCTTGGGGCGGTCACTTACATTCTCTGGTGTTAACTACCAAGGCAAATCTATGCTTAGGAGCTGTGATTATCAGATTACGCTGTCATTTATACTTGTACATATATATACATATTATGGTGCATTCATTTACGGTAGTTGGAATGGGTTTATGAGGAATTTAGTACTGATATGAGGGGTGTTGTGTCATTCATGTTGTGTATGTGTTTGTGTGTGTAATTTTACTATATTTTGCTGGGGGAATATGTAATGAATTTAAAAAAGAAGAAAAAACCATAAATGTGCTTACTAAGACAAAAAGGCTAGCCTATTTGAAACTATACAACACTTATGGATTAATGAATTGCTTTTATGAATGAGATTATTGCTGCCATTGACTCATACATAATCAGGCAGGAATTTTGCAATTATGTTAATATCAAATTCACTTACATTTTTGACATTATGAATGTTAATTGATATACATATATATATATATATATATATATATATATAATCCTGCCATTAATGGTGTGCTTACACAATCGAGAACTTGTCATTTTATGTAACATCTTGCAGGTTTAATAAAGCATACGCTTGTTGGTTAAAAGACTTTTCATTTGCAAGTCCTGTCATTCACCTGGGGGGACATGTCTGTAATTTTAATTGGGCCTTGCACACTTTTGCTTCCTCTAGGTTTTCCACCTAGTTCTAAATGTGATGTCTCTCCCCTTTACAAAAAAAAAAAAAAAAAATACACAAAAAAAACTTAGAAAAATAAAGGGGGGGTTTCAAATGTTAGATCAGAGCATTGTTATGATTCTAGGTAGGTAGTAGGTATTATTTCTGCCTTATTTTTTTTTCTTTTGATCTTGAGAAATTTTAGAATCTGGGGACTTACATTTATTTCCTTAAATGAAACTTGGTGTGGCTACAGACATGTCAGCTGGTGTTAGGACTTGCAAATTATTTCAAATTATTTTTAATTGGAATCCAATTGTTGCAAGAAAACTTAATGGTAGTGTAACGAATTAATAGAAAGAATAACCAGAAAAATAGCACATTTTATAAAATGAATAAGGGGTTGATGAAGTTTAAAATAATTTAATATGTGTTAGTGTTTAAGTGATTATTTTGTGATGTTGAGTGTGAGATGAATTTTGAAAAGGGGTTATAAGAATGTGATTGATTTTTTTTTATGAATGTGTGCTGATTGATTTCACTTGCACATACCCTGGAGCTTAAACAAATTCTGGACGTGATGAGGGCCGTCAGTACTTGTCGATTTTGATTGTGATTTGTCTCCTGGATTAGACAACGTGTTTTATTGCACCCCGTTATATGGTAATTGTTTATTGAGGGCGTTGCGTTGCGGTATCGGCTATTTTGAATGCGGTCATGGTCCGAGACCAAGGGCATGGATGTGATAGTCTATATTTTCGATTACATTGAATTTTATGTGTACTTTGTGGATTGTATGTAGTGAGTTAGTTTGGTTGTTTGTGTCGTGTTCTCTTCTGGGCATTTTACATGGCTGTTTCTCTGCTTTTATGACACCCATCTCGTCGTATCGCTAGAGCATTCTGGAGCCACTTGTATGATCAAGTTCTTCCTGTCGTTCTCTTTAATTATTGCTTTTACGTGGTGTGTGTGTGGCTTGTGCGGTCATGTCCATTTCCGTGAATGTGGACTTGTTTGTGAAAGATGAGCTCGAGTGGGAGGTCCGGTTCCGGGGACGGAAGCCGCAGGAGACTGTTGTTTCATTAAGGAAGCAACTCCGTGAGGCTCTTGCCTCCGGTGAGGCGCCGAGTGGGAGAGTATTACTCACGGATGTCACAGCCGAGGTGGAGCTGTGTACGGAAAAATTTTCTGAGCTGCGAGATTTGGCCGAAGGCCTGCAGTCGGCTGCACCCGCCTCTACGGCTAGACAGAGGGTACGCCAACGTTTACAACATGTTCTATGTCGTTTACAGAATGCCGAATCACAAGCTACCACCTCGGAATTAGAGAAAAATGTTGTCACTCTTAGGGAGCAAGTGGCGATGGCATTGTGGGAGTTTTCTCTCGGCCAGAGTCGCCACGTAGATGTGGATTCCGGTTCCTCTTCTTCTTCTGTTGAGACGGCAGCCAGGGTGGAACCCCCTGCGCATGTTCCGGCCTTTTCAGATATGGCTGCCGCGAGCTATCACAAGCTCCCTAACCCACTGTCGGATGTCATCCAGCGTCTCCCAGTTGTCGATGGTCTGGATCCTGAGGCGCTTTTGAAATTCTTGCGCATATTTTTTCAGTTGGCTGATTTCCCTGGGCTGTCGGAGCGGACTTTGCTGGAGCTCATTTACCCGTACTGTTGGGGATCTATGGCTGAGCGTGTGACAAGCACCCTTAGGGATGGTGGTGGCATTGACCATTTCCACCGGGAAGTCCTAGACGCTTTCGTACCGGGAAGGTTACACGACCGGTTAAGACATAAACATTTTTATAGAGTTCAAGCAAGCGGAGAGTCCCTTGCTCATTTCATTTCGAGTGTTAAAGACGCGGCCCGGATCCTGAGGCTGGGGTTGTCTGAATCTGATGTTATTCACACTATTTTGGAGGGCGTGACGCCGGAGGAACGGTCACGTTTGATATTTGCTGTCCGTCCCCAAAGCTTTATTGATTTGGACCGGCTGTGCGCCGAGTCAACAACTATACGAGGTAATGACGATATTAGAGCCCACGAGGCTAGGAGGTGTTCGGATCGCCCTATTTTAGAGCGACGAGTTAGGCAGCCCACGTCTTGGGGTCCTCGGTCTGCGCCGGTTCAGAGCTGTGAGGTGCGAGAATTATTTTGTTCCAGGTGTCAGAGATCTGGTCACGTTGCGCGCTATTGTTCTGATGCTAGACAGCGTCAGGGGACTTCCCGAAAAGGTAACTTTTCAAAAAACGTAAGCTCTCGGGGAAGATAAGTCGGGAGTGGTCTTCCCCGTTAGGCCGTTCTGTTCCAGTTTCACTTAACCCCAGGCGGGTAGTAAATCCCGGATCATCTGGCTCCAAGGTCCTGCGAACTGTCCCCAACTACAGTTCAGTATGCCCCTTCCTGTCGATCGAGTTGAAAAAGGGTCAGCTCAGAGCCTTGGTTGACTCTGGATCAGCCCGATCCATTATTTCATCTAGAGTATGTGAGGACCTTGAACAACAGGGCTTACTAATAGGGTCGGATCGGTCTTCCGTGGTATGCTGGACTGCATCGCGGGAAATTCTGCCCATCTCCCGGGTGGTTTCCCTAAAGATTAAAATCGAGTGTTTTTCATGGGTGTGGCGATTTTTGGTTTCTCCGGCTCTGGGAGTCGACTGCATTGTGGGTGCTGATTTCATCTCCAAGAATGGTCTCGTTTTAGACATACAAGGGCACCACTGTTATTTTAAATTCAATCGGGAGGTTGTCATTCCTTTCCTTGGGTACCAGGGAGCTAAGGGAGGTATCCAAGAGGTTGTGTGTCCCGATTCAGAAAGAGACCATCTCACTCCGTCCCAGAAGCGTGCCTTAGATCATTTGTGTGAGCAGTTCCCCACTGTATTAACTCCCAACTTGGGGCTCACACATCTTTTGGAGTATAAGATCCGTTTAACGGACTCCGCAGTAGTACGTTCACACCCATACAAATTCGCTCCTCCAAAGATGGATGTTCTAAGAGAGAAGGTTCAAGAGTTGCTTAAACAAGGGGTCATTGAACCTTCCAATTCTAGTTATGCAAGTCCAGCATTTCTGGTGCCCAAGCCTGGGGGTAAACAGCGCATGGTCATAGACTACCGCAAACTAAATGCTAACATTGAGGTGGATTCAGTTCCTCTTCCCGATTTACATTCTGCTTTCGATTGGTTTAGTGGGGCCAGGTACTTCACCATCTTTGACCTCAATGCCGCTTATCATCAGATTCCTCTGTCTAAGGAGAGCCGCCCTTATACGGCTTTCTGTGTGCCATGGAATCTTTATCAGTATACTAGAGTACCCATGGGTCTGGCTGTGGGGGCTCAAACCCTCACGCGACTACTTGACACTGTATTCCATGATGTGAAATTTAAATTCATCTTCAATTATCTTGATGATCTCTTAGTCTACAGCAAAACGTTCGAAGAGCATCTGTGTCACCTGAGAGAGGTGATGTGCCGATTGAGGAGTGCTGGCCTCACTATCAATCCAGACAAGGTCAAATTTGCACAAAAGAGTATTTCGTTTTTGGGGCATCTCGTCTCATATGGGGGTGTGACGGTCGACCCGGAGAGGACACAAGGCATCCGAGATTTTCCTCCCCCTAGGGATGCGAAGGGTGTTGCCAGATTTGTTGGCATGGTCAATTTTTATCGTAGATTTATCCCTAATGCCGCGGAGATTGCCGTACCTTTAAACGAACTCAGAAAGAAGGGTACCAAATTTGTATGGGGAGAGAGGCAACAGCGGGCCTTTGATACCCTCAAGGAGGCGATCGTCTCTCCCCCTGTGTTGAGGATGCCTGACTTTTCAAAAAAACTTATTTTGCAAACGGACGCGAGTTCTGTTGCGCTCGGGGCGGTTCTGTCCCAGGAAGTTGATGGTGCTAGGCAGCCGGTGGCATTTATATCCCGGACCTTGACCCAACAAGAAAGGAAGTCTTCAGTGTATGAACTAGAGTGTCTTGCTGTCGTGTACGCTCTAGATAAGTTCAGGCGTTTCTTGGAACACGCTGAGTTCCTCCTGGAGACCGATAATCAGGCTCTCTCCTGGCTTCTCGCTCATCCCCGGCAGCTGGGTAAAATAGGGCGTTGGGTGGTCAAGATCTCATCCTTTAAATTCAAAGTGCAACACATCCGGGGAACACAAAATGTTGTTGCAGACGCCTTGTCACGTATGTTCTCACAACCCAGCGAAGCCAATTCTGAGCAACCCTGTTCCGTTCTGCTGGATTTTCCTTTGGCTTTTACTGATGTGTTACCCCATCAGTTAAATGATGAAGAGTTGGGTCCTATCATCCAACACCTAAAAGAGGGTAACGTGCAGGTTCCATATTTTCTGTCCAAGGGCGTCCTGTGCTGCCGAGAACGAAAAGGACGTGCCCCGAAGGTTGTGCTGCCTAGCAAACTCGTGCCAATGGTCTTCAGCTACTATCATGATTCCCCAATAGGTGGCCATAAGGGAATTTCGAAGACCATTTCCAGTATTAGGAGGCATTTCATCTGGAAGGGCATGGACAGGGACATCGCGGCTCGTGTGAAAGCATGTCATCTCTGTGGCTTGAGTAAGCCTGCTCAAAACTCTAAATTGGGTCTATTGTCATCTGATGTGGCGAGCAAACCAATGGAGAAGTTATTCATAGACTACGTGGGACCTTTCCCTCGTAGCAAGTCGGGTAATGCTTACCTACTTGTTTGTGTGGATGCTTTTTCCAAGTTTGTCTGGCTACTGCCCTTACGACAGGCAAACACTCGCTCAACTATCTTTATGCTACAGTCCCATGTCTTTCAGCATTTCGGTTTTCCGTCCACCATTGTCTCTGACAATGGACCACAGTTCATTTCGAAAGATTTCCGGCGAATGTGTTTCGCTAACGGTATCAAACATGTGACCACTTCCCCGTACTACCCTCAACCGTCCCACGCGGAGAGATTTAACCGGAATCTCCGTTCAGCTCTCATCGCCTACCATGCTGAACAACAGGATTGTTGGGACCTAAATTTGAAGTGGTTGCAATTGGCATTTAACACGGCCCTACACGAGAGTCACAAGGCAGTACCCTTTGAAGTCATGTTTGGTTTCTCGCCAAGTTTGCCGTTGGACAATTTGTGGCACATTGAGGATCTTCTACCTAACGATCCGAAGGTCACGACTGTGGACAGATGGCGGGAGGTCCGGAGGAATTTGCTTCGTGCGCACGAACGCGTCCGTAGTCGCTACAATCAGGGGCGAACTCCGAACCCATTTAAGATTGGCGACTTGGTCTACTGCCAGAGCCATCCGATCAGCTCAGCCATAGATAGGAGGGCCGCTAAATTATGTTATCGTTGGTCGGGACCATACCGCATTCTTCGGTTTGTGTCGCCCGTTACAGTGAAATTGGGTGATCCCGGAGGGGATGTTGAAAGAGTAACCACTCATATTTCGAAGCTAAAGTTTTGCCATAGGGCATGAGTTAGTGATGACAGTTTTGTCCCATAGAAGGGGGGAATACTATTTGGGTTCCTGGATCTCAGTCATTAGATTTGGGAGGCCTTGGTGGTCAGTACTCAGAGCTGGCGCCAGCGATTCTTCTCTTTCTCCTGTTCTTTTCTGTCCCTTATATCTGCATGCGGACCAGGGCCCGGCGAGCATGCAGGACTCACACTTACATCTTCTCTTTCAGACACACATTCACTGACTTACACCTCTTCCTTCTGCTTTTCGTTTTCCTGTGTTACTGAACTCACCAAGAGCGATTTAGAATCTGAGATTTTCCAGGTTTCCCGCAGCCGTCGTGCTTGAGGACTGGTTTGTTTTGGGTCAACCATGTTGCCCTTTTGGGGTGAGGGTGTGCCGTACTGGGTTCGGCAGCGTATTATAAGTATTTTAAAACGAGCGGCGGTGACGTCACGCACGGCCATACGGTAGTTGTTGTCGCCCGTTTATACACACAGATGTAGTGCAACTACGCAATTCGGTTGGCGCGTCCAGCTGTTTCTGTGCATTCCTGCATCCAGAAGTTTACTTGGGTAGACCAACACATTGAATCGGTCTCATTTCTGTTCGATCCTCCGACCTGGTCATCTGCTCTCGACTGGCGGTAACCTTCTGTTCTGGACTTCCTCGGCTATCGCTATGGTTGGCTAAATAAAGTATAGCTCCAGGTATGTACAAGTTAGCGGGTTCTGAAAATATTCTAACCCCAAAAATATTTTTGTGTTTCAGCGTCTTTTATAAACTATACTTGTGTGTGTGTGTGTGTGTGTGTAGAGCAGTTTTCAATGTGTGCGTTAACACAATTACAAAATTAAATTAATATGGATGTAAATGTTGTGGGCCAAATTGACTTCAATAAAGAAAATGCTAATGCATCTCGCACTCAGCTGTGTTTGGTGTTATTAACAATTATGAAATACGTAATTAATTAATTTAAATATTTCAACGAAATACTTAAGAAGTAATTGGTAGATGAGTGAAATAAGTCACAGCTGGGGAGCTTAATACTGATTAATATGAATTGGTGGCGATGTGTGTGTGCGCTGTTGATGTTTAAAGTTGGTGTTGGAGTTTAATGTGGACGGCCTATGTGGCGTAATTTTCTTATGACACCCTCTACAATCTATTACATGTCACAGGTGCTCGAACAAAGGCGAGATGGGTGTCGGGTGTGACGAACAACAGTCCACCCTACTGGCAGAGACGATCTTCTAGCCACGATTGCCGTCAGTCGAGAACAACAGTTCGAACACTCTTCCAACGCTAAGCTGCCCCCAGGACTTGCGATACGACCGTTACATTACTGATCAGCGCCAATATTGACTAAGTACACCGGACAATCCAGGTGGGAACATTCTAATTATCTATTTCTCTCTCCACAACATGGTGAATGCACAGAAGCCGCCAGAAGCTTACTCGTGAAGTTCTGACCGTTAACCTCTAGCACAAACTCTCATGTTCAATTATGTTATTGCATGTGTGAACATTACAGCAGTACACCTAATGAAATATCTTATAACTGTTATAATGTGTAAGAAATTACACACATACACACATATCCGCAGTTTGCTGTAAGATCTAACTTTTCATCTAATTAAGACCATTAGGGAGTTAATTATCTTGTGCTATTATGTCATCTGGTCATGGCTGAGTTTTAATCACGTAACTGGGGCTGTCTGATGCTTTAGATGAGAATCTATTTTCTTTCTCACATTTACTTAGCACTTTAATGATTAAAGTCAGGGTCGTTTAGCAGGTTGAGTCTTGGGGCGGTCACTTACATTCTCTGGTGTTAACTACCAAGGCAAATCTATGCTTAGGAGCTGTGATTATCAGATTACGCTGTCATTTATACTTGTACATATATATACATATTATGGTGCATTCATTTACGGTAGTTGGAATGGGTTTATGAGGAATTTAGTACTGATATGAGGGGTGTTGTGTCATTCATGTTGTGTATGTGTTTGTGTGTGTAATTTTACTATATTTTGCTGGGGGAATATGTAATGAATTTAAAAAAGAAGAAAAAACCATAAATGTGCTTACTAAGACAAAAAGGCTAGCCTATTTGAAACTATACAACACTTATGGATTAATGAATTGCTTTTATGAATGAGATTATTGCTGCCATTGACTCATACATAATCAGGCAGGAATTTTGCAATTATGTTAATATCAAATTCACTTACATTTTTGACATTATGAATGTTAATTGATATACATATATATATATATATATATATATATATATATATATATATATATATATATAATCCTGCCATTAATGGTGTGCTTACACAATCGAGAACTTGTCATTTTATGTAACATCTTGCAGGTTTAATAAAGCATACGCTTGTTGGTTAAAAGACTTTTCATTTGCAAGTCCTGTCATTCACCTGGGGCGACATGTCTGTAATTGTAATTGGGCCTTGCACACTTTTGCTTCCTCTAGGTTTTCCACCTAGTTCTAAATGTGATGTCTCTCCCCTTTACAAAAAAACTTAATAAAAATAAAATTAAATAAAACAAAACAAAAAAAAATAAAAAAAAAATAAAAAAAAATTACACAAAAAAAACTTAGAAAAATAAAGGGGTGTTTCAATACAGTTAAGTATTGTTTCTACATAAGATGGTTTAAAAATTATATTTCTACCACATATGTTTAATTTTACACATGTCCAGATTAATTCAATGGTATTATGGTGACAGTAATATGGTCATGGCCTTATAATAGTACACCCTTCATTCTCAACAAGACTTAGGCCTAGCTATATACACTCAACATAACTCAAAGTGATGAATTCTGAGCTAGGAGTTACAGAAATATTCAAGACTTCTATAACTGCAACTTCTATACAAATCAATAAAAACAGACAGACAGGTCGTAGCAGCACCTGGTCATAGACCAGTGACTGGAAGTCATCAAGAGATACAGGGTTAGAGTGGCAGGGAGACAGGAAAACTAAATTAATCAATGTTTTCTCCTATTCCGTTATGTGTAGAAAAAACACGATCCACATTTAGTCTGGACTGTAAAGTTTAAACTGAGAGCCAATTTCTCATTGCTGATTACAGATTACACAAAATTTGAAGTCAAAGTCAGGGCTGTTGTTCACACACACACACACACACACACACACACACGCGCGCGCGCCGCGCGCGCGACATTAAATGCAGCAGGAAGTCTTGAACACATTATTGGTACAATGCAAAGAAGACTTTAATTAATAAGTGCATAGAATTTCAAATTTTTCTCTCCATAGGTTATCTTAGAGCATTCAATGAAACTTCGCTTATGAGAAATAGTGTCAAAAAAACATACAGTTTTTTGTTTGCTAGCCTACACAGTTGTTCTACAAAAAAATGATATTCATTTGACAATCAAGAAATGATGATTTCACACACACACACACACACACACACACACACACACACACACACACACGCGTGCGCGCGCACACACACCTTTTAATTACATTTTATTACCATACTTACATTCACACCATAAAGGACTGTCAAATTCAGAGTTTGGTTACTACATATTAAGTTTAACGTATTTCCTTGGATTAACAAATATAAGTTGACAATGTTGAGGGAACAGTATTTTTACTACTACTACTACTACTACTACTACTACTACTACTACTACTACTACTACTACTACTACTACTACTATAATTTAAGCAAAATGGAGACCCAATGCTGTTATGCACACATGTGCTGAAGTTAATATATGTAAAACATTCAATTGATTTCAGAGAATTTTAATTACAAATTCCTTACAGAGGAGTATATCTTATTAAAATATTATAATATCATGTATTCATAACTTCCTGTATTCATGATTTACAGTAAAGCCACTTGTCAAATGCTTAAATCCTTATAACGCGAAATGCATGTGCAAATAATTAAACAACTGGTAAAAGGATGAACTTGTTATGTGTCAAAAAAGGGGGTTTTATTTTTTATTAAATTTATTCTGTATCATCATTGTAAGTCCCATGTAAAAAGGTTGTATTCAAACAATGAACCGTGACGTAACTTTTTGAGCGGAGTGTAGTTGGAGAATGCGATACTTGTTTATAAACTGAATGTTTGTCACGTACAACTGTGCGCGTACGCAAACCGGGGCACGGTTTCTACGCACAACAATCTGAACCAACGCCACGAAAAATGGCGAGGCATAAAGATTGTCGGACCATGTGCTCTGAAGACAGAGGAAGTCCAGTGGAGGCTCCGCCCACCAAAGCCTCTTGTATCGTCTCCGTTTAACAACACTAGCCCATGTGGCCCATAGACAATCCAAACATATTGTACGATGATGAAAAAATCTTAGCCTGGAGGCAGTGTATTCCTGTTCAGCAACAAGCTAAAGTGGGGAGTTTTGTTGGCACTCTCCGTGCAGTCAACGAAATAACTCTTCCCCGGCTGGGTGAACACATAGGTTCGCGAACCGAAAAATCTGTTCTAAAATATTCAAGATGAGTTGAAAGTTTAATTTAAAATGAGATAAATTGGCAAGAAATGTACAACACCAAAGTTAACAGTTAAATTCGACAGTGTGACATAAAAATGTGTACGAACTAACATATACGCAGTGCGACACGTGGCTCGCAGAGACGCCGAGGGTTAAGTAGCCAACAACCAATTTCACTATATAATTACTTTCACTTAAAGAGCTCTAAATAAAATAAATGGGGATTTAATACTGTATGAATGTGAGAATGAGCAAGCTGGGTTGCTTTAAAATTTCAGTAGCGTTACTATAGCTTAAGTTGTTCTTTTGGTTTGTACTTTTAATATGTATATATTATATATGTGTATTATATATATTATATATAATATATTAATGTATATATTATATATATAATTATTATATATTATATATGTTAATATGTACTTCAACAAAGGAGACAATAACCAATACTTTATATTTTCAAAACTAAATATTTGCTAGAATGTTTAATGTCTGAGATTATCTAAAAGATGTGATGAATGGTGAAAGAATTACAAATAGAAAAGTAAATTTAAAAAATGAGTATTAATAAAAGGGATTAGTAGCGTAACCATGTGTTAAGTCAATTATTATGCCAAATTAACATCACCTATCCCGTATAGAAAATTTCGCCTAATGAACCTGGTAAATAAATGAAAGTGTTTAAAGGTCTCCATATCTGTCCTTTAAAGATATTGGTGGCGACCTATAAATAATTTGGAATCTTCTGTGCTTGGTAAGTCAGGGTGGCGTGTAAGTGTGATGCGTACGTAAAAGGATAGTTGAGGTAAGTAGAAGTAACATGGTGAAAATTGGTAAGTTAAAAGAATAGAACGTAACAAACTTAACATTAAGGGTAAAATGGCAGAATAGAGTCATAATTTCATTAAGAACATCTATACAGAATGCAATATTCAACAGAAACGTATTTACTTAGTTACATACTGTAGTTTATTTGAGATTTATGTTTTTAAGTAAGTAATGTAATCACATATTATAAAAATATAGGCCTCTTATGTGCTACAATATGTAAATGTACACATGTAATCGGTATTGATTCTTTTCTTGTGTATCTGTGCGCAAAGAACAATACTAAAAATGCAAGCATATAGTTACAAGTTGTTTATTGCTGATGATCATTTATACTTTCAAATGATATGAAACAGTATGGAAAACAATAAAATGTTAAGTCAATCAGACTTGATTTTCTTTGCGTATATGTGTGTTCTTATTCTTGTAATGATGCATGTATATTATAATATATGTAGTATAACATGAAACACACTTAACTGTTGTTAAATATATTCATCATACTTGAAAATGTTTCCTTTCTGATAAAAGAAATCTAAAGCATGCAATTATTTATCTGAATGATAATTTATAGGGTGTAAACTTCTCAAGTTCCGAGTGAACAAGTTGAAAGGTTGTTCACTTATCTTTATCCTTCGCTCAAAACAACTTACTTGTGATTACTTATTTGTTCTGTGAATATTGCTGATACTGTAATGTACTACATTTTTGATACTGGATGTGTAATTTTTTTATATCCCATCCAGATAAACTGCCTACTTACTAATGAATACAAATTTGGTATCAATGTTTCACTTAACATTCTGAGTTCAGCTGTCATAATATTATGATGGCAGTGCATTTGGTAGTTATGCGACCACCACAATTTTACAGTGGCATGATTTTGTCAAGTTTGAACAATATGTGGTAATATTACTACCAACTAACAAAACTGTTGTCACCTGTTGACATTTTAGAACCAAATTTTCTCATTAAAACTTTGTAACACAGCCATTGCTGCTTGCTTTTTTATGACTTGTGCAGTATTTGTTTTAGTTTTAAATTTGTAAATTGTATTCTTCTGTGAATAGCAGGTTTTGTGGATAAAACTTTAGATGCTTCACAGTATTTCATTAGAAATAACATTTCCTTTAAATAATATTTATTTTTCTATTTTCTACATATTATTATTGAATATTTATCTGAACAAAGAACTGCAGAATAAGCAGAGCAAATTGACAACTCTGGCATCTCGTAATCTCGTCTATAGTGTCTGATCTAATTTTTGTATTTATTTTTTTGAAGAAGCTGATATAAACTGTTAACTGTCAGCAATGTACATGTAAGCAAATTAATTCAGATTTGAATACATGTGCGGTGTATGAAAAAAGGAATTTTATAAGAACGTTATTACTATAAAAATATAAAAAACTGTGTCACTATCAATTAGAATTTGAAATAACATGATTACATTATACAATATTAATTATAGAAAGTGTAAACAAAAAAAAAATATGCCATTCACTTTGGGATAACTTAATATTATAAACTTTACAGGGTTTTAAAAATAATAAATTTTTTAAAAATCTAGCCTTCACCAGATGTGAGAATAAAAATTCTCAGATACCTCAACTGCATGATACAGATATTACATAATCTTTAAAAGCATACTTTAAATTTAATATAACTTTATCAAAATTTATGTTCTAATTGTAAAATACAAGTCTGGCAATGTTGCTGTCTTCTAAGTCTAATCACACAACTGCATTTAGTTAATCTAGTTGTAACTTAACATGTTTAAATTCACACTTGTTTCTCTGTGAAAGAATAGTTTATGTGAGTTTCTTTCTTCCATTAAACTTGGTTTCTACGAACTACCCCCAGAAACTACAATTGGTGCAAAAATTTTCAAAACAGAGCATATGTTGTATGAAGTTTAATACTGATCGTATTCCTACATTGTTTCTTAACTCCCTACTAATTATTTTCTTACAAACAAAAAAATAGTAAAATTCATTTATCCATACAAAAAAGGTTTATTATAGGCCTACATCAAAAATTGGAGAACAATAGGCAGTTTACTATTTGCATTCTACATCAATTATTTTTCCAAACAAAACAACTGACTTAATAAACTGAACAGCTAAAAGAAGTGAACACTGAAAACAAACACAGTAAAGCTTAAAAAAAAAATTATCATTGCAACTTAAGTATTAAACATTAACTGTAAACTATATAGATGCATGCACTACAAAAGACACAATGAAAGACGAGACAACACTCATTAAAATAGTTAAGTTTATGAATTGATGCATGTAAAAAAACGTTTTTGAAAGTTCTTGTGACTACTGTCTCTGTGTTGTTTACTAAAAATATTTATATAAACAAAATTTAGTTTTTAATATTTTTCTTTCATGTGAAACGTATATGTTATCTTAAATAACAAACAATATTAAGCGAAATAAAACTTACAAATATTAACAAGAGGGTACTAATTCTGAATATTTATTCCACCTATTATAAATTTTATCAAGGTAAAATAACCCCAACAGGTCTTATAAATTTTTATAGTGACAAAAGAACATCATATTGTTAGACATTTTATCAGATTCAAATAAAAATTAAGAGTAGTGTCATAATAATAGTAGTGACAAATCATAATATTTGATTACTGAATTAAGCATTAAATTCCTGGTGTTCATAAGGTGATAAGTGTCTAAAATTTAATAGGTAAATTTGATAAATATCTCCACATATTGATCAATCCGTTATTAATAAAAATATTCAAAAATCAGTATAAGAAAATTGTGCATGTGGTGGTAACTTTTCAACTCTGGTAAATGTTAAAAAGTTAAAAACTTCAACGAGACATTATCATCAACTAACACTACATATACTTAATGTATGTTACACTCACCAGTATTATCAGCACCTCTAGGTATGATCACATCAGCAAACTTCTTTGTCTGCAAAGTACAACAAAAGTGTAAACATGTTGAAAGACTTTTGACAACACCATAAGGGTCATCAACATAAAGCCACACGCATACAGCCTTAGCAACTCTTACCTTTCTAACAATTACACATGAACTTAGTTTTAGACTTCCATGGCCAGTGTATAAAAATATTCAGCTGCTTCCAGTTCTGTCAATATCTTATGTACTAATGGTGTCTCATTTCTGTGTTGATGAAAGGTATGTGAGAAATGATGGGAAACTGCTGTGGTTAACAGTTTACAACATATTAAACTGTATTCTGTAAACATTATTTTATGTTTTAAGGATTAGTACAATACCAAAAACAGATGTCACTCACTATCACTGGCATCATGTCCTAGCCTCAAACTAATTACAATGGTGCCAATAACATTTAAAACAATATTATCACTTTCCCAATAATACCAGTTTTTGCCAATTCTCTTGCAGAATGGTTTTTTTTTTTTTTTTTTTTTTTTTTAGCCACCTCAGTTAATTCTTCCAATTTCCTCAACATATGTTTATTAGGTTGCAGTCACAATTGTGCTCTCTCACAAAACTTTTTTAATATTTACGAAAGATAGCTCTACCATATTTACACATTTTATGTACAGTGGAAGCCTTACAATGATGTGGCCCAAGTACTGATCTAAATATTTTTTTCTTTTCGATGATGTGTTTCAAGTAAAGGAATAAATTATAATTATTTAATTATTAATAAATAAATAATTTGTACTTTACTCATTGCTTACCCCAGTACACAGTGTACACCAATCTTTCTTAAAAACATAAGATTTTTTCCTGTTTTACACATTATTTGTAATTTTAATTTTCAAATTGAATGGTATGGAAAACTATCCATTACAATATGGAATAGGGCAGAATATTTGGTAAAAACATTTCTTTCACCCATTTTTAGAAATTTTGCAGTTCAGCTTGCCAACACTTTTTGATGAGTGTGGCAGTCACGATCTGAGGTGATTTTCGTCCCAGGTTCATGTAACACTTTAATTTTTAACAGATACTTGTAGCACCACTGAACAGTTTCTAGTTTTTACTCAAAGCTTTTTACCATTTAAAACCTATACAGTTTATAATCCTAATCAGTGATATCTTTTACCATGAACATCAATTCTTTTTTCACTATTATACACGTTTCTTTGCTGCTGGTACAATATTTTGATTTTTAGAAAAGTCTTGTGTAATATTTCAAACTACACATTTATTAATATTCAACTTTCCTAATATCATGGCTGCCATTTCTCTTCTTTCTCCAAGATGTAAACTTTCTTTATGAAATTTAAAATAAAGTTTTTTTACTTTATTGTTGCTTTTTTGAGAGATTTTAAAACAGTCCCCTGTCACTCTTCATTGGATTTTTGAGTACACTTCTTATTAACCGGTCATGGTTCATTGTCTAACCACACAATTTTTTTACTAGGTCTTCATTGAACTTCAGTCTCATCCAATCTTTACTTGACTTATTTGATTCACTTGAATTAATGCCATGTTTGGTTTCGAGTATTTTGCACAAAAATTGCTGATGTCTGGTTTTATGGTTGTCAGCATTTAAGTGATAAATCCTGGCATTCGGTTAACCGGACATGCAGAAAATTGTTATTTAAATACTAATAAATTTTATTTCTGATTGTTTATATCAATTATATTAGGAAGACCCCATTCTTTCCAACAAACATCTTATATAGTTTGTAAACTATTAATTATTCGTTCAGTTGATTTGGTAGGCTGTTTTGTCAAAACAGCTGCATTTGTTATTGTGCGTTTTATAGTTATGCGAGGCTTTCAACACTTTATAGTTGTTTGTGTAGTTTTACAGTGAAAATGACACGTTCCTAATTACCTCTTAGTGAAAATGCAATACGAAAACTTCCAGAAAGTAAATATGTGGGTGACAATTTGCTGAGTGAAAAATCAAATGTGGAAAGGAGTTCTGAATTTGATAACAATAACACTGACTCAGATCTCTCTTTGGATATTGATACTGACCAACCATCACCTCCAGGTATGCAGAGAAATTTGGACAGAGGTATGACTGATTCAGAATTCATCATTTACCCACAATGTGACAAGTATGCCTAGGTCCTAGTGGCTGGTCCTAATGACAGGTGACAGAGGAAACTGATCAAAGTCATAACCATACATTTTCATACCAGGAGATGCCTGGACTAAAGCACTGTCCACTCCAAAATTCATCCTATATTTGTTACTTTAAGCTATTTTTTACAATGTCTCTTCTTGATATATTTGTCAAATTTACTAACAAAATATGGTAAGCTATATACTGTTGTAAATTTCCATGTATTTTCCAGGATCAAAGGAGTGGAAACTTGTCACTCAGCATGAAATATTAGTCTTCACTGCAGTTTTACTCAACATGGGGATAAAAAAGTAACCAACTATTACCAGTTATTGGCCAACCAGCTCTAGCCAGTACACACCATGGTTTGGCCAAATGTTCATTCATAATTGTTTTCAGTCTATCCGTAAATTTTTTCATATGGTAGATACCAGTAACCTTCCAAATTCAAGAAGACCTACATATGATGCCTGCATGAGGTTTCAGGTTCTATTGATCATTGTAATCGACTGGGCAAGATTATTTCACACCTAGCAAATCACGTCCAGTGGATGAGATCACTTCTGGCACAAAAAATCATGCTCAATTATTATAGTACATTCCGAAAAAACATCTTCATTGAGAGATAAAATTGTGGATGTTATGTGAAGTATTGTGCACCTCGAGTGTGGAGTTTTTATAGAATTATGTCACCTACTAGGTAGACTTACTAGAAAGACCCGTACAACCACTCTCCATCCTCTGTCTGATGGAATAGTTTACATATTCAGTATATTATGTGTAAATTAAAATAAATCTTTTGAAAAACTTCCAAATAAAAGGGGAAAATTGTTACGTCTACAGTATTCGGAGCACAAAAGGAGGTGGGAAAAGAAAAAAATCAACTTTTCATTGCAAGAAATGCACAAAGGGACTGCATGCTAGATGCTATCCACATCACTTCCTCTGAATGTGTGTGTGTGTGTGTGTGTGTGTGTGTGTGTGTGTGTGTAATACTCTAAATAGTTTAGTTAATAACGTGGAAAATAAATTTTAGTTTGATTTACTTTCCTGTGTACATATTATTATATTGAATGAGAGTTGTGAAAGACAAACTGAAAAGTGAAAATTTCGCAAAATAAATATTTTGTAAAAGCATTGTATGTTTTTATTTGTTATGGTAAGTGCTTCAAGATTTGTGTTGTGATGTGTGTGTGTGTGTGTGTGTGTGTGTGCATATGCACAAAATAAATGTGGCTTTCAAGTAACATACAATGAAAAGGGCTAAGAATTTTTTTCATGTATTTTTTTTGTGCCAAAAGAGAAAAATAAATTTTTGTTCAAAGTTAAAGTTTATTGGGAAAAAATGGGATTGTCTGTGAAATAAAGTGTATTACAAGTAATTTAAAAAAGATTAATGATTTCTTATTGAAAACTTAAATAGTTATGGTTTTTTAAAGAAAACACTGCAAATTACTAAAAAAAATCCCACACTTTTGGGAGGGCACTACCAGAAATTAGCTGGCACTTTAGGTGAGTAAAAGTTATTTATTTGTCCAGCACTAAAAGGATTAACATACTAAGTTGAATCATGTGCCCACAAGCTTAATTGTTTGTGGTCACCACTAAATATATAAACAATAAAACTTATGACCAAATGGATAAATGGCGATACACGAATCTGGAAATATTCATTGCATTGATGCTAAATATTCATTATCATCAATGCTAATGGAATTCAACAATTAATTGAATGCATCACTGACATAGTAACAAATAGAATAACTTGTATGTAATGCTTGTAAAAAAGGATAATGATATATGTGATGAAGGTGTCAGTTCTCAGAATTCAACCATTCCTTATTGCCTTGAGCTTAGTCATAAGGAATAGTCTAACATTACCCATCTTGCAAATGCATGGCACTGTTATAAGTATACAGCTACTGTGTAACTGTGTATAACAAGAGTTCTGAACAATTGAGACCGTCTGCAAGACGATGAAACATTACAATATAGAAGGTTAGTGACATGGTCCATACTAGAAGAACTGAATAATTTAATACTTTACTGGTACATAAAGTCTGTTTATTTAAAAAAGAATCCTGACTGGTCATGTAATCACCAAACAGTTCAAGGTGCAAACTACGTAAACACACTCTTTTATACTAGTTGGTCAGAATTTAATATTTTTGCATAAAACACCATCTGTTAAAAATACTATTTTATCAATCTATCATAAGCAGCAACTCAGTTTATTTATTGCGAGTGTTTGTATAATATTTTCAGTAAATATATGAAAGCACAAAATACTGTTATAAAAAATTCAGGTGGTATTAATTATCATGACGTAATGGTATAACTATATTTTAAATAATTTTCACCATAATCTATTCATCATTTTAAGTAATAAGGGACTGTCTTAAAGTGTCTCAAAATTTGAGGATTAGTGGTGGTATTTCGTAGGTTCAAATAAACGTATAGGTTTCAAGATATATGTGTCCACATGCATGCGCTTGGATTAAGGTTGTTTTGAAATGGGAAGCTGTTACAGTCACAGCCAATGATATGCACACAGCGGTGCAAGATTGCTTCCACTTCTTCCTCTCTAGCAGTGTTGCACTGAGCCTAACTCTACTGTGGCACTAACACACTTGTTCACTGCCTCACGTGTTCACTCATCCAGTGATGTTGTAACCATACTGTCAAATATACTACAGTTATAATATATTTATCCTATTGACACTATATAACAAAACTGTTAGTTACCTGTTACTTTAATTCAGTAGAACTGCCACAGGCTCTCTGTTGGCATCTCAGCATGAAATCTTCCCTGTCCTGAGTCCCGCAAATTAATAATGATGGGCTGTAATATTTTGTTACATCCAGTTTCTTTTTAAAAAAATTCTCTGCTCACAATTTTTCAGTGTGTTGTATGTAGATTTACCAGTGTTTCTGTATCATGTTATCAATTTCTTCATTAACAAGTTTTTCTATGGTGTAGATTTTGAATGTGTTATTCCTGTTCATGACCCGATGTTTTACTTGTGACAATAAAAGGGCAGTATAGGCTGAATTGGTGGGAACATCTTTGTCGAATGGATGACTACCGCATCCCCAAACAACCTGAAACCATAAGCTGAGGGGATGGAGAGGTGTGGGATGTCCGAGGAAGCACTGGAGTGACCAGCTCTAATCTTTGGCTACCTGAGACCGGAACAAACCATCCTTGGTTTAATCCGTGAAGATGATGACAATACAATGCCTAACAGTCTTATGGGAAGGGCATATTTAAGCCAGAGTGAATGCTAATTGTAGAATGGGCAACATTACAGTAATGAGCTCTGGATTGGGTAGAGGCAGGACGGTGTAAATTGAACACTGGGGTCTCGATGCGCAGTAGACAAACACCTCGTTGCGAGGCTAACAAAATTTTCATTCACTTCGCACATGAGCACAGCAGTCTTGTGCAGTGTTTCATAGCGTGAACATCGGCTGCAACACGACTGGCGAGAACAACGGAAGGATGTGTGTGACAGAGAGGGAAATAATAAGGAAGTGAGACAGTGAACGTTATAGCGTTGTCTCCCCTCCCCTCTCTTCTCTCTAGATAACAGCTGTACTTGAAAGTGGGGGTAATTCAAGCATTGAGTCGACGCAGATTACTGTTCAGGAAAGGCTGGCAGGCCTATAGTGTATGCATAGTTTAACACACTTATCAGAGGAGTTAACCAAATGAAGTTCTATACTCTTGCTTCTATTCCTACATGATTTTCTCAAGTTTGTTATATTTTAGGTACGAATATGTCACATGTCCAAAGACTATGAACTTACAGATAATAGTTCAGTCGCTACACATTTTAATCCTTCAAATATTCCTAATTACTCTTGCTAAATTACTTTTCAAAATCTACATGCACTGGTCCACAAAAGTTCAATTACATCTAACTTCAAAAACATTTTTAATTAAATAAAACAAAACAGGCTAAATAATAAGGTAAACAGGCTAAATATGTTGTAAAATAAATGTTTTATTATTTTAATTAAATAAGCATTTATTAAAACATACATATATTAAAAATACACACACACATATTAATTTCCAAAACGCGGTGCCAAAACATTGCGATCATAATGTTCTGAAAGTAACTCGTATATCGCAAAGTTTCAGTTTTAGGAGAAGCTCTACAAGTAACATTATAAAGAAATAACATGTTGAGATTTCTAGGTTATAATGTTAGAATAAAAATAAAGTAAGAGGTTTTCAGTTCTTCTAGTGTATAAATTATAAAGCTTTAAATAGCAGTTAACACTTTGTACCCGTAACAATTTTTACATTTTCATAAAACAAAGAGACTGAAAGCATAACCTACATAAAAAAGTAATGAAAAGATTTTGAAAATAAAGTTTCTTTTCCAAAGCCAATAACATTACTGTAAGTTTTATGACTGTAACTAATGATAAAGACTGTATTATAATCATGATACTATAAGGGGTTATTCTTTACTTTGTCAACAATTCAGCAACTTATTAAATTGTTTTCCAGAACAATTTGAAATAATCTTTGTTTTACTTAATTACAATCATTTGTATAGAAATTATTCAACTTTTTATATGCCAATTTACCTGATTTTGATGCGAAAATTGCTTTGTGCACTATCATGCAGTGATACAAAACACAAAGTGTACAATCACATTACACATGAAAACTGTCAGAACAAATATTATGTAGTGTTGTATGCTCTATACACTAAATCCTACTTTTTTTTTATTATTTCAGGTAATTATAAAAATAGTAAACTGTTTTTATTTACTAAATAAATATCTTGTATCAGTAGCCACGAAAACTTTTTCAGAAAATCTACAATGTAACTACAAGCGTGTTTTCATTGAGTTTGGAATTACAAAGAGATTTTAACACTTTCAACACTGCTGTTTTTTCATGTCATTCTCTGGTGAACCACGGTTTTTAGCATTACTTCAAAACATTGTAGCTAATTTATCTTTTAACAAAATAATACCTGCAATATATCATTTTAAGCTCCTTCTATGCAGATTTGATGTATATTCTTATTATCTAATGAAATGTATATACGTTTTAACAAATCAGGTTTAAAAATAATTTTTCATCACAAAAATAATTTTAAACTTTGGCAATTATATTTACACTTTAATAGCTACTTTAATTAGTCTCTATAAAAAAATCAATGAAAAAACAGTGAAATTCTGAACAATTTTCGTGAAATGGCACTATCATAGTAGATTCTCGTTCAAAACAGGGAGGGCTGTCTGGATATTATTATCAGTCCAATCAGTACCATCGTCACTGCCATGATTTCCTCCATTTTTGCAGCATTGGTTCTTTTTGTGATGCATCTGCGTACAAGGAAACCCAATGTAACTACTACAGAATGAAACAATAAAAATAAAATTATATGGAATTACACGTAACTCATTGAGGTTATGTGTATGAAATTATATTTGTTTCGTCACTGAGAGGTTCGTCAGGTTTGTAAATAGATCTTATCTATATAATCAATTTTGGAATTAATCAGATTTTCCACCGTACATTGATTCATCAAGTACAAAATTGCATGTATGTGACATTTTGTTTGTTAGAAATACGATACGCCTATAACATGCAGCAGCTGAACCTGAACACTGATTACTTCAATGATTTGTAGGAGACATCTACTGGTAAAATATTGAACTAAAGTATAACAGCACTTTATGTAACGAATGAATTAGTATCATGCTACAGCCTTTGATCAGACAGTATACGAGTAAATGCAATTTAAACATATGAAAACTGAGCACCCGCATGGCACATGCACATGGTGTTGAAAGTGTTAATAAATTTTGTTATTTGGTGATGAAATTAAAATATCAGTAATTTATATAAAATAAAGTTATCAGTTTTGATAACTATAACATACATTAATTAAAAAACCAACTTACTGGTAAGCAAAATTCTTCAAATGCTGGTTTAACAAAATTCATATAATGTGTAAGCACTTGATCAAGATCTCGTCCTCTTTCTTTGATGTCTCGTGGAACTGTTCAACAAATCAGAACATATGATTTTCATTTGGAAATTAAATGATTAATACAGTAAATAAATGACCTACATTTAACTAATGAATGTACACCATAATCCTATGTATGACTGTATTATAACAAATGTTTCTTTTTACACTGTATAACAACTATCAAAGATCTTTTATACACACCTCTATAAACAAAACAACTAAACAGCTAAGAACATGAATGTTTCTAGTCATCGTCATCACTCCTGGTGCTACAACCCATTGCTTAGTCTTGACCTCCTCCAACAAGTCTTCTCCAACAGTCTCGATCTGGCATGATGGCTCTCCAGTTGCTCAGTCCAAATAGTTTGGAATCACTGTTCACACTATCAATCCATTGCAGCTTTGGCCTACCACTCTTTCTTTTTCCATCTAGCTGTAATGTCAAGACTTTCATATATTATATTTTCCATCATCTTCATTCCTGGTCCACCTCAATCTTGATAATTTAATATATTTTATGTCCACTTCCTAAAGAGTGTGTACAATTCTTGATTATAATGTACGTGCCATACACCCCTTCACATACTGGACTACACATTTTCCATTCATAATATTTATAGTACTATACATATTACTACACATGATTAGGTACAGCCTCTTATCATTTCAAACCACTAGGTAAATATTTTTTCCAACAAATTAATGATTAGGTACAGCCTCTTGTCATTCAAACCACTAAGTAAATATTTTTTCCAACAAATTAAAATAATAAATTCCAAAAATCCATTAATGGCAACATGTAGTCAGTTCAATATATTAAAATTAATTGCTAAATAAGATCTATTTACTTACATTAACTAAGTAAGAAATTTTATGTACTTTCATTTTGTTAAACTATTTAACTTACTCAATTTGTACATAATTCTTAACATGGGGAATAGCTTTGCTGCAATACACTCACATGGTAGAATAGTGATGAATTGAAGGATGGCACTGGTTTAGATAAGTGATAACTCATTGGCTTCCAAGCACATTTCCAAAATTGTCACTAATACTACAGCATTACTGAACACTATTTCTTGCAACCTACATTATTTGTAATATCAGTCGCTACTGAGTAACTGTTTAAGAATCTGCAATCTTCACTTTACTTACTTCAAGAAATGTATCTTATTGAGGACATTTGAAATTACTATATTTCTACTTTAACTATCACATTCTGTATCAATCACAGCACACCCTTGGTAAATAAGTGGCCAGTGTTACTGCTGAGAAAATACTTAAAAATCTGAGTATAATATCAAAGATTATCAAATTACAGACAGACTATTTTTTCAGATCTACTATAAAAGATTTATTATTATGGTAGAATGACACAAGATACAGAAATGCCATTAGTATTACAAAACATCCTTCATAACTTCTTGTTCTTTTTTACCACTTATACCTTATGTCCTCTATCCATTCATGTTGCTTTGAAATATGGAAATAAAAATGGCCACACTCAAGAAAATAAGGTAATAATACATGAATTACGTATTGTTTCTTTTCCCTTTACAAATATACACAAATGAAAATTAGGGTAGGAAACTATCAGAAACCCCAACTGAAACCTGAACATTACTCTCTCTCTCTCTCTCTCTCTCTCTCTCTCTCTCTCTCATATTACACATCTGGATGTTATACAAGTGTATATGTGTGTATAATAGAAAATAATTACATACAATTTATTCTCAATATAGTCTGTAGACCATATCCTGTGTGTGTGTGTGTGTGTGTGTGGGGGGGGGGACATAGTTTCTCGCAAAATTACAATAGTACCAGTTTTACTTCTTTAGTAGCACTTTACAAAGTTAATTGTGATTATTATTGTAACCTTCTTCCATATAGCCTTTTATAAAAAAATTATATGCAGCCTTTTTAAATAAATTCAAATGTGAAATTTATGTAAAATTCATTAATACAGCAAAACTAATTTTCTTCCATGAAAAACACACAAACAAGCACAAAGTATTTAATAATGTTTAGCTAATTCACCTCAATATATTACATGCTTAATCTTTTTTAATCGCTTTCCATTGTGTATGTGCAGACTGGTATCAACTGGACTTAAAGTGTATAATTTAGTCTAACGCTTACAAATCACACTGTTCTTTGACATAGCAGTTATATCACGTCTGGACATTTCAGCAAATAATGATGATAAGTTTTTATCTCTTTTATCTACAACTGTTAAAAATCATTTTCCTCTTCTTGTTTAGATTGTTTATGTATCTTCTTGACACAGAATTTTACTATTCTTCATTTGTTTTTACTATTTTCATTGTTTATAAAAAGCATCATAATCACCTACAACTATGTCTGGAACTAAATTAATCATTATCACTAAAAATATTTATCTTAATTATGCAGTTAAATACATGGATCACTTATTTTTACTATACATTTTTGCATTAATAATTTTGTTTTGGTTATTAAAAAAAAATAAAACTTTTGTGATTATGCTTAACATAACAATATATCTTGTAACAGCCAAGCTAAATTGTATATGGTAAAAAACAAAACAGTACAATGTGTTACTTAAAATGTAAAAAATATCAGTTTTACAACATTATTAGGATGTAACTAGAAAAGTTATAGTACACAGTTGTTGATTTAGTAAATAGATTTTTATTGAACTCGTATAATTTGTTTGTTTATTTGTGGTGTAAGTATCTCCAGAATGGCAAATTAAGTAATTGAAATGCAACTTGGAATGTGTGTTAACAGGGTCAGTACAAGGGCAAATGGCGATAGGTTAGTAGAAAAAAAAGGCGGATGCTAATGAATATTATGCAGGCATTGGAAATGATGGGTAGTTGACAATTCAACAGTGCCCACTGCTAAACAATAAAATAATATAAAGTTTCAAGTTTCTTATTACCTGCAATGGAAACAGTGAATGTGCTATTTTTATATAAATAAATTTATGTATCAGTATACTAATTAAATGGATTAAAGGCCTACAAAAAACAAGGATGTTCGGCCTTTTTGTTTTGAAACTTGTTACAAGTGAGTAATAAAAGAGACATACTTTATTACATATTTTACAACACTTGTATAAACTACATGAAGAGCTTCACACAATATAAAATCCAACCAAAAACATTATTTAATTTCAAATACTAACTTGGCCTGGAACTGAAACCCTGATGTGGTGTACAAAAATGTATAAATGAACAACATAAGTGAATAAAGTTATGATGATTAGAAAACCTGGTAACGGAACTGATATGAAATGATACAGAAGACTGTCTCAAAGCATTTGCTTCGATGAAATTAGCCAAAATTAATGGCTGAATAAAATAATGGACAACTTTTGTACATAATGTATTTATGAATACGAGAAATGCTTGCACAACAGATCCTTTTTTTAGTTTCACTGAAAAAATTGACATCTAGTGAACTGAAAATATACAACTTGGGAGACAGTGGCAGTGGTTAATTTCTTTGCTTTTACCAAGTCAACCTAAACAAATGTGTCTATATCATCAACATTTACTAGTCAGATAGATGATATAATCAAAATAATTATTTCTGTATACTACTCATGCATGTACAGTTAACTATCACATAAAATATTTGCAATGTCTGACTACTTCCATTGTGATCGACACTTAACATTCACGAATCCATCACAAATGTATATATAAAACTCTTGACTTAAGACTTGTATGAAACATGCAGAATCGTAAGCTGACATATAACATAATCTTGTAATGGTAAAAATTATTGACAAACACACAAGAAGAATACTACTTACCCCTGATTTCGACAAACTGACTTACCTTATTACAAAACCATCAGAAGATCCCAAATTATTCAAGGTACCCACCACATTTGGAAAAAGGGAATGAGGAAACCTTTTTAACACTTTACTCATTTAATAATTTAATTCCCTGGATTCAATACTTACCCAGGTTCGTTTTAGGAGAGCCTCAGCACAGAACAGGTTATGGTAATTTGGCGTAATAACTACTCATAACGCATGTATATGCTACTAAACAATTCTCATTTTATTTATTATTCAAAAGTTAAATTGTTCTGTTTCTCTTACTTTCTTTTATGTAATACTGTAAACAATTCTAAAGCATAAAATTTCACAAGCTAATTCTTATCTATCAATCATTATCTACAAACTAGTACTTTCCCTTTTTCTTTCACACTCTCTCTCACTCTCTATACATATCTTTTTCACCCCCATTTACTGAGCTCTTTATTATTATTGTGTTACTTCACTTCTGGCCAAAATATTTACTTTTACACTGTACTTTGTATCCAAAGTGTTACACCATCACTTACAGTTCACTTTCACCTTCACCACATAAACGAAACTGTTTTAACGGTACAAAATAACGTCGTCATTGATTTGTCCTGGTTTCATTCTTCGTATTTACTCTCTTTGCTCCCTTTTCTAATACGGTTCGGCAGGCCTAGGCTACTGTAATTGCTTCGGCCTACCGACTGCCTGAGGCCACGGTTACAACGCGACCGTCTGATCTGAAGGTGTTCTGCCGACTGCTGTTATTTTAAAATGTTTTAACACTTCATTCGTTTTAGTTAAACTTAACTTTGGGGCAGGCCTATGTACTTGACTGCGTAGGCCTCCCGACACTATTTCACTGCGACTGTCTGATCTGAAGGTTAGCTGGCGACTGGGGCGAGCTGAGTACGCTCTCCGCGTTCTTTTTGTATTGCCACGTGGCTCCACCGGATGCCCACTTCGTCCCTCGCCTTTACTCATAGACTGTTCCAGATGTCTCTTGAAGCCGGAAATTCGTTTTACATTAAAACACGTGGTGAATTTGTTAGTCACCTATCGCCATGGACAATTGCATCTCAAGCCACGTGCTTGGTCTGTGACTCATGTACCCTTTGTTCTAGTTTCCCACACAAATTATTACATGGAATGATTATGCCCCTTTTGTCCTGTTACAATCTTTGCATGATCAAGAGTGAGTACACACTGATTTGGAATCATCTGTTGCCTACATAAAGTTCAAGCTGCTAAAAAGCTTGTAACACTAAATGTGTGTGTGTGTGTGTGTGTGTGTGTGTGTGTGTGTGTGTGTGTGTGTGTGTGTGTGTGTGTGTGTGTGTGTGTGTGTGTGTGTGTGTGTGTGTGTGTGTGTGTGTGTGTGTGTGTGTGTGTGCGTGGGTGCAAGCAATGTGTCATGTTATTTGCTTCTATTTCTAATACACATACCTCTGCGAGCAAGCCTTGTATCTGAGTCTGTGTCAACAAACAGTTTCATATGGAACAGTTCCCTTATTTCAGGGAAATAAAAGACTAGTATGCCTTCAAACAATACCACATCAGCTGGGTATATTGTTATAGTCTGATCTTCTAACCTAAAACACAAAAATGAATCTATATGATGACAATACGTATTATTAGATCTTTAATTATTAGATCATTAATAGATCTTTCTATTAATGAAAAAGTGACGCTTGCTATCTCACACAGTAATTCTCAACATCTCATATTAACCACTAAATTATTACTTGAAATAAATGTAATTTAGCTAAAAACTGTTTCTCTATCTATCTCCCCCACCGCCCAACACACGCACATGCAGCTTTAATTTTCTTAATTTGCAACGTGAAATTGTTATGATGTCATTATTATATATGTATCATTGGAGTAAGTGAGGTGAACACAAATTTATTTACTCTTACATGTTTTGGTAGTATGACAGGTCTACTAGTAACACAAACACATTAAGCATTCCAATTTTGAAAGAATTTTACTAAATGTACTTTCTCATCAGTACAGTTAATATATAAGAGCTATTCAGAAAGAAATGCAATATGTATAAAATTCATGTTAACCTTCTTTTATAAAACTTAATGCTACCTTAAAAAAAGGCGAGCAAAAATACCCAAAAAATTATTTTCCAATTCAGGCATTATTGTGCCTAAATATTCCTTGAGTCTACTGATGAGTTTCTTTAATCATAAAAATCTTTTACCTATTCATTCTTGGTAACTACTTGCACTCATGTTTTGAAGCTCTATCTTTTAGTCACTGCCTCTTGTTCTTGAAATTGAATTTAAACAAGGATGAACAATTCATATGAGGTGTAGAATGTTTACTCCATTTTTTTATGAACATCTCCACTTTTCTCTCCTGTTTCACCATGAACATCAATTCTGCTTGCTTCAAATCTGCACACCACTTTTCTGTTGTTTGTTGTTATAATAAGCATGTACTGTTAAACGAGTCGGCAATAAACTTCTGAATAAGTTCACATTTTTTCATTAAAAAAAGCCTCACACTTGGAAAGACTGCCAGGAACCACAATTTGTATTCATACAAACAGACAATTCACAACTGCAACTTTTTTCCACTGTCCTTATACAGTAGGATTGACCAGCATTACGTGTCAGGTTAGCTGATACCAAAAAATAGTGTTCTCCTTATTTTATATTGGACATACATTTATATATTTACTTTTTAAACTTGTCATATAGTTTCTTAAATCACTTACACTTTTTACCTCTCTATAAGAATAATGCCCATAAGATCAGCAAAGATATCAGTGTGTAATTTGTTTAAATTTCCATTCAACCTGAATCACTGAAATTAACACAGTCGTCCTTGTCATCTACCTAACACAGGATCTACTAATGTTTTGCCTCTAGGAATACTAAATTTCTCAAAATGTGTAACGGTACGTAACGGTATATTCCTACAAGAGAAACCATTCCAGTTTTTTCATATGTACAGTCCAAGTGTGCAGTAGTTACATTTTCCGTTAACATCACTTTTATATCACAGATCTGTATTAAAACCACTACTACTATATTCTTTTTTGACCTGTAATGGCTGACTTCCTATGTCTTTACTTTTTCCAAAATGCTATGAGCCAGAAAACTGAACAAATCACACAGTATTTAACAACAGTCTGCTTTTGCACTGTCCAATCATGTGTTATACTCTTCAGTTCAGTTTGCTTAGTTGATGTGTGTGTGTTGTGGTTAAGGCAATAAGATGAAATAAATTCCTAAATAGAGTTTTTTAATACTGTCACTTGCAAAACACATATTTTATAGTTTAGTTCTGAATATGGTTATTATGATTTCTATAAGATTCTATCCATGAGTCATAAAGAACACATTTACAACTAGTGAGGGAGACACTATCCATTATAACAAAAAAAAGAAGAAACTTGAGGAGTTCTGCATGTTAAGATAGGGTGGAACACTTAAACAAGAAGGAATGTAATTTCCATAATACTTTTGTTAATTTTGAGTGAAGCTATATAAAGTAGGTTACATGACATATGTTCATTGCCTTTCTGTTATGGTGACTTGTTCCACTGTCACTTGTTGAGCCAACAAATGTCCATAATATACTTTTAAAAAAAAGTCTTAAGGGAAGATCTGCACTTTTTTTGTCCAATGCATTTTAAATGGGCAAATACTTTATTTTTTTATGGTCACATTAATGTACATAACCTCATAAAAGTATATATTTTATTAATCAGGATGAAATGGAGAATTCTTTGGGACAATAAAAAATTCTATTTTTTGACCAAAAAACTGCTGATCTCCCCTTAATATTGAAATACACATTTTTCACATTTTATTTGTTTAGATGCAATAAACTCACATTTGTTAACAATAAAAGACAAGGTTGAATTCAAATTTAAATTTCTAAACACCCACATTCCCAACTATATTATCCATTATTAAGGAATCCTGTTACTATCTAACATAGATATGATAAACTGTCCAATGTTAGCAATTATTTCAATATTTATTTTCAAACGAATAATTTCTTGTTATGAACAAATTATGTTTGCAGTTATGTTTACAAATAAAACCAGAGTGTAATTCCAGGAAAAATTAGGTGTGTATACTAAATCTTATAAAAATTAAGGGTCTCTGGGATTGACAAAAAATTATATTTCAATTTTCATATCTTGTTTCAACACATTCCTATCGTGATAGGACTATATGGTAAAAATTATGAATTTAATATTTGCTTTATGTTAGAGTTGACTCATTAAAGTAGTTTCACATGATTCATTTTACTGCAATCATACAAGATGTAACACACAAAAAATCAACATAAATTTTCTGTTCATTTTTAAAAGACTGATATGTTACATTTTTATCTTTCACAGTTTATTGTATGCTGCACTCATTTATTGTTCTCATGTCAGAAACATCATACAGGTTTTTATGTGACTATCTGCTAATGGTATGGTATGAGTTAAATAAAAACTGAATAGGTTATGCTGTGAGAAATCTCAATATAGTCAAGTCTATCTTCTGCGACCTACTGTTCGGTTTAGAACCATTCATACACCACAGCACTAGCACACTAGAAAGCAAAATGATAAAACTCTGGTCAAATGGTCAGAAAATAATATTTATATTCACTTTAACATCTTTTTTTTGTATGATTACTCCTCTCCCATATTGGTTAATTACTTCAAGTTCACACACTGTTTAAGTCTGTAACATACGCTTAAATACCTAGAGTTTGTGCGATAGTCATATACAGGAATCTGGACCTTCTTGCCTGCAAGAATGTCTTGTAAAGTCTTGTAAATTAATTCATCATTAAATGCATCTGTAACATAAAACATAAAAGAATGTTTAAAAAATCATCATTTCTTGTGTACCAGATTTATGTGTGTATGTGTGTGTGTGCATACACGTGTGTGCGCTAGATTTGGGAGCGTGCACAGATGCCCATAGTTTTTTTCCTGACAAATTTATGAACACTGTGAACTTGGGAACAGCCCCCTAACAATCTTGTGAATGCTGTTGCATTACAGATTGTCGTGAGTTTCAATTTTTTTATTGTTAAATTTCTTAATGTTATGCCCAGCTTTTGTAGCATTTTCTATAAATTTATAAGTACAAAACATTTATGAAATGAACAAAGAACCTCCAATAAGATGTCCATTGAAATTAAACTATTCCTTTGTTAGCCAAATAATCACATCAAACACTTTCTTAGCTTGTCTCTTTCATTCTTCTGCCAATCTTCCCCTTCTCTGAAGAAAATTGATTGTTGAAGCTCTTCAGGAACTACCTGTGTCAATATCATTTCTAATTTTTACTTTTCTTTGACAATTATAAGGGGTCATTTTATAATAGTTGGCTCTATGTTTATTTTAATTTAATCCACTCCTAATTAAACTATATTTTAGTATGTGGCATCATGTTTTGATAGCAGAATACCCAAGATAATCAGCAGTTTCGTGAATAATACAAACAGTACAAGGTACAACATTCTGCCTAACTTGTTAAATCAAGTCTGATCACATTTTTTTTTTTTAAGGTACGTGAAAATCTTATAACTACCTTTTACATGCACACATAAAGTAGATTTCATCACATAAAACAAATTTTCTTACTACAATCTAGCAAGAATTGGTTTGCATAATCATTGGAAAATTGCACACACGCATGCACGCACATCATAAGTATAATAACATGTGCAAGATGGTTTTTAGCAGAAATCATCTCAACCTGAGGTAAAAAAAAAAAAAAAAAAAAAAAGAATAATACTGTATTTATCACGTAAATTTTATTAATGTACGCATATGTATAATCTGTTAAGTAAGGAAATTTTGATAATTAATACATTTTTAACCTGTTTCCCCGAAAATTATCTTCTCAAACTAGTCTAATCATTCTTTTGTTTGTTTGTTACAACTATGCAGATACTGTAAGTGTGCATTTTATGGCATTAATAGTATTGAAAAAATTATGTATGTTAACAGAACCAAATCATATATTGGTGTAAATTCCACACTTATCACAAGCAAGCATTCAATACAAAACAGTTTAATGTTGCAAGCTCCTGCAACAGAGCTTAAATTCTTGACACGATTGTAAACAATAATGTTTATCACAATACAATCCAAATGTTCAGAATCCACATGTAAGAGAAGGATAAGACAGTCTGCTTTTGTCAGCCTGCTAGTTTCAGCAAGATGATGCCACTTATCATAGTGTAAATTAAATAATGTCCATCTCAAAAGAACATTTTTGGCAGAGCTAATATTAAAAACGTGTCTTATAGCAAACATCATCCCCAAATTTTTGGCTCAAAATTGGTGTCTTTTTGTGGATTTTTTTGCAATCAACCTTCACATTAGAGGACGAACTGAACAGTAAGTTCTCAAAAATAAATAGAACAACTGTCCAGTACAGATATTTTAAAATGAAAACAGTAAGGATGCACCCAGCAAGAACAAAGATATTTCCATTTCCTTTACATGTAACACACACACACACACACACACACACACACACACCAGTTTCACAAACCTGCCCCTTTTTTTAATAAAAGGAAAGTACTAATAAAAGTAAAGCTGATAAAAATTATAACTAAAAAAAAAGAGGCTTATAAATAGTTGAGACTCAGTTTCTTACAATACATAATATAAATTCATATAGTATAATTTTTATGACTTAATAGGGAGGAACTGAAATCCAATTAATGATGTCTGATACACGTTTTCATGCATATCATACATGATACATGTAAACTTACAGCAGTGCTACTACAGAAAATTTCACCTGATAGCCAGAACATCTATGATGAACTTATTTTATTAACGCTCTAGAATTTCGGTATGGTGATAAAAGATTTGCACGATGTGTACTATGCTCAGTTGAGAACAAGGCGTCAGCATTTTGGGAAGAGTCTTCAAGTGTTTGAAGCAAGCATCGACAGACTAATTAGACTGGCCTATCCTGAAGCACCAGAAGATTTCCTAATGACGTTTGATGGCGTCGAAGATTGTGAACTTCAGCAAGTGTTATGAATGCCAAGACACCGAAATATCTCAGAAGCTCTAGTTCACGCCTTCGAGTCTGAAACTGCCAAGTCAGTGTCATCACCAGTGGCGAAGTTACATGGAGGCAACTGAGGCAATGCCTACTCTAAAAAATTCTGTAGAATAAAAATTATAAATACGTATGAACTACATGACGTAAAGATTATACATTGTTACCGCGACTGTCGAATTTATTAGGCCGAAATGTGCTTTACTGAGCGACCGCTAGATGGTGACAGGTGAGACTCGGCATAGCTCGTTTAAAGCAAATGAGGCAACCTGAACTTGCCTCAGCGTTTTTTGTATACATCGTATGTAAGCAATGTGCCGGAGGGATAGGGAAGTGAAGGGAGGGGGGATTGTCCCGTGCTGTACACATAGAGCGTTGAGGCATGCCTCACTTCTGTGGTCCAAACATTCAAGTTAAAGCGCGCTGTGTTGTTTATAAGTGTGTTTATTTTATGCGGTTATTAAAAGTGTCCCTGTTATTCCGCTGAACTAACAGATGAACTAACAGCATTTTTTATTCAACGATTTTAAAAGAAGTCTCCATTAACATTAAGACATGAGTTCCACTGTTGCACCAACCTGTAGATTCCCTGCTAGTAAAATTCTTACGGCTGTTTGTGGAACCATTCGCTTACAGCAAACTCTACCTCAGCGTCCGATTTCAACCACCATCCTTTTAGTGATTACTTAAAAAAAAAAATTTAATATAAGATTTTTGCCTACCCATTCATTAACTACTAGCTTCACCACTGGTCATCACACCGTAGTCAGAAGATCCCAGTATCCTATTGCCGTTACGATGGGTACACAAAAATAATGTTGCCAGACTAACAATTCAAAGGTCTGAGAGCGCTACAATGATTCAAACAATGGGAAAGAGATAGAAGACCAAAGTATACAACCTGTGTGAAACGTGGTCATCTACAGGTGGCTTGTTGGGAGAATTAAATAGAGAGAGAAGGTGATCACACCAATTGGAGAAATAAATCTCCAGATAGCACAGTTTCCATGCTACATAAGACCAGTGGAGAAGCTTGACTTGAATGGATTTGTAGAAGGTAAACCAACATCATTTATGATTGACACGGGCGCAACAGTGTCCATTGTGCGCCCTGACTTAGTCAGCAACCACCAGCCTCAATTTAGCTCTTGTACAATACAGACTGGAAGCCCCATCAAAGTATTAGGACAAGTAGACATACGAGTACGCCTGGGTCCTCTCAAGTTTAGCCACCAAATGCTTGTTTCAGACATTGTCGATGAAGTGATTCTTGGCATGGACATTATGAATGCCTACGGATTCGTTGTGGGCTTAAGAGAGAATATCCTGAAGCCTTGCGTGGCTAAAATGACAGGGTCTGCCAACCATTTGATCAAGCAAGTGGCATTGGCTTTGGGCAGGAGATTTGTCTTCCTGGGGACTTAATGTTCGGATCATCTGAGACTCAGTCTCATGAGCCACAGAACTATTCCTAGCAATTAGAAAATCAACTGCGAGAAATTAATACCTTGATAAGAGGACGGCTGAAAATACCCAGTGATAAAATGAAAACTCAGTATGACATTCGCAGCAATAGTGTGGGTTTTGAAGAAGCATGTTTGGTTGTACAACCCAAAGCGCCATCATGGTCACTCACCTAAACTTCAGACGAACTGGGAAGAACCTTACACTATAAAAAAAAAAAACAGAATCAATGATGTCTATTGGATTCAACAGGAAGGACAGCAGAAATTTAAGGCCATCCACCTAGATTGCCTGGCCAAGTATTACTTCAAAGACAGTTTGCCAGTTCAGGATGAACAGGCTTAAGGAGGGGGCGGATGTAACTCTCTCGAACAGTCAAGAGTGTCGTTCTACGCATTTCTCGGCTAGCCAAGTGGTGCATGTCTCTGTCAAGGCTGCACTTAAGTACCCTCTAGACTGTTCGAGTGCTTGTTGATGCAAATTATGGAACATCTGCAGGCTACATATAGCAACAGCTGCCTCTTAGTTAGTTGCATTGGACGATTTATTCAAGTGCGGATTGAAGTGGTTGTTATGGAAGTAATTACAACTATTAGTGTGTAACTCTAATAGTTGACATTATTACTGTGTGTGGACAAATTTAACTAGAATTACTGTATGGGAGTACCTTGTTGATTTCTAATTGTTATTTGTGATTCATTAAAGCTGGTAATTAGTGATTTCATTGGTGTCTGTATTTTGTTTTCACTGTATCACATGATGATCAGTGAGAACTTCTTAACAATATATTATAAACATCGAGAACATATTAGTTTTTTAAACTATACATATGGTAATAAAACACTGTAAACTCTAAAACTATGATTTGAACAAACTTGCATTACCTGGATGATCAAAATTATATTGGCCTTTTTGTGCTTTAGCTTTATCTACTGGTGACAGTTCTCTATAAAAGCTGTCCTGACTGATAGTCACCACCTGCCTCTCAGTATGGTCAACATCTACTTGTCCAAGTTTCTCCATTATCCTTTTGCATACTGTTGACTGTAAATAACATTAGTACAGATTAATTATACACGTGCATTGTTTAATACTATTAATCTCTCATTATGTAAATATTATTTTTCCATTAAGAGAAAACAAATTATTTTTAAATAGACAAACTACAAGCTACAAGCTCTCTGTGAGTAAAGAGCATTGTAGTTTATACAGTTCATACTGTTTGGCTGTACAATTACACACACTAGGAGCTACCAGAATCAAGTTGTTCATTCTTTCAGGTTTCATACATAGTCATTTAGTTACTTCCTACACAGCTTGCGCTCCATACAGCTGTGCCACTTGGCATTCACAGCAGGTAATACATAACTTATTTCTGCAAAAATTCAGTCAACTGGTTCACGGTATGTGTGAAAAGACCTTCCAGAAATATATCTTCTTAAAATTATGTTTTTCGATTTCTTTTTTCCGAAGTTTCATTACGGAAACATATGAGAATATAATCCAGTATTCTTTAAAAGACAATATGAATCTGAAGAAGAAGGGTACAAGTGGTTACTACTGTCTTCTTTGTAAAGAGAAATACATATAGTTTAGGAAACATGGGTACGTAGCAATATATGCTGAATTGTCAATCATTTTATTAAATCCTGTGTGAGTATTGTTATACATTCAAACAATTAATTAAAAAAAAATTTTGATTTTGTTTGGAGGTGTCAGCATTGAGCTTCTAATCTTCATTTAGTGTAGTACACAATACAAATGTGCAATATATGGGAAAACAGTAAGATGTCCATTAACTAAATAAAGAGGGCACATGGTTTAGATACTTACCATTTTGTAATAAGTAAACAATGATACTGTTTATCACAAAAGGTACAGAATTACTAATACAGTACTTTTTACCTTTAAATAATTAGTTGGGTTTATTTAAATTATAATACTTTATTTAAAAAGTCAATACCAATAATAATGTTCCGCTACAAGTTTTCTCACATAAAATATTACTACTGTGATTTTTTGTGCAAAAATGTGGTATTTTTGCTGAACACAGTGTTTTCATGTGTTGATATTTTGCTATTGTTTTAATACACAAATGACTAATGAGTTGGTTTCATCACTTTGTTCAACAAAGCATAAGAAATAAACAGTATTGAAAAAAACCTAAATTTCTGGTTAAGACTCTAACAGTTATTATTACCCTAAGAGGAAAAACCCTTATTTCTAATACACTGAAGCCCACTTTTGAAACACATTCTCTACTATGTGATCTTTGTTGTCTCCATTGTTGTTAGTGTTTTCTTCTGATTGTCATCACGTACATGAGGTTTTTTACTGAAGCATAGTTCACAATTATTATCATCTGGCCAGTCAATGATTTTCATAACAGGATTTTTTAATTGTTCTGCAAATTCTCTTCTCAAATCTTAACACCAGTCACAATTCCATCAGTCTGTACAGCAGAGGACTTTATTTTCTGTTTGGCCACAGCAGTATACAAGTTCATATTTATTGTTTTAAAAATTTCTGGATGTTTTTTGATTCCTTAAGTCATGAAGCACAGATCTCAGAATAAATCCCTGATAAGCCTATTGAAGCAGTCTTTTTTAGTTTCACCATGATAATATGTGTAATTATAATATGTACTCTTGAAAATACAAGATGAATCTGAATAAGAAGGGTATAAGCATGTACTATTGTCTTCTTTGTCACGAGAAATATATATAGTTTCAGAAACACAAGTAAGTAGCAATCTTTGTTAGGCCATACTGGGTCAGGTTCATGACATTTAGTGGGAATAATTTCTTAATGGTTTCATCAATACTGGTACATTATTAACTAGCAAAATAGCTTTTCATGAAAAATTGATTATAAAAATGACTCAATATTGGGGGGGTCAAAGTCATTCTTGAAACATTCAGTATACAAATCAGAAGACAGCCATGAATTTTAGTGGTTTCAGCAGTAAATGAGAAGGGAATAGTGTGAAAGTTCTAAAGAATAAAGACAATGAAAAGTTTAACGTCTTATCTGACTTTCCTTTGTATATAACTTTCAGACAGTGAATGCTTGTATTATTAAAGAATAAGAGAAAGGCTTGTAACCCATTTAATTTGGGTCACAGTGTGGACTCCTCTCTATTTAAAACAAGTTTTTTTTTAAGTTTTAAAATTTAATCACTTTTATTTGCAATAAAAACTTGGATCTTTGTGTACACCTGAAAAAGTTACTGCATTTGGTTCACTAAGGATCCCAAAACATGTTCCAAATAGGAAGAAAACATCTTGAGGTAAAGTCATTATAAAATATATATTAAAGAATAAAATGTTTAGGCCTATTCCTGATTCATTTAATTTGGGTCACAGTGTGGACTCCTCTCTATTTAAAACAAGTTTTTTTTAAGTTTTAAAATTTAATCACTTTTGTTTGCAATAAAAACTTGGTTCTTTGTGTACACCTGAAAAAGTTACTGCATTTGGTTTTAAAAACAACCACAGTGCAGTGGAGGAATTTCTTTCCACAAATATGTACTTGATATACCATGTACCTACATGCATTCTACCATTTCTCAAGCCAATTGTCCGCCCACCTCACCCACTGTTTTGGAAAATATTCTTATCTTTTCTCAAGAAAAGATCAGATAGGATCTCTACTTTTTTCTGTTTTTAATAAATCGTAAAAATATAGCTTCATTTGCTTTATTGTTTTGTGTATTTTCTTTTTTTTAGCATTTTTAGCATGTTCAAAAGTCTATTCTTCATTTAAAACATATTTAAAGCGGTCCAGGTCACTGTATGATAATTATATATAATTTACCTTAATTTCCGTCCAGTGACGTCGAGCGTAATTTGTATTTGGTTACGCGTTTCAGGCCATGTGGCCCATCCTCAGACCATCACTCCGAGAGGAGCTCGTTAAACAATAAAAAAAAATCCACATAAAACAAACACATAATAAATAAATACAAAAATATATTAAAACATATAAAGACGTTCTATTACACGAACATGGTGCACCGCGTGTAGCATGTCTGAACTGCGTCAATGGAACCTGTTATCTATTATTATCTGCAATCGATCGCAGCGCGGTATCATACAGTGGGTTGGACCTGAAGTTAAGTTTATCATTAAGTATGTCGTCACATACACCAGGGTTATTATGACCTCTATATATCTCGAATTCTTCAAGTGCATCCATATAACGGCCTTTGGCACAATAATGTAGGGGTATGAAGTTATTGTTGAAATTTGTACAAGAATGATTACATGAAATCAGATGCCTTGTAAAGTTAGATTTAATATTATCTATGGAAAAATTACCCCTGTTAAAATGGCTTTGTGGTGTGTGTTTGCGGAATCTTTTGATGAACGGTTAATTTTGATGAATCTTTTAAGTAAATTAGGTTATACTGTCATTTTTAAAACAAATAACCGTCTACGGAACTTGGTTCGCCCAGTCGTTCAGACAAACATTGAATCTAAAACCGGTATTTATAAGCTCTTATGTGACGATTGTGACCGATTTTATATCGGCCAAAGAGGTAGACCGTTCATCAAAAGATTCCGCGAACACACACCACAAAGCCATTTTAACAGGGGTAATTTTTCCATAGATAATATTAAATCTAACTTTACAAGGCATCTGATTTCATGTAATCATTCTTATACAAATTTCAACAATAACTTCATACCCCTACATTATTGTGCCAAAGGCCGTTATATGGATGCACTTGAAGAATTCGAGATATATAGAGGTCATAATAACCCTGGTGTATGTGACGACATACTTAATGATAAACTTAACTTCAGGTCCAACCCACTGTATGATACCACGCTGCGATCGATTGCAGATAATAATAGATAACAGGTTCCATTGACACAGTTCAGACATGCTACACGCGGTGCACCGTGTTCGTGTAATAGAACGTCTTTATATGTTTTAATATATTTTTGTATTTATTTATTATGTGTTTGTTTTATGTGGATTTTTTTATTGTTTAACGAGCTCCTCTCGGAGTGATGGTCTGAGGATGGGCCACATGGCCTGAAACGCATAACCAAATACAAATTACGCTCGACGTCACTGGACGGAAATTAAGGTAAATTATATATAATCTATTCTTCATTTTAATCCAGTCTAATATATGACAGAGATACCAGGACAGTGATTTGCTGTTAATGTTCACAACTATGCTGTTATTCTTCTGACTACCTTGAATTTTTCTTCAATTGTTATCATAAGCCACTTCTCTTTCATTATCACGATGTACAATTAAGAACAATAAAAGGGCACACTCGCAAACACATCTTCATATACACTCAAATGATGCTGAAATGAACTCTTTAATAGACTGCTGTCTGTAATGCTGATAAGTCTACTTGATTAGACACTGGTCAAGTAGTGACTCAAGGCCACATGCCTCAGAAGGAAATTGACCTCATAGTCATTCCCAAACTTCATATCCCTTATCAAATATTACACTATTAAAAATGTACCCAGATGTTTTGATTTTAGTTAATACAGAATTTACAGTATATTATGTTTTATACTGATTAGTGTTTCCACTAACACTGTCACTTTATTAATCTCATTGGTAAACAAAATAGTGACCACTCATTTATATTACAATTGGTTCTTATGCAGTAAATCTATATATATAAAAGAGAAATACCACTGATGACTCACTGATTCATCACGAAATCTCCGAAACTATAACACCTAGAAACTTGAAATTTGGCATGTAGGTTCCTTATGTGATGTAGGTATCCGCTAAGAAGGGATTTTTGGAAATTTGACCTTTAAAGGGGGAAAAAGGGGGGGAAAGTTTGCCTGACTAACTGACATAGAATCAACGTAGAGCAAAAACTACTGAATGGATATCAATGAAACTTTGAACATAGCTTCATCATAGGTTTTAGGTGCTCACTAAGAAACGGTTTTAAAAACTTTCACTCCTAAGGGGCAAACCTCCCCCCCCTATTGTATGTATGTATCTATGTATGTATGTTCCACATCTCCTCGTAAACCACTGGACCGATTTCAACCAAACTTGGCACAAATATTTTACACGACGGGAGAACCAACAGAGGTGAGGTGCTTTTTTCGATGGGGTCCTTTGGGGTCTTCCACATCTCCTCCTAAACCACTGGACCGATTTCAACCAAACTTGGCACAAATATTTTACGCAACGGGAGAACCAACATAGGATAGGTGTTTTTTCGATGGGGTCCTTTGGGGTCTTCCACATCTCATAAACCACTGGACCGATTTCAACCAAACTTGGCACAAATATTTTACACAACGGGAGAACCAACATAGGTGAGGTGCTTTTTTCGATGGGGTCCTTTGGGGGTTCTTTGGGATCTTCCACATCTCCTCCTAAACCACTGGACCGATTTCAACCAAACTTGGCACAAATATTTTACGCAACAGGAGAACCAACATAGGATAGGTGTTTTCTTCGATGGGGTCCTTTGGGGTCTTCCACATCTCCTCCTAAACAACTGGACCGATTTCAACCAAACTTGGCACAAATATTTTACTCAACGGGAGAACCAACATAGGGTAGGTGTTTTTTCTATACGATCCTTCGGGGGCTCCTTTGGGGTCTTCCACATCTCCTCCTAAACCACTGGACCGATTTCAACCAAACTTGGCACAAATATTTTACGCAACGGGAGAACCAACATAGGACAAGTGTTTTTTTCGATACGATACTTTGGGGGTTCTTTGGGTCTTAAAAACTATTAGATCTGGTTACTATGGTAACCCAATAGAATAGATTCTGGTTACCATAGCATCGGTGGAGGTCTCCCGCGTAGGAAATAGCGCGGGAGTCGTCCAACGGGCCTTCCCCGGAGTTCATCCACGGAACCCGGGGAGTCTTAGGTCGGATCCCGCGAAAGACGGCGGGGCCAGAGTCCACGGTTCTTATAAATAAAGATATAGGTTATGATATCAAAGGTGGTGTATGCATCTTAAGAAACTTCTTAATAGTGTGTGAATTCAGAGTTGTTTCAGTTTGAATTTAAAAGTGGATAAGTTAAGATCGAAGTAAGTTATAAGCGAGTATAAAAAACAAAGTTTTGATAGCAAATGTATTCAGATCATAGTGTTCAGACAATATAAATGCACTTGCTTCAGTTTGAATTTAAAAATTGATAAGCTGAAATCTATAGAGGTATTGTATTGTTAGAATAAGTTTAGGAGGCACCAATTTAACAAATGCCTTATTTCAACATTAACACAATGAATTATAAAAGACAGTAAATACGCAGCGCGTGCAAGTACTGTAGACATTTTATTGAAAACTAATTTAGCTGTTTGCCCTCTCCCAGAGTTAGAAATCGAGCAGGAGCATCACGCGCAACAGAATTCTTCTCCAGATATAAGAATACAGTTTATGACATGTTCTTAAACAGGTGCGCTACGAGTATTCCTCCAGTGAGAATGCGAACGTAACAATATAAGGAAGATTATACAATATACAAGTAATATAATGTTAGAACAAGAATAGGTGCCTATGAGCCTATGAATAAATTATGAACCCGAGCAACGCTGGGTAAATCGGCTAGATATAGATATCTATATAAGCCAAATACCACTGACTGACTCACTGATCACGATATCTCTGAAACCACTGAATGGATATCAATGAAACTTTGGACGTAGCTTCATCATAGGTCTTAGGTGCTCACTAAGAAACGGTTTTAAAAACTTTCACTCCTAAGGGGCAAAAAACCCAATTAATGAACTTTATCGCGGGAATTGCATACTTTGTAAATGAAGTGATTGACATCTGTTTATTGAAAACTCCGAATACATTTAGTTCTGAGTTTTTAATCATTGTTTTAAATTGAAAAACTTCGTTGTTTGCAGGTTCTTATAGTCGAGAAAATTTCGAAGTTCAATTAATTAATAAATGTATGTCCTTTTTTTTCTCGGAAACGGCTCTAACGATTTTCTCGAAATAAATAATAAATAGCTGTTGCTATGAATGTAAATAAACAAACTAAGAGTTGAGAATTTGTACAATCTATCTAATCCTATACTATTAAGCGAGCAATAATTGTACAATTACATACAACGTGAAACTCCGTAGCGAAGCACGGGTATTTTGCTAGTGTGAAATAAATATTAAAATATGGACAGCAAAAAAATAAGTAGTGATAAATATATTGTCATAGAACCTTTGTTTATTACAAATAAAATTTATGTTTGAGAAAATTTACAAGTTATAACTTTATTAAAAAAAATTTTTCTTCTTTTTTTTATATTATTTATATAGGCCTATTTTAATTGTTTAATTAGTTTTATATTTAATTATTATTTAATTAGAAGTATTAATACTAATTTATTTCCATATATTAATTTACTAGACTCGGTAAAGAAATATTTGTTCTATAGTGTTAATCCAATTATGTCAAAGCTGGGTCGAATTGTATTCGCTTCTAACTCAGCTCCTTTTCTTCTTCTTCTTCTCGATTTCTTTAGTTATTACCTTCTAAATTAAATTAGAAATGAAATAAATTAATTTTAATTACTCAAATAATTAGGAAAACTCGTGTTTAGAAACAATAATGACATTTATTTAAGAAGTGATGAGATAATCTTATGTGCATCGACTATTGCTGCGGCTGAGACTCAATTCACAGGTCGATTGTATTAACTAACAAAATATATAAAATTACAAAATTGATTAACAGAGTTCCTTGAACTGTTGAAATGGTCAGGGAAAGGCAAGTTACAAGATACTATACTTACAATTAATTAATACTTAATTACTATTACGTAAAAGTAAAATATATTTGAAAATAATGTCATTTAAAAAGAAATAATCGAACCAGTCAGCAGTGTATGACGTCGCGTAGCTGTTGATTCATCGTGGCAGTGTACTGCTGGAGAGATAAACTTGAAACATGGCTGCCATTTACTTCGGATTTCGCCAACTACGCCGGCTCCTGGGTTTTTCCTCTCACCCAAATGTAATTGTGGATATCTTCTTCTGCAATAGTGTAGTTCCTCTGGATGCTTCGGTTGTAATGTTCTTTTTCACTCGGAGAGGTAGTTTGATGCAGGATTACTGGTGTCGTATTCAGTGTTCGAAATCTGGTTAAGTTCGTTATTCAATGGAATAGTATTAATTCAATTATTCCAACATGGCGGATGATTCTTGGTGTATTGGTGTTTGATTATATTGTAACTAAAACTCGTTCTTCACTTCGTTAATTGGTCAAGTTATTTTTATTAACTTTAGGTTTATAACTTCTGCAGTAACTCTTTATATTGTACTTTCAATTCAGTTCAAATTATTTTATATTTTTTGGATCTCCCTTCTGCACGTTCCCATCCGTTCTGGTTCGCATTTAACAATCAACTGCTAACTGAAATCGTTGTTTAATATAGTAATTCCAGAAATATTTTGGTATCCTATCCCATTGTCTGAAATCAGCTGTTCGTCTTTGTCCAGATCTGATCTCATAGAAATATATGACATATTTTTTCTATTTTATGGCTATAATTTAAGTATTTTTTAATTTCATGAAAATTTAAGTACCTAGCAATATTTCTGTTCTAATTTTACATATATCAATATCCAACATGACCTATTTTAGTTTCAATTAAGCTTAAAACTGACATTTTTTGACATTTCTTATAGGCCTCATTATTATTCACATAATTATAAATTAAATGGCTTACAAGTCATTTTATGTTAACATTGTCCTTAATTAAGGTTACTCATTTCATCATTATTCTTTGTCTTTAACAATTTGTTGTTACAACACACCGATACTGATTAATTTACATTGTATTTGTACTGTGTCCACTGTTAGGCATTATATTATACATTCCCAATAAAGTCAATTTTATTCTCTGATCATTACATTTATAATTATATATTTCTGTGATAATTATATTTAAGTATCTTAATTCTAAACTGACTAATCTCTGTTAATTTTATACAGTTTTATTTAATTTATCCTTTTGGATTTGATTACATAGTAAAAGTTGAATTTGGCCTAAAAATCAGTTTTGCTTTGCTACTGATATTATAACTAGTTTGTTTCCTTATTATTTCTATGGTTTACAATTTAAAAGATATTATGATTATTTCCTTGCCTTTCCTACCTTAACAAAACTTTAACACTAATTAACATTATTTAATTATAACAAAACATCTTATAATCTAACATTTTCAATTACATATAATGAAAGTTCATGTTTCCACATTTATATTAATATAAAACAATCCTTACATATTATATTTAAATACTCTATTACAATTAATAACATTTCAGTCATTTTTTGTCTTTCACTATTATAGTTTATATTGGATATCACTTTCCTTCTCACTGAGGCATTCTTTATCACCTACACTAATGGTAGCCTTTAATCCTTTCTACTTAATATTCTACTCTTTACCCTGTAGTTATCTCTATATTTAGTTTACAATCTTTAATTTATTTGTAGTGTATCCTGTAACTTGGGTTAGTGGGATTTAGGGTTTTGTCATTATTTTGAATTTAATTAAATTGTACATGTTTGTCATGAGATTTTGGAACTAACCTTCCCTAATACTACTCTCCTTGTACTAAGCTTGAATTAGTCTGTTCTTTATTTCTCGTTCAATGAGTATGTTATTATTTTATGTTTGGATCCTTTGATGTACTTATTTTAATAAGTTACCCATGATTATTTTTCATTACTGCTCCTTATCCTACTGGGTATACCGATGATGTACTGGGGTTTTAATCATCATGTGGTTGACTGTATATTGTCTTATATAGATTGTTCATTTTATTTGGAACAAGTTTTTTTTTTGTAGTCTATTGTCAGCATTTGATTTACTATAATGATCAATTTATTTAATTTATTTTTAACCATTTTGTTATTACTCACTACAAATTGTTTCTTCTTTTTCTTTTCAAGGTTGTATTAAGTTATATTCAAGGTGAAAATTCTGTTATGCTACATATGCTCTCCTGTAGAAGTGATTAATTCAGATCATACGCTTAGTATGGATGAAATAATTACTTCTGATTCTTATATTTACCATATTTTTATTCGTGATTCACTTTATATACCTACTTTTCCACTATTGCTCTCTCAGTTGATATGTATATCCTTCATTTGCTTCTTTATTTATTAACAGATAATCCTTAATCTTATGTATATCATTATTATTATATATATTTTTTCTTCCTTATTTGGTGCTTCATCACCAGGATGTTCACTCCCTAACATTCCCTATCATGTGAGTTGGATCAGATCAGATTGGCACAATTTTGCTACAATTTCTGCTGTCCTATACTTCACTTAGCTGAGCTCAGAGGAATAATCATCTCTGCTCAATTATAAGACTGATGGAATATATCTACATCCAGTCATAAAAAATAAAAATCATTAAAAGTAGTCTCTTTCGACAAATAATAAACATCCTTGGATTCTTCACTTCATAATGGTTCAGATTAATTAATACTTTTACACATTTGATTCTTCTTCTATTTTAAAGCTCATTCCATATTATGTGGCTTAGGTATAGGGTATAAATATTCATTTCATCCTTTCTTTGCATTCTTTTTCTTTGTTTGTTGTTGGTATAATCTGTCTCTTGTTTACATAGTAATTAGCATTTATATAGATTTTTTTTTCATTTGGTATTCAATGAGTCATTCTATTGCTCATGGCATAACATTAATTCCTTCCATTAATTATCACTATCATAGTGGTTATTAAAATAACATTGTCATTATGGTCCCAGGTTTTCAGCTTCTGGTCTTAATACTTGGTTCTTATTTGGTTGGTTTTTTCCTTGTTGCTTTTTCATCAAATTATTTTCATTGTGAGTTTGATTAAACTATTTTGGTTAAATTATAAAAACATTCTGGTCTCCTTTTCCCTTCTTCATTTAAAAGTTCTATATCATTTTTGAGTTTTTAAAAAAATTATCTCATTTACATAGTTTGTAATAGTTGTTACTGTATATTGTAACTATAGTCACTGTTACAATACAAGTTGTGACATAGTCTTTACAGCTGTGGTAGTTTATTATGGGTTTTCCTTTTTCAAAACTGGTTCTTATGAATACTTGTTATACTTTCTTCTTATGACGCGTTTAACATTCATGGATATATTTTTTTCTTGTAACATTAATTTACTCAATCTATTGATATAGGTTTTCCTCATTATCTACTGGAACATGTTCTTATTTATTTTGACCCTGGAGAGTTTGAGAAAGTTTATATATTTGTACTCCGTTTATTCCAAAATTCATTTATATAAGAGTTTGTTCAAATTATTAGTGCAATTTGTTCTTACGTGTTTTTTTTTCTTTGTTTGTTTTTCTTCCTTCGAAATTATTTCGTTTAAGTTATTTTTGTAAGTTGTCCTTACGGTTTGAATTTTGTTAAACCTTTTTCTTGCAAAATTCCTTTATATAATAGTTCTTTCAAATAATCCTTGTAAGTTGTTCTTACCATTTTTAGAATTGTTGTTTATGAATCATTTTCCTTCAAAATTCGTTTCCATAAGAGTTTATTCAAATAATTCATGTAAGTCGTCCTTACGGTTTTTTTCTGCAAAATTTATTATTTTGCTTTTGTTTTCATCCGAATTATTTCATTAATATTATATTATTTAAGCGGTTTTTACTCCCTTTTGCATTCGTAAATGTTTTAATATTTCCTTTCCAAGATTAGTTTATTCACATTATTGGTATAAGTTGTTCTTATTTAATTTTAGAATTTAGTAATTAATTCTCCTCTAAATATTTTTTATTGACAATTGATTATAAGTGCCCTTTGTCTTGTTTGAATTAATATCCTTTAATACATAAGTGTTGTTATTATTTTTAATAATCATATATGGTCCGGTATACAGTAGTAATAATGTTTTGGTAATGCCTTCCCAGGTACTGGGTAGTTCCCGATTTTTCAATAATACTTTTTCTCCGACTTCGTAGTTTATCACCTTCTTAATTGTCCTTTGATACTTTTTATGTCGCCTTTCCTGGTCTTCGGACAACTTATTGTAAAACTTCATTCGATTAAATTTATATTCATGATTTACGGGAAATTCAATGATTTCTTGTATTTCCCAAGGAGGTTGTTTCTCATACATTGCTGTATATGGTGTGATCCCTATTGCGGGGTGATGTGCTAAATTAAGGAATTCCTCTGTGGCTGACAAGTATTATTGCCATTTTCTTTGTTGATGGTGACAGTATGTTCGCAATATTCTCCCGACCTCTCGCAGCACTCCTTCCGCAGGATTACTACTGGGGTGGTAAACAGATGTTTTGTACGTCTTGATACCTAAGGTGATCAAAGTGTTTTTCCACCTCCTTCCCTTAAATTGAGTTCCATGGTCGGTGATTATTGATGCAGGTTTTCCTATCTCTGGAATGTAGTAATTGGTGATCACTCCCAAAACCTTCAAAGTGGTAGCTCGGTTCACCGGGTATTATTTTATAAATTTGGTGAAATGATCCATCATTATTATGATGTATTTATAACGATGGTGTCCGCCACTATGGGGAAATGGCCCACAGACATCTAGGAAAACCTTTTCCAGCTTTTCTTGTGAAGTAATTGGTATCATTATCCCCTCTTTTCTCTTGTTGTTCGTCTTTACCAACTGACAAATAAGGCAGGTCTTAATATAGTTTCTTACCTTTCGATTTATATTCTTTATGTGGCAATTTTCCTCCAATGCCTTTATCACTTTCATTGCCCCCATGTGACCATATCGGAGATGATAGTCTAGGATGATCTCTTTCTCAACCTTAGCAGGGATTATTATTTTCCATACCTCTTCATCAAGAGATGTTTTAATGAATAGTACTTCATTATGCATGCAATAAAATCTGGTTATGGTATCATCTTGGTTGGATAGACGAAGTTTTATACTGTTTAGTTTCGGGTCAGACTTCTGGTGTATGCTGATGTCCCGTACCACTTTCTCTAAATCAGATCTGTCCTTGATAATATTGTATATCTTCAGTATGCTCTCCTTCTCGCCCTCGAATGTATGTTCTTCCAAATTCACTCATGATAACACGTCTGCTACAACATTCTTACTTCAGGGAATATACACCCACTGTAGATCATATTCTTGCAGGGCAAGTACCCACCTGGTCAGTCTACTGTGGCTTAACTTACACCTTCTTAAAAATGATATAGATTTATGATCTGTACGAACTGTCACCGGATATCCCAGAATATAAGTCCGAAACGTCCCGCAGGCAAAGACTACACTGAGCAGTTCTTTTTCCGTCACGTTATAGTTCTTCTCGCATTGGTTAAGTGTCCTGCTAGTGAAACTAGACTAGATGGTTGCATTTTCGTCTTCTTGGTACAACGTCGATCCCAGACTGATATTACTGGGGTCGCAGTTCAGGAAGAAAGGTCGGTTAAAATTGGGATGATTAAGCATTACTACCTCTAAAAACTTATCTTTAATTGACTTGAACGTCTTGTCTTGTTCTTGACCCCATCGCCATTGATTTTTGGAGGATAGCTGATATTGAAACTTGGCCGTCAGCTATAAATAATTATTTTGAAATTTCGTATAGTAATTACATAGGCCTAAAAATGATTGTAGTTGCCTTCTATTTTTTGGTGTAGGGAATCTCTGTATGGCGTCTACTTTCTCTGATTAAGGTGATGTTCTTTGATTATTCAGCTTGAAACCCAAAAATTGAACTTCTTTGGCAATAAGTTACGATTTATCTAGCTTTAAGGTAACATTATTATCACCTAGTTTCTTTAAGACATGCTCCACATGGTAACAATGTTCCTCCCAATGGGTTGAGGTGATCAACAGATCATCAACATATACAGTTGTAAACTGGAGCGCTTCTGGTCCGAGTATTTGGTCCATACAGGCTACAAAAATAGCTACTGAGTTTACTAAACCGAAAGGCAATCTCTTAAACTGATAGTTGCGTCCTTCGAAAATGAACGCCATGTATTGACGGCTTTGTGGGTGCAACTCCACTTGCCAATACCCACACACGGTATCCCATGTAGTAATAAATTTAGTTCCGTAAAATCTCTTTAATATTTCATCAATTTCCCCAGGCGAGGTGCGATCATTAATTATCATTTTGTAGATTTCGCGTGCGTCACGGCAAAGTCGGACCTTACCACTTTTCTTTTGAATAGCCACAATCGGACTGGTGTATGGCGACTGGCTGCTTTCGATTATATCTTTATTTCTCATATTTTGGATTTCCGCTCGTACAGCTTCCTTCAACGATTGTGCTATCGGGTAGGATTTGGGGTTGAATTCCACCGGTTCCCTGAATCGGATCGTACACTGGTAGTTTTTTATCTTTCCTGGCTCGTCGGAAAACACGGCCCAATATTTTTCATATATTCCAATTAATTGATTTATTTGGTTCTCAGTTAATTTCTCAGTTGTATTATTGCACTGGAAATCCCGTATCTCTTGTATCTTTTGGGCCCACAGCTTATTTTCGGTATCTTGGCATACTGATTGGTTGTCTGGTAAGTAATCTGACAAATAATTCACTTCACTCGCGTGGTTGAGAGTTTGTCGGGAGTCGACCATCTCGCTATTTATTAAATTGGCTACCCAGGTCGAACCTTCTGAAAAGAGTGATACCTTCTCTCTGCACAGGTCAATAACAGCAGAGTTCCTTCTTAATATATCACATCCTATTAGGATATTAAATGGTAATCCGGCTGCAATGAGAAATACCATGTCCAGACTTACACCCTGACTGGTAACACTTAGGGATACCTGTTTTCGTATCGTCTTATTTTGGCGAGCAGTAGCTCCTACGAGTACTATGTTATTAATGGGTAATACTGGTAGTTTTGCGACATTCCTGCTGTATCCGGTCTAATTCACTGTTATTAATTATCGAGACATTGGCTCCTGTGTCTAACATAATTGGAGCAGAAATACCTTCTATTTCCGCAACTATGTAAATGATTTCATTGTTCTGATTGTTAACCTTTGTATTGTTTTCTTCTAATAAATCCTTACGAATATCTTTTAAATAATTATTATAAATGATAGTAAATTTTTGATCTTCCTTTTTAAAACTCGACTCTTGTCCATACCCAGTAGATAGGAGCAGTAAAGGGTTGTAATTGTTTATTACTGCCTCCTCTCGTTTAAATGTTCCGTATCGTTACGGATATGGCTGATAGCAGCGTCAATCTGGAGTCCTGGAACTGCTTCGTTTGGTTCAATTCGGTCATCTAGCTGTGCTTCATTTACTGGTTGTCTCCTTTGATTATCCAGGCTCGAACTGCGTGTGTTCATATCCTCTATGATGGTTACCTACCTGGTTTATTTGAGGTGTTTCATACTCATAGAACCTACTCCTCCGCTGATGCTGGTATCTCCGCTGGCCACTACCTTCTGCTCTGATATAATTTACGCGAGGTCTATATGTCCTATGGTTATTATTACCTCCTGTTGGGTAATTTCTATTATTGTTATGATAGTAGTTGTTATTGGGTGGGTTTGGGTTCCTCTGACCATTTGAACCATAATTATTATTATTATAATAACCGTTTCTATTTGGTTGAAGGTTATTATTATTATCATTATTATTATTATTCCGATGAATATTATTATTATTATTATTATTATTATTATTATTGTATCCTACATTATCCCGGGTCGCGGAGCTATAATTATTATTATTATTGCCGTTCTGATTATTATTATTATTATTCGTATAGTTGTCATTTCTAAATTCAGGTTTCTCATATCTCCTCCTACTTTGGCGGTAATAGTCTTCGTGTTCGTACATTTTGAGCAACCCCATCACTGCTTGTACGGTTTTAATCTGACTGTTGCGGCGAGCTCTTATTATGTCCTCATCATAATGGTAGGATAGTTTGCCAGACCAAGCATTCTTTGGGTATTTTGGGCTCTAAATGTTTAGCCACACACACCTTCCCTAAGAAATATGCAGTCAGCGTTTTACCCCAATACGGGTTATACTTCCCATGACATATTCCGTCTCTTGCAATGTTCTGCATAGACTCGGACCAATATTTAGCCTTAAACAACCTCTTGAATTGCTGATAGTCCGTAACTTCGTCCCTTATCGCCATCCACCAATTATCGGCTATCTCCTTGAACGATGCATCTAGTACTTCCTTATTTGCGCTCCATCGGTTACCTTGGTGTTTTGCGAAGTACTCTTCAATTCTGGCTATGAATTCCATAGGCTTGTTTTTGTATAGCCTGAAATCGATCCCTTCTCGATTTTCTGTATTGGGAAAACTGGTGATGCTAGTTGGTCGACTATGAAAAAGGTCTATGTCGGTTTGATTTTGTCGAACCTGACCATTTATACTGGTCACAGCAGCTTCAATGCCGTCACATTTTTCTGTGAATCGGTTCTGCACTCTTTCCCATTCTTCGTGTGTTTCTTTTAGTTTTTCTTCTAAATTCTTCCTATTCGTTTCTTCTATACTGGTGACCTTGGTGTTTATTTCTGTTTTAATACTCTGTACTTCTCGCTCAGTCTGACTCCATCTTTCGTCAGCCCTTGTAATCTTTTGTTCTATCACCGTTATTTCCTCTTCTACCTTCTTGCTGATTGTTTCATTGTTCTCTGCTATCTTCTGACTCAATTCTTCCTTTAATGCTTCCATCTTTCCATCTAACCGGTTCATATTCGCTTGGTTAGTCTCCCTTAATTCTTCTCTTAACTGTTGATTATCATTTTCCATTTTCTTACTGGTTTCTTCCATTTTCTTATTGGTCTCTTCCAATTTCTGGCTTATCCGATTTAATTCCTCCTTCGACTGTTTATTGTCAGTTTTTATTTCTTCCATTTTCTCCTCCATCTTCTTACTGTTTCCTTCCGCCTTCTTCCTATTTTCTTCCATCTTCTCCTCCATCTTCTTACTGTTTTCTTCTGCCTTCTTACTATTTTCTTCCATCTTCTGGCCTAATTCTTCCTTTGACTGCTTATTGTCAGTTTTTATTTCGTCCATTTTCTCCTCTATCTTCTTACTATTTTCTTCCACTTTCTGGCTTAGTTGTGCCAATGTGATCATTAATATTTCCTGGTAATTTACTTCTCCGGTTTGTGTCGGCTTGTCAGGTTGTTTCCCTTGGGGTGCCGGTTCTGTTGGTTCTGCTGGAGGTAATGTCAACTCCACATCTTCCATGGGAGTCGCCTCCTTATCCTCCATATCTATTTCCTTCTCGGCCTCCGCCGCCCTTTTCTTAATGTTGCTCTCCTGTGCATCTTGCTTACTCTCCTGACCTGTTAACAGCTGCCAGCTAAAAATAGGAAATTGGGCAAACTGTTTTTATTTGTCGGCCTATCAATCCCTATCAGCCCCTAAAGTTGGATGCCAATTTGTAATAGAACCTTTGTTTATTCCAAATAAAATTTATGTTTGAGAAAATTTACAAGTTATAACTTTATTTAAAAAATTTTTTTTTCTTTTTTTTATATTATTTATATATTTTAATTGTTTAATTAGTTTTATTATTTAATTAGAAGTATTAATACTAATTTATTTCCATATATTAATTTACTAGACTCGGTAAAGAAATATTTGTTCTATAGTGTTAATCCAATTATGTCAAAGCTGGGTCGAACTGTATTCGCTTCTAACTCAGCTCATTTTCTTCTTCTTCTTCTCGATTTCTTTAGTTATTACCTTCTAAATTAAATTAGAAATGAAATAAATTAATTTTAATTACTCAAATAATTAGGAAAACTCATGCTTAGAAACAATAATGACATTTATTTAAGAAGTGATGCGATAATCTTATGTGCATCGACTATTGCTGCGGCTGAGACTCAATTCACAGGTCAATTGTGTTCACTAACAAAATATATAAAATTACAAAATTGATTAACAGAGTTCTTTGAACTGTCGAAATGGTCAGGGAAAGGCAAGTTACAAGATACTATACTTACAATTAATTAATACTTAATTACTATTACGTAAAAGTAAAATATATTTGAAAACAATGTCATTTAAAAAGAAATAATCGAACCAGTCAGCAGTGTATGACGTCGCGTAGCTGTTGATTCATCGTGGCAGTGTACTGCTGGAGAGATAAACTTGAAACATGGCTGCCATTTACTTCGGATTTCGCCAACTACGCCGGCTCCTGGGTTTTTCCTCTCACCCAAATGTAATTGTGGATATCTTCTTCTGCAATAGTGTAGTTCCTCTGGATGCTTCGGTTGTAATGTTCTTTTTCACTCGGAGAGGTAGTTTGATGCAGGATTACTGGTGTCGTATTCAGTGTTCGAAATCTGGTTAAGTTCGTTATTCAATGGAATAGTATTAATTCAATTATTCCAACATGGCGGATGATTCTTGGTGTATTGGTGTTTGATTATATTGTAACTAAAACTCGTTCTTCACTTCGTTAATTGGTCAAGTTATTTTTATTAACTTTAGGTTTATAACTTCTGCAGTAACTCTTTATATTGTACTTTCAATTCAGTTCAAATTATTTTATATTTTTTGGATCTCCCTTCTGCACGTTCCCATCCGTTCTGGTTCGCGTTTAACAATCAACTGCTAACTGAAATCGTTGTTTAATATAGTAATTCCAGAAATATTTTGGTATCCTATCCCATTGTCTGAAATCAGCTGTTCGTCTTTGTCCAGATCTGATCTCATAGAAATATATGACATATTTTTTCTATTTTATGGCTATAATTTAAGTATTTTTTAATTTCATGAAAATTTAAGTACCTAGCAATATTTCTGTTCTATTTTACATATATCAATATCCAACATGACCTATTTTAGTTTCAATTAAGCTTAAAACTGACATTTTTTGACATTTCTTATAGGCCTCATTATTATTCACATAATTATAAATTAAATGGCTTACAAGTCATTTTATGTTAACATTGTCCTTAAATAAGGTTACTCATTTCATCATTATTCTTTGTCTTTAACAATTTGTTGTTACAACACACCGATACTGATTAATTTACATTTTATTTGTACTGTGTCCACTGTTAGGCATTATATTACACATTCCCAATAAAGTCAATTTTATCCTCTGATCATTACATTTACAATTATATATTTCTGTGATAATTATATTTAAGTATCTTAATTCTAAACTGACTAATCTCTGTTAATTTTATACAGTTTTATTTAATTTATCCTTTTGGATTTGATTACATAGTAAAAGTTGAATTTGGCCTAAAAATCAGTTTTGCTTTGCTACTGATATTATAACTAGTTTGTTTCCTTATTATTTCTATGGTTTACAATTTAAAAGATATTATGATTATTTCCTTGCCTTTCCTACCTTAACAAAACTTTAACACTAATTAACATTATTTAATTATAACAAAACATCTTATAATCTAACATTTTCAATTACATATAATGAAAGTTCATGTTTCCACATTTATATTAATATAAAACAATCCTTACATATTATATTTAAATACTCTATTACAATTAATAACATTTCAGTCATTTTTTGTCTTTCACTATTATAAGTTATATTGGATATCACTTTCCTTCTCACTGAGGCATTCTTTATCACCTACACTAATGGTAGCCTTTAATCCTTTCTACTTAATATTCTACTCTTTACCCTGTAGTTATCTCTATATTTAATTTACAATCTTTTATTTATTTCTAGTGTATCCTGTAACTTGGGTTACTGGGATTTAGGGTTTTGTCATTATTTTGAATTTAATTAAATTGTACATGTTTGTCATGAGATTTTGGAACTAACCTTCCCTAATACTACTCTCCTTGTACTAAGCTTGAATTAGTCTGTTCTTTATTTCTCGTTCAATGAGTATGTTATTATTTTATGTTTGGATCCTTTGATGTACTTATTTTAATAAGTTACCCATGATTATTTTTCATTACTGCTCCTTATCCTACTGGGTATACCGATGATGTACTGGGGTTTTAATCATCATGTGGTTGACTGTATATTGTCTTATATAGATTGTTCATTTTATTTGGAACAAGTTTTTTTTTTGTAGTCTATTGTCAGCATTTGATTTACTATAATGATCAATTTATTTAATTTATTTTTAACCATTTTGTTATTACTCACTACAAATTGTTTCTTCTTTTTCTTTTCAAGGTTGTATTAAGTTATATTCAAGGTGAAAATTCTGTTATGCTACATATGCTCTCCTGTAGAAGTGATTAATTCAGATCATACGCTTAGTATGGATGAAATAATTACTTCTGATTCTTATATTTACCATATTTTTATTCGTGATTCACTTTATATACCTACTTTTCCACTATTGCTCTCTCAGTTGATATGTATATCCTTCATTTGCTTCTTTATTTATTAATAGATAATCCTTAATCTTATGTATATCATTATTATTATATATATTTTTTCTTCCTTATTTGGTGCTTCATCACCAGGATGTTCACTCCCTAACATTCCCTATCATGTGAGTTGGATCAGATCAGATTGGCACAATTTCTGCTGTCCTATACTTCACTTAGCTGAGCTCAGAGGAATTATCATCTCTGCTCAATTATAAGACTGATGGAATATATCTACATCCAGTCATAAAAAATAAAAATCATTAAAAGTAGTCTCTTTCGACAAATAATAAACATCCTTGGATTCTTCACTTCATAATGGTTCAGATTAATTAATACTTTTACACATTTGATTCTTCTTCTATTTTAAAGCTCATTCCATATTATGTGGCTTAGGTATAGGGTATAAATATTCATTTCATCCTTTCTTTGCATTCTTTTTCTTTGTTTGTTGTTGGTATAATCTGTCTCTTGTTTACATAGTAATTAGCATTTATATAGATTTTTTTTTCATTTGGTATTCAATGAGTCATTCTATTGCTCATGGCATAACATTAATTCCTTCCATTAATTATCACTATCATAGTGGTTATTAAAATAACATTATCATTATGGTCCCAGGTTTTCAGCTTCTGGTCTTAATACTTGGTTCTTATTTGGTTGGTTTTTTCCTTGTTGCTTTTTCATCAAATTATTTTCATTGTGAGTTTGATTAAACTATTTTGGTTAAATTATAAAAACATTCTGGGCTCCTTTTCCCTTCTTCATTTAAAAGTTCTGTATCATTTTTGGGTTTTTAAAAAAATTATCTCATTTACATAGTTTGTAATAGTTGTTACTGTATATTGTAACTATAGTCACTGTTACAATACAAGTTGTGACATAGTCTTTACAGCTGTGGTAGTTTATTATGGGTTTTCCTTTTTCAAAACTGGTTCTTATGAATACTTGTTATACTTTCTTCTTATGACGCGTTTAACATTCATGGATATATTTTTTTCTTGTAACATTAATTTACTCAGTCTATTGATATAGGTTTTCCTCATTATCTACTGGAACATGTTCTTATTTATTTTGACCCTGGAGAGTTTGAGAAAGTTTATATATTTGTACTCCGTTTATTCCAAAATTCATTTATATAAGAGTTTGTTCAAATTATTAGTGCAATTTGTTCTTACGTGTTTTTTTTTCTTTGTTTGTTTTTCTTCCTTCGAAATTATTTCGTTTAAGTTATTTTTGTAAGTTGTCCTTACGGTTTGAATTTTGTTAAACCTTTTTCTTGCAAAATTCCTTTATATAATAGTTCTTTCAAATAATCCTTGTAAGTTGTTCTTACCATTTTTAGAATTGTTGTTTATGAATCATTTTCCTTCAAAATTCGTTTCCATAAGAGTTTATTCAAATAATTCATGTAAGTCGTCCTTACGGTTTTTTTCTGCAAAATTTATTATTTTGCTTTTGTTTTCATCCGAATTATTTCATTAATATTATATTATTTAAGCGGTTTTTACTCCCTTTTGCATTCGTAAATGTTTTAATATTTCCTTTCCAAGATTAGTTTATTCACATTATTGGTATAAGTTGTTCTTATTTAATTTTAGAATTTAGTAATTAATTCTCCTCTAAATATTTTTTATTGACAATTGATTATAAGTGCCCTTTGTCTTGTTTGAATTAATATCCTTTAATACATAAGTGTTGTTATTATTTTTAATAATCATATATGGTCCGGTATACAGTAGTAATAACGTTTTGGTAATGCCTTCCCAGGTACTGGGTAGTTCCCGATTTTTCAATAATACTTTTTCTCCGACTTCGTAGTTTATCACCTTCTTAATTGTCCTTTGATACTTTTTATGTCGCCTTTCCTGGTCTTCGGACAACTTATTGTAAAACTTCATTCGATTAAATTTATATTCATGATTTACGGGAAATTCAATGATTTCTTGTATTTCCCAAGGAGGTTGTTTCTCATACATTGCTGTATATGGTGTGATCCCTATTGCGGGGTGATGTGCTAAATTAAGGAATTCCTCTGTGGCTGACAAGTATTATTGCCATTTTCTTTGTTGATGGTGACAGTATGTTCGCAATATTCTCCCGACCTCTCGCAGCACCCCTTCCGCAGGATTACTACTGGGGTGGTAAACAGATGTTTTGTACGTCTTGATACCTAAGGTGATCAAAGTGTTTTTCCACCTCCTTCCCTTAAATTGAGTTCCATGGTCGGTGATTATTGATGCAGGTTTTCCTATCTCTGGAATGTAGTAATTGGTGATCATTCCCAAAACCTTCAAAGTGGTAGCTCGGTTCACCGGGTATAATTTTATAAATTTGGTGAAATGATCCATCATTATTATGATGTATTTATAACGATGGCGTCCGCCACTATGGGGAAATGGCCCACAGATATCTAGGAAAACCTTTTCCAGCTTTTCTTGTGAAGTAATTGGTATCATTATCCCCTCTTTTCTCTTGTTGTTCGTCTTTACCAACTGACAAATAAGGCAGGTCTTAATATAGTTTCTTACCTTTCGATTTATATTCTTTATGTGGCAATTTTCCTCCAATGCCTTTATCACTTTCATTGCCCCCATGTGACCATATCGGAGATGATAGTCTAGGATGATCTCTTTCTCAACCTTAGCAGGGATTATTATTTTCCATACCTCTTCATCAAGAGATGTTTTAATGAATAGTACTTCATTATGCATGCAATAAAATCTGGTTATGGTATCATCTTGGTTGGATAGACGAAGTTTTATACTGTTTAGTTTCGGGTCAGACTTCTGGTGTATGCTGATGTCCCGTACCACTTTCTCTAAATCAGATCTGTCCTTGATAATATTGTATATCTTCAGTATGCTCTCCTTCTCGCCCTCGAATGTATGTTCTTCCAAATTCACTCGTGATAACACGTCTGCTACAACATTCTTACTTCCGGGAATATACTCCCACTGTACATCATATTCTTGCAGGGCAAGTACCCACCTGGTCAGTCTACTGTGGCTTAACTTACACCTTCTTAAAAATGATATAGATTTATGATCTGTACGAACTGTCACCGGATATCCCAGAATATAAGTCCGAAACTTCCCGCAGGCAAAGACTACACTGAGCAGTTCTTTTTCCGTCACGTTATAGTTCTTCTCGCATTGGTTAAGTGTCCTGCTAGTGAAACTAATGACTAGATGGTTGCATTTTCGTCTTCTTGGTACAACGTCGATCCCAGAGTGATATTAATGGGGTCGCAGTTCAGGAAGAAAGGTCGGTTAAAATTGGGATGATTAAGCATTACTACCTCTAAAAACTTATCTTTAATTGACTTGAACGTCTTGTCTTGTTCTTGACCCCATCGCCATTGATTTTTGGAAGATAGCTGATATTGAAACTTGGCCGTCAGCTATAAATAATTATTTTGAAATTTCCTATAGTAATTACATAGGCCTAAAAATGATTGTAGTTGCCTTCTATTTTTTGGTGTAGGGAATCTCTGTATGGCGTCTACTTTCTCTGATGAAGGTGATGTTCCTTGATTATTCAGCTTGAAACCCAAAAATTGAACTTCTTTGGCAATAAGTTACGATTTATCTAGCTTTAAGGTAACATTATTATCACCTAGTTTCTTTAAGACATGCTCCACATGGTAACAATGTTCCTCCCAATGGGTTGAGGTGATCAACAGATCATCAACATATACAGTTGTAAACTGGAGCGCTTCTGGTCCGAGTATTTGGTCCATACAGGCTACAAAAATAGCTACCGAGTTTACTAAACCGAAAGGCAATCTCTTAAACTGATAGTTGCGTCCTTCGAAAATGAACGCCATGTATTGACGGCTTTGTGGGTGCAACTCCACTTGCCAATACCCACACATGGTATCCCATGTAGTAATAAATTTAGTTCCGTAAAATCTCTTTAATATTTCATCAATTTCCCCAGGCGAGGTGCGATCATTAATTATCATTTTGTAGATTTCGCGTACGTCAAGGCAAAGTCGGACCTTACCACTTTTCTTTTGAATAGCCACAATCGGACTGGTGTATGGCGACTGGCTGCTTTCGATTATATCTTTATTTCTCATATTTTGGATTTCCGCTCGTACAGCTTCCTTCAACGATTGTGCTATCGGGTAGGATTTGGGGTTGAATTCCACCAGTTCCCTGAATCGGATCGTACACTGGTAGTTTTTTATCTTTCCTGGCTCGTCGGAAAACACGGCCCGATATTTTTCATATATTCCAATTAATTGATTTATTTGGTTCTCAGTTAATTTCTCAGTTGTATTATTGCACTGGAAATCCCGTATCTCTTGTATCTTTTGGGCCCACAGCTTATTTTCGGTATCTTGGCATACTGATTGGTTGTCTGGTGAGTAATCTGACAAATAATTCACTTCACTCGCGCGGTTGAGAGTTTGTCGGGAGTCGACCATCTCGCTATTTATTAAATTGGCTACCCAGGTCGAACCTTCTGAAAAGAGTGATACCTTCTCTCTGCACAGGTCAATAACAGCAGAGTTCCTTCTTAATATATCACATCCTATTAGGATATTAAATGGTAATCCGGCTGCAATGAGAAATACCATGTCCAGACTTACACCCTGACTGGTAACACTTCGGGATACCTGTTTTCGTATCATCTTATTTTGGCGAGCAGTAGCTCCTACGAGTACTATGTTATTAATGGGTAATACTGGTAGTGTTTTGCGACATTCCTGCTGTATCCGGTCTAATTCACTGTTATTAATTATCGAGACATTGGCTCCTGTGTCTAACATAATTGGAGCAGAAATACCTTCTATTTCCGCAACTATGTAAATGATTTCATTGTTCTGATTGTTAACCTTTGTATTGTTTTCTTCTAATAAATCCTTACGAATATCTTTTAAATAATTATTATAAATGATAGTAAATTTTTGATCTTCCTTTTTAAAACTCGACTCTTGTCCATACCCAGTAGATAGGAGCAGTAAAGGGTTGTAATTGTTTATTACTGCCTCCTCTCGTTTAAATGTTCCGTATCGTTACGGATATGGCTGATAGCAGCGTCAATCTGGAGTCCTGGAACTGCTTCGTTTGGTTCAATTCGGTCATCTAGCTGTGCTTCATTTACTGGTTGTCTCCTTTGATTATCCAGGCTCGAACTGCGTGTGTTCATATCCTCTATGATGGTTACCTACCTGGTTTATTTGAGGTGTTTCATACTCATAGAACCTACTCCTCCGCTGATGCTGGTATCTCCGCTGGCCACTACCTTCTGCTCTGATATAATTTACGCGAGGTCTATATGTCCTATGGTTATTATTACCTCCTGTTGGGTAATTTCTATTATTGTTATGATAGTAGTTGTTATTGGGTGGGTTTGGGTTCCTCTGACCATTTGAACCATAATTATTATTATTATAATAACCGTTTCTATTTGGTTGAAGGTTATTATTATTATCATTATTATTATTATTCCGATGAATATTATTATTATTATTATTATTGTACCCTACATTATCCCGGCTCGCGGAGCTATAATTATTATTATTATTGCCGTTCTGATTATTATTATTATTCGTATAGTTGTCATTTCTAAATTCAGGTTTCTCATATCTCCTCCTACTTTGGCGGTAATAGTCTTCGTGTTCGTACATTTCGAGCAACTCCATCACTGCTTGTACGGTTTTAATCTGACTGTTGCGGCGAGCTCTTATTATGTCCTCATCATAATGGTAGGATAGTTTGCCAGACCAAGCATTCTTTGGGTATTTTGGGCTCTAAATGTTTAGCCACACACACCTTCCCTAAGAAATATGCAGTCAGCGTTTTACCCCAATACGGGTTATACTTCCCATGACATATTCCGTCTCTTGCAATGTTCTGCATAGACTCGGACCAATATTTAGCCTTAAACAACCTCTTGAATTGCTGATAGTCCGTAACTTCGTCCCTTATCGCCATCCACCAATTATCGGCTATCTCCTTGAACGATTCATCTAGTACTTCCTTATTTGCGCTCCATCGGTTACCTTGGTGTTTTGCGAAGTACTCTTCAATTCTGGCTATGAATTCCATAGGCTTGTTTTTGTATAGCCTGAAGTCGATCCCTTCTCGATTTTCTGTATTGGGAAAACTGGTGATGCTAGTTGGTCGACTATGAAAAAGGTCTATGTCGGTTTGATTTTGTCGAACCTGACCATTTATACTGGTCACAGCAGCTTCAATGCCGTCACATTTTTCTGTGAATCGGTTCTGCACTCTTTCCCATTCTTCGTGTGTTTCTTTTAGTTTTTCTTCTAAATTCTTCCTATTCGTTTCTTCTATACTGGTGACCTTGGTGTTTATTTCTGTTTTAATACTCTGTACTTCTCGCTCAGTCTGACTCCATCTTTCGTCAGCCCTTGTAATCTTTTGTTCTATCACCGTTATTTCCTCTTCTACCTTCTTGCTGATTGTTTCATTGTTCTCTGCTATCTTCTGACTCAATTCTTCCTTTAATGCTTCCATCTTTCCATCTAACCGGTTCATATTCGCTTGGTTAGTCTCCCTTAATTCTTCTCTTAACTGTTGATTATCATTTTCCATTTTCTTACTGGTTTCTTCCATTTTCTTATTGGTCTCTTCCAATTTCTGGCTTATCCGATTTAATTCCTCCTTCGACTGTTTATTGTCAGTTTTTATTTCTTCCATTTTCTCCTCCATCTTCTTACTGTTTCCTTCCGCCTTCTTCCTATTTTCTTCCATCTTCTCCTCCATCTTCTTACTGTTTTCTTCCGCCTTCTTACTATTTTCTTCCATCTTCTGGCCTAATTCTTCCTTTGACTGCTTATTGTCAGTTTTTATTTCGTCCATTTTCTCCTCTATCTTCTTACTATTTTCTTCCACTTTCTGGCTTAGTTGTGCCAATGTGATCATTAATATTTCCTGGTAATTTACTTCTCCGGTTTGTGTCGGCTTGTCAGGTTGTTTCCCTTGGGGTGCTGGTTCTGTTGGTTCTGCTGGAGGTAATGTCAACTCCACATCTTCCATGGGAGTCGCTTCCTTATCCTCCATATCTATTTCCTTCTCGGCCTCCGCCGCCCTTTTCTTAATGTTGCTCTCCTGTGCATCTTGCTTACTCTCCTGACCTGTTAACAGCTGCCAGCTAAAAATAGGAAATTGGGCAAATTGTTTTTATTTGTCGGCCTATCAATCCCTATCACCCCCTAAAGTTGGACGCCAATTTGTAATAGAACCTTTGTTTATTACAAATAAAATTTATGTTTGAGAAAATTTACAAGTTATAACTTTATTTAAAAAAATTTTTTTTTCTTTTTTTTATATTATTTATATATTTTAATTGTTTAATTAGTTTTATTATTTAATTAGAAGTATTAATACTAATTTATTTCCATATATTAATTTACTAGACTCGGTAAAGAAATATTTGTTCTATAGTGTTAATCCAATTATGTCAAAGCTGGGTCGAACTGTATTCGCTTCTAACTCAGCTCCTTTTCTTCTTCTTCTTCTTCTTCTCGATTTCTTTAGTTATTACCTTCTAAATTAAATTAGAAATGAAATAAATTAATTTTAATTACTCAAATAATTAGGAAAACTCATGCTTAGAAACAATAATGACATTTATTTAAGAAGTGATGCGATAATCTTATGTGCATCGACTATTGCTGCGGCTGAGACTCAATTCACAGGTCAATTGTGTTCACTAACAAAATATATAAAATTACAAAATTGATTAACAGAGTTCTTTGAACTGTTGAAATGGTCAGGGAAAGGCAAGTTACAAGATACTATACTTACAATTAATTAATACTTAATTACTATTACGTAAAAGTAAAATATATTTGAAAATAATGTCATTTAAAAAGAAATAATCGAACCAGTCAGCAGTGTATGACGTCGCGTAGCTGTTGATTCATCGTGGCAGTGTACTGCTGGAGAGATAAACTTGAAACATGGCTGCCATTTACTTCGGATTTCGCCAACTACGCCGGCTCCTGGGTTTTTCCTCTCACCCAAATGTAATTGTAGATATCTTCTTCTGCAATAGTGTAGTTCCTCTGGATGCTTCGGTTGTAATGTTCTTTTTCACTCGGAGAGGTAGTTTGATGCAGGATTACTGGTGTCGTATTCAGTGTTCGAAATCTGGTTAAGTTCGTTATTCAATGGAATAGTATTAATTCAATTATTCCAACATGGCGGATGATTCTTGGTGTATTGGTGTTTGATTATATTGTAACTAAAACTCGTTCTTCACTTCGTTAATTGGTCAAGTTATTTTTATTAACTTTAGGTTTATAACTTCTGCAGTAACTCTTTATATTGTACTTTCAATTCAGTTCAAATTATTTTATATTTTTTGGATCTCCCTTCTGCACGTTCCCATCCGTTCTGGTTCGCGTTTAACAATCAACTGCTAACTGAAATCGTTGTTTAATATAGTAATTCCAGAAATATTTTGGTATCCTATCCCATTGTCTGAAATCAGCTGTTCGTCTTTGTCCAGATCTGATCTCATAGAAATATATGACATATTTTTTCTATTTTATGGCTATAATTTAAGTATTTTTTAATTTCATGAAAATTTAAGTACCTAGCAATATTTCTGTTCTAATTTTACAGATATCAATATCCAACATGACCTATTTTAGTTTCAATTAAGCTTAAAACTGACATTTTTTGACATTTCTTATAGGCCTCATTATTATTCACATAATTATAAATTAAATGGCTTACAAGTCATTTTATGTTAACATTGTCCTTAAATAAGGTTACTCATTTCATCATTATTCTTTGTCTTTAACAATTTGTTGTTACAACACACCGATACTGATTAATTTACATTTTATTTGTACTGTGTCCACTGTTAGGCATTATATTGCACATTCCCAATAAAGTCAATTTTATCCTCTGATCATTACATTTACAATTATATATTTCTGTGATAATTATATTTAAGTATCTTAATTCTAAACTGACTAATCTCTGTTAATTTTATACAGTTTTATTTAATTTATCCTTTTGGATTTGATTACATAGTAAAAGTTGAATTTGGCCTAAAAATCAGTTTTGCTTTGCTACTGATATTATAACTAGTTTGTTTCCTTATTATTTCTATGGTTTACAATTTAAAAGATATTATGATTATTTCCTTGCCTTTCCTACCTTAACAAAACTTTAACACTAATTAACATTATTTAATTATAACAAAACATCTTATAATCTAACATTTTCAATTACATATAATGAAAGTTCATGTTTCCACATTTATATTAATATAAAACAATCCTTACATATTATATTTAAATATGTTATTATATTTACCAGGAAGAAATTACTGATAAAACACAATGATCTAATTAAATGAATTGATATTTATTATTACATTAAACAATACAATAAATCACTCATGACAAGCGCACATGTAATGTAAAACAAAACGTAGGTATCTAGGACAGTGTTCCGCAACATTTTTTTACTCATGGCACACCCCAGACGGGCCTAGACTCAACACGGCGCACCAAAATGTCTGTCCCCTCAAAATCATATGAATCTTAATATAATTACGAAATATTACGTCGTTATGTAATCAATTATTATTATTATTATTATCATCATTATTGTTATTATTATTATTGTTATAAAACAGGAATAGACTCATGCATTTATTAACAATTTATTAACTTTAATTCACTGTAGAAAATACGAATTTTAAAGTAAATAACTCTACTCATACCTTCAATGTGATACTTGAGCCTGCTTAGCTGCACACAGACGGCTGATTCGTGGCGGAATCGTTGACAAAGCAAGCCTCATTTCTTCATCGATGGATTTGAGTCTCTCTCTCTTTGATGTTTTAATTTCAGTCAACGTCGAGAAGCCCAGTTCACACAAATATGTAGTTGAAAATGGCAATAACACATTAACTGCCATCTCGGAGATAGCCGCGTATTCACTACTTATTGACAACCAAAATGTTTCCAAAGGCACTTCGAAAAATTTTAATTTCAATGTTCTGTCTGCTTTCAAATCTGCCAGTTCCTCTCGTAAGCCTAAATTATTCGGAAGATGTTTCGAATCCATAATGAATGGATTACGAACCCAGTCAAAATCTTCAACTCTCTCCAAAATATTTTTTGAAATTCTGCTGCAAGAGAACTAAATGTTCTTTAATTAAGTGCATCAACACCTTACTATCGTCAGCAAGGGGCCATACAGTTGGGAACATCTCACAAGATCCATTTTCAATTGTCTGTATCCACAAATTTAACTTATTAATAAATCCTTGAATCTTATCCATACTAGTCAGAATATTTTCTTTTCTACCTTGCATTTTTCTGTTTAGTTCATTCAAGTGTACAAAAATATCGGAAAGATATGCTAACTTAGATACCCATTCTTCATCTGCAAATAAATCCGCATACTCATGCCCCTCAATAGTCAAAAATGCAAGTACCTCCTCTTTAAGTTCAAACATTCGCGTTAACACTTTACCTCGAGATAATCATCGTACTTCTGTATGTAGCAAAAGTGTAGTGTGCTCTGATCTCATTTCTTGACACAAAACGTTAAAAAGCCGTATATTTAGGGGCCGCGATTTGACAAAGTTCACGACTTTTACTACTTCGTCCATCATAATTTTCAGAGGAGATGGGAAAGACTTAGCAACAATGGCTTCGCGGTGAATGAGACAATGGTCGGTTTGTAAGTTAGGATTTACTTCGCGTACTTTACCCACGAATCCTTTCACTCAGCCTGTCATAGAAGCGGCTCTGTCTGTACAAACACTAACGCAATCCTCCCATGTTAATTCATTACGGACCACATATTCATTAGTCGTACGAAATATTTCTTCACCGGTTGCTCGCTCGGGTAGTTCTTTGCAAAAAAAAGAAATTAGTTGCAATTACATCCCCATCAACATACCTTATGTAGGAAAGAAGTTGTGCGTGACCGCCAATATCGGTGGACTCGTCGATCTGAAGTGAGAACTTTCGAATGCTCTTTATTTTCTCCTTCATAATGTCTTCGATGTCACTGGACATGTCACTAACTCGGCGGCTGATTGTGTCAGCAGAGAGAAGAATTTTTGAAATTTCAGACCAGCTTCTAAACCCAGGACTATTTTTACCATTATTTACACGCGGGCATTAACAACGTTTCTGCTATTGTGTGTGGTTTTTTGGCCTTTACGATAAGTTCGGCTTCCTGTACTTTTTGCGAAACACGTACCGACGTAGTCATGAGCGTCACTTGTTTTTTATTTTGTTCCAACAACCGACGAAAATAATTCACATCTTTACTTAACAGAGAGGAATGTTTTGTTGACAAATGTCGTTTCAATTTACTGGGAACCATAGCAGCATTACTGAGTTTTTCACCACACACAACACACTCAGGGATTGGGCATGTTTTGTCACCACACCAAAAAAAACCGTAAGATAAATAATTATCACTATATTGCTGGTGAACTACTTTCTGTTTCTTTTTTTCGGGCTCGATGGTTTCACTACTTGCACTCGAGGACGGACCACTCAGTACAAGGAACTTATCCATATCGAAAAAAAATAGTTTAATAACACTGTAATAGAAAATAATAAGACTGGTGTAGCAATCACAATATTCACACTACTGCAGAGCACAGCTGTGATAGAACTGAACTGAAATACTGTAATTGTTGTCTGACAATGTGTGGGTCCTTCGGCGAAGGAAAAGAGCAATAAAGTTTAAGAAGCGCCGACAAACAGGCACAAATATCAAAACAAGGCAAAAAATAATAAAAGAGAGGGAAATTTTTGCTAATCCCCGCAATTTTAGTTAAAAGCACGTACAGCCAGCCGTACACAAAAGATGCGGTGTTACAAAGAACTCTCTTGAATAGAGTTTAGAACGTTTAGAGTTTTGAACGTAAACTCTATTGTATGATTGGTGCGGGCCGCTAAAAAGGCTTGCTAAAAGTCTTACGCGGCTTTCTTTGCGGTGTACACAAAGCTTGCCGCCTGTAACCCATCAAACCGGCCCAATATTTCAGGCGAGAATACAAATAACTTAAGATAAGCTAAGCAAACTATAACAACAATATTGAGTAAATAAATTACATTGAATTTCTATGAAAATATAACAGTTATCAGCATGTATTAAAGAATAAACAAGCACCTTCTTACTTAAAATCGACAATTACTTTATTACAATAATAGGTAAAAGTTCTCGTCACACCTTTCACCTTGTGACGGCACACTAGTGTGCCGCGGCACACCGGTTGCGGAACACTGATCTAGGATACATAACTCAATGCGACCGACATAGATGGCGACACACTCAAGTAATAAACATAATGATTTAAACTGCATTCAAAGTAGATTACATAAAATAATGAAGTATAATAAAATAATTATTTATTAACACTCCTCCATAATAATTTTATTTGTAAGTCGTTCAAATACTTTCTTAGACAATGGTTTTGTCAAGATATCTGCCAACTGGTCAACGCTGCCTACTTTGTCCAAAAAAACAGTATTTCCAATGTGTTGCTGTATAAATTTTCTAGGAATGTCAATGTGCTTCTTCCCTTTTGTTATTTTGCCTTCTGTAGTATTTTGTAACATTAAAAATGCAGATTGATTATCTATACAGAGCCTTGTAGGAATATCCTTGAAATATCTAAGTTCGATACCAAGTCTCTTTATCCAGCAAATTTCATCAAGCGATGAAACAGCAGCTCGAAATTCTGCCTCTGCAGTTGATGTAGCAACAAGTCCCTGCTTTTGGGTGAACCATACAATAGGACCGCCTCTCATAATAATTACTCCAGTAGTTGACTGTCTTGAGATAATGTCTCCTCCAAAATCTGAATCTGAATAAGCAATGAGTTCAGAATCTCCATTGAAACTTATTCCAAAGTTTACAGTGCCTTTCAAGTATCGAAATACATGTTTTACCATATTCCAGTGCCGAACCATGGGATTGTTTGAATATCTACTTAGGTAGTTTACTGCAAAGCTGATATCTGGTCTAGATACTGTAGCTAAGTAAAGTAAACTGCCTATTGCCTCACGATATGGGACAGATTTATCGAGTGGCTGATCATTATGAAAATGTCGTTCTTCGGTTAACATACCTATTTCCATTGGAGTTGACTTTTGATTTGACTCTTCCATTCTAAATCTTTTCAATATCTTTTCAGTGTAATGATGTTGGGCTTACAAAACTTTCCTTATGTCTAATTTCAATTTCCATGCCAAGATAAGTTAATTTGTTGTCTGACCCAGAATTATAAGTAATTTCAAATTCTTTGTTAAGTTTATCTAGTATATCTATCATTTTATGTTTTTCTTTTCCTATAATAGCACCGTCATCTACAAAAAATACAATTATAATGCTTCTGTCACCATTATAATAAATACAAGGATCATCGTCAGAACAAACAAAATTTAATTTCCTTAGGTAGTTTGTGAACTTCACATTCCAATTTTTCGATGACTGTTTAAGTCCATATATACTCTTGAGCAACTCACAAACTCTACCTGAGCCATCATCAAAGCCTACCGGTTGATACATGTAAATCTTCTCATCCAAAGATCCATGTAAAAACACAAAACAAAAGTCACATCAAAAGTCATCAGATGCATTCCATCGGAGGCTGAAATGCTGAGTATCAGTCGAAAGGATGCATGTTTGGCAACAGGACTGAAGGTCTCCGTATAATGGATTCCTTGTTCTTGCTCAAACCCTCTTGCAACTAGCCTGGCTTTGTATCGCCCATCTTGTTTTTGGCATAAAACCTACCGACAAGTCAAAGCTTTTCCTTCTTTTGGTAGACTTACTAGTTTCCAAGTTCTCATCTTCATCAAAGATTCATAATCTTCTAACATTGGTTTCTTCCAGTTTTCATCCTGTAGTGCTTGTAAAATGGAAATGTCTTCTACCTCACCTATCATGGCCATATTTACATTTTTGTTTCTGTTGTCTTCAACTACATAATCTACCATCCTTGCTGGCATCCTTAAAGTAGCCCTGTTTCGAAGACTTCTTTTCTCTGGTTGAATACAAACAGTTTGATCTCGTTCCAAACACTTTACACAATGATTTTCTTGACATTCATTTTGCATATTATTGTCAGACACAGAGCTTTCATAAACACTTTCACTGTCAGATTTTTCTTCTTCACTTGACACTATGTATTCCTTTTCTTCATTTGACAAGGTAGCTTCAATTTCTGTACAACTAGACTTACTGTTTACTTTTTCATCAAATATCACATCTCCTGATGTTACAACTTCATTTTTGTCTCTTAAGTAAACTCGGTAACTACTTGAATCTAAACTGTATCCTAAGAAAATTCATTTTTCTGATTTCTTCTGTGTTTTGGCTCTCTTAAAATCCTGAATGAAAACATAACAATCACATCCAAAGATTCTAAGCTTATTTACATCAATTCTGCGTCCAAACCATAAATCCACAGGACTTTTACCTTTCACAGAACTTGTTCCAGTCTGATTCAGTGTAAATGTAGCATAAAAAGTTTTCATTTAGATTTCTTGCATGTATAGCTGATCTAGCAGATTCTACAATGGTTCTCATCTCTCTCTCAATTCGACCATTTTGTGGTGCAGTGTATGGGTTCGACTTAATGTGGAAAACTCCAAGTTCTTCACAAAACTTCTTAGTATCTCCATTTTTAATTTCTTTCCCATTATCAGACTTTAAAACTTTTATTTTCTTTCTAAACTGATTCTCAACTAAAGTCATGAAGATTTTCAATGTCTCAAAAGTTTCATTTTTAGTTTTTAAGAAATAGACAGTGCGAAAAAGAGAGAAATCATCTTTGAGCATAAAAAAATATTTTGCTCCTCCAAAAGAATTTATATTCATTTCGCACAAGTCTACATGAATTACATCAAGTACCTCTTTTGCCACTTCAAAATTTCTTGGATGTGGGAGACAATGGTGTTTGCCATAAATGCGTCCTTCACACACATAGTCATCCCAATCGTCTACATACTTTATATTATTATTCTTCAAAATGTTTCTTACATAACTAATATTCTGATGTGCTAATTTTTCATGCCACTTTTTAATTGACATAGCAACAATACACTTTTCTAAGTTTTCATAGCGAAACATCATTCTAAACAATCTTCCATCTCTGTTTGCCATGGCTGTTAATTCACCAGTGTCTGAATCAAAAAAATACGAGCAATTTGTGTCTGCTTCCTGACGATAACCCTTGTCCAAGGCACTAGTGATAGAAAATAAGTTAAAGGGTATCTTTGGTGTATACAAAACATTTTTCAGTGTTATGTTACACCAATCTTGATCATTATAAGCTAACAAATCTATGTCTCCGACACCAACACCTTCTACAAGTGTTGAATCTCCAATCATTACTTTTTCTGGTTCTTGTAAAACAGTATAACTTTTCAACCAGTCATTCCTTAAAGTCATGTGCTGAGTGGCACCACAATCTTGGTACCATAGATCTCGATAGTCATTCTTCATTGATATATATTGTATATTAGTAACAGACAATCCAACATTAATCATCAATTTAATTTTTGACGTACATTTGTCTGATTTTTCTGACTTACTATCTACATTTTTGGTACAATTTTTGGCAAAGTGACCTTTTTCGTTGCATTTATTACACGGATAATTTTTCTTACAATATTCAATGTAACTTTTACTAGGTTTATTCTTGCAGTACTTCTTTATGTGCCCTTTTTGTCCACATTTAAAGCATTCCTTTACGTTCACTTGTTTTGTTTTATTATTGTTCTGTCCCTTTGATATGAAAGCATACTGACACTCATTATTGGCCTGTTCACTTTCTTTTTGCCTGTCTTCTTCAAGTTTCAAACGCTCAAACATGTTGTTCAACATTTTGTCTGTGGAAATAACATTATCCCAAGATGTTCTAAAATAATGCAGTCTTGTTGGAAGTATACCTAATATCCTTTGCATAATCCAGTTTTCTTTAACGCTTTCACCCAGTGCAGACAATTCATCAGCATATTGCTGAATTGTCATGCAATTTTCTATCACTGATTTGTACTCATCATACTTATAATTAAAAAATAATCTTTGCAGGCCTTCAACTGAAACGTTTGATTTTTTTCCATATAAGGTTTCCAACTTTTCTAACATAGCACTTGCGGACTGGCACCTTGCAATTTTCTTGGCTATATTACTGTCAACATTCAATCCAATTAATATCTGTGCTTCTAAATCCTTTTCAATCCATTCTTTTACAGCTGTGCTTGATTCATCTCCTTCAGGCTTAATTTTAACTCCCGTTGCGATTTGATAAATACCTTTTGATTTTAAGGTTAGGTTGTTTGAATATTGTAACGATGCGATTTGATCGTGTCTGTAAACGACGAGTATATTTGTGTTGTATGTGTGAGTGCGTTCATCTCGCACTGGGGTCGTTACATCTATTCTTGCGCTAACGATGTCCGTAGCGATGTTGTAATTACCAGTACAACGTGGTAGTAACCTTACCTGTTAGTAAATAGGGATTTGTGATTCCCGGGTGGCACCAAATTGTTTATAAAAAACAATTAAAATTCTTAGATAATATGGTTTAACTAAGTTCACAGCTGTGACGGCCGGGGCATTCAAATACTTCCCGCCTTGGTTAAACGACTGACTTGATCAAGTAGTGTGTCGATTTGCAGCGTGAGCGCTGTACCGTCAAAGCTAATTCGCTAACAAACACAAATTATATGATACACTCCCTATGAAATAATAACAATGGTTACTCCCCGTACTAGTTATTTTAACGGTTGATAAATAAATTTTCAGTTTGACAATTAAATTATATTGGTTGATTAATAAATTTGCACCGACATTTTACATGAAACAATTTTTCTCAGGATGACGAATCGATTTTGGTAACGAGGAACACATATCAGCATGGCTGCTGAGCGGTTTAGTTATTACAACTATTTTCGTTCCAAAATCTGGGATTCTTTTGATTACAAGACAAATAATTCCTATGATTACAATAAAAAGTACATTACCTTACTTTATGTGTACTTAAATAATACGGTGTGTGGTTATAATCTGTTCTGTAGTGTCGTTAAAAGTGTTTCTAAAGTTCGTATTCACACAACAGGTTATGTGTTATGTTAACAAATTTTCAGTGTGTTATTTTTCTTAATTAATCTTTGAAAGAGAATATTCGGTTTATAGTGAGAGTTCAAATTACTTTTATCAATATTTAAAGTGAGTTTATTTTTTGGAAATAGGGTAATTCAAGGATACTTAACACATCAGATGACTTGGTGTTATCAATCATTGAGTTGGAAGGTGATTGGGCTGCAATGGTTTTCCGTTTTCATTAATCTTGGGGCTTACGTAGGTCTAGCGTCCTTTTCATATTAGATGTGGTCATATTTTCATTTAATTTCCTGGTAAAATGGTCCTTGGCATCAGTTGACTATTCCAGTTGTTCGTCTGCTTCTTATTCGATCATTGTTTTGAATTTTGTTTACTATTTTTACATTTTTTGATTAAAAATTGGTCTTCCAAAATTTGGCTTCTGTTCGGCAAGAGTGACGCTTTACGAGTAACGATATTCAACCGTAATTCCGTCCCTAACGGCAGTTGGTTACAAATTAAATCTGATTGGCTTAGATTTACATAAATCCATTGTTATCAAAATTTGAATTCTTTTCAAAATCCTTGTATATCTTCTGATTGCTTTAATTCCTCTATCTTCCCTCCTAATTATTAACTATTATCACTGTTATTTGTATTTCCTTTCAAAGATTATTTTGATACCCCACAAGTTTGGGTTATTTTATGTTTTATGATATTACAATTATTTTAATATTTGCTAATCACATTTCTCTTTTAATTTAAATCCTTATTATAACATTTTGCTTTAAAAATGATTTACAATTTATCCTTGGTTAGTTATTCACCTCGGATTTGCTAATTTCTTTGTTAACTTATTACAATTTGTAGTTGTTTGTTCTTGACAGTTAGGCATTTTCATAGGCCTAAGTAGCCATTATTTGTATTTACGTATTTCGTACAAATTATGTCTCTTTTTAGCTTAATGAGCTTAGCTTTGTTATTATAATTGGTTGTGTTATTTATTGATGTTTTGGCTCTGTCGCAGTGTTATTATTATGTTACTATTATTTTATACATCATGAATTGCTAATTATTTACCATCTGGTTTTCTCGTTTACATTTCTTTACTTTCTTATTTATTTAATCTGCCAATAAAAACAATGTGGCTATTATTTACTACTTTTGTTCACATAAAATACAACATCTAGGCCTATGGTCTGTATAATTCTTCCAGCCATATCCTATTCATAAACTTGCTTAAACAATTATTTGATAACATTTGTTTACAGTTCATTTCACTTTATATCATTTTTTGGGTAATAAACAACATCACATTTTTTGAACTTACTTTAATAATGATCCCTGGTAACATGGGGTGTTTATTGATTTGTTTTAACTTCTTAATTTTTTAAATAATATTTACTTTCACTCCATGATAACACTATCTGTTTTCTCTTTCAGGGATTCTCCCTTTTAATTATAATTGTATTCAATTAAACTTAACAATAATGTTCTTTCTTAATTAATACTGTCTTCATCACCTTTCAGTGTTCATTATATCTTAATTAACTGTTTACACTTACTACTATTCTTAAACAACTCTCTCAATTACCAATATTTTTCCCTGTTAATCTTTTAGTGTTTCTTATTGATTTATTAAGTGTTTATGCTTTTATCCTTCACTATTTTTCACTATACAAACATTCTTTGTTATACATTATTCTCATTTAATCATCACCTTAACTTTTTAAATTATTTATTGTTTATTATAATTTATTTAGTGTTTTTTCTTTATCACTTTATTTTGGGATTTTTACACTTCCACTTTTGCACTTCTAAAATGTTTTTGGTTTTAAGTGTTTCTAAATGGGTAATCCCTCTAATTACTTTCTAACTACCGTACTATCTCTTTCATTACAAATATCATTAATAATATTATAACATCACCAAATTCAGATAAATTTTGATAACAATAAGTATGTATAAAAAATGCTAAATGATATTATGTTTGAATAAATAAATTATGTGGATAGTAAAAAATAAATAAAAGGTAATTAACAGGGAAGGAGGAGGTGTAATAAACCGAAAGTGATTAACAAAGAAACTGAAACGATAGACTGACCGACAAACGACATTGACCCAACCCCAGAGATTGGCCAGTTAAGAAACCAGTTAAGAATCAAAATAAAGAGAACAAGACGAACGAAGGAGAAGAAGAATGAAAACCCAGAGAGAACAAACCCATGAGGAAGAAAACAAGATGAAACGCATCAAGAAAACTAGACAAGAATAAAAAATAGAGAAGGGAGAAATAATGTAACCCAAAGTAATAAAGACAATGAAATTCGGTTAAGAACCAAAACTATTAATGAATGTTAGTATTGATAAAATGACCATTATGAACCGTCAGTAATATGAAACAATGTATAAAAGTACACTAACCAAAAGAGTTAGGGATATATGTAATTTGTTAACTAAGAAAGACACAATATTAATAATTTTATATAGATAGTGTGTAGAGAAAGAGAATAAAATGATGAGAAATAAATGGAAGTTGAATTAGTGAAAGTGATTTATACTAGAGTGATATAATACTAAAGAAACACTAAATAAATTATAATGAACACTAAATAATTTAAGAAAGTGCTAGTGAAAAATAAATACAAATATTGTCTATCATATAAATAGTAAGTGGAGAGTAGGCTAAGGTAAAGACTTAGTAAAATTACTTATGTGTTAGTTTTAAGAGTGAACAATAACATTTAACAAGTTACAATGAATAGTATTTAGGATAGAACATTTATTCAGTAAATAATGGACACTAAGTAGTGATATTCACTGTGATGACTAGGAAGTAGTATTGTTATAACTTAAAAATGTATTGTAAAAGTCTAAAGGTGTGTTTCACAAAGAAAAGTAATTAGATGGTGTTAACATGGAAGGGAGAGAAAAAAGCATTAGAAAATAAGTTTGTATTAACATTAATTAAATACCCATGTTATAAGGGGAGTTTAATGGAAAAAGTTCAATAGAGGTGAGATTGTTTAGCACCAGAACAACAAATAAGAAATAATGAATTATATAAACTGTTAGTTATGAAATGGATATGGCTGTAAGAGTTATACAGACCATAGACCTAGATGTTATATTTTATATTGGAAATGAATAGCAAATAATTAGCAAGTAAGATTGAATAACACAGTTGTTACTAACAAAGACCAAATTAAAACACATCCAGAGACATTAAACCTAATTATAAATGCAAAATAACAATTTGGGACTAAATGAAATATGTTGTGTATGAAGCCACAAAAATCCAGTAATGGCTACTTAAATGTGAAACAGGCCTAACGGTCAAATATAAACAATTACTGATTATACAAAAATCACCATGTAATGGACAAATCCAAGGTGACTAATTCATCAAGGATGAATAGTAGTTATTATTAAAAACCAAATATTAAATTAAGGATTTATATAAACAAAGAAATGTAATTAGTAAGTATAAAATTAATTGTAAACTTAGAAACTTGATAAAACCCAATATTGTGGGGTACCAAAATAATCTTTGTGAGAAAATATAAATGACAGTGCATTTAGATAATAACCCCGAAGGAAGATAAGAGGAGGAAGAAAGTCCGAAGATTTGGGAAGATTTGAAAGAAATTCGAAAATTGATAACAATGTACTGATGTTCAGCTCACCCAATGAGAGCAAATACGTAACCATGGAAACGACCGTTTAACGAGGTAATTACCGTTAAATAGAATTACTTGGAAAGTGACGCTATCGCAAGCCAGAGGCGAATTTTCTGTACCACACATTTTAATATTTAAAACATCTTAGAAGTAAAACCAAGTATAGAAATCGATAGTACCGAAGTCTGATGGATGCAGAATACCATTTCCAGAGGGAGAAGACGTTTTAACTCAATATGAAATATTTAAATAAGTCCAAACCACTTTGAAAAAGATGCCGAAGCTTGAATAAAGAACACAGGAACAATATTGATGCCATAATCCTTCCTTCTTGACATCCCGAGTAATACCGTACTGCAAGGCTGTTAAGTATCAGTTAAATTATTTCAACTTCCAAAAAATAAACGCACTTTGAACATTTCTCAATGTATGTTGAATACCACTGAATCATTTTTATTCTCTTACAAGGGTTGATCCATAAAATTATATCACTGAAAATTTGTTAACTATAGAACTAACCTCATATTTATGTACGACTTATAAACATCTTGTACGACACTTAAACAAAACAATTACCACTACACATTATCCTACATAAGGAAAAAACATTGTAAGGTTGTGTATTTTTAATGTTGTAACTGCATCTGAACCTTTTAACGTGATCCAAACAACTCACAACCATCGATCGAAATATTTGTTGATTGGCGTCAGAGAAAGCCATGCTGTTTATATCTATTCGAAATCGATTGGTTAACCCTTGAGTAGAGTCTTATAAAGAATTATCCGGTGCAGAATTATATATGAGCAAATTAATTACAACTTGTGTCTATAAAATATTAACTTCCAATTAATAATAAATTTATACTGTGTGTGTTAAATTGTGTCTTATTTCCATTAGCAAAGTGTATGTTTAAAAATATAATGTATAGTGAAGGTTTCCAATGCGACGTCTAGCGCTCAAGTAGCGAATCCTGCAACCGCTATCTCGATTGACACGAAATTGAGAAAAGGCGGGACGGATTGAATTCGTCGCCTCGTTCAAATAGAACATTGATAAGTAAACCATTTTAATTGTTTTATATAAACAATTTGGCGCCACCCGGAGATAATCCACTACGTTTGAACCTCAAATCGGGAACCACGATATCTGGTCCCCGGTACGTTCGCTACCGGCCCAAACATCGTGAAGTACATCGCCGTGCGAGGACGCAGTGGTAAGAAACACAGACACACTTTCACACTCAGACACACTGTTATATTTTATAGAGGTATACGAACAGAGACGAGACACGAGCGAGATAGGTTATAAATTGGCTTCCATCGCGGGGCTTGAACAATAGCGACCTCATCCTTTGATTATAATATTAACAATTTTACGTCTCTATTGATTTTAACATTACTTCTAACTCTAATATGTGGGTTAGTTTGCTTTTATATTTAACATTCTTTAATTGGGTTTCTTTCAATTGTCATTTACTTTATTATCCATTAACTGATAATAATATTTATTTATTACTCAAGTTATTTATTGGTTTTTTTTCAACCTTACATTGAGTGTACCATTTCTCCTGCTTTTATTCTTTATTACTTGTTTGTGTCTTATCATTTGATTTCCTTTTTATTTATTTCCCTTTATCTTAGGTTTGTTTCTTTTTCATTTTCCTCCTTCATTTTCAGTGTATTTCCTTTATAACTTGTTTTTCCATTTTCTCCTTTGGGTTCATTTTAATAAGTGGCACTGAGTCATTCAATTCCTTCAATTGGTTTCATTTTGCTTGGTTTCGGTTTTTTCCCTTCTTCATTTGGTTTGGTTAATCACTTTCTTATTTGGTTTTATTCTCGTTTGTTTTTTGTTGTTCCCTTCTTCTTTTGTTTCCTTTTGTTGGGTCAATCACTTGGGTTAGGTCATGTCATCGTTTGTCATGTCATTGTCTTTTCATTTTCTTTATATTAAACATTTTATTTTATATGAATTATTATTTTATCTTTTTTATCCCTGGTATTGGGGTGGCTTATTTGTGTTGTACCAATATCCATGAATCATAGTTGGAATCTCCTTGCAAATCATCTTTCAACATTTCTAAATTTGATCAGACTACATCCATTTCTATTGTTTAATGTAGTTTCTTCTCTACAACTGACTTTGTGCACTCAATTCTTACTGACACGTGCAACAAAAAAAAAAGTGTTCTTGCGTATTATTACTGTCCACAATTCAATTCAACAATGTGTTTTATTACTTCTCTGGGCCCATAACCTGTTATTATATTTACCAGGAACCAATTACTGATAAAACACAATGATCTAATTAAATGAATTGATATTTATTATTACATTAAACAATACAATAAATCACTCATGACAAGCGCACATGTAATGTAAAACAAAACGTAGGTATCTAGGATACATAACTCAATGCGACCGACATAGATGGCGACACACTCAAGTAATAAACATAATGACTTAAACTGCATTCAAAGTAGATTACATAAAATAATGAAGTATAATAAAATAATTATTTATTAACAAAATACTCTATTACAATTAATAACATTTCAGTCATTTTTTGTCTTTCACTATTATAGTTTATATTGGATATCACTTTCCTTCTCACTGAGGCATTCTTTATCACCTACACTAATGGTAGCCTTTAATCCTTTCTACTTAATATTCTACTCTTTACCCTGGAGTTATCTCTATATTTAATTTACAATCTTTAATTTATTTGTAGTGTATCCTGTAACTTGGGTTACTGGGATTTAGGGTTTTGTCATTATTTTGAATTTAATTAAATTGTACATGTTTGTCATGAGATTTTGGAAGTAACCTTCCCCAATACTACTCTCCTTGTACTAAGCTTGAATTAGTCTGTTCTTTATTTCTCCTTCAATGAGTATGTTATTATTTTATGTTTGGATCCTTTGATGTAGTTATTTTAATAAGTTACCCATGATTATTTTTCATTACTGCTCCTTATCCTACTGGGTATACCGATGATGTACCGGTGTTTTAATCATCATGTGATTTACTATAATGATCAATTTATTTAATTTATTTTTAACCATTTTGTTATTACTCACTACAAATTGTTTGTTCTTGTTCTTTTCAAGGTTGTATCAAGTTATATTCAAGGTGAAAATTCTGTTATGCTACAATATTCACAATACTTGAAAAATTAAGCAGTTGGTTAAGCACATAAATGCTGCATATGGAATTGTGAAGCACAGAAGTTCTATAGGCTTATATAAAATATAGCTTTTTGTGCTGCTGCAGCTCTCTAAATACTCAGCATGTCAAGTGTTAAATGTTAGATTTTGTGGTTAAATGTGATCAATTTAATTACACAACAAAGCAGACAAGAACTCTGTTATGTAGCTGCACTATATATGTTATTTAGGCATTAAAATGTTCAGTATGGAATGTGATGAAATTATAAGAAATAGCCAGAAATCAATAGAATGAAATATTGTGTAACCTCACAGTGTATATATATATATATATATATATATATATATATATATATGTATAAGAAATATAATTATACATGTAATAAATAATAATCTTTTATATTTTCAAAGCAAGTATATTTTTTAATTGGTTTTTATAATGTTTCGACAGTTGTAAATAAATTACTAACATTATCAGATACAGAAGTCTGTAAAATACATCTGCTGATGACAATAATAGTTTATTTAAAACTGTTGAAATATTGTAAATATCGGTATGGAGAACTATACATGACTTCCATATTCTAAGATTTATATTTAAAATCATATTCGAAATGAAATATTTCCATAGAAACTACGTCTTTCTACTTATTGCTTCAGCATTAACCACAGTACTGTGGTCACTAACGTATACCACCTTACGTTTTTGCACTCGATTTTCACTGATGATGGTAGTCGATGGCACTGCCGAAAAGTCTGGTTTTGCAGAAAACATTGGACTATGGCTAAACAGCCCGGGAAGAAATTTTAACAAAAAACTACTTCTTTGTTGCCGATAACGTAGTACACATATAAAAAAAAAAATCTCCCCTCCACCTTCAACTATAATTTTTAATAATAGAAAATTACCCCCACCCCGTTCACCTACCCTCTTCATTTATAGATATTTCATCTACATTTCTACAGTGGATTATTATGAGCTTCTTATCAGGATACTTTATTTATAAAAATTAAGTACTTTACTCTTGTTAAATCATAAAATGTTTCAGGTAAACTACCCCTTTCACTTAACCGATCTTCTCCAAAATCAATAGAACTTCAGTCCTCTACAATTCAGGGATGCACGCAAAAAAATATTTGATTCTGTTTGAATGTGCGGCAGTTATCGTTCGTCATGGAAACATTTCTCTTGTTACAACATAAAATGTTGCAGGTAAACTACCCTCATCCCTTAACCGATTTTCACCAAAATCAACACACCTTGAGTTCTCTACAACTCAGGAAAGTGTGCAAAAAATTATTTGATATTCTTTGAATTTTCGCCAGTTATCGTTCGTCATAAAAAAATTACCCTTTTTAAAACATAAAACGTTGCTGATAAATTACCCCTTCCCCTTAACCAATCTTCAACAAAGCAACAGACCTTGAGTTCTCTCTAGTTCAAAAAGGTATGCAAAAACGTAGTTGATTCTGTTTGAATTTACGGCAGTTATCGTTCGTCATATAAAAAATTACCCTTATTAAAACATAAAATGTTGCAGGTAAACTACCCCTTTTCCTTAACCGATCTTCACCAACACCAATAGGTATTGAGAACTCTACAATACAGGGCTGTATGCAAAACATCATTTGATTCTGTTTGAATTTGCAGCTGTTATCGTTTGCCATAGAAAAATATCGGTATGGAGAACCATACATGACTTCCATATTCTAAGATTTATATTAAAAATCATTTTTGAAATGAAATATTACCATAAAAACTACTTCTTTCTACTTACTGCTTCAGCCTTAACCACAGTACTGTGGTCACTAACGTATACCACCTAACGTTATCGCACTCGATTTTCACTGATGATGGAAGTCGATGGCATTGGTGAAACGTCTGGTTTTGTAGAAAACACTGGACTACGGCTAAACAGCCCGGGAAGGAATTTTAACAAAAACTACTTCTTTGTTGCCGATAACGTTGTACATATATATATAAAAAATATGTATAAAATTAATGGCTTGTATAAGTTAATGATTGATCTCCATTAAGTAGTGCTCAAGTTTCCAAAGTTTTAATATTATGATGTCCGTAATTAAAACATCAGAGCAGGTTTAGTGTGTATGAGGGTACACCGTGGACAACAATTTTCAACATTTCCTATTGAGCGTTCCTTAGAGTAAAGCTGCGAATCTACAGTGTACGTTTCACAGAACAAACACGCGGAAAAGAAGGAGCGCTCCGAAGTCACTCAAGGACCCTCAGCATCTTGCAGAGGGTTCATTCTCTAAAGACGAAAAGTCTGTCTATGAATCATTCCTCTGTAAACACGTGCAGTTACACTGCCCAGCGATCCACAGGAAGCAAATCGCTATCCACGCTGGACACTTTTTCGGCTTGCACGCGTTATGTTGGTATGGGTGTCGGCACTTTCCATTTAAAAAGCGTGCAAATGTAAGAAAAAAAAACATGAATGAGGCCAGAAATAACGCGAATTGTGTGTGTGTGTGTGTGTGTGTGTGTGTGTGTGTGTGTGTGTGTGTGTGTGTGTGTGTGTGTGTGTGTGTGTGTGTGTGTGTGTGTGTGTGTGTGTGTGTGTGTGTGTGTGTGTGTGTGTGTGTGTGTGTGTGTGTGTGTGTGTGTGTGTGTGTTCCCTGCCTTTTTATTGCGGTAGTCATAATAATAAAATGGAAACGTAAACATTACATAACTGAGATATGCTTGCCTGCCACGAACGATATATTTTCTCTCATACATGATTTACATTAAAATGAAAAAATTATAATTTTATTGCCTGGCAACAAAATTATTTTATTTTTACTTCCATATTCCTTAAGGAAATGGAAGTATGGTGATGCAAAAAAAAATCGTGTTCGAGATTATTGCAGATTCTGATTGTACTACACTCAAAACATGAAAAAAAGTCATTTTTCGAAAAGTGTCTGTGTGTCTATGTGTCTATCTGTAGTTTTTTTCTATGGCAAACGATAACAGCCGCAAATTCAAACAGAATAAAATAATTTTTTACATACAGCCCTGATTTGTAGAGTATTGACGACCTATTGTTTTTGGTGAAGATCGGTTGAGGGAAAGGGGTAGTTTACCTGCAATGGTTTTTTTTATCAAGGGATTTTTTTTTTGGCAAACGATAACAGCCGCAAATTCAAACAGAATCAAATAATGTTTCGCATACAGCCCTGAATTATAGAGTTCTCAAGACCTCTTGTTTTTGGTGAAGATCGGTTAAGGGAAAGGGGTAGTTTACCTGCAACGTTTTATGTTTTAACAAGGGTATTTTCTATGGCAAACGATAACAGACGCAAATTCAAACAGAATCAAATGATTATTTGCATACAGCCCTAAATTGTAGAGTTCTCAAGACCTATTGTTTTTGGTGAAGATCGGTTAAGGGAAAGGGGTAGTTTACCAGCAACGTTTTTTGAACAAGGGTATTTTCTATGGCAAACGACAACAGCCGGAAATTCAAACAGAATCAAATAATTTTTGCATACAGCCCTGATTTGTAGAGTACTCAAGACCTACTGTTTTTGGTGAAAATCGGTTAAGGGGAAGGGGTAGTTTACCGGCAACGTTTTTTTATCAAGGGTATTTTCTATGGCAAACGATAACAGCCGCAAATTCAAACAGAATCAAATAATTGTTTGCATACGTCCCTGAATTGTAGAGATCTCAAGGACTTTCGATTTTGGTGAAGATCGGTTAAGGGGAAGGGGTAGTTTACCTGCAACCTTTTACGTTTTAACAACAGTAAAGTACTTGAAAATTCATTTAAACTTTTTCAAACAATGGTAATTGTTAAAAATAAAATAATTTTGTTGCCAGGCAATAAAATTATAATTTTTTCATTTTAATGTAAATTATGTATGAGTTAATATACATGTATAAAATAATATATCGTTCGTGGCAGGTAAGCATATCTCAGTTATGTAATGTTTACGTTTCCATTTTATTATTATGACTACAGCAATAAAAAGGCAGGGAAGACACACACACACACACACACACACACACAATTCGCGTTATTTCTGGCCTCATTCATGTTTATTTTCTTACATTTGCATGCTTTTTAAATGGAAAGTGCCGAAACCCATACCAACATAACGCGTGCAAGCCGAAAGTGTCCAGCGTGGATAGCGATTTGCTTCCTGTGGATCGCTGGGCAGTGTAACTGCACGTGTTTACAGAGGAACGATTCATAGACAGACTTTTCATCTTTAGGGAATGAACCCTCTGCAAGATGCTGAGGGTCCATGAGTGACTTCGGAGCGCTCCTTCTTTTTCGCGTGTTTGTTCTGTGAAACATACACTGTAGATTCGCAGCTTTACTCTAAGCAATGCTCAATAGGAAATGTTGAAAATTTTTGTCCACAGTGTACCCTCATTCACACTAAACCTGCTCTGATGTTTTAATTACGGACATCATAATATTAAAACTTTGGAAACTTGAGCACTACTTAATGGAGATCAATCATTAACTTATACAAGCCATTAATTTTATGCATATTTTTTATATATATGTGTACAACGTTATCGGCAACAAAGAGTTTTTGTTAAAATTCCTTCCCGGGATATTTGGCCGTAGTCCAATGTTTTCTACAAAACCAGACGTTTCGGCAATGCCATCGACTTCCATCATCAGTGAAAATCGAGTGCGATAACGTTAGGTGGTATACGTTAGTGACCACAGTACTGTGGTTAAGGCTGAAGCAGTAAGTAGAAAGAAGTAGTTTCTATGGTAATATTTCAATTCGAAAATGATTTTAAATATAAATCTTAGAATATGGAAGTCATGTATGGTTCTCCATACCGATATTTACTTACATGTTCCTTAAGGAAATGGAAGTACGGTGATGGCAAAACAAATCGTGTTCGAGATTATTGCAGATTCTGATTGTACTACACTCAAAACATGAAAAAAGTCATTTTTCGAAAAGTGTCTGTCTGTCTGTCTGTCTTATCTGTAGATTTTTTATTCTATGGCAAACGATAACAGCCGCAAATTCAAACAGAACCAAATAATTTTTTGCATGCAGCCCTGATTTGTAGAGTACTCAAGACCTATTGTTTTTGGTAAAGATCAGTTAAGGGAAAGGGGTAGTTTACCTGCAACGATTTTTTTAAATCAAGGTAATTATTTTCTATGGCAAACGATAACAGCCGCAAATTCAAACAGAATCAACTACTCTTTTGCATACAGCCCAGAATTGTAGAGTTCTCAAGACCTATTGTTTTTGGTGAAGATCGGTTAAGGGAAAGGGGTAGTTTACCTGCAACGTTTTATGTTTTAACAAGGGTATTTTCTATGGCAAACGATAACAGACGCAAATTCAAACAGAATCAAATGATTATTTGCATACAGCCCTAAATTGTAGAGTTCTCAAGACCTATTGTTTTTGGTGAAGATCGGTTAAGGGAAAGGGGTACTTTACCTGCAAAGTTTTATGTTTTAACAAGGGTATTTTTTATGGCAAACGATAACAGCTGCAAATTTAAACAGAATCAAATAATTTTTTGCATACAGCCCTGATTTGTAGAGTACCCAAGACCTATTGTTTTTGGTGAAGATCGCTTAAGGGAAAGGGGTAGTTTACCTGCAACGGTTTTTTATCAAGGGTATTTTTACTTCCATATTCCTTAAGGAATGGAAGTATGGTGATGGCAAAAAAAATCGTGTTCGAGATTATTGCAGATTCTGATTCTACTACACTCAAAACATGAAAAAAAGTCGTTTTCCGAAAAGTGTCTGTGTGTCTGTCTGCAAATGTAAGAAAATAAACATGAATGAGGCCATAAATAACGCGAATTGTGTGTGTGTGTGTGTGTGTGTGTGTGTGTGTGTGTGTGTGTGTGTGTGTGTGTGTGTGTGTGTGTGTGTGTGTGTGTGTGTGTGTGTGTGTGTGTGTGTGTGTGTGTGTGTGTGTGTGTGTGTGTGTGTGTGTGTGTGTGTGTGTGTGTGTGTGTGTGTGTGTGTGTGTGTGTGTGTGTGTGTGTGTGTGTGTGTGTGTGTGTGTGTGTGTGTCTTCCCTGCCTTTTCATTGCGGTAGTCATAATAATAAAATGGAAACGTAAACAGTACATAACTGAGAAAAAAATACATAAATGAAAAAATTATAATTTTATTGCCTGGCAACAAAATTATTTTATTTTTAACAATTACCATTGTTTCAAAAAGTTTAAATAAATTTTTAAGTACTTTACTCTTGTTAAAACGTAAAAGGTTGCAGGTAAACTACCCCTTCCCCTTAACCGATCTTCACCAAAATCGAAAGTCCTTGAGACCTCTACAATTCAGGGACGTATGCAAAATATTATTTGATTCTGTTTGAATTTGCGGCTGTTATCGTTTGCCATAGAAAATACGCTTGATAAAAAACGTTGCAGGTAAACTACCCCTTCCCCTCAACCGATCTTCACCAAAAACAATAGGTCTTGAGTACTCTACAAATCACGGCTGTATGCAGAAAATTATTTGATTCTGTTTGAATTTGCGGCTGTTATCGTTTGCCATAGAAAATACCCTTGTTAAAAAAACGTTGTAGGTAAACTACCCCTTTCCCTTAACCGATCTTCACCAAAAACAATAGGTCTTGAGAACTCTACAATTTAGGGCTGTATGCAAATAATCTTTTGATTCTGTTTGAATTTGCGGCTGTTATCGTTTGCCATAGGAAATACTCTTGTTAAAACATAAAACGTTACAGGTAAACTACCCCTTTCCCTTAACCGATCTTCACCAAAAACAATAGGTCTTGAGAACTCTACAATTCCGGGCTGTATGCGAAACATTATTTGATTCTGTTTGAATTTGCGGCTGTTATCGTTTGCCAAAAAAAAAAAAATTTCCCTTGATAAAAAAAAACCGTTGCAGGTAAACTACCCCTTTCCCTCAACCAATCTTCACCAAAAACAATAGGTCGTGAGTATTTAACAAATCAGGGCTGTATGCAAAAAATTATTTGATTCTGTTTGAATTTGCGGCAGTTATCGTTTGCCATAGAAAAAAATCTACAGACACAGACACACACACACACACACACACACAGACACTTTTCGAAAATATCGGTATGGAGAACCATACATGACTTCCATATTCTAAGATTTATATTTAAAATCATTTTCAGCCAAACAGCCAGGCTGTGTCTTACCTGCCTTTTTATTGCTGTATTAAATGAAAAATATTATATTACATTAAAATGAAAAAATTATAATTTTATTGCCTGGCAACAAAATTATTTTATTTTTAACAATTACCATTGTTTCAAAAAGTTTAAATAAATTTTCAAGTACTTTACTCTTGTTAAAACGTAAAAGGTTGCAGGTAAACTACCCCTTCCCCTTAACCGATCTTCACCAAAATCGAAAGTCATTGAGACCTCTACAATTCAGGGACGTATGCAAAACATTATTTGATTCTGTTTGAATTTGCGGCTGTTATCGTTTGCCATAGAAAATACGCTTGATAAAAAAACGTTGCAGGTAAACTACCCCTTCCCGTTAACCGATCTTCACCAAAAACAATAGGTCTTGAGTACTCTACAAATCAGGGATGTATGCAAAACATTATTTGATTCTGTTTGAATTTGCGGCTGTTATCGTTTGCCATAGAAAATACCCTTGTTAAAAAAACGTTGCAGGTAAACTACCCCTTTCCCTCAACCGATCTTCACCAAAAACAATAGGTCTTGAGAACTCTACAATTTAGGGCTGTATGCAAATAATCTTTTGATTCTGTTTGAATTTGCGGCTGTTATCGTTTGCCATAGGAAATACCCTTGTTAAAACATAAAACGTTACAGGTAAACTACCCCTTTCCCTTAACCGATCTTCACCAAAAACAATAGGTCTTGAGTACTCTACAAATCAGGGCTGTATGCAAAACATTATTTGATTCTGTTTGAATTTGCGGCTGTTATCGTTTGCCATAGAAAATACCCTTGTTAAAAAAACGTTGCAGGTAAACTACCCCTTTCCCTCAACCGAACTTTACCAAAAACAATAGGTCTTGAGAACTCTACAATTTAGGGCTGTATGCAAATAATCTTTTGATTCTGTTTGAATTTGCGGCTGTTATCGTTTGCCATAGGAAATACCCTTGTTAAAACATAAAACGTTACAGGTAAACTACCCCTTTCCCTTAACCGATCTTCACCAAAATCAACAGATCTTGAGAACTCTACAATTCAGGGCTGTATGCGAAACATTATTTGATTCTGTTTGAATTTGCGGCTGTTATCGTTTGCCAAACAAACAAAATTACCCTTGCTAAAAAAAAACCGTTGCTGGTAAACTACCCCTTTCCCTCAACCGATCTTCACCAAAAACAATAGGTCGCGAGTACTCTGCAAATCAGGGCTGCATGCATAAAATTATTTGATTCTGTTTGAATTTGCGGCAGTTATCGTTTGCCATAGAAAAAAAATCTACAGACAGACACACAGACAGACAGACAGACAGACACACACACAAACACTTTTCGGAAAACGACTTTTTTTCATGTTTTGAGTGTAGTAGAATCAGAATCTGCAATAATCTCGAACACGATTTTTTTTGCCATCACCATACTTCCATTCCTTAAGGAATATGGAAGTAAAAACAATACAAAATATATTTTGTTTTAAAAATATAGACTAATATTATTTAGTATCAATTTGAATAACAAGAATAATGTTACACATAACCTACCTCACTGAGAATTGTCACTTATAATTACAAGATTCAATACTAAAAATGTTATGAAACTATAATATCTTATGATCTACTGAAACTAGATATTATAAAGACCATTCTAGGACAAAGATTAAGTACCAAAAATGTGATATGTGTTGTGATTAATGTAAATTAACAGACTGAAATGGGACAGCATAGAATTTACTCACTAAATACACTCAAAAACCATAGAAATACTAGACAAAAGAGAAAGAAAATTATCTCAATATAAACAATGATATGTAATATAACTATTGATATATAAACCAATAGTGATTATCACTGAATTAATTCATAATAATAATTAATAAGAGGTACATGATCTATTAGCACTAGGTGCAAGAGTCATTACTGATTTACCAGCAAATTAGAATATCCAGATGTAAACCAACTATTGTAAAACTTGATAGTAACTATGATGATTGTTTATGTAAAAGATAAGGACTTAATAACCAATGTATGAATTAAAATAAGGATAGTTAATATGACACCTATTAGTACAGAACTTTAGGTGATTATAATGAATAAATCCAACAAAATAAGACTATATTAACAAAAACTGAGGTGACCCCAAAAGTTGGAATGGTCATCAAAGATTAATTAGGACATGTTATAAATTGTTCAGACTCCACTATTAAACTAACATAAGAGAATCTAGTTCACAGTGCTATAGGCATCCAGAAGCCTAGGCCTAACATATGTGTTTTGTGCCCAATGGTATGTGAATGGTTTGGTTTGGTTGTGTGGTATGGTTTTACTGAATAATAAGTGTAAAAAGGGACTTGGCATGCAATATCTCTATGAGATATGATAACCAAATGTTAATTTAAGCCAAATAGTGCATTAGTTTATTAGAATTGAATTAATCATAAGTTCGAAAAGTGATTTTCATTGACAATGAACAGAAAAGAAAGATGGGTTGTGAGATATCAAAATGCTTATCTGAACAATTGCCAAGGCATGGTAAAAGCTGTATTATAGCTCACAACTCGCATAATGAGTAATTATCAGTTTTAAAGCATTTTCATTATTTTAGACAAAATATTTGGCGTCACTTTTTAATCTCCAAACCAAAACTCCACACTTTCTATAAAATTACATAATCTGAATTCACTGGGGGAGGAGGTGTCCTCACTGGAATGTCAAGATTTGAACCAATGACGTCACGTATATCGGAAATTCCGCAGTGTGTACTCATTGTAACAGTGGGAGGTACGCTTGATTTTGAAAACACTTCTTCATTGTTAACAACGCAAGACAGACGACAGCTCCACGCTAATTTAAATCGAGAGAATACCCATCATGCAGTGGGGAATTCGAATGTAAATACGGGTCGATCTAACCAAAGTTACTCAAAGTGTTATAAAGTAGCCTATTAATTAAATAAAGCAACGAAGTTTAGTGAAGGTGTAAACGTTAAAAATAATAATACATACATATTGTATAATACATAGTGTATAATAATTTGCAACTGCGTGAATTAAGGAAGTGTGGTGATAATTAATTATACTTATAAGAATTATCAACTTATACGATAAACATATCGAACCTAATGAATAATATAAACTAATATGAACACTAAAAGGGCTTTAAACCTTATTACCATTGTAAAATTATGTTTTATTAAAAAGATTTATTCATAAATCAAGATTAAGTGGGTATAACCTCAGACACACCAGGTCTAACCTAGAATGTTGACAGGTTGACACCAGTCATTTTTTTGAATTTATGTTATTAATTTATGAACTCAACAAGGGGTTTGAACCTTATTACCTTTGTAAAGTTATTTATTGTTAAAAGATTTGGTCACAAATCAAGGTTAACTGGACATAACCTCACACACACCAGGTCTAACCAAAAATGTTGATGCCAGTCGTCTTTTTGAATTTTATGTTATTAATTTCAAATTTTCTTTATTAATGTAATCACTTTCCTACTACTACATTGCTATAGTAGTGTAACCCTTCTAGTTGCATATTTTGTAGTTAAAAGGACCTATTTTAAAGTCAACCAACTTAACTAAATTTTCACTAATACGGTTTCTGAAAACAGAATGACCACCCTGAGAAGTTTTTTTTTAATAAAATTAATTGTTATTGTAAATGAACGACTACCAATTTCATTGTTAGATAAGATGATTCACAAGAATTATTAATGAATAAACTGACTTTTACCCAGACAAAGGAGATCATGCAATTATTTATTTAGACAATACGAATTCAGGTTATATGAACAGCTGACATCAGTTGGTAACACTCGCTGGCGGCAATGAGTTTATTTAAATGTTTTAGCTTGTCTTCTCAACTCTGACTTGTTGACATGATAGTTAACAAGGGAGATCTTCATTCAAAGTAAGTATTTATGTATAATAAACCTCATTCTATTGACTATTCAACTTATAATTCTGAACTAACATAGAGAGACGGTCGAATGGGACGAGGTCATCCAAATAATACGTCAGTTACAATTAACACATGCCAATGGTGGAATTTAATCAATTCGTTCAATTAATAATAATCCATTCAATAAACGACAAAAAGAGGTAGAGAAATAAATAAAACAACAATATAAACAAACAAACATTTAATCAGCCTGCTGCAAACAGGCTATCCATTAACTTTTACCAGAAAACACATAACACTACAGTTTCTTATAGCTCATTAATTTATAATTATGAATTGTAATTATAATATTTAAAATTTATAAAAGATTTACTCATTTATAATTTGTAATTTGTAAGGTTGTAAAATATTTAATCTCTAAGTGTTAAAATGTTTCAAATCCATGATCTCCTCTTTAGGATAGTTACTGAAGTTCACGTCTAATTTCATAACCTTTCTTCACAGTGTAACTTCTAAAAATACATGGGCCTAGAAAGCTGACACTGGGTGATAGCCGGCTATATTCTTGAGAACTCCACATTAGATTCTACAAGAAGAAGAAAAAGCAGGGAGATAATTTTATGCCAATCCACCCAGATAAACAGGATAGTCCACATCTTGCTAGTTTAGAAATGCAACTTGCAACAATATATTATTGTTGTTTTAATTGTAATTATGGAGGTTCATCAACCAATATTAACCAACGAAGCCAAACTAATATATGTTAAGACACTGAGAGATGCAAATGTTAAGATGCTGAAAAGAGATTCAGATAGTTTGAAGTCTAAGATTTTAAAATTTGTCAAATGAACAATTAACAACTACATTTCTTGGCAAACCTTGACCAATCCACACCACCTCCTGATGTAACCTGACACATCAAAACCACCTGACCTGATATAACCACCTCCAAAACCTGACACAACAAAGAACTGCCTACTAATTTTGAAGGGAAATTTATAAACAAAAAATATGCAGTATACTTGAAATGATACTCAATTTAGGTTTTAGGATTCAATAGGGGCTAACACCTTCAATCCATGTATAAAATCTGTAATTTTAGTAAAGGTAAAGTAGTTATGATTGATAATGGTCCATCTTTCAACAATTCCAAATTAAAACACTTCAGTAATCAACTACAAATTTATAAAAATTTGTGACTCCATCATGATCTAATGCCAATGGTAACGTAAAGCATTTTGTGGAGGTTATAAATATTGTAAGGTTTATAAGACAATGGTACACAGTAAGAAAATATAAGAAACATTTCTTTGAAATTTTAATTTACTTCAGGTAAAACCATATATAGTAAAAATGATCCTCCAGCAAAGTCAGTCCTTCATAATATGTTTAGAATATTTTCATCCTTTGCAAAATCTTCAGAATAGTTTCAGAGCAGGATTCAAGCTTCCAATATGAGGTTCCTGCATTCCATGAATGGCTACACAGGATTACACAAAATACATAGCCTAATAATGATATACACCAGGAACTAAACATTCCCTGACTGATGAGAAGATTCGCGAATATCATAATTGATGGTTGTGTCATCTAGATCAAATTATGACTGACCGGTTGCCTAGGCAAGTAATCTTTTATAAGCCCAAAGGGTTGCAACTTCCGTGAAGATCGAGGAGAGATGGCTTGACTTTGCTGATCATAACAGATGATGTCACCTAATCCTTGAAGGCCAAGAAGAGGAAGAAAACAGTTTTGTTACATTAATTCCCTGTAATGATAAACTTAACAAAAGTAGTTTCATAGTTATATATGTAGCTTCATATGAACAACGAAGGTAGCAATTCTGAAAAAAAAAAAATACTATGTTCACAAGCAGAAAGACTTAAATCTATAAACACTTTTAAGATGATGACCAAGTGCTTGTATGCTAATAAAGAAAATAATTTGTTATTTTCTCCTAAAAAATGAGTTAGTGGAGAGAAGACGCTGTGTTTATATATAAAAAATTGCGAGTCAAGTGGAAGATAAATTCAAGTAAATATAGAAATGAGAATCAAGAAAATCATAATGACTGTGCCCCTGAAACTGGGTATGTGATGAATAAAATCCGTTAAGGAAGTAGGGACGAGCCTTGACATTGCAATCAAAATATAATGAAATTACACTTAACTGAACTGTAGTCCTGAAATATATCAAGAATTGAACTACATTAAGAAACTGCCTAATAATGGTGTTCTGAGAAGACATTCGTTTGTTATATAATATCAATCAGCTGTGTATTGAACAACAGGTAAGTTTACTACGGAGACAGAATATTTAAACACAAAATAGTTAGCAATTTACAATTACTGGTTTTCTTATTTAAATATATAAGGTTTTGTAAAAAACTCATTAGTTGGTAAATCTATTAAGATGAACGTCACACATCAGTAATGTGTAAATAAAACTTTTGCAACATTGTAAAGTCTTTAGGCTACTAACTAAATCTGTTAAAATCTACACTACGTGCATATGCACAGATATATCAAATTCTATACTACATGGTATGCAGTACATATTAATACAAATTCAGTTAGCCTACATATTTATTTTAATTTGTTTTGAAAATGGTATTTTGAACACTGGGTTAAATAACACTAATTTTTTACAGACAACACTTTAATGAGACAAATTTGATTTTGTTTGCAATTGAAGCTGTATGAGTAAACAATTACCACATCCCAAACAAATTAATAAAAATATATCTGGTCCCTTAGGATTGTATTTTCTTGTGTACTTTAACCTAAAACTGACTCGGTCACAAAAAATTGATTGTTCCACATGTCATCAAATGAGTTTTCTAGATTTGACTTCAAAAATTTGTCATAGGCCTACTTCCAAATGTAAATATCTTGTTTCACAAGTAATAGGTTTTTTTTTTAAAGTACAGTTTTAACTTTACATAATTGAGCCCACAAAACTAACCTAACCTATCACTTTTTTGTACGCATTACTTTCTTCAATAAAAATTTGTAAGCCACGCTAACCTTACATAACCTTTCTCGGTGTTTGTATTTTAATTTTATCTTATCTAACACAAAGTTTGCTTGAACGGTAACTGTATTGTCTATAGTCATAAAAAATTAAGGTGTCACTTCGTCTCTTACGATTAATCGGGGGCTAATAATGTATATGTCCATCAAAAATATATTCTGTACGAAACCGCGTCAACGAGCAAAATATTTTAATGTACCATGCCCTTTCACAGTCCAGCTGTGAGGCTACTTAATCTCTATACGGTTACAATTATCTACGCTATACAATAAAGGAAAGTTTCCAACGTTCCTACTTGTATAAGTGTAAAATTTTACTTACCTTACCACTTGCTGTTCCCCCAGCAACACCTATTAAGAAGGGTGTTTTTCCTTCTGTTGCATTTAACTTTCCGTTAAACCTTGGAACAGCCATAATTTTAGAAAAACGTCGAACTGTTTGGAAACTATAAAAATATTTATGCTTGATTACACATAATCAATCTTCAAAACTAAAATTAAATTTATTACGAAATACAATAAACACTACTCACAGCACGGACATATGTTTTTGTATTTCCCCTACTACCTTTTCGGATTCTCGGTTTCTTATTGACTTCTGCTACAGGCTAATTTAGCTTTTGGACTGAGTAATTCAATAACAAAAATAACTTATACATATACTTTGTACGATATAAGTTTAAACAGTCTAATAGTACGAAATTTGGGTACCCCGAAGTTTAATTCTTGGCTTACTTAAATATTTCAAAAGAGTTTTTTTATGTCAACGTAATAAATAATGAAATTATTGTACTGTAGGTTATGTTGGTATTCACATTACAAATTCGCTGGTATAACTCGTTAAAATTTATTGTATATACAATTGTGTATAATTTTTTTTTTCCGGAATTATACACATGCGTTGACGGTACTTTTGCATTATAGGTGTATTTATTACAATTGTATAAATCAAAATAGACACTTAAAATCATTATTTATATTGAAAGTATATATTACAGTATTACGTAAAATCGCTGGACAGAAAGTTCAGGATTTTAGCCAGACGTGGGCCAATGACGAGTGGCCAAGTACAGTTTGCTCCACCAATCAATGACGTTTTCGTTATACTTCTATGAAAACCTCAACCAATGGGATTTCTCCACGATAGCGTATTGGCGAAGAAGAAGTAAGAGGTAGAAGAGTTGGGTTATATTTTTGATGACGGTAACAGTGGATGATCACTTGTCGAAGAGAATTTGTCGAGTAGCGTTTGACTCGTAAATTTATAGTTTCACGTTGGTCTGTCATTTGTGAAGTGTAGTGTTTTAAACTATTAAATAGGTGTTATCAGGTACGACATGTAATTTTATAAAATGTACTGACAGTAGTTAATATATATGTAAGGTTACCGGTGTAACTTGAAAATTGCTGAATTTGGAAATTGATCAGGACTACCTAACAAGTACAGTAAATTTTTAAGTTTTAAATTGACTTATTTTATTCTGGAATGTTATCTCGACCACCAATAATGTGTTATGGTTATTTTTCGGTTTATGAAGTACACGCCTCAGAATGTGCTAGAAATTGCGTGACAGGCTGACATCCGGATATGGATTGTTGGGAACATTTTAAATTTTAGAATCATGTTAAAGAAGTACATTCTGTGGCGTGAACAATAAATTCTGTTTGTAGTTTTGTAATTAAAGATAGTAAAATAAAAAAATAAACTCAAGTCACAGAAAACTGGAAAGAGTATATTTGTAGTGACCTCGTGGATACCTATGAATTTGTGTACGATAAATGGATTGGTATTTGTGAGTTTTCTTAACTTCTCTGGTATTGTGAAATATTTTACACTTTGTTTTTTTAATTGTATCATAACATAACTTTTTATTCTATAATTTACCTCACCACATGTAAATGTAATTTTTTCTGTTTAACTGTACTTTTCATGTCACATATGGTATTGATGTGTAAAATCTAGGGTACGACCAAATCGAGTAAGTTTTAACCAGGAAAGATAATTATTAAATGGGAATTAATAGTAAATGTGTCAACTATTACTGGCAATGTTTTTATGAGGAGTAGTAGTGCATATATCTTTCAGAATGTTAGTAAAACAACTTTTTATTATATTATTTACAACAGTATATTATGTTAAATTAAAATTTCATAAATTGTTTTCATATGAAGACACAGAAGTGAATCTGTAAAACTAAGTAATTTTATGTCATCTTAACACTCTGGTCTTTAATCTGGAATTGAAACATGCCCATACTCTCGATTATGAATTAATTATTTTATCAAAGATTGTAATCTTGCATAACTTGGATAGTATTCTTGTTTGTAACTCATTTCCAGTGGTTACAGGTAATATTTAACTTTCTTTATTGACGTTCATGTTTGTACACCATGTGTTATTACATTTTCTCTTACTGTTTTAGTCTTTTGCTGGTTAATTGTACCTTCCCATTTCTCACTGCAATAATTTCACAAGAGAATGGAACTTCACAGTTTCCATCATTCTGTTAAATTCAGTCTTTATTCCATATTGGCGTGCAGAAATACTCAAGTACCAGTCTTTATTGTACCATGTCATACTTTTGTGTATTCAGTACTGAATAAGAGTTCATACTTTAGCACTACCTAAATTGTTAAGGTATAGTGGATATCATTTTAAGCCACACAAACCTAATTTGCAACATAAGCATACACACACACATGTAACACTGAATTGTCAGTACAACATTTTTATTTATATTGTTCACAGGCACCAAGGAACAATGATTTTGAAAGAGTTAATTGGGGCATTTTGCCTAATAGCAGCGTGTTTGGCTGCAACAGATGACAAAAATAAAGATATAGGAACTGTTATTGGTATAGACCTTGGTACAACATATTCATGGTGAGTACAAGGCAACATAAACATTTTACACTATTTCATAAGTATCACACTATGCCCTTCATCTTGATTCATTTTAGTTAGAATTTCGAGATGTATTTGCACATTTATACATTCATGAATGACCAGTACACTAAGTATGTGTATTTCTGCATACTTGTGCTTACATTCTTTTCATCTTTAATAATTAGTGAATGTAAGTTCTACCAATTAAAACATATGTGATAGAATACAACATCTTGAAGCCAACTTTTGGATGATTTAACATTAAACAGAGAATCATTTAGGTTATTTCATGCTTGTTATCATTTAACACCTTGTCTACGTTCCCCATGAAAAGCGTCGGCGGGCATTTTTCTTCTAGTATACATGGTTCACACTTTCTACGGGCGTATGTATTTGTGTGTGTAGAAATTTAGTTACGTAAAGTCTGCAGGCTGTGTGAACTGGAATACAATCTTTACGTATTTAGTTAATAAAAAAAAAAAAACATCACAGCACTTTTGTGTTTTACATTCAGTTTATTATAAATAGGAATCATGTTTTCACAGCCATTCCATGAATTGAGATGCTGTTTACAAACCTGCAGTATGGGTTCTAAGGATTGTTATTTGACCCAAAGATGAAATTCATGAGTTAGAGTTATTATACGATGATTAGACATTATACTAGTTTAGATATATAAGTAATTTTAATTAGATTTTATGTAACATTTATAAATGCAAACAGACTTAAAAACTTACGTAACAACTATTTTTGTAAGTGAATTTTTTTTTGTTGCATCAGTGCAACAAGAAAGAATTTAACTTTTACATAATGTAATAAGCTTTCAGTAAACATTAACTAGTCTTCACAAAAAAAATTATATGAAATACAGTGAAACCTCTCTAATTCGGACTTCTCTAATTCGGAATTTACAATAATTCGGACTCCCTAAAAAAAAATTATAATTCACAAAAAAATTAATTTTGTGAATTCTTTGTGAAAACATTTGCCTTTAGGGAATTCTTAAAGTTGGCAAAATGTGCGATACGCACCCCCACCCCGACTTGGTTTAGTCCAGTTTCAACTGCTGCTTTGGTAGTGTGTGCGTCATTGTTATTGTATTTGTGTGCGTTCTATTGTACTGAAGTTATTTCTTAGTTGCATACAGCTTTTCAAACCACATTTTCTTCAAACACTGTTTAGTATTAATTTACAGTACTGTATTACAATATTGTAACGAAGGTTATGTATCTCCCGTGTTATAATGCCACACGTTGTATTCGTCAATCTGTAACGAAGAGTTTGGTGCGTATCTGTAAAATGTACACCAGTTTTTTATGTGTATGAAGTGTTAGTGTGGTGTGTTCGTCTCACACCTGTCGTTACATTAATGGTTGTTGCTAACGAAGTCCGTAGCGTTGTCACAATTATCAGTACAACCTAGTGGAAACCTTACCTGTAATTTCATAGGGGTTTGTGAATCCCAGGTGGCGCCAAATTGTTTGTTGAAAACAATTAATGAATTAATGTTAGTTTGATGTTTTCAGCGGTGACGGCTGGAGCGTTCGAATCGGTTCCCGCCTTTGTACAGCTTAATGTATTGCACAGATAGCGAAAGCACTAGTTGTCTGATCTTTAAGTTCGCTAACACACACATATATTATACAATTTCCTATGAAATAAAACAATGGTTACACTCTGTACTGTTTCTTTAATGGTTGTTTGGTATTTAATTACTGTGACAATAATATTATAATATAGTATTCAATAAAATTGCTCCGGCATAAAACATGAAACACATTTTCTCAAGCTGACGAAATTGGTTTTTTGAACGAGCTATTCTGACGCCATTATGGCTACTGTTTGTACATTATTTGTCAACTCGTCCAAAATCTGGAGTTCTTTGGATTATAAAGAAAACATTAAATATGGTTACAATAAAAAAGTACACTACCGTATATTCTCCGTACTTATATGATATACAGTGTGTCTACAAATTGTTCTGCAGTGTAGTAATAGTTGTTACAAAAGTTCGCCACTTTGTGCGAGGTTATTTTTTAGTTAACAAGTTTTTCTACGTAAGTTTATTTTATTCAATCCTTGAAAGAAAATTATTTTTAATTCATAGTGAGAGTTTGTATTGATATGAGAAATATTTAAAGTGCTTTTATTCCTGGGATTAGGGTATTTAAATGATACTTATCAGTTCAGAAGGTTTGTGATAGATCGTTGTTCTTTGGTAATGGAAAATTCATCAATTTTGAGTGACTTAGGCTGCTAGCGTCCTTTTCTAATTAGTCTTGGGAATTTCTGCTTTTAATTTTCATTTATTTAGTTCCTGGACATCAGTTAAATGTTAATCCTCTTCATTTCCTTCTCACTGGTACATGTTTTTGACTTTTGAATGTTTGTTAAACTTTTTAAAGTAAAATTTCTGTCATACAAAATCTTGCGTCCCTACTACCCAAGCGTCATTATACGAGTAATCAAAATGAACGGAAAATTAGAAACCAACGGCCCATTTCTATGGTAACCTCAACCCTTTGATTGGCTAAGGCCTAGATTATAAGCATTGTTATCATATTTGAATTTTTATTCAAATTTACTATATATTTTCTGATTGATTTTATTCTTCTGCCTTCCTTCCTGAGTATTAAATATTATTTCTATTGTATTTATTTCCTTTCAAAGATTAAAATAATACCTCATAAGGTCATGTTCTAATAGATATTAACTTTTGTCTAATTATGTTAACATTTGATAATTACATATTTCTTTTAATTTAAGCTCTTATTGTAACATTTTTCTTTTAAAATGATTTATACATTATTTTTGGCTAGTTACTTGCCTTAGATTTGTTAATTTCCTTGTGGATTTTATACAATTTGTAATTATTGGTTTTGACAGTTAGGCATTTCAGATGCACTAGTAGCCATTGACTATATTTACTGAATTTATACAAATGATGTCTCATTTTATTCTAATGTATTTTGTTTTATTAATGGTTCTGTTATTTTCTACATTTATTGAATTTCTATTGTAATTAGATTTGTATTGTCGTAACTTCTTAATCATCTATTTTGCCTTTGTTAATAATAAGGCTACTACTCCCTATTCTTCCTCAATTAAAAACATAACATCTAGGCGTATGCTCTGTACAAATTATTCAGTCATACCCTATTCATAAATATAATTATACAATTATTTTACCATTATTAAGTAAAGTTTGTTTACAACTCAATTCATTAATTACTATTTTTTGGGTGTTAACTAACATCACCTTTTGAACAATTGGTTTTCCCTTACAATCTGGGGTGTTTATTTATTTATTATTACTTGCTTATTTCCTAATTAAACTCTACTCTCAATCCATGTTAATACTAGCTGTTTATCTTTACATGGGATACTCCCCTTTTAAATACAATTGTTTACAGTTAATCTTAAATCTCTTAATTAACAATGTTATTATCACTTTCCAGTGTTCGTTTCATATTACTAATTGTTTACTATTAATCTTTATCTTTCTAATTACTAATTTGTATCACTTTTACTCACATAGTGTTTTCTCATCACTCTTCAGTGTTTATTCCACATTATGAAGTGCTTACATCTAATGCTATCATTAAAACCTTACTCTTAATTATTATTGGTTTCACTATTAATCAATTATTGTTTCTTATTGATTATTGAGCGTTTTATTATCATTGATATGGTTTCTAACCATTTTGGGGTTTCACACTTTCACTATTGCACTTTTTAACTGTTTACATTAAGTGTTTCTTAGTGGGTAATTCCTATAATTATTTCTCTTTGTCACTTTTTCACTATTTCTTTCATTACTAATTATACACAGTATTATTAATGTTATTTTTCTATAGATTATTGCTATATCTAACTCTGATTTTTTGGGTTAGTGTACTTTTTCTTTTTATAATATTACTTTGCTGGGTTTTGGTTAAAACAGTTACATTAATTATTTAATTGAGAATAATATTTATCTCTGGTATTGGATAATTATTGGTTTTATTCCCAATATTATACTTGAGTGTACCATTTCTCCCTTTTATACTTGTGTTTCTTATCCCTTGGTTTCACTTCGTTTCCTCTTCATTTTTCTTCTTCTTCTCCTTCATTTTCAATTGGCTTTATTTTAATGTGGTTCTCCCCTTCTCGTTTGGTTTTATTTTATTTGGTAGTATGAATTCGTTCACTTCCTTCAATTGTCTTTATTCTTCTTTGGTTTTGGTTTTTTCCCTTCTTTGTCGTTTTCCTGTTTGTTTGGTCAATCACTTGGGTTAGGTCATGTCGTCGTTTGTCGTGTCACCGTCTTTATATTTTATTTATATTTAATCATTTTATTTAATATGAAGTGTATTTATATTTATTATCATCTTTTTTATCCCTGGTACTGGGGTGGCTTGTTTGTGTTGTAACAATATGAGTGCTAGAGGTAAATACAAGACTTTAACTTTAGAAGACAAAATGAAAGCGTTGAGTAAAGTAGACGCTGGTTATTCTGTGCAGAATATTTTAAACGAGTTTGGAATTAGTAAGTCTACGTTTTATGATATAAAAAAAGACAGAAAAAATTTTCCAATTTGTTTTAAAGCAAGATACGCCAAATGTGAGTATTGTTAAAAGAAAACGAATGACTGCAGCAACGTTCAGTTGGTGTTCCAGTTAGAGGTGTAGAATTACAGGCAGCGGCAGAAAGATTTGCTCAAAAATTGGGAGAAACTGATTTTAAAGCTAGTACAGGATGGCTTTTTAAATTTTGGCAGCGGCATTCCATTGTAAACCGGAAAATATTTGGGGAAAGTTTAAGTTCCGATGTTTCTAGTGTCGAACTGTTTCACCAAAAACTGAAAGCAGTAATTACTGATGAAAAACTTCTTCTTTCCCAAATTTATAATGGTGACGAAACAGGCTTGTTTTGGAGATCCATTCCTCAGAATACTCAGCCCTATAGAATGGACAATTCCACACCAGGCCGAAAGGTAAATAAACAAAGACTATCTGCTCTCTTATGTGCAAACGCAGATGGGTCTCACCGTCTAACATCCGTCGTTGTTGGAAAATCAGCTAAGCCTAGAGCAATTAAAAACATTATGGAAAGCCTACCAGTTATTTACAAAGCAAACAAGACTGCATGGTTTACTCAGAAATTTTCCAGCGATTGGTTTTTTCATAATTTTGTGCCAGAGGTTAGAAAATTCCAGCTAGATGTTTTAAAAATAAAAGAAGAGGATGTTAAAGCTTTGTTGATATTAGACAATGCTCCTGCTCATCCCTCCGGTAATTTATTGACTAGCAGCGATGGAAAAATCAAAACTATATACGACTTCGCTTATCCAACCAATGGATCAGGGAGTAATCCTCAGTTGCAAACTCCTTTACAGACGTAAACAACTCGACGAATGCATGGTATTTTTTATGGACGATGAAGAAATGGACAATAGGGGTGAACAAACTCTTAAAAAAATAAAGGAATACAGTATTAAAAGTGCTATTAATAATTGGGCAAACAGCTAGAATGAGATCAAAATATCTACATTATGTAATGCATGGAATAAGATTTTGTACGATAAAGAGCCAGAGATCGACCTGCAAGGTTTGGAAGATGAAAATTATGCAGGTGCTTTTGGAGCTACCAACATTGAAGACATAAGAGAATGGTTGGGTGCCGATGAAGATGACGTAGGCTACCAGAATTTAACAGAGGAAGAGATCGTCTATCAAATGCAAGGTCAGAAAGAAGAAGTTGGAGATGATAGTGACGATGAAGAGGACGACGATAATGTTCCTAAGCCTACACTTTCCAAGGTGCGGGAAAATCTCGATGCAGTTATTAACTTTATTGACACTGACCCAGAATTTCAAAAATACTATTTAATCATCAAAGAAATGCGTCAAGAAATTATTAAAAAACAATGCAACAGGGAAAAACAGTCTACAATTTCAACCTTTTTTAAGCCTGAGCTTCACTTCGGGAAGAATCAAAACCGTCAACTTCAGGGACCAGCCATTAATATTATATAACTCTTTGTGTGCTAAAGTGAAAACACTGTCAATGAAGTTTTTTTGTTGGTATCGTGAAATTATGTATTCTTCTGTTTTGTAAAATACAATAAAATTAAATTTCCATTAATATTTACGTACATTAATAATTGCAGGTGTGCATTACTTATAAACTTTTTGCGTGCGAACTTAACTTGAAAACATTGATGGTGAAAGATTGTTGTTTATATGAATTTAGTTATCCATTTTGTAAGTACAATAAATTTAAATTTCCATTAATATTTACGTAGTTTTAATATTTATTTTTATGGCACTTTACCTATACTGTAGTATGAATGTCTATAAAATATTCTATAATTCGGACTAGGCTTCGCCCCATATAATCCGAATTAGAGAGGTTTTACTGTACATGAAAAATCATGCATACTCCATAGAGAAATGCAACAAAAAAACTTGCGTACCGAAAGTGTTAAATCAGAAAATTTTCACATTTGTGCATGTTATCCAAGCTTTTAAATAGCCAGTTAAACGTGTATCCAAAGCACGTCACGTGTAACAAAGCATTTCTTCTTTTGTTTATTGTGTCATATGCCCAAGATATTCTTTTGCATTTAGCCATTCAGAAATATTTGTAGTATTTCAGAATACCAGCTATAATACCAGACAGATCCAAAACAAAACATTTTAGCCAAGATTGGCAAAAACTCCAGAGTCTGATGATGAACTGTTGAAATGTTGCCAAATGTTCAAATGATACCAAATGCGTTCACACACACACACACACACACACAATAAATCCGTTACAGTACCTGTATTGGTAGTATTAAAACTAACAATAGGTCAGAAAATTAACAGATATTGTACACAAATAGTTTTTATTAACAGGATAAGACGGCCATTACCACATCCTTTTTTATTAAAAAAATATAACATGAACATCATAGAATTAAATTTACCTCAGGCGGTGTCTATAATTTTAGAGCTGTTTTCCGTATTTGGTAATTTCATTTTACTCAGGGTGAAAGCATTAATAAAATTAATATTAAAATTTTCTGCTTTGCCACTGCTTCTGTTATTACTCTGAAAATGTGGTATTAAATTGGTAAGACAACCTGTACTATAGTTTAACATTTGTATTCATATGTTTTGTAGCTTATCTTAACATCTTGGATGGATTTAGTTATTAATTAGTTTTCTTTAAATGATATTGAATTTTTGCAGTGTGGGTGTATATAAGAATGGAAGAGTAGAAATTATTGCTAATGATCAGGGTAACCGAATCACACCATCATATGTTGCATTCACAGTAGAAGGTGAAAGGTTAATTGGTGATGCTGCTAAGAACCAGCTTACCACAAATCCAGAGAACACAGTATTTGATGCCAAACGTCTTATTGGAAGAGAATGGACAGATCCCACTGTCCAGCAAGACATAAAATTTTTTCCTTTCAAGGTAATTGCTTTGAATGATTTAATAAATGTATTTATTTAGCACTAAAGCATAATGTATAGCCAATAAAAAATATTATGTTTTGATTTCTAAGGAGACATAATTATAGCAGGTGATGTTTTTTGTAGGTAATAGAAAAGAACAGTAAGCCTCATGTACAAGTGAGCACATCACAAGGCAGTAAAGTTTTTGCTCCTGAAGAAATATCTGCAATGGTTTTGGGTAAAATGAAGGAAACTGCAGAAGCGTTCTTAGGAAAGAAGGTATTTGAATTGTCTTTCTTCCATTCATAATTAAATAAATTTGAATATTTCTTTCATATATAAGAGAATTAGTATTGACAGAGAATGTAAAGATAGAGATAATTATATCCTCTAAGTTAACCGATATAATGTGACCTTTATAATAAATGACATTTAAAAAAGATAAGTACTCTGGTATATTTTAAGATAATTTGTTATCTTTATCTGCTGTGATAACAAACATGTCTTCGAAAAGATAAAAAGTTACACCAGAATTAATTATTATTTTGTTGTTCATTATTGAGTTCTAACAGTAAAGTTTACAAATTTCTATATGCCTTAATTTTAGTACGTAGGCTTTCACGGCCGGTGTCACTATAATCACTAAAAACTTCCGGGCTGAAAGGCCATGGTCGAATGCTTGATGTTGTGTATAGGTAAAGTTAGCTACACAACATCAAGCATTCGACCACGGCCTTTCAGCCCGGAAGTTTTTAGTAATTCTATATGCCTTATTTTTGAACCTGTATTCACCTTTGCCAGCTATACATCAAACCCAAGTTCTAGTCCACCATAGCAGCTTTGGGATTGGTTTTGTGGGAATTTAATCATTGGAGCTGCCATTATTAAATTCTTCTATATGTTATCAGAATGCGTCCTCTCAGATTACTTTTAGTGTTGAGAAAAATGTCACACACAGGACCATATCCAGTAAATGGGAGTGGGTGTTTTACCACAGTACTTTTTCCCAAAACTGACAGACAATGCTCATTTATCATAATGTGCAAGTGCATTATTATGATACACAAGATCCATGAGTTGCTTAACAGGATCTCTTTTGTATAATTTTTCATTAACAAAGCTATGAAGAGTCAGCTGATAATGTTAACAAAGCAGTTCAGAAGATGCAAACTGTATACTATTCACTGTCAGACTTGATTTATATCTTGCACCTGTTTGTAGAGAACATTGTATGTGGTTGTATTATTGATGTTATATTGTATGCTCTCATGTGCTTTGCTCCTTTTGTTTAAGCTTTTATTAATTCAATTGTGTTACTTGTGTTAGCTGATTTCTATATTTGTGATTATATTCTAGTATGTTTTGAGTATCATTTTTGGGGCTTTGTTTTACCTGTAAGCATTTATTATGAATTCTTTTAGCTCTCTTACTGTCCATTTCAGTATTGCAGTAAATTGTGCATTTTTTAAATTGCCTGTATAATTGTATCCTTTCTAAGCAAATTACTTTATAATTTGTGACAATTATAATTAATTCAAATTCGGTATGCAGGTAACTCATGCTGTAGTAACTGTACCAGCTTACTTTAATGATGCACAACGGCAGGCTACAAAAGATGCTGGAACTATTGCAGGATTAAATGTTATGAGAATTATTAACGAACCAACAGCAGCTGCTATAGCATATGGTTTAGATAAACGAGAAGGTGAAAAGAATGTACTTGTATTTGACTTGGGAGGTGGTACTTTTGACGTGTCTCTACTGACAATTGATAATGGTGTATTTGAGGTGAGTATATGTTATAATGCCAAAGTGATGGTTGATTTATAATCATGATTATAATCTATGATGGATAATTTATAATTTATAATCAGTACATTTTTATTTTACGTACTTACTTATTTTAAATGTTTTGAAAAATATATAAGAAGTTATTTTTCTTAAAACCTTCTGGTTTATATTTTTTAAGGTCTTCGCTTATGTAATGGCTTCATATGAATTAATTATGGCTATGTTTTATATATGCTTACATCTACATATACGTATGTACATATGTGTACAAATAAACTTACGTCAAAAATTAATTTATTGTTCAGGTGGTGTCAACAAATGGAGACACACATTTGGGTGGTGAAGACTTTGATCAGAGAGTCATGGATCATTTTATTAAACTTTATAAGAAAAAGAAGGGCAAGGATATTCGTAAGGATAACAGAGCTGTACAGAAACTCCGTCGTGAAGTAGAGAAAGCTAAGAGAGCATTGTCATCTAGCCATCAAGTTAGAATTGAAATAGAAAGTTTCTTTGAAGGTGATGATTTCTCAGAAACCTTGACCAGAGCAAAATTTGAAGAATTGAACATGGTAAGACATAACTAATTATGAATATTTGTTCTTAAGATATTCTTTTATATAACAAAGTCAGTATTCTTCTTTTTTTTAACCTTGTGAGGTACATATTTTTGTTTCTAATTATTTATTTATAATATATTGGTGTATTTGTAGGACTTGTTCAGGTCAACAATGAAACCGGTTCAGAAGGTACTGGAAGATGCTGATATGAATAAAAAAGATGTTGATGAAATTGTATTAGTAGGAGGCAGTACTCGTATTCCCAAAGTTCAGCAGCTTGTAAAAGAATTTTTCAATGGAAAGGAGCCCTCTCGAGGCATAAATCCTGATGAAGCTGTAAGTAGGAAAATCATTTTTGTTGTTTTATATGTTGGTATTGGTTTTCTATAGCCTCCAGGTGGTCTAGTGGCTAACGCGGGCGATTGATGCGCTCGTGGTCCCGGGTTCAATTCCCGGCGGAGGCTCCGTACGGCGTGCACTCAGCGTCGTGAGGCAAACTGAGTAGGCGCTGAGATAACAGCGCCGCCTCCTGGCTGTGAATACCGCAACTAGCGGCTGGTGGCGCGTAGTACTAGCCATACACCGTCACACTAACACAAAAGCCGTGCGGTACGCCTTGGTCCTTAACGGACTGTTGAGCGGAGGTTTAATTTAATTTAATTGGTTTTCTATTTTGTACCAGTGTGTTGCTGTTATTATTTTGTGGTAATAGTATATATGACAGGAGCATTTTTTAAAATAGAAATTTTTTTTATTACACACATACAACAGGCATTTAAGTTTTGTATGACATTAAAAATAGTTTTATGGTGAAATAATACAGAACACTAACTGAAGCTGTTTGTAATTGTAAGAGGTGTTACTTTTTCATTGTTTTTCTTGTTTTTTTATGTAACAGGTGGCATATGGAGCAGCAGTACAGGCTGGTGTTCTGTCTGGAGAACAAGATACAGACGCTATTGTATTGTTGGATGTCAATCCTCTCACCTTAGGTATTGAAACTGTTGGTGGAGTAATGACAAAATTGATTCCAAGAAACACAGTTATTCCAACCAAGAAATCACAGATTTTCTCAACAGCTTCAGACAACCAGCACACCGTCACTATTCAGGTACATGGTGCTTTGTGATTAGTTACAAATGACTGTACTGTTGAGTACTGACAGGTTACACCATATTTTACGTGTCTCAGTTGATGGAGTAGAGTAGAAATATATGATACCAAATGTACTGTGGGTTTCCTATTCACTTGATATTATTTCATGAATTTTAAGTAGATATTTTAAATATATTTCTCATTTTGAAAATTATATACTATATGTTTATGTAATGTAAATACAAACATATTACATTTTAAGAAATAATTATTTGTTGAGACATTTAAGCCTCTTAACATATAGAATAACCAGATATGAAATACATGTAATGCAATAATAATCCTTACAACAGAAATCCAGCGTTTCCGTTGTTATTATACCTGTAAGAAACTCATGCGTTACGATCACAGCAGATATTTAATTCACTATTATTTGAATGCAATGGTAGAGAGTTCATGTTTGAAAACTTACAGAGTAGTTGTATACGGTATGTTTGTATTTCATCATGATGGAAACTATACAATAAAAACATATAAATTTTGTAAATATGATAATATAATTACTTGTAAACATTTCAGATATTTGAAAGATACATAACTAATGTTAAAATTTTTTTATACATATTTTTCTTATTAATTTATCTAATATTTATAAAATATTCTTATTGAATATGATTTTGTTTAGGTTTATGAAGGAGAGAGGCCAATGACCAAAGATAACCACTTGCTGGGTAAATTCGATCTTACTGGTATCCCACCTGCACCTAGAGGTGTTCCACAGATAGAAGTGACATTTGAGATTGATGCTAATGGCATTCTGCAAGTATGTAACAATTACTGATCTCTTGTTGTGTCAATTGCTTGAAGTGATGTCCCCATCCAGTGCAGTTAAATATATTTAAATTAACTTCCTTCTACATTATATGGATGAAAGTTGTTAATTACATCATTAAAAACTAACTTTCTTAACAAATCGTTCTCAGTACTTAAAAGCTAGACTGAGTACTCAAAGAATACATTTTTTTATATTCTTTTCAATATATAAAAATTCCTAACTACCAGAACAATTCTGACCAATTAGTTATAAGGAATAGTGATTCAATTAATATATACAGGGAAATTGTTTAAAAAATCTAGCTTTATTGATAATCAGTCTACCCATAGGAAAAATGAGTGATTTTGTTCTATCCTAAACAGTCCTCAGTACTGTTCACACTGTCTTTGTGTAACATTTCTCTATACTTTTTTCTATAATTTGCATTTTCAGAAAAAGACCTCTCCCGTGGCTCATTCATTTTATATCGTTGTTGATAAAATTTCTCAAATAGATTTCAGTCTTTGGGAAGCTGTGAACATTCCTTTATTGGCAAGATGGTAGTAGATCATTTTTCAATTCATTTTTTTTTTCATAAGAAATTTTTGTAAGATTTTGTAGTTGATTTCCAGTTTCCTTCTGAATCCCCTTCCCTATATTAATCCCTATAATATATGATTATATATTGTGCTGACTTTCCCATCATAATTCTGATATTTTAGTTTATGAAAGCGATACGAATATTTCAGAAATATATATGTGTATGGAAATCACATACATATACTTCCAAATGTAATTTAAGATGTACAGTCAATGTGTCAGTGGACAGCATATAAAACAGTGTGGTTTTATTGTCTACAGGCATGCAGATGACAGTAGATATTACAGGAAACATGCCCATCTATTTTTTTGAATGAAACATTTATTTGTATCTATATCCATTCGTCTGAATTTCACAAAGTTGGTTAAGAACATGGTATTTTTACAACCAAATGTGAAGCTCCAGCAGCCATCATATCCATATAGAAATATAGCACTTAGTACTAGTATTTTGCATAAACATAAGTCATTCATAGTACAGTTATATCCTGTCTTATATAGGCAGTGTAGAATTATTAATTTTGATAAAATCTAATACTTTACTCTCTGTTTTAAACAGGTGTCAGCTGAAGACAAAGGAACTGGTAATCGTGAAAAGATTGTCATTACAAATGATCAGAATAGATTAACTCCAGATGATATTGAAAGAATGATAAAAGATGCTGAAAGATTTGCTGATGATGATAAGAAGTTGAAGGAACGTGTTGAGTCACGCAATGAACTGGAATCGTATGCTTATTCACTGAAGAATCAGCTTAGTGATAAAGAAAAACTAGGAGCCAAGGTATTGTATTATACTTAAAATGTTTATTAATGAAAAAATGTGTAACTTTTAATAATTTTCAACATTTTATATAGTGTTGTACCAAAATATTTATATACAATCTGTTTTTCAGGTCAGTGATGCAGACAAAACAAAAATGGAGGAGGCAATTGATGAAAAGATTAAATGGGTAGAAGAAAACCAGGACGCAGATGTTGAGATGTACCGAAAACAGAAGAAGGAATTAGAGGATGTTGTACAACCCATTATTGCTAAATTATATCAAGGAAGCGGGGGTCCTCCACCACCAAGTGCTTCAGAAGACGATGTGAGAGATGAACTTTAAGACAGAGAAAGACTGCTGCACAATAAAACAAATCCATCCCTCAGGGGCGTGGTGTCAACATGATCTAGTAGTGTGAGCATTTAAAGTGATTTGTGAGGGGTGACTGTTTCAGGGGTTTTAACTGAGACATCGCAGTATTGTGTGGAAGAAGAGACATGTTGACATCTGCGACATCAGTCAGGACTGTTGTGTTGTTTGTATGAATGTGTGTTAGGGTGTGTTCGTGTACAAATACAGTATTTGTGTAAGAATGTGCGAGTGAATAATTTTCAGTTGGTTCTGTACTTGAGAGACAGAGATCTGTTGTAACATGTCACAGTTTATGGTTTTTACTTTTTTTGTTACTTATTTCTAATTTATGTGTTAACTGCTGAATTGTGAAACTAAGCAGTGTCATTCCAATCTGTTGAACAACTTCTGTTCAGTTATTTATTGTATTATAATTCATAAGTTTTGTAAAAACTGATTGTTCACATGTTTTAGATTAAATTATTTATTTTACAGGTATGAATGAATTGTATAAATGAAATGTTGTTCAACTCATTGTATAGTTGAGACTGAGTACTCAAAGAATACATTTTTTCAGAAAAGATGTGTTTTCAATATATAAAAATTCCTAACTACCAAACAATTCTGAACAATTAGTTATAAGGAATAGTGGTTCAATTAATGTACGGGGAAATTGTTTAAAAATCTAGCTGTATTGATAATCAGTCTAGCCATAAGAAAAAATAATCACTTGATTATGTTTGAATTTGCGGCTGTTATCGTTTGCCATAGAAAATAATTACCCTTGATTAAAAAAAAAGTTGCAGGTAAACTACCCCTTTCCCTTAACCGATCTTCACCAAAAACAATAGGTCTTGAGTACTTTACAAATCAGGGCTGTATGCAACAAATTTTTTGATTCTGTTTGAATTTGCGGCTGTTATCGTTTGCCATAGAAAAAAATCTATAGACACACACACAGACACTTTTTGAAAATATCGGTATGGAGAACCATACATGACTTCCATGTTCGAAGATTTATATTTAAAATCATTTACGAAATGAAATGTTTCATAGAAACTACTTCTTTCCACTTATTGCTTCAGCCTTAACCACAGTACTGTGGTCACTAACGTATACCACCACACCTTATCGCACTCGATTTTCACTGATGATGGCAGTCGACGATACTGCTGAAACGTCTGGTTTTGCAGAAAACATTAGACTACGGCCAAACAGCCCGGAAAGGAATTTTAACAACAAACTACTACTTTGTTGCCGATAACGTAGTACATATAAAAATTATACCCTCCCCCTTCAACTATAATTTTCATTTATAAAAAATTACCCCCACCCCGTTCTACTAGCCTCTTCATTTATAGATAGTTCATCGTTTCTACACTGGATTATTAACATCTTCTTATCAGGATACTTTATTCATCAAAATTAAGTACTTTACTCTTGTTACAACAAAAAATGTTTCAGGTAAACTGCCCTTTCCCCGTAACCGATCTTCACCAAAATCAATAGGCCTTCAGTCTTCTACAACTCAGGCACATATGTAAAAAATTATTTGATTCTGTTTTAATTTACGGCAGTTATCGTTCGTCATGAAAAAATTTCTCTTGTCACAACATAAAATGTTGCAGGTAAACTACCCCTTTCCCTTAACCGATCTTCACGAAAATCAACAGGCCTTGAGTTCTCTACAATATAGGGATGTATGCAAAAGTTATTTGATTCTGTTTGAATGTGTGGCAGTTATCGTTCGTCGTAGAAAAAATTAACCTTGGTATCACATAAAACGTTGCAGGTAAACTACCCCTTCTCTTAACTGATCTTCACCAAAATCAATAGGTCTTGAGTCCTCTACAATCAATTCAGGGATGCATGCAAAACATTATTTGATTCTGTTTGAATGTGCGGCAGTATGTCATCATAGAAACAATTACTCTTGTTAAAAAATTAAAGGTGGCTGGTAAACTACCCCTTTCCATTAACTGATCTTCACCAAAAAAATAGGCCTTGAGTCCTCTGCAACTCAGGGACATATGTAAAAAATTATTTGATTCTGTTTGAATTTACGGCAGTTATCGTTCTTCATGGAAAACGTTCTCTTGTTACGACATAAAATGTTGCAGGTAAACTACCCCTTTCCCTTAACCAATCTTCAACAAAATCAACAGACCTTCAGTTATCTGCAATTGAGGAACGTATGCACAAAATTATTTTATTCTGTTTAAATGTGCGGCAGTTATCGTTCATCATAGAAACAATTACTCTTGTTAAAACATAAATTGTTAAAACAAAACTTTTGTGATCCAAAAAAAAGTTATCAGTTTTGTGAAACAACTTTTTCTCAGTACAGGATAGTCGTACAAAGGCAGACTTGGTGTTGTTTTGAAGCTCTTGATTGTGGTTATCAAAATCCACAACTGCTGCAAACATACATTGAGATGCCGATTTTATACAGTGTGATATTCATGCAAGGGTGTGTGTGTGCGCTGGACCGTGTGTAAGCGGGCCTTCCGGCGGCGAAAGCGGGTGCCGTGTTGCCAAGTTCAATCACGTACGAGTAGGCAGCTTATTGCAGGGGGTTTGTTTGTTGTTTTTCTATGATGACCAGTTTATTATAAAAAAATGAAATAATTTTATGTGCTAGCAAATATTTATTTAGCACGACTATGTTCTAGTCAGTGCGTTTGGAATAACTTGACTGTGCGGTTTAAGCTTGAGTCCAATCACAAAGAAAAACATTAGTGTTTACCGTACTCTTTGCTGGTTTCTTTAAGCAACACAGATACACCCGAAATGTTTTTTTGTAAACTACAAGAGGTAGTAGGTGTGCGTTGTTTAACTTTTAAAACAGGGAACCCGTTACTGTTAATTTTTGTTCATTGTTCATATCCGATAAAATTTTTTAAATCATACAGAAAAATAAGAGTTTATTGTCGGTTGAATATTTGCATTTGAAAAAATTGTCTAAACGATTCCATTTACGGTAGAAAAGAAATCGTTTCTATATGACCGCATGACTCAAAGAAAGCCACGCTATAGTACCTAAACGTCGCGTCCGTCAGTGAACGTCATGTTGTATTTCTTTTTCTCAGGAGACGATTTTCTTTCTACTACTGTACTGGTTTTTAATTCCGTTACTCCGTCAGTCACGGCCTTGCTTCATTCCCTTTATTTTATTTTCATTTCCTTTTATTTACGCTGTTTGTTGCTGCCACTACGTTATCGATTTTTAGTTGAATTTTGAAATTATATGGACGTATCTATCGCTATTTCATAAATTCTTTAGTTATTCTATTTTCTTCGGTTAGTTGTTACAGTTAGTGTTTGCTGGAAGTATTAATCATGAATCAGTACAGAACGAAAAAAGCATTAAGTTTATCGTCAGAAAAATATGAGGCCCTAGCTGTATGTACCAGACATTAAAGACTGCATAAAACAAGGATAAAGACTGGTTTTCTCAAAGCAGTATTATGGCTAAAACAAAAGGGAGAGAGAAACATTTTTAAACTATTGTAATATCAATGACTTTATGCATACGCTATTTGGCAAGTCTTTGAATAGTGAAAAAAAACAAGTTGAGTTGTTTTCGAAAACAGAACAGTCTTGATGAGCATTCTGGAACTAGAGACTGTAATCGTCCGTAACCGGTTCATCCGAAATTCTAAATTAAGTATACGGCTTCTTCCGTTTCTGTTAGTGAAGAAATCAAACCGACTACTTTAATAGTCTCATATGCCATAATTTCTAATTAGTGTCTATGATCCTCTAAAGTCCTGCTGACATTCTCCCCTCTTCACGTATGTTTGTCTGCAGATTCGATAAATACTCGTAACGGTAAATCCAGAGATTCGTCTCAATATCTCTGCATGTACAACATGTGTTATGTACTCCACATCTCACGAATGAGACATCTTAATGATGGATCCGAGCAGTTAAGAAAGAAAGTATTTACTGGTCGTAATAAGACTCGCTTGTTTCCCAGCGCCTTTCTAAAATATAGTGCTCGGATAAAAACTAATGTTTTTCTTTGTGATTGGACTCAAGCTTAAACCGCACAGTCAAGTTATTCCAAACACACTGACTAGAACATAGTCATGCTAAATAAATATTTGCTAGCACATAAAATTATTTCATTTTTTTACAATAAACTGGTCATCATAGAAAAACAACAAACAAAACCCCTGCAATAAGCTGCCTACTCGTAGGTGATTGAACTTGGCAACACGGCACCCGCTTTCGCCGCCGGAAGGCCCGCTTACACACGGTCCAGTGCACACACACACGCTTGCATGAATATCACTCTGTATAAAATCGGCATCTCAATGTATGTTTGCAGCAGTTGTGGATTTTGATAACCACGATCAAGAGCTTCAAACAAAACCAAGTCTGCCTTTGTACGACTATCCTGTACCGAGAAAAAGTTGTTTCACAAAACTGATAACTTTTTTTTGGATCACAAAACAATTTTGTAATTTAAGTAGTGCATTGAAAACACTTGTTCCCATACTGTATAAAAATTTAGTTATGATCGGACCAAGGGTTTTTAATTTATATAATTTCAAAGAGAGCGGTTTCTTGAAAAACAAAAAACATGGACTTTTTTTACTCTAACCGCGAAAAAAAATTTAAATCAACCTTCAAAAAATATGTTTCTTACACAGATCAACGCAAAATTAAACACGCAAAAATTTGATGTAACTAGTTTTTAAGTAGACCTACAGGTTCACTTGTAATTAACGCTTAAACTCGAGTATCCATAATAAAAAATCCAACAGTAGTGTGACTTCAAGTCTGGGGAATTCTGAATCTGTAACCTCTACACCCATCAGGTCTAATGTTTATTAAAATTTTTAAGTTTAATTAGACAAGACAGAGTCATTTCAATGGCAGTTCTCACAGTTAATAGTATAAGTTGTCTTTATACAATTTTACATGTGCAGATTTGTTGCAGAAGTTAGCAGTTCATTATATGTCTCGATTCAGACACAGAAATTAAATTGTTAAAGAACCTGATTTACAGGCATGACAAGAAAAACAGTATAGTAACTCAAAATTTATCTGCTGTTCTTTAGCTACTAGAAAGGTACAAATTAGCATTAAGTGAACTGTACAAGGCACAGGATGAAACTGAACATTGTTGAGTACTGGTATTTATACCCCCCCCCCCCAATACTAGATTATTCCATACTGCGCGTTGGCTCTGCACTACATCATAATTAATTGTGGCGTTGACACAGCCCCCGCGGCTTCCAGAAAAGTCTCGCGAGCGCATGTTGAAATCACGTATGCCACAACATTTATAGCCGTATTCCACTGGATCGTTGAAGAAACATGTAGATTGTTCTGTGATGTAACAATATAATAAACCCATTCTGTTACATAGACTATGAAGAACTATGTTACAGAACTATGATACATAGACTTAACAACATCCCATTAGATGAAAAAGACTACAAAGACTAACTAAACACGATAAAATATCCAGTTTTATCATACCAATGGATACAACAGAACAATAGTCAATAAACTCCTACACAAAACAAGCTACAGACAAAGACAGAAAACAACAAATTTATAACACTAACATACATCAATAACCAAACTGAAAAAAATAGCCCACAAATTCAAAAAAGCAGGATACAGAATCGCTTACAAAACTACAAATAAAACGCACACTATCAACACACAAAGCACAAAACAAATTCGATCACCTGGCATTTACAAACTAAACTGCGCAGATTGCAACAAATTCTACATAGGCCAGACAGGACGTAGCTTCAAACAAATACATTGAACACACAAAGGCATTACACTCCACTACAGAATTCACCTTTGCAAAACACACATACAAAAACATCGACAATAACATGGACATTCTACACGTACACACAAAAGGCCGAAAACTAGACACTCTTGAACAATTGGAAAAAAAATATATACACACGAAAACACATAAAAATGACGTCCTAAACGAACAGACACAATATTTAGAATTAATATTAGGCAATTACCTGTATTAACTTCTGTCTTGTGACTTATTTGGTTTTTTCTTAAAACGACGCGTTTCGAGAATAAATTCTCATCAGGTTCCAATACTATAAAAACATCAAATTCACCCAAAAGGGGTCGTCAACTAGTTAAAATACACAAACACAAAAACACCACACATAATTTAACACCTACAAAGTCACAGCACAGTCCGATGCGCATCGTCTCGTTGCCAACGACAGACGAGGATTACTGATGATGTGACACATGTCACGAAATGCGTCTATATAAAAAACGCTAGAACGAAGTCACTGACGGATACAAGGTAATTAAATTCGTGTGTGTGTCTGATACCTCAGTACAATAGAAACACTATCCACTAATTTAATGGTAGGCCTACATTACATAAATGCCACAGCATAGGCTAGCCACAATAATGTTCTTAACTAACAATTTCCCAAATACATTAACATCATAATGTCTCATTAACAACAACCAACTTGCCAAACAATTGACAAAAGTTAATGTTGTCTCATTAACAACAACAAAATGTAAATATACATTTATTTCATTGTCATTCCTGCCACACTCCTGACTGATCACATCTGGTTCATTTTAATTGTTCAGTTTGTCAATCTTTACTGTGTCATCCTCAATTCCATCTAGTTAATTTCTGACATCAAGAAACTCCTCACATTTATTTCCATTGATACCACATCCCTGTGCTTCTAAAATCTAATCATACATTTCAGCTGATAGTCATATTAGTTTGTCTGCTGTGTCAGCTGATGTGCACCTCCTACATCCAATATTTATAGAGTTTATGTATATTCTTCTTAAACGGTTTGTTAACCATATCTAGAGCCAGTGTGTCAGTCCACTAGGAATTACAGCAAGGCCAGTTTTTGAAAAGAATTACAGTAATTCAAATAATTTGGCATCATGTGATGGAGACAATCCCTTGCATTCATGAATCTGTAGATTCAGGCCTGAATTACCTTTGAATGCTTGATGCCCTACTTCTTAAATATTTCTCAGGTTTTAAATGTGATTCACAGAAAAAATGTTAGACCAACTGTGTAACATGGACTGTGTAACTTTTTCTTTCCTCCACATTTCTGATGAAACCAAGCACAATTACTACAGAATACATGCAAACATGTTGCACATCATGTGGTACATGTTTACTGTAAATGGAAGTAATAATCCTCTACAGATAACTTTTAAGATAGTTGAATTTATGATTATGCTGATCATATTTATTGTGCATCTGAAATTAATGCAAGATATTTGTTGGTATTTTTTTTTCTGTAATTTCACCATGAGAAAATTGGGTGCAAGGAGTATGCAAGAAGTAAGTCAATCCCTCATCAAGAACTTGCACCACATTCAAGAAGATTGTAAGCAAGATCCTTTTTCAACTGTATCAGTTGTCTTGTTGATCAGCTGTAGAGTGCATATTCCTTAACCTAAACTGGCTGGTTTTTTGTCTAACAGTACTCGGTTTTAACATTTTACTAATTTCTTAAGGAACTTGAACATGTCCAACAGTAATGAAATTGGCCCTGTAAGACAAGGCTGGATGAGGTTTTTGTGTCATCTGCATAATAGGAATTTCTGCTGTACACTTATATGCATGATCCTCACTTCATATTTCCGTATGCTTTGTGCCGTATATTCCCGTTTGTTTATATTGCAGTATAAATTTTGAATTCTGTTTCATTTCTACTTTATATGAACATGTTATAAACTGAATCTAACACTTCATGTTTGCATGTGATATCAAGATAATCTGTAGTCTTCCATTATTGTTCGTTAAATAATTTAAAGCCCATAATTTTAAGGTAGACTTTGCTGATTAAGTTTTTTTTTCTAATTGTGCTACATTTTCTTGGATGAGTAGTCAAAACACCATCTGGAAATTATGGAAGAACAATATGGTACTCTCACAGAAATTAACAGACCTGATCAATTAGAGTAAATAACAAAAAAACTACACACATAAGCCGATATATAGCAAAGTCAATGGCCTTTAAAGTATGAGATTTAAATTCATTATCTAGCTGAAATGGAAAACTAGAGAACTTCTTGATATTACCTGAAAACATTCAGTGTTGAGAAAGAAATCAAGAAAACTAGGTTAAATGTATAATACTGTTAAACCTGTTTTAAACAGCCACCTTTGGATCTCTGTAAAACATGGTATGTCCATATAATATATTATTATGCACATGTACATGAACTTGCAATTGTAATTCCTATATACAGCATATTTATAGCGAAAAACACATATATTACAGCATATATGTAGGAGTAATAATAATGGTAGGAATAAATTACCATTATTAATAACATCACACATTTCCATAAATGTACACAAACCAAGAGATTTTTTAGTGTGGTATATTTCCATCACGCAATTAAAATTCGCTGGCATAAGAGGATGATCCTAATTCAACGGAATCTGGAGACCATTATACTTATACAAAATAAATCAGAATACAAATAATTGAATTACAGATATACAGTAACACAGAGAAATACATAACTAAACAAACAAAACAGAAATAGGTGCAAGTAGTAACTGGTACACGCTGCTAACTGAGCATTTTGCTGGTTTATACAGCGGCAACATACCGGTGGATGAACATATCTGCTTCACTAGTATGTACAGTGACAACTACTACAAGGTCAATGACCGCTCGCAGTTGAACTTCGCCATTGTCTGATCCGGCAACACAACATTAAAATGACAGTGCAAGTGCCCAGTGGTACAAAAGCAATACTATGCTTTTTAACTAAATATCACTATTGTTTGACGACTCGGAACACTAAGTTTTTTATAAGTAAAATCGTAAAGATTTACCTTACAGCCTAAACCGGCTTTCACATTTAGAAGGCTTCATCAGAGGCTCGGTTTAGGCTGTAAGGTAAATCTTTACGATTTTACTTATAAAAAACTTAGTGTTCCGAGTCGTCAAACAATAGTGATATTTAATTAAGTAACGGACACGTCATGGACAACGAAATCCAAGAACTATGCTTTTCTTCAAGTTTCCTTACTAATATTGTTCACATTTCAAATTAATCAATAACTAAAGTATTTACTCTTTGATATAATTAATTTTATTTTAATTCATTTCCTGTACTGTTGCTGCCGCCACACTACTGATTTGATGTCATAGGAAGATCCCAGGAATCTTCAAGATTGAGGCAAAAGTAGTCAAGCCTAACTGAAACTGAACCTGAATTAACTGAATGCTCTAAAGAACTAAGTTAAATTCGCAGTAGTAGGTCCTGAATTACCTATTTTATGGTCATGAATACTATTTTTGTGTAAAATAAAGAAGTATAACATGCCTGTTAGTTACATTAGATCCAATGAATAAACAATGGAGTGGTTTTCTTTACTCAACAATTGATCCTTATGAATTTAATTTACTGTTGTTAAACATAATTTCCAGTGAAAGCAACCTGGGTGTGTGTTTTTTATTAGATACTGAAACTTCCACTGATAGTGGCATAACGTGTGACTTTTATACATTAAATTCTGACAGTGATTGCTTCTAATTTTAATAGGTTACAGAAGAGAATCTCTTTGTATCTGCAAAGGACTTCGATCTCGATGACATCCAAGATATTGCTGTTATATTCATTATGAAATCAGATGTTAATGATGAATACTTGATTACTTGAAATAGTAATATCTACTAATAAGGCCCATTTTGAAATTGTTAACTTATTAGACAAACTCAAGAATGTTTATATTAAAATTGGAAGCTGTCAAATAAATAGTACATCTTCCAAACATGAAAAGAAAAGAGGATTCTTTACTGTCTATTAAAAAATATTTATAGCAGGAGCTGTACAAGTAAAATGGTTAAAGTACTCAAATATTTTTAATTATAATCTATTTTGTGGTGGGAAAGTAAAAGTCGGTAGACCAATAGTACAGAGGTTGACAAAGAAAGTCAAAGTATATAGCAACTCACAACAGCACATATCAGTCCATTTGGTATTCCGTCAATGGGAAGTAAATAAAAAAAAGAAATCAATTAATCCTTCAATAACCATTGGACATCTCTACCACTGGAACTGATTTCCCTTCACACAGGGACAAAAAGCCAAATTCCTAAGCTTAATATACTTTTTGCATTGACATCTTTCATTTATACTTGCCAGCTCTTGAGGTATTAATTGCTCTGGCTATAGTTTGTACCAGGATGCAGCAAGCAATTTGTGGGAGGGGGGGAGAATTGACTTTTGGGGGGAATAGAAAAAGCTGTACCATTCTTTAATGGTCTAAAGTAAAAATGACGGGCATGAATGAAGATGAAAATACAGTGTGTTATTATCAACACAACAAGCTTATTAATGCACAAGGTATAAAATCATAGCTATGTTTATCAGTTCATTGTTCTTTTAATAATGTTTACTTACAGTTCAAAATACACACTACTCATTTAAGTTATGTACCAAACAAAAATTAACATGATGGTAAGGTACAGTTATAATTTAAAGTAATTTTAGAGTAAACCACAAATCTACATAACATGATATGAATTTTGTATCATACTAACAATCTCAGAACCAGTTTAGCATACTCACAGTCAGGAAACAACAAAAAAACTTTAATCAAATATACTGCAACTCACCGTCTGCGGCCTTTTGAAACAATGTCTTCACTATAAAGTTGACATGTTTCAGGACACTTGTCCCATCCTCAGAACTTAAAATATTCGTGTATCATTTAACGTTGATACAGTTGTCAAATAATTAAAATATTAAAATCCAATATAAATGTTTAAAAAACGAGCGCCACGGTTACACGATATACATCGTACGGTGACTGACCGCGCACTGAATTACGTCTGGCTCCCACCACGACAATAACGCATGGCAGTGTCGTACAATACATTCGACTTGAAAAGCAGTTGATCATTTAAAACACGCGGCTTGGTATCAGTATTATTATACGCTTTATAAATTTCGTACTCTTCAAGGGCGTTCATATATCGCCCTTTCTTACATATGTGAATAGGTATCAAGTTAGTTTTAAAATTAGTGTAATTATGATTTTCGGAAATGAGGTGTTCTTCAAATTTTGACTTGATATTGTCCAAGCTGTGACAGTGTGTAGGTGGCCTATGTTTTATAAATCTTTTTAAAAAACCACGACCTGTCTGGCCCACATAAAAGGCGTCACATATCAATTTGTAAACACCAGTTTTGTGTCAAGGCTGGTAGTTCTGCGGACACGAAGATTATTCATAATATTATTTATTAGTGGTTTTGTAAGTGATCATAATTACACTCATTTTAAAACTAACTTGATACCTATTCACATATGTAAGAAAGGGCGATATATGAACGCCCTTGAAGAGTACCTACAAATTCTCTGATACAAACCAAACCATTATTATTATTACTATACGATTATATTACAATTGAATAATTATTATTATTCTCAATAATTATTATTTTAATTAAATTTAATTATTCTGAGACATTTTATCTATATGTAACCTCATTATAATTTATAACCTCAACAGCACCCACACATACATCTTTGATGAGTGAAACCTAAACCATATGTTAGATTAAAATCTAATAACACTTGTCAAATTAAAACAGGTATACTTAGGAGAGTTTTAAACCTCCTCCATTTGTATCATTTTGTCTTGTTTTGGGTTCATCATCACCTTTCTGTATACTAGCGGTTTTCTGTCACACATCAAAAAGAAGTTCAAGATTGCTTAGTACCATTTGTACCCATTATACTTTGCCTCATTCATCACCTCTTATGTACTTAGGCTAGTAACTCCATCAATATCAGCAGGGCGTGATTTCAGGGGGAACTCGCCGGAACGCCGTTCTGGAACCTCTTGGATCCAAAAATAAATTACCAACAAAAAATATATGAAAAGAAAAACCTAATTATTACAAAAATTGACTACTACTTTTTAAATTGTGCCCCTCATCAGCCCCACTACAAAATTAAACATTTGTCAAAATCAAACATCAGCGCTAATCTTTATCTTAACTACTATCATTCAAAAAATGTCCCAATAACCTATGGAGTAAATTAAAACTACATGAAAACCAACTGATTGGGAGCTTCTGAGAATATGTGCATTCCAGAATTTTTCCAGAGAGTCTTTCTACATTGAAATATGCTATTGAATTAATAGCAATAACTTCAAGTGACTGTGAGAGGGCAGATTTCTGGCCATCATAAATGATGAAACTATGGAAACTTTTTTTAAATGTCCGAACCACCAAAACCATCACTTAGAATTTGATTGAGGCTCCGGGATGATGCCATCATGAGTGACATGTGTTCGATTGTCGTGCAGCTAACCTGATGATGAAGCTCTTTAGAAATATCAGTAAACTTGATTACCTTTTTAGATACAAGTTTATACATATGTTACATGTTTTATAACGCTTTAAAAATGTAGATCTCCTTTGAAATAACCTGATGTAAACTTATACACTAATATAAAATATAAGTATATTTGTGTCTGTACAACTTTTGATTGATGCGTTCTGGTACCTATAATTTTAGAAATCAACCACTGACTATCAGTACACTAACATGTGGAAACAAGAATATGTTAATTTTTACTGTACAGTGGTTTACTTTTTTTTATCACAGGTTGGCAGCCAGAAGTAGTTTCTAAGTTTTTGGACTTCTGTGAGAGGAAAGTAATTCTGTGGAATCCTTAGCATCCACAAGAAAGAAATCTAATAAAAAATGTATAAAAATGTAAGTGTTGCAGGCAGCTTTTCTCATAATATCAGAACTAAGAAAGAAGAAGTGAAGAGGCAACTGAATTCAAAAACAAGACATACAAATTAATGATCCAAAGGAAATGCACTAGGGCTGTTCAAGAGGAATACAGGAAGGCCAGGCGGATGGAAAAGAAGATTCATAGAGGAAAAAAGAAGGAGTATATGAAAATGATAGATGAAAAAGATAGAGGAATATAAGAGTAAAAGGCTGAGCCGAGATATGTACAGGAAAGTGAATGATATGAGACAGGAATTTCAGCCTAGGACAAATGCCTGTAGGGATAATAATGGTGGCCTTGTGAGTGATACTGCTGGCGTAATCAGGAGATGGACAGAACACTTCAAAGAGTTGCTAGGCTCAGTTGGGGAGGCTTCGATGGAGGCATCTGAGAATGAAGAGGAAGCAGAAGAATTCAAGGGTGATAGAGAGGAGTTGGTGCCATCCTATGACGAGGTGTATGAAGCTCTAGAAAAGCTTAAAAATAACAAGGCAGCAGGTTCCGATGGTTTACCAGGGGAACTATTAAAGAGCGCAGGAGGAGATTTCATAAAGGAATTTGCTCATCTCATAGAGCGAATATGGCTGGAGGAGGTAATGCTTGACGAGTGGAACAATGGGGTGGTGTGATTAATACATAAAAAGGGTGATCCGCTTATATGTAAAAATTATAGGGGCATCTCTCTACTTAATACAGCATATAAAGTATTGTCCAACATCATATTTTCTAGGCTGCTTCCCTACGCTGAGGAAAACATAAAAGAATATCAATGTGGATTCACTAGGAATAGGTCAACAACATACCAAATATTTATACTAAGGCAAATCCTGGAAATATGGCAAACGTTGGAATATGGAGTGGCCACTCACCATCTCTTTGTGGATTTCCAGTCGGCATATGATTCAATCAACCGGAAAATGCTATATAGAGCTATGAAAGAGTTGAATATACCATCTAAGTTGGTGCGTATGGTTGGAGTAGTTATGTCCAATTCTAAGTGCCAAATCAGAATACAATCAAATCTATCTAACTCCTTAAAAACATTGAATGGGCTGAAACAAGGAGATGCCTTAGCGTGTCTCTTATTCAACATAGCTCTAGAAAAAGGTCATCAGGAATTCAAACTAATGGACACATATTTCACAAGGAGGTACATCTTCTGGCCTATGCCAATGACATTGACGTCATAAGTAGGTCTGAATCTGGCTTAAAGGAAGTCTTTCAGGAACTGGAGTTGTCCGCTAAGGCTATGGGCTTGGTTATAAACCAAAGCAAAACCAAATATATGGTTGTAGGTGCCAACACTCGTGCCCTGTCCCTGCGCATTAATGATTATGAATTTGAAAAGGTTCAGGGTTTTCCATATCTCGGGTCATATGTGGACTCTGGAAATGACTCCTCTAGAGACATTGAAAAACGGATATTATCTGCTAATAGGTGTTACTACGGACTAGTGAAACATTTAAAGTCAAAATTAATAAGTAAAGATACAAAAGCCACTCTATACAAGACCTTGATCAGACCAGTCCTGATGTATGGCTCAGAATGCTGGGTGCTAAAAAAACTAGATGAGCAAAAACTATCTGTGTTTGAGAGGAGGGTACTGAGGATAATCTGTGGCCCTGTGAAGGAAAACGACATTTGGAGGCGACTACATAATCGAGAGTTGTACGAAAGGTTTAAAGATCTTCTGATCCTGCAACTCATACAAATTAACAGATTGTGTTGGGCTGTCATGTGCAGAGAATGGCAGAGGATAGAATCCCAAAAAGAGTTATGAATTATTTGCCGATGGGAAGGAGAAGGAAAGGAAGACCGCGTACAAGATGGCTGGACCAGGTTGGTAAGGAGGCAGTGAGGCTGGGTGCAGCAAACTGGTGGACATTGGCTGGGAGTAGAGACCAGTGGGGAAGATTTCTTTTGGAGGCCAGGGCCCGGACTGGGCTGTAGCGCCGAGGATGTATGTATGTAAGAAAGAAGAAGAAGGATTGTCCAATATCATCTGTCATAAATGACAAAGGAGAGTAACTGATTCATTAAAATCTGTGGCAGTAATTAACAACTTTTATAAGTTGTTATGATATAGAAAACTATAAAACTATAGTTGTTATGATATAGAAAACTATAAAATTATAGTTGTTATGATATAGAACTTTTATAAATCTATATGGTTTGCCGACAGCAGGATCTACATAACACTACTATTAACATGAAACTAAGAGCTTGTTTCTGGTATCCATGTCTGAAACTACATCTGTCCTACACATCTTCATTTGGATCTGTTGCTAGAACTACAACACGTGTGGGAGTCTACCAGTTCTTTTGGTAATCTAACAAGGTATGTGTCCTTTTCACAACTTTTGATGAATGAAATACAACAAAACCTTTGAAATGTAATATATATATAGGTGTGTGTGTGTGTGTGTGTGTGTGTGTGTGTGTGTGTGTGTGTGTGTGTGTGTGTGTGTGTGTGTGTGTGTGTGTGTGTGTGTGTGTGTGTGTGTGTGTGTGTGTGTGTGTGTGTGTGTGTGTGTGTGTGTGTGTGTGTGTGTGTGTGTGTGTGTTTCAGACTATAAGTGTTCAATCTTCGGGCTTCAGCCTTCAAACAGGAAAGTTTTTATTCTGTTTATTGTGAATAGAGTCTTAAAAACTATAATCATAAAAAAACGATAATTATTAAAAAGGCAGTTTTAAAGATATAAAGTAAAAATATAAAGTCATTCATTTATTTAGATATTCGAATATAAGTGAATATGGAAGAGTACAATTTCTAATTTATGAAATCTACATAGTTAGTTAGTGTTGTTGGTTGTAGTGTGTTAGTATAGTGTTACTGTTTTTTTTTCTTTTGTAAAAGTCAACAGTTTAATTATCACATGTACAAAACTTATATGAGTAATAAAAATGAATTATAATGGGAAGTGTATTTGAATAACTACCATCATTTCACACATTCTTAAACACGCACACATATATATTTATATATCAGTGGCGGATGGTGGTTGAAAAATTTGGGGGTTGCAGTTGGGTTGGATGGTATTAAATTGTTTTATTCTCTGAACAGAAAATGTCCAAATCTCCTTGCCTCCAAACAATAACAAGGAAAGCAAAATAATGCAAGTTTATTGTCACACCCACATGACCACGAATATTATTTATTGTATGAATCTTTTTTAAATTTACGATTAAATATTCTGTTACCTGATTTTACACATTGATTAAAATTTGAAAGGTCTGATGTAGGCCTACCTACTCTCTTTAATTTCAATTTTTCTTTAATAGGATGTAAACTGAACAGTGTTTTTGTTAAGTTTACAACAGAATTAATTGCTTCCTACTAGTTAAATATAATAAATATCTTACACTATGACACCTTAATTCTTTATATGTACTATTATTTACATTTAACAATGAACTGGACTGACACTTAACTGACACTAACAATGAACTTCCAACCCAGCGCACCATGTGTTATTTACACTTGAGTCTGCAGACTGACGATTGAGAAACCGCTCAGACAACTTCAGCTACTTTCGTTCTCAGCAAACTAACTGGTGGCGCCGTGAGGTACAAGCGAGGTTTGCAGTCCCTAATCACACCAAGTGAGCCTATACTGCTGCAATAGGAACAACCGAGTCTAGCCAGCCAGAGCACTACTCCATTGTATTTCCCCATATACAAAGCACGTCACAGTTGGTGAACACTTGCCATGTACACCGCGGCATGTACGGTTTTTAATAATTGCTCTGCGCTTTTCAATCGGAAAATGATTAATTACGATGATTTAACTTGAAAACACTATTATTACTTATTGTCTTATTCATATTCTATAATTTAAAATACAATTCGGGATTTAATGGGGGTTGTGAAACCATGCAACCTAAGCATGGGCCGCCACTGTTATATATTGTATTTTTGTCTGGGATACAACAAATACATTTGAAAGATACAATGAACAATGTATTACATTCCACCATTGAATCAACTTTTGCAAACTATCTCCATAAACAACAACACATGGAAATCCTACACACAAACACAAACAGTTAAAAACTACACACACTTGAACAACTAGAAATATATAAACACACATATACATATGAAAACAACATTCTAAATGAACAAATACAATTTAAATCAGAACAAATTTATTTTCAGAACTATGACAGTTTGAACAGACAAATTATTGACCTTTTATACATGTTTATACTTACAATCTTCAGTACTTTCAAAACTTTAAATGTGCAGTTCATTAAACTTAAACTTCTTTCATTTTATAATAAATTATAAACAGAGTAAAAAAAACTTATTTGAAGAATAATTTGTTTCCTGAAAACACTGACAATATCACGTAGAAGTAGACATATATACGTAATTGAAGTCTTCAGTTCATATAATATAGCATGTTATGCAATTCAAAATTAAAAGACAAACAAAATGTTGATAAGAACCTTTATTGAATGAATATTTTAATGCACTGCTACAATATTTAAAGTTGTTATAATGTTGTCATCATTTTAAATTATGCTGCTCATACTATTACATATCTATTCTTCATACAATGACACTCTCTTTTCGTTTACGGTTTGCTTCTTGATTGGTGCCTGTTTTTTGTTGCAAATGCTTGGTTTAGGTCCTGAAATGTGATTACACAAAGCTGCAGGCAGGTCACTTGTTGCTAAATCTTGTTCGTCCCTGTCAAGAACCTGAAATGGATCAATAAATGTAGTGTAAGTTGGACTTAATAATGTAATATTTGGATTCTGTATAAATACCTCTTTCATGGTTTTGTAGTGCAACACATATGCATGCTAGAGTGTAAATATTCTTTTACTGTCAAAATACTGAATCAATTGTATGTGTTTGTTCATCTATAATGGTCTGCAACAGTAGTTTGTTATTCACATGTTTGGAATTTTTTTAAAGATTTTTTTAATACTGTGTTTCTGTAAATATGTTTTTTAATTAGGAAGTTTAAATTTTAAAGTATTACAATCAAGATTTTAAGTCTTTGTCTGTGATCTAGCATTTTGATTATAGAATTCATGAGCCAGTAATTTTGAAAACTTTGGTAGTTAGTCATCTAGAGTTTATTTATGTTCTTATTAACAACTGAATAAGTAAAGCAAGTTCCCAGTTTTAACTAGACCGTTTGGCATTTGTCTGTCTGTATTTTTGGTATGTTGCACGATAACTTTTGAATGCATCAATTAATTTTCGTAAAATATGGCATATTTTTATGCATGTCCATACTTTTACTTGATGGAAATTACTGTTTCTGAGGTTGATCCTCCAAAAAATAGAAGGGTGAGAGGCAAAAATGTGAGGGGTCAAAATTTTTTTTAAATCCATGTGGGGTAAAGGAAATCCTAACCAAAATGTTAATTTAGTGTTCATGTCTAAAAATTTCAAAAGTTGGGCTGCTGGGAGCTAAAAAGTAGGTGAAAATTTTGATAATATCACAAACATTCATGTAGCATATCAAATTAAAAGATATTTTAACTGAAATCTGAATACAGCATATACAGTTATAGAAATTAAAAAAATTGTTTGACACCAGGGCCTAAAGGTGGGATCAAAAATTTGAAATAATTTAAACATCTGTCTGGGTGTCAGATTAAAGGAAATTTTAACACAATTCCGATGGTTTAGAATTTTTAGTGTTTATTGTATGGTTGCTGTACAATTGTTTCTTTACTAAACAAAAAAATAGTAGGGTAACCAGGATTTTTCATAATTTTAGTGATAATTGAAACATTATCTAATATACAAATTTATCCAATAATAAATGTACTTCATTGAAAATAGTGAGCAAGTTTTGTCAGTTCACAACAAAGTTTTCAAATAAACCATATAACATTGACAGCACACTAATATATTGCCTATTTAGTAATAATGACATAAAACTGATGCAGAGATGTAACTAAAGAGATTAAGGTTTCGTAAAATTTTCTCTCCATGTTCTCTGTTCCAATGTGAAAGTACTGGATTAATTATCTGTATAAGTTAACATCAATTTCATTACCATTTTACAAAGTTAATAATTGTCATAGCTATGCATATGAAATATCGTCTTGTGTCACAGGAAACCAATATTAAAAAAGAAAAAAGAAAACATTGATACAGTTAAAAATATTATGAATTCACAAGGTACTTGAAAACAGTGCGTCATTTTATTTGATAATATGCTTCATTAAACACTGTTAAGAAAGGAAAATCGCTACATTGCACTAAATAAATTTATCAGAGTATGTTAGATATCACATAATAACATTGTTTTGGGTATCTAACATCATTAATAATATACTAATGATGGCCACAATATTTTTACCACTATCAATCTGCAGTCCTCTTCATGTGAAGTAATAAAACTAAACAGTACAACAAACTGTGTATCAGAAAACAAAGATGTCATTGATAGTTTAGATAACATATTGTTTTTTGTTGATGATAATTGTGTCTACTATTTAACAATAATATCTCAACTGAAGGTAATCACAGGTTGTTAATGATCAAGACATCAAATCCTTAGACTTAAGTATTACTAAATACAACTATTATATTAATGACTCGGAACACAAAGTTTTTTATGAGTAAAAACAGAAAGTTTTACCTTACAACCTGAACCGGTTTTCACTTTTAAAAGGCTTCTTGTTCCACCTCTGAAGAAGCCTTTTAAAGGTGAAAACCGGTTCAGGTTGTAAGGTAAAACTTTATGTTTTTACTTATAAAAAACTTTGTGTTCTGAGTTGTTACTATAATAGTTGTATTTAATTAAGTAACGGATACGTCATGGACAACGAAATCCAAGAATTAAGTATTACAGAAAACATACACTATTAAAATAAGTATAACAGTTCAATATCCATAATGCAGGATATACAATTTTATTAGAAACATAGGGAAAATAGATATTGATAAATCTGAAAGCAAATGAAATGGTATCTTAGTACCTACTAAAATGAAGTAATTATAGTGGAACAATATTCATGGTAGGCAAGCGAATAATAATTTATATGGTCATAAAAGTGTATACATATGGTCCATACATATGTTAAATACAATCAACTACAAAGTTCAGCACAATTAAAATTGATTTAAATACATTTTAGAGACTGAGAATTACAATCAATAAAGAGATTTAACATTATTTATTACATGGGCTTTTTGGATAATGTTGGATGTAATAAGTTAGGTCCAGAAAATGACAAAGAAATTCTCTGGTAGTAAATAAATGGTTCACATTATTAAAAAAAAGGAACACAAATATTTACAGATGCGGATTATAGCTTTATAAACATATATCTAATACAGAAATTAGAAAGACACTTACTCCATCGAATCCAACAAATGGAACCCATCCAAGATTTGGCCTCTGCTTCTCTGTCCTTTGTGCTAATGATAACATAAATTTGTACCCGACCTTACTGTGTGCACACTTCTTTAATTTATTATACGGGATCTTTACTTCTTTGGCACACTGAAACAATTAAATAATTATTATCAAACTGTATGTGTGTGTTTTCATATTTTTGAAATAATTAATGTTGTATATAATATTATAAGTATTTATCATATGTTGGGTTTTTTATTATCTCAATGTATTATTATACTTATGTTGTCTTACCAATATTTTTTGCAGTTGTTTCATTGTGTTCACAATTATTCTGTGCACATCAACATATACATTTTTATACAAAAATAATGGCACTGGTTTTCATATTTGTCTTGTTATTCAGTACTTTATTTCAATGGGTAATTCATAGGAAGAATTTTTTTTTTCTTTTATGTTTTTATTCTTAACATAAAATAAAATGATGAAATTCCATTTGCTGTTTCCTGTGCCTATCAACAGGTCACGTATCTGTTTATTATATTTTATCAGCACACTTATGTGTTAAAGTTCATTATAGAACATTTTTTTAAAAGTTTATGTAAAGTGTTTTTATATCAAAATAATTTTTAACTCAATAAAATGACATAAAAAGAAGTATAATTAGATAATAATGTACCTTATGAGATTAAGCTATTATGTAATTAAAAAATGATATAATTTATTTTAATGAAATAGAATATCATATTTCATTTCCTTTTGCCTTTAATAGATTCCCCTCTTGCATGTATAGGCCCGCCAGCTTTTCCTGAACAGTCATCTGCGCCAACCCAATGCATGAATTAAGCCCACTTTCAAGTATAGCTAAGTTATCTAGGGAGAAGAGAGGGGAGACAATGCTATAATGTTCACTGTCTGACTTCCATATTATTTCCCTCTCCACACACACATGCTTCCGTTGTTCTCGTCAGTCTTGTTGCAGCCGATGTTCATGCTATGAAACACTGCACAAAACTGTTCTGTGCATGTGCGAAGTGAATGAAAATGTTGTTAGCCTCGCAACGAGGTGTTTGTCTACTCCGCATCGGACCTGAGTGTTCAATTTACATCGTCCTGCCTCTACACACTGTTTCCAGCAAGCAGTGTACTGTACAGACGTACTGTAGGTAAATTATCTTTATAAAGCTTTGATCTGATTTACCTGAAGGATTTTTAATTTTCCTTGTTTTCTAATATCTTATAACATTTCTTAAATATTTTATTTAAGGCTCAATATGTCATCCCCATTTCTTATTGTGCTCTTATGACTAAGTTCCGTATTCTATTGTTTGAAGACTTATTATAAACACATATGTAGAAAACTAGTGTCAAACCCTTTTGTTTTTTAGTAACTAGCATACAATGAATGACATGAGTTGATTTCTTAACTCTCAGTTATTGTTCAGGTACCGGTAAGTATTTTTTCTATTACATTTATCTTCATAAAGTATTTTAGCACAAAAGTTTGTAAACCACGTGAAGAACTTATTCATCTATGGTTATTGCAGCCTATTTTATTAGGTTCTTAGTAAACAAATTTTATTACTTTTCCTCCTTCAAATTTTGGGTTACTATTTTTTAACAAAGAACAAGCCACCTTAGCACTCTAAAAAGAACAAATATTTCTTCATGGTTAATTAATCTTGCATATAGGGCTGTATATTTTTGGCTCATTATGGCTTTCAGAATCACCATCAGTTTTTCATGTTAGTATTGTCTAAACCTTTAACAGTCTTTTCTGATTTATTTTCCTCACTTCACTGGATTTTTTCTAAATAACAGGTAATCTACACATTTATAGTCTGTAATATACGATGTAGAATTGTGCTCACATTTCCAACATTAGACTTCTGAGTTTGTTGTTGATAGATCCTCCCAACTCATTTTCATTATTTTATTTTTCAGTAGAGTTCATGGTTAATATGTGGTTACTTACAACTCTCTGAAAGATATTTTCTAATCCTTCTTCATATCTATTACCACTTCCTCAATTTCTGGTGACCAGATCTTTAATTCTCCCTCGCATGGACAGTTACCTATAAGACGCACTACACCACTGATGTTTTATTATACACTATACTAATATTTATGTGCACTAAATCTTCAGTTCTGTTTGGAAATAAACAGTTTTAATGAAATATAATTTTAACTACTTAGTTTACAACATATTACCTAGGACAGACATATTAATTGGTATATTCAAAATATACCTTTCTTTAAATATTTTGTTCTTTTATGAGTTAACGTGTTTAAATGTAATTTTTTGTGAAATATTCATAATTGGATAATAATGTAGGCTACTGAGTAGTGAAATTTTATTCAGTTCAAATAAAGGGCAAGACTAGGACATTGTCAATTACATTCAATAAAATGTTTATATAATAATCTTAAATTTTGTTAAACATTATGCCACTGATTTGTTATAATATTATTATATATAACCACCAAAATCAGTAAATTTTTTTATTTTTATAAATAAGGCCTTTTCGAAATTATTATAATTTCATCATCAGTTTACACTATAAAATGTTGTTATTTGTGTTCATTATATTTCACTTCACTTCATATTGAATCTTCCACTGCCATCATTATTTGGTGAAACCAAGCAAGTCATATATTGAAATAGTTGGTCATTTTCGAATATAGTCTGCTGATTCATCAATTTGTTATATTTTTTATGTAGGTATCATAAATATGCATAATGTGTTATTATGGAACAGATATGTGGATGATATATTGGTCATATATAATCCTAGCATAAAAAATGAACATTTAATAATACTAAATAAATTAACATACAATGATAATGTGAAGTTTACATTTGAAGAAGAAGTTAATAGAAAAATCAATTTTTTGGACATTGATATTCAAATTGGAAATGATAACGAAATAATTACTAACGTATATACAAAGAATACAAATAATAATACAACAATACACAAGAATTCATCACATCCTTGGATACACAAGATAAATACATATAATAATATGATTAATAGAGCATACAAATACATAAATAACGAAGAGAAATTATATCAAGAACTGAACATCATAAAAGAAATAGCAATAGAAAATGGATATGACAGTAAATTTATAAACAAACTAGCGAGTACCCGGCATGCGTTGCAATGCCACTCAAAGAAAGAAAGTGTTTGTGTTTTAATTCTGTTTATTGAAGTGCTTTTGGATACACAATATTTTTTGTTTTTCCGTCTGGTGCGTACATGAATAAATCCGAAGGTTTTCCGACGCGTGGCAGGCCACATACAGCTGTCCATGTGAGAAGCATGGATTTTTCAAATTTAGTCCACACACTTGTAGCGATTGTCCCTGTGGTTTGTTGATGGTCATTGCAAATGCGAGTCGCACCGGAAACTGCAAACGTTTGAACTCGAATGGCATATCTGTCGGAATCATTGGGATGCGTGGCAACAGTACATCTTCTCCTTTAAATTTTCCATTTAAAATTGTAGCTTCGATGATATTGTTCATCATCTGTTTCACTGAAAGCCTGGTACCGTTGCAAAGTCGTGGTGGATTGATGTTTCGGAGAAGAATGATAGGCACGCCAATTTTCAATGTTAAAACGTGCGGCGGCATGCCTGGCAAATTAAGTGAATTCAAGAATTCAGTTGGATAATTGACAACTTCGTCTTGATTCATTACAGTATCGATGGACTTATACGTTGTCGCTTCGCCTGGTATTTCATTTTGAATGCTGAAATTGATGGCATTGACATCGTTGTTTTTGGCTGCTAATATAGCACGTGCACTGAGCCACTGATGATTTTTGTAATTCTGTGCGATATTTGGGAAAACTTTGTGAATCAATTCGTCTGTGGTTGCTGTGATTTTACAGAAGTTTGTTGGCAATGTGATACATTGTGTGGATTCATCGATTGCCATTTTCCCATTCCCAATATCCAACAATTGTTTTGCGAAACGTTCAGCGGATGCATCATGTTGTAGCTGTACACGCATATTGGTCTTCAAAGTCAATTTCTGTACGTGTCGCCATAGAACTGATGATTTGAGACATGCATTAAGTTCATCAGTGTGTGTTGAACGTGGTATAACTGGTAGAATTTGTCGAAAATCACCAGACAATAAAATGAGTGCACCACAGAAGAGCTGTTCATTTCCTCTCAAATCTTTTAGTGTACGATGAAGCGCTTCCAATGCTTTTTTGTGCGCCATAGTACATTCGTCCCATATAATGAGTTGACATGATTGGAGTACTTTACCCATTCCAGAATTTTTGTTGATATTGCATGTGGGTGTCTCAGTGATTTGTATATTCAACGGCAATTTCAGTGCTGAATGCGCTGTTCGGCCACCATCCAAAAGAGTTGCCGCAATTCCAGATGATGCGATTGCCAGTGCAATATTTTTTCGTGATCGTATGGTTGCCAAAATAAGTGAAATGAGAAAAGTTTTGCCTGTGCCTCCGGGCGCATCTAGGAAATACAATCCCCCGCTTTGGCTTGTAATTGCATGCATAATTCTGTCATACGCTATGCGTTGCTCTGGAACCAATTTCGGAAGATTCGTTTGAACAAATGTACCCAATTCGTCGATATCAAAGTGTTTTTCTCGTTGCAAATCACGATCGAAAAGGTCGTTTGCAGATCGATTCGGCGCAGCCATTCCCAATTGTACCAGTGCTTTGTTAGCGATTGCCAAACATGTGTCCTCAATTGAAACCAATGCCTCATTATACACGTTTGGTGTGAATTGAATGTCCGGATTTTGATTCGTTGCACGCAAACGATGTAGGATGTCTTCACTCATGTAGTCTTTGTAATTTTTCCAAAGATCTTTTGGATTGGATGGGAAGCACGTTGTCAATATGATTGCAAATAACGTGCGTATTTGCTGTGGTTGAGCAGTATTCGATGCGTCAGCGAGTGAAGTGTCCCAATGTGCATCGTTTTCAAGAAGATTTAATTCTTGGCAAGCTTCACGATAAGTGGCACATACTTGACCGTTTACTGTTCTCAATTCTTGGAAGGATGTCGGTCCACGTATGTTGATTAACAGTAATCGCAAGTAAAAGCATTCTGCATTGTTTGGATGAACAGTGTACAGGCGGCCTAACGCGTCAGTCGAATATAAGTTGTGATGTCCTTCAACTGCTTTACCTTGTTTGCGACGTTGAAACTTTTTTGCTGATGCATTCCATGTGTAGTATGTTGGCACTTCAGAGTAAAGTAGCGTCTTTGCAAACATATCATCCCCGCACAATGAGAAAAATGCAGTTAACGTTGTTGGCGGTGGTGACAATGCTCTTGCACGTGCATTTTCTGTTGTGAAGTACACACGCTGTCCATTTTCAAGGTGCACTGCCAAATGAACAACTGTTGGATGTCGTTCATGGATTGGAAATGATAAAATGCGCCATACTGCTTCATTGCTACTAATGTAGCGTCCCAGTTGATATTGGTCGATTTCATTGATAGATGCAGTTGCATTTCCCACTCCAAAAACTGCCATATCGCTTCCTTTGTTGACATATTTGCAAATGTACTTGATCGATTTCACCGAATTGCAATACTCGACATTGATGTGTGCTTTGTACGTTTTCGAGAGTAACGGTGAATAAGGTACAACCCAACGATTATCGACTTCAACATCATTGTTTCGTACTTTTAAAGTGATGGATTTGCCGCCATCTTCAGTTGATCGTCGACGATAGAGTGGATATCCGTCATTGCCAGTGATAGTCTCGGCAAGTAAGTCTCTTGGGTATCGTTTCGTGCATTTCCCATCAGACATGCATGGTGAATTGTTGTTGAGTAAGCCACATGGACCATGAATCATGTTTTTGGTGACGACTTCAAATAAGTTTGGATCAATGTCGACATCTGGTATTTCTGCTGAGATGACTTGATCAATTTGATCTGGTGTGACTTTTTCGATCAACCAAATCAAAATGTGTGCATGTGGCAATCCTCTTTTTTGCCATTCAACGGAATACATCCAACAGCGTGTCTCTCCAAAAACATGATGCTTGACAATGAAATCCATTAAAGATTTCAATTTTTGTTTGAACACACGCGCGGAAATATCATGACGATCCGATGATGATTTTCCAGTTAACAAAACTTCTTTTATTTCATCTCACGTAGGATTGCATGTGAATGTAATAAACAAATCTGGGCGGCCATGTGCGCGAACATATGTCATTGCATCTTGTGCGTATTCATGCATGTGCCGTGGACTCCCTGTAAATGTGGCCGGTAGTATGACCATTTTTCCCAATTTATTGGGATTCACATTGCCATCATTAACAACTGCATCACGTAAATGAATGTACTCTTCGGAACGCAACTTGGTTTGATTTAATCGAATGTAGAGGAGTCGTTCGGTTTCGATTTTCGCATACATATCGACAATGTATTGATAGAACAATTGTCGACATTTCAAGATATGATTTTCAGCGTTTTCACGAATCATCAATCGATATGAATAGTAATCCATGGCACTGACTTTCTTATTCGTTTCCTCATCTGTTTGTGGATTTCTCAATTTGATGTTGAAATGATATCCATCTTCTCCTTGCCAAAATAAAATCGGATATTGCAATCCGTCGTATGAGCGATGAGTTTCTGAGACTCGCTGAACATCACCATTTCTGCGATGAAGAATTATATCACGCGAGTTAAATTCTTCGCCAACTATAATGATCGCCACTTCATCAATTGTTGGTGCATTGTACTGTCTTTCGTGTTGGCCGACAGGTGTTTTGTCTGCTCTAACTACAACTTTGTAGTCATCAGCTGGCATTTGTTCAAGGGCAGTTCTGAACAATCGAATTAATTCGTTGTGTTGATCGAATAAAGTTTGTAATGCAGCGACAATTTCTCGTTTAGTGCCCGTATTGAATCGACAACGTTGATCGATTTGTTCATCAGTGTTTCCCATGAAATAAATTTGAAGAAATTTGTGATCTGTGTTCGACAGTGGTAGTAGTGATCCTGCACGATGATAAATCTGCCCTTGCACTTTGAATGTTGGCATGTAATTCTCGCGCACGATATTTGTTGCACCGAACGATGTCATTTGGAAAGATGAATTGTACTTGCGTATGTTTGCCAAGAAATGTTTCAATTGGCTTGTGTCACCTGATACCAACGTTGATAATGGTTCGGGTGGTGAATGTAATTCTGGCAATTTCACTTTTCCACCCGCGCAGCACATTCCTGGTGTTTCATTCTTAAATTTGAGGGCACTGCAATACACGCATAATTTATCCATTTTTCCAATAACCACACTTGGATGAAGACTGTAATCATAATTAGCATCGTAATGGAATGCACCAAGATTTAAATCAGCGTGCAGTGTTCGTCTGGATCGAGCAGTGCGTACTCGAACGGTTTCCAGTCTTGCTTCCCGTTGCTCGTCTGTTTCAGACGAACGGGCTTGAGCATTGCGTACTCGAGCGGTTTCCAGTCTTGCATCCCGTTGCTCGACTGTTTCAGACGAACGGGCTTGAGCATTGCGTACTCGAGCGGTTTCCAGTCTTGCATCCCGTTGCTCGACTGTTTCAGACGAACAGGCTTGAGCATTGCGTACTCGAGCGGTTTCCAGTCTTGCATCCCGTTGCTCGTCTGTTTCTGAAGCTCGTGATGCCTTTTTCTTTCGTGCTTGAGGTGTAGATCGACCAACCGCTTGTCGTTTGGGTGGCATAATTGATTTGAGAGCGAAAGTAATGCTTTGTGACGACTATTACAAATTCACTTGGAAAAAGCAAAGAAAATCCATGTGATATCTATTATCTAATGTCGACCGGCAATTGGAATTTCACAATCAACACCACTTGTTATGTTATGTTACGAACTGAAATGTCGCTGTTTGTATTTGATTCAATTCAATTCTGTCAAGCGTGCGCACTCATACACCGAAAACACACGAACTGCCGCTAAACTATATGAAATACACTCATTTGTTGAAACGAATATTTACCTTTTAAACTAAACAATGGGTTTCAGAAGTGGTACACTCGCGCGCCACCTATTGTAAAATGGTTGTACTAATTCAGAAACCGTATTTCTAGGTACGTTTTTAACGAAAAAAGGCACTGATACTACATCACTGACGCTCATCGCATAATTCTCGATGAAGTAGGTTAAGTATAATTCTCGACAATTAATTATTCCTACTGCACATAGGCCTACTGAATATTCAAATGTCGAAGAGTATGGTTTGTCAGAATCAACGTGTACTATAATTATAATCACTGTTACAATATAATCAAACAACTAATTATTGTATTGTTTATAAGAATTCCATTTCCCTACTAAAATGTAAATATTCAAATGGACTAACTGATATCAATATACTTATGTATACACTATTTGTATTATTCTATACGAATAAACATTTCATCTAATTGTGTTACTGCATGTTTGTAAATATCTACTAAATTATCAAATTTTGATTTTACGTATCGAGGAAACATGAATGATGGATCTATTGCTTTTGGATATTCACAACTTACAATATAAGAATAATATTAATATAGATGTACCATTAGCAATTTACCAACTCTACAGTTACCACAACAATCATATACAAATATTCGCGATCGAAGCCGCGGGTTTAAAAAAATGCGTTTTTTGCAATAACTTCGGTTCTTTTTAACCTATTGTTATCAAATAAAGTGGAAAACTTTCCGTTGGGTACCTGCTATCAGCGTGCAAAATTTCATCGCAATCGGATGAATGGTATAGCAGAATACCCGTGCTTCGCTACGGAGTTTCACGTTGTACATAATGAAAATGTTAGTTTAATTAATAAAGTTCAATTAAAGTAGGTTTCTTAAAAATAAATAGCTGTTGCCCACGACTTCGTTCACGTGGTCTTCAATTTAATGCGATAATATATTTAGAACAGAATCTATTCTATTGGGTTGCCTAGTAACCAAATCTAATAGTTTTTAAGACCCCAAAGGACCCCCCAGAGGATCGTATCGAAAAAATGTCCTATGTTGGTTCTCCCGTTGCGTAAAATATTTGTGCCAAGTTTGGTTGAAATCGGTCCAATGGTTTAGGAGGAGATGTGGAAGACCCCAAAGAACCCCCCAAAGGATCGTATCGAAAAAACACCTATCCTATGTTGGTTCTCCCTTTGCGTAAAATATTTGTGCCAAGTTTGGTTGAAATCGGTCCAGTGGTTTAGGAGGAGATGTGGAAGACCCCAAAGGACCCCCCAATGGACCCCGTCGAAAAAAACACCTATCCTATGTTGGTTCTCCCGTTGCGTAAAATATTTGTGCCAAGTTTGGTTGAAATCGGTCCAGTGGTTTAGGAGGAGATGTGGAAGACCCCAAAGGACCCCCCAAAGGACCCCATCGAAAAAACACCTACCCTATGTTGGTTCTCCCGTTGCATAAAATATTTGTGCCAAGTTTGGTTGAAATCGGTCCAGTGGTTTAGGAGGAGATGTGGAAGACCCCAAGAACCCCCCATAGGACCCCATCGAAAAAAATTCATAAACCTTCGAGGGCGTGCGCACAACAACTCACCGAAGTTTCATCGCAATCGGATGAATGGTATAGGAACGCATACGGGACAAAGAAAGAAAGAAAGAAACAAACATTCATTTTTATAGATATAGATTAAATAAAAAGTACAAGGAAAAAACAATATTAAACAACAGAACAACATTAAGCAGTATAAATACAGGCAGAAAAGTAGAAAATATAACATACCTAACTTACAAATACACATATCAAGATCTCCAATACATTATAAAGAATACAAAATTGGATAAACATAAATATAAATATGCATACAAACCAAATAAAAGTATATACAACATAATAATAAATAGAAAAGAATATGATATATACAAATTAAGTGGAATATACAAAATAAAGTGTAATGATTGTGACTACATATACATCGGTAGAACATACAGAAATTTCAAACAGAGATTTATGGAACATATCAGAGCCTTTAATAATAATAAAATGGGAATCTCTAATATAGCAGACCACCTTATTGATATGAATCATAATATAACAGATATAAACAACAATATGGAAATAATAGAAGTAAATAATAATAAAAATGATATTATACAGTTAGAAAAATTATATATATACCTACATAAAAAATATAACAAATTGATGAATCAGCAGACTATATTCGAAAATGACCAACTATTTCAATATATGACTTGCTTGGTTTCACCAAATAATGATGGCAGTGGAAGATTCAATATGAAGTGAAGTGAAATATAATGAACACAAATAACAACAGTTTATAGTGTAAACTGATGATGAAATTATAATAATTTCGAAAAGGCCTTATTTATAATAATAAAAAAAATTTTACTGATTTTGGTGGTTATATATAATAATAATCTTAAAGTTTATAATATAATTTCTTTATTCTTCGCACGCACGCACGCGCATGCATGCGCGCGCGCGCGCGCACACACACACACACACAGTGTACAGTGTACAGTCAAATGAATTTTTATTATTTGAAAATAATTTATATCTGTTGTTTATCATATATTGAATATAACATCATTACTTTTGTGTGTCTCATAAAATCATATAATTTTCTCAAGAACACAAGTCAGTGGCTTAAAAAAATTTAAGTATTTCATTCATATGTTTCCCTTCACTGCATACATATTTATAAAAACATCTACAGATACTATTATTAGTGAAATCAGTATGATAATCACAGATCAAAGAGTTACTTATTCCTCTACACTGATGAACACACTGCTCCTTGATAATGTCTTGCACTTAGCTGTTTTGATAGAAGAATTCTCTCTTATTTTGTTTATAATACACACACAAATGCATACTCCACCACACACAAAAACATACTATTTTCTAATAATAGTAGTTTTGTATTCAAGGAACCCTGTCATAAATATTACCTTAGTTATATTAAATTGATCAACACAACAAAAATTCTTCTAAAAGTATGCTTTATTATGTCACCATTCACATGCTTTGCACAACAATATGCCTCATCAATATTTTGTGTGCAAAATATTTATATTATGAATAAGATGACTGTAATGCAGATTGGTTTTGCAAAATGTGCGTACAAAATATGCTTGTAAAAGACTGTAATTATTTTCGTTTTTATACAATATAACACATAAGTACAAAGTACTACAAGAAACTTTAATAGTTACTTCAAAGAAAAAGATATTGTTTTAATAAATAGATAATTCATTGATTTTACAGCTTATAAAAAAAATCGGTATGGAGAACCATACATTACTTCCAAGTTCTAAGATTTATATTTAAAATCATAATCGAAATGAAATATTTCCATAGAAACTACTTCTTTCTACTTATTGATTCAGCCTTAAACACAGTACTGTGCATGTGGTCACTAACGTATACCACCTCAAGTTATCACACTCAATTTTCACTGATGATGACAGTCGATGACACTGCCGAAACGTCTGCTTTGCAGAAAACATTGTACTGTGCCCAAACAGCCCGGGAAATAATTTTAAAACTAAACTACTTCTTGGTTGCTGATAATGTAGTACACATAAAAACATAAAACATTGCCAGTAAAGTACCCCTTCTTCTTAACCGATCTTCACCAAAATCACGAGACCTTGAGTTCTCTACAAATTAGGGACGTATAAAAAACATTACTTGATTATGTTTGAATTTACGTCAGTTATCGTTCGTCATAGAAAAAATTACCCTTGTTATCACATAAAACGTTGCTGGTAAACTACCCCTTTCTCTTAACTGATCTTCACCAAAATCTCAATATGTCTTGAGTCCTCAACAATTCAGGGATGCATGCAAAACATAATTTAATGCTGTTTGAATGTGGGGCAGTTATCGTTCATCATAGAAACAATTACTCTTGTTAAAACATAAAATGTGGCAGGTAAACTACCCCTTTCCCTTAACCGATCTTCACGAAAAATAACAGGCCTTCAGTCTTTTAAAATTGATGAGCGTATGCAAAATATATTCTGCAATATATTGGATATAAATATGCAAATATTTGATTCTGTTTGAATGTGTAGCAGTTATCGTTCGTCATAGAAACAATTACCGTTGTTAACACATAAAATGTTGCAGGTAAACTACCCCTTTCCCTTACCGATCTTCACCAAAATCAACAGACATTGAGTTCTCTATAGCTCAGGAAGGTATACAAAACATTATTTGATTCTGATTGAATTTACGGCAGTTATCATTCGTCATAGAAAAAATTACCCATGTTAAAACATAAAACGTTGCAGGTAAACTACCCCTTTCCCTAAACCGATCTTCAACAAAAACAATAGGTCGTGAGAACTCTACAATTTAGGGCTGTATGCAAAACATTATTTGATTCTGTTTGAATTTGCGGATGTTATCGTTTGCCTTAGAAAGTTCCCTTGTTAAAACAAAAAACGTTGCAGGTAAGCTACCGTACCCCTTTCCCTTAACCGATCTTCACCAAAAACAATAGGTCTTGAGTACTCTACAAATCAGGGCTGTATGCAAATAATTATTTGATTCTGTTTGAATTTGCGGCTATCGTTTGCCATAGAAAAAAATCTGCAGACAGACACAAGACAGATAGACACACAGACACTTTTCGAAAATATCGGTATGGAGAACCATACAGGACTTCCATGTTCTAAGATTTATATTTAAAATCATATTCGAAATGAAATATTTCCATAGAAACTACTTCTTTCTACTTATTGCTTCAGCCTTAAACCACAGTACTGTGGTCACTAACGTATACCACCTCACGTTTTCACACTCGATTTTCACTGAGATGGAAGTCGATGGCACTGCCGAAAAGTCTGGTTTTGCAGAAAACATTGGACTACGGCTAAACAGCCCGGGAAGGAATTTTAACAAAGAACTACTTCTTTGTTGCCGATAACGTAGTACACATACAAAATTCTCCCCTCCCCCTTCAACTATAATTTTCATTTATAGAAAATTACCCTCACCCCGTTCACCTAACCTCTTCATTTATAGATGTTTCATCTACAGTGGATTATTATGAGCTTCTTATCAAGATACTTTATTTATCAAAATTGAGTACTTTACTCTTGTTAAAACATAAAATGTTGCAGGTAAACTACTCGTTTCTCTAAACCGATCTTCACCCAAATCAATAGACTTTCAGTCCTCTGCAATGCAGGGATGCATGCAAAAAAAATATTTGATTCTGTTTCAATTTGCGGCAGTTATCGTTCGTCATGGAAACATTTCTCTTGTTACAACATAACATGTTTCCGGTAAACTACCCCTTTCCCTTTACCGATCTTCACCAAAATCAACAGGCCTTGAGCTCTCTACAATTTAGGAAGGTATGCAAAAAATATTTGATTTTCTTTGAATTTACGGCATAGAAAAAATTACCCTTGTTAAAACATAAAACATTGCTAGTAAACTACCCCTTTCCATTAACCGATCTTCACCAAAAACAACAGGTCTTGAGTACTCTACAAATCAGGGATGTATGCAAACAATTGTTTGATTCTGTTTGAATTTGAGGCTCTTACTGTTTGCCATAGAAAATACCCTTTTAAAACATAAAACGTTGCAGGTAAACTACCCCTTTCCCTTAACTGCTCTTCAGCAAAAACAATAGGTCCTGAGCACTCTACAATTGAGGGCTGTATGCAAAACATTATTTTATTCTGTTTACATTTGCGGCTTTTATCGTTTGCCATAGAAAAAAATACCCTTGTTTAATAAAAAACCTTTGCAGGTAAACTACCCCTTTCCCTTAACCGATCTTCACCAAAATCAATAATATTTAGAATTAATATTAGGCAATTACCTGTTAACTTCTGTCTTGTGACTTCTTTAGTTTTTTCCTTAAAACAACGCGTTTCGAGAATAAATTCTCACCTACAATTCAGGACTGTATGCAAAACTGCAAAACATTATTTGATTCTGTTTGAATTTGCGGCTCTTATCGTTTGCCATAGAAAAAGTAAAAAATTACTCTTGATAAAAAAACGTTGCTGGTAAACTACTACTTTCCCTTAACCGAGCTTCACCAAAAACAATAGGTCTCGAGTACTCTACAATTCACGGCTGTATGCAAAACATTATATGATTCTGTTTGAATTGGCGGCTGTTATCGTTTGCCATAGAAAAAAAATCTACAGACACAGAGACAGGAAGACAGATAGACACACAGACACACACACAGACACTTCTCGAAAAATGACTTTTTTAATGTTTTGAGTGTAGTACAGGGTGGGGCGTGGGAACTTCCTTTTTTGACAATGGCGGGGTGAAGTTCGGAGGGGGTCACAGAGTGGTGGGGAGGTCTCAATTGAAGAGGCAGGGTGGGAGGTTTGTGTCCCTACCCGTTTCAGTCTCAACAATGCTTTGGTCGAGGCAGCATCGCGCTTTTGCCGTAGAGGCGTATTTTTCTAACAGCCGCTCGGCATCGCGGTGCAACGTGCCTTTCGTCGTCACTTCGAAATTCCCCCACGAGGCCATGTTCCTGATCGGAAATCGATTTTATTGTGGGTGGACGCCTTCAGGGAAACGGGAATGTGTCCAAAAGAAAGAGAGGACCTCCGAGGAACGTTACAACACCTGAAAATGTCGAACGAGTTCGTTTGGCTATGCTGCGGTCTCCTAAGCGCTCTGCACGTAAACATGCAGTTGCCCTTGGCGTGTCGGCACGTTCTATTCGTCGAATTCTTCACGATGACCTCCATTTGCACCCATACAAAATGGTTGTGACCCAACAACTGATAGAACCAGGGCCATCTTTACGCACGGGCTCGCTGGGCTAGTGCCCACGGCCCCGCGATCCAAGGGGCCCCCGAGCCGAGCCCTTTGGTAACACAATTTACCAACAACGAATGACCAACAGAAAAAACATCCATCCACTAAAATATACCTACCTAATATTATAATCGATACCTATATTTCGCTAATCTAAGTAAAATGTTTTGTTTATTTTACCTCTGACAGCACCCTTATTGCTATGTGAATAAAGATCACTCTGATACAAAATCAGAGGTAAAATAACTGTGAACGGGGATTACCATGTCAACACATTCTGTTCTTTTCCGTTCATTTAAAATTACGCGCCATTAAAAAAAAACTACGCACGATGCTTTGGTGGAATGCGACCGAAGTAAACAGACTCGCACTTTCGCACGCACCGAAGTAAACAGACTCTATCGGGGGACTTTCCCTTTAATTTTATTCGGGATTCCCCTAGCGTCGTGTAAATAAATCAGCGCATTCGACTTTGAACTTGTAATTAGTGCGTTTACTGTGTTGTATTGTGTTCATGATCGTATTGGGTGTTACATACAAAATAATTTTAAAATGTCGAAACGATCATATCCTAGTGGCGCAGAAAAAAGAAAAAAAGCTGCAATCACAGGGAAATAACGGAAAAACTACCGAAATTAATATCATTTTTTCCAGCACAAGGCGGTAAGAATTGTATGATGATAACTAATTACCTATATACAATATCCTACAAAGTACTTAATTTTGTTTATATTTTTCAATGGTAAATCATTTCTATAAAAATGTTTTAAGTAGGGTAAGGTAAGGTTAATTGGCAGTATAGGTTATGTTATTTGGCAGTATTTCCAATGTTTGTTGCTATCAAGTAAAATGACTTTCCAGTTAGTTCAGTTTTTGCCAGAAGATAGCAGCATATGTTGGCCTCACTGTGCAACAACTTCGGAATCTCTGCAGCTCAAACTAGTGATAAACAAAAACTATTCGTAAGGCAGTGCCCGTTTTCATAGGTTATGCGAGCTAGTTTGTGCGCCGTCTCAGTATTATTGTTGTTAATATACTAAAATTGTGTGTTTTATCGTGAACTTGTGTTCTATGTGTAGTATTTGAAATATACTAACCCGTGAAGTGAATCCTTTCGAAAAATTTTTGTGTAGCAAGTTATTATTTCCTTAGCTATCTGAGCAAAAAATAACAAATTTGAGTGCCATGTTTTGAAGGCATCACAGTGTTGAAATTCAGAGTCGATTTTTAGGCTTTATAAAGTAATAATAAGTAATAATCTGATAGGAGCTATTATCATAAAATTCTTTCATTCCAGGATCTTCTGCGAGCATCGATCAAATTAATCTTTCAGACGAGCCACACGGACAACAAATTGAGGGAATTTCGGAACCCACTAGTTCTGAGCTAACTTTACCCGAGTCAGATAAAGATATAAATAAATCATATGGCGAAAATACGTCGACTTCATCGACAACGGCTTTAGTTAAGCAACAACAAAAATCTACTTCAACTCCACAAAACGATTCAAACGATCCTGCAGATTATTTTCGTGAAATGTTAACGGAAGAAGAACGCGAGTTTTGATTTGCAAAGGGCCTGCATTTTTCCAAAATAAAAATTCTGACTTTTCCGAAGCGTCCAGAATTTATAAAGAAGCAGACGGTAGGTCGACCACGCGGAATTTCAACAAAACACTATTTTATCGTAAATTAAAAACAATGAAACCGTTGAAAGGAAATGGTTGTTATATTCACCTTCAAAGAAATCTCTATTTTGTCTTTCATGCTGTTTATTTAGACCTTCTAATATAAACCTCTGTTCACCAAGTGGATGCAATGATTGGAAACATATTAATCACATTATTTTGGAGCACGAAAATAGCTTAGCACATAGGCAATTATGATGACTTATCTGGCACGAAGTAAAACTACTGGTAGAGTAGATACAGACTTACTATCTCAATATACAAGAGAAGTGGATTACTGGAAAGAAGTACTTAAAAGAATTGTGGTAGTTGTAAAATTCTTGGCATTTAGAGGACTACCGTTTTTCGCGGTGACAATGAAACTCTTGGGTCTCCCAACAACGGAAATTATTTGGGATGTATGGAGTTATTAAGTGAATTTGATCCATTCCTCGCAGATCACCTAAAAAAATTTGGTAATCCGGGGAAAGGACACATTTCTTATTTATCAACAAATATTTGCAATGAGTTTATCGACTTAATGGGAAAGCAGGTCCTATTGAAAATTGTAACTGAAGTCAAATTAGCAAAATATTTTTCGATAAGCGTTGATAGTACGCCCGATCTATCTCATGTTGCCCAGTTGACTTTTATAATTCGATACGTAAAAGACCATGAAGCTTTTTGAAAGGTTTTTGAAATTTATACCTATTGAAGAGCACAAATCTGAATATTTAGCTGAAACAGTCTCGATATTTTTGGAAAATAATGATATTTCTATAGAGGATTGCAGAGGACAAAGCTACGACAATGCATTAAATATGTCAGGAAAATATTCCGGTTTGCAAGCAAGAATCAAAGAGAAATGTGAATTTGCTACCTTTGTGCCATGCGCAGCACATTCCCTTAACTTGGTGGGTCTTCATGCTGCTGAGTGTGTACAAGAGACAACAAGTTATTTTCAAATGGTTCAGAAACTGTGCAATCTTTTTTTGTGTTCTACCCATCGGTGGGATAAATTGACCAAATGTTTAGGTTCAAAGAAAGTACTTAAAAGTCTATCTGAAAGCAGATGGTCTGCACGAGCTGATGCAGTAAGCGCCTTACACCAAGGTCACAAGCAAATTCGAGAAGCATTGACCTCTATTGCTGATAATAATGAGGAGCCACGAGAGACTAGAAACGAAGCCATTAGTCTGTCGAGAAAAATGGAAAAACTGGAATTTCTTATTCTAACAGAAATGTGGAGTACTCTATTAGAAAGGATAGCTAAAACAAATGTCAACCTTCAGAAAGCAACAATGACAATGGACGTTGCAATAAATTTGTTAACTTCACTTGCCAATTTTATTGATACTGTCAGGAATAATTTTGATGAATTCGAATCGTCCGCCAAAGAGAAATATCCAGAAGCTGACTACAAAGATCATTATCAAAGAAGAAGAGCTAGAAGCTCACGTGTGACATTCTTTGACGGCTCTGCACCATCTGTGCAACTAAATGGCAAAGAAAAATTCAAATCAGAAACTTTTCTCCCAGTGATTGATACCTTGACCGTCCATCTAAAACAGCGATTGGAATCATACAAAGAAATCGGTCAACGGTTTGTTTTTTTTATCACGTTTAAAAAGGTTGAATTCGAAAGAGCTAGGACATAGTTGCAAAGAATTTGCAAAATTTTATCACAAAGATGTTAATGCAGAAGAATTATCAATGGAAAGTCTGCATTTAAGAGAATATTTAAAAAGTGTCCACACTAATGCAAACGAAAATATAACAATTACAGAACTTTATCATTTTCTAAAAGAAGACCATATCGAAGACACATTCCCAAACATAGAAATAGCCGTTAGAATTTTTTTATCTATTATGGTCACTAACTGCAGTGGGGAACGTTCTTTTTCCAAATTGAAAAAAATGAATTAAGAAGTACAATGCTTCAAGGAAGATTAAATAGTTTGTCGCTGATGGCAATAGAAAATGATTTGTTAAGAGAAATAAAATTCGAAACATTGATCAATGATTTCGCTAATGAAAAAACCAGAAAAGTGCCTCTCATTTCAGTTTAATTTTCACATCATACGCTTGTATCTTTTCAATAAGTAATTAAAAATACAATTAAAATGTTGTGCGTTTCTGTTGATATCCATATCCATACTAATACAGGACGTTGATTTGAACCACGACTTCCGTCACAGGGGTGAATTTACTCATTATAATAAACAACTTTCCCCATAAAACCATATGTCGGAAATGAAAAAATATTTTGGCTTCTTCATATAAAATCTCTTTGGAGCTGAAAGACTTTCTATGGAGAAGCAAATTTTTTTTTCATTTCCTACGTATGGCTTAATGGGGAAAGTTGTTTGTTTTAATGGGTACATTCACCCCTGTGACGGAAGTCGTGGTTCAAATAAATCAACGCCCGGTGTATAAATCCGAAAGTGTGTTTGTTTGTTTGTCCTTCTTTCACGATAAAACTACTGAACCGATTTGATTATTTGATATGTAAGTAGAGTATAGCCCGACACATAGGCACTTTTTTCGGAATTCCCGTAGGATCGGGAAAAATGAAACTATCCCGCGGGACACTCACTAGTAGCTTATAATTTCAATAAAAGGGGCCCCATATGTCTTTAAATGCCCTGGGCCCCCACTTGGCTAAAGACGGCCCTGGATAGAACGTGATTAGGCTATGTAAACCGACAAACATCATGTGAGCAGCTGGTTGACACCTTACCCAACGACGCACTTGTGTTCTTCTCTGACGAGGCACATTTCCACCTTAGTGGCTGTGTTAACAAACAGAATATGCGGTACTGGAGTGAAACAAATCCCAGGGAACTTCATGAGAGACCCCTTCATTCTGATCGTGTCACGGTATGGTGTGAAATTTCAAGAGTAGGGATCATTGGCCCTTACTTTTTTCAAGAAAACGGTGGTGCTGTTTCCGTGAATTCAGACCGTTATTTGACAATGATCCAAGAGTTTTTTTTGCCTGCTCTCGAAGCAATGGAACTGGATAATGTGTGGTTTCAGCAAGATGGGGCCACAACCCACACAGCCAGGGTTTCAATGGATTGTTTGAGAGAAGCCTTCCCCAGGCGGCTGATCTCCCTGAGAGGGGACGTAAACTGGCCTGCGCGTTCGCCTGATTTACCCCCCTGTGATTATTTCCTGTGGGGTTATCTCAAATCCCTGGTTTATAACGATCGTCCACACACCCTGGAACACCTACAGAACAATATACCGGTCCACATGCTTGAAAGAGTGGACCGAAACTTCCGAATTCGATTGAATCAGTGTATTGACAATGGAGGGCGACAATTAAAAGATATTCTTTTTAAAACAGTGTAAAATCAAATCCCCATGTTGTGTGACAGGTGAAAAATAAGAATAAATAGTTTTGAAACGTGTACAGCTTTTTATTTCATTTTCAAAAAAGGAAGTTCCCACGCCCCTGTACAATCAGATTCTGCAATAATCTCGAACACGATTTTTTTTGCCATCACCATACTTCCATTTCCTTAAGGAACATGGAGGTAAAAAAAGTCATTTTTCGAAAAGTGTCTGTGTGTGTGTCTGTAGATTTTTTTTGATGGCAAACGATAACAGCCGCAAATTCAAACAGAATCAAATAATGTTTAGCATACAGGCTTGATTTGTAGAGTACTCAAAACCTATTGTTTTTGGTGAAGATCGGTTAATGGAAAGGGGTAGTTTACCTGCAACGTTTTATGTTTTAACAAGGATATTTTCTATGGCAGACGATAACAGCCGCAAATTCGAACAGAATCAAATAATTTTTTGCATACAGCCCTGATTTGCAGAGTACTCAAGACCTATTGTTTTTGGTGAAGATCGGTTAAGGGAAACGGGTAGTTTACCGGCAACATTTTTTTATCAAGGGTAATTTTTTCTATGGCAAACGATAACAACTGCAAATTCAAACAGAATCAAATGATGTTTTGCATACAGCCCTGAATTGTAGAGTTCTCAAGACCTGTTAGTTTTGGTGAAGATCGGTTATGGGAATAGGGTAGTTTACCTGCAACATTTTATGTTTTAACAAGGGTATTTTTTTCTATGACATTCGATAACTGCCGTAAATTCAAACAGAATTAACTACTCTTTTGCATACCTTTTTGAATTATACAGTACTCAAGGTCTGTTGATTATGTGAAAGATCGTTTGAGGGAAAGGGGTAGTTTTACCAGCAACGTTTTATGTTTTAAAAGGGTATTTTCTATGGCAAACGATAACAGCCGTAAATTCAAACAGAATCAAATAATTTTTTGCATATAGCCCTGATTTGTAGAGTACTCAAGACCTATTGTTTTTGGTGATGATCGGTTAAGTGAAAGGGGTAGTTTACCTGCAACGTTTTTTTATCAAGGGTAATTTTTACTTCCATATTCCTTAAGGAATGGAAGTATGGTGATGGCAAAAAAAATCGTGTTCGAGATTATTGCAGATTCTGATTCTACTACACTCAAAACATGAAAAAAAGTCGTTTTCCGAAAAGTGTCTGTGTGTCTGTCTGTCTGTGTGTCTGTGTGTCTGTAGATTTTTTTTCTATGGCAAACGATAACTGCCGCAAATTCAAACAGAATCAAATAATTTTTTGCATACAGCCCGGTTTTGCAGAGTTCTCGCGACCTATTGTTTTTGGTGAAGATCGGTTAAGGGAAAGGGGTAGTTTACCTGCAACGGTTTTTTTTTAGCAAGGGTAATTTTGTTTGTTTGGCAAACGATAACAGCCGCAAATTCAAACAGAATCAAATAATGTTTCGCATACAGCCCTGAATTGTAGAGTTCTCAAGACCTATTGTTTTTGGTGAAGATCGGTTAAGGGAAAGGGGTAGTTTACCTGTAACGTTTTATGTTTTAACAAGGGTATTTCCTATGGCAAACGATAACAGCCGCAAATTCAAACAGAATGAAAAGATTATTTGCATACAGCCCTAAATTGTAGAGTTCTCAAGACCTTTTGTTTTTGGTGAAGATCGGTTAAGGGAAAGGGGTAGTTTACCTACAACGTTTTTTTAACAAGGGTATTTTCTATGGCAAACGATAACAGCCGCAAATTCAAACAGAATCAAATAATTTTCTGCATACAGCCCTGATTTGTAGAGTACTCAAGACCTATTGTTTTTGGTGAAGATCGGTTGAGGGGAAGGGGTAGTTTACCAGCAACGTTTTTTATCATGCGTATTTTCTATGGCAAACGACAACTGCCGCAAATTCAAACAGAATCAAATAATTTTTTGCATACAACCCTGATTTGTAGAGTACTCGCGACCTATTGTTTTTGGTGAAGATCGGTTGAGGGGAAGGGGTAGTTTACCTGCAACGGTTTTTTTTATCAAGGGAAATTTTTTTTTTTGGCAAACGATAACAGCCGCAAATTCAAACAGAATCAAATAATGTTTCGCATACAGCCCTGAATTGTAGATTTCTCAAGACCTATTGTTTTTGGTGAAGATCGGTTGAGGGAAAGGGGTAGTTTACCTGCAACGTTTTTTTAACAAGGGTATTTTCTATGGCAAACGATAACAGCCGCAAATTCAAACAGAATCAAATAATGTTTTGCATACGTCCCTGAATTGTAGAGGTCTCAATGACTTTCGATTTTGGTGACGATCGGTTAAGGGGAAGGGGTAGTTTACCTGCAACCTTTTACGTTTTAACAAGAGTAAAGTACTTGAAAATTTATTTAAACTTTTTGAAACAATGGTAATTGTTAAAAATAAAATAATTTTGTTGCCAGGCAATAAAATTATAATTTTTTCATTTTAATGTAATATAATATTTTTCATTTAATACAGCAATAAAAAGGCAGGTAAGACACAGCCTGGCTGTTTGGCTGAAAATGATTTTAAATATAAATCTTAGAATATGGAAGTCATGTATGGTTCTCCATACCGATATTATGTTTTAACATGGGTAATTTTTACTTCCATATTTCCTTAAGGAATGGAAGTATGGTGATGGCAAAAAAAATCGTGTTCGAGATTATTGCAGATTCTGATTCTACTACACTCAAAACATGAAAAAAAGTCGTTTTCCGAAAAGTGTCTGTGTGTCTATGTGTGTGTCTGTGTGTCTCTAGATTTTTTTTCTAAGGCAAACGATAACTGCCGCAAATTCAAACACAATCAAATAATTTTTTGCATACAGCCCTGATTTGTAGAGGACTCGCGACCTATTGTTTTTGGCGAAGATCGGTTGAGGGAAAGGGGTAGTTTACCTGCAACGGTTTTTTTTTATCAAGGGAATTTTTTTTTTTTGGCAAACGATAACAGCCGCAAATTCAAACAGAATCAAATAATGTTTCGTATACAGCCCTGAATTGTACAGTTCTCAAGACCTTTTGTTTTTGGTGAAGATCGGTTAAGGGAAAGGGGTAGTTTACTTGTAACGTTTTATGTTTTAACAAGGGTATTTCCTATGGCAAACGATAACAGCCGCAAATTCAAACAGAATCAAAAGATTATTTGCATACAGCCCTAAATTGTAGAGTTCTCAAGATCTATTGTTTTTGGTGAAGATCGGTTAAGGGAAAGGGGTAGTTTACCTAAAACGTTTTTTTAACAAGGGTATTTTCTATGGCAAACGATAACAGCCGCAAATTCAAACAGAATCAAATAATTTTGTGCATACAGCCCTGATTTGTAGAGTACTCAAGACCTATTCTTTTTGGTGAAGATCAGTTGAGGGGAAGGGGTAGTTTACCTACAACGTTTTTTATCAAGCGTATTTTCTATGGCAAACGATAACTGCCGCAAATTCAAACAGAATCAAATAATTTTTTGCATACAGCCCTGATTTGTAGAGTACTCGCGACCTATTGTTTTTGGTGAAGATCGGTTGAGGGGAAGGGGTAGTTTACCAGCACGGTTTTTTTTATCAAGGGAAATTTTTTTTTTGGCAAACGATAACAGCCGCAAATTCAAACAGACTTAAATAATGTTTCATATACAGCCCTGAATTGTAGAGTTCTCAAGACCTTTTGTTTTTGGTGAAGATCGGTTGAGGGAAAGGGGTAGTTTACCAGCAACGTTTTTTTAACAAGGGTATTTTCTATGGCAAACGATAACAGCCGCAAATTCAAACAGAATCAAAAGATTATTTGCATACAGCCCTAAATTGTAGAGTTCTCAAGACCTATTGTTTTTGGTGAAGATCGGTTGAGGGAAAGGGGTAGTTTACCAGCAACGTTTTTTTAACAAGGGTATTTTCTATGGCAAACGATAACAGCCGCAAATTCAAACAGAATCAAATAATGTTTTACATACAGCCCTGATTTGTAGAGTACTCAAGACCTATTGTTTTTGGTGAAGATCGGTTAAGGGGAAGGGGTAGTTTACCTGCAACGTTTTTTTATCAAGCGTATTTTCTATGGCAAACGATAACAGCCGCAAATTCAAACAGAATCAAAAGATTATTTGCATACAGCCCTAAATTGTAGAGTTCTCAAGACCTATTGTTTTTGGTGAAGATCGGTTGAGGGAAAGGGGTAGTTTACCTGCAACGGTTTTTTTTTATCAAGGGAATTTTTTTTTTTTGGCAAACGATAACAGCCGCAAATTCAAACAGAATCAAATAATGTTTCGTATACAGCCCTGAATTGTACAGTTCTCAAGACCTTTTGTTTTTGGTGAAGATCGGTTAAGGGAAAGGGGTAGTTTACTTGTAACGTTTTATGTTTTAACAAGGGTATTTCCTATGGCAAACGATAACAGCCGCAAATTCAAACAGAATCAAAAGATTATTTGCATACAGCCCTAAATTGTAGAGTTCTCAAGACCTATTGTTTTTGGTGAAGATCGGTTGAGGGAAAGGGGTAGTTTACCAGCAACGTTTTTTTAACAAGGGTATTTTCTATGGCAAACGATAACAGCCGCAAATTCAAACAGAATCAAAAGATTATTTGCATACAGCCCTAAATTGTAGAGTTCTCAAGACCTATTGTTTTTGGTGAAGATCGGTTGAGGGAAAGGGGTAGTTTACCAGCAACGTTTTTTTAACAAGGGTATTTTCTATGGCAAACGATAACAGCCGCAAATTCAAACAGAATCAAATAATGTTTTACATACAGCCCTGATTTGTAGAGTACTCAAGACCTATTGTTTTTGGTGAAGATCGGTTAAGGGGAAGGGGTAGTTTACCTGCAACGTTTTTTTATCAAGCGTATTTTCTATGGCAAACGATAACAGCCGCAAATTCAAACAGAATCAAATAATGTTTTGCATACAGCCCTGATTTGTAGAGTACTCAAGACCTATTGTTTTTGGTGAAGATCGGTTAAGGGGAAGGGGTAGTTTACCTGCAACGTTTTTTTATCAAGCGTATTTTCTATGGCAAACGATAACAGCCGCAAATTCAAACAGAATCAAGTAATTTTTTGCATACGTCCCTGAATTGTAGAGGTCTCAATAACTTTCGATTTTGGTGATGATCGGTTAAGGGGAAGGGGTAGTTTACCTGCAACCTTTTTCGTTTTAACAAGAGTAAAGTACTTGAAAATTTATTTAAACTTTTTGAAACAATGGTAATTGTTAAAAATAAAATAATTTTGTTGCCAGGCAATAAAATTATAATTTTTTCATTTTAATGTAATATAATATTTTTCATTTAATACAGCAATAAAAAGGCAGGTAAGACACAGCCTGGCTGTTTGGGTGAAAATGATTTTAAATATAAATCTTAGAATATGGAAGTCATGTATGGTTCTCCATACCGATATTTTTCTATGGCAAACGATAACAGCCGCAAATTCAAACAGAATCAAATAATGTTTTTTCATACAGCCCTGTATTGTAGAGTTCTCAAGACCTATTAATGTTGGTGAAGATCGGTTTAGGGAAAGGGGTAGTTTACCTGTAACATTTTATGTTTTAACCAGGGTAATTTTTTCTATGACTAACAATAACTGCCATAAATTAAAACAGAATCAACTACTCTTTTGCATACCTTTCTGAATTATACAGAACTCAAGGTTTGTTTATTTTGTTGAAGATCGGTTAAGGGAAAGGGGTAGTTTACCTGCAACGTTTTATATTTTAACAAGGGTATTTTCTATGGCAAACGATAAGAGCCGCAAATTCAAACAGAATCAAATAATTTTTTGCATACAGCTCTTAATTGTAGAGTACTCAAGACCTATTGTTTTTGGTGATGATCGGTTAAGGGAAAGGGGTAGTTTACCAGCAACGTTTTTTTATAAGGGGTTATAACATTTTTACTTGTGTTATAACATAGGGAACCCGTATTAATTAGTTTTGCCAATTAAACAGGCTGCCTTCGTTGTAACAAGCTGAAAATTAATCGACTCACTAAAACAATTAATATACAAGGAACTTGGGGGGGGGGGGTCTGCTGATTTATGCACTCAATGAAATCGTCACATACTCCGCCGCTTAAAAACAGACTCCGGCTTATTTGGTCAGCAATGTACCGGGAGTATGCTTGGGGATTACCGTGTGAAATTTCTCTCACTCGTTTCTCTGTATAAAATTACGAGCTGCATAAGTCACTCTCGACTTGCTTATTCTTACTATCAATATATATATATATACAATACTTTACAGACTAATTCTAATACTACATAAAATTCACACATTATAAAATATATTGTAAACATTCTAAATTTTCTTAACTCTACTACTTACGACTACTACCGGATTTTTCTTTAGTTGTGAGTTATTCTTGTTATAGAATTACTCCTTAAGTAATTTGTTACTTAATTATTACTCATATTCGATGTCAGCTGACTTCTCACTTCGCTCTACTTTCGATGAATAGGATTCAAGGTTGATCAGGCCTCGTACCTATTTATACGATTAGGTAGCCAAATGTTACTCAAGTACTCTTTGGCAGTTGAGTACAAAACGTATACCTTTTACTACATTTATTTTGCTTGCACTCTACCATTTCCTTCTTTGTGATAACGTTTTATCTGCGAAATATGTGTTCTTTGTACATATTTTTGAGTAGAGGGTTCGTACAGGGCTACAGTTACTGGAGTTAAGTATCTGTGAATTTGATAAGGACCGCACCATCGGTATGATAGCTTGGAGGTTGTCTTATCGATTGGCCTACTAGTAGGGTGTGTTTTATACATTACTAAGTCACCGATTTGGTACTTTACTTCATTATTATTATTATTTCGCTCGTGATATTTCCTTGATTTCGCTAAGTTTGCTCGTAAATTAGCGCGAGCTTCATTCCAGATTTTCTTTATATTTTTATCCCTAATTTCAAGGGGTAACAACTCATGTATTTTCCACTTAGTGGATAATGGGTGGTTAGGTTTGTATTTGAACAATAATTCGAATGGGGTAGACTTATGTCCTTCATGATAGGCTGAATTAAAGGCGAATTGTATCCAGGATAGGTTCTGGTCCCAAGACGTATGGTTGTTTGCATGGTAGGCTATTAAAGCAGATTTTAGATTTCGCAAATACCTTTCAGCTACATTACCTTGCGGACGATACTCTGTAGTGGTAATGTGGTCTATTCCTAATCTGAAACACATGTTCCTGAATTCCTTAGACTTAAACTGTGGTCCGTTATCCGACACTAGATGGACTGGAGTACCGAATTCTTTAAATAATCTATGCTGTAAAATACTTACGGTGGTTGAAGCTAATGCTCGCCTCATAGGGTACATCCAGACAAATTTGCTGAAAGAATCTACGCAAATTAGTAACATTGTATTTCCTAATTTAGAACGCGGGTAGGGTCCTGAAAAGTCTAAATAGATTTTAGAGAACGGGGTAGCAGGAATCTCTGAGATTAATTGACTTATTTGGCTGTTTCTCGCTTGTTTGCTGAGTGCACACAACTTACACCTTTTCACGAAATTAGCGATCTCACTGTTCATATTTTCCCAGTGATATTCTTTACGAATTCGATGTATGGTTTTATTTATTCCCATATGTGCTCCAATGGTTGAAGAGTGATAGTATTCCATCAGCATAGGTTTAATAATATCAGGGGCGATTATTCGTAAATATTTTCCGTTCGCTATTCTATAACATAACACTCTCTTACTTAATATGTATTTTTCTGACTTATTTCCTTTATTGAGTTGTTCAATAATTGGTCTCAAACGGGGGTCTTGTTGTTGATACTGGGCTAAGTCCGTAAATGCAAGAGGAAATTCGGTAATTAAAGTATTGATAATCGGCGTTTCTCTACTCTCCTTGTTTTCGTATGTTTTACTACTCGGCTGGAACATACGTGACAGTGTATCGGCAACTACGTTTTGGGTGCCTCTAATATGTTGTACGTACTTTGAATTTAAAACAATTTAATCTTAATACCCATCTTCCGATACGACCTAACTGTTTTGGGTGATTTAGTAGCCAAGATAATGCTTGATTATCTGTTTCTAACAAAAACTCTTTATGTTCTAAAAAGGGTTTGAACTTCTCAAAAGCGAAAACGATAGCTCAACATTCTAATTCGTATGCGGAGTATTTATTTTCTTGGTCTGTCAGGGTGCGTGAAGCGTAACTAATAGGTAATCTAGAGTTATCTACTTCCTGATATATTACTGCACCTAGGGCTACACTTGAACTGTCTGTCTGCACTACAAACGGTTTTGTAAAATCGGCTAATTGTAGTACTGGGGGTGATATGATGCTTTCTTTTAATTTCTCGAATGCGGTTTGGTGTTGCTCATTCCACTCAAATTTAACTCCCTTCTTTCTTAAAGTATTTAGAGGTGCTGCAATTTCGGCTAGATGTGGGATATACTTGTGGAAATAATTTATCATTCCTAAAAATCGGGCTATTCCTTTCGCATCCCGCGGTGGTAAAAATTCTCTGATAGCACGGGTTCGCTCGGGGTCTATGCTTACCTTTCCGTTGGCTTTTATGATGTGACCTAAAAATGAAAATTGTGTGACAGCAAAATTTACTTTACTGGGGTGTACGGTTAATCCAGCTTTCTCCAATCGGGATAGTACTTCACGTAGATGTTTAAGATGTTGGTCAATTGATTCGCTGTAGATAACGATGCCATCTAAGTAGTGATACACATATTTAAATTTTATATCATGAAATAATTTTTCTAATAATCTGCTACATACAGAACTACCTTGGGATATACCAAAGGGTACCCTCGTAAATTGGTACAGGTTGAAAGGGACGGCAAATGCAGTTAGACGTTTTGATTCTTCCGAAAGGGGTATTTGATGAAATGCCTGATTTAAATCCATGATGGTAAAAATTTTTGCTTTCGTAAAATAATGAAAAGCACTGTGGATGTCGGGAAGCGGTATAGATTCAAATTCTATCCGTTTATTTAGTTGCCTGTAGTCCACAACTAGTCTATGTTTGTTGTTACTTTTGGGTACTAAAAACGCGGGTGATGAATAAGATGAAGTAGAGGGTTCGATGACTCCTTGTTCTAACAATTTGTTAATTTGGTTCCTCATTACTTCCATTTTTGGAGGTGATAACTTGTATGGGGCTAAACGTATTACTTTATTGTCGCTCAAATTGATTTTGTACTCTATCAGGTCCGTCAGTCCTAACTTTGGGGTGAGGACGTTGGAGAACTGTTTTATTAATGTCAGCATGTTCCGTCTATCTTTACTTTCCAGATGACCTAATTCAGATTCGTGATATTTTAGATGTGTATTAGTAGTTCCAGTACTTTCTCTGTTATTTGCATTATCATCCAAGTTATATTTTCGTGAACGATCGAATCCAAAGTAAAATTTCTTATCGTGAATATCTAGAATTATTCCTGTTTTACTAATAAAATCAGCTCCCAATATTAACTCGGGTCCTAACTCGTCGCATACCAACATTGGAAAATACCACGTTAGATTTTTAATTTTTACTTTAAACGTGATGATAAGTTTTATCATTAAATTTTGTTTATTAGCTGTAGCGCATCTAATATTTACTGATTGACTGCGTTTAACTAAATTGTGTTTAAATAATTTATTGGCTAGCTCTTGACTAATTAAACTTCGCGTTGATCCGGAATCAATTAATCCGAGGGTGGATGTAACACCGAAGTCAACTTGTATATACGGTAATTGACACTTACTGAAATCACATTTATTAATCGCGTTACATTTATCAATAAATTTTCTAACATAGGGGTCTAATTTTCTTTGGTTATTATTATTTTGTTTTAATTTGTTGTCTCTCAGGGGTTTACCTGTTTTCACGATGCTGCGGAAGACACAGGATTTCGGATCTCCCTGCCTTACATGTTTTTTGGATAATGGGTTTTCTGATTGTACTGTTTCCGTTTACAGTTTCTACTGATGTGTCCAGGTTTCCCGCAGTTATAGCATACATTTTCTTTACGTGGGGTCTCACTGGTTTCCTGTCGAGGTTGAGGCTCCTTGGACTTACCATGGTCATGAAAATAGGTTGGTCGCCGAAATGGTCGTCTTTCTCGTAGAGTTCTTGCATCTGTGACTAGGGCTTGAGTTTCCTTTCTATATTGTGTCGTGGATAGCGATGCATGTCTGTTCTGATCTGCGTACCACACATTTGACGAGTGAACACTACATTGTTCAAGGTCAGCGAAAGTGTGGGGCCTATTTATTAGTGCTAAACGGGAGCGTTCTTCAGGAGATAAGCCTACTAGAATAGTATCGACCAATTGTTTCTCACTCCAGTCGACTTGCAGTAGTCGTGAAGATTCTCTGATGTCTGCAATATAGTGGGCCAGTCTTTCATGGGCTCCTTGTACTCGAAGTACGGTATTTCTTTTAATCTCCTCAAAATTCCCGTGGGGATAAAATATTTGATTATGGTAGTATGAAGTTCTTCTACTGGAAGAGTCGAGTTTAATGATTCCAGTACACGATCTCGTAATGGTGGTTTACATTTGGGTAGGATTACTTGCAGGATTTGCCAATCGTTCAATTGTTGTAGATCTTTTATTTGCAGGAGGTATCTGATGAAATTTAACAGTTTCGTAATACTTAAGCCATCGGTGTAAGGAATTTCATTAATTATTTTCTCTACTGGGTGGGTAATCTTTCCGTAGAGGTCTACATTAAAATTTACATTTGGTATACATTTCGAAGGATTTGTGGCTGCATTAGGAGTCGTAATCGCATATCGACTAGTGCGAGTATGGTGACCACTAGGCTGTGGGGGTTCTGATATCGTTTGGGTATTTAATTCTCTACTAGGTAACTGTTCATGAGTCGGTTGTATCTTCGATACGGTGGGTGATTCGTGGTTCGAGGTGGAGGGAGGGTGTTCTAAAGTAGGGGATTGAACCGGGGAAATATATAATTTTTGTAAGGAGTGCTCAATTTCTTCCATTCTAGATGAGTCTGACTTTCGTCGCAATTCGTTGACAATTATGGGTAATTCACGTAATGCCTCATCCGCAAATTTCTGCACATCGGCAGGGATTACGGTGACGTCGGGCCAGCTTAATAAATTGTTCAACCGGCGGGTTAAATGTTCTATTCGTTGCGTGACGCGCAATGATACAGTAGGTGATTTTTCGTCTTGAAGGTTTTGAGATAATAACGTCAGTTCCGTATACTTCGCGTAACAGGTTTCTCGTTCGCTGTCATAATCAAGTTCATGCAATCTATCTAACTGGGAGGGTATATCTGATCTGGTTTCGCGTAATGATTTGCGCAATTCAGACACTGTTACGTTCACGTGTTTTAAACCGCGTAAAATAGCTTCGTAGCACAGTTCATCTTTTAATAATAGATCAGGGTTAAATACAGCCATTTTTGAAATGTGAGTGGCTATAAATACTTATTCTACTATTCGCATTAAATTCTATACTACTCTTTCTTTTTTTTTTACACATAAACGATTAAAATGTGAACTTTAATCATTTTACATTGGTAGTGAGAGAGAGAAATCTCACACAGGCGTCAATATACGTTCAACAAAGGGGGAATTCTCGGTTAATAAACACAGGATAATACACGCTTCTTATAACAATAGAACAATCGAAGAGGGTTGCGTATTGTCTAACTCAACTTTGCGGGAGGTAACTATGACAGTTTTACACAGGCGTGGACAAGAATTTAACTGGTCAGATTTTGTTTATAAACCGACATGTTGATGAATGAAATTTTTGACAAGCACGTACCTGATGTTGTTTCGTATTCTTGTGGCGTGTTAAGTTAACATTATGTACATTCCTATATTTAAATCATAATTAAAATTACTTATTTACTATACTATTATAATAATAATTATCATATTATTTTATTTAAATTTTTAGACACATATTAGAGTACATGAGTGAATAGATCAACAGAGTGTCCCTAATATTACACAATTACTTATTGAACAAAGCAGAGTGGCGCAATTTATAACATCTTTACTTGTGTTATAACATAGGGAACCCGTATTAATTAGTTTTGCCAATTAAACAGGCTGCCTTCGTTGTAACAAGCTGAAAATTAATCGACTCACTAAAACAATTAATATACAAGGAACTTGGGGGGGGGTAGTCTGCTGATTTATGCACTCAATTTAGTATTGTACTAAAGATGACATCTCTTTATTTATGTCTATTTGATTATACATAACATATCAACTTTTAACTTACAGTGAAAATTGTAATGGGTTTTCTACATTAAGATTTATAATACAGTTAGCGTAGGGTGACCAGACGTCCCGTTTTTAACGGGATTGTCCCTTTTTTTCATTATGTGTCCCGTTGTCCCAGAAAATTATTAACAGGACGTCAAATGTCCCGTTTTTCCGTACTTGTAATAACGGATAACCTAATCTTTTATCTTCGCTTCGTTTTGAGTTTTTATTTGTTTTTGTGTCATTTTGGTCTCGTTCATTTAAACTTTCTTACTGAGGTCAAGACGGGTCTCGAATGGTTAAGGGAACGCAATCGCAAAAAGAAATGATGATCTCTGGTTTCCGCCAGAGTGCGTCAAGGGAGAGTGAGGCAATCAAGGTAAACTTTTTTTGTTTGGTTAGTTTTAACGCTTGGCGTGGCGAGCTTGCTCCATTGTCTGTTGTTCGCTTGGTTCGAGATACACATGCATATTAATATGGGGAAAAGAAAGTGTACTTTCTCCAAAACCCTGAAAGAAGTTTCCTTTCTTGAAGGATGACACCACATCTACAAAGGTAGAATGTACTTTATGTCGTTCAGTTTTTTCCATTGAACATGGAGGACGTGTCGATATTACACAGCACATTAAGAAAAAGAAACACATGTTGGCAGTTTCCGCGAGAACTTCCAGTAGTATAACTTCCTTTGTAAGTAGGAATGGACTACAAACTGAGGAAGATAAACGTATCACTGCTGAAGAAGGGCTGTTTGCATTTCATACTGCAAAACACAACCATTCTTTCCGTTCAATGGACTGCACATCTCTTATCATCAGACAACTATTTGAGAAGAAATTCACGTGTTCCAGGACAAAGTGCAAGTTGATTTTAGTGAACGTTTTATCGCCGTATGCAATGCATGAAGTGCAATCAGAACTTGAAGATGCTAAGTATGTGTCTGTGATGGTTGATGCATCAAATCACAAAAGCTTAAAATTAGTGCCGATTCTTAAAGAAACATCATTTAGTTGACAAGATCATCGCGTTTTGTGCAGATAGCTGTAACACCAACTTTGGTGGGTACAAGAGGGCCGGAACAAACAACGTTTTTTCTAAATTGAAAAGTGTGCTCAAAATGAATATTCAAGGCATTGGTTGTGCAGCTCATGTGGTACACAATGGTGTACAAACAAGTGCAGACATTCTTCCTATCGACATAGAAACAGTAATGAATTAAATATTTCAATATTTTCACATTTATACCGTGCGTGTGGAGGAATTGAAATTATTTTGTGATTTTGTTGCTACTGAATATAAACAGGTTCTGGGTAGTGTTAAAACTAGATGGTTGTCATTGTTGCCAGGAGTTACAAGGGTTATTGATATTTATGAACTTCTAAAGTCTTATTCATGTCTCAGGATAGGTGTCCTACATTGCTAAAACAATTTTTTGAGAACCCACAGTCACTTCTTTGGCTTCATTTCATACAAAGCCAACTGAAAATGTTTTCAAATTCAATCCAAAAGTTGGAAAGAACCAACATTTCAACCACTGAAGTAGCTGAAGAATTAGAATTGCTTACAGAAAAAGTCAATAACAGGAAATGTAGTAAGTTTCAAAACTTCAGTTGTTTCTTCAATTTTAATTAACTTAGAAAATGAAGGTCTTTTCACCCAATCGAAATATGAAACGATTACCAATTTATTTTATGACACTTTTTTAAGTTATTTAAACAAGTGGGTCTCTCCATATCAGCCTCTGAAATCATTTCATTGGATAACATTGAAAAATTCTGTATCTTGGGATGAGGTTTTAAAAAGTCTGAAAATTCTTAAGACAGTAGATTCATGTTCAACAATTCAGGTACATGAAGATGAATTATTTGATGAGATAGGACATGTGAACAAAGTTTTATCCAGAAAATTTGAGGAATGGGAAAAAGTTAATGTGGAGATTGATAAGAAATGGTGTGATGTCTTCCACATACTTAAAAGTATAGGCATTCCATGTAAAAACATAGAGGTGGTTGTGAGTTTTGCTCTGGCTGTACCAGGCACAAATGCTGTTGTGGAAAGAGTCTTTTCAATTGTGAACTCGCTTTGGATTGATGAAAGAAACCTTTTTACTACCAAAACTATTCAAGCAATTGTAATTTTAAAAACTCATTTTCAAGACCTTAGCTGTAAGGAATTCTACAACCTGCTATTAAGTAATTCAAAGCTCTTGCGAGATATCATGTCTTGTGATAAGTACAAAATTAATAGTGATGTTCCTGATTCAGAAGCCACAAGTTCATGTTCAGCAGGTTGTTGATATCTATGAATCACATCCATGTAATTTTATAGTTGTTAAGAATTTGAATATTTATATTTGAATAATTATAATTTTATAATTCTTGAAAAAACTTGATCAATTATAATATGATCCAGTGCCATAATAAGTATGTTTTTAAGATGGTTATTAAAATATATGTCTTTTTATGTGTAAAAAGTAGTTTTTATTTGTCTTAGTGAAGCAGTGCAGTCATATATGAAGCACATTTTCTTTGTAACTCGTGTCCTGTTTTGTCCTGTTTTTTTATTTCCATATTTCAGAAATGTTCTGTTTTATGTCATAAAAAAATCTGGTCACCCTAAGTTAGCGCCTTTTACCTCGGATCCGAGTTTATATGTATTACTTAGGAATTTAAAGTTTACTCTACTCCATTAATGAATTACTTTATTACTCTTTATACCATTTGAGGAATGGTTTCATTTAGTAGTGCAATGTTCCAACGCTACATCACACGTGTTACTTTACAACTTATAGTTACTGAAATTACTTGTTACAACATTCATTCTTAAACTTTAGAGATTGTCATATTAAAGTCTTTTAGTTTACAATTACTTCTATTTCAAAAGATACATATCCACGGAAGACAAGCCTCCGCGTCACCTCTTAGTTAAGGGTTTTAGTCCTCGTCCTCCACGTGTGTTTCTTCGGTCCTCTCTCTGTAGTGGGTTGTCATCGTGGTAGTCTTTCTGGAGAAGGTCCTCGGACTCAACTAATGTTGATTCGGATGTTACGGTGTCATGAAGTCGTCCTGTTTCTCGGTGGTATAGTAAATACAGTTGAAGTCTTCGTCTTCACATTTTACAGTTATGCACATCACATTTGGTAATAGTACGGTTGTATCTGAATTTACATATACAACCCTAAAATAACTTTAACTATATTTCTTACTGGGAGATGCCACCTTACGCACTTAATTTTCTACATTCCTTTTTCTGTTACACACTACATTCTCGTTCTATAACTCTTCACACGGTTATTTAAAACTAATAACCACATTTAACAAAAAAATACATATTTTGTACAGCGCTCTGCTTTGAGCTGCTTACTGGTTGAACGATGCATCATCTCTGCTCTCTAACTATGTAGGAAGGGTCAGTAAATCGCGCGGATGTTACGCGTAGCAGCGAAATAGTTCCATATTTCTCCTTTATTTAAATGGTTAAAGTTTGACTTTTTAATTATTCAGAGATATTCTTAATTACAAACGTTATTAAAGTACACTACTGTGGTCTTGTTTAATTATTTAAATAATGTCAAATTTACAAGTATTATTAGTTTATTAGGGGTCGGAATTCAAGTTAATTCCGGTTAGCGCATGTCTATGCAGGGTTAATTAACAAGGTTTTCCCTATCTGTACACTCGTATTCCTTTTTACTTTATTATTAAAACTCTTTATTAAATATTATTATAATTTTATGATAGCGATAAAATTTAGTTTAATTGTGCGATTTTATTAAAATTTAAAATTTCTCAGCCTTTACATTACCTATTTATTAATTACTATATTTTTTATTAATGAAATCGTCACAGGGTATTTACCTCCATGTTCCTCAAGGTTTTTATGGTGATGGCAAAAAAAATCGTGTTCGAGATTTTTGCAGATTCTGATTGTACTACACTCAAAACATGAAAAAAGTCATATTTCGAAAAGTGTGTGTGTGTGTGTGTGTGTGTGTGTGTGTGTGTGTGTGTGTGTGTGTGTGTGTGTGTGTGTGTGTGTGTGTGTGTGTGTGTGTGTGTGTGTGTAGATTTTTTCTATGACAAATGATAACAGATGCAAATTCAAACAGAATCAAATAATGTTTAGCATACAATCCTGATTTGTAGAGTACTCAAGACTGTTTGTTTTTGGTGAAGATCGGTTAAGGGAAAGGGGTAGTTTACCTGCAACGTTTTTTGTATCAAGGGTAATTTGTTTCTATGGCAAACGATAACAGCCGCAAATTCAAACAGAATCAACTAATACTCTTTTGCATACCTTTTTGAATTATACAGAACTCAAGGTCCGTTGATTTTGTTGAAGATCGGTTAAGGGAAAGGGGTAGTTTACCTGCAACGTTTTATATTTTAACATTGGTATTTTCTATGGCAAACGATAAGAGCCGCAAATTCAAGCAGAATCAAATAATGTTTTGCATACAGCCCTGAATTGTAGAGTTCTCAATACCTGTTGGTGTTGGTGAATATCGGTTAATGGAAAGGGGTAGTTTACCTGCAACAATTTATGTTTTAACAAGGGTAATTTTTTATATGACGAACGATAACTGCCGTAAATTCAAACAGAATGAACTACGTTTTTGCATACCTTTTTGAATTAAAGAGAGCTCAAGGTCTGTTGATTTTGTTGAAGATCGGTTAAGGGAAAGGGGTAGTTTACCAGCAACATTTTATGTTATAAGAAGGGTAATTTTTTTTTGACGAAAGATAACTGCCGTAAATTCAAAGAGAATCAAATAATTTTTTGCATACTTTACTGAATTTGAGAGAACTCAAGGCATATTGATTTTGGTGAAGATCGGTTAAGGGAAAGGGGTAGTTTACCTGCAACAGTTTATGTTGTAACAAGAGAAATGTTTCCATGACAAACGATAACTGCCAAAGATTCAAACAGATTCAAATATTTTTTTGGCATCCATCCCTGCATTGTAAAGGACTGAAGGTCTATTGATTTTGGTAAAGTTCGGTTTAGAGAAAGGGTAATTTACCTGAACGTTTTATGTTTTAACAAGAGTAAAGTGCTTAATTTTGTACAATAAGTAGAAAGAAGTAGTTTCTATGGATATATTTCATTTCGAAAATGATTTTAAATATAATCTTGGAACATGGAAGTCATGTATGGTTCGCCATACCGATATTTTTGAGGGTAGTACAATCAGAATCTGCAATAATCTCGAACACGATTTTTTTTGCCATCACCATAATAAGAATTTATATGGAATTTAAGCACACATTGATATTATGAATGCGTGAATTTAAACAACTAAAAATAAAAGACTTGATATTTCTCATTTTGTTTTTTTATTCTATAATTTTTTATTATGATATGAGAGACATTAAATTATAGTAAACATATAAACATAATTGTTAAAATTAAAGAATATTGTTTACCTTTTGGTCAGCATCAGTGTCATCATTGGATGCCATACAGGTGAGATAGCGCAGTAACAGTGTAGGGTTGTTCTTCTGGTATAGTTTCACAGTACATGCTTCTATCATGTTCAGTCTACATTCATCAGGTCCATGCTGGCACTCAAACGCCCACTTCTTATGTTCTGTATACCTCTGAAATAATGGAATTTCATATGAATTTTTTAACCCACGGATGTAATTTTATGAATTATTGAATTTAAAGTAACAATAAAAAGGAAGCGACAGTAGTACTTTCAGTAGTGGCTATATGTACATTAAATAACAGCAGGTAGGTAAGATAATAGAACATGGGTCATTCAGTACAGTCAATACCTGTAGTAACAAGTAAAATTCAAGAAATACTGGTAAAAGACGTGGTTTTGTAAATAAAGGTAGACAAACTGTAGTGATGATGTGAAATAACATAGTGTTATATGTTAGATTCTTGCTGCTGTTTGGAGTACTAGTGAAGTAACTTTCAATCCCCTTTCCAAACTACAGCTTTATGGCTGTTTAAAGTCAGTTTGAACTTGAAAATCTATTGAGGAATAATGTAAGATATGAATCACAACAAAAAATACATCTAGTGTAGTACTCTATGGTTACTATGCTCAACCATAGATAATAAAACATCATTACGTTCTGATGAAGTTTTAATAACTTATTATTATAAACTTGTTTTGGGATTACAAAATTAACAAAATTTACACTATTTAAAAAAAAAGAAACTTCATGAATTATCATTCACATATACTATATAACGTTTAACTTTGTGTTTGTTAGAATTTATCTTTTACCATTTGGTTTGTTTTCTCGTTATACTTTTTGTTGCCAATCTGCTAATCAATTCATTCTAGACTTGGTTTGTTGTCATTTTATTAATTGTGTGTTTGTTGTCACCACTTTTTTCAAGCAATCTGGATTTGGGAATAGTTGCAGAATAAGACTTGAGTGGTAAATCCAGAATATGCAGTACAAAGTGATGAGCAGTCTGTCAACAAATATTGATGTCGATATGCTGACTGCTAACAATATATCTTACACTTTCTTGTACATAAAAAAATTCTTTACGCTCACCAGTAAAGTAGTTTTAAGACAATAAAAGCTGAACTGAATTGCTTCAAAAGATTTACAAAAGTAAGTTTAAACAGATTCTGGAAATTACCAGTAACTATTTGTTAAGTCAGTGTAGTATGATTTCTTTAAAACAGTGTTAATATCAAAGACAAACAGTAATGGTACAAGATAAATAATCACTAGTAATTATTCCCATACTCAGTTAAATACTGATATTTCAATTTGAACATAAGTACTTATATAAGAATGTAATTTATATTCTCTAATTTATATTCTCACTATCATAAAAGATGATTTCATGAAAAGCCTTTCACGTCTTCAGGCATACTGGGAGTCTGTACATATTCTTAAAGCTGTGAAAAACATGTTTACAAAATTTCGGACACTAAGTTAAACTTATTTTATTGTAGTGTAAACAAAGGAGGTAACTAAATTATAGTATAAGGAAAACAGGTACATAATTAACACACACACACAACTAATATATAATAGATATAATTAATATATTATATAGGTAGATAAAAATAAACAGTTTAAAACAATCAAACAATAACAACTTATTAATTAATTTATGTATAAGCCTAATACAATAATTCTACTGAGGTGCAGAAACATATTTCTAAGTATAAATATATATTTCAAGTGCAGTCATATTACTTATAAATGAAATCTAACTTACATCTGCATTTCCATATGGAAGAATATCAATGTCAAAATAATCGCTCATATTAGTCCATGTAGGCATTAGTTGATTCTTAACGAATTCACGGCAGTAAGGACACAAGCTTTCTGAATACAATGACACAACTACTTTCTTCTGTAACAAAACAAAATTTCACCAAATTAAAATTGTCTTTATTTACTGTTAAATTACACACATCCCCTCATATACATCTAGACCCACCTCTCTCTCCCCCCTCACCCCCCACACACACACCAGGCTCATAATTTTGTAACTTTTCGTTATAGTAGGCCTATATGGTGTTCTATAAGTGTCTCTTTCCTTCTTACATGACTTCCATTTATTATGTTTTTGTGTGTTAAAAAATTAGCTTCCCTTCTAGATATCTTGAAATTTGTATTCTAGGGATAGAAAATACTTTTCTTCCTACAAAATTCTTTTAAAACACATCAAAGTATTTAAAACAAATACTATATAGAGTGATACAAAATTTAAATTTATGCATTATATGAAGTTATCTATAATGAGATTACATCAAGAGATATTATTTCACAAACAGGAGAAAACAAACAGAGGACAGATGGTTTTATAAATATCTGTTACACATAACTTAGATAATGCCACTTATTGATAATTATCTACTGACACACACTGTCTCTTACAATATCAACAACAGTCACTTGCAATTGAATGATTTTATAGCAAATTTTGGGAAAGGACACACATGAGTAGTGTAGGACACACTTATGAAAACATTTTTTTCATTTGGAATTACATACACTTTGGAATATCACATATCTTAAAAATTTTGTTGCAAGTTTTTATAAATTCTATTGTTGCTATTGCTAATTGCTAAAAACAAACATCAATTGATCTAAATTAGAAAAAAAATATCATCAGTCAAGACATTTGTGCTTTCGTATAACAGAATGTGTTATGTGTAAAATGAAATATTAGTTCACTACTATTATAATATGAAAGCAATAAACCTTTTCTCAATCTCAAATACAGAATTGGATAAGATAGATAGAAAAAGAAAAATCTTAACAAGTTGATGTCCTTTGTTTCTGGTAATATTTTCTTTTAACACATCTGTATACCAAAACTCTGTAGTATATATCATTTTATTATGAATTATTTTCTACAATGAAGAATTTTTAATGAAGGGAGGTTGGTGAGAATAAAGAAGATGTAATCCAGTTTGCCTTACGTTTACAAAAATGTCTAGTTTTTAAGCATACATCAGTCTAAATGTAGACTAGCACAAAAATCAAAGCAATGGCTGTATAGTGCATGAATACTATACCAGTATAATCTTTTTCGTATTTAAATAATATTAATGAAAGTAAATTAAAATTAATCATTTTTTTATTGCAGTGCAACTGTTTTATCAGACTTATTCAAAAATTTCTTATTTGCATTGAAATGTAAAATATAAACTTAAATCAGTTCATTTAAGCTTAATATTTATTTTACAGGATTAATTTTAAATATTTAAATTAATATGTCTTTACTGATCTAATGTAATTAGATATTAGCCAGTTGTTGACATTTAGTTTTATTTTTTCACATAAACACACAACTACATGTATATTAATATTTGTTAGAAACTGAACATTTTATTTTATTTAACTTTGTGTAATTTATTTTCCTGACATTTTCATATTCACACACTGGGGATGCCTTTATTGTTCACACAAGATATGAGGGAACATATCTTAAAAACATATTATTAATCCCACATAAAAAATATATAATATAAATTAAAAAAGTCTGTGTGTGTGTGTAAAATTACTTTGAACATATATTTTATAAAACTAATATGAATTAACTTAAAGTACATTACCACTACCTGTATTTAATTTTCAAAACACAATAATTCACTATTTTATTCACAAAAATAATTCACAGCTATGTGTATTTTATTATAAAACTAGATAAAATTCATAGCTTACATTATTTCCTGCACTGTTCATTTCCAAATCATTTTGGTGACAGAATCTACCACTGATGAAGAGAAGTGTCAGAACAAAGTTGACACAAATTACTATTGCAGTTGAAGACATTTTGTTATGTTAGTTATTTCTGAAAAAAAAAAATCATTTTACTAGTATTGAGCCATTAAAAAATAATGTGTAATAAACAATAACTATATTGTGAAGTACATACATATATATAGTATTTATATTATCAGTTAAAGGGTTTTAGATGATATACAAATAATATTTTGTATAAAATACTTGAATACATAAAGTTCTAGAGAAAAGTTGCATTATATTACCAGTGACTTGTCTGCTCCGGTCTCACCCTGGTGTGTGCTGTCTACTAATGGAGCTGGAGGTAATTATATATGTGAATGTCTTATCAAAAATTTAGAAAAAAATTGAGTGGGAAATTCAACAAAACACGTTACCGTACCTCAACTTGGATTTCTTGTTAGTACATATTTTGTTTATCTTAAAGTAGACAAATGTTTCAATGAAACACTTACTTATCATTTGATTAATTTTAGAACTAGAGGGCAGGCTACAGTAGTAAGTACTGAAAAGTGTACTATTTAGCAGCAGAAAGCTAGTAGTACAAAGATAAAATACGTTAATCACACACACACAAACTTGTATGTTATACATTATTACATACAGTAGTTCACTGGATGCCTAAATATTACTTAAATGAATTCATCAACTTTTCTTTTTTTAATTGATATTTGTGAATTCACTAAGTTTGCAATTTGTGAATGTTTTGAGTAACAAGTTAATATCAGGCCATATCTCTGAGCTGTAGAACTTGTTCACTGTTTTGAACAAAATACTTTATAATTATGTAAATTTCATTATTAAATAAAGTTTCAATTATTGAAAAATTACCAAAACCAGGAGTACCCTATTTTTTTGTTTTTAGTAAAATAACAATTGTAAAGCAGTCAGTCACACAATGGACACTAAAACTTCCAAACTACTGCATTGGTTTTTTAGTTAACTTTGTAACCACAATGCCTAAACAATATATAATTTAGTATGTTTCTATAGATATGATAGACATGAGGGAGAGCACCTCAGCATGTGCTTGTCCTCTATCATATAATTGGTCCCTGGCGCCCCTTACTTTCTTGCTGCAGTGTAATATGTAATTTTTCAGAAAACTGTACAAAACATCATTGTAACTGAACAACTTCAAAAATAATTCCAACAAAAATATGTCTCAAATTCATTAATAAATACCAGAAAGCCATGAGGTTTTATTATCCTGTTGCTATTCCAGTTATCGGGATGTTCTATAATATTTATGAAAAACTCACATACCTCATATCTGTTGATTGTATGCAAAATTCTACATGAAAAATTTCAACAATACTTTATATCTTGGCACTGATTACTATTAATTCTCCTGCATTAGAGAAGTGTTGAAATTTTTTTCTCACACATAAAATAACAAACATGAGAACTAACAAACAAAGTGCTACCATACTGCCACTCATAAAGTATGTGTAATATAATGCTAAATTATTGAGTTGCCTAGCCATGGGATCTAGAAAGTAAACACCTATCTAGCTTAAACTTGTCTAACCCCACTCTGCAAAGACCAATGTGGAACGGCGTGTTCTGTGGATGTACAGCCTTGGTATATGTTGCCACTTTGTATTGCGGAGTTTGCTAAGCAGAAGTGCTCAAGACATGTGATATAATAACAGATTGGCTAGCCCTGAAAGGACAAGAGCACTGACGGTGTGAAAATATTGAAATGTCTAGACTAAAAGGAAAAAAGTAATTAAAGTATCCTAATTGCACTGGGCATGCTCCACACACCTAGCACACCTTGAATAATTTGCCCCTGCTGAACAAACTGTCCAAAAATGCTTAGAACAGCTTTGATGATAAGCTATGACTTATACTCCTTAATCAATTGGTATTTTTTTATTATGTCTAACTTAATTTTCATTTGTGTATGTTACTATGTTTGTATATTATCGAATATACAGAAACAGTAACTCTTTATAGACAAGAAATGCCATCTCAACAAAGTGGTAAGTCAGCGACTCAAGTCAGAAACTTGAGTCAAGTGAAGAAAAATCTCTCTTGGACTGTTTGATATACATTGGATATCTTCATCTAGTTTAGGACTTACTTACTTCTTGGAGCGGACTTCCAGGGTCAAGTGAGCTGGTTGGTCCTCGCCCTGCCCCAGGGTAGCTGCTTGTCAGTGAACCAAATGCCAGCAGTTGCTTTCCTTGAGGAAGCCCCATAGTATGCCACAAACTCAGAGCACTACAAATAGCCCTTTTCAAGGCTCACGACGAGTTTCAACTTCGAAATGAGAACACCCTGACAGACTAAAAATAAACATATGGGCAAAGAGAGAACAAAGTATAAAATCTAGTTTAGGACAATTTAGTTTTTTGATAATTCCCTTTTATGGACAATTTCATCTTGTGGATCATACTTTCATCTTTTACAATTTGTGGATCATACAATTGTGTACCTTATTTCCATGGACTTTTACTCACTGTGCATATTTCATGTTCGACCCTATTTCCGTTGGAACTTGCTTGTAAGCCAATGAAGTAACTTTTACGCAAGAAATCTTAAAAGTATACTTTCTTGGGGGGGAGGGACATTCAACACAATCAATATTTAATAGGGATAATTTAAGGTCTATTTTTATAGCAGAAAGCTATAAAACTTCCAAACTTATTTTACAAGAAAAATCCTGTCAGTTACTTCAAATTATAATTGAGCAGGTATAATGAAAAGCTTCAATGACTTTCATTGCTTCAGCCACAAAGCAGATATACAAAGTGTGATAAAAAAATAATAATTTTTTTAAATAAAATTCTTTATTTTCAAAATTAACATTGTCTCCTTCAAAGTAGTCCCCAGTAGCATACAATTTATTTATCTCCAGTAGCTCATATTATCTCCAGTCTTTAAAACATTTGCAAAAGTCTTGTTTTGATATAACCTTTAATTCACTCAGTGATCTTGCCTTTATCTCCTCTTTGGTCACAAAGCCTTGTCCTTTCATCGTGCTTTTCATTTTGGGGAACAAGAAAAGTTGCATAAGGCCATATCTTGTGAATAGGGTAGGTGTCTTATTACAATAGTGTTAATTCTTGCAAAAAAATGTGTGAATTATTAGTGAAGTGTGAGCCAGTGCTAGTAAATGCAAGAATCCAAAAATGCATGGTGCTAAATCCAAGAATAGTTTGCCCACAGTTCTGGTCATTTTTTCAGATTGCTTCACACAACCAAGATTAGACTTCAAGGTAATAATCTTTATTAACAGTATGGCCTGACATTAAGAATTTGTAGCAGACTATGCAATTGTAAACAAAGAAAACAGTAAGAAGAACCTTCACATTCGATCTCACTTGAAGTGGCTTGGTCTTGGCACCATGTTTTGTCACCTTTCATGACGCGTTTGAATAAATTTGGGTCATCAGCGACTTCATCCAGTGTCTTTTGAGATGCTGCTTTTGCAAATTTAACAATTTTGGAACGATGTGAAATGAAAGTGTCTCCAAAGTAGCATGTGGTGAGGTGTGACTGTGCTGCTAGAAATATTATATGCAGTACCAGCTTATCACTTACTCTAAGCTGGAGTTAGATACTCTATTTTCTGTTTTAAGAAGAAATAACATTTGTCATATTCTGTTATTTCATTAAAAAGAAAATATGATAACCATATTACACCGTCATAATCTTTAATTATTAAACTTCATTTGGTGTAAATCTTGTTTAATCTTGTTCAAGGATAACATTTGTTCATTATAACAGACATGGTAAAACTTATTACCTGTGTCTGGACACCTTGTCACCTGTGTCTGCTATTGTTATCTGTATTTTCTACTACTTGTCTACATATCTTGTATGTAGTATATCATAAAGTTACATGTTGTACTGACATGTGACTTCATGAATTGAAACTTGTTTACTTTCTGTTTCTTGAACACAACACAATAATATATTTGATAAATATAATCAATCATAAGGCTTTACAAACTTTTAGTGATTTAACACAATTAACACTCCTCCTATCAAAATACCTGAAATATTTGCATTGTAATGATAGCGGATAGCTGTTTACTTTGAAGTGATTTTCACATAATCAAAATGTGTTGATTTTAAATACAGTAAATTCCATTTTGTTTGGTTCACTTAGACTGAAGGATACTGTATCACTGGGTTTTCTGTTATGATATCAATTTTCTGTTACATTTCTTAACAACATTAATTTAAAACAGGATGCACTTCAGTATCAGCTAATTGATGTAACCTGTATCTTGTTTATCAATTAAAATACTGTGGAAAGTATTACCACTTGACACGTGTAAAGAAGGTACCGGTAAGTGTATTTGTTAGATTAAACAAGAGTGAAATCACAGTTCTTATTTGTTGCACAGTGTACTTCTTTCATGAACATGACGAAGAGTGACATTTCATGGCAATATTTTTACTGTAAGATTTTGGTAGCAGCTAAAGCAGCTTACTTTCAGCATAAAGTATGGTATCTTCAGTTAAATATCTGTGTGATATGCAAAATTGGAAATTTCTTTAAGAAATAAATTTAACTAGTGGTCGCCCAGTGGTCGAAATTCGACCGTAATTCATTAAATTTTTAAGTTTGAACGTTATTGAGGTTCTTTTGTCAAAGAGTATACCTCTATAATCATTGCATATAATTTTTTTGAATTTTGTTCTATTACGTCAGCTGCGAGCGTGTACAAATACATCATTAGCGTGTGTTGTTTGCCTTAATTCCCTGCAATACCTATGAAATTTAAAATTTAATGTTAGTAACAGTTAAAAAAAAACACAATTACAGCTTGTATTCGTATTTATTTTTTGATATAATTCATTGTCAGTTTTAATTTTTTCATGTTAAAATTGAATCAAATAAACGCTAAAAAAATGAGACTTGACATTCATAGAAGTATAAGATACATTGTTTTCAATTCCAGTGGATTACATTTCATTTTTGGTAAGGTACAAAATTCGAAAACAGTTTGAAGATTATCTGCTACAAAGCTTATATAATTTTTTAATTTTTTTTTCTATGCATTAATTTTCGAGTTATTTGAAAAATATGAAAGATAGGAAAAATGAGGTTTAGCTTGGCTAAGCCATATTTAAAAAGCAATAACGCGTTTTTTGACTTTGCACAGTTATTTTGCCTATCTTTTTCGAATTATATAAAATTTAAATAAAAAATTAATAAAAAATAAAAAATGAAATAATAAATACGTGCCTCATATTTTTTCATATATTTTTCATTAAATCAATAAAACCGGGCGGTTAAAAAAATAAATTTTGTCCATTGAACTTAAAATATTTTGAAAGTGAATTTAATGATTCAGAACTTCTGTGTAAACAATGTTTTTTGTAAAAACTCTTTCATCATTTGCTAAATGCCCTTGGCCATTATATTCAGAAATATAAAATCGCAAACCATCGAATGATCGAACTCTACTTGCTGCGACATACAATTGACCATGTGTAAAAACTGGCTGCCTCAATAAAATTCAAATTTTTTCGAATGTTTGTCCTTGAGACTTATTTATTGTCATCGCAAATGCAGGTATAATTGGAAATTGAGTTCTTTGAAAGTTAAATGGTAAAACAATACCGGAATATGTTAAATTTATACGTGGAATCAAAATTCTCTTATTGCGTGTGGTTCCAGTTAAAACTTCGCAATCAATAGTATTATGATGCATACACTTGATGCGCATTCTTGTTCTATTGACGAATGCTTCCTTTGTATTTAAGTTTCTGATCAGTAAAACGATGTAATTAACTTTCAATACTAACTTATGTGGTGGCAAACCACTAATAGTCAAAGAATTCAAAAACTCTACTGGATAGTTATTGATTTCATTGTCATCATCACAAATTATTTTATCGTAGCTATGATATGTTTTCTGTTCACCTGGTATTCGATTAAGTATATCCGTATTAATAAAAGTACAATCATCATTTTTAGGTGCTAAAATAATTGGATTAAGTACACTGCATGGACCATGCATCATGTGTTTTACAACATATTCATGTAATGTAGGATGTGTTTGAATGTTGGGAATCTCCGCAGATACAACTTTATCAATATCAGTAGCGTTAACAATTTTATCTTGCTCATTTAAAGAGAGTAAAATGTGACCATGAGGCAATCCTCTCTTTTGAAACTCAATTGTATAAATGAGTGCTTCAACTTTACCGAAGATTTTATTTAGTGTAAGGCCTTCAATTAATGCTTTCAGTTTGGACTTGAATACACGCACAACAATATCAGGTCGAAAATTAGCTGACTCACCTACACCATTATTGCTAACTATTTCAGGCCAACTTGGATTACAAGTCATTGTAATAAACAAAGAAGGCTTTCCGAAATGTTGTACAATTGACATTGCATCTAAATAATTCTGATACATGTTTCTTGGAGATCCATTGAATGAAGATGGTAAAATTACTCTATGGCCAACATTAATGGCATTGGGGTTCAATTCTAAATAATCTGTTAAATTGTTGTAAACTTCAGACCTAAGACTTGGTTGATTTTGTCGAATGAAATGTAACCTTGTGCCCTCTATTCTCAAATACATATCAACTATCCACTGCAGAAATAATTTTTGTGAATGGTGCAACATGCTAAAATCTTCTCTAATTGCAAGTCGATAGGCTGCATACTGAAGCATGGTTAATTTATTTCTGGGCGCTCTTGAATTAGATGTAGTTGGTACATTATGAGAAATATTGATATGCCACCCAGTATCACCATTTGGAAAAAGTAATGGATACGCTAAAGGGTCCAATGATGAATCCAAAACAGATATTTTTAATGGTACCATTAACTTTTGAAAACGAAACCATATTTCGTTCAAAGGGTGGCTCACCATCAACTGTACTAAATATTACTGCTACATCAGTTTGAACTGCATCATTATAACGGCGTAGATCTAAATCACGATTTACTTTAATGAGCATACAAATTTCTTTATTTTGATTTTCAACTCTCTGACAATGATCTTTCATTGCAATGAATGACCGAACGAAAGGATTAATGCGTTCCAATTCAAGAGAGATTTTGCACATTATATTGTTATTGCATGTTCGATTATAGTGTTCACGTAATCTATAATTGACAGCAGTGTCAACATCATAAAAATATAATTGCGCATAACATGGTGAGCGACCATATCCAGCAGTCATTGGACCTGATCTGTGATAAAAAACATAATGTATTTTAAAATGATACACTCCACGCGTAACTGTATCCAAAATTTTAGCTTCTGAGCTAACCATAGCAAATGATGAATTGTATTTACGAATGTTTTCAAAATAATTTTTTGACTTTCTTTTTATTGAAGGTTCATTTGAAGTAAGTCCATCATACAATGATTTAAAGTATTAATTTTGACTTAAGGCCGGTAATATTGCTTTACCCTTATGACAACATGAAGTGAATCTCCGCAGTCCTTTCACCTAAAGTGACCTCAGATTCGAAATGTTTTGCATTGCAAAACCTGCATTGTAAATGCATTAATCCACAATCAAAAGTATTAAAATTTCTTGGAATGACATTCAGTGCACATTTAAATGTATCCCTCAAAATAATTTCATCATTTTGTATACTATTTACACTATTTAAATTTGCATTTGGTCTATTATCATTTTGACTTTCACGCGAATATATATTCCTTCTTCTTTGTCTCTCACTCCGACCCGTCAATGTTATACTATTTACACTATTTAAATTTGCATTTGGTCTATTATCATTTTGACTTTCACGCGAATATATATTCCTTCTTCTTTGTCTCTCACTCCGACCCGTCAATGTTCTATGTCGAGGCATAATAGAAGTAGGTGCGAATATCTGAATGTAAAAAAAAACATGTAATGAAATTACTGAAACTAAGATTAGACAGGGTTTAATTTAAAAATAATAAAATGTACTCACTTTTTTGAAACCACCAATAATAATTAGGCAAGAGTAAGTCAATTCAAATTGCTGCTACAAAATTTTCCTTTTGCAACAGGTGTATATTAAGCAAGCTGTATTTCACTTTCAACTGCACATTAGTATATAAAACACAGATATCTAATATACAAAATATAAAATAAATGCTTTTTTGCCTTGACATACACTCCACAGACTAATGAAAAAGGAACATTTGTAATCACACAAAATTCACAGCTCATTCAGTCAATCTGTCAGTAATTATTTGTTGACAACATTTTAAAATTCTTTGTCGACAATCTCTACTCTGTGCGACTGTTTGACCACAGACTATTATGTGTTTGACATTGGCAGTATGAACGTAAACAAACGACAGACTATTATGTGTTTGACATTGGCAGTATGAACATACACTAAAATGAAAAAATTATAATTTTATTGCCTGGCAACAAAATTATTTTAATTTTAACAATTACCATTGTTTGAAAAAGTTTAAATGAATTTTCAAGTGCAAATGAATGTTTTATTTTATTTTATTTAATGTATTTGTAACACATATTATATATAAATTTTAGCTTTCTGCACTCCTTCTCTATATAAACTTTAACTATGCCATATCTCACACTCCTCCGTGCGCGCAATATGCTTAAAAAGGGGTACAAAGTTTTCTCTTCACGTATTAATATATAGAAGATTAGTAAGATATGTTAATATTAAATTATATATCGAACAAGTTTTGTATTGTTAGCATAAAAACAATTAACTGTAAATTCACAAACTTTGTGTGCAGTCTTATTCTGACTGTAAAACATAATGGTAACCTAAATATGGTTTCCAGAATTATACAAATAATGTTTTGCATACAGCCCTGAATTGTAGAGTTCTCAATACCTGTTGGTGTTGGTGAAGATCGGTTAAGGGAAAGGGGTAGTTTACCTGCAACATTTTATGTTTTAACAAGGGTAATTTTTTATATGACGAATGATAACTGCCATAAATTCAAACAGAATGAACTACGTTTTTGCATACCTTTTTGAATTAAAGAGAACTCAAGGTCTGTTGATTTTGTTGAAGATCGGTTAAGGGAAAGGAGTAGTTTACCAGCAACATTTTATGTTTTACTAGCTGTACCCGGCCACGCGTTGCTGTGGCTCAGTCTGGTTAAATGGAAAAGAAAGAAAAGAGAAAACACACGTTTCTAATATGTTTAATTTCACAGTGCTTGTGGGTATACAATATTTTTTGTTGTTCCATTGTCTGTGCAGCCATTGTCTGGTTTGCCGACTCTAGAACACACAACATATAATTGTCCATGTGAGAAGCAATCCGTGTCTAGATCTAAACCGCACAATTCTAAAGATTGGCCCTGAGCTTTGTTTATCGTGATTGCAAACCCCAATCGAATTGGGAATTGCAATCAATCATAGGAATGCGAGGAATGAGGACATCTTCACCTTTGAAAGGTCCTGTCAAGATTGTTGCTTTTACGACATTGCTCATTAATTTTTTTACTGCAAACCGCGTGCCGTTGCAAAGTTTTGGCTGGTTGATATTTCGAAACATGATAATTGGCACGCCGATTTTCAATTAGGTAGGTACGTGCGGTGGCATCCCTGGCAGATCGAGTGAATTCAAAAATTCTGTTGGATAATTAACCGCTTCATCTGCTTCCACAACAGTGTCAACGGACTTGTATGTGACTGCCTCGCTTTGAATGTTAGACTGAATAATATTATTAAGTTCGTAGACGTCTTTGTTCTTGGCGGCAAGAATAGCTCGTTCACTTAGCCAATCGTGATTCTTATAATTGGTTTGAATATTGGGAAATACTTTTTCAACCAATTCTTCTTTTGACGTCACTAAATTGCAGAAGTTATGAGGCAATGAAATTCGTCCTGAGGTCAGATCAACCGGCACCTTTCCGTTCCCAATTTCCAGCAATTTATGTGAGAATATCTCAGCTGATCGATCGTTTTGCAGCTGGACACGCATATTTGTAGTTAATTTCAACGTCTTTACGTGTCGCCACAAAGTAGAGTATTTCAGGCAAGCATTTATTTCGTCCGCTGGTGTCGATCGAGGAATTACAGGTAATGTTTGCCTGAAATCTCCTGCAAGCAATATTAATGCGTTCCCAAATGGTCTGATGTTTCCACGCAAATCTTGCAATGATCGATCAAGAGCCTCGAGCGATTTTTTGTGTGCCATTGTGCATTCATCCCAAACAATAAGTTTGCATTTCTGCAATACTTTTCCCATGCCGGATGCTTTGGAAATGTTGCACGTGACAGTTTCAATGAATTGCATGTTCAATGGCAATTTCAAAGCGGAATGAGCATTTCTTCCACCTGGTAGCAATGTCACAACTATTCCGGACGACGCAAGAGCTAAGGCTGTGTCATTTTGGGATCGAATTGCTGCCAGAATCAATCTAATTAGGAACGTTTTACCAGTTCCTCCTGGCGCATCTAAGAAGAAGATTTCTCCAACCCCGTTATTGATAGTTTGCATTATTTGATCGTAAATGCCTTTTTGCTCAACCGTTAGCTTAGGAATATTTAATTGCACATACGACAAAAGATCACCCGTGTTGTAATTTTGTTCACGACGCAATTCTACATCGAACGAAGCAGCAGCAGATCGATTCGGTGATGGCATTCCCAATTGATTGAGAACTTTGTTCGCGATTTCTTAGCACAAATCTTCAATCATTATCAACGCTTCGTTGTAGATTTCTGCTGTGAAATCCATGTTCATATTTGAATTTTCCTCGCGTATTCGACGGAAAATATCTTCAGCCATGTGCGATTTATATTTCTCCCATAACTCTGTTGGAGATGAAGGAGAGCAGGCGGTCAATATGATTGCAAACAATGCACGAATTTGATTTGGATGTGACGTGTTGCACGCGTCATTAATGCATACATTCCAGTGTCGGTCGTTCTCCAATCAATTCAGAGCTTGACATGCACTGCGGAAAGTGGCATGTGTAACGCCGTTGGCAATTCTCAATTGCTGGAAAGACGTTGGACCGGGCACATTTACCAACAGCATGCGAAGAAAGAAGCATTCATCTTGATTGGGATGCACGGTGTACAGTCTACCTATCGTAGTTTCTTTGAATATGCCAGGTTGTCCGTCGACTCGCTCGCCTCGTTTGCGTGGTTTAAATGATTTTCTAGTCGCATTCCATGTGTAATACGTAGGCACTTCCGAATACAGCAGTGTTTTCGCAAATGCGTCATTTTGACATAACGTGAAGAAGGCAGTTAACGTTGTGGCCGGTGGATTCAGGGCTATTTGTTGCACATTTGCAGCTGTGAAATAAACGCGTTGTCCATTTTCTAGATGTACTGCAAAGTGAACAACAGCTGGACTTCGTTCATGTATGGGAAATGAAAGAATTCGCCATACAGCTTCATTGCTGCTTATGTATCTTCCAGCCTGATACTATGCGATTTCATCGATATGTATGACCGCATTCCTATCACTTCTTTCTGGTTGCACGCCAAAAACTGCCATGTCGCTGCCTTTATTCACGTACTTACAAATGTATTTAACCGATTTAACGGAGTTACAGTATTGGAGTATTCCACGTTTATGTGCGCTTTGTATGTTTTTGATAGCAAAGGCGAATATGGAACAACCCACCGGTTGTCTACTTCGATGTCACCGTTTCGCATTTGTATGGTTGCTAATTTACCGCCATCTTCTTCTGTATAAAGGATATCCATCGTTTCCTGTAACTGTGTTGGATACTAATGCTCGAGGATATTGCTTAGAGCATTTTCCGTCTATCATGCATGGTGAATTTGGATTCAGTGTATCGCAAGGTCCATGTATCATATTTTTCGTCACAACTTCATGCAAATCCTTATCGACGTCGGCATCGGGTATTTCAGCGCATATTACATCGTCGATTTCGTTTGAAGTGATTTTGTTATAGAGCCAGATTAGTATATGTGCGTGTGGCAATCCTCTCTTTTTGCCATACCACTGAGTACATCCGGCAGCGCACAGACCCAAACACTTCATGTTTTACCATGAAATCCATCAGCGATTTCAGCTTCTGTCTGAAAACACGTGCTGTGATGTCATGCCTATCCACCGGCGATTGCCAAGGAAGTAAGAGCTGTTGTATATCGTCCCAAGCTGGATTGCATGTGAATGTAATGAATAGGTCTGGACGCCCGTAGTGACGAACATACGCAATTGCATCTTGAGCGTACTCATGCATATGACGTGGACTGCCTATATATGAAGATGGCAAAATCGTTAGTCTTCCAACGTTAGTTGTATTACCGTCATTTACAACTGCATCTCGCAAATGAACGTATTCTTCAGAGCGAAGCTTGATCTGATTCAAACGGATGAATATCAAACGTTCTGTTTCGATTTTTGCATACATATCTACGATGTATTGGTGAAACAATTGACGGCATTTCAAAATGTGATTAATTAATCTCGAATCATTAATCGGTATGAATAATAGTTCATTGCGCTGCATTTCTTATTTGTTTCTTCGCCACTGACTGGATTTATCATCTTAACGTTGAAGTGATATCCATCGGCACCATCCCAAAAAATGATTGGATATTGCAGGGCAACTTTTGTCAATAGATCGTTTCTCCGATGAAGAACAATATCTCTAGGTTGGAATTGATCTCCGACTATAACAATTGCCACTTCGTCTATAGTTGGAGCATTGAATCTTCGCACATGTTCTCCAGCAGGCGTTTTGTCAGCATGAATAACAATCTTGTGTGTATCAGATGGCATCATGTCAATTGCTGTTTTGAACAAACGCACTAAATTGTTTTTTTCGTGAAGAAGCTCTTGCAGTTGGGAAACGATGGACCTTTTTATGCCGGTAGAAATTCCGCAGCGTGCATTCAATTCATCATTGCCATCACCGATGAAATACATTTGTAGGAATTTATGTTGACCATCTGGGAACGGAAGCAGGGAGCCGGCTTTATGATAAATTTGTCCTTTCACTTTGAAAGTTGGCATGAATCGAGCTGTTACGATTTCTGCGCCGAACGACGTCATTTGGAAGCATGAGTTGTATTTCCTGATGTTAGATAGGAAATGCTTTGATTCGGCGGTATATCCGGCAAGCAAAGTTTTTAATGGCTCTGGCGGTTCTCCAAGTTGAGCCATTTTAATTTTTCCGGCGGCGCAACACATTCTTTTCGTTTCTCCATTAAATTTCAGAGCCTTGCAATGAGAATACACTTCAGTCATAGTGCCGATGAGAATATCCGGCTCAAACTATAATCATCAGCTGGTTTGTACCGGAATGCAAGGCGATTGTAATCGCGTGATTGCTGAGCACGGAGTCGTGTTTGACGCTGATCTGCTGTTTCTCGTTGACGTCTTTCAGCCACTCTCAGCCTGTCGCGTTCATTCTGTTGAGAACGAAGCAGATCTGAAGCTGCAGAACGAGATCGCCGTGCTCGCAACCGTGCATCCTCACGTCTGGCTGCACGTCGCTCTGTTGCTTCCTCGGCACGTATTTGAGCCATTCTTTCATTGTCTCGCTCGTTCGCTGATGCCCGTTCTTCCTCAGTTTGATTTGCAATTACTCGTCGCACTGCTTCCGCTCCGCGAGTACGACGACCTAAGTTTGATCTTCTGCGAGGCATTATTTTGCTGAACTAAAGCAGATCGATTGCACTGAAAAAGAATTGGAACACATACTGAACAATAACAAATACACCGATAAAATAATATATTGGCACAGGTATGTTGATGACATTTTACTACTCTACAACGGCAACAAAAGACAAATAGAAAACTTCCACAAATACATTAACACTATACACCATAAATTAAAATTCACACTTGAACTAGAACTAAATAATAGCATAAACTTCTTAGACCTTACAATCACCAAAACAAACAACACACACACATACAAAATATACAGGAAACCCACCACATCAGACATGGTCATACATAACACATCCAACCACCCAACTCAACACAAACATGCAGCTTTCAACTACATGCTCCACAGGCTCACTTCAGTACCCCTAAACACACATGACTACCAAGAAGAATTAAACACAATCAATATATAGCAGTCAAAAATGGATACAACCCTGATTTAATAAACAAACTACACAAACGCATCCTAAACACAAAAAGTAAAACACATCAGACCAACAGCACACAACCCAGTAAATACATCACACTTACATACTACAATTCCAATACACACAAAATTGCTAACACATTTAGGAAACACAAATATAAAGTAGCTTACAGAACCAACAACACCATTAGGAAACACATAAATAATACTAACAGACACAGACATATACAGTAAAACAGGGGGTTATAAATTAAATTGTAATGATTGTCACCAATTCTACATCGGCCAGACGGGAAGATCTTTTTCCTCCAGATTTTCGGAACATTTAAAAGCCCTCACCACAAACTACATACATTCCACATTTGCCACACATTTACAAAACGAAAACCACAGTTACACAAACATAGAACACAACATGGAAATATTACACTACTTACCTAAAAGTAGAAAACTAAACACAACAGAACAATTTGAAATATACAGATATCATGCACTACAACCAAACAACATATTAAATGAACAATTACATTATAAATCACATACACTATTTGATACACTGATCCAAACACACAATTTAAACCCCAGCGCCAATTCCCTCCCACCATCAACCCCCACCACACACACCTATAGTCCATAACCGTTACTCTGTTTATGACATTCAGTATTAAGTCCCACTGAAGAAGACATACATCATGTTGAAACGTTTGGGGAAGTGATAACCAAAGTAAGTTCATAAGTGAAAGTTTATATATATAATAATATTTAAAAAAGTGAACGAAGAGGATGAACCAACAAGATAATTATATTATAATTTTATTATATTTGAACATCAGCACCAATTCCCTCCCGCCATCAACCCCCACCACACACACCTATAATCCATAACCGTTATTCTGTAAAATGACATTCAGTATTTACTCCCACTGAGGAAGAGGTACATCACCTTGAAACGTATGGGGAAATGATAACCAAAGTAAGTTCATATGTGAAAGTTTATATATATATATATATATATATATAATAATATTTAAAAAAGTGAACGAAGAGGATGAATCAACAAGATAGTTATTATGATTTTGTTTCACTTTAACTTCATTAACTATAATAACATCACATTCTCTTATTAGGTCGCACTTGGTGTACACTGTATTTTTATAGCACCACTTATTACACTGTTTATTTACTACTAGAGTTTTTATTTTTTAGTTTACTAATAATCTAAGACAAAGGTTTTATAGCATGATACATTTTCTGACCTGGAGAATGGGATATTTATTGAATTTGTTTATCATTAATAATAATAATATCAGATAGTTTACTGTTTCTTAAAGAATATTGAACATTTTGTTCATTTAGTATGATGTACTGATTATGTAAGGTTACAATATGTATTTTGTAGTAACTTTCATTAAAAGAACTGCACGTAAAACTTGCCTCTAAAGTGGTTGCTGTGTTGGGTAACAGATGATCAAAAATTCATTAAACTGCAAATTTTTGAAGAGCATATGGAAAAATGTAACTTATTGTACCAGTATATGTTGATTTTTTAACAATAAGTGAAGTCTGACTTTACCTACCATGTGCCAGAAACAATGCTGTTTTTCTGCCAGTGAAAGTATGACAGTTGTTTTATCATTTAGAAGATGAGTACATTAATTTTTTTAAATACTAAAGTTTAATAAGTTTTTTTATTAACAAATTATCTTTCATAGTTTTACAAAATAATAGGATAGTATTAAATTTGGACCAATTAAACAAACATATTAATGAAAAAAGACAAGATAAAAAAATAAGGTAATTTCTTCCAAGGTAATTCACAGTTGTTTAACTGGAGACAATACACTAAAGTTTGATTTGCTGTTGCTATTGCCACATTCATCTGAATACCTCCACCAGATAGTCAGCTGTTTCACAAATGATAACATTTCTTTAAGGCTATAGTATTTATGTGGAGGTGACTTTTGTTTTATGAAGTTAACAAATCATTATTTTTAATTAATAAGATAATGGTGAAAATGCAATACATTGTTCATTTAATTAATGACACACCACCGATGGCTGGTGTTACAGAATAACATAATTCATATGTTATATAATATGTCAAATTAAAAAAAATGTGTTTTTAATACTCAAATTTAACACTCATTTTCAAAATTTAATTTTGATCTAGTTTATAAAATCTGAGTTACAAATAGTTTGTATCGATTTTGTGGAAATATTTGATTATGTATCACAAGAATTTGCAAATGCATTTGAAGCTGAAAATATATATCCTTACAGGTACGGTAATTAACATGCGACATTATTAACTTCTTCAGTTATTCATTTTTCTTGTAGTATAAGTCATGTTTTATAGCTTATGTAAATAGTACATTTTGCTATCAATAAATTTTATTCACTTGTATGGTTATTACTACTGATGTTTAGTTACTTTTGTACATCTTCTGTGTGCAGCATGACTGTTGTTCCATTGTATTCTCATCTTCAATAATTTTTAGTGCTGCAGGACTGTATATTTGAAAACCTGTGTGATGCACATTTATTTGTACACTTTAATGTTAACATAGTGATTTCAACTTTTTTTTAAATTTCTTAAGTATCCACTTGAAATATCAAGTACAGGTAAAACCTAATACATCCTGGTCAATGGCATCAAATGTTGCATTACAGATAAAGAAAACATGTGACGTACATTTGTGTAAATACTGCTTTATACAGTATATCACGAGTTCCTGTGATTTTACACATATTGCTTTGTTTAGTGTTTGTAGTTTATCTTCTATATATAGGTTGTAATCTGTTAGACATTATGCTTCTTTTTTTACTATATATTTCAGATTTATAATACCACTTATGATCTGCTAAGTAAATTGACATCAAGTATTATTTTAGCAAAAACTTGTCATATGGTTACAATATGATAGTTACATTTAATACTAAAAGGACAGGAATATATGGAAGAATAGAATGAAATAGTACTGAATGGAATAATATTGTTTAAAGTTTATCCAGCTAATTTTTTTTTGTTAGAAGTTCTTCTCAACATAAAGAAATGCATGTATAACAAAACTCAGCTTTTTATAATTTACTGTAACTGAAAATAGTGATCCTCAAAACAATTTACAATGAAGATCAATTTACAAAAAAATTACAAAAATATACTTTTTATGTTACATTATACCACTTGAAATAAAAAGTTATTTCAAAGGAAATTTATATGCCAAGACATGTTTACAAGGAATGAAAATGTATGTAAAGTTTTAAATATAAAATCATAATTAACATTCATTCAAGTTTTGAAATGTGAAGTTTTGGTATGGTTTAACAGACTAATCAAGCAAAACTTAAGTGGTCCACTGAACTGAGAGACAGTTAAGTAGTGAAAAGTTATGATTAAGAAGAACAAGGTTAGTAATTATGAAGCCTAGTATTAAAAATAATGTTTGCAAGCCATTAGCAGTGAGATGGGACTTTCCTGTACACACAGCTTTTTTTAAAGTAGTGCTCAAATACTTTTCCTTCAGCAAGCATGTATTTTCCAAATATCTTCTGTGTGTATTGAAAATAGTTTAGCACATTAAATACAAAATAGAAAATATATTTTTATTTTACTATTTTTATTACCAAGCAAATTAACATAACATACAAGCAAATTTAAATCATAACATTTAATATTTGACCAAGTTGAGGAAACAACTCATTGTTTTACAAAAGCAATAAGCTTTATAAAGCCATTCTTAGTCTTACAAATTCAACTGTGGTATTCACAGTTAGAAACTGTGTAACAGTAACTGTGGCTAATATAGAATCTACTTTTTCTCTAATTTCTGAAGTCAAATTCTTCAGAGATGGATGTGGCCATTGTCTTTGGTTACAAAACAACATTTGTCAAGAAAATGACAATAAGAGTAGGAAGGAAAGCAGACAGAGCTTGCCAAGCACTGAGGAGGGGTACTACTGGTTCCCAAAAGCACTCTGCAAAAATAAAGTAGTAAGTGTTCTTGAAATAGTGGTTTTGTATCAATATAATAATAATTCTTCAAGAACAGTGGATGAAACAAAACATTACACATAATTATAAATGTATGTGGCATCACAGAGATTGAGGTGGTACTGACATAAGGAGTTGCTGTTAGAAAAGCCATGATTGCAACTACAAGGAAGTAAACCAACTACAAGGTGGTAGGATCAGATCATTCAAGAGATAAAGACAATGGAGGTGCCTAAGTGGACAAAAAGGATAAGTAGAAATTTTGGGAGGTGTATGGAGGGAGGAATAGCAAACTATAAAAAAAGGAAGTAATTGGGAGGTAGAAGGAAAGCTTACACCATCACTGAAGTATGGATCAGAAGAGCTTAATTAAGGATGTTAGGACTGGACAGATCTGAATATATAACACACTTTTCCAAAACTCTCATAAATATCTCTAAAATGGTTTTGCAAAATGAAACTATCACTTACTGATAGCATTTAAACTACAGAAAGCAATCAGAATACATTTGTAATCTTTTATTATAGATCTTTTAATCTTGACAGACTAAACAATCTATACTGACAGGTGAAACCTCCCCCTGAATTTTTTATAAAATTTTTTTTTTTCAGGGGTGGTTACTTAATTATTAAAACTAGACCTGCGGTCTACACGGAAGAAAAATTGAGTTGAGCCCATCGTGACAGGACTTGCAATAAAACACTTGCAAATGATAACAGCTTTTATTAGTGTTCTCTTGTTATAATAATAACATCTTTATTACAATATGCACGGCTATATTTTCCACTATCATTAATAAACATGCATCTCTCCAATATTGAATAACAATTTGCAATATTAACAAAGAATTAATTTTGAATATAATTAATCAACAACAAATATTCAAACACATTTAAGTGCATTGCCTTCACATAAGCTGACATCACTAAGTATTAACCTTTATTCACATGAGTTTTCTAAATAAGTTCTAATAAACAATTACTAAAGGTTGGATCTGCAGATACTCCATGAATTAAACTGACCCTCAAACAATGATACACCATGCCTAACAAGAACATGTAATATGCCGTTTTATATTTGCCAAATAAAATATTTCTCTTTTCCTTTTAAAATAAATTATGCATCACAGGATTAATACATGTATATATAGATATATATTGTAATATAACTCTATTTCTGGTGTTTAATAATTGGTGTGGCTCTCGAGTCTTCCTGGTCTGAAAACACTTCCTTTAGTTTCCCAGTTGATCGAGTCCTAAATGTAGGAAAACCTGTCAAATAGTGTTAAGCTGTTGAAGATATATATATGTGTAGTATCACCAAATGTTTAAAAAAAAATGTTGCTTGTTGAAGAAATAAAAAAAAAATTGTGCTTTAAAAAAAATTTATAATTTAAAAAAAATTTTCTTTTTATCAATTAATTAATTAAAATCAATTAATTAATGGTGTTTTGTGAAGTTTTAAAACGTGTATCACTTTTCTATGAAATTTTATTGAGGTTCTTGTATTTTCCAATAAACTACAACCACTTATAAGATTGTCTCCAGGACAATTGATATTTGTTTACTTTTTCGTTTTGGAGGTTATCTTCCTTTGTATGTGGTAAAATCCTGGTAGTTTATTATTTAAAATTATATTAATCGTAATTTGTTATATTAATGAAAGAAAGAACTATTTTGAAGTGAAAAGTATAAATGTTTTATTAAATAATTGAATAATGGACTCTTTTCGATTATAAAATCGACTCTCAGGGTATCGAACAGTTACAAGGTTTGATATATAAAATTCAATAGGGTTCTTTAAACAGCTAGTTATGGTTAAAGTCAGAGAAATCGGGCCAATATTTAAAAAAGTATAACGTTACAAACAGTAATTACTAATACTAAGTACATACATTGAAAATAAATTGAAATAAAATAATTTGTTGTCACCATACAGTTGACGGAAACGAGGAGGCGTTGCTCACGACAAATGCAAATGGCTGCCGTGAAGTTGGTAAAATTGTCCTTCGGAAATGCGACGTTCCAAATAAGATATTTTCTTGTAGTATTCACGTCCTGGTGTCCGCAAATCTTCCTTCTGATGTTGTGTAGTGTCTTGAGTGAAGTTTCGGTGTTGTATTTTGTATATCTGTGTATGTATAAGTTAGTTCACTTTTCTGTCCTTCGGCACTAATTAACGGTTATGTTGTATACTGTTTTCTTATGTTTAAAAGTGTTATTCGGTGTAGTTAGGTGCTGTTCAGTGTTATTTAATCTTTATCAATTGTTTTTGTCTCTATGTTGACGTTCCAAAATTGTTTTACTCGCCACTCGCGATTTTACAAAAACGTGTCGTTCACTGACTCGCCATTACCGTACGATTAGTTAGGTTATTTTTGTTATATTCCGCTCGTCAAGTACTCCGTACAAATTCCAATAATCAACTATCTATTTCCTTCAGTTTCGACTAAAATCTTAGCCTATACAATATTATTCTTTACATTGTTCAAATATAATTTTGCATCCTGTGCATGTTTCCAAATACACTATATAACTGCCTAAACTTTGGTTATTAATCAATTTTATTTGCTAGATGTAATTTAAATTAATCCTTCAGTTCATTCGGCGTATTTTAAGATTGAATAATGCCGTTTTATAATGTTTTTTTGTCTAAAATTAGTAATTTTACTTTCATTTTGTATTTGTTAAAAATTAAAAATTAACTTCCTGTCATTATGCAAATTCAGCCATTTTTCAGTTATATTTATTATTATTAATCTCATATTGTATTAAAAGGTTTATATTCCTTTATTTTCCTGTAATTATTTGAATTGGTTAAATTCTAAAATATTATTTTGGAATATATGACTCCCCTCTCCAAATTTCTGAGTTTTGTCATTTTCATTTTTATTTATAATTCTGAATATAATTTTATAAAATCTTTCTAAGTGGTATGTGTAATTATATGGCTTCATCTCAAGTTTATTTTATCTAAATCCCTTTTGTTTAATTGCATTTAAATGAGTAATTTCTCTGTTTTGATGAAGTTTGGTTTTCATTCTTTTGCCTAGATTTTTTAACAAGTTTTTTCTTACAAAATTTTTCTACAAACAATAAATACTGTGTTATACCCTCTCTGACTTTTAAATATGGTATTATAAACTAAACATTTGTTCAAATAACACAACAATAATTAGTATTGGTTTCGATACAATGAACAGTTAAACAAATAAGAAATATTTTTAAAGATGGTTGTCTCCAACATTCAGACATTTTTCACAATCAATACTTATTACTAACATATAAAACATTATTCACAAAGGAGGTTTTTTACCAACTAACATCTTAATTATTTATTACTATTAACACAAGTAATCAATATATTTACAGGTGTGATGTTAGTTGTTGCAAACTTAAAGAAATGTCCTTATATCTAATACATTTTAAAATCCTTATCCTACATTTACAAAACCTTATATCTATATTCTTATTTGCTAACTATTATACTAAGTTGGCTTATGCAGTTTTTTACACTGTCTTTTAAATATTGTATTGGGTAATTGTACCCAGTCACCGTATAATTAAATCTGTTTTCACTCATTCTAGAACACAAACAGATGTCACTTCAAACAGATTTATATCTAGTTATTACTAACTGTAACATATTCACAAGGTACAATTTTTAAGTCACTGAAAGTTGCATGTTTCATTGTATTCAATGTTTGTGATTGCCAAGAATGAAACATAAGGTTTATTTTTATAATACCCAAAACTAGCACTGGTTCACTTTACACTTTTATTTTGTTATTTCTAAATGGTTGTGTAGTCTTATTAACATCAATAAATTGGTTAGTGTGTTACAATGGAGATTTGTTCCTTGGGTACTATATTATTGTTTCATCTTGGTTCACTGGCAACTCTTACTCTACACACTTTTCTCTCTTAATTTTACTGTACATGTTGTTACTGTCCAAAACTATCTCGTTATACTTTTATTTGTATTTTATTATTTATTTTGGGATATGGGGATATGGGTGTCTTTTATAAGAGCATAACATCTTCCTCAGGATGCTGCCTTCTTCTTTCTTCTTGGACTAGTATCTTCTCCATCTTCTTCTTAATGCCATCGGGTTTCTTGGGATTTCTTCATCTTCTTCGGGTTTCTTGGGATTTCTTCATCTTCTTCGGAATTTTAGAAATACCTCACCTTTATCGGTGGAGCTTGCCTTATTCAGGGTTTCTTTTCCATTTATATATCCTCGTTGTGGGTTTAGTCATACTTTATTGTTTCTTTATATCCTCCTTACCTTCCTGGGTTATATTTTTCAAAAACCTTGGGTTATTAGACTGGTTTTGGATGACTCATCACTAGTAACTTATTTTATTTGAACTTATATTTATTTAAATAATAATGATTGCTTTGCACAGTTGCTATGAATTAATTCTTGATATTAAATTTAATGCTTTTTTCCGGATTTAAATGTTATAATCTTATTATTCTAATGATCAAATGCCATTCATTATTATGCCTTTATCTGTCACGCTACAGATTGCTCTCCTCCAGAAGTAATTATTTCAGACATGTTTATGGATGAAATAATTTCTTATGATAATTTCATCATTTCTTATATTTCATTTTCTTCTCCATTTCTATATCAACTTTTTATATTAGAGTTTTATTAATTTTTTATATATAGCTACTTATTTTACTACTGATCCTTTTCGGATAGTTAGTGTCTTCTGAGATATTATTATTATTGTAATACATTTTCTTTCTTTATAAACTTCGTGTTGCATCCTTGGGATATTAATTCCCTAACATTCCCTATCACGTGGGCTGGGGCAGTTCAGAGGGGCACTGTACGCTACACAATCTCTGCTGGCCATACACCACTTCTACCATTTGAGTCCAGAGGCATATTCATCTCTGCTCAAAAAAACATAATGCTGCTGGAATTATCTTCAGTCAGTCATCGAATAAATAAATAAAAAGTAGTCTCATTTTCAACTAATAAAAATATCTTTGGATTCTTCACTTCGTAGTTTCTCAGATTATCTCACATTTTCTATCTTAATAAATCTTCATAATTATTATTATACTCATTATATATATTTTTTTCTAAACTCTTAACTTGTCTGTTATATTTATTTTAATTATGGTGGAAATTTTTTCTTAATAATTCTTGTTACTGGTCATAGTGTAACTCTTTTTTTTCTCCATCTGAATTCTCTTTATACTTCCTTCTGGTTGCTTACAGTGTTAGCATGGTCTTTACATATATAGTATTTTCTTATTCATTATTTGAATGGTCTTAATATATTATATTTAATTTTTAAATTTGTATCTTTATATCAGATACTCAGGTTGTTATTTTGATCATTTTATTTAAACATTTTGTTCTTTCCTTTCTCTTAGAAAGTTATTAATCCGCCTTCGCATTCATTAACATTAATTCATTTATATTATATTTCATGTGGTATTTCTTCTCTTTGCATTTCATATAGGTCTTATTATTATCATTTGTTCAAAATCATCTTCTCCATATGTTTGGTATGAGTTGTTCTTCTTTGCTCTTAATTAACTGTTTTCATTATCGTTTCATAAGTAATTAGTCTCTTTGCTTCCAAATTTTTTCCTTCTCTTGCATATTACACTCTTTTTGTTTTTCTTCTCTACTCCTTCAAATGCTAATGTGAATATCTAGCATTTATTCTGGATTAATGTTAATTCTCGTTTCTGAATTAATCATTTTATTTCTTCTAAATTCAATTATAAATGGCACATATTTATTTTTGGAACTTTGTTAGTTTTATTCAAAATTCAAACTCTTCTTTTTATTTAATGGCATAATATTTCTCATAAATCATTGTAATAAGTTGATCTTATCTTGTTTCAAAGTTCTGACGTTCTATCAACATTCAAATTCTGTTTGATTCATTTATTTCCAGAATTGTTTCCTTCAAAATTGTTTATAGTAAGGTGATCTTACAATTATTTCTGAATTTTTTGGTATTTCTCTAAATTCAAATTCTTCTTAATTATTTACCATAAAGTTTTCTCACAAAATTAGTTATAGTAAGTTGGTCTTACTTCATTTTTAAATTTTTTGTATATTAACTTCAAAATTCCTTTCTTCTATTTTTCCATAAAGCTTCTTCTTAAATATTTGGTAGTAAGATGTGCTTACATTTGTTTTTAAATTTTGTTGGTTATATTCTTTCTTTTATAATTCCATAAAGTTTCTTCTTAAATATTTGGTAGTAAGATGTACTTACAATTATTTTTAAATTTTTATGTTAAATAAATTCAAAATTCTCTTCTATTTTAATTCCTTCTTATTAAATTGCCATAAAATGTTTTCTCCAAAATATTTGTTTGTAAGTTGTACTTACATTTTTTTAGAATATTTTTTAGTTATATAAAAATTCTTTCTTTTATTTTACTTCTCCATAATGTTTTTCTCAAAATATATAGTTGTAAGTTGTACTTACTTATTTTTAGAATTTTGTAGTTATAAATTCAAAATTCTCTCTTTTTCTTTCTTCCATAAAGTTTTTTCAAAATTATTAGGTAATAAGATATTCTTACATTATTTTAGAATTTTGCTGTTATAAATTCAAAATTCTCTCTTTTTCTTTCTTCCATAAAGTTTTTTCAAAATTATTAGGTAGTAAGATGTTCTTACATTATTTTAGAATTTTGCTGTTTAAATACAAAATTCCTTTCTTTTTAATTCTTCCAAAAAGTTTTTTCTCAAAATATTTTAGGTTGTAAGATGTTCTTACATCATTTTTGAATTTATAGTTTTTAAAATTCAAAATTCACAATTCCCAACTCATTCTTCATAATACTTTTTCATAGATGCTTGATTGTACACACCTTTGATTTTTCCTGAAACGATTTCCCTCAGTTCATAGGTATTGTTTTGCTTATCCTTTACCACAACATATGGTCCTGTATAAAGTAATAATAATTTTTTGGTTATACCTTCTAAGGTGCTGGGCAGCTCTCGATTTTTTAGGAGGACTTTCTCACCCTCTTGGTATGTTATTATACGCCCTATTGCCTTTTGGTATTTGGCTTGCCGTTTTTCTTGGTCTTCTGCCACCTTGTTGTAAAATCTCAACTGGTTGAATTTCCTATCATTGTTTGGTGGAAATTCAATGATTTGTTCAATTTCTCGGGGAGTCGGCTTCTCATACATGGCTGAGTATGGTGTAATTCCTATAGCTGGATGGTGGGCGAAATTTAGGAATGTCTCTGTCGCTGCTAGGTACTCTTGCCACTTTTTCTGTTGGTTGTGACAGTACGTGCGCAAGATCCTACCCACTTCTCTCAGTACTCTCTCAGCCGGATTGCTACTTGGGTGGTAGACTGACGTCTTATAAGTTTTGATTCCAAGTGCTAATAATGTATCTTGCCACCTCCTCCCCTTAAATTGCGTACCATGGTCGGTAATTATAGAAGATGGTCTACCGATCTCTGGCACATACAAATCGATGATCACCGCCAGAACCTTTGCTGTTGTTGCCCGATTAACCGGATATAGCTTTATATATTTGGTGTAGTGGTCCATTATGATTACCAGGTATTTATATCTGTGTCAACCACCGCTACGGGGAAATGGCCCGCAGATATCCAGAAACACTTTTTCCAGTTTTGCGTTTGAGGTAATCGGTACCATTATACCCTCTTTCTTCTCATTGTTTATTTTGACGCATTGGCAGATATTACAGGACTTGATGTACTTTCTCACCTTGCGGTTGATATTTTTTATCTTACAGTTTTCCTCTAGAGCCTGTATCACTTTTAACGCTCCCATGTGACCATACCTGACATGATAATCGATGATGACCTCTTTTTCGATTTGGTGTGGGATTATCACCTTCCATGTCTCTTCGTCCAATGCCGTTTTAATGAATAAGATCCCTTTGTTAAGATGGTAATATTTGGAAATGGTATCATCATTGGCTTCTAATCGACTCATGATGTTTTTCAGCTTAGGATCAGACTGCTGGTGGATTCGAATATTTATTAATAGAGCTTGTAGATCGGCTCTGGTCTTAAAGATGTTATAAATTTTGACCAAGCTCTCCTTCTCTCCCTCGAAAGTCTGATCTTCAAGATTTATTCGTGACAATACATCCGCTACCACGTTCTTTTTTCCTGGAATATATTCCCATTTCAGATCGTATTCTTGTAGGGTGAGTACCCACCTAGCCAATCGGCCGTGACTCAATTTGCACCTACGAAGGAACGAGATGGATTTATGATCAGTTCGTACCGTGACATGATATCCGAGAATATACGTCCGGAACTTGCTGCATGCGAACACCACGCTCAGCAATTCATTTTCTGTCACACTGTAGTTCTTTTCGCACTGATTCAGCGTGCGACTAGCGAAGCTTATTACCAGATGTTGTCCCTCCTCATCTTCCTGGTATAGAGTCGTTCCTAAGCTCAGATCGCTAGCGTCACAGTTTACAAAGAATGGTTTCTTAAAATCTGGGTGACGAAGTATAACACTCTCCAGAAACTTCTCTTTTATCAAGCGGAAAGTAAGATCTTGATCTTCACCCCAAGTCCATTTGTTCTTAGCAGATAACTGTGGTTGAAACTTGGCGGTCAACTCGGAATATCGGCTCTGAAACTTCCTGTAATAGTTACAGAGTCCGAGGAAAGATTGTAATTGTTTCCTGTTTCTTGGTTGCGGGAACCTCTGAATTGCCTCCACTTTCTCTGCTGATGGGGTAATACCTCTATCGTCTAGGTTGAAACCCAAGAATTGTACTTCGCGCGCTATGAACTTGGATTTCTCCAACTTCAGAGTTATGTTGTTCTGCGCTAGTTTGCTTAGTACATATTCTACTCTATAGCAGTGTTCCTCCCAGGTTTCAGATGTAATGAGTAAGTCGTCTACATAGACGGTGGTAAATTGGAGTGCTTCTTGTCCAAGAATCTGGTCCATGCATGCCACAAAGATGGCGACAGAATTGACAAGTCTGAAGGGCAGTCTCTTGAACTGGTAATTGCGCCCTTCAAAAATGAATGCCACGTACTGACGGCTTTGTGGATGTAGCTCCACTTGCCAATAACCACAGACAGTGTCCCAGGTACTGATAAACTTAGTGCCATGAAAACGTTTTAATATCTCCTCTATTTCACCGGGTGAGGTTCTGTCATTCACAATCGTTTTGTTCAATTCGCGCGCATCTAAACAGAGCCGGACATGTCCGTCTTTCTTTGGAACAGCAATAATTGGACTAGTGTAAGGTGACTGACTAATCTCAATTATGTCATTTTCTATCATCATATTTATTTCTGTTCTCACGGCTTCTTTGAGCGACTGCGCGATTGGATATGACCTCCGGTTAAATTCGACGTTTTCTTTGAATTGAAGTTTGCACTGGTAGTTTTTAACTTTCCCTGGTTCATCTGAAAACACTGCCTTGTACTTCTCATATATTCTGATTAGACGATCGGCTAGATGTATAGGTATTTTAATGTTATCGCTTCCGCACTGGAAGTCCCGGATTTCTTGGATTTTTTCTGACCATAAATCCTCTCCTCCATGGTTGTATATAATAGGTTTATTAAGAGGGCTGTTTCTAATAATATTAATTTTACGAAGTTGTTGATGTATAGGGCTGGGAAGTATAGTTGCGCCTCCTACCAAATTTGCGGTCCATGTTATCCATGTCTGGGAAAAGTGATACTTTATCTAAATTAAGATCGATAACGGCAGAATATCTTCTAAGAATATCGCAACCGACTAGTATGTCAAATGGTAATCCGGTGGCGATCAAAAATTCCATGTCTAAAGCTATATCACGGCTAACGACACTTAAGGAAACTTGCTTCCTGATGGTTTTATTCTGGCGGCCAGTTGCACCTATTAACACAATGTTGTTTACTGGTAACATTGGCAAAGTTTTTCCACATTCGCTTTGTATCCTTTCCAATTCATTTGCGTTTATTATTGAAATATTGGCACCTGTGTCTATCATTATTTTAGCGGGAATTCCTTCCACCTCCGCTGTTATATAGAGTATTTCATTATTATTGTTGTTGAGACTCTTCTCGTTCTCTTCCAAAAGTTCCGTTCGAATATCTTTTAGGTAGTGGTTACTTATTATAGTGATGTTTTTACTATTTGTTGCTTGTTGCAACTCATCTTTGTCTAACCCAGGAAGTATAAGCAGTAACGGGTCGTTGTTGTTAATTACTGCCTCCTCCCGTTTAAAGCATTTTGGTCATCGTTCGTATTAGTATTGACCGAGGCATCGTTCGGGAAACTCTGGGTCGTTTCCGGACGTTTTGTACCCTGTTCTGTTGTCAGCCAAGATCCTCCAGGCTTGTACTTCTTCTTCCCTGTTCGTGTCGTCCCGTCCCGTTCCGCACTCCTCCATCTTCGGTCGGCGCCGTGGAAGCTGTTCCTCCGTGGTTGATAATATCTCCTTGGGCCGCGATCTTCCGCTCTTATAAAATTAACCCTAGGGCGCGACACTCTGTTATTATTATTATTACTATAATTATTGTTATAGTAATTTCGGTTGGGTGGGTATGGTCTGTCACCATTATTATTGGGGTATGGATTTCTCTGACTGTATGGGCTATTATTAGGCTGATAATAATTATTCCTATTATTAGGATAGGGGTTGTTATTCCTAATACCATTAGTATTGCCGTTAAAATTGTTATTACGCGGCGGGTTATTAGGGCCGTCGTAATTACTGGGCTGGTTCCGGTTACTGGGATGGTTATTGCCGTTATTAGGATATTGATTCGGCCTTGCCTCTGGTCTTTCATTTCTCCTCCTGCTCTGCTGATAAGATTCCTCATTTTCATATCCCTCTAACAATTCGGTCATTGCCTGTATCGTCTTGATCTGGCTACCTCTCTGGGCCCTGACAATGTCTTCATCATAGTGATATGATATTTTATTCACTAGGCACTCTTCTGGTATGGCCGGCTCGAGGTGTTTCGCCATGCACACCTTCCCCAAGAAATATGCTGTCATGCTGCTGCCTAGTTGTCATGCTGCTGCCTAGTTGTGCCCTATATCGTCCATTACATATGTTGTCACGGATCAGGTTCTGGGTTGTCTCAGACCAGTACTTCGACTTGAACATTCTCCGGAACTGCTGGTAGTCGGGAATTTCACTCCGGTTGGCCATCCACCAATTATCCGTCATTTCCCGGAATGACTCATCTAAGATTTCCCTGTTATGGCTCCATTGCGTGATTTTATGCTTAGCGAAGTATTCCTCTACCCTAGCCAGGAACTCCATCGGCTTACGCTTATACTGTCGGAAGTTGAGCCACTCTCGGCTTTCATTGATGGGCAATCCGGTGAAATGCGTCGGTCTATTTCTTAACGCTTCCACCTCTTCTCGGCTTTGTCGCACCTGACCTGTGATATTGGTCATCGCCTCTTGCATATCATCACACCGCTCTGCGACTTGATTCCTTACTCTTCCGAATTCTTCTTGAGTTTCCTTCCTCTGTTCTTCTACTTTCCTGCGGCTATGTTCTTCTATATTAGTAAACTTGATGTTCACTACTTCTTTAAACTCTTGCACCTCCTTTTCGGTCTGGTTGCACTTCCCGTCAATCTCTCGAATCTGTCGATTTACCATTATGTTTTCCTCTTCCATCTTCTTATTCATCGCTTTCTTGTTAACATTGATTTCCTTATTCAGTTCTTCTCTTAACAATTCCATTCTTTCTTCCAGTTTGTCTAAATTCTCCTGATTGACCTCTCTTAATTCTTCTCTTAGCATTTGGTTGTCCTCTCTCAATTCTTCCAATTTCTCCCCCATCTTCTCTTCCATTTTCTTACTGCTTTTTTCAATCCTCCTATTAGTATTCTCAATTTTGTTAATCAATTCTTCCTTAGTTGCTTTGAATTCTTCCTTGGTTGACTTGAATTCTTCCTTTAACAACTGATTGTGTTCCTTCAAATCTTCTAACTTCTTCCCCATTTCTTCTTCCATCTTCTTGTTTGTTTCATCTATCTTCTTACTCAGGGACTGGTTGTCTTCCTTCAATTCTTCTAACTTCTTCCCCATTCTCTCTTCCATCTTCTTACTGTTTTCTTCCATCTTCTCACTGTTTTTTTCCATTCTTCCCCCTATCCTTTCTTCCATCTTCTTACCGTCTTCCTTCCGGTTCTCGTCCATTTGCATGAACATTTCCATTAATCTGTCCATTTTACTCTCTTCTGTTGCCTTGGCTTTCTCTACCTCTTTCTCCTGTAGACTAACCTCCCCTGTTTGTGTGGGCATCTCAGGTCGTTCTTCCGGCTGTACAGGTTGTTTTGACAATACCGGTGGCAATGAACTTTCCACATCTACTGGCGTCGCCTCTTTGTTCTCCATGTCTATCTCTATTGCTTTTTCGGCCTCTGCCGCCCGTTTCTTGGATGTTGCACGTCGTTGCATTTTCCCTTCAATTTCTCTGGCTTTGTAGCTGCTGCCTAGCTCCAACTAGTGATTGGGCAGATTGTATTGGCCTTTCAATCGCTAATTAAAGCCCCTCAGTTGTGCGCCAATTTGTAATATAACTCTATTTCTGGTGTTTAATAATTGGTGTGGCTCTCGAGTCTTCCTGGTCTGAAACACTTCCTTTAGTTTCCCAGTTGATCGAGTCCCAAATGTAGGAAAACCTGTCAAATAGTGTTAAGCTGTTGAAGATATATATATATATATGTGTAGTATCACCAAATGTTTTAAAAAAAATGTTGCTTGTTGAAGAAATAAAAAAAAAATTGTGCTTAAAAAAAAATTTATAATTAAAAAAAAATTTTCTTTTTATCAATTAATTAATTAAAATCAATTAATTAATGGTGTTTTGTGAAGTTTTAAAACGTGTATCACTTTTCTATGAAATTTTATTGAGGTTCTTGTATTTTCCAATAAACTACAACCACTTATAAGATTGTTTCCAGGACAATCGATATTTGTTTACTTTTTTGTTTTGGAGGTTATCTTCCTTTGTATGTGGTAAAATCCTGGTAGTTTATTATTTAAAATTATATTAATCGTAATTTGTTATATTAATGAAAGAAAGAACTATTTTGAAGTGAAAAGTATAAATGTTTTATTAAATAATTGAATAATGGACTCTTTTCGATTATAAAATCGACTCTCAGGGTATCGAACAGTTACAAGGTTTGATATATAAAATTCAATAGGGTTCTTTAAACAGCTAGTTATGGTTAAAGTCAGAGAAATCGGGCCAATATTTAAAAAAGTATAACGTTACAAACAGTAATTACTAATACTAAGTACATACATTGAAAATAAATTGAAATAAAATAATTTGTTGTCACCATACAGTTGACGGAAACGAGGAGGCGTTGCTCACGACAAATGCAAATGGCTGCCGTGAAGTTGGTAAAATTGTCCTTCGGAAATGCGACGTTCCAAATAAGATATTTTCTTGTAGTATTCACGTCCTGGTGTCCGCAAATCTTCCTTCTGATGTTGTGTAGTGTCTTGAGTGAAGTTTCGGTGTTGTATTTTGTATATCTGTGTATGTATAAGTTAGTTCACTTTTCTGTCCTTCGGCACTAATTAACGGTTATGTTGTATACTGTTTTCTTATGTTTAAAAGTGTTATTCGGTGTAGTTAGGTGCTGTTCAGTGTTATTTAATCTTTATCAATTGTTTTTGTCTCTATGTTGACGTTCCAAAATTGTTTTACTCGCCACTCGCGATTTTACAAAAACGTGTCGTTCACTGACTCGCCATTACCGTACGATTAGTTAGGTTATTTTTGTTATATTCCGCTCGTCAAGTACTCCGTACAAATTCCAATAATCAACTATCTATTTCCTTCAGTTTCGACTAAAATCTTAGCCTATACAATATTATTCTTTACATTGTTCAAATATAATTTTGCATCCTGTGCATGTTTCCAAATACACTATATAACTGCCTAAACTTTGGTTATTAATCAATTTTATTTGCTAGATGTAATTTAAATTAATCCTTCAGTTCATTCGGCGTATTTTAAGATTGAATAATGCCGTTTTATAATGTTTTTTTGTCTAAAATTAGTAATTTTACTTTCATTTTGTATTTGTTAAAAATTAAAAATTAACTTCCTGTCATTATGCAAATTCAGCCATTTTTCAGTTATATTTATTATTATTAATCTCATATTGTATTAAAAGGTTTATATTCCTTTATTTTCCTGTAATTATTTGAATTGGTTAAATTCTAAAATATTATTTTGGAATATATGACTCCCCTCTCCAAATTTCTGAGTTTTGTCATTTTCATTTTTATTTATAATTCTGAATATAATTTTATAAAATCTTTCTAAGTGGTATGTGTAATTATATGGCTTCATCTCAAGTTTATTTTATCTAAATCCCTTTTGTTTAATTGCATTTAAATGAGTAATTTCTCTGTTTTGATGAAGTTTGGTTTTCATTCTTTTGCCTAGATTTTTTAACAAGTTTTTTCTTACAAAATTTTTCTACAAACAATAAATACTGTGTTATACCCTCTCTGACTTTTAAATATGGTATTATAAACTAAACATTTGTTCAAATAACACAACAATAATTAGTATTGGTTTCGATACAATGAACAGTTAAACAAATAAGAAATATTTTTAAAGATGGTTGTCTCCAACATTCAGACATTTTTCACAATCAATACTTATTACTAACATATAAAACATTATTCACAAAGGAGGTTTTTTACCAACTAACATCTTAATTATTTATTACTATTAACACAAGTAATCAATATATTTACAGGTGTGATGTTAGTTGTTGCAAACTTAAAGAAATGTCCTTATATCTAATACATTTTAAAATCCTTATCCTACATTTACAAAACCTTATATCTATATTCTTATTTGCTAACTATTATACTAAGTTGGCTTATGCAGTTTTTTACACTGTCTTTTAAATATTGTATTGGGTAATTGTACCCAGTCACCGTATAATTAAATCTGTTTTCACTCATTCTAGAACACAAACAGATGTCACTTCAAACAGATTTATATCTAGTTATTACTAACTGTAACATATTCACAAGGTACAATTTTTAAGTCACTGAAAGTTGCATGTTTCATTGTATTCAATGTTTGTGATTGCCAAGAATGAAACATAAGGTTTATTTTTATAATACCCAAAACTAGCACTGGTTCACTTTACACTTTTATTTTGTTATTTCTAAATGGTTGTGTAGTCTTATTAACATCAATAAATTGGTTAGTGTGTTACAATGGAGATTTGTTCCTTGGGTACTATATTATTGTTTCATCTTGGTTCACTGGCAACTCTTACTCTACACACTTTTCTCTCTTAATTTTACTGTACATGTTGTTACTGTCCAAAACTATCTCGTTATACTTTTATTTGTATTTTATTATTTATTTTGGGATATGGGGATATGGGTGTCTTTTATAAGAGCATAACATCTTCCTCAGGATGCTGCCTTCTTCTTCTTTCTTCTGTCTTCTTGGACTGGTATATTCTTCTTGATGCCATCGGGTTTCTTGGGATTTCTTCATCTTCTTCGGAATTTTAGAAATACCTTACCTTTATCGGTGGAGCTTGCCTTATTCAGGGTTTCTTTTCCATTTATATATCCTCGTTGTGGGTTTAGTCATACTTTATTGTTTCTTTATATCCTCCTTACCTTCCTGGGTTATATTTTTCAAAAACCTTGGGTTATTAGACTGGTTTTGGATGACTCATCACTAGTAACTTATTTTATTTGAACTTATATTTATTTAAATAATAATTATTGCTTTGCACAGTTGCTATGAATTAATTCTTGATATTAAATTTAATGCTTTTTTCTGGATTTAAATGTTATAATCTTATTATTCTAATGATCAAATGCCATTCATTATTATGCCTTTATCTGTCATGCTACAATATATATCTTGATACTATCACCATGCCTTACACACACCAGTTGCCCGCTTAAGAAAAAATTTAAGGTGTCATACTACAAGAATTATACTGGCTCAATTCTGTAACAGCCCCTAATAAGGACCTGTACACACAAGAAGATTTAGGAAGGAACTACTCCATAGTTATTATCAATGCATTAAGTACAAATTGTTAATGACATTTTATCTTCATAAGAAACAGTTAATTAAACTGCCCAACTACCAATTTTAAATTATGCTAGGTCACTAATCACTACAAAAGGCAAATGGTGTGCTATAAAATATAGCATAGTAATTGACATTCTTCAACAGGTAGATTCTTTAACTCTTTAATTACACTAGTCACTATAAGTCCACCGGACATGCTATAACAGACAGTTGGTCATTGAACATCTAAAATTACGGTTCATGAAGATGTCTTTCATTTCATGTTCTAACTCCAATAGTTTGCTGTTATTTTTGTTTTGTGGATTAAAATATAGGAAAAGTCCCACCTGTGCTTAGACGATTTATTGTTACCCAGAATGCGCGCTGATGTTGACTATGGTGTAACCACTGGTGTCTCCGAAATCCTGTGCTTCATTTCTTTCTTAGGGCAGTCATTTTGGGCTGGCAGTGTGGGGATTTCTCGAGGTCTGACGGCATTGGGGTGGTGCTGCGTTAGTCTGCAGATGATGACCGATGTTCTGTCCCTATCTTCGTTGTCCCCTTTTCCCTCCCGGCTACACGGGAACCCTGGAAAACATTTTATTTGTAAGTAGCCATCAGGAAAAAATACCCTCACACAATTCTTTCTCGCCCCAGTAAGCACAGATCACAGACACACACTATCACAATTCCATTCCGAAAATTAAGTGTCAATATAAATATTACTCCTCACAATTTCTCTTTAAATTATCAACTTTTAGAATTAAATTATTTTTAACCTTAAATCTTTATTACTTTACATCGGAATATAGTTCTAACGGCAAGTTCTATTTAATTTTCATGCAAGCAAAGGCAAGTCGGCAACGTGCTCTTAACCATCCCAGACGCAACACACAAAAAAGACGTACATATATCATAATATAATACCCCCGCAAGCGCTTAGTTAATTAATATTAAAGCAACACTTTGGCTCACCTGAAGCTCTTTAAATGATCACGAACTCAGTTCAAAAGATGAATCTTAATTCATAACGCCGCCAGACCAGTGTCCCGTTTGAATGCAAAAGAAGAAATGAGAGCGAATGTCGATACCTGCAATCCCACGCGAACAGAAAATTCACAAATCAGCTGAATGGCGCGGCATGCTTGATTACGTACAGACACAATTATCGTCACGTCACGGTCAAGGTTAAACGATACAGTGAAGCCGTGGCTCCTCAAGCAACCCTTGAACCCGTTATACAGACGGCACTGTGGCCGCGACGTACGCCGAATTATTTAAGCTTAAATACTTCGGCACACAGGAGCAGTGATTTTTACTTAGTAGGCTTGTACCTCATGATGATTTATACTTATATAATGATACGCAAACATTCTTGCTATATATTGTTTATTTAAAATTAATTAAATAGTGTAGTATTTAATGGCATGGATACTGAAAGATGGCAAAATGTTGAAACTGAACTGCTGACAGGTGTAACAGCTGCTGAATATGGCCAACAAATATTAAGGAAACAGCAAATGTTGGAAACGCTTAATATCTTCAGTACCATCACCACTGGGATCAGCATTTAGCATAGGTCATTAAACAAATTAATTACCAATTTAGGAAACCTAGATAATTTGCCTAACAGGATAGCTTGTCAGTTACAGATCTTTAAGCCTTTATATGAACTAAGAATAGAAATTCTCTGAGGCAGTCAGTATGTAACGGGGCAAAAGGAAGGGGCTTTTTATTTTATTAAATTGGGGTTTTATTTTATTAAAATATTTTGAATTCAATTCATCTGTGTGGCCAGACACGTGTTTGAGTAGAAGTTTTGTTCAAACAAAGAAACGGTACGCTGTAGCTGGGTGATGAAACAATTGTAAAGGAATGTGCGGGTTGACGATTCTTAGAACTCTGCGGCTGTGTGACACCTGCGCCCAAACGCACTGACATCGGCGGAGCGCAGACCGACGCCAGGTTAGTTAAACAACATGGCTTGGAGATGAATTTTGTATTACACGTGGTCCGAGCTGGCGGATATAAGTTTAAGTCCAGCCTACATTTGTGACGTCGACCAGTGCACACTGAATATCGTCCACGTCTAAAACACGAAAAACCCATGTGTTGAATGAACAGTGACGGACGATTTGATCATAAGGCATTGTAAGTTCCGCTATGCCTAACTTATGGTGGGAGACTTTGTTAGTAACTCTCGCCCCATTTGAACTACATCGTGACCCCGGCCAGGAACGAAGTTGAAAACGTGTACACAACAATTTTGAATTTTTATTGTAAAAAAGTTTTAACCAGAAGTAAAATGAACTAATAGTGAAATAGAGTCAGTGGCGTAAACGGGATAAAGAAAAATGTGAACTAAAGAAAGCTTTCGGACATCAAAAAACACGCGACACATTGTAACGAGAGGAGTGACGCCGGTTGGGTAATCCACTTCAATACAAATAACTTCACCTATTTAAAAAATGTTCAATTCAATTAATTAAAATCATATGGGGCTTTAAAACTGGTATGTGAGTTGTGCGTGGGCATAGCTGGGTCGCTTTAATAGAATAAGATAAAGTATGTAGAATAAGTTGGTTAGATCATTTATTTCTCGTTGTATAAGCATATGTTTGCCATTAGAAAAAGTAGCGATATAAATTTATCTCAGTTTTTCATGAATAAACAAGAATTAAAATCAATGTAGATTCATTACAATGTAAAAGTATAATTTGCAGTACAGAATTGGTTGAAAATTATAATTGGATAACGTAAATTTGAAATGAAGTTTATTAAAATGAATTAGTAGCGTGACCATGTTTTAATTTAATTATTACGCCACATTACCAGCACCTATCCTGTATGGAAGAGTTCGCCTAACGAACCTGGCAAAAAGTTAATATGAAGGTTTCGATTTTTGGTACCATAAAAAATCGTGGCGACCGATTAATAAGTGATGGGGGATCTTCTGTGAGCGGTAAGGCAGATTAGCGTGAGTATAAGGTAAGTAAAAAAGTAGACGATAACAATTCGCGACCCTGCCAGGATAACTCAGATGAATTAACAATTCATATGAGTTTAGGCCTAATCTGAAGTATGAAATAGGTGGTGGTAGTAGGCGGATTTTGTAATAAAAAGATTTCAAAATTACTAGATGTGTGAATAGAGGTTAAGACGTAAAATACAGTTAAAGAGTTAAGTTATGAGATTTTTTTCAGATAATAAATAAGTTATATAATAACCAATAATAAAGTTATAAAAAATAGAGACTAATTAAATTTATAAAAATGGAAAATACAGAGAATGAAGTCGGTTTGTCCAACTCAACTGTTATAAGCGAAATAGCTGAATTTGATGAATCAGCTGTTATGAGTAGTCTTGAAGTACATTCAACACCGAATGTAGGTCAAGACGACAAAACTACGAATATAAGTAACATGAATGAAACAGGTAGTACAGAGGATTCAGGGATTCAAGTAACCCCGACCTCAACAAAATACAATAAGGTGGATAATGATATGATGAGTATTATATTGAATCAATTTAATGAGTTAAATAAACGTTTCGATAGTAATGATAAAAAATTTGATAATCGTTTTGATGAGTTGAAAAAGCAGAATAATGAGTTAAAAAACCATATCAATGAGATCAATAAGCACGTAGAAAATACCCATGAAATAGTTCAAAATAACTTGAATAAATTAGAGCAGAATATTGAGAGAATGGGAGTGTGGGTGATAAAAACAGATAAGAGCAAAATAAGTGAAAATAACGGAGAGATATGTATTAACGGTGGTAGTAATTTAGATGCAAAACAGGTGGCGGGAGACCAGGTGAGTAGTAGTGATAATTATAACAATGAGTTAATGAGTAATAACAGTGGTGAAATTGAAAACGTGGTGTTAGAGAGTAAGGTTGTGAGCAGAGAAAATGTTGATGAGGGTACGAGTGTGTGTGTAGAGAGTTTAGAGGGGCAAAGGGCAGATTTTCCCCAAGTTTATTGTGAAATGGAAGGTTCACAGTGGTTTTATGAGGACGGAGTTTCCTCTGGTGGTGGTGTGGAAGACGAGGTGTCTTCGGATGGTCCCTTAATTTTTTGTGGTTTACCCGGTAGAGGTAATAGGTATTTAATGGTGCCCTTTGCATGGAATGGGAGAGTTCAGTATGGTTATGAGAGGTGTTGTAATGAAAGAGAGAGAGAAATAGAGATTTTTGAGGTTAATAGAGGTTATGAAAGGTTGGTGCAGGTGTTAAATATTGAGAGAGATGCAAAAAGTGAATTACATTGTGAAAGAAAGATAGATGAATATTTTAATTATACGGGTATAAAAGATAATAACTTACCTGATGTGGTAGTAGAAGAATATAATGATGATAAAATAACTCACTGGATGTTGAATAAAAATACTTACGGAGACAGAATTAAAATCACAAACGTAGACCGGTTTTATGAGTCAATAGATTATAATATTATCGAATATTATGTTGATAAGGGCTATTATAATAATAATAATAATAATAATAAATGGAGTGTAAATAAAATTGAAATATGTTATGTGAAACCAAGACTAATTTTTATGATGGAGGCTGAACAGAAACTTAATAAATGGACATTTTAAATATTTTGATTTATGGTTCTGATCTGGCTGCTTTTGGAAATGAAGTGTGATAAATTTGAACAATTAATGGTGAAGAATTGTAAATAATTGATAGTGAAATTAATTGTGTGTATTGTAAATGTTAGGTAAACAATGTGTGTATGTGTAGGTAATTGTTGTGATAATAATAATATTTTTGCAGTCTAAATAAATAACAAAAATAATTTTGAAGAGGATAACAAATGAATTGTAATTATGGTAATTGGTGAGAGTAATTAAAATTGTTGTGTGTTCTATAATTAATTTAATTAAAATAATTTGAAATGTTTAAATATTTTTGATTGATTTAAATGTTGTATAATTGAGTTTTCTAATGGATTTAAATTATTTTACGAGATGTGAATTTGATAGTAATAAATAGATAAATGTTAAATTGTTTGGTATGAAATAACACTGTTGTTAAATGTTTCAGAGGTTACGTGGAGGTATTGGTGTGTGTGGTGCGTATATTTTGTGTTTATGTCAGTAAGTGAATAATGTACTGTAAGTATAAAATTTATAATACCAATTAGATAGAGTAAAATGTTTACAGTTGTGAAAAGATTTTGATTCAATAATGAAAATAATTTGAGATAATTGTACTAAATAGAAACTATAATTAAAAGGTAATAATAACTGAAATATGAGATAAAACGAATGTTAATAATAAATTTGAAATTTTTTGAGTAATCTAATAGTAGTAAGTGACAAATAAGGAAATGATGTTATGTGGAAGATTAGTTTAGTTATTAATGTGCTATTGCTGGGGTGGCATGTGCCACAGTAGATAGCGATAAGTGTTGGGGGTAATAGAGAGTGTTACCTCCATCGGAGGCCAAAATGGCGTAACATGCACGGCACACCCTTTTTTACAATTTTATATTGTATCTTGATAAATTGCCGTGCCGTGCAGATAAATGATGATGATAACATGCCTGAAAGTAGAGTTGATTTCCCCGACTTTTCAGGCGATTACTGCCTTACCAGCACTAATCGTGGTTTTGGCTAGCGGTCAGCTATGGCCATAAATTAAGAACCTTGACCATAGCTGGCTTGAAATTGGTTTATATTAGAAATTGATGGGGGGTGAAATTAGGGGAAATCCCGGGAACTATGGAACAGCGGCTGCCACTCTGTTCGAGTAGGAACAGCAAGGCCAGGTGGTAGACCCGTTTTAAGGGTGTATAAATTTGTAACGAGTGATATGATGATATCCAAATAATTTCCAATGTAACGCTGAAGCAAGGACACGGAGATGTAAATTCCTCCACCAATGCCGTCCTTGTGGAAGCACATGGGCGCAACAGTCCAACAGAAGAAACAATAGTGTGTGTGGCTGGGTGGTTGCTCAGGGGAGCAACGAATTAAAATTTTGTAACCTAAAGATGATGACTCGCTCCTGAAGTAATTAAATAATTGTATCATGATTTGAGAAATAGTTGCATTAGATGTTATTGTACTGTGTTTATTATGTCTTATAAATGGATTAATTTGTTGCATTAGAGGTAAGGATTGATAAAATGTGTGATTTGTATAATTTTGAAATGCATCTGTAGTAAGGTTATTCACCTTGCTAAGAAAATCAGCTGATCCCCTGTAGAAGGTCACTTATAAATTGTTGGTAAAGTTCCAAGGTAACTAATGTTTCGATATAATGATTTTAATGTGTTAAAGATTTTATTTGATGATGGAAATAATTTGATATATTTAAGAATTGTAAATGATTTGTAAAAGATAGTAAAAGGGAGATTTTGGGTGATTAATATTTTGTTGGGACATGTAGATCAGTCCAGGTTGAATTAAAAGGGGTACTAGAGATGAATAATATGGTTGAGCATTAATGTAACGTAGAATTTGAGATGTAATAGTGATACAGTAGCTATGGGGAATATATGCAGAGTATTGATTGATATATTGATGTAATAAGTAAGTGGAGATATTTTGTTGTAGTTGAAGTGATGTAATGAGAATGGTAATTAGTTGATGGGAATTTTGTAAAGGGGGGATGGTATGTAAGGAGTCCGCAACGACAGGCATTGTGGCGGGTAGCAGTGTGTTTTCAGTGAGTGATTGCCGGGTAAATAGGAAGGGCAAGATGTGGAGCATGGTGGTGAGTTGAGGGCACACACATCCTAAGTAAAAAGGGTTAGAGAGTTTTTTTTTTTATATAAGGGTAGAACGATGCGAATTGAGTTGAGTAGTAAGTTGGGTTTAGAGATGTTTGATAGACGTTTTGATAGAGAGGGGTGTCAGGTTAGTTAAAGCTGTTAGTGGTATTAGAGTCAGAGGGGCAAAGATTATAAATGTATAAAGGCCAAGTGGCAAATCAAGTCATCATGAATAATTAGATCACCCAAACTAATGGAGATTGATAATGGTAAAGAAAGAAATTCATAGTAAAAATATACAATTTTAATTGAAACGAGTGACAAATTTTAATAGAATTTGAGAATAAAGTAAAGTTGTAAAATGTGTAACTTTGAGTAATTTAAATATCACTTTTATGGTTAATTATAATAATATTATGGTAATTTTAAATGTCTTATTGAATATGTTGTTGTGTTTGAAGATATAATTTTAAAAGATGTTTAATGTATTTTATGATGTAGCCTATGTATAACCTATGTAGGTCAAGGTTGTGGACTTGACCCAGTTTGATCAGCTGATGGGTGATGTTATGTACTAAACCCGTTTTGGCAATGAAGTAATGCCAATTTTGCTGTTTAATTGAGTTGAATAATTTAAAAATTTCTTTTGAATATTGAGAAAAGTATATTGTAATAAATTTAAAAAATTAAAAAAATTAAAAAAATTAAAAAAAAAAAACATTTGTGCCTGCCATATAATTGAGGTTTCAATTTTCACGTGTATTATTGTTAAGGTGTATTACTATTGTTGTTTATTGAATTATGTTGTTTAGTATGTATGTATAATCAAAGGTTAAGATAAGTGAGTTCATGTTTTAATTAGATGTTCAATTTATTTTTTCTGATTATTAAGAGTAATGAAGAAAACTCATAGATTCAGATAAAAGATTTTGATTTTTGAGATTAATGGTAATATAAATTTGGTTTTAATTTAAATGAAACTTTCAAATTTAAAAATAAATTTTGTTGGTATGTAGTAAAGTATAATATGTAAGCGCCCAGTATCTGCCAAAGGCGACCCAGTGTGCATGAAAGGGGGGAACATATCGGTTGAGGATCTGGCATGGTATAAGACCTGGGGTTTGGATTTTGGGGCGACATGTTAGAAGGTTAGGTGCGCTATGGTGCGTGTCTGTGCGATTTTATGGTGTTGGGATCTCGTGTAGAAAAGTCCAGTGATCTCGTTCGGATGTGGCCATAGTCGCCGAGCCAGGGGGGTAGTTTACCCATGATGTATAAGAACTAATGGGGGTTGTTGGCACCATATCCTCACCGGTCCTCTTAGGGGTTTAGCAATGAGATTTCTTGTTTCGGCAGAAGACCTCTCATTGGGGGGGTATTGTAACGGGGCAAAAGGAAGGGGCTTTTTATTTTATTAAATTGGGGTTTTATTTTATTAAAATATTTTGAATTCAATTCATCTGTGTGGCCAGACACGTGTTTGAGTAGAAGTTTTGTTCAAACAAAGAAACGGTACGCTGTAGCTGGGTGATGAAACAATTGTAAAGGAATGTGCGGGTTGACGATTCTTAGAACTTTGCGGCTGTGTGACACCTGCGCCCAAATGCACTGACATCGGCGGAGCGCAGACCGACGCCAAGTTAGTTAAACAACATGGCTTGGAGATGAATTTTGTATTACACGTGGTCCGAGCTGGCGGATATAAGTTTAAGTCCAGCCTACATTTGTGACGTCGACCAGTGCACACTGAATATCGTCCACGTCTAAAACACGAAAAACCCATGTGTTGAATGAACAGTGACGGACGATTTGATCATAAGGCATTGTAAGTTCCGCTATGCCTAACTTATGGTGGGAGACTTTGTTAGTAACTCTCGCCCCATTTGAACTACATCGTGACCCCGGCCAGGAACGAAGTTGAAAACGTGTACACAACAATTTTGAATTTTTATTGTAAAAAAGTTTTAACCAGAAGTAAAATGAACTAATAGTGAAATAGAGTCAGTGGCGTAAACGGGATAAAGAAAAATGTGAACTAAAGAAAGCTTTCGGACATCAAAAAACACGCGACACATTGTAACGAGAGGAGTGACGCCGGTTGGGTAATCCAAATCAATACAAATAACTTCACCTATTTAAAAAATGTTCAATTCAATTAATTAAAATCATATGGGGCTTTAAAACTGGTATGTGAGTTGTGCGTGGGCATAGCTGGGTCGCTTTAATAGAATAAGATAAAGTATGTAGAATAAGTTGGTTAGATCATTTATTTCTCGTTGTATAAGCATATGTTTGCCATTAGAAAAAGTAGCGATATAAATTTATCTCAGTTTTTCATGAATAAACAAGAATTAAAATCAATGTAGATTCATTACAATGTAAAAGTATAATTTGCAGTACAGAATTGGTTGAAAATTATAATTGGATAACGTAAATTTGAAATGAAGTTTATTAAAATGAATTAGTAGCGTGACCATGTTTTAATTTAATTATTACGCCATATTACCAGCACCTATCCTGTATGGAAGAGTTCGCCTAACGAACCTGGCAAAAAGTTAATATGAAGGTTTCGATTTTTGGTACCATAAAAAATCGTGGCGACCGATTAATAAGTGATGGGGGATCTTCTGTGAGCGGTAAGGCAGATTAGCATGAGTATAAGGTAAGTAAAAAAGTAGACGATAACAAGTATATACTCAAAGCCAGCTGATTCAGCAATTTAGTTAATACATCTAACATTACTGCCTACGATGTGTTCAAATCATGTAGGAACACCCATAGTTGCAACTGTAAGAAACAGTACCTCATGGAAGAGAAGATCAGAATTATAGCTGGAGAGTTAGCAATAGGCTTCCTGACCACTCGTATACTCAGTGGAAAAGCATTTTATAGATGGGGATGGGACGCCGACTGAAATCTGTTGTGCCAAACTGTAAGAATTTTTTGCAGACATATGAGTTCATAAATAGAATTAAAAGCTACATAATGTGTTTAGCAACTAGTTTTTGTAACTACTCACAGTATACTACTACAATTTATGAGGTCTGATGAAAGCATGTAGCCATTCTGAATATTGTGTTGTATACCATGCACATTCAAAATAATATTTTGAATATCGAGTAATAATGTGATTTGTATTAAGACACTACGAGGGAGTTGAAAAGTTCGCGGAGCTTAGCTTAGCAGTTAAACTAAAATTTTTCGCATGCTGCAAGATTTGTATTTTATGTGAACTCCTGTTAAATTCCAAATCTATCTATCAATTTATTCATTGTTTAGAAGCTGTTTAAAATTAACGTGGCATGCGTATTTTGAAAAACGGGCAAAATAAACATTGTGGTGTGATTCTTTGTTAAAAATTGTTTAGTGCCAACGGTGTGCCGTACGTAGGTGTACGGCAAATAGCGGTTCTAAGGATTCCGGGCGTTATTTTCTTGCATCTGGGGAGTTCGCTTTGGACAGGTTCTCTTCGCTATCTATGAGACGTTACGGCGACTGTTTGTTACGCTCCCGCCATCTAGTAGACGTCGCTGTAACTTCGGACTAGGGTATCTTCCTTTCCCGCTGCTAGAGTGAGCCTGCTGTATTCCGTTGTGGGTTGTAGAGCGCCTTTGGAACTCGGCCAGCTGTAGTTATCATCTGTGCAGTCTGAGCAAGCCCGCTCAGAATACTAAGTTGGGGTTGCTGTCTTCTGAGGTGGCTGGCAGACCGATGGAGAAGGTTTTCATCGACTACGTGGGTCCTTTCCCGCGTAGCAAGGCCGGGAATTCGTTCCTCCTTGTTTGTGTGGACGCCTTCTCCAAGTATGTCTGGCTACTTCCCTTGCGTCAGGCTAGTACTGCCAATACCATCGTAGCCCTTCAGACCAGTGTTTTTCAGCATTTCGGGCTTCCCTACATCATTGTCTCAGACAATGGCCCGCAATTCATCTCGAGGCAATTCCGAAACATGTGTTTCCGGCACGGCATCCGGCATGTAACCACTTCCCCCTACCACCCGCAACCTTCCCACGCAGAGCGATTCAACCGCAATCTGAGATCCGCTCTTATCGCCTATCACGCGGAGCAGCAGAATACGTGGGACCAGAATCTCCAGTGGTTGCAGATGGCGTTCAATTCGTCCCTTCATGAAAGCCATCGTGCCGTGCCTTTTGAGGTCATGTTTGGTTTCTCCCCCGCTCATCCCCTTGGTAATTTGTGGAAACTGGAGGATCTTCTCCCGGATTTGCCTAACGAAGGGGTCGTTCACAGGTGGAAGGATGTGAGGAGAGCCCTGCTCCGATCGCACGAGCGCGTGCGGCGTCGCTATAATGCTGGGAGAGTCCCCAACCCTTTTAAGGTGGGTCAGCTGGTTTATTGCAGGAGCCACCCGCTCAGCTCTAAGGTGGAGGGTCGCGCTGCCAAGCTCTGCTATAGATGGTTGGGACCCTTCCGGATTTCTGAGTTTGTCTCGCCCGTCACTGCCAGCCTGGTGGATCCGGAGGATGGGATGAAGGTGAGGGTGGCCCATGTGTCCCATTTGAAGGCGTGTGCGCAGATGGAGCTTCCGTGAGAGGTAAATTGGTATTGTTCACCCCAGTTAGGATTAGTTAGGGTCCTCGGGTTTGGTTTTCGGGGGGCTTCGCTGGAGGGATTGTGTTTTATGGTTTTATTTTTTAGTGTTTTATTGTTTTAGGTGGGGTTAATTGGGGTTATAAACGTTTTATCGGTATTTTAGCTTCTCTCCTTTCCTTTCTTCTTTCTTTGCTTTAGGCCGCGGCCGCTCACACTCCCCGTACCTTCTACACACACACACACCCAGCTACACACCCACACACACCTTGTCCTTCCTTCTGGTGTCCTTTCGTTTTCCACTTTCGCCGGATTTTATCTTTTTATTGGTTTTTAGTCAGTCCCCGCTTTTCCTCCGGTGGTGGCAGTCCCAGTGTCGTCCAACCCGTTGGACTCCTTTTGTTGTGGGGGTGTGCCGTACGTAGGTGTACGGCAAATAGCGGTTCTAAGGATTCCGGGCGTTATTTTCTTGCATCTGGGGAGTTCGCTTTGGACAGGTTCTCTTCGCTATCTATGAGACGTTACGGCGACTGTTTGTTACGCTCCCGCCATCTAGTAGACGTCGCTGTAACTTCGGACTAGGGTATCTTCCTTTCCCGCTGCTAGAGTGAGCCTGCTGTATTCCGTTGTGGGTTGTAGAGCGCCTTTGGAACTCGGCCAGCTGTAGTTATCATCTGTGGAGTTTTGTCTTGACTCGAGTTTTGGGTTGATGTCAGCTGTTCTATTCGGGAGCTGTTCACCACGTGTTGGTCTCAATTGTTGAGTGCTGAAAAGTTTCGTGGTTTTCTTTTTTTTTATGCCGGCGTTGAGTGAAACCACTATGTCAGGCTAAGGGAAAAGCGTGCTAGGGGTCCTCGGGGGGGCCGGCATCCGTGAATCTGGGAAGACCAAGATGTGAATTATGTGATAGATTGTGTGAGTATTGAACAGGTATTGTGATGTGAGGCATTGATGCACCATGAACAGGTATGGAAAAATAAAATTATTAAATTTTGCCCTGGGACTTTGTGGGTCGGGTCTGGCTGATTTCTCTAACACTACAAAAAAAAAAGAGAGGGGACAATAGTTTCTTAATACTGGAGTTTTGTCACTTCTTGGTACTCTTGTAATATCATGTACTATTGAAACATGCCGGTTTTTGCATAACTTGAGTAACTTCGCCTGTTTCTCTCTAATGATGAGTAGCTTCGCCGCTGTTTGCGGTGACCGTGTATTCTATGGACAAAACTTTTCTTACCTACAAAAGAAAAAAAAAAAACAAAACAAAAACAAAAAAAAACAAAAAAAAAACTTAAGAAAATGTGTTGGGAATCGGCCGGGGCGTTCATTTGGCCTAGTGAAGCAAAATTCCTTAATTGCTCTTTGAATGACTCAGGGTGATATTTGTCTTGTGTTGAATTGCCAGAGCATGTAATGGCCAGTACATCTTTTACTATAGTCTGTGTGGAACTTGTATTGTGGCTGCCTTTTTATTGGAACTTGTAGATCTGGTTGGGAAAAGAGTTGCAGTCTACCTCCAGTTGTAACAATGCCTTACCTTGTGATAAAACAGTAATTCAGAAGCATCCAACCTATTAAATAAAATGTCTGAACTGTTCTACAAGAGGAAATTTTCTCTCTTTATGTATTTATAATGTTTGTAGAGATATATGTAACTGATTATCTGATGTTTTTTATATAATTGTGCACTCTGAAATCTGTAAGCCTTGGGGCTACACCAGTTTATACAGGTTTATGGCAGGGGGGAGCACATGCACTTGTGAGTTCCACACAAGTATATATTATCTATCTCATTTTGCATGTTACTTTATTGATTAGATGAGTCTTCTTTCTAGTGTTTGAGTTAGATTTCAGAGGGCGCATGTTGTTGGGTAATGTAATTGTTTGGATTGTTGTGGCTGTAATGCTTGTTAAAGGTTTTATAAATTTTGTATAGTGTTCAGTATGGCCTGTAAGAGTTCTTTAAATGTTTTATATATTTTGCATAGTTTTCAGTATGGCCTGTCAGAGATTTTAAATGTTTTATATATTTTGCATAGTTTTCAGTATGGCATGTCAGAGATTTTAAATGTTTTATATATTTTATAGATTTTCAGTAGGCTATGTAAGGGTTTTTAAAGGTGATATATATTTTATATACTTTTCATGGAATTTGTCTTAAATATTAAATTTGAATGTTTTGAAAATTTTAGATTCTGGTTACCCTGTCATGGATTTTGAATATTCACATATTTTCTATAATTCTGATAGAATACCTTCTGTCTGGACACTATGAATCATTTTCAGAAAACATGTAATATTTTGTAGATGTTTTACAGATTTATATATTTCTCATGAAATAATTTTACATATTAAATTTTGAATATTTTTTGAAATTTTAAATTGGAGTGTCATGTAATATAGTGAATATTTCACCTACTTATAGATTTTAATGGAATAACCTCACAACCTGATTTTATGAGATTTCATTGTAACAAAACACTATATGATAGCCTCAATAAACTTGTGTTAATTTTTGAAGTTTTAAAACTGAGGTCACCTCATTCCTCCAATTACCCAAAGGTTATCCAGCATGCGGATATTCTTCCACTAGGAGGCCTCTCCTAGTTCAGTGAAATGGTGAGCCGGTCATCAAGGTAAGTTGTGGTTTTTTGAAATTTATTTTTCGGTTGTCAGTTTTGGAAAGTTTAAAAATTGTTGTGACGTCATGGGTGATGAGCGGCTCACAAATGGTAGCAGAGCGTGGTTTTCAAATTCAAAACGAAATTGTAAATGTGTCAGAAGATGCTGCGACTTCAAAACCAATGGTTTGTAAGTAGCCACTTGAGTTTAAACGTGGATGTATGAGCCCAAAAAATGCAACAACTCCAGATGCGGCAGCCATCTTGCACAACGCTTTTTCACATTAAGTTCCTGAGTTAAAGGATGATGCACACATTCATACTCATATTTCAGCAACATCATCCACTCGCCAATCTGCAGTCTTCCAACACCCTATGAAATTTTTTCATTAATGCCATTTTTTGTTGCACTTTTTGGACATCCAGTGCTGGGATAGTCTTCAGTGCTTGTACGACCACATTTAAACTCGAGTGTGCCCCCACTTACCGTTGTTTCTGAAGGCGCAGCATCAGATATAATAATATTTACAATTTCGTTTTGATTTTCCATTGGTACTAAGACGTTTTTAACAGAGAATTCATCACAACACGATGTTTGATTTTGTGCATTTTAAAAACACGTGTGACAGGAAAATTTCAAGCAGCTGGTAAAAAGTGAATAAATTTGACAGGAAATATTTGGAAATTAACAGGTTTTCACGCGAAATATATAATTTTAGTTCTACCACCGAGCTACAGATGTCGCTCTGTGAACTTTTCAACTGACCCTTGTATTTATAGAATACACTAGAATGTTCTGTATTAATGTACCATGTATTTGTGCATGGACATAGTTTATTCTACCAGGTTTTTGAATATATGCATGGAACAAAGTAGACTATTCTAGTAACTGATGCATGTTGGTAAATGATGTTATTACCAACCTATATAAGACAGTAGAGAGAGAGAGAGAGAGAGAGAGAGAGAGAGAGAGAGAGTCAGCCAGTCTTTATTAAGAGTTCGGTTAAGTGAGTTACAGAATTAGTACTTGTGTTTGACACTACATTTGTGGATCAATATTGTACATGTGTATTACCTTCTGGTTTGTATAAATTACAACTGTGTTAATAATCGATATCACAGTTATGAAACAAAATTGTATTTTCTATTTGTAAAAAATTTGTGATATCATAAATAAACATGGTGTTAAAAGAGAACGAGCGTTTTATTTCAGTGCCTAGAAGACAACAATTATAGGAACTGTCAGTGCAAATGCATTGTAACTCAGTAGCCAATCAGATAGGACCTTTTGACACAAACGAGAACATTCACTAATGTACTGACTAATTCACTTTTGTGTAAATACGTGTTGTCTGTGACTATTGTATTCATACTGTGTGAATGACTAGATCAACGAATTTGTATTAAATTTTCTATCAAACTTGAACATTCATCGATGAAACTATCAGAAAAATGAAGAAGGCCTTCAGAAAGGACTCAATGACTGATACAGAGATTATAGTATAAATCGTCTTAAAGGTGACCAGGAATCCGTTGCAAGTGATCCACATTCTGGAAGATCTTTATCAAGTGTGTGGGTTACAATAAACAAAAATGACAGTGCAAGAATTAAAATAAAAGCTGGGGATTCTGTGGACTTGTGTTTCACAGATTTTGACTGGGCATCTTGCAATGTAACATGTGCAGTGCTACCAGTAATCCAGATTTCTTCAAAAACATCATAACTGGACAGGAGTCATGAGTTTATGGCTATGACCCAGAAACAAAAGCCGAAGGTTCCTAATGTGTAAGCAAATTATGAATACAACAATCACAGACAACACATGTTTGCACAACTGAATCTCACAGTTAACTGAATTGTCCAATATGTATATCAATAAATGTTCATGCAAGCATCAAAAGGTCCCATCTGATTGGCTACCAACTTAAAATGAGTTGCACAACTGGTTCCTGTAATATTCAAAATGGTTAGATACTTTCTGGTCAGATATTATATTTACTCCAATATATATAATCCCATCACCCTTATTTTTTTATTTTTTATTCCTGTACTCTTCTACCTTGAAGCATAGAACTCACCAGTAAAAATGACATAGTAGTGCAAATGGATAAAAACATAACTATTTACATTCATGTTAAATGGAATCAGATTTATTAAAACATGTTAATTTTCTTACTATTATGGTTGACAGCAGTGTTATCTCCTGTACCAGTCAGATAAAGGTTTTGGCTAATTGGCTTTCATCTGGTATTATTTCATCACAGTCTGTTGAGCTGTTCATCATTCATTATATTCCTCAAGCAGATTTTTGACCTTTTAAAGCACAAAAATGACCTCTCACTGGATGCAGTTGATAGAGGAATTGTAATGACTATTTGTACCAACTTTTATATTTTGCTTAATGATAATGTGTACCTTCCCAGAAGCTAAAGAAGAATGAGAAATTTTGAATTACAAACTATTAGTTTTGTTATCTGTAAATCAGATTCTTTGAGATTTCTATTTCCACATTTGAAAAGCTGTATCAGCAATGGCACACACAATGAGGAGGTTTTGCAGTTTAATCCCTCCCCCCAGAAGGACAATGAAAAAATAAATGTCAAAAATTAAAAAAAGGTTCCTGTAAATTGTAGTCATACAAATTGCTTTAAATAATTAAGCTAATTAATTACGTGCATACGAACATTTTTAATTGAAGTTCACTATAGCAATCTTGTGAGCCAAAATTGTTTTGTGTAAACATGGCTAGTTGTGTAGTGGTTAAGGAATAGTTCAAAATTTTTATCCTGGTGTTTGTGGTTATGTCCTCTTAACAAGCGCAAAGCATGTAGCCTTTGAACGTTTTTTTAATCTAGACTGTATCCAAGTTGGTTTATGGTATTTTTAGTGTAATGATTTGTCCACAGCACCTTGAAACATTTAATATTAACAATTTTCTGTTTGTACAGATTTGCCTACTGCTGTACATGGTTTTTGTCCATATTAAAATTCTCTTACTTTTAATTTAGTTTTCTTGTATGTTTGAAGGGTAATCTAAGTAACTAAATTCTGCATGTGCCAGACAGGATACAAAGATACAACATCACAATGAAAGCATTACACTCCACCACTCAATCCACTTTTTCAAACTTTCTCTTTGAAGCAGACCACAAATGCAAAAATATTAACAATAACATGGAAATTCTACATGTAAACACAAAGAGTTGAAAATAGACACACTTGAAAAATTTGAAATACACTAACACACACAAACATATAGAAAAATATTCTAAATGAACAGAGACAACTTAAATCACATATACTCTTCGAACATATTACACACCAATGACCTACCAACCACTTTGAACAAAAGTGCTAACTCAAAAAACAGAACTGATGGCATTCGTTGCTCCCAGCTCTAATGAATGGCCATTTAGATATGTTGATCTTCATAATAAAAGAAATTTAATAGTGTTAAGAACAACAGATGGTAGATATGGTAGATATAGTGAAGTTACGTTTTCACTGCTATACCATACCAAACACGTGTCTTCAGAAATGTAAACAGTTAAACCAGAATTGATAACTATTTTGTTGTTCATTATTGTTGAGGTCTGACAATATTTAGTCTATGAATGTACTTTATTGTTGCATCTGTGGTCACTTTCAGAGTATGTATCAAAGCCCACCATAAGAGTTTTGAAATTGGTTATGTGAGATCACCATCAGAGCTCCATCATTATATTGTTATTCATGTTATCAGAATACATCCTATTAGATATCTTTTAATGCTAAGAAAAATGTCACACAGGAGTACACTCAGTGTATGGGGTCGGGTTTTCTACTCGTACCACAGTGATTTATTTATAAGAATTTAGATACTGATCTGTGTGCACTATTGTGAGTTGCTGGCAAAATTCAACAGTTCTGATTAATTTTTCAATGACACAACTGTGAGGTGTCCAACTCATAATGCTAGCAGAGCAGTACAACGGATACATTCTAGTGGATTCAGTGGTCAGACCTGACATCTATTTGTATAGAACATTAGACTTTTCTGTAGAATTTAGTCATGCATGTTGATGATACATATTGTAACGTGTCGTTTCACTAAACATAAAACATAACATACTCGTTAACATGTAAATAAAATTAATTAATAGAATTATAAGGTACAAATGTTAAACTTAGAAAATAAGTAAAAAGACATTTGTTAGTTCATAAGCATTAGATTAAAACTATGAGGAGGTCTGCGTGCCTCAGACAGTTGTTTTGTATCATTGAACTACAAACAGTGAATGTTATAGATTTTACAAATATAATAAATCAAACTATAATTATGTAAGTTAGGTTGTGTGATAGTGCTAGAAAGTGAAAATAACAGTGATAGACTTTAAAAAGGAAAAAATCAGATATAAGGAAAGTGATTAAATATTATAATATGAGCATTGAATGAAACATATAATCTATATGATGCAGTTATGTAGCCCATATAGTGAGATCAAACCAAGTGTAAATAATTTAAAAGATAGAAACTCTTACGTTAAAAAACTTGTAATAATATAGTTACGAAGGAAAAATAAAGTAAAGGTCAACAGAATATTACTAATTAGAAATGGTAAACCGAACCTGTGACCCATAAAAAATATAGCCATGGCCTTTAACTAATGAAATTAATGTTTTGAGTGAAGATGATTGTTGTTAAAAAAATTGTGAATTGCAAGAGAACGTTTAAGGTGTGACTCCTGAATTGGATACAAATTGAAGACCAATAAAAGATGAGAGGACCAGGAAAAAATGCAAAACCTAGAAGAATGCTGTTTTAATCAAGAGACCAAAAAACCAGATGTCCAGGAATAAAGAATCAACCAATAAATCCGTTAAGAAAACTGCTAGATTGGTGAGATCACTCCATGACTAAATCAAATATTCGACCAAACATTATGACAGTAAAGATTGAATTACAACAAAAACAATAACTAAAAATCAATATAAAAACATTATAATTGTGAATTATTTTTGTACACTAGTATACAATAGTCATTAATAATAAGAGTTTTTGTTATAGTTAATAGTAGTTTAAAAGGACCCACAAACATTCAACAGACATTAACAACACTGTAATACCGAGTCTCATGCATCAAAGTTGTATTGTTTGTTCTATATGTAAATTGTATGTTGACCCTGAGGTTCAGATGAATAATCCTCTATTTAAAAAATAAAACAGGTTATACTTTATTAGTAAGAGATACTAATTTGTTTTGATATTACTTATTGACGCTCAGAAGTGGGGCCTTCCACATTCACTGGATACAAAAGGAGGATTATATATAGTAACTGAACGTTACAAATTGACGCTCAGAAGTGGGGCCTTCCACATTCACTGGATACATAAGGAGGATTATATATACAAAAACTGAACGTTACAATATACACTGCTCCTTTCTTATGAGATTTGATTAATTCAGCTGTGTTATCTGTGTAATACATGTGGTTACTTTCTAGTATCTTTTGTGAGAGTAATTCTTGTCCTGTACATATTTATTGTAAACCATCTTTGTAGCTCTCTTATTAACTGGTTGAATTCTTTATTGGCTGTTTTTAGTAAAATAGTTTACAGCATATTCCTTGAAAACATACATTGAAAAAATAAGTGTCTTCAAGTTATTTTGATTAATCTCTTTTTGATTTTATGATTTGTTTTTATTTTAGAAAGTCTAGAATAATCTGTGTAGATCTTCACCATCAATTTATCAGTTTGTTTGTTCTTATTGTCACTGTTAAGCCCTTACTTTCTTTTTTGTAATTTTTGCCACTAGTATTATTAAATATATAATTTTTAAATTGAAAATTCTGTTTTTAGGAAACATATGTGGTACATATTCTTTATTAAGGCATTAGGTTTTCTGTAAATTTTAAGAGTCAGGCCATCATTATATATGGGAATTATGGCATTTAAGAACTGAATTTAACTTGTGTGGAGAATTTTATGTTTAAAATTATGTTTGGTGTAATTCTTCACTTGAAGTATAGCATTTTTCATTATGTGTTTGTAATGATGTGGATAACCATTTGCTGAATTTATTTGTGATGGCCAGCGGAGTTTGTATAATTTGACATTTAACTAATAACTACTTATATTGTTATCCATGAAGTTTCTTAGAAGGTTTATCATAGTTCTGTCTGTACAGACTAAAACAACAAGTCAGAGATGAACCCAGCTTCATCTCCAATATCATAACCAGTGGTGAATCATGGGTTTATGGGTATGACCCTGAAACTAAGCAGTCATCACGGTGGAAATCACCAGATTTCCCATAGCAGAAAAAGGCATGTCAAGTTCACAGCCATGTCAAGTCCATATTGAATGTTTTTCAACATACATGGGATTATCACAAGGAATTCTTATCCTCTGGTCAAACCATCCCTGGCAAGTTTTACTGTCAGGTTTTGAAGTGGCTGAGAGAGGCATAAATGTCCAGAGAAGTAGAAGAATAACAATTGGTTTCTCCACCATGACAACACGCCAACTCACACATCATCAGGGCCATCTTTACGCACGGGCTCGCTGGGCTAGTGCCCACAGCCCCGTGATCCAAGGGGCCCCCGAGCCGAGCCCTTTGGTAACACAATTTACCAACAACAAATGACCAACAGAAAAAACATCCATCCACTAAAATATACCTACCTAATATTATAATCGATACCTATATTTCGCTAATCTAAGTAAAATGTTTTGTTTATTTTACCTCTGACAGCACCCTTATTGCTATGTGAATAAAGATCACTCTGATACAAAATCAGAGGTAAAATAACTGTGAACGGGGATTACCATGTCAACAAATTCTGTTCTTTTCCGTTCATTTAAAATTACGCGCCATTAAAAAAAACTACGCACGATGCTTTGGTGGAATGCGACCGAAGTAAACAGACTCGCACTTCGCACGCACCGAAGTAAACAGACTCTATCGGGGGACTTTCCCTTTAATTTTATTCGGGATTCCCCTAGCGTCGTGTAAATAAATCAGCGCATTCGATGATGAACTTGTAATTAGTGTGTTTACTGTGTTGTATTGTGTTCATGATCGTATTGGGTGTTACATACAAAATAATTTTAAAATGTCAAAATGATCATATCCTAGTGGCGCAGAAAAAATAAAAAAAGCTGCAATCACAGGGAAATAACGGAAAAACTACCGAAATTAATATCATTTTTTCCAGCACAAGGCGGTAAGAATTTTATGATGATAACTAATTACCTATATACAATATCCTACTAAGTACTTAATTTTGTTTATATTTTTCAATGGTAAATCATTTCTATAAAAATGTTTTAAGTAGGGTAAGGTAAGGTTAATTGGCAGTATAGGTTATGTTATTTGGCAGTATTTCCAATGTTTGTTGCTATCAAGTAAAATGACTTTCCAGTTAGTTCAGTTTTTGCCAGAAGATAGCAGCATATGTTGGCCTCACTGTGCAACAACTTCGGAATCTCTGCAGCTCAAACTAATGATAAACAAAAACTATTCGTAAGGCAGTGCCCGTTTTCATAGGTTATGCGAGCTAGTTTGTGCGCCGTCTCAGTACTATTGTTGTTAATATACTAAAAGTGTGTGTTTTATCGTGAACCTGTGTTCTATGTGTAGTATTTGAAATATACTAACCCGTGAAGTGAATCCTTTCGAAAAATTTTTGTGTAGCAAGTTATTATTTCCTTAGCTATCTGAGCAAAAAATAACAAATTTGAGTGCCAGGTTTTGAAGGCATCACAGTGTTGAAATTCAGAGTCGATTTTTAGGCTTTATAAAGTAATAATAAGTAATAATCTGATAGGAGCTATTATCATAAAATTCTTTCATTCCAGGATCTTCTGCGAGCAGCGATCAAATTAATCTTTCAGACAAGCCACACGGACAACAAATTGAGGGAATTTCGGAACCCACTAGTTCTGAGCTAACTTTACCCGAGTCAGATAAAGATATAAATAAATCATATGGCGAAAATACGTCGACTTCATCGACAACGGCTTTAGTTAAGCAACAACAAAAATCTACTTCAACTCCACAAAACGATTCAAACGATCCTGCAGATTATTTTCGTGAAATGTTAACGGAAGAAGAACGTGAGTTTTGATTTGCAAAGGGCCTGCATTTTTCCAAAATAAAAATTCTGACTTTTCCGAAGCGTCCAGAATTTATAAAGAAGCAGACGGTAGGTCGACCACGCGGAATTTCAACAAAACACTATTTTATCGTAAATTAAAAAACAATGAAACCGTTGAAAGGAAATGGTTGTTATATTCACCTTCAAAGAAATCTCTATTTTGTCTTTCATGCTGTTTATTTAGACCTTATAATATAAACCTCTGTTCACCAAGTGGATGCAATGATTGGAAACATATTAATCACATTATTTTGGAGCACGAAAATAGCTTAGCACATAGGCAATTATGATGACTTATCTGGCACGAAGTAAAACTACTGGTAGAGTAGATACAGACTTACTATCTCAATATACAAGAGAAGTGGATTACTGGAAAGAAGTACTTAAAAGAATTGTGGTAGTTGTAAAATTCTTGGCATTTAGAGGACTACCGTTTTTCGCGGTGACAATGAAACTCTTGGGTCTCCCAACAACGGAAATTATTTGGGATGTATGGAGTTATTAAGTGAATTTGATCCATTCCTCGCAGATCACCTAAAAAAATTTGGTAATCCGGGGAAAGGACACATTTCTTATTTATCAACAAATATTTGCAATGAGTTTATCGACTTAATGGGAAAGCAGGTCCTATTGAAAATTGTAACTGAAGTCAAATTAGCAAAATATTTTTCGATAAGCGTTGATAGTACGCCCGATCTATCTCATGTTGCCCAGTTGACTTTTATAATTCGATACGTAAAAGACCATGAAGCTATTGAAAGGTTTTTGAAATTTATACCTATTGAAGAGCACAAATCTGAATATTTAGCTGAAACAGTCTCGATATTTTTGGAAAATAATGATATTTCTATAGAGGATTGCAGAGGACAAAGCTACGACAATGCATTAAATATGTCAGGAAAATATTCCGGTTTGCAAGCAAGAATCAAAGAGAAATGTGAATTTGCTACCTTTGTGCCATGCGCAGCACATTCCCTTAACTTGGTGGGTCTTCATGCTGCTGAGTGTGTACAAGAGACAACAAGTTATTTTCAAATGGTTCAGAAACTGTGCAATCTTTTTTTGTGTTCTACCCATCGGTGGGATAAATTGACCAAATGTTTAGGTTCAAAGAAAGTACTTAAAAGTCTATCTGAAAGCAGATGGTCTGCACGAGCTGATGCAGTAAGCGCCTTACACCAAGGTCACAAGCAAATTCGAGAAGCATTGACCTCTATTGCTGATAATAATGAGGAGCCACGAGAGACTAGAAACGAAGCCATTAGTCTGTCGAGAAAAATGGAAAAACTGGAATTTCTTATTCTAACAGAAATGTGGAGTACTCTATTAGAAAGGATAGCTAAAACAAATGTCAACCTTCAGAAAGCAACAATGACAATGGACGTTGCAATAAATTTGTTAACTTCACTTGCCAATTTTATTGATACTGTCAGGAATAATTTTGATGAATTCGAATCGTCCGCCAAAGAGAAATATCCAGAAGCTGACTACAAAGATCATTATCAAAGAAGAAGAGCTAGAAGCTCACGTGTGACATTCTTTGACGGCTCTGCACCATCTGTGCAACTAAATGGCAAAGAAAAATTCAAATCAGAAACTTTTCTCCCAGTGATTGATACCTTGACCGTCCATCTAAAACAGCGATTGGAATCATACAAAGAAATCGGTCAACGGTTTGTATTTTTTTTTACGTTTAAAAAGGTTGAATTCAAAAGAGCTAGGACATAGTTGCAAACAATTTGCAAAATTTTATCACAAAGATGTTAATGCAGAAGAATTATCAATGGAAAGTCTGCATTTTAGAGAATATTTAAAAAGTGTCCACACTAATGCAAACGAAGATATAACAATTACAGAACTTTATCATTTTCTAAAAGAAGACCATATCGAAGACACAATCCCAAACATAGAAATAGCCGTTAGAATTTTTTTATCTATTATGGTCACTAACTGCAGTGCGGAACGTTCTTTTTCCAAATTGAAAAAAAATAAAAAATGAATTAAGAAGTACAATGCTTCAAGGAAGATTAAATAGTTTGTCGCTGATGGCAATAGAAAATGATTTGTTAAGAGAAATAAAATTCGAAACATTGATCAATGATTTCGCTAATGAAAAAACCAGAAAAGCGCCTCTCATTTCAGTTTAATTTTCACATCATACGCTTGTATCTTTTCAATAAGTAATTAAAAATACAATTAAAATGTTGTGCGTTTCTGTTGATATCCATATCCATACTAATACAGGACGTTGATTTGAACCACAACTACCGTCACAGGGGTGAATTTACTCATTATAATAAACAACTTTCCCCATGAAACCATATGTCGGAAATGAAAAAATATTTTGTCTTCTTCATATAAAATCTCTTTGGAGCTGAGAGACTTTCTATGGAGAAGCAAATTTTTTTTTCATTTCCTACGTATGGCTTAATGGGGAAAGTTGTTTGTTTTAATGGGTACATTCACCCTTGTGAAGGAAGTCGTGGTTCAAATAAATCAACGCCCGGTATATAAATCCGAAAGTGTGTTTGTTTGTTTGTCCTTCTTTCACGATAAAACTACTGAACCGATTTGATTATTTGATATGTAGGTAGAGTATAGCCCGACACATAGGCACTTTTTTTCAGAATTCCCGTAGGATCGGGAAAAATGAAACTATCCCGCAGGACACTCACTAGTAGTTTATAATTTCAATAAAAGGGGCCCCATATATCTTTAAATGCCCTGGGCCCCCACTTGGCTGAAGACGGCCCTGCACATCATTCATTGTTTGATCATTCTTGACTTCCAGAACTTTATACCCCCCACCCATCATTTGCTTGACCTTGCCACCTGTGGTTTTTTTCCTGTTTTGTAATATAAAATTATGGCTGAATGGCCATTGTTTTAACACAACTAAGAAGATCCATGCAGAAATATAGATAGTAGTTAATGCACCACATTTGAAAACTTCCAGAGATGCATGGTATCATTGCTGAATACATCCTCAAGGACACTACATTGAAGCAGATGGGAACTAGAAGTTATTGTTAGCTACTTTTTTTCATTAAAATTCCCTTAATGTTTGGGTAGCACCTTGTATAGTTCGTGATAATTATAATTCTTTGAAATTCCAGGTACTTTGTGCTGTAGTAACTGTATCAGCTACTTTAATGATGCACAGCATCAGGCTATGAAAGATGATTGAATTACTGAAGGATTAAATGTTGTGTGTGTGTGTGTGTGTGTGTGTGTGTGTGTGTGTGTGTGTGTGTGTGTGTGTGTGTGTGTGTGTGTGTGTGTGTGTGTGTGTGTGTGTGTGTGTGTGTGTGTGTGTGTGTGTGTGTGTGTGTGTGTGTGTGTGTGTGTGTGTGAACTAACTCCCTTGAGTAATTTAACATGTGCTGGCTGATGTAACTTCTCCCATTATCTAATATACTGCGTGGTATTACTTGATGTCATCTACTATGATCCTCAACAAAACCAATTGAAAAATAAAAACTCACTACTATGATTAACTGTAGCAGTGCATTTTTAATTTTCTGTTGGTTTTGTTGAGGATCTGCCCATTGTTGCTAAGGCTGAAATAGAGTTTGAGATTAGTGAATGTTTTTCCTTTTTTTTCTTATCGCTATGAACCTTGTTTCTTCTCTTGAGCTCCAGCTTCCTCTTCTGTGCTGAAGTTTAAGATGGTATGTTGAGAAATTTTCAGACATTTAATTGAAAGTGAACAGTCTTCAGTTTTTAACAGCAAGTTAATGTATTATGTTATTACGTTAATGTATTCAACAGCAGCCCATTAATTTATATTGGCATATACTACTTAGATTGCTTTCTTCATCTCTTCATAGCTCCAAAAACCAATGATACTATGACTACAGCTATGATAGGACATTACAGCATGCAAAAATTGGTTCTGACTGTGCATGACATCATATGGAGATAAATGGGTCTTAAGTTGTAGCATGAAAGTTTTATACGTTCTGCTGGTCACACGAGTCCAGATGTGTATGTGTGTTAAGTACTGAAATTGGTAACTATAAACATATACACTATTAAACAATTATACTTCACTATTATAACAACCAAGCCCAATACTTCACTATAGGCAACAAAGTCTATGGTCCTGGAATTGAGGTCATGACAGATAAAAATTTACATATCAAATAGAAAAGACAAAGATGTATGTGTTACTTTCCAGAGGCCATTTGCAAGGTTGTTTATTGTTTGTACCCTACCCTGTTTTGGTAGGATTTTATTACTTAAGATTAATATTAGTGTGTAGTCATCTGTGTTCTGTAACAAGCTATAAAAAATCCTGTGGGCCTACGTGAAACAAGTAAGGGTCTGAAAGATGAAAACTGTGTTCACAGACGGAAACATTACAAAAGAATAAATAAGAAAATTATATTGTTTCCAGTTCTCAGTCAAATCTAATCAGAGATTTTGGAGACTGAGCCTTAACTAGGTAACCTATCTGAAAATGAAGCTAAATCAACTGAAGCCTCTAGAACTAAGGTAAATTTGCTGGAGTAGTACCTAAATTGCCTATTTTATAGTCATGTATACTATTTTCATGTAAAATAAAAAAATATAATAGGCCTGTTTACTCATTAATTGATTCTCATGAATTCCTGTTGATAACAACTTTCAGTGAAGTCAATCTGTTGCTCTCTTTATTTCTGACACTGAAAATGTAACTGACTATGATGTAACATGTGACCTTGACATATTCAATTCTGATGATGAAAATTCTGTTCTTGTCTCTAACAACCTTACCAACAACAGCACATTTCAGTCTTCTAGCAATGGGAAGTAAATAAAAAAGTCAATGGATCCTTCATAAAAAAAAAAATTGGTCATCTCTACCACTGGAAATAATCTCCCTTCACTCAAGGATAAAAAGTAAAATTTCTAAACTCAATACAGTTTTTGTTTATAACTAACTTTACCAGTAACAGCCAGCAGACCTGCTGAAGGGTTATTCTCTGTCTTAACATTAGTCCATTAATGTTTATCAGAAACTAATGAGAACTTCAATTAAACAGGAGAGGCAATGTCTAGGAAGGTTAGCACAGAAGCATCAGCTTAGGATAAGACAGCACTGATAAAAGAATTGCAGAGATTAAATGAAGTGCAAAGAATTTATTTGAAAGGATTTGTGGCCTTCATTATATTTTTCAAGGTGTGGTTTGATACTTTTGTACAATCTCTCTGTTAAAGTATTCTAATATCTAAACTGATCACAGTATTTCAGTATTAATTGTAGGGAATTAATAATAATTTATGATTTTACTGATCAAACTGTTCAACCTAGAAATAAGGTTTTTTTAAGTTTTCGACTACAATCTTTAGTTGTCAAAAAATTCCATCTGTAACCTGCATGTTGGTACGTACTAATAAAAATACAAAGACACATGTACACAAACATATTTGTCAAAGGAGGCTTTTTAGGTTTTTTTTCAGGGGGTCCAAAATATCTAGATTGCACAAAATAATTCTGCAATGCACAATTTCATGCAACTCAGAATCAAGCTGAATTCAAAATTGGTATGAATCAAAGTTACCATAAATATGTACCTGGCTGATAACAATACTATTTATACTAACATCTGATCTACAAAGATGTATAATTCTTTAGAAAATATATAAATAATTTCTGGAAAACATTTTGAGAAATTTCTGGAACTCAAATGCAATTTACATTTCTTTCTTCTAACCTAGGTTTCTAATATTTTTAATATACTGTATTGGTAAATACAAAGATAAATTGTCTTGAAATATCAATTCATAAAATTACCACAAACACTGTGATATCAATAAACCATTATTATTAATATTATTATTAAATTTACCAATTATTTTAGAAATTAGAAAAATGAAATATACTTAATCATTATTAAATTAAATTAATTGATTTTGGAAAATTTTAGTTATGTATGACCTAATTACAATTTTTAATCAACAATACCCACACATCATAAACAAACAGTCTGATATGGAGTTGCTATTACAAAATTTAAAGAATGTTATTTACTATTTTTAGTTTATCATTTTAACATAGAAACATTTCAGCTGTAAAATTTCTAATGCACTGAATATCTCTGGAATTTTGTATGAAAAATATTCTGATGTTTTTAGAGTGTATAGTTGCAGTAGGTTAGGCTCACCTCTGCAATAAAGGAGGAATGTTGATCAAGGTGAGGAAGAAAGGGAGTTTCCATCCACTGACTCGGTAGGTGCCTTCTAATAGATGCCTTAGTTTCCCTATGCCCAGAGCCACCATGGCATTGATTACAACTGATGTATTATGTTGGTAACATGTTTTCACTGTTACATACATGGCAAGTTATTAAAGGTTGTTATTGCCATGTCATTTCTAAGAACTAATTGTTAGAAGACAATGAATTTCATTCTGAATATTTTTAAAATGTCTATAATTTTTAGGCAAGTTACAATTCAAAAAAGGCCACTATGATCAGAATTCAGAATAATCAAATGCAAAAAGATTATATACACAACAATTGGTAATTCGTTTTTAGTTGTTAGCAAAAAATTAACAATTAATGATTAAAGTTAACCTTTTTAAAAATTAACAATTAATTTAAAAAGTTAATATTTTTAACAATTAATTTAATAATTAATTCCAACTCTGCTCCAGTGACATACATAAGTAGCAGTATAGAATGGTCTATGTTAAGTTTCCTGTGTAGGTAAAAGGTGTCAGTTAGACAGTGCTTACCGTTTAAGAATTAAACAATTAAATGAAAACATGTCTAAAATTGGGTAAACTTAAGACTATATTAAGTTTTGTTGGAAGTTAAAATTCACATTAAAGGGGAAAATTACAGCACTCCTGGAATTTTGGCGGTCTCATTAATTAAGTGTCTGAACATAATGGACTGTTAAAGCAGCACATACAGAGAAAACAGGAATATGAGTTTTCTAAGCCCTTTCAAAAACAATTCAAAATGACTGAACTCAATTTTTGAGATGTGCTTTAATTTGATAAAAAATGTAATATTAAAAAGTAGTTATGTAGTGATCAAAATTGATGAAACCACCAATTGTGGTATATTATCACAATTGGTTTTTACAGTTCAATCTGAACTAAGTAGAAAAATTAATGAAATGTGGAAAAATTCATACATTTCATTCAACCAAAGGATCATATCACAGAAGTTGTATGTGTGACAATCTTCTCTATTCTGAATACAACAAACATGAATAAAACAGCTGAAAAAATAATTGAAGAAAACTACAAAGGTCGTACTTTTATGTCCAAAAGTTGCAATTTAGGATCACAGGTAAATATGAGAACTTCCTTTTTGTTCACTGATGCATCTAAAACACTGTGTTTCAGAAATAAAAAAGTTTGAATTTTTATAGTTTAAGTAAGTTTTCCACTTTACACTCCATTTCTTGATGACACATTAAAAATAAAATATTCTTAGGTCTTCTCAGTTCATCAGGTGTGTATTTTAAATATACTGTGTGATCTCAGTTCATTATAATAAAAATTATGGAGTTATACTATCATTCACATTATATTCATTTATCAAAATTATGGAGTGTTTAGACAAAATTATTGATGATAATAGTAATTATTACAAACCATCAGGTTTCCTCCATAGATAACTAATGTAATTACACCATACTGTTTTCCCTGAAAAGGAATTCAAAGCATCTGCTGACACTTTCAAATTGAATTACTGAGAACTGCAGCAGGAATAAACTGAATACGCTGTACAGTCGAATGGATTTTGCAAATGTATCAGATGCACTAATAATGTTGAACTGCCTTTGAAAAAATAATTTGATGATTCCTTTTACCTGATATCCTTAAACACATAAGCACCATACAGTCAGACAACTGGAGAAACAGAACACTGTTTATCTACATTGAAATTAATAAAAATGATTATGTAACATACAATGAAAAGTCTGATTTGTGTCAATGTGTTTAATTCCAAAGCAGTGGTTGGCATCATCAATTTTTTAAAGAATTTGTCATTGATAACTTTAGCGCAGAAGAAACAAAGGGTTGATTTTATTTGCAAACAGATAGAGTATCCCTGACTCATTTAAATTATTTATATTTTCCAAAACTATTAAGTTACTCTACTAACTTAACATCTACTATATAATATGAAACATTACAAAATTAAAATTTTTAAACTTCTTGTGAGCTTTTGTGTTGCAACAAACGTGAGAGCCTACCCTAGTTTTCAAAACATGAGCCATGGCTGCCAACAAATGCATCTTTGTTTGATGACTGGAACAACCAGAAGTATCAGCTACATTTGTCTAATTAAGATGTATGTGTAGCAGAGTTAACACACCATTCATATCCATCTGAATCATTTTGCCTTGTTTCATGTTAACCTCATCCATCTTTTCATATATTAGTGGTTTTCTGCATATGTCAAAGGTATGGGGGGTGTTTGATAAGTGAGTGGAAAAATAAAGAAGACACAACTTTCAGGAAAAATCTATTTTATTTCTCAACATAATCTCCTTTCAGGACTATACACTTAGTCCAACGATGCTCAAGCATTTCAATCCCATCCTTGTAGTATGATTTATCGAAGTCTTCAATGGAACGGTTTTCACTTTTTTTGGAGTGCGTTCTCCTATAATGCAACCCATTGATTTGGCTGTTCCTTGGTTTCAGATTGGTAGTGATGTGTCCAAGTTTCATCAACTGTTATGAAATGCTGCAAAAATTCTTCTCGATTACGTTGAAACACTCCAAACCGTGTGTAGAAATATTTATTCATTCACGCTTTTGATCGATTGTGAGCAAATGCGGTACCTATCTTGTGGACAGTTTTCACATATGTAAATGTTTGTGTAAAATATGATGCACCCGTTCATTTGAGATGCCTTTTGTATTAGTAATTTCACGCACTTTTAATATTCTGTCCTTCCTCACCACATCATGGATTTTTTCAATATTTTCTGCACTTGTAACCTCAACAGGCCATCCAGAACGTTCAGCGTCGTTTGTGCTCATGTGACCACTACAAAAATAACCAAACCATTTTTAAACTGTTCTAGTCGATGGAGCTGACTCTCCATAATATTTATCAAGCTTGAATTTAGTTTCCTGTGCAGTTTTACCTTTCAAAAAGTAATGTTTCATCACCACATGAAATTCTCTTTCATCCATTTTTTGCAAATCACAATACTTGACCAATTCAAACAATTGGCAACAATAGAATTATGAATGTATGTTACTGAAATGGGGTGTATGCTCCTAGCAAAGATGCGGCAAACTAAAAATGATGTCTCTTATATACTATGAGTGGCATTTCCTGACTTTGCACGAACTTATCAAACACCCCTCATATGTTCAGGATTGCTTGGAACCATTTGCACCCATACATCTTTACTCATCATGCTTTGCCTCATTTATCACATTTTATGTACTGTAGGCTAGTAAATTCATCACTGATACAGTTGGAAACAAATACGTTTTAATTTTTAATGTACAATGTTTCACTTTTTGTAAAACTTAGATTGGCAACCAGAATCACTGGTATGAGAGGAAGGTAATCCTGGTAAATCCTCAGTATCCCCATCAAAAGCAAAGAAATCTAATCAATAATGCACAAAAATATAACCTCTGCATGTGACTTTTCACATGGTTTATCAATATCAGAATTAAGGAAGAAGAATACTGACCAATATCATGTGTGAGAAATAATAAAAGAGTCATTCAAATCTAGTGCTATAGTTGCCAATATGTACATGCTGTGTGGTTTGCCTACAGTATGATCTACATGGTGTCACTATAAATAACGAACTCAAAGCAACAGCTTCGTGTTGCTGGTATTTCATGTGTCTAAAACTACATCTGGACTGTGCATCTTCATTTAGCATCTGTTGGCTTGCTAGAACAACAATATGTCTGCGTGGGAGTTTATCGTGCTCTTTTGGAAAACAGTAGTGACATGTCTGAAACCAAACCCTGAACCTGGAAGATATATTTAGGTGTGTGTGTCTTTAGAAATCAGACTATAGGAATTCAATCTTCAGGCTTCAGGCTTTAAACAGGAAAGTTTTATTTATGAATAACATTTTATTCAAAGTTACATTCAAACTAAACTCTAAATTCTTAAAAACTAAAAATGTAAACAGAACAGATGATATTTTGAAAGAGGCAGTTTTAAAGATATAAATTAAAATTATAAAGTCATTAATTTATTTAAATGTTTGAGTAAAAGTAAATTTGCAAGAATACAATTTTTTATTTATACAAGATACAAAGGAAAGTTTAATTAGTTTCTTTTTTTTGTAAAAGTCAGTAGTATAATTATCATGTGTTATAAAACTTATATGAGTAATAAGAACTTGATTATTATAATAGAAATATTGTATTTGAACAATGTCACACACACACACACACACACACACACACACACACACACACACACACACACACACACACACACACACACACACACACACACACACACACACACACACACACACACACACACACACACACTGTAACGGGACAAAATGTGCTGAACCATTGTTTTTAATAATTTCCAGTAATTCAACATATGTAATAATTTTATGAAATCCATTGCTAGGGACCCATGGAAAGTTACAACGAAGTAAGTGAATCATGTCCCAAGTCGAAGAGACATTACCATATAAGGTGAGGAATGTCTGTAATTAGTCTGACATCACGCTGAGGTCATGAGAGAACCACATGTTTTCTAATATTAAAACGCAGTTCCGGCTTTGACAAACTTCTGGAATGTTCGATGGGTGATGGCAAGGGACGAAGTGGGGATCCGGTGGAATCACGTGACCGATGCGTAGAAGGCTTGGATAGTATACACCTGCAAGCCCCAGTCTGAGGCAGTCGACAGAACACTTTGATACCGTACGGTTGTGTTGTAAAGTGCCCGCGGGCAATTCAGGGTAGGCCTACCAAAGTTGGTTGTATAAGTATAATACAGCGGTTAACAATCTTTAATAATGAGAAAAATGTAATAGTGAACAGTATATAACAGTTTTAAACCGTTTTGTGGAGCGTATCAGCTAAAAAGCGTGATTTACAAGTGATGGTGTAACATCAGCAGCTAAGTAGGCCTACTCATTAAAAAGTAGATCGACTGGTCAAAATTTAATAACCATTTGTCTTTTCTTAAATTCAAAGTCCTAAAGAATAATAAGATCTCTAATTTTAGGGAGGTATAACGAGTAAGAGAGAGAGAGAGAGAGAGAGAGAGAGAGAGTGCAAAATACTGGTTTGAGAAGTTTATAATTAATTCTTAATAGTTCTATCTGAATAGTAAAATTAACAACTAAAATATTTAATGGGAGGAATGTTATGGTTTCGATGTATAACCTAAAAACATTGTGGCAACCTTGCATTTGGGATCTTCGGAGATAATAAGGTAAGTCGTACGACAGTTGGTCAGATTAGGGGTAAGTAGTAGGTTTGTATATTTATAAAAAAATTTAATACCATTACAATTGGCGGTCCCTGTCAGGATATTTGTATAATTTTTATATAAATTAGGCTTGAAGTTCGGCGCAAGGAAATAGGGTTGGCGATGGCGGCAATTTTTGAATAATTTGTAGGTTATAAGATGTTGAGAGTAGCACATGGCGTTTAAAAAGTTTTTTTGTTTAGTATATAAACTCTCATTTATATAAATATTAAATTTGATTAATCATTTAATTAAAAATAATTAAAATTGAAAATAATGAGATTGAGGTCAGTCTGACTGACTCAGCTATCATGAGTGATTTGGGAATTCATCCAACTCCAGTGTCAATCAAAGAAAGTAGTTTAACTGAATCAGTTATAATGAGTGACGTTGGGGCACAATCAACCCCAGTCTCAACAAAAGAAAGTAGTAAATCTGATGATAATATGATGAGTTTTTTGTAAAAGCAGTTTAACGAATTAAGGGGTAATATTAATGAAGTGAAAGAGCAAAATGTCAAGTTCGAAAGACGTTTTGATAATAATGATAATTGTTTGCGTACAATGTCTGGTAATATTAATAATATTGAACAACAAAACGTTAAATTGGAAGATAGTATTAATAAGTGTCTGAATGCTATTGATGAACGTTTTAGTACCATTCAAAAACAAATGATAGAGTCTGCAAACGAACAGTTCAGTGAACAACTTGATGAAATAAAAAATGATTTTGAGAGTAAAAAAAATCAATGTAATAATGACACTGAATATAAATATAGTGATGTAGTTGATAAGATTGAAAAGATTAATCAGAATATTGATGAATATGAAACTAATACTAACAGTAAAATAAATGAAATAGATAGTAATTGTAAGATAGAAATACAATCAATACAAGATACAGTGAATGTCATGGACAAACGTAGAGTTCAGTTCGAATGTATAAATTTGTTTCGATTGAACAGAGCATAACCAATGTTAAAGAAGAGTTGAACGCACGATAAGCCAGAAACTAAATAATGTTACTGAACGAGTAATGATTACTCGAGATGTAAATAATGAGATTTATTTTGTGTCATTTAGTTGTGACAGTAGGGGGGTACACCCCATGCAGTTTTTAAATCGTGTGAGGGTGTTTAACAAGTTTAATAATAACAGTTGGGAAGTTCAGATGTTAAAGATAATCAAATGTTTTAAGGGGAGTTCCGCGATATGGGCGGAAGTTCATCGAACTGATTGGGTGAATTATCAGAGTTTCAAAAGAGCATTCAGGGATAAATACTGGTCAGAAGAAGACCAAGAAGTGTTACGTAGTAAAATAATGGGGTCCGGTAATTTTGGGACCCATGGTAATAATGTAACGATATATATAATGAAAATATATAACGAAGCAAAATACCTCGAACCGCCATTAACGTTTCGTGTAGCATGTTAGTAAGCATTTACCATGGGAGGTACAAATCACCATAATGACGCGTGAGGTAACTGAAATTAATGAGCTAGAAAAAATATTAGACATATTTCAGAATATAAGGGACCGAGAGATGGGTAGGCGTCAGAACCCGCCGGTGTCATGCACTAACGGAAGTCATCATCAATCGAGGGGGTCAACAACCGCACATAGAGGTGCTAGGGGGAGACAATAATAGAAGCGAGGGGTGGAGATGTCCGGATTGTTGGTTCGAGAATTATTCTGTCCGAACAGTTTGTTATAGATGCAGCAGGGCGAGGAATTGCCAGCGAAACGAACCAGCATCCAACCAGAACAATCAACACCAGAGAGGAGAAGACAGTAGCAGAGGAGCATCGAAACCATAACATTCCTCCCATTAAATATTTTAGTTGTTAATTTTACTATTCAGATAGAACTATTAAGAATTAATTATAAACTTCTCAAACCAGTATTTTGCACTCTCTCTCTCTCTCTCTCTTTCTTACTCGTTATACCCCCCTAAAATTAGAGATCTTATTATTCTTTAGGACTTTGAATTTAAGAAAAGACAAATGGTTATTAAATTTTGACCAGTCGATCTACTTTTTAATGAGTAGGCCTACTTAGCTGCTGATGTTACACCATCACTTGTAAATCACGCTTTTTAGCTGATACGCTCCACAAAACGGTTTAAAACTGTTATATACTGTTCACTATTACATTTTTAACATGGCAAAGTAATCAGTGCAACGCAAAGAACAGACTAGATTATGAAAGGCGCCGAACATCTGGCTCTAACTGGAGGACTTCTGAAGGGAGACAGCAATCACAACTCAGGAAAGTTTCAACTTAATTAACCATTACTCTTTTGGCGAAAATTAGCTCTAAATTCTAAAGTATAATTTACAAGAAGGTACCAATAAATAACATGGGGGTAAAGAGTGTGTGTGTGTGCGTAAGAATATGTCTGTACTTATCAATCATGAATAAGTAAATCGAGGCATTGGTTTCTGTCTTTTATAAATGGATAAACCATAGAGAGAGAACTGCAGTCTCTTTGAAATGTTTTGTAACAAACCAAGTATCCACTCAAATCACGAAATAAGAGAAAATAAGTAATTATTAATAAAGCGGAAATACATGTAGAAATCATTTTGTTTGTGATGGTAAGGCGCCATCTTTGTTCTTCTTTGTAAGTGTAATTAACAAAAAGATAGAGTATTAAACAAATCATATGTCAACACAAACGTTATTAGAATTATTATTTCGAAAACCTCTACTCTTTCTGAATCTCGCTGAGAAAAAGAATCCTGGCCCTTAGAGATGAAATTCATGTTGTGTATAAACCATGTGCTCGAACCGGATGTGGTATGGAACAGTTGGTAAGTAAATGTATTTTATTTATTAGTAACAAATATAAAATAAAAGTGTAAAGAGTAAGACTACACCCTATTCGAAAAGGAGAGTTGTTCAGGAGGAGTTAGATAAAATGTTGGCTGGGGATGTAATTGAGAGGTCGGTGTCACCCTATTCAAATCCGTTAGTTGTTGTTATAAAGAAGAATGGGAGAGTGAGGTTATGTCTAGATGCCCGTAGAATAAACCAGATTATTATTCCTGACCGGGAGTCACCCGAACCAATAGATGAAGTATTTCAGAAATTTAGTGGGGTTAAATACATGACATCTTTAGATTTAACCGTGGGTTATTGGCAGGTCCTGTTAACTTTGGAGAGTAGAAAATATACTGCTTTTCTTTTTAATGGTATGAATTATCAGTTTAAGAGACTACCGTTTGGACTCAATACTAGTGTTTCAAGGTTTATTAAATGTTTGGACGACATTTTACAGCCGAGTAATTTAGAATTTTTAACAGTGTATGTTGATGACATTTTAATAGCATCGAGGACGTTCCCAGAACATGTGGAACATTTAGAGTATGTGTTAGGTAAATTGCAAACTGGGGGACTGACCGTGAATTGGGAGAAGTCCAAATTTTTGCAACAAGAAATACACTTTTTGGGCTTCATTATCACACCTGAAGGGATTCAAGAAAACCCAGAGAAAGTAGAGTCAATCATGAGGTTCCCCGAGCCTAAGAACATAAAGCAATTACAGAGTTTTTTGGGTTTGTGCAACTTTTATCGGAAATTTCAAAAGAATTATGCCCAGATAACCTAGAAGTTAAGTGCTGTATTACAGAAGAATAAACAATGAAAATGGGGAGAAGCAGAAAGAAACACGTTTAATGAAATAAAGGACAAATTTATGGGCATAATTATGATGAACCATCCTAATTTAAAAAAAAATTCTATTTGCAGACGGATGCTAGCAATATAGCTCTGAGCGCAGAACTGTACCAGGAGGACGAGGACAGGGAACACAGAACCATAGCTTTTGCAAGAAGGACCTTGTTGGCGGCCGAAAGAAATTATATTACGACAGAAAAAGAGCTATTGAGCATTGTCTTTGCTGTTAAAAATTTTCGAACGTATCTGCTGGGAAATAATACGATCACCAGAACAGATCACAAGGCGCTGTCTTTTTTAAATACCTGTAAATTAACACACAGTGGACTAACCAGGTGGGTGTTAGCATTACCAGAATATAATTTTTCCTGGGAGTACATAAAGGGGGGAGAGAATAAGATACCCGATACCCTATTGAGAGTAGATTTTGAGGGAAATAAGACAGGGAGGGATTTAAAAGAGATAGAAATTTTTTGACTCAGTCGGGAAGACAGGCTTTTTGGGGAGGAACTGACAGACCTTAAAACGATGCAACGATCTGAGGCGAAATTGGGTAAAATAATAGCAAGTTTAGAGTCCGACCTAGATAATTCTGTATATAGCCGATATTTTCAAATATATCAAGGGATTTTATTTAAGAAAGTAGAGGGGGGAGAGCGTGATTGGAGGTTAGTTATACCAGAAGGGCTAGTGGATAACATAGTATGGGATTGTCACATTAGATACGGGCATTTTTGGGCAAAAAAATGTACACGTGTTGAAAGAGTCGTGCTTATTTAAAAATATGGAAAGGCGTGTTAGAAGATTGCTCCGGGGGTGCGATTTGTGTCAGAAGACCAAAGTAGTTAACTATCGGCTGGAGGGAGAATTAAAGTTTATTAAGGTTGAGAGACCTTTTGATTTAGTTGCTGTAGATTTATATAGTCCATTACCAAAGGGTAGAGGGGGTAATGTATGTATTTGTGGTACTGGATACATTTTCAAAATTTATAAAGCTGTATAGTGTAAAGAGGGCGACAAGCAAAGTTTTAAGTGAAAAAATAACGAGGGATTATATGACCAAAATAGGGAAACCCAAAGTAATACTTTCAGATCATTGGCCCCAATTCATTAGTGGAAAATGGCGACAGACTTTAGGTTGGGAAGGCATCATAACTAAACACACAGCGGTGTACCATCCACAGTCCAATCAGGCCGAAAGGGTAATGAGGGAGATAGGTAGAATTTTTCATCCGTATTGTCATGCAAAGCATAGCAAGTGGCCTGTGTTTGTAAGTAAAGTCGAGGATTGGCTAAACTGTACTACCCATGAGTCTACGGGATTCACGCCATGAGTTAGTAAAGGGGACACACCCACAAAGAATATTAGAACAGCTTTTTAATTATCCACCAGAAGGTAATACCATAGATGTAGGCTTAAAACGTAGACTAGCTAATGAGAATTTATTAACTAAGGGTGAGAGAAGGGACGGCGGCATGACTCAAAAGGTAAATGGACTAAGTATGAAGTAGGTCAACTAGTATTGGTCAGGAGGCATGATTTATCGAACGCTCAAGAGAAGGAAATTAAAAAATTATTTTTATTATATGAGGGTCCATATGAGGATAATAGAGATTAAGATGGACAACGCATACATGTTGCAAAATCAGGTAACAAGGGAAATAGTGGGTACACATAATGCAAAGAATTTAAAAATTTATTGGACCAAATAGATGTATAACAAATGTATTGTATGTTTAAAGGTTTTCTGAAGGGACTCTCCCCCATTTTCGGGCAGTCACGGCCTCACCAACCTTGACCGTGGAGTTTGGCTTTATAGGAGTGGGCCATGGTTGGAGTATACCTCAGACATGGGGTGGGACAACGATGGTCCTCCTCTACAAAAATTGGTGTAAGTAGAAATTTTGAAGTGTGAAGAACGGGGAGGGGGACCCCTAATAAGCTTGGGTAGACATTAAGGTCATAGGTGCATCGTTGGGCACCACTCAAGAATCAATTAAAAAAAAAAAATAAAAAAAATGGAAGCGAAAACAAAAATAAAAATAATTTTTTGGCCCGGCCAATAGTTCGTACCAATAATTATTAACATGTGAACGCTAACAGACAAGTGTCTTAGGCAAATACAGTAAAGTAGTTGTGAACCAACTAAATTATTATTTGGTACCCGCTATTTTTGATACTTACGAGGGTTATTCAGTATGTAAGTTCCGTTTTTAAATACTGCCACGGTATCGATGCCGTCACGCTGTTGCGCATGCGCGGCTAGTTTGTTAATTTGTTGGAAGGCCAACAGCACCAATTGCAAACAACTGTGCACTGAGTAAGCTTCGTTGGACGTGTTTAAATGTCGAAGAAATTCTAGACGCCCTCGGCGTGTGAAAGTAGATATCTGATTCGGTTCTTGAATACGAAAGGCTTTAAAACAACTGAAATTCACCGTCCGATATTCAGTATTTATGGAGAAGAAGCAGTGAAGCGATTCAATAGTACCAAGATGGATACGACTGTTTTGCTTAGTCTGATCCAAAATAAGTGACGTAGGACGCTTATCCGGGACACTGCGATTAATCATGGCACTGCACACACACTGCCACTGCAACGCAACATCTCACAAAGTTTAGCAACAATTTGATCATCCGATTTACAACCCAGACCTTACACGAAGCGGATATCACCTCTTTAAGCATGAGAAATCCTTCCTTGGTGGTCAACGATGTCAAACAAGCTGTTAATGCATGGTTCAAATCACAGGCGGGAAATTTCTACGACGAAGTATACAGCGCCTGGTGCCTCACTATGAAAAAATTACGAAAACTATATGGAAAAGTAGTTTAAGGAGTGTACTTTAAATAAACAATAAAAATGTGTTGTGAATATATTCTTAGTTGTCTTTAGTACCCTATCGGAACTTACTTTCTGAACAGCCCTCGTAGTAAGGCGACATAGTGATGAGAGTGTGACGGAAAAACTGTATGGTATTAGTTAACACTTTGTATGTGTTGTAGGATAAATGTAAATAGTGTTATAAGTTTTATTGGTTTTATATGTAAATATATCAGTAAAAAGGCGATTCCCCAACTTTCGGGCGGTCACGGCCTCACCGAACCTTGACCGTGGATTTGGTTTATCTGTAACAAGCTATTGGCACACTTATTGTACCCTGACCATAGTTTGTTATTATTGAAATTGGTGGACCTAGAAATTTAACTGGGGAGGAAAGGAGAATCTAAATAATTATGGAACTACGGCTATACATCTAATGGAAGGGTGTTAGACCGCTTAAGGGCTAATAAATAATAATTTTTACTGCGGTTGCTGGTATCCTGTATACCAGTAATACCGAACTTGATGTAAAGCCGAAGTAAGGACGGGGTAAAATAAAAGAAAAAATGTTTACTCCCAGCAGCTACAGTCCTTGTGGAAGCAACTGGGCGAGACAGTCCAGCCATGGGGGGAAATAGAGTAGTGGATAGGTGGTAGCAATGTTACAAGCTACATAAATAAATTTTGTAATTTCAAAATTTGTGTAATGTCAAAATGGGAAGCGGCCTTGAGATTATTACACCAAATTGTAACGATAGGTTAAGGGGTTTTGAAGGGGGATTTTAAGATGAATTATAAATAAATGTGAGTTAATAATTACAGTGTTACAATACTGCTAGTAATGGAGTATTGGAGTGTATTTTTTGGCTGTCTATGTATTTGTTGTATTGAATAATTTTCTATTTTGTATAATCCTATTTTGTATTGTGTAAAGATAATAATGGTAATCTGAATTGTTAATCGAAGTTGAATCTATTTAAATGAGATAATTTGAATCTTAAAATGAAGCCTTAAAAATAGAGGAATGTATTTTCAATAAGATTTGAAAATTGTTGTTTTTTTAATTGGAATTAGATTGAGGAAAATTTGTTCTTTACATAATACTTTCAGCTGTATAGTAAGGCTGTGTTTTCAATAAAATGTATCATGTTAGCGATAAGGCTATATGTGTATTCAAGTATGTAAGATAAGAAAAAAAATAGAAAAAACCAGTACTTTGATAGAGGCAAACCAGTACGTCTAGGAGGAAACCAAATCAGTTAAGGATATGGAATGGTGAAAGGCCATTTGTTAATGCTTTTATTTGATTGTTACAGAGTCCGGGTGATACTGTGGAGGCGGACCTGTGCTGGTCTGCGTGTCAGAGCAGGGTCACCAGGTGCCTGTCTGGCTTTATGGTGTTGGGATCCTGAGGAAGGAAGTCCAGTAAAGTCATGCAGCCACAGACGGATTAGGGGGGTGAGTAACCCATGATTTTGATAAGGAAGTAAGGGGGGTCGTGGTGCCATATCCTAGCTGATCCTCTTGGTTTAGTCAATGAGAGTTTTTATGTTTCTACATAAAACCTCTCATTGGGGGGGGGGGGTATTGTAACAGGACAAAATGGGCTGAACCATTGTTTTTAATAATTTCCATAAATCAACATATGTAATAATTTTATGAAATCCATTGCTAGGGACCCATGGAAAGTTACAACGCAGTAAGTGAATCATGTCCCAAGTCGAAGAGATATTACCGTATAAGGTGAGAAATTTCTGTAATTAGTCTGATGTCACACTGAGGTCATGAGAGAACCACGTGTTTTCTAATATTAAAACGCAGTTCCGGCTTCGACAAACTTCTGGAATGTTCAATGGGTGATGTCAAGGGATGAAGTGGGAATCCGGTGGAACCACATGGACGATGCGTAGATGGCTTGGGTAGTATACAACTGCGAGCCCCAGTTCGAGGCAGTCGACAGAACGCTTTGATACCGTACGGTCGTGTTGTAAAACGCCCGCGGGCAATTCAGGGTAGGCCTACCAATGTTGGTTGTATAAGTATAATACAACGGTTAACAATCTTTAATAATGAGAAAAATGTAATAGTGAACAGTATATAACAGTTTTAAACCATTTTGTGGAGCGTATAAGCTAAAAAGCGTGATTTACAAGTGATGGTGTAACATCAGCAGCTAAGTAGGCCTACTCATTAAAAAGTAGATCGACTGGCCAAAATTTAATAACCATTTGTCTTTTCTTAAATTCAAAGTCCTAAAGAATAATGAGATCTCTAATTTAAGGGGGTATAACGAGTGAGAGAGAGAGAGAGTACAAAGTACTGGTTTGTGAAGTTTATAATTAATTCTTAATAGTTCTATCTGAATAGTTTTTTTTTATGTGCTCTCAATGTTGAGCAATTTGTTAAGAAATGAATTTGATTGGTAAATTTTGAACTACATAATTCAGAGAAAATAAAATAAGATTTGTTCAGTAACATAACCATGTGTCAGAATAGTCATTGCGCCAGAACCTAACCTATTTTCTGTGTCAAAATCTCGCCTAGTCGGACCTGTGAGTTTTCTGAATTAAGGGAAGTACAATTAACAACTAAAATATTTAATGGGAGGAATGTTATGGTTTTGATGTATAACCTACAAACATTGTGGCGACCTTGCATTTGGGATCTTCAGAGATAATAAGGTAAGTCGTAAGACAGTTGGTCAGAGTAGGGGTAAGTTTGTATATTTATAAAAAAATTTAATACCATTAACACACACACACACACACACACACACACACACACACACACACACACACACACACACACACACACACACACACACACACACACACACACACACACACACACATGTACAATAACTACATAATTGTTGAAATGGATATCAATAACAAACTGCATTGTTGATATCATTTGTTGACTAATTATATAGCAACAGTGACATCACTGACAATGTACATGAGGTGAAGTGGAATAAATTTATGCCACTGAACTCCTATGTAGTTAGATGTAATAACTGAAAAAGAATGACTTAATTTCCCTTATATAACACAAGGTGAGTATAGTGAGCAGTACAAATTGTCACAATATATGTAACTATTTTAAATTATGGTGCTTATGGTATCACGTATATATTCTTTATACGATGACACTTTGTTTTTGTTCACTTTCTTATTTTTGATTGCTTTTTGTTTTTTGTCACAAATGCTTGGTTTAGGTCCTGAAATGTGATTGCACAAGGCTGCAGTTAGGTTGCTTAGTGCTAACTCTTGTTCATTTCTATCAAGAACCTGAAACAGATGAATAGTGTCAGTTGTACTTAATATAATTTTTGTATTTCTTTTCTGTTCAGATGCTTCTACTTGATTTTCAAATGTGGCATTATACATGCTACGGTATAAACATACTTTTTTTGTCAAAATAAGTATGAGCCAGTGTATGTGTCTGTACATACAGAATGGTCTGTAATAATATTGTTATTCACAAGCAGACCTGTATTTAGGTGGATTCTATGTGTGACTAAGACAGTCTTGGGGTGAGGGAGAAATAATATAATTTCTTTATATTGCTTCTTGCCCACTGGCATCAGAATACCTAATTATGGGCCTGTTTATAAGACTAAATATTTTTGAATAACAGTTTTCTTAAAAATTATATTTCTAAAATTATGTTTTATAGTCGTCAAGCCTTTAAGCCTCCATCTGTGATCTGTTATGTAATTTATAGAATATGTTAATAAGTATTTTTGAAATTTTTTTATGTACAGCCATTTTTGGGTTCCTTAAAATGTTGTTATGACATTACAGAACATGCTACGTGTTTCTCGGCTATTCCAGCAGAGCCCGGCTATAATATATGTGTGCATACATATTCCTGCTACTTTGAGATGAAGGACAATTACGTGACACTTGTTACGCATCTGCAACGAGACTTTTACCATACCAGTCTGCTCGCACTGTGTTCAAGGCTGCAATCAATTACATTCTAGTGTTTTCTAGTAGACGCCTATTATGGAATCTTCTGGAACCACAGCGAGTATAAATACAAGTACTCTGTGACACTTAATTCAGTTTGAGTTGCGATTTATTCCAGTGCGGTTCAGATTATTGTGGCGAAGTGTGATGGGTTTTATAACTGTGTGAGATTCGTTGACATTATTATTGCGTGTGAACAATTTTTATTTGATTTGTTGTAAGAGCCAATCTTGTTGATTACAAACTGTTTAACTGTGATAATTAAAGCTGGTGATTAGTGATTTAATTGGTGTCTTGTATTTTGTTTTCCACTGTACCATATGACACGAGACCTTTGACCGTCATAACAATATTATTACCTTTTCTCGCCATGTTCTGTGTTCCAATGCGAGAGTGTCAGATAATTTCCCATACAAGTTAACTTAAATCTCATTACCATGTTACAAAGTTAATAAATTTTCATAGTCAGATATATTAAATGATTTTAAGTGCCACAGGAAATCAATATTTGAACAAAAGATTGACATTCTTCGTATTGTTTAAATTAGCAGCCATCCTTACTATTTCTTTTATGAATTTGCTAACTGCTATAATTTTTTATTGTTCGACTAAGCTTTTCGTCATTACTGACATCTTCAGGTCTTAAACAACTTGTTTAAGACCTGAAGATGTCAGTAATGACGAAAAGCTTAGTCGAGCAGTTAGCAAATTCATAAAAGAAAAAGATTGACACATTTAAAAATTATGAGTTCACAAAGTACCTAAAATATTAATTATATTTGAGAATATGCTTCCATAAACACTGTAAAGAAATGAAAAATCTCCAGAAAGCACTGGCTGATAAATTGGTTTTGGGTATATTAGATACCAGATAGTTATAATGTTTGGGACCTGATATTAATAATGACATAATACTAATTACAAAATTTTGACCACTAACAATCTGTGATCATCTTCAGGTGAGCTAATAAAACTAAATACCTAATACAACAAATTATCAGAAAACAAAAATCTGTGACAGTTTAGCTAACATATTGTTTGTTGTGTTTGATTGGCAATGACTTCTACTACAAAGTTCTACTTCTACTTCAACTACAAAGTTTGTAATCTTTAAAATTGATCTGTACATATTTTTAAATATTAAAAGTTACAATCAAAAAATATTTATAATTTTTTACATGGTCTTCTAATGAACTAGCCAAGTTATAATATCTGGTAACTAGTTACAATGTCTAGCTAAAAGAAATTCTCTGGTAATAAATAAATGGTTCATGTTATTTAAACAAAAATGAAACACAAATTTTTAAAGACATGGATTATAGCAAGATAAATAGACATCTGATACAGAAATTAAAAAGTCACTTACTCCATCGAATCCAACAAATGGAACCCATGCAAGATTTGGCCTCTGCTTTTCTGTCCTTTTGGCTAAACATAACATAAAATTGTACCCTGCTTTACTATTTGCACACTTCTTTATTTTGAGGTATGGGATGTTTACCTCAGTGGCACACTGAAACAAATAAAAATTATTATTAAAATAGTTAATGTATGTTAATGTTTTTGAAATAATTAGTGATGTCATAGAAATTATTATATGAATTTATCATATTACTGTACAATTTTCAATTATGATAATTTTTTTCAAGAAGGAATGGAATGCATTTATGCACGAAGTGTGACACTCCCACTCAAGTGGATTACCCACTAAAATCCCTCCTCCATCAAACAAGAACTAGTCTGGAACCATTTATCACACTATTACAGATTAGACAATTTTGCTGCACATCTATATTGATATACTCTATAGACAGTCTAATTTACCTTTCTTTACCGAGAGAATTCCCTCTGCATAATGTGCCACATAATTCCACATGTCCTCCTCTCTAATGATGGCTCTGACAAAGTTATCTGGAGCTATCATTCCTACATCCACAACCAACTCTTCTTGTGGGCCACCTATCACAGTTGAAGAAGGTGTGCCCCACATTATCCTCTATACCCAGGCAGTACAGGCAGTCTACAGACACAGGCTTTACCCATTTTGTGGAGGTAGGATCGGAAGTATCCATGACCACTCAGAAGCTGCATCAGGTAGAAACTGACCTTCCAATGCTTCCTATCAATCCATGGCCTTATGTGTTTGGTCAGCATTGCAGTCCAGTGCATCTCATCTTCTCGTCCAAGCTTATTGCTACTGTTCAAGAGTATGGATGAGGTTATGATTTGCTGTGTCCTTAATAACCTCATTTTTTCTAAGGTGCACAGCTGTTCACTCCTGGGCAAGAAGATTGTTAGGGATTACCCTCGTGATCACCATAACAGCTGGTTCAGAGATGGTGCAGTACAGTAAGCAGAGGCTACCATTTGAGCTTCTGAGCCAGTCTCTTTTAGTATACCTTCTTGTTCAGGGCATCCACCTACACTTCTACACTATACAAGAAGACTGACTGGACTGCCATCACCAGCTGGCAATGCTTGTAGGATCTGGATCCATCCACATTAATTATAAATCTGCTGAAAGCCATGACAGCTTTAGCAGCCTTATATTCCATATGGCGTATCTAGTGGAAGAAACTCATCATTGTATTGACTAAAACCCCGAGATATGTGGCCACAGACATTGTTTCAATGATTACCGTCTCTGACCTGAAGAGGCAAGATGGTTGAAATCCTCTTCTTAGTCAGGATTACGAACTCAGACTTGTTCAACACCAATGACTGTATGTGTACCGTTATCCAACTGTTGACATTCCACATAACACTATTGAAACAATATAAGTTAGTGCAAATAATAAAACACTCTACTTAAAATACAATAAAAAACCCCGTGATTTAAACTGTGTTTATTTTTAATTTCTGTATTTATAGAATAGTTCTGATAGGGTTATGTAGAGTACTTAACAATCCATGGCGTTAATCAGTTCCATCACCACCTCGTGTTGTTGGCTGTTTCTGGTCACAAATATTATTTCCCCAGTTCACAAACTTTCATGCTACCACAACGTACTCCGTTATATTTAATTCACCATAGTTTACGATTTCGTTAACAATCGTTACACTTTTTATGAACTTTTAGTCGGCCGACTTTTGTGTTAAACAGTTGCTCGAGCTCTTACGTATTTAATTATTTGACCGCACGCTACATTGTTTATACACTTTTATAGCTTCTATGAGATACTTTAATAGATAGGCCGAATATAAATTACGGCCTATCTTGCACCCGAGGCCACCGTTTTATTTAGCAAGCTGTATGCTACACTTTACTGTCTGTTGTTGATTCTGTGGTGACAATCTGACTACTGTTGAAGGACTCTGCTTACTGTGATTCGCAAGGGAGACTGCTGCTGAGGCGGTTACGTAATACGTCTAGACAGTTGTTTATGCTAACAGTTTATTGCTGGTTAAACTGGGGCACCTCACAGGTGTATGCTGACAATGGAAAATTAAAACTGATTTAAATTAAAATAAAATTGAAACTGGGGTAGCACACAATTCTGTACCATTACACTATTTAGTTTTAGGTGTACCAGGTCAATGGACCAAGCCACATTGTCAGCATATATGACCACACTCATCTCCTCGGTTATCTCTACTCACAGCAGACTGCCGTAGGCCACATTCTAGAGTTCTGACCCTAGAACTGATCCCTGGACTGCTCCAGACATGACTGCCATTCTCCGCTGCCCTTCCTTAGTTGTGTACAGTATGGCATGATCCTTTAGGTAGTCATTCAGCATCCACGAGAAGTACATAGAATAACTCAGCAAATGCTTCCAATTTGTCGCACCAGCTCGTGGAATTAAAGGCATTCCTCACAAGATCACATGTCACAAGTAGCAGCACCCAATGAGAGAAATGACTGTGATCTTCTGCTCTTCTACCCACTTCAGACACCTCCAGAATCATGTCGATCATTGACTTAACTTTACTAAAGCCAACAAACTTTACTGCCTTAGTAAAAAATCACCAGTGACCTATACCACTGTCATCAGCCTCATCCAAATGAGCCTCTCAAGTGTCTTTCCTCCTGTGTCCAACATGCACAGGGGGCCATAAGAGGATAGCAATTTTGCGTTGCCCTTTCCTTTGCTGATACACATGAGACATGGAACCTTCCAGTAGGAAGGAAAGATCAGTACAATTATGATAATAATAACATCCACTATTATGATAATATCCACTAATAATAATACAATTATTATATTCATAGTGAATAATAATATGATAATATAATGCTTGTACATTTACGTTGTCTTACCAAATCTGCAGTCATTTATTTCATTATCAATAAGTCTGTTCAACATTTCTGTGTAAATCAATATACTGTATACAGTATTCTCATTAAAAAAATTTGGTATTGTTTTACATGTTTGTATTGTCACTCACCATTTTACTTTAACTAATTCAGGTTGACTATTTAATCTAAATCATTTTGTTGACTTTTTTGTGCTTGACATTATGTTATTTTATCTTTTATTTTTATACTTATCACAAAATAAAAAACACATTTCCATTTGCTGTGCCTATCAACATGGTATCTATTTCTTACATTTATCGCCCCAATTATTTGTTAAAATCCTGAATATATAATTTTTTCAAAAAATATTTTATGAAGTGGTATTAAAATTTTAAATAAGTTTTAATTCTACCCACAAAAGCAAAGTACATATAATTCTATAATAAGCTACCTCAGGAGATAAAACGATCAAATAACAAAAAAACGTACCACAATTTAATTTTAAGTAAATATTATATTTAATTTCCTTGTGCCTTTAATTCATTTGCCTCCTGTATCTACACACTGCTTCCACCAAGCAGAGGTGTACTGTAGGTTAGTTTATCAGATGTCTCAAACGTTTGGTTTATTTTTCTTCATCCCAGTAATTATTTTGAAACATGTTCTCTTAGTTATTGATTTGAATTTAAGAAAACAATAACATCAAAATTCACTTGAGTAGTGGCTAGGGAGGGTGTCCAAGTTGTTCAGCATGTTTCTTGGGCAAAATGTAACGTACAGAAATTGTCTACTGATCTGGTATGTGTTTGTCCTACTGACGTCATAAAGTTTCTAGAAACAGTTTGTAGCAATGTTGTTCAAGTAGAACACATTCCTCCCAAATTATTTTCTTAAAGTAAAAAAGAACAGTGAACATGGCCTTGAATTTGTCTTTTCAAATACACTAACTACACAAATACATTAACACTAAATATGCAATACACTAATCTTGGCATACTGAAAAATTAATGCATTGTGTAAGTGATAATGTATTTTTAAAAGTTCAGGTTTATTTCAATGTGTAAATGTTTCTTACTTGTTCAAAGATGAATTTCCTTCTACTTTAGTAAAATCTGGTTCCAGTTTATATTTGAATTAACCACTCTGGATTCACTTTATACACTCACCTTCTTGTCTATTCCTTCACTTTTCTTTTAAATTACAAACAGTCTTTTAATTTCTTTTTAGCTCCAGCTTTTGTTACATCCTTCAGATCCAGGATGATTTACTGGATTTTTAATTTTCTTTGTTCTCTAAAATCTTACAACAGATCTTTATGAAGTCTGGATATGCTGTTCTCCTTTTTTATTGAGCTACTATGACTGAATTCTATATTCTGTTGTTGGAACATTTATAGGCCAGTCATTTGAACCTGAAAAAAGTGCGAAGTGGGACAAAACTTGTATCACAAAAATAACCTTGTGGAATAGATTTGTGGAGTCATCTATATTAATATAAAAAAATGTTTACATTCATTGGTTTCTTGGAATTTTTTAAATTAACAATAATAAGTCCAAAATTTTCGTTTTTTGGTAATAACTTTTTAACAGTAAATTTTAGAAGCAAATGTTTCAAATACAAATTGTGTCTTATACAATTCTCTACATTTCGTTTTTTTTATTTTGATACGATGTAAATTGACTAACTTATGGTATCTCAAATATACTGCAAAATTAATAATTTATTTTTGCAACAAAATTGCGAGTGCGTGTTTTAGAAATATCTTGAAAATGAATAGTCTTATAAAAAACATTTTTGAAATAAAAGTTGTTGCTTGTAGAATCATCTACATTTTCATTTTTTTCATATTGATTCAATAGAAATTAACCAAGTTATGGTTTTTTTAAGATAGTGCAAAATAAAAATTTCCCTCTCGTGGGAAGCGTTTTTTGAAAATATCTTGAAAACTAATAACTAAATAAAAAATAAAATTAATGAATGTTGTTGCTTATGAAATTGTCAAGATTTTCATTTTTTTCTTATTTCGTATGATAAAAATTGATTGAGTTATAAGAGTGTTTTTACAGTGCGAAATGAAAAACGTTATGTCATGGCAACTTTTAATATGCATTTTTGTAAAATATCTTATAAATGAATCATCTAATAAGAAAATACTTTAAATAAAAAATGTAGCTTATGGAATCACCTACATTTTCATTTTCTTTTGATTCAATAAAAATTAACCAATTCGTGGTATTATTAAGGTAGTGTGATATAAAAAAAAGTTCTCACAGCAATTTTTCATACGTGTTTTTCTAAAATATCTAGGAAGTTAATGATTTTAAAACAAATATTTTATATGTAGCTTGTTTGTACAACTTCTTAAAATACAAATAAAATACAATACCCTAAAATACATTGATTTATTCAGTACATAAAATAAATTCATTTATTTCATTTTCAACATCATTTTCAGTCGCATGTACTTCGCTAAATTCTCTAACTTACTGCTCATCATTATCGTCTAAGTCAATCTCATCTTCAGATTCATCATCTGTCAGTTGTGGGAAATCATAGCAAGTCTTAATACCACACTGCCCGCACACGTCTGAGCATAAAAGACCTTTTACAAGTACACAAATTAGAATTTTTACACGAAGATTTACTGCAGTTACAAAATATCGACTCCAGTAGACATTTTGGGACTGGAGATTTTGTCATTTTAATAGGTGACAAAATGTTACCTTTATCCAACCCCAATCATCTACTGGTAGATCATTTGAAAGCCATTTTTGCACTTGCAAATAAACTCTGTAGAAATGGTAACTAGTAGCATCTGAAGTCAGTGGTGAAGATTTTAATTCTACATGCTTAGAAATGTATTTTTTTTTTATTTCCTTTCTGTAAGAAGTATCCTTTTTTATTTCCTTTTTATGTAAATGTCTTTACAAAACTTACATATCTATAATCATCCACGTCGGTGGTATCATTTGATGCCTTATAGAGGAAAACTAAGAAAGCCAGCCATTTTTGTATACGACATCATGAGTGATTTTTTTTTGTAAAAACTTTCAGCTACTTTTCTTATGTGTTCATTGCGAGCACACTTTTTCAAATAACGTAACTACAAGTTTTTTCCTTTGCTGTAAAAACATGACGTTGAATCGCATCCACTTACAGCGTGGATGAATAATATATTTTTTTAGTCAATGGATAGTCATTCAGACTGTTTGATGAATATAATGCTGCAGCAGTCACGCCTCTTTATGGTTTCATCATATACATCTTCATATGGTCCGGTGTGAGAACCGTCAGCAACACTAAAATGTCAATGTCTTCAGCAACAATTACAGGTATTTTAAAGGACATTAATAGAGCTGTTTGCACAATTAATAAATCAGCATCATTGTATGCAGTTTTTACGCATATATTTGAATTTTCCAAATATTCTGTCAGAATGGAGATGAAACGTGTTTTCTTATTTTTATTGGATAAAAAGGATTCTTGAGATACTGTTACAGACATGTGCTGATTGAAATGTATATCAGGAGACACGTTTTTATTTGACCGACCCAAAAGTTCAAGCCCTTTTATGCTATTTGAACTGTTGCTATATCCATCAAAAACGACTCCAATGTCTGATTTAAAAACAATTTTTTAAATGAAAAAATTATTCACCACGTGTTTTACGCACTGCTTTTTTCGTTTTGGAGCACTACAATACAGTACGAAATGCTCGACTACTGTAAAGACTCGATTCCGCGCACCCCTCCCTTGCGAGACTCAGTTGCAGCCGGTCAAGCAGCACGTTATACTTACCGTTCAAATCCATTGTATATAAAAGGTATACACCAAGGTATAAATGTATTGCTATACCTCAATACTATAAGGACTTTACTAGTAAATCCTAAAATTTCAACTTATAAAACTAATGCATGTAAAAGTTATTAATAAAACATTTAAAAAGGACACTTTTGGTGCGTGCTTTTATAAATAAATAACTGTAATAAAATTATGATGTATAAATAAAAAATAAATTTTACATTCTTAAAGTTCATTAAATTAGCTTTAAATCTGTTTTTTTATATACTGACATCCTGAAAATTAGCTGAGATACACGCATTTTAAGTTTGAAGTTTTAAAAAAGTTTGATAAATGCATACACTTCTGAAAAATTAAAGTTACATGTCTTTACTTCCATGTTCCTTAAGGAAATGGAAGTATGGTGATGGCAAAAAAAAATCGTGTTCGAGATTATTGCAGATTCTGATTGTACTACACTCAAAACATGAAAAAGTCATTTTTCGAAAAGAGTCTATGTGTCTGTAGATTTTTTTTTATGGCAAACGATAACAGCCGCAAATTCAAACAGAATCAAATAATTTTTTGCATACAGCCCTGATTTGTAGAGTACTCAAGACATATTGTTTTTGGTGAAGATTGGTTAAGGGAAAGGGGTAGTTTACCTGCAACATTTTATATTTTAACAACGGTATTGTCTATGGCAAACGATAAAAGCCGCAAATGTAAACAGAATCAAATAATTTTTTGCATACAGCGCTGAATTGTAGAGTTCTCATGACCTATTGTTTTTGGTGAATATCGGTTAAGGGAAAGGGGTAGTTTACCTGCAATGTTTCATGTTTAAAAGGGTATTTTTTATGGCAAACGATAAGAGTCGCAAATTCAAACAAAAACAAATAATTTTTTGCATACAGCCCTGGTTTGTAGAGTTCTCAAGACCTATTGATTTTGGTGAAGATCGGTTAAGGGAAAGGGGTAGTTTACCGGCAACGGGTTTTTTTTAATCCAAAGTAATTTTTTTTCTATGACAAACGATAACAGCCGCAAAATCAAACAGAATCAAATAATGTTTTGCATACAGCACTGATTTGTAGAGTACTCAAGACCTTTTGATTTTGGTGAAGATCGGTTATGGAAAGGGGTAGTTTACCTGCGTTTTATGTTTTAAACGGGTATTTTTTATGGCAAACGATAAGAGTCGCAATTTCAAACAAAATCAAATAATTTTTTGCATACAGCTCTGATTTGTAGAGTACTCAAGATTTGTTGTTTTTGGTGAAGATCGGTTAACGGGAAGGGGTAGTTTACCTGCAACGTTTTTCTTATCAAGGGTAATTTTTTTCTATGGCAAACGATAGCCGCAAATTCAAACAGAATCAAATAATTTTTTGCATGCAGCATTGATTTGTAGAGTACACAAGACCTATTGTTTTTGGTGAAGATCGGTTAAGGGAAAGGGGTAGTTTACAGGCAACATTTGTTTTTATCAAGGGTAATTTTTTCCTATGGCAAACGATAACAGCCGCAAATTCAAACAGAATCAACTAGTCTTTTTCATACCTTTTTTAATTATACCGAACTCAAGGTGTGTTGATTTGGTTGAAGATTGGTTAAGGGAATGGGGTAGTTTACCTGCAACCTTTTATGTTTTAACAAGGGTAATGTTTTCTATGACGAACGATAACTGCCGTAAATTCAAACAGAATCAACTACTCTTTTGCATACATTTTTGAGTTATACAGAACTCAAGGTCTGTTGATTTTGTTGAAGATCGGTTAAGGGAAAGGGGTAGTTTATCTGCAACGTTTTATATTTTAACAACGGTATTTATTATGGCAAATGATAAGAGCCGCAAATTCAAACAATCAAATAATTTTTTGCATACAGCCCTGAATTGTAGAGTACTCAAGGCTTGTTGGTTTTGGTAAAGATCGGTTAAGGGAAAGGGGTAGTTTACCAGCAACGCTTTTTTATCAAGGGTAATATTTTTTCTATGGCAAACGATAACAGACGCAAATTCAAACAGAATCAAATAATGTTTTGCATACAGCCCTGAATTGTAGAGGACTGAAGGTCTATTGATTTTGGTGAAGATCGGTTTAGAGAAACGGGTAGTTTACCTGCAACGTTTTATGTTTTAACAAGAGTAAAGTACTTAATTTTGATAAATAAAGTATCTTGATAAGAAGCTCATAATAATCCACTGTAGAAACGTAGATGAAATATCTATAAATGAAGAGGTTAGGTGAACAGGGTGGGGGTAATTTTCTATAAATGAAAATTATAGTTGAAGGGAAGGGGAGAATTTTGTATGTGTACTACGTTATCGGCAACAAAGAAGTAGTTCTTTGTTAAAATTCCTTCCCGGGCTGTTTAGCCGTATTCCAATGTTTTCTGCGAAACCAGACTTCCATCTCAGTGAAAATCGAGTGCGAAAACGTGAGGTGGTATACGTTAGTGACCACAGTACTGTGGTTTAAGGCTGAAGCAATAAGTAGAAAGAAGTAGTTTCTATGGAAATATTTCATTTCGAATATGATTTTAAATATAATTCTTAGAACATGGAAATCCTGTATGGTTCTCCATACTGATATTTTTAAATTTTGCATTGAAAAAAATTTTAAAATATGATCTTGTACTATACGGTGTTCTTATCAAATTATTACAATATAAGAATAATCAAGTATTATTGTAAATATTTGCAATTAAAATTTTTTGTTCATTTTTAAAATTTGTATATATATGTAAAAATAAAAATAAAAATAACAAAGTATATGAAAATTAATATACTAGATCAAAAAGTTTAGACTTTGCTCTTTAACTTCAGACTTGTAACATCTAAATATTTGTATTACAACAAAAGTTATTGGAGATTGAATAATTTGTGAACGACGCGCTTTCACTATTTTAGCGTGGCGACGGCCTTGCGCGGGCGAAATATTTACCTTAAATTTGACGCAATTTTACAAGAAAACTATTGATCCTACAAAAAAATTATAAGAAACATTTTTACACAGAATTTCCTTCTACGTAAAATGGTACATATGATTTTTCCTGAAAAAACATTTTTTAACGAGATAATTGCAAAAAACAATATTTTTTAAATGTTGCAAAAATAAAACCAAGGAAGAAACATTTGTAAACATTTCAGAATATTAATATACATTTTATCAGATTTTGGGAAAACCAAGAAATTTGCGTGATACAAGTTTTGTTTTGTCAATAGCTTAAATGACTGGCCTACTATTATAACACTTATGTAGGTGGGAAACTAGTCTCAAAACTCTTTGTTTTTCAGTAAGCTGATGCGCAATAAATGACTCAAGTCTATCACTTTTTCCTAACCACCATCTGTTCTTCAGGTAAGTAATTTTTTCTATTATATTTATCCTCCTGATCAGTAATTTATCACAAAAGTTTGTTAACCTTAATAAGAAGCTTATTTGCCTATGATTATTGCAGCCTGTTTTGCTATCTTTCTTATAAATTAATATTTATCACTTCTTCCTTCCTCCAATTCTGGATTATTATTACTTCCATGTTCCATAAGAAAATGGAAGTATGGTGATGGCAAAAAAAATTGTGTTCGAGATTATTGCAGATTCTGATTGTAGTACCCTCAAAACATGAAAAAAAGTCATTTTCCAAAAAGCGTCTGTGTGTGTGTGTCTGTCTATCTGTAGATTTTTTTTCTATGGCAAACGATAACAGCTGCAAATTCAAACAGAATCAAATAATTTTTTGCATACAGCGCTCACTTGTAGAGTACTCAAGACCTTTTGTTTTTGGTGAAGATCGGTTAAGGGAAAGGGGTAGTTTACTGGCAACATTTTTTTTTTAATCAAGGGTAATTTTTTTCTATGGCAAACGATAACAGCAGCAAATTCAAACAGAATCAAATAATGTTTTGCATACAGCTCTAAATTGTAGAGTTCTCAAGACCTATTGTTTTTGGTGAAGATCGGTTAAGGGAAAGGGGTAGTTTACCTGCAACATTTATGTTTTAACAACGGTAATTTTTTCTATGACGAACGATAACTGCCGCACATTCAAACAGAATCAAATATTTTTTTGCAAACGTTCATCAATTGTAAAAGAGTGAAGGCCTGTTGATTTTGGTGAAGATCGGTTAAGGGAAAGTGGTAGTTTACTTGACACATTTTATGTTTTAAAAAGAGTAATTGTTTCTATGATGAATGATAACTGCCGCACATTTAAACAGTATCAAATAATTTTGTGCATACCTTCCTCAATTGTAGATAACTCAAGGTCTGTTGATTTTGTTGAAGATCGGTTAAGGGAAAGGGGTAGTTTACCTGCAACATTTTATGTTGTAACAAGAGAATGTTTTCCTTGAAGAACGATAACTGCCATAAATTCAAACAGAATCAAATAATTTTTTACATATGTGCCTAAGTTATAGAGTACTCATGGCCTACTGATTTTGGTGAAGATCGGTTAAGGAAAAGGGGTAGTTTACCTGCCACTTTTAATGTTTTAACAAGAGTAATTGTTTTTATGATGAACGATAACTGCCGCACATTCAAACAGAATCAAATAATGTTTTGCATGCATCCCAGAATTGTAGAGGACTCAAGACCTATTGATTTTGGTGAAGATCAGTTAAGAGAAAGGTGTAGTTTACCCGCAATGTTTTATGTGATAACAAGGGTAATTTTTTCTATGACGAACGATAACTGCCGTAATTCAAACATAATCAAATACGTTTTTGCATACATCCCTAAATTCTAGAGTACTCAAGGCCTGTTGATTTTGGTGAAGATCGGTTAAGGGAAAGGGGTAGTTTACCTGCAACATTTTATGTTGTAACAAGAGAAATTTTTTCATGACGAACGATAACTGCTGTAACTTCAAACAGAATCAAATAATTTTTACATATGTGCCTGAGTTGTAGAATACTCAAGGCCTATTGATTTTGGTGCAGATCGGTTACGGGGAAAGGGCAGTTTACCTGAAACATTTTTTGTTGTAACAAGCGTAAATTACTTAATTTTGATAAATAAAGTATCCTGATAAGAAGATCTTAATAATCCACTGTAGAAACGTAGATGAAATATCTATAAATGAAGAGGCTAGTTGAACGGGCTGGGGGTAATTTTCTATAAATGAAAATTATAGTTGAAGGGGGAGGGGATAATTTTTATATGTGTACTATGTTATCGGCAACAAATTAGTAGTTTGTTGTTAAAATTCCTTCCCAGGCTGTCCGGCCATTTGGCCATAGTGCAATGTTTTCTGCAAAACCAGATGTTTCGGCAGTGCCGTCGACTACCATCATCAGTGAAAATCGAGTCCGATAACGTGTGGTGCTATACGTTAGTGACCACAGTACTGTGGTTAAGGCTGAAGCAATAAGTGGAAAGAAGTAGTTTCTATGGAAACATTTCATTTCGTAAATAATTTTAAATATAAATCTTAGGACATGGAAGTTATGTATAGTTCTCCATACCGATATTTTCATGACGAACCATAACTGCCATAAATTCAAACAGAACAAATAATTTTTTACATATGTGCCAGAGTTGTAGAGGACTCAAGGTCTATTGATTTTGGTGAAGATCGGTTATAGGAAAAGGGTAGGTTACCTGAAACATTTTTTGTTGTAACAAGAGTAAAGTACTTAATTTTGATAAATAAAGTATCCTGATAAGAAGATCTTAATAATCCACTGTAGAAAGGTAGATTTTATATCTATTAATGAAGAGGCTAATTGAAAGGTGGTAATTTTCTATAAATGAAAATTATAGTTGAAGGGGAGGGGATAATTTTTATATGTGTACTACGTTATCGGCAACAAATTAGTAGTTTGTTGTTAAAATTCCTTCCCGGGCTGTTTGGCCGTAGTCCAATGTTTTCTGCAAAACCAGACGTTTCTGCAGTGCCGTCGACTGCCATCATCAGAGAAAATTGAGTGTGATAACATGTGGTGGTATACGTTAGTGACCACAGTACTGTGGTTAAGGCTGAAGCAATAAGTGGAAAGAAGTAGTTTCTATGGAAACATTTCATTTCATAAATGACTTTAAATATAAGTCTTAGAACATGGAAGTCATGTATGGTTCTCCATACCGATATTTTTATAATAATTATCAAGACAGTTTAGTACTCTAAAATGAATACATTCTCCCATGCTTAATTAATCTTACATGTAGACCTGTGTTTTGAGGCTTATTATGGCTTTCAGAACCATCATCAGTTTCCATGTTCATATTGTCTAACTATGAACATATTCTCTATATATCACGTAATCTACACATTTATATTCTGTAATACCTACTAGATACAACTGCGCTCATAGCACCAACATTAGGCTTCTAGGCTGGTTGATAAAGTTCATATATGGTCACTTACAATTCTGAGAGATATTTGCTATCCCTTTGCTTATCTGTTATATCTTCCTCAATTTCTAGTGACCAAATCTTTAACTCTCACTTGCATGACTATACAGCCCTACAGATATACTATATCGCTCATGTATTCATTATTAGTTTATACAAATACTAATATTTACAGTCACTAAATATTCAATTGTGTTTGGAAATTCTGAATTTTAATGAAATCTTATTTTAATTATTTGGATTATAACATGTTTCTTAAGACATATTGTTAGACAGATTGGTATATTCAGTAGGATTTTTTGGAATACTTAATTCTTTAATGAGAAAACTTATTAAAAACCTAATTATTAAAAAAAATGTTGAGGAAAATTACACTTCTTACAGTCTATTTTAATAAAAGTGATTCATTTTATTTTTAACTGTTATACAAATATATTATAAAATATAAAGGGTAAATTTTATTAAAGAAAAAATATCACTTTTTTTCTTTAGAACACTCAACTGTTTTAATATTGTAATATGAAATAAAATCTCTGTATTTCTTATTTCCTAAACTTACCCTTATTTGATGTATTATTCTATTTTAAGTAAATAATCAAACTCCTTATTCGTTCTTGTTTAAAATTCAATTATGTTTATTTAATCTTTTTTGAAACTCATTTCTGTTGTAGAGCATGTAAAATCTCAATCTCAGGGTTCATGTATAAGTCATGTCAAAGTATAGTACATAAGTCGTAAACATATCATAAAACATAATATTTATAAATTAATGTTTGGTAATTAGGTGTTGTTGATGTATGTTGTGTATCAGTGGGTTCTTTGGATCATACAAAAGTGCAAATGAACAATTGAAAAAGAAATTCTTACTACTAATAATTATTTGTGTACAATTAGAATTCACTGTTCTAAAGTTTTTATTGTTTTTGCGATAGTATATCGCTGTGATTCTAACTTTAAATGTTAAGATGTTTTCAAATATCTTGGTTGACTATTGGAGAGATCTCACTCATCTGGTAGTTTTCTTTACGATCTTCTTTCTTGATCCTTTGAGTCTGGACTTCTAGTTTTCTGTATCATCGATTAAAATATAATTCTTCTATTTATTTTCATAGTCTTTCAGTATCGTTTCGTCTCATATCCTCCTTTAATTTGTATAAAAACCAGCATTAAAATTCGACACGTTCTGCCTGGTTTCAATATTTTTTCCAACAATAATCCTTTCTATTAAAACACCAATTTATTCAGTTAAGGTCTTGGCAATGATATATTTATGGGTCACAGGTTTGGTTCCCCAATTTATAATTAATATTATTCCGTAGAATCTTATTATATCTTCGTCACTATTACATTATAAGTTTGTAACGGAAGATTCTTTATTTTTTAATTATTTCCCCTTGGTTTTATTGCACTATATGAGTTACCTTGTTGTTTCATATAAATTATATGTTTCATGCAATGTTCATATTGTAAATATGTTTATTCACTTACACTATACACTGTTTTTACTTCTTAAAGTCTATCACCGTTGTTCTCACCTTCTTACACTGTTACACTCCCTAACTTTTATAATTATTGTTCAATATTATTATATTTGTAATTTTATATTAATTGCAGTCTGTAGTTCATTTATATACAATAGCTGTTTGAGGTTCGCAGACCTCCTCATAGTTTTAATCTAAGGCTATACTCAATGTCTTATTTCTTACATGCTAAGTTTAATATTTATACATTATAATTGCTTACTAAGAACTATTTACATTTTTTGTCATTTGATCATCTCTTCTGGGTATTTGTCATCGTCAGTTATTGTTTTGTCATGTTAATTGCATTATTTAATTCCTAAATTTGCATTCTCTATTTCCCTATTTCCAAATTATTCATTTATGATAATATTTCCCTTTTTATTTCGATTTCTTTTTATTCCTTGAAAATATTAATTATCTTTAAGTAATATATTGTCTCTTCATTACTGTATTTATTAAGTTTATTTTATTCTTCTTTTTCTTTTAATATTAATAAGATTGCGTTTCTGCATACTTCACTACGAATTTTGATGGTATACTTGTCTTTCTTTGGAGGTGGAATCTTGTTACCTTATAATATGTTTAGTGTTTTCATGTAAGGATTCCCTTATTTGTTTCCATTATGCATGCACATGCACACACATATTTTCTGACAATAATACATATGGATTCAGCGGACCCTATACAGTAATTGCCTCAGTTATACAATATTACGATGTATCCATAAACTAAAAATACATTTCTTCTAAAATTATATATTTTATTATGTCACCTTGTTCATGTTTCTGCAGAAACAATCTGCATCATCAGATATACATCATAAACAGATATATACATCAAAATGCTTATACAATGATGATGATTATGTAGATTGTTTCTGCAAAATGTGTATAAGATGATATATAAAAAACACTTGTAGAAGAATTTAATAATCAGTGAAATGTGAGATGTTTGAAATTTGCATGAATAAAATTAAACACACAAAAGTAAAGAGAAATAGTAACTTCATATTTATTTCAAAATAATTAAGTTTACAGAATTTATTTCTGAAGTTTAACTTGTTTTTCATTTTGATATTATGTGAATCCTGTCTAAATTGAAAGGAGTATAAAAGTTATATCTGACGGCTTTCTCATGCTGTTAATAGAGATACGGTATATTAAAGTCTGAGTGTTGATTTGTTTTGACTAATGTCAGCAACTGTTTTAGTTATAGTGAGTTCTTGTGAGTTAGGTATTGTTACCATATGAGCACCCACTAAGTCATTGTCAGTGAGAGCAGTCGTTATCTTGCAATAAGTCACTTTTGGCAAAATCAAAAATACATCATCATGAAGTTTCATAAAATTTGGTTCATGTTAACTCAAGTTATTGTTGGATGCATCTATTTATCTTTTACGTGAGAACTTCATATACAGCACTATGGTGTCCAGATCACTCCCGTACACCTCGTGCTCCTAGGGCAGTAAACTGACTCAACATGTTACGAAAGATGTAATGAATCATGTAACAAAATAGATGTAACAAAAAAGCAGTGTTGCCAGATCAATCAAACCTCTTTCCCCACACAGCTACCCAAAATTTCCCCACTGCCACAAATATGTGTGTTTAAACAAAGAAAGAATGTGAGCATATTCTAAATGTTTAAATAGTATTATAAGAATAATGTAAATATTAAAAATAATTTTATTTATGATATAAGAAAATGTACTCAAATGCTGAAAGATCGAGCTGAATACTTTTTAACTCATTTTCTTGTACATAGTTCATTATTAGCCTTATATATTTACACAGATTTCCAATTGTTTAATTCATAAAAACAATTTATAATCAATGACACCTATTTTTTATTACAATATTTATAGTATCTCAATGAGAATGTAATTGTGCACATTTGAAATTTCAAAAGAGTATAATTTTGTATCTTTCTTTATACTGTATGTTTTTATACTGCATATGTTAATTACAATATACATAATATTATTATAATGTAAATATACAATAAATATCACATTCTACTTTTTCACCTAAATATTGTGTAAATCATATTGTTACATTGGAAAAATTATTTGTTACATATTGTTTGTATCTGTATGTATATTGAAAATCAAACAACATGTGATATGATTCTATTTATATTCATTGTAAATATTGATTTCTTATAATAAAATACATATAAACACTACTATGCCCTTGTCTCATTTAATTATCCATTCACTCCCATTTGAATCTTAATTCTTTATAGCAAAATCTCTTACTCCAAATACATACGAGCAACCTTTTACACATTAAATCAGTTCACTCGCCACTCAGTACTGAAATTCCCACTTCTGCTGTGTGTCTCATGACACACCCTGTTTTTTATTTTTTTGTCAAATTCGAAGGCCTTCATTTAGACAGATTACTGTAATGATACAATATAATATAATAATTACTGGAAAAAACTTCAAGAGCTACTATAAAGACAAAGATACTTTTTTAAACAAATAGATAAACAACTGACTTTACACCTTACAAAAATGAGAATTTATTTGGCGTTTACACTACACATTGAAATTATGAATGAATGAATTTAAATAATAAACTTAAAATAAAGGACTTGATATTTTTAATTTTATTAATTTATTCTATATTTCATTACGATATGAGAGATGTTAAATTATTTTACAAATACTTGTTTCAAACTAAAGAATATTCAGTACCTGTTGGTCAGCATCAGTATCATTATTGGATGCCACACAGGCAAGATAGCGCAGTAACAGTGTAGAGTTGGTCTTCTGGTACAATTTCACAGCACATGCTTCTATCATGTTCAGTCTACATTCCTCAGGCCCATGCTGGCACTTAATTATCCACTTCTTGTGATCTAAATATCTCTGAAATAATGGCGTTTCATATGAGTTTTTATGTACATTTCATAATATGATAATATTATGTATGTAAAATATAATAAAAGTGAGTAGACGAGATACTAGATCATTCAGTGTAGTAAACACTCTTCAAGTGCAGTTGAAGAAATACTGGTGAAGGCATTGTTTTCTAAAGAAAAAGTAGAGAAGCTGTAGTCTGTAGTTTTATGGTTGTAAAATACAGTTTGTATTTGCAAATCTACTGAGGAATAATGTAAGGTGAGATACGGGTCATCATATCAGAGTACGTCTAGTACACTATAGTCACTATGGTCAGCCATAAATGATAAAACTTCATCACATTCCAGTGAGATTACAAACAACAGAAAATTTTACACTATTTTAAGAAGTGTAAAAAAAGAATTGAAAGTTTATATGAATTACCATTTATACATATTGTTGCGAAAAGCGTACCGAACAATCAAGAACTTTCTCCTCTCCCCCCGTCCAGTGTGGCAGCTGTGCGTCATTCAAGTAGATGATTCTGGTGAGTTCCAGGAACTACGCATTAAGCAGCCGGCATGCAGTTAAGGAGGGAAAGCTGTACTCGGCCTCAGCACAGCGTATATAAAGCCATAGCTGCCGGGTTGTCAGTAAGCTACATGAGCGACTTCCGCTAGCGTGGATTGAGTGCTAGTCAAAGTGAAGAATTATTGTGTTATGTGTTTTATAATTGTGCAAGACTCTATTAGTAGACATTGTTTATTGCGTGTGAACAATTTTTATTTGATTTGTTGTAGGAGACTGTGTTGTTAATTACGAACTGTTTAACTGTAAAAATTATGATAGTGACTTAATTGGTGTCTTGTACTTATTTTGTTTCCACTGTACCTATGACGATCGAGTAGACCATCGTAACAGTGGTGTCAGAAGTGGGATAGAACGGTTAACAGTGGAAACAGTGAAAACTTGTACAAGACGAGTGTAATTCGTAATTAATCGGAAAACAATGGATACCAGTCAGATGATAGAATCATTCAAAGCAATGCTACTACAGACAGAGAAACGATAGGAAGAGAAACACAGACAAGAGGCGGCAGAAGCACAAAAACGATATGATGAGAAACATAGACAGGAAAGAGACATGGCAGATGAATGACAGAAAGCATTAGTGGAAGAACGACTAAAAGAAAAACGTAAGCGTGAAAATGAAACACCAGAGGGACAAAAAAAAGAAGAATTTAGTCATCAAGCAGATGATGTTAAGGCGTTCGTACAAGATAATAACACTGCAAAATTCATCCTTTCACGAGGTGAGCTAAACAAACAAGTTGACAGAATATCTGAAATAGAAAAATCTGTGTCAACTATAAGCACAAGTATGTCAAGTTTAGAAGATTCTATTACAAATTCAATAAAACAAATTAAAAAGGAAGTCGAACATGTAGTCAAACAAATAGTTGATAAAGAAAGACCATCAATAAATGCTGATGAAGATTCAAATTATCAGAGAAATCAAACTGTAGTAGGGCCAGTTTTCACAAAGGCCCCAACGTTTGATGGAAGTACTCATTGGGCAACTTATATTTGCCAATTTGAAGCAGCCGCGCACTTAAATAAATGGACGGAAGAAGAGAAAAGACTTTCACTAATTCTTGCTTTAAAAGGGCCTGCCACAGAACTAATACAGAAAGTGCCATCTGACAGTCAGAACGTCTATGCCGAATTAACTAAAGCTCTGGAATTATGGTACAGTGACCAGCATTTGTGCAAAGTGTACCGTGAACAATTTAAAGCTAGGCGGCAGCGTTCAGGGGAGAGCCTTCAAGAGTTTGAAGTGAATATCGACCAACTGACGAGATTGGCTTACCCCCGAAGAATTGGACTTCCGGAAGTGTTTTTCTCTCATTATGTTTATTGACGGTATCAGAGATAGTCAATTACAACAAGTGTTAAGAATGGCTTGGCATGATAATAAATCAGACGCTCTTGTTCATGCTCTCCGTTTTGAAGCTGCCAAGTCGGCGACCTACATTAATCAGAGTATCCCATCACGTTGTAGCTGAACGGATCTAATACCACAGTATTGTCATAGCAGATGGCATAAAGAGATGATTAAAAAACAACAGTTTAAGAAGTCAGCAGTGCCACAACGATCTTTCGAACCAAAGGATAAAGACAGAAGACTGAAGTGTTACACCTGTGGAAAACGTGGCCATCTACAAGTAGACTGTTGGGAGAAGAAGATACCGAGAGAAGAGAGTGATCGCATCAATTGGAGAAGTAAAGCCCCACAACAGCACACAGTTTACACGCTACATAAGACCAGTGGAAACTTGATTGTTAATGGGTTTGCCGAAGGTAAACCAACATCATTTACAGTTGACACGGGCGCAACAGTGTCTATTGTGCGCCCTGACTTAATCAGCAACCGCCAGCCTCAAATTAGCTCTTGTACAATACAGAATGTGACTGGAAGCCCCATCAAGGTGCTAGGAAAGGTAGATGTACGTGTACGCCTGGGTCTTCTCGAGTTTAGCCACCAAATGCTCGTTGCAGACATTGTCGATGAAGTGTTTCTTGGCACGGACATTGTGAATGCCTGCGGATTCGTTGTGGACTTAAGAGAGAATGTCCTGAAGGTTGGCCAAGAGAAGATAAAGCTTTGCATGGCTAAAATGATAGGGTCTACCAACCATTCGATTAAGCGAGTGGCATTAGTCGAAGAAAAAGTCAACAGGTCTGGTCAAGAGGAACCCTCCCTATTGCAAGCGGAAATGGAGGAAGAACTAGCAGAGGAAATACAAATAAGTGTAACGACAAAAGAAGTGATTGGAAAGCCAACTATGGGTGTCGAGACAAAACTCTTGCTTGTTCCTGAGCTGATAGAAGCGCCCGAGGGCAAAGTGGCTGAAGATGAAGTTACGCAAGACGTTGTTAACAAGATCCAATCAGACTTGGATCAGCCAGTGGTTTTTAGGACATCAGTACATGTTGCAACGGGAGTGATTCCATCAAAACTAGTGGTTGAGCGGAAGACTCGTATTCCTGGGAACTTGATGTTCGGATCACACGAGACCGAATTCGAAGGACGGGAGAATTATCTTTCACAAGGACATCCACCTAGATTGCCTGGCCAAGTATTACTTCAGAGACGGTTTGCTAGTTTGGGACGAACAGGCTTAAGGAGGGGGCTGTGTTGCGAGAAGCGTACCAAACAATCAAGAACTTTCTCCACTCCCCCCATCCAGTGTGGCAGCTGTGCGTCATTCAAGTAGATGATTCTGGTGAGTTCCAGGAACTACGCATTAAGCAGCCGGCATGCAGTTAAGGAGGGAAAGCTGTACTCGGCCTCAGCACAGCGTATATAAAGCCATAGCTGCCGGGCTGTCAGTAAGTTACGTGAGCGACTTCCGCTAGTGTGGATTGAGTGCTTGTCAAAGTGAAGAATTATTGTGTTGTGTTTTATAATTGTGCAAGACTCTATTAGTAGACATTGTTTATTGCGTGTGAACAATTCTTATTTGATTTTTTGTAGGAGACTGTGTTGTTAATTACGAACTGTTTAACTGTAAAAATTATGATAGTGACTTAATTGGTGTCTTGTACTTATTTTGTTTCCACTGTACCTATGACGATCGAGTAGACTGTCATAACAATATTATAGAACACATAAGTCGAGGTTCATTAATTTTTATCTAATAAATATCTTTCAATTTACCTTTTGGTACGTTTTGTTGATATAAATTTTGTTTATTCAGGAGTGCTAATCACCTTAATTCAGACTAGGATTTTTGCTGTTTTCATCATTCTCATATCGTATTCAGCAACCCAAACTTGAAGATAGTTGTAGAAGAGTAGTACCCTTGTCCAGAACAAAGCCATTAGCACACAGACAACAATAACTAACATTGATATGAAGGTTGCCAACCATGTATATCATATTTTAGTGTATATAAAAAATTCATTGTCCTCATTCACAAAATTGTTTTTATTATAATGAAGGCTATTATAGTGAATTGGTTCTAACGATGAACAAAGGTCACTTTAAATAGACTGTGGAAATAAACTGTTGTTAAATTAGCGTACTAATATATTTTAAAAATAGTGTTAATATAAAAAACAACTTACAGTACAACACAAGTTATCACTAGCAATTATTGACACCCTATAAGCATTCATTTACAAAATAAGAATGCAATCTGTACTCTCATTGTTATGAAGCATGATTTCATAAAATGACCTCACACAGAAGGTTCACATTTTTTGTATATGTATTAATATACATTATACACACTGGAAGCCTTACATAAGCTTAAACCTGTGAAAAACATTTTTACAAAGTACTGCAGACAGTACATATAATTTTTGTTGTATTATAAACAGGATTGTGGGACTAAATATTACAGTTACACAATGAACACACACACACACACACACACACACACACATACATGCGCATGCACAATATATATAATTACATATTAGTGACTACATAAACATTTAAATAACTATATAAGAATAATATTATTAATAATTAGCTTATACATAATACAGTAATTTCACAAAAAGCACAAACATATGCTTGAGTATAAAGACATAATTTAAGAGTAGTCCTGTTACAGAAATTAAACTTAACTTACTTCTGCATTTCCATATGGGAGAATATCGATGTCAAAATAATCACTCATGTTAGTCCATGTAGGCATTAACTGATCCTTAATGAATTGGCGGCAATAAGGACACAAGCTTTCAGTATATAATGACACAACTACTTTTGTCTGAAACAAAACATTTTATTGATTTGAGATACTTTACTATCTTAAAGGTGCCTTATATGTACTGTTACGTCACACATGTTCTTATACATAACTTACAAATTTAATTAATATAAGTTGGTGATTTTGCAAAACCATAATGCAACAACCGGTACTGTTTTGTTATTAGTACTTAGTTATACATTATTCATTATTTACATATATTTTTCATGATGTTGTAAATTATATATGTGTACATAGGTAGTTTAACTTGTAAGTTGCTAAATTATTTGTTGCTATAAATTATTTGTAATTATCCAACAACTATACTTTGTTTTGTTGTAAACTGTCCCCGACTGTTTACCCAGGGTTTTACCAATCATCCCCTTAATGATATGTGTTCCATCAACTCAGATGTAGCCTCTGAAGCTGCCATAACTGGAGTCACAATTATCACAACTAACAATGTGAAGATGAACAAACAAATTTTAGAAACCAACCAAGCACTTATTTGATTCAAAAGAGAATACGTTTTGTGTAAAATGTAATATTACTTCATTAATATTATATATGAAAGTTTACTATTATTAATATAGACTACTGTTATATTTTGCTCAACTCTAAAGAATTTTATAAGACAGACATATATCGAAGCACACTCTTAACCGAGTGAATATTATTTGTTTCTAGTACTATATGCAAAAAGAGGTATCCTGCCTAGTATAAACCCTCCCCAATTATGCCGTTCAGATCCGGCGTTAAACTGTAACACACGAACCACGGGTATATGCGGGAAGGGTCCAAACCACTCAAAAGACTGAAGGAACCAATAACTAGTATTATATGCTTCAAACACATCTGTGGGTATCATCACTCCGGTTGATACCATATGATGGCCATGCCTATCACTCACACCAGCACAGCTCTAAGGTCCTTAACGGTGAATCCTTAATGGATCCATGGAGCTCCATCCTTGGTGTGGAGCAGGCTGGTGTAATCCTCTATTTCACATCATATTGTACTAAGGTGACTCACATCTTAACTTCTTGTTCTATGGACAAATGTCCACACTCCTTGTTCTATGGACAAATGTCCACACTCCTTGTTCTATGGACAAATGTCCACACTACACTGGATGAACCTGGTATTCATCAGGCTGTGAGGCAGACAATTCACACACACCAGGGTGCAAGATGCCCACTGTGCAACTTCTGTCTCTATGTACCTGCATAGACGACTACTTTTTAATTATTTTCTGTATTGGAAGTAATGAAGAGGGAGGGTTTGTAAGAACACAGAAGAAGTAACTAAGTTCTTAACCTACTGACACTGAAATCATATCATTCACATTTTTGTCGAACAATAAATCCTACTATGAACCATCCATAATAAGTAAGGTCTCTTTTATTATATATCTGATGAAATGCTTCTAACATTGTAATACACACACACAAAATCATAAACTTTGATGAAATGCTTCTAACACTGTAATACACACACACAAAATCATAAACTTTCTAACACACTACAATTTTTTTAATAACTTTTTATAATATATTAATGTACTACCGACTCAGAACACAAATTTGTCCACACCAAATATTTAGTTAAGTAATGGACACATCATGGACAATGAAATCCAAGAACTTTTTATGGTTTATTTTCTCGATGTTTTAATATTACTTACACAAAGTATGTGTGAATAAATCTTGATAACCACTACATCACTAATATCACATATACAATGTAAGTTATAAATAAATAATGTGTGTGTGTATTATTTACTTGGTATAACAAGTGTAACTTAAACAATAAAATGTAACTATTCTATAACAATTAACTTAAACACTATCAGTATTTAATATTCAAATCAAAATTATTCACTACTTTAAAATTAAATATATTCATAATATTTCTTACACTATTTTCTGCGCTAATCACTTTCAAATCACTTTGATCACAGAATGTACCACTGAAGAAGACAAGTGCCAAAACAAAATTGACACAAATTACTGGTGCAGCTGAAGACATTTTATGTTGTTATTTCTGGAAAAAATATTGTCTCATTAAAAATAATTCTGTATAATAAATAACTATGCTCTGTAGTATATTGTCAGCTAAAGGTTTAGAGAAAAAAAAGTGAGCTACATTATCATAAAATTCTGTACTCTGGTCTTACCCCACTGTGTGCCGTCTGCTAATGGAACTGAGGATAAATACACATTACACAATACACAAGAAATTGGATTAGATTTCTTGTTTGTATATATTTTGTTTATCTTAAGTAGACAAATGTTTAAACTGAACAGTTATCATCTGACTAATTTTAAGACAAGAAAGCAAGAACCTCTATACAGCAGTGATATTTGTTTTACTCTTATCATAAAAATATTTGTTTTATAAAGAGAAAATGTACAAATTATACCCCCCTCACATGGACACACACACAGACACATACACACATTCTCATATATTATACATTAATTATTACATACAATAGTTCAATCAATTGAACAAATATTACATATTTGGAATATCCTTATTACATATAAGGAATTAATCAACTTTTCTAAAGTGATACCAGTGCTATAAACTTATGAAGTTCATTAATTATGTGTGAACAGTCTAATTTTATGAAGTGATATTTTATTAATTGTTGAAGTTCTTTATTTATTTTTAATAAGACAGCCCATAACATATGTATAATACCTAACTCCATAAAACGTCTCAATTTATTATATGCATGTGTTAATATTTATAGCAAATTAATGTTAACATGATTCAAATGAATTTTTTGCATTTTTTCTACATACAAAATTCTACAATACTTTGTATACAGTACCAAACTTGATACTTGTTAAAATTATTAGACACATTGTGGAGATGGTCTTTGAACACTTACATTTAAGTAACTTTTGTTTTCCATTAAATATAATTTGCATTCAATCGTTTACCTGTTTTAAATCCTGATGACTAAACAATATAATTGTAATAACAAATTCTTTGTGTGAGTTTAAACACAAAAATTATTTTCCGTTACAGTATTTTCATGGCAACACAAATGTTCTAAAACTGGTTACTAATTTTAATGCAAATCAGCGAGGAAACTTCAGTTAACGGGAATGATATTTGTTGAACACAGACAAGTAGGCACTGAAATTAGTTTCAGCTACATAGATAGTTAAAATATAATGAGGCATCTCATTAATCTTCATATTATTGGCTAATAAGATAATACTTGAAACAACATTGGCTGTTTTTAATTAGCCAATAAGTGTTCAGTTTTAAAAGGTTAAAACCTTGAACCGATGATATGATATCTTTGAAATTAAAGGTTTTTGCAAACTGGAAATTCAGCGCACAATATTCTGAATACAGCTGATGCCCTCTTTACGTTTCTTACCTTACAATCTAGCAATCTGTTGTGACTATTTTTTTCATCTACTTGCTTACTCAAATATTCTGTTCACCTGCATTTAGTTGTCTTATTTTGTAAATAACATCACCTATTCCAGTTGTACTGTATGTCCATTTTAATGCTTTTCTTCATTTTGTTCATTCCTGATACGTCTTCTGTGCCTCTCTGTATCGTCCATATTTCTTTTCCATTTTTCATATGGTCCATGTTTCTAATTTGTAAATCATTGTAGGAGCCATGTTCTGATTAAAATCTTTCCTTTTTAAATACAATGGTATTCTCATTATTCCAAAAGCAGCAATCTATCCTGCCCTTATTTAACAATAACATCAAATTATTGCGTTTCCATTGTCAGTTACTATTTCATTAAAATATTTCTCTTAATCACAGCTATCACGAAGTTATCATGAACTTTCGCCTCCTCAACTGGCTTAGATTTATTTAACATTATATTTGTCTTCTTAACGAATCTTTTCAACATTATAATTTATTACATCAACCTATTCACTTTCCTGTTTAAGCTCATGAGCATTTTTCTATATATATTACATTTTCAGAAAACAAAATTAGGGAAATCTCAGATTGGAAAAGTACATGGATCTATTTTAATTCCAATTTAAGTGTCTGCTGTTCCCAGAAAAAATGCTGAGAACGGCTTTGGTGATAGAACAACTATGTCATACTCCTAACTCCATCAATATTTTATTTTATATTATGTGAAGTTTAAGCTGAGTGAATCTGTAATTTCAGTTATGTTAATCTTGAGTTGAATGAAGAAAAACAAAAATCAAACCTCTTCAGGCAACAAAGGCACTACACTCCACCACCGAATCCACCTTTGCAAACCTCACATACAAAAACATCGACAATAATATGGACATTCTACACGTACACACAAAAGGCCAAAAACTAGACACTCTTGAACAACTAGAAATACACAAACACACAAAAACACATGAAAACGAAATCTTAATTGAACAGACATAATTCAAATCACACATACTATTCGAACATATCACACCGCATGCACACAACATCGATCTTTCAAACGATGGCGCCATCACTAAGAACAAGACGGATAGTGCTCCTAGTGGCAGCCTCTGACGAAGCTTATAATAACCGAAAACTGGTTCAGGGTACAAGGTAAGAATTTTACATTTTTACCAATAAAATCCTTGTGTTACAAGTCAGTATTATTATATTAATAATTAGTTAATCAACAGACATGTCATGGACAACAAAATCCAATAATTAAGTTGTAATGGCAAGCAACAAAATAATACATGTGTTTCAGTTATTGTAAACACAATATAATGCAATATAAATACCAGTTTCTCTAGGTGTTTCTTCACGTGTTTCTCCTAATCTGACTCAATTAGTAAGTGAATGGGTGAGTAGAAGAAGGAAAACATTCCACAGATCGTTTTTTAGAAAATGATAAAAAGCTGATTTGTGGCTAAATGAGTATGGAAAAACTTCTAATCACAAAGTTACTCAATAAAATTTTAATTAAAGGTCCCAAGTTATAATATTAGCAAAATTTTAACAAGTAAACCGTTATACGATAGTAAACTATAGTACGATAGTTTGTGAAATCTATTCCTTTTTGACCTCAGCTCCAACCGACAACAGATAACATTAAAAAAAAATCTAAATTAAATATTTAATTTACTTTTTATTGTTGTTAATGCAATTGTTTAGACTCACAGTAATCTTTTTATGTTTTGCATATTATAAAATTACAAAGAAATATATACAAAAATAACCAGTGTCTTTCTATTCCCTTGTATAGAATTATGATGTCGTCAACGTATCTGTGATGATATAGTACTTTAACAATACTTTTAATCACTTTGAATATCATTATAAAAATAAACAAAAATATAAATAGTAAAAGTAACCAATGTTTTCCTTTTCCAGTATTAATAGCACTTATTAGTTCACAATTTTCTTCATGTATATTTGATGTAGGCCACGACATAATATTTCTATAAAATTCTTCATGTTCATCTGGTCTATACTGTAGAATTTTAGTCACATCTTATGTCTTCTTGTCATTTATAGGAACTTTTACATCACAAGCATTGCTAACAGGAAGTAAGATATTATGCACAGTAATATCAGTAAAGCTTGAACATTTCAGTATGAATACTGTCAACTCATGTGCTAGCTCAATTTCCTTTTGTTCTTCCATAATATTTGCTTATGTTAAACATATCTCTACCCTGAAAGCTTTTAGTGCTTTTTTTGAAAAATTTAGGCCACCACTCTTTAAATTTAATATTTGCTGACTTTCCACTGGTCTAATTTTGAATAATGGCTCTGTTGTTTTAGAACTTCTTATCATTTCATGATATGTGTAAACAGTGGCGGCTGATGGTTCCAAATTTTGGAGGTTGCAGTAACATGTGGTTGGAGTCGTGTAAGAGGGGTTTGGGATAAAACATCTTTTAACATCAACTGTGTTAAAAATTCTTATTTCACCTCCACTTAGAATATCTCTCATGCACTGTATAATTTGTTTTCTGTACAAAATCACACTTCAAGATTGAAAGTTCCATCTCGTAGGTACAGATCGTGGTAATCGTTTTCTATTTCATCTAACATCTTGGTTCACTGAGGACTACTTGAAAAAAGTAGGCCTACATATTCCCTGCAAGCTTGAAAATAAAACGTGAACGCTCCAATTAATTTACGCCGCATTCATCAGAACTAAATTAAGCTGGTGGGAGTAACAATGTACATATTCTGCCTTTGGGAAATGATTTTGAAATGAGCTTGAACTCCACCAGATGATCCAGCCATTACGGATGCACCATCAAAAGTCTGGTCAATCAATTTTGTCAGAGTTTCGTTAATTTTATGATACTCAAGCTGTTCAATAATGCAGGCTGCTAGAGTTTTGGCATCATGTTTCTCAGCTGTGAAAAATCCTCAGAATCTTTCAACAGGTTTACCTTTCACAATATATCTGTAAACCACAGCCATCTGAAATATGTTAGCAATGTCACTGGTTTCATCAGCAATTACTGCTAAAAAGTTAGTTTCTTTAATTTCCTGTGACATTTTCTCATGACAGACCTCTAACATTATTTTAGAAAGCTCAGTCTGTATCGTTTTTGACATGCCTTTAAATACAGCAGAACTATCTAAATGAGTTTTTAAAGCACCATCGAGTTCTGCACTAAAATCAATTAAACCACGAAAAATTCCTGGGTTAATCGACATGTCAGATTCGTTGTGTCGAAAGCTAACTCGAAAGATCTGCAAAAACGAACCCTGAACCTCTGAAGAAGCTTTTTGAAAAGCGAAAACTGGTTCAGGTTATAATGTAAAAAATTTATGTTTTTACCCATAAAAAATTTGTGTTCCGAGTCGGTAGTGAAATAATTATATTAACTAAGTAACAGACATGTCATGGAGAACGAAATCCAAGGATTAATATCTGTCATACCAGACATAGTCCAGAGTTGTTCTCCACAAAACAACAAACAAAGAATACAGAACAGTGCATTCCACACAGCCAGTCAGTTTTTGAATAATAATTAGACTTAAATGTTCTACAAAATCCTTAGTACCTGACTTAATAGTTTGCTTTATTGTTAAATCTGGCAAAGGGTGCCCTAAAATTTTAATTTCAAGTTTTTCTTCGAGTCTGAGATGGGAAAACGGTTTATTTATTAGGTTCACAACAGAATTTGTGTTTATAATTTTATTCCTAATTAATGCTATTACAACTCACACCAAACACTAACATTCACAATAACAAAACAAAAAAGTGAACTTTAATAAACCGCCAATTTGTAAACAATAACCGAAAACCACACTGTCATAAAGCACATACGTCACACTGAAGGGAGAGTGGAGTTGGAGAGAGAATGAGAGAGTAACGTTGGACTGGCTGCGCACGCACCCACCTCACATTGCAGCCTGGCGGGATTACTTCCAATGGGATCATCAATGTCACCGATAATGGCAGAAATTTACATAAACTACTTTGAAAATAAAATAATGTCAACGGTGAAAAATAAAGACAAAATTAAGAAATGGATGAGGTATGTAGACGATATCTTGTTAATATGGGAGGGTGATGATGAAGAATTAAAGGTATTTTTTGAAGAGGTTAACAAATTAGAAGAGAGTAAAAAATTTTAAATGGAAGTAGGAAACAAGGAAATAAATTTCCTAGATTTAAACATAAGAATAACAAGAGAAAATAAACTAAAATTTGACATTTATAGGAAAAGCACATATACGGATGTTATAATACCAAATAATTCATACCATCCAATACAGTATAAAATTGCAGCGATAAATAATTTCTGTCATAGAATAAACAGTTGTATAGAAGATGAGGGAAAAAACAGAAAGAAATAGAAAGAATAAAAATATTTGTAAAAAACAACAAGTATAATACGAATGTAGTAAATAAAATATTTAATAATATAAAATGAAGAGAAGAAACAAAAAATGAGGATAGTAAAGAAAAGAAGGAGTATAAGGGATCCATATCATATATAGATTATAACAAGAAAGATACAAAAATGTTTTAGAAAATATAATATTGAGGTAGCAGTTAAAAAATCGAAAACCATGTTTGATATAATAAAAACTACGAATTTTGAAGAAGATGACATATTGAAGAAAAGTGGAGTATATATGCTTAGTTGTGGGGAATGTGACAAAGTGTATCTGGGCGAAACGGGTCGTCAATTTTGCCAGAGATTTAAAGAACATAAGAGGGGTGAAGGAGAGTTAACGACGAATTCATTATATGCTAGGCATTTTATAGAAGAAGGACATAAATTCATAGATCCAGTTGTAAATTATAAGATAAAAAAAGTAGGAAATTAAAGGAAGAAGTGTAAATTAAAAATAAGAAATAAAGATGAAAAAAGACTAATGAATATAAAAACCACATTTGGACATGAAGAAATATTTAGCAGCTTATTAGACAACAAAAAAGAGTAGAAGATGAGTTAACGTAAATTGTAACGGCTACAAAAGTGGTAATGTAAGACAACCCACTATGTGTGGAGCTAAGTAAGACACGACACCGTCAGGGGGCGGGGCTAGATAGGTCCGGTAGAACGGTATATAAGAAGTGAACAGTTTCATATTTCTCTGTTGGTAAATGACCTGAAGATGGCTTGACTGCCGAAGCGCTCGTCAATACCAAAGACAACATAGTGGTTTGTACAAAATTACTAGTAGAAGTACACTAACTACACATTGAGAGTAAGAAGGAACACATTCCAGGAATTTTCAACTTCTCACACATATTTTCAACCTGTTAGTAACTACATTAAAAATAAAGAAATGTTTCTTTTCTATATATCAACCGATGTATTTATAGTTTCTCAATAAAATGGCTATGTCAGTTAAATATGGACAAAATGTGGAATCTTTTCCTTTTTCTTCTCACCCATTCAATTAGAAGTGATACAAAATCAATCTCAATTACTTCAGTAGGTCACTGGCATCATCATAATTTTGATAGTCCCATATACCATTAAAAATTCCAGGTTGTTTCTATTTCTGACTCACATCTTGTTTATGGTTTGTGTGTTCTCCTGCTTAAACACCTGTGATGTTAATTGCTTTCAGAGTCCTGTTGTTGAAGGTGGTGTATAAAACACCATATGTTTATATGATGGGGCATTAATGAGTCTTCAAAACTTGGAGTGGAATACGTTATCTTTTATTTAATACAGTAATAAGCATTCAACACTTCAGGAGGAGTCTTCTTTCCTTTGGAGGATGCCCACTAACACATGTAATTTTGACACATAAAAGTCAAATCTGACACACCTTCTTCCAAACAATTAGTACTTCCCAAATCATTCTCAGGCTTTTAAAAAATGGCTAACCCGTTACTTCTTGAATTTAGTGGCTAAATGTTGGACTGTCCATGTCCAGGTATATGGCTCACAGCCCGTTACCAATAACAGGGTTGTTGGTAAATAACTGTAAGCCCTCTTACTTTGCTAGTCTATTTGATATTCCGGTCATTTTTTGTATTGAACATTTTCATCTAAAGGACCATTTAGTTACTCATTCCTTGGAAGATTTAGTCATAGCCATTTAGTGGATCATTTATGGACAACTTCATCTTAAGATCTTTCTTACTGTGGATACTTCCTATTTGACGTATTTCTGATTACCTCCTGAAGTAACTTCTCCTCAACGAATCTTAAAAGTATATTTTTTTAATTATGGCATTCTGGTCCCTCAATGTTGAACAGAGACAACCTAAGTGCTATTTCTATGAGCAGAAATCTACTAAAATTCCATATTAAAATATGTGGCATCAGTCTTTGAATGTTTTCGTAAAAATATGCTGAGATTTAACAGGCTAAAATTACGTGTATTTAAATTGTTCCAACAATATTTTTCAAAAGTAATGGTATTTTTCTTTTTTTTCAGTCCTTTGGAATTGTATGAGATGTTTGTAACACATACAAATGCAGCATTTGTAATACTTGCGCGGCAGATATTTGATTACGTTTATTATCATTTGGTAATTGATATTAATAAACGTCAAGTTCATGAAGATCTGTACATCATCATTTTCACTTTGTTGGAAAGTGTATGTAACTTTGATAAACCTGTCAAAATAACTTTAACAAGAAAATCCTGTCAGCAATTTAGCAGATATGATGACCAAGCTTCAGTGGCTTGCTTTACTTCTGTGTCAAAGTAGATATACACAGAAATAACTCTGTTGGACACCACTATAGAATTTTTTTCTGATTAGCTCTTTCAAGCTTCACAGCTCATCATAACATCGGAAATAATATCATAATGATGATGAGCGGTGAAGCTTGAAAGCGCTAATCTGAAAACAATTACTATAGTGGTGTGCAACAGTGTTATTTATGTTTGTGATTATAACCACTAACACAACTTTATTAATTAAACAAAAAATATATATAACTAAAGAAACTTTAACATGTTCCTATGTTTCCACAACTAAGAAACTAGATTTCTAAACTATCTTTACTTTTACTTCCATGTTCCATAAGGAAGTGGAAGTATGGTGATGGCAAAAAAAATCGTGTTCGAGATAAGGGCTGATTCTGATTGTACTACCCTCAAAACATGAAGAAAAGTCATTTTCTGAAAAGTGTCTGTGTAGTAGAATTTTTTCTATGGTGAACTATATATATAACGGATCTTTACAGCTGTCACCGTATCTCCGTCCCCAACTTCCATTGTAACCTATCGTAGCATGTAAGTTCTTCTAAATTTCTCACAACCATTGCTTCCGCTATGTCATCTCGCCAACTCCTCCATGGACGTCCTCTTTCCCTCCTCACCGGTGGTATCCATTCCAGTATGGCGAACGATAACTGCCGCAAATTCAAACTGAATCAAATAAGTTTTTGCATACATCCCTGAATTGTAGAGGACTCAGGGGGTATTGATTTTGGTGAAATCGGTTAAGGGGAAGGGGTAGTTTACCAGCAACATTTTATGTTTTAACAAGAATAAAGTACTTAATTTTGATAAATAAAGTATCCTGAAAAGAAGATCATAATAATCCATTGTATAAATTAGATGAAATTCTATAAATGAAGAGGCTAGTTGAAGGGGAGTGGGTAATTTTTATTTATATGTCATGTGTACTATGTTATGAGCAACAAAGAAGTAGTTTGTTGTTAAAATTCCTTCCCAGGCTGTTTGGTGTGGTCCAATGTTTTCTACAAAACCAAATGTTTCAAACATTGGTGAACCAAATGTTCGCTAACGTGAGGTGATATACGTTAGTGACCACAGTACTGTGGTTAAGGCTGAAGAAAGAAGTAGTTTCTATGGAAATATTTCATTTCAAAAATGATTTTAAATGTAAATCTTAGAACATGGAAGTCATGTATGGTTCTCCATACCGATATTATAGTATTTGTTTTACTTCTTATTCAAGTAACAGTAAATAAAGCAACTCTATGTCATGTAGCTGACTTTGAAATAAAATTGTGCCTAGAGTAGCATGTGGTTTGGTGTGACTGTACTGCTAAAAATACGATATACAACATTAACTTATCACTTCTGAGATTATATACTACATTTTCCTGTTTAAAAAGAAATAACCTTTGTCATATTATGTTCTTTCATATATTAAAAAACACGATATCAGTATTATTCCATTCATCATCTTTAATTAGTTCAAATCTACATGGTGTAAAACTTGTTTAATTCACTTTTTCCTGGTACCTGCACACCCTGTGGCCTGTGGCTGCTATTGTTATCTTTATTTTCCGTGGTTGGCTACATGTCTCATAATACACGTACACAGAACATAGTACATAACATCATAAAATTACATGTTGTACTGATATGTAACTTTATGAATTGAAACTTGTTTACTTTTTGTTTGTTATAAACAAAACGGTAATATATTTGATATATCATACGATTTTGGAAACCTATACTGCTTTAAGATGTACAACACTCCTATCAAAATATTTGCATTGTAACAATAACAGTGTAATTAGAAGTGATTTTAACAAAATAAAAATGGGAGAACTTATGTAAAAAAATTCCAATTTGTGTGATTCATCTAAACTGAAGAATATTATATAATCGAGTTTTCTGTTACATTTTGTCAACAGCATTAATTTAAAACAGGACACACTTCAACATCACTAACTGAGGTAACTTCTACCTTGTTTGTCAATTAAAACATTGAGAAATATGGCCACATGACACATGAAAACAAGGAAATATATTTGTTAGATTAGCCTAGGCGCACACTTGCGATTTTTGTCGAACAATAGATTAATCGCAAAAATGGAACACATAGTTTTAAATGCCAGTGCACTCACGTGCGACTGAGAAATCGATTAAAAAGTAGCAACATGTTCTATTTTATCAGCGACGCGATTGTCGCTGGCTATAATCAATTACACAGACATGTACAGACCTGCACCGGCTGCACCCACTTGTGATTCTGTACCCACGATTGCTTGGCTGTTAGTCTTGAGAGGAGTGTATTGCTAAGTAGACTAGCACTATGTCTGGCACAGAATCTGATGATACTGTAAATTGTATCCTAGACCCAGAGCTAATTATCATTAGAGTTGAAAAACGACCAGCTCTCTTCGATAAGCGCTTAAAAGCGACCGTAATATAAAAGAAAAACTGTGGGGTGAGGTGTGCGTAAATGTAATACGAAATTGGAGTGAATTATCTGCGAAGGAGAAGAAAACTGATAATCGTTCCTCACGTGGTATAGATTTCCTCCATTTCGTATCCTTCTGTTTAATATTTGGTCTCGTAAAGTAATTTGTCAAAGCTTTTAATACGGTACTCATTCTGTAGTATTTGAAAAATTCTTTGGGGTGTAATCATAATTCCACATGACTTTTATAAAACAGTCCATTCAGCATCCTCTGACTGATAATTGAATGTACCCAGTATTCTTTTTTGTATCGCTTCTGTTTTTCGTTTAAGCGGAACATCAAAGCCACAAGACAAGTTGTTTCTACGACGTCCATTCTATACTGACAAATAATGACAACTAATTATGGTAAAATTGTGATCTATTTATTGCAAGTGAGCGAACTTCAATATTTTTTTGCAACCACGATTTTTTTGACGTTGCAACAGATAATCCCAAGTGTATGCCTAGCCTTAAACAAAGAGCGGAGTCACAATTCACACTTGTTACACAATTTACTTCTTTCATGAAAATGACAAATGACATTCTATGCAACGTTTTTAACATGAGTTTATAGTCACAGCCAAAGCAACTTATTTTCAAAATAAAGTATCTTATGTAAAAAAATCTGTGTAATATTAAAACCACAAAGTTCTTTAATAAATAAAATTAATAGCGAAGTATGTTATCATCAAATTGTATGATGTCAAACACGTTTTTTTGTTATAACATAAAAACAATCAACAGGAAAATTGTAAACTTGTGTGCTGTATTATGTTTGACAGTCACATATTATGTAACCTAAGTTTAGTTTACGGAGTTACTAATTTAAACCCAGATTTTATGGTTTTTGTGTAATGACATTAGATTGGTCCACAATACTCATAGGTTTAATTGTTAATGTCTAAGTCAGCTTTTCAAGAGTTGGTTTATCCAATGTACGAATAAGTGTAGCTTAACCCATGTAACTTACTTAATCTTTATGCCTTTTCTACCCTTACAGGTATGAGGAAGTTTGTGAAGTTGAATATTTTATACAGATTCTTTTCCTTATTTCTTTCTCTTTCATCCTTCCTGAGCTTATTTGGCTATTTCCACCAGTTTTCCCCTCTTATTCAAGTTTTTGTCCTGCCATGTTTACCTAGATTTTCCTCTGCTTCTTTCATTAATGGTCCTGCCTCATCCACCTGTTGAGTTATCCTTTCCTCATCCATTCTCTTTATATAATCAAGCCATCTCAGTTGGTTTTCTTCTATAACAGAATATATGGGTGTTGTTTTTTATCTTTTGTTACATGTATAATTTTTTGTTTTGTCTGAATTATTTGTCTGTATATTTTTGAAATGAATCTCATATCAGTTTTATTGTATGTCATTTCCGTTTTTGCAACTGATCATCAATTATGTTTTATCCTGGTTGGTACATACATTGTATTTTTCCAATACTTTCTTATAAATTCATAATTGTTTAATTTTTTTTTAATTTTTTGCCATTGTTACTATGTTGTCAGATAACATATTTAAGAAATTTCTATTTTCTGTATGATTCAGTAGTCTATTTCATATCTCATTACTTCTTGCCTTCTTTCCTTAGTTTCCAAAACCAAAGTCAATAGTATTGAAATCAGTATAAAAACAAACACCATTTTAATCATTTCTGATGTTTCATTCTTTAATCTCACGTAATTTGTGTTTCAGTACATAAGTTTTGTATGCTTGTTATGTTTTGTTCCATTTTTTTTTTTTTTTGTAGAATTTTCCATATGTCATTTCTGTTAATTTTGTTGATGGATTTTTCGATGTTTATAAAGCCTCTATCTCTACATTTGTTACTTCTATTAAATCTTCTCAAACTTTTTTTTGTAGTGCTTTTCTTCTTCAACTTCCTTGTTAGGACTCCCTATCCTGATCTATAAGAACAGTCCTACATGCTGTCACTCCACTTCTTCCTTGGCTGACCAATGCTCCTCTTGGTATTTGGTTGGCTATCTCTTGTCTTTTTCACTAGCTGGTAGTGCTTTTATGATGTCATTTGTCATTTTATCAAGCCCCCTGGTGTTTTCCTAATTTGGCCTTTTTATTGCTTACTCCAGTGCCTCTACCATGCCCTGTAGTTCCTGAATGGGTTTATAGAAATATTTTCAACTGGTTAAAACAAACTTACAACCCTATAATTAAATATTCAATTCACAGATCATAAATTTAGTTTACAGTGCAGTAGAAATATTAATTTTTTTTAAATTAAATGTTCTATTGGCCAATCCGAAATTTAGCCCATGCTAAATTAAGAAAATAAAGCCTTTACACTTATGTTGTATTTTATTAAATCAAACACAATATTTGATTTGAATATTATATTATATGTATTCTTGGGTTTTGTTATTCACAATGGTCTGAGGATCACTAATGATTTATTTATTCTATTATAATAAGGAACTTTAAATCCAAATTTAAAAAAATTTATCTTCTTGCCAGGTCACTCATTGTGAGCTTCACCAGAGGTGGCTGCTAGGAACACTGTCAGTTCCATTTTTGGAGTTGGTATTGTTTGACATGGCTGACAGATCATTGTTGTGTGTATGTTGGTAATGTATTCAAAGAGTATATATGATTTAAGTTATGTCTGTTTATTTAGAATTGTGTCTTCATATGATTTGTGTGTTTGTATATATGGTCAAAAGGTAGACACACTTGAATAATTTGCAGAAAATAATAAGAAAAAGAAATAAAGAAAACAATGTAATGCTATATTACAGCTTTACAAATTGCAAGTTCCTGTGATTTACATAAATTGTTTTGTTTTATGATATTATTTTTTACTTCTGTATATAGGATATAATCTGTTAGACATTATACCGTACTTCTTTTCTACTTTGGAATTATAATATCACTTATGATTTGTTAATAAACTAACTGATAAATATTATCAAAAACCCTGTCATACGGTTACAATATAATATGCAAAAGGCAGAAATTTATGGAAGAATCAATATTAAACTTTATTATGATAAGTTGAACAGAAGATATTGAATGGAATAATATTTAAAAGATTATCTATCTAATTTTTTGTTGTTTGGAAGTTCTTGTCAAAGATCAAGTGGCTGTACAAAAAACTCAGTTTATTATTATTTTATTTTATTGAAAATAGGCAATTACTTCTCTCATGTGGACTGTTTGATCTACCTAGACACATGGCTGCATATAGTGACAGTAATGTAGTGTATATCAATATGAGGAACCTTGGTAATTATCATTAACAGAAGATTACTATCTCACAGTAATTGTATGCAAGTGGCACTGAAAGTAATCTATATATATAAAAGAGAAATACCACTGACTCACTGATTCATCACGAAATCTCTGAAACTATAACACCTAGAAACTTGAAATGAAGGGATTTTTGGAAATTCGACCTTTAAAGGGGGAAAAAGGGGGCCTGACTAGCTGACATAGAATCAACGTAGAGCAAAAACTACTGAATGGATATCAATGAAACTTTGAACATAGCTTCTAGGTGTTCACTAAGAAACGGTTTTAAATACTTTCACTCCTAAGGGGCAAACCCCCCCCCTATTGTATGTATGTATCTATGTATGTATGTTCCACATCTCCTCCTAAACCACTGGACCGATTTCAACCAAACTTGCACAAATATTTTACGCGACGGGAGAACCAACATAGGTGAGGTGCTTTTTTCGATGGGGTTCTTTGGGGTCTTCCACATCTCCTCCTAAACCACTGGACCGATTTCAACCAAACTTGGCACAAATATTTTACACAAAGGGAGAACCAACATAGGGTAGGTGTTTTCTTCGATGGGGTCCTTTGGGGTCTTCCACATCTCCTCCTAAACCACTGGACCGATTTCAACCAAACTTGGCACAAATATTTTACTCAACGGGAGAACCAACATAGGGTAGGTGTTTTTTCTATACGATCCTTCGGGGGCTCCTTTGGGGTCTTCCACATCTCCTCCTAAACCACTGGACCGATTTCAACCAAACTTGGCACAAATATTTTACGCAACGGGAGAACCAACATAGGACAAGTGTTTTTTTCGATACGATACTTTGGGGGTTCTTTGGGTCTTAAAAACTATTAGATCTGGTTACTATGGTAACCCAATAGAATAGATTCTGGTTACCATAGCATCGGTGGAGGTCTCCCGCGTAGGAAATAGCGCGGGAGTCGTCCAACGGGCCTTCCCCGGAGTTCATCCACGGAACCCGGGGAGTCTTAGGTCGGATCCCGCGAAAGACGGCGGGGCCAGAGTCCACGGTTCTTATAAATAAAGATATAGGTTATGATATCAAAGGTGGTGTATGCATCTTAAGAAACTTCTTAATAGTGTGTGAATTCAGAGTTGTTTCAGTTTGAATTTAAAAGTGGATAAGTTAAGATCGAAGTAAGTTATAAGCGAGTATAAAAAACAAAGTTTTGATAGCAAATGTATTCAGATCATAGTGTTCAGACAATATAAATGCACTTGCTTCAGTTTGAATTTAAAAATTGATAAGCTGAAATCTATAAAGGTATTGTATTGTTAGAATAAGTTTAGGAGACACTAATTTAACAAATGCCTTATTTCAACATTAACACAATGAATTATAAAAGACAGTAAATACACAGCACGTGCAAGTACTGTAGACATTTTATTGAAAACTAATTTAGCTGTTCGCCCTCTCCCAGAGTTAGAAATCGAGCAGGAGCATCACGCGCAACAGAATTCTTCTCCAGATATAAGAATACAGTTTATGACATGTTCTTAAACAGGTGCGCTACAGAGTATTCCTCCAGTGAGAATGCGAACATAACAATATAAGGAAGATTATACAATATACAAGTAATATAACGTTAGAACAAGAATAGGTGCCTATGAGCCTATGAATAAATTATGAACCCGAGCAACGCTGGGTAAATCGGCTAGATATAGATATCTATATAAGCCAAATACCACTGACTGACTCACTGATCACGATATCTCTGAAACCACTGAATGGATATCAATGAAACTTTGAATGTAGCTTCATCATAGGTCTTAGGTGCTCACTAAGAAACGGTTTTAGAAACTTTCAATCCTAAGGCGCAAAAAACCAAATAATGAAATTTATCGCGGGAATTGCATACTTTGTAAATGAAGTGGTTGACGTCTCAGTTTATTGGAAACCCCGAATACATTTAGTTCTGAGTTTTTAATCATTGTTTTAAATTGAAAAACTTCGTTGTTTGCAGGTTCTTATAGTCGAGAAAATTTCGAAGTTCAATTAATTAATAAATGTATGTCCTTTTTTTTCTCGGAAACGGCTCTAACGATTTTTTCGAAATAAATAATAAATATCTGTTGCTATGAATGTAAATAAACAAACTAAGAGTTGAGAATTTGTACAATCTATCTAATCCTATACTATTAAGCGAGCAATAATTGTACAATTACGTACAACGTGAAACTCCGTAGCGAAGCACGGGTATTTTGCTAGTTACTATATAGATGAAATCAAAGACATCATATTGTGGAAGCACATTATATAGATTATAAACATTGAGGAAAAAATGTTTTGTTGAAGTAAAACATTATTTAAAAGGAAATTTTATTTGCCAATAAATGTTTGGAGTGTGAAAAATACTTACATTTCTAAACACAAAAATGTATTAATATTTATATGACATGGTTCAACAGACTAATTAAACAAAAGTTTAATGGCATAGTGAAATGAAAAACAGTGAAGTAATGGAGAGACTAGAATTAACAAGAAGAATGAAAACATGTCAGAAAAAGATAGAAAGCCATTAATACTAAGATGTGACTGTTTTACTTTGAATGAAATGTATCCATAGTTTGTTTTACTGCAAGTGCTCAAAATATACACCACTCCCCTATCAGCAACCATAAATTTTCTTACATCTTATGCATGAATTGAAATATAGCTTGCACATTAAATACAAGATAGGAAATGTATTTTTATTTTACCATGTTTGAAGATAAGGTGACTAACACTGAAATCATAATATACACAATATGTGTATAACAGTATGAGACAACAGAATTTATTTCAATTAATAAAATTATGCAAGCTTCGTTTTCATCTTACCTTCGGGCTCTCTTCCAGGGTCCTTCAGACGAAACCCGCTGCAGAAAGGATTACGTGGGTTTGAGTTACGAAAGAATTACGCTAACACAAATTTTTCGTATTTTAACAAACTAGCTTTCTTTTATTAAATTGAATTATTTAGTTTCACTTTACCTTCACGCTACAATTTCCATGACAAACAAGAATACATGGATATTTAATGACTCAATATAAATTACTATGAAAATGACTTAACACTAGCATTATTTTCTTGGATTTCGTTGTCCATGATGTGTCCGTTACTTAACTAAATATCACTATAGTATTGACGACTCGGAACACTAAGTTTTTTATAAGTAAAAACGTAAAGTTTTACCTTACAGCCTAAACCGGCTTTCACCTATAGAAGGTGAAACTCATTAAAGCCTTCTATAGGTGAAAGCCGGTTTAGGCTGTAAGGTAAAACTTTACGTTTTTACTTATAAAAAACTTAGTGTTCCGAGTCGTCAATACTATAGTGATATTTAGCATTATTTTGTTAACCAGCACTTTGCGTCACTCTCTCTCTCTCTCATACTCTTTTAATTCCCTTACTGAGATCTCATTAATAAAATATTTTAACTTGGAACTATTAAATTGTATTTAAACTTTGATTAAAATTTTCTATTTTTTATCAATAAATTGTGTTCAGTACAGTTACCCATCCGCTGTGTGTACATGTGGTTTGTCGTACAACCTCATGTTCGCCGCTTTCTTCGTTCTAACGCACTCCCGCAACTGATTATATTGAGTTTATTATGTCTTTAATTAACTTTCACTCATTACTTTAATTGAAAATCTGTGCACATCGTAACATATATCTGTAGATTTATATAGTCGGCCGCCTTTAGTTTGCTCGAGCACTTAGGTGTTGACCGCGCGGTCAGAGTCACAGTTGAACTAACTCTTAAACTGGCGTTAGGGCCATGATTCACAAGGGTAAATCAGGTCACGTGATCGCCAGTCTGCGTTCCCATTGGTTCTTTCAAAGGTGTTCTATAAGCTGAACATCGAGTTTAGCAACATTTTGCCGCCTGGTGAAATCTATGGCTTGGCGTCATTTTTGCCGTGATTCACGGTTACCACAAACTGTATGTCGTTGCGTAATCTGTCAGGCCTGCCTGAGTGCAGAGACAGAACACAGACGTTTGTTTTGTAATAACACTGCATGCGTGGTTGATGAAATTGAGGTTCCACACAGGTGAACACTGACTACATTGGGATTACAATTGATTTAAATTATTATTTTTTACACCCAATTCTGTACTGTTACAATACCCCCCCCCCCCAATGAGAGGTTTCATGCCTAAGCATAAAAACTCTCATTGGCTAGAACCTAAGAGGACCAGTGAAGATATGGCACCACAACCCCCCTGAGTTCTTTACTGAAATCATGGGTACTTACCCCCCCCTAGTCCGATGGCTGTGGCTGCACCCATCCGACCTTACTGGACTTCTCTGCTCAAGATCCCAACACCATAAAATCAGATAGGCCACAGTATCACTTGACTCTGAAACATTCAAGCAAAATTTCAACAAATGGCCTTTCATTACTCCATATCCCACACTGATTCGTTTTGTAACGTATTGCCGCGTTACAAATCCAGGGAACCCATCTTAACTGACCTCTGTCAATTATATGGGCTGCCTACGTTGTAACGAAATGTATTCACACTTATTAACTGAACAAATTACTTACTAACTGTGTAAGGAAACAAGGGAAGGTATTTTATTGATTTACGCACTCATTATATGTGTGTAACAAGAAGACTTCTCTTTATTCTGACAACATTTACTGACAGATCCCATGACATCACTAATTAAACTAAAGTTACTTCAATGCTTTCATCAAACTTTGGGATCAAATTGATTCTATATAGCTATACCTCGGATCCGGGTCAACTTTCTGTATTTTGTAGTTAAGACTTTTAATTATACTCAATTCATGATATTAGCTTGCAAGGCTTTCTTTAACCATTTGAAGAATGGTACTATTACTTGGAATGATACTACGATACATTAACATATAAACCGTTACAACGTATGATATTTGAGGAGTTACAGTAAAACTTTTAGATTTACTCTTTTAATGTTTAAATAAAATTAATAGTCTTTGAAAAGTCTCTTTTAAAGTTGTGTAGTGTAACAAATATTAGTAACCCTCGATAGACAGGCTATCGAGTCACCTTTAGAATGGAATGTAGAAACCTCGTCCTGGGGTGTCCGTCTTGGGAATCCTTGAATGCGGCGTCATCATCTCGGTCGGGTCTTCGTCGATAAGGTGTCGAGTGTTCACAGAGTATATTGAAGTTTCTATGGTGTAATTATATGTAGATTCTCGGCTGTCCTGATCTGCATCTTCTGTCGGTATATGAGTGTTTATAAAGTTCTGGTAGATCACATCTTCAGGAATGATGTTGAAAGTGTAGTTACTTCTTGAAGCGAGTAGTCCTCTTGTTTAACACCATTTTAGTGTTTTGTGTTACATATTATGTCCTTTTGTTATCACACATTTATATTAATTGATACATAACACACGCTTTTAGTAGCAATATTTCATATACAATATTTAAGTTAAAACAAAAGAATTAGCGACATTGTGTCAGAGCGTTTGCTCGCACGTCTGCACTGCATGAAGTCAACATTGTGAGAGAGCGTTTTTCTGCTCGCTTCGACTGGTACTTAACAAGGGGGAGAGGGGCAACTACTGCGCGAGAATATAGTCCCTATCTTTATTTAAGTTAACTTTTTTAATTACAAAAGTTATGCCTTAATAAACATACATAATTTAAGTAAGTTGTTTTAGCGACTATCTGTGTCTTCAGTTATTTTGTTATTAACATTAGGTTTTTTATCTTATTCTAAATTACAGACGACTCGGGAGACATGTCGAGTCCGGAATTAACAGGTCACCGCCTGATAACAGCAAAGGGTTAAATATGATAATCATAACTTTTTACAATTTGCCTTTTTATTAATGTTTCTTTGGACTTATTAATTACTTCTTCCTCTCATACTGAGTACATACAGGGGTTTTAGGTATTATAGTGAGATTTAAATGGCTTAATCGCTCACGAACTTAATTTTTAAATTTTTTTTATTTTACGATTATTGTTACAATTTAAATCGTCACATACTCCACCGCTTAATTTGCACGTTACGGTTTTTTTTTTTTTTTACAATTGGGAACTTGGAGTATGATTGATGTCAGTGTGTGTAATTTCTTTCACATAGTTATTGGTTAGCGTTCTATCTACTTTCTTCTTCTCCACAACACAATATACTTTATATATTCTTATTAACTACCTTTTTTTTTTTTTTACATACTATTCACACTTAATATTTACATAATTAAAACACAAAACTATTTCTTATCTCTATCACTTAAATCTACTACCGGTTTTTTTGTTTGTCTTACTCTCTCTCTGTCAAGTAATTTTCTAAATCCTTGCTATTTAGAATTCTATCTTGTCTTCACTGAGTACTAGATAACTCATCTAGTTAATGAGTATTAGTTCTCCTCTAGTTAACTAGTATTCATTAATGTATGCTTCGCATGACTGGAATTTAGGTTGATCAGGCCTCATTTCCAAACTCTACGTTTAACATTTTCCACGGTTTCAGAAGTATAATTTTTTTTTTACTACCTAGTATTCCCTTTTCTATTTTGGGTTATACTATTACGTCTCTTCTTCTTATACAACTTAGGTGAGAAATATGCGTTCTCAGCACATATTTCTGAATCGCAGGTTCGCTCAGGGCTACTGTAACGGGAGTTAGGTACTTCTGGATTTGGTAAGGGCCACACCATCTGAATGATAGTTTAGAGGTGGTCTTATCAATCGCACTACTAGTGGGGTGAGTCTTGTACATTACTAAGTCACCTACTTGGTACCTAATTGAATTGCTATGATTACCTTTCTCGTGGTATCTTCTGGATTTTTCTAAGTTTGCTCTTAAATTAGAGCGGGCTTTATTCCATATTCGCTTTATCTGCTTATCCGTTATTTGCGGAGGCAGCAGATCGTGTATATTCCATCTTGTGGACAAAGGGTGGTTTGGTCGGTATTTGTACAGTAACTCAAACGGGGTCGACTTGTGACCTTCGTGATAAGCTGAATTAAAAGCGTATTGAATCCAGGATAGGTTTTGGTCCCACGACGTGTGATCGTTCGCATGATAGGCAATTAGCGCAGATTTGAGGTTTCGTAGATACCTTTCAGCAATATTGCCTTGCGGTCGATACTCTGTAGTGGTTATATGGTCTATCCCTAACTTGAAACACATATTCTTAAATTATTTCGCTTTAAACTGTGGACTGTTATCAGATACTAGCCGTACTGGAGTACCGTAGTCTTTAAATAGTCTTTCCTGCAATATTCTTACAGTCGTCGACGCTAATGCTCGTCGTATGGGATACATCCAAACAAACTTGGTGAACGAATCTACACAGATCAGTAACATGGTATTACCTGATTTGGATCGTGGATATGGACCTGAGAAATCTAGATAAAGTTTAGAAAAAGGGGTCTTAGGGATTTCTGAAATCAGTTGGCTTACTTGAGTATTTCTGGCGGGTTTACTGAGGGCACATAATGTACATTTCTTTACGAAGTTGGCTATTTCGCTGTTCATATTGTTCCAATGATATTCCTTTCGAATACGATGTATTGTCTTATTGATTCCCATATGGGCTCCTATGGTAGATGAATGGAAGTATTCCATCAGCATGGGCTTAATTACATCAGGGGCTATTATTCTTAATTCCTTTCCGTTTCTTATCTTGTGACACAGTACATTTTTACTCAATACGTACTTCTCGGATTTAATACCTTGCGTAAGTTGTTCTATAATAGGCTTCAGTAAGGGGTCTTGTAGTTGATACAGGGCAATGTTCGTAAAGGCAAGGGGGAATTCAGTTATTACGGCGTTAGCAAATGCTATTTCCGGATTCTCTTTGTTTTCGGGAGTTTTAGTGGGCGACTGGAACATACGGGACAGGGTATCAGCGACTACGTTTTGAGTACCTTTTATATGCTGCACTCTGAATTTGTAGCAGTTTAATTTCAATATCCATCTTCCAATTCGTCCTAACTGTTTAGGGTGATTCAATAACCAAGATAACGCCTGATTGTCGGTTTCCAAAAGGAATTCTTTATGTTCTAGGAAGGGTTTAAACTTCTTGAACGCAAAAACAATTGCTAAACATTCCAATTCATATGCGGAATACTTTCTTTCTTGATCGCTCAGTGTTCGTGATGCATAACTAATTGGTAGTCTACAGTTATCTATCTCTTGATATATCACTGCACCTAACGCTACACTGGAACTGTCAGTTTGCACTACGAAAGGTTTTGTGAAATCCGCTAGTTGCAAAACTGGGGGAGATATAATACTTTCTTTAAGTTGCTCAAACGCGTTTTGATGTAGTGAGCTCCATTCGAACTTCGTTCCCTTCTTTCGTAAGGAGTTTAGGGGTGCTGCTATTTCAGCAAGATGGGGGATATATTTGTGGAAATAATTCACCATACCCAAAAATCGGGCTATACCTTTTGCATCTCGTGGGGGTGAAAATTCTCTAATAGCGCGGGTTCGTTCGGGGTCAATGCTTACCTTTCCATTCGCTTTCAGGATATGACCTAAGAAAGAAAACTGAGGGACGGCAAAACTTACCTTATTTGGGTTAACAGTTAATCCTGCTCTTAGTAACCGAGATAACACTTCACGCAAATGTTTGAGATGTTGTTCCATTGATTCGCTGTATATAACGATGTCGTCCAAATAGTGATACACATATTTAAATTTAATATCGTGAAATATCCTCTCTAATAGTCTACTACATACGGAACTTCCTTGAGATATTCCAAAGGGTACTCTAGTAAATTGGTACAAGTTAAAAGAACTGCAAACGCGGTTAGACGTTTTGATTCTTCTGAAAGAGGTATTTGGTGAAAAGCTTGATTCAGATCCATCACCGTAAAGACCATAGCTTTAGTGAAATAATGAAAGGCACTATGGATGTCTGGAAGAGGGATTGTTTCAAATTCAATTCTTTTGTTTAATTGCCTGTAGTCCACAACTAGTCTGTGTTTATCTTGACCTTTTGGTACTAAAAAGGAGGGTGAAGAATATGGGGACGTAGAGGGTTCAATGACTCCTTGGTCCAATAACTTGTTGATATGGTTTCGCATTACTTCCATCTTGGGAGGCGACAACTTGTACGGAGGCAGGCGTATTACTTTCTGATCACTCAGATTAATTTTATATTCTATTAGGTTAGTGAGTCCTAGTTTAGGTGTAAGAACTGAGGAAAATTCTTTTATTAGTTTTAGTATTCTCACTCTATCTCTTCTTTCTAGGTGAAATAAATCTGAGTCTTGGTGTATTACATGTGCAGTAGATGAACAATATTTTTCTTTATTACTATCAAATCTATATTTCCGTGTACGGTCAAATCGGAAATAATATACTTGCTCATAGATGTCAAGAATCATTCCTGTTTTACTAATAAAGTCTGCACCTAATATTAAATCAGGTCCTAATTCCTTACATACTAACATTGCAGACATCCAGGTTAGGTTTTTGATTTTAACCTTAACGGTAATGCTCAGGTTTATGTTTATTTTACGTTTATCGGTGGTAGCACACTTTATATTCACCAGTTGATTCCGTTTTACTACATGGTGTTTCGCTAATATGTCCGCTAATTCTTGGCTGATTAAAGTTCTACTAGATCCCGAATCAATTAAAGCGATTGTGGAGGTAACGCCTAAGTCAACTCGTATTAATGGTAATAGATTTTTAGTCCACTTACATTTATTAATCGTGTTACATTTTTCACGAAATTCTCTCACATAGGGATCTATTTCTTTCGGACTTCTTTTCCTTCCACCTTGGTTACAAAATATTTTATTATTGTTATTAGTATTAGTTTCTTTGCTTTCACCAGATTTCGGGTTGCTGCGGAAGACACAGGATTTCGGGTCTCCCTGCCTTACATGTTTTTTTGAAGTTGGCTGATTCCGTTCCAATGGCTTACTTTTGCATTCTTTTCTCATGTGCCCATATTTTCCACAATTATAACAGGTGGGTTTATTGCGAGGTGGGTACTTCGTTTCCGCTTTATATGGAGTTACACTTAACTTACCAGATTTGCGCACATGGTGAGGTCTACTAAAAACTTGTCTTTCATACGAGGTTGTTACATCAGGCACTAGTGCTCGCAATTCATTTCTATTAGTTCCAGTGGGTTTCATTGCTTGTCGATTTTGATCGGAGTACCATACATTTGAAGAATGGATACTGCACTGTTCTAGATCCGCAATTGTATTGGGTCTATTTACCAACGATAGACGAGATCTTTCTTCAGGTGACACGCCTATTAAAATGGTGTCCACCAGTTGTGTCTCATTCCAGTCTACACGTAGTAGTCGAGATGACTCCCTTATGTCGGAGATGTAATGAGCTAATCTCTCTTGATTTCCTTGTACTCGGAGTACTGTCTTTCTTTTTATTTCCTCATAGATGCCGGTGGGAATAAAGTATTTTATTATAGAGCTATGTAGCTCTTCTACTGGAAACGTAGAGGTTAGAGCTTCTAGAACACGATTCTTCAACGGGGGTTTACATTTTGGTAATAGAACTTGCAAAATTTGCCAGTCATTCAGCTGCTGTAGATCTTTTATCTGCAGAAGATAACTAATGAAAGTTAGTAGTTTGGAGACATTTAATCCATCTGTGTAAGGGATTTCGGTTAAGATTTTCTCCACAGGATGAGTCATTTTACCGTATAGGTCCGCGTTATAGTTTATAGGTGTCATTCCTTTATGAGGGCGATTTGATTCATTGAAGGTGGTAGTCAATTCATGATTTCCGGGACGAAACCGAAAATGCTCGGGAGGAGGGGCATTTATATCTTTATCAGTATTTTGCTCTTGGTTCGCTTGCTCTTGCGATACAGTGGATGAGTTCCGATCCGTGGTAGGCGGAGGTAAATCAGTAGTGGGAGATTGTACTGGGGAGATGTGTAATTTCTTCAAGGACTTCTCTATTTCGTCCATCCTGAATGAGTCGGATTTTTTTCTTAAGTCATTAATACTTGAAGGTAAGTGGCGTAGAGCTTCGTCAGCTAGGTTTTGTACTTCGAGATTAGGCCAGATCAACAAATTTTTCATTCGCCTGGTTAAATGCTCTATTCTCTGGGTAGTCCGCAAAATTATTGCCGGAGATTTCTCGTCTTGGAGGGTTTGGGACAATAAGGTAAGCTCACTATACTTGGCATTACAAATTTCTCTTTCGCTCTCATAATCGAGTTCGCTTAGGTAATTTAATTGCACGGGTGTATCAAATCCATATTCGCGAATTGACCTACGTAATTCCGCGACTGTTACATTCGCATGGGGTAGTCCACGCAAAAGACCTTCGTAAGACAGCTCGTCTTTTAATAACAAATCCGGGTTAAATTGGGCCATTTTCTTTTTCTAACACCTTAAAACGTACTTAAAATTAATTCTACAACACTACACATATATTACACATATATAGGATAAATTCTTAAGTAATTAATGTACACAAATTAGAAAAGAACAATTTCTCTTCTAAGGGAGAGACAGAAAATCCACACACATATTTTTCAATGTTAAATAGCCGATCAGCTGCTTTCTGGAATGTAGGTCACCCTCTGTATTTAGTTAACAAAGGAAGGCTGAGAGTGTCAGTGAGAATAGGGGGTTTTGCTTTTATGCATTGTTGTCTACACAATGCTACCGATTACTTCCTGAACAGGTCCGAACTAGCGGAAAGGTGCGCGCTGGCTGGCACGCATAGGGAGAATCTTATTCAACAACTCTATTATTACGCTTTGTAACACTTTGACTCCATTCATTCATATACTTTTCCCAATTATATCAATTAATTCTTTTGCTCGCAATTTCAAATTACGAAATTCTTTCTACTTAATTACCTGGGTCTACATTACGCAGGAGCATTGTTATTACCAAAATTTTTTTTAATTTATGACACATATTTGTGTATGTCTAACATATACTATGCAGAAGTATTCAAGAAACAACAGGTCATGGATTGTCATAAAACAAACCTGTTACAGATTGCTCAGTCGACCAAACATTACAAGTCAAGTATGCAGGTAGGTACATGCATATATCTTCATTCAAATATATTTCAGCTTCTACTGGCTATCATTTACGTATTTTGTAAAATATTAGATATGTTTTGAAAATTAAAGTTACCTTAATAACATTTTCTGAGTGCATAGATCAATAACTGAATATAAAAATTAACCAAGCAAAGTGCTGCAATTTTGTTAGCGTCACGATGCTTACACAACCTTTATAAAAATTAGCAGAGTGGCGCAATTTTGTTTGTGACACTCTGTACACGAATAAATCTCTCTCCTTTTTTTTTTTTTAAAGCAGAGTGGCGCAATTTTGTAACGTATTGCCGCGTTACAAATCCAGGGAACCCATCTTAACTGACCTCTGTCAATTATATGGGCTGCCTACGTTGTAACGAAATGTATTCACACTTATTAACTGAACAAATTACTTACTAACTGTGTAACAAGGGAAGGTATTTTATTGATTTACGCACTCATTATATGTGTGTAACAAGAAGACTTCTCTTTATTCTGACAACATTTACTGACAGATCCCATGACATCACTAATTAAACTAAAGTTACTTCAATGCTTTCATCAAACTTTGGGATCAAATTGATTCTATATAGCTATACCTCGGATCCGGGTCAACTTTCTGTATTTTGTAGTTAAGACTTTTAATTATACTCAATTCATGATATTAGCTTGCAAGGCTTTCTTTAACCATTTGAAGAATGGTACTATTACTTGGAATGATACTACAATACATTAACATATAAACCGTTACAACGTATGATATTTGAGGAGTTACAGTAAAACTTTTAGATTTACTCTTTTAATGTTTACATAAAATTAATAGTCTTTGAAAAGTCTCTTTTAAAGTTGTGTAGTGTAACAAATATTAGTAACCCTCGATAGACAGGCTATCGAGTCACCTTTAGAATGGAATGTAGAAACCTCGTCCTGGGGAATCCTTGAATGCGGCGTCATCATCTCGGTCGGGTCTTCATCGATAAGGTGTCGAGTGTTCACAGAGTATATTGAAGTTTCTACGGTGTAATTATATGTAGATTCTCGGCTGTCCTGATCTGCATCTTCTGTCGGTATATGAGTGTTTATAAAGTTCTGGTAGATCACATCTTCAGGAATGATGTTGAAAGTGTAGTTACTTCTTGAAGCGAGTAGTCCTCTTGTTTAACACCATTTTAGTGTTTTGTGTTACATATTATGTCCTTTTGTCCTTTTGTGTTTTGTATTACACATTTATATTAATTGATACATAACACACGCTTTTAGTAGCAATATTTCATATACAATATTTAAGTTAAAACAAAAGAATTAGCGACATTGTGTCAGAGCATTTGCTCGCACGTCTGCACTGCATGAAGTCAACATTGTGAGAGAGCGTTTTTCTGCTCGCTTCGACTGGTACTTAACAAGGGGGAGAGGGGCAACTACTGCGCGAGAATATAGTCCCTATCTTTATTTAAGTTAACTTTTTTAATTACAAAAGTTATGCCTTAATAAACATACATAATTTAAGTAAGTTGTTTTAGCGACTATCTGTGTCTTCAGTTATTTTGTTATTAACATTAGGTTTTTTATCTTATTCTAAATTACAGACGACTCGGGAGACATGTCGAGTCCGGAATTAACAGGTCACCGCCTGATAACAGCAAAGGGTTAAATATGATAATCATAACTTTTTACAATTTGCCTTTTTATTAATGTTTCTTTGGACTTATTAATTACTTCTTCCTCTCATACTGAGTACATACAGGGGTTTTAGGTATTATAGTGAGATTTAAATGGCTTAATCGCTCGCGAACTTAATTTTTAAATTTTTTTTATTTTACGATTATTGTTACAATTTAAATCGTCACAGTTTCCTCTTAGTTGTACTGGTTCATTATTGCCAAAGTACTGGTTCTTTTTTATACAAAGTACTGGTTTTTCCTTGAATTTGTAATATACATATGTCTACCTAGCAATACAAACTTACTGTCTGCTTACATTTGTTTACATTGAATACATAAAAATAATATACCAGTTATATATTGGTAATTTTACTCCCCTAACAAAACATTATTCCCCGCCAAAAGTACACAAGTAGATTATATAGAATAACTCAACCTTCTGTTTACCTTTCATTATCACTTTTACTTTACTCTTCTGTTAAAATATAATCAGGATACAACATGATAAGCCTTCCAAATAAACATTACCATTTTTACATTGAATTACAAACAAAACATTACCACCTTATTCACTACAAGTCAAAAATAAATTATTCCAACTTTTAGATAGTCCATTTTTTGAATTAATTAATTCAGCTTCACTTATTAAGTCCGTACTCATACACTATCACAATGATTTCAACTCATCATCAACATGTTACATTGGTTTCAATCAACCCTATACCTGGCCTTCATAAAATACAATGTCCACATGACCATATAAACTTACGGTATACTTACATCTAATACATATGAATTTCATACAAATTAAATAATGTTCACAAAACTCTATTACCCATCCAAAATAACACATTGATTATACAAAATATCAGTAAATCATAACTATGAAATACAGATTAAGATTCTACACTCAAGAATGACTTATCCTTGACTCCTATTTTTTTTTTACAACCCCCCTTCAAATCCCTTAACCCCTGATACCCGTTACAATTGACTGTGTTCTGCACTAGGCTTCTTGACCATCGCCGGCCTCATCCTAGCCGTAAACCAGTTGCTTCCACAAGGACTGATGCGGGGTGGACATTTTTTCTTTTATTCCACCCCCATCCTTGCTTCGGCGTTATAATAAAACTTCAGTAACGTACTTACTAACAATGATTAATACGCCCCTAATGGACTACCACCCCTATATGGGTGAAAATAGCCCTGTTCCAAAATTTGGTAGATTCCCCTAAAAATAACCCCGCAACTAATTTTAACAAACCACCAGGTTGGCAAAATAAAAACAAACCACAAGCCGGTTGTAACAATTAAAATTTATGATTTGTTATAATTAACTACTTTCACGGTCATGATCCGGTGAGGTCATGGCCGCACTTAGGTGGGGAATCTACAGTATAAAACATAAATTAACTATTTATAAAGGTTTACATTAACAGTTGTATGCACATCTTAATTTACAAACACTATCTCAGCCTAAACGTTTTTGATTATATCCATGCAAAAATTTCCTTCAGTTTTCAATTTTAAATGAATATTTCAATCATTACGTTTTCATCAATTATTATTTAATTTACCATTACAGTTAAAATTCAAATCAAAATAAATTTAAGTGGATCCCTAAAATTCACATTGTTAAGTTAATCCAAGGCCAACTCAAATTTAATTTAGTTTCTTCATTGGTTCAAGACAATTTCAGTTACTTTAATTACATTTTTCAAAATGATTCTAGTTAGTTTAGTGTTTCGTCTCGCCTCGGTATTTCAATGAATTTTACCAGCATCACCTCATTTAGTTCAAAACTTTCCTTAAATTCTCCCATAATCACATTCTGACTACCATTTATCTCTACTCATAACCTAACATAGCAGGTACTCCAAAATAATGGTTTAACCCTTAGGTTATATAACTTTTATTTTACAATATCTTCACAAATTATTTTTCTTTAATTACCTGTGAATAGGTTATATCTTATATGTACAGAATTATGGTCTACCGGGATGCAATTGAAGACGAACAGAACCCCTACATCAATGACTGTGAATAACTACCCTTTTGCAGCCCTCAGATCCTTATCTGCCCCCTTTTTCCAAAAATAAAAAACAAACCACAACCACTAATCTACGACCCCATCCTTGTAGGCCATAATTCTATTAGGCTATACAGAAAATTTGTTATCTCAGTTTGTTTACTCAGCCACAAAACTTCTCCACTACCTACCTATGAAGGGATGAGTTTACAATCCACAAATAACACCAGTTTCTTAACTTGAGGATTGCCTTAATGTATTATAATTTAAAATTAAGCCAATCAATGGTCCGTGGGGTGTGCCAATTTGTGCACCTATTTTTCTGTTTCTTTAAACACGGACTTTAGGGGTCCCCCTCCCCGTTATTTGTACTATGTAAAATTTCTAGTTTCTACCAATTTGGTAGGGAAAGACCATCCTTGTCCCACCTCAATGGGAGGTGGCTACAACCATGGTCTGTGACTATGTGTCCAAAATCCATGACCAGGGCTGGTGAGACTGTGGCCGCCCGAAAATGGGGGAGGGTTCCTTCTGAAAACATTCAATTTTTATATACAATTACATGATTTATTTTATTATTTTATTTTGACCAGTACTTTTTTAAATTGGTGGCGTTATGGGTACCCACTATCCCGCGTCACTTGATTTCATAAAACGTATGCGTTATCCATTTTAATTTCGACTACTTCATACAAAAATAATTGTATAATTTCTTATAACAAAAAGAATTTCTTAATCTCTTTATCCTGTGCACTTGATAAATCATGTCTTCTCACTACTACCAACTGACCTACCTCATACTTAGTCCATTTGCCTTTAGCATCAAGCCGCAGATTTCTTTTTTCTCCCTTGGTTAATAAATTTTCATTTGCGAGTTTTAATTTTTCCTCCAAACTCCGGGTGTTGCTCTCCGGTGGGTAATTGAACAGCTGTTCCAGAATTCTAGGTGGGCGTGTCCCCTTGACCAGCTCGTAAGGTGTAAACCCAGTTGATTCATGAGTAGTACAATTCAACCATTCTTCGATTTTTTCCACATACATTGGCCATTCGCTGTGTTTGGCATGGCAATATGCCTGAAAAATTCTCCCTAATTCTCGCACGACCCTTTCGGCCTGGTTCGACTGAGGATGGTATACCACCGTGTGTTTAGGTATGATGCCTTCCCAACCCAAAGTTTGTCGCCAAGTTCCACTAATGAATTGGGGTCCATGGTCAGATAATATTATTTTGGGTTTTCCGGTTTTAATCATATAGTCCTTCGTGATTTTTTCACTTAATACTTTACTGGTTGCCCTTTTTACACTATATAATCTTACAAATTTCGTGAATGTGTCTAATACCACAAAAACGTACATTACGCCTCCCCTTCCCTTTGGTAGAGGGCCAAACAAATCCACCGCAACTAAATCAAAGGGTCTCTCGACTCTAATGTATTTCATTTCTCCCTCTACTCAGTAATTAACTACCTTTGACTTCTGACATAAATCGCACCCCCGGAGTAAAGTTCTAACCCTCCATTCCATATTTTTAAATAAACATGATTCTTTCAATACATTTACACACTTCCTAGCACCGAAATGCCCATACCGAAAATGACAGTCCCATATTATCTTGTCTACCAACCCTTCCGGTATAACTAGCCTCCAATCACGCTCTCCCCCCTCTACTTTCTTAAACAAACTTCCTTGATAGATCTGAAAATATCGGCTATACCCTAACTCATCTGAATCGGACTCTAAGCTAGTTATTATTTTATTCAATTTAATATCTATCATCTGCATACTATTAATGTCTTTCAACTCCTCCCCAAACAGTCTATCTTCCCTACTAAGTCTAAAGATTTCTATTTCTTTTAAGTCCCTCCCTGTTCTCATTCCCTCTGTATCTACCCTGGATAAAGTGTCAGGTATCTTGTTTTCCACCCCTTTTATATACTCCCAAGTAAAATTATACTCTTGTAACGCTAGCACCCACCTGGTTATTCTGCTGTGTGTCAATTTACAGGTGTTTAAAAAAGATAATGCCTTGTTGTCAGTTCGGATGATGGTAGAATTTCCCAACAGATAGGTTCGGAATTTCTTCACGGCAAAGACAATGCTTAGTAATTCCTTCTCGGTTGTTGTGTAATTCCTTTCGGCAGCTAACAACGTCCGGCTGGCAAAAGCGATAGTGTGATGTTCCTTGTTGTCGTCCTCCTGGTACAACTCACCGCCTAAAGCGATATTACTGGCGTCCGTCTTTAAATAAAATGTGCATTCAAAGTTAGGGTGATTCATCATGATCATGTTCATAAAATGGTCCTTTATCTCATTAAACGCATCTCGTTCTTCCCCCCCCCCATTTCCACTGCTTATTCTTTTGTAATACTGCACTCAACTTTGAAGTGATATGGGCATAGTTTTTCTGAAATTTTCTATAAAAATTACATAACCCTAAAAAACTTTGCAATTGCTTAATATTGCTGGGTTCCGGAAATTTTAAAATTGCTTCTACCTTCGCTGGGTTGGCTTTTATCCCTTCTGGTGTTATTATGAAACCTAAAAAATGTATTTCTTTCTGTAAAAATTTAGATTTCTCCCAGTTGACAGTCAACCCCTTTTATGCAATCTATCTAATATGTATTCTAAATGTTCCACGTGTTCTGAGAATGTGCATGAGGCTATCAGTATATCATCTACATAAATAGTTAAAAAATCCAAATTTTGTGGCTGCATAATCTCATCTAGACATTTTATAAAGCTGGCCACACTGGTATTCAGCCCAAAAGGTAACCGTTTAAATTGGTAATTCTTCCCATTGAAAGGGAATGCTGTATATTTCCGGCTTTCACATGGTAACGGGACTTGCCAGTACCCCGCGGTTAAATCTAATGAGTTCATGTATTTAACTCCACTGAATTTTTGGAATATCTCTTCTATTGCTTCGGGCGATTCTCGATCCGGAATAATTATTTGCTTAATCCTGCGGGCGTTTAAACATAATCTGACTCGACCATCTTTTTTAATAACTACTACTAACGGGTTGGAATATGGTGATACTGATCTCTCTATTATGCCCCCCTCTAACATTTTATCTAATTCCGCCTGGACCGCTCTTCTCTTTGAATATGGCACCGGATAGCTTCTTTGTACATAGGGTGCGTGTTCCCTCACCTTTAATTCACATTCATAATGTCTTGCCCTCCCGGGTATATCGGCAAACACTTCTTTAAAACACTCTACCACCCGCCACAATGCTTTACGTTGAGAACTCCCTACGACGCCACCCTCATTAAAAAACTTCACCGCTCTATCCTCCCAAATTCGTTCTTCATTTATGTCACCCACTAACTCTCTCTCTCTCTCTACATACACACATATTAACTTCCGTTTCTACTTTACTAGCCCGATTTAGTATCACCTTAACTCCCGAAATTCTCACTTTGTCTACTACCCGCTCAAAACTAATCTGAACCAGTTCAATTTCATTATTCAGTACTAACAGCCTCTTCTGAAAATCAATTACCGCCTTATGCTTTATCAAAAAATCGTTCCCCAAAATAACCTCCAAATTTAACCCCCGTACTACTAGAAATGTATTATCGTACCCTACTCCGTTAATTACCATATTCAAATGTACCTGTTTAGTTACACGTTTACTCCTAACCCCGGTAATACCTACAATAGTCACCCCCGCAACTGGCAAAGATGGGATATTTTTGTTTGTTTCTTGCAAACCCTCTAGTATATGTTCGGAAATAACAGAAACTTCACTGCCTGTATCTACTAAGGTTTTTATTTCCTTACCTTCAATTTGGATTCTTACCTTGGTCAGTCCGGTCTCTAATCTTGCTGCCTCTATGTCATCCTCCTCCATCAGTTCCTTGGACAGGTTGGTGTGGATAACGTTACTTAGGTAGCTGTTGTTGTCTTGGGCCCCGCAGTCCTTTGTCGACAATGGTGGGGTCCCTTCACCCACTGTCCTTGTTTTCCGTCTGAGTTGTTGCACGGCCTGGAGTATACCCACCACGGCCTCTGTTAGCAATTCCACTACTTCCCGGTGCTCCTTGGTTACTGCTCCCTCCTCTCTGTGGTTGATTGTTTTGGTTATGCTCAGTGTTATTTCATTGACAGTTCCTCTCTTTATGGCACCTATAACAGGTCGTTCTGCTGGTGTAGTTCTCACAATGACACTCTACACACCTCCAATCCTCCCTTCTATTATTATTATTTCCCCGTTCCCCTCTATAATGGATTATGTCCCCCTGGGCTGATAATGGTTTCCGTTTGTATATGGTGCGGGCGGATTCGGACGCCGACCCGTCTCTCGGTCTCTAATGTTTTTGAAAATATCTAGTACCTATTTGCTCGAGTTCATTTATGTCTTCCACTTCCCGCGTCATTAAGTTGATCTGAATTTCTCTTGGTAAGTGTTTACTTATATACCGTACAAATGATCGGAACGATAACGGGGGGCTCTAAATATTTCACCTCATTGTATGACCGCATCACGTACAGTGTCACATTATCCCCCTGGGCCCCAAAATTACCTTATCCCATAATCTTACCGCGTAACCGCTCTTGCTCCTCCTCCGACCAGTATTTGCTTCGGAAGGCACTCTCAAAACTTGGATAATCTCCCCATTCTGCTTTATGTACTTCTGCCCACACTGCAGAACTCCCTTTGAGGCATTTCATTATTTTTAATAACTTAACCTCCCAATTACTATTGCAAAGCTGATTATATTCTTTTACTCTATTTAAAAATTGCATGGTGTGTACCCCCCTACTCTCACAACTAAATGACTCTAGTTCGATGTCGTTGTTTACTTCTCGCATTATTAATATTCGTTCCATGACACTGTTTAGTTTTTGCTTATCTCCCCACTTAATTCATCTTTGGTATTGATCAATTTTTGTTCGATCAAGTTAAGCTTGTTATTAGTTACGCGTTCGGATTGAATGCTGGCCTCATTTACCATTTCTACTGCGCCTTTTAATAACTGTATTTCGGACTTATGGCTATTTTCCATCTCATTAATCTTACTGTCAATATTAGTTTCATATATTTGTATATCTCTACTAAGGTTTTCAATTTTATTTCGAGTGTTATTTTTACACTCATCTATTTGGGTTACAATGTCACTATTGTACTCATCTATTTTGCTTTCTAAATTTTCATTAATTATGTTAATTTTTTCATTAAACTGTTCATTCACTAACTCTATCACTTTATTATTATTATCACTAATACGATTATCTAATTGTGCATTAATGACACTTATACGCTCATCGAGCTGTTGTATTAATTTAACATTCATTTCATTTAGTTTATCATAAATATTCTTTTGTGACTCGGTCACTTTTTTATTTATTTAATTCATTTCCCCCTTAATTTCGTTAAACTTGACATTCTGTTCATCTAATTTTGCTTAATATCCCCCTTTATTTCATTAAATTTGCCAACGAATTTTTTGTCACTGTTGTCAAAACAATTATTTATTTCGTTAAATTTATAATTCTGTACATTAAATTTAACCTCATTATCACTTTTCATTTCAGCAAAATTATTTTGGTGTTCCTTGAAACTACTTTTTAACAAATTAAATAGGTCATCTATTGACATTTCTCTTTCTTTTATTTTGGTCGCTATGAGAGTGGATTTTGCTCCCGCTCACTAATTACTATGGATCGTGTTAAATTATTTTCATCTAAATTAATTTCATCTATTCGGCTTGGAGTTGACTCCAACCCCGAATCATTCGCTACAGCTGATTCAGTTAAAGCATTTTCTTGGACCATAATTGGGGTTAAGCAACCTCCTGACTCACTCGTAACTGCCGAGTCGGTCATTTTTATTTCTTTAGTGTCTTCCATCTTTATCAAATTAAGTAATCAATAAACTACCTACGAAATTATAAACCTCTTAAATTAACATTTATAAACTTCATTACACGTTTATATAATTTACAAAAACGCCCTCACTTCCAAATAACCCGTTCTGCAGCTTAATTAGGTCTGGTTTATATAATAAGAAATTACACTCGCCGTCCCTGTTCGGGCGCCACTGAGACAACAGAATTTATTTCAATTAATAAAATATATTAAAATTATGCAAACTTCGTTTCCATCTTACCTTCGGGCTCTCTTCCAGGGTCCTACAGACGAAACCCGCTGCAGAAAGGATTATCTGGGTTTGAGTTATGAAAGAATTACGCTAACACAAATTTTTCGTATTCTAACAAACTAGCTTTCTTTTATTAAACTGAATTATTTACTTTCACTTTACCTTCACACTACAATTTCCATGACAAACAAGAATACATGGATATTTAATCACTCAATATAAATTACTATGAAAATGACTTAACACTAGCATTATTTTGTTAACCAGCACTTTGCGTCACTCTCTCTCTCTCATACTCTTTTAATTCCCTTACTGAGATCTCATTAATAAAATATTTTAACTTGGAACTATTAAATTGTATTTAAACTTTGATTAAAATTTTCTATTTTTTATCAATAAATTGTGTTCAGTACAGTTACCCATCCGCTGTGTGTACATGTGGTTTGTCATACAACCTCGTGTTCTCCGCTTTCTTCGTTCTAACGCACTCCCGCAACTGATTATATTGAGTTTATTATGTCTTTAATTAACTTTCAATCATTACTTTAATTGAAAATCTGTGCACATCGTAACATATATCTATAGATTTATATAGTCGGCCGACTTTAGTTTGCTCGAGCACTTAGGTGTTAACCGCGCAGTCAGAGTCACAGTTGAACTAACTCTTAAACTGGCGTTAGGGCCATGATTCACAAGGGTGAATTGGGTCACGTGATCGCCAGTCTGCGTTCCCATTGGTTCTTTCAAAGGTGTTCTATAAGCTGAACATCGAGTTTAGCAACATTTGCCACCTGGTGAAATCTATGGCTTGGCGTCATTTTTGCCGTGATTCACGGTTACCACAAACTGTATGTCACTGCGTAATCCGCGTAATCTGTCAGGCCTGTCTGAGTGCAGAGACAGAACACAGACGTTTTGTTTTGTAATAACACTGCATGCATGGTTGATGAAATCGAGGTTCCACACAGGAACACTGACTACATTGGGATTACAATTGATTTAAATTATTATTTTTTACACCCAATTCTGTCCCCTTACAAGTATAACATTCAACTGAATTAAGAAAACAGTTTAACACTTTGGATATACACAATTTCTCATGTATTACATTTGTTTGCAAAGACTAGTTAACGTTTACTGAAACTTATATATATTATGTAAAAGTTCAAATGTTTCTTTTTAAATTGATATAAACAAATTTACAATTATTTAATATTTAATATTTTTCAATTACCAGTAATTAAAAAAAAAATTACTTACAAAAAAAGTTTTACAAAAGTTTTGTATCAGTTTGCATTTATAAATGTTACATAAAATCTAATTAAAATTAATTATATATCCAAACTAGTCACCAGACAAGTATATATAATGTATTTCTTAACAATAACTTCACACTTTTCTGCAGAAAAATTTAACAATAATAATTTGCCACAGATAAGCTGTGAAAATATTTGATTCCTGTTAGCAAAAAAAAAGAACTTAAAATTCAAATGTGTTGTGACCTGTACTTTTCCGTGAACTAAATACATAAGTGATTATGTTTCGTCTCAACACAGCTTACAGGTTTTATGTAGTTAAATTTATATAAATACAGATACACATGCCCACAGAAAGTGTGGCCAATGTATACAAAGTGTTAAAACGAATTTGTAGTCCCACAAAGCCATCTGTGACACTTACTGTTGGAAACCATTTAACAGTACTACTGTCTAATTTAGGATCTATTACATACTCTAGTTTCTGAAATCAAGTTCTTCAAAGATGGACCTGGCCATCGTCTTTTCTTGTTGAACAACATCCAGTTTGCCCACAACTTAAAACAATAGTGACCCTAAATTAAAACAATAAATTGTTTGTAAACCTACATACATAAAGTTTATCTACTCTGACTAAATGACACCAAGTTAGTCAAGATTCAATCGAATTAGCAGTGACTAGCCCTGGTACATAGTGGTGACAGTGGAGACTGGTGGGGGTGGATGGTTGAGGGGAGCAGTAACTTTGGATGTTTGCAGTAATTTCAGCAACTGCTTATTTTCTTGTCTTAGTAGTTTGATTGATTTTGTATGTGTATTCTGCCCATTTCACTATGAGTTTCTCAAATTTAAATGTACTAATATTTACCCTTCCCTTCATTTTGTCATCTCCCAATGACTGGTCATCTCTCCACTGAAAGTCACTTAAACAGAGATCACAGTATATAAGAAACGATAACACTCTAAAAATATATTTCAAAATGTATTAATTCCAAAACAGTGCCTGAAGGAATAAAATAAGATATAGTGGAAAGTAGAGAAGACAGTGGATACACCTAATGTCTAAGAAAAAAAGTAAAAACAAAAACCAAAATAAAATATTTAATAAAATATAAAAAATTATGTATAATAGTAATTTGTAATTACAGATAGTAACAAACACTACGTATTATAAAATTTCATATGAAAACACTTAACCTCAGCCTCTTTATTGCAACCTAAACAAGAAACTAAAGTGTACAAAGACCAACTGTACAGCAATCGATGGTATGAATTGGGAGTTGAGTACAGTATATCCAAGTGGAATGTTGAAGATTATGAAGAAACCATCCATAACCTGGGAACAGCAGGGGATCAGGTAATGGTAAGTTGCCTGCCAAATTACTTCAAACTGGCTACCGAAGGTCATGATTTGATATCACATACTTGGAATCTGTGGTGTCCATCATAATAGGAAAGGAGATTGTTAATCTGTACTAAAAATTGAGCTGTCTCTACTCAGGACTATATATAAAATCTTTTCTATTGTTCTTAATATCAGACTTGTCTTAAGGGTTGAAAGTAGGTTCCCGATGGGGACTACAATTGAGGTGTCTGTATTATTTGATATTCTTATTGAGATGGATCTGTGAAAAGATGAAAGGATACCATCAACATGGGTGGACACTCTTTATTGACTGCAAGACTGTACATGGCATAATATTGAAAAATAAGATTTTTGCAGGCAAAATGAGATCCTGGATTATTAGTAAGTGAAATCATGGAATCAAAATGAGGGCTGTAAATTTGGTGGGACTGACTTACTCGAAACAAGAGTTGGTCTGCAACAGTATGGGTTCTCTCTTGTTCATCACTACTATTTTTTTGGCTCTAATCAGTTCTGCAGAAGTAGTCCAAGGTAGACTATACTGAAAAATAGCATAAAAACATGCCTGGGTAGGCAACATTGCAATATTGGTAGGGCGTGCAAAGGTAGAAAAAATTCAAATTGAAATGAGGTGCACCAACAACAACAGTATGAATTTGGTCATATTTTCTAAGCTACATATCAATTTTTAGTACATTAGTTCCATTGTCAATGATATCCTTGATGGGCAGGAAAAGGCGAGGAAGAGATTCCAGTGGCAACAGAACTATTTTTCATGTACACAACCTTGAAGAGTGAGTTAATTATAACACTACTAAGCTTAAGATTTATAAAATTAATTAACCAGGCCCAGTAGCATGGCATCTATGTAACCGCTGTTGCCGGCGGCAACAGTACTGTAAACAAGAGAAAATAATACTAATTATATCACAGAATAAATACTTTAGTTATTGAATAATTTGAAATCAGAACAATATTAGTAGGGAAACTTGAAGAAAAGCATAGCATTGGTTTCAAATTGCTGGGCACTTGCACCATCTTGTGTTGCTGGCTCAGACATTGGCAATGTTTTACTGCATACGGTCATTGACCTCGTACTAGTTGCCACTGTACAAACTGGTACTCATCCACCCAATGTATTGCCGCTGTGTAAACCGGCAAAACGCTCAGTTAGCAGCTATGTTCGTTTTCGCAACTGACGTGCAGCAGATACTACATACCGTACCTATTTGTGTTTTATTCGTTTAGTAATGTGTTTCTCTATTTGTCTTTATTATTTTTAATTCGATTATTTGTGTTCTGACTTATTCTGTGTAAGTATAATGAGAGTCAGATCCCGTTAAACCGGGACCCTCTTCTTCTCCCAGCAAACGATAGAAAATGCTCTAAAAAGAACACTTGGTACAAGAAAAAATTAGAATTCATTTTTAGATTAAGTTTTAGGCCTATCACAACCGGCAACAGGTGTTATGTACCCACGCCACGCCACTGGGCCAGGCCATTTATGTTATAAGGCAGAAAAACCTACACTATTAGTTAACAAGTCAGTGGCAGAAACCTACACAAACTTGAAAGAAAAGTGCTCAGAAACCCTATGGAATGTATTATACTAGCTTATGCTAATGTATGGGTTCATTTTTATGAACAAAACTATACAAATTATAAGAAAAGAAACTGTTATTTACTATTTATATTATTGTAATTAAGAAGGTAAGTGTGGAACATGGATGTTAATATATAAACATCCATGGTGTGGAAACATACGGGTAAGAGATATCTAAAATTCAACAGTCACTGATCAAGACGACATCTTACTTTATAATATAAATAAAATAAGCGATAGGCCTACCAATAAACTGGCACAATTTTCTCCCATCTATTGTAGATCCTGTGTTTTGTGATCTACCAATTTTTTAAAACTTCATTTAGTGAATGTATGTCTATAAATATCTGCAGCAAATGAAATTAAATCGGTCTACCCGTTTTACCACAAATAAAAGATTGTCATAAAATTGCCACAACAGGATCTCAAAAATAAACATTTCAAACTCGCACTATGGGATGCGCAAATAAGTGGTTGGCGGCAAATGTTGTTGAAGTTAGCATACAAGTCTATTCAGTTCACGTATGGCGCGGCGGTTCCAAAAACACCGTTCGGCGGTTTACGTTCGGAATGATGGACACGTTTTAAGATTTTAATGTTGATTTGTTTTCAAATTGGTAATAAAACACTAAAATATAAAAAAATATGAAAATTATTTAAGATTATTCTTAAATAATTATTTAAATTATTCTATTTAAGAGCCTCCAGGTGGTCTAGTGGCTAACGTGGGCGATTGATGCGCTCGCGGTCCCGGGTTCAAGTCCCGGCGGAGGTTCCGTACGGCGTGCACTCAGCGTCGTGAGGCAAACTGAGTAGGCGCTGAGATAACAGCGCTGCCTCCTGGCTGTGAATACCGCAACTAGCGGCTGGTGGCGCGTAGTACTAGCCATACACCGTCACACTAACACAAAAGCCGCGCGGTACGCCTTGGTCCTTAACGGACTGTTGAGCGGAGGTTTATTTATTTATTATGAAAATATTTAATACGAATCAAAAATTTATATATAACACTAGGCATACTTGAAAAAGATTCGAACAAGTAGAGCCGTTTAATACAGAAATTTTATAAAGTGCTGTGGAAGAAATTACACTGTGGGCTAAATTCCAAGGTTCCATTTCTCTAGCAAGGTTCCATAGCCTCTAGCACGAGCTCAGAAACTCTAGTGTAAAAATTTGAACCATCCTTCAACCATGAGAGAACCACAATGTGACACGAAACGATTTCAAAATAGCAGACGGCCAGCGGCGTATCTAGAATTTGGCTTTGGGGGTGGTCCGGAGTTCGGTCGAGCCGGTTTCATACAAAAGAAAAAACAAGTTAAGACAAATCAACATTACTATCTTTAAAGTGGCTGAAAAACATGAGATAACATCCTGAAATCAATTCCATTAAAGTAAACGGTAATAAAACAATAACAATACTACTGACTGAATTGGTTGTCCTATAGGCTATTTTATATTTCAAATGTATACGCAAATGCTGTGTAATAAACCCGTTTGTATATTTAAAAAAGAGTTACTCGCTGAAAAATTAATAAAAGAGCCTAAATATTAAGAGATTAACAAAGTTTGTCAATTTTATTCGACCATCGGGGGAGGTTCGGTCCCTATGACCCTGCAGACGGCTGTAGCCTACTACTATTAAAAATGTTCCTACGCAAATAACTAATTAGTCTAGTTGTTTTAAGTTCACTTATACGACAATATTTTTACCGGTACTTTTTTAATTTTGATATTTCATTTTTTTTATCCCTTTGGGAGGACCTCCAAAGCCCTGCTCACTGCACCATTGGTTAATGGGATGTGGAAACAGAAGAATCACATGTAACTTGTGAGAGTCTTGCCATTATACTATACAGTATTTTGAAATATAGAAACGCAAGTAGCTGGGTTATGATTATGAAGAAACTGGGTATACCAGGCAGACAACAAAGATTCTGTAAGAAGGTTATGCTAGACACCTTCGAGAATAATCTTGATGCTGAACTGATACATTGTCTTGACTATACAATGTACAAAAGCAATATACTCGTACCGTATACCCTGCGCAAGCACATTACATTCCACAGATGGTAATTAACTGAAAACGTACTAATATTTTGGTTCTATAAACATAGTATTTTGCGATATTTAAGGTGTGGCCCTTCATTTAAACAATCCAGCTTTCTGGTAGGTGTACCACTCACCTTTGAAGAAAAGGGATGGGTGGTGGTGGAAGTAGTCTGAGAGGTCAATGGCATAACGCACGCTTTTGGTACTATGCACATAGACACTGAGGGAGGATGCTTGAGGGACGGATTAATTTAATGTATAATGATATATTTGGTCTCAGATTTGTTGGACATGAGGAATTCTGTGTGCTGTTATTGTTTATTGATTTTGCAATTTTGCACATGTATAGTAAGGGGACGTCCATTAATTACGTGAGCTCAAAATGGGGGGGGGGGAGGGGTCCGGCAAAATCTCACCAAATCTCATTTAAAGGGAGGGGGGCCAATGAAAATCTCACGTCAACTTTTTAATTCAGAGAATATACATTATTATAACGCACCTTAAACGTAGTTATCATTTTCAACTCTAATTTCACAGAAAAAATGTAGTACATAGAAGATATGTTTAGGTATTTTTAGTGGTATGAAGCAAAAACATGAACATATCAAATAAATTTAATTATTTAAAAATTATAGGGTAAACCTCACGTGAGGGGGAGTGGGGGTCCCACCACATCTCACCAAATCTCACCAAGGGGGGAGGGGGTCCAAATTAAAAAAAAAATACCTCACGTAATTAATGGACGTCCCCTAAGAAGAGTTAGTCCGATAACAGTGTGTTAGCGAGTTATTTTGTAAAATTAAGAATTTTAGTATGTTAATACTATGGATAGTATCCATTCACTATAAGTTTTTACCTGCAAATTAGTGGTGTCCAGTGAAATACAGCACTCAATTTATTCCTTGTATAATACAAACAAATTTTTTAAATAAAGTGAGGTTAAGGTGAAAAATTATACCGTATTTCAAAGATACTTCGGTAAGTTTAAAATTTACAATAAAAATATTCTCGCCTCATTAAAGAGCATAAACGTTTACGTAACAAAACAGGCCTGTATGCGGAAACGTTCTACAAATGATGCTCGCCGTTCTACAACCTTATGTTGACAAGTAGCCTATGAAATCAGTGAGAAAATGCACAGCGCGAGAATCAGTTAAACGTCCAAGGTTAGGTTCAAGTTCAAGGCAAATCTGAATAACGTCAGTTAACTTCTTTGACATTCGTCATATTAATATAATGAAAAGTCATTTGACAGGGGAAAATTACTTTTTCGTACGTAATTTCAGTGTACAAACAAGTAGGCCTACCGAACAATTAGAAAGATGGCTTTTAAAATTCTAGTTTTTTAAATAGGCCTACTTAAATATTTTATTTAAAAATTAGACAGAAATCCTTGTAGCATCGCAATCCTTGTAGCATAACACGTCATGTGTTATGATGTGAAGCAGTCCCAATTTTATAAACGGGCACACTGGGCACGTGCCCAGCGGCGCAACTTCCGTGAAAGGAAAAACATGAAGGAAAATGAGAAAATAACGAAACTTATAACAAATATTATAAAAATTCGTAAGATGCGAGTGAATAGTATTTGTCTGTATTAATAGAATACAATGACAATGTAGCAACGGAACGGGGATGGTACTAGATCTGCTCCAAGTTGGATGCTAATTCTAAAAAAAAAAACTAAATCAGAAGAACGTCTTGTGTATGACCTGATATGGACGGGGTCAGCCATTCCAGTAAGAGGCATATTTATGTTTACCTTCTACGGGCTATACATGTTTTGCGCCCCCCCCCTTTGGTCCAATTTTACCCAACCACCCATCACCCTCTCCTACCTTCCACCACTCATTACTAAAACGTAGGCACTTGAGAAAGGACTATTGAAAAATCGTTTTGAAAGATAGTGATTATGGCCAAATTTTACTTCTCCTTGCGTATCCTACCCATTCGTAACCTTGTTCATAATGATCATGAAGAATTTTTATCCAATTATGACGTTCCTTAGATGATGGCTTTCATTTTTATATCAAGCGAGGTTGTGCTGAAGCCGGAACGCAGCGAACACCCTTGCGGCATTGCTTTTCGAGGTAAACAAAAAATATTTTAATAAACCAGGGTATTTAGGACTAGAATAATGTTTAACATTTTATTATTAGTTGAGGGGGGTGCTTGCTCACAGTGTGCCCAGGGCGTTATTGATGTCAAACGCGGGCCTGATGTAGCGGGAAGATCCCACGTTACAATTGTAACATTAAAACAGGTGACTCAAATATTGTTTTTAATTACTGTAATTTTTAATGTGAATACAGGCATACTAATTTTGGTAATTTTCATATTTTTTAGTGTTTATATTTATAAACATTTGCTAAAGCACTGACACGTCGAAATAAAATACTGCTTTAGGCTAGAGATAGCTCTTAATAGAGTAGTTTGGAAGTTTTTACTTCCATGTTACATAAGGAAATGGAAGTATGGTGATGGCGAAAAAAATCGTGTTCGAGATAAGGGCTGATTCTGATTGTACTACCCTCAAAACATGAAAAAAGTCATTTTTCGAAAAGTGCGTGTGTGTGTGTGTGTGTGTGTCTGTGTGTAGAATTTTAACATTGAAAATGTTTATAAGGACGTGTCGCACATTTGCGGCCGATCGCTGGTGCGTGATCGAAAATGGGAACCGGTGAGTTTCCATAGAAACTACTCCTTTGTTGTCAATAACGTAGTACACATATAAAACTTCGCTTATGAATGCGATTACATTTAACTTATAATCTGTACATTGTTAAATGAAGAATGAATTAATTGATTGGTGAATGAACATATTTATTATATATATATTTTACTTCCATGTTCCTTAAGGAAATGGAAGTACGGTGACGGCAAAAAAAATCGTGTTCGAGATTATTGAAGATTCTGATTGTACTACACTCAAAACATGAAAAAAGTAATTTTTCGAAAAGTGTGTGTGTGTGTGTGTGTGTCTATAGATTTTTTTCTATGGCAAACGATAACAGCCGCAAATTCAAACAGAATCAAATAATTTTTTGTATACAGTCCTGATTTGTAGAGTACTCAAGACCTGTTGTTTTTGGTGAAGATCGGTTAAGGGAAAGGTAGTAGTTTACCTGCAACTTTTATTTTAATCAAGGGTAATTTTTTTATGGCAAACGATAACAGCCGCAAATTCAAACAGAATCAAATAATTGTTTGCATACAGCCCTGAATTGTAGAGTTCTCAAGACCTTTTGTTTTTGGTGAAGATTGGTTAAGGGAAAGGGGTAGTTTACCTGTAAAGTTTTGTGTTTTAACATGGGTAATTTTTTCTATGACGAATGATAACTGCCGTAAATTCAATCAGAATCAAATAATGTTTTGCATACCTTCCTGAGCTACAGAGAACTCAATGTCTATTGATTTTGGTGAAGATCGGTTAAGGGAAAGGGGTAGTTTACCTGCAACAATTTATGTTTTAACAACAGTAATTTTTTTTATGACGAATGATAACTGCCGAACATTCAAACAGAATCAAATATTTTTTTGCACACGTTCATCAATTGTAAAAGACTAAAGGTCTGTTGATTTAGGTGAAGATCGGTTAAGGGAAAGGGGTAGTTTACCAGCAAGATTTTGTGTTGTAACAAGAGAAATTTTTTCATGACGAATGATAACTACCCTGATATTAAGTTTGAACATATTCAAACAGAATCAAATAATTTTTACTTCCATGTTCCTTAAGGAAATGGAAGTATGGTGATGGCAAAAAAAATCGTGTTCGAGATTATTGCAGATTGTAAAGACCAAAAATTTGAATTTTTAAAATTTTGATCAAAAGTACATTACAACCAGCCAAGACACCCCAACCCGGGCCAGAAGCAATAAATAAAGAAGCAACTTAACGAAGTGTCAAGTGGACGTTTGCCAGGAACAATAAGAGTACGCTTGACACAACATTACAATAGGAAGTAAGGTTCGCCTGTGACAGACTCGACTCAACCGAGATTTACAGCCCACAACAAGCGAGACAAAGACGTGTAGCACAGTGGCCCAGATACGGAGAAATTGTAGCGAGCACACGCTGCAAGGTTGATTTGAAGCGTGCCAGCAATAAAAAAAGGAGTAGTCACACAATGGTACTCACCCTGTATGAGAACAAACAACATATATCTAATGAATAGGACCGAGTGTGCGCACAGCGGGAAGACATCTTACTGGTGACAACTGATATTTACGACAGGGAACAGGAGTGCCGTCTTGGAAACGACGACACGCAGTGTCCTGCTAATTGACGGAAAAGGGTCATGGATAGTCAGACAATAACAAAATGCGACGTATTGTTCGCGTGAGAACAGCAGTAGACCTCCAGAGTATACTTAGACAAAAGCTTGATCGACAGGCGCGGAATTGCTCTACATTCTAGGAAAAGGTACGGAGGCCCTTCGACGTGTACTTGAGGGGAGACCAGATAACCAACCAGAATCCGGCATCTTCCCAGAGCACAGGTGGAGAGGACCGTCGTCATGATAGCAACGCGAACAACGAATCAGAAGTAGAGAACCATAGTTCTGCATAAGGGTAGGAGTTCATCTGACCTATCATGGTTGACCAAAGGCGTGTTTGCCAGAAAAATTGCATTGTGGTAAATGATGCTTAATAAAAACTGTTTACAGGGAACGCGAGGAGGGCAGTCTTCATCAAAATTTTCAATCTTATTCTTTTCTCAGTCAAAGTTCTCAGTCTTAATACATCTCAGTTAACATACGTATAGCAGTTTGACTCAGAAACTCAGTTACGCAGTACTTTAATCAGTTGACTTAACATTTCAATATTGACAAGTTATTCAGTAATAGTGTATCCACAGTGACTCAATCATGCAATATACGTCAGTGATTAAAAACTTTCAAGTACTTTATCTTACTCAGCTACCGCTTATTAAGAACTAAGCTAATCATTCACAGTTTCATTTAATAACAGACTCGCAGAACTTTCGTTAATGCTTTACCGAACAACGAAAACGTACCGTTGTACAGTGCGAAGTGTTACAATACCGATTGGAACAATACACCACGTAATCGAAAACACGATACATTAACGTATACAAGAAGAAGTTCGATAATAGACAGTCATATATATACACGCTAGTTAACAATGAACGTACTCACAACACACATGACTTCATAGACTCTGATAGTAACGGCCAGCATCAACGGAACACATACACCGCGAGTGAATCTGATCCGCGTGTGTTGAGTGATAGTGACATCGAAGCTACGCAACCTTATACATATGGATCATCAGTGGGAAGGAGTTTAACCGATGGAAATATTGGATAATCCATTTTACAAGTAAATCTTTATGTTATTACTGTCATAAGAACTCTGCTGTCCTGTCTCTTTTAAAAGAAAACACCCTTTGACAATTTAGATTGATTATCATGGTAAATTTAAATAAAGCTATTCATCTGAGGCAAGAAATGAACGCATTAGTGTAAGATTTATATGTTGATTATTTATGTTTATATATGTTGATTGTGTTATATATGTATGTGTATGTTTTCAGCGAACGACGTACTGGATTCATATTGTAATTTGATTCATATATATGTGTTCCTTTTTATGGATGTATTTATAGGGCATAATTTATATTTATATATTGAAGTGTCTTTACTTGAATGATGTTAATAAATAAGTGTTTATTTTACTCAGTATTTATGCGTTCATTATTGTCAATTTTACCTTGTAACAGACATTAACGTCACTTGAATGAATTATAGTAAATTTTATATCAATTATACAACTCTTAGAGTCTCATTGCAGTAATTATACTAACCATCAGATAACTAATGTATCACGTAAATCCAATTAATTTGGTATAACTAGCCTAATTGGGTAATTACATGATTACATTCCACAAATTAGTATAATTGCATAATATATATAAGTGGGACATAACACGTATCAATTATACACCCCAATTAATTATAATATTGGCGCCCATCGCACGGCAAAGAGCAGGCATTAGATAGAATAAGCATATATATTTCATGTTAGTTACAAGAACAAAATATTATTAGTGTAAGGCTAGTTAGACTGGATGTTAACGCGAAGTAAGGCCGCAAAAATGACGACTAGTAGTTCCGATTCTATGGACTTCGATATCAACAACCAGCAGGGTGTACCTGATAACGAACGTGAAGAATCACCAATGGAGTCACAAATGACCGAGGAGACGTCAGACGTCAGAGCGCGGGGACAGGAGTGCCAACAACCACAAGAAGAGGTAACACTGCGTTCACTGATGGATTTCATGCGGACACAGAGTGAAAGCCTTAAAGTAATGAATGAGAAGATCGACAGACAGAATGAGAAATTCGAGGAAACCAGAAGAGAACAGAATGAGAAGTTTGATGAGAAATTCGACAAACTAGAAGAAAAGTTAGACAAGCATAAGGAGGAAGTCACGCAACAAGTGGCCGAGCAGATCACACAAATACGCGCGGAAATGCGGGAATACATGAATAATTGTGACCAGAAGATAAACGAAGTCCAGAAGCAGCAGAACGAGACCATAAGAGAGTTAAAAAACAACACCGACAGGAAGTTCGAAGAGATACGAGAAACTACAGAAGTAGACCGTCAGGAACTAAAGAATATTACCCAAAACACACAAACAAGCATCAAGAAGATTAACAATAAAGTAGAGACACACATTAAAGAAAATCATAAGAAACAGGAGGAGTTGAAAGTCGAACTATTCCAGACAGTAAGACAATTACAACAGGAACAGGGAGACGCAAACAGCACGATACAGCAGAAGATCAACGAGGTAGATGGGAGACAGAAGACGACGGAGCTAAGATTGGATGAGAGCACCAGGGAGAAAACAACTCGTATCAATGAACTAAAGTCTCAAATAGAACGGCTGCAACGACAACTAATCGAAGGTGAGTCCGGGATAATCAGTAGGATTAACGGGCATACACATGTCGAACTAAAATACAATGGCACTGATAGGTTCCCGATGGAATTCCTGAAGGAATTATCAGAGATTCAGGAGCTATATTACAACAACAGTGACATTAAATGGATCGGGAGGCATTTGGAGATGGACGCTGGGATATGGTGGCGTGTCATAAGAAACCAAATATCCACGTTCGAAGAATTCAAGGAAGCCTTCACCTTGAAGTACTGGGGTCAAGAACGCCAAGACAGTATCCGCGACAACCTCGAGTACGGTAGATACGAATGGAATGGGCCGGTCACAGCCATCCAATACGTAGAGAGAATCTAACTATCACCTGCATTGACTGATAGACAGCTTATCAGGAAGATATCCCGCCATTTTGGGAGGGATTTACAGCTCGCCGTGATCACGCGCGGTATCACAAACATACCGAATTTCGAGGCGTTGATTACAGAATACACGAGTATCCAGTCCAGTGGTGAAAACAGCCGTAAGCCGCATTATAGACCCTACAATGAAGGGAAAGTGAACCCAAGAGAGAGAGAGGGACATTACAACAAAAGTGAAAACGACCGACAGCCGAGGGGTCGCTTTGACAACAAACAATATATCAACACTGTACAGTTTACACCCGGAGAAGCGGGCCCGAGTAGAACGGTCAATGACACCACCCCTAGAGCGAACGGTAATAGTGACAACAGCAAAAAAAAAAATATGTCAACCTAGTAAATAAGATAGAAATTTTGAAAGACTTAGTCCCGACCGAGAATGTAAACATACTACTACCAGACTTACGAAATGATTTGCTACAAGAGGATGATGAAATTATTATTAAACAAGTATTAAAATGTCCTGAGATTACTATCAAATTTAATAATGACGTAATTGTACAAGCCTTGCTTGACACGGGTTGCCTCATTAACGGTTTATCGGAGACGTGGTTTAACAACCATAAGAAGAGCTTCGGACCGTGTGAGACACTACCCGTAACGAATACCCTCATCATAAGTGCCGTAGGAAATAAATCTAAATTAGTTAAGAAGCAAATATTGTGTGACATCGAGATTGATGGTGTTCGATATGAATGTGTGTTTTTAATAATACCAGAATTAGTTAAACCATGTATACTAGGGATTAGTTTTCTACAAGAAGTTGGGTGTCGCATCGACATCGGAAACAAGGTAATTAACTTAAAGAAAAAAACTGGTGATGAGGAGCACGTTATACCGATCATGAACATTGAAGTGATAACCAGTGAAGAAGAAGAGGAAGTACTGCGATGCATCGACGAAAAGATTGGGAGCATAGATTGCGTGGATGAAGAAATACTGCAACGCCTGAAGGAGATTTTAGTAAGGAACCGGAATGTTTTTAGGGAATGCCCGGGAAGAATAGAGGGTTACACACATGAGTTTCATGTTACGGACAGGACACCTTATTTTCAAAGAGGTTGGCCTGTACCACTTGCTTACAGATATAAGGTGAACGAAGAAATTAACCGAATGTTACGATATGGAGTGATCGAACGTTGCGCCAGTCCGTACGTCAATCCAATTGTGACTGTAATCAAGAAGGATGGGAGGGTTCGCCTATGCCTTGATGCAAGGAAAGTGAACAGTGTAACAGTACCCGATTACGAAGGAGTGTCCCCGGTAAACGAGATATTGTCTAGATGTGGAGAGATGCAGTATTTATCGACGGTCGACTTATCCAGTAGCTTCTGGCAGGTCCCATTGAAGCAAGAATGTAGGGATTTCACGGCGTTCATGCACGAACGGAGGTGCTACCGCTTCACAGTAACACCATTTGGACTTATCACCAGCTCTGCAGCCTTAACACGTGGATTGGACGTGGCTCTCGAGGAAGAAGTCAAGAAGAACACGATTATCTACGTGGATGATTGCTTGTGCTACTCCAACAATATCCAAACGCACTTAGACCATTTAGAAACACTACTAAATAACCTTAATAAAGCGAATATCACCGTCAACCTCACCAAATCACAATTCTTTAGACGAGAAATCTCATTTCTTGGATATCACTTGACAACAAAAGGGATACAAGCAACCGATGATAAGGTAAAGGCAATTATGGACTTCCCAACACCAAAGAATACGAAGCAACTTAAAGGTTTCCTTGGCCTTACCAACTTTTACAACCGATTCACGAGCAAATACGCGGAAACGACGCAGCCTTTACACGAATTGTTGAAAGGAGGACGGAAGTTTTCGCGGACCAGAGAAGTAAACGAATGTTTCCAAAGAATTAAGAATTTATTTGTAAACACAGTAATTTTACGGTTCCCACGGCCGAACCAAAGGTACTACATTCAGTGCGACGCCAGTAATTTTGCGTATGGTGGCCAGCTTTACCAGATAGACGAAGAAGGAGAAATTGGTGTAATCGCCTTCACAAGCAAAACGTTTAAAGGTGCTGAAAGTAATTATTTTACTACGGAGAAAGAACTCCTAAGTATTGTTAGATGTTTGGAAAAGTTTCGGATGTATATACTTGGTCAACCTCTAACGATAATAACAGACAATAAGGCTTTAACATTCATGCACAAGTGCCACTTAAACAACTCGAGAATTACAAGATGGATTCTCGCCATACAAGAATACAATTTTGACATTATCCACTGTAAAGGAAAGGATAATGTAGTTGCGGACATATTGAGCAGATACCCGGCCGACGCGAAACAAGATGAGACAAACGAGGAAACACACGAGTACTTAATTAATCATCTAGTCGTTAAGATGAATCAACACATAGGTAAGATAATTAGGGATATCGGTAAATACCAGAGTGAAGATGACAAACTCAGAATACTTATTGATAAGATTAGGAATAATGATATAGACGATAAATTAAGCAAATTTTATAAAGTTGTTAGCAATAAGTTGTATAGACGACAACGAGGTGAGTGGAAACTATACATCCCTGACAGTGTGTCAAATAACTTAATTGCAGAAATACAACAAATGTACGGACACCTAGGCCCGAAAAGGTGTGTAAAAATGCTACAAGAGCACTTCACGCTTGATGGCATAGTTAACAAAGTGAAAACGTATATTCAGACTTGCGACTCATGTCAGAGATACAAGGACACAAACAACAGGATGCTGTTTGGCGGTACCAAAGCGATGATACCTTCAGCTAGAGGTGATATCGTGAGTGTCGATTATTATGGACCTCTACCAACAGGTACAGGAGGCGTTAAGTACTTACTTGTTATGGTGGACAATTTCACGAAGTTTGTCAAGTTGTTCACACTACGAAGAGCGACAACCACCACTACATTACGAAGAATCAGAGACTACTGTGCGGAGTTCGGACGAGCAAAGGTCATCATGACTGATAACGGCACGCAGTTTACCGCGAAGAAATGGATTGAAGGACTCAAAGAACTGAATATACAACCGAGGTATACGGCGATAAGGAATCCTTGCGCAAACTTAGCCGAAAGGATTAACCGCCAACTTGGGAACCTATTCCGAATCTTTGTACACGACCAACATAGTAAGTGGTCAAGATACGTCAGATTGATCGAGACGTGTATAAATGAAGTGTACCATGAGACGATAGAGATAACCCCTCACGAGGCGCAATTAGGAAAGAGACCGACTCGCGCATGGGAGAAATGGTTAGACAAGGAAATCATCGACATTAAAGGCAGTTCGAATATCAATGTATTCGTAAAAATCAAAGAAAAAAAGGAGAAGTATGCGAAGCGCATCAGTGATAACAAGAAAATTACTAAATTCACTATCGACGATAAGGTGCTGATAAGAAGCTATCATCAATCAGACGCCGCGATGAAAAAAATCGATAAATTTTTTGAGTTGTATACAGGACCATATAAGGTTAATCGTGTCTTCGGCGATGCAACATACGAACTTGCTGATTGCGATAACAGCAACAGGGTAAGGGGGAATTTTGATGTGCGTCAGCTGAAGAAATATCATGAACCGAAGGTGCAAGCCACACAGGAAAGTGAAAGTTACGTCAACGGTTAGTGGACTACGGGGAAGGGAGCAAGCGCATAGGGTGATTGTCCCGCGAAACCAGTCCAACTAGCTAGACAATAAGATGTGTAACTTGTTAACGTGTAATTTAAAAAAAATGGTCACATGAATTCCTTAAGTCACGATGTATCTATCTAATGACCTTAATTACATGTGAAATGACCAATATTAATGAAGTATTTCAATATAAAAGACACTTATAGTGCGAAAAGTTTGATCGGGTGTGCAGCAATAAATTGCTAAAACATTATAACGAACATTTTAATAGACATATAATGATGTAGGATCAATTACTCAAATATGAGCAGTATAGAGCGAAATCATCTATAATCATGATGATATGAAATGAACCTTTAATTGTTCACAGGTAGTGTATATACTTTGTTAATCAATATAAGTACTAGTAATGCGTATTGTGAGTGATACTCAATGATGATTAGTGATTATATATATATATATATATATGTATTTACATGTTCATAAATTGTTGTTTTTAAATGTTTGAGATAAGTTAAAGACATTAACTATCGTAATATTATTAAGACGGTACATGATTAATTACATTACATGTTGAAAAATCATTATTTCATGTATTATGTCATAAATGGATAACATAGGTATCCACAGCTATTATTATTATTATAAATTAATTTTATGCCTAATTATATATGCATCGTATGTGAAAATGCGTTCATTCTTACGCAGATGCACGGCAATAAATTCCTAGAGTCAATTAATAACACAATATAGGGAATATATGCCAGTATACGCCAAGCAGAGGAAAGTGGGTCAATGACCGTGACCTTCTCAAGGAGAACTCCCACAACAAACTCAGAGCGCGGAAATCGGATTAGAATGTCTTCTGCTGATCCAACATCCAATCCGATTTGGAAACCATGTAATGACCAAAAATTTGAATTTTTAAAATTTTGATCAAAAGTACGTTACAACCAGCCAAGACACCCCAACCCGGGCCAGAAGCAATAAATAAAGAAGCAACTTAACGAAGTGTCAAGTGGACGTTTGCCAGGAACAATAAGAGTACGCTTGACACAACATTACAATAGGAAGTAAGGTTCGCCTGTGACAGACTCGACTCAACCGAGATTTACAGCCCACAACAAGCGAGACAAAGACGTGTAGCACAGTGGCCCAGATACGGAGAAATTGTAGCGAGCACACGCTGCAAGGTTGATTTGAAGCGTGCCAGCAATAAAAAAAGGAGTAGTCACACAATGGTACTCACCCTGTATGAGAACAAACAACATATATCTAATGAATAGGACCGAGTGTGCGCACAGCGGGAAGACATCTTACTGGTGACAACTGATATTTACGACAGGGAACAGGAGTGCCGTCTTGGAAACGACGACACGCAGTGTCCTGCTAATTGACGGAAAAGGGTCATGGATAGTCAGACAATAACAAAATGCGACGTATTGTTCGCGTGAGAACAGCAGTAGACCTCCAGAGTATACTTAGACAAAAGCTTGATCGACAGGCGCGGAATTGCTCTACATTCTAGGAAAAGGTACGGAGGCCCTTCGACGTGTACTTGAGGGGAGACCAGATAACCAACCAGAATCCGGCATCTTCCCAGAGCACAGGTGGAGAGGACCGTCGTCATGATAGCAACGCGAACAACGAATCAGAAGTAGAGAACCATAGTTCTGCATAAGGGTAGGAGTTCATCTGACCTATCATGGTTGACCAAAGGCGTGTTTGCCAGAAAAATTGCATTGTGGTAAATGATGCTTAATAAAAACTGTTTACAGGGAACGCGAGGAGGGCAGTCTTCATCAAAATTTTCAATCTTATTCTTTTCTCAGTCAAAGTTCTCAGTCTTAATACATCTCAGTTAACATACGTATAGCAGTTTGACTCAGAAACTCAGTTACGCAGTACTTTAATCAGTTGACTTAACATTTCAATATTGACAAGTTATTCAGTAATAGTGTATCCACAGTGACTCAATCATGCAATATACGTCAGTGATTAAAAACTTTCAAGTACTTTATCTTACTCAGCTACCGCTTATTAAGAACTAAGCTAATCATTCACAGTTTCATTTAATAACAGACTCGCAGAACTTACGTTAATGCTTTACCGAACAACGAAAACGTACCGTTGTACAGTGCGAAGTGTTACAATACCGATTGGAACAATACACCACGTAATCGAAAACACGATACATTAATGTATACAAGAAGAAGTTCGATAATAGACAGCCATATATATACACGCTAGTTAACAATGAACGTACTCACACAACACATGACTTCATAGGCTCTGATAGTAACGGCCAGCATCAACGGAACACTACACCGCGAGTGAATCTGATCCGCGTGTGTTGAGTGATAGTGACATCGAAGCTACGCAACCTTATACATATGGATCATCAGTGGGAAGGAGTTTAACCGATGGAAATATTGGATAATCCATTTTACAAGTAAATCTTTATGTTATTACTGTCATAAGAACTCTGCTGTCCTGTCTCTTTTAAAAGAAAACACCCTTTGACAATTTAGATTGATTATCATGGTAAATTTAAATAAAGCTATTCATCTGAGGCAAGAAATGAACGCATTAGTGTAAGATTTATATGTTGATTATTTATGTTTATATATGTTGATTGTGTTATATATGTATGTGTATGTTTTCAGCGAACGACGTACTGGATTCATATTGTAATTTGATTCATATATATGTGTTCCTTTTTATGGATGTATTTATAGGGCATAATTTATATTTATATATTGAAGTGTCTTTACTTGAATGATGTTAATAAATAAGTGTTTATTTTACTCAGTATTTATGCGTTCATTATTGTCAATTTTACCTTGTAACAGACATTAACGTCACTTGAATGAATTATAGTAAATTTTATATCAATTATACAACTATTAGAGTCTCATTGCAGTAATTATACTAACCATCAGATAACTAATGTATCACGTAAATCCAATTAATTTGGTATAACTAGCCTAATTGGGTAATTACATGATTACATTCCACAAATTAGTATAATTGCATAATATACATAAGTGGGGCATAACACGTATCAATTATACACCCCAATTAATTATAAGATTCTGATTGTACTACACTCAAAACATGAAAAAAAGTCATTTTTGAAAATTGTGTGTGTGTGTGTGTGTGTGTGTGTGTGTGTGTGTGTGTGTGTGTGTGTGTGTGTGTGTGTGTGTGTGTGTGTGTGTGTGTGTCTGTGTGTCTGTGTGTCTATCTGTATGTCTGTAGATTTTTTCTATGGCAAACGATAACAACCGCAAATTCAAACAGAATCAAATAATTTTTTGCATGCAGTCCTGATTTGTAGAGTACTCAAGACCTGATGTTTTTTGTGAAGATCGGTTATGGGAAAGGGGTAGTTTACCAGCAACGGTTTTTTTTTAATCAAGAGTAATTTTTTTCTATGTCAAACGATAACAGCCGCAAATTTAAACAGAATCTACTACTCTTTTGCATACAGCCCTGAATTGTAGAGTTCTCAAGACCTGTTGTTTTTGTTGAAGATCGGTAAAGGGAAAGGGGTAGTTTACCTGCAACGTTTTACGTTTTAAAAAGGGTATTTTCTATGGCAAACGATAACAGCCGCAAATTCAAACATAATCAAATAAGTTTTTGCATACTGCCCTGATTTGTAGATTACTCAAGACCTATTGTTTTTGGTGAAGATCGGTTAAGGGAAAGGGGTAGTTTACCAGCTACATTTTATGTTTTAACAAGGGTATTTTCTATGGCAAACGATAACAGCCGCAAATTCAAACAGAATCAAATAATTTTTTGCATACAGTCCTAAATTGTAGAGTGCTCAAGTCCTATTGTATCGGAGAAGATCGGTTAAGGGTAAGGGGTAGTTTACCTGCAACGTTTTATGTTATAACAAGGGTATTTTCTATGGCAAACGATAACAGCCGAAAATTCACACATAATCAAATAATTTTTTGCATACAGCCCTGAATTGTAGAGTTCTCAAGACCTTTTGATTTAGGTGAAGATCGGTTGAGGGAATAGGGTAGTTTACCTGCAACATTTTATGTTTTAACAAGGGTAATTATTTCTATGACGAACGGTAACTGCCGCATATTCAAATAGAATCAAATAATTTTTTGCATACATCCCTGAATTTTAGTGAAATCAAGGCCTGTTGATTTTGGTGAAGATTGGTTAAGGGGAAGGGGTAGTTTACCTGCAACCTTTTACGTTTTAACAACAGTAAAGTACTGTACTTGAAAATTCATTTAAACTTTTTCAAACAATGGTAATTGTTAAAAATAAAATAATTTTGTTGCCAGGCAATAAAATTATAATTTTTTCATTTTAATGTAAATCATGTATGAGAGAAAATATATCGTTCGTGGCAGGCAAGCATATCTCAGTTATGTAATGTTTACGTTTCCATTTTATTATTATGACTACCCCAATAAAAAGGCAGGGAACACACACACACACAATTCGCGTTATTTCTGGCCTCACTCATGTTTATTTTTTTACATTTGCACACTTTTTAAATGGAAAGTGCCGAAACCCATACCAACATAACGCGTGCATGCCGAAAAAGTGTCCAGCGTGGATAGCGATTTGCTTCCTGTGGATCGCTGGGCAGTGTAACTGCACGTGTTTACAGAGGAACGATTCATAGACAGACTTTTCGTCTTTAGGGAATGAACCCTCTGCAAGATGCTGAGGGTCCATGAGTGACTTCGGAGCGCTCCTTCTTTTCCGCGTGTTTGTTCTGTGAAACGTACACTGTAGATTCGCAGCTTTACTCTAAGCAACGGTCAATAGGAAATGTTGAAAATATTTGTCCACGGTGTACCCTCATACACACTAAACCTGCTCTGATGTTTTAATTACGGACATCATAATATTAAAACTTTTTAAAGTTGAGCACTACTTAATGGAGATCAAACATTAACTTATACATGCCATTAATTTTATGCATATTTTTTATATATATGTGTACAACGTTATCCGCAACAAAGAAGTAGTTTTTGTTAAAATTCCTTCCCGGGATGTTTGGCCGTAGTCCAATGTTTTCTACAAAACCAGACGTTTCGGCAATGCCATCGACTTCCATCATCAGTGAAAATCGAGTGCGATAACATGAGGTGGTATACGTTAGTGACCACAGTACTGTGGTTAAGGCTGAAGCAGTAAGTAGTAAGAAGTAGTTTCTATGGTAATATTTCATTTCGAAAATGATTTTAAATATAAATCTTAGAACATGGAAGTCATGTATGGTTCTCCATACCGATATTTACATATGTGCCTGAGTTGTAGAGGACTCAAGGCCTATTGATTTTGGTGAAGATCGGTTAGGGGGAAAGGGTAGTTTACCTGAAACATTTTTTTTTGTAACAAGAGTAAAGTACTTAATTTTGATAAATAAAGTATCCTGATAACAATATCTTAATAATCCACTGTAGAAACGTAGATGAAATATCTATAAATGAAGAGGCTAGTTGAACAGGGTGGTGGTAATTTTCTATAAATGAAAATTATAGTTGAAGGGGGAGGGGATAATTTTTTATATATGTAGGCCTAGTACGTTATCGGCAACAAAGAAGTAGTTTGTTGTTAAAATTTCTTCCCGTCCTGTTTGGCCGTAGACCAAAGTTTTCTGCAAAACCAGACGTTTCGGCAGTGCCATCGACTTCCATCATCAGTGAAAATCGAGTGCGATAACGTGGGGTAGTATACGTTAGTGACCACAGTACTGTGGTTAAGGCTGAAGCAGTAAGTAGAAAGTAGTAAGTAGTTTCTATGGAAATATTTCATTTCGAAAATGATTTTAAATATAAATCTTAGAACATGGAAGTCATGTATGGTTCTCCATACCGATATTTTTAGATTTATTGAAGCATTTTCAATGCCCTTCTCTGTGCATTGCATTTGTGCAATGCCTGTAAATTTTTTCTATGGCAAACGATAACTGCCGCAAATTCGAACAGAATCAAATAATTTTTTGCAGACATCCCTGAATTGTAGAGGACTCAAGGCCTATTGATTTTGGTCAAGATCGGTTATGAGGGAAGGTAGTTTATACAAGCCGGTACCAATCTGAGAGCTTGACCTTGAAACAGTTCCGGCAGGCGTGATGAGGAAGGACGGGTTGTAAGCAGTTGGAACTGAAAACATCCGCTGCCAACGGCTTGCAAATGATTGGATTTTTTTTACTTCAGTGTACGGCTACGCCTCGAAGTGTATAGCGTAAACTGTGTTGTACCACTTTGTTTATACTCGTTGGTGCGTCTTGTTAGTGTAGTGAATCTTCAATTGTGTATTATATTTTTTGTGTTTGTGCTTCGCAATTTTGGCAAATATGTCAGAGTTTGTATCAAAATTAAAAGGCAAGAAACTACATAGTCAGAGCAGGGAAATAATAAAAAAGTTTATGATTTCATGAAAAAAGAAGCACAAGCAGTAATGAAAACTGGAAAATGTAACGACGGCTTTATTGTACCCATTCAAAAATGCCAAGAGAGAACAGCAGCCGCATGTGGAGTTTCAAGGACGGTAGTTCAGACAATATTGCAAGAAGCCAAGAAAATGTGTGAGGATGGCAGTCCAACATGTTCATTTTCGACTCCAAAGAAATATAAAAGGGACAAACCCGTTACTGGTATCGACGATTTTGTTCGTAGAACCGTTCATGAAGTGTGTGTGGCTGAACAGAAACTTTCCAACCGCAGATATAATTAGGAAAAAACTTGAAGACAAGATTAATTTTAAAGGTAGCGACCGTAGTTTAAGAGTCATTTTGAAATCGGTAGGTTTTAAGTGGAAATCTACCCCAAGTAATAGGAAAGTTCTTATTGAAAAGAGTGACTTACGCCAAAAGCGTATTCACTATTTAAAATGTCTCATTAAGCACAGGGAAGAAAAAGACCAATTGTTTATGTGGACGAGTCATATATTCTCTCTAGTCATGTGTCATCTAAATCGTGGAGAGACGACAGTGCAAAATGTATACACCGGCCAGTATCTAAAGGCGAAAGGCTGATAATTATCAACGCTGGAGGCGAAATGGGTTGCATACCGAATTGCCTTTTAATGTGGAAGGCTGGAAGAAAGAGTGGCGATTACCATGACCAAATGAATAAAGACAATTACATAAAATGGTTGCAAGAGAAACTTCTTCCCAACCTACCTCCTGAATGTGTTGTTGTAATGGATAATGCAGCCTATCACAATGTGGAGATACATAAGGTACCCACCTCGAATTCCAAAAAGGAGGATATGATAAAATGGTTAGAGGATAACAGTGTCCCATTTTCGACAAATATGTTGAAGCCTGAACTTTTAACGCTTCTAAAAAAACACCAGAGTAGCAAGAAAACGTACGTAGTTGACGAGCTACTGAAAGCACATGATCATACGACACTGCGACTTCCGCCATATCATCCCGATTTAAACCCGATCGAGATGATATGGTCTATCGTGAAAGGGCATGTTGCAAAACACAATACTACATTTAAAATGAATGATGTAATTGCCTTGTGTGAACGAAAATTTGCTGAACTGTCCGAAGATGACTGGAAACCTCTGTGTGATAGAGTTAAAAGATTAGAGAGGGAATACTGTGAAAGAGACATAATTATTGACGAAGAAACCGATAGGTTTGTGATTTCATTAGATAGTGAGAGTGACAGTGATTGTGAGCCGGAAACAGATTCCGACGCAGATATGTGCGGTATCGAAATGTTTTCCGACAGAAAGGAAGTTCAGTAGACATCAGTCGTAATAATTTAGATAGTGCGTTTTAGTAGTGCGTCTATTATATTTCCAATTTTATTTACTGTATTAATTTACCCTGTAACTCTTACGACAAACGTGTATTTAGACATCGTTATATGTAAATAACTTGTATGCATTGTTTACTTTAATGCATTTTTTACGAAAAATAGTACAAGGAAATCGAGTGTTTGTTGGAAACAACAGAAGCTCATAAAAACAAAGTACCGAGTGTCCTGGACATTATGGTAAGTTATATTTACGATGTTTAGGATATTAGTTTGTATTTACTTTATTTCAAAACGTGTTTTACATTTTCAGTATGCAATAGATTGGGCTATTCTTTGAATTATGTGTTGCGCCCGCGCGCGACCGCCCGTGTGTGTGTGTGTGTGTGAGAGAGAGAGAGAGAGAGAGAGAGAGAGAGAGAGAGAGAGAGAGAGAGAGAGAGAGAGAGAGAGAGACCTCTCATGTTTTCATATCGGAGTATTTTGATCTTTGAAATATTAAACAACGAAAAAACTATACGAATTTTTTCGTATTTATTTTATTTTCTTTTTTCAACGGATATTTCGTTGACTCATACTTGTTCAGTATAGTCAACGTTGTTTATAAACTATAAATTTTGTTTTACGATTTTAAACAATACTGATTCAACGAAATAGGCGTATTTAATATTATAACATACAAGCTGACAAACCCCACCACACCATGTAAGCACAACACAGCTCCCGTCTTTTCTGTTAATGCTTCGCTTCGCTCTGCTTACATCCTTGACATCTCGAAACCTTTCCTCAACACTTTCTCGGATTGTGATCTTAAAATTTTACTTGGACTTTCAGAAAACGGTTAAGCAAAAAAAAGTATAGGTCATCGCTTTGGAAAAAACGTTCTCCACTGGATGAAAAAATGCTTTCGCTCGCGTACTTATTCGATGCCTCTTTGAAGAAATTTACAATTACATTAATAATTTACAGCTTTAGTATTCAACTACTACTCAGAAAATGTATAAATTTAAGTATACCAAAGATTTGTTATAAATGAGCGCAATCTATTAAAATATGATCCGGTATAAAGTAATGCAAATAGTCACCTATAGAGTAACGGCACGATATTTTTAAGTTGACTATTAGCTATTGTCCTTGCCAGCTGTCGTCAAGGTCAAGCTCGCAGATTGGTACCGGTGTGTATACCTCCAACGTTTTACATTTTAACAAGAGTAAAGTACTTAAAAATTCATTTGTTTTCAAACAATGGTAATTGTTAAAAAGAAAATAATTCGTTGCCAGGCAATAATATTATAATTTTTTGAACGAGGAAGCAAGTTCTTAGGGTTTAACTTAACCGTTTGACATTTATCTGTCTGTCGGTCTAACTAATTGGGGTATATGTTTCACGATAACGTTTGAACGCAACAACCGATTTTCGGAAAACTTGGCACACAGATGCACACTTTACCGTTTACCCTACAGAACCTTGTTGTTTTTAAGATTGATAGCCAAAAAAATAGGACGTTGAGTCAAAATTGTGAAAAAAAAATCGTAAAATCCCATGTGAGGTATCAAATTAAAGCAAATTTAAACTACAATCTGAAATTAGTATTCGTTTTTGAAATTTTCAAAGTTTTTGAACGTCAGAGCCTAAAACGCTGGCGAAAGTTTTGATAAAATCACAGAAATTCATGTGGCATATTTAGTTAAAGCAATTTTGACTGAAATCTGAATGTAATGTTAAGTTTTAAAATTTCAAAATATTTGGACTCTAAGAACCAATAAAGATAACACAATTTTTTTAAAGTGAAAATCCAACTAGGTGTCAGGTTAAAAGGAATTTTAACCCAAATTCGAATGTTCCTAAGTGTCTGTGAATGATTATTTGCGTAGTTCAGTTTTGTTATAAGAATAAAAAACCTAATTTTTATAGATAAAGTGACTCAAAAATAAAATTATATTAATTGACTACCCCATAATAAGAAAACTATCCATAAATAGTGAAAATAGTTTGAGGGTGGAGATTTTTTTTTAGAAATTATCGAACCGAATTCAAGTAAATGATTTTAAATATAAATCTTAGAACATGGAAGTCTTGCATGATTCTCCATATCGATTTTTAACTTGTTTGAATACATTTTACATACCTTGATTTGTAGGCTACATAGGCCTACATACATAGTTTAGTAGTAAGTAACAATAATACATCAAGAAAAGGAACTTATATAAGTGAACTTATACAGTAAACTTAGTTTGTTTAGCACTTACTCGTTTTTTCCCGAGATTCCAACTAAATTCTTCTACTTACCGTATTATTTTATTTCGGATACGGTAATTCGTTTTTTCACACTTACCCAGTCAAAATGTCGTACGCGTGTATATCGCAAAAATGAATGTCTAAACGTAAATATTTGGCACAGACTGTATTTTTCCAGGAAACTGTCACTCAGAATTAGACGACAGCGGCAGCGTTAACTGATTCCATGAAGTTTGGTGTTTGTTCACCGGTAATTACGCACCACCAGCGTTATTACAGCATGTCTACGGAAATCGCTGATGCCACGTGACCCAGGCTCTTCGTCCCTCACCAGGGCAGTACAATGTAGCACCTGGGCAATGTTACGTGTATCTCCAAGGCCTCACTATACTACTGGCCGGAGTGCTGGAAACGTGACGTCACACTAAGCGCCGAAATGGAACACGGCCGCTAATGCTGTTTACTATGTCGCGTGCTCAAATAACCTTTCCTACACACACCTGTAATGGTTTACCTGAACATGTCCTATATGGTTGTAATCTGTATGAACTAACAAAGACCTTGGTGAGAAAAAAATGTAAGAGTTTTGTGAACAACAACAGTTATATTTAGCATCTGAGAAAGTGCAATTTACACGAAGGATGTAAAAAAGCTGTGAATCGAGGTAATTGACAGCTTATCGGGGAAATAACTTTTCAAGTTTCTTTATGTAGATAAACAGTCGAACTTTCGTATTGTACAAGATTGTACATCATGTATGAGAAATAGTGCCAGAAGCGGGGTAAGCGGAAAAATTAAAAAGAAATAACCAATTACTAACTGCTCAGTATTTATTTACAACAATAAATCATTTGAAGATGGTGCATTACAATCTCGTATTGCCTTACATCTAACATATTTATATGTAATTTAAAAATCTACTTACAATAAAGTTATTTAGACTAACTTAATAATTCTGTGTCTAACATTTATCTAAGTTAACGCTGAACTTGGCTGAAATTTGTGTATTTTTCTCTTTTTGTCCGATTTGACTCTTCATTCTGAGCATCTTTCCTTTTTTTATTGAATTTGTCGTTACGGGATTTTGAATAATTGTTTAATAAGATGTTACAAAAGGAAAATAAACATTTATCGATAAGTTTGTTAAAATTAATTTACATATATTACAATTTCTCTGTGGATGATGGATATCAATAAAACCTAAAACAGTGGATTTTAGCGCTACTCTCTGATTAGTGGACAATAAAAACTGTGTTTCGTATCTGTCAGATACAATTAATTAATGTAAACACTTTGAAAGCTAAATTTAGTACTTCCATTACATAATCTGAAGGGTATTTTAAAGATCCTCTATTAATAACATTAAAATAGTAATTGTCCTTTTGTGGTACAACAGTAGATTCGGTATTTGTTGTAGTAAAGAAATCTGTACACCCAGTGCAAGAGAAGATTTTTTGTAAAATACTGTGTATCAAGTAACCACCGATATAAACAAGGCATAAAGTGTCATTTTCTGATAAGGTAACATCAGTTATGTCTACCTGCAGGTAATCAAAAATTTGATTACTGTTGTCATGCATATCATTACTATCGCTTTCTTCACAGTATGCTGTGGAAATAAATAAATCTGTGATACTTACTTTACTGTGTCTAGAGGAGTAAATATTAATCAAACTCAAAGTTTTTATTTTTTTTTCTGATTCCAAAACCTGCTTGACTGATACATGGTAACATGCACCACTCATCTGTCTATACTGGCTAAATATGGCCTCTAACGCATCGGTCTGAAATTTGCCAAGTAAAACATATGACAATTTTATGTCTTCTAAGAGAAACGAAATAATCTCCATTAAAGTGTTAACTGCATGTAGCAATGCTACATGTGTGTCATTGGTTAATTTTCCTCTCCTTTTAGCTTTTGTCAACTCCTCCCCTTGAACAACAAGTTCATCCCATTTAACTAACCATTTACTAAAAGACTTCAAAAAAACAAAATTAGTATCTGTTACAGACTGGATTGGTTTAAAGTTTTCGTCATTAAATTTAACTCCCTTGTACATATCAGATAACCCTGTTGTTATCAGATATCAAACAAATACTTTAACAACAGATCGTTTGCTGGGCGTGAAGTTTGCGCTGCGAATGGTATTTAGCCATTTTTGACACTGGATAGGATCCTTCGGGAATCTAAAAACTATCTGTGGTATAACTGCTTTTGCATCCTGGTACGCAGCATGAACTTGACATGTTTTTAATATTATTATCACAAATGTACGGAATGTAAACAGTTGCAACAAAACTTCCCTATGCGAATAGGAACACGTGTGTAAGTGTACACTGATTAAAAAAGCATTGGGCTGGTGGCGCGAAACCGGTCCGGCGCCTACTGTGACGTAGCGCGTGGAGTGGAGGGGGTGACTCCGGCGAGTAGTATAGTGAGGCCTTGGTATCTCCCTCAGCCAAAACGATGACAGTCGGAAGCCTCTAATAATATGTTCTTAATTGCATTATTAGAAACTGTGCACCAATCAGATTGTACCGTTAGTAAGATGAAAGTCCACGTTGCGCCGCGTTGCCGCAATTAGTAGGCCTATTCATCAACCACATCTTATCATCTTCAGTGAATCAGTGAAACCGACAAGTCGTGTCGTCATTTTGCTGTCAGTTTAGCCGTTGCTTAGTGATGTACAGAAACATGTCATCAATGTAACTACACTGATGCAAGATAAAACATTAATTACACCTGTTAACGGTTGGGCGTCGTGGTCGGACAGTTAAAATACATCTGCTTGTAATTACATATATACTGTGGCGTGGCTGAGGCGGACAAATCGTGGAAGAAGCAGATAAGGCTTGGTTGGGATAGGAAACAACGGTTAACACAAAAGATAAGTTGCTCCATAACAAAGCCAAGAAGACAAAGACGATTTTAATTAAATGAAAAAAACTTGTGTATATGGAATCATTCTATTAGTTATTTATTTATATACTACTTAGAGCACGATAACTGTGTGTCAAATCACAAGTGTTACTACATCATCTATGGTAGTACATATAGTAGTATATATATACATCTATGGTTACGGGCAGTTTCATAATTCTAACTTAAATGTAACGGAATGTGTTGCTAACAACTCGCGAAGAAATCTTTCCGACTCGGTTAAGTTCTGATGTTCAGTGGCGATTCCTGGCCCAATGGGTAGGGGAAGCGTTGAATCTAAGCAGATGTACATAAAATTCCAATGCTAGAAAATCATTAAACAATATTCAGGTACGCACTTGTTTGTGTCGATTGAGAAAAAACGAGTGTAATTAGTTTGAGGATTAAAAAAGTGGCGTTTAAAAAGCTGTTATTCTACTTCCTAGTTTTAACGGACGTAAACAAACGCACACCGGCACTTGCTTTGGCTTGAAACATGCAATCCAAAAGTTAACTTAAAAAAAAAAATACTTCCATTTCCTTAAGGAACATGGAAGTAAAAAGAAAAATGCAGCATTTTTACCGTATATTCTTACTCTTTGGCTACGAACACTGCTAGTGCTCCTAGCGGCTTAAAACACTACTAAAGAGTGCTTGCTTCTTGCGTCTCTGAGAGCCAAGTGCTTGCGGCGAAACATTGTACTCGTAGGTAAGATTGTTATAAGTTTTTGAGTATTTCTGACTGTAGTCTAATGTAAAAAAGAAGGCTAGGTAATGAAAGCGTACTTGTGAAATCCTAAATAAGTGCTAGAACTTCTGAAATTATGGCCAACTCATAGTTAGAGCACCGAAGCATTTTTTAAAGTGATTGCCTTGGTGGCGGGGCGGTCAGTCAGCTGTTAAAACAGCGCACAGAACTGGAATCGAAATGATATTACTGAGTCTGAACAAATTAACATCATTTTGACTGGAAGATAGGTGACAAATGCGCCGCCGATTTTCAAAAGATGCGAGATAACTTATCATGTATGTGAAACATTCTTTGGTGACAACAACAATGCTCGTTACATATAATCAATTATTTACTTTTGCCTGATTTTCTTTGGGCAAGCAGTGCTTGCGTTGCTTGCTGTGAGGATTCGCCTCTGCTGACGTTGTGCTGCACGGCAGCGGGTCCAGGAGTGCGTCAAAGCTGTGAGAATATATCGTCACCGCATCTATCTGTAACGCTACATTTTTATGTTACTGATGTGTGTTGTTCGGAGCGATCAAACAAAAATATATGATATTTTTTCCAATATTTTTATCGTCGCACTACCACTAGCATGCAGTTTTACATGTGATGACTGTTTTGAAAACCCTTTAGCTGTTACAGCGCACCTTCTCATTATACCAATATTTTCACCAGTCCACAGCTATTCCTGCAATAGTTAACATAGTTCTTGTCTTGTAAGAGTCATTGTGGGTTCTTGTCAGTGTGAAGTTTTAACAACGAAGATGGGTAAGCCATTTTCAGTTGTTGACGGATATCAGCACCGTCTTCATAGGAAGGATAATGACCAAATTAGCTGCGTGTGTATGAAACAATAGTATAAAGGTGTAAAAACAACTTAATTAGCACAACAGATCACACATGCATTCCAAATGTAGCTGAAATCGAAGCCACAAAAAGGTTTAAAAAAAAAGAGCTGGGGAAGGAATTTTCATGCCAGTGCGTTCGATTTTTAAGCAGGAATTTTCAGATATTTAAATATGACTTAGTTGCAGAAATGCCGAAACATAACAACATGAAAATTGGACTGTGCAAGAAAATGCGAAACGTATTGGGAACAGATAGAACCCGCACGACAGTTCGATGCACGTTTTGCCAGAAGAAAATTTTTTGTCTCGCTAACAACTCAAGATTTCGTGGAACTTATCGTACGAATGAATTAGGCAAAAGGCTTCCTATGTGCACAGGAGAACAAACCGAACGGTGCCAAATGTTCTTGTATTAGGCAAAAGGCTTCCTATGTGCACAGGAGAACAAACCGAACGGTGGCAAATGTTCTTTTGGACTATACGTTTAAACGTTATCCAAAGTAAGCAAAAGTTATTTGTACTTTCAAAACATGTGAAATTTGGAGAAAGGCAAAGATCTCCTAAAGCAATAAGAGGTTTAAGGAAACGATAAGAAATATCATAGATTTTATAACAGAGTAAGCTGGAATTGAAAACTTTGTAACTGATCTCCTAAAATGTTTAGAGCGTCCTGCAAAGCGTTACTGTAATGGAATCGATACTATAAATAATCCCTAACCTCGTAATGGATTAAGACTACGGGGAAAAATACTTGAAACATCACCTCCTTTATTTTCTTTCGCCTCGTAACAAAGTTATTTCAAAAAGTAATTGGTGGAGCTACGTGTAGGCTATTCGATAAGAACAATATTAGACGTAGGCCTACCTATAACTAAAACTTTTTATGTCACTGAAGGTTGTGTTCCTACTCTTAGGAAACTAGTGCTAAAACTAAAGAAAATAGATTGTTTTCCGGTAGAGAAGACAGCTGAAATAAACATTTTTAAATCAATAATTGTGTTTAAGTGGAAACCCCGCAACAGGTAGATCGCTTATGGTTGAAGATCGTCGCATACAGTACAGCATATAAGAAAGAAGGGCGGCCAATTGTTTACACTGGCGAAGTATAATTCACACTCTTCAAGTTCGTCATGTAAAGAAAGATAGGCCTATCCTGGTAAAATTAAAGTTCCATAATCAGAAGGTTAACTAGTTATAGTGGTCATGGACGCTCTGGGCTGTGCGGTTGTGCGTCGCAGAGACGAATCGCTCGGTATCTGAGTTCCGAGCTACCTTCTGGAGCTCCTGCCTCGTGGCCCTGCCAAAGTAGGGCGTGTGCTCTATAGCAGGCCGATTCTCGGCTGTTGTGCTAGCCTACACAAGCGCAGTATACACCGAGGACGTTTCCACGAATCACCTGGACGTATAGGGTACCTGCCCAGCCCAGCCACAAGAGGATTGTCTGGGAACCTCGCCGCACGTGCATAAAATTTTCGTGCAAGCCGCCTGAATGTTTCGTCTAAGGAGTGGACGCCAAGTCCTCTCCTTAGAAGGCGTGATGAGAAGCGACGGAGGACTTTGGCCGCTAGCCGAAGACCCCTGTCGAAGACGCTCTGCAACTTCTTTTTATGCATTGCGGCGAGGTAACCCCAGATCGGGCAAGCGTAGGTAATGACCGGCAGCAAATACGCGCTGACGATCATCTTGCCCATTTTCTTGGTCATGTTTGAACTGATCAGGAGTGGAAACAGTAAGCTCAGACGAGCGGATGCTCGCTTAAGAACTGTCTGAGCGTGGGTAAGCCAGGTGAGCCGACGGTCGAGGAGTAATCCGAGGTACTTAACCTTGTTGGACCAGCCCAAGTACGTTCTGCCGATACGTAACTGCCTAACAGGGTGGTTCCGTCGCTTCGAGAATTCGACGGCTACACTCTTGGTAGCGTTGAGTTGCACTCTCCAATTGTCAGTCCAGTCCCCGAGCGTGTCGAGCTGGCGCTGCAGTTGTAAGACGGCTTTTTCTACATGACGATCGGCCGTAAATACGGCCGTGTCGTCCGCAAAGAGGGCCACCTGGACTCCAGGCTGTCTCGGCACGTCGTTGACGTAGAGTGAGAACAGAAGGGGGCCAAGAACACTACCTTGAGGGAGGCCGGCTGTGATTCGTCTCTCGGAAAAGACTGAATCTCCAACTCTCACGCAGAAGGTCGTCTCCGTCAGAAAGCTAGCAACCACATGGAGGTAGCAGTCCGGGAGCTGGACTTCCCTAAGCTTGAATAATAGGCCATCATGCCATATGCTGTCGAAGGCTTTTTCAACATCTAAGAAACAGCCAACGGTCTGTTCTCTCCGACACCCGGCGTCCGTGATGTATTCCACCATTCTCAATAGTTGATGAGTGGTCGAATGCCCCACACGGAAGCCGAACTGTTCGGGGACCAGCACGTCAAAGTTGGTTAGATGTTCTCGTACACGGCGCTGCACGAGGCGCTCAAAAACCTTGGACGTAGCGGAGAGTACACTGATAGGCCGGAGGTTGTCGGGGTGGGAAGCATCCTGTCCCTGCTTCGGGATCACGATGACCGTCGCCTTTCGCCATTTCTTGGAAAAGTAGGACTGTCTGAGACGCGTTGAACAAATCAGTCAAGAATTGAACTCCAGGCTCGGGGAGAAGTCGTAGAGCGGTGTTCGTGATACCGTCCGGGCCTGGAGCTTTTCTTGGCTGAAGTTCAGCGAGCCGATCTGAGACCTCTTCCAAAGAGATGGGTTCGGGCTCCGCCGTGATCGGAAGAGACAGAAAGTCTTCCACAGCCATCTCGACTTGTTCGTCGAAGTCCCAGTCCATGGGCGGGTTGGGAGCGAACTGTCGCTCGAAACACAAGCCCAAGTACTCGGCCTTCTCCTCCGGGCGACCCAGGAGTCGTCCGAACGGTCCAACGATGGCGGGGATAGGAGGTCGTCGCCTCCGTCCCGTCATCGCCGTAGGTATTCTATACGGGTGACTTTGCGGGTCCGCATCCCCCGTTCGGGCCACAGCGAGTTCCCAACAGCTACGTCGGAACGCCTTCAGACTGCCACGCAGTCGTCCTGTGAGCCGATTGTATGCTGCCTTATCGGCCGGATCACGAGTCCTCTGCCAACGTTTCCGGAAGTAATTCCTCTCGCAAGCGAGAAGAGAGACTTTCTCAGGGATGCGTTGGTAGTCAGGCGTGAAACCAGCTCGCGTACGTGAAGACATGCCTATAGCCGAGATGATTGCCCCTTCGATTCCCGCTACTGCTTTGTTTAGGAGGCGAACGGAATCGAGTGGGCCCGCTGGCGGCAATCTATGGCACAGAGCCGGGCCGTAGCGGTCCCAATCGATAACCTTCTTCTTGTCAGAACGTGCATAGGCGTGCTGGGTAGCGACGTGGACCAAGATAGGGTTGTGGTCGGATGTCAGCTCCGTAAGTGAGAATACTTCGACCGGACAGACAATTCCTTTGGTCACCGCAATATCCAGAACATCGGGAGCCGCGTTAGGTAGTGTCGGAAAGAACGTGGGTTGCGCTGGACCAAATACCATCGCCCGGCGCGATTCAACATAACTGAGCAAGCGCCTCCCGTTCGGAGTAGTCAAGCGACTATTCCAAACGCGATGCTTGCAATTCAGATCGCCGGCCAAAATTACCCTTCGGTGGGAATCGAAGATGACGTCCAGGTCGCCGACAAGGAGTTCAGCGCGAGGGGGCTTGTATGCTGAAACCACGAGGACGCCGCCAAGAAATCCATGGACCTCAATGGCGGTGGCCTCTAGGTTAGTACGCTGCGGCAAAACGACACGATGATGACCTATTGAGTTCCTCACCGCGATCGCCGTGCCGCCTCCTAGTCGGTCAACTCGGTCATCCCGATAGACCACGTAATTTGGTAATCGAAACCGGTTCGCCGGGGTCAGGTGGGTTTCTGTGAGGAGAAGTACGTCGGGTTTGAACCGAGCCAGGAATTCCGGAAGGTCGGAATGCTTGGAACCGATGGAGTTAGCATTCCATGCTACGAGTGAGAGATCTCGTCTAAGGGCTCGGTTCATAGAAGACCTATGACATTACAAGCTTCCACCAAGAGCATAAACCTCTCAGTTGGGTCAGCAGTTTCCAGGCGGTCTCGGATGGACCTGAAGGTGGATGCGACTTTCTTGAGGTCGTAGCCGGACAGAAAGTCGCGGACGAATTGTGCGTCATCGGATGTGACGGACTGGGCGGTTTGCCTGGAAACTGAGGCCGCGTAAGAGCGACCAGGTTTAACGGCAGATCGGGTCTTGTTGGTGGAAGCTACAGGACCAGGGGCTGTCGAGTTGGAAGTAGCGACAGGAAAAGTACGCTGTTGCGCTTCGTCGGACTTGTACCGGGAAGTAGGACTTTTCTTGCGCTGTGGGCAGGCAGGAGCTCGTGGCCGAGCATCCGGTGTGGTTATCCCTATTGTTTTAGGTTTAGTTTTGCCTGCTCGCGGATATCGCGGAGGTGGCAGTGGTGGCGAGGCTACCTCTGGTTCAGAGGCGGGAGTTGGTGGTTCCGCGGAGGTGGAGGATTGATTCTCCGTCTCCAATACCGAGATATTGGCTACAGGGCTTGTCTCTGCTACGGAAGGCGACGCGGTTAGTTTTTGTGCCTTTGTAGGGGCTGGAGGTGGAGCCGAAGAGGGCGCGCGCCGTGCCGGTGGTGCCTTTGGTTGCGGCTTAGCCTGTACTTTAGGCTGTTTCTGAGTTTGGGGCTGCAATACTGGCTGCCTCGGCTTCGGGAGGGGCCCCTGCGGCTTTTGTTTCCGCAGGAGTTCCGCCCTGTATACCGGGCAGTTACTGTCGTTGGCTGCATGGCCTTCGCCACAATTGATGCAGCGATAGTAGGACTTGTCTGCCACAGTGCAGGCTGCGTGGAATGTCCCAAGGAACAGCGTAAAGAGGCAGGGGCACTGCGACAGACGTCGGTATGATGACCGAACCTCTGGCACCGGTGGCACTGCGCGAGCTTGCCCGGGGGGGGGACTGGATTCCACCCTGACGCGGAAGCCAAACAGCCACGTCAGGTGGAATATCTTGTCTGCAGCCTCGCCCTTCTCGAGGTGGAGACGGATGAGTGGGAGAAATACTTGGGTTTCAGAGTTGGTGAACAGGCGAAAAATTGCCTGCACCGGGTACCCGAGTTCGCGGAATTCCAAAAGGATCTCCTGGGGATCGGTGTGCGCGTCAAGCCCAAGCAGAATTACAGACAAGGGCTTGACTCGCTTGGGGGAAAAGGTATGGTATTGCAGGTTGTTAGTCTGCAGAAAAGCCTCGACCAAGCGGTGGTCCTCGATCCGACGGACGACTACTTTGACCGTGTCACCGCCAAGCAGCTTTAGGGCAAGTTTGTCGGCCGACAGGCCGTGGGCCGCGATCAGCCGCCTGTATAAGGCGGCGACATTGGACACCCCGTGGACGAACAGGTGCGGCGCGCGACCAACAGCGGAAGAAGCCGGAGCTGTTCCCGAAGCAGTCGGAACCGCAGCCTGTTGGCCCTGAGAAGGACCGATGTCCATGGCCGAGGTCCGAGAGGAAGCGGATTCGGTTGAGTGGTTCCTCTTCGGCTTCTTAGCCGGGCGCGAAGTCGTCCGACTCGTCCACCGGGAGAGGGGGTAGCGGGTTAGGAAGAGGATCGTCCGTCTCCATCGCCCGAGGCGATTCAGGCGAGTCGCCCGCGTGGGGCAAGGCAGTCCCTGCCAGACGCCAGGGATCTTGGGTCCGGCCGAAGCCGGGTAACCCACGCGACTTTCCTGCTCACGGCGATACGGGAGGAGCTGGGCTAACGACCAGCTTCGTTAGATACCAGTCCTTACCAAGACTGGTGTCCACTGGTCCCTTTACGTCGGCGATATCCATGCTCGCTTACCACTGGTGGGGGCTCGCAAGGATCGTCCGGGACAGCGCTACGTAACATCCGTGGGCAGGTTAGGGAGAAGCACTGATGTACGGCACTCACCTACGAGCCCAAAGCAGTCCTCTTCTTTCCTGGCCGGTGAGATGGTTGCCGGCGACAGGTGGTCCTAATAAGGGCAACTTCCGCCAGCTGCTTCTTCTACCAGCTACTCAATTCACCGGCAGCAGCTGGCTCCTGGGTCTTCTTTCCGTGCTAAAGATGGTCTCCTCGTCCAAGCGGAGAGGCAGGCGTGGCAGCAAGAAGCTGTAGCAGCGTCCAGAGTAGAGCTGAAGAGAAGAGTCCTGATCAGTCCGAAGTCTACTGACACGGTCAGCCGAGTGGTCATGAGGGAGGTGAAATTGGTTTTATTCCATAGCTCGACCACAAAAAAAAATATTGTTGGAGTGGGAGTGCCGCTACAACCACGTCACAACGAGGAGGGAACGTAACCCCTCCATTGTCATCAGTCACACTCTTTACTGCGGTATTTTACACGTGTTATTTGTATACCGGCAACAACTAGTTCCTAATATCTATTTTAATCATTTCAATACAGACTCAATCATCATCGTCTATCGTCAAATTCTCTAGCTAACGAAAAAGCGTTGCTTGATACAAAATTAGCAAACGGAGAATGACAATTTTGTCATTAAAACTGGCAGTTGTATAGAAAGCAAAAAGCCACGACGTTTGACGAAATTTACACAAGTTTTTTGCTGGTTCATTTTTATCATCATCAAAAAGATGTTTAGGCCTATATGGACAGACACATTTTTAAAACATGGTTTTAAACACTTGTCATTCGGTTTACCGAATAAGGCAGTTTTATTAATTGATAACTCCCCTTTCCACGCATTAGAATCAGATCTAATATCGGATGGTGGTGAAATAAAAGCTGTTTTCAAATTCCATTGTCATTAGTCTTTCTCAGTCCATGGACCAGGGTGTAATCGCGGCTTTGAAAAATTATTACCGTTTTAATTTAATAGAAAAGCTCGGAGTGTTTTTATGATTTTTGAAAGTTCCGTATTTACTGTACACGTATTTTAGAATATTTTTTTTCTTGCACACGGAATATTTTTTCTTGCATAGGTTTAGTTTAAGAAAATTACACATCACTTTTCATTATTTACAATGCCTATTTGTTTTCATCCGCAAAAATATTTTTGTTCAAGATCAGTACCCGTTCGTTCAGTACGTGTAAATTACGCACGCAAGTATGCGGAGGATTTGTGTACACGTGATGATCAGTTCCGATCAGTGGACGCAATTATGCTGACCGTTACAATTTCGGGAAGCCACAACGACACACGGGAGGATCAGTGGATCAACCGTGTTTTCCGACAACCGTGCATCGAACATTCCGAATTAACAGATAATCGAGGTTTTACTGTATTTATAAGGAAATCCTATAACTGAATAACACAGTCCCCGCTTACACAGCCGTCAAGTATGTTAACGGACATGGTGAGGGTTAGAGCCTTCTCCGCCAAGCCAACGCATGCGCACTGGAACTATTTATTGTCTGTGGTACGCCGCCTATTTATGGCGTGGAAATCAAGTTCAAGTGCAGGCAATCGTCACGGTGAAGTGAAAACTATTTACAGTGGTTACGCTAAAAGTTAAAACCCAACATCTCGGGAAAAAAGCGTGTTTGGTAACAGACAACGCGCTATATTACAGTGTCCAAATAGGCCAAATAAGGCTAGTGACCAATTCGTTTTCTAAAAACTGACGTGAAACAGTGGTTGGAAAATAGGCCTAACAGTATTCCGTTCAGAGACGACATGTGGAAGATTGAACTGTAATTAATGTTACAGAATAAGCAGTGGCATATTGGTTATGATGTTGTCAGTGAAACTTTATTTATGTGCGAAGAGACATAGCGTATGGGCCAGAAATAAAATAAGTTAAATTAATTTTCGCTTAAGTAAAGAAATGGATAGGATTCCAAAATGCAAGTTTTAAGTTGAAAGATATCATACAACCTTGTGAGATTAGATTTTTTAGAGTAGGTCGAAGAGGGCAAATAAAATCTAATCACACGAAGAAAGTGAAACAAAAATATCAATTAACTTACTAAGGGACTGGAAACATCTATTAAGTCGTTCATTATTAACATAAGTAATGAATCGGATATATGTTCTGACTGTATGGAAAGCAGTGATAATGAAGACAACGATGATCTTTCTTGTATACAAGAAATGGAAGAAGATAACCAAAACACAAGAGAGACAGTATAAACAATAGAATTTATTGTATTATTATTATTTGTACTATTTTGTTTTATTGTTGTTATTATTGCCTTAGGCTACTTCTTTACTGTATTTTAGCTTTATTACTATGCTCTTCTATAATTTTAATTAAAAAATATGTGAAAATTTTATTCACTCGATACAACAATTTTTGAAGGTAGAAAGAAAATTAAAGAGGTAATTTCATATGTAAATTGCATTGATTTCTGTGTAAAGGAACGATTGACGTTTGAAATAATTGCGTTAATCCGAAATACAGTAATTTGAGGCCTATACTATACTATAAGCAACACTTACTTCGAAAGTACATAGACTACCTAGGAGTATACGCTTAATGTAAATCTACTATAAATTCTATAAATACAATAAATGTGCACTACTTAACAAGGTGCGAGTTTCGGCGGACTGATTTAACGAGACTATACCACTGCACGCAGTTCAGAGATCCCCAACGTAAATAGAGAGAGACACTCATTAACTATCTAGTGTGGCTTGTGGGTCTTGGCTTGTCAGATAATAAATCTTCAAAAAATAGTGTTATGGTTATGTTTAATAAAAAATAAAAGTATTAGCTGGCTGACCCTGTTTTAAGAAATTGACCATCAATGGGTATGTCTTGTTTGATCACACTTCAGTAATCTAACTATATAACTACAGTTTCTTACATAAATTTATTCAAATTTATTCCTACATCATTATTCAGAATCCCCAGTGTGCAGCAAATTGTAGCAAACACTTCAGGTACACTTTTGTTTCGACATTTAAGACAAAGGAAACACACTTTTACTATCCATTCTTATTCAACCAAATAATAATAATTGGTATCAATGGGCTATTAAACCATCTCACACAAAATATTGCCAAAATTCATAGTACAGAAAAAATATTTGCAGACTTTATTATAGAACATAAAACTTGACTGCTGCAAATAATAATAATAAAAATAACAATAAGTAAAATATTTTTTGACAGCGTACATTTAAAAAATGAACTCATTGTGCTGTGTAGTACACTAAAAAAACAAAACAAAAAAAAACTATGGCAGAAATTCTACCATGAATTGTGTAAGCTAGGTAAATATCCACTGAATCTAGACTTCACACAGATAAGAAACGAGATAAGAAATGATATAACAGATAAGAAATGAGATGAGTTTCTTTGAAGAAGTGGGCCTAGTTAACAGATTTCCTTCTCATGAAAGAACAATGGCTTTTAACTTTTATTAAATTCATATAACTTTTATGGAAAACCATATGTTGATAAACAGGCAATTTTTAGTATGCTTCAACAATTGTATTAATATATACGTTAATAAAAAAGTTAGACATTTTTCTCTCATATGTTTGTTGTTGTTTATGGTATTTATAGTCTTACTTAGTGTTTTAATAAACTAAACTTCAAGTTAATGTCTATGCAGTGTCAGTGTTTTCTAATGAGCTAAGAACACAGTTTACCGAAATCAGGCTGCAGATGTATATGTGCTCTGTTAAATGTATACATAGCATAATTTAAACTTAACAGTGTATTTTGTCAAGATATAATTATTGTTATGATAAGCACATGGAACTTGTCTTGTACAGTGGAAACAGAATAACTGACACCAGATGTAGTCACTAATTATAATTTTAATTACATTTAAAAATTAACAAAGACTCTCATATACAATTCTTCAAACTAAGATTGTGAAACACACAGCAATGTAACAAACAATAAATGTCACCTTATTAACAGTGTCATAATAAGTAATCCACAATAATCACTTTACACTAAACCACAAATCACAACAACTCCGATAACACATATTAATATCGCAGGTCAAATCTGAAACTCTCTGCTTCAGAAGCGGTGCTTTTATACTTTGGCTGTGTGGTGTAATGACCCAGATGCTGGTAGAATAATCCACAAACGTCTGGCATAATTACAGCGTGTGAGAAGTGTCACATAGCCATGTTTGTTACCTACCACTTCTACATAACACTATATTCAACTTGATAATGGGATATCAAGAATAAGATATTAAGAATCCAAAATCAATTCTTGATTGTGTGTATTGTCTGCTAATAGGAAGCCAATTAGCAGGTTAATTGGCATTATAATTATATTTTACATGTAATGTGGTTTATGCTGGATTTTTAGCTTAACACTTGGTTTCTTTGCCAAAATTTTTACCCACCGCAAGCCACTCAAAAGGATACACTACTCTAAAGCTCCTTCAAGTACCGGTACATTAAACATTTCTTAAGAATTGATTGAATTTTATATGATGCACATTGATTGACTGTTTTTCTTTTGCGTGATGAAGAAACACGCCTTCGTCAACAATATACATATAAGAAAACTATCTGACCCTGAACCATATCCTTGACATCAAACATATGAAATAATAGTGACTTATATATATATATATATATATATATATATATATATATATATATATATGTTGTGATTTTATACAATTTGTTTCTTCTGCAAGTAGTGTAATTTCGTATATTTTCTTTTTAACGCCTGACGCATGTTTCACTGAAAAATATCAGTATCATCAAAGGTTTGTAAGTAAATTAATAACAATGGAAGTAATTCTGTGTTAATATAGAAATTAACAAATAATCAAATTTGTATTGATTTTAATGTAAAATAACTGATAATCGATTTAGGTCAATTGAGTCGGTCAGTTCCAAAACGAGTCTTGTCCACCAAAAATCTAAATTCAGTTATGCACATCACTACATTCAGAATGTAACGTACTTTCCAGTGGTGTGTAGGTTATGCTCCAGAAAAATTCTTGTCCCTGTGAAAAACAAGTTTCAAATTCCGTGTCTGTTCCATATTGAGTCTTGTCCATTGGCTACCTTTCCGTATTAAGTCTTGTCCTATGGCAGATGCTCCATATGAAGTCTTGTCTAGTTGTCAAACCTGGTACAACACGCAGCTGTTGCAAACCTGCAATACATTTATGTTGTTTTGTTGTTTACCCTGATTAATATGAACAAACAAAAACTACTGAGCCATTTGTTCAATATTTAGCAAAGATTTGTATCAAGATTTAAGTTGTATAATGAAACAAGAAGTTATACAAAGTGGTCGGTGTATTGTTCCTGCAGAACCAGGACGTAGTAGACACCGACAAAGAGATAAATCTACATGGAAGAAAAGCATTTTAAAGCAAAGAAGGTAAGAGGTTATGTTCATTTGATTTAACCTTAAAACGTTTAGTCCATAGGTACCTACATGGCAGAAAACAGTGCTTCTAAAAACGTTGTGGCCTGTGAATAATACGTTCAATAACTCATGTAGTCCACACTAACATAGTACACCTAGTGATCGATTAAAAACCTGCGCTTTCATTATTTCACTTTCGTAACACCTAACCTAAATATTGTCAGGTAAATCTGTAGAAGAGCATACTCACCAAATGTACCATAACCAAACCTACCCTACCACACACCAGGTGAGTACACGTATGTACAAAAACACCTACTGTCATTTAACCGTTCGTTTTGTTTCGTTTCAGGTATTCATCTCCAGCTCTGCCTAAGCAACCAGAGTGTGGACATACTGCTAATGGAAAACATACATTCATGTGCTGGAAAGTGAACATGCAGGATGTGAGGCGATTTCATTGTAGCTTTTATGCTAGTAAAAACAAACTTTTGCAAGATGCTTTTATTTTGAAGTTCACTACTGTCGAGAAACCTCAGCGAAAACGACCAAGGAAGGACGGACCGGCAAAAACTGTACATATAAAATATTTTATACCAAGCTTTAGGAGTGCTTTAGTTCAAGTAGGCGTACTTTAGTTCAAGTATGCCAAAAAATGTTCATTAGCATATTATCAGTTTCCAAGACCAAAGTTCAAAGAATTTGTAAGAATCATTTCGTAACAGGAATGCCACCTACGGATAAACGTGGAGGAGATACTCGATCGATGAAATACGCAACTAGAAAAGCTGAAGTTAAACTTTTTATTGAAAAACTGGTGCCGATTGAATCCCATTATTGCAGTGAAAAATCAAATAGGCAATACCTCAGTAGTGACTTGTCTATTAGAAAGCTCTGGAGGGCTTACAACAGTATTGAAACCCCTTTGTTACGGGTAAAATACAATTATTTTCGTGAGATATTCGTAAATGACTACAACATTAGCTTCGGAACACCAGCAACTGATGCTTGCTCTACATGTATTCAACTCAGAGAAGAACTTAAGACATGTTTGTCTAATTCTGTGGAAAAGCAAAATCGAATGACACAACTACAGGTCCACAAACTTAGAGCTAAAGCATTCTATGAAATTCTCCGGAAAGAAAATGAAGGCGAGTTTATATTATCGTTCGATTGCCAAAAGAACATGGTTCTACGAAAAGTCCCCGATCAGTCTGCATATTATAGCAGGCAACTGTATTTATATAACTTTACGGTGTGCGTGGGTTCATCTAAAACAAAGCAAACTAAAGATAACACTTTCATTTATACATGGACTGAGGATGTGAGAAATAAAGGGTCCAACGAGATCGTCTCAGCAGTTCACCATCGACTACAGAACTCTGATTTATTACAATTTGATACTGTTAACCTACTAGCGGATGGAGCGGGAGGACAGAATAAAAACACAACCATGGTAGGCATGGCAATGAAGTGGCTAGTGAGTGAGGCACCTCAGAACGTGAAATCTGTACAGTTTCCGTGGCAGGCCATTCTTATATTCCACCTGATAGAATATTTGGAAGAATAGAATGACTTGTTCGAAAAAAGGATACCATCATCTCCCCTGACGAGTATTTAGATATATACTCCCAAGTTGGCACGGTATTGAAGATGGGTGAAGATTTTCACATTAGTGATTGGAAAGCAGCAATTAAAACAGTTTTAAAACCAGCATCAAAGTGGCATTTTCAACTCCAGCCAACAAAGCGATTTATCATAACTAAATCAAAGAAGGGTGATGCACTTGTACAAGGTGAACCCACTTATCGAATGGAACTGGGTGCTTTAAAACGTGTTAGCAAAACAAATTGTACAGCTGCGAACATTGTTCCACAAGACATTCCTATGGGCATCAAAGTTAATCCGGCAAAAATAAAAGATGTGGAGACTCTTCTAAACAAACACTTTGGGACTGCATGGAGGGATTGTGCAGAGCTTCGTTGGTATAAAGAAGTATTAGGAAGGCAATCCATGGTTGAAAATGAAGATCCAAATGAAGATGAAGGTGAGCCAATGATTGACGTTTCTCTATTTGTTTAAACTGTTCTTTAAATACTGTAGCTCACAATATGCCACTTTCCAATTTTGTTATCCACTTTTTATTAGTTTAGAGCTTTGAATAAACATTTTTTTAAATATCGTATCCGAGTTTGCATACCAATGACATTCCCCACAATCTGCTCCTGCATTTCCGAAGTGAGCTTGTCCAAGTTCAGTTGTTCCAAATGAGGTCTTGTCCTTATGACTGTTCCAAAGCAAGTCTTGTCCAACTTATTTTTGTTAATTACTAATTATTTATGATACATAGAGCAAAAACAGTTTTAAAAGTGAATCTGTTATGTGACTACATTATAATAAAACCAGGCCCAACAATAATTGCCAAAAACTGTGAGCTTAAAACGTTTTTCTTGATTTCCCAAAAGTTTTGAAAACTGGACAAGAGTCTTTTTGGAACTGATGACTCAATTAGTTACTGATTGTTTTAAGTCATTAAGTTAACCAGAGTAATGGCGAACGGTACTATATTCTGGCTAATGCACAGTCCAGTATGGACGCCGAATTATTAGCTATAAATGCGGCATTAACCTGCTGTCTTTCCATTGAGCAAAAGCTCATCTGCATCTTGACTGACTCCAAATCATCATTAGAAGCGCTATCAAAATCTGGCACGAGTGCGTACTTCTTTCGTATTAATGAAATAAGGAAACTATTCCTCCAGCTACACAATGAAGGAAAAATGATCACCCTTCAATGGGTTCCATCCCACTGTGGAGTCCCCGGAAATGAAGTAGCAGATGGGATCGCAAGGGAAGCGTGCACAATGTATACAACTAACCTAAAGAAGTTCTCCCTGCTGCAGTGCAGAAGCTCGGGTGACCGACACTTCAGAAGCTCTTGGAAGGACAGTTGGAAATCAGCAACCTCAGGTCGCAACTTATACCAAATACAACCTATGCTGGCCAAGGAAGTCATCTACAAGGGAGTCGCGTGTCCAATAGCTGCTTTTGCTGCGAGGGCACGTACTGGCCATATCGTTACCCAAGAATATCTCTTTCGATTCAATCTCACGGATACGCCACAATGCTTATTGTGTGAAGACAGAGAGGAAAACCTTGAACATATACTTATAAAATGTCATTACCCGATTGCCGCCAGGGATATCTTAAGGATGCAAGTGTTGGGATGGCAAGAAATCATGAGCAATGATCATGAGTACTGGGCTCTCGCTTCTATCATCTACCATGGACATCGGGCTATCGGCTACAGTTGAAGCTGGACGCCTGTAGGAAGAAGTAAGTAAGTCATTAAGTTTATTTTGAAAGTGATAATGAATAGTAAAATAATTTACCTCTTTTTACTTCCATATTCCTTAAGGAAATGGAAGTATGGTGATGGCAAAAAAAATTGTGTTCGAGATTATTGCAGATTCTGATTGTACTACACTCAAAACATGAAAAAAAGTCGTTTTTCGAAAAGTGTCTGTGTGTGTGTCTGTGTGTCTGTCTGTCATGTGGTCTGTAGATTTTTTTTCTATGGCAAATGATAACTGCCGCAAATTCAAACAGAATCAAATAATTTTTTGTGTACAGCCCTGATTTGTAGAGTACTCACGACCTATTGTTTTTGGTGAAGATCGGTTGAGGGAAAGGGATAGTTTACCTGCAACGTTTTATGTTTTAACAAGGGTATTTTTTATGGCAAATGATAACAGCCGCAAATTCAAACAGAATCAAAAGATTATTTGCATACAGCCCTAAATTGTAGTTTACCTGCAACAGTTTTTTTATCAAGGAAAATTTTTTTTTTGGCAAACGATAACAGCCGCAAATTCAAACAGAATCAAATAATGTTTCGCATACAGCCCTGAATTGTAGAGTTCTCAAGACCTATTGTTTTTGGTGAAGATCGGTTAAGGGAAAGGGATAGTTTACCTGCAACGTTTTATGTTTTAACAAGGGTATTTTTTATGGCAAATGATAACAGCCGCAAATTCAAACAGAATCAAAAGATTATTTGCATACAGCCCTAAATTGTAGAGTTCTCAAGACCTATTCTTTTTGGTGAAGATCGGTTAAGGGAAAGGGGTAGTTTACCTGCAACATTTTTTTAACAAGGGTATTTTCTATGGCAAACGATAACAGCCGCAAATTCAAACAGAATCAAATAATTTTTTGTATAATTAACCGAATTGTAGAGGACTCAAAGCCTTTTGATTTTGGTGAAGATCGGTTAAGGGGAAGGGGTAGTTTACCTGCAACCTTTTACGTTTTAACAAGAGTAAAGTACTGTACTTGAAAATTCATTTAAACTTTTTCAAACAATGGTAATTGTTAAAAATAAAATAATTTTGTTGCCAGGCAATAAAATTATAATTCTTTCATTTTAATGTAAATCATGTATAAGAGAAAATATATCGTGCGTGGCAGGCAAGCATATCTCAGTTATGTACTGTTTACGTTTCCATTTTATTATTATGACTACCGCAATAAAAAGGCAGGGAACACACACACACACAATTCGCGTTATTTCTGGCCTCACTCATGTTTATTTTTTTACATTTGCACAACTTTTTAAATGGAAAGTGCCGAAACCCATACCAACATAACGCGTGCAAGCCGAAAAAGTGTCCAGCATGGATAGCGATTTGCTTCCTGTGGATCGCTGGGCAGTGTAACTGCACGTGTTTACAGAGGAACGATTCATAGACAGACTTTTCGTCTTGAGGGGATGAACCCTCTGCAAGCTGCTGAGGGTCCATGAGTGACTTCGGAGCACTCCTTCTTTTCCGCGTGTTCGTTCTGTGAAACGTACACTGTAGTTTCGCAGCTTTATTCTAAGCAATGCTCAATAGGAAATGTTGAAAATTTTTGTCCACGGTGTACCCTCATACACACTAAACCTGCTCTGATGTTTTAATTACGGATATCATAATATTAAAACTTTGGAAACTTGAGCACTACTTAATGGAGATCAATCATTAAATTATACAAGCCATTAATTTTATGCATATTTTATATATATAAATATATATATATATATATGTACAACGTTATCGGTAACAAAGAAGTAGTTTTTGTTAAAATTCCTTCCCGGGATATTTGGCCGTAGTCCAATGTTTTCTACAAAACCAGATGTTTCGGCAATGCCATCGACTTCCATCATCAGTGAAAATCGAGTGCGATAACGTGAGGTTGTATACTTTAGTGACCACAGTACTGTGGTTAAGGCTGAAGCAGTAAGTAGAAAGAAGTGGTTTCTATGGTAATATTTCATTTCGAAAATGATTTTAAATATAAATCTTAGAATATGGAAGTCATGTATGGTTCTCCATACCGATATTTTGTCCGTCTGGTGGCTTTTTCTTTTACTTCCATGTTCCTTTAAGGAAATGGAAGTATGGTAATGGCAAAAAAAATCGTGTTCGAGATTATTGCAGATTCTGATTGTACTACCCTCAAAACATGAAAAAAAGTCATTTTTTGAAAAGTGTGTGTGTGTGTGTGTGTGTGTGTGTGTGTGTGTGTGTGTGTGTGTGTGTGTGTGTGTAGATTTTTTTCTATGGCAAATGATAACAGCCGCAAATTCAAACAGAATCAAATAATTTTTTGCACACAATCCTGATTTGTAGAGTACTCAAGACCTATTGTTTTTGGTGAAGATCGGTTATGGGAAAGGGGTAGTTAACCGGCAACGGTTTTTTTTTAATCAAGGGTAATTTTTTTCTATGGCAAACGATAACAGCCGCAAATTCAAACAGACTCAAATAATGTTTTGCATACAGCCCTAAATTGTAGAGTTCTCAAGACCTATTGTTTTTGGTGAAGATCGGTTAAGGGAAAGAGGTAGTTTACCTGCAACGTTTTATGTTTTAACAAGGGTATTTTCTATGGCAAACGATAACAGCCGCAAATTCAAACAGAATCAAATAACGTTTTGCATACATCCCTGAATTGTAAAGGACTCAAGATCAATTGTTTTTGGTGAAGATCGGTTAAGGGAAAGGGAAATGTTCACCTGCAACATTTTATGTTTTAAAAGGGTAATTTTATTTTTATGACGAATGATAACTGCCGCATATTCAAAGAGAATCAAATAATTTTTTGCATACATTCCTGATGTTTTAAGTACTCAAGGTCTGTTGATTTTGGTGAAGATCGGTTGAGGGAAAGGGGTAGTTTACCTGCCACTTTTAATGTTTTAACAAGAGTAATTGTTTCTATGACGAACGATAACTGCCGCACATTCAAACAGAATCAAATAATGTTTTGCATGCATCCCTGAATTGTAGAGGACTCAAGACCTATTGATGTTGGTGAAGATCAGTTAACAGGAAGGCGTAGTTTACCAGCAACGTTTTATGTGATAACAAGGGTCATTTTTTGTCTATGCAAATGATAACAGCCGTAAATTCAAACATAATCAAATAAGTTTTTGCATACACCCCTAAATTGTAGAGAACTCAAGGCCTGTTGATTTTCGTGAACATCGTTTAAGAGAAAGGGGTAGTTTACCAGCAACATTTTATGTTGTAACAAGAGAAATTTTTTAATGATGAACGATAACTGCCGTAAATTTAAACAGAATCAAATAATTTTTTACATATGTGCCTGAATTGTAGAGGACTCAAGGTTTATTGATTTTGGTGAAGATCGGTTATGGGGAAAGGGTAGTTTACCTGAAACTTTTTTTGTTGTAACAAGAGTAAAGTACTTAATTTTGATAAAAAAAGTATCCTGATAAGAAGATCTCAATAATCCACTGTAGAAACGTAGATGAAATATCTATAAATGAAGTGGCTAGTTGAACGGGGGGGGGGGTAATTTTCTATAAATGAAAATTATAGATGATGGGGAGGGGATAATTTTTTATACAGTATATGTACATATATATATATTTGTATATATATATACAACATATAATATACATATATATTTGTTATCGGCAACAAATAAGTAGTTTGTTGTTAAAATTCCTTCCCGGCCTGTTTGGCCGTAGACCTATGTTTTCTGCAAAACCAGATGTTTCGGCAGTGCCATCGACTTCCATCATCAGTGAAAATTGAGTGCGACAACGTGAGGTGGTATACGTTAGTGACCACAGCACTATGGTTAAGGCTGAAGCAGTAAGTAGAAAGAAGTAGTTTCTATAGAAATATTTCATTTCAAAAATTATTTTAAATATAAATCTTAGAACATGGAAGTCATGTATGGTTCTCCATACCGATTTTTTTATATATTACAACGCGTTTTGGGACATATGTCCTATTATCAGGTACAATCCCTTGGTGAAGTTTGTTAAATGATTAAAATATTAAAACAATTTACATACAATTTTACACGTGACATAATTAAATATAAAATAAAAATATATAAACGCGGGAACAGGTGATGTAATTGGTGCCCACTACGGAATACTACTGTACCTGATGATGGGACATATGTCCCGAAACGTGTTGTAATATATGAAAAAGAAAAAGGCTACCAGACGGAGAAAAAAGAGGTAAATTATTTTACTATTCATATACATTTAAGTGGCCTGGACACCGAAAGGCATGAATCTAAGAAAGTGATAAGTTTATTTTATTCAGCAGCTGTTTTCTCGGTATATTTGAAATATTTAATGTTTATATTTTATTCATTTTTATTTTTTAGTAAATTTATAATTTTAAATAGATCGTCTTGTTTTGTTCTTATTTGGGTTTGTTCTTTAATTATAAATTATTGTTATTGTGTTTGGATATACACATATATTTATATATTTTATATATATTTTCATCAGCTTCAATAGAAAAAAAACATATGAGTGTGAAAAACACACAATGGAAAGTGGGCACAATACACTATAAACACATATGTGAATAACATGGCACCATATTTAATTAGAAATTAATTGTCCTAAACTTGCAAAACAAATACAACAAAAATATATACTCCTTAATCCAACAAAAAATTACAATGAATATATGATCATTTTGCAATAAATCTGCATCTTGTCCTGTTTTTCTTGCACAGGCTACAGCATTTACTGTGCCCTCACATCATGATAACAGTTATATTTTCTTCAAACACATTATGACATATCACAAACCGTTTGATTGTATCTAGGGCACTGATGGCTTTGTTAAATGTTAAACCCTATGGAACTGTGTGTCTGCTTTTCGCCATCGCCGTTGTCATCATCATCATCTTCCTCACCCAGTTCCAGGTGAATACCATTGCCAGTATCGAATATGGTAATAACTTCTGTAGTAGTGATTTCCAAATAGTGGCCTGTGACCTTATCTTGGAAAACCAAATTACTGACTACCTTATTTATTTTAATAAGTAAATGAATAATAAAATAGTACCGTATTTTAATTGAGAACGATCTTGTAGGAGAAATCTGTGAGAAACTGTTTCACTGATTGACTAATAAACATACAGTAGAGGTCACTTTATTTGTTTAATGGAACGTGTATTTGCTCTAGTCCTCTTTTATTTTCATTATGTTACAAGAGCCATTCTACTTCCTTCCATGCCTTGGCTAGACAAAATAGACATGCTTATCTGATGTTTCGTCCTTAATACAAAACCACTACCATCTTTTATTCCAGTTACATTTAAATGTTTTAACTCGATGTAGACATCTGCTTTAGTGGCTGTACCACATTGAAGGCTTTAGTGGATCACATTGAAGGCTTTATGTAAATATGCCATGTTTAATATCTTTCTCATATCTTCATTGTTATACTGATATAATAAATACTGTCCCATTGAAAGTATGCAGATTAATATGGAAATTATCTATTTTTACTTATTTAAAACAAATAATACCTGTTTTATTTTTATGTTATTTGTCAAAAATCGATTGCTCATTATGTGGCTGGTTGTAAATAGGTTCGCAGAGTTTAATTGTGGTTCTGAATCGCTTTTAAGTTGGAAACCACTGTTCAATAATATCGACGTTTTTGTGAATGACAAAGTATTCCTCATAATCAAATGACAGCATAGCAGCCTTCACTATCCCATTTATATTTTGCTCGATAAACTTCACAATGAGCAAAAGAAAATTGTCAACTATTTCTATGTAAAAATTAGTGTTCCATAGTCTGAAATTCTATAATTACTGTTTTTATTGTTTTATTTATTACTAGCTGATTTACCCAGTGTTGCTTGGGTTCATAATTTATTCATAGGCTCATAGGCACCTATTTTCTTTATTTATAAGAACTGCGGACTCTGGCCCGCCCGTCTTTCGTGGGATCCGACCTAAGACTCCCCGGGTTCCGTGGACGGACTCCGGGGAAGGCCCGTAGGATGACTCCCGCGCTATTCCCTATGCGGGAGGCTTCCATCAATGACGGGACACCGCCTGCTTTTTCTGGCATCCAGGCCGGTCGAACTCCAGCGCTAGGACTTGGTCAGAGACCTCCCCGGGGTAAGAAAGGTTCCCCGAAGCCCGGGAAAGCCGTCGACATGCCGGGCGAGGCGCTGGGACTCTGGCCCGGCCGTTTTCAGGAGATCCGACCTAAGACTCCCCGGGTTCCGTGGACGGACTCCTGGGAAGACCCGTCGGACGACTCCCACGCTATTCCCTACGCGGGAGGCTTCCACCGATGCTATGGCAACCAGAATGTATTCTATTGGGTTGCCAAGGTAACCAGATCTAATAGTTTCTTTTTAAGACCCCAAAGGATCGTATCGAAAAAAAAACACCTGCCCTATGTTGGTTCTCCCGTTGCGTAAAATATTTGTGCCAAGTTTGGTTGAAATCGGTCCAGTGGTTTAGGAGGAGATGTGGAACATACATACATACATACATACATAGATACATACATACATACATACATACATAGATACATACATACATACATACATACATAGATACATACATACATCATAGATACAAAGACTTTTATTTATATTAAGATTATTATTATTATTATTCAGACGCATCACATGCAACAAAATCCAAAAATGTATATTTTCCATATTGAATGCACGTTTTCTTACTGTTAAGAGACTCCAAACACATGATCATTTTCTTCACTTTCAATTGCTTTAGTTACAATGGAATTTAACATGGTCGAAGCAATATCTGATTCTTTGGAAATGTAGGTCTATATTCGCTTCATATTTTTGCTTAACATTTAACTTCTTAGCGTTGGTCACTTCCTCTTTGTTCCACTCGTGTTAATTGTACTAGAAATAGCAACATAGCAACACAGAGCTTCTTAATGAAGATTTGTTGATTCTTACAGAAAAAAATAAGCCAATTAAACTGTCAGTTCTTATTCACATTCCAAAATCGTGATTTTATAACATGTGGAAAATTATTTAGTATTAAAGTTTTAATAAATTTTTTAAATTGAGGCAGTAAACTGTACAATACTTACAACATGTGACACATACAGTGATGGCTGAACACTACCTGTTTGTTATATTCAGAATTTGGTGCCTAAAACTGCGATACAAACAAATATGACTCTACATTAGAAATCCTTGCTTCATTTCTAAGTAGCATGCATATAAAGAAAAAAGAAAAGTACACACTTAAATCTCAAATACAAATTTCAATAAATGTGTTTATATCATATAAAGTTATAAAAGTTATGCACACAAGTTATACCATATGTGTTTACAGTAACATCTACAGATAATAAATGAGAATCCATCAATGAGAATCATACATGGTTTGTATTTGGCACATAAATTGGAAGATAATGTTGTAGTTTTAATGTTAGGTGTTACAACAGGCAGTACAGAGTCCAGTTCACAGAAAATTAAGTTACTACACTGTGAGGTAGCATAGGAGTCAACTGCAGTATGGCAAGGACGAACAAAACAGAGTTCTAAGCTTTATGAAAACATTTATTAATTAATGTTTAATAATAGCAGATCATAATTTGTGATGACATTTTAAAATTATTATACACATCACCAATTGTCTACTCATAGTACCACGATAAACATCACTTTTTGTCACAAACTAGTGAATCTACTCATCATACCATGATAAAAGTCGCTTTTTGTCACAAATCAGTGGTTTGGTTCCTGAAATGTGATTACACAAGGCAGCAGGCAAATCACTTGTTGCTAAATCTTGCTCATCCCTATCGAGAACCTGAAATAAGCCAATAATTATATTACTGGTTCTGTTTATTAGCACACATTTTCCTTTACATACAATTTACTTCTAGTATTTTTTCTCTCAATGAAAATAAAGACATACACTTATGAGAGGCACATAACCCACACTTGTTTGTGAGACTAGTGAGTGTGGATAATAGAAATACGAAAAGAGACACATCAATTTCAATTAAGTAAAATTTATAAGAAATATCAGTTTTGTACATTCAGAATATATCTTAAACAATGATAATTAGTTTGAGTTTTTCTAAATAAACATACTTTTAGAAAATGGATTTCACAGCTGATGGTCGAAGCTATTAGAAAAAATGTTATTCTTAGATGCTGTTAGTTTGTCAGCCTCTGACAAAGCTCACAATGAGTGAAAGTTGGTTCAGGGAACAAGGTAACTGAAAATACTGGTGTTTTGATTTGGAGTAGTGTTTACAAATCAGTAAATTTTTAAAATCATGAAATGTGTTATACTTTTAACCAAATCTTTAATACCACAGGGAACAATTTAATTCTTTTTATGTGATTTAACACTGAATTTGTACCAGGAAATAATAACTTGAGCTTATTAATTTATAAATTGATTTTGGCTTTGTACCATCTTGATATTATTTTTATCAAATTTATGTTTCATTCAAGGTTAGTTAAACTTAAAGTGACTGTAGACAAAAATAAGGAACAGCAAAAATTGGGAGCATATTTCAGCCAATGTTGCAGGCTGTGTAGTATTACTGCTGAACAATAAAATTATAATGTATCTAATTTAATTAAAAGTAACCAGTTTAAGTATTGGAAAAAATTGTACCCTGAAAAGAAGGTCGTAATAATCCACTGTAGAAAAGTAGATGAAATATCTATAAATAAAAAGGGTAGTTGAAAAGGGAGAGGGTAATTTTTCACGTTTGGTAATAAGTCTGACGAAATTAAATAAAAATATATGTGTTTCATTTTGCAAAAATAACTGTATTATGATTGTGTGTGTGTGTGCATGTGTGCGTGCGTGCGTGAACATGCGCATGTGTTTTAATTGGATCAAGGTATGGAATTATTAAATGAGTAAGTCTCACTTATTAATGCTTGCTGCCAAGATACACAGTGTACAGCATTAACATAAGATGTTATACGTATTAATGGTGTGAATGACTTCTTATTTTTTATAGACAAGACCAAATTTTATTCCACAATCCAACCGTACAGTTTACAAGTATTCCACCATTCAGTACTTCTGCTTGCTTTTTACAGATCTACTAACAGTACAAAAGTTATGATATAAATATATATCATATAAATATATAAATTTTAACAACAGACAGGAAATCAGACAAAGTAAAAATCAAGTCATTTAACAGGTAATTAAAAGACTTACAACAACATATAAACAAAAAGTTTTACTTTATGAATATTAATAATTTAAGTCTTATATATTAATATAATATAGGTTTTCCTAAAAGTACAAGTTTCCAAAATGCACTAGCATTTTGCACTAGGTTGGGTGTTTGACCTTGCAATGTAGCATCTTGTTGATTTACGTCAGAGGATTGTAATCACTTTGACTGTAATCCATACACTGAAACTACTTGTATTTTCAACTGGATTGGTTGAGTTAAACATGCTTTATTGCTATTTGTGTATATTTGTGTTTTATAACTTTGTTGTGTTGTGATGCAGGAAAAATATCAAACAAAGGTATGCTATGCTATCAAATTTTGTGTGAACATCAACAAATCTGCCTTTTGTTGAGGATAAACCTCTTTCTGAAAGGTCAATGATCCAATTTCATATTTAAGTCTAACAATTACTGGTATTTCATATAAAGCCAAAGTAATGGGAAAACTTGAGTCTGATTCTTGTATTTCATTTAACTTAGAAATGAAAGTTTCATGAAAAGTAGTACAAGGAAATTTGATAAATAAAATGATATTGTACTGCATTCTATAGCCTACACCAAATGAAGCTTTACAATAAGAAATAATAAAGTATGTATGCAGAAGAATGACAATTATTACGATTAAAATTACAGTTTTCACTACTAGTATACCCCAAAATGATGTATGAACTCATTAAATAGTTTATACTATAAGAAAAATTTACTAAAGTATTTGAAATTCTCATGTAAAAACTAAGAAAAACAGAAGAAGCTTATGTATGTCAGCATTTAAAAGGAATCAATATAAAAAGATTAAACTAAAATAATACTAAGGAAATTCAGTATAATGATTAACTTGTCTTTGTCAGTGTCAATTTTGTGACAATAGGCTGTGAATTAGCCAATTTTCAGGTTGATTTTTTTTAATCTGTCTAGGTTTGACTTGTATCAGGTGTGGAATAGAGTTGTAGGAGTCAGTGATATGGTGCACAAACTTATTTCTCTCACTGAGGAGGTAATATTTTTAGTTGTTTTGATAGTTCATCTTCTTTTTTCACAGCACTAAATTAATATTGGTTATTAAACTTTCACTTGTGAACTTACTTTGTTTCCTCCCGTACGTGTTTCGGCGTGATGTGCGCCTTCGTCAGCGGTGTGAGACAGACTCCACATCACGCTAAAATGCGTACGGGAGGAAACAAAGTAAGTTCACAAGTGAAAGTTTAATAACCAATAGTAATATTTTTAGTGGAACACATGTTTTGATTAGGTAACAAACATATTCATATGAATATGAAATAAGTGTAGATATACAGATGATTAAAAAACAGAAAATGTTTCTATATTCCCATGTTTTACACGTTGAAACTGTGCAAACTCTGAGAATATAAGTTTGTAGTTCATGCTATTTAAAATGGTCGACCTAGCTGTTTTATCAAGTGTTAACTCACCAAAGTAATTTGTGTAATTGACGGAAGAGATTCTGCTGTGCATCTTAGCAAAAAGGAGTTAGTTTAAAACTTCAGTTATTTCCATATTAAAAAACCACTACACATGCTAGTGTTAATATCCATAGGAATTTTAAGGATGTGTTATAGGATAGGATGTATTATACAAAAATATCAGAATTTTGTATGAGATAATAGAACTTAAGTGCTGGGTAAAAGATTTTATGTAGCTGAGATATATTCCCCTGTTCTGTTCAATTTCAAATTAATGTTGATAGTTTCTTTTTGATATGCAGAAAACGTACACACAAGTTTTCAAACACCCTTGGAAGACCAGAAAATTGGTGAATAGTAAATATTTGAATAAAATAAATATTTTAAGAGGCTCCTGTCTCTTACAAGATAGTCATGAATTCAGATCATAAAATCTTAAAAAGCGCTAAATTTTAAGTTATTCTTTGGAGCATATAATGAAATTAAAATCATGAATGCAACTTCCAGCACTGCTGTTGTTGCAAGGATCTTTGATCAGCATGATTGTTGAAGTTTTGCTACCTGATTTTTAGTTTTGTGGAATAGTAAAGAAACTGTACAAATCATGTACTATGTAAAAACCACTGAAAAAATTTAAAGCAGCATCTTCATCCACAGCTTATAATACAGAAACTTTATTAATTAATGTTTCCAAAATAAGTCTGTAAGAATAGAACTATGACAGAAAAAAAGAAATAAATTCAACTGTAACACTTCATGTAAAGGCATAGGTCATTTTTAAATATATGTTTATAATACTTGGATAATAAGACACGTTTTTTTGAATAAGTAAGTTAAAAGTATGTTTGTTGTGAGACAAATACGAGCATATGTATTTGAAAAGACACTTACTCCGTTAAACCCAACAAATGGTACCCATCCTAAAATTGGCCTCTGACTCTCAGTACGTTTTGCCAACTTCAGCATAAAGCTTTTGCCTACGTTACTATTTGCGCACCTCTTCAGTTTCCTGTATGGGATGTGTAGTTCCTGTGCACACTGAAACAGTTATCAAAGATTTGTTTTTACATTTTTGAAACAGAGAGTAATTTTAATTTTATTTCAGATTTTTATAAATTTTCATATTAGCTTAATAACTAAAAATAATTAGTATTGTGCTATGGAGTTCTCACAGTTCTCTTGAGAACTTTTAATAATTTCTTTTATATTCTCAAATGCCTGTAACTTTATGTAATTTATAATATTAATATTGCACTTTGCCTTGGTAAATGAAGGTAAATTCTGTTTTTGCACACCTTCATTACTTTAGGGATTCCATTTATGAACTAATAAGCCAATTCAGCTAATACAAATGATAAATATCATTTTGGATGGCCATATGTTCTAATATTCTAATGTTCAGAAATACATTTAAAAGAATTTAAATGTTCAACCCAAAAATCAAAATAGAGTTTTCACATGATACAGTGATATTCCAGTCCTGTTGAGTTAAGATACCACATTTATAAAGTATTCTCTGTGTGTGTGGGGGGGGGGGTGCACACATGCATGGATGCATGTGAACAAAAGACCTTAGAAAACTAAATTTTATAGAACATTTAATGTCATAATATCATATAGGTGCAATATAAAGATGTATCAAAAATGTTTTAAATTGGATGCTACACAATTAAAAAATCTTATTCTATAAATTTACTTGTTTTTTAAACTATTTTCTTTAATTTGTTTACCTTACTGCCTTGCTTTTACTACTTGAACAAAATTTTGTATTGTTCAATTGTTGCATTTTAGATGTTATTATATGGATCTGTGAAAGGTATTTGTATAGGTAATTTTTGAGCAATCCATACTATATATATTATGTTAAATGCCTATATACTATCATTATCATCAAAATACCAAACACCAACAGGAAACTATAGCAACAACCAACCAGAACACAAATATGCATTAGTAATTTAGATAACCTTGATGTAAGAGATAATGAATTAGTTTCTTGTGCAAATATTATATCAAAAAGTAATAACAATGGGTTTAGTTTAAAAGATTCAGATAATTACATAGTTAACAGTTTAAGGTAAAAATTAATTCAAATAGTTTAGTGGTTTACAAAGCTGATAAAGGCAATACTATTACAATATTAAATAGGATTGAATGTATTGAAAAGACAGAATTACTCTTCAGGAATGACAATTTCAAGATATAAAATGATCCCACTAACAAGTTTCAAAAACAGATAAAATCATTTATTAAAAATTACCCTAATATATTTTCAGACATAAAAAGTTTCATGCTAACTATGATGAACCCGAAAGCTCATGTTTTGTGTAGTTTACCAAAAATACATAAGCCTAATTGTCCCTTGTGTCCAGTTGTTTCATATGTAACTGCACCTGAAAATAAAGTCTGCAAAAAACTTAATGAATTACTTCCAAAATATATTAACTTCAGCCCAAAGTATGCTATTAAAAACACTTTACAATTAGTTAATAATATAAAAAATGTACATTTACCACTGAATGCAAAACTAGTTTCATTTGATGTTAAGAATTTATTTCCGTTGGTTAACTAATTTCCGTTGCAAGATTTTTCATGCAATGGTTAATGGCAATGGTCCTTATAGTTCCTTTATCCAAAGAAAATGTTAATAAAGAAGTTGATATTATAAAAACCATAGCAGAAAATAAAGGTTATGATAAAAGAATAATAGACTCCTTAATTTTTAAAAAACAGAAAAAAATTATTTTAAAAGAATTTTATTCCATAGGGCCAGATCAGGGCAACAAAAAATTTCATTTAACAAATTACATTCCCTTTATAACAGATAGGATTAATAATAGGTTAAAAAAGCATGGTCTTAACATGGTGTCAGTAAACAAATGTAATATTTTTTCATTACTAGTAAACAATAAAGAAAAATCAAACACACTAGAGAAAAATTGAGTTTATCAAATGCACTGTGCAGAATGCGATGCTATTTATATCGGACAATGTGGGTGTGTTCTGAAACATTGCATTTCTGAACATAAGAAAGAGATTTTAACTAATACAGTCAATACAGGTTTTACAGATCATTGCTTACAACACAATCACTTCATAGATACAAGAAACAAACACTACTGCACAACATACAAAAAGGTAAGAAAATGGATTTATTAGAAATTCTAGAAATTAGAAAGCAATCAAAAGTAACAAAAATTTAACAAACAAAAAAACTGAATTCTGTGTATCCCCTTTATTAAAAGTTGTTATTTAGTTTAGTTAATTTTTATATTTTGCTTTTTGATTATACATAGTTTTTACAGACACTTGATCTTCCCACTAGCTCCTCCACTCCTCCCCCTCCGTCAAACACACCCCACACATGTCCAGATACATGCCCTAAACACGTGTTCACCACCCTTACATTATTTGTTTAGTTTAGTTATTCATTGAGCTCTTTGACAATAGCTTAATAAGCTGAAACAGCTCACAGAGTTAAATAAAAAACTGTGAAACATACCAAGTGTTTATATATTTAAAAAAAAACCTTTGATATGTTTTATGTTTATTTATACAATTTACTCTCACAAACACTATAAGATAAAACTTAAATTAATGTCAATTTAAATACAGGAAATAATGTATTTTTTTGTATGACTTAAAACAATAGGAAATTTTCTTCAACTGCTTTTAAAGTATTCAGTAATCAAATAATATTATTAACCATAAATATGGAGTAGGCCTACATGTCCTACTTTTTATCTGTAGTTAAATGAGATATGTACTTATCTTATTTTTTTATAATAGACTATTTTGTTCAGACCACATTAAATATTTATTGAACAAACATCTGATAGTTTAGATCTATCACTCTCTTAGCAACTGCAGAAACTATCTCCATTTAAGGTATAAATAATAAATATTAAAGAGAATGTAATATTTTTCAACTGTAGTACGGTAATTTAAACAAAATTGTTATAATTTTGGCATTCACAAAACACTGTTTCTGTTTCCTCTTCTGAACATTTTGTAGAAAAAGAATAAATTTTGACTGCTTTTATTTTTGGATTGTTTCTTGCATAATTTTATTTGTTACTTAAACTTCTCTCTCTCTCTCTCTCTCTCTCTCTCTCTCTCTCTCTCTCTCTCTCTCTCTCTCTCACACACACACACACACACACACACACACACACACACACACACACACACACACACACACACACACACGAAATTATATAAAATTCATGATTTTACGTTTGAAAAATTCAACAATTTTTATTTATTTATTTTGGGAAGGAACAACTGATTGTTGATATTATTTGTAATGGTACATACCTTCAACAAACAATAATGAAGAAACATGATAAGAATAAATTATTAAATACTTAACACTATGATTAAAAGGGACGAGTCAGAGATAAAACAATGGGTAATTAAAATAATAATACGATCAAGCATATGAAAGCAATCATAAAAGTAACCTCTGATAAGAAAAAAAGTAACAAGCAACGGACAGAAACGTTGAAAACAATGATACATGGCGATTTAACCATAATAACCCAATAGATGGTAAGTGAGAAAGTGGAACCAGCCCCAACACCAAGGAAAGGATATATAAATAATCACATGTAAAGTGAGAAAGTGGAACCAGCCCCAACACCAAGGAAAGGATATATAAATGACATGTAAAGTGAGAAAGTAGAACCAGCCACAACACTAACATAAGGATGTATGAATTGTAACAAAATAAATGGATGACTAGAACCAGCCCTAACACCTATGAAAGAATATATGGCTCATCACCAAATGAAGTAAAAGCAGTAAAAGTGCACAACACCAGTGATAGACCAAGTGAAAAGAGACCAATCAATAATAATTGTAAATAATGATGATAAATGTAAACCCAGACAAACAATGTAAAATGAGAAGTGTTAAATCTTAATGACTTAATTTTAGAAGGGTATACTAACCCAAATGAATAGAGATAACTATGACAAATCAATCTAGTACGACATAAACTTGTTAACGGTATAATTGAACCTAGAAAGTGAGAGATAGTGAACTAGAATAATAATGAACATTTTGTAAAAATGAGAAAGAGAATTTAAGTAAGCAATACCCACCAGTAACACTTAAATCAAGTATAGAGTGCAAGGTGATAGTTAAAATACCCAATTTAAATAGAACCCCATTGATAGTGATAAACACTAATAAATCAGTGGAAAAGGATTTAAGAGTGAATAGTGAAAGTGAGTGAAAGCTAATAATTGCTAAACACAGAAAGGACTGTGGCAATTAAAAGCAATTATCAGTGAACACCAGTGTACACGACAAACTAAACCAAAGTGTAGTAGGTTAAGTAATTAATAGAGTTCAGGTAGTAGTAGTATTGACTACTTATCATATTTTAATAAAGCCAGTAGTATTCTAAGTTGGCAAAAAATATTATTACCAATGTATTTCAGAAAAAATGACTATTAGTGTGATAATACACAGTATAGATGATTGCTGAGGTACAGAGGTAAAACCAAATACTATTAATATAAAATGATAGGAAAAGGATTTAAATACAATATGGTAAAATGTTATTAAAGTTCCATGTTAATGACCTAATGTCATTTGAATTTAGTTATAAGGAAATATCATTGTGTTCAAATATTTAATTAATGTTTATGTTTTTATCTGTTATAATATGTAATAATGATAACTCACCAAAGAGTATGAAGAGATGAAGAGAATGAACATTGTGATTAATGACATGCAAATAATTACGTTTAATGAATAGAAATATGTCTGTGGGAGTTATGTAGACCATAAGACTAAATGTTATATTTTAAATAATAGGGAATAAGAAATAATAATTCCATTACAAACAAAAGCAGTAATAAGAAACAAAATAAATTCAGACAAATCCAATGACACTGAAAAAGCAGTTATAACAATAGATAAGCCAGAATATGGAACTAATAAAATAACATACAATTACAACAGAACAGACATAACACCATTCAACAACTGAACAAATCATATATAAAACAAATCAGAACCTATACAAGGGGGAAATAAAATGTAATCTCTGTAATTTTAGAAAAATAGCCAATTGCTGTTTAGGCCTAGGCAAATGCCTAACTGTAAAACAACAAAAACTGCAATTTTTAAGAATTAAACTATAACATTAGCAAAACTAATGCAAGTAAACAATAAAAGACGATTAGGCAATCATATTAAGAAAGAAATGTTAAAGTAATCATTTAAATTAAGAAAACAGTGTAATTAAACAATATCAACATAACTGTCAAAATGTTAATACATCAGTAAACCCAACCTTATTGGATGTTAAATTAATCCTTGAAACAAAATACGAACAGTGGTGATGAATTTAATAATTAAAATTGAATACCGAAGATTAATTGCATTCAGAAGATCTGTAACCATTTTAAATAAAAATTCAAATCTCCTAACAATGGTCTTAAGTCAAATTTAACCAATCAGAATCTTTGAGTTACCATGACAACAGCAGAATATTGACGATTTTCAGTTAGGAACGAGAGAATCTATAGTGACGCTTACGAGGAGAGACACCACGCCGTGAAGGGCCCAAAATTTTATTATAAAACAGTAAAAGTGGCCATATTTTATGAAGAGAAGGACCATACTAACTGACGAGGAGATGACCCATTCAACCCAGACCAAGGACCAGCTTAACTAAATCCAGATGTATTGAAAATAAGTCAATTAATAAGAAAAAGACACAAGGTGTAACTGAAGCCCAAGATTTTTGAAGAACGAAGAATCGACATCGATGAACCCAACCTATATTGACTATTCGACACTACACTTCCAAGCAACTGACGATAAGTATTGCTGAATTGATTAAACATCTGAAATAAATTCTCTTTCAAAATTCTCACTAAACTGTGAACTCTCACTATCACTGATGGTATTATTTTTTCAAAGATTGATGAATAAAACATAATTCATGAATACTAACTAACTGTTATAACCTAAGTATTACACAAATGACACCGTCACACACTTTAACACCACAACATGGAATCTATTGTAAACCTTGTTCAATTTTAATTCTCACGATTATAAAGTGAGATATTGTATTTAATTATCTTGTTTTAAAACTTCTTTGTCATACTTAAAAGGACTCATTTGGTAAATTTATTGTGTATAAATAATCAACGCCGGATTGTGGCGACAGAAAAACATTGTATTACCAACCCAGCCTTCTGCTGAGTGAACGATTATTATTTTCCGAGGCTAAAAATATTATATTAATCACAATTTTTTATAAGCGTTAATGAAGATTAACAAGTTCTGAGCCAAATAAAAAAGTGTGTATCATTAATAACTGTCCAACAATTATTGTCAAAATATTATGTATGTTGTGTTTTGTAGCAGCGAGTAAAACTAACCAACATTGTTTTACGTTGGTAACACGTTTCCCCCACTCAAGCGAGATTCGAGTTCCAGCCAGTTGGCGAACAATTCGAATCAACTCTACCATACTGTGAAACAACCCAGATAAAAACTTTTAATTGTTTTCTAGCAAAACAATTTGGCGCCTATCGGGAAGAAATAAAGAGTGAAAAGGGACAGGTAAGGACACACCGGCTACACGACGCTTTTATCACATGGAACGAGACTTAATAATGTTCGCAAATTTAAGCACTAAAAATCAATACTTAAACACTAAAACTCAATAGTTAAAATATAAATACAACATCACAAAGAGACAGACTCGTCATCTATTTAACATATTATACAAAATGAGAATTTACCTGTAAAAACTAAGATAACTGATAATGTGAAGAGTACTTGTTAATGGTTTCAAGGTGCTCTAAGTTTGTATTAATTAAACCATTAAAGTTTCAGCAACAATTAATACTAGTTATAACAATAAAATAAATTTTTGCAAAATATTTCAAACATTTTTACTTGTAACTTATTACAACCTTTCACAAAAATCTAGCATTGGCTTAATTGAAAATATATTTGTTTTAAAGATAAATAAATTCAGAATAGTACAGTACTTTCTGATCGATGTCTTCGTCAATGCTCTGCTGAGATGACATGCAGTAAAGATAATGTAACAAGAGAGCAGGGTTGTGCTGCTGGAACATTTTTACAGCACAGGCTTGAATCATGTTCAGTCTACATTCATGAGGTCCATGTTGGCACTCAATCACCCACTCTCTGTATTGTAAATGCCTCTGAAATAAAGATGTTTGTTATGTTATTATTAAATTTATAATCTAAAAACCAATCTATATAATATTTGTAATGAAAGGAAAGATAGTTAATATCACATAAATAAAATGGCATTTCAGGGCTTAGGCCAGATAATAAAATACTGAAAGTCCTATGACCTGATGCTGCTGGTAACATTCTGTTAGCATGTAAGCATCAAATACTATCCTACTGGAATAAAACAACAACTTTCAAGTAAATATAAAGAAACACATAAAACAGCTGATTAACAGCATGTGTAATCTAATTTTGATAACATTATTGCAGTTGTTTTCCTGTCTTTTCAAAGCCAGTTTTTATATCATACTACCATTGTTTTAACTGATCTGTAAGTTCCAATAAGAATCAGTATAAATGGGATCATCGTCACAAAGAAGTAAACAAGGTACTGGTACTGACAGTGGTCATAAGTACCGGTATTAGATTTAACTGGTTTATTGGCATTACATTTCAAAAAAGGTCAGTTTAAAAAAGTTAAAATAGAACTATTTTGAGAATGTCAGGCATATTATATTAAAAGTTGAAATTTCTTTGGATTTGACATTAATCCAAAGATCATTAACTTTGGTTGTAATCTGTTGCTTCCGATGTATCTAACTGACGTTTTTAACTTATGAGTTGTGTCTATGTTTTAAATTTGTTGCAGCTGACATTTAACATAATCATAGATTTGTTACTATTTTACCATAATTTAGTAAAACATACTGAGAATTGAAACAAATTTTACACAACCTTGAACTAACTTGAGAGTCTTGAGCTAAATCCTTAAATGTAATATAATTCATAAATTTTTCTGATGAGAACAAATGAATAAGTTCTACTTGGTTGTTTATTACAACAACAATAACAACAGTTCTACTACACTCCATATGGTTTAACTTAAAACTTGCTAATGTACTCATATCTACAGTATATTGCCAGATCACAAACATTTATTTTACCTGTAGTAGTGACTTTCTCATTTACTGTACGTGTATGTAATTCACGGGTGTAGGCAGATAGGGTTTTGGCCTCTTAAATTTCCCACTCAGCTAAAAACCCATGATATTGTGTCACGATACTGTCCTTTTAAGACGGAGGTCTTAATATTATTTGAACGAGTGAAGGAAGTTCTTAGCTAAATATCACTATAATATTGACGACTCGGAACACTAAGCTTTTTATAAGTAAAAACGTAAAGTTTTACCTTACAGCCTAAACCGGCTTTCACCTATAGAAGGCTTCATCAGAGGCTGTCGTAAGTAGCGCTGTTCGTCTTGTTGTTGGCGACGAGATAGTTTTTCGAAAGATCGAAGCTGTGTGTGTGTGGTGAGATGTGTTCGAATAATGCGTGCGATTTGAATTGTGTCTGTTCGTTTAGGATGTCGTTTTTATTTGTTTTTGTGTGTTTGTATATTTCTAATTGTTCTAGAGTGTCTAGTTTTCGGCCTTTTGTGTGTACGTGTAGTATGTTCATGTTATTGTCGATGTTTTTATATGTGTGGTTTGCTTCAATGAGGTGGTTTGCAAAGGTAGATTCTGTAGTGGTGTGGAGTGCTTTTGTGTGTTCAATGTATCTCTGTTTGAAGCTACGTCCTGTCTGGCCTATGTAGAATTTATTGCAATTTGAACAATTTAGCTTATATACACCGGGTAGATCGAATTTGTTTTGTGCTTTGGGCATGCGTTTTGATAGTGTGTGTTCTGTTTTGTTAGTAGTTTTGTAAACGATTCTGTATCCTGCTTTTATGAATTTGTGGGCAATTTTTTCTGTTTGTTTGTTGATGTATGTTAGTGTTATGAATTTGTTGTTTTCTGTCTTTGTCTGTTGTTTGTTTTGTGTTTTGTGTAGGAGTTTACTGACTATTGTTCTGTCATAACCGTTAGATTCTGCTAGATATTTTATCGTGTTTAGTTCGTCTTTGTAGTCTATTTCATCTAAGGGGATGTTGTTAAGTCTATGTATCATGGTTCTAAAAGCAGCTAGTTTGTGTTGTATTGGGTGATTGGAGGTGTTGTGTATTAGTGTGTCAGTTGTAGTTTGTTTTCTGTATATACTGAATTTGTGCCTGTGTTCTAGTTTTGTGATGGAGAGGTCTAAGAAGTTTATGGTATTGTTGTGTTCATATTCGGCAGTGAAGGTTATGTTTTTATGTATTTTGTTTATGTGCGTTAGTAACTGTTCACATTGTCTTTTGTTTCCCCTGTATAGTATTATAACACAACAATACCATAAACTTCTTAGACCTCTCCATCACAAAACTAGAACACAGGCACAAATTCAGTATATACAGAAAACAAACTACAACTGACACACTAATACACAACACCTCCAATCACCCAATACAACACAAACTAGCTGCTTTTAGAACCATGATACATAGACTTAACAACATCCCCTTAGATGAAATAGACTACAAAGACGAACTAAACACGATAAAATATCTAGCAGAATCTAACGGTTATGACAGAACAATAGTCAGTAAACTCCTACACAAAACACAAAACAAACAACAGACAAAGACAGAAAACAACAAATTCATAACACTAACATACATCAACAAACAAACAGAAAAAAATTGCCCACAAATTCATAAAAGCAGGATACAGAATCGCTTACAAAACTACTAACAAAACAGAACACACACTATCAAAACGCATGCCCAAAGCACAAAACAAATTCGATCTACCCGGTGTATATAAGCTAAATTGTTCAAATTGCAATAAATTCTACATAGGCCAGACAGGACGTAGCTTCAAACAGAGATACATTGAACACACAAAAGCACTCCACACCACTACAGAATCTACCTTCGCAAACCACCTCATTGAAGCAAACCACACATATAAAAACATCGACAATAACATGAACATACTACACGTACACACAAAAGGCCGAAAACTAGACACTCTAGAACAATTAGAAATATACAAACACACAAAAACAAATAAAAACGACATCCTAAACAAACAGACACAATTCAAATCGCACACATTATTCGAACACATCTCACCACACACACACAGCTTCGATCTTTCGAAAAACTATCTCGTCGCCAACAACAAGACGAACAGCGCTACTTACGACAGCCTCTGATGAAGCCTTCTATTGGTGAAAGCCGGTTTAGGCTGTAAGGTAAAACTTTACGTTTTTACTTATAAAAAACTTAGTGTTCCGAGTCGTCAATATTATAGTGATATTTAGTTAAGTAACGGACACGTCATGGACAACGAAATCCAAGAAGTTCTTAGTTTCAACTCGACTGTTTGGCAGTTGACTGTCTGTCTATCCATTTACCTGTTTGGCATACGCCTCACAATAAATTTTGAACGCATCAATCAATTTTTGTAAAACTTGGTTTGTGTGCCCATATGCCCGTATCTTTGACAAACAAAATTTGTTTTTGAGACTAATCCTCTCAAGAATAGAGGACAGAGGACAAAAATTTATGTGATCAAAATGATGAACAACTGCAACTGCATGTGGTGTATTCAACTAAAGAAAAATTTAACTAAAATCTGAAAATCATTTTCAGTTTTGAAAATTTCATAATTTTTGGGCACCAGGGCCCAAAAAATGTACCAACTTTTCAAAAATTCACAAAAACCATGGCATGTATTGAACAAAATGTTAACAAAAACCTAAATATGATATTCAGTTTTGGAAATTTCAAAATTTTAGAACACCACGACACAAGACAGAACACAAATTGTAAGAAAAAATTGATAAAAAACGATACCTAGTATCAGACTAAAGGGAATTTTATGTAACTCTGAATGTAGTGTTTAACAATAACAGTTTTTACCTTTAGCTGCACCATGGGTCAAAAATGGAAGTCAAAATTTTGAAAAAATTATCTAAGTCTTTGTGTGGGAGCAAAATTATATTGAATTTTATTGAAAATATGAACTCTGTATTTTTAATAATATGGTAAAATTAATACTGTCAACACTCCCTTTCAAATTTTGGACCACTTTGAAAATTTTGTAGGCTGTGTTTGCAAAACTTGACTTATTGTTATCAATTATGTTTGTTAAGAGTATTAGATATAGACCTAGAAGTGTTTATGGAAATATAAACTCAAGAGCTAGGACTCAATTATTTGTCATTTAAGAATTATGGTTATAAGATTTTTACTAAAAAAAAACCAATGCAATGTTTATGACTTTTACTGTTTACTGCATTCCCAATAATAAAAACAAACAACAGTGATTTTCTATTTTACAATTGTTATCTTACTAAAAAGATATAGTACTTTACTTTTTAAGGTACAGAAAAACCATTGTAACAATGTATGGTCACCTCTTCGTCGTGTTTCTCAGCTAATGCTAAGAATCATATATGCAGAACTTTACTCACAGCTTTAGAAAAATAAAATTTATTAATCTGATTTTACCTAATAATAAATGTATTTTGTTGAAATTAGTAAGTAAGTTCTGCAGCTCGGGGAGCTTACTAGTTATAATAAATAATAACAAATAATTTATCGTGTTCATCATAGGAATGTAGTTATGAGATGGGTGACTGTAATATTTACTGCTTCCACTTTTGTTGGAGTCTCTGAAATGAAATTCTGCTTACACCCAAGACATAATTTGATCATATATCTGATTTGAACATATCAGTAAACGTAATGTGGTGACTTACAGCAAAATTCAACTCACCTTTGCATTACCGTATGGAATGATATCAATATCAAAATAGTCACTCATATTAATCCAAGCTGGAACTAGCTGATCAGTGATGAATTCGTGACAATAAGGGCACAGGCTTTCCATATACAGCGACAGAAGCACTTTATTCTGTAACAAAATATACTTTCATGTGAAAGTGAAGTAGCTCTCCATATTTCTAACTTGTTTTAAATGTTCTAAATGACCATTCTTCTCATAATTAAAATATGCATATTAATAAATACCTAATATTATATAAAAACACATACATAAGAACTAAAACACACACACAAAATATACACGTATGCAAATAATCCAAAATTATTTACAATACAACACAAATTATACAGCAGTTTCACATTATATGGTTGGACCCTTTGGTGTACACTGTTTGTATATTAAAAAACTATGAAAATACTGGTTGTTTTGCATATCAGAATGTTGTAAACAACCATGCAACACACACAAAACTGTTTTACCATTTAAAAATATTTTTGACATTAACACAAACTATAATATTGTATAAAACATATTTACAATAGTTAAATTTATTTACTGTTTTAAATATTTTTGATACACAAATAATAGTAGTATTCTTAATGTAAGTGTAAGTGTAAGTGCGACATCTCTCCTAGTTTTAAATTTGGGATATTAATTATTTAGTCAGATTTTCTGAGTGAAGTACCAGAATCAGATTTACAAGTAGTTAGCAGCTAGTCAAAATGCAGGTAACGTTTCTGTAACAAGCTACATATTAACATGAAATAGATATATCATTTGCTTATTATGTGCTGCTATCCACTGATAAAAGGAGCAAGGAAATGATTTGCATTTAAAGGAACAGCCACTGGCAGTCACATAAAATCACCCATGCTTCCTTCCCCAGAAGCCAAAGTGTCTTATTAAATTTTAAAGGATATATAACTGCTTGTTATTATGAATAAAAAAGTAAGTTATTCAATTGCATATTACTTTTGTATATATAATTATTATTGCCATTCCTTCCTACTATGATACCCCCATTGCTTTTTTATGTTGAATTATTATTATTATCAAGAATCCATTGCATATGTATGAGTTGTGTTCTTACATACTACGCGTGGCCAACAGAGCACATCATCCAGCCTACTGAATGGTTGGAAATGTAAATAAACTAACAGTTTTTATCATTAAAAAATATTAATATTATAAAATGTCAATTTTTTGCATTTTAAAGTTATAATTGTAATTGGCAATGTTTCTTTTAATATTAGTTTAAATTATGTACATTTTTACTTACATCATGTCTTTCATCATACGAGTCATCATTGCAGATCGAACCACCAATAATGAAAAGTATTAAAACAAAATTAACACTGACCGAAGCCATTTGGGTTTACCTTGTTATTCCTGAAAAAGAAATCATATTTTATTACTTACATTTATCAAATAAATTGTTCTGTTTAAAATAACTGAATAGAATAAATCTATAATTACAATATAGAAAAGTTGTAACAAATATGATTTGATAACAAATTACACTTTATGTGGTTAAAAGAAATATGTAAGTTGTAAAATATATAAAATATTTGTTAAAAGGTACAAACATAAATTATGGAAAACTTGAATAAAAAGTAACAAAAATACAAGAGTCAGAAAGTTTAAACTAATTGTCACACATTACCAGAGAGTTGTGTGCCGTTGTTCAAACTATACTGTTTTCACTTCAGTTAAGTTGATGAAGGTGAATATAAATGAATGCTTATCAGAAAAAAGAGTGGGAAACTGAACAAGAATTCAATTGATTACAAAGGTATTGAAAACCATACCATGTTTAATCTTAAATAATAAATAATTATAGGCAAATTTCTTATCACAAAAATAAAGCAATATCAAAGAAACAATCAGTCCTGATTAAAAGAAATATGTTACTCAGATTTGAATTGCTGTTTGTATTTTCTTTATCTCAATTGAAAATTTCTAGGAAAACAAATGTGATTAGTTTGTGGTAATGTGGTACACAATAGTTTCCACTAACAAAATACAAATCTGCACAGTACTAGGTGGCAAGTAAATTTGTTAAAAAAAATACACAGCTTAGTTTCCTCATCAGGAAAGATGTGCACACACACACACACACACACACACACACACACACACACACACACACACACACACACACACACACACACACACACACACACACACACACACACACACACACACACACACACACACACACACACACACACACACACACACACACACACACACACACACACACACACACACACACACACACACACACACACACACACACACACACACACACACACACACACACACACACATACACACACACACACACACACACACACACACACACATGTACATTCATGAATGTACCGGTATCTGAATTATTATGGTATAGCTCTGAACAGCCAAACTCAAAAAAATGAAATTACTTATTTTTACTTTTAAAGGATATTAAGAATTTTAAAATAATTCATCCTAGATACTCCGGTATTACTGGTATACAAAAATTGTTTTACATACTTCTACTCAGAGGCGTTGCTGGGGGGGGGGGGCAAGGGGGTAGCCGCACTGGGTGGCATAGCCAGGAGGGAGGCAAAGTGAGCATAGACTAGAAAAAATTGTTTTCAGTTTATAAAACTACAAATAACTTGTTTCTTTGATATGACTATTCCTTTCATAAAAGAAGCATAACATATTTAATATTTTTGCAACTTTGTAGTGAGTTGTTGTGCTGGAAAGAAGAACTGATAATCATACTGTATTAGCATTGTATATATAATCTTAATTGATATACAGACAAATATTTTATTTGCAAATGTACCTATAAAAAAACGTTACGTGGGCTACGTATGTGCAATTCTTCCCAGTTCGACGCAGCTGACGTGTTGATCATCAGTTGTTGATGAGTGTCTTGAGTGTGCGGTTTGTTTTTGGTTTGTGCGTCTTATGGGTATATCTATAATACTTCACGTGTATGTCATCATACTAATAATATAATTTAAAATTATAGTTGAAAAATTATTCTGTACCTACTTTACAGTATGTATGCATTAAGTTATTATATTTGTATGTTATGTTATTTATTATATATAGTATAAGTTATAGTTACTTGTGTTTTTATGAGACTAAAGTTTTGTACTTTAAAGTCGTACAGTTACAGAAGGTGTAAGCACAGATTCTGACACTTAATAACTGGGAGTGTTAATTGCTTTCATGTTGAGAATGCTTAAAGTTTCTTGATTTATCATATAAGACTACCAGAAAACTGAAAAAAATTCAGCAATTATCTCTATATGTTGTATAAGGAGAACAGAAAACATATGACTGAAGATTATTACCTCAGGATGTTATACCAGGTAGTCCTACTTACTTTCACTGTGATGTGTGTGATTGTGGTGTATATATTAGCTTTTTGAGTATTTTCGATGTTGAGTGTTTTGGAAACTGTGTTGGCCACACATGCAATAAACACAGGACATGAATTCCCAGACATAACCAACATGACACTAATAAAACGCATAGCACACAATGGCACCATAATGAACATGTGGGAAAATTTACAAATATACAAACATGAAACACAAAACAAATACCTGAACAAATACAAATCAATACAAAACACGACACAATTTTAAAAGCACTCAACATCAAAAATACTCAAAAAGCTAATATATACACCACAATCACACACAATAATATGAGTTTAAAATACCAAAAAACCAACAGGAAACCATAAAACAACCAACCAGAACACAAGTACTCAACAAGATACAAAATTAAGAAGGTTGTGGATGAGAACAATATGATTCCCGAAAAAGTTCCAAATAAGGGAAAACATCTTGAGGTAAAGAAATTATAAATATATATATAGCTGATATATATATATATATATATATATATATATATATATATATATATAGAGCTGTGTTTATCTACTCCAGTGTGGCTGTCTTCACCTAGTTAGTAGTGGTGATCGGTGAACTCATTCTCATTTGCTAGACAGTGGTGAACACACTCTCATTTGCTAGATAATTCATCATCATCTCCAATGAGGATTAAACCAAAAGTGATTTGTTCTGGTTCCAAGCACATAGACTAGACCTAGTCACTCTAAAGCTTCTTCAGACAACCCAAACCTCTCTGTCCTTTTGGCTTACAATTCAATAGTTGTTTGGGAAGTGGGAGTCATCATTTTGGTTAAGATGTTCCACCACTTTAGCTGATATAAGGGAATTTTATCGAGTATACCCATAATATTCAGTTTCTGACATCTACCAGGATTTCTTTTATGTATGACCTTGAAGAGACTACCCTGTCACATGCCTGAGAAATATTGTTTTGGATGCTGAAATATGACTGGCCTGAGAACCATATAGAAGTGTGAGGAGTCAGGGACATTGCCAGGGTAGAGGCCCGAGGGGTCAAGACCGCCCCCCTGAAAAACTGAGAACACCAAAATATATTCTAATACTTAGGGTTAAACAGTCAGTATTGTTCATAGAAAAATGGGAATCAGGATAATCACACTTACATTAAATATAATTTTTTGTTATTTCATGATAGGCCTAGAGGGTACCATTAACCAAACTTTATTTTCAAGAAGTACAATTTAGTAACATAAGGTCATTTTAAATGATTATTTTAAATGACAAAACATAATGATTTAATATTGAACATGCTTTACCAGACTTTTGTGATAAGGATTATGTCATAAATTGTAGAGACTTAGCACATCAAATTTTAATTTTAATATTGTAACAGTACATATCTTCACCGTACATTGAACAACAACAAAATAAAGAATGAAACACTCATTAACTAACACAAGAACACCTAAGAGAGGAATGATAAATGAATAACTATGTACTAAATGTTGTATCCGGTCCATGAACTAATTAAAACAATTAAAATAATTATATTTTAAAATAATTATTGATCATAGGAATGATAAATGAATAACTATGTACTAAATGTTGTATCCGGTCCATGAACTAATTAAAGCAATTAAAATAATTAAATCAGCAAACAAAAAATAATAAATAGTGATGAAGAAGAAAACATAGAAGACAACATAATACTGTGATTAACCAAATGACCCAATAGATATGGTAAGTGAGAGGACAAAAAACAAATTATAATGACAACCAGCCTTAACAAGAGACTGAAGAGAATATAAATAAACACAAGTAAAGTGATAAGCGAAGAAGAATTAACAAATATATCATACAATGTGCCAATAATGTGTACCAATAAAGAATGAAACCAATAAAACAAGGAATATACAGAAGTAAGAAACAGTAAAGAGACACAGACATAGACAAACTATGACTAAAAACAAACCACGATAAAAACTCTTTATTCTGAGATAAGAATATAATTAATAAACAAATAAACACAATGAAATAAGATAATGAAAGATAAGAATGAATTAGTTATCACAGTAAGAATAGGATACCATGCATGCTTTTAATACAGGCAAATCCAAGTAAAATAAATAAAAGAAAACCTAGTAATCACCAATAGACATGTAAAAATAACGAAAAAAGAATAAATAATGGTTAACCAGAGTAAAAGTGTGAAATAATAACCTTTAAAACATTGAGATCAGAAAGAAAAGCAGAGACCATTGTTGTCAGACAAGGGGGTCCCAAGTAACCTCAATTCTGGTACAAATCAACTTGTAATTAGAATAAATTAAGAATAAAACAATGTAAAACTAGTGTAAGTTATACAATAATGAAAATAGACATTATAAAGACATACCTAGTGATACGATTTATTAATTAAAAGTGGTATGTGTGGTGTTTAATGCAATTACAAGACTGAAATTGGACAGAAAGATGTACCCATTAAACACACTCAGAATTCCCATAATACTGTAAACTAGAAAAGAACAGCGACATGAATGTGCAATACAGTATATAATACTACTATTATAGTATAAAATAATTATAATGAAATGTTAATTTAACCATAATTAAGAAAAATTAAGGTAACTGTTTGACTACACTAGATGGAAGAAGTATTAGTGAATTATGCTCAATACCGTCAACTGGGGTGACTTGGGACAGCGGGGTGACTTGGGACAATTGGAGGTATTTCAAGTGTTGGACAGTTGGCAACACTGAAAAAATGGAAACCAGCTGATTCAGTAGTATTTTTGTGTAATGCACGTCTGTTTTCATCTTTTGGAGGCAAAGCATATTGTTCTGAGTGAAGGTAAGTGTTATTAATAATAATTTATCAAATTAAAAAATTTTCACAGTTTTATTTACCCAAAATAACTTAGAGTCTGTAACCATATGTGTGATAGTTAGAACTAAACAAGTAGTTTACTTTGGTTATGTGGATAGTTGGTTAAATGTTGTACATGTTATAACCTCACCTATATCACATACATATTTTTCATGATAATTTGAAAAATATTCGTTTTTTACGGGGTGACTTGGGACAGACTTGGGTCTGTCCCAAGTCACCCCACATTCAATTTTTATTGATTTTTTTTTCTTATTTATGGAATCTAACCTAATCAAACCTAGCCTAGGGCTTAAACAATATAGTAAAGCTGTAATAAAGAGTACTAAAAATACTATTTTTCTGTTACAGATGCCGAGAATATATAAAAAGAAAGTTTGCGGGCGACCATATCAGCGTTATCAGCATGAAAATCTTTTGAAAGCTGTGAGGGAAGTTAAAAATAAACATCTCTCTGTTCGAGCTGCAGCTGAAAAGTACGATGTACCTAAAAGCTCAGTACAAAGGTGGGCTTCTAAGCCTTTACAAACACTCACATACAACCAACAGGGAGGAGAAGCTGGACCTTCGACGCAACAAGAGCCTTCAGCACAAACAATGACGCTGGCAGTTCTTTCTATGAAGAAGCCTGGAGGCCAGACGTCTTTGACTCCCGAAGAAGAAGGTAAAATAGTGGATAATTTACTTGTTGCATGCAAATGGGGATTCCCATTGTCATCGTATGACATCAGGATCATTGTTAAACAATATCTTGACTCTAGTGGGAAAAGACTGACTAAATTTAAGAATAACCTGCCTGGCCGTGACTGGGTTGTGCTATTCATGAAGCGGCACAAAAAGTTATTGTCTGAAAGATGGAGTCAGAATATAAAAAGGTCCCGAGCAAAGGTTGATAAGAAAATGATTGGGGAATATTTTTCTGAGTTGGGTGACAGTTTGAAGGGTGTTAGTGCTGAATGCATAGTTAACTACGATGAAACAAACATCGTAGATGACCCGAGAAAGAAAAACGTAATTGGCAGAAGAGGTGCAAAACACTGTTACAGAATTATGGATTCATCCAAATGCAGTGTAAGTGTTATGTTCTCAGGAACTGCTTCAGGAAAGTTACTACCTCCATATATTGTTTATGGTGCAGAACATATTTGTGATACATGGACACAAGGAGGGCCTAAGAGTGCCTTATATAATCGCAAAAAAGTAGATGGTTTAACGAATGTACCTTTCAAGACTGGTTTGAAGGCATTGCTTTGCCTTATTTCAGGTCCTTTCCTCAAGGTTCTCCTAAGGCACTAATCGGAGACAACCTTTCGAGCCATATTTCGATTTGTGTACTGGAAAAATGCCGGTTGTTCAACATAAGATTTATTCTTCTGCCAGCAAATGCAACCCATCTTTGTCAACCTCTAGATGCAGCCTATTTTAGGCCGTTAAAAATTGAATGGAGGAAGACTTTGGAAGAGTGGAAACTCAACAACAGAGGGTCAATTCCAAAGGACAGATTTCCAGCAAAATTAAAACAAACCCTAGATAGTATAGATGACAATGGTAGAACTAAGAAAAATTTGATTGCAGGGTTCAGAAAGACAGGAATTCACCCATTGTGTGCTGAAAAAATTCTCGAACAAGTTCCTCAGACTGAAGAGGAAGAATATGCCAACTCAAATATAGGAAATGCAATCAATCAGTCAATTGAAGTTTATATGAAACAATTGTTTCAAAAAGAAACCCAGCCTTTGAAGAAAGCACGTAAGAAGAAGTTGAACATTCCGCCTGGGAAAAGTATTGAGAACATGTCTTTTTCAGATGATAGCAGTAGAGAAGATGATCCAGATGATAAATTTAATGGGAATGAAGAGGAAGTTACAGAAAAAGCGTCTCTGCCTTGGACACAAGCCCTTCCCTCTGCAACAGCTCAAGAAAGATTTGAACTCAAAGATTTGAAAGAAGGGGGATTCATTGTTGCTAAATTTGAATATCATGGTCAGAAGGGCATGAAAGTTCAAAAACATTACATTGGCAAAATTCTTTTAGTCACAGATTCAATAATTGAAGCTTCTTTCATGAGAAAATCAAATAAAATAAATGGTGTTTATTTGTTCCCTCAAGAGCCAGACATAGAAGAGATTGAACTGTCGCAAGTGGTTTCAATTGTGCAGCCAAAGAGTGTTCATCGAAGTAGATACTATTTTGATTATAAATTTGCTGAATAAGTTCAATAAATAGTACTTCAGAAATTTGATATGTATTACATTTAATTATAAAAAAATTAAAATTGTTTTGATATAGTTTTGATATAAATTGTTTTTGTTATATAAGTTTTTGTATTTTTTATTAAAATATCGGTATGGAGAACCATACATGACTTCCATATTCTAAGATTTATATTTAAAATCATTTTCAGCCAAACAGCCAGGGAAGGAATTTTAACAAAAAAATACTTCTTTCTTGCCAATAACGTAGTACACATATAAAAAATATTATCCCCTCCCCCTTCAACTATAATTTTGATTTATAGAAAATTACCCCCAGCCCGTTCAACTAGCCTCTTCATTTATAGATATTTCATCTACGTTTCTACAGTGGATTATTAAGATCTTATCAGGATACTTCATCAAAATTAAGTACTTTACTCATGTTACAACAAAAAATGTTTCAGGTAAACTGCCCTTTCCCCGTAACCGATCTTCACCAAAATCAACAGACATTGAGTTCTCTATAGCTCAGGCACATATGTAAAAAATTATTTGATTCTGTTTGAATTTACGGCAGTTATGGTTCGTCATATAAAAAATTACCCATGTTAAAACATAAAACATGAGATTTATAAAACATATCTAAGATTTATATTTAAAATCATTTTTGAAATAAAATATTTTCATAGAACCTACTAACGCTGGGGAAATCTGAGGAGCCAATCAGAGTTGGGCCTACCTGTCACTCTGCTGAATTTGGTGGAAAGCCCTGTCACTGTCGTCAAAGTATCAGCCTTGACAGGGTCCTCTTTTTCTGCAAAATGGGAGAGGAGGCTTGAGATGGAGTGAGTGACATGGTCCCCACCTCAATGAAGAACCCATTGTTTTATAAAAATATATTTAAATTTTGAAAACTGAAAATTCTTTTCTTGTTGTAAATATTTATATTTTATAATCAAAATGACTTTATCAAAAAACAAACATTATTTTTTTATAATAAGTACTTACATATGTTTCTTAATATGCTTACTTTTTCTTCAATGTTGATGATCATTTCCAAACATTCTGACAAAATTGTATCTACAGAACAGTTAACATTCCCCAGGTTTCCATTTCTGCTAATTTCTCATTACACCTTCCACTGACGTATTATTAACCATTTCATAAACTATTGTATAATCTTTTCAGATTTTGTGGTACAAAATCTGAAATTTTCAGAATGCCTGGCAACAAAATTATTTTATTTTCAACAATTACCATTGTTTGAAAAAGTTTAAATGAATTTTCAAGTACTTTACTCTTGTTAAAACGTAAAAGGTTGCAGGTAAACTACCCCTTCCCCTTAACCGATCTTTACCAAAATCTAAAGGCCTTGAGTCCTCTACAATTCACTGACGTATGCAAAAAAATATTTGATTCTGTTTGAATTTGCGGCTGTTATCGTTTGCCATAGAAAATACCCTTGTTAAAAAAACGTTGTAGGTAAACTACCCCTTTCCCTTAACCGATCATCACCAAAAACAATAGGTCTTGAGAACCCTACAATTCAGGGCTGTATGCGAAACATCATTTGATTCTGTTTGAATTTGCGGCTGTTATCGTTTGCCAAAAAAAAAAATTTCCCTCGATAAAAAAAAACTGTTGCAGGTAAACTACCCCTTCCCCTCAACCGATCTTCACCAAAAACAATAGGTCGCGAGTACTCTACAATTCAGGGCTGTATGCAAAAAATTATTTGATTCTGTTTGAATTTGCGGCAGTTATCGTTTGCCATAAAAAATACGCTTGATAAAAAACGTTGCAGGTAAACTACCCCTTTCTCTCAACCGATCTTTACCAAAACAATAGGTCTTGAGTACTCTACAAATCAGGGCTGTATGCAGAAAATTATTTGATTCTGTTTGAATTTGCGGCTGTTATCGTTTGCCATAGAAAATACCCTTGTTAAAAAAACGTTGTAGGTAAACTACCCCTTTCCCTTAACCGATCTTCACCAAAAACAATAGGTCTTGAGAACTCTACAATTCAGGGCTGTATGCAAAACATTATTTGATTCTGTTTGAATTTGCGGCTGTTATCGTTTGCCATAGGAAATACCCTTGTTAAAACATAAAATGTTACTGGTATACTACCCCTTTCCCTTAACCGATCTTCACCAAAAACAATAGGTCTTCAGAACTCTACAATTCAGGGCTGTATGCAAAACATTATTTGATTCTGTTTGAATTTGCGGCTGTTATCGTTTGCCAAAAAAAAAATTCCCTTGATAAAAAAAAAACCGTTGCAGGTAAACTACCCCTTTCCCTCAACCGATCTTCACCAAAAACAATAGGTTGCGAGTCCTCTACAAATCAGGGCTGTATGCAAAAAATTATTTGATTCTGTTTGAATTTGCGCCAGTTATCGTTTGCCATAGAAAAAAAATCTATAGACAGATAGACACACAGACACTTTTCGGAAAACGACTTTTTTTCATGTTTTGAGTGTAGTAGAATCAGAATCTGCAATAATCTCGAACACGATTTTTTTTGCCATCACCATACTTCCATTCCTTAAGGAATATGGAAGTAAAAATGATAATTGTCACTTAAAATATAGTTTTTATAAATAAAAGTCATTTTCATTTTTTTTAAAAAGCATTTTTACTGTCCCAAGTCACCTTTTATATGAGGTGAGATGGATTATAAGGCAAAACATATGACTGTCCCAAGTCACCCCTACCTGCGGTGACTTGGGACAGCAATTAAAAAAAATATATAAATCAGAATATGTAAGATATTGGTTTGCTTTTTTGTATATGTATTATACAAAGGTAGACTGAACGTTTAGCATTGTTTTGATATTTTTTTTTGGCAAATAATAAAAAAAAACTACACTAAAAAGAAAATGAAAATCATCCCAAGTCACCCCGGTTGATGGTAACACATATAATAATAGGAGGCCAACCATTATAAAACAACCTTTAGATTATAAAGACCATTTGTACACAAAAGAACCAATGAAAATTAAGTATATCATTAATCATGAACCAAACCATAATGACAAATAGCATACCCAGACTATGAATAATAAATAAGATTAAAAAACAAGAAACTAATTATATTTGAAGAAAAACTGAGATGTACAGAAGTTGTAATGGACATTTCAGAACGACTGTATCACTGTAAAAAAGTGAACAGAACAAATTATGTCAATAAATAGAGTGAATCAAATTAACCATGCTCTAGGCCAAAGAAAGTATATATCAAATATTGTGATTTTATTAATTTTAAACAATTATTGTATTAGAAATTATCATAAAAGGACTTGAGAGAAACCATATGATTGAAATGTAATCACCATTTGTTCAATTTCAATAATTCACCAGGTAAAATCATAAGAAATATGTCGTAGTTGTAAGTAAGAAACATTAACTTTTGAATTATAACACTCACACGTCTTGTGAGAACTTATTTTAAAGAACAAATCAATTGTAATAACATGGTGTGGCTGTATTAAGTATTACTCATATAACAAGGAAGTTAAACCAATTTTAAAGATATTCTATTTATTTTGGACAAATCGAGGGCATAATATGGATACTCTCCACCCCAAAGTCATTAACAATTTTCTGCAAATTAATTAATCCGTGAAGGGAGTGACCTCGCTATAAGGAATAGCAGCCTCTTTGAACCAATGGCTTTATAATATATAAAATATAAAGTAAATCAAATATAAAATAAAAACTGAACAATTAAGAATTAATCAAAATGAACAACACATAAATAATAACAACAAAAAATGGGCCACATTCACATACATAAACAATAAAATGACAAAGCTAACAAAATTATTTAAAAACACAGATATCAAAATAGAATACAAAACTAATAAAAATAATTTACAAAAACTAAATAACCCACACAACAAAGATAATATAACTACTAACGGTATATACAAAATTAAATGCCAAGATTGCAATAAATGTTACATAGAACAAACAAAAAAACAGCAGAAAAACGTTATTTTGAACATCTAAGTGCATACAAAAAACCAGAAATATATAAACCCAATTTAGCCACACATGCAATAAACACGGACATGAATTCTCCGATATAACCAATATGACACTAATAAAACACATACCACACAAAGGGACCATAATGAACATTTGGGATAATTTACAAATATACAAACATAAAACATAAAACACAAAACAAACTAATACCCGAACAAATACAAATCAATACAAAACAAGACACAATTTTCAAAGCACTCAACATCGAAAATACACAAAATACTAATACACACACCACAATCACACACAAAAATACCACTTTGAGATATCAGAAACCAACAGACCACAATGGCGACAGACCAACACATAGGTACTTCACTAGAAGCAGAATCGCGAAGGCTGAAGATGAGAGCACAATAGCTCTCGTAACATGTTCCTAGTAAGAAAAATAAAATATCTTGAGGTAATTTCAATATAAATATATTATATAAATCAAGAAACAGACTGTAGCAAAAAGAGTTAGAATATATATATATATATTGTAATAATATATAAATATTAGTGTGTGTTGATGATAAGATATTGTGAAGTGTGAGACTCCGATGTAATCAAGCCCAATGTAATATGTTTAATTGGTGTGTAATTGGTGTGGCTCTCGACGTCTTACTGGCCTGAAACACTTCCTTAAGTTTCCCAGCTGGTCGAGTCCCAATGGTAGCAAGACCGGTCGAGTAGCGTAAAGTTGATGAAGAAATATATATGTTCAGCTTCACCGAAAGTTTCAAAACAAAAATTATTGTTTTGAAGGAAATTTAAAAAAAAATTATGTTTATAAAAAAAAAAAAAAAAAAAATAATAATTAAACTTTATTAATTAATTAATTATGATCAATTAATTAATATAGGGCTGTGAAGTTTTAAAAAGTGTAATGCTCTTCTGAAAATTTTTATTAAAGTTTTGGTATATTTTAAATAAACTATCACCACTCATAAGACTGTCTTCAAACCAATCGATACTTGTTTACTTTTTTTTTATTTTTTAGGTTATCTTCATTTATAGGTGGTAAAGTCCTGATAGATTATGAATTATAATTATATTAGTGATAACTAGTAATATTTATGAAATGAAGAACTATTTAGTGTTGAAGAATATTAATGTTTTATTAATTAATAGCAATTTGACTCTTATCGATTATTATCGACTCTCAGGATATCGAAAAAGTTACAAAGTATATTATATAAAAATTATACAGGGTTCTTTAAACAGCCAATTATTATCAAAGTCAGAGAAATCGGGCCAATATTTAAAAAGTATAACGTTACATCAAATGAATAATTATTACTAAACACAAACATTGAATAATAATTTGAAAATAAAATAATTGTTTTCACCAAACAGCTGTGTTGAACTAGGAGAAGGCACTGGGATCGTCAAAAGCAAATGGCGGCCATCAAGTTGATCAAAATGTTGCTCGTTCCTGCTGTGTTCCAAATAATGTATTTTCTGGCAGTATTCCTGTTCTTGTGTCTGCAAATCTCTTGTTAAATGTTGTGTAGTGACTGGTGTACTGTTTCTGAGTTGTATTTAGTGTATCCGTGTAATTATTAGTTCAAACACTTTCCCCGATTCCGTCACTAATTTGGGTTAATGTATTATACAGTTTTCTAGTGTTTTGTGGTGTTTTTCGGAGTAGAAATGTATTGTTTAGTGTTAATTAGTGTTTCTTGATTGTTTTTGTCACAATGTATATGTTCTGGAAGGATTTTATAAGACACTCTCGATTTCACAGTAACGTACTGTTCGCCACTTAACTTTACCGTTAGTAAGATAGGTTAGATCGTCACAAAACTCTCGTTTATGTTAACCGTTCGAATACCAATAATCAACTAACTGTTTCCTTCAGTTTCAATTAAACTCTTAGCCCATATAATATTATTCTTAACATTATTCAAATATATTTTCATATCCTGTGCACACTTTAATATTTCACTATATAAATACCTAAACTTGGGTTATTTATCAATTTTATTCACTAGATGTTATTTAAATTAATCTTTCAGTTCATTCAGCTTATTTTCAGATTAAATAATGCCGTTTTATAGTGTTTTCTGTCCAAAAAATAGTAATTTTACTTTCAGTTTGGTATACTCTGAAAAGTCAAAACATCAAAATTTACTTCCTGTCATTATATAAATTCAGCCATTTTATCAGTTATATTTAATATTAATAATCCTATATTGTATTAAAAGGTTCATATTCCCTTATTTTCTGGTAATTAATTGAATTAGTTGTATTCTGAAACATTATTCTGGAATATATGACTCCCATGTCCAAATTTCTGAGTTTAGTCATTTTCATTTTTATTTATAATTCTGAATATAATTTATTAAAATCTTCCTAAATGGTATGTGCAATTATATGGCTTGATCTCAAGTTTATTTTGTCTAAACCCCTTTTGTTTATTTGCATTTAAATGAGCAATTTCTCTGTTTTGATGAAGTTTGGTTTCCATTCTTTTGGCCTATGATTTTTTTAACATTTTTTCTTACAAAAACTTTACAAACAATATATGATGTGTGATACCCTCTCTGACTTTTACATTTAGTATTATAAATTAAACATGTTTTCAAATTACACAAAAACAATTAGTATTGGTTACAATACAAATAATAGTTAAACAAAATAAAGAATTTTTTTTTTTTTAAATAAATGGTTGTCTTCAAGTCAGACATTTTGCAACAAAATCCTTATTTCTAAACATGGAAATATGGCTTACAAAAAAGGTTTTTTACTAACTAACATCTTAATTACTCTCGACTATTTACAAGTAGTAACTATTTTTATAGTTCTGATGTTAGTTGTATCAGACCCAAACAAATGGCCTTATATCTAAAACATTTTTAAACATTCTTGTACTATATACATAAAAACCTTATATTTATATTCTTATTTCTAACTATTATTATAAGTAGGATTCTACAGTTTTTATACCGTCTTTTATACATTGTCTTTGGGGAATTGTACCCTGTCATTAATAAATAAAGAGTATGAATTGTTCAAAAAGTATTATGAAATCTGTTTTTCTTTTTTCATGTAAAACAAAATGTTATTTTAAACAGATTCATGTCTTATGAACAACATATTGTCACAGTACACATATCAAGTCATTGAAAAATTGCATATTTCATTGCATTCAATGTTTGTGATTGCCAAGAATGAAACACAAGGTTCATTTTTTATAATACCCAAAACTATCACTGGTTCACTTTGCACTTATATATCATGTTAATGCTAAATGGTCGTATAGCCTTATTAACATAATAAATTGGTTAGCGTTTTTCAATGGAGATTTGTTCCATGGGTACTATATTATTGTTTCATCTTAGTTCACAGGCAACTTTTACTTTATACACTTCTCTCTCTTAAATTTGTATACATTTGGTTTTTTATTTCGTTATACTTTTGTTTTTAGATATTTATTTTGGGGATATAGGGATTTGGGTGTCTTTTATAAGAGCATGACATCTTCTTCAGGATGCTGCCTTCTTCTTCTTTCATCAGTCTTCTTTTCTCCTGCCTTCTGGGACTGGTATCTTCTCCATCTTCTTCTTGATGCCATCAGGTTTCTTGGGATCTTCTCCATCTTCTTCTTTATTTCAGAAATACACCACCTGTATTGGTTGATCTTGGCTTATTTTAGGGTTTCTATTCTATTTATTCTCCCTCGTTGTGGGTTTGGTCATATTCTGTACTGCTTGGTTATTTACTTTTTACCTTCCTGGGTTATACCTTGAAAACCTTTGGTTATGAGACTGGTCTTGGATGACTCATCACTAGTAACTCCTTTTATTTGAACTTGTATTTTCTTTATAATAATGATTTCTTTCCACAGTTGCTATGAATTAATCTATTTATATTAAACTTAATGCTTTCTTCCAAATTTAAATATTATAACTTCATTATTCTAATGATCAATTGCCATTCAATATTATGCATACATCTGTCACGCTACAATATATATATATATATATATATATATATATATATATATATATTGTAACACAACAGAAATGCGGTCCCCGACGTTACATAAAGAAAACTATTAAAAATAGAATAGGGAAGTAAATATTTATATCCCACACTAACAAAAGGGTCAGATCAATAAATTTATCATTGTATAAAAGTAATAAGAATGCAAGGTAGTAATGGTAATAAAAAATAAGAATGTAATAAAGATAATAGTGATAAGTCTCAATGTTCAGTGAGAGGTAAATAAATAAAAAACATTGATAAAAAGTTGTAAAAAAGAAAACTAATATTGACTATGTTAAGGTAATATTGATGATATGAAAGTAGATAAGAATGAGCCAATAATGTACGTTATAAGTTAATCTGAAGTACTTATTATGAATTGTATAATGTTATGTTGTTATCATAAATATGATGTTAAAGTTTGTGTTATCATATGAAAGCTTACTTGTTGATAGAATATCAAATAATGAAGTAATATGTATTATTTGTTTACTGTAGTAGAACTGTGATTGAACTCAGTTATTGAGCATTAATTAATTTCATTTTTCTTATGTGTGATCTATAGGTCAAGATAAAGTTATTGTTAGATATCATAAAGATAATTATTTGTGTACATGTATGTAGTTAAAAGTTGATTATGTTTGTAAACTTGTAAAAAAAGGCTATAGTTGTTAACAAGTTAAATTCAAAAGTAGATCAAAGTATAATAACAGGCCTAACAGCCAATAACACTGAATAATAACTCAGATCAGAAAGGTTAGGTAAAGAATTTAATAACAAATACTAAATATAATTCAATAAGTTAGTAGAAACCAATAATAATTAATAATAAACAAACCCAAACTAAACAAATTATGATAATGGAATGATATCGATAGATAATGTTTGATATCGGAAAAATAATATTTATTAAAGGAAACAGGCTAAGAGAGAAAACCCAGCCGAATATATAGAAATTAGTAAACAAGCAATAAATAAGATTATATTCTGATATAATGGAAGTTTAGTAAGGAATTATTTTGATGATTGGAAGAATAATATGAAATTATTACTATATAACAAAATATTGAATAAGAATAAAAAAAGTTGTTGCTAGGGACGACAAAATGAATATAATTTGTTGATTTTAATTATGGTAATTTATGACATGAACGAGAAGAGAATTTGCCACAGGAATCATTGCAGGGAAGCTGAACCATTACCAGAAAATGAGCAGCCTCCAGTAATATCGTATTCAAAAGATCAAGGAAGCCCCGTACAGAAGAAACGCAAGTATCCGTCTTTGTCATCGAGTTATAGTGCAGTGTCATCACCGGAGAGAAGAAGAAACACGCAGATTCCGCCACCACAGCCTTCTAGTCCGGTCGATGTTATGCCAGTGATATCAAATCTAAAAGTTGAGAAACAAGAGTACATTGATGACAGTTATAGTAAGTCTGATGACACTGACGATACTTCACCTTTGGATTCAGTGCAAGTGTTATTAAAATCAGGTGCGAGTAACAATCAAGATACTTACAGTGGTGTTAGTGCTGGGGTTAATTCGGACTCATCAAGGGATGTATTACATGAAGACGTGGACATGGAACACATACCAGGAACATCAGCAGAGAATTTGCCACAGGTCTCATTATAAATTGGCGCTCAACTAGTGTAGGGCTTAAGTTAAGTAAAACTATAATTATATAAGTATTATTTAACTAGAGCAGGCAACTGTGGGAGACTAAAAATGCATAATACCAGAGGTAGATCAAAGATGAGGGCAGAAGAGACGGAGAAGGAAGAAGGTGGGCAAGAACAAGAAATAGAAGTAATCACAGATAGTGAAATAGAACAACAGGCAAGCGATAAAGAAGAAACTGAAGTAATTATGGACACGGAAAGAGAAACAGTTGAAGAAGATGCCCAAGGGGACCAAATAGATAAAGCGGGAGCCAGAGAAGTACCAAGTTGGCAGGAGATGATGAAATTTATGGCAGAACAGAATAGACTAACTAACGAAAATCTGAGGAAAATAAATGAGGAAATTAAAGAAAATAAGGAAAACTCTAAAGAACAATTTAGGAAACAGGAGGAAAACTCAAAGAGACAGGAGGAAAAATTCGATAAAACAAATGAGGAAATTAAGGAAACCTCAAAACCAATTTTAAGACAAATGAAGGAAGAAATCCTACAAATAAACGAAGAAAATTTAAGGCAGATTAACGAAAGAATTGAGAATATCCATGTGACAATTAACCAAAAAGTGGACAATAATAATGAGGAAAGAAAACTAGAAATAGCCGAAACAAATGAGAAGTTAGAAAAAACTAACGAAACAGTAATACAGGTTCGTGAGGAATTACAGAATAAAATTAATGACATACAAAATGAGAATAAAACAATGGTCGAAGAAATCCAACAGGAGACTGTAGGAAAATATGAGAAAATTAAACAAGAAGTACATCAGATACGGGAGGAGAATAAGGAAGGGATTACACAAGTACAGACAGACATGGGTGAGCGACTGGAAAGAGTATATGGTAATTTAAACAATGTGGAAGGCCAAATTAATACAAATAAAAATAAAATCGAGGAAATTAGTAGACGCGAATTACAGTTACAAGAAGAAGTAGATTCATGGCGGGATAGAACATGCCAGCATAATCATATAACTAACCACGATAACCGGGAGTCAATCAATTTTCGAAATTATAAACGTAACCCGATGGAATTTTTAAAAAGGTTGGAAGAGTTGGTCACACGAAATAGAGAGAACCGTTGGAGTATAATACGCGGTATGATTGATGATACATTTAAGGATATGTATGACAATTGGTGGACGGCGGTGCGTCCGGATATACAGGACATGACCGAATTCAAAAAGCAATTCAGAGAAAAATATTGGTCGGAGTCAACCCAGAATATGGTTAGGAATAATTTGAGCAATGGTCGATACGAAGCAAACGTAGGACAGTCTCCTACATCATACTTCCTTGGAAAAGTATGCATGGCATGTAATTTAGAGCCCAGAATTCCAGAGGAATGTTTAGTGATACAGCTATCCTACCATTATGAGGAAGGAATAAAGAACGCACGTATGTGTAGCCAAATTAAAACAATTCCAGCCATGGCCAAATTCCTTGAGAATTATGAACACGAAACTCATTATCAAAGGAACAGAGTACTAAATTCTAAATACCATAAGTATAATAGTAACGACCAACAAACAAATTCCCATAGTAATGATCACAATCAACCAAATCAGAACGTTAACACGAATAGAATATCGAACAATCACCCGAATAATAATCAAAGGAATTATAATTATCGTGGCAATAATCATTATAATTACCGCGACAGTCGTAATAATAGAGGAGATGGGGACAACCGACCCAATAATTATAGACACAATGTTAATTATATATATTCCAGACCTCAAAACAATCAGAGACGGTATTACCCGAGGACACACCAATATAACAATTATTATAATCAATCCCGGCATGAAGACAATTACCAAAATGAAAGAAATTATAGGATAACGGAACATAATACAGAGGACAGACACGAACCATTACAAAATCAACCTCAGAACTCACCGGAAAATAGAGAAGACGAGGGAAGCCCTCATTTAAACTAATAGAGGCAGTGAGAAATGAAGAATACCCTTCACTGAACCGAAATCTTGGGGAACAACGAATTACAAATAGACATACAAATGACAATACCATAACTATAATCACTAACCATTATTTAAAAAATATTAGGCAAGATTTATTGGAAGAGGATAATAATCATGTACACAGTAATAGTAATAATGAAATTATATATGTAATAGCTAAATTTAATGGAATACAATCAACAATTATGATAGATACGGGATCCAACATCTCGTTAATAGATAGTACTGAACTGGAAAAAATACAGCGAGAAGGCCAATTACCTATACCTACCTTACCTATGAAATAATGAACCCTATCACGAAAAAGATTAAGGGAACATATAATCAGGAATCTATAAAAAAATATCATGAAGAAACACCATCACCCATCATAAATACTGACAAGACGGACGAAAATATTATTTAATAAAAAAAACCCTCTAAATCCAAAAAGGTAGGTAAGCACAACTTACTAAAAAATTTTTTGAACAATATTATTTAATAGAAAACACAACATTCAAAAGGAAGTAAGTACGTCTTACTATATGGTTATGAAGAAATTATTAAGAAGAGTTAATAACACCCCCAAGATTACAGAAGGAAGTAAGAAATATTACTATATGTCTACAAAGAAATATTATAAATACTTAAGAATAAAACCCCAAGATAAAATATTTTTATATCAAGAAGGACCTATGCAAAATAACTAAAAAAAAATAATAATAATAATTACATGCCGAATTGCCAAACGAATTGAACAACAAACTAAATGATTGTTTATGACCAGAATAATGTCAAATGGAACAAGAAAAAATGCTTATCAACATATCTAGTGGTAAAGTAACCAGACAAAATGGTAAAATATGAAGAACAATGAATAATTTAATGACTATAATTACAATGAACTTAAGTAATGATAATAATTAAGGAAATTACGATTTAGAAATTCTTGGAAAAAGAAGAACAAATGAAGAAATAATACTTAGAGTTACTGTCACAACAAAAAAGAAGATCAAGATTAATTACAATTAATGACTGTCAGAAAATAATTAAGGAAAATAAAATGGAATCATGAAGTATGGAATATATGAATAATTAAATATAAAACGCGACAATGTAAAGAATTCCCAAGATGTTTATTATTAATTAATTAAGATTATTATGATATTATTATCTTTTATAGCTGACTGTAGATGAATTCCAGCAGTACTATATTGAAGTGTAGTGTGGGCAGCAGAGTATGAAGCCAAACAGTGCCTCTCTGAACTGTACCAACTCACATATTAGGGATTGTTAGGGAAATTGAATATTTAAGGGATATTAGAATCGTTGCAAAGAATGACATCAAATTCCAAAAAAGTATGACGAAAGAAGACAGAAGGAAGATAGCTGACAGAAGAATAATGGAGAAATGCATTGATAGCAGTAACTAGCAGTAAAAGAGAAGTCACCCTAAAGTTTCACTGAGTAGTGTGACCAACCATCGACAAATACTGTTTAAAGAAAAGAAAAAAAAAAAAGACAACCCAAGAATGTTAATATGAGTAATAAAATGTCATTAAATAGAAAATTCTAAATACAAGTCTAAACAAGTTACATTGAGAATTCCATCGTTGACCATTGAAATTGATATTAAGGAAAGGCATGTAAAGGATATAAGTTTACTTGACCTAAATTACATTCAGGTAAATTAAACTTCTTTAGGAGGGGGAGCATATGTAACGCAACAGAAATGCGGTCCCCGACGTTACATAAAGAAAACTATTAAAAATAGAATAGGGAAGTAAATATTTATATCCCACACTAATAAAAGGGTCAGATCAATAAATTTATCATTGTATAAAAGTAATAAGAATGCAAGGTAGTAATGGTAATAAAAAAATAAGAATGTAATAAAGATAATAGTGATAAGTCTCAATGTTCAGTGAGAGGTAAATAAATAAAAAAAATTGATAAAAAGTTGTAAAAAAGAAAACTAATATTGACTATGTTAAGGTAATTGATGATATGAAAGTAGATAAGAATGAGCCAATAATGTACATTATAAGTTAATCTGAAGTACTTATTATAAATTGTATAATGTTATGTTGTTATCATAAATATGATGTTAAAGTTTGTGTTATCATATGAAAGCTTACTTTTTGATAGAATACCAAATAATGAAGTAATATGTATTATTTGTTTACTGTAGTAGAACTGTGATTGAACTCAGTTATTGAGCATTAATTAATTTCATTTTTCTTATGTGTGATCTATAGGTCAAGATAAAGTTATTGTTAGATATCATAAAGATAATTATTTGTGTACATGTACGTAGTTAAAAGTTGATTATGTTTGTAAACTTGTAAAAAAAGGCTATAGTTGTTAACAAGTTAAATTCAAAAGTAGATCAAAGTATAATAACAGGCCTAACAGCCAATAACACTGTATAATAACTCAGATCAGAAAGGTTAGGTAAAGAATTCAATAACAAATACTAAATATAATTCAATAAGTTAGTAGAAACCAATAATAATTAATAATAAATAATAAACAAACCCAAACTAAACAAATTATGATAATGCAATGATATCGATAGATAATGTTTGATATCGGAAAAATAATATTTATTAAAGGAAACAGGCTAAGAGAGAAAACCCAGCCGAATATATAGAAATTAGTAAACAAGCAATAAATAAGATTATATTCTGATATAATGGAAGTTTAGTAAGGAATTATTTTGATGATTGGAAGAATAATATATGAAATTATTACTATATAACAAAATATTGAATAAGAATAAAAAAAGTTGTTGCTAGGGACGACAAAATGAATATAATTTGTTGATTTTGATTATGGTAATTTATGACATGAACGAGAAGAGAATTTGCCACAGGAATCATTGCAGGGAAGCTGAACCATTACCAGAAAATGAGCAGCCTCCAGTAATATCGTATTCAAAAGATCAAGGAAGCCCCGTACAGAAGAAACGCAAGTATCCGTCTTTGTCATCGAGTTATAGTGCAGTGTCATCACCGGAGAGAAGAAGAAACACGCAGATTCCGCCACCACAGCCTTCTAGTCCGGTCGATGTTATGCCAGTGATATCAAATCTAAAAGTTGAGAAACAAGAGTACATTGATGACAGTTATAGTAAGTCTGATGACACTGACGATACTTCACCTTTGGATTCAGTGCAAGTGTTATTAAAATCAGGTGCAAGGAACAATCAAGATACTTACAGTGGTGTTAGTGCTGGGGTTAATTCGGACTCATCAAGGGATGTATTACATGAAGACGTGCACATGGAACACATACCAGGAACATCAGCAGAGAATTTGCCACAGGTCTCATTATAATATATATATATATTGCAACGTTACAACAATGATTATACAAATATATTACCATGTACTCAATGCAACTAAATATGTATTACACCGGCCAGGTCGCAGGATTTGTTTCTCTCGTTGCATTAAGTATATATATTTGCACAATAATTAAATAGTTTTTAAAGAAGAGTGAGATGTTGACATGAAATAAATCTTTTAAAATCGTTTCAAATAATCATTCTAAGATTTATTAATTAACAGAAAAAAATATTTCAATATTAAAATTTCAAACATTAAACACATAAATATTTACCTTTATAAGTGTTACAAATATACTGTAACCTGCAATGCTATTCATAACATACCACAAAAAAAATAAACACCCATATAATCTTATTGACTAAACAACACGTTAAACAAATTATTTAAATTGTTTTTATTTCTGTGTGTCTGAAATTAACTCAACTTTTAAATACTGATAGCAACTCAGTTACAAACAAAATAAGATTAAGTTTCAAGAATGAATTTATTGTTGCTATAAACAAAAATAAATTAATCTACCATTTACTTCCAATCTATTATGGACTCATACTGACACACCCAAAAATACTACAAAAAATTATTATTTCTTTACTAGATTTGCTTGTTAACTTACTCTCTTGTCTAAGTATTATTTAATCTTAAAACTCTAATTATTACATTCATATTTAAGTTCTTTTTCGAGAGCTCTCTTCACAATAAAATATAATTGTTTTTGTATCACCAGCGTATATCTGCCGTTACCGTTGTGTGTGTGTGTGTGTGTGTGTGTGTGTGTGTGTGTGTGTGTGTGTGTGTCCAGAATCCTGAGAGTATGATGATTATGATGATGGTGCTGTGGTCGTTGTCTCTAAATGCGATGTTGTTGGTGATGCTTCAGAATTCCTTCTTACGTCTTAGTGTAAGTGTGGTAGTGTGCGTGTGTGTGTCCAGAAGTCGATTGACAAATGGGCAGCATAACGTCCTGTAGATTTGTTGAGTCCGAGTGTCTGATCGCTCAAAATTGCCAGTGGTATTTATACTGGTGGCGATTTGACAGGAACAGTCCTGCTTTCGACAGGTTAGAGATGGTCAGTTCGCTCCAGAGCGTCCTTTTTATTACACTCACTTTTTGGTTAATTATCACGAACTTATGAATATACTCGTCACATGAGCAATCTCATTGTTTGCATAATTATTTTCTGGTCACTCACATATACCACACATATTAATTACTCTTTAATTACACTAGTAATTAATATTAATTAGTTAGCATAATTAATATTGCACCTCTGGAAATAAATTTTACATTACCATACTCGTTAAAAATCCCTTAATGTAATGGTGTCTTTATAATTGGTGTAAGTCTTCGTTAACAGGTTTAACACAAGTAATTAGTTTATTATAATCCTGTTAAGTCCTGAATAATTGGAACAAACAATTCGTAGCACATCTCCCCATTATCGTGTCGCAGCTGGTCACACACACATGCTGTATCTTACACTGGCACAGCAGGTGTCCTCTTGACAGGATCCAGCCTGCATTTTCTTACACAAAACTGTCTAAAACTGTTCCTTATACTAATTAACTGTTCCTTATACTCCTATGCTAATTACATATTAAACATACCACCCTGGGCAAATATGCAAATATGTGTATTGTTGCTATATATATTGTAACATGACAGATAATGCCAATAATTCTGAATGGTAGAATGATCATAAAAATAAAATAAAAACATTTTAAATCCGAGAAAGCAAAATAAAAAATTAATTAAGAACCACCGTAAAGCACAATCATAGATTAAAGTAAAAGTTTCATTTAAAACCAATGTTACAATGAGTGATGAATCATCAAAATAAACTCCAAAACTAAAAAGTAAAAAAAGGTAATACCCAGGTAGGATAGGAGTAAGGAAGGAAGAAACCCAAACAAGAAAACATCCACAACAGAAAAGGAAATACTTTTATAAGGAACAAGAAGAATAGGAGAAATCAATGAAGAAACCCAAAACATGACAACATCCACAATAAGAAAAGGAAATACTTTTATAAGGAACAAGAAGAATAGGAGAAATCAATGAAGAAACCAGAACAAGACAACACCCACAAGAAGAAGGAGTGCTCTTATAAAAAACCCAAACCCCAAAAGAAAGTGATAAAAATAATAACAAATGAAAGTATAACAAATACCCAAATTTAGAAACCATGTAAAATAAATATAAGCCAAAAGTGTATAAAGTAGAATTGAAAGTGAACCAATGTGAAATAATTATATAATGCAAAAAACAAACCTTCATTATCCTCTATAAATAGATTTCTTGATTTTAATAAAACTATAATTAGAAATAAAATCCAAGAATAAAAAGGGGATCAGTGCAAGTTTTTGTGTTATAATAAATAAACCTTATTTGTCAATATTGCAGTTCATAAACTGAGTAAATTGTGAAATAGTACAACTTTGAAGTGTTTATATTGTGTCCATGAATAATATTAAATAAAGTATTATCATGACAGATAATACAGGTGTTTCTGAATAATAACTGCCACTCTTTATATACAACATTCATTAGAATGACAGTAGATAAAACAAGAGCAGGCCATATAAAAAGTGAAGTGACAAAGAAATTATTACCCCAAAATCAAACAAAAACAGCTAAAAACTGAAAATAAAACTAGGTGTAAGAAATACAGTAAACGATGGAAGGACAGATATGTTTTGTTTATTTAGAATAAGTTACTAGTGATAATCAAGACTGAAATGTCAGTCTATTATTAAACATTCTTTATTTATAAAATATTTATTGTGTATTACTAATAATAATTAAGTATAAAATGTCTGAGTTTGAAAGACCATTGTTAATTTCAATTATGTATTATAAATTAAAAGTATAAATTATATACTAATTGTTCTTTTGTTAAAATAAGAAAATGTTAATTAATGTCATATTAGAATAGAAAGTCAGAGAGGGTACAGACAAAATGTATTATTTAAAAACATTGTTTGTAAAAACTGTTAGAAATCTAGGCCAAATTTTAAAACTAAACAGCATCAAAATTGATGAAATAAGTACAGAAAAACAATTAAACTGATGGAATTTATATAAGGTAAACCAGTCATAGAGTCATGTAACTGGAAATATAAGTAAGAAAGATTTTGTAAAAAGATAGTAAGAATTATTGTTAAAAATGCAAATGTAAAAACTGAAAATTCAGAGAGGGGAGTCACAAATTAATGTATAATATTTTAAAAGAGAACCAATTAATCAAATTACAAAAAATTAAGGAAAGATAAACCTTTTATGTCAATCTGAGATTTAATACAATCATTAATATAACATGTAAAATGGCAACATTTTTGAAAAGGACAGGAAGTGAATTTTAAAACTTACAATTTTCAAAATGAAGTAAATATAGCATTTTAGATCAAAAACTTAATAAAACTATCTTATTTGGTATCAAATCAAGCAGAATGAACTGAAGAAGAAGATTATGTATTTAGTAGTTAATAAATTTGAATAACAGCAAAAATATATTCAGTTATATAATGTAAAATTCTCACATGCACAGGATGTAAAATAATTTTGAAACAATGGATTGCTAATATTAATTTGGCTAAGACTTTTGGACATGACGAAGGAAGTTAGTTAGTTCATTATTAGATATTGTGAAGTACACTTGACACGAGCTCTTAAGCAATTTTTAACCTAATAGCTGAGACATAAATGGCGCATATCCAATAAGCCTAGCCTGATGCGAAAAACACGAGTTTTGTAAAAATACATTCTAAACGTAAATTCAGTGAAACGAACACCTACAAACATTAAACTAACTTCAAACAAGAACAGAACACAGTGAATACACAATTTAAACAATTAAAACAGTAATTACACACAACTAAACGGAAAGTGCAATTCTCAACCTAACAGACTAAAGTTGAACATAACTTTTACAACACATTTTATCGAAGTGGACCACTAAAACTTAACCAGGAACACTCCACCAACACAAAAAGGAATAATCGCAACAGCAGGAACGAGAAATCACAGGAAAAGCAGCCTTTATTGGAAGTAGAACCAGCGAGGTGTATTCGTCTGACATCTGAACTCGAAGCGGCCATCTTTTTCTTCCCACAATCCAACGCGACACTGCCTACTCAACTGAACGGTTTGAAAATTTCTTTAATATTACTTATATATTGAATGTTATAAATGTATTTTAATTAATAAGATTATACTTTCGTAATGTTATACTTTCCATTCTTTGCCCGTTTTCTCTGACTATCTATAAAATAACTGTTAAAAGAACCCGATACTAAATAATTGTACGAACTAATGAAATATACCCTGAGAGAGTCGATTAATAACACTCCATAGAAAATCCATAGAAAATCGATCATATCAATATTTGTTAATAAAATTCATTGAAGATCATAATATTGAATATTGTTTATTCCTAATAATAATGTGGTAATTTTTGTATTTAAAGGTTGGCTAATCTGTACTTTCTGAATTACGTTTATCACGTTCCGGCATCGACACAGTGCAACGAACGTCGAAGAGCAGCAGACGTAATCGCGTCGCTGCTTCGTTCTGTCATTATTCATTTTTTCTTGTCAGACAAATTTATGTAGGCCTTAGGCCCTACAGTATTCATTACTGTAGCTTAGAGTGCCGCGTACTCGCGCCTCAATTCATCACGACAATTTATGTAGGCCCTAGGCCTACAACATTTCATGTAGTCTGGAGTGCCGCGTACTCGCGCCCCAATCTATTATGTAACATTCGTAACCGACTTGGTTTTATGTAAAATTCAAATGTCTTTCAGACATAGCCAACCTTACGATGCCGATTAAATTGTAATACAAAAATTAATAAATGTATCAAATACAGTCCACGCTCATCATTATTCAGCATCCTGGCAATAACATCACAAAGCATCATTCTTCTTAACATTTTTTAGTCCTACGTGACGGACCTAACATTTTTTTGGTCGCTCCGTGCCTGGATTCGTCATTTTACTTTCTGCAACTTATATCAGAGCGGTTTTCATCATTTTATCTACCATAATTTCTGGCCATCACGGGCGATTCAGCATATTCGCTGATCCGACCGTGTCGGGACTTAGTCAGCATTTCTTTCGTCGCCATTGAGCCTCGTGACGACACCACTGTAAGACCATCCATGTGCTAGCGTCTACACACCAGATTGAGCGGTCATCTATCCAGTCCGTGTGTGTCTGCCATCTATTCCACGGCCTCGACGCTCCAGGACATCACATACAAGGTACGACGCCAACGACATCATTAACAGGTGCGTACAATGGCTGAAGAAGGCCTCAAAGTGTTGGTCACAAAGAGAGGCGGCTTAAAGTCTACCATAGTGCGAATCAATTCGGCTATAACTGACTTTGATAAAAACACTAATACTAAACATTTTTTAACGGTTAGACTCGAAAGTCTAAAGAGTTTGGCAACCAAATACGATGAGGTACAGTCTGAAATTGAACTAATTTCCAAGGACATAAACGCTGCTCAAGAAGACCGAATTGAGGTTGAAGAGCTGTTATACTCAACAGAAGCCAATATCTTGCAATTAATAGAAAATTTCAACGTTCAGACTGGATCTCAAGTATTATCTAGCAAAGTCCAATTAAAACCTATAAGTTTGCCCTGCTTCACAGGCAATATTTTAGAATTGCAGCACTTTTATTCAATATTTCTGGACTTGGTACATGCCAGATCTGATCTAACTTCAGTGCAGAAATTACATTATTTGTATTCATCTCTTAAAAATGAGCCATTAGATCTAATTAAGGCCTTACCTATTTGTAATGAGAACTATTCCATAGCGTTGAGTTTGCTGTCCGCTAGATATGATAACAAATTCATATTAGTGAAGTATTATATTCAAATTTGCTAGAAGTAAAGTCAACCATCAAGGACTCTGTCCAAAGTTTGGCAGAATTCATAAATAAATAACGTCTTCAGTTAATTCGCTGGCAGCCATGCAACTGTCAGTGGATTCATTTGAGCTTATTACTGTACAATTATTGTCAGCAAAACTGGACCATTCCAAGTTTAAATTATGGAAGGAGTCTATAGATCCCGATAATCTTCCTAACTTTCAAAGCTTTACCCAGTTTTTAAACGCACGTAGACAGTTGTTAGAAAATACATTACCGATGGATGCCGGACAGCAGCTCAACAAGCTAACTTTAAGGTTTAACAATAAATCTGACAAACATAAATTACGAAACTCTGCTGGCAGTACTGCATTTAAAAGTTATCATTCAGCTTCAAATAATTATTTATGCCCATGCTGCAAAGCTAGTCATCCAATTTACATGTGTGACAAATTTCGTGAATTAAGCATATCAGAACGAGGGCAATTTGTATTAAATCATAAACGCTGTACCAATTGTTTAAGACCAGATCATTTTGCATCTAATTGTAAGGTCAAACAATCATGTAAGATCTGTTCAAAACGACACCATACATTGCTGCACATAAATAATGTGTCAAAACAAGGTTATGCCAGCAGTAGCAATTATTGTTCACTTAAGCTACAGTCTACAAACAATGTTCTTTTATCGACAGCACTTGTGTTCGTCATCGACCGGGCTGGCAACAGACAGCTTGCAAGAGTTTTATTAGATGCTGGGTCACAAGTGAATTTTTGTACGGAATCATTTGCTAAGAAATTACAGCTTAACTTGACTAAATCTAACATACCGTACCGATTACAGGTATTAATAATGCGGCGTGTTGTGCCACTAATTTGGCGTCTATTCGCATTGTTTCTCGCTATCAAAGGTTCAGCTTTGAAGCAACATGTGCGGTCTTATCTGCATTAACTCATAAACTGCCAGCACAATCTTTCGACATAAATCATTTTAACGTCCCAGATAACGTTTATCTCGCTGACCCACATTTCAACATAACAGCTGATGTAGATATACTTCTAGGAGCGCAATTTTATTTAGATTTGATTTTAGCTAACAAATATGTACGTGGTCCTCACTTTCCTATTATACAAGAAACAAAGTTAGGCTACATTCTAGCAGGCAATCTGCCCAAACATTGCCGTTCTAAGGGACCTGCTGTTTCGTTCTTGGCTAGGAACAACGACAGTCAAATTTTGGCGTCTCTTGAGAAATTTTGGGAGACCGAAACCATCCCTGATAATGCACCCATTAGTAACGATTCAGCTTGTGAGGAATATTTTGTTAAGTCCACTCATCGCAATGATGAGGGTAGGTTCGTTGTTTCGCTACCATTCAAGTCTGACAATCCCCAGTTGGGTGAGTCCTATGCTACCGCTGAAGCGAGATTCTTGAGTTTAGAACGCCGGTTCATGCGTGATTCTGAGCTTGCGCGCGAATACGCAAACTTTATTCAAGAGTATAGGGATTTTGGCCACATGACGCTTGTCGACGATTGTTCTATCAATTCCGGGGTTTCAAATACCTATTATTTGCCTCACCATGCCGTCTTTAAACATTCTAGTTCTACGACAAAACTTCGCGTCGTTGTTGATGGGTCGGCCAAAACCACCAATGGTTTTTCTCTCAATGATATTTTGTTGGTAGGCCCAAACGTCCAACAAGACCTTTTTTCTATTCTCTTACGATTTCGCATGCACAACTATGTTCTGATCGCCGACATCGAGAAGATGTATCGACAAATTCTAGTGTCTGATAAGGATTGTCATTATCAACGTATTCTGTGGCGTAATTCTCCCCGCAAACAGTTTAAACATTTTGTATTGCGAACTTTAACATACGGTACTGCTAGTGTTTCGTTTTTGGCCACTCGCTGCCTTATTCAGATTGGTAAGGATCATGAAGCTTCTTTTCCTGACGCTGCTTCAGCTATAATTAATGATTTCTATGTCGATGATTTGTTAAGAGGTGCAGACACCATTTCTAATCTGACCAAGTTGAAATCTGACTTAGGTACGTTGTTGAGTCAATATGGCCTCACTCTGCATAAATGGGCATCAAATGAACCCGATGTGGTCGCAGATCATAATAATTTATCACTCCCATTAAACAAACAAGGTAATGTGCGTACGTTGGGCATTCTTTGGAATAACTCTACGGATTCATTTTTGTTTGACATCAAGTCATTTCCAGTTGAGTCAAGCATCTCTTAGAGGAAAATCCTGTCGATTATCGAGGGTATCTACGACCCACTCGGACTCGTCGGTCCAATTGTTTTTCTTTACAAACAATTTATGCAGCAACTGTGGCTGTGCAATCTTGGTTGGGAAGAGCCAATCTCCGGGCAATTACACTTGCATTGGCGTTCATTATGCGATAAGTTATGTCTAATCGGTAAAATTATTGTCCCACGTTCTATTCGCTGCAAGTCTAAGGCAAAGATAGTTGAATTACATGGGTTTGCGGATGCTTCTGAAAAGGGCTATGGGTGTTGTGTTTATGTTAGAGTCATTTATCAAGATTCATCGGCCTCTTGGCACCTTCTGTGTTCCAAATCTCGCGTGGCCCCACTACGACAGGTGTCATTACCCCACATTGAACTCTGCGCTTGCTTGTTGTTATCGCGACTCTTATTCAAAGTCACCCCTGCTCTTCATTCCTTTATCAATAGCGTTCACCTGTATTCTGACTCCATGGTGTCCCTTTATTGGATTCATGCCCAGTCTTCTAGGTGGAAGACCTACGTCGCTAATCGTGTTGCCGAGATTCAGCGTCTCACTGAAACCTACACATGGCATCATATCCATTCACAACATAATCCTGCTGACATTATTTCTAGGGGATGTCACCCCGACGTTTTGCGCGATTGTTCGCTTTGGTGGCATGGTCCCGCTTGTTTGTCTCAATCTTCCGAGTCCAATCTTTTTTCACCTTTTTTACCTTCTAATCTGTCGTCTCCTGAATGCACTGCGGAGGAGAAACAAACCCCCAAACTTTCTCTAATTTCTACCCTATCTATTGATCTTTCAAAGGACTTTTCTTCGTTGCACCGTCTGACTCGCGTATACGCTTATTGCTTTCGATTCATCAAAAATATTAGACTCTCCAGGGCTGAGAAAATTTCGGGTGCTCTTACCCCCGTTGAAATTCATTCCACTCTTAATTTCTTCATAAAACAATCCCAGTCCATCCACTTCGCTGCTGAGCTTAATTGCCTTCGTAATGGGTCTTCTGTCTCTATCAGGAGTAAGTTGTCTTCTCTGGACCCGTTTCTTGATGAGATTGGCGTCATACGCGTCGGCGGACGCTTACAGCAGTCGCCACTACCCTATGACAATAAGCATCCTATTGTCTTGCATCAATCGGCTTACATCACTCGCCTTATAATCGAACGCGAGCATATTCGTCTACTCCACGCTGGTGCTCAACTTGTGCATCATTCACTTCGTCAATGTTGGTGGATCATTAACGCCAAGATAGTCATTCGCTCCATCGTTCGTAGATGCGTCAAGTGTTTCAGGTTTAGTACCAAACATCAGGTTCAAAGGATTGGTATTTTGCCATCTCCTAGGGTCACTCCTTCGCGGCCGTTTCTATTCTGCGCAGTTGATTATGGTGGTCCCTTCATGATTCGTCATGGCGGGCAGAGATCTAGGACTCTGTCAAAATCCTATGTGTCTTTGTTCATTTGCTTAGCCACCAGGGCCATTCATTTGGAATTGGTTTCCGACCTTACGGCCAACGCGTTTATAGCTGCCTTGCGTCGTTTCATGGCCCGTAGGGGCATACCCAGCCAGTTATATTCTGATAATGGCACGAACTTTAGGAAGCCCCGCAACGTTTTGCATGACCTTTACAATCTTTGGCATAATAAGGATGCCACCTCATCAATCCAATCCTTTACGACCTCTCATGGTATTAAATGGTCATTTATTCCGCCCTCGTCACCTCATTTTGGTGGTCTTTGGGAGAGCGGTATAAAGAGTTTAAAGTATCATTTGCGCCGCGTGGTCGGCAAGTCTATACTCACTTTCGAGGAGTTTACGACGGTTTTGTCTCAGGTAGAGGCATGTCTAAACTCACGTCCATTATTTGCCGTTTCATCGGATGTAAACGATCCAGTGCCACTTATCCCTGGCCATTTTTTAATTTGCGCACCATTAACGGCGATACCTGATCCTGACTTATCTCACGTTCCCATCTCTCGTCTTTGACGTTGGCAACTTCTCCAGAAGTTTGTCCAAGTCATTTGGAAATCTTGGTATCGCGACTACTTACATCAATTACAACAACGTGACAAATGGAAATTCGCAAAGGAAAACGTTTCCATTGGTGACCTGGTTTTGCTGATCGAGGATAACTTGCCTCCATTAGCATGGAAATTTGGTGTAATTACTGCCACATTTCCTGGCCCAGACAACTTATTAGAGTAGTTGACGTTCGCACGCCTACTGGCACCTATCGCAGACCAATTCATAAGTTATGTTTGGTGCCTGCGAGAGACGAACAGTAAAAAAAGAGTTTATTTTCCTTTAAAATTAAATGTATACTTGTCAAACATGTGTTAAATCAAATGTTCAAAGAAGATTTTGTTAGTTATAAGCATTTTTGTTTTTAGCATAAGCTTTAATTTGTATATTTTAATTCAGGAACTGTTTGTTTTACTCAAGCAAGTGTCAGTTTATTTAATATGCAAAGCTTCAATTATTTTTTGTATTTTCGTGTATGCAACATTTGATTTATGCCTCATGTCTTTGCTTAATATTGTTTTTATGTAAAAATTTTGTTATAATATTCACATGATCTGCAGCTATACAAACCATGTATGCATTTTCTTGCACATTTTTTGTCAATATGTGTGATATTTTATTACTCTATGAATTTATTACTTGCAATTGTTCAACACATGCATCACATTTTGTATAAACACATTTGCTGTACTTGTCACTTATGCTATTGTGCCTTGTATTCATGTATTTGTAATTATCTAAACCGATTTCTATTGTATTTATTATGTATAACTTTGTATCTATGTAAAACACATTGGTTTACCCGCATCTACTGTCTATAACCATACGCCACGCAAATATTTTTATATTGTATTTTGTATTTTGCGATCACGTATTGCACAATTATTATTCATGCTTTTAATTATGACATACATGTCATTACACCTTGTGCTTGCAATCATTTAACAATGTATAATCTGTTTTCACATGACAATTTATTGTGCATTCCTGAAACTGTCAGGTATAGCATGCATCATTCAATTATTATATTAAAGCGTTATGCTAAAGCTATGTTTTTACCTGTATAATTTTGTAATAATTTTTGTCTGTTCATTTTACACTCAATACTATTGTATAGGTCAACTGGCCTTGACTGGTTCAAGCTAACCATCATGACTTCCATAAAATATTTGCAATTTGTATCGGGACCATCATGTGATGAGTCACTGATTATTCATCATCAAACATTGTCAAACTATGTATTTTTTATGTTTTATATTGTATACATACAATATATATTAGCAATACACTGCTAATTCTTGCATTTATACTCAGGTATAAATCAGTTTGCAAGCCAACTGTGGCCTGCTCAACTCTTATCTTTAAACAGTTAATGTTATAACTGTTATCTAACATTTCAATCTCAAGGTTCAATACAATTTATTGAGGTTGACATCTATTAGTAAGAACACATTGTGTTTTCGTATAATAAATTATTAAAATGTATTAAAAAATCTTTTGATTTTTTGGCGGGCAGTTATGGACAGTAATGTGGTAATTTTCGTATTTAAAGGTTGGCTAATCTGTACTTTCTGAATTACGTTTATCACGTTCAGGCATCGACACAGTTCAACGAACATCGAAGAGCAGCAGACGTAATCGCGTCGCTGCTTCGTTCTGTCATTATTCATTTTTTCTTGTCGTCAGACAAATTTATGTAGGCCTTAGGCCCTACAGTATTCATTACTGTAGCTTAGAGTGCCGCGTACTTGTGCCTCAATTCATCACGACAATTTATGTAGGCCCTAGGCCTACAACATTTCATGTAGTCTGGAGTGCCGCGTACTCGCGCCCCAATCTATTATGTAACATTCGTAACCGACTTGGTTTTATGTAAAATTCAAATGTCTTTCAGACATAGCCAACCTTACGATGCCGATTAAATTGTAATACAAAAATTAATAAATGTATCAAATACAGTCCACGCTCATCATTATTCAGCATCCTGGCAATAACATCACAAAGCATCATTCTTCTTAACATTTTTTAGTCCTACGTGACGGACCTAACAATTCCTATATAATAATTAGCATAGTACATAATTTTAATTGAGCGATAACTACCAGAATTTCACAACCACGAAGGAAGATAACCTCCAAATAAGGAAAGTTCACTAATCGATTGTTTTTGGAGACAATCTTATTTACGGGTGAAGGAATTTTAAATACTAAAAAGGACATAATTCAATTAAAACAAATAACAAGAAGTTCGGAACACCACAATACATTTTAAATTAATTTAAATAAAAAATAAAAAATATATAAACAATAAAACAAATTTTTTTTTTTTCAAACAAACAATAACAAATTAACAAATCTAGTTGATTTGTTACAATATATATATATATTTATAATGCTAATCAGTGACAGCTTCATTCCTTCTGTTGATTTGCTATATTTATAAATAAGTCAAATTATAGAAGTATACGCAAAGATTCTGCTGGTTATTACTAAAAAGTTAGAATATGACAGAAAAGTTTATGGTTTAGAATCAATGACTGATAACCAAACATGATAGAAAAACAAGGAGAAATTACCAATGACAAGACAGTGAAACACACTGAGCAGAGAGCAACTAATGGCATACACTAAAGCAGACAGAAGGATTGCTCATCTACTTCGAAAATCAGCACAACATAATGATGGCTTCAAATTATGGTATTCCCTTTAGAAAAAAAAAATGTTTTGTTGGAGAAAAGAAAAATGTTTCCTTTGCCTACCTTAGGAAAGTATATTCAAATTTATTATTGTTATATTTTTGCTTTCTATTTCTCAATTACATAGTTTTTGTGTACAATGGGAAGTGCATTACAACTCATTTATGGTATAATAAAATAGTATATGTCAGTAAAATAAAGGTATTAACCCATTCGCTGACTTTGACGAGTGTAGCTCGCGCCACTTGTTCAGTTCACAACAACAAGTGGCAATCACTCGCCCATTTGTTTCAATGTAATATGCGGTTGTTCTTTAAAATCCATAAAGAAGACATTCCGATCCGCCCCATTATCAACTACCGTAATGCCCCTGCACACAAACTGGCAAAATATCTAGACAAAATTATTAGACAACACACACAAATAGACAACAACATTGCAGTAAAAAACAACACTGACCTAGTAACAAAAATAAAAGACATACACATCCCCCATAACGCCACATTAGCCTCCTTTGACATTAAAAACCTGTACACAAACATCCCCATCTCTGAAACAATCACCATCCTACAAAACAAACTCAAACAGAACAACACACCAGACGAACTTATCAATGAAATAACAGAAACTCTGAACATTATCACAAAACAAAACTACTTTACTTATAACAATAAATACTACACACAGAACGATGGCCTACCCATGGGCTCCCCCATATCCAGCATTCTAGCAGAAGTCTTCCTCCAACACTTAGAAAAAACAAAAATACTCACAAACAATGACAGACACTCACATAAAATACTATATTGGCACAGATACGTTGATGACATTCTAATACTATACAGGGGAAACAAAAGACAATGTGAACAGTTACTAACGCACATAAACAAAATACATAAAAACATAACCTTCACTGCCGAATACGAACACAACAATACCATAAACTTCTTAGACCTCTCCATCACAAAACTAGAACACAGGCACAAATTCAGTATATACAGAAAACCAACTACAACTGACACACTAATACACAACACCTCCAATCACCCAATACAACACAAACTAGCTGCTTTTAGAACCATGATACATAGACTTAACAACATCCCCTTAGATGAAAAGACTACAAAGACGAACTAAACACGATAAAATATCTAGCAGAATCTAACGGTTATGACAGAACAATAGTCAGTAAACTCCTACACAAAACACAAAACAAACAACAGACAAAGACAGAAAACAACAAATTCATAACACTAACATACATCAACAAACAAACAGAAAAAATTGCCCACAAATTCAAAAAAGCAGGATACAGAATCGCTTACAAAACTACTAACAAAACAGAACACACACTATCAAAACGCATGCCCAAAGCACAAAACAAATTCGATCTACCCGGTGTATATAAACTAAATTGTTCAAATTGCAGTAAATTCTACATAGGCCAGACAGGACGTAGCTTCAAACAGAGATACATTGAACACACAAAAGCACTCCACACCACTACAGAATCTACCTTCGCAAACCACCTCATTGAAGCAAACCACACATATAAAAACATCGACAATAACATGAACATACTACACGTACACACAAAAGGCCGAAAACTAGACACTCTAGAACAATTAGAAATATACAAACACACAAAAACAAATAAAAACGACATCCTAAACGAACAGACACAATTCAAATCGCACGCATTATTTGAACACATCTCACCACACACACACAGCTTCAATCTTTCGAAACACTTTCTCGTCGCCAACAACAAGACGAGCAGCGCTACTAACGACAGCCTCTGATGAAGCCTTCTATAGGTGAAAGCCGGTTTAGGCTGTAAGGTAAAACTTTACGTTTTTACTTATAAAAAACTTTGTGTTCCGAGTCGTCAATATTATAGTGATATTTAGTCAATGTAATAATTGCTTTGTAGTAGTTTTATGAATCTCCAACAGATGTCGGGCAAATTTAAATGCTTTCTACATGTGTTTTTATTTACTGCTATGTACCATTGTTTAACATATTTGTAGGTAATAAATCTGTAATAAAAAAATAGACATATTTTGAAAATTCCTTAAAAAAATAGTCAGTAAATGGGTTAACTAAAACACATTATCCACTTAGTTTTCATCACATTAAGATTATAATCTCATTTACATGAATTATTCTAGTTAATAGTTAGGAATTTAGTGTATTAATGCAGAATTTAGGGTTTACAATGGTTATAAATTATTTTAATTATATCCATGATAATCTTCATGATCATTAAGATAGATAATTTGTGGGTTGGGTATGTGTTCAAATTACTAAACTTTATATAATAACTGTTATACTACAACAACAACAACAACAACAACAACTACTACTACTACTACTACTACTACTACTACTACTACTACTACTACTACTACTACTACTACTACTACTACTACGGAAACCTCACTTGAAAGATAGAAGTAAACCATTCATTTCTCCTTCTACAGGTTAAGGATAAATGTCAGTTAAGTAAGTACTTCTTGCAAATTTTTTGTATTTCAATAGATAGTATAAAAAGTATTTATTTTACTACAGTTATACATTTAAAAAATTAATATGTATTGAGCAAATTGACAAATTTTTTATTTAAGTGATCATCATTTAAACAAATTGTAAAATAATTTTTCCAAAATAATCTTGGGAATTATTCACTTAGAGTAATTTTTTGAAATATAATAATTAATATTCTTATTCTGAAGCAAAGAGAGAGCTATTATTATATTCTCTCTCTCTCTCTCTCTCTCTCTCTCTCTCTCTCTCTCTCTCTCTCTCTCTCTCTCTCTCTCTCTCTCTCTCTCTCCATATATATTCATTACATAACATACATACATACATACATACACACATCATTGGTTCTATAGCCCAGATCGAGCCTTGGCTTCAAAAAGAAATTGTCTCCACTTATTCCTGTCTTCAGCCATCCGCCACTAATTCGCTGTGCCCAGGTTCCTTGCATCACTGCCGACCTGGTCCAGCCATCTGTTCTTTGGTCTTCCAATCTTCCTTTTTCCTATTGGCTTGTGTTTCATAATTCTTTTTGCCGTACATTCATCACCCATTCTCTGAACGTGTCCTGCCCATCTTAATCTATTAATTTTGGCAATCGGACGACTGTAATGTCATTGTACTTAGCATATAATCCATTATTATTTCTCTTTTTCCAGACTCCGTCCTGTTGAATTGGCCCATAAATCCTTCTCATGTCTTCCTTTCAAACGCAGCCAGCCTCTGTTCATCAGTTTTCTTGAGTACCCAGCACTCAGAGCCATGTGTCAATACAGGCCTTACCAATGTCTTATAAAGTATGGCATTAGTTTCTGTGGTTAATAGTCTTGAATAAAATGTTTATTCAGCCTGTAATAGAATTCATTACATAACACACACATATTATTATTGATATAATTTTTTTTATTATTAACGTAACATTATTTTTATTCATTGAGAAACCACTTTCTCAAAGAACTTACTTTTTTATTTTGGAGAGCAAATTAGTCTCCTCTTCCTCAGTACTTATTGTTTTGTGCTAAAGCACTGCCATAGGTACAGATGGTAAGTGGGAATTTACATCAAATGCTAGGACTGTAAAACAGACCCTTTTTTTACATATTAAACAAACTAGGATTATACTGCAGTGAGAGAGTTCTACAGGTTAGGAAGCTTTCTTGTTTATATTTATTGTTTACTCTAATGTAATTTAAGAAAAGTTGTCAGTGTATACAACTAATTTATTATTTAAAATGTATTAAACATATTATATATATATATATATATATATATATATATATTGAACTTATTTAATTAAATACAAATAAGTGAATGTAATAAACATATTCAATGCAGGGGAACCTTAATCTATATACATCCTAAGTAATGAATGTCTAGTTGTGGCCCTGGCAAAAGTTCACGGAGGGATTTAAAAAAACAATATTTAAATGTTTAAAATTAAACTTTGTTTATTATACAATAATATAACTATTTGTACACTTTACATACAGAAATTTTCAAATCTGACCATAGCGACTCCTCTTTCTGATTACGGTATGTAGAAACACTAAAGTCTGAACTGGACACATCTTATTCATTCTATGTTGGCTGTAACATTAATTTGATAAATAATTAATAAGTTATCATAAAATTTCTAATAATTACATAAAATTTTAGTTTCCTTTTAAAATGGGAGTATCATATGTTTTACAATAAATTTCAGTTTCTATATTGTGGTTTCTATATTAAGAACAATATTATTTTCCAACACTACCAGATGTTGCACCCATCTAATGGTACAGTATGACATTTCACTGGTTAGGACTAGTACTTTTTATCAAAATAAAAAACAAGTAAAAACTTGTATTAGTTTCAGTAAATGTAAATTTTGTATGTTTCCATAAAACTGTAATATACATTTACTATTTGATCTATTATTTATACTATTAGTGTTCAGATTGGAAAAGTATTCATTTTTCTTTTTAACTCTCTTAATACATTCTTCATGAATTCCAGTAGTTAAAGGTCGTTTGGAAAAATATTAAAAATTTGTTTGACATATTCTAATTTTTATTTGGTATTATCATATCACATCTATCAGTAATCTTTACACATTTATAAAGCTGCTCATTTACTTGTTATTTTACATGTAGTTACTGAGTAGCCTTGACCAACTCTAACTAGATAAAAGTAGAGTTAAGTAACTAACACTTAAGTTAAAGTAGAGATAACTTTTAAAGTAACTAACACTTAACATTACAAATGATGAGAAGTTCTGATATATATGTTTTTTTCATAAATAGCTCGTAATTACTGATAGTATAAATCATATTTACCTCTATTGTGTGTGGGGGGGGGGGGGGAGTGATGCAGGATTTTGTCTGACAAGACTGAGCGTTCTTTATCAGACTGACTTAGAGCCGAAGAAATATCTTCAAATTCTACTATATGATCAGTATCTAAATCTTCTTGCTAAGATCTTTTTCTGTGTGCAGAGACCAAGTCAAGGCCATTCTTTCATCAGACGTAAGCTTTCATTTTCAAACATCTTCAAAAAACTTGCAATACTAAATGTCATCAAATGATTTTACCTAAAAGCAATAAAACTAAATAAACAACATCAAAGTGAACGCACACACTTTGATGTGATGCCAATGGTACAAAACAAAGTCATCACTAATATTTTCAGCTCTGCAAACTGCAAATAATGAATGGTTTGTTACGAAGTTAAGACATACATTCTATCTCGGAACTCAAAAGTATACATTTTAACAACTAGGCTTATGTAAATTAAAAAAAAATCCAAGCTAAACAAACAGAATATTATAACTAAAAAACTTTTTTAAAAACACTACATGTGTCAACCATAACAACACACTGCACAGTGTAGAACTTAACAAAAGCATAATGCAGTAGAACCTAGCACTAAAAGAGTGAAATATCAATAAAGTGTGTCATTTGCAGATGAACAAAATTCTGCATTGAACAGAGAAGGGTGAAACATGAAATTTATTTAGTGAAACACTAGTACATGTTTGATGAATTTCATTTAGTGGGTTTAACAAACTGAAAAGGATGAGTATTATGGTTTACCCACTTCCTAACAACATTTCTGTAAGTACTCAGAATTCATTGTTTCTTCTTAATATAAATAATCTGTATGCCTACCTTACAATGCACCTTACATTGTACCTTACACTATATTCCCAGCTTGGCACCTTAATGAACCGCTCCACCATACAGTCTTACACAGGCTCTGTGTTTACACAAAGTATTGTGATGCACCAAGAGGAAACAAGTCAGTTTATCTGATTGGTTTTAGGGGTTTGGCAGTAGTAAATAATCCTTCAGGAATAATCTTTCCCATAAAAATTGAGAGTGCTGTAAAATTTTATTAACCCTTTCAGTGTCAACAGATTCTCTTTAGAGTAGTCGTAGAGTGCCAAGGTGATTTCTTACATACAACATGTGTTTATTTTAAATTCAATAAAAAATTTAATATTAAAGAAAAATGAATGAATTGTTAACTTACCTAAAACATAAATGTATAATCAACATGATGAAGTTGTTTCTTCATTTGTATTTTATAAATTTATTAAATAATTGTTTTATATAAATTTTAGTTTACACAAATTACAGATTTTTAATTTTCACACAGAAAATCTGGACAGAAAAAGTCAATGGATGGTTGGAAAAAGTCACTAGTAAACTCTAAATTCACAAAGCCTACAATTTTCCTATTAAATCCATGTACAATTTATAAATATTAGTCACTAACTTAATTTTCAATAATATCTTTAATTGGGCTCAACATGTAGGCACGTAATGTTGCAACATTATCACCGGTAATGTTTTGCAATTCATTGTCACTGAAATCACTTTTATTCTCACTTGATAAATTACTTTTACACCCACTTCAGTTAATTAATTGTTTTATTTCATCTTCTCATAAAAACACACTTGTTTTTGAAAAAATATTATTAAAATTACTGATCACAATGCTACACCACAACAGGCAAACATGATAAACCAAACCATCTTGGATAAAAAAATAATTTTTCATGGTGTATAAACTAATAATGACTCTTTCTAATGATATAGAAATCACCAGCAACTGTTAGCAAATAAGTGAACTGCATCATCACCGATTTGTTTGGCCCGTGGCACTGAAAGGGTTAAATAGTAAATGAAAAAAATATCAATATTATACGAATGTGTCTGACACATTTGATGGCGTTTTGAACTTCTCTTCTCCATCTTCCTTTCACACAATGAATATTGTAACAAGTGTACTTGGCTCAGTAATACACATAAATTTTGGCTTGTGGTGAATCTCTCTTCTGCACTTGAATTTACAAATTTTGTTGGTATTATTTTTTGTTGAGGCATAATTATGTTCTCATGAGGTTTAAACTTTGAGGTTTAGAAAATAAAAAAAATATGTTTCCAAGATAATATTGTTCTGGACTGATAGCAAGAATACCATCTCAATGTTTAACTGAAAAAAGATTCCTTGCCTTCATAATTGTAACAGAAACTTCTTCTGCAAGTTTTCATTGCATTACTGAATTTCTGTATTAAATCCTCAAAAGTAACTAACAAATTATGGTTCCAGTGCTGTGGGAGGATCACAAAGTACTGCTGAAATCGTACAAGGGGTAAAGGTTACAGTGAATTCTTTGTCAAGACACAAAAATGTAACTATAAACTGATATAGGTCTGCTAAGACGAGTCTCTGTTGACAGTTCCACCTAGTTCTTGTAGAATGTGAATTGTTACTATAGAAATCTGATATTTTATACCTATATAATAAGAATATTATTATTTTTTGTTAACTTATGAAGGATGGTCCCACTAACTATATTGTACATTTTGACCAATTGTGTATATCACATACCAGAGCAAGATTTAGGAAATATGCACCAATGCTGAATAAAATTTCCAATGCAATTCTTCAAGTTGATGTAGCAATCAGTTACCATAACTCTGATATGCTGATGACTGCCATTACTAGCAACATATTAGTAAAAAACAGAGAAAAGAACACAACATTTGCAGACAACCCAATGGAGATTTCCTAAATACACCTGTGTGGAGAATCTGAGGAATTACACTCTTTGAAATTTAACACATCTTTTTGAATGCATCCTAAATACATAATGTTTTGTGGAAACTATGGAGAGGTCGACTGATGTTCTTTCAAAAAATCGTCTACATTCATTGTAGCTTATCTTCATATTGCCTAATATCTTACTCATTACTATTATATTCACAATGAGTAACTTCACTTAGAACAGGATTGTTCTGAAAGCTCTGGCCAGAAGTTGAACTTGAACCACTAATTTCATATATCTCTTTTCTCTGATCAAAACCAACAATTGCTTTTCTCTGGACCACTTCATTTTGATATATTTGTTATGCAAGCACTGACATTCCTTTTTGACAGCTGAGCACAGCAATGGTGTGTTAAGAGAGAATAATGCCCTTCTCATTAGTATAGTCTATCAAAAACGTTTGTTAGTAAATTATGCAATGTAACTATGTAACTATGTATGTTATTATTAGTAACTATGTTCAGAAAAATCCTATGCAAAGTAAACAAAACCTACTTTATGTTTCAATCTGCCACACATGTACACCACAATGGCTGTTAAGTGAACTGTTGGTCTCTTCACGAGACGTCACGTCTGCTTTAGATTGTTAAGTCCATTACATTATTTTTCCTAAATCGAACAACTATTAATCAGCATTTATTTTGAATTATATTGACTTATAGTTACTTTTTAAACTCATAAAAATTATTATAATGACATTTAAAATCTGATTTTTCTACAGGCACAACTGTTTAGAAATTAAATATCATTAGAAATTTAGCTGCATTTCATTACAAAGCAACCAAAAATAATTTCAGATAAATGGGCATCAGTTGCCAAGAGCATTCACAGATTGGATATCAGCAGAAATAATAAGAGAAGGTTTATTATGACTCATCATGTTTACAAAACATGAATTGAAGAGATGTCACAGCTGAGATTAACAGGCCCCCCACAACACTATGTCTTTGCCATTTCTACTGCTTATTATGTTTTGTTTGTTTCTTAGTATAACTTGAACCTTGTATTTATTAAATAAACACATTATGCCTCTTTCCAAAGTTATACTTTCTACTATTTTCATATCATAAAATTAATGTCTTGTAAGTTACATACTAGGTATCAATAGTATGCAGACAGATCCATGGGGAGAAATTCCCCCTCCCCCACACCAAATGGTCACTTCAGACAACATTTTTGTTGTTGTGATTATAGAATGGTTTTGCGATTGTGAATGTGATAAGAAATGTATATCACGTTACATAATTTTTGGTTTTACTCTAAAATTATGTTAAATTGTAACTGCACCTTACCTCCATGTTAATTTTTGTTTGATACATACCTTAAATGAGTAGTGTGTGTTCTTGTGTTCTAAATGAATGTTATTAAAAGAAACTAAATATTAAATGAATGTTATTAAACGTTCTCTGTAAGTGAATGTTATTAAAAGAACAATGAACTGACAAACACAGATATGATTTTATACTTGTAATACATTTCTTGTGTTGATAATAACACACTGAACTTTTCTCTTCACTTTATTTATATTTTTCACATTCCTATCATTTATACTTTAGACCATTAAAAATTGATCCAACTTTTCATATCCTCCCCCCAAACTCAACTATTTCCTCTCCAAAAATTGCTTGCTGGACCTGCCCCTGATAGTATGTGTGTAGCTTCATTAAAACTAATTTTGTAATATAAAATTAATTGATTTAGTTTTTTTGGATTTTGTTGTCCATGACAAGTCTATTCATCAAACACTTTGAAATTCACTTTTCTGACTACAGAACAATACTGATCACATAAAATTTTACCTTTGCCTGACCTAGTCTTTGCTTTTATGTAAGCTTCACTATCCTTCTGGATAAAGTGTAACTCAGGCAAAGGTAAAATTTCATTTAAAGCTTTATCTAAAAATAGTGTTCCATAGTTAGAAAAGTGGATTATGTAGGATTTAGTTTCCATCACTTTGCTACTTTGTAAAAATAAATAATTAATTTATTGACTTGAAATTATCATTTTAAAAAATCTCTATGTATACGAAATACTTTATTAGAGTATAATTTCAAAGTCGCCATAAGACTAGGTATTTTGGTCTGTTTATAATTTCAGGTTTAGTCAAAGATATCATTACTATGCTACGAGTAAACACACAGAAGAAATTTAGAGATTTTAAAAATTCTATTAAACTAGTTTGTAAATACTGATTAGTAAATTCTTCATGGTATTTAATTTCTCCATGATGAGTTAAGCTTTGTATGTGTTAGAAACATTCTAAAAGTAGTTTTAAAACAAATTGTTTTACACAATGTTGATAAATTTTTGATAAACCTATCAACAGAAAACAAATACAGCAATGTTGATAAGATTTGAATTGGAACAAAATGCTGATTAACATAAAGCTAAATTAAGTTTATCATCTCAGAATTTTCTTACTTTTTGTGTTATCACAGAATTTGTGAACAACAGTTATGAGATTGTAAAATTAAAGTTATCTGGGCTGTTTGGCCATGGTCTATGGTTTATGGCCAAACCAAATGTTTCAACTGCTCCATTGATTGCCATCATCAGTGGAATTTATCTATCATCAGTTAGCTGCCATCATCAGCCTTTACAGTACTGTAGGCCTGATGCGAACAACCCACGTTCAGGAGGCCTTGGATTGCTTTTAAATTCCACTGATGAGGCAGCCTATGGAGCTGTTGAAACGTTTGGTTTGGCAATAAACCATAGACCACGGCCAAACAGCCCGGATAACTTTAATTTTACAACTGACACCGGCCATGAAAGCCTTAGGAGTTATGATGTTTTGTTTGTGTACTACTTACATAATAGAATATTGTACTATTTACCCGACTGAAATTATGTTGTACATAAACAGGTACAGTTGTGTAGCCAAGGAGGTTACTGGGGTAACAACCCCTCCACTGGGTAATTCCAAATGAGGTTATATATAAAAGCTACCGGTAATAAAATTGTTTATAAACATCTCGTTTGCAAATTGAAATTTGCTATAGAGATGCACTGTCATTTCACACACCAAATCACCAAACTACAACCCCCAGCATCAACAACCCCTCCATGAAAAATGTCCTGACTCTGCCACTGAATAGGTATTGGACATCCAATTAATTCTTACCAATGGACATCCTACATAAATAAAGTCAAAGGTTGTAATTTTCTTATAATTAAATAATTTGTTTTATGGAAGTTGCTTCTATGATTGGATTCCTGTCATCTTAATGTCTGTTAGGAAATGTTCATTACATGTTTAAAAACATGGTTGTATGTTTCTTTAAGTATGGTACTTTAAATCTTATAGTTGACCAACTGTTGTCACTTATACAGTGTAGATATTACTTTACAAGAATTCAGTTGTCTGACTACAATTTATTAGTCCTACTATGATGTCTTTAAAACACATATATTAACCCTTGGATTTATATATGGCTGATGTTTCAATTTTATTAACACATAATACCATTTTATGCTTGTTTATTTTACAATGCTTTTTCTATGTTTGTATATTAGATTTAATTAGATTATTTTAATTAGCATGAAACAAATTTTATAAGAAAAGAGACAAACAATGTATTAAAAAAACAAAAATGTTATAACAACAATTACAAGAACACAATACACTTTAATCAAATCATTCCTGAAAATAACTCTCCATGAACACACTTCTTACAGTCTGGCTTTGTTCCCCTGAAGATTGTTCTCTCACATCCACAGGGACATACATATCTCAGAACCAGTTTGTTTATTAAACCTTCAAAATGGAGCACTGATGACTTTTATAAAGATGACAAGAGTTTTTTCTTTGTACTAGGTGATTTTTTTTCTATGTAATGTAGAAATGTTTTTCTATGTTTCTACAATTGAAAACAAAATTAATTTTTATTCATTAAGTAATGCAAAATAATTTTTTTCTTATTTGATAAGATCTGGAAAACAAATATTTAAGTGACGAATACAAGGTATTAGAAACAAAGAACCAAAAGTATTTTGTGTGATGTTTATGAGAAACATTTTTGTACTGCACTTATTGAAACAAAGGAAAGGGAAATACAAGATAATGAACTAAACATTACACAGTTACTGTAGTAGTGTCAACAAGAGTGAGAGAGCAAAAGCTGGTATTATTAAAAAACAGAGAAATATATAAACTGTTATGAATAAAATAATAAAAGATTGTGAAATGAAGATATTTGAGTGGTTCTTAGCATATTTTCTGTTTGTGTAGAACCTATGAATATAGGGATTAACAGAAACACCATAATAAGTAGGGTTCTGAACAACAGGATCCCCAGGATAATTCATAATTAAAGGCCCACAGGTAATGGAAGTGACAGCATAGACAAAGGTGGTTTCAACTAAGTGGCATAGCTATTTGATACATCACCAGTAGAGTCTTAGATAAAATGTGTAGGTAGACAGAACCAGCTTGCTAATGGCCATGATATAATATATATCATGTGTTATATAAACACAGCTTGATTTCAGGGGGAACATGCCGGAATGGCATTCTGGAACCTCTTGGATCCAAAAATAAATTACCGAAAAAAAGTATATGAACAGAAAAACCTAATTATTACAAAAACTTGCTACTACTTTTTAAAATGTGCCCCACTACAAAACTAAACATTTGTCAAAATCAAACACCAGCACTAATCTTTATCTTAAATAGTGTCCTATCGTTCTTTTTTTTTACTACGTTTTACCTAAAATTCTCATGTAAGTAGAACATATTTTTTAAAAATTTCAACAAGGCTCGCTCAAAGATGACATTCACAGTCAGCGGAGTCAACATGAAGCGATGACTGACATTTATCTTATCTTACCAGAATTTGTGTGTGTCTGAAGTAAGGAAATTGAATGCTGCTTACTTGTGTTTCATTGTTTACATTTAGATTTTAGTTTGTATAGACTGTTGCCCATGGCATGTAGCAGACTAGCCTCTGATTTATACTGAACCTTCTTCATTTTATTGTTAAACTTTCAGTTGAAATATAACTGTAATTTTCAGTAGGTGCTGCGTAGTAGGTGCTGGATAGCTAAATTGTTTGTTATCATCAATTTTTCTCGGTTAAATAGCGAGTATTGCGAGTGTCATTTTAGTTACCATGAAAAAGTTAACTAGTTATTTTTCTTGGATTAGTAAAAGACCTAGACTCGATGAAAGTAGTGAGAATGATGACACAATAAGTGATGTTGGTCGAAAGCAAAATACAAAAATACAGCGTTACAACAGTTTGCCAGTACTATGTCATTAAATGAAACACCTTCTACTTCAAGGTAATAATTTCTGAGTGTAGTAATAAATGTTCTAACGAGAAAGAAAATGAAACAACTGATGAATGCAATATGGACGTTTTGCCAAGCTGTTGGAACCAAGAACAAAAAATTGAGTTTTGCAAAAAATATGACTGGCAAGAATAGAAAACTAGGTCATAAAATATGCCAAGAGGTGGGCATTTTAGGCGCTGAGAAAAAAAAACAGGTATGAAAATTTCTAATGAATGGGCAAATTGTGAGATATGTAGCTATGGTGACACAAAACAAAAGCAGCAAACCTCTTCAAAAAAAAAAAAAAAAAAAAAAAAAAGACCATAAAGAAAGTGCTGGGCATAAAACAATAATGAATATTTTGTTGGAAGGTAAAAAGGAATGATTAGAGAAAGTGATTTTAAAACAACGTTCTCACAAAAAGAAGCAACTGAAAAAAATTTCGAACTGCACATAAAGTTATTAAAGAGAACCAGTCCTTTAACAATTTCAAAACAGAAATTGATTTACAGGAATTAAATGGTTTCGACATAGGATGTATCTTACATTCAAATAAAACATGTGCTCACATTGTGGAGCATATTAGCCATGAAATGAGAAGAAATCAGAAAGTGATATTATCCAGTCTGACACAAAAATTGGATTAATCATTGACGAGGCTACGGCTTTAAGTAATAAGTCTAGTTTGATTGTATACAATCGATTTTGTATACCTCAAATTGGTATGGATGGCCCGATTAATCTGTTCTTAGATTTGGTTGAACTTGACAGTGTAGTATGCTAGGGGTATATTTGACTATCTGATCGACTACATTAACTACCTTCACTCTTACGGGATGACAGACTAATTTTTAAGTAATAATTTAATAAGCTTGACATGTGATGGTGCTGCTGTGATGATTGGAAACAAGAAGGGTGTTGGAGCATTATTCAGAGACAAAACGTTTCTGTCCCTTATTGCCACTGTGCTAATCATAGACTTGAACTTTCAGTATCTGATGCAGTAAAGTCAGTTTCAGACATTAACAGCTTTAAATCTTTTATCGATATATGTTTTATATAATGCTTTGCCACAAAAATAGCAGAGAACTACACGTGTGTGAGTTTGCTGGAAACTGAATTGCTAAAAATTGGAAGAATTTTGAGCATATGTTGGGTTGCATCTAGTTTCAGATCTGTTTCAGCTGCATGGGCATGCTATCAGGCATTAGTTAAACATTTTAAAGAAACTTTGGATGATCCAACTAGAGACAATAACGAAAAAAGTATGTTTGATGGCCTCCTGAAAATAATTACTGACCCGAACTTTATACTGGACCTAGGCTTGACGAATGATGCAATGCAGGAGCTCTCTGAGTTAAGTGAGGCTTTGCAGAATCACAATCTTGGTCTGAGTTTTGCTAATGAAAAACTGAAAATTACAGCTTCTTTATTTGAAAGCAGAAAATCAGTACCAGGCCCCCATTATTCTATAGCCCTCCAAGCAGTACAAAACTTAACTTTTTTTCGAGGTTCCACTTCAAAAAAAGGAAGGTAGGAAAAACAATAATCCCGTAGACCCTGAACAATTTTATGAGGCACTGAAAAAAATCTATTGAAAATAGACTGCTTAGTGAATAAAATCTTGAGATTGTTGATTCAATAAAAGTGACAGATATTAAAAACTGGCCAAAAAATGTTTCAATAACCTATGGAGAAAATGAAATAAAAAAAACTTGCTTCAAAATTAAAACTACATGAAAGGCAACTGATTGGGAGATTCTGAGAATATGTCCAGTCCTGAATTTTTTTGAAGAGTCTTTCTACCTTGAAATATGCTATTGAATCAATAGCAATATCTTCAAGCAAATGTGAGAGAGGGTTTTCGCAAATGAATGTAATCATTACATCTTTAAGAGCATCTCTACAGGCAAAGACTCTTATTTATGAAAATTAATGAACCTCCTCTCTGTTTATCTGATCCATCAATTCATGGCTGATTTCTGGCCACCATACAGCATTGGACACAAAGAGCAACAAAAGTTCAAGAAACAAATAGTATGATGACACAATGATGAAACTATCTAATTTTGTTTAAATGTCCGAACCACCGAAACCATCATTTAGAGTCTGATTGAGGCTCCGGGATGATGCCATCGTGAGTGACATGTTTTCGATTGTCTTACTGTTAACCTGACAATGAAAAGCTCTTTAGAAATATCAATTAACTTTATTATCTTTTTAGATAGAAGTTTATACGTATGTTACATATTTTATAAGGATTTAAAAAGTAGACCTCATTTGTAATAACCTGATGTAAACTTATTTGCTAATATAAAATATAAGTATATTTGTGTTTGTACAACTTTCGAATTGATGCGTTCTGGCACCTATAATTTTAGAAATCAACCGTTGTATATAAATAATATTTATGGTTATGTACACAATAACTAGCAAATCTCCTACTACAACTATCATCTCTTCTCTCATGTTCATGAATAACCTACCACCATAGAAAAATCTTGATCAGTAATCCTGCCTACAAATAATACCTCACTAAGAAAACAAAGTGTAAGAATAATTACTGCTGAAATAGGTTGAAGGTCTACTATTTTAAGGGGTAAGAAAGAGAGGAAGAAAACGAGGCATATGTAAAATGTAAAACTAAGTTTATGTTACTAAAAAACAAAGTGAACGCCTTAAACTGTAATATTTATTTTATTGTTTTACAGTAATAATTTTTACAATTTTAATAAATGACTGGGAATTTTATACAATATCATTTCCTTCATTCAATTGCAGTTTCACAAAGCATTAAGTAATATTGTACAAACATATAAGTATAATAATAATATACAAATTTTCAAAAAAAGAGCAACATAAAAAAGTTACAAATGATCAATAAGCATTATATTAATATAGTATAAAGTGTAATAAAGAAATACAATATTTCCAATTAGACAACAGACACTGACCTCTCTTATACACACATTATTGTATATTGTACCAGTATACTAATATACTTTATTACACTTTACAGAATGAAAACATGATGAAATGCATACATGTGTTTATATTACATCTCAGTCCACAAGTAAATAATAACAAAATACATGCTTATAAAAAAACTGACAACATTTATACATTATAAATATTTATATATTATTTTACAGCAATATTAAATTTGGTCTTTAAAAATATACAAATATTCTCACATTATTCTTCCTGATATGCAAGAATCACCCTCCCCCCAAATAATACATTATTCTAATAATATATTTTATATTATTTTATTATACATCCTATAACAACATTATTCATCCTACATATAGCAGTCAATAATATATTGTATTATAACTGCTACATAATCTGCATGAATGCCAATGCTCAATTATTATTATACATTTGCTGTGCCAGTGCTACTGTGGTATATTACATGACTAGCAAAGTAGCTCTGTATTTATGTATTTAACAAGTAAACCTACAGTGAAGGGAGACTAAAGAAATAATTTGTACTTCAAAAAAGAAAAGAAAGTAAAAGAAGACTGCTAACAAAGTGTAACACTTAATAGACACACTGCTTGTGAGGTCATTTGTACTCAACTTTGAAACTCACAAGGCTGTTTACTTTAATGTTTACACAGTACTAACTTGGAAAGAACCAAGATAAATTTCATGTGAAACAAACTCCATATTAGTGTATTTTGTTTTCAATGTTATCGCATACTGTGTAAAGTATGTTTATTCCTCAACTTATTCCTCAACATAAAATATGTTGTATCCACAAACACATACACACATACTCTCTCTCTCTCTCTCTCTCTCTCTCTCTCTCTCTCTCTCTCTCTCTCATACAAATTCAGTGTTGTTTTTTCAAATGTGACTGTGTACTTTCTTTTTATTCTTCTCTCAATGTTTTGTTTTGACATCTGCTCTGACATGTTCCTCAAGAATGTGCATCTGGTTCTCCTTCACATACAAACATGTGCAAGAGAACACACTTGTGAAGAAAACATTAAAGCAGGTAACAAACATTTTGAGAATTAAGAGGGAATATGCAGTTCCATCCTGAAAAACCAATACTGTAAAAAATGGGTTGCATCCTGAAAAACCAATACTGTAAAAAATGGGTTGCATCCTGAAAAACCAATACTGTAAAAAATGGGTTGTAGAAATTTTAGAACACACACACGCACATGCACGCACATGCACGCACGCACGCACACACACACACACACAGAGTCTCTCTCTCTCTCCCTCACACACACACACACACACACACACACACACACACACACACACACGCGCGCGCGCGCGCGCGCATGCATGCACACACAAAACAAAGATTTCTCTATTATATTTCAAAAATAAAAGGATTTAACAAACAAACATGAAGCTAATTTTCGTTTTGGTTCTTCACTAAGAATGTATAAATATGTTGATGTAATTTCCAAGTAATTAAAAAGAATACTAAATAGATACAGTAATCAGTAATCCCTTATTATCAAAAAGGGGGCACATGGATTAATGTTCTCTACAGTAGTGTGGACATTAACTGTTTAAACACTTAGCTGTTTATAGGAACAAAAAAAAAATACAGTCAGTTATTAGAATAATAAGTAATAAGTAAAGTTGTACATATTTCAACTTTGTTGACAATTTAATATGTACAAAAAAGAATGAAGAAAAATATTATACACCATAGGATTTTTTTTCATTTATCTAAAATGATAGCTACAAACTGGAAATGTTCTAGGATTTTAATGCTGCGCTATTTTTGGAGAATTTCCAGATGGATCTATACAGATTCTGTTATCTGTTATGTAGAATTACAATACACTACTTACTCCTTTTCAGACTTTATATAAAAAAAACAATCTGTCCTACATACACTTTAACACATGCTTAAAAATTTCTGATAAATAGGGATTACTGAATATGCAAAAATGTACAAAACGATATGGATTATAAACTAATTACAGTACTAACACAAAAAATAACTACAGCAAGAGGTGATATTATTTGGTATCATTTCAAATTACAAAATTATTTTATTGAACAATCATTATACATGCAGATACACCAATTAATTATTTATAAAAAACCTAAGAATAAATAACAACAAAAAATTAAAATTTCTTGATTAATTAATAAAAGTAAAATAATTAATTAATCTTGAACATGACTGTCCTATTTTTATTTCATCTTAGCCTGATACCCTTTTATGGGAAACAAGAATCTGACCCCCGCAAGTATTCAGATTCTCCACAAAACATACCCCTACAGTGAGATTACACTACATATTAGAACTATTCATTTGATTTCATGTTGCTGGGAGGACATCTTACACACTTCCCTCCTCTTATACTGGATATGAAAACATCAGTACCATGCAAGTCAGTTAAGACAGGTAAATCCATACACAGCAAATAACTAAAATACACACTAGTACTTTTCCATCATACACATTTAATTTGTTGAAGTTGTAATAACTTTGTGATAAAAACAATTACATTGTTAAAAAAAATTAAGAATACCTTAAGCCATTACAGAGACAACTGTCTTTGTATAATAACAAATGATTACACTAAAAAGTAATAATAAAAATTAAAAATAAACAAAGCTCCAAAACAATTAAAACTTGAAAATGTAAAATATTTTGGTTTAGTTTTATTTTCTGGGTGTTTGGTTATGGTCTGCTATGAACTAGCACCTGAAACCCCAAAACAAAGCTAAAATTAAACTCCAACCTAGAAAAACCTATAATTATATACACTGTGTTAGAATAACAGTGTAGCAGTGGCGGCTGGTAATTGAAAAATTTGGGGGTTGCAGTTGGGTTGGATGGTATTAAATTGTTTTATTCTCTGAATAGAAAGTGTCCAAGTCTCCTCGCCTCCAAATAATACACAAGGAAAGCAAAATAATGCAATTTTAGTGTCACACCCACATAACCATGAATATTATTTATTGTATGAATCTTTTTTAAATTTACGATTAAATATTCTGTTACCTGATTTTACACTTTGATTAAAATTTGAGAGTTCTGGTGTAGGCCTACCTACTATCTTTAATTTCAATTTTTTTTTAATAGGACATAAACTGAACAGTGTTTTTGTTAAGTTTACAACAGAATTAATTGCGTTCTACCAGTTACATATAATTATTAAATTATAATAGTTAAATATCTTACACTATGACACCTTAATTCTTTGGATGTACTATTATTTATATTTAACGGTGAACTGGACTGATAATTAACTGACACTAACAATGAACTTCCAACCCGGCGCACCACGTGTTATTTACGCTTGAATCTGCGGACTGACGATTGTGAAACTGCTCGGACAACTTCGGCTACCTTCGTTCTCAGCAAACAGACTGGTGGCGCCATGAGATACAAGCGGAGTTTGCAGTCCCTAATCACACCAAGCGAGCCTATACTGCTGCAATAGGAACAACCGAGTCTAGCCAACCAGAACACTACTCCACTGTATTTCCCCATATACAAAGCGCGTCACAGTTGGTGCACACTTGCCAAGTACACCACTGCAAGAGCGTGTACAGTTTTTAGTAATTGCTCTGCGCTTTTCAATCAGCAAATGATTAATTACGATGATTTAGCTTGAAAACACTATTATTACTTATTGTCTTATTCATAATTCTATAATTTAAAATACAATTCGGGATTTAATGAGGGTTGTACAACCGTGCAACCTAAGCACGGGCCGCCACTGCAGTGTAGTGTGTGTACGCATGGAAAAACATGGTTCAAAAGCAGTTTACAAGAGAGAACTATTCAATAATTATACATGAGCAATTAAATAATTATTATAAGTTTAGTATATATTGTTTAATTATAAATTATATTTATAAAACAAAGATCAACACATGCACACACACAAACAATTAATATAATATTCTGTATAATTTGTAATTATCAGCCTTTACATATTATATTTTTATTAATTTTTGTAGATTTATGCCCAAGTAATGCAGCTATTTAATGGGGGGGGGGGGACAGGTGGCAATCTTATTACTTATTCCTCTGCTTCAATTCTCACCTCTGCCAGGAGCACTGATTACTATTTGGCTTCACAATGCTGGGTGAACCAGCATTAAAATGAACTTTCCTGTAGGACTCAAACAGACGACCTCTTGACCTAGACATAAGAATGTTAGACCACATAGGAGGTCGTATTCTGCTTATATCAATATGAATTATAGCATTGACAGTTTTCTTTTTTAAACATTTTTGAAACTAAAATTTGTTGCAAACACGTCCTCGTACTGATGGTTGAAAAGATTTCAGAAAATTTATTATCTAAATATATATTATTAATTCAAGGAATCAGAAATAAACAACAAGAAATACTACAAGAATGCTTGAAACGGAAAATAGATATTATTGTCCTCTCGGAAACGAAGAAAAAAGGAAATGGGAATGAAAATCTAAAAGAATACATACACTTCTTTTCGGGTGTAAAGAAAGATCAAAGAGCTCATGCAGGGGTATCCATATTTATTCATAAAAAATACCGGAATCGGGTAAAATCATGGGAGCCCATTAATGAAAGGTTTTTAAAAATGACAATTCAGCTAAGAGGGAGAATATTGGCATATATGCTTTAACTGAGGACGCCACAGTTCAAACCAAAGACAATTTTGAAGAAGCTCTGAGAGAAATCATAGAGGACATCCCAAACAGTCACGAAATAATCCTTGCAGGAAATCTTAATGCAAGAGTCGGAAAACGAAGAAACAGTAAAGTAGTTGGCACACACGGAGAAGAGACAGTTAATAACAATGGTGAGAGATTAATCGATTTATGTGAACAATATGAATTGAAAATAATGAATACCTTCTATGCTCACAAAGACATCCATAAATATACGTGGTACCAGAACACAAGAGGTCTAAGATCTATAATAGATTATGTAATATTGAGACAAAGATCTGGTTTGAGAATGCGGGATATGAGAGTGCACAGGGGAGCAGAATGTAGGTCAGATCACAGATTGGTCATTGCTAAACTGTATGTTCCCTTCATAGGAGCTCATGTAGAAAGAGCAGAAAATGTTGGGCCGAAAATTGAAGATGAAAAATATAATTTGAAAAGTTTTCAGCACGATAGTACAAGAATGTTCTAATTCGTGGAGATTAGAACAAAAGTTAATGTCACCAACCAGATCCACTTTAGAAGAATACGAGCATATAAAGAAATGTATTAGAGAAGCGGCTGAGGAAGCCCTAGGAAGACAGGATCGGAAATCAAATAAACCATTTTGGTGGGATAGTGAAATAGAAGAGAAAATCAAAAAGAAAAAGGAAACATATTTGAAACTACTACAAACTAAAGATGAAGAGATAAAGAATATAAAAGAATGAATAGAGAAGTTAAACAACAAGTAGTGAAGAAGAAAAATAATGGTTGGGAGAAAAGATGTGAATGCATAGATAATCAGCTAGGAGGTACACAAAGCTCAGAAGCTTGGAAGACAATTAAAGCCATTAAAACTACAAACCGGACACAGATATTTTTGGACAACATACCTGAAACAAAATGGATACAACACTTTATGGAGCCATTGGTTGAAACAAGGAATAAATTCATTCCTAATGACCATGAAATAAAAGTATCTGGAGAAATTGCACTAAGTATTGAAGAAGAAGTTCAAGAGGCAATAAAAGCTACAAAACTGAGGAAATCCCCAGGTCCGGGAGGAATAAACCCAGAATTAGTTAGATATGGGCCCCCCAAGCTGTTTGAAATGCTCAGAAAATTATTCGAAAGATGCCTAAATGGAGAAGAAGTGCCAGTGGAGTGGCGAACATCGTATATCTCATCGTATAAGAAGGGTTCAAAATTGGACCCTAGAAATTACAGAGGAATTGCTGTGATCCCGACCATTGGGAGAATATATTCAAGGATTCTGAAAAACTTAATTGAAGAAGACATCAAGACCAAGCAGCCCAAAGAACAATCAGGTTTTAGAGCGGGGCGATCCACGGTAGACAACATCCTTACAATCAAAATAGCAGTTGAAAAGAGAGTACAGCATAATAGAGAAACGCATATAGCTTTAATAGATTTAGAAAAGGCATACGATAGCATCCCAATCTCACAGTTATGGAAGGAGATGGAGCATTTGAACATAAATGCAAATTTGATTGCAGCCACCAGAAGATACTATCAACAAAATATCACCAGGGTCAAACTGGGAAACAAGCTCACTCTCCCATTCGAAACTACAAAAGGCATAAGACAAGGATGCTGCTTGTCCCCTACCCTCTTTAAAATATACTTAGACAGATCTCTAGTAAGATGGACAAAGAAGTGTAAAAGCATGGGGCTGAGAGTAGGAGATGACAATCTGTTGTTCACTCTATATTTTGCCGATGACCAGATTGTGGTAGCGGAGGATGACGAAGACCTCGAGTATATATTCAGAAAGTTAAAAGAGGAATATGACGCAGCTGGTTTGACAATGAACATGGCAAAATGTGAGTACCTGATAGTGGGCAACAAAGACGTTAAGGACTTAAAATTGGATGTGGACAGGATAAGAGGTGTTGAAAAAAGTAAATACTTAGGCGTTATTTTCAACAAACAGGGAAGCAGCAAAGATGAAATTCAAGAACGTGTTAATAAGGGGCGAACCGTTATAAGAACGCTGAATTCGCTTCTATGGGAAAGAAGTATAACCAGAAATACAAAGAAACATATATATATAATAGCATGGTGCAAAGTGTAATCCTTTATGGAGCAGAAGTTTGGAACGTTTCAAACGTAAATAAGAAAAAACTGATGGCAGCGGAAATGGACTTCTTCAGGAGGAGTTGTAGAAGATCAAAATTAGACAGGGTTAGAAATGAGACTATTAGAGCCGAGATAAATATTGACAGGACAATAATCAATGAAATAGAAAGGAGACAATTGACTTGGTTTGGGCATGTGAAGAGATTGGAAGATGACAGATGCCCCCGCAAAATACTGGAATGGATACCACCGGTGACGAGGAAAAGAGGACGTCCACGGAGGAGTTGGCGAGATGACATAGCGGAAGCAATGGTTGCAAGAAATTTAGAAGAACTTACATGCTACGATAGGTTACAATGGAAGTTGGGGACGGAGAAACGGCGACAGCTGTAAAGATCTGTTATATATATATTATTGTGACTGAGTATATTAACATAATTTATCGGGATAATAAGTAAATAATATTATGCATGTTTATTATTTACTCTCAATATTTACTTTTTACACCAGTCATTTACACAAATTCACTATAATTGAACATTTTCTAATAGAGACACAAGTACTTTGTTGATTATTGTCCTAAAATGTATTAAAAACAATTCAACACAATTAAAATATATTCAATACAACTGTTTTATATTATTTTACAGTGATAAAAGGTATACATGTTTAAAATTGTGAATCTACCAAAATATATAAATAGTAGTATTTTCGTATTATAATTTTTAAAATTATTATTTGGTATTATAAATATTATTATTTTGAATGTTCATCACTACTTTTTTAACATATAAATATTAGATTATGTGAAAACATCTTGACAGTTTGATGAAGTAATTTCTTGGTAAAAGGAATACAATTAACGATGAGTATAAAGTTCATTATGACAAATAACAGTATTTCCTTTCATGCCTTAAAGCCTTCACACATATCAATGACAGTTTATTGTAATAATGATATCCTGATTAATTTTAAAATTCGCATATGTTATTACAAAAATAACACCTTGTTTGCATACCACAGAGTTCCATAATATACAATAATATGATATTAATTTGTTCCTTCACAATAAGACAACAAGAAAAAAATAATTTGACAAGATAAATAAATAAAGACCAGTAGAGCTACTATTATCTCAGGCAGTCCAGATCTTTCTTATTGGATCTTATTGGATCAGTGCAGGTATTAACTTTTGCTAAAGACAGAAAGGAGAAAATGTGGAACATGCTCTTGTATTCAAGAAACATGTATACATAATACATACAATTATAGGTTAGTGTTATACTGGGTTTCAAGTATTATTTTTTATATACTGTAGTTTCTACAAAAACATCAAATTATAAGATAAACTGTGTTATCGAACATTAGTAGCCTGTAAGTTATCTGATACAATTATATGAGCAACATTATGTATATTTTCAGTGGGGGTAAGCAGTAGGTGATCTCTAATAATACATTTCATAATGTACAATAATATTATATAAACCAATTAATTGCTGATTACACATTTTTCTTTTTCTTTTTAATAAATTTTATGGATCCATATGTTTATTATGCATCATTGTGTGAGACAGAATGAATCTGTTTAACATATTTTTTGTTATGTAATGTGGTTGGTAAACAAATATTTTTTCATTAAAAAATACAATTCAAAAGTACAAATGATTCTTGTCTGATGAGTTTTAGAGCTTTAATGTAATTGTTAATTCCTAATTACAGTTAACACAAGTTATTAGCATCTACCTCAACAATACATTAAAAACGTTTTATCCACACATTACATTTATTTGTAACAAAAAACTCATACTGTGTTCCAATTATGCATATCAAACACACAGACTGTTAGATTACATAACTGGCATTTAATGTATTAAATACCAATATTATATTAAAAATGTTTAAATGCTGTAACTTTTATTAACTTAATATTTACTTTTAGAATATGATTTTATAAAAATTGTTGTAAGTTAATGAAACAATTAGTATCTTATTTATATATTCAGTGCTGTAATATACATATTAGGCCATTTAAACCACTTCTTTTTACAAAGTAAAATTTGTAATGGTAATGTTAAATAATTATAAAACTTCACCACATTACAGAGCAATAACTAGAACATTAAGGCACAAAAAATGAACAAAACATTGAAGCTCTACAAACTTACTATTTTCATAGTTTTCTAATACGGGTGTGGTTGTAGTTTTGTTTGTAGAAGATGAAGGTAGTCTACAAGTAATGAAAATAGAGTTCTTAAACTTATATCTTTGGGTTTTGGATGTTAATGGTATACTGGCCAAAGAATTAGATATGGTATATGGTAATGATAGGAAAGGATGCACATTGCAAGCAAATAATTCAAGACTGACAAGAGGAGCAAGTTATGTGTGATCATGTAACACTAATTATCCAAAACTGTGATGGAAACAGTACTATTTAATATACATATAAATGAAAAGTTGTCAAGGCCTAATGCCTGAAGAAAATGATATTACTTACATTAAATTAGTTGTATTCTAAAACATTAAGTTAAAAATTTGGAAATTATAAAAGCTTAGTTCTATCTGTTACATTACAACACAAGTACTGAAGAGTAAAACATATTATAATTATTATTTCTTTACTATTATTATTATTATTTTACTGTTGTGAGTGTTATTATTAGTAAACTGTGAGTTTATTGAGTATTTTACATTAAGTATTTGGTATGGGATCATATATAAATGTAAATGTTTTTAACCACATTAGGATAATAACACGTTTCTGTTTCTGTTTAGGTTACAACTTTTGGCCCTACAATAAATATCAATCTACATTTTATATACAGTTTATTAAAATAGTCATTTACAAATAATGTTTGTGTGTACAAAATATACATAAAATAATGCATATGAAATCCTGTTTGTAAGTACATTATGGTAACACTTTACGTCATTCCTTTTCTGACTTAAACAGATACTGGTATTTATAATTAGATACATTTGAATATCTTCTATACAAGAATAACAGGAATATTACAATTCCTCCTTCCTTCTCTTTAAAAGACGGTTCACATCTTATAACTTGTTTATACTAATAAAAAATATTATGTTTCAAGAATGATTATGATTAACAATTTCTTTTTCTTAATAGGGCAGATGGAAAATCAGAAATTATTTTCCTTTAAACAAATTAACATTTCTCACTTAGTAAAACGTCTTTTCCACATTACATGGCTCTATGCTCAATACTGTAAGTGATCTAGTACTCTGTCCAGTACAGTGATAATTTTACAAATTTGGAAAGCAAATTATTAAAATTATATTTTACAAAATTCTTGGTTTTGGGAACAAATAAACTGTTTTTACAAAATCTTGTTTCCTAATTCTGAAATAATTCTAAACTTCTTAAATTTTCTCTTAATTATTACATTTGTATCGAACATCTGTGATTAGTAAGTAAAATCAGTTCTACTGCTGCTTATGTGTAAGCGATCTTCAACAACTCGTAGTAGATGTACAGCACTGTTCAAAGCAACAAAACGATATCTTGAAATTGACAAATCATAAATTGACAAATGATATGTTTATATAAACATAGGTATATTGGTATAACGTGATGAAGTACTAGAATATTTTCTGTATGGTTTATATGCTATTTTACATAAAGAAAGTTTATTCAGCTTTTATAAATATGTTTATGACTTGAAAACACACATATGTATATATATACATACATACATACATACACACATATATAAATTTGGCTAATTCTGTGGGGTGTATGTGTACATGTTTATACATGCTTGTATGTTTTACGTAACAAAATTTGGTATAATTTCTTACATTAAATTTACTTCTTCATGTTAGTAGATTATATCACATCAGACACTAAATATTTAATATATTATGGAGTTATTTACAAGATAACTATATCAAATATTACTCATGGATCCTGTGTAATGTACCAAATGAATTAACGTTTAATTTTCACAAGTACCAGTTCCCCAATTTGTTAATATGAATATGTTGCTAAATATTTCATTTAAAATTGTTCATCTGTGTTTTCACACGTCATGTGAAATGTTACCAGATTATGGAGTAAAAACTCGTAAACTCCGAAGAAGCGTTGCCAAAACACTGGCAAGATTTTCTGCTTGCCTGGTAAGTTGAACTTCATGTCCTTCAGTAGCAAGAACATCCTGGAACACTGCCACTACATCTTGCACCTTTAGCACCAGATTTCTTGTATGCAGCGGTGAAGATGTGTGTATGGCCATTTTGTTGCTAAGATCTACTAATTTTCTTAGAAGTGAGATGCAGCTTGATAGATGTGTTTGAAATTCACTAGACAGTGTATTAGATGTGTTTGCTGAGCTGCTGCTCCTTACTAACAACTTGGATGCTGTCACTAGTTTTCTTACTTCCATGGTAAGAGTTTCTTTCGCTTCCTAATATTATGAAAATGCAAAAAAGAAATAGATTATTGATTTATGTATTATATAAATAATAAGGCATAATAGCAAATTAATAAGAAAATATTGCTCCTTTAGAGCAATTTTAATTTAAAAGCATCACTCGTTGTTTACACAACAATGCAGAAAGTGTATGTTTCAATCATTCAATTACTAAAGAATTTTTTAAATATTAAACTAAATAAAGTACTGTTAGTAAAGCATTGTAGGGAAGCTAATTATCCAAAACTGTGATGGAAACAGTACTATTTAACTGTACATATAAATGAAAAGTTGTCAAGGCCAAATGCCTGAAGAAAATGATATTACTTACATTAAATTATAAAGAATTAAAGAAAACTAAAAACTTGTTTTCATGATTTTCACTCGTCAATTTATTTAAAAAATAATACACCACGACAGCTGTTTCGGCACACAGTGCCTTCTTCAGATGGTAAGAGCTGACTAGTTACGTACAATAAAATATCACATAAAGCCAGTGCTATGAGAACGATAATCGACTTAAGTTCGAACAATAAACAATACACATTACATATACACAACTATATACAAATTAGAAAGGAACGTACATTTACTTATATAATTTCAAATTTAAAAGCGGAGAGCTATTTAAATCATTTTGGTTGTTCAAAAGCAAACCTAAATCTTTACGCTTATTAATTTCGAGGGCTTCAAGTAAATCAAGTTTTTTACCTTTTTCCAATACATGTAAAATTTTAAATTAAATTGCACAAAGATAACCATCCTATTAGACCAGTCGTGTCATATGTAATTGCACCTAATGTTACATTATCCAAAAAACTAATTAAAATTATCCAAACCCAATGCAAATTTATATCCACACACAGTATTAAAAATTCATTAGATCTAGTCAATTAAATTCAGGAATTGTATATACCAGATAAAGCGATTTTATTATCTTTTGACGTTAAAAATTTGTTCTCTAGTATTCCACCGGCTGATGTTGTTGACATGGAAAAATTATTGGAAAAGAATTGTAATAATCCTAGGATGAGAGAGGATATTTTAAATTTATCGAAGGTTTGTTTGAATCAAAATTATTGTGAATTTGATGGGAAAATTTATGTGGGTAAAGAAGGGCTTGCTATGGGTAACCCCCTCAGCCCCTTGGCTTCTGAAATATTTATGGATTATTTAGAAACCAAAATAAGAGCTCATCCGTATTTTAAATTGTTCATGTTTTGGTACAGATATGTGGATGATGTGTTGGAAATCTTTCTTGGTACGCGTAGGCAATTACAGAATTTTCTTAATTTTATTAACGATTTACATAGAAACATAAGCTTTACAATAGAAATTGAAGTAAATGATAGTATTAACTTTTTAGATCTTTCAATTACAAAACAAAATAATAAACTCAATTTTAGCATTTTCCATAAACCAACGCATACGGATATGGTTATACACAACACGTCTGCACATCCATACTCACACAAGTTAGCAGCTTTTCATAGTTATATTCATAGACTTATTAGTATCCCACTTTTAGATTCAGATTTTCAAAAAGAACTTAACATTATAAAACAAATAGCAGTTAACAACGGTTATCAGTCAAGTCTAATAGATCAGTTGTTGAATAAAAAACTATATTTACAAACATTAAGATTGGTGTATCCTATTCCAACACATAAGGAAAAGTTCCACACACTTAATTACATAGGTACTGTATCGGATAAAATTGGTAAATACTTTACTCAAAAACATGTAAATATAGCTTTTAGGACGAAATCTTCTCTAAAAGAAGATTTCGTAGAGAAACTCTAAAAGTCAGGAGTATATGAATTATTGTGTGGGTCTTGTGACAAAATTTATATTGGTCAGTCTGGAAGGTCGTTTTCAAAAAGAATGTACGATCACAATTACAGTTTGAGATATCAGGATGGTAAATCTAATTATGCGAATCATTTGTTGGAAAAAGATCATAATTTTAATGATAACTTTAAAATTTTACATGTATTGGAAAAAGGTAAAAAACTTGATTTACTTGAAGCCCTCGAAATTAATAAGCGTAAAGATTTAGGTTTGCTTTTGAACAACCAAACTGATTTAAATAGCTCTCCGCTTTTAAATTTGAAATTATATAAGTAAATGTACGTTCCTTTCTAATTTGTATATAGTTGTGTATATGTAATGTGTATTGTTTATTGTTCGAACTTAAGTCGATTATCGTTCTCATAGCACTGGCTTTATGTGATATTTTATTGTACGTAACTAGTCAGCTCTTACCATCTGAAGAAGGCATTGTGTGCCGAAACAGCTGTCGTGGTGTATTATTTTTTAAATAAATTGACGAGTGAAAATCACGAAAACAAGTTTTTAGTTTTCTTTAATTCTTTAAAATTATAATGGATTTTCATCAAGTAAAGGCCTCCATTATTAATTATATACATTAAATTAGGTGTATTCTAAAACATTAGGTTAAAAATGATCCTTTAAGTTAAAATGTACCCTTTAGGTGATACTGGAAAATATGTTCTCTATATACTTTTTAAAAATAAGGTGTACCTGAAATTTAGCTTCATCTATATTCGCTCCTCCTCCATGTGCCTGATCAGCATTACACTGAGCTGCAACCTGACCAAGCTTTTCACACAAACCACCAACTATAACACACGCTTCTCTGCTCAGTGACAGGTATCCATTCTTAAGTGAAACTTCCTAAACAGATTTATTTCTTCACTTAAACATTTATGAATACTTGACTTATTATATTTTAAAATTTCATGTCTTACACAGTGGTAAATTATAAAGCTTACTAATTCTCATAGGACCTGTATCAGTGTCTATGCTAGTTTACAAAATCCAGGCCACAATTTTTCTTGTTATGTCAAAATATGCACGCACACACACACACACACACACACACACACACACACACACACACACACACCTTCTTTTTCTCCTGACATTACAACCTAGTGTGCATATTAGCCTGCTAAATGATTTCTTCCATTCCATCCTCTCACCATCAGCCTCTCAATCATACTTCTCAAATCATCCTTTAGGCTGCCCCTCTACAAATTCATAGTCCATGCACATTATAGACACTTGAGGAAATCTTGAACCCATGATAATAACGAATTACTACTCATTCCTTATCATGTGTATGGACTGAACGTTGGAATTTACGTTGCGGGAAAACAGTGAACGAAGGAAAAAAGGAATAATTTTATCGCTATATCATCAGTCGTTTTATTAAACTGTCATACAATGAAAGACAATTTCATCATTGTGAATTTTAATTTCAAGATAAACTGAACGAAGCAAATATTTTTGCAAACAAGTTTCAATACAAACAACTGCTAATGAAACAATAATCGATAAATCGTATCACCAAAATTTGCAGAAGTATTAAAAATCATTGGAAACAAGTGTGGTATTTTTGCAAGAAAGATATAGACAGAGAAAGATAGAATCAACTTTCTAAATATAGAGTGACTATTTTCTGCGTTAACTCAATGCCAGGTTTCGCTATGTGGAGTACTACTTTCTCTTCCCTTTAAATTTTGTGTACCATTTCTTCCCTACATCTTGATTTATTTCGTTTTTCTTCTGTCTATTGGTTTCCAATCTATGATTCTTTTAGTTATATCATCCATTCATCTTATATCACAGGCATTCCCATATTCTACTCTTGATGAACCAGACTCAAGCACTAATTATTTCTTGACCCAGTTCATAATTTATTTGTTTATGCAGAACCCATCTTTAGTTTGCTCAGGTCTAAAGATTTTTTTCAGGATTTTACACTCATATATTTTAATCTATTGTTCATGTGCATTAGTTAATGTCCAGGCCATGCACACACATATTACAACTGGTAGAATAAGACTTCTATATAAGGTTACCTTTATTTTACATACATACATTTGTATGTACGTACAAACTTAACAGGTCTGAGAGGGCTTCCAGCAAAATCTGTCATGTTGACTGATACCAGACTATAAATACCTTGGACGATTTAGAACTAAGGGACAGATGCTGGTAATAATGACAGACCCTGTTGCTCTGATTCTTGACATGGTAACACCAGAATCACCATCATCAACATTATCATCTGAGCAACAACATACACAACAATCAATGTGATAGATCTAGAATCATAAACACAATCATCTAGGAGCAAAACACACACACACACACACACACACACACACACACACACACACACACACACACACACACACACACACACACACACACACACACACAAATATAACTTCACGATGGTAACACAACAGGTGAAAAATTACTAATATTATTTTATAAATAATAGGCAGTCAACAAACAAAATCATGGTCTAAATAAAAGGAAAAATCATCATTGTACATAGTGTAAATACAGAAATTTAAGTAATCAGGATTGTTATAGTATGTAATTTTAATTTTGTTGCTAATAACATTTATATTTAATTATAATGGGTGCACTAGTATTCTTGAGTTAAAGTAAATAACTTTGTTTGTTTAAAATATTTTCGTTTTATGTAATAATTATAAATAGTACTTGGCTATTTAAATTTATATATAAATCATATGTAAATATGGTTTGCAACATTTAAAGTAATGATCTGAATTTTATTTCATGTCAGACATGCAAGTAATTGAAATATTTTCATAAATTCTTTTTGTATATGTGTTTCTACGTTTGTTGTTTGTATATTCTTTCTGTGTGATTTATGTGATTTGTAATATGTGTAATATGTTTTTTAAAGCTTCTTAAAAAAGGCAATATTTTAAATTTATATTTTTTCAAAAAAATTTTGTTTAAACTAACTGTCAGTAAGTCAATAGGTTTTCTTTTTCGTATATAAGTAGTTATTACACGGCAGTAAAATCTTCTCCTCACGACTAACAGTAAGATTTATTGTGCAACAGTAACACTGAACATAAGGCACACAGAAATCCTACGGCCAAACTGGTAATTTATCTACAACAGTTATGTTTATTATTACCATAGAAACATCTTTACATAAAATTGTAATGCTGCGTAGTAAATATTGGCATGGCTAATGTTGGGTCTGAAACTTGGTGTAAGTGCAATATTATTGTTGCATTGAATTTTAAGATTGTATTATAATTATGTTATTGTTGTGTATTTCACTAATAGCGCTCAACCAACTTAAAGAGGAGAGAAATTGGTGTCACGAAATAATAAATAATAATAGTCAGATGAATAAATTATACTAAATAAAGAACCAGAAGAGTCATAGTCTACCAAAAAATCAGTCAGTATGCATAAACAATGAATTTAAATTTTAACAAATAATGTTATACTGAAACAAAGATGGCTGAATGGAAGGAATTCAATTTGAGGCTATGTTTAAAAGTCTCCAGGAACAATTTACAGAATGATAGTAAAGAATTCAAAGCTGAATTATCAAAACATAATGAAGAATTAAAGATAGCAACATGGAATTATCAAAATAATGAGCAGTTATATGGAAAACTAAAGGAAATAACAACAGAGCAGAAGCATTAGAGGCTAGGGTACAATAGTCACTTAATGAACAAGCTATAAATATTGAGAGTAAATTTAAAGGTCACAAAGCAGAATGGGTGAAAGAATTAAAAAATAGTTTTAAACAGTTGTCTGAACACTGGAATGGAAGAGTTAGAGTATCAAAGCAAGAACTTGACATGAAAATAAAAATAAGTGCATGACCAAGTATGAGAAAATATAACTAAAACACAGAAATCCTATGACCTAGCTGGAATAATTAATATACTACAGTTGAGTTCGGTATTACCACAGAAATGTCTTTATACAAATATGTAAAGTTGCAAAACACACATACAGTTACATATGGTTTTGCAGAGCAGTTAGTTGCTCTGACAGTAGTTTATATACATCTGCTGTTCTAGCACTACCTGTGTATATAGTGGTAATTCCAAGTGAAGTCTACAAGCAATATAGTCTATAAGCAAGATGGTATAGTATTATATCATGAATTATTTTTCTCTACACATAAAACCTACTAGATACAATAATCTATATCTCAATACTTGATGATGAATTGAGGGTATTGTCATGTTGGGTAATATAACAATTTTTTAACACATACATAATCAACAATTTTTTAAATACATATTTTTAAAATAAAACAAATAATTTATACATATAGTTTATATAATTTAGTTTACAAATAAACTTCATAAATCAATGAAATACTTTATGTGGTGTAGTGTTGTCAAGTTCAAAGAAATGTGTCTCAGCCCATTTGATTGTAAACTGTAAATGAAAAATTAGATTCTGTTCAGAACAATAAAATGCCAAAATCAGAACAACCCCATTTTACATTTAATCATATAAAGATACCGAAATAGTATAAACACTCTTAGGGGAGCATGAATGCTTGTCCCAGGGTTGGTCTAAAGGCAACGATATAATGAAAAGAGAATTAGGCACTTAAAATAATGGCAAATCAAGACAGGCTGAATAATTAATTAAAAGATTTCTTTTAGACCATAGTAAAATTAGAGTACAGCCATTTATTGGTAGTGTAGTATGAAAAAAGTGAGTGTGTGCAAAATCCAGTTATTAATGAAAATTTATGTAAGTTTTAAGGTAAAATATTATAGAAAATAGAAAAAACGTTTAATTAATGAATATAAAGTTAACATATTATTATGGATATATTGAATGTATATGAACAAAATTGTATTTAAAGTATTATTATTACTATTACTATTTATATTTATATTTATTATATAGTTTATAGTGTATAGTTTATCATATTTATTTTATTTATAGTTAAATTATATTTTATAACATTGGAGTCGTATAGTTATATACTTACTTGTGATGGTACAGGTGGTAGAGGTGGTTTTTTTGTCAATGTTCCAGAAATAGAGTCACTGCGTGGGGGTAAAGTAGGAGGTGAGTCATTATTTCGAGATTTTGGAGGACGCAGTGGAGGACTTATTGAAGCTCCTCTTGGTGGCAGGCTTAGAGGTGAATGTTCTGGGCTTTGCTGTCGTGGTTTACTACAACACGAGAATGCCACAACTCTGCTGCTACTACTGCTACTACCCCTTCGCTCCAAGTTTTTTACTTCTGTTTCACTCATGCTTCCATTCACAACATATCCATTAGTTCTGTTGATCTGTACTTCAGTTTGCTAAAACATATTCATACAGACAATTTGTACTTTTCAAGCAACTAAAAGTTAAAACATTTTTAGTTTGCTTTTTTGTTTTATTTTTATTGAGTAAAGTGCTTTGGTTTTTGAAATAATTAAAATTGGATTAAAATGTGTAATGAATGAGTTTATACACAACTTTAATTATTCTTTACAGTTATCACAGCATTATTCAATTTACCATTTAATCTACAAATAAGTGTTCCATAGTCAGAAATAATGAATTACTGATACTTGAGCATGTTATGAACAACAAAATCCAATATTTTTTTTAACATTTTTGTAGACAACTTACAACGCAATATAGACACATAATAAGGCTTCATGAAATAGGTACTCTCGTTAAACTGTTAGCGAGTGATTTAGCGGCCATTCACTTGTTAATGATGTGTGTGTTTGTTAATAATAATAACAAAGCGGACAGGTAGTAGTTGGAAATAGGTTGTTTTACAAAGGACATGTTGACAAGTTGGTAGGTATTAATAAGTGTGAACAAAATGGTTAATCTTACAAAGCAATAACGGTATATTGGTAAAGGGTAGGCCGTTATTGTTGTGGATCAGGTAAGTTATTTCCATCAAAGACAATTTACAAAGTTGCTTTCATAATAGTTTTTTTGGTGGGATATATAAGAGAAATATTTCAAACAAAATGACTGATTTTATTATAAAACCTGTCTCTAATAAAATAGATTTTACGTACAAAACAACAATGATCTGTATCACTAAGTAAATCATTACTGTATTTATTTTGAACTTGATGTAAAAAATGAAGTAATAACACTTTCCTTATTACGTTTTTTGTAGTTCTCAGTTTGGATATAATGCCCATATCTATATATTAATACATGAAGAGAAAACTTTGTACCCCTTTTTAAGCTTATTGCGCGCATGGAGGAGTGTGAGATTTGGCATAGTTAAAGTGTATATGGAGAAGGAGTGCAGAAAGCTAAAATTTATATATAATATGTGTTACAAATACAATAAATTAAATAAAATAAAACATTCATTTGCACTTGAAAATTCATTTAAACTTTTTCAAACAATGGTAATTGTTAAAAATAAAATAATTTTGTTGCCAGGCAATAAAATTATAATTTTTTCATTTTAGTGTACGTTCATACTGCCAATGTCAAACACATAATAGTCTGTCGTTTGTTTACGTTCATACTGCCAATGTCAAACACATAATAGTCTGTGGTCAAACAGTCGCACAGAGTAGAGATTATCGCCAAAGAATTTTAAAATGTTGCCAACAAATAATTACTGACAGATTGACTGAATGAGCTGTGAATTTTGTGTGATTTCAAATGTTCCTTTTTCAATGGTCTGTGGAGTGTATGTCAAGGCAAAAAAGCGTTTATTTTATATTTTGTATATTAGATATCTGTGTTTTATATATTAATGCACAGTTGAAAGTGAAATACAGCTTGCTTAATATACACCTGTTGCAAAAGGAAAATTTTGTAGCAGCAATTTGAATTGAATTACTCTCGCCTAATTATTATTGGTGGTTTCAAAAAAGTGAGTACATTTTATTATTTTTAAATTAAACCCTGTCTAATCTTAGTTTCAGTAATTTTATTACATGTTTTTTTTTACATTCAGATTTTCGCACCTACTTCCATTATGCCTCGACATAGAACATTGACGGGTCGGAGTGAGAGACAAAGAAGAAGGAATATATATTCGCGTGAAAGTCAAAATGATAATAGACCAAATGCAAATTTAAATAGTGTAAATAGTATAACATTGACGGGTCGGAGTGAGAGACAAAAAAGAAGGAATATATATTCGCGTGAAAGTCAAAATGATAATAGACCAAATGCAAATTTAAATAGTGTAAATAGTATTCAAAATAATGAAATTATTTTGAGGGATACATTTAAATGCGCACTGAATGTCATTCCAAGAAATTTTAATACTTTTGATTGTGGATTAATGCATTTACAATGCAGGTTTTGCAATGCAAAACATTTCGAATCTGAGGTCACTTTAGGTGAAAGGACTGCATTCACTTCATGTTGTCATAAGGGTAAAGCAATATTACCGGCCTTAAGTCAAAATGAATACTTTAAATCATTGTATGATGGACTTACTTCAAATGAACCTTCAGTAAAAAGAAAGTCAAAAAATTATTTTGAAAACATTCGAAAATACAATTCATCATTTGCTATGGTTAGCTCAGAAGCTAAAATTTCGGATACAGTTACGCGTGGAGTGTATCATTTTAAAATACATTATGTTTTTTATCACAGATCAGGTCCAATGACTGCTGGATATGGTCGCTCACCATGTTATGCGCAATTATATTTTTATGATGTTGACACTGCTGTCAATTATAGATTACGTGAACACTATAATCAAACATGCAATAACAATATAATGCGCGAAATCTCTCTTGAATTGGAACGCTTTAATCCTTTCGTTCGGTCATTCATTGCAATGAAAGATCATTGTCAGAGAGTTGAAAATCAAAATAAAGAAATTTGTATGCTCATTAAAGTAAATCATGATTTAGATCTACGCCATTATAATGATGCAGTTCAAACAGATGTAGCAGTAATATTTAGTACAGTTGATGGTGAGCCACCCTTTGAACGAAATATGGTTTCGTTTTCAAAAGTTAATGGTACCATTAAAAATATCTCTGTTTTGGATTCATCATTGGACCCTTTAGCGTATCCATTACTTTTTCCAAATGGTGATACTGGGTGCATATCAATATTTCTCATAATGTGCCAACTACATCTAATTCAAGAGCGCCCAGAAATAAATTAACCATGCTTCAGTATGCAGCCTATCGACTTGCAATTAGAGAAGATTTTAGCATGTTGCACCATTCACAAAAATTATTTCTGCAGTGGATAGTTGATATGTATGTGAGAATAGAGGGCACAAGGTTACATTTCATTCGACAAAATCAAACAAGTCTTAGGTCTGAAGTTTACAACAATTTAACAGATTATTTAGAATTGAACCCCAATGCCAATAATGTTGGCCGTAGAGTAATTTTACCATCTTCATTCAATGGATCTCCAAGAAATATGTATCAGAATTATTTAGATGCAATGTCAATTGTACAACATTTCGGAAAGCCTTCTTTGTTTATTACAATGACTTGCAATCCAAGTTGGCCTGAAATAGTTAGCAATATTGGTGTAGGTGAGTCAGCTAATTTTCGACCTGATATTGTTGTGCGTGTATTCAAGTCCAAACTGAAAGCATTAATTGAGGGCCTTACACTAAAAAAAATCTTCGGTAAAGTTGAAGCACTCATTTATACAATTGAGTTTCAAAAGAGAGGATTGCCTCATGCTCACATTTTACTCTCTTTAAATGAGCAAGATAAAATTGTTAACGCTACCGATATTGATAAAGTTGTATCTGCGGAGATTCCTAACATCTACAAACACATCCTACATTACATGAATATGTTGTAAAACACATGATGCATGGTCCATGCGGTGTACTTAATCCAAATTCTGTATGTATGAGAGATGGAAAATGCACAAAAGATTATCCAAAACGATTTAATGAATTTACATGTGAATCATTAAATGGATATCCATTATACAGAAAGCGTGATAATGGTATTAATGCTGAAGTTCGCGGTAGTTGCCTCGACAATCGTTATGTTGTACCATACAATCCATATTTACTTGCCAAATTTAATTGCCATATAAATGTTGAAGTATGCACTACAGTTAAAAGTGTTAAATACATTTATAAATACGTGTATAAAGGGTATGACAGTGCATCTGTTGAATTAGGTTCAGAGAGAAATGAACCAGGTCAAGAAATACAAATTGATGAAGTTAAAATTTTTTAAATGGCCGTTATGTCGGATCAACTGAAGCTGTATGGCGCATCTATGAATTACCAATGCATTTTCAATCACATGTCATCGTTAGACTTGACATTCATTTACCGCGTAGACAGAATGTTTACTTTCGAGAAGGGCAAGAACGTCAAGCAATTGAAAATGCAAGACAAATAAAATTGTTAGCATTTTTTGAATTGAATCGATCAGATCCATCAGTGCATGAATATAAGTATATTTGCATTATGTGTGGGAAGATTCCCGAAAAAATGGAAGAAGAGAAGGCGTGGAGGTGATAAAACCATTACATGCATATATGTAGTATCACCAAAAGACATTGAACTTTTCCATTTACGATTGCTTTTATTACATGTCTGTGGTCCAAAATCATTTGAGGATGTTAGAACATACAATGGAATTATACACACTTCTTTTATTGAAGCGTGCCATGCTCGCGGCATTGCTTCAAATGATAATGAATGGCGCGAATGTTTAAATGAAGCAAAAGAATTACATTCACCAAAACAAATGCGAAATTTATTTGGTTACATTTGTGCATTAAATGTGCCAGCCAATGCATTGGCGTTATGGAATGAATTTAAAGTATATCTTAGTGAAGATTTTTTGAGAGATTACAACGAAGAAGTATCCTTTAACACAGCTCTATTAGAAATTGAAGATATTTTGAATGTTCATAATTTGTCATGTCAAGAACTAGGTTTACCAGTTCCCACGTATTCGCAGAGAACAGACGAAGCAAATGCTATTGATCCAATAGAACAAGAGTTTCTGTTTTGTGAGCATTATGAAACTGCAAATATTGAACAGCGTAATCTAATTGATCGTGTGATTCGTGAAGTTTTGCACCATGATACTGGATCTAATGTTTTTTGTTTAACCGCTCATGCAGGTTGTGGAAAAACATTCACACAAACAGCAATCATTCACAAATTAAATTCGCTTAATCTTAGTTGCATTGCAACAGCGTTCAGTGGCATAGCTTCAACTCTATTACTTGGAGGTAGAACTTTACACAATGTGTTTAAATTGCCTATACCCATTTTGGTAAATTCTGTAGCGAATATTACCGCAAATAGTAGCTATGGACGTTACATAAATTCATCATCATTGATAATTATTGATGAAATTTCTATGTGTCCACTGCAAGTGTTGAAAATCATAGATAGATTATTGCAGGATCTATGCGATGAAAATGATAAACATAAACCATTTGGAGGGAAAACGATACTTCTGTGCGGTGATTTTCGGCAAATCTTACCAGTTGTCCCACATGGATCACGTGCAACTTTAATTGAAAATTGTGTTACGAGTTGGCATAAATTTGTTTATTTTCATAAAGTAACGTTTACTCAAAATATGAGAGCCTTACCAAGTGAAATAGAATTTGTCGAATTCTTGAAAAAAATTGGTAATGATGAAGCCCCACAATTCCCTCAGTTTGGTGAAAATATTATTGAAATACCTCAGCAATTAATAGGAGATGAAAATAATATTATTAATGAGGTGTATGGAAATATTTCCGAAAACATACTCTCAGATAACATATTGAAGTCAGTTATTTTAGCACCTAAAAATGATGATTGTACTTTTATTAATACTGATATACTTAATCGAATACCAGGTGAACAGAAAACATATCATAGCTACGATAAAATAATTTGTGATGATGACAATGAAATCAATAACTATCCAGTAGAGTTTTTGAATTCTTTGACTATTAGTGGTTTGCCACCACATAAGTTAGTATTGAAAGTTAATTGCATCGTTTTACTGATCAGAAACTTAAATACAAAGGAAGCATTAGTCAGTGGAACAAGTATGCGGATCAAGTGTATGCATTGTAATGCTATTGATTGCGAAGTTTTAACTGGAACCGCACGCAATAAGAGAATTTTGATTCCACGTATAAATTTAACATATTCCGGTACTGTTTTACCATTTAACTTTCAAAGAACTCAATTTCCAATTATACCTGCATTTGCAATGACAATACATAAGTCTCAAGGACAAACATTCGAAAAAATTGGAATTTTATTGAGGCAGCCAGTTTTTATACATGGTCAATTGTACGTCGCAGCAAGTAGAGTTCGATCATTCGATGGTTTGAGATTTTATATGTCCGAATATAATGGCCAAGGGCATTTAGCAAATGATGAAAGAGTTTTTACAAAAAACATCGTTTACACAGAAGTTCTGAATCATTAAATTCACTTTCAAACTATTTTAAGTTCAATGGACAACATTTCTTTTTTTAACCGCCCGGTTTTTTTGATTTAATGAAAAATATATGAAAAAATATGAGGCACGTATTTTTTATTTCATTTTTTATTTTGTATTAATTTTTTATTTAAATTTTATATAATTCGAAAAAGGTAGGCAAAATAACTGTGTAGCCTTGGTGAAACCTGGTCAGTATGGCAATAAAAAAACCCAAGGAAATGTCAAAAAACGCGTTATTGCTTTTTAAATATGGCTTAGCCAAGCTAAACCTCATTTTTCCTATCTTTCATATTTTTCAAATAACTCGAAAATTAATGCATAGAAAAAAAAATTAAAAAATTATATAAGCTTTGTAGCAGATAATCTTCAAACTGTTTTCGAATTTTGTACCTTACCAAAAATGAAATGTAATCCACTGGAATTGAAAACAATGTATCTTCTATGAATGTCAAGTCTCATTTTTATTAGCGTTTATTTGATTCAATAATAACATGAAAAAATTAAAACTGACAATGAATTATATCAAAAAATAAATACGAATACAAGCTGTAATTGTGTTTTTTTTTTCAACTGTTACTAACATTAAATTTTAAATTTCATAGGTATTGCAGGGAATTAAGGCAAACAACACACGCTAATGACGTATTTGTACACGCTCGCAGCTGACGTAATAGAACAAAATTCAAAAAAATTATATGCAATGATTATAGAGGTATACTCTTCGACAAAAGAACCTCAATAACGTTCAAACTTAAAAATTTAATGAATTACGGTCGAATTTCGACCACTGGGCGACCACTAGTACTAATTATTGTGTGTTACTCATACTCAAACACGATAGTCTAAGAACACATTCAAATGACAAACTCTGTAACAAAAACATGGACAAATATTAGCCTGTACTAGTAACGCAAATCGATGCTCACGATATTCACAGCTGGAAAACATACATTCAAATGACAGACTTTTGAGTATGACTGTAGACTGCTCAGTAGGGTGAGATGCGCTTGCGCGGTTTGTCTCTGAACTCCCTTAGTTCACATTTTTTCCGCATGGTTTGTTCACGTTGTCTAGTAATATACTTTTCTATCAAAGTGCATTAACAATTGCATTTGTTATAAAAAATCTATGAGAGAAATAAAGTGAACGAATGAAACTTCTGAGACAAACTAAGTTTTTATTCATCTAGTTTTATTCATTTATAATTTTATTCATCTACTATTTTAAATACATTAGGGTAAAACATGTTTTGATTTATGAGATCATAACACAGTTGCCCACTTCCTTTTACTTCCATCTTCCTTAAGGAATGGAAGCATGGTGATGGCAAAAAAAATCGTGTTCGAGATTATTGCAGATTCTGATTCTACTACACTCAAAACATGAAAAAAAGTCGTTTTCCGAAAAGTGTCTGTGTGTGTGTGTCTGTCTGTCTGTCTGTGTGTCTATAGATTTTTTTTCTATGGCAAACGATAACTGCCGCAAATTCAAACAGAATCAAATAATTTTTTGCATACAGCCCTGATTTGTAGAGTACTCACGACCTATTGTTTTTGGTGAAGATCGGTTGAGGGAAAGGGGTAGTTTACCTGCAACGGGTTTTTTTTATCAAGGGAAATTTTTTTTTTTGGCAAACGATAACAGCCGCAAATTCAAACAGAATCAAATAATGTTTTGCATACAGCCCTGAATTGTAGAGTTCTCAAGACCTATTGTTTTTGGTGAAGATCGGTTAAGGGAAAGGGGTAGTTTACCTGTAACGTTTTATGTTTTAACAAGGGTATTTCCTATGGCAAACGATAACAGCCGCAAATTCAAACAGAATCAAAAGATTATTTGCATACAGCCCTAAATTGTAGAGTTCTCAAGACCTATTGTTTTTGGTGAAGATCGGTTAAGGGAAAGGGGTAGTTTACCTGTAACGTTTTATGTTTTAACAAGGGTATTTCCTATGGCAAACGATAACAGCCGCAAATTCAAACAGAATCAAAAGATTATTTGCATACAGCCCTAAATTGTAGAGTTCTCAAGACCTATTGTTTTTGGTGAAGATCGGTTAAGGGAAAGGGGTAGTTTACCTACAACGTTTTTTTAACAAGGGTATTTTCTATGGCAAACGATAACTGCCGCAAATTCAAACAGAATCAAATAATTTTTTGCATATGTCAGTGAATTGTAGAGGACTCAAGGCCTTTAGATTTTGGTGAAGATCGGTTAAGGGGAAGGGGTAGTTTACCTGCAACCTTTTACGTTTTAACAAGAGTAAAGTACTTGAAAATTCATTTAAACTTTTTCAAACAATGGTAATTGTTGAAAATAAAATAATTTTGTTGCCAGGCAATAAAATTATAATTTTTTCATTTTAATGTAAATCATGTATAAGAGAAAATATATCGTTCGTGGCAGGCAAGCATATCTCAATTATGTAATGTTTACGTTTCCATTTTATTATTATGCCTACAGCAATAAAAAGGCAGGTAAGACACACACACACAATTCACGTTATTTCTGGCCTCACTCATGTTTATTTTCTTACATTTGCACGCTTTTTAAATGGAAAGTGCCGAAACCCACACCAACATAACGCGTGCAAGCCGAAAAAATGGACATCAATTTGCTTCCTGTGGATCGCTGGGCAATGTAACTGCACGTGTTTACAGAGGAACGATTCATAGACAGACTTTTCGTCTTTAGGGAATGAACCCTCTGCAAGATGCTGAGGGTCCATGAGTGACTTCGGAGCGCTCCTTCTTTTTCGCGTGTTTGTTCTGTGAAACATACACTGTAGATTCGCAGCTTTACTCTAAGCAACGCTCAATAGGAAATGTTGAAAATTTTTGTCCACAGTGTACCCTCATTCACACTAAACCTGCTCTGATGTTTTAATTACGGACATCATAATATTAAAACTTTGGAAACTTGAGCACTACTTAATGGAGATCAATCATTAACTTATACAAGCCATTAATTTTATGCATATATTTTATATATATGTGTACAACGTTATCGGCAACAAAGAAGTAGTTTTTGTTAAAATTCCTTCCCGGGATATTTGGCCGTAGTCCAATGTTTTCTACAAAACCAGACGTTTCGGCAATGCCATCGACTTCCATCATCAGTGAAAATCGAGTGCGATAACGTGAGGTGGTATACGTTAGTGACCACAGTACTGTGGTTAAGGCTGAAGCAGTAAGTAGAAAGAAGTAGTTTCTATGGTAATATTTCATTTCGAAAATGATTTTAAATATAAATCTTAGAATATGGAAGTCATGTATGGTTCTCCATACCGATATTTTTGTTTGATTAACATTTATGAAAAATAAGATGTTTTCAGTATACATTAAGCCTGGTATCATACCTGATCTTCATCTTCAGATGAGGCACTGGGAGGTGGTGGGATAATGAAAGAACTGATCTGTTCAGAAGTCAGCTCAAGAGTGGAAGCTGTACGAACAGGAGGTGGAACAGTAACAGTTGCAAGAAACGAATCTAGATCCAGATTAAGAACTTCACTACTTTCTAGGTCTGTATCTGCAACAATTAATTATATTATATCAACTAATCACACACTAATACAATTTTTATGTTAATTAATCAGCTAATGTGTGTGTGTGTGTGTGTGTGTGTGTGTGTGTGTGTGTGTGTGTGTGTGTGTGTGTGTGTGTGTGTGTGTGTGTGTGTGTGTGTGTGTGTGTGTGTGTGTGTGTGTGTGTGTGTGTGTGATAAAATGCGAGAGATACGCATGCTTCCATATAAGTCAGTATCATTTTGTCTGAACATTATGTTTGTTATATGTTAAACACACACACACATTAACTAATATATGTTGATTCTAAAATAAATAGTAGTATGTAAGTACAATACTTTTTCATAACTTCAGAAAAAATATTCATATACTAGTTTAATTTATAAATACTACTAACAACAAATTCATATTATGAAATAAATTGTTTATAATCATCCAATATTTATTTCTTACATTTGAAATTTCCATTCACTTCATACTGTTATTATTTATGTTTTTCATTATGCACACATTATTCATTACACTACTCACTTGGCACATGAATAAACACAATTTAGTATGCAATGAAGTTCTTCAATAATGTGACATCCATTTAAGATAACATGATACTTCAAACTTAAAAAATAAATCTGAGCGACTCAAGCAGAACTACTACAGAGAAAAACAAACAAAATTAACTTTATGTAGTATACAAATTATTTACATAAACTGTCTGGCATGAAATTATGTAGTAAATCAGATGAATTATTTGAGAACCTGTGATAATCCAGAGAAATGATGACACTTTGTAATTAATTAAATGCATGGTATGCAAAGTGATATACAAGCAGAATATGTTTGGGGTATCAAATTTTCTTCTCGTAGCAGAAAAAAAATCTATTTTTAGGAAACTGTCATCACAGAGAAAATTAATGTTCAGACAAAATGATACTGACTTATATGGAAGCATGCATATCTCTCTCATTTTATCACACACACACACACACACACACACACACACACACACACACACACACACACACACACACACACACACACACACACACACACACACACACACACACACACACACACACACACACACACACACACACACACACACACACACACACACACACACACACACACACACACACACACACACACACACACACACACACACACACACACAAAATTCCACAACATAATTCAGACTATGCAGATGTACTTTTATGGACTGAAATGCAACATTTAATAAACAAAAAAAAAATACTATACAACATTAGTACTATTGTCTTTTGAGTTGCTTGCGCATGTTCTTCAGAGAAAATCTTCGTTCTGTTAAACAACTATTACAAAAAAAATATTTACTTAAACATAAAAATTACTTTTAATATTTGTGCTTTACAATTTTTTGATAGTTAACATTATTTCTAAAAATCAATAAAATAAAACTTGTCACCATTCTTTCTTGCATTGGTGCCATTATCGCTACAAGAAGTCTTATAAATTTGGTATAACAATTATAAAAAACAATTAAAAAAAATGTAATGAGGACATCTCGAGTAATAGTGAATTAGTTTTTCCCAATAAATGTAAGAACATTGTTTACTAGATTGTTTCCAATTCCTTGTGTCTAAAACACAAATACAGTACATACATTTTATATAATTTATAAAAACAACATCACCAGAAATATCTATTTGCTCCACAATATAATAGCTTCAAAGATTGCAGTCATACAGCCTATAGTAACACTATGCTAATGGCCAACTCTAGGTGAATGTCAGGAAAGAGAAAAATTAGGACCAATAGGTGTCCTGAGAACACAGATTGAATGGTGAGGTCATGCAGCCAAGTTGTCTTAGTCAATAAAAAGGGATAAATCAGAATAGTTGCCACCCATCATCCACATGACTGGTGAGGCAGCCATGATACAACCGGCTTGAAATACAAGCAAACAGCAAATAAATGGCAGTTTTTGTTGCATATATGTGTTAACATAGTGGAGGATAGAAGACATCACAACAACCCATTTCTTTGGCCACTATCAACTACTTACCTATGCTAGGCACAGTTGACAACAAAAAATAAATAACAAACAATAAGTGATGCATAAAAACCAATAAATCTATAATATTAGATATCTCCATACAATTAATGACAGCCAGTAAGTAATCTTTTACCTGATGTGTGTGATGCAGAATTCTTTTGATCATTGCACAAAAGTAAATGAAACATAAAACAATAGAACTTTGCTGTGTTGATCTGCATGTTCATGTGCTAGCTGATATTTTAATGCAGGCATAATTAAACACTTTCTTGCAGTATTTTAAAAGCTGTGGATCTTACCTATGACTTGAGCATCTTGGTTACTTTCTGATGTAGCTGTACTGTCTGCAAAAGGCTTTGGAGGTAAGCTGATCTCAGGAGGTAATGCATACCCAACACCTTCCTGCAGACAGAGGAATTAATTGTCTTATTGTGTAACTTGCATAATTCTATAACTTTCATGAATATATTCATTAGCCTTACAAGTTTTTATAACATGTGTTTCTGTTTTTTTTTTTTTAACATATGTGTGGTCTGAATACAAGTGTATATTGTATCAATAGTAAAGCTATAGGAGAGGCTAAAAAAATGTGAAATAATCAGGCTTCACAAGAGATACGCAGAGAGTTTGAAAACTTATTAAAAGTTTCTAAAACATATATAAGTCAAACTGTTAATTGATTTAATAAAACAAATACTGTCACTGATACTTTACATTCTGGAACCATACATTACAACCAAGGGAGACTTCACCCTCAGTCGATATAAAACTTGTTCAATTAAATAAAGCTGCCAGTAAAACCATAACAGATACTTTCAATAAATTACAAAACTCATTAGACATTGACACAGGGTTAGAACAGAAGTGGTATCTGACTGCTTATATGAAAAGGGCTTGAACCTTGTTATACATTATGAAAACCACTTCTTAAAGACATCACCAAGTAGAGACTCTCATAATGTAAACGAAACAGGACACAAAATGACTTAAGGATGCGTAGCAGCATACATTTCTCTGATGAGTTCAGGTTTGTTCCACAAGTTAAGGTTTGAGTTTATTAAACAAAGATTGAAAACTCTCTGCCTGTATTCATTGATAACCCTGTTTTGATATGGGGTGCTGCAGTGGTGCAGCAAGTGAGGTTTGAGGGATTAAATGAAAATAAATATGCCTGTAAAAATCTAGCCATATATATTTTTATTTGGTGTTCTGCCCTAAGGCAGGTCTTCAAATGGAAAAGCTCTCCAAGCTGTCATATCACATGCCAGTCTTTTCGTTTCTTCGTAACACCCTCTGATTTTAATACTATCAATTAACTTAATTCTTCTATGCCCTCTTCTTTTTTCTCCTTGTATGCAGTGGCGGCTCGTCCATAAGAGCACGTGAACCCCCTATAAAAATAATTATACGATATAAATTATACATCTTTATTGACGAAGTACTAAAATGGCTTATCTTCAGCAAGCTTAAAAGAGCGGACAATGAAAAACAGCGTAGAGCGTGCCAAGTGAAGTTACGTGTAATGACGCGCCAGTGGCTGGGAGCGAACTGAATGCGCCGCTCTCGATGCTGTACACACGGGATATACGACAGACGGGCGAGTCCATTTGCTCACGGTAGGGGGGGAAACATGTTTACAAGCGGCTTAACGGAGAATACCGATGAGCTGCCTCTGACACAGCTCAGCTCAGGTTCCACGGCTGTAGTTGACGGTGGATGCTCCTTACCTTGCGCGGGTGCGCGCGCGTGTTACATTTGTGTTTTGCAGTTTCGATTATTTTTTAGTGATAAATTTTTAGTTGAAATTACAGTTTATCTATTATAGTGTAGCTAGTGAACTGTTGTTTTTATTTACTGTACAATAATGGAAAGTACCTGTAAGTACTCAGTTAGTAATTTAAACGAAGTAGCGTTTGCCAATTTACCCATAGAAGTTAAAATAGCAATAAAAGAGAGTGGTAGGCCAATGCCCCGATTTAATATAAATCAAACATCGACATCAAAATCTAGAACTTTAAAAAGAGAATTTAAAGAAGAGCTATACGAAAAAATTCCTTTGCTTTGTGGTTGTGAACAAACAAGCAAAATATTTTGTTTTCCTTGTTTGTTATTTTCCCGTGAAAAGGGCGATCCTGCTTGGGTGAAAAATGGTGTTTGTGACTTAGCTCATTTGAATCAAAAAATTAAAAATAATGGTATGGAGAACCATACATGACTTCCATATTCTAAGATTTATATTTAAAATCATTTTCGAAATGAAATATTACCATAGAAACTACTTCTTTCTACTTACTGCTTCAGCCTTAACCACAGTACTGTGGTCACTAACGTATACCACCTCACGTTATCGCACTCGATTTTCACTGATGATGGAAGTCGATGGCATTGCCGAAACGTCTGGTTTTGTAGAAAACATTGGACTACGGCCAAATATCCCGGGAAGGAATTTTAACAAAAACTACTTCTTTGTTGCCGATAACGTTGTACACATATATATAAAATATATGCATAAAATTAATGGCTTGTATAAGTTAATGACTGATCTCCATTAAGTAGTGCTCAAGTTTCTAAAGTTTTAATATTATGATGTCCGTAATTAAAACATCAGAGCAGGTTTAGCATGAATGAGGGTACACTGTGGACAAAAATTTTCAACATTTCCTATTGAGCGTTGCTTAGAATAAAGCTGCGAATCTACAGTGTATGTTTCACAGAACAAACACGCGAAAAAGAAGGAGCGCTCCGAAGTCACTCATGGACCCTCAGCATCTTGCAGAGGGTTCATTCCCTAAAGACGAAAAGTCTGTCTATGAATCATTCCTCTGTAAACACGTGCAGTTACATTGCCCAGCGATCCACAGGAAGCAAATTGATGTCCATTTTTTCGGCTTGCACGCGTTATGTTGGTGTGGGTTTCGGCACTTTCCATTTAAAAAGCGTGCAAATGTAAGAAAATAAACATGAGTGAGGCCAGAAATAACGTGAATTGTGTGTGTGTGTTACCTGCCTTTTTATTGCTGTAGGCATAATAATAAAATGGAAACGTAAACATTACATAACTGAGATATGCTTACCTGCCACGAACGATATATTATTTTATACATGGAGGAGTTCAGTGACATACACACGTACAGAAGAATTATATATATAAAGATATTAACTCATACATAATTTACATTAAAATGAAAAAATTATAATTTTTTTGCCTGGCAACAAAATTATTTTATTTTCAACAATTACCATTGTTTCAAAAAGTTTAAATGAATTTTCAAGTACTTTACTGTTGTTAAAATGTAAAAGGTTGCAGGTAAACTACCCCTTCCCCTTAACCGATCTTCACCAAAATCAAAAGTCCTTGAGACCTCTACAATTCAGGGACGTATGCAAAAAATTATTTGATTCTGTTTGAATTTGCGGCTGTTATCGTTTGCCATAGAAAATACGCTTGTTAAAAAAACATTGCAGGTAAACTACCCCTTCCCCTTAACCGATCTTCACCAAAAATAATAGGTCTTGAGTATTCTACAAATCAGGGCTGTATGCAAAAAAATTATTTGATTCTGTTTGAATTTGCGGCTGTTATCGTTTGCCATAGAAAATACCCTTGTTAAAAAAACGTTGCAGGTAAACTACCCCTTTCCCTTAACCGATCTTCACCAAAAACAACAGGTCTTGAGAACTCTACAATTTAGGGCTGCATGCAAATAATCTTTTGATTCTGTTTGAATTTGCGGCTGTTATCATTTGCCATAAGAAATACCCTTGTTAAAACATAAAACGTTACAGGTAAACTACCCCTTTCCCTTAACCGATCTTCACCAAAAACAATAGGTCTTGAGAACTCTACAATTCAGGGCTGTATGCGAAACATTATGTAATTCTGTTTGAGTTTGCGGCTGTTATCGTTTGGCAAAAAAAAAAATTTCCCTTGATAAAAAAAACCGTTGCAGGTAAACTACCCCTTTCCGTCAACCGATCTTCACCAAAAACAATAGGTCGTGAGTACTCTACGAATCAGGCCTGTATGCAAAAAATTATTTGATTCTCTTTGAATTTGCGGCAGTTATCGTTTGCCATAGAAAAAAAATCTACACACAGACACACAGACAGACACTTTTCGGAAAACGACTTTTTTTCATGTTTTGAGTGTAGTACAATCAGAATCTGCAATAATCTCGAACACGATTTTTTTTGCCATCACCATACTTCCATTTCCTTAAGGAATATGGAAGTAAAACACGAAAGTTCTCATGGACACATAAGTGCTACGTTGGATTTTAATTTGCTGGGAAAGGTTGACGTTCGTCAGCAGCTTGACAGTGCTTATCGACAAAATATTAAAAAGCACAATGAACAAGTGACTAAAAATATGTATGTCCTTTCTAAGCTTATAGACTGTATTAAATTTTGCGGTGCATTTGAGTTGGCCCTTCGAGGTCATCTGGTCAGTTGGCCCTTCGATGACGATTCCTTAAATCCTGGCATATTTAAAGTGCTTGTAAACTTTTCTGCAGAACTTGACTCATCTTTGAAAGAACACTTGAGTACCGCTACTGTCTTTAAAGGTACCTCGAAAGAAATTCAAAATGAATTGTTAGATTGTATGCTTTTTGTATGTCAAGAAAACATAATAGAAGGAATAAAAACTGCACAGTATGTTTCTTTGATTGCGGACGAAACATCAGACATCTCGTCTGTATTTCAGTTAGTTATAGTTTTCCGCTATGTTTTAGCTAATGGCCAACCAGTTGAAAGATTTTGGAAATTTGATAACCCTGAAGGGCACGACGCAGAATCTATAGCCAAATGTATTTGTACCAGTTTAGATTATGTTGTGCAAAATCCAGAAAACTCGTATCTCAAAGCTATGACGGTGCGAATGTAATGAGTGGGCACCATGCTGGCGTGCAGACCATAGTGCAACAAACCTATAAACATGCTTTTTTTGTTCACTGTTACGCTCATCAGTTGAACTTGATTGTAGCTTAAGCAACAAGCCAAAACCAAGATGTCAGAAATTTTTTTTCTGACTTACGTGATATAACAAATTTTGTTCGAATTCCCCTCAGAGAGTGGCTGTTTTGGACAAGATAGTTGGCAAACGAATACCTCGGGTGTCAGCTACAAGGTGGAATTTTAAGAGCAGAACTGTTAATACTGTTTTTGAGTACAGAGAGGAATTAATTGAATGTATGGAGGAAATCCAATCAACCTCTAAGCAACCAACCACCATAATTAAAGCTGGTGCTCTAGCTCGTCTCCTTAGAGATAATAAGTTTATATTTTGGCTTTCTATTTTTCACAGATTAATGCCACATGTGGATATTTTGTACAACCAATTACAGCTAACTTACACTGATGCTGTGAGAACTAAAGCCAATGTTGACCACTTCGTCAAAGCCATTGATAAGGAAAGAGCTAACATGGACAAAGTGACAGAGCTGGTTAATCAGTACCCAGAAAATGCACCTAAACGATCGAGGCGTGAAGAAGATTTTTACTTAAGTAGAACAGTGGCTGCCAAGGAAACCTGTGACATTATTACAACGCAAATAAAAACAAGATTTTCATTAAAACATCTTGCTCAGCTGTATCTCTTTTTGAATCACAAAAGTTTGAAGAGTTTGAGCAGAAATTCCCCGAGAAATTGCTTGAAGATACAGTAAATGTGTATTCATTTCTTGAAAAAAAATCGCCTCAAGACAGAGCTTGAAATCATTTACAAAAGAACTGATTTCAGAAACATGCGTGGTGCTGTTAGTCTTTTACAGTTTTTTATTGAAAACAACTTATTGTCATCATTTTCTGAAAGTTATAAACCGTTATTAATTATTGCAACAATACCAATGACGACTGCTGAAGCTGAAAGGTGTTTTTCAACCCTAAAACGGATAAAGACATTTTTGCGGTCTACGATGTGTCAAGAGAGGCTTACAGCTTTAGCCATGCTTGCAATCGAGAAGGAAATGATTTCTAACATCCATAATTTCAATGAAAGAGTTATTGATGTTTTTGTGTCAAGAAAAGATAGAAGAATGGACTTTGTTTACAAAAACTGTACTTAAAGAAAATATTTGTCTAAGCTACCATCCAAGTAAATTTGTGTAAGTAAATACTAGACCATAGACCATAAGTACATCATATGCAGCAGCTTTGATTATTTTCCTTTTTCTGTGTGTTTAATAATCTAATCTAATAATTGAGAGCATGAGGCCTAATGTTAAATATTAACACTTAAAACAAGCTTTCTGTTTTGCGTTTATTTTACTACTTTAAAATTAAATGAAAATAATTGTTTTAGTAAAAAAGAACAATTAGCTTATTATAACAAGTATGATCAATAAAGTAATCCTTTATTATTAAGTTGTGAAATAGTCAAAGTACAGTAATATCTATAATAACATTTCGTTTCAAAATTAATACATTACATCAAGGTATAGCAGCGCCTAAATTATATGAATATTGCAAGCAACACTCAAGTGTTTGACACAGTGTATCTCAAAAACTGCAAATTATTAATTGTGAACCCCCTGTAGAGCCTCTGATGAAGCCTTCTATAGGTGAAAGCCGGTTTAGGCTGTAAGGTAAAACTTTACGTTTTTACTTATAAAAAACTTTGTGTTCCGAGTCGTCAATATTATAGTGATATTTAGCTTCTAATCTTTTCTCATCCTCCTTCCTCAGTGTCCATGTCTCTGCACCATATAAAGCAACGCTGCAGACATAACATTTGACCAACCTTTTCCTTAAATTCTTATTAATTTTGCCACAAAGCAGTCTTCTCTTCCCATTAAATGCCTCTTTCACTATAGCAATTCTTGCTCTAATTTCATGAGTGCAGGACATGTCTTCACTTATCAAGCTTCCAAGATATTTAAACAACTCCACCTGTTATATTTTGTCTTGCCTATCTTTATGTTTGCCCTTTTTCCTCCTCTGCTAATCACCATACACTTAGTTTTTTTCCTTATTAATCCTCATTCCATATTCCTCACATACTAAATTCAAATCTCTCATCATTTCATTCATTGTCTCTTCCTTTTCTGCTAAAACAGCCATGTCATCAGCAAACCTTATACATTCAATTCTTCTTCCACCGACATTCACCACCCCTCTTGTTTTGTCTGTAGCCATATAAAGTGAATTAAATAATTAAGCTGAATAGTTATGTGGGTATGGACATTTTCAACTGAGGTAGGGACTGTGTCCTCTTAGCAAGTAGGAATGTTTATTCAGTCTGCAGTGTGTCCAGTTCAGTTTACAACATTTATAGTGCAGTAATTTTATTCCTCAGTAACTTTGAAACTTTATATATTAAACAGTTTTCAAATCTTACACAGGTGTGCCTAATGTTGGTTATGGTTTTCGATCTGTATTTAATATTTTTTTTCATACTTTTTAATTTAGTGTTTATTTCAATAAAAAAAATAAAACCTTGAAAATTTGCCCATTATTCCATACTATGTAAACATACAACCAATTGTGGAATTCGGAACACTGGTTTAGCACTGCACTGCCTCTACTGGTGAAATTATTTGTATGGCAACTTAAAAAAAAAACACATGGCCAATCACATATTTTACAGCTTGGAGAGGGTGATTTTGAAATGTTTATTTTTAAGGACCTGTAGTGCCCATTTTATGAAAATCTTTTATTCATTTATGTGACAAAATGAGTAAATGGACGCAATTCCATTTATTGCAAATTTGATAAAACACACACTCACTAAGGTGAAGATTTAATACTATAAGCATCAGCAGGATATGGGAGACAAATTTGCCACTTTCCTAATATTGTTTATTTTATTTATTATAACATAACATGTTATTTTTTTGTTTTCATGACTTTGTTAAATTTTAGATATCTATTGAAATGACCCTTATGTTTTCACTATTACATTCTTGATTACAACATAGTAAGTGGCAAATTACGAGTTCTTTTTCTTTTAATTGTTTTTAGTTTATTCACAAAAACCTACCCCCCCCCCTTATAGAAACCCACAACCTCCCAAAAGGAAATAAATCCTGGCTCTGCCCTTTGCTGCTATAATTTCTAAGGTTGTTTCTGGGTCAATTAACAGTGAAGAATGTTAGATGATTATATAGAGAAAATAATTCTACCATCAACAAACTGGTTGCTTAGACATAACTTCATCTTCAGTGTGATAATGCATTGTGTCATACATCCTATATAACTGCTGCTTGTTTTTTCAGAATGACATTCAGGAGCCCTGATTTCAATCTTACTGAGAACTTGTGGATTTCAATCATAAAGAAGTGGAAGCAGTAAAATGACAAAGAAGAAGCAAAAAAATAAAGATGAACTCAAATTTTTAATGTTATGTATTGGTGACACAATGACTCAATGATTTACTGAATCCAAACATATAAACAATGTATCATAGTAAAAGGTGGGCCAAGGGTAAATTTATTTCCTTAGACAGCCAATAGAAACAAATTTTGTAACAATAAAGAAACAACTGAGATTAAAATGAAACTAGAAGCACACTTCTATAAATAACGTCTGTCGTGGCTGTTCAAGATATTACCATGACTCTGGCTATGAAAGTTGTGAGATAATCATGTTGTGCTGAGCTCCTATTGGCCAGATTTTATTATTGCTAAATGCTGGCCACCAGTGGAGTGCACACTGTCTTCATGCTGACACAGAAGATCAACAATTTCTGCAATCAGTAAAGATGCCAGGGATCCGCTAACTTCATGCGGTGTGTACACAGTATCCTGCTCCTGCAGGAAAGTGTATATCGGCACTACAAAGTGTAGTTCATCATTGGTAAACACTGGTGACATTGCCATCTTGGTTCAGCCTAAGAAGTCAGCTGTAGCAGAGTATATGCTGTCTAATGAATGCCAAACAGTCTAGTTTGAGGAGACCCAGGTCTTGTCCTCGATGCGTCAGTACTTCCCTGATGTGTGTAGATGGATGCGATCGAGATCTTCAAGCACGGGGTCTTGGGGATGAATAGACATGACAAATGTCTGGCCCTGAGTACATACTGGTAGCTGGTGCTTAGCAATACTAAAATCTGGCCAACAGGAGCTCAGCAAACCATAACTGGCTCACAGCTTTCACAGCCGGAGTCATGGTAGCATCTTGAACAGCTGCAACAGAAGTTATTTATAGAAGTGTGCATCTGGTTTCACTTTAACATCAGTTTTTTCTTTAGCAGGCATTACTACCTTGTTCCCACACCACTGAAGATGGCCACCATTTATGTGACCAAAACATCTGGCATTTCTGAACATTGGACTATGACCTAATAGTCCAGCAAACATGTCATACAGCTATGCTATTCTTGTTTCCACAGTCGGATGAGACAATGGGCAAGATAGGGAAATACATTGCGCTTATGGGTTTTATGTTCGCTACTATTACGCGACTTGAAAACCTCGAGTGCTATATGACATCGACTTGAAAAATGAAGTACTAGATAAGTCTACAAAATTTAATTTTGATTTAACTTCCAATGTTCTATCTTTATTGGTTTCCAAATTATTGAGTGAATCATACAAATATACTTCAGCGGTTGCACTGCGTACTGCCGCACGTTCGTTCCCGTGTTTATCATGACATATTAATCATGACCCGTTTCAACTAACCCACTGTACTGTTACAGAAAAAGTTAGAAATACATTTGTTGTAATTTAAGACTTAAAACAGTAAATCTCATCCACAGCATTTACTGAAATGGGTCACTACTGGCATGATTTGTATGATTCGCTCAACAATTTGGAAACCAATAAAGATACAACATTGGGAGTTACATCTAAATAAAATTTGAGTCTTCCTGTACAATTCACACACAATTGAATAGGGGAAAAGTTTCTCAGAGGCTACTTTTTATGCCTCACAACTGAAAAAAATTAAAATTTGATATGAAATTTTTTTTTTATTTTGATATGACAAGGATATTATTAAATTTAAATGGCATGTACATCATGTACGTGATCTGGACTACATGTATAAAAAAATTATTGTCTTCTGGCATAAGGACAGTTTATATTTTAATATGCACTAAATCGAGCATGCAATGGTTTTATTAGATTTTTTTATTTTTACCAACATAGTTTTTGGGATAAATTGATTTAAAATATACCAAAATATGAAGAATTAAAATACTGTTACTACTGTGTACATTTTGTAGACTTGTCTAGTACTTTTTATCGGTCAAGGTTTTCAAGTTGAGTAATAGTAGCGAACGTAAAACCCATAAGCGCAATATATTTCCCTATCTCGCCCATTGTTTCAGCCAACTGTGGAACCAAGAATAGTATGTCTATTAATAAGTTTGCTGTTTTCGCTTGGGTGTAGCATTACGGGTTTTTTTTATAAAGTTTTTGAAGCTTTAAAGTTTACAGAAATATTAAATTTATCTCTGATATAATAAATCACAAGCACCTTTTCTGGTGTAATAGGTGGTGGAATAAGTGTTAGATCAATGATATCAGGATCAAGGTATAAACTTCCACCACTCATCTCGTAGCCCAAATTGGCAGTCTCTTCTTGTAGTCGTCTCCATAGTTCCTGCAACATAATTATTTTTCTATACTTTAAATGCACTGATTCACAATATACACAATCTTATGAAATGAATTCAAAAGCAGACCTTAGTATAAGATTTACTACTTACTATAGTTAAATGTGTGGTTAATGAATAAAGCTCCATTTGTTGATTTATATGCTCTCTTTCTCTCTTTACATATGTACTCACAATAAGATCCTCATACCCACAAATATATCAAACAATTAAACAATTATAGGATTAATATGGTTTATTAATTAAAAAGTAATACAGTAATAGCATAGCAAATACAAGGGTCGTCAGGAAAGTAATACCCATTTTATAATAAAAGAAATACCGACAAAGATTTTTGAAACAAACTTTTTATTTAACATAAAATAACCTTAATCTACTTTTCTACATAGTTGCCTTCTTTATTTAGGCATTTATCATACCGATCGATGAGTTTATTTATTCCTGCATCATATTCCTCTACTGCCAGTTCTGTGAAAAAAGTTGTCACTGTTTTCTGTAATTCTTCATCACTTGCAAAATGCTTTCCTCCCAAAAAATTCTTCAAGTCTACAAAACAGATGATAGTCACTGAGGACAAGGTCAGGGCTGTATACTGGATGTTCAAAAACTTCCCACTTAAACTTTACCAGCAACTGTTTCATTGCAGCTGCAATATGAGGCCATGCATTGTCATTAAGAAACAAAATGCCGCTACACAATAGGCCCCTCCTGTGAGTTTGAATGGGATGCCACAATTTTTTTTAGAGTTTTACAATATATGTCAGAATTTATTGTGGCTCCATGAGGCAGAAAGTCAACAAGAAGTAGGCCTTTTTGGTCCCGGAAAATGTAGCCATAACCTTTCGAGTTGAGGATGCCTGCCTGAATTTTTTTTGGTTTGGATGGTGAATGAGAGTGATGCCATTCCACAGACTGACTTTATTCTCTGGTGTAGCATATGGAACCCAGGTTTCATCTCCTGTTACGATGTATGTCAGGAATGCATCTCTCTCCTTCGAGTAGCGATCCAAAAAAGACAATGCAGCGCCCATACATTTTTTTTATATTCATCAACTTGGCACATCAAATCATGTGTAATGATGAAAGGACAATTCATTGTTCGTTCATCATCAAGGACGTTCTCTTTCCCTTCATTAAAACTGGAACACCATTACCATGATGATTCATCCATCACATCACTGTACACTTCATTTTACAGATTTTTCATAGATAACAGATCACACTATTTATTAATAAAACCTTATCAAACAAGATACAGTCTAGTTATAAGATAAAATAAACTCATTACCTGTAGAGCTTCCTGACCTGCTCCAGGTACTAAATTATCTGGGCTGTGTAGTCCAAAACTTGAATCCGAATCTCTACAGTGATCTTTTCCTATAAATCAAAAACATTTTGAAAGAAATTCTTGTAACATTAAATATGTCAGTTATTTATTTTTTTTTAGTGTATTGTCAGTGATGGAGCATGAGGGGAGACAATGTAACGGGGGAATTTTATAGGGCAGGTACAGAACTGTGATGCTGTGGTAAGGTTTTCTTAAATCCATACCTTTACAACAAGGTAGACACTTTCTACACACATAATTTTTGAAATAATTTATTTACAAACAGATAACTTTTATTTATAAAACACGTGGCCTAGGTTAATTAAGAAGAGTACAAACTAATGAGGAAGCTAAATGTATAAATGTTAACACATCATTACAACATTATGTGTATGCGATGGATGAACTAAATGCAGGAACTCCAGTAGCATTTTTGTCTATTTTACATGGCTGGAGGTGAGTGGGCTTTGTTATACAACAATGGGAAGAGGCATGCATGCTCAGCAAGCAGCAGCATTTTAACTTGGCTTTTAAACTGATCTTGTAAAACATGCCCTCCTGCTTAGTTAGTACTGCAGAATTTATACCTGGTTATTATACTGAATTGAAACTACTTTCATAGAGCAAGAAAGTAGTTGTTCGACCCACTGAATTCAAGAATTATATATATTATTGCACTCAATATTTAAACTCAAGCTAGCTGTTATATCAAAGAAAAAGAGAAGACTCACATAAAATTAGCTGGTTTGTACAAAAAAATTAAGACAACTGAGTGCTAATTAAATACATATAAAAGACTATTCATAAAATAAAAAAATTCCCTTGTACAAGTAAACAAATAGAAATCTTCATAATCACACACACACACACACACACACACACACACACACACACACACACACACACACACACACACACACACACACGCGCGCAAGTGCATGCAAGAATTTCTCTTCTTTTAAATATTTAATATAATAGAAACATGAAGTTGGATTAAAGAAGTCAAAAAAGATTTAGAAAAAAATAATATACATGCAGAAGAAGCAATTGAAAGAGCAGTTTTTTGGGTAAAAGTGTTAAAAATGGAAGGAGTCCAGAGTAGAGAGAAAAACGTAGGTTCAAAGTGGACTGAAGAAAGGAAGAAGAGACACAGTGAAAAGATTAAAGAATATTGGAGAAAAAGGAAAGAACAAAGAATAGAGAATTGAAATTGGCATGTGGTCCTTAGATGGCCGATACAAAAAAAAAAAATCTTTGTGTACTGTTTTTAATATATACTTCAAAAGAACAGTTTTTAGCATGACCTGTGTGATGCCTGAGTTAATTTCTTTGAAGAAATAATGGTCGGTCGGTGTGTTATAAACATTTTTAATGCAAGTACACTTACATAGAGCATTCTAAATATATAAAATAGAGTATATCATGAAAGCTCCAAACCATGGTGCTTAGTTTTTATGCAGTGCAACTGTAAACAATCCCATATGTTACTAAAATTATATCAAAGATGTAAAACATAAACATACAAAGTCACTATGCCAATATGTTTGAAAATGAAAGCTGTTTTTATAAATTAACTTAAATATTTATATTCTGAGTATTACATCAATCTATCAACATTATAAAAACAGCGCTTTCAAGCTTTCTCCAGTTTTACTTAATTTACTTATTCTGTTGTATCATATATTACATAAATTAAATAATATGTGCCACATAAAATTGAAAGAATCATGACTGTGAATGGTGCAGGATGTACTAAACAGAATTAATGTACTGAGTTAACAATCCCATGTTTTCATGAAGAAAGAAGATATGACCAGAATGGGTTTCGCCTTGATGAATTATTATAAACTTCATCTTTGTCTCAGTTTATTACCTCAGAAAAACAATATACTTATCATTTAACATTGCTAGTGCATACAGTACAAAGATCATTCATTAAATACCTGGTCTACACAAGGAAACACAATTTTTTTAAATAAAATTCTTTTTTATTTTCAACACAACATTCAATATCATGTTTGAATTCTGTTTATTGTGTTATTGTTATTGTGTTTGTTAATACCTTTAAAATATTCACCAGATAATTGCTTTACAGATTTTTCTTAGATAAACAGCTCACACTATTTATTAACAAAATATTACCAAACAAGTTACGATCTACTTATAAGATAAAATAAACTCATTATCTCTAGAGCTCCCTGACCTGCTCTAGGTACTCAATTATATAAATATAGATCGTTTATTATATATATATATATACTGTATATATATATATATATTGTGACATAGCGAGGCGAAGATCTGCTCTCGGCGCCAGCCGAGACGTGACACGAGAAGGCGAGGCGACCCAATCAAGGATCGGCAGCAGCTTGATTGGCCTCAACGTGACCATCTAACGTGCTCGAGGCGAGCCAACCAGGGACCAGCGGCACTCTGATAGGTTCGTGGCATACGACCTGTCAGGGCATAAAAACAGCGCCGCTAAAAATTTTTGGCGCACTCCATTGGACGTCGTCAAGCCAGCTGGAAGAAAAGGAAGAAGGAAGAATGGAGAACGCAGAAGAAGCAGTGATGGACATCGACTGGGACAGCAGCGGGCTCTACATACCGCTGCCGAAAGAAGAGAACCGCAGCACGCCCGGAACAGCGGACGCAGCCGCCGAACATCACAGCGCGGCTCGGGCAGCGTACGCAAATGATTTAGCGTACCCGACAAACGGTCCTTTTAAGGGCCTAAAAAACTATAGTGTGTACGATTGGCGCCATTTGTCCTGTGACAAGTGGCGCCCAACGTGGGGCGACGATCATCTTGCGGATGCAGGATCCAGCCACGCCAGAGAACTACCAGCCGGCACACAAAACAACATGGCGCCCAACAGCTACACCCAGCGGGACACCGGGTTCGAAATAGAGCAAGGCTTTGCGCAATTCGCCGCAGCTCTGAGGTGCACGTTGCCACCGGTGATCACCGCTACATACCATGGCCTCAAGTACGAGGATCCAGAACGATATCTTCAACAGCTAGAGCGACAGCTGCGGGACTACAGAGTCCCACCTGAACAGTGGGCAGATTACGCAGTGCGGCAGCTCCGAGGAGAAGCTGCCACGTGGGCAGAGAGATACACGGGATTGCAGATAAATTGGCCCGAGTTCTGCGACCGCTTCCGGCATCACTTCTGCGGGATGCAACGAGACGCAGAGCTGCTGGCCGAGCTGTACGGACAAACGCAGCGGCAGGAATTGGCGGAAATCTTCATCCTGAGAAAAATCAAGCTGTTTCGCCGTCTGTACCCCGGAGGTGACGAGAGGACGAGCATAGCCATGCTTACACAACAGCTGCAGCCACGCCTTCGACCTGCGCTGAGGTTCCCGCCGCCTATGACTTTAGAGGAACTTGTACAACGGGCAATGAGCATCGAGGCGGACTTGGATCAAGATAGTCGTGCGCGAGGTCGGGATGACTCTGCTGAAAACTCCCTGGATCGAGTAGGGGGGTCGAAGCAGTGTCGATCGGCCTCAAGCACGAAAGAGGAACAAAGATTGAACAGCCTAACGCCCAAGTGCCGCTACTGCCCGGGAAGACACTTCCATCGGGACTGCCCTGTGAAGAACCGGCAGGGAAACGACCAAGCGCCCCGGTAAATAGCCCACCGGGGCGCGTGAACCAACTAGGTGCGGACATACCGCGCATTCCAATAGAGATCGCCGGCCGAAAACTGACCGCAGCCTTGGACTCCGCCGCAAACTACGACTTCGTACGAGCCGGTCTGCTGCCCGGAGGAAGGAAGACGGAGCCCCGAGTTGTCCAGCTAGCGCTACACGGTCAGCAATGTCACTCAACGGCCACCGTCGTCGCAGACATTATAATTGGAAGTCTCGCGACCACCACCAGTCTGCTAGAAGTGCCCGGACTGCAAGAAGAAGTTTTATTGGGCCACCACTGGCTCACGGCCAACCAAGCAGTTGTGGACTACCGACGGGGCTGCCTTCACATTGGCAGCGAGAACCGACAGACGGTCTTCTGGAATGACCGCGCGGAGCCCGAGGAAGAGGACATTGACGAAGCTAGCCTTCAAACGTCAGCAGGTGGCCAACACCATAAACGGCTTCTGGAAATGTTACACCGTCATCGCAGTTTGTTCTCCCGTGGCCCGCTCCGCACTACATCTGCGGCCAAGCACGAGATCCGGCTGATAGAAGGTAGCCAGCCATTCCGGCTCCCAATGTACCGGTACTCCGACGAGAAGAAACGCACCATCCGGGAACAGGTAGAAGAGATGCTGAGGCAGCGTATCATTGAACCGGCCACCTCACCATACAGCTCTCCGGTGGTGATTGTGAAGAAGAAGGACAGCACACCCCGGTTCTGCGTAGACTTCCGAAGGCTGAACGATCAGACCGAGGATGTGGACTCACCACTGCCGCTGATATACGAAACAATCAAGGACCTCAGCGGGGCCCAAGTCTTCTCGACCCTAGATCTCAAGAGCGGCTACTGGCAAATCCCGCTGGAGGAAGAAGCAAAGAAGTACACAGCATTCTCGGTGCCCGACGGAGGTCGCTACCAGTTCCGGGTGATGTGCTTTGGGCTGAAGAACGCGCCCAGCACCTTCCAACGGCTGATGCAGGATGTTCTCACGGGACTATTACGGGAGTGCTGCCTCGTCTATCTGGACGACATCATTGTCTACTCCCCCGACTGGGAAACGCACCTGCGACACCTGGATCAAGTCTTGGAAAGGCTGCAGATGCACCAGCTGACCTGCTCGCTCAACAAGTGTCACTTCGGCCGGGAAGAAGTCGCCTTTCTGGGCCACGAGATTACTCCGGACGGCAACCTCCCGCAGCAGCAACATCTCAGAGCGATTGAAGACCAGCCGGCCCCCAGCAACAAGAAAGAGCTGCAACGCTTCCTGGGAACCTGCAACTGGCTGCGAGAGTACATCCCCTGCTTCGCCATGATTTCGGAACCGTTAACGGACCTGCTGCGGACAAGAAAGTGGCATTGGGACGACACAACTCAGCGAGCCTTCGAAGAGGTTAAGGCCGCTTTCCGGCAGCCGTTAAAACTCTCACGACCGGATCGAGACTTGCCGATGTTTCTGCAGACCGACGCCAGCCAAAAGGGACTTGGAGCGGTGCTTTATCAATGCACCGAAGCCGGAGAGAGGCGTATCATCTCGTACGCCAGTGCCAAGCTCCATGAGGCGGAGAAGAAGTACCACTCCAACGAACTGGAGTGTTTGGCAGTCGTCTGGGCCATCAAGAAATACCGGCCATACTTGGAGGATCGACATTTCACCCTAAGGACCGACAACAAGGCGCTAACTTGGCTGAAGCAGGCGACGGGGCAGAAGACGAAGTACGCTCGCTGGGCTCTACTGATACAGAGCTTCAAATTCACCGTCGTCCACTGCCCAGGCAAGGAGAACGAGTTGCCGGACTTCCTCTCGAGGGAACCTGGGCTTGAAGATACTGCCGGCGTCCAAGAAGAACCACGGATGCAGCCTGAAGAGAGGCCACTTCGCAGTGTTGCGGCAGCTGCACCCCGACTACAAGAAATCACAGCTGTCGGCATCCATCAGGCAGTGCAGGAGGCACAAGAAGGCGACCAGGAGTGCCAAGCGTGGAGAAACGACCCTGCGGCGGCTACAGCGAGAGGATACCGGGTGGACAACGGCCTGGTTTGGAAGGACAGACGCAACCAGGAACCAGGATTGTACGTGCCGCCGAGTGTCCGCATGGAGGTCATCAGGCACTTCCACGACTTCCCTGAAGCCGGTCATCCGGGGGCCGAAGAAACGTTTCGGGCCATCGGCAAGGACTTCGTCTGGACCGGCCTAACCATTGATGTCCGCAGATACGTCCGGAGTTGCAGAATATGCGCCCTACACAAGCGCGGCGCAAATCCCGAACAGGACCAACAGCGACCTCACCGACCCAGGAGATGTTGGAATACTGTCGCCCTGGACGTCATGGGACCATATCCGCTGACTCGAGCTGGCAACCGGTACATCGTAGTGGTCACGGATATGATGTCGAGATGGGTGGAAGCAAAGGCCGTGCGCAAGGCGGACGCCGACACCATTATCCGCTACCTGGAGGAAGAAGTGTTCCCTCGTTGGGGATACCCAGAGGCGTTGCTCACCGACAACGGAAAGCCGCTCACGGGCCACAAGTGGAAGCAGATGTGCGACAAGCTGCACATACGACCGTGGACTACAGCCAACTACCATCCCAGGGCGAACCCGACCGAGCGGCGCAACGGCGAGATCAAGAAGGCGCTGCGGATCCAGCTCCATGACTGCAAGGACCATGGCGACTGGGACAAGCGTTTGCCAACGATTCTGTTCTCGCTGCGGAATCGTGCAAACGCCGCCACTGGAGTGACACCGAGCGAGCTTCTGCTGGGCAGAGACCTACGCCGACCCGGCGACTGGAGTCGGCCACACGCAGAACAGGACGTCCGGCCAATTGAGGAACGAGAAGAGGCGGCCAGGTCACACCAGACGCAGTATCAGCGGCGGCGGTATCCGGAACGGAGGACACAGGACCCTACACTGGCCGTAGGGCAGCTGGTGTACGTCAAGAGCCACGCCGGACCAGCCAAAGGACGGAGGTACCCTGGATGGGAGCCAGCCTGGGAAGGTCCCTTTAGCGTTGCCGCAACCCTCGGCGGGCAGATTTACACGGTGGAGAAGGACGGACGTCCATACAAGGTTCACCGCCAACGGCTCAAACCCGCCGGAGAAGAACAATGGGCTGGCCACCGGAGAGCATTCAAGACCCGGGGGAGTTGTGACATAGCGAGGCGAAGATCTGCTCTCGGCGCCAGCCGAGACGTGACACGAGAAGGCGAGGCGACCCAATCAAGGATCGGCAGCAGCTTGATTGGCCTCAACGTGACCATCTAACGTGCTCGAGGCGAGCCAACCAGGGACCAGCGGCACTCTGATAGGTTCGTGGCATACGACCTGTCAGGGCATAAAAACAGCGCCGCTAAAAATTTTTGGCGCACTCCATTGGACGTCGTCAAGCCAGCTGGAAGAAAAGGAAGAAGGAAGAATGGAGAACGCAGAAGAAGCAGTGATGGACATCGACTGGGACAGCAGCGGGCTCTACATACCGCTGCCGAAAGAAGAGAACCGCAGCACGCCCGGAACAGCGGACGCAGCCGCCGAACATCACAGCGCGGCTCGGGCAGCGTACGCAAATGATTTAGCGTACCCGACAAACGGTCCTTTTAAGGGCCTAAAAAACTATAGTGTGTACGATTGGCGCCATTTGTCCTGTGACAATATATATATATATGTTACTGGCAAAATTTGTAATCCACGAATTTTATAGAATACCTAGGCATTTCATACAATGCCTGGAGTTTTTTTTGGCAAAGTATAGAACAGAATACTTTTCAAATGTTTTTTATACTTTTTTCAGGTATTCCATACATTGCCTAGGGCATTCTATATAATGCCAGTGATTCTTTAAGCAAAGTGTAAAATAAGCTTACTACATTCAAAATGAAAGCATTTTATTATAAAATCACACATAATTATTTGATTTTACACAGAGGAGGACTTTGTATGACATTTTGAGATAATCTATTCTCTACTTAATTATGTTCAGATACTATTTTATTAAAATTATACTGTATAAAAACTTTTTTTAACCAATCTGGTTAAAAAAATACATTAGATATTATTGATTTTTATTAATTATAAATACATGGAATATACTCTACTTAATACAACAAGACAGAGAGCTGTGACATTTTGAAGTACAATTTCTTTCATTTTTTACACAATTACATTTTTTTTGACATTTAGTCTAGCACACACATTTTACGAATCCTTGTCCAGATACTGATGACTGGGCAGTAGCAGTAGAATGAATTCTTGTTTAGGAACATCTTTAACCCCCCATTAGTGGTCTTGGGCATACAGTGAACTGCGATCTTATGTACAGCTGCTTTAACAATCCGTTAGTGACTCCCAGTTTGTAAAACCCGTCTTCTGTCACACTCACGATGATTGCTAGGATGTTTCGAAGATCTCCCTGCCCCTTGGCTACTTCAGGAATTGGAACACGAACAGATGCGCCCACAGGGGATGGACGAAATTTTTTGTCAGAATCGGATTTCATCTTCTTTGCTTGAACTTCTAATTTCGACCATTTTGTTTCTTCAGTTGCATTTTTTGCTCTGAAGCAGAGAGTACACAGCTTCTTGGCATTGTCACACTGATCTCCACTATTGCCACTAGTTTTAAAAAAATGTCCACATGTACTATGCATATCTCTGGAGCACTTTACACACTTTTCAGAACCAAAAGTTTTGTTTGAACAAACACAGCATGCCGTTGTCGGATTTGGGCAGGATTCTTGGGCTGCGTCTAAAGGGTGATTTGGGGGTCGGTGGTTTTGGCAATGCTCTACAGGATCAATGCTTACAGTTGAAAATGCTTGCATGTTCTGTTGCCTGAATTAGGTTAGGCATGGTATCGGTATTTTGTGTAGTCTGTATATTGTCGTATGACTTGTTCGAGATCTTCTTCACTTTCAAGAGTTTCTAACATATCATGGGGAATCAAGAATGTTAGCCCTACGTTAACTTTACATCCAAAGAGAACTTCATAGGGTGATCGTTTGATGGCAGAGTGTAATGCCACACATTGTCTTCTATACATTACCTAGAAGACATTAGGCATTCTATACAATGCCTAGGTAATGTATGAAATGTGTTTTATTTCATTTGTTTCCGGCTGGATTCAGGCATTGTATGAAATTTCTAGGCATTCTATAAAATGCCTGATTTTGTACTTTGCTGGTAACATATATATAAAATTATAATAATATAAACATATAATTATATAAGTTCTATTCCAGTGATATTCAAGTTTTTTTTATAACTTCAGAAAATAACTTTTACGAAAATCATTAAAATACTCATTAACAGTGTCAACAATTTCAGAGTTCAATACAATTCAATGCTCTTATGTTTCCAGTCTCTCTGGGCCAAAGCAAAATGTTTTTGTCGTACAAAGGCTTCAAGGACAGATGAATATCTGTTGACAATGGTGACCATTTCAGACGACCACTGACAAGCAGAACACCAAAAACAATAGCGGAAGTTCGTGAGGCTATCTTTGAATATCACAGGTGAACAATCCACAATGTTTGTGAGACAGTAAGACAGTCACATGGGACAGTTCATCACAGTTTCTCCGATGATTTGAGCATGAAAGACATTTCTACAAAATCTTTGCCAAGACTGCTAAGTAACAGACAGAAGGCCATTGCATGTTTGTCTGTATGGAACTCAAACAACAGGGCAGAGATGAACCCGACTTCATCTCCAATATCATAACTGATGATTAATCGTGGATTTATGGGTTATGATCCTGAGACTAAGCAGCAGTTGTCAAGTGGAAGTCACCAATTCACCATGGCGAAAAAAAAGTGCATCACATTCAAAGCCATGTCAAGTCCATGTTGATAGTTTTTATGGCATTCATAGGATTGTCTACAAGGAAATCTTACCTCATGGTCAACCATCAGTGGCAAGTTTTACTATGAGACTTTGAAGTCACTGAGAGTAAATGTGCAAATGTATTCAGTGCAAATGTATACAGAAGTGGAAGAACAACAATTGGTTTCTCCACCACGACAATGTGCTCGCTCATACATCACTTGTTGTTCGACAATTCCCGACTTCCAGAAACATTATGTTGATTCCACATCACCCTTATTTACCTGATCTTGTCCTCCTGAGATTGTTTCTATTTACTAAGATAAAATTATAGCCAAAATAGTATTGTTTCAACACGATTGTGGAGATCCAGGTAGAAATGGAGGAGATACTTAACACACTCAGATTTGAGAATTTCCATAGATGAATGGAATCATGGTAAAATGCTGGAGTTGCTGTATATATGCTCAAAGGGACTATTTTGAAGGAGACAGTGGAAGCTAGTAGTTACAGTAAGCAACTATTTTTTTATGGTCAGATTACCTAAACTTTTGGGTAGCACCTCATATGCTAGTCCCAAGTTCTGTTTCTGAGTTATGCCATACAGAATGACTTCTCAGATTCACAGAGGCCATCCTTTGTAGCCTCATCTTGTAGACAGTTTTTTCATATGTAAATGTGTGTATACAATTTTAAACACAATAGATATAATTATAAGTATTATACTTATCATTAGTTAATCAACAAACACTTCAAGGTCAACAAAATCCAAGACAATAGATATACTCATAATCTTAGCTATTTCATGCACTTTCATAATATGATTGTTAAATATGATTTGGTGGCTTTCTCAAACATCTCTAACTTGTTACCTCACTGGATCTCCATTGCAATACTTATAAAAGAACCTGTTATGACTTCTCTTAAATTTAGTGATCAAATTATTACTGTTGATACTGAAGATGTTGAGTCTTCACGAACAGTATCCACTTTAACTTTGATTTTATATTTTCTTTTTTAATAAAGTTAAATTATTGTTCTATAATCATCTTTTTCCATAGTTTTAAATTGGTAGAAACTATATATATTAAAAATGTCATAACAAAATAACTAAAAGAAATGAATTTATCTAAAATGTTTATAAGAATCATTTGAACAATATAAATCATGAGATATTAATCATTTGATGTTACCTAGGTCAAATATTTGATGAATGGTCATTACATGTAAAACTAAATGTCATTACACTAACATTATTTTTATAATTTCATATTACATTATCTTATACATAATTCTGATAAAAATCAAACAGAAAAATAAACTGGTTAACACTTACTGAAAAGTACATACTATATAATATTATGTATACTATATAATACAATATACTTGACCATTACAAATTATAAGGCATTAAATATACAAAAACGTGTGTAAGATAAACGTGTATTGAAAACTGTCATTTAAACAAAGGATTACCAGGATGATTACGATGTGAAGGGCTGCTGGAAGGAGTACTGATAGAGTCTGTATCGCTTTCAGTTTCTCCAAGGTCAAGTGACTGCACAGCATCTGTTAGTCCTTCACTCAATTGCTTTTGACCCTGTGCCAAGATGTTAGTAGTAATATACACATAAATACTTATTACAAAGAAAAATAAATTGTTTACTTGCACAATAGAAATTATAATCAATATAAAAATTAATTATGAATAATTTTATGATACCACAGAGTTTTCTAAATTATAAAAATTAAAAACATTATAATAATTAGGTTAAAGTATCATAACTCCACTTATGAAATGGAGTTAAGTGAACATATAGTGGTTCAGTGACCTGGGGCTATTACATTTACACGGATAGACAGAGGTTAAAGATTCAATTATAAATTAGGAAGCTTACCTGTGTAAGTAACAAAAGAGAATCACTATGTTTCAGTTGGCCAGGATTGTCAGAATCTTGTGACGAAATATGTGAACTTTCTGAATCACTGGCTTCTCTTTGGTGTTGTGTCAAATACTGCTCTGAGTTGACAACAAGCTCTTGCATTTCAGCCACTCTTCTCATCACCTGAACAGCATGCATTTATTGATAACACTTGAAGCAGTTAATGCCACCACAATGTTCAATTAATTTTCCAATTAATTAAAATGAACAATAATATCACACACACACACACTTATAACTGTAAAACATTAAAATTGTTGTCAGGAGATCTGTGAAGTAATTTTTTATTGGTAACATCAGAATAGAGGCAAGCAATTATTATTCCAACTGAACCGTACTGAAAATAAGTCAATCTGTTATTTAATAATATGTATTGCACACAGACATGTACACATACTCTTGTTGAGAAACAGGTTTCACTTTGTGTTCTTGTACTGCACTTGCTCATGTGGATACCACTACTACACAAATTAACTCTAAGTGCACCAAGCTCATGCAATATGTTTTCAGTTACTGTAATCTACTCTCACTGAACTACATTCAATGTGTACAGTTCAGACTGTTCATTTGTCAAGACACCATCAACAGACTTTCTTTTGGAACACAGCCCAGTGAACTTTACAAAACCTACTTACATATAATGAAACATTTCAAACAATCAGATATATACTGTAACTATGACCTCCGGTTTTGTGTTTAGGAAACACATGTGCACACACTAACCCCTCCCCCCCCCTAAAATTCAGTGCTGAACGCATTGAATGTAGTTCAGTGAGAGTAGATTACAGTAACTGAGAACATATTGCATGAGCTTGGATATTAAATGATTATTTAATATCGTTTTTACATTCAAATAATTTTATCAATGTACCTCATCATTTCGAGCTTCCACACAATTCGTATCACTTTCTAAAATCTCCATTGACACTACACTCTGGAGATCGATACCCAGTTTCTGTGATGCAGAGTTAGGCTTGAAAGGAATTCCATAGTACCCATTACGATCTCTGAGTTTGGTTGGCCTGAAACAGTGAATGTTTATAATGTGGTAACAATACTGATATAATAACAATAACGTTATAATGGATTCTTGGATTTCGTTGTCCATGATGTGCCCATTACTTAACTACATATAATTAATTCACTACCGACTTGGAACACAAAGTTTTTTATGGGTAAAAACGTAAAAGTTTTACCATATAGCCTGAACCGGTTTTCGCTTTTAAAAAGCTTGGGAGCAATCTGAGCAATTTAGTTGTTAAGTCTACGTATCATAGTTCTGAAGGCAGCTAGTTTGCGTTGTATTGGGTGATTGGAGGAGTTGTGTATTATTGTGTCAGCTGTAGTCGGTTTTCTGTATATACTGAATTTGTGCCTGTGATCAAATTTTGTGATGGAGAGGTCTAAGAAGTTTATGCTATTGTTGTGTTCGTATGCTCAGAGTGCAACAAATTCTACATAGGCCAGACGGGACGTAGCTTCAAACAAAGATACGTTGAACACACAAAGGCACTACACTCCACTACAGAATCTATCTTTGCAATCCACCTCATTGAATCAAACCACACATACAAAAACATCAACAATAACATGGACATTCTACACATACACACAAAAGGCTGAAAACTAGACACTCTGGAACAATTGGAAATATACAAACATACAAAAACACATAAAAATGACATCCTAAATGAACAGACACAATTCAAATCACATGCGTTATTCGAACATTATCACACCCCACACACACAATATCGATCTTTCAAAAGTCAATACCGTCGCCAACAACAAGACGGATAGTGCTCCCAACGGCAGCCACGTAAGAAGCTTTTTAAAAATGAAAACCGGTTCAGGCTATAAGGTGAAACTTTTATGTGTTTACCCATAAAAAACTTTGTGTTCCGAGTCGGTAGTGAATTAATTATATTTAGTAATAATGGATATATTCAGCCAATATTTCAAGTGACAAAAGAAAAAGTTAATAATAAGCTGGTTTCAGTTTCAAGATATCAATCTATTTTCTAGCCAGAAGCATTTACAAAATTGTATTAATCTGTATTACAATAAGAATAGTGTTTACCTTGTGACACTCTAGCTAGGTTGCACAAACAAGTTGTCAGTAACTGTTATGTACACCATAACTTGAAATAATGGCTTAAATAACAATTTGGGCATATATTTCCCTATTTACAAAACAATGCTTATATATGTTTACAATTTTTTACACACAAACTATAACTTTTAACAGACTTGACACAGTGGTTATCTGAGGAAATAATATGAATGGATATATAATTATATTACATTTTTATATAGAAATATAAAAATACAAAACTATACAAAATATAGGGAAAACCACTCCTTGTACACTACACCCTTCCATTAATACTTCGTTATAGTAAAAAACATGATGATAATAAAGTTACACGTTGGTCTCTTACAAGAATATACGCAGTTCTGGTAGTAACATCAAGCACTAGGACAGAAACTTTGTAGTATAAAACGAAACAGATGTTATCAAATGTATCATATAAAATTATAGTATTGTTGTAACTACAATTTGTAGTTATAGGTGTAATCGTAACCATGATGGTTAGCCATGGTCATTAACGATTAGAACCTAATATAAAAAATGGTACATATATTAAAATGTAATCACAAAAATATGAACAATAGTTATATAAACATCTAAATATATTAAACTGATACCCACATTAATTTGTATATGTAATTTCCAATTTTTGTATCTCCAATAAATTCTCTACTATTTTCAACGTACATTATAATAACTACACACAATAGATTCACGTAACATTGAAAAGATGTATCTGAAAATATTAATACACATCAACTACTATATCATTTAAGATAACAAAGACCAAACCAAAACATAATTAATATAAGTTTATCTCCTTTCAAAGTAAACTCATTAAAGCATTATTTACACAACAAACTTATGGTGGTTTTTAACTTACCATAAATTATCTGCGTATGACAATTATAACTTTCTATGATTTTGAAAGACAGCATTTAACATAAAATGGAACATGTGAGAAGAGAATGTGTATTCTAAATAATTTATTTAAAAGTATATTAAACAATTATGAGTGATCAATGTATACTCCAAAGTTAATTGTATACTTACAGTGTGTTGTTCATATTGTTATCAACTCCATTATTTGGAATAACTTCGCTGTGACTTCTAGTTAATGTCATACTGCCATTTGATTTTCCCTGAAAATCAGATAACACATTCCTCTTTATAACTCAGTTACTCAGTTCTTTTTTGTTTCATGTCCATGTAAGACACAGCACAGACAAGTTATTTTTTTGATGCTTATTTAGTCACTCTTTTCTACCCCCCCCCCAACACACAATTTTAAAATTCTTTAAAACAAGTGTTTCTTTTTATTATTTACTTCTCCTAACTAATATTTTGAATTTAAGATACACTAATAACAAAATGAAATGTACACTGATAACAAGCATGATAGACATTTACGTTTTACAGACATCTGTAAACTACTGCTAATTAAATTTATAACTGAAAATATACAATTTTTGTCTACATATTTATTTACATACATAGCCACTTTCATTTACACATCTACATAATCATTTTTATATGTACACATATTCAATTCTTACTTACCGAATATATTTTTTAAGCTACATATATATTGTTATATTACTAAAATATGATCTTTTATTGTTGGATTGGAGTGTTAGTGGTCTCAAATATTTCTACTAGTAATTTTATACAAACCACTATTTTGCCTTTGGTATTGACGAGCGCTTTCGGCAGTCAAGCCATCTTCAGGTCATTTACCAACAGAGAAATATGAAACCGTTCGCTTCTTATATACCGTTTTACCGGACCTATCTAGCCCCGCCCCCTGACGGAGTAGCGCGTTTTACTTAGCTCCACCCATAGTGGGTTGTCTTACATTACCAATTTTGTAGCCGTTACAATTTACGTTAACTCATTTTCTACTCTTTTCTGTTGTCTAATAAGCTGCTAAATATTTCTTCATTTTCAAATGTGGTTTTTATATTCATTAGTCGTTTTTCATCTTTATTTCTTATGTAACGGTACAGAATTGTGAGCCACCCCAGTTTAATTTTATATTAATTCAAATCATCATTTCAATCACTTTCCAAATTGCCAGACTTTCACCTGTGGGGAGCCCCAGTGCAACATACATACAGTTAGCCTAAACAATTGCCAGACGTATTGCGTAACCGCCCAGCAGCAGGCTCTTTGTGAATCACAGTCTGCAGTTTGTCATCAGAGAGTGAACAGAAGTAAGCAGCATCAGACAGTAAAAAGTTCGTTAATTGAAAACGGTGGCCTTGGGCGTGCAAGATAGGCCTAAAGCCAAAAAGGCTTATCTAATAAAAAACATAAAAAGTGTTACCATGCAATTTATGGCAGCATGGTCAAATAATTAAAAACATAAGAGTCCGAGCTACGTACGTCGGCCGACTAAAAATGTTACGGGAGTGAGTTTCAAACATGTGCAGTAAATAATGACGGACAATCAACAATAGTAACGAGTTTTCAACATTCATAACTGAAGTTTTGTGAGTGTGACTGAAAAAGTGACTAACATGTGGTGGTGAAATTGAGCGGATATCTGATCCAGATAAGTAACAGTCAACAGCCAGAAATTTAAATAAGAATCGTTGACCATTCATGATTCATCCCGTTAAAATAAAAGTTTGGAGTTTAAATCCAACAATGAGATCTCATAAAAAATTTTAAAATGTAAAGTAGAAAGAACGAGAAAGAGAGAGAGCGTAAGCGAGAATATGTATGTACAAGATCAAAGTACTGGTTTTGATAAAATAAATTCCGGAATTATAGTGTAGCAATTAATCAATTGTAATTTTCTTTACATAATTTGGAGGTTATAAGTTAATGAATTAAAGGTAGCTCTGGTAACTTTGAATATCCGTATCAGGTGTTAAGTGAGTTCTTTGTGTAAATCATTGTTCAATAGTGAACTTAAATAGTGAATTTAAACCAATAGAAATAAATAAAATTAATTACTAGAGCAGCCATGTGTTAAGCATAATTATTTCGCCACTCAAACCCAAATAATCATTTCTGTAGCTGGTTTCGTCTGAACGGCCCTGGATCCGAACCCGAAAGGTAAGAGTAAGATATTATATATGTGCAGAAAATAATACAGTTACACTTAGTTTTAATATTTCCACTTCTTCCTTTAATTTCCTTTCTCTTTCTTTACTAATCACTTTTATTATCTTATAATTTGCAACTGGGTCTATGAATTTATGTCCTTCTTCTATAAAATGCCTAGCGTATAATGAATTTGTCTTTAACTCTCCTTCCCCCCTCCTATGTTCTTTAAATCTCTGGAAAAATTGACGACCCGTTTCACCCAAATACACTTTTTCACATTCCCCACAACTCAGCATATATACTCCACTTTTCTTTAATGTATCTACTAGAAGAAGATAATTTCGAAGAAGTTTCTTCAATAATTCTGAAGAAGAAGATATATTGAAGAAAAGTGGAGTATGTATGCTGAATTGTGGGGAATGTGAAAAAGTGTATTTGGGCGAAATGGAGTGTCAATTTTTCCAGAGATTTAAAGAACATAGGAGGGGGGAAGGAGTGTTAATGACGAATTCATTATACGCTAGGCATTTTATAGAAGAAGGACATAAATTCATAGACCCAGTTGCAAATTATAAGATAATAAAAGTGATTAGTAAAGAAAGAGAAAGGAAATTAAAGGAAGAAGTGGAAATATTAAAAATAAGAAATAAAGATGAAAAACGACTGATGAATATAAAAGCCACATTCGAAAATGAAGAAATATTTAGCAGCTTATTAAACAACAAAAAAGAGTAGACAATGAGTTAACGTAAATTGTAACGGCTACAAAATTGGTAATGTAAGACAACCCACTATGGGTGGAGCTAAGTAAGACGCGCTACTCCGTTAGGGGGTGGGGCTAGAACGGTAAAACGGTATATAAGAAGCGAACGGTTTTATATTTTTCTGTCGGAAAATGACCTGAAGATGGTTTGACTGCTGAAAGTGCTCGTCAATACCAAAGGCAAAATAGTGGTTTGTATAAAATTACTAGTAGAAATAAAATGTGATCCTTTTGTCCTTTATAATTATTTGTTTTTATTTATAAAAATATTAAATAAAAAGAATTCTTAAAACCAATTAATTGTATTTAGAATATTTGAATTTAATTTATTTCCGTTATTCAAATTATTTAATTCTATATTAAACGGTTAAGAAATATTAATTAATGCAGACCTGCTCTTCATCCGTTTTGGTAAAATTTTATTGAAAGAAATGTTTTGTGCCCGTTCGGTTCGATTGTGAAATCGACTCGTCGCATATAGGTTATCTGCTGGTTCACTTCTTTTTGATGACGTTCCAATTGCCTATGTGCGTTCACTCTTCCTTTCCTATTTAAAAATCTTCTATTCTAATTTTATTTAATAAATAAAACTCCTTTTACCATCCATTAATTATATTTATTGGTTATTATTGCTTTTAAAATTAATATTACGATTCACAGATCGAAAATGTTCGTTTCCCGGATTGACTCTTTACCTCGGGTCGATTGTAACAAAATTACATTTTTTTTATGTTAAAACATTAATTATAGGATTCTTTTTAACTGCTATGAAAGGTCAGAAATGCTAGTAGGAAGTACAATACTTACAAATGTCTAAAAATCTTACTTACAAAAAAAGTTGATTTTGTTTAAGTATTGAACAATAATTGGATTTCGTTGTCCATGATGTGTCCGTTACTTAACTAAATACAACTATTATATTCACGACTCGGAACACAAAGTTTTTTATAAGTAAAAACATAAAGTTTTACCTTACAACCTGAACCGGTTTTCACCTTTAAAAGACTTCTTCAGAGGTTGCCGCTGGTAGCGCTGTCCGTCCTGTTGTGGGCGACAGAATCGAATTTTGAAAGATCGATGTTGTGTGTGTGTGGGGTGTTTCACACACGGACGGACAGCGCTACCAGCGGCAACGTCTGAAGAAGCCTTTTAAAGGTGAAAACCGGTTCAGGTTGTAAGGTAAAACTTTATGTTTTTACTTATAAAAAACTTTGTGTTCCGAGTCATGAATATAATAGTTGTATTTAGAACTATAGAAAAATTATATACAAATTTTTTCTCTGTTTTTTATTATATTGGATTAAAATGCTTATTATACCCTTATTATTGTACTTCCTTAACAAACTTTATAAACAGCTTAACTTAGTGTCATGTTTCCATGATTGTTGTTCTAATGATTCTTCAATAGTGAAATTCACTTTTAACAAACATTAAAAAACTGTTTAACATACAAAATTATCAACTCCTTTCCCTGTCTATCCAGGTCTGTTAGTTGATTAATAACACATAATACTAACATGTACATGACATCAACACAATTGAACAATGTCAAATCTTTTTCTTTTAACATAAACAATAAAACTTATAAGGCACAGAACCTTCAATTAATTAATATTAATGCTACCAGCGGCAACGTCTGAAGAAGCCTTTTAAAGGTGGCGGCTCGTCAGGTGACGCAGGTGAAGCGCTGCTTCACCTAAAATAACTGGTTCAATGTGTTTCATTTTACACAAAATTATTTTCAATTTTTAGTAAATTTTATGTTTAAAAATTTTTTTCTTAATTAAATTTCGTCTGTATAATAATTAAAATAACATTTACAAGCGATGGAAATAGGTTACAGAAGCTGAAGTTCGCTGCGATCACATACAAGCCTACTGGTGGCGGAAAGCGCTGAGATCGTAGAAGCAGCTTTCTGTACATCGAATGCTGCATCAGTTAATACGTCACTAACAACGCTCGGTTTATCACGGTTGCCATGACAACGTATTCCGTACTCAATGTTCCCCCCCACACACGTGAAGCAGTATCGCTGGCTGTTTCTCAGTGGTGTACGTGCAGTGCTTTACCTATCCAGCGCGTTTGTTTTGTTCGTTGTTCGTGGTGTGTGAAGTTTTTACAGAATGTTTCCTTCATATGATCCTGTATGTGTTTTATTAGAAACACCATTTTCAAGATGGAATAATGATGATAAGAAAGATTTTTTAAGCTGTGAAAAACCTATGTCTATATTGAAAGTAAATAAGGTTGCAAAAATAAAGGACAAGGTGTACAATCGCAACTTTAAACAAAATTGGTATTCAACGTTCGAGTGGTTGTGTGGCAGTTATTATTTAAATAAACTTTTTTGTATGCCCTGCTTAATTATTAGTGTTAAATCAAGTGCGTGGAATAAGAACGGCTTTGATGATTTTGGTAACGTTACTCGTGCTCTTTCCAAACATGAAGGTTCTTCTGAGCACATGCGTTGTGCATTGAGTTTTTCAAAATTAAAGAAAAATTTAAGTACTATCGAGGATGCTTTGAAGGAAAATTCTAGGTTGTATATTAAACACTTCAATGACAATGTTCGCTCGCTTAACAGACGTTTCATGCATCTTCCTATTCGTGCAGTTCTTTACTTGGGTAAACAAGAATTAGCATTTCGCGGTCACCACGAAGAGTTATCATCTATTAATCGCGGAAATTTTAAAGAACTGCTAGAAACCTTCGTTTCGATAAGCCCTGTAGATATTCAAGAACACTATAAAAAAATCTCACCCGTCTTTGCCGGCAATTCTAAGACTATTCAGAATGAAATAATTGACTGCATTTCACAATATATTGATGAGCACATCGCAAAGGAAATAAAAGATAGTACATTTTTTTCAATTCAAGTGGATGATTCCACAGACATTGTCCACAAATCTCAATGTAGCATCATAATTAGATACGTTATTCCCGGAGGAAAGCTGGTGGAAAGATTTTTGGGATTTTATGATGTTAGTTCCAGTCGGACTGCCGACGCACTGTTTCACGTTGTGTCAAGGTCCCTCGAAAAATTTGACTATAAATCAAAATATTGCCCAGTGTTTTGATGGTGCAAGCATTATGTCAGGAGAATTAAATGGTCTTCAGGCAAAAATCAAAGAAGTAGTGCCACAAGCGGTTTTTGTTCATTGCATGGCGCATCGTTTGAATTTAGTGCTACAACAAAGCTGCAACAGCATTTCGAAATGTCGGATATTTTTTGCGACTGTTAACGGTTTACCCTCTTTTTTCCACAGTTCTGCTAAGCGAACTTACGCAGTAGACACAGTCGTTGGAAAACGAATCCCTACTTCCGTTATTACACGATGGAAGTCTAATTCAAAAATTGTGAATACTATATACAACGAATGGGATTCATTAAAAGAAGTATTCACTAAAATTGTGAACTATTCAAATTATGATCAAACATCAATTAGGCAGAGTGATGGCTTCTTAAATAAATTTAATGATTTTGAATTTACGCTTTTGGTTGTCATTTTTAATGAAATTTTTGGAGCGATGGATGTTCTCTTCAATGTGCTACAAAAGAAGTCATTTGACATTAATTTCTGTATCTTGCAAGTTAAAAATACTCAAACACTCATAAATAGCAAAAGAACTGATGATGCATTTATTAAAATTTTCGATTTAGCTGTTTCAAAAACAACAATTCCAACTGAATACCATGAGTTGAAGAAAAGAATTACACTCACACATGATCAACTTTTTGAAAAATACAAAATTCTGTATTATGAAATTTTAGATAACCTTTCAGTACAAATAACCACACATTTTAATGATATGGAAAAGCTTCAGTTTGTTACAGTAATGGATACTTCAAAGTTCGTAACGTATTCTGAAAACTTTCCCACGGATGCATTAAGTAACTTAAAGGTGTGCTACCCTAATCTATTTACCGATTTCCAAAGACTGAAAAACGAATTACAGCTTATTTATGAGGATAAGCAATACAGACAAATGGAACCACTAAATTTTATGGAACTTTTAGCTGACAACAGGAACATCTTTAAAGAAGCTTACAAACTGTTTTGTTTAACAGTAACTATTCCATCCACTAGCGTTTCCGTAGAACGAAGTTTTTCTTGTTTAAAAAGAATAAAATCATACCTGCGCGATACAATGACATAGGACAGACTTACTAGCTTATCAAAAATTTCCATAGAAAAGGAACTGTTAAACGAATTAATTAATGTACAACCATTTTATGACGACATTATCGACAAGTTTGCGTATTTGAAAGAGAGGAGAATTGACCTTGTGTTCAAGAAATAAAATGCAAGCCTGTAAGTACTTACTATTTTTAACTACTATATTTGTAAATTTTATTAACATACTTTTCTTTTGTCTCCATATGTTATTAATGATTCCAAAACAGGAAGAAACATATTCACATAATTTATGGGGGGGGGGGACCTGCCACCTATTCTGCTTCACCAATCCTCGAAGCCACGAGCCGCCACTGGGTGAAAACCGGTTCAGGTTGTAAGGTACAACTTTATGTTTTTACTTATAAAAAACTTTGTGTTCCAAGTCATGAATATAATAGTTGTATTTAGAACTATAGAAAAATTATATACAAATTTTTTCTCTGTTTTTTATTATATTGGATTAAAATGCTTATTATACCCTTATTATTGTACTTCCTTAACAAACTTTATAAACAGCTTAACTTAGTGTCATGTTTCCATGATTGTTGTTCTAATGATTCTTCAATAGCGAAATTCACTTTTAACAAACATTAAAAAACTGTTTAACATACAAAATTATCAACTCCTTTCCCTGTCTATCCAGGTCTGTTAGTTGATTAATAACACATAATACTAACATGTACATGACATCAACACAATTCAACAATGTCAAATCTTTTTCTTTTAACATAAACAATAAAACTTATAAGGCACAGAACCTTCAATTAATTAATATTAATGCTACCAGCGGCAACGTCTGAAGAAGCCTTTTAAAGGTGAAAACCGGTTCAGGTTGTAAGGTAAAACTTTATGTTTTTACTTATAAAAAACTTTGTGTTCCGAGTCATGAATATAATAGTTGTATTTAGAACTATAGAAAAATTATATACAAATTTTTTCTCTGTTTTTTATTATATTGGATTAAAATGCTTATTATACCCTTATTATTGTACTTCCTTAACAAACTTTATAAACAGCTTAACTTAGTGTCATGTTTCCATGATTGTTGTTCTAATGATTCTTCAATAGCGAAATTCACTTTTAACAAACATTAAAAAACTGTTTAACATACAAAATTATCAACTCCTTTCCCTGTCTATCCAGGTCTGTTAGTTGATTAATAACACATAATACTAACATGTACATGACATCAACACAATTGAACAATGTCAAATCTTTTTCTTTTAACATAAACAATAAAACTTATAAGGCACAGAACCTTCAATTAATTAATATTAGAACTTATAATTACTTCCTTAACATTCACATTTAGTTTTATCTGTCACTATTTAGTGTTTTCTTAACTATATTTATTTATTTTCTTACTTGGTTCTTTCTGTGGTTTTTGTTTACATTTAATACCATTGACTTAATCATTAAGCTTCACAGTTTTATCTGTATGATCAATGATTATCACTATTTTTCACTCATTGCCTCACTTTTCACTGATACATTTTTTAATGGTTTCCTTCTTATTGTCTATAGTACATTATTTTTTATCTATTCTACACTACTGTATTGTACTTCTTTCAATTTAATTAAGTTTTTGTTTATTTATTTTTTCGGGTTTTTATGTTGGATTTATTTAGTCTTATTCTAGGTTATTAATTATAGTTAATCTTGACGGTGATTTATTAACTCAATCTAATGGGTTTTGGGGTATTGTCCACGTTTTAGTCAGTCTGTCTGTGTTTGTTTTAATAGTATGGAATGTTTTGTTACGTTACAATATATATGTTTGCTGACCACATATACACATGGAAAATTCATCTGCTAATACTAACTATGCTTCTGATATGACAGAATGCACAACAGAAATAGTTACAGTTGGATATTATAAAAAAGTATTGATTAGTATTTGGAAAATTAAGATTTTAAAAATACTACATTTTTAATTGAAGGGAACCAATGCAACTTATAAAAATAAAATCTATTTCTATATGAAAATATTTAAGTGACTCCACAATTATATATTACTTCTCACAGAGACTTACATGGCACGTAGGTGTTACAGGGTGGTACGGTGGAGAAACAGTGAAGTTGGCACAACGTAGCTCATCTGAGTCAACACCATAGCTCCAATATGCAGGTCGAACTGCATGCTGTGATTGGTACAGAGGTGCTGGTAACAGAAAACATAAATGTAATAAATGTATAGTCATAATCACCTTGGTGTGAATCAAGTGATTTGTTCCCTTCTCATGCATCTTGACACAATATATATCCAGCACTACACTTTTTCCCCATACATTCTTCTGTTTGGTGGACTACGTACCGGTACATCTAAATTTCTTAATTTGTTTCTGTAAAGTTGGTAATATTTTATCTCGTTATACAGAATATCATCGTGCTGTATATAAAGGCATTTATAATCAACAAAATGCCAAATAACCAAACATCATTCAACTGACTGAATATTTCAAGTAGTTCTTTTTTTAACCGTTCGGTTTTCTTAGCCTATATTAACATAGAGGCAATATAATTTAATACAATTTTAAGATTGCTGTTTTTGGTACCATCCTCTATCTAATTTTATTACACCTGCAACTGAATCTAAAAGAGTGTCAATCTGAAAAGTAAGTCCTAATGCTCCACTTAATCTCATCAATATTTATTTATGTATTTATAATGGGCTGCTGTAAGGGCAATTAAATGTTTTCCAAATCTATAAACCAATGGATTATGGGTAAATAGATTGGATGTTGGTGTGTGGCATTATTCATACTTGAAGGGGCTTGGAAAATTTAAATCATGAAGTTGATGAAAAATTTATAATACAAATAAAATAATTGACCACTGTATAGCAATATTAAGCAATATTAGCACAGTAGTTAAATATCAGAATTATAGTGGAATTACTTTATTATTTTCAATAAATAATGATTTTGCTCAAAAACCACAAATGCATTTAACAGCATTTGTACAAAAGATTATGGGTTTCCGTTGTTTGTACTTGTAGACTAGACTTTGTAGTTGCCAACTGAATACACAGATAGCAGCAAAATTTTTCAATTTTTTGCTCTGTGATTTTCTTACTGACTGTTTCATTTTGTACCACTCAAAAGCAGATTATTGCAAATAGACTGATTTTTACTAAATTCTGTGCCTTAATATTGTAATAAAAGTAATTTTTGTACAGTAGTTACAAATAAAAAAACATTTATTATGTGAAAATACCTTGTAAAAACATTTTTTATTTTTCAAAACCATGCTTCAGATCTAGATACTAAAAATTAATTTCACCTACAGAAGAAATAAACAGTGTGTTATTTTATGAAAATAGAAGGCCCAATCTTTAATTTGACATGTAACTTATGTTGTTTTTAACAAATCTTACTATTAAAAAAATGGGGAAAATGTGGAAAACAGCCAGATTTCTGGGACATGCCTATGCTCAAATGGCCAGGGTTTAAAGTGTTAACACTATGGTACTCACCAGTATCCTGTGTCCAAATGTCTTTTTCTTGTTCAATTCTGAGTTGTTGCCCAGTTAGTAGCCTGTAGTATCCTTGCAATACCAACACAAGTTCATCCGCATCTCTGTCTTCCATACTTACAGTTACTTCCTACAATGACAAGTTCACTTCAGTACACAAACTAAGCTATAGCTAAATTTACATATTTGTGATCTACAATACAGCATTTTGATGATTTCTTGTTACTTTTCTATTAAAGTCAGTGGCGGCGCTAATGAAACAGGGGCCCCCCCGCGAAACTAATTAGGGGGCCCTATAAAAAATGGTTAAATTTTGTATACGTAATAGGGGAACACACTCATATGAGTTTGTATTTACGTGTGTTTCACAACAATGGTTTGTGAATACTTTCTCGTCTATCACAAAGCGTTTGCAATTTGCAAAGGATGTTTTACACGTGTACAAACTCTTAAAATTCATTGTTGCTAAATAGACAAAGTTCTATACAACCTATAAAAAAAACAAAATAAAAAGAATGATTTATTTTTACGTCAAAGATCTAAATTCAGACTATGAAACAGTACCGCACACAGAGTGTTAAAAATTTATTATTTAAAAACGAATATCAAAGTAACATTCTAGCTTTTTCAAACATTTAAATTAGTTTGTAACTGAATTTGTAAAATTCTTGAATATACTCTATACAAGTTCTCCTTAAGTCTAATCCAATTCAATAACACTCGAACTCAAGTAATGTACAATATTTACAGATGAGGATCAACCAAAGTTCACTGTTTTCCTAAGCCTAGTCTTCTTTTTTTAATAGCTAAGAACTTTTCAACCACTTCGTTGATATTAGTTTTCTGTGTCTCTTCATGCTCAATGCTTAACAGTGCCAAGTCACTCAACCGAGTTTGGGCCATGGTACTTCTTAAGTACGACTTAATTTAATTAATTTAAGTTTTGAAAAGCTTCTTTCCGCTGTAGCTGTTGTGACAGGTATGGTTAAATAAAGCTGCAAAGCTGTAGTTAAGTCTGAGGCAGCTGTTCAACCAGTAAATTCATCATTTCTCGAATTCTTTTCTTGTGTACAATTTCTTTGGTCATCAGAGCTTTGAAGGATATTACTTGGTCAGGCAGTGATGTGGAAAGGTCACCAGGATACACATTTACCAGAGCCTTATTTTTCTCCACTATTGTCTCTTGTGAGAAGTTTACTAAATTCTGAGGCGTCAGGAATGAAAACCTATCATCAATGCAACGCAATCCTTCGAATCTCATTTGTAGCTGAGCTATTACAATATCTAGTGTTGCAATGAAAAATTTTACTTCAAATGATTTCACTGGGTCGTCAATTCTATGGTCAACTGATAATTCAACAAAGAAGCGTTTTACAACTCGTTTACGCTTATTTTTCATGTTACAAGTTATGTCCCATGACTGGGCCAACTGGGGCCCCCCATGAGGGTTGGGGCCCCCCCGCGCCGCGGGGTCTGCGGGGGCCTTATCGCCGCCACTGATTAAAGTGTAATTAAGTTTATATTCTTTACTCTTGTCACAAACTAAAATTTAATACGTTTATTACACCTGTCACTTTGATTTCTAGAGACAAATATCTCTATGATTTATAACAATAACTTTACAAATACTAATTTGACAAAGCAAATTAGTATCTAGAAAAACTAGATACCAGTGGTGGATGGTGCTATGGTTGCAGCCTTGCACAAACACCAAAATAGAATAACTAAACTGTAAAATAATATACAAACACATTAAGCAGTTAAAAGTGTCAGTCAGCACAGCCTCCTTGATTTGTAAGTTGTGTCAGTGTCAGTATTTAGATTGGTTCAAGGTAAACGTTAGCCATTGTTTGAATTTATAAAATTATAGTAATAATTTGGTATAACTGCGATTGTGATAATAAAATGTCAATTAACTTTTTATTAATTAAACTGTGTGTTAAGTATTATTTTTTTCTTTGTTTAGTGCTGCTGTGTGCTTTTTGGAGTTACTGATTCTGCGTGCTTTTAAACGTTTTTTTGTAGTTTAAAATGAATAGCATTAAGAACCAATAGACTAGGATGCCAAATGTCTCCCTTAACAGTAAATCAAATTGTAAAATCAAGTGATCGACAATTTAATTGATCATTTAAACTAGAATAATATGAAAATACTAACTGGTTATGTGGTTGTGACAAAAGAAATTCTTTATTTTGTTTTCCATGTTTATTGTTTGGAGGGGAGGACCCCTGGACGAAATTCGGAATGAAAGATATTAATCATCTAGCCAAAAAAATAAGAAATCATCAGGCAACAAGTATACATATAAAGAATGCTTTTCAGTTTTCTCTTTTTAGTATGTATAGCTCAGCAGCTGGACAGTGAATGTAGACGAAATATTGTTTTACACAACAAAAGAGTATGCAATAATCGGTATGTCTTAAATACAATAATAAACTGTACCCGCTTCTGTGCAGCTTTTGAATTAGCTTTTCGGGGTCATGATGAGACTGAATAGTCTCCAGACCCTGGTATATTTCGAGGCTTAATTGGTTTCAGTTCTGAGCTTGACACAGCAATTAAAAGTCATTTAGAGGAACCAACTGTATTTAAAGGCACCTCAAAAACCATTCAAAGTGATTTTTTAAATATAATGTTAGAAATATGCCACATAGAAATAACAAGTAAGATACAAGAAGTGGATTATTTGGCTGTAATTGCTGATGAGGCCACTGATGTTGCTAATGTTTTTCAGATGGTCATAGTGTATCGTTATATAATAAAAGGTAAACAGGTTGAAAGGTTCTGGGGTTTCATTGCTCCTCCTAAACATGATGCTCAGTCGCTTGCATCACGCTTGTTAGCTGAACTGTCTCAACACAACTTACTTGGAATTTCCCACAAATTAACTGCCCAAACAATTGGAAAACAGTAACTTTATATATTTTTTCCCATATGACAGCACTATGTATGATGCACATATGTAGTAGGTCTGCCTCCTGTTTAATGTGTTCTTTTAACTCCCCCCCCCCCCCACTCAACCTCCGACTACTGCAACCACCAAACTTTGGAACCATCAGCCGCCACTGCTAGATACTAATATCTAGAAGCTTATACTGGTATCTAGTATTTTGGAATGTTTAAGATAACAGTTGTTACTGTACTTAGGTAATATATAGATGGTATATAAGAATGAATATTATTAAATTTTCATGAACAGTGAACACAATTTTCACTATTTAAATGAACATTTAACTTTGTATTAAAAATTTTTAGTACATTAGGAACTCTTACCTTCTGGTGAGCTGTAGGCAGGAACAAAGTTACAACACTAGAAATCTGGTCTTCTCTTTGTACCCTAACCAGAGTCAACTGTTCAATGTCTGCCAGTGGAGCAGGCTGAAACAAAATTATTTTTCTTGAGTCTCAATTCCAGGATTTCTTCACTTGCAAACTGCCTTATAAAACATACTTATTTTCAGTCAGTTAATATTTCCAGAAATTTTTCAGACTAACATAATACAATAAGCAACATTATTAAATAAATACACATACATATAGAAAAATAAAGAGCACGTAATGAGTATAAGTAACTGTGCACATGTAAAAAGATTTATTAGATAGTGACTGCAGAGAAAATTAAATAATATTTCTTTACTTATTAATTTATATGTACGCTAGCTACTAAATCAATATTCAACCACATAAAAGGCTGTTAAAATTGAAGATATAACACCTTTTAAAACTTGAAGAATCACATGAAATGATTTCTTTTAAATGACAAGACTAAACTGCCACTGAACAGTAAAGTTATTCGCATATTCCTATTGTGTTGTTTATAGAACATAAAATATTGTTTAAAGACTAGCATGGGTGCAATAATAACTAAAACTTGCATTATCACATGTGCCTTCTAATACAGAGAATGACGATCAGAAGTACGGACCATATAAAATCAACACTAGTAGTAGTGACTTAACATGATGCTTGTGACTAATGTGTTTTCAGTTAGCTGAAATGTTTAAGCAGTCTGCACAAAAGTTAAGGGGAAACAACAGTCCAGTTGTAGCGAGAGAGTTGTCACAAATAGCGAACCTTTGTAAGTAAAGCTTGCTTTATCACTTTACCCACAAGAGTTTACTATGTTTGGCAATTATGAAGTTCAGAAAATATATTTTAAAACATAAAATTGTTTAACAATGTTTACTTGGAGTACACACCAATACTGATTTTAAACAAAGCAGTAGAGAATAATGACAAAAAAAGAACTTCATGGACTCACCCAGATCATATTGAATTCATGGTGAAGAAATGTTGATTTAAATTTGTAAATATAGGTTGGATTGAGGAGATTTTAAAAACATATAATTCTTTTTATTGTTTTTAGTTTGAATGTCGTTCACCTGAACAGGCCTGTGTATCCTCAGTCGATTTTTCTAGATTTGTAAGTTTACACAACTATTTAAGAATACCATTACTTCACACATGAAATATTTTTGATTTTTCCTACCACAATATAATATCAATGTGAAACATATACAGTACATGTTTGACAGACGTCTTAGTTTACTGCAGTGCAAATACATTCTGTATAAAATAAAAAAGGTCTTTAAAAATAATACCTTATAAAGGAAATACATATAAGTATAAAAGATTCTGAAGTTCTGGCTCATTAAAATTTAAAGCATGGCCACTGCAGAGTTTGAGACATTACAAGAGTGGTTGAATAAACCTTTTTTACTCATGAATATAAATTAATAATTTGCTTTCTATGTTAAAAGTAAAAATAGAAAATCTAAAAATAACAGTTCTACTATGCAAAAAAGACTTACCATACTGTTTCTTAATCCAATTATTTGGCTAATGCCCAGTTTTGGGCTGACTAGAATAACTGTTTCCATATTACAATCCTACAAGAATAAAACATAGGTTAACAAATTGGCACATTTGTGTCTACAGGGTTATAATACAATTGTTTAAGTAAACAGTTTTTGATTCTGTTAGAGAACATACAGTTACATCCATTAATACAATAAGGTACCGGTACTTGTGTTTACCCATTTATTCAATATATATGTTGCAGTTACTAATCCAGTTCAATGCTGCTTTTTGGATGGAGTAAATACATATGAGCACTAAACAAATGAAATTTAATGTAAACTTCAATACAAAAAAGTCTACAAAAAAATTACAAATCAAAAGACATCAGTTAGGAAGTACTACATACAGAAATATTTTCATGTTTCAGTAGTAAACATAAACAAATAAACACACAGCATAAACAATAATAAGTGTTTTTAAGAATTTACAGCATTAATGATTTTCAGTGTACCTGTTGCTGTACAAGAGTATTGCCTGGACTAAGCATATATCTACATGGACTTAGGCAACTAAAAGAACTCACGAAGCTGGAGTATTTGAGATAAAGAGTTAAAATTATAAAATGGTTATCACTATAATGGGGAAATGTGAAAATAAAAGGACCAAAAAAGTTCAAGGAGAGTATTCCAATCTGTCAGGCATTTTAGAAGGAGAAACGAAATTTCTTTGTCATTTATAAATATATCGCTGCTGACTCGGGACACTAATTTTTTTATTGGTGAAAACGTTAAACTTTTACCTTGTAGCCTGAATTAGTTTTCGCTTATTACAAGCTTCGTCAGACGATCTTGCCTCTGATGAACCTTGTAATAAGTGAAAACTAGTTCAGGCTACAAGGTAACAAGGTAAAAATTTTAAACACTTTTACCAATAAAAAATTAGTGTTGTGAGTCAGTAGTGATATATTTATAATTAGTTAATCAATGGACATGTCATGGACAACAAAATCCGCTGTATAATTCTATGGGCATACCTGGCTAGTTGTGGAGAGTATCAGTAATATAGGCAGAGAGAAGAGAAGATGCGCAGACAGTATGGATGCATGATTTAAAGAGAAGTAAGTAATGCAGTGCTACTTCGGAGTCAGTAAAAATGAAATAACTTAGTTGAGAAACTTGACTCTATATGAATAGAATAAGTTGAGTTTAAAAGCTGATTACTTTATGCTACTGGGTTATATCAAGGCTAAAATATTTTTTTTTAATTAAAAGGCTTTAACAATTTTAGAACTCTATGACTTTACACAATCTTAATACAAGGCAAAAGTATTGCAATGTAATGTTCTTACTTACAGAAACCACTGAAAATGTGTACTAATATATGAATTCAAGCATGTTTAATATATGGTCAAGGAAACTATATGGACATTGCCCCTTCACACACACACACACACACACACACACACACACACACACACACACACACACACACACACACACACACACACACACACACACACACACACACACACACACACACACACACACACACACACACACACACACACACACACACACACACACACACACACACACACACACACACACACACAAGTGATATGTTGTACTTACCCTAATATTAGTTGAAAAACATTTTGCACCATAGCTGGGCAATTCACTAATAATACTCAAATAATAAAGTTTGGCTTGAAGGCTTGTCAGACATTTATGACTAGATCCTGTCATCGTCTGGTTCAGTTTGAGCAAATGGCTCAGAAGTTTACGTAACTCTTTTCTTTTCATTGATTCCATTAATGATATGGGAACAAACCTTTCTAAACCAAATTCTCTTCTGAAATATAATAAAATTAACATAAGTGATACTTATATACTTTATTAGTTTACATTACACATACAAAAATAATTTTGTTTAGTTTTCTCAACATCAAAATTGTGTATAAATTTTCTTTTTTACAATTCTGCTTCTGATTGACAAAATTTATCTATATTATGAGCATGCAGGTATACAATGTAAAGTACATTTTCAAGAATCACAAAGATTTGAGTCTGATAAAATTTTAATAACACTACAAACTAATTTCACACAATCTGTACATGGGAAAAGTTTCTTAAATACACTTTAACAGTTCATTCAGTCATACTGATGTTTTACTCCGTCATATATTTTTTTTTTTTTGGTATACTGTTTACATTTGTTGCAAAAATTAAAGCTTTCTATCCAAAACAAAACATCGCTTGGTTGGTACTATAGGTACTGAATAACGAGACACTGCCACCTTAACACATAGTATTACACACTCTGTATCACAGCAAATCATATTTATTTTCACAGTACTAACAGAATTAATTCAGAGCACATACTAATAATGCAATTTATCTGAAGTTTGCTAATGCGTGCTAAACACTGTTTAGAAAGGGATGTGCTTATTAGAACATGAATACATAATCTTTGTTTTGCACATGTATTGATTTGATGTTAAGAGCTAAATAAGCACGTAAAAATTCCTTAGCTTTCAAAACTGCTTAAATCTGAGTAATTTGAAAAGACTGTGACAACGCAAAAATATAAATAGAATTTTACAATAAACTATAAAAAAACATGTTCACACTGGTCCTCAAAAAGACACAAGAGACACATGTATAAAAATAGTTCGGTTACTACTGAAAATATAACTAAAATTTGTTTAACTTCTGATGTAATTCTTCTTCTTCTTCTTTACCTTCCTAGTTAGGACTCTGTCTTGTTCTGTAACAACAGTCCTACATGCCTTTCACTCCACCTCTTCCTTGGGTGACCAATGCTACTCTTCATGTTTGGTTGACTACCTCTTGCCTTTTTCACTATCCTTGTGTTTCATCCATTCTTGATATGTGTTCATTCCACATATGTTCATTCTTCTTCTTTCCGCAATCCAAGAATTATATCTGTTACATACTAATACAGATACGTTTCTCTCATACTAATGTTTGGCAACCTATCATACCTTGTCTTTCCTAGCACCCTCCGTAATATAGTAATTTCTATAGTTTGTGATTGATGTATTTAAATAAATCTCTCTTTCTTATGAAAGTAACTGTAGATATTTTGAGTTTTTTTAAGTAACTGTATATTACATATTATATAGCAAATAATAAATTACTTCTGCAAGTATAGTTTATATCACAATTTATAAATATAAATAATGTACTTCCAAAATCCAGAGTGACAATTATGTATCAAATAATCTAGACTTATCAACAGAAAATTTTGATAAAAAAATAATACAACCTATCATAACGTATGATTCTGATATTTTGTGGATATTATGTGCTAGCTTGTTTAAATGATGTATTGAGTCTAGTAGTGATGCAATTAGAGAATGGATTGTGGAAATTTTAAGGAGTCATAGCAGCAATTCTACTCCTGAATCGATCAGGACAATACACCTAATCCAGCAACACACCTTTCAATTCGTTTAAGGGGATGAAATTTTGTCTAGTGCTTGCTCATATATTTTTGTGCTTACAGTTTTCTTAATCAAAATGGCATCCTCAGGATTTCTTAAGACAATGTAGTTTCATGAGTAATGAAACAAAATTAGAATTTAAAATTCAGTCTAATGTTATTAGGCTATTATGTTTGTTATTGTTGTTGTAATACCAAAGTTATTATGGTGTTGTCTGCCCCACTTTTTAAGGTGAATGTATAGATGTAAAAAATTATTATAAGCAAAACAAAAATTAAAGTACAGTATACTATAATAAAGCTGTTTTGAAGTTGGGATCGAAAGCAAAAGAGAACTTCAGGGTTTTCTAAAAATTTAATTTTCCAAACATCCTCCTCTTGACAAAAAATAAAAAATAAAAATGTTATGAATAGTGTATTATGAATTATTATAATAATAATTATGCATTAGAGAATGAAATGCACACACAGTTTACATAGATATGGACTTAAGTGAGCCACGTTTACTGATCTACAAAAAGCCTAAGATTTAATACAAAATTGGATGAATCACCAGATTTACCAGATTTTAAGACTGGCTCCAAGTCGCTTAAGAATACATTGATGTTGAGGAGGAGCACTTTCAATCCTTCGGACACAAACGCACTGGAAATGGAAATGGGAGAGGAGTCTAAGAGTTCTACTAGCATTATCTGTAATTAAAGAGAATCAGAGATGTGGCTGCCAAAAAGTACAAGCTCTGTTAACATAAAAGATGATTGTTTTTGCTACATTTACCAAATATTTTGTTATGTTTTTGGCCTGTAAAAAGTGAAAAAACGTGTATTCAATGACTGAATTTCTTAATATGTCTTCTATTTATATACTTGAAGATATTTTTACATGTTTGAAGAACTAGACAAACTGATATTTTGGACTGAAACACCAATTATGCCATATTATCAATGCTCTACTGTAGTTTCAGTTCATTAAAGTATTGTTTATTATTTACTTTAGATAATTTAATTTAAAAAATCTTTAGACAGAAATTTACTTACTCTATAGCTTTGACAGTAATCTTGCTAGGGGGTATGTTATTTGATATCGCATGCTGATGGATGTGAAGTGCAGCCAGTCTTAGAGCAATATCATATTTCAGTTCCGGAGCATACCTTTCCTGTACTACATCATTGCAGCACTATAAAATGAAACATACTTTCTTGGATTATTTCAAATCAGTGAAAGAATTTAATTAAAAAACAGAAATTGAAAATACAAATAATATGATTCATTGTTAGTGGAATTGTATATGGACATTAATTTCTGTAATGCAGATTGACTGCTGAGACCTATTATTGTGCTATTATTACATTACCTGCAAGTAAAGATACTCAAATGCTGCAAGATCTTTTTGTGCAAGGTCACATGCATCACGAGGCACAAATGCTACCCTGAACAGACACCGAAGATTGTGTGAACCAGGACGTGATGCTATCTATATGTTACAAAACAAACAAGTACATTACTTACACTGATGGTACTCAATGGATATAAAAAGTACAGCATATGATTACTTAAAACTGACTTGTAGTGCTCAAGTTCATAGTCTGTTCATTTCAAAAAGTGTCGTGGCTCTAGAAGCTTATTGCTACCATAAAAGTCAACATGAATTATAATAATAAATACATTTTTGAATAAATATTTTATTTACTCACACTGTATAAATTTACATTATTGCATTTTGTTTTTTTTTTAATGAAGAAAAGTTCTCAAAAGTTAAGATTTTTCTTTTATTGTACTACAAGCATCAACTTGCTTAAATCATAGTTAAGTAAAGGTTGTATGTGTCAAAAAAAATGTCAAAATCCTCTTATGGAATTACATGTATGACTACAGTTTGACTTTTCTAAACCACGTATTCAATATAAATAAGAGGCAGTTGTGTGTTTCACCAAAAAATATAAACAAAATTTTGTCCTGAAATATTTAACATTTAATACAACATTAAATGTTATAACATTTAATATGATATAATATATATGTCATATATCATAGTTATATATAGCACGAAAAGAATTTGATGTTCTGGGATTTGATTCAATAGCAGTTAAGTTACTACTACACTACATTTTCTTTGAATTACCACTTATATAAAAATTTTGTGTAATTTTGAAAGCATTGAATGATTATTGGATGAAGTTTCTTCATTTTTAACCTTGTAATGGTACATATAAAACACCCAAAACCAGTGTATAACAAATGGATGAAAAGCTACCCAAAATAAATTAATCAACAAAAAATGAACTTGCAATCATGAACATGGAAGGTATTATGACCAAAATAGGGGAATAAACTAAACTATAATTGATAAGTAAATGTATAATTGAAGAAACGAAGATTCGACTAACGACAAGACAACATACCCAATTACCCAACAGATCAAACAGTGAGAAGAAAACAATGACAACAATAACCAGAAGAAATTTATTAAGTGTGATGTAAGAATCAGTGCAACTAGGGAAAAAGCCTAATCAAGTCAGATGCCAACAGGAGATAATGTAGATAAGAATAAATTAACCCATGAAAATAAAAGTATTATTAATGAAAAAGAAAATAAAAGTGAATTAACAAATCTGATATAAAACCCTAAGCTGTGACTTGACACTGACATAAACTTATTAATCAAATGACTTCAATGACTTAACAGTACAAACAAAACTAAAAAAAAATTAACTATTGAAAGCAGAAATTAAGAGGGAGAGTGAGTACCAGTATTGTAATTGTATAATAAAATAATGTATATACATTACAAATAGACCATGTCCAAAGGACTAATAAAATTTGTAAAGTGGAATTAAGATTGTCAAAGACCACTAGTACTCAATAATAAAGGTTGAGATAATAACAAAATAGAAACATAGCCATAAACAATAAAGTATCAGCTTTAGGTAAGAGTAAATAATCATACATCGTGTAGAAAACAGAAACTGACATTCAGCCATTGTTGAGAAACCAAGTTAGGACATAACCTATTCTGGCCAACTAATTTTCAATAAAATAACAAAAAACTATGACTAAAATACTGTTAAATCAAAATGTAGTGGAGTTTAAACTAGCTAGATACTATAAGGAACATTCAATGTACAAAAGGTCATAGTATAAAGGAACATAAGTACAGAATAAATGTAAATTAATGTAACCAAGTGTACCACATAGAATGGGCACCTGGGACAGCAAAAATCTCACTTAAACCTGTAATAAAAGAATAGGGATTCAACCCATGATCTATATCTATAAAAATGAATGTTTGTTTCTTTCTTTGTCCCGTATGCGTTCCTATACCATTCATCCGATTGCGATGAAACTTCGGTGAGTTGTTGTGCGCATGCCCGCGAAGGTTTATGAATTTTTTTCGATGGGGTCCTTTGGGGGGTTCTTGGGGTCTTCCACATCTCCTCCTAAACCACTTGACCGATTTAAACCAAACTTGGCACAAATATTTTATGCAACGGGAGAACCAACATAGGGTAGGTGTTTTTTCGATGGGGTCCTTTGGGGGGTCCGTTGGCGTCTTCCACATCTCCTCCTAAACCACTGGACCGATTTCAACCAAACTTGGCACACATATTTTACGCAATGGGAGAACCAACATAGGATAGGTGTTTTTTCGATGGGGTCCTTTGGGGGGTCCGTTCGGGTCTTCCACATCTCCTCCTAAACCACTGGACCGATTTCAACCAAACTTGGTACAAATATTTTACGCAACGGGAGAACCAACATAGGATAGGTGTTTTTTCAATGGTGTTCTTTTGGGGGTTCTTTGGGGTCTTCCACATCTCCTCCTAAACCACTGGACCGATTTCAACCAAACTTGGCACAAATATTTTACGCAACGGGAGAACCAACATAGGATATGTGTTTTTTCGATATGATCCTTCGGGGGGTCTTTTGGGGTCTTTCACATCTCCTCCTAAACCACTGGACCGATTTCAACCAAACTTGGCACAAATATTTTACGCAATGGGAGAACCAACATAGGATAGGTGTTTTTTCAATGGTGTTCTTTTGGGGGTTCTTTGGGGTCTTCCACATCTCCTCCTAAACCACTGGACCGATTTCAACCAAACTTGGCACAAATATTTTACACAACGGGAGAACCAACATAGGATATGTTTTTTCGATATGATACTTCGGGGGGTCCTTTGGGGTCTTTCACATCTCCTCCTAAACTTCAACCGATTTCAACCAAACTTGGCAGAAAATATTTTACGCAAAGGGAGAACCAACATAGGATAGGTGTTTTTTCAATGGGGTTCTTTTGGGGGTTCTTTGGGGTCTTCCACATCTCCTCCTAAACCACTGGACCGATTTCAACCAAACTTGGCACAAATATTTTACGCAACGGGAGAACCGACATAGGATATGTGTTTTTTCGATATGATACTTCGGGGGGTCCTTTGGGGTCTTTCACATCTCCTCCTAAACCACTGGACCGATTTCAACCAAACTTGGCACAAAATATTTTACGCAAAGGGAGAACCAACATAGGATAGGTGTTTTTTCGATGGGGTTCTTTTGGGGGTTCTTTGGGGTCTTCCACATCTCCTCCTAAACCACTGGACCGATTTCAACCAAACCTGGCACAAATATTTTACGCAACGGGAGAACCAACATAGGACAGGTGTTTTTTTTTTGATACGATCCTCTGGGGGGTCCTTTGGAGTCTTAAAAAACTAACTTATTAGATCTGGTTACTATGGCAACCCAATGGAATAGATTCTGTTCTAAATATATTATCGCATTAAATTGAAGACCACGCGAACGAAGTCTTTATATATTATATATATACAAACACTTTCTTTCTTTGAGTGGCATTGCAACGCATGCCGGGTACTCGCTAGTACTAAATAATGAAGAATAATGTTCAGGTGAGACAAAGCAAGGATTTTGTCCACCAAATTAATAATAATAAAGCAAATTATAAGTGAACCCTAACTAATACTAGATGCAAGAAGTTTAAATAAAATCAAACTAGTGTGGTTCCCAATATAAAAGCAGAATTAACCATTGCCAAGTATTAAAATTGCTATAAGGACACTGATATAGAATAAACATAATAAAGAGATAAAGGTGCAAAAATGCTACTAAAGAAAAATGTAATACTCAATTATACTAAACAATAATCAAAGAAACTGTAATTAAAGTAAAATAAACCAATAATAACTAATGCTGATACAATCAGAAGTGGTAAGGATAAATTCATTATACATAGGCCACAACAAAGATGTGTTACAAAACACTAATATTATAAATTAATTGATAAACAATTAGTATGACAATAGGCCTAGAGTCTAGTCCAAGGAAAATGGATAATTCATAGTTATAACTAAATAACGATGTGAGAAAATTTATTGTACAGTACTGATAAGTTATCACAAAAGACACAAGTGAAGAAAAACAATGTAATTAGTATAATATATGAAATAAGAGATATAATTAGTTTGTAAGAAATGTGTTTTTATCACCCCATAGCAGAACTATATGATAAGGGTATTCAAAATACTCGTGATAAAAAGATAAAAACGATAGTAGTCATGAAAATAGTATCAGTGTAGTTATAAGTGAATTATTTAACTTATAAGAAAAAAGAATTAATTATAAGCCCGTGGGCGTACTAGGGAAACCAGAGAATTATAATCTCAACACCAGCTACTGACGCTGACTTGAGTGTCTATTTCCCCGAATGTTACCGAGAGCTCACGAAAATTATAACAATTAGCCAATCAGGGCCCATTATTAACTACAAAGTGCGGAATCTCGATACAGGTAACATCATCAGTTCATCTCAAGCTTCGACGCAGGCTCCACGTTGGTCAGAATAACCACAAAACATTGAATTGACAAGCCGACAGCTGATAAAAGCATATTAACCTCGAAACTCAAGGCTGAGGTTAGGTCGGGTACATGGGCAAGTGAAGTTTATTTTAAACAGTCACCTTTACCGGAGTGCATGCGCATAGGTAGTGAGTGAGAAGGGATTAATAAAAATTAATTCCATTTAATTAATAATAAAGAAAGAAAAATTTGTGTAATAGTGATACTACGAGATCGACAGTATACGCAAGTATCAGTGACCATGATATTATTATTTTATATAAGTAATTAAACAAGTAAAGAATGCTATCAGCGAATTTAATTAATAAAATTAGATCAAATCTAGCCCTTCCTAGATGGAAAAGGGATTTTAACAATTGAGATAAACAATTAATAATGAAAGAGTTGATCATTGACAAACTTATCTCCCTAATTAATAACATTAATTGTAACATCTTTGTAAAAGACATTGAATCGTCAATGAGGGAATCAAATGAACCCTGAGCATATAGTATTTTAAGTATTATCTTGTGTTTAACTGTAAGACTATAACTAGATGTAACATACTCGTTAACCATAGGAGTGGGTAAATTTTAAATACCTGTTAGTTGTTTATATGCAATATAAGAAGACAAATAATGAAATTATCACTGGATTTACATTATAACAGTGTTGTATGAAATTGATAACATATTTAATGAATTATTAGTCATTTAAAATCAAGTAAGTTAGGTTACAACGAACCCAAATTAACCTACAATTCACTTAAAGAACACTTGTTCAATGTTTATGTTGTATTAAAGAATTAATAATATTTTTTACTCTCCGCCTACTAATTAATATAGCAGTGCATTTAATTAATTAAAGTGTATCTTGCAGACTAAAAGAACCTGCTATATTTATCAAGTAAAGCAATGAATTTGTTTACATCCAGACTAATCGATTATTAGACGCAGTCTGGCCACCCTGAGTTTTGTTTATTTTTAAAGAGTCCATACTCGATATTAACTTTTTTTAAGCAAATGAACAAGATTATTGCACAACGACAGTTATTAACGATGAGTTCAAACAATAAAACATTAATTCACAAATGAAAAATGAGTTTGACTGTTATTGTATTTGAATAAGACGTGCAGCTTAGGTGAGCGACAGCAACGGTTGGTAATAGAGGCGACGGCGAGAATTTGAATCGAATGATTCTCACTAGTAATACACTTCCACATTACTAGCATCCAACCATCACTAGTAAGTATTTTTATAACTATGATACTTATGTAATTTTCAGTGAAGGGACACACCTTTAGAGTCACCTCAGCAACAAGCAGAAGAGTCAACTTATTCAATTTAAACCATTCACCATCGAACTCACAACACATAACCACTATACGAAATTAATAATAACAATTATAATATTTTAACATTTTATAAATCTACGAACAACGTTTGAGGCACTTAATTAGGTTCGACCTCAACCTCATTCATTAACTAATTAGATACATGAACGAACACATGGCTACGTTACAACCTTCACATAAAGAATTAGTGATTTATAAACTTAATGTGTTATGAAACATCCACTAACATATAGGCCTAAGATTTAGTATAGTACACATAAAAATAAATTTAGATATAAAAGTGTGTCATCATTTTGTACATTTAGTATTTATACCTTTGTCCAATAACAGGCATGATATCATTTTTTATTCTTAATTTGATCTAGTGTAACATTTTTTTGTGCCTTGTAATATAAGGTAGCCATCTGAAATGATAATAAAATTACAGAAAACTACAAATGACCGTTTTTAGTATTTGCTTATTTACAAGTACTTATTGGAGCCTTATATATGTATTCATCTTATCTGTGTAAGATCCAAACGATTCGTCCTACAGTTTATTAAAAATTACTATACAAAGCAAATCAATTTTCTGCTATGTTTACTAAACACAGGCCAATCTAAGACACCATGGAACCAACATTCTGTGTATGTTGGTGCGTATTCTATGACATGTCAAGGGACTAAGATGTCAAGATAATGCTACATTATATAATGCAGCCATGCAATTTTTTATTATAATGTGATATTTAAAATGAATATTTTTTATTATCCCATGTAAATTACAGTTACAAATTGGAATGATCAACAGTCCCTATAAATCACCTGTTCAGGGTATTTTACAAAGAAACTGATGAATATAACTTTTACAAAGTTCTAGACTAGGCTTCATAGATTCTATGAAAATTGCAGTAAAATTAAAAAAATTCGCACAAGAATAAAGTGGTTCTTGCAGTTCATTAATCATAACGTGCCTCAGTGATATATAGGGTTCGTCAGCTAAATCCAGACAAAACAAACAGTTTATTAAAACAATAATAGAACAATAATATTTAATCATTATTATTTATATAAAACAATAATATTTATTCGATATAACCCCCGTATGCTGTGATCACTGCCTCGATCCTTGTTCTGAAGCACGAGCATGCTCTCTTCAACTGCTCCTTGTCTCAATACGCGAATGCTGCCTCAACTCTGGCCTGAAGGGTTGCCACGTTGGGGTGCTGGACTTGTTAGACACCCTTTCAATAACGCCCCAAACGTAATAATCAAGGGGGTTTAAATCAGGACTATTGGGAGGCCAGAATTCCTTAGACCAGAATGCGTCCACGTTATCGGAAAGCCAGTTCTGCACTAAACGGCTTGTGTGAGCAGGTGCACCGTCCTGTTGAAAGATGTACGGTCTCCAGGAGGCCACAGTTTCCATCCATGGCTTCACTACAGATCTCAGAATCTGGAGGTAAACATCCATCGTGATGGCTTCTCCCTTTTTAAAGAAATGTGGCGGCATGACGTCACCCTCACTGGAGACGACGCTTAAGACGTGAACACTGGCCGGAAACTTCGTCCTGGCTACTACAGGGACATCCTCGGGATCATGCGCGAGCCAACGGTCGTTTCTTTGGTTCACTTTTGCATCAACAGTAAAAATCTTTTCATCAGAAAAAACCTGAGGCGACCCGCAGCTTCGTGCTTCAATGAACAAAGAAGCAAATTGCAGCGGGCAACTCTCTTGACCTTGGCAGCCTCAGAGCATTTGTCGTACCTTGAGCACATAAGACGTGTATCTCAGGTCCTTTCTGCGATTCGACGCATGGTGGCCTCACTCACCCCAAGTGTGGTGGACAATTTATGAAGCGGCACCCCTGGGTCTTCTGACATGAGCTCTTGAGCCCTTTGGACGACATTTGGGGCCCTAGCAGTCTTCTCTCTTGAATGGCTTTGCCTTGGAAGGTTCGCGAAACCTTCTTCGGACTTCTCCGCGTCTGCATATTTTTGCGCGATGTCGTAAACGGTCGATCGCGAGTACCCGAAGAAGCGAATAATTTCGGTCGGCGAACGCCCGGTGCGAAGCGCTTCAATTACTCCCGCTCGTTGATTATATTCCGCATTCGATCTCACAGACTCACCCATTTTGAAGTTATGCGGGTCTTACACAAAGAGCTGGCTTACCTAAACGCCAACAATCGACTACTGCTGAAGTCAAATGTGGCGGGAAATTCAAATTGAATTTTGTCCGGATTTAGCTGACGCACCCTTTACATCTTTAAAGGCTACACACTTTTTATACATAATTTTTACTTTTTAAATATTTACACGCTTGCACATACACATACGTCATGCTAAAAATGCTACGTTTTCTAAATTATTTTATAATCATTTTCTAAATCGTCTTGTAAAAAAAATTTCCACAATTTGAATTTCTGGTAAAAAATTTAATTTATTTTCGAGTACAATTCACAAGCTCTCTTTTACTCATACTTTGTGTTGGACAAGAGAACTTAAGAAAATAAAATTCTTTGCTTTGGATAATTTTGTCATTTATCACAGTTAGTGCTTGGATATTATGATAATAACTGCATTTTCCTAGTTATTTGACTAATGCTAAGATACGCATTTTTACTGTTTACACATGCTCAGTAATGACAAACTGGATATAAAACTATTCACATGCGTAAGATCCTAAGGACTATAATTGCACTGAAAAGTTACAATTATTAACGACACTTTTGATTTAAAACTAGTTACCTGTATGTGAATTCTTACCCTGGCCAATGTGTGTTCAGGATTAAGGAGCGTTAGCTTGTTTCTCCTAAGGCTTTTGACCTGTTCTAAAACAAGTGAAAAGTGATGTATTGCACGGATGCAGAGTTTCTGTTGTAAAGAAGCAACAACATCGCCAACACGCGTCGTGCTGTCGTACTTGAATGACTTAGTCTGTCCATTCTCCAGAAACACTTTGAGCACATTGGGCATTAACGGGACACCAGGTTCACCAGCGCTGAACGCAGAAATCTGCAATGCATACATTTATTGATTTCTGAGATATTATATAGGCTAAATAATTATAAAACTTAAAGGTAAAGTTGAATCAGGTCTGAACGATGCAAAATTGTTTTAAAAGTAAAGTTGTGTTTTTAATTAATTTAGTCTATAAGGAATTACTGTAAAGTATGGTGCCAGTGTTAATGGACACTGGGCCCACGATTATATGTAAAGTTATTACAAAATCGTTGTAACTCCCTTATAACTTAGCTGTTCGAGATGAAGCTTTCCCCAGTAATTCTGGTAAAATAAGTGTGCAATTTAAAATAATTAGATATTGCATAACGATGTGATAAATATATTTTTTTCAGCTCAAAGGAGTTTTATTGTCATAAAAATAGTAATAAAAATTTGTCATTTAATGATAGAACATTCAAGGTACTGTCGGGAGGACGTAATGTCGTCATTTGAGGACGACGCTGGTTATAAAAGCCATTTACTTTCTGCTAGTAGGACCCTAAATCCTTTGGAAAGAACGAGAAGTGCTGAATTACCGCGTAGGCCTATATGTTTGAAACTGGTACGAAAGTCCTTTAAATAATGGCGACCATGACAAGTAAGGGTAATCAAATCTTTGCTTTCGCGATACATTTTGACGCTCCTAACACTGACAGTGCATGGAGTGGAGTCGAGCACATTATGGTAGAGATTATGATACAATTAAGTGTTTTATTATTTTATATAATAAATCGCTTTAAAAGTAATGCACGACATTCTGCCATTTTTAAGACCAAAAATATTACCGTCCAACTCGTCAAGTCCTGCCGGAAGACAGTTCTTGAATTTGTCTTGTTATAAGGGAGTTACGTCCTGACTAACTGGAAGGACGCAAGTCTGATACAAAAAGTTTTTCCGGAAGGACCTTTCAGCAGAACGACTACCTGTACACTATATAACTACTGTAATCTCACAGGTCTTTAAAAGTTTTAAAATAATTTTGTGTAAGACAGAGGTAGCAACCTTCTAGAACAGTCTGAATTTCTTAATTCAGTCATTTGCACTGAAGCTCGATTTAATGAAAAGCATCAGTTTTAACAAACAAAAGTTTTGTCCTCATCGTAAGTTTATATTAGACTGTCGAGAGCTGTACTCGATATATGAGGTCTGAAGTCGAGAGATAACTCCATGGACACACAAAGACAGAATTCGTTAAGAGTTCGTGGCGATCGTACACGATATTCGCATGAATGTTAAAAGTGTAGAATCTGTACCAAACTAACTTAAATAATACGTAGGCCTATATAAAAACAGGTATAAAGCGGTGAAATTGAAACCCTTCTTGAAAGTTCGCTTTAGAGTCAGATCTCATTTTCGTTTAGGAACATCTCATAATATTTACAAAAAAATCATGCAGAGTAGTCAGATGCTCTGCAATATATTATTCCACATCTAGCACATAGAAATGAAACTATTTTGAGAAGTACGGACGTAACGTGACAAAACCCTTAGATGGCTGACAGAAAGGGAGAGAGTATCTATACTCACGACATTTTAATTTTTTTAAGAATATATTTTTTTAACAGCTGTTATTATACAATTGATTTTAAATTTAATTAATTACCTCTTTATGTATTTAATTTCTGAAGATGACAGTAAAGAAAGAAGAACTATCGAATCAGTGTAAATAAATTTAAAAAATACAGTCTTGTAAACAAGAAAAATATTGTATGTTAATAAGATACAGTATTGTAAAATGTGTATACAGATTATTTAAAGACTAAAGTAAGTATTTTAAAGAATTATGTTTAGTGCTTTTAAGAAATAGAGGCTTGACAGAGTTAATCGAGTTGGTAAGCAAAAAAAGGACATTTAGAAGTAATTTTGTTTCTTAAGAAGTTACAGTTTGTTTCTTAACCATATAGACTATAAACATTTGTTAGATCAACAAGAACTGTAGGCCTACATATTTAATTTTAGTTATTCGAAATAAACACAAGCTGAGTTATACAGTTATTGAACACTGTACATTTACTTCTAAGCCACTATACGCGATGTTATATTGTGTATAAAAGTTTGAAAAATTAGAAAAAGGAACATACAAGAATATAATCGGTTGGTTACTCTACAAAGCAGGAACGAAAGTAGTTGAGCTTTAACTTTATTAGTAGTGTTAGCAGGTTAGTGGAGTTGAGGACAGGATTTGAGGTAGACTTTCATGTATCTACAATCCTCTTAATCTACTGAAAGATGTAACAATCTGTACACAAAACACTCACATCATAATGTTTCATAACTCTGCTATATCTTATTAGCCGTGTACTTATGGCGTGCGTACAGAGTTTGCCATGCTCCATATAGCAATACACAATCAGTGCTGAAGTACAAGAAATTGTCACGAAAAAAACGTTTGTGTTATAAAACGTTCAGAAAGAATCATTTCACTATGTATTTCTGAGCACAGAAGCACAGTCTATACATATTACAAAAGCATAATCACTGACTTACTGGAAATAAAGGTGATCCATTCACTACAACTCCTTCCGCAAATCGAACTCTTGATGGATTCGATTTCAATTTAGCTTTCTTTGCAGAACTAAGAAGGGCAGATTTACGAGTCGACTGCAACATTTTGTAAAATTAATCGAGCTTCACATAAATACGCAGAAAAAAATCACAAATATGTATATTTGTATTTATGATAATCATTAAATTTATAAAAAATATTCATTAAAAAAAATAAAAAATGAAACTCGTATTACAAATTTATTCTCATTATAATAGCTCATTGTACCAAGTTTAGAGTTAACAAATTTACATGACTATAATTTAACAATATTTAAGAATACTTAATTAATGCACTGATTGGGAAGAGTACTTTGAAGTCCTAAAAGAACGTGATCATTAAACGATAACATTAAATGTTTCAAGTAAGCGCTTACATTATCTAGAGGGGGCTGGCAGACCACAAGTTTCACCGTCTCCTTGCAGCTACGCACCAGCTGTATCACATGGTCTCTCGGGGCTGTTCGAACGTCTTCGTCATTGATGGTCAGTATCTGATCGCCTGGCTGTAACTTGCCTTCACTAGGGCCTCCTTCTGTCACAAACCTGCGACATATAATAATTTATTGCGGACTTTTTAATTTTACGACACATTTAATATCAAAACGTAGCCCTGAATTATTAAAAAAAAAAGTTAAGGTATTCAACTGTTGAAGTTTAAATTATTCGATTCTTACTGAAGAAACGACACAAAATACTTGTATCAATATGATGTGCCTGTATGATATATGTATATGTTTATGCATAACTCTCGCTATAATCAGACACAAACAGAAAGATTTACTGTACTTTCGTAAAAAGAAACAAACCATCGTTCTATATATCGTGTTTGATAATTTTGAGAATTTCGTCGGCCCCAAAAATGCACAGTTGTGAAGGATGTAGTTGGCCACAAAAGATTATTGTAGATTAAGTCTGATCTAAATTAATTTACAGTTATAAAACTAGTGGTTGTTTTACCATCTCTGGTGTTGATTTACTGGTACAACGTCGATATCCACATAACACAAACAGTGTTTTTAACGAACAATGAAGTTCCACTGACAGAGATTGTCTAGCAAAAAATATATATGGTTGGATTGCTTTTGGAGAAGTTAGCAGTATCACTTATTCGTTTCGAAAAACTCCAGTGAAGACAGACGTTCACAAAACAGTTCAAATAAACAAAATCATTTTATATCTATACGTTGTTTAATATCCACCTGGGCCTACTCGACAGTGGTGTACAGTATTAATTTCAACACAGAACGTTAAACATAGCATATCATGATTTTCTGTAGGTTGAATGAAATTATTTCAAGTATTTTTTTTTTACACATAAAACGACTTATATAAAATGAAAGCAGCAGCGGAAAATTAATTTCCAAGATAAATAATATCGTCAGTGCAAAAATGATTTATAACTGAGTATATGATTGGCCGGAACTGCGACCTACGAGACAATATCCGCTCACGACAGATCTGATAAGTGCTCCGTTTATCCAATTCAAACAAACCAAGTATATCATTCTGCACTTGCGAGGGCATAGTACTTTGAACTATTAATGTGAAATGCAGAAGGTCCGGAGGTTATTTACATTCTTAAGAACAGAATAATAAAAAATGTGTATCAATATAAGTTGATACAAAAGCATGAAATATTTATATCAATTCAAATCATAACAATGTACCGAAATTAAAAACAATTAGAAGACAGACACATTAGTAAGCCTACACGGGAATGGGAAACGTGCTGCAAGAGGAAAATTGGGTTCGATTACAATATGGGTTTTACATATTTCAAGGCAACGATAAAGCAGAGAGATATTCTCTTATGATACAGAATATGTACGTTCTGTTCAGGATCATTACGTATGAAAAGTTGACACGTTATAAGATGTTAGCCCTAAGGCAGTTAAAAAGATTACGATTACATGTATACGGTTAACATTAACATTAGGTAGTTAACAATTAAAATTAGGTAAGTGCAAGAGACAAATTTTGTCATTTCACTAATTTATTTGTCGGTGCTGAGTATCGGCCTCAAGCCTGATGGATGTGGTATATGACAACAAACTGTCTTTTATTCTAACATGAAGAAATTCGACATCTCTGCAACAGCAGTAGATCTTGTAAAATTATACAGTTAAAGTTGCAACAAAACTGAATTTTTTTTACATAAGAAATTATACAAACAGGGGTATAATGTTTCAAGGAATTATAAGGTTTTAGTGTTTCAAATTTAATTATACGCAACTCATATGCATAGAGAAATAATGTGTTAAAAACAAAAAGACTAAAAGTAGTATCAGTTCTTTATTAACGAATGTGAAAATTAAGCTCTTCATATTTTGAGTATGACAGGAATAATTGAGATTTTTAAATGTTAAGAAATCAATGTATTCCTTATAAGTATTCCTTACCAAGTTCTTATAAGTACTTGATAAGAATCAATAAGTCAATATAAGTACTTGAGAAACTTAAATTATAGATGCGAGTATAATAATATTTCCATGAACGATTTTCACGGCTGTTAATTTTTCCAGATTATTTTTTCGATCATCAGATACTTTTCCTCATTTATATTTTTTGTCAAAATCGTTATAAAATTATGTAAAATAAATTTATTAAGTGGTTTTTTTTTAACAATACACATTACACAGGGTGTCGGTAAGGGACGGAAGGTACTGGGTGCAGGAGTTTATGGCCCAGAAAGCCGTGGTCTTCGGTAACAATCGCCTCGAAAGGAAACAAACCACACTTAGTTCGCTTACCAGGAAGAACCCTCATATAATATTCCGACATTCAGTCACTACTGACGACTTTCTTCATTGACGAGTGTAGTTCTATAGAAGGAAAATGTCAGAAACAGAATTTACACGAGAGAGAAATTATAAAATGTGGAACATACAAGAGAGAGAGAGAGATAGAGAGTGAGAGAGAGAGGGGGGAGAAATGCGAATACGTGGCATATACGACGTCAGGCGGAGAAAGGGGTTGCACGGACCTGTGCACATACTACATTTATGAACACATGCACATGTTCTGACACAATGAATTTTTTATTTAGGCAAAATACAGAATAATACATTATTCATATAACAACTGCATAAACTCATTGATATTCTTAAACAAAGATGTTTCGTAGTCTGTATAGTTATGTTAAAAACAAAAACTAATTGCTATTCATTTTGTTTTGAATTTAACATATCTCACTTACAGTTTTGTGTTTTCTTTAACGCATACATATAAAAATATTAATTGAAGAAATTAAGAGTTTAGTAAATGAAGAGAGGGTTAGTTCAGATTTCAGGAGGGTTCGGATATTTTTCTAGCTCTACTGACAACAGACAAATAGATTTGTGTACTGTACGATGGAAGGGAGGGTGGACGGTATGCTTGTGATGGGCGGTAAGAGAACGCGAATGTGTATGTGTGTATGGGGGGATGTAACTAAATCGGGAATTTAGTGTTAGGGGTATTTAGGAGGGAGGGGCCATTAAGAAAAGTAATGGTTTTCGTGCTGTAGCAGATGTGCCAGCATGCACGTTGCACTTGAACGAATCGAGGCCAGCTCGCCTTGTCGCTCTCTCAAAATACCACCTTTGATTAAAGAGTGCCACCAAGAATGGAGCAAAAAGGTGCAGTCTGAGAGCTTTCGAGAGGCGAGCACTGAGGACAAAGCTTTCTCGCATACACTGCACTAATACTGGCGCTTGTTGATATCGACCAACGAAAATGTGTTCCTACTTGATGATGCTTCATTACCGGGTAACCCACATTCTGTAAAACGATTAAATGTAATTCAGTTGGTACTGCCGTGAAGAGCTGACGTTCTCTCTCACACACACACAAACACGCGCGCGCGCGCGCGCGCACACACACACACACACACACACACACAAGTACTACGTTATTTAATACACGAATTATCTATAGTCAACACGAACACCACACTTTCGTGTACAATTATACGAACTTCATAAGTTGGAAATAGGAGTGTACGAATTCTTACATAAACTTTTGTACGACAGGTTACAAAAGAAATATTTGTTCAGAAGGAGAAACGTTGTAGGGTTCATACGAAAGCGATCCACGATCTAGCTAATGACTTCTGTGGACTGTACTCTGTCCACACACAGGATAGCCTTGAATTTAAAACTTTACAACTTCCGCAATATCTGAGATTAAATACGGCTCTATAATCTTCATTTATTTCTCTCTTCCGGACCTCACAGTTTCCTATTTTTTGGGATTTTCGTTATTGTATACTGAAGTGAAATCGGGAAAAAGTCATGGTGTTTTCTACCTTCTGACACGAGCAATTTATAAAGTTACCATGAATAAACCAAACGTCAGAAGAAATTACATTTAAAGGATTATTTGTACATATGTTTTCTATTAGATCTTAAAATTGTATTTGTGTACCTGTAATACATTAACATTTTTCGTGTACTATGCTATTGTGTTACCTCAAAATTCCGCAGGTCTAAATTTAATTAGTTTTAAGCAAAATAATATACATTACAAGTAATTTCAAATATTCGCTTAGAAATACATAACTATTGTCATTTTTTAACCGACTGATACCTAAAACAGGAAAATTAATGTGTCGCGGGAGGAAAAGTACACTCAAGTACGCTGCGGAGTAAATAGGTCTCTTTCATACTTATGTATAGCAGGACTTCAATGTCGCTTCACGCGTACTGGGACTAGCATATTAGTTATAAATTGATGAACTCATACCCTACACTGAAGTACGATTTACGTACTTGTAAAGGTTGCGTTGTGCCCTGTACTACCTTATTGTATGGTATAAAAAAAGGAATTTCTGGGGAGTGTCAAAAAACGTGCGCACTTTTGAGTATAACATGTCTTGTAGTTTCATAGAGTTTAAAAGCTGTCACTACGTTACGTTTTCATGTGGACTCGTGTTTCTAACTCAGGAAACGTACTAAACCCGGAAGCATACATGCATATACATCACATTCTCATAGTAACGCACAAAACGTCGGTAAAGCATAACGTTAACATTTCCTTATGAAATGTACGCGATTCAAAAAGGAATAAGTACGTACGTATAAGCAAAGCTACTGGGGGAAGGGAAACCGCTGACCTACATCTCTGCCAATAAACAATACCACTGCCAACATAAAGACAACTTATATACATTTTTCCGCGCTCCAGAATAATGAAATTTCTTACTGCTCGTGTTACACGGTGAACAAAGAAGAAAATTTCTACGTAATACGGTCTTTATGGCGCAATGAAAATGGGTTGACGGGACGGTGGTGATGGGGGGGGGGGGGCAACGTTAATGTGCAGTGGTGCTAATTTACATGTGGTTGTATTGCACCTAGAGTAAAACTACGTAACCATTGCCCGTCAGAAACAGTATCCGCCTCCTACTGATTGGAGCATGCAATTGGAGTAATCGTTAATTCAGTCGTAACATCGCCATGATGAACTTCAAATTACTACTATGCTGTTAATTTCATAGTGATACATACACTATTTAAACTACATGAAACGCTTGTTACTTAGAACACAATAGAAACTGTTACGATTAACCGAACCGATGATTTAACAGTCAAAGGGATAACAGCAGGGGCGACGTCTGTCGCTGATTTAATATTTACGAAGAATTCGTAGTTAAAACTGGAAGCGTGAAACTGGTGAGGAATAAAGAAGGCACACCAATACAAGACCGTCATTAAGCTTTGCCAGCGATCTGGCAGTGTTGCCAAACGTTAGAATGTTATGCAGAGAATATTAAAAATTAAGTCAACAGATTAACATACGTAGAGATGACAGAATATCTAGTGATAAATTAGAAAACTCAATTTAATATAGTGACGGATGAGAGCATTACGTGAAACTGGTTTAAAAATTCAAATATTTATAATGTATAAACGACAAAAGAAGGAATGAGGAGATGGGAAATGAAACACGTCAGCATATTTAAAATGCTAGGAGAGTCTGAATTATATTATGTGGGCTACACGGTGAGGCAGAATGCTGTTTGGAGCACTGATTTCTATTCAGTGGGATAGAAATACTTCATTAAAGAATAAGTGTTAAGAAAACCCATAAGAGCGACGGCGTTAACCTGCGGAAGTAAAGGTTCGACGACGGGAGAATACGACTCAAATAACTACTGAGACGGGTCACCTCCGAAGACGTGGTACAGTCTCCACGTCTAATTGTTTAGAAATGGTCCCCAGTTAACAAATTAAAAGAAGAATAACAGCAAAAGAGATAATAGTGAATAAAATAAACTTCAAAAAGCTTACATGGAACTTGGTCATATATTATATTGAGAATGCCGCATTCCAGATGATCATAAAGACTACTCACATGGACACTACGAGAAAGACGTAAAAAGGAATGCAAATTAGGAAATCAAGAAATTCGGAGCGCCACGAGCGAAAGACATTTGGAAGAAGTAATGGCCAGACAGAGAAGCTTGAAGAAAGTAATATAACATATTATTCTTGTAGTATTACAATGATTTATAATTAATAATATTAGTTATTTTTATATAAAAATATATATATTTTGTATATGACTTACAATATTTCGACAGTTTTTTAACTGTCATCTTCAGAATATATGAAAATAATTAATGAAATTTGAAATCAGTTGTTATTAATAGCTGTTTTATAGATGCTATATTTAATATATATTTTATAGTTAATACATTTAATATATTTTATATAGTTTTAATATAAGTGAACATAGAAATATACAATGAAAATTTGTTGTTTTATTAAATTAGTAATTTTGAAAATATTTTCGTTTTTGTATATTCTGAAGTCGACAGTTAAATACTGTCGAAATGTTGCAAATTATTACAAAAAATCTTGTATGTAAATAACTAGTATTATTTATTATTACTTTTTATGTTGTTATCTGTCTGTTTGTCTCCTCTCCCTCTCTACCTTTCTTTAGGCACTACAGCTCTACTTGAGTTTGGCTTCCTCTACGATACTTCGAGCCCACGTCATCCAATTTTGAACGTCCGATTATTAAAATAACATACCGAATACGTGTACATTCATTTTTGAATACCTGATTACTGCTCTTAATAGTCGTATACGTTTAGGTAAAAATAGAAAGGTTTCTATCAGAAAAATCACTATTAAAAACAACATAATTATGATAGCCAGAAGTGTGATACACGCCAAGTCTCCTACTTTACTGCTTGTTTAAATAAACTGTTTACTTCACTGTTATGCCTACATGTTAGTGATCTTGCAGGAGTCAGTCTGTGACCAAAACAAGAGTTAACAATGGAGGTCGCATATGTCAATGTTTGATTAACTGAGAGTAGGTTCTTACGGTTTCGGAACGTGTCTTCGTTTAATATGTGACAAGAATCGGCTCATTCATGAACAACCCACCGCTACTCATAAGGAATCTGAAGAAGAAAACAATGGTCAGTAAAATGTATTATTACATATATAATCATGTTTACATATAAGTTGAGTACGAAGAACCTAATAATATGATCATTTAGACACCTAATAACTTAATCAGAAACGAATAATTTAATAAGGGAAACGGGGGGGGGGACGCAAACGAAGTATATTATTGTTTGTCGGTCCAGACGCTGCAAAACTCCAGCGCGTAAAATATCAAAAATATAGTTAACATGACGATTAAAAACTCGATTACCTTTGTTAATTAGTTAGTTCAAAAGAACAGATTTACGGTAGAGGAGAAAAGACTTCACGTTACAAGTTATTTGGACGTACACGTGATTATTACAGAAAGATTAAAAACTCTTTTTGTACAAGTTGAGGTTAACAATAACGGTAGATATTACTGTCTGTCACGTAAACGTGACTCCACAACATAGACACACGAGCTTATGCGTAAACTATACACGTTTGCTACCGCTACATAACAGTGACAACTGCGGTATTAAGAGTTGTCTGTATTGTGTACTGTCATAAATGAAGTGGTTAAAGATCAAAAACCAAAATGTCCAGACGCTATCGTCTATCACATGGTAATAAATTATTTTCCATATCTTAGGATGTTGATAATTCGGTAAGACTGTAGAAAAATTAATATCAGGCCTACATGTAAAACGTATTATCAGATAATGATTACTGATGGGCAATAGAGTGTATACACGATACTACAGTACAAGTGAATCAAGCACGATGATAAACATAAAAAATGAGAAGAAAAATCGCAGTATACAAGGAACAAGGGTTTTGTAATCGACTTAAATTTAGTAAACTTGATCGTCAATACACGGACCACCGATTACATATTTCGAAATTCCAACCTTGTATTCGTAGAAATTAAATGACGATTAAGGATTATGCAAAGCGTGCGAGGAGCACACAATGTTTTGGTTGTACAGTGTACAGTAGTACGGTCGACTTTCCATCTCGGCGACGCGACACACAGTGGGTGATAAGTCGTAAGTCGCTCGACCCTACAACTAACATTTAGTTTAGCAATGACGGTGTTTTATTAGATTTGGTCATTGCCTTTACACAATTTTCAAGCAACCACTTCGTGTCGACGTCTCGACAAAATTTATTGTCACCATCGTGACTTGTATTACAGAAATAACCACCGTGACAATACAGAAATAATTAGCATGCCTACTTACAAGATGACGATGTATATGTGTCGCATAGAATAAATAGTCAAGGTACATATTATTGGAATAAAGTGGATTTATTAATGATCCTATTATTTTCTGACAATCTACTGTGCTTTTAGTACAGTTTATACAAATAATTATGCAAGTATAAGTATAATTATGCCAAACCTTTGCGATTTCTAACATCGGACCACGGCCTGATAGCCCGGACAGTGTTAATAATAACTAGTTTGGTACTTCTCGGTAGTCCTCAGTCGCCCCCGGACTGAGAGCACAATACGTATTGCAATATAGCAAGTTGATGTGTATTGAAATTGCATACCAAACGCCTTCATACATAAAATCATTGAAAAGTGCATAAAACAGAACAGCATGGCTCATGTGAACTCCAAGTAGGAAAAGAAAACATTACATTTTCTAAAGGTATATATAACTCAAAAAGAATAAATAATATGCTCAGCTCGGTTGGACGTTACACGTGGTACATAATGCTGCAACAATTTATAAGACATTTTATAGTTTCTTTTAAATTTGTTAACGTTATTGAAAAGCTTTGAATATTTTAAGCAGTCTATTAGACGATGTGCAATCAGCGACGCATATGCGTTCACTTGGTTATTACCAACCGTTCAATGATTATGCATTTTCTTGTAATATTATTCCTTTGTAAGTAACTTGAGTTTCCTGTAGGTCTCACATGTAATATCTTCGAATTAATACACTGCAAGTACGTTTATTTTCACCTGACGCACGTTTCACAGAAATTATTCTGTATCTTCAGAGATTTGTTTGAATTGTAATTGATTTCTTACAACTGAACAATTTATTATTTTTTTTTCTTGAAACGTATGTATTCTTAGAATGTATGTACCATTTAGATAGATTTGATTCAGTTTTTAAAAGGAACCATAATTAATATCGAAATCAATTATATTTCCAGTTTTGTTAGTTTTATTAGCAGGTATCTTAACACCAAATTTGTCACTACTTATTGCCACACTGCTAAATACTTCGTTCTTGACGAGGCCTTTCGGTGTCTCCACCATCTTCAGGTCGTTTAAGTAGTGACAAATTTGGTGAAATCAATTATAGTTTTTTAATTAATAACCATTTATAAATATTCGCACATAACCACAGTCGATACGCGCAGGCACGCACGAAATGACGTGTGGTTTGCTTATCATATAACATAACGTGTAATTCGTGGATTCATACAACACATCTGTACTCATAATTCACGCTTATTTATGAGATCACATATTACAATATGTTCCTTAACAATAACAAGATAAATATCTAAGAACTATAAAAATACAGACAGTAGTGTTTATCGAGTTTATATTCTTTTTTACATTAGCAAACACCGATAACATTTTAATATAATTCAAATGGAAAAAAACATTTAACAAGCCAAATACTAAGTTCTTTTCATTTAGGGGTAAAACGTCAAGAAAAACAAGGTTATTGGATTTTCTTTCAGGAAAGTCTGTTTTCAGGCAAAATTCTAATGGTAGAATAGAATAAGTTGCTTTTAATCACTGAAAGAAGACTATAAAATAATTCTTATCACAGGGATGTATGACAAAAATTTTCGGCTTCCGTAGTTTTCAAATGTTCGTATACCGTTACAGTGGTCAGTAAACAGAATACAACTACTATTATTAGTTCAGTACGCACGCTATCCGTTAAGAGCTTATTAGATGTAACCACTGTCGGGTCAGTAGACGGTGTACTTACCTAACGATGACAGGTTTCTCGCTGCCGGCGACGAAGCCAAATCCCAAATGCGGGTGCCGCGTAAGCTCCACCAGTCGTGGTTGCGGAGGTTCCTCTGTCCAGTCAGTACGAGGGTCCTCGTACGTGGTCGTTTTGTTGACATGGCTGAAAAGTACAGTACACTATTCTCAAAACACAGCAACAACGTTACATTACATTTTGCAAGTATACAAGAAAAATGTTTTCAAATCTCACTGCTGCTTGGCTGTAGAAATGATGAATGAAGAAACGGTTTTACAAATACTAATTAACGTTTCAGTACCTACTGAATATTAAAACGTCAGATAAGAAAACTGTTTCGCTCAGCTACGATATGCTCTCTAAAACACATGTATCGTCTATACATCAATGATATAGAGACCTAGATTTTCTACGTGTAACAACTGAAATTGAATTAACTGACGTCAGTAGGAATGATATGCATTTAAATTCACATACCACATACCGGTATATATAACTCGTATACCGTATTTATTTACTGATACCAGATTTTACACAGTTTATCCAATGAGAAAGGTGGCTGATTTTATTTTTACGTAACCTCCAGTGCCACTGTATGAATAAGTAAGTTAACTAACGACACATTTCGATTATCTTCCGTAAACCAGTTCATTCGTATGACGTAACAATTGAATCTCGGGCGAAAAAGGAACAAAGGGGCAACATGGGAACATTACATTTTGTTATAAATTGGGTAAAAGTGCCACAAAAGCTTTTAGAATGATTCAGACTGTTTACGGTAGTGAATTATGAGTCGTAAGAACGTTTATAATTGGTACGCAAGATTTCGTGATGGTAGGACCAAGATCCGCGGGCAGGACCATCACTGACAGTTCGAGTTGAAGAAAATGTTCTAAAAGTGGCTGAAATTCTTCGAAGTGATTGTTGTGTGTCTACGAGGCTTATTTAGGAGCTCACTGGAATTCATAAATCCACTGTACACCTCATTTTAACGGAAAATGTGGGCAAGCGGAAGATCTATTCTCGCTTTGTACCGCGCACACTGACTGACGATGAAAAAGATTGGAGCACTGATGGTACATGAAAAGAGCGGCTGATATGGATCCAGACTTCATGTCAAGCATTGTAACAGTTGATGAAACATGGTGCTGTACAAAGCGCCAGAGCTCGGATGGAAGAGTCCAGAATCTCCAAAACGGAAAAACGTGCAAACGCAGAAGAGCCGAATCAAGACTGTGCTCTCCGTTGTCTTTGATTCCAAAGGAATTCACGCCAGAAGGTCAAACGGTAAACGCCGACTATCACTTGGACGTTTTGAACTGTTGATGGGCCAGGATTCTTCGAGTTTGACCCGAATACCGGGAACAAGGGAGATGTTGTTTGTTGCACGGCAATGCGCCGGAATACAAAAGTAAGATTGTACGTGATTTCTTGGCCAAAAAAGTATCGTGGTGCTCAATCCTCTCCTCGTATTCGCCTGATCTGGCTCTACGTGATTTCGAAACTGGCGATGAAAGGAGAGCGACATGATTTCAGCCATCCAGAGGGCTTCTACGGAGATTTTAAAGGCAATTCCAAAGAACGGGTTTCAGGAGTGCTTCAAAAAATTGTATTTCAGGATTGTACTGACTCACAAGGAGTCTATTTCGAATAAAAGGTAATGTATAAACTAAAAATAAACAATGTCTTGTATTTCACTTTCCCATTGGACAGACTATGTGTAATACGATATGTTCCTTAACAATAACAATAACTGATATGTTAGAACTGTAATATGGTCACGTTACCGTAATCAGAATCACCATTAGCAACTGATTGACTACAACAGCGCGACTTTGCAGTCACCATTAGCAACTGATTGACTACAACAGCGCGACTTTGCAGTCAACTATTGCAACACTGTGCTGGACTTTTATATATTCACTATTCTTAGAACTTTTTCTTTGTTGGTTGAACTTACAAACCATGCAAGTCGACTTCATTTTCCCTAAACAACATTACGTAATCTGCAAAGCTTGGGTTTTAAGATACATTTAATTTATTTAAATTCTGATTTGGTCCCTCAAAATCAAATAAAACTATAAAATTATTTTTACAAAAAAAGTAAAAGTAAAGCTATTAAATAATATTTTATTTGCCGGGCGTCGCTCATTATTAAACGTTAGAGGTTGAAGAAAATGAAAAATATCAAAAAACTCCAAAAATCTAAACACTCATCCTGAGAAACGTTAGACCTACTGTACATTATGACTGACATACCTACCCTGGAATAGTTTTTTTGTAACAAAATCTTTAACAGTACACTACATTTATAGGAACCTAACATATATCTCTACAATACATAGGCATGCTCTTTTGTACTCTAGGCATAATACAAATTATTCTCTAATTCAAAGTCTCATAATATTATTTCTTCTTTACAACAAAGAATGCAATGAGAGAGGGAGTACCATTACTCCTCATAACTCGTAAGGGGGTACCATTTTTTTTTTAACATTTCTGTTGTTTTTACAGCTGTGACATTTTTATTCTCTCGAGATAAACTACAGAACTAAGTTTAAAAAAAGTTTTCTCAGAATTAACCATACAGTCTGAAATTCCCTTGGCATAAATTGTCTTCTCGCATTGTCTTAATTTACTGTGTTAAGATCAAACGCACTGTCAGGAGAACATTCGTCAAGCTACGTTCCTGTAAAGGAATTTTAACGTTTTTCCCCTTTACAGATGAACATCAACATTAAGGGAAAACTAAAATTTTTAAATGCTTCAGTTTGCTCGAGTTTTCCATTCATTTTGCTGTACAACTCAAATTACGACCGACAGCCGATGGTGAGATGCATTTTCTTACATATGGTGTCGTTTGTTGCCAGCAGTGACACCAAAAATTTCATGAGTAAATTTATAAATCTCTTGGATTTTTTCATCCATGACGTGTCCAATGTTATCACTAAGTATATAAAATAATTCTGACGCGGAACACAATTATTTACTGCCTTAACTAGCTTACGCTCGTTATGAGCTTCATCACAGGCTGCCGCTTGGAGCGCTGTCGTTCGAAATATCGTGTGTGTGTGTAATATGTTCAAATACGTGTGATTTAAATTGTGTCTGTAAGTTTATGTAAGTTTACGATGTTGTTTCTATGCATTTTTGTGTGTTTGTATTTATAGTTGTTCAAGAGTGCCTTTCTGAGTACGTGTAGGATTTCCAAGTTTTTGTTAATGTTTGTGCATGTGTGGTCTGCCTCGATGAGATGGTTTCCAAAGGTATATTCAGTGGTAGAGTGTAATACTTTGTGTTCAATATATCTCACATAAAAGCATTACACTCCTTCACTGAATCCAGTTAGTCTGATTTATTGATAGTCCTGCAAACAATCAGCACGAAAGTGTTTCACACACAGTGACGGGCACATATGATACAGTGATATAGGTTTATTCAATCGTCTTCCTCCTTTGGCAAGCAGACGTTCACATGGTAGCCCCCCCCCCCACCATATCCCGGTTCCGCCGACTCATACACCGAACTTAGTTGAATACACAATCTGTGTCAGCCCCTCATCTCTTTTTCACGCAACTCGCCATCCCCTCATCTTCTACAGATAGTCTCGTCTTAGCTAGTATGCGGCCAATCAATCTTTCTCACCAATCGTAAGAACCTATCTTTCCCCATCAATCGTATCCAGAATTTTCTCATTCCTAACGTTTATTAAAACGAGTAATTTCATAGAAAATCCAGTCAAGAACGAATTACGCTCAGTTAACCTTTTTTTTTTCAGTATACCATTTTTGTATGGACAGAAAATAAGTGCACTTGACGTTCAGCGGAAAATTATTAAGGCAAAAATATGATGAGAAACAACGTGCGGAAATAAATGCAGAAGTTAGTAGTAGCCGTACAATACTGACGGCCGCCCCTAAATTGTCACTGTCTAACTCCTATAACGTGTCAATGAAAACGTTTTGTGAAATATGATGACAGACAAGAACGTGGGGAAATAAGTGCAGAAGTTAGTAGTAGCCGTACAATACTGACGGCCGCCCCTAAGTTGTCATTGTCAAACTCCTATAACGTGTCAATGAAAACGTTTTGTGAAATATGATGAGAGACAAGAACGTGCGGAAATAAGTGCAGAAGTTAGTAGTAGCCGTACAATACTGACGGCCGCCCCTAAATTGTCACTGTCTAACTCCTATAACGTGTCAATGAAAACGTTTTGTGAAATATGATGAGAGACAAGAACGTGCGGAAATAAGTGCAGAAGTTAGTAGTAGCCGTACAATACTGACGGCCGCCCCTAAGTTGTCACTGTCTAACTCCTATAACGTGTCAATGAAAACGTTTTGTGAAATATGATGAGAGACAAGAACGTGCGGAAATAAGTGCAGAAGTTAGTAGTAGCCGTACAATACTGACGGCCGCCCCTAAATTGTCACTGTCTAACTCCTGTAACGTGTCAATGAAAACGTTTTGTGAAATATGATGAGAGACAAGAACGTGCGGAAATAAGTGCAGAAGTTAGTAGTAGCCGCACAATACTGACGGCCGCCCCTAAATTGTCACTGTCTAACTCCTATAACGTGTCAATGAAAACGTTTTGTGAAATATAATGAGAGACAAGAACGTGCGGAAATAAGTGCAGAAGTTAGTAGTAGCCGTACAATACTGACGGCCGCCCCTAAATTGTCACTGTCTAACTCCTATAACGTGTCAATGAAAACGTTTTGTGAAATATGATGAGAGACAAGAACGTGCGGAAATAAGTGCAGAAGTTAGTAGTAGCCGTACAATACTGACGGCCGCCCCTAAATTGTCACTGTCTAACTCCTATAACGTGTCAATGAAAACGTTTTGTGAAATATGATGAGAGACAAGAACGTGCGGAAATAAGTGCAGAAGTTAGTAGTAGCCGTACAATACTGACGGCCGCCCCTAAATTGTCACTGTCTAACTCCTGTAACGTGTCAATGAAAACGTTTTGTGAAATATGATGAGAGACAAGAACGTGCGGAAATAAGTGCAGAAGTTAGTAGTAGCCGCACAATACTGACGGCCGCCCCTAAATTGTCACTGTCTAACTCCTATAACGTGTCAATGAAAACGTTTTGTGAAATATGATGAGAGACAAGAACGTGCGGAAATAAGTGCAGAAGTTAGTAGTAGCCGTACAATACTGACGGCCGCCCCTAAATTGTCACTGTCTAACTCCTGTAACGTGTCAATGAAAACGTTTTGTGAAATATGATGAGAGACAAGAACGTGCGGAAATAAGTGCAGAAGTTAGTAGTAGCCGCACAATACTGACGGCCGCCCCTAAATTGTCACTGTCTAACTCCTATAACGTGTCAATGAAAACGTTTTGTGAAATATGATGAGAGACAAGAACGTGCGGAAATAAGTGCAGAAGTTAGTAGTAGCCGTACAATACTGACGGCCGCCCCTAAATTGTCACTGTCTAACTCCTATAACGTGTCAATGAAAACGTTTTGTGAAATAGGACGTTTCACAAAAAGCGAGTCTGCCTTAGTTTTTCATAATTTCAGCTACGAAATAATCATTGAGAAGCTTCTGTATCACAACATTTATACTGAAGGGCTCCAAAATATGTCTCTTGGACGCCAGCAAAACCAGGGAAACCAGTTTCTTTTGGAACGGTATTGTGCTGGCTTGACAGGACTTCACACCGATTTAAGATCAAATGCGTTGTCAATAAAGACGAAATTTTGATACCGTATGTAAACCCAGAAACAAAATAACAGTCGACGCAATAGCAGCCAAAAACATGCGTAACCCTTCGCCAAAAATAAACAGATTAAAAAATTATTTCTGGGAAAACGGTCGCACTACTGTTTCTTCGTGGACTGTGATGATGCAACGATCGTGTTTTAACAAGAGGTATTGAACTTCGGGACAGAATATTGCTATCACGGCCTTTTGTTTTCGGATTCGTCCTACTTTATGTAATGCGCGACTTACACTACCGCCGCTACTCGTCAAATGATTACAAAATACAGAACAAAGTTTTTTTTGTCAACCTTCCTTTCAGCCTAGGCATAGCCCCCAAAAGATATTCAATTTTTAAAGGATCTGAATAACTTCTCAGTTTCACAACGTTTACACGAACTATGACGAGGCTAAAAGTATATGAGAAGAGTGGCGGTGGCAAAATTCATTGATGAGGGGATAAAGAAGATATCACAACCAAAATAACTGTATTTTATGCTACTCTTCCCAAAGTAACGATTAATATTGAAAAAATAGCACAAAGTTCAAGGAAATAAACGAATGTATACAACAACAAAAATTATACATTACAGACACTCTTTAATAACCTTTCGGACCGTACTTTCCTAACTACCTTCGTAAGTTTAAAACAAGAAACGTACATTTATTATGTGTTCGTGCATATATGAGCTCTACAACTTGAACAAAATTCGTGCTGTTAAAGAGAAATCACATCCAGGCTAACATAATGGAATACCAATGGAAGTTCGCGGCAAATGGGCCCAAGATTAAGTAAAAAAATGACGCAACGCGGAAAAAACAAAAGTTGTAATGATGGAGTAAAATGTCGGAAATGAGCAGGGAAATATGCGGCTGCTTCAGTTTACGTTTGTAATAATTCTGTCAGCTCCAAAGTGGTTGCATGTAGTTCAACATCTCTCTATAATTCACAACCGCCTCTACCGCAGTGAATGTGGTTTTGCATTACTCAACTTTGTCTCCTCTACATTTCCCTTAGGTGTTTAACTTGGAATTAACAAGTTCAATAAAACTAATTACACGCGCGCGCGCGTGCACGCCACCTAACGTACTTTGCTTTCACAACTTACTGACACATCAAAAGGATTTCTGACTGCACACCACGTGTTACATCCATTCACTCACTCACGCGCTCGCTCACCCACGTACAAACACACATACAGATCTAGTCATATGTATACATTATATATATACACACATACATACATACATACACATACACACCCATCGTACACATACACATACATGCGCGCGCATATATATATGTATGTGTATATATATATGTATATAAATGTATATATATATCCTATGTAATGTTTATATTACGAAGACGATTTTGAGTGTAACGACTCAATAGTTTTCTGACGTTATTCATGGCCGTGATTGCAGCACTATGGTTGGCATTTTTGGGGCCATTTTACTACCTGCAATCTTAACGTTTTTCTTTCTCAAAGTGACTACAATATCCGGACACTGTTAATATTACCAATGTCAAAAATATGACAATCGGTGACATACAAACTCACAGACATTTACAAACAAGTAAAATTACAAAAAAGTGAAAAACCAAAGTAAAAAACAGTGCTGGACCACTCTTTCCAGACAGCTGCAAAAACACAGAAACATCAAATCGGGTTCGGGTATTCGATGCCGCTTTAAAGAATCCGATCATATAGACGACGCAGTCTATAGACGATCACATTTGACATGTGGCCTTACTCTGGCCACTATGATATTTGTACATTAAATTCTAAATTAAATTTATAGTTGGTATGAAAATTGGAGTCGGCGTATTACCTATCACCTGAATACACAGGGATGTATAAATCATTCTTCAACTGTGAAACTCATTTCAACAAATAGGTAACGTGCACTAATATTGATATAAGTAATATCTATAATATTTTTTTTTAATTAGTAATAGCTTTCTTAAGGTGATAGGTTTTATAAAAACTCAGATTACAAAATTTACAAATAAGACAACTTTTGAAATTAAATTTGTTTCTTACTTTGAAACACGATAAATATGACTCTGAAATAATAATAGGTACGAAATCGGGTAAGTCATTCCTGAAAATTCGTATTTGCTCAACGCATCCAAGGAGTTCAAATACTGTACCTGCAATTTGTAACTGACTGAATACGCTCAGTCCCAATGAATTCTGTAACGATCATCACAGGCTGGACAAGCAGAACGTATAAATAGTCGTCAACTGTATGTTCTCAAAACAAGCGGCAAGTCTCAGACAGCTTTAGTTCACCCCCCCCCCCATAAGTAAGCCACGTACTAGTTTTTATGTCTAATGTTGCATGAAGAATTTTGTTTTTCGTATCTTTCGTAAACTCTGTAAAAACCAGGTTTTTCAAAAACAACGAAGAAATTAAGAAATTTAAAAGGCATTTTCTTTAAAAAGAAAAGAGCTTTCCAATTGAATTTTTGACTATTCTTGAAGACTGTTTTGAATATTTTAAAAATAAAACGAAACTTGCCATAGTTTAAAAATAAAATAACTTATACTGAATAGGATTGTGAATTTTGTTTAAGATTTTGGGACGGGTGATTTTCTTGATTTTCTCTCCCATGACTGGTGCCTGTCAAAACGCTACAAAAAATCTGAATATAATTAAGTCATTCTAAATAAAACCAAATCTGCAAGCAATCTGAATGTAAATAAACAGCCTATACAAAACAAATAACTGTTAACTCATGTACACAAAGCATTACTTGACGTCATTTTGTCAGTACATAATCAAACGTTATCACACACTCACAGAAACCCACACAGTTAGTCTGTAACACCCGTTAGTGGCACACACACACGCACACTACATCATACCTGGACACCTGCAAACGTCGACGTTTCGCTGATGTACAGCCACAACCTATGCACACAATCTTTGATCAATTCATGTACTCATTGACGCTGTACGCAGTAAGTAAACTAAACGATGCCTTATGAAAACGGATTACAAAATAAAAGAATATTTCATTATAAAGAAGATTTACTATCTTTGTACACTTAAATAAGTGAATGTACTTGATAAACTTACATAGATCTGCTCGATTATTTCCGCTGTGTACGACGACTAGTGTATGCAGCTTACCATTATGCATTACAGCTTTTGCAGTTAAGATAACCGTGGGGAACCGAGGGTATCAGAACTGAGTCACTAGAGCACGTAAACCATGAACAACCTCTACTCTAGTCCCTAAGGTGACGTTTACGGTGAGAATAATGTAAAGTGTGCCATGCTGATTGTGTGACTGGATAAATTGTTTACTGACGTTATTTTTTTACGTCTATGTATGCAGTCCGTTAGTACAAAACAAAAAACGTAACTGATGGCTGAATGAGTATTCAGTATACGTATTTAAAAGAGGCATGCTATATAAAATACATTCAAACTGTTTAACGTCCAAGTTCAGCGGTAAGCTGAACGCTTTCCTTATGTGGCAGATCGCTAGAGGATTTTACCCGTTTCACATACAGTATTTTTCACTGAATCTCGCAATGGGTTCACTGACTGTATGACGGTCTAGGTCACTATAAGATATCTTTACTGCTGACGAACCACGGAGCATCGGTTATGGCACGCAGCACCTTGGTCGGAAACCTTTCGATAATGGCGATGTTGGATTTGGAAGCAGTACCTCAAACCTGTAACGTGAAGACGGTGTTGTAAACTGTCACCTTATTTGTCATTGATAGTAGCGATAGTCTGTCCAGTAGCCAATAATGACTGCGACACTTGGTGTCCAGTTGTTTCCTCTTGCACCGTGCGAACTGTTTATCCAGGTGAATGCTCAAGTATTTTACGGAATGTGTCTGGCGTTTTACTTAACAGATGGTATTCTACCGTGTCGGAAAGCGTTTACTGATATTATTTTGCTTTATTACGTAATAAAAAAAAATTAAGCTCACGCATGCGTATCCAAAAACAAAATGTGCCCAGGACGACCATGGAAATCCGTCATTAGTGAAGTTCTAATCACTAATTAGAAACTAAATTTTAGAATCACTAATTCCCGTTAGAAACTAAATATACTGTACTTGATCACATTGATCGAATCGAAGCTTTACACGCTTCTGAAAAACGAGAAACCGTCAGGTTAATTTCAGTAAGATTAAAGACGTGTTAATGGCAGCCAGAAGGTAAAAGGAAAATTGGTAGACAAAAACTGAGATAGAGGGACGGGGTGAATCAGGACATAAGTACTCTTGGAACTGGAAGAATATGGCTATGAATAGAGAATAATGGCGAAATCTTCTGAAGAAGGCCTGGGCCCACAAAGGGGTTCGAGTCAATGATGATGATGGTGATGATGACGATGACGACGATAAAGACGTGTGAAAATGATTAGGCTCATCACTAGTTTTTACATTTTTGTAATTTAAATATGATGTTTTGTCACAAATAAAGACCGCACTGTATGACTGTTTTGCAATGCTGTAACGTTTTTTCACTTATTACTTACGGACATCGATCTCTTCTTTAAAAAATTCAGTTGGAAAATTTTCTTTTTTAAAAACTCCCTCGAATGTGCTGTGCTGTGCTAGCTGTGTTAGTAAACGCTTTTACATCAATTGTTTTGTTTATTTGTTTATCGTACCAGTGCGAAATTCTATAGATAATTGAACTCCTTTGAGACAATAAAAAGTATTCTCTCTCCTTCATTACAACATTGATGATCTCAGTGAAGTGTTCCATGAAAAGTAAGGTTCGGGAAGGTTAGCAGATCTATACCAAAGTAAAAGGCCTTCGGTGGGTGCTTAGTAAATCAAAAAACATGATGTATCAAAAAAAGTTTATGCTTCTAAAAGTCAGAGACCTCTTAATAAAGTTTCACTCAAATGTGGTGAGGCTCCAGGTTCGAAACGAAAAGGCAGATATGATCGAAAACCCAAAACAAGCCCACAAATAGAGCGGAAACCTAACCAAGTGGATAAATAAACCATAACAGCAAGTAGATAGTACATTTCTAACTAAGTAAAATTATATGGCACAGAAGTTGTCAACGACTGTTGTTATCGTCGGCCTCTCATACACAGACTAGGTAAAAAGTCCAAAATGATAACTGCGGTGGCTAATAAAACAAATATTGTTATTATCATCGTCATCATCAACAGCCGTGGAAATGGGTTACCGTTGGTATCACAAGAAACAAAGTTTGAAGTAGTAGTCGTGGTCGTGGACTACACTGACACTGGGATCAATGCTGTTGAAACAATACGCTACAAAAACTAAACAATTGGCAGTACAATATAACGTGCATCACGTAACTCACAAGTTAGTCTGGTTAAGCCAGATATACAAAAGTGACACACTTGTATCAAAGTACCGTCACGTGCAGGCAGTGTAGGGTGGGAAACTGCACACTGCACGCAATCAAACAGTAATACGAAAATAATAAAAGGAAAGTAAATCTGGACGAAACACGTTGCTCTATCGCGTGCTGACGAAGTTCTGTATATGGCAGTAGTCTTTTTATTTAAGTGTATCTTTATAAATAAAGTTTATCATGTAGTAACAATAAAATATACATTTCGAATGGCTTATTGTTGTATCCGCAAAACGTTGCATAGCGCAAACGATAACGTGACTGTTAAATGCTAAAGTATCAGTCTCCTTGAACGTGTGCCACATAGGCTACGTGTTGAACGACCAGATAAAGCAATGACAGTAACAACTTCGGTTAGGGTAAGTGGAGTCCAGCTGTTCCATCTGGCCTGTACGTCTATCATCGACCGTTCTAAGTGTTGTCTCTGCGTGTTTGTAAATCAATAAAACACGATATGTTTTATCTTTTTTTTTATAAATCCTGGAAACATTACATGTTTTATCCATTGTAATGTAGCTCAGTAATGTTTGTGAATTCACGCACGCGCGCAGCACGCACACTCTCACTATATTGCAGTCTCGAGTACGTTATAGTTGTCGAGTTGACTATTTGACTATAGAGAGGGGTGCAAAATAATAGACTTAAACAAGGAAATTAAAAGAAACCTACATTTCTCTATAAATCTGTTTTATTGACGTATTGTTGAGTGCTAATAACATTTAGCATTTATATCCTTTGTTATTTACAATTACTGTGGTGTGGTTTGAAAAGAGTTTCACAATTTTTCTCTTGATGTACCCCTGTACCACATTCATCTAGTTCAGCCATAAGATGAGTCTTTGTGGAGACGGTCTTATCCTTAATTTTTTCTTAACAACTGTCAAAGATTCATGTAACAACTTTACAATTTGTATGTGGGTTATTACCTGGCCAAGGAAGGACACTAACATTATTTTCTTCCAGAAAAATCGTGACTGATTCGGATCTGTGGCAAGGTAAATCATCTTGTATAAAGTCTTCACTAGGGAACCAGTCTTTAAATTTCAGAGACATTCGAGTTTTAAGTACTTTTCTATAATCTCCTAGTTCGTTTACAAGAGATGCAGCTCCAAATCATTATTGAGGTTAGGCGTTTCGATGTCGGTGTCGGTGCAATACACTGATAGTGAAACATATTATATTTTAATCGACATACGTATTGACCACTCTTATCACCTATTTAGTATAGGAATTTATCAGAGAATACAAAAGAATATAGAAAAAATATATTTATTTGTTTAACCAGGCCTCAGTTGCTAGCACAGCCTTTGTTTTCACTCAACGTTTCTATAAGAAAAATTACGCAAAATCTAAGGTTATGCTAGGGCATTAATTACTTACATTCAAATTAAAATATATTTACATTGCTCTAGACATTTTTAATCTTTTCTATAACTTTCTTAGCATAAATCAGTCTTTTATTCGCCACTGCAGGTATCATTTTGGTTTTTTTACATGGTCTGTGCATGAAATGCCAGGGATCCAAAGTTGTCGACAATACTTCCGTCCCATATGATTTTACGTAATTACAAATGTACTTTCTGGTTGCCATTATGCTATATTTATCCCCCTGTTTAGGGTTTTCACTCTATTTGTGGGCTTATTTTGGGCTTTCGACCACAGTTGCCTTTCTGTTTCGAACCTGGAGCCTCACCACATTTGACTGAAACATTATTAAGAGCTCTCTGACTTTTAGAAGCATAAAGCTTTTTTGATATATCATGTTCTTTGGATATAACCTATTTACATGGGTGTTGATGCTGCTACTGCTACTGATGATGATGATTACAGTAATAATAGTAATAATAATAATATTATTAACGGTTCATAGAAACTTGGCATATAACACTTCAAAAAAGACATAAATCTGAGGGATTTATTGTGTCATGTAAGAAGACGTAAAAATAAAAACTATAGTAAATTCTAAGTATTACGCCTCTAATAAGTCACGCCATAAAATGAATGTGGCAGGTCAAACATGTGCAATCAGAAAATTCGATTCCTTACTGCCCGTTGAAACTTATTTTTGTCACTAAAGAAGTCGAGGAGTCAATGTAAAGGTTGGGAAGTTCAGTTCAATGCATGTCATAACTCGATCGCATGTCTACCAAGAAACTTGTAACTTACACGAAGTGCGTAGGTAGGGACTTTCAAACCAGTGGTCATGGGCAATCCACTAAGTCCAAGAAGAACTCGATAAAAAAAGAGCACTGTCTGTATGAGTTCTTTTAGTCAAGAGTGAAGGAAGGCCACCTGCTTTCGTAACCTCCACATCACGATCCAATAAGAATAACTGTAAGTGTAATAATCACTAAAGTGTAATAATAACAATAATAACTACAACAGTAATAATAATAATAATAATAATAATTTTATTAATTATCAAAATACCCTTATACCATATTGGTGTCGGGTATAATAATAATAATAAAATTAGTTGTTCAACAGGTTTTTAAAAATAGTAATAAGTGAAAAGTACTAACTTGATAAAGTAAGGCTTTCCATCTGCATCAATAGCTTGCTCCCAGCCGTAAGGGAATCCGCCGCTGTTATCTCGAGCCCAGGCGTCTGCTGGCGGTAGCCACGACGCTGTCTGTGTCAAATGACTGGAAACAAACGAAACATTGACATTAATAACATTGACAGGATATATTATAACCTAAGTAGTAACAACTCATTCTATAACAGTTATACTACGACAGTATTGATCGGTTATATATGTAAACATAATAAGTACGAGGGAATTTGACACCCAACGCACACTTCCAGACGTGTGGCCGAAACGTGTAGAAATTGCGATATCTTAAGCAATCGACCACAACCCGGCAGAAAGGGAGTTTAATACTGTATGTAATAAGATAATACATTAACATTTATTACTACGAATCATTGAAGTGATTAAAATATAAAAAACAATAAGCGAAGTAATACATAACAGTGAATTCAATGATTGGCTTCTTTGTGTAATCTAGATAATCACTAGTCAGAAATTATTGTTACCAACGTTCCTTACATCAGTTGAACATCTGGCGACAATAAGGCATAAGCGGTGGAGCTAATTACTTCGTATCACGTCGTTATTGTTGAGAAAATGTTATAACACAAAACAAAACATAATTCTTTGTCTATAACTGCCTCCTTACTATGAGTGAAATGTAGGCAAAAAGTAAAAAAAAAATCATCCCTTATTTTTTGTTAAGAAATTCCTATATTTTTCTCTTTAAGATTTGCGATAAAAATCAAATTATCTTAAACACAAGAATTCATTTTTGTATTGACATACGCAGCATTGTATTCAATATAATGTTCTCTTTGGATCCGTGTGTGTGTGTGTGTGTGTGTGTGTGACACGTATCTTACCCATGTGGTATAGCTGTAAACAAGAGAGAAACAAAAAACGCATCTTTTCGTAATAACGGACATTACATTTGATAAAACTGTACGCTTAGCATTGGGCCATAAGAACTCATCCATGAATTCGGTGTAGTTTACTAAATTGTGTTATTTGATTTTTATCGCAAATCTTAAAGAGAAAATTATAGGAATTTCTTAACAAAAAATAAGCGATGATTTTTTTTTACTTTTTGCCTACATTTCACTCATAGTAAGGAGGCAGTTATAGACAAAGAATTATGTTTTGTTTTGTGTTATAACATTTTCCTCAACAATAACGACGTGATACGAAGTAATTAGCTCCACCGCTTATGCCTTATTGTCGCCAGATGTTCAACTGATGTAAGGAACGTTGGTAACAATAATTTCTGACTAGTGATTATCTAGATTACACAAAGAAGCTAATCATTGAATTCACTGTTATATATTACTTCGCTTATTGTTTTTTATATTTTAATCACTTCAATGATTCGTAGTAATAAATGTTAATGTATTATCTTATTACATACAGTATTAAACTCCCTTTCTGCCGGGTTGTGGTCGATTGCTTAAGATATCGCAATTTCTACACGTTTTGGCCACACGTCTGGAAGTGTGCGTTGGGTACGTCAATTGCTTACTCCTCAACAGTTAGATGCGTTCGGTTTGATGGTCGAAACGTCTAGAAATAATGATATCTTAAGCAATCGACCCACGGCCCAACAGCCCAGCAGACAGTCACTTTAATAATATTAATGTATATGTTTGTACCGAGCGATCAGTTATCCGGACAATTAATAACACTGCGAAAAATCCTTAGGTCAATGTTAATGTTTTTTTAATATATTTTTTGTTTAGTATTTCTTGCATGTGAAAAACACGAATTACTTTGAAAAATATTTGGAATTTCTGTGAAAAACCGCTTGAGTTTGGTTCTGTAGTACAACACTATACTCTTTTACTTTATGGCGTTATGAATTTTAAGGTATATGTACGGTACTTGTTAAACTAACCTAACCTAGTTTTATATGTGTATTTTGTTACGTAATTAATTACACTGATTTTTATTGCGTCTTTTGCATGCGTATTTGTGTATCAATGACATCCTGTAACGACACAGAATGAGGAGTTTACTAATTGTATTTGTACATACGTTTATAAATTTACAGTGTTTACTTACAGTGACCCGATAGCTTCACATTAACGTTTACATATCGCAAGTATTTTTGCGAAAATCATGAAGTATACAACTTTTTAGAAAGGTACGTATTTAAACGATATGTTTTGCCAACGTGCATTTGGCCCCGTATTGCGAAGTTTGCTAATCCCGTATATTGTGTCAAATACACGTGACCTTCACTATACGGTTCAGCATGTGCTCAACAATTACCTGATCGACTAATTGACAAGTAGCTGAGTTGTAAAGGCAAACAAAACATACACTCTAAAACATCGCGTTTGAGACAATCGATTTACATTTCAACAAAGTAAGTCGAATGACATAAAATAACAAAATATTTAATTTATCCTGGTACAAGTCATAAAAGATATCTCTAGCAGCGAACGTGCAATACTACAGTTTCACATCTGTGTAACAATATTCCAAGAATTCACTTTAAAATAATTGTCATTTAAAACGGATTCATATAGTCTAGTTGCTTGCGTTCGTATGAAAAGACACAAGAAGTAGATATTATATGGCGATGACGCGACGCCGCGCAGACGCTAAAACAGTACATTGTTTTTGCAAACTGGGTCGTGTACATAAACTATTCTGTGCTCTAGGTACAGTCGTATACGTTGACATTTTACAGTCCACAATATACAGCATATTGTTCCAGTGCCGTCTGGAACACGACAGTTGACGTGAACTGAACATTTTTCTTATCAATTAAATCGCGTACAATCGACGTTGTACATTACAACAAGCTTCAGTCATACATATAACTACTTACGTAGGACAAAATTAATAATCAACTTGCGGTTTATTTAATTTTGTAGCACTCATCAATGAATGCTATTATAACTGTATACACAAGGTTGTGTGTGTGTGTGTGTGTGTGTGTGTGTGTGTGTGTGTGTGTGTGTGTGTGTGTGTGTGTGTGTGTGTGTGTGTGTGAGGAGAGAGAGAGGGGGCACTCCCCCCCACACACATTTCTTGACTTTCTGGTACATATAAAATGCAGCAATCCGGAAGCAAGGATTAATAACGCACGCATGTATCCCCCGGATACAAACACAAATTATGTCACTTATAAATAAGTAATTTATTAATCATTTATTAATGAATATCCACTTCAGCAATACTGGTATAAGAATTTTAAACATGAAAAGAGAACGAGTATTTCATGTGCGGAAACGTAACCTATAAAATTTATAACTTTAAATTGGACCTTAAGGTACACAACTTCAACCGTCCCCGCTTCTAAGGGCTTCTCGTAACTCCAGAATGTAAAATGGCCAAAGTTGGCAGAAACAAGGTGAACGTCATTTCACGGAGTGGGGTAAGCTGTTGTTCCTGGAATCAACGCTAACGGCGAACACGGCCAACGACATACGATGCAGAACTGCTCATTGAATATTCTTAGATTCTGCAGCTGACCGACCAGGAAAGAGAAGAGAATTTTGTGCCATACCTTGTACATCATTCTTGCACATAACGGAGTTTGGCTGTTTTTTTATTTAATAGAACAACGTCAGATTCCAAAATGTTGAACATTTTTTTAGTTTTATTTTATTTTGCAATCTGTTACAAGAATTACAAGTACACAAACATTAAGCAAAACGTATGAATGAAAAGGAGGAATACATTTCATGTGGAAAGTGATTCAGCGATCACTCCTCCGTAACTCTAATCTAAATATTTGAGTTTTAAATCAGTTACAGGTACTACAAGTATAACATTTAACATTAAGTCTAACTTGGCGAAAGAAAATACATGTCATGTGGAAGGTGCTCCATCGGGACTCCTCCCTTACTCTGATATGAAATAAAGTCAAAGAAGACGGTTTGTTATGGCCGTTTGTCTGAAGCATCTTAATCGTCATGTGTGTGTCCTGCATCACCCGGCCCCTTTCTTTCGAGCTTCTTAGTATGGAGTGCGCTGTTACTCAATGTCTGTACCCCGTGTACTTATGTTTAATTTCTTCTCTTCAGGTCCTTCTGCATGAGGTGGTTTGGCAAGTATATGGGGGGCACTGACCACTGTCCAGAGTAACATGCTCTGCAAACGCTACAAGATCTCTATGTTTAAAGTGCTGAATGCCGTACGTCCAGATTAGTTTGAGAATTATTATTATTCCAGGGTTATCTAAGACCTCCTCCCAGTACACTGTCTTAAAGTTATAACATCTTAACTTGTGTTATAACGTAGGGAACCCGCGTTAAATTGGTTATGCCAATTATACAGGCTGCCTTTCGTTGTGACGAGCTGAAAATTAATCACAACAAATAAAACAATTCTTATATCAGGATATTGGGAAGGGGAGACTGTTGATTTATGCACTCAGTTTACTCGGTACTCAGATGACATCTCTTTATTACATTATGAGATAAAGTTCTCTATTTAAAGTTCTCAACATATATAGTTTACAGTATAATTATATATATTACTCTTTCATAAGGGCCCTCAAAATATGATGTACATCTATTTAATTTATTCCACGGATCCGGGATTGAATATATATTAAGTTAATAATGGTCACCTTGCCATATACAATATTGAAAATTGAGCCATTTGAAGAATGAACTTTATTAATCTTTCAAAACAAGAAAACTTTTAGTTTAAACATTTACTCTTTTGCTATAACCAGTGTTATTAGATTACAGACTACATGTTACATATACTGTCTGTCTTTTAAAGTCTTAAAAGTGGTGAGTTAAATTGTCTTTGTGGGTAATAATTTTAGTAACTCATAACCATGGAAGACAAGCCTCCATGTCACCTGGTTTTCAGTATTTGCTGCAGAATTGGTTCTTCGGTCCTCGTGCGTTTCCTGAAGGTCTGTCGTTGCCTTAGTATCCGGTGACGGTGAAGTTCCTGAAGTCTGTTATATCATTCGGGGTGAAGTACTCTCATCTTAGGCGACTGTAGTAATTCTTGTAGGATACTCTCATCTTAGACGACTGTTGTAATTCTTGTAGTTATAATAAATAAATAGAAAGTTTGTTTCACAGTAATACACTTCACATGATTATTTATTAGTTGAATGTTTGTAGTAATGTATGAATTACATAGTTTGTTATTTATTCATTGAGAGAGAGATGTCATCGCCGCACAAATTTAGTTATTTAAATATTCATTGAACCAACCATTCACATAATTATACACGCGTCGCGAAACAACGCTGTACGCAGCTTACGGCGTCAGCGCTCCATTGCAAGTGGACGAAAATATTAGGAGGAGAGTAGTAATCTCGCGACAATTACTAGTCAACATAAAAGTAGTTCCATGTTTCTAATTTTATTAAAGGACTAAAGTTTGATTAAATAATTAAATAGACATATTCTTAGTTACAGACGTTATCAAAGTACATTACAGTGGTCTTATTTAATTATTTAAATAATAACAAAATTTACAATTATATTTAGTTTGTTTAGGGGTCAGAAAACAAGTTAATTCTGGTCAGTGCCTGTATATGCAGGATTAATTAACAAGCTTTACCCTTTCTGTACAATTGTATTCCCTTTTATTTTATTATTAGACCTTTTATTAAATATTATTATTATTTAATGATAGCAATAAGATTTAGTTTAAAATGTGAGATTTTATTAAAATTTTAAAATTTCTCAGCTTATAAATTAACAATTTAATTAATTAACATATTTTTATTAATGAAATCGTCACATACTCCGCCGCTTAAGACACAGCCTCCGGCTTATTTGTTAGGAATGTACCGGGAGTATGTTTGGGGATTTCCGTGTGAAATTTCTCTCACCCGTTTTTCTCTGTATGTAATTACGAGTTGCACAAGTCAGTCTCGACTTGCTTATTCTTACTATCTACATATCATACTTTACAGACTAATTCTAATACTACATACAATTCACACATTATAAAACATATTGTAAACATTCTAAATTTTCTTAACTCTACTACTTATGACTACTACCGGGTTTTTTTTTTAGATGCGAGTTATTCTAGTTATAGAATTTCTCATTAAGTAATTGGTTACTTAATTATTCCTCATATTTGATGTCAGCTGACTTCTTACTTTGCTCTACTTTCGATGAATAGGATTCAAGGTTGATCAGGCCTCGTACCTATTTACACGATTAGGTAGTCAAATGTTACTCAAGTACTCTTTTGCATTTGAGTACCAGACATATACCTTTTTTTTTACATTTATTTAACTTGTACTCTACCATTTCCTTCTTCGTGATAACGTTTTATCTGCGAAATATGTGTCCTTCGTACATATTTTTGAGTAGAGGGTTCGTACAGGGCTACGGTTACTGGAGTTAAATATTTGTGAATTTGATAAGGACCGCACCATCGGTATGATAGCTTGGAAGTGGTCTTATCGATTGCACTACTCGTAGGGTGTGTTTTACACATAACTAAGTCACCGATTTGGTACTTTACTTCATTATTATTATTATTTCGCTCGTGATATTTCCTTGATTTCGCTAAGTTTGTTCGTAAATTAGCGCGCGCTTCATTCCATATTTTCCTAATATTTTTATCCCTAATTTCAAGGGGTAACAATTCATGTATTTTCCACTTAGTGGATAATGGGTGGTTAGGTTTATACTTGAACAATAATTCGAATGGGGTAGACTTATGTCCTTCATGATATGCTGAATTAAAGGCGAACTGTATCCAGGATAGGTTCTGGTCCCAAGAAGTATGATCGTTAGCATGGTAGGCTATTAAAGCAGATTTTAGGTTTCGCAAATACCTCTCAGCTATATTACCTTGCGGACGATACTCTGTAGTGGTAATGTGGTCTATTCCTAGTTTGAAACACATGTTCCTGAATTCCTTGGACTTAAACTGTGGTCCGTTATCCGACACTAGATGGACAGGAATACCGAATTCTTTAAATAATCTATGCTGTAAAATACTTACTGTGGTTGTAGCTAAGGCTCGCCGCATGGGGTACATCCAGACGAATTTGCTAAAAGAGTCTACACAAATTAGTAACATTGTATTTCCTGATTTAGAACGCGGGTAGGGTCCTGAAAAGTCTAAATAAATTTTGGAGAACGGGGTAGCAGGAAACTCTGAGATTAATTGACTTATTTGACTGTTTCTCGCTGGTTTGCTGAGTGCACACAACTTACACCTTTTCACAAAATTGGCGATCTCACTGTTCATATTTTCCCAGTGATATTCTTTACGAATTCGATGTATGGTTTTATTTATTCCCATATGAGCTCCAATGGTGGAAGAGTGATAATATTCCATCAGCATAGGTTTAATAATATCAGGGGCGATTATTCGTAAATATTTTCCGTTCGCTATTCTACAACATAATACTCTCCTACTTAATATGTATTTCTCTGACTTATTTCCTTTTTCAAGTTGTTCAATAATTGGACTCAAACGTGGGTCTTGTTGTTGATACTGGGCTAAATCCGTAAATGCAAGAGGAAATTCGGTAATTAAAGTATTAATAATCGGCGTTTCTCTACTCTTGTTATCGTAAGTATTACTACTAGGCTGGAACATACGTGACAGTGTATCGGCAACTACGTTTTGGGTGCCTCTAATATGTTGTACTTTGAATTTAAAACAATTTAATCTTAATACCCATCTTCCGATACGACCTAACTGTTTTGGGTGATTTAGTAGCCAAGATAACGCTTGATTATCTGTTTCTAACAAAAACTCTTTATGTTCTAAAAATGGTTTGAACTTCTCAAAAGCGAAAACTATAGCTAAACATTCTAATTCGTATGCGGAGTATTTCTTTTCTTGATCTGTCAGGGTGCGAGAAGCGTAACTAATAGGTAACCTTGAGTTATCTACTTCCTGGTATATTACTGCACCTAGGGCGACACTAGAACTGTCTGTCTGCACTACAAATGGTTTTGTAAAATCGGCTAATTGTAGTACGGGGGGGGGGGTGATATGATGCTTTCTTTTAATTTCTCGAATGCGGTTTGGTGTTGCTCATTCCATTCAAATTTAATTCCCTTCTTTCTTAAGGTATTTAGCGGTGCTGCAATTTCGGCTAGATGTGGGATATACTTATGGAAATAATTTATCATTCCTAAAAATCGGGCTATTCCTTTCGCATCCCGCGGTGGTAAAAATTCTCTGATTGCACGGGTTCGCTCTGGGTCTATGCTTACCTTTCCGTTGGCTTTTACGATGTGACCTAAAAATGAGAATTGTGTCACAGCAAAATTTACTTTACTGGGGTTTACGGTTAATCCAGCTTTCTCCAATCGGGTTAGTACTTCACGTAGATGATTAAGATGTTGCTCAATTGACTCGCTGTAGATAACAATGTCATCTAAGTAGTGATACACATATTTAAATTTTATGTCATGAAATAATTTTTCTAATAATCTGCTACATACAGAACTACCTTGGGATATACCAAAGGGTACCCTCGTAAATTGGTACAGGTTGAAAGGGACGGCAAATGCGGTAAGACGTTTTGATTCTTGTGAGAGGGGTATCTGGTGAAATGCCTGATTTAAATCCATAATGGTAAAAATTTTTGCTTTCGTAAAATAATGAAAAGCACTGTGGATGTCGGGAAGTGGTATAGATTCAAATTCTATCCGTTTATTTAGTTGCCTGTAGTCCACAACTAATCTATGTTTGTCGTTACTTTTGGGTACTAAAAACGCGGGTGAAGAATAAGATGACGTAGAGGGTTCGATGACTCCTTGTTCTAACAACTTATTAATTTGGTTCCTCATTACTTCCATTTTTGGAGGTGATAATTTGTATGGGGCTAAACGTATTACTTTATTGTCGCTCAAATTTATTTTGTACTCTATCAGGTCCGTCAGTCCTAACTTTGGGGTGAGGACGTTGGAGAATTGTTTTATTAGAGTCTGTATGTTCCGTCTATCTTTACTTTCCAGATGACCTAATTCAGATTCGTGATGCTTTATATGTGTAGAAGTGGTGCTAGTACTTTTTCTGTTATTTGCATTATCATGCAAGTTATATTTCCGTGAACGATCGAATCCAAAGTAAAACATCTTATCGTGAATGTCTAGAATTATTCCTGTTTTACTGATAAAATCAGCTCCCAATATTAACTAGGGTCCTAATTCATCGCATAACAACATTGGAAAATACCACGTTAGATTTTTAATTTTTACTTTAAACGTGATGATAAGTTTTATCATTAAGTTTTGCTTATTAGCTGTAGCGCATCTAATATTTACTGATTGACTGCGTTTAACTAAATTGTGTTTAAATAATTTATTGGCTAGCTCTTGACTAATTAAACTTCGCGTTGATCCGGAATCAATTAATCCGAGGGTGGATGTAACACCAAGGTCAACTTGTATATACGGTAATTCACACTTATTGAAATCACATTTACTAATAGAGTTACATTTATCGATAAATTTTCTAACATAGGGGTCTAATTTTCTTTTGTTATTTGTATTAGTATTTTGTTTTAATTGGTGGTCTCTCAGGGGTTTACCTGTTTTCACGATGCTGCGGAAGACACAGGGTTTCGGATCTCCCTGCCTTACATGTTTTTTGGATAATGAGTTTTCTGATTGTACTGTTTCCGTTTACAGTTTCTACTGAGGTGTCCACAGGTTTTCCGCAGTTACAGCATATATATACTTTACGCGGGGTCTCACTGGTTTCGTGTCGAGGTGGAGGCTCCTTGGACTTACCATGGCCATGAACATAGGTTGGTCGCCGAAATGGTCGTCGTTCTCGTAGACTTCTTGCATCTGAGACTAGGGCTTGCGTTTCCTTTCTATGTGGTGTTGTGGATACCGGTGCATGTCTGTGCTGATCTGCGTACCACACATTTGACGAGTGAACACTACATTGTTCAAGGTCACCAAAAGTGAGGGGTCTACTTATTAGTGCTAAACGGGAGCGTTCTTCAGGAGACAAGCCTACCAAGATAGTATCGACCAATTGTTTTTCAGTCCAGTCGACTTGCAGTAGACGTGAAGATTCTCTGATGTCTGCAATATAGTGGGCCAGTCTTTCATGGGCTCCTTGTACTCGAAGTACGGTATTTCTTTTGATCTCCTCATAAATTCCCGTGGGGATAAAATATTTGATTATAGTAGTATGAAGTTCTTCTACTGGAAGAGTCGAGTTTAATGATTCTAGCACACGATCTCGTAAAGGTGGTTTACATTTGGGTAGGATAACCTGCAGTATTTGCCAATCGCTCAATTGTTGTAGATCTTTTATTTGCAGTAGGTATCTGATAAAAGTCAATAGAATCGTGATACTTAAGCCATCGGTGTAAGGAATTTCATTAATTATTTTCTCTACTGGGTGGGAAATCTTTCCGTAGAGGTCTACATTAAAATATACGTTTGGTATACTTTTCGAAGGATTGGTGGTTGCATTAGGATTTGTAATAGCATATTTACTAGTGCTAGTATGCTGAACTTTAGGCGGTGGGGGTTCTGACATAGTTAGGGTATTTAATTCTCTACTAGGTATTTGTTCATGAGTCTGTTGTATCTTCGATACGGTGGGTGATTCGTGGTTCGAGGTGGAGAGAGGGTGTTCTAAAGTAGGGGATTGAACTGGGGAAATATATAATTTTTGTAAGTAGTGCTCAATTTCCTCCATTCTCGATGAGTCAGACTTTCGTCGTAAGTCGTTGATAATTATGGGTAATTGGCTTAATGCCTCATCCGCAAATTTCTGCACATCGGCGGGGATTACGGGGACGTCGGGCCAGCTTAATAAATTATTCAACCGGCGGGTTAAATGTTCTATACGTTGCGTAACGCGCAAAATTTCAGTAGGTGATTTTTTGTCCTGAAGGTTCTGAGATAATACCATCAGTTCCCTATATTTCGCATAACAGGTTTCTCGTTCGCCGTCATAATCGAGTTCACGCAATCTATCTTACTGCGAGGGTATATCTGATCCGGTTTGGCGTAATGATTTTCGTAATTCCGACACGGTTACATTCACGTGTTTTAGACCTCGTAAAAGTGCTTCGTAGCATAGCTCATCTTTTAATAATAGATCAGGATTAAATTCAGCCATTTTCGTAACGTGAGTGGCTATAACTAATTATTCTACTATTTGCATTAAGTGCTATACAACGCTTCCTTTTTTTTTTTTTTTTTTACACAAAAATATAAATCAATCGTATTCTTACACTTTTTTTTTTACAAATAAACACTTAAAATGTTATGACAACCTTTATCATTTTACATTAAGAGAGAGAGAGAAATTTCACACAGGCTTGAATATGCGTACGACAAAAGGGGGAATCTTCGGTTACTAAACACAGGAACAGACACGCTTCTATTAACAATAGACCAAACAAAGAGGGTGGCGTATTGTCTAACTTAACTAGAGGGAGAGCAACTATGACAGTTTTAAACAATCGGCAACAGGAAATTTACATGTCCGAGTTTGTCGTCAAATTGACACGTTGTAGAATGAAACTTTTAGACAAGCACCTACATGGTTTTGTTTACATGGGACAATATGTTAATATTACTTTACACATATTATATTTACAAATAAAGTTACCTATACTATTTTACTATAATAATAATTATTATTTTTATCTTATTTAAAATTCTGACACATATTAAAATACATGAGTGAATAGATCAACAGCTTGTGTGTGTGGGAAATCGGGACACAATTACTTCTTTCTTTTCTCTTAAGCAAATTAGCAAAATAATTAGCAGAGTGGCGCAATTTATAACATCTTAACTTGTGTTATAACGTAGGGAACCCGCGTTAAATTGGTTATGCCAATTATACAGGCTGCCTTTCGTTGTGACGAGCTGAAAATTAATCACAACAAATAAAACAATTCTTATATCAGGATATTGGGAAGGGGAGACTGTTGATTTATGCACTCAGTTTACTCGGTACTCAGATGACATCTCTTTATTACATTGTGAGATAAAGTTCTCTATTTAAAGTTCTCAACATATATAGTTTACAGTATAATTATATATATTACTCTTTCATAAGGGCCCTCAAAATATGATGTACATCTATTTAATTTATTCCACGGATCCGGGATTGAATATATATTAAGTTAATAATGGTCACCTTGCCATATACAATATTGAAAATTGAGCCATTTGAAGAATGAACTTTATTAATCTTTCAAAACAAGAAAACTTTTAGTTTAAACATTTACTCTTTTGCTATAACCAGTGTTATTAGATTACAGACTACATGTTACATATACTGTCTGTCTTTTAAAGTCTTAAAAGTGGTGAGTTAAATTGTCTTTGTGGGTAATAATTTTAGTAACTCATAACCATGGAAGACAAGCCTCCATGTCACCTGGTTTTCAGTATTTGCTGCAGAATTGGTTCTTCGGTCCTCGTGCGTTTCCTGAAGGTCTGTCGTTGCCTTAGTATCCGGTGACGGTGAAGTTCCTGAAGTCTGTTATATCATTCGGGGTGAAGTACTCTCATCTTAGGCGACTGTAGTAATTCTTGTAAGATACTCTCATCTTAGACGACTGTTGTAATTCTTGTAGTTATAATAAATAAATAGAAAGTTTGTTTCACAGTAATACACTTCACATGATTATTTATTAGTTGAATATCACCTTCATGTTTGTAGTAATGTATGAATTACATAGTTTGTTATTTATTCATTGAGAGAGAGATGTCATCGCCGCACAAATTTAGTTATTTAAATATTCATTGAACCAACCATTCACATAATTATACACGCGTCGCGAAACAACGCTGTACGCAGCTTACGGCGTGAGCGCTCCATTGCAAGTGGGCAAAAATAGTTAGGGGGAGAGTAGTAATCTCGCGACAATTACTAGTCAACATAAAAGTAGTTCCATGTTTCTAATTTAATTAAAGGACTAAAGTTTGATTAAATAATTAAATAGACATATTCTTAGTTACAGACGTTATCAAAGTACATTACAGTGGTCTTATTTAATTATTTAAATAATAACAAAATTTACAATTATATTTAGTTTGTTTAGGGGTCAGAAAACAAGTTAATTCTGGCCAGTGCCTGTATATGCAGGATTAATTAACAAGCTTTACCCTTTCTGTACAATTGTATTCCCTTTTATTTTATTATTAGACCTTTTATTAAATATTATTATTATTTAATGATAGCAATAAGATTTAGTTTAAAATGTGAGGTTTTATTAAAATTTTAAAATTTCTCAGCTTATACATTAACAATTTAATTAATTAACATATTTTTATTAATGAAATCGTCACAAAGTATGCGGAAACTTTTTAATTGTCGACGTCGTTATTAGAATCTCCCGCTGATCATAGAACTCATCCGTTGTTTTCAACCACGTCCGTCGTGTTCGTACATGGGGATATGAACAGGTATGCGGAACTAATTACCGGCTGCTGATCTAAAGTACTGATGTTTTTTTGTTAGGCGAGAATAGGCCTACTACTCGCTGGTTTGCTGCTATCGCCTTGGAAGTAATAATAAGCTTTATCGGGACACACCAGGATCGTATCAATTAAGCGGTAACTGAAATTACCGAAGTGCAGAAGAAAGAATAATTAATAATTAATTACATATTAACTATATGCATTACTACCTGCGGGCTTATTAAAGGGACTCTGTTACTAATGAGGTAAGTGAGAAAATAAATAATACAAAATTTATTAATATGTTATTATAACGGGTAAATAATCAAAATTACAATACTGTATTGTGTGGTAGCATATTCAAATCGCAAGGATAGACCAAATAAGAGAATATGATTCATCATAAAAAAGCCACTCAGGCCTAGATGATAATTTTTCTTTTTTTTTAAATCATACAGCTGCGTTGACATTTCTTTTCGTTGACTAAATTATAGAAAAGTTGAATAAATTTCCAGTTTTTGTAAAGGGTCAATTATTTCATTGCCTTCTTAAATAAAATACCGCTTTAGTTTTTGCGTTCTGACTTGTTGTCTGCTGAACTTCTGGTTCAAGTTCATCGTCATCGTTTTCGTCTACAACATTTACACTTACCTTAACACTTTCTAATATATGACATCGTCGCTTTTTTGTCTTCATTAAAACGTTCATTATTTATGCGTAATGAATACATGAATATGCGTAAATTCTTCTTGATTTTCAACTTGCAAATTGACCGCGTCTTCTTCTGAAACTGGCTCACTGTTTGAGTGATTAAAAAAACCCAGTGGCATTTAGAATTATTGTTATACTTATTTTTCGTCAACTGTCTGCCGAAAACTGTAATGTTGCGTCTAGTTGATCTACATGTAGTACGTACATGTAGGCAAAATTTTGTTTCTATTCGTGTAAATTGTGTACTTCAAAAATAATAATAAAAAATATTCTTTGGCGTATTTTAACAAAGAGAAATTGAGCCATTACTTGACCGTTATCAGTCTTTCGGTACATTCTACGTGTACACCTTATTGTCGGTGGCTCTATTAAGTAACAATCCGCTGTATCGAAACGTATTCCGTTATCTTTTTCTGTAAACTCATTAACTCAAGAGATGTCTCTCCTTTTTTTCTATAGTTGAAATTCCCTTCCCAAAGACTGGTCTGTGCCGTTTTTCGGAAGACCATCCGTTTTTGGCGTTTTCATCAGCTCTATATTGGTATGAACAAAAAATGTTTCGTGTGTCCGTAGGCTACGCATTGCAAACCGTGACATCTCCATTAGCGCTCCTCGTTAATAAAGAGTAACGCATTAGCGGAGAGTACAGAAGGAATGTTGATGAGTGTACATAGAGTTTGTGCCCCAACCAACTTCTCCCCCATGAAGACGTGGCAATTAATTTAATAACACCCCGCACGGTGTCGGCAGTCTAAGTTTATTTAAGGTGAATGTAAAAACGAACAGTGGGGGAATGTTTGTAACGGGCGCGACGCTGTGAAGACACGCCATACGTCTCTACTAATTGTCTTCAGACTTTCCACTCCCGCTACAAGTATTCTATATTCATACGAATAAATAATTTTTCTCACTGTCTTTTAAAGGAAATTTAAAAATTTCAGTTTTTACACGTTAACGTACAGAAAATTAGGTAGGCTAATAACATACACGTTTTATGTACTAATGTATTGTATGATCTGACATACAGAGTCTATATACTGCCTTACCTCGCACAGGCGGGCAAAAGCCTCTAGTGGTTTAAGTATGTATATAATAATGCTGATTCCAATACAACAATAAAAACCAAAACACCATCAAACGCCATTAAATCAGAAGACAATATACGTAAAAATAATAAATATATACACAATCTTAACATTGGTAATATTTTTATACATAATTATAAATCATTATTTATTTCAAGTATTTTATTTGCGCTTCTTATCTTGAGGCGCAACGACAGCGAGACACGGCCCCGGCGCGATACTGACACGTTTACCGTCCTTGTCTCTCACTTTCTGGTTGTTGCAATCATGGTTGCCGGAAACCATGAGTCGACATGCACCTTTGTTAAAAAATACTGATATTATGTCCATTTATTGTCACACACTGTGTCAATTCATTTATATTACTGTGCATAACGGCTAAAGGCATTTATTGATAACTAATGTAAACGTTCCTTTAATAAAATAATATTAATTCTAACAATGGATTAAAATGGATACAGACTAATACATAATTCAAGACACATGTCTTTGAATGTACTCAAAAACGAAAGTTAGACATTAGTATCCCAAAAAGTAGTCAAAAGTATTAGAAAACGGCTGCGAAAATCGGATTTCGAAATTAAATAAGCAACTGTCTGTTTGTCAACCATACCCGACAATGATGTTTCTGCAGCGGAGATATGACGTCACTAGATGTACGCAGTACTAAGCTTATTTAATTTCTGTAACAGACGTTTCTAACCAGGTGAGTTTGGATTGATTAATTGGTTAGAAATTAGACATTAACTGACATAGTCAACTCGTCAAGTAGGTGTTCGAGGTTAATAGGACCAACGCATCGCAAGAGGTTTGCTGCCTAGATTGAAGGATACGAGAGGCGAGACTTATTTGTGACATCATAGTAACAACGTGGGAGAAAAAGAGTATAGTAAGGAACGTCATAAAGATTGTACGACGAGTTTATGGCCCGGTTAAGGAAGACGACGAATGGAGAATAAGTAATAACCACGAGACAGATAAGCTACGTTTGTGAGGACATTGTAAAATTCATAAAGGCTCAACGAATAAATGGCTAGGCCACCTACAGAGGATGGATGATCAGCTTACGCCAGGCAGCGTAAATCCTGAGGGCAGAGGTGTAAAAAAGGAGAAAGAAGGGTCGACCTAGGATGGTTAGACGATGTGCTAGAATCTCAGAAAAATGGATGTGAGGGGTTACGCTGAGATGAAAACGGACAGGGGACAAGGGAGAAGGTTGGTATTGGAAGCCAACGCTTATGCTAGTGCTAAAGAAGAAGAAGAAGAAGAAGAAGAAGAAGAAGAAGAAGAAGAAGAGGAGGAGGAGGAGGAGGAGGAGGAGGAGGAGGAGGAGGAGGAGGAGGAGGAGGAGGAGGAGGAGGAAATTACATTAAAGAACTTAGAACTTTTATACATACATCTTTTGCCCATAAGCTTTCGCAAATTTACGGATAGGCCCCAACCTGTCATATTGCAGTATCTTTATGGGAAGAAAATAAAGTACAGTAGGCTTAAGTAATTCACGAGATATGCGTATGTCCATATTTTATGAACAGAGGAGTGAATGTGTGTGTGTGTGTGTATGCGCGCGCTCTACATCAAATTTATGTGCGCGAGTCTAAGCCTAACAACACTTACATTCATGTTAACGTGGTTTAAAATACTTATTTTTTAATTTATAATCAGTCTTATTTGTTTATAAACATGTGAGAGTAGGATGTCAAGATGAAAATACATAGAATAAGCATTAAAATTAATGTACACAATGGAAAAAAGTGATAAACGTATTATTTACATATGTATTTTTTTTTACTGCCGGATACACGTACAAATGGATATATAAATTAAAAACATACTTAAATTTTAATGTAGACTTATATATAACAAACTACAAATCAATTAAATATCGGTTCATTACTAGAGCACACTCTTAAACATGAAAAGCAGTACATCATAAACAGAATGCACACACTTGGCAATATTTTAAAGCGACCTCTGCGAAATTAATTACGTTCGCACAGTATATAAAAACAAAACAAATATAACGAACAATAAAGTGCAGGTCTATAAATAACAGAGCCGGAGTCTATTACGGAGATCAATATAGCCGTCTACACTCATTCATACACCATTAATTTCAACAGTTCACTGCATCCGTCCCACATTACGTAATAAACGTGTAACTGAACAATACTGTTTTATAATACGTGCCACGTGTAATGCCACATATTATTCGGTGAAACCATCTGATTTTTTTAACTGCACCAATACGGGTTAATTAGTCGGCCAGTACGAAAGGATTAATTTTAGTACACAGTGAGTGAATTGCACGTTTTAACTCGCACACGGTTCCAATATACAATGTTTAACATCATTTAATGGCCGGTCTCATTCCATTGCCACCGTGTAACAAGCCTGCGGACGATGTATCGGGAGTTGTAGTTTTCCGGATTTCAATGCGTAGGTCGTTGTCTTCTTCTTGACATTCAGACAAACTTCTTTTCCGAGGTTTTCCGAAGGAGTGTGTCTGCTGCCCCTTCTAGTTGAGCTGGTGCTAGGGTGTCCCTACTGGCGACCGGTGTGTTGACGTGTATGCTTATGCAGAACGGCGTTTGTCAGAAGCTCTTGGGCTTCTCTGGGTTTCCGTTCTGTTGGTTGCCGCTGACTTGTCAGTTCAACAACACTAGCGCCAAATAAATTAAAACGTAGAAGAGTTATAACTGAATCATGACTAAATTATGTTATTCATCAAATCTGAAAATTATTTTAACATTACGTGATAATACTAATTATTTTTAAAAGAGACAAAATCGACTTAAAAAAATGTTTATTTACTGTGTTAATTGAAACCATTCAGCGTGTATTGCGAGTCTTTGTCTATGGTTTACATTCTTATTCTTCAGTTGTTATCCACCGTTATTCACGTAAACGTCTACTGTCTGTACACTAATGTGGAAAAGAAGGACGATGAGAAAATATAAAAGCCACCGTATTAAAACATTATATCATAGAGTACAGCTACAATGTATTTTGTAATATTACATTTAATTTATTTACAGTAAAGTAACGTTTTTAACACAGACTAAACAATGATAATAAAATGACATATAACAATTAGAAGTTCATTCGTAGATGTAGTTTTAAACAACGAAAAAGAAAAACACAAACTCACACACTATCGCGAAAAATACACAGGGAGTAAACAAGTACGTGTTTGTCGTGAGAAGTTAAGTCAGAATCAAACGGAGCTTATGCAACAAGCATGGGAATCGGATTAATTAAAGTCAGTATGTGTCTGACGACGAGTGTTAGAATAATATTCGAAAATGTAAACACCATTTAAGTCATACAACAGTTGTTAATCCTTTTGTGCGTAGAGAAACAATTCAGTATCCTGTTACGACCGTCCCACTGATCGTCGTATGGTAGAGTGGAAAAAGAGACCAATGAAATCACTAATAACCCGCTTCAATTTTCACAATTAATAATTTGTAATCAACAAGATAGTCTCTTACAACAATTCAAGTAAAAATTGCCCACACGCAATAATAATGTCAACTACAAAGAATTTTGCACTAATTAGAACACAACAACACTTCGCTACAAGCACTCGAACCGCGCCAAAGAAATCGCTCAACACCACTGAACTCATAACCCGGTTGCTATGGCTTTTTATAAGTAGCGCACGCCTTCTAGAAATCTTCCATCCTCAATGTGCACGCCACTTAATGCTGACGCTAATGCGTATTTCAAGTGGCCTCTTGAAGAACCTAGAACAAACTTGAACGCGGCCTTGACTGAGGCAACACTGATGGGGAGGGGGTGGAGAATATTTTGGGCTGTTCGATAGGATTCTCGCTACAACACTTTTCAATTACTGTACCTAAATGTGAGACTGATTTCCCTGTATGAACATACAGCTAAGCGGAACTAACAATAATGCTCACAGAAGGGTAAACAAAATCAGCATAAAATATAATATTAAAACAGAGAGAAAGAGTATTTTATCATATGACGTCTCTGGTAGATATATATGTATATATATATATATATATGAATATTCGAATATTCTACTACACCACTTCTCACCGCCAAAAAAAAGGAAGGAGAAACGATAATGACACAGTTATCAGGGTCACGTTTTAGTCAACACTATCTAACCAATGACCTAACTTTCGATCGGCAACGACGGTAACAACACCGATAAAGCCGGTTTGCAAAGTTTCGATTATAGTTTGACTAACGAGTGTTGGTAAAGTCGAAATTATTCGCTTAAAATACGCATTTCCAAGCTTCGCATGTGAGGACGTAAAAATGGGTAACGTGTTCAGACATCCTACGGTGTTGGACTAAATTAGAAAACTAAAGATATAAACGATTACGGCCACAACACACGTCCCGTTAATCCTAAAAATTCCTTTTAGAGTTTAAAAATCGATCAGGACAGAATAAAGAACAAATAAAAACCACATCAAGAACTTAGCACACAGACAGACAAAGAGTTAGTGTTAGTACTTAGTAACAGAGAAATGAAAAAGAATATTGTACTTCGTAGACAGTATATAACACATACTAATAAATACAGTATTTAATAATACACTCGGGCTGGTACTTACATATGAAGAAAATCTTGCGTGTTGTCAAGAGGGATGGAGAGCGGAATGCAGGAACTTACACGGCGTTGTCTCACCAGGAGTGAGAGACATAACAAGCAAAGGCACACACGAATAGGGAAAGAGCTCAACACTAGGGTTCTTGAAGAAGAAGAATTGAAACTGATGTGGGCACATGAAACGAATGGATGAGAAGAATCTGCTGAAAGGTAGAATACACGCGAAGATATAATACAAAATAAGAAAAACAGAGGAAAACACAGAAGATTGGAGTAGTGTAGTCGCAAATTTAATACTTAAGAGAAGATTGATATCAGAAGCGGATGTGTCGGGTAAGAATCGGGAAGAAGTTTCTTTACACGCCGATAGAGGAACTCAGTCCAGTACCTAAGTGTATAAGGTTATGGTCGTATGCACTTATGTTCCTGAATGTATGCTATGTTACAGGGAGAACAGGCTTGTAAGTGCATACTACCGTAACCGAACCGTTTTAGTCAATAACACTTGCATTTTGATGCCGAACGTTGAGTAGTCGTATGAAGCAAAACAAGTAGTTAGTAGCCAACTATCGCTATCGCGGCCACATTGTTCAATGCAATGCAGAAAACGTACTGTGACGTCATCGGGTATCATACCTTCACGTATGCGTTTCCTCTCTGTACACACTGGAGACCCTCCTAGCGTATAACTTAGCGCTCAGGTTTATACTACACACTAAACACAGGGGCGGATTAGAAGCACGTGGTGCCCTATGCTACCATCAAACTAGTGTCCCCCACCCCGATTCAAAAGTCAACCTTTTATCCACTATTTACACTGATAAATGGCATACACAATTTAGAAAGTTAACAATTATTTGATTAAACTCTCAAATTACAACAAATATTTAGCTAAATAGTGATTACAATGAGCATAGTAGTACTTGAGCTTAGAAAATACTAATCGATTCACGCAAATTGATTTTGCCTTAACGAAGTATTTTCTTCTAAATCGAGCGATTCAAGTATCTCTCTTTCAATATTCAACCTAGCTAACGAAGATAATCTCTCATCTACCATAGTTGAACTCAACATATCTTTAATGCGTTTTAATAAAGAAAATGAGCTTTCAGATTCGCAATTAGCTATTGGAATCGTCAAAAGCAGATGATAAGTAATGTATATATTCGGAAATATATAAATTATTTTACAATTAATAATCCAGTTTAATACTTTGAGCGAACAAACTGTAGTAACATGGAATCTATCATCTTCATTCGAATGATATGAAAAAAACCTCGTTCTTGCAATTTTACTCGTGCTACAAAGTGGTCCAATTTTATTAGAAGATCGTTATTCAAATCGTTCGAATAAACTTCTATAAGAGCTTTCGCTTGATTTTACAACTCGACACTCTGCATGGTTAATAACTGAATAAGAAAACCAAACGATTGCATAACGTGATCATAATCTTTGCTTCGCTTAGTCAATTCAGCTGAATGGTGCCTCCTCTGACATCCGAGGCCCTGGTGCCCAGTGCTATAGCATACCCTAGCGTTATGGATACTCCGCCACTGACTGAACACTGAGAATTTAGTGATAATTTAATTAGTTTACAAATTACTAAAACTTTTGTTAGTAAGTAAGAGTAGGCAACTAAAATATAACGTAATGTGTTGGAAATCTCTATGTTAGGGCTACGTGACAATCGTATCGGTTACTAAGCGCACGTGGTTAGCGGTGTGTAACGTTTAGTCGTGATCACGTGTAACTACGGCCAGATTTTCGCACATTCGACTTAATTATATCAAAGAGAACAAATACAAGAGGTTTAGCTCTCTTGAAATACTTTTTTTTCAAATAACCTTATAGGTTTATTGAACTAATTTATAATTACATTATTCTTGTTCATAATGATTATTAAATAATAAATAATATTTTTATATACAAGAATATATTTTTTATATTTATTTTTTCGGATATTCGGCAGATTTTATACAGTTACCTTCTGAATTATGAAATATTTATAACATACATATTACATATTTATAATATATTGTAATACACTGTACTATATATAATATTAATTGTATATAATACTAATAATAATTTTAATACTACAGGTAATAATAAGTATATTATAATACACTTACATGTATTGTAAGTTTATTGAAAGAAAAAATAATTATAAAATTTCACTTATTATTATGTGAATTCGTAAGTTACATTATATTAAATGGTTTATGGAGGTCATACAGATTATTAATTGTATATACTGTATAGAAAGTACCTGAATACAATAAACATTGTAAAACACTAGAATCTGAAAAATAATTACTGTTTTTTAAGCTATTAATTTGGTTACTGTTTTGAACTGAGTTTGAAAGTACCAACTGTATTTTTTTTTAGGAGTCAGTTTTTGTAGTAGGCCTAGTTGTTTGTCTTTATCAATTTTCTCACAGGTTTGAGAACAAGAACCGTTTCAGATTTGTACTGAAAGACAAATGTTTCTGTCGTAATATACGCCGGCTATATTGTTCAGTGACAGAACAACTGTCTCTTCCGTTCCTCGTATACGTACGTTACTTTACAGATCGTAAGGCGGTATCACACACGTTACGTTCAATGTAATGTAACATAACATCAGGGGTCTAGATCTTGTGGATACGGGTTTGGCAATACCGATGTGACCTAGCTGAATTCTCACTTTGCTTCAACTTTCTTTAGTCTTTTCTGTCTATTCTCTCTTGACTGCCTCTTATTCTTTTCTGACCCCGACGCTATTAGAGTAATCGAGGGCTAGGATTTCTTCCTTTTTCAATTCTAGTTTCTTAATTTTGGGTGGCCTAATGCCGATAGGTGAGCACTGGAAATACTACCAAATCCTATCTCAGAAAGAGAAGGGTGAGGGCGATTCTCCTGCGCCCCAAAACAGGGGCCTTTCGGGTAAGATATGGTAACCCTGACAGGACAGTAGACTCTCTGGTCCTCCTGGTAGGGGGTTGTGCAACAGGCCGGTAACCTGTTCATGTAAAACTTTAAAATACTTGTAGTACCCAAAGCAGTCTCGGAGTAAGAATGTGGGTCGTCCGAGGATGAGATGGGTGCCGGAACAGGTTTATATAACCTAATCACTGAAGAGGAGGAGAAGAAGAAGGAGGAGGAGAAGAAGAAGGAGGAGGAGGAGGAGGAGGAGAAGAAGAAGAAGAAGAAGAAGAAGAAGAAGAAGATGTAATGTAACATCACTTCTTATGTTTAAAAACAATCACAACTCACTTCAAGTAGACTACTTGTTCTTCCCTCATTGCGTAATCTAATGAATTGTTTGTAATTCGTTTTATAAGCACCTTTACTGAGAAATCTAATAAGCAAACGCTACCAATTAGCGTGCACTCGAGAATCCTTGAAGTTCAGCTCAGACTCAGGAGGAGTACAACAAGTCCGATCTCACCACACGTAGCCACTAACGTTACGAATGCACCCACAGTTCTTGTCGGTTCTCTTATTAATAGTATCACTTTATCGCACTTTCCCACTATTAGAAGTTAAATAAATATTTTTAAAAAATCTTCATAAATTGAACGTTTAAACTTTCTTGTAAAATCAAACAAAGAATGTATCACGGACAGCCCTCTAGTTTTCCGTTTCCTGTAGTCCACTTCTCCTTACTTCTATAGATAGCATCACTTATTTATATTCATGCGTTTATTTTTCTTTATTTTAACTTTATCTTAAACATATTTGAAATACATTTTTTTTTAAATATAGGTTTACGTTAATGTAAACGAGTATATTACGTTACATAACCTTAAGATAAATAAATCTTTTACCATACTCGCTATGCTTTTACATTCTTCTGATGATGTTGAAAAATTAAAAAGCTCAAATAAATGTACACAAGTGAAATGTAACAAAACTATATATATATTATATTATAAATGTAATATATATATATTACAAATAAACGCAAATATATTACAAATATAATAGACAAAATAATAGTCTATACTTGCACAGAAATATACTATTATAATAAAATTAAGTACACCCCCCACTTGCCCCCCCCACACACACACACACAAATAGTGCGCGCCATTTATATAAATTCTGTGCAAAAAAAAGTCTCACTGAAGTTCATTAGAGCGTTTGTACACTGGCTTGTCTCTCAGCGAGCGCACGTAGCGTACAGTTTTCATAATGTTAAACGCTGTTGGAGACAAAAGTACCTACGTACACTAAAGACACTTCAAAGACGACTTTAGTTCACAAAAACGATGCACCTTTTAAAAGTTTCATAACATGCAATATGCAATTTTTTTAAATATAAAATTAGAACAGCTAGACGCGATATTGATATCGGTAAGTTGAGAGACGTTAGTTTGTTCCAGTTGGCTGAACTAGAAATCGGCTTGAGAATTTCTTTAAGTAACCGTTTTAAACGATCTGGCAGTTGAATAATTATACAGTAGAACATCAAAACTCGAACTCAGTGAGAAAAGGGAAAAATTCTAGTTACTGAATATTTCGAGATACTGAGGTTCGAGTTATCAAGACTGGAATTACTAAAGTTCGAGTTATAGAGATTCGCGTACAGCGGAGTATACTGTACAGTGTCTCCGGCAATAACTGTCGTCCAGCAAGTTTGGCGACACGGAAATAAACTGCGTACTTCTAAGTTTGGCACTGGATAATATGTGCTCTTGTTATTAATACTAATCCTCTAACACGGATATGGAATTTTATGATAAAATAAACTGAACACGTGTTAAAAATTTATGTATTTTACTTTCACCATTTGTAATAATGAATAAAAATGTAGTACAATATCCATTGAAATGAATAAGGGGACGAATATAATGAAAATACAGCTTGATGTTATCAAAACAAAAATTTTTTTTTATAACATACCGGTATTATTATTGTTATATTTATTTTGTTGATTTTTTTTAATTAGCACAACAATAAAAACAAAAGTTTTGTTGTGCTAATTGCAAAAACATAACTGTGTTTGAAACTTATGTTTTAAAATTGAGTATGATTTGTTTAATAAAACCTATTTAAAACCAAAAACTGTAAGAATTATATACTGTAATACTTATTTATGTTTATACCGTCAATGAATATGTAAAGACAGGAAAATGAGTCATCTTTTCTACTGTAGAAACACGCTACCTTCGTGTTATAGAGGTTTATGCGGTTATAAACTTCGAGTTGTAGAGGTTCAGTGACAAGGCCAGAAAGCGTCAAAAGGTATCAAGGTTCTTTTAAAACATATTCGAGTTAGACAGATAAAATAAAATGGAGATGTATAGGAAAAGTAAAGGCAAATGAAAACGATTTGTAATATCTAGCGAATATGAGTTATCGACGTTCGACTCCCGCCGCCTAGCAAAGCTTCTCGTCTCCACCTATGTGGTGCCGATGGCTACCTACGCGATCCCCGTATGGGGCTACTTGGCCAAGACCCATAAGCGACCAAGAATTGCGCTGGGCGTGCAAAACCCACTATCTGACATCGAATAAAACCATCCGTGAAGCCCTGCGTGTCCGTTCCCTGGACGCCACTATACGGACACTGTCCCGAAAATTCTATTGCCGCACCGCCCGATCTCAGGGCAACCACCTCATTAGCGCCCTCGGTCGCTACCAATCTGTGCCAGGAGAATCTTGGACCCGGCCTCGACGGACTCTAACGCTCAATTAAATAATTAATTGAATCCCCACGGCCGGTAGCAGGCCACACCCTAAATATCCAGCCCTATCTACTGTCCCTGCGGCAGGAGCTCTACTTGAAGCTCGGGACGCAGCATACGAGCGGGCGATGGGCATGCCTATCGTCCCGCACAGCCCCACAGATCGTCGACGTTCGACTGTAATTTAACTCGTTTCTAATACAAATAAGCAAATACTTAGATTTAATTTAAAGTACTATTATTTAATATTATTTTAATATTAGTAGTTTTATTTATTAATACATTTTTAAAAATAAACATATTTAAATCACTTGTACCCATGGCTCAATTATATTCAACGGTTCTCACAAATAACACGTTTCAGCCATCTTGGAAAAAGTTCTTCATGTCGCGTAGCATACAGCACATTTAAAGCACTACATCAGAATGAAATAAAGTTACTGGGTGTTATGGTAAAAGCTACAAGGGACTGGAAAGAAGACTATATAAGGAGTATTTACTGTAACTTTGCTATAGAGAGAAAGAGAGCAAGAGAAAGAGAGAGAGAGAGAGAGAGAGAGAGAGAGAGAGAGAGAGAGAGAGAGAGAGAGAGAGAGAGAGAGAGAGAGAGAGAGTACCAAAACGTGCACAGAATATAGATCATATTTATACTTTAGACCGCACAAGTAATCGGTTATCCTGTAAAAAAATGAAGGGAATTTTCCTATGCAGGAACAATTACACATTTACATATCCGAACAGGAAAGATACAAGAGATATAACTGCATAAAAACGAATGATAATTATGGAGAATATTAATAACATATCTACGTAGAATTATGCGCAGAATATTTAAATTAATTAAATCTACTGTTAATGTAACTAGGTTGGCAGACTCGGAAAGCTAGAGTTTGTTTATTTCGTACGGTTTAGTTGGATTTCTTATTAACTGAAACCTTTTTCTCGCAAGTTATTCTGAAACTTTACGGAGATTCTGACAGAACTTAAGCCCGGGATGTACTCTTTGGATCATAATAAAAATTACAAACATTATCGAGTGCAGAAAAGAACTGGTTTGCTGCACACGAGTAGTAAAGCGTTATGTTAGCTGTGCACAATTGGCTGACCGTTTCGTAGTCCATACTCACACGTGAAATCTGAATGCAAGAGCTGTCATGAATGGCTGATACATGTTTATAACGCCCGCAGTTGAGAACTCTCGTCTTTTCCATTATCAACATCACGATGCAAATTGATTCCTCCGTCTCTACTTACATTCTCGCCAACCCTCACTGTTAACTTTCCTCACATTTCCAGAAGACAACGCTTTCAATTTCAAAAACCGAAACAGACATCATGTTTAGAAATACGTATACAGTAGTTCACTGTATATCGCAGTGGTAACTGCAGTAACTGCACGGGTAGTGATTGCCATACGTATAGTAGCTTACACTGTGATATGGTGTCACTGTTGAGCAGAAAAAGTAATTTTAAATAGCATTTTAATATCGCTAAAATTATAGTGTAACATTTGAGTTACTGTATTAATTATTTATGCTCATAATTCATAAAACAGCTATGTTCACAGTGAAAAACTAACAACTGTTTAATTCTAAGAATATCTACGAGCGCTGCAGGTCCAGTTGTTGTGTTTTTGTAAATATAAATTATAACATCAAATTCAGACTGGTAGCCTACACGGCGAATTAAGAAATTAGCGAAAATATTTTTGAGACCTATTTTTCACGGAAGTAAAAAAAAAAAAAAAAAAAAAAACAGAAAGACGATGACACTTTTGAAAAAGTATAAACTTTTTAACTTAATGCAAAGCAATCCGTTTGAACTGACATACATTGTATCTCTGTATGCATACAATATTATTATCTTTATGCACACAACAACCGAGTTTATGCGATATCACACTGAGTTAGTACAAACAGATCCTGATATTAAAAAATTACTGAAAACAAAACATACGTAATTTACAGGAATAAATTTACACTGCAACGTTTTTAGATTTAGACCAGTTTCTTCGCGCGCACATACATACGCGCTATGTAAAACATTTATAAGCCTATTTCCTACGCTTATTTATATTGATAATTATTTCAAAGCAGAATGTCCGTTGTTTACGAATCTGAACGGAGAGGCTGAACGGATCTCAACGCTCCTTCTGATATACTCAGCGGATATGTATAAATAACAGGTATAATTTTAATAGACATCTTACTTTGTGAGTTCAGTTTCATTTACGAAGATGTAGGCCTATTGTTATTTGGTATTAATACGTAGTTTCAAAAATTTCGAGGTATCTACGGAACTGAATGTGTAATTATTTACAATTCAATCTGGAGGTGAGCCAAGAAAACTTTATAGAGGAGACTGTAATGATGACGATACGTCTGCTAATGGTGGGGGATGATGGCACTTGAAATATCCCCGCGATATATTCCCAACCAATGAAAATCAAGTCCACCTCGAGCGAAGCTGTTAAGACTTCCAACGTTCACACTCAACACGATTAAAATAAAAATACATCCGTACAAATAGATTAACCGTTAAAAATAACACTGTAAATCTTGTTATTTAATTTCACATTTCAGTCACCCTTTTACGTACAGTATTGAATTCGAATATTATCTGTATCACATATGATAATTCAAAATGTTTCATTTCTATAGGCCTACCTGTACAGCTTGAATGAAATACCGCGGAGTGTTAAGGGACTTGTGATTATCGCCATGTCGTGCACAAAATGTCAACCACTTCGAAGATGCCGATTGCTTTGAGCGGTTCTCACGTCGGAAAAAGACGATTATTGCTTGATACAAAAACAAGAAGCCGCACAACGTTATTTTCTATACAAATAAATTGTATAAGCTTAAGTTTGTCAGAAGACTCGAATTCATAAAATACTGAACACGACAGATAATTGGAAAGAAATTCTGGCAAATGTAGACTTTCTACCCTGACAACTACTAATTATTCTCCACTGGATTACCAATCTGTTTGAAAACTCCAAGGCAAGTCAAAGATTGTTAGTCAAACTACAGTTTTCTACTCGAATCAGACGACTAAAATGAAGCGACGAAGAAGGGGAAAAATACAATAAAAATACAAATATATAAAACAAAAGAAAAATTGAATAGCAGTTTCAGTAACTATTTTAAAGGCTCACAACATTCTTTCACGAATCAATAAACAGAAAAAATTCGTTACTGTAAACGATAAAGAATTGTGTGTAATTTCTGCCCTGACGTTAACGTTTGGAGATGTTTGATGCGAACGGTCGAATGTGGAAAAAAGATCGCTGTTCATAAACTAGGTATGATAGCAATACATGATTACTGCACGAATATACAATACACAAGAACGCACTTGAACATGTTGAAGTACTTGAACACATGCGCAGATTTTACACTTTGAGTTAGCCTAGGCGCACACTCGCGATTTTTGTCGCACGACAGATTAATCGCAAAAATGGAACACATAGTTTTAAATGCCAGTGCACTCACATGCGACTGAGAAATCGCAGCGATTAAAAAACAGCAACATGTTCTATTTTATCAGCGACGCGATTGTCGCTGGCTCGAACAACAACCTGTACAACCTGCACCCACTTTGCGATTCTGTAGCCACGATTCCTTCGCTGTTAGTCTTGAGAGGAGTGTATTGCTGAGTAGACTAGCACCATGTCTGGCACCGAATCTGATGATACTGTAAATTGTGTCCTAGACCCAGAGCTAATTATCATTGAAGTTGAAAAACGACCAGCTCTGTTCGATAAAAGGTTAAAAGACTACAGCGACTTTTAATAAAAGAATACTCGTCAAAGCTTTTAATACTCATTCTGTAGTATTTGAAAAATTCTTTGGGGTGTAATCGTAAACCCGCATGAATTTTATAAACCTGTCCATTCAGCGTCCTCTGACTGATAATTGGATGTACCCAGTATTCTTTTTTGTATCGCTCCTCTTTTTCTTTTAAGCGCAACATCAAAACCACAAGACAAGTTGTTTCTACGACGACCATTCTATACTGACAAATAGTGACAAAAAATTATGGTAAAATTGCGATTTATTTATCGCAAGTGAACGAACTTCAATATTTTTTCGCGACCACGATGTTTTTGTCGTTGCGACAGATAATCGCAAGTGTGCGCCTAGCCTAAGTGTAAATTGTACGGGGTCAATAAGTGTAAAATGTTAAAGCGGGACAGTGTTGTATATTGTGTTGAGGAAATGGCGCATTTAATAAGTATAAATGAAGCTAAAAGAAGTTTTGAGAAACTCTTTAATGTATGTTAAATTAGCTTCAAGGCAGATCAGTTTTAAAAATGACAATGATGCAATTATCTAAAGTGCCCACAGAATGTTATACAATAACAACTTAGATATAAACAAATAATATTTTGCAGTGTAAATAATTTCACACGAACAAACGAGGTCGAAAATATTCTCTATTACAGTGGAATCTACAGAGGTTATGTACACAAAGTTATGTTTAGTTACTTAAAACCGAATTATCCCCAGCGCGCTTTTGCGGTTACATGTCGAAAGCCGCAGTACTGCCATTGTACTAACTCCACAAAATCTGCTAAGTGAAAATTCCCGGCGGCATAATACACAAGTACTCCACGTTCCGTAATCCGTAATTATTTCATGCCAGTACGTGTGACAGTCAAAACTGCTACTTCTGCTGTTGGCTGGAATACAAAACAGATTATACGCAACTAAAATAATTGCTTATTAAAAGAAAAACAAAATCGAGGAGAGTGTTAATACTGACATGTTCGACTTAAAACGCGGGCACTCTAAATTTACAGATGCTAAACAATAAATTACGTGAGAGTACACGAACAAATCTCAACGGAAATCTAAATACGATACGACCGCCTGCTTGAGGAATCCAAGCAGTTCACACCAGAAATGAATTCAAGTACATTACATAATAGGTTTTCTTAACACTTTCCAACCTGTGAGATGAAAATTCGTCAAATAGGCTTATAATATTTGCAATGTGTATTTAAGAAATATTATTATCAAACGTTATCGTACAAGAACATATCAAATGATAAAGGATTACTTTATTTATTTTTCTTCAAGTATGCGTCAAATTTTGATTACTTATTTTAAGGAAAGGTAAGAGTGGAGCAATTATATCGGCAATTTAGTTAATTAGATAAGATTTTGTAAAATTAATTGTTACACACACACACACACACACACACACACACACACTAGCGCGCGAAATAATACCTAACGAAACACACAAATATACGCATTAAGTAGACTAGAATGAACCGGCATACAAGAAAAGAAACAACTATGACATATGAGAGAGAGAGAGAGAGAGAGAGAGAGAGAGAGAGAGAGAGAGAGAGAGAGACAGGTAGACAGGTAGACAGATAGACAGACAGCAGAAGAGGGAGAGAGACATTTCAGTAGCTTATATACACACGGTCCCTTACATTAAGCTGTCGTCATTACAGACCTTCCTGTCTACACTTGTTCTGCTGCGGTATCCAATTATTTTGTATCATTACAGAAAAGCGATGCCATTTGTCAGCGGAAGGTAATTTATCTTGTCTCAGTACAAATTCAAGCCTAGCAGTATCTTTTAAATGTATATTTTTTCCTTACACGCTCGTGTCCAAGGACACGTTCTTGGCTGCGCGCAGGATGTGTGACCGTGAACAAACGGTTAAACAAAATTTGTAATTAATTGTTACAAGATTGAGTATGTTATAATTTACAAGTTTATTGAACACTTACTAAGTTAAAACGATAAAGCTGTTTACTATTCAGGTGTCGCTCAGTGACAGCGTATTGAACGCCATAAATTAGAGGACCACGCTGCGGCGAATGTATAATCGTCGCATTATAAGGATGCATGTCACAAGGAAGACGTTGGGATAGGATCCAAATACCATCCCGTGGCCGCCCCCACCTCTCAGCAACTGTCACACACACGCCACTAGTAAATCCCACGGTTAACGGATCAATGTGTGTGCTAGCGATGAGCGAATGCTACCGTTTGCGCGCTCACACAAAACAGAAGTAATGGATCAAAGCCAATATTTACGAGCTTGACAAAAGAAACGGAAAACACAGCGTAACATAATGACAGCTCTAGTTGTTTCCTTTACAAAGGAACTTTATGCTACAATTGTAACTGCTGCAGAGTATACGTAACAGTTGTTGCGCTGAATACTCGTGTTGAATAACGTTACAAACAGTTACGAGACAGAAGTGATTTCTCAGAGAATCAAAAATTGAAAATTTTCGTAGTCCCTTCAAGCATGTAATTTTATTCTCGTCAGTACTAAGTATATTCAACAATAATTTAAACACGTAATAATGAAAATTATACAAACTGGTATAACGCGTGCATCCTCTCGTGAAGATGGTACGGCGAAAATTCATCTTACGAGGTAAAAGCTCGTCTGTTCGTTTGTCTTTTTCTCTCTAAATTATGATTTTAATAGAAATTCACTCTAATTAAATAAATTTAGATAGGTTTGTATAACAAGATTTCGAACTCAGAGAAATGAGGGTAAGTCGAAGATGCAAAAAGAAACTGTAAACAGTGGCATTTTAATAAATTAATACTAACACTTAATAGGTAAATACTACTACTTACTCCATATAATCGGTATACACTTAAGTATGTTAGTTCTGGTATATTATGTGATTTTACTTGTAAAATTTAAATTTTTAGTCTGCGTGTTTTTAACATTTCTCTCTACTCTTATTGCCAATTCTGGTTTACAGTAATGACTTGTCAAAGTGTTGGTGCCTCTTCTTGCCTCAATAATAAAAGTCTACTCAGACGTCTGCTCTCAACAAATACAGTTACAGCCCTTATTTACAGCTGTAAAATAAAATGTTTCTCGGAATTTGTTGTCCATGACGTGTCACAGTGTTATCACAAACTATAATAAATTATTCCGACGCGGAACACAACTATTTAAGATAAAAAGTTTTAGATTTTTACCTCACTGCCTGAACCAGTTTTCGCTCGTTACGAGCTTTATCAAGGGCTGCCTCTAGGAACGCTGTCCGTCCTGCTTTTGGTATGACGTTTGCCAAGATAAAATGTTTCGTGGGCCGGAAAATGTTACTGTGCTGCGAAACAACTACATCCGTTACTATGTTATGATTACACATGTGCGTGAGTCATACACTGCGCGCCTAAGGAATGTATTTGCTATACCGAACGCGAGAAACAAAATGCAGTATACATCTAGAATATTGATTACATTACAGACTGAAACCGAAAAGATATATTAAGATATATTTAATAACAGATTGTCATTCGGTTTAATTTGTTAAATTAAATTAAAATTTTATATACAATACAAAACTATTTTCTACGTATGCAGAAAAACAGAAATCTTTAAAAGCTTACAAAAGAGCTTTTTTTATAATGTTATAAAAACCCAAAAATAATGTGATCCCCTGGCGGTGATTACGTGCACTACATCTTCAGCCAGATTACAGTCTACTAGTTTATAAGAGTAGTTTTGTTGGTAACTCCATGCCTACTTACAATTTAAATCGTATTTAATTTAATGATAACTAGCATAGAACTCAGATTCTAGAACAACGATAATAAAAATAACCAGGAAACAAGTTTGACAAGTGTACAGAAAACCCTGTTTTATCGCTTGAACTTACAAAATTGACCTTCTCTCCAAGTGAGATCAGAACATTTTCGAGTTAAAGGATTTAATCTTGAGGCAAGAAGGATTCCAAAAATTGGGCTAGTTCACTGTAAACAAGAAATTTGTTAAAGATGGGAGTAATTTGAAAAAACACGCAAACTAAAAATTTGAATTTCAGAATCGTATAATAGCCTCAATCGTATTTAAGCCTGTGTTCAATATATAGACTATGTACCAATATAAAGAATATGTACATATTATGTAGGCGCATAGATCACGTGGCAAAAGAGAGCCTCAATAGGAACAGAACAGTTCTGGAAACTGTATCAGAATACAATTTCGTTTTCCGCCTGTGCGGATGTGAAAATATCGAAGGATACGTGATAATTAGAAAAGCGTGCATCCATCACATTACACTGTAGGCTCACGGAAGAAACTCATATCGGCGGATATACGCATAAAATAAACAGCAGAAGTTGTTTTCAGGAAGCTGCTGTGTCAGCCCCTCTCGATCGCTATTAACATTCTTTGTACACTGACTTTAATATATAAGGGGTAGTCCTCCCCTGTCGATAGCACTTCATAAGATTCGACAACGTTTAGTGTTCTGTCGCCCCATTTCCTCCGTTCGTAGCTGTGCATGCCAAACAGCGTCACGCCACGTCAACGACACGCGTTTGCAACTCCGTGTACGATTTACTGTCCAAGTACGCCTACTGTACTTCACACGTATTTCGGAGAATCGTAAATCTTTGAAAACAACGACAAAAATACATTTTTGGTTTGTAACATACATCTCAGTCAGTTGTGTAATACATGTTACTCGATACCTTATTTTTTCGAATTGTAATTTACCCTTAAATTATTACGTTTTTGACTTAACAAAATACGTAGCACGCTTACCAGCAGCTGTAACTGAAACTTACTTTGGTATTACACGTTCAGTCAGTACGAGCCACCACTCTTATGTTTGTTGTATGTAATCGCGAGTACAGCAATGAACTGTTGCCGTGTGCCGTGTATCTGTGCTGCAATATCCTCTATGTGTCGTTACAACTGTCCTTACGCTATGTCTGTCGTATCTGATGTCTACAATTACACGGAGACACGGATACTTCTTGAGCAAAGCAGTTTATTACCGTCGAATGTTTGCCACTAAAAACAGAACCTCCATGTTGGTAATGTGCAAATGACGTCATAAAGTAAGGCTACCGCGACGAAGTCTACACACTGAAACTTGAACTTTATACGGTCACTACTATCTTGCAACGTGCTTAATGGACTAAAAATGTTGTTCCAACACGTGTATATTCAAAGAATTCCGAACAACAATGTTGCAAAACAAAAAGATGCGGAAGAAAAAGGAGTAAGAATGAGCCAGTGAATAGAGCGACTGGCGAAGGAGAAACGAACTTCTGATAGTAAAGGAAGTTGTGAAATCGCAGTCCGCAGATGGCTGAAACGTAAAAAGGAAGGAAGAAATAGTAACAGAAAAGCTATGTGATATAATATAGAGAATATAAGTAATTGTATGACAAAGGATAGACTTTTGGCAGGAATAATGCTCAGTTAACTCGCTCACTCCTTCTTGCAAACAGTTAATATTAACGACGGATTCAATTAATAAAAAGTCAAAATTATATACTCGGTGGCTCAGTAAACCAGTGGGTATGGCACCTGGCTATTAATCCAGAGGTCCCGGGTTCGATTCCCGGGCCCGCACCTAAAAGTCGAGGTGGGTTTTTCAGCCCCCAGGTCGACTCAGCCTGTTAAAAATGAGTACCTGGGATAACATCCTGGGGATAATAATGGGCGGCTGAAGCGTAGTGCCTTCCTTGTATGCCGTACGGCTTACATAAGGCAGCCTACCCTGCCTTCTCCTAAGGTACTTCGGTGGTACACATGGGAGCCATTATTATAAAATTATATACTCACAAATATCCTTCACCCCTACTTTAATTTCAGTTTATAATTTAATTTGGTATTAAAATAACTACCGAATGATTTTCGCCTTGATATCTTACACTACAGTACGTGGCACTTATTAGCGACAGAAACTGCGTTAGTTTAGTAGTCTATATTTGGCAGTGAAGTGTAGTCAGAACTTGGCTTTGATTGGAACACGACTGCTTATAACGTGCCTTGAATTTGCAAACAAAATGTTCTTCTTTCATTCCCAACGCGTAATATAAAGGACAGGTATAATTAGGTCACGCTACCACATTATGTAAACAAATATAATGCAAGAGGCTGTATGACTTATGCAGACGCCCAAAGTTATACCAGACTTCTACTGATTAAACTGAAGTACAAATATACAATAAACTGCTTCGTTGTCCGTCTGTATGTCTAAACGTTTTCTTTTTTAAATTAATTACTGCCGAACGGAATAAGTTGTGAACTTAAAATCTGTTATACACGATAAGCGTACTATTACTTATAAGTACAACAAAAATTGTTATCTTCAAATTTAAAAATGAATTGAAAATTGAATTCTATATTTTACAAAAATCGGTACTTATAACAAAAAATTCACATTACATAAAAACTTACTCTGTTCACTCGTCAACAAATTATTGAATCCCGATAAAAAATAAGGACGTTATTACATTTCATTTCTGACAAACATTTGGCGTTTTCCTTATAAGAATTACGATCTATTCAGCGCTGATAAAAATTTAAATATATTAGATTACGTTTTTCAGACAGCGAATGCTAAATGAAATAAATTTAAATGTATATTTATTATTTACTTACTTTGCTTTCATAAACTGTTGACTATAGTATACAAATTCATGCACGCAAATACGCTGTCCTTATGAGGAAAATAGGGCAAATGTTTTGTTATGAAAGAAATTTCGTATCTTCGTTATTTTTTTCGAATTCTCATAAACAAGGTTCAATTGAATTATAAACAAAAGGGCTAATGTTTTAGGCAATAAAAGATAAGTATTTTTTGTTTAGTATGAATGTTTTTGTTATAATTACTGATTAAAAAAATGTGAATTACAAATTTTAATCGGCCGCCATTTAGAAATTTTTTAAAATAAAGTTTTGGATTGTTTTGTACTTAGGCCTATAAGAAACAGTAAACGCACTGTGTATACCAAACATGAGCTCCACATCTCATCTCGTTCGGCAGTAATTTTGTTTTCGTAGGCTATGAGCCACTGCAGGCTGCGTTTGGTTCAACTGGTCCCTTTCTTCTTCTCCCTCTCGCCATATCTCCTTCGTTCTTGATCGATGCCTCTCCCTCCTTTCGTCAGTCCAGATAGCACCTGTCCTCATCTTAGCTTTTTCCTGAAAACCTTGGGCATTTTTTAATTTCTTTTTGAGTGGCAAGCGTTCTTCAATATCTTCTTGAGTAATCTGGAGTTCTTCTATATCTTTTTCTGTTTCTTTGAACCACGTATTGGAGCTCTCTGAAATAGTTACAAAGCTTCCCTGTTAGTCTGTCAGGATTCATTCTTTGAACTTGTCCATAGAAAGTAATTCTTTTTCTAATTACGTCTGTGATTTTCTCAACATGTGTGTATAGTAATTATTGTACATTTGTGTGTTCGGCAGTAATAATAATAATTATAATTATTTTTTAATTTTTTTTTTTGAAAAACAGAAATACAGACGAAAAACGAAGAATATTCGCCAAATGTATTGGACATTTTTCCTTCAATGTATTGAATAGAATCATTTCCCAAAGTTTGGCATCACCTTTTGGGAACATTCTGTGCAGTATAGCTCTAATTTTAAAGACTTGTTTATATTTTGTCAGATGTACTCACTGCTTTTTACCGGCCATGGAAGAACAATATTGTTCAGTTAAATTCTTCAAATCTTAAATACGACGCAGATGACGGAGCGTGTTGGGTCACGACAAATTAAAGAGATCTGATTCAAACCGAGTACTAAATTGGGGATATCCGGCCTCGACCCGTACGTTGGGTGAACAGAATTAATATTATTTACAATGTGTAACAAAGTGTATAAGTGGGCGTTATTTCCACACTATGTGGGTGTAACACATTCTATGTTATTTATTATATATGTGATATTATAGTTTTCTAATTTCTAATAACTAACGCTCGAGTAAAGCGTTAACTCCACTGTCTACTTATACACAAATTAGCTGAGTGGTTTCATCTATTTAATTATCTCAGTCACTCTCGGCTAATATTTTGAACACCATATCTTCCAGTAACCCTTACTTTATTGACAACTAAAACAATACAACTGTAGAGGTCAAAAGTGGCAAACGGTTACGAGAGGTGTCGGCGTAACAGGATGGATTGGTCGCGCTAGACCAGCGGTCTACGTGTTGCTGCTGAATACGCGTGTATTGTCGTCTGGGTCAACGTATCGGAATGTTCTGACAAGGTCAGGCAAGGCAGAAGAGGAAGCGCAAGAGAAAACAAGTCGTGTTCGACGACGTCCGCGTATGGAATAAGGATTCATCCGGTTTGTTGTACTCTAACTGGACTAAAAGACAAAGCGCAAATTTCAATTACCGGATCATGTGAGCCGACACGTCTACGATGAAAATGTTTATACCTTCCTGATAACAAACACAGTGTACATAGACTGATTACGTCGGTCGAGGTCGACAACGCGGAATAAAGGTTTACTGATCAGAAACAGGGAAGTGTTATAATCAAAAACAGATCATTGGCCGTAACCAGTGTCAGTAAGAATTGAATTTTGACAAAATTTATTTTAAGAACGGTGAAAGTCTTTTCTCAAACATAATAACAAAATAATACCAACAGTAGAATTCATTATTGTCTTGCTGGTAATTATATGAAGGATTAGACAGTTTAGTAACTCGTGTGTGACTGCTATAATGATTATACAGCGAGCCTATTGCGAATGAAAACTCTAGAGTAAATCGTGGTTCATACATTGTTTCTCAGACAGATGCACCTTAAAATTAAATACTTAAAAACAAACTGAGATAGCAAATAAAATTAGGCTGGGGCATATTCATGAAATGGAACCAACTAAAAGCACCAAGAGAATAAACGAGTGGCGACCATTTGAAACAAGAAGAAGAGGAAGACCAAGGACGAGATAGCCCGGTGACGAAGATGTCAAAGGTAAGGAAATCCGTAACTAAAGGTGAGTTGTCGAGGACAAAAAGAAGTGGTCGTCTGAAGTAGCTAAAGGAAACCGAAACCCACGCAGGGTTATAGAGCCGAGGAGGAGAAGAAGAAGAAGAAGATTAAGAAGAGAGGGGAGGGGAAGACGAAGAAGAGGAAGAAGAAGAAGAAAATAAATGCTCGTATAACTAAATAAATAAAAAATAAACAACAATAATCAATAAATAATTTACAAATGAAAACTTATAAGTCAGTAGTTACACTGTGATATGTACGCGTACGCTTTCTGGAATGCGTTCTTCTCGAATACGTTTTTAACCGGAATGCTTTAAATAACTGTCTTTAAATAAACAACATGCCAAGGACGCTGAGGCACGAACTACTCTGGAATGAAAGACAACAAACTTCTGAGGCGTAAATGTTTGACAACGTACTTTGTACCAAGGAGACGCACAAAACTTGCATCTTGTATTAGACCAGAATACTATTCCGCCAGCATTCCCTCGTGAATCTGTTTTGCCTAGTATACGCCTCATCCGTGCATTCGTTATTTAATGAATTTCTTTCCACGATTTTATATGTAACGAGACTGCTGTGCCGACGCTCTCTCGTTTGTAAGGAGACTAGTTTTTTTAAGCCTTGTGAAGACATATTCTCCAACGTTAAGAATGCGATTCTCTCTAACGCAAAAGAAACACTGAGATTGCGCAGAACGTCAGCTTAGCGCCTGACATATTGCTACCGACTGCTGTCCGTTGTCATCGCTAACACACAATAACTTTTGCAATTTTTTTTTTTTTGTAATATACGGAACGCCAGATAAGCCTGTATCTCTCCCTTTTGTGAATGAATGTTTTGTGATAAAAACAATGTTTTGATTTACATTCGAAAACAATCGAACGATTAAATCCTTGAAATGCACACAGTAATAAAATAAATTTTACGAATTTTTGTCTAGACAAATATCGTAAATACCCAAAGCGAATAATACATTTTAAAAAAGTACGCATTAATATAATGGTCTCGTCACACAAACCTGTATTAGTACGATAAGAAACGCTAACGATACAGGAATTCTCTAATTTTCATATTTTGGTCGTCTTTATTAAAATTTTCACAAAACCATAAGCATTTTCGGTACTAAGCTAATGTTTATGTTTATCGACATATACGTAAGACCACATTAAGGACCACATTTCTCTGTTTAGAGAAATTTTTATGGGAGGACACGCGAAGCGCATACTCAAATATTACACAGTTTGTAAATTCGATAAATTTAATTAGACAAGTTGCACTAAACAAGTGTGCACGACTGTATGATAACTCCAGATCTTCAAACGTTTTTGTGATTTAGGGCTGGACAGTGCCCCCTCTTACAGCTGAGACCCTGGTGCTCGGTCCTGCACCCATGCTACCCTAGCGTTATGGATAATCCGCCACTGGTGACGTGATTGACAGTCAGTTGATCTACTGAAGCCGAAATGGTTTATGATGGTGACTTCAACACCTTGTTTATGTTCGCTTTCAGACAAAATGACTAGTGACAATTTTTACTAATTTTGATGTTTTAAATTAGCAATATTTAATATATTAAACAATAAGAAGAGTTGTAATCTCACAAAGAAGGCTCATTTTAAAAAAGAAAAAGGTGTGCTGTGAAAGTTACCGCACGAGATTTCATACGAGAATGACAATCAAATCCCGAGTAGGATTTCATAAACCAACTCGTATCTAAACAAATTAAACTTATGAAAATAATGAAAGCCGAAAATCGATGTATATAGTTGAGCGACCGTGGAGCATATGCATTGGTTGTTGAAAGAAAATGTACAGATTAATACGGAAATACTAATTATTGTTAGCTGATCCTCTCATCCGACGTGAATGGTTAACATACTCGTGAGCCATCCACAAACTACCAATCTAAAAAGGAATTTCAGCAAAACGGTTATGAGAAGGGTAAATATTTAAAACTTGTGCTGTACTACAAGGGACGCGCTAAAAAATAAACTCCAATCAATCAAATAAAAATGTAGAAAGCCCAACAGTACAATATGCACAAGTGCAGACAAAACAATTAATTGGGGCGTCGTCTACTGGGTTGGCCTAGTTGCGATATCAGGACTGTGGAGCGCATGTCAACGACAAAGTGGGTTTGCAAGTCGCTCCCGTTAGTATATCGGCCAAACAACTACGTACTCTACTCTCTTCTCTTCTGCATACACAAACTATATTTCTATGACGGATAAAAATGTTTAATATTAAAATATACGCGCTCGTACGTGCTGACACACTTAGTAATATTCAAAACGGACGCGTTTATGTGTGCATGTATGAAAGGGGGTAAGACATGATACGCCGGGGTGAGTTGAGGTAACACAAACAACAGCCTACCGAAAGGTGCCGCCTGATAGACACACGAAATGTCGCAAATGTGAACGTACACACTGACGAGATTCTGTACACTCACCAGATACATTGACATATTCGGCATTCTTTGACGGAACAATAAATAGTTGAGTTACAGCAGCGTAGAAGATTATCTGCGTAATTTACCTAACCGTTGCATTACAAGGTAATCAGAAAATGTGTGTAAGCGAATAACTGTAGGTTACATGTTGTCAAACAAAAATAACGATTATGAAGTATACGTCTCAGTTCTCAGTAAGTGGAAACGCTGTAACTAACTTATTTCCAATAATTTGTTAAAAAAAAAACTATTTTAACATAAATTAATTAATTCGAGACCTGTTTTGTGTTTCTGGCATATACGATTCAGCTAAAATCTAGGCCACATCAACTCGAATCGTACAAAAATATGGACCGATGACGGCCTTACATAGTTTCGTTCGGAACGGTCGTTGCTAGCCACCCCCAGTTCAGTGGAAACAATAACAGACTATTTCACTTAAACACAAGCTTATACCTATCATGTTCTAGTTCAAGTAAAATATTTCTTCGTTAAATTACGGCTCTCGTTTGGTTCAGCTTATTCAATATAAACATTCAAATTAAAAATCAAACACTACAGTATTTCCACACGTGTCTGATGTTTTCCGCAATTTTAACTGTGCAATGTAACTTATTGTTAAGCAATCGTGTGTATAATTAAAAACATTTAATTCACAAATTATTATTACTATTACCGTTTTTGTTTTCTGAGTTGGATATTTATTGTTTAAACACTGATCGCATTACTACGGTTATACTTCACTGCTATAACTAAGCTTGCGTAGAACTTAACTTGGCGACAATCAGAATCTTGTTTCAGTCACTGTCGTCTATCTTAACATTACAGAAGACTCGCATTAATCCGACGCTCTTTACTCCCACACCTCTTGAAATCTGGAGACGCACCGTTTGGAGAGGGACAATCTGGCCAGCACTAACCTGTCACAAATCGAAATGGAATGGGGAAGTTTTTGCTCAGGGCTGAACAAAATGCAACAAAATATAGTATCCTCCAAACATGCCTTTAAACCCACGTGGTATGCTTATGTAAAAAAGATTATGTATTTGATTATTTTACATTCTCCAGATTGATTCTTATGAATTTATAACTGCCCTGTGAAGTACTAATTAAAATTCCCTGTAAAGTACTATGTACTTTTAGTTAAATAAATATATGTACTGAAATGAATAATCAAGTTCTGTGTAAGTTTTTCTTGTCTAACTTGTTAGAAAGCCATTAATTACGTGTGTTTGGATAAACACTACTTTTAGCTAATTATACACACCCTCAGACCATGAACTCCAGACTGACGTCAACTTACTCTATTTTCAACAGAGTCGATTAAGCCTATTACCCAGAACTTCAGCACTTTTCTGGATATTTCCCGTTATTTGAACCAAAAAATAGTTATTTCTGGAAAATACAGAAACATCCGGACATCCACGCAATTATAAAAATTAAAGTAATTTTTACAGTTAATACACACTGTGTGTTGCAATTAACACGCGTTAAAGAAACAAACAACCAAAATTATACGTGTGCATATTGTATGACAAAGTGCACGGACATAGAGCGGGTAACACATAATAAAAGACTGTTTATGTAATTTTCACACTTGCATGGTCGGAATTCTTAATTACAGCACACTTCTGGTTGACAACCACGTTTTATCGGCGTTGTTGTTAACAACAAACGTTTCGCCCCCCCCCCCGTACGACGTGAACGTGCTTTGTTCCTCGTGAGTAACTAGAGGACTGCAGAATCTGGAGTAACAGTGAAGCTTTATGTTTACATAATCAATTTGTTACCAAAAGCGCGGACACAACCAAAACCTGCGTAAGAAATTACACACGCAATATTTGGATACAAAAATACGTTGTCTGTAAAGTTTAAAGAAATCCTGTTTCAAGTATCCTTATTGGTAATCACTGACACAACTGTGGAGTAAAAATTTGTACACGTGAATACGACGGGACGCTGTGAATGATTTAGTTGTGTGGGTTTAAATGGACCGTAACGCCACCCAGACACGCACTAACCGTTCGACCAATAATGGACCGTAACGCCACGCAGACACGCACTAACCGTTCGACCAATAATGGACCGTAACGCCACGCAGACACGCACTAACCGTTCGACCAATAATGGACCGTAACGCCACGCAGACACGCACTAACCGTTCGACCAATAATGGACCGTAACGCCACGCAGACACGCACTAACCGTTCGACCAATAATGGACCGTAACGCCACGCAGACATGCACTAACTGTTCGACCAATAATTCAAAACAATTTTTTTTTTACAAGTAACGTATACCGTTAAACACAGTACGAGCAATTATTTCAGTGTCTGTAAAGAAGCAATACAAATGTACTTGAAAAATATTAAATTTTTCTCAAACAAAATTAAAATGAAATGCTTTATGATTAGAAAGTCAATGCTTTATTTGGTTAGAAAATAATATTACCACGCGCGCGCGCGGACACACACACACAAACCTGCGTGACAAATTCAAATTATGCTTTTAATATTTGATTATAACAATTTTGTTTGTTTGTATACAATTAATGAAAATTGGTACAGCTACCTCGTTAGAAACGTAAATAAGAAAATAAGCATTATCCTTGTACACAAAACGAAGCGATAGCCTTCGTCTCTGAAAGGCCAAATCAAAAACAATTCAACAGTAAAGTTATTTATATACCTACACATGTGAGGCGATCAAAACTAGCAGAATGCTACGATGGAAACACGAGTATTCCGTGATTAGAGGCCAATGAGAATGTCAATGCAATCACGTTTACCAAGCTTTTTCATTACTTCGTTTGGTTTAATTCGAACGCAGGTTCATTAACTTATCGCAAACTATCGATTTACTAAAAACTATTACCACAATGTACGGTATGTGTACAGTAAGAGAATCGGACGTGTTTACGTACGCTAAATTAATTAAAACCCCGTTGTCACTTGCAGCTACCGTTACATGTTCTTTGTTTTTGTAATGTAATTTTTACTCTGAAAAAAAAAACTGCGTCAAAGTTTCAGCCAACCCTTTTCTCAACGCTTAAGCCTATATGCAATTTCGTTGAAAAAAAAATACACACAACACCGTACTAATAATTACATAGTTATTCACAACTTACTTGGTTAATAAAAAAGAGATTTATTGTTTATAGAGTTTGATAAATCGATGCTGGCATTAAAAGAAGAAAATAGAGCTACTAAACCAAGTTTTTAAAGACAATTTTTTTAATGCTACAGGCTGTAAACACGCTGCATTCACCGTATCTTCAAATGCTAACAGTGATGTGCAATTTGTTAACTGCTTTTCTATAAAATGTTTTAGAATTATTCGCATGAAAACGGTTACCAGTTTCTGGTACAGCCGACATATTGGTTTTGAAAAATTAATTCGCTGATGTTTAACTGCGTTTTCAAATTTTCATAGTCTGTAGTCGTCTCGTGTGTGGTACACTAACTTACGGACCCTCCACTGAAGTTTGGCATGTCAGTTTACTTCCTTTTCCTAGGCGAGACTGATTAAAAAAAATATTCAGCTAATGATCACTACAGTATATAAAGAGAAAATAACAGAAACCTAATCACCGTTAGTGCAACCACTGTTTGACGTTGAGTGTAATGCTGTTTTAGACCGAAATGCTGTACTAACCGAAATGCGTTGATTATTCAGATTAACCAGTTCTCCAGATAAGCGAAGTTTCCTATATGCAAGCAATCACAGTCCAAGAAATTTATAGAAATCGCACTCGTCATACTGGTGATATTCAGTCCGAAGACGGGATTCTGATGAACTGTTTTCTCCAAGTTATTTGTTACTACGCTTCGTCTTTCAAGTGTATTTAATGTCGTCCTGCACATCATCAAATCCGTTATACCATATTTTCTTCCCTCTCTTTCTCTCTTCTCCGTAATGCTTTCTTCTGTTAACCAACGTTGTAAACAATATTTCTCAAGATATGACGAATCCAAATTGCTTCCTCTTTCTGACAGCTCAAAACAATTTCCACTTGGCATATATTCTAGTTAATACCTCTACATTTCATATCTTCTCTCTCCCGCTAATGTTTTCACTTCCTTGTCACAACCATACTGATGGTCCATAACTCTCATGCTCCATACGAAGCACGTTGGAAATCTCTTTCTTCAAGCAACGTTACTTCGTCGTTTCGTCAGATTTCTTACTCAATACGGTTTTTCCAAGTGTAAACTGTCTCTGTATAGCCTCTGCATATCTTCCAATTAAGCAGAACACACTCAACACAGACAGCATACCCAATATGATGGGAAAATTCACGCGACAATAAAACTAAACAAGTGCAAAAATGCACGATGTACTTTAAAAAAATACAGTGTGTGACTCAGTGGTTATAAAATGTTATCTAATATAAGTATCATTTTAGAATTGGTTTAGATTATTTAGCCTTTTTCTTTCAACCAATTCCTTAAATTTTACAATATGCGATTGCTAGGAGCATATGCTAGAGTGGAAACTATCTGTATATTTTCGAATAAAGTTTAAGCAGGATTCTTACAGAGGACATTCGAGCCAAGAGACAGTACGATGTTCCTACGATACTCATTACCTAATTTTCTGGCAATTAGATTATAAATCGCCTTTCCTACGATCCACAGACAGTCCTATTTATTTCACAAATTAATTTTATTTATTTTGTTCTCTCAGAGAAATTTTCCGAATAATTCACGTTTCGATTAATCGTCATTTCCACTGAACATAATTATTTATTTTTTTATACAATTAATTTTACAGAACGTTACAATTTCCACATGTTTACGTTAGCATCAGTATCTCCGTGTAATCAAACGAATTATGTCTTGTGTATTATGCTTAAAAAAATGCAGCGCATAGATACAGAGCGAACAGGCCGTCCCGTACCGTGACATTACACGACTACGTTGTAGAGAAAAAAACACTGTTTTCTGGAGGTTTTCAAATTGAAGGATAACTTTGTTTCAGTAGCAGAAAAAGTAAAAGGCTTCTGGCTGTAAAATAAACAAACAAAGCGAACGAGGAAAATTGGCTGAACAAACAATCCGTCGAATTTCATTGTTATGCCGTCAACGATTTTACCGCGAGAATTCTGCGAGCATTCGTTCTGGAAGGAAGCGAATAAATTAATTCGCGCACCAACTCTGTCGTTATCAGGTATAGATAGTACGTCACGTCTCGGCCGGATGTTTCGGTTTTATGATAACAGCAGATTCACAATTGTTCGCAAAGCAGACCACTTTCTGTCAGCTTAATGATTTTAAAAAGAACGTTTCTCAACACACAAGGCATCGTTACTACTTATGTACAAATTACACACACATATTATGGCCTGTACGTGAGTGCATATGCAAGCATGCGAGTACATATGGATACACGATTCATACGACAGACGCGAGGGTTACTTTACAATTTGCTCCACGCCCAGCTTTAAAATCACTAAACATCACGGCGTTCTGACTATAACATCTGCATCTCTCAGGACTTAACAGACGCTAAAATAAAAAAGATACCTATTAAGGACAAATCTGTTCTTTGGGAAATAATATTCTTTGACACAGAATTTTCAACGGGTCAAAGAATAATTTTCAGTATTTATGACAATATTTTGTTTCTCCTTAACGCACTTTAAATCATAGTAAGTTAGTTAATAACCAGTAAATTATTATTCCGGAACGGAATACAAAATGCAATAAATGAATAAACCAATAAAGTAAAGATACTGTAAAGTTCAATAGTTACCGGTACAGTTCATGTAATAATAACAATTGTTAATTATAATGCTACGAAGTTTTGTAACAGAACCAATTAAACAGAATAGAAGCAATCGATGTAGTCTATGATGATGATATATATGTATATTCTGTAATCTAAATGTATGTAATCTATGATGTATATTCTGATGATGATAGTTGAGACTACTGAAACATCGTACATATATAAAAAATATATAGTATATTCTTGTAAAACAAGTGTTATTTATTATTAGTTATATATATATATATATATTTATGTATATACACTGACACAAAAACACACACACACACACACACCATATCGGCCTATAAAACAAAAGTTAATAAAACTATTATATGATATTTGACTTATTAAATGATATATTTAATTACACAGTTGTAGTAAATTTTTGATACGGTACATGCGCACAAACGACGATTTTATGATAAGATTATAGAGAAATTATCACAAAATTATCTATATGATAACTTTTATAGAGAGTATTATTTTTTCCGCAGTATATGTGAATAACGAATTACCTGCGGTTAGCATCGCTGGCAAGATCGTTGTCGAGCCACCCTTGTGTTGACGCCACCTTGCGACTCCTCGAATCCGTATTGAGCCACTGTTTCTGATTCAGCACGACGCACATGAAACCACTGCACATTCTACGTGTACCAGTACCAGTTCATCGTCGTATGGGTACTGCCACCGCGACCGGCCGTACAATGAAACAGCGCGTCGCTTTTGGTATGCACACCACAGTCCTCCGACTCGACAAAAATGGAATTATCTTCCACGTAGTCGTCCCCGGTACATGATTAGCGCAAGCGGATCTTTTCTGCCCTCGAAACGCGTGCGTTCTTACAGTTCACTTCATCTTTAAACTGTACCGAATAAACGTATGAGGTTTGATCAAAAAGTTCGTGAAATTTGTGTTTATTTTAAAAATTATGCTTTGATTCATGTTTATTTATATTGTCCCAAGTTAGAGTAGTACAGGACAAGTTAGTAGAGGACATAACACAATTGTGCCAATGTTTTGTTCCAGTTTTCAAAACATTTCTCGAATGCATTTTCTAGTATAGCGTTGGGCTCGCTCAATGATATTTGTTTTACACCTTCACCAGTCGCGAAACATTGTCATAGTTTTCATTATTGGGAAGAGGAAAGATCACTCAACGGTTGCGGCGTTACACTTTTCTTCCTAAAAAACTCAAGCAATGGTGTGCGTCCTGATACATTACAGGAGTGCAATTTCTATACATTACCCTCGGTTAAATCTGGACATTTTCTACAAATGGTTCACATAATTGACGTAAAGTGTCCAAATAATACTTTCATTTATTGATATACCTCGTGCTGAAAATTTATGGAGCACAAAACTATAATCTTCATCTGACTATCGCTATGTTCACTTCATTCACGAGAGACAATGAAGCATTGGCCATGCATGCCAAGCTCGCTGATTCCTTCTGCAACACTTTCATCACAACTGTAGTCTCAGTCTCTATACACATAATTTAATCCGCGTTAGATTCTTACAGTGTAGAACGTCAACAAAGTCATCTAATACACCAAAACAAAACTTACTCAGTTCCCTGTGAAATCTAAACTGTCAGCCAATAGGGAGCATTTTAGTCGGTTATCATGAACATGTGTGTACCAATATTATATAAAAACGGTTTTTAATCGCACAACTGTAGCGCGAGAAATTAAAAAAAAAAATGCACTAATATTTTGTTCAAACCTCGAAGGTACGTAAAACAACGCTCTATAAAATAAATACATTATGAGTGATACTAAGTAACTACTTACTTGTGGTTTCACAAGTAACAATGTAAACACAGATTTCCTACGATTTTATTATTAAATAAGTTTTGAACTATTTCGCCTTTTGTAAACCTGACAAACGAGAGAAGTTTCAACGACACTTAACGCAATTAAAAGGTATAAATACTAGTGCTGTCGATCGATCAAAATATTTAATCGGTTAATCAAGAAGGTTTAATTGATTAATCGAGTTTGGGTACTAAAAATTTATCATACTAATGGCTTACAAATTTAATTTTAATAGATGTATCTAACTGTTACTTTTGTTTTTTTTGTTTTTAAGTAACTTATAAAATCAATATATTAGCATGGATTACATTCAAATAATAATAATATTATAATTATAATATGTATGAACAGATTTAATAATATGAACTGTTATCAGGAGACTAAGTGACAAATATGAATTTGAAGGTAAGGATATGGTATAACATTAGACTCACCTAGTCAGTACTGCTTCAACCAGGATTTTAAGCATGTGAGTGTGTTCACATGGTCCGGATCAAGGGCTGCTCTACGTTTAGTAACAATATTGCCTGCGTCACTAAACACTCGTTGGCACGGAACCGATGTTGCTGGAACGCAGAGCAATTTTTTCGCTACAGATGAAAGAAGTGGAAGCTGAATGGAATGTGTTTTCCACCACAGTAAGGGGTCTGCAAAGTCATCATCCAGTTCTGCCAAAGATCTGTAGACATCAACCTCTGTTGCGAGCGATGTTAACGGAGCTGTTTCTTCCCTCTTGTCATCATCGTCTTCTTCAAAAACAAGTTTTCTTTTCTTCACATTTTGTTTTATTTCTGTTTGTGCAGTGGTCACAACTTTATTGGAAATTCTGTTCCACACTAATTCTCTTGCTTCTCTTGGAAGACATTTCAAATATTTATTAAATCGTGGATCAAGAGCCGTAGCTTCTTGACACATTTATATTTTAGGCCAGGCATTTACTCTTTCCGTTAAATCATCTAACAGAGCTGTTTTGAATCGAGTAACGTAACCAGGATCCGTGTCGGTAATTTTTAGACTTACTCTTAAATGAGTTATGGCGGGTAGTACAACACTTGCCGTCACGTATTTACTTTCTCCAAGAAAATCACATATTTCCAAACATGGTTTAAGACATTTATACATTTTTTGTGTCATTTCCCATTCCACTTCAGTTAATGTTTGATGGACATTATAGCTACAATTCCTTCCTTGGCTTCCACAAGAGACTCGAACATAAGGCATGTACTATTCCATCGGGTGACTATACTTTTTTTCTCAATAACGTAATGTAAGAGATTACAGACCTATAACGTAAACAGATTTCAAGAATGTAGACATTTATCAAAGAACACTTACTGTCAATGTATATCTTCCTACGAACTACGGATCTGGCTGAACCGTAGTTCGTAGGAAGATATACATTTTTGGCATAGCTGATTTTCTAAATAAGGACTGTGCTTGAAATGGCCCACCATTTTTCTACATTTGGAAAGCAGTTTATCTATAGACGCATTCTCAATTGCTGTATTCAGACTTAATTGCAGGGTATGAGCAGTGCACCTAACATTATCGTATTTCGACACCAAGAACAATATTCCTGGCATTGTCTGTACATACTGCAACTACATACTTTGAAGATTCCAGTCAGACACAACTTGTTCGAATTCTTCCGTACAATTTGCTGCACTATGTTTCTCCACCACATGTTTCACTTCTAACGCAGCGCTGCAGAACGCCCAGTAGAATCAATCCAATGAGCACTAACACCCAAATAACCTTGATTTGCTATCGATGTCCAGAAATCACCTGTTAGGCCAACAAATTCAGTTTCTTTTAGTTTGTCTAGCAGCTTGGATCGTTCGACATCATAAAGTTTCTCAATCCGTCTAGTTACAACGTCTCTAGATGGAAGATTATAAGAACTACTACATACAGCTTCCCTTAAAACTTCTTTTAGCCCTTCATCCGAAATTATATTGATAGGTCGACTGTCTTTTACTATCCATTTCACAATTTTATTTGTTAGTTCAGCCTCCTTTAATGAAGAGATTGGTTTCACTATGAAATGATTCAAGTTCGACTGAGATGAACTTGCATTAACAACAGATGATTCAGCAACACTTTGTAAGGGATGGACGTGTTTTAAATGGTATTGCAAACTGCTAGTGCTACCGCTGTAGCTAAATGATTTCCCACAAAGCTTACAGAAAACGGTTTTCCTGTCCGTCACTTTACCACTGTCGTTCAATTTATATCCAAAACTTCCACCAAGTCTTCCTCGTAAGTCTTCGTAAGCCATAACACAGATTTCATGCACGGTATCAGGAAACACACACACAAAAAGTAGCCTCTTTGAAAAACACAAGTTTTCCTCACCTGAATAAGCACACTGTAACACGTAACCTGTCCAACTGTTACTATTATAGCAAAATTGAAAGTTAAGGGCATGGAAATGCGCGAAACGCTTACGTTCAGAGGGGAAAGGCTATGTGGAGGGAGTCGCTGTGAGATGTGAGAATTTACATTCTTTTACTTATCAGAATGTTTTATAAACATATCTGAGTGTTGTTTGGTCTGTCATTGTGTACTGGTGAGACGTAAAAACTACAGCCTTTCTGACCGTTCTTATCGCAACGGAATTTGCAAACTGTACACATCCACTCCTTAATTACACGCGACTATCTCTACAGTTTCTCGTTACATAAAGGAACGCATTCTTCGTATTAATTTAATTGCAAGAATCTTTTAATCCTGGACAACAAAAAACTGTGTATTATAACTTCCCGTGCTTGACTATGAATAACTTTCCTGTCTTTGCTAGTTGAAGGAAAAGTATCCATTTTAACAAATCTCGTTACTGGATGATAACACAAATAATTACAATAATACGTAATTGTAATTACAGAATAAAAACTACCAATAGAAATTAACTAAAAAATTAAATAACTAATAAAAATGACCGACTGTAAAACTACGATATAAGTAAAAATAAATTGAAATAATAATAACAAATGCACGACTGAGATAGTACGTTACACAATAACTAAGAATGTACGGGTAACTAAAACATCACACGCAAAGTTGGCGACACCTTCACTTGCATACCAGCTGATTCTCCGGTACCCTCCCGCCATACACAATTTCAAAGTGGACTCGTCCATCCATAAATTCTTAAATTGGTTTCTGCGCATATGCCCTTAACTTTCAATTTTACTATACTATAGGTCGCCCATTGTTAGGATGAGAGTACAGGCTCTTGTGGTACTCTTATTTTTAGCATACCCACCCCCTCTCAGACAATTAGTAGTAGGCACCTGACTCAGCCTTCTATTGTAGATCTTATCGTACACGAACTAAATCTGACATGCCGCTACCTGGCTTTTGAAAACAACTGCAACTACACCACCCTTTCTCTTTCAGTGTTTTTCTGGGAACGTCCAGCAGTACTAAACGATTTAAAATAACGGGACTCTCGTTCAAGAGACAAGACATAGCTCAGGTATTTGGTAGACAAGCTTCAACTTCTCATAAAAGAAAATTTCAACAACAGATTAATTTTAATCGACTCTATTATTCGATTAAGTAGTTTTGATTGATTAATCGAAGTTCAAATTTTAATCGGTTAATTGGTTCGATTAACCGATTAAATCCGCAACACTAATAAATACGCTGCAGGCAAAGTTTTTAAATGTTTCGGGCTGATTCAGTTACGCGTTTCTACGGAGCATTATGTTATCGGTGTGTATCCACTACGTGAAGCTGATGACAGTGAATAATATATCCCACGTACATGGTGTTGAAGCGGGGGGAGGGGAGGGGTAATGCCGCACGTCACATGAGTAGTCAGCTTGAACAGGCCAAGACCTAATCCTAGCAAGTCGTATACGTTAACACGTACTGATAGTTAATTTTCGTTAGGTTTACATAATGTTCGCGCAGTAAAGTACTCTTGAGTCGCCAGTGTTTTACAAGTTTTGCACGTATTCTGAAATTTCCAAGAATTTTTCTATTGGAGGTTTAAACTCGACAATATGGCGGACAGACAGGATCCATAACCCTTCATATGCACGCGCATTCTCGTGCATGAACAGCATACATAAATCGATATATACTTAGTAAACCAACACTTCCTTGCAATTCATGATATATTTTCCACAACGTCTTCGAAACGCGATACTTGTTTTTTATCCCTCTTGAAATTAGTTTTTAAATTGCTTAATAAAGATAATAACTTAATAATATACATCCACACATTAAGCGTCATATATTAAATACGATCATATGAGAAAGAGAACAGTAGTATATCACACGCGGTTTGGGAAAAGAAAACATAGTAAGATTAAGTTAAGTGAAAATCTTTAATAACGGTTCTACTAGTTGATTTTTATCCGTCACCCAAACGATTGTTACGAAATAAACAAAAAAAGATAAAAATATAATGTGGAAGAGACCCACAGAAAAATCAATGATTTAGTTTCCAAACAAACTAACTAACCCTGATAAGGGTCAACATTTTACCGCAAGTAATTAGGAAAACTATGTAATGTTTAACTGAAGTGAATTAAAAAATAATTAAGCCTACCTATTTTTTCAGTCTTACAAAATAAATTAACCGACCTACTTTAGTAGCCTACAGATCTTCATATCTTCAATGTACGGAACTCTAAAAGTTAATTAAATATAAACCTGACATCCCCCAACAGTGACACTCCAAAATGATGAGTTCTCCTGCAGTACGTGCGCTCGCGCGTGTGTGTATATGTTATATACATAACATAGAATAAATTAATATTGTATTATGAATACTAATAAATAAAGCACAGATACATTAATATTGACGATTATAATATACGCAATGATAGCGTATTGAAATTTATTTTACCGATTCATTTGTTGACCAATATGAAATTAACTAAAATTAAATGTCTTCTGATTTATACAATTTTTAGCCAATGTTCATTAGAGTTTATGATTAGAATGTTCAATCAACCGTGGCTCTACAAACCCTTGGTGGGTCTTGGCCTGCTCCAAGAGTCGATTCCATTCCTCCCTATTGCATGCCCTGGCTTTCCAGTTTCTTATGTTCAGCTTTCCGAAGTCCACCTCTATCTGGTCTTTGAATCTACTTCGGGGTCTTCCCCTTTTTCTACTACCCATTGGTTTCTGGTAGAAAATATGTTTCGTAGGCTGTCCTTCCTCCATTCTCTCTATGTGTCTAACCCACCTTAGCCTGTGTATTTTGATTATCCTGACAATGTCCGGCTCCTTGTAAAGATGGCATACTTCATAATTATAGCGCCTGCGCCACATTCCATTTTCTTGTACTCCTCTAAATATTGTTTTTAGAATCCGTCTTTCACAGCAACCTAGAAGTCTCTCGCTATGTTTTGTTATTATCCAGGTTTTTGAAGCATATGTCAGCACTGGCCTGATAAGTGATTTTGCATTTCGTGTTTCTTGAGATGAAGCTAGATGTCAGGTGCTTTTTTTAATCCAGAATATGATTTATTTGCGAGATATATTCTTCTTCTTATTTCAGTGTTGATGTCGTTAGTGCTGTTTATCTGGGAACCAAGATATATGAACTTTTTTACTGCCTCTATATTTTTTGTGCCTATTTCAAGATTTTGAAGGGTTGGGTTTAATGGTAGTTTGTTGGCAGCATACATATATTTTGTTTTCTCCAAGTTTATCTGCAGTCCGCTTTTACTTGAGGGTTCCTCTAATGCTGTAAAGGCACTAATGAGATCTCGTTTTGTCCTGGCAATTAGATCAATATCGTCTGCGTATGCTAAGAGCTGAATAGTTTTGTTTAGGTCCGTGCCTGTTGTGTTTATTTGGGAGTATCTTATCGCTTTTTCTAGTGCTAGATGATTAGAATGTTACTACTAATATATTATAATTTGGATTCCCTCTGTAGCCTACATAGACCGAAGAAAAATGTCCGTAGTCCTCAATTCGGTGACCTGAGGACCTATCGTTGACACCCCAACAGCCGTGTTGTGCGTGCGTACAAATACAGATGGTAGAGTTTCTCAGCGCTTTCGGGTTGTTAGCGTGAATGACATTGTCTCGACTGAGGGTGTATTGGGCTTACGCTACCAAATTCGGCAGGCTTTAAGTGTTTTTCCAAAGCCTATGTGGAAAATATTCCGCTACTACTGAAAGCACTCGGTTTTAACTGCCGTCGAACTACACTCGTTAGGATACTGAAATTACTCAGAGGTTATCTCTCCAAGATGGGCAGCGTTTAATGAGATGAATTCGCAGACTTGTGGCCGTTTTCTCCAAACGTATCGTCTGTAGAGACGGCCAAGATGAACTGATATTACTGCGACCTTTAATAAACTTTGAATGCAATTCTAAAGCACAGATTGGTCATGTGCTCACTCCTTCTCTACAAATCCAATCTATCATCAAATCTATAAATCCAATGTAAGTAAGGAAGCCACAAGCACGTAGTGTAAATGTCGGCCTATTCTGGTCAAGAATTTCTCTGGATCTGCAATTTATGTTCTTTATGATTTTATGATTTTGATTCTTTGATTTTATGATTTTACTTACGATTTCATGTTCTTTTTTTAACTTTTCAAGTACATAGAACTATTAAAAAAACATACACCCAGTGGGTAGTACACTTCACTTAGTTACATCAAATTGATCATTATAATACGAAGTACGTTCTCTCCAAGTCCCATCTCGGTATCTTAATAAAGGCGCTACAATTTGTAATTTGTTTCCCAGTTAGCGTCTACATGACACACGTACTCGGCTACCGTAACCCGAACTTAGATAATTAACCAAATTTGTATGTAGGCCTATCACACTACATCTTTACACTTACAATTGATTCATAGTCTAGATTACGAAGTTCCTTACAAGCTAAAATACAGAATCATACATGAACTCCACATAGTTTATACACAGTGGCAACCGCAGAAATCAACCTTAGCAGTCCATATATTAGCCTACTCTTCTACAACTTATAGTATAAGATAGAGTACATATGCCAGTTAATGGTTACAATTTATTAGTAGGCGTATTATTTTCACTAGGTTTCACATTGTCTTTATTAAAAATGTATTATTCGTGATTGGGGGACTTATCCAAAAATGAATAAAAAATTATCCAAAAATTTGGTATAAATGTAGTGTTTTAAAGTAATTTTTTTTTATTATTACAGCAGCATTATTAAAGATATGAAATTAGGAACATTATTAAAATTATCGTTTTATTTCTCGACTGATATCTGCAAAAAAGTGCTGAATTTAATTTAAGTATTAAATAATATTTTTATGAAAAACGTTTATGTACTGTACTTATAAGTTTCATAAAAATATTATTTAATATTTAAGTAAAAATTCTTAGGGTTCACTGGTAGTAGTGGCCGGGCCGGTGTGGCGCCGTCAAATGAAAGCGAGAGAGAAAGAAAACAGATAGCTTACTGAACGTTACACTCAGCGTAATACACCGCTCAATAAACTATAAATTATAACTGGAGTAATAATTGTTATTATAAACTACTTATTTTGTTAGTATTTATATCCCCGTCCAAATCGGCCGAAATATGCAATTTTGTAATTTTAAACGAGACACTTAGTAAATTAAGAAAGTGCATATTACATTTTTGCGGTTGGAAGGCTTGAGCTCCCTGAGCCCCCCTTTCGTACACCTCTGTCCATACATTCTCTCAGTATAGTTAATATATTATGAGCATATATACTTTCCAAAAAAACATAAGTAGTCTAATAGGATTTTTCATTGCAATACATATCTTCGTATTTATGTTGATTGAAAACTATTTTTTCAAAGAAATTACTTTTTATTTACTTTCAAAGAACATTCGCGGACCAATTGTCTTCATCAGTGCTTAGCTTCTTTGGTTTTCTTCCTTCCCTGGCTCATTGTTGTTGCTGTCGTGTGTGAGTGTGTGTGTGGGGGGGGTTGTACATTTTTAATCTACTATTGCGTGAAATGTAGTGTTGTGTTGTATATTTGTTCTGTTATTACTCAAAGGTTTTTGTGATTTATGTACATGTAAAGGTTTTCCAATATGTCAATTTTTGTACTTTTGTGAAAGAGAAAACCTTTGTATAAACAAAATAAATAAGCGTTTTTTTTTAAATACAAATACGCACTAATAAGTTACATCTATAACAGAGTACTTTTACAATTCTGCAAAATTTATTTAAACGAAAAATGAAAATCAAATGTTAATTTTACAATGACAAGAAAAACTTTATATCAAGGTTTATAAATTTATTTAATAGGCCGTATAAACCAAAATGTTAATATGAAGAAGACAATTTTATTTTTACTAATTAGTAAAAAATTAAAAATATACAACATTACAATATTTTATAATTATAATTGAAATTGTATTTATATTATAGGTTGTAAACCTGAATGTAGTGTTATCAATATATAATAATGGCAATTTCTGTTGCCTTTTAATACCATCATCGACACTATTATGGTTATTATCAAGCATAAAATAACACATTAATGGCAGTCACCTGTTGTCTGTTATCATTGTGAAATAATAATCGTTCCGACACCGCTCGCATTATCGTCAATAAAGTTCCAACGTTTCTGTTTGAGACGGATACTACATTCGACTATTTCTCATAAGTTGGTTCATTGTTCAATAGGCCTATTTGTTAGAATACTATTGCTTGTTCAGTCAACTGCAACAGATACCTCTTTTACACTACAAACAGCTATACGTGAAAGCAGAAATTCGTTGGACTGTCGGTTGATGTAAATAATATATACACTATATTTTACTGAAACACAAAAAAGTAAAAGAACTCAAAAAAAATAAATTTCAAAAATTACAACAAGAAACTATGCTCTTATATTTTAAACATAAAAATGTATAGAAATTGACGGATTAATTTTTTTAGCTTAGTGATATTTGATCTGGCTGCAACATTATTATAGACGGCCACATATCAAACACTACATTCTGTACACCAAACTGGCATTTTGTTGCCGGGCAATTGAGTCTAAAGTCGCAGTGCTCGCTGTGACGTGTAGATGGCAGCAGTAGTATCGCCAGCTCCAATAAAAGTGGCGCCAGACCCGATACAAACCTGGTCTTTATCGACTTCTCATCCCGCTACACGAAAATAGAAAACTTATTTGTTATATTTCAGTGGTTTCTCGTATTACTTATTTCGTTATGTGCATAATGTATATTACAAGTCTTATTTGTAAAATTATTATATTATATTTGTTATTTTGACAAATCTATTATATACATAGAGACATGTATACATACACTAAAAACTCGTTTATCCGAATTTGATGGGACTGCCCCCGTTTCGGATAAACAAAATTTCGGCAAAAACGAAACTTTTATTTAAATAATAATATATATGTAAGTACAGTAACTTTATTTAATAATAATACAGTTTATACAGTAGTCGCATTACAGTTGTTTATTAACATAGGATTGTTTTATGTGAACTGTTATTGTGTCACCTTCGGCTTCTAAAAGGAAGCAGAAATGTACTGTTATAATACATAACAGTATACAGTACTTTACGTTTACAATATATGAACATAATACTTTATCCGAACAAATCAGAACAAATCGATAATTCGGAGTACCCCATATCCCAGTTAGTTCTGATTATTGGCTTTCTACTTTAAATCACGTGGAATCGCTTGTTACGCTATTAAATATAGATTATAACGACAGGAAAATGCTTTTGTGTATTTTTAAAATGTACTAAAAATTGTTTCGGATAAACCAGATTTTCGGATAAACGCGATTCGGATAAACGAGTTTTTAGTGTACATATATTTTAACGCAGTAAAATACTCTGTGACAACCACTGTTTTACCAAGTTTCACACGTATTTTGTAATCTGTAAGAAGCGTTCTACTGGGAGGTTCACGGCCGACATTATGCCAGCCAGGCAGTAACCATAACGCTTGAGAATTATATATGTAGGCCTACATGCACTCTCGTGCATATACAGCGTAAACGAATCAGTATACAGTTTACCAAACGCACTATTACTGGGAACTACGATATTTCCCAGAACGTTTTCGAAATGCGATTCTTAATTGTTTTCGATTCTCCCGAGTTAGTTTTTATATTGCTTAATGTAATACCTTGATAACACACACCATCAAATTACGTCTAATATACTAAAGTTATTTATGTTTCAGTACTTAAGTACCCTATGTCATATTATTATTACGAATCTGAGTAAATTACAGGCGTTGGGAAATATTTTATGCGCCAGCTAAAATATGACATTTTTAGACTTTTCTGGTGAACGACTTTTCTTCATTGAAAGGCTGTGGAAAGGATTTTATGCCTTCACCACACACACACACACACACACACACACACACACACACACACACACACACACACACACACACACACACACACACACACACACACACACACCACGTAGGTTATGTTTCACAGAAGCACCGTAACTTCAGTATACAACTTATTCCTTACATTTAATGCAAATGTGCCGCTCTGATGGCGCCATAATTTAACACAATTGTAAACATTTCAACAAAAAGAAAGATAATAAATAACGATAATAAATAAAGATAACTTAAAACGTTGCACTTTAATGAAATTAAATAATCAGTCACAGTGATAATACCGAAACATAATGGTATGAAGTTAAAACAAGGAAGAGAAGTGTTGATACAAGGAAGAGAATATAGATTTTGTTATAAAGATAAAGGACTGGAGGCGAACAGCATACATTAAATTGAAAGGACGAGACAGGTAAACGACATCAGACAGTTCGCCGGCAGCGACAAGATAGTCTTTGAACAGTTCCATACAGGTTTATGTACTGGTCTGTGTACCAGTGGATAAATATGGATCTATGTGATGATGTTGACTATAAAGGACAGTTTAGCAATTTTTGAAATGAAGACACATTGCAGAAACACGTTTAGTTTATTACACACACATTTATTAAATGTAGGATAGGACACAACTTACATTCCTCGTTACGTAATCGACATAGTCGTCTCAAGAGTTGTCGACTTTTTTTATCCCGTCTGATTGTTATCCAGTCTTGCTTTTATTCGTTATATTGCATGTGCACGAACATTAACGTTACTATGTCTCGCCGTATTTAGCCCTATATTCTTCTTAACGTCCTCTTATTTCAGGGACTTCTGCTTGTCTTCTAGTTGTCATGCTTGTCAGTTTCCTATCAGACCATCATAGCTCGTTATCAGTCACTCCAGACATCAACTTCACTCATTTGATCTACAATTTCGTCGTTTAATCTACTGTTAACTAATTTATGTTCACTGGCGTTACAGGCAAATAGTCAGATGCTTATTTTTACGTGTAGAGAACACTGTCATTGTTAAGTTTCATCTATTTGAACAAAACTTTGTAGATCGTCCTCTTTGCCAGCTACAAGAACTGCGCAATCTGCATATTATATAATGTTTAAATTATCACTAGCCACTTTATATCCTTTCATAGCTGTTATTATTGTTTCCAAGTAACAGACACGAGTACCGAAGGACACCTGGACACTAGATGCGGGTAGGAATTACGCGCGGGAGAACGTAGGCAAGGTAGCTGACAGGAGAGCGTCATCATAACCTTGAATTAAACTAACCAACAGCCCGCTAACTCAACTAAAATAACAAAAATACCTCATATTTGAAAACAGGCCAATAAAACTGTGTACGTCACCTTCCTTAAACACTCGCCCGCAGAGAGAGAGGCGATTCCCGACGTACCGTGATTAATCATCATCAGCGTTTTGGCCAGTGTCGGATCTTGAATTTCTGTAGTCGGAAATGCTGCCTACACAATCAGTCAACGTTCCGTTTAATTTATCTGACACAATGAATCTTCAGTTTACACACCTCAGATATTACACTCACAACAGACAAACGGAAGTGTTTTTAGTTTTGTGATTAGTGTTTTTAGTTGGTGATATACGAAATTCTATTTTCAAATGAAGCATAGCTCTGTGGAAGTAGGATTATGTTACGCAGGAACGTATCAAGGAGACATAAAGTAACGAATTTTTTGCCTCTAAAGTCTTAAAAACCGTTTTCTACAGTCTGTTGACAGAAAATGTTTTTACTTTTTCTGGAAGCATAGTATTATTACTAAAATATAGAAAACGCCTTTTAAGAATTACCAAAAATGCATTTCAATTTTACAAGGAGAAAATTTATTATGACTCATTTTCATAATACCGCTCCGAAAATTCCCCCACAATAATTCCTTTCCGGATGCCAAATACGTTTTGAATTCAGCAACCACCATAGATTAGTTTTCATACAGAATGTTTAATTTTGTTAACGATTTTCACTTGGGAAACATTACAAACCAGTTCATAAATAAAAAAAGGAAGAATCCAGAAATCAGATTTCAATATTTTTTTAAACAGAGAAACACGTTACAAATTTAACATTTTCTATTACAGTCTTGCGAGAACGTAGCTAAATAAAAACGACATGCTAATGAACTAGAGTGCGTTTGAATCGGCAGAGATGCAGTTATGTCGAAGCAATTACAGTCACTCTGAACAGATTAGCATGATTTTATACAACAGTAAGGATGTGTATCCGATAAAATCACAAGTAATGCGGCGCTTAACTACACAAACCAATATATGTACCGACTTGAATAACAACGACTTACTGTAGTAGGGTCATACACAGCGCATCATTTCAATGTTAATTCCATGTTTACATAATAGCGAACAATAGCAAGTCATTACAAACATAAAACGTAACTCAATTTATACGTTGACTTCACGTATAATTAGCGTCTTTACAATTACCACTATTTCCTTTTTGTTACAAAGCTTAAAGGATAAGCATGGTCACAAAGTTTCTGTGCCGTTAATTCCTAACTGTTTACAACACGTTAAGAAAAGATGGCATTGGATTTTCGAAAGAGCGTAGTAACATACACTCACACTATGCATACAAAATACACGCTACATAAATTTAGAATTTTTACAAAACCTTTATGCGCAATAAAGTATACAATCATATATCTCGGCGAGTTTCCGCCTTGGTAATTGCGATATTCATGGCAGCACAAACATCGTTGATTAGCTATTCTGTTCACTGACAAATCGCAGTTTTATACACTTAACTCAATTCACGTGGTGACTGCGAGGTTCGTGCATAAGCCTATGAACACAATTACCCAATGCGTGCCTGCGTAACACGTTTTCAGTTTCTGAAGTTATTTTGAAAATAAAAGAATTTATCGCGAACACAACGTACTAAGACGCAATAAAAGCGTAACGCATTACCGATGATTCTGCAAACGGTCGAGTGAACATTTATTATCTCCACAAGATTTATTATCTACAGAAGACTGTATCCAGTTCACAAAATTAACAACTCATAACGAAAATTAAAACAGTGATGACTAGTTTACACTATCACTCGGCAAAACGCACGCAGTAAAAATGGTGTTAATTAAAATCCTAGCGACGGGGGTGTGACAAGTCCGGAGGGAGGGATGCTGGACTCTGTGTCACGTCGTCCCAGCGGGAGCAGACTAGACTTCATTTCACAATTAGGTCAATTTCCGTCTGGCCACTGTATCTATACAACTCGCTAACCAACTGACCCGTCCGCTGGCAAACAAATTGGCTTCCCAAAATTATCTCACCTTTATTACGATAAAACAGAAAACTAACTAAGATTTCGATTTACAAGATTACCCTGGAATATATAAAATTTATATTTTTTAAATACTGAGTGTCGTTACAGATATCCGTGTTATATTTGGTACCGTCTCTTACAGTAGCCTTTATGTTCCTCAACTCATCTAAACGACAGTTTTGTTTCAGCAATTTAGTTATCTGTTACCTGGAGTTAACAACGCAAGAATTATTGAACGTGCTCCAATTAAATAAAAAATGTAATAAAGGAGAAAAATATTGCAAAATAAACATAACAAGATTTGAAATAAATAAATTTTGCAACTGTTTTGGAAGTTTGTAGCATGTGTATTTGAAGTCTCTCTCTCTCTCTCTCTCTCTCACACACACACACACACACACACACACACACACACACACACACACACACACACACACACACACACAAAGAAAATTTGGAGAATTCTGTAGTTGTGTATGATGTAGGTCGTAGGTCTACGTGTTGTGCTTTTGTTGTAGGGAATAAGGATTACACATTCTGTACTGCGAATCTCGAGATCACGTCTGTTGTTAGGCAAAAAAGTCGAACATATGACAGAGTTATGTAACTTAACGCTGAAACATCAAATAATACAAAATTTCAGACTTTGCTGATGGCGTCATTTGAGTAACAACGGCTTATGTGTACACGTTGTGTGGTTGTTGGAAACTGAAGTACACACGACATGAGATACAATCTGTAACTGATGGTAGCACAGTGAAATTAGTCAATACAGAGATCAGTTGCTACGTTTTATACTGGATAGTAATTTATTGTATTTGCAATGAAACGTCTTTAATTTAACAAGATACTGTAAATACGGATATACGAGGGTAAGTCCACAAGTATCCGCAAACAATTTTTGTGTAATTTATTATAACAGTACAGATCTGACAGTTAGTCCCCTTGCTTTTCAGTACACTTGGTCCATCGTTGCACAAGCTTCCTGATGCCCTCAGAAAAAAGTTTTTCGGTTGAGCAGCAAGCCACGTATGCACCGCTTCATTCACTTCTTGGTCTCTGGAGAATCGACGGCTACTTAAGGCATCTTTAAGTTGGTGGTAATCCGACGGGGCGAGATCGGGGCTGTATGCAGAACGCTCCAACCCCTCGAAACGCAATTTGTGTTGTGTGGGCGTGCGCTGTCATGCAACAAAAGTACTCCTCCTGACAACAGGCCTCGGCGTTTGGATCGAGTTGCAGGCTTCAGTTCGTTGCACAGCATCTCACTGTATCTTGCACTATTTACTGTTGAGCCCTTCTCCATGTACTGTTGCACTATTGGCCCTTGTGTGTCCCAGACTACCGTAAGCATTACCTTTCCTGCAGAGGGTTGACTCTTGACTTTCTTTTTGACTGGAGATTAGGGGTGTTTCCATTCCATGCCCTAGCGTTTGGTTTCAGGCTCAAAGTGGTAGATCAACGTTTCATCTCCAGTGACTATTCGCTTAAAAAACGCTTCACCTTCATTAGTATAGCGGTCCAGTAAGCATTGACAGACGGCCACACTATTGCGCTTGTGCTCTTCAGTTAGCAGTTTTTGGACCCGACTTGCTCAGACTTTACGAAAGCCAAGCTCGTTACGGATAATTTCTGTACAGAACCATGATTAATTTGCAGATGGTATGCCACTTCATCGATAGTCACTCGTCGGTTGGTCTGAATCATGGCATTAGGCTAACTTGTTCAATGATGGCATCAGTAGTGGAAGAGGTTGCGTGTCCTGATCTTTCCTCGTCCTTGACGCTTGTCCGACAATTTTTGACTTTTTGTCGGAGAGGGACAGCTACATTTATCGTGAAACAATCCTGAGCTGACTGGCGCGACGGACGGTCTAACAGCCCACAAGCGGAGACAAAGGCATCCTCTGTTGGCGTACAAGAGCACTAAGTGCTGCTGCCAACCTACAGACGTTTAAAACAAAACTGCAGATACTTATTGACTTATCCTCGTAGTTAACCATCATATTGTATCCACTAAATACCGATAGTCTCCCAATATCAATGAGATCATTCAGAACCCACTAAAGATAATATTATTTACTCAGGTACAAATTCCTTCTCACTTACGTGTTTCCGTCTACGACGTTAGACTTTTCCAAACAGTCCTCTCCGTGAATCCTCGCATTTATTCAAAATTCTTCAGTCAAATCCAGAGCGTTATGTGAATAACTCTTGCTACCTATTCCAACTATTTTCTGTTTATTTCCGGCTATGATGATACAGATGATGAGACCTTTGGATATCGCCTCTTTTGTAGTATTTATACAAAATATTCACTAGACTTATGTATGTCACACAGAGAGAAAATGAGTAAGGATCTCTTGTATCCAGTTCCCATAATTTCGTAACGAGTATTATTCTCAGGCAGTTAATATGCAAGCATGAACACGGACAAAATTGCTTGAACGTAACATCCACAACAAAGTGAATTCACACGGGAATAGATATTCTTTTTTTTAAATTTGATTAAAAGTATTTGGTTTTAATTTTTTGAGGCTGTGTAATGGAAATATTCTGTTTTAAGTGAGCTTACGACCGATCCTTACAGACTGCATATTTTAGGCTACGTCTCTCGTCACTACACAGAGTAATGACGTCACACTGAGCTATTATAACACTGTTTTATAACAGACTGCCATTAACACAACTTTGAAACCTAGGGAATGCGGAAAAGACTAGACGATACTCTAATTTACTGTGATCGCACTTTATGGTCTACACTGCAGTCAGTGTCCGGCGTTTTTGTTATTGTACAACAAAGGAATCCACAGCTTAAAGTTTATAAATTGCTTATATTAAACACCGGTGTAAAGCTGGTATGATAAAATGATATCATGATATGACGCGTGTATGTAGGATTTAACGCTGCATACGGTTAATAGCTTGTGTTCCAAAGCCGCACGCACAACAAACAATACGCGTAACTTCATTTCGCGCGGCCAGTTTTATGACAAGAGGAAGTCGGCTGCGCTGATACCGCATCATGTAGGGTACAATAACTTCTCGACGTATGCACAGTGAAGTTGCTGCCATGACAACCGGACTCGTTAAAAATGTTCATAGAAACGCTGTTAACGATAACTGCTAATTTACATTATACGTAATACAGCCTGTTCGTTCTTGTACACGTACACATCTTCACCAATACCCGACGTACACTTTGACATAATCAAGAATAATTAACGTTATCTGTTCTTCTTTTCTAAGCAATCTTCATTGCTGTCATTATCATTGCAGCATGTTTTCTGAGCATACTTCATTAATTAAACTAAAACATCACTTCCATTGTAGGAACTGATGTTTTAAATCTTAGATTTTAATTTTTCCTTAAGACGTCCAAGGAATAACATATATTCTTGCAGTTTTAAGTGTTATAGCGACGAAAAGTCGCTGCGATTTTTCGTTAGTCTCCCTCAAATAAGTTTTCATTAATAGGGTGACTTCTTGTATACTGCAATTACGTACATCCTATTTGAGTGTTTACTTCATGTGTTAACTTCATTCATTTTATTTTATTTTATATTTAACAGTGGAGTTCCTCGAAGTGAAACAAATTTTGAATGAAGTTCGGTTACGCTGTGACGATCACACATGACGTATTCCCAACAAATACTCTTTCGGGAAAAATTGATCGTTGTTGATGCGAGAAAAGCTGCAGGGCTGGAGCTGGATTGAGGATCGGTACCCCGTTTGAGAGTAGACGATGTAACGTTAGAAACTTCTTCTTCTCTTCAAGGATTAGGTTATATAAACCGCTGTCATAACCTACACTGACGTTATTGCATTATGGATGCGGGGTGTCTTTGCACCCGTGGCTTGATTGCAGCATCTGGATCGTGTCCAATGGCTGCCAGAAGTAAACATAGTGCTGGTACATGTCGACTGGTTACCTAAAACTGGAAAAGGAAACCGCCAACCAGTTAACTGAGAAGGCGGGGGAGTATAACTTTTATTTGTTTAATGCACTGCCGCTGGTACCGATTCGAGCAACAGATGTTGCCCGTTTCAAGTCCAGTCAGCAGACGCCCTGAGGGCGTCGGTCGCTCCCCGCGAGGCGGAGAGCCTCCGTGCCAGTGAATGATGACAGCGACAAGCAGCCGGCTCAGCGTGCTAGGAGGTGGACAGGAAGGAGAGAAGGACAGTTTGGTGAAATACTCTGGTCTAGGACTGATGATTACTTGTTTTTGTTTAATTTAAAGAGGATGGCGTTATGGCGGGTCATCAAGAAGCGCCCGAGGGCGCTTGACCCGAATGGGCGGTGGTGGTTCTGATGCACTGATGGTTCGTAGGTACGGGAAGGTGGAGGTCGAGGCTTTAGCAAAGAGAGTTAGAGCCAGCGACCGGACAAAGGAAGTCAAGGTAGGAACACGGAGACCCCTTCGAATCACGTCGTTCCTTACAAACCAAGGGGACCCCGTCAAGGATCAGAGTGTTCGGGACTGGAAAGCTTCCAGCCTACATCTGTTGGTGGTGGATAAAAGAGACCACCAGGCGGGTGCCGCATAGGTCAATACAGACCTGAGAAATAGTAGATAGATGGTAAGTTTCGTGCGCATGGCCAGGCGGCTGCGACACGAGAGGAAAGGAGATAATTTGGCTCGGACGCCGCGAGCCTTGGCAAGGGTTTCCGTCACGTGGGCGTTGAAGCAAAGGCGACGATCTAGCCGAACGCCTAAATACTTCACCGATTCTTTGTAGGCGATGGGTCTCCCTGCTAGGGAGAGGGGCTGGCATCGGGAGATGGACTTACGGGTGAAGCAGATCGCCTCGGATTTCTCCGTGTTGATCGTCACCCGCCATTTCCGTAGCCAGTCCGGAAGCTGGTTCAACTGACGCTGCAGCTTTGTACTCGCAAATCGCGGGGACAGGGAGCTGCAGTGATACATAGCATCGTCAGCGAACAAAGACAACGTGACTCCGGGCAAGACAGGCAGGTCGTTCGTGTACACAAGGTACAGAACGGGGCCGAGGACAGATCCCTGAGGTATGCCGGCGGCGACGGGTCGAACTGTAGAACAGGACCCGTCGACGCTCACCCTGAAGGTTCGGTCGCTGAGATACGACCGGAGGAAAAACACTATGGTCGATGGTAGAGGGGAATTGGCAAGTTTGAAGAGAAGACCTTCGTGCCAGACTTTATTGAAGGCCTTGCTCACATCCAACAGTACGGCGGCCGTAGCCGCTCGCCTGTTGGTGGCGTCTGACAAGTGCGTAACAACGCGGACCAATTGAAGCGTGGTCGAGTGCTCTCTGCGAAACCCGAACTGTTCGCTGCGGATGAAACCATCGAGCAGCGGCGAGATGCGAGCCAGCAGGAGACGCTCGAACACCTTCGAGATGACTGGCAAGAGAGAGATTGGACGATAGCTTTCAGGAAGCATGCGCGGCTTGCGAGGCTTCGGAATCATTACGATGTTGGCTGATTTCCACAGGCGGGGAAAGTACTGTAGCCGGAGACAGGAGTTAAACAGCTCAAGAACGAGGTCAACGCCTGAGGCCGGGAGATTTTGTAGAGCAGCGGCCCCGATCCGGTCAGGACCGGGGGCGCGACGGCGATTTAGTCGGCAGATAGATGAAACTAGTTCATCCCTGTCGAACGGGAGGGCTGGGATTTCGGGAGGGCGTGAAAAATGTCCAGATAGGAAGTCACGGACTTCTGCCGAGTGGGCAGGGTCCGAGACGCCTTGGTGAACAGTAAATTGCACCTCCATGCAGTCGGCGAAGACCTCGGCCTTGCCTTCTGATGAAGATACAACCCCGTTCGGAGTTTCAAGTGGGTTGCGAGTTCTCTTCTCGCGGGTCAGTCTACTCGCCGCTCTCCAGACGGAGGCGTGGTCGACTTCAAGAGACTCAAGGTATGAGTCCCATCGATCAGAGTTTACGTCCCGCAGTAGCTGCTGGACGTAAAGAGACTGGGCCTGAAAGCGCCTTTTGACGCCGGGATCACGGGTTCTTTGCCATCTGCGGCGGAGATTGCGCCGGAGCCAGATGGCGTGGAGTACTTCCGCAGGTAAGGCCGATTTACGATGGTTCACCTCGAGAGTATATGTGTGTCGATCCATGACACCTTGGACCAACTCCTGAAGATGAGTGGCTCGGAGATCCAAATCGTCACAAGTGACGATCGGGTCCGCGGGGAGTGATGGTAACCGCCGTGAGAGCTCATCATGGTAGGAGCGCCAGTTGACTCTCCTAACAATCTGAGCGGGAGGTCGGGGTGAGGCCGACACCTCACGGGTAGTTATAAAAAGGGGATTGTGATCGGATGAGAGATCCGACACTGACGAGACCTGGATGTGATGGGTCACGTCCTTGGCTATGACAATGTCAAGGACGTCCGGTCGATGACCGGAAAAGGGGAAGTGAGTAGGGTCTTCTGGGCCGATGACTTGAAGTACCGGGTCGTCGGAGACGAACCGATACAGAGATTTTCCGTAGGCGTTGGCTACTCTGCTGTTCCAGGAGGGATGCTTGGCATTTAAGTCGCCGGCTACAATGGTTGGTAGGGGATGATCGAGGAGAGCGTCCCACTCCTCGGGCGGTGGAGGTAGCCGCAGGCCGGGCCGGAGATACGCCGCAACAACGCGCAACTCCGATCCGCCAGCGTCTATCGCCACCGCACAACCTTCAACAAGAGATGTATCTAAAGGGGGTAGTGGCCTGTGGGATATCCGCCTGTGGACTAAGACGGCTGTCCCCCCCGAGGGGCGACAGCCAGGCCGTTGGGGACGATCCTGACGAAAACAGATGTAAGATGGCAGGTTGAAGGTATGGTAGCGAGCCAGATGAGTCTCGCAAAGGAGGACGACACTGACGTTCAACTGGGGGGTTGCGCGGCCCGCGCGAAGCGCGGGTCGCGAGTAGTGCAGTGTCCCGAGTCTCAGAAAGGACTCCTGCCACTGGGTCTGTTAGAGTTCATTATATACTTTTTATCTACTTATGGGGGGGGGGGTCTGAAGCGACCTGCGATTGGTGGATTATACACCGGGACTAGCAAACGAGGTCGCTTCCAGGACTCACCTGGTCGCGGGGTGTATTTACCAAGTCCGGAAATGAGGGAATTGTGGGTCACTCTGTCGGAACGAACATAGAATCGTCGCGCCAGGCGTCTCACGGTGTCATCAAGAGAGCGGACACCGAGTCCTCTCCTCAAAAGACGAGAAGAGTACCTCCGGGGAACTTTGCACGCGAGCTTCAGTCCCCGGTCGAGTACGCGCTGGAGCGTGATTCTATGACCACGAGCCAGGTATCCCCAAACAGGACAGGCGTAGGTAATCACGGGCAACACGTACGTGTTGACTATGAGCTTACCTAGCCGGGGGGTCATTGCCGGATTAGAAAGCACGGGCCAGAGTCTACTGAGTTGCGATGAAGCGCGTTGTCTGATATAGTTTGTATGGGTTCGCCAGGTGAGTCGGGAATCCACGTGGAGCCCGAGGTACTTGACGCTGTTGGTCCAGGGCACCTCGACGGGGCCTACTTTAAGCGGCCGAGGCCGCTTGCGTTTGCGCGAGAATATTACCGCGGCGCTCTTGGAAGCGTTAACGGCAACTCTCCAGTCATCGGTCCACCCGACATACGCGTCGAGTTGGCGCTGGAGCTTAACTGCCGCATAACTCGCGTTCGGCTCTGAGGCAAAAGCCGCAGTGTCGTCCGCGAACAGCGACAATTTCACTCCAGGAACTCGGGGCGTGTCGTTGACAAACAACGAGAACAGGAGAGGCCCAAGGACACTTCCCTGAGGGACGCCAGCGGTAATACGCCTCTCCGAAGAGAGAGCGTGGTCTACTCTCACTCGGAAGCTACGGTCTCGCAGCAAGCTGCCGATCAAATGAACGTAGCAGTCTGGGAGAAGGACCTCCGTGAGTTTGTAGAGGACACCCTCGTGCCACACGCGGTCAAAGGCTTTCTCTACGTCTAGGAAGATCGCAGCCGTCTGTTTGCCCTGGCAGCCAGCCTCGGTTATGCATTCCACGAGTCTTATCAGCTGATGAGTCGAGGAGTGCAGCTCACGAAAGCCGAACTGTTCGGGGATCAGCACGTCTAGTCTTTCTAGATGGTCGCGGATCCTACGCTGGATCAGACGCTCAAAAACCTTGGACGTCGCGGACAAGAGGCTGATGGGCCTGAGGTTCTCCACTCGAGAAGAATTCTTTCCCGGCTTGGGTATCACAATGACGGTAGCCGTTTTCCATTTCACCGGAAAATAGGCCAGTCTGAGGCATGAATTGAACAGGTCAGTGAGGAACTGGGTTCCTCGCTCCGGAAGGCGATGGAGGGCGGAATTCATGACTCCGTCCGGGCCAGGCGCCTTCCGGGGCTTGAGCTGAACAATCCTCTCAGAGACCTCCTCCGGGGAGATGGGCTCCGGCTGGACTGTGATATCGGCCGAAAGAAAGCGCTCTACCTCGCGGCAGATTTGCTCAGTGAAGGCCGGGTTCTTGGATGGGTTGGGAGCGAACTGACGCTCTAAACTGTCAGCCAAGAACTCTGCCTTTTCGAGGGGGCGGCCAAGGGGTTGACCGCCGGGTCCGGCCAGTGCGGGGAGAGGCGCGCGTTTGCGCTTTCCCGTTAGGGCACTGGGAATCCGCCAGACATTACGGTTCTCGGCAGGGCCATCCATCTGTGTTACAGCTAGCTCCCAGTTGCGTCTACGGAACGCCAGCATGTCGCGACGCAACTTGCCGGACGCTCTGTTGAACGCAGCCTTGTCAGCCGGGTCACGAGTTCTCTGCCAGCGTCTCCGGAGGCGATTCCTCTCGCAAGCGAGCTGAGACACCTCTTCGGGGATCCGCTGATAGTCGGGCGTGAGCCCCGGCTTCATCCGGGAGGACACGTCAACCGCCGAGACTACGGCTGTGTCGAATAAGGCAACTGCCTCGTCGACATGCTGGGTAGTGTCGAGCGGGATATGCTCTGGTAGGCGGCGACTGAACGCCGGGCCAAAGCGGTCCCACTCGATTACCCGCCGCTCGTCGCGGACGGTGGCGTGCTGGGTAGCTATATGCACACTGATGGGGCAATGGTCCGAGGACAGTTCCGAAATGACGGAGACGTGGACCGGGCAATAAACGCCCCTGACCGCGGCAATGTCCAATACGTCAGGGCGGGAGTTAGCCCTCGAGGGATAGTATGTAGGCCCGGTAGGACCCATGACTGTGACCCGAGCCGCATCAGCATACCTGCGTAAGCGGGTCCCGTTTGGGTTCGCCAAGCGGCTCCCCCAATCGGGGTGCTTACAGTTCAGGTCGCCCGCCAGGACCACCCTCCTGTGTGCTCCAAAGACGGCCTCCAGATCGTTCGACAGGAGCTCCGTTTGTGGAGGCTTGTAAGCGGAAACCACGAGTAGACCGCCGAGAGCACCATGGAGCTCGACCGCGGTGCACTCGAGGTTCCGCCGCTGAGGCAGGACAACGCGGTGATGGCGAAGACTCGCCTTCACCGCGATGGCTGTGCCCCCTCCTGCGCGACCCGACCGGTCGTCCCGGTGGCACACGTAGTTGGGTAGTCGGAAACGACGATGCGGGGTCAGGTGCGTCTCGCCAAGAAGAAGCACGTCGGGCTTGTGACGGGCAACGAACTCTAAGAGCTCAGAATGCCGGGAAGCGAGGCCGTTGGCGTTCCACGCCACGAGCTCGAGGTCTCGCTTGAGGGATTGCCGTGGTTGTCCGTTCATAACAGACCTGTTACACGGCAGGCTTCCACCAAGAGGAGGAACTTGTCCTGGGGCGAGGCTGTTGCCAAGCGTTCCTTGATTTTAAGGAAAGTCTGGGCTACTTTCTGCAAGTCGTAGCTTGCCAGAAAGTCTGAAACGACGGCGAAATCATCGGAAGATGAGGCCGGGGGAGAACGCTTGGCGGCAGCTGCATAGCTGCGGCGGGGCGAGACGGTGGAAGCCTTGGGGGCTGGTACTGGAGCGGGTGGCCGCTCTGGCTTTTGGTGGACGGGCTTGGGTCCAGTGGCAGGTGGTTTAGGCTGGCCCGTGTTCTTGGCCTGGGCCCTAACTTTCTTGCCCGATCTGGGGAATCTAGGCTTGGGTGGCGGCGGCAATGGAGGATCAATTTCCTCATCGTCCGGCAGCGGGACCTGCGTATAGTGTGGAACTTCGCGTTCCGGTTCCGGAGGCGCGGAGGTTGGTTTGGCCTTTGGAGCTTCGCTCGGGCTCACTGCACTGCTGGGTTTCGGAACCGGAGCAGACCTAGGGGCTGGTTTCCGGACCACAGGTTCAGCGGCTTTGGCCGGTTTTACTGGTTGTCTGACATCATGTCGAGGCTTAGGCTGGACGGGTTTCTTCAACTTGTCCAGCTGCTCGCTATAGACTGGGCAGCGCCTGTTATTAGCAGCATGGGCGCCGCCACAGTTTATACAATATCGGTGGTTGGCCGGGACAGCGCAGGCCTGCGTCAAGTGGTCATTTCCACAGCGGACGCAGGTCGGCGCGTTCCGACAACCGAAGCTGCTGTGGCCGAACCGCTGGCACCTGTGGCACTGGGAAAGTCGCCCGGTCTGACGGCAGGGCTCTACGCTTACGCAGAGCCTGAAAAGCCGTTTCAACTCTAATAAGGCCTGGGAGGAGTCGCCCTTCTCCACCAGGAGTCTGATTAATGGGAGTGGTCGACGCGAGCCATAAGTGGTGTACAGCCGAGAGGCTCCCACAACCTTATACCCCGCGTCGCGCAGTTCGTCTGCGACGACCTGCGGATCCGCCTGTATGTCCAGGCCCCGAAGGACGAGGGCTACAGGCTTGGTTCGGTTTAAAGTGTAAGTGTGGAACTGGAACGATTCACGTTCCAGCCACTGGACCACTCCGAAGTGTTCCGATGCACTGCGGCAGGTAACGCGCACAGTCTCGCTCGCAAGGAGCTTGACAGATGCGTTATCTGCCAGCGCAACGGTCTTACGGAGTCGGCGAACGAAGCCGATTACGTCCCTGACGTTCGTAACGAACACCGGCGGGATCCTTCCTTCGGAGGTGCGACTAGGCGCAACCTCAGCGGAGGCTTGGAATGCCGCCGAGTCCGTGGCCGAACTCAAGGAGGTCAGGGAGGGAGACTTTCTCGGCTTGCCACCGTGCCCTACTACCACCCAGTCGGTGGAAGCCGAGATCTCCATGGCAGGGGAGTCAGACTCCTTCAGAGGTACAGGGCTGCTTGGCCTACTGGCGGCCGTGCAGCCGGAAGGTCCGGCCTTTGCGGGCTTGGTCGGCCCTAATAAGGACCGGTTTTGCTCACGAACTTGCGCGGGTTCAGCAGGGCTTCCCGCGCGAGTCGTAGGGTTCCCGACTGGCCCAAGTGGCCGGCCGGGGGGCTCGTTGCTGCCGCACAGTGCTTTAGGGGCACTATGAGCTGGGCTAATGCCGACTAACTCGGCTCTTTGTCCAGCGGGTACCCGGGGGCCGAACTGTGACACCGTCACAGTGGCGGCGCAATGCGCATCTCTATTGGTGAGTCCTACTCTCGGACTCCCCGGGTTTCGCTGGACAGCGCTACCTAACACACTTACCGGCACTGTGCGGCAGGTCCCAGTTGTGTGCTGCTTGGCTTCGTCTTGCTGGCAAGGCGGTTGGTCGATGTCCATTTCCATCGCTGCAGCTCTTGGATGTTGGCGCTGGCGATGAGGCGATTCTTGGTCCGGCGGTTTCTTCTTTACTGCCGCCGCAGTAGCTTGCGCTGAAGGCCTCTTCATGGCAGTAAGTAGAGGACGAGGCTATCCTCTTCTGCGATGCTGTTCTGTACGTCCGATCTCTTCCAAGGTTGAGTGCAGAGTGTCTGTGGTCTGTGTCGCCGACACTGACGTTGCCACGATGACACGATGCCAGAGTCCAGAGTCCAGAGTTGAACGGAGCAGCAGCTAGTCGTGCTCCGGTGGTCGCAGTGTCCGGGTGATACCCGATGACTGCATGTTGCCTTGCTGTTACCTTGACTAGCGATCTCGCGCTTTGAAAGGAATGGGACCTCCATCAATTTTATTTTGGAGGGACAGGATGTTACGATTTTACTTGGACCCTGGGACCTCGAAGAGACCCGTGACGGCAGAATGGGGGAGACCTCGAAGACCTCTCGCGTGAGAAGCAGGAATGACCCTCCCACAACGGGTAGGGCGCCCCTAGCCGCTCAGGAAAAGTCGCCGAGGGCTGCCAGGCGGCAATGTCGGCGCACGGGAGAGAGCGTAGGAGGAGGCAGCGTCCACCAGAGGTGGCACTAGGCACACCTAGGGCGAGCGCAGACCCCCCTCTAGTCTGTCGCCGAGCGCCAGCACGGACAAGAGAAAGAAGGAAGGAGGAGGAGCGTGAAAATACTCAAGGTCGGGGGGATGGGGCAGATGTTCTGTAAGTGCTTATGGGGGGTCGTCGAGCAACGCTCGGGGGCGTTTGTGTCGTCTAGGTGGTGGGCCGACATCTGTGCTTAGTCGACGGATGTGAGGATGGGTCGAGACATAGGCTCGGGAGAATAGTTTGAGGGCTAGGGACCGAACGAATTCGGTAAGTGAAGGAACCTTCAACCCTCGCCTGATGGCATCATTTCTGACAAACCAGGGAGAGTTGGAGATGTAGCGGAGGGTTCGGGATTGGAAAGCTTCCAAACGGGCGACAACGGATGGGCTGAGTAGTACCCAAAAGGCGGGGGCTGCGTAAGTCAGGATTGCCCTAAGAAAGAGCAAGTAGATGGTGAGTTTAGTGCGCACAGGCATTGAACCCCGATGAGAGAGAAAGGGAAATAGTTTGGCTCTGACGCCTCTGGCGCGCTGGAGACTCAGAGAGACATGAGGTGCAAAGCTTAGGCGTCGGTCAAGAGTGACGCCCAAGTACTTTACAGTCCGTTTCCACTCGATTGGGCTCCCTTCAAGGGAGAGGGACTGGCAGCGGGAAGTTAATTTACGAGAAAAGGCGATCGCCTCGGATTTCTCCGCATTGACCGCCATCCTCCACTTCCTTAGCCAGTCCGGAAGTACGGCGAGCTGACGTTGCACCAGGCCAGCTGCGAAATCAAGACTCGCTGAGCTGGCGTGGTACATAGCGTCATCCGCATAGAGCGAGAGAGTGACTCCAGGCTGAACAGGCAGGTCGTTCGTGTACACGAGGTACAGAACGGGGCCAAGGACAGATCCCTGAGGTACGCCTGCGGCGACTGGTCGGACGGATGAGTACGACCCTTCGACGCATACCCTAAAGATACGATCGCACAAGTACGATCGGAGAAAATGAACGAATGAGGCAGGGAGGGGGGAGTGGGCCAGTTTGTAGAGAAGGCCTTCGTGCCAGACTCGATCGAAGGCCTTACTCACGTCGAGCAATACAGCGACGGAGGACAGATGCTTGTTGTAGGCGTCCGTCAAATGGGTAACAACCCGGACGAGTTGAAGGGTCGTCGAGTGCTCCCTGCGAAAGCCGAACTGCTCCTGCCGAATGAAACCATCCAGCAGAGGCGCGTACCGACCGTGCAGGAGGCGCTCGAGTACCTTCGATATGACTGGCAACAGTGAGATGGGTCGATGGTTTGAGGGGTCAATACGCAGCTTGCGAGGCTTGGGGATCATGATGATTTTCGCACGCTTCCACAGGCTGGGGAAGTAATGAAGCCGGAGACATCCATTGAACAGCTCGTGGACCAAGTTGATGAGGCTAGGGGGAGCGTGTTGTAGCGCCGCCGCTCCGATACGATCATCGCCGGGCGCCCTCTTAGGGCGAAGTCGACCAATAGCCGAGACAACATCGGCCCGGTCGAACGGGTCAGGGATGTCAGCTGGAGGGCGGGAAAAATACCCAGATAGGAAGTCTGTGACCTCGGCCGAGTGGACGGGGTCGCAGACGCCTCCGTGGACGGTGAATTGCTCCTCCATGGTTGCGGCAAAGACTTCAGCTTTGCCGGCCGCGGAGTACACAATGCCGTCCGGTGATCTGAGGGGATGGCGGGTCCTTTTGTCGCCATTAAGTCGACTCGCAGCCTGCCAGACAGACTCGGGCCGGACTTCAAGAGACTCGAGGTACGAGTCCCAACGATGTGCAGTGGCATCAAGCAGAAGCTGCTTGACAAGGTCAGATTGGGCGTTGAGCCTGCGTTTGATAGCAGGATCCCGGGTTTGTTGCCATCTCCGGCGGAGTTGGCGCCGAGTTTGGATGGCGAGGAGCACCTCTTCAGGTAATTGAGACCGGCGATTTGTCTCCGGGACAAGATAGGTGTGTGTGTCCATAGCGGACGTAACGACTTCTTGAAGATAGTCGGCCATACGGTCCGCATCAGCCGTAGAGGCGATGGGGGCCGGGGGGTCAGATGGCACTGTTCGTTGGAGTTCGTCATGATAGGAGCGCCAGTTGACTCTCCGTGGACGAGAGGGGGGTTGGAGAGGTGTGTCCAACAGGGGACGAACAGTGATAAGTACCGGGTCGTGGTCGGACGAGAGGTCCGATACAGCACTGACAGTGATAGGAATGGCCAGGTCCTTGACAATGACAATTTCAAGGACATCCGGAAGGCCCCTAGTGGGCACGTGGGTCGGTGAGTCAGGACCAATGACTGAGACCTGCAGATGACGCTGAACGTAGCTGTAGAGCGAGCGGCCACGCGGGTTCGTGACACGGCTATTCCAAGAGGGATGCTTGGAGTTGAAGTCTCCGGCAGCTATAGTAGGTAGTTCGTGGTCGAGGAGGGCGTCCCACTCCTCAGGCGGCGGAGGCCCTCCGGGCCCGGGAGGAAGGTACGCCGAAATTAGGCGAACCTCCCGGTCCCCGATCCAGAGGGCCACCGCCGTCGTCTCCAAATACCTAGTATCTGGAGGGGGTAAGAGACGATGGGCAATGCGCCTGTGGACGAGAATAGCAGTACCCGCGCTGGGACGAGCGGGGGGTTGTAGCCGGGGCCTATCCGTGCGATATGTAGTGTACGCCGGAAGCTGAAAGGAAGCAGCAGGGGTAAGGAAAGTTTCGGAGAGGAGGATGACATCGAGGTCATATTCAGTGGCAAAGTTAGCCAATTCGGCTCGGCGAGACGGAACACCACACGCGTTCCATGCCACCAGCCGAAGAGGCCTAGACATTGAGAGGCAGGAGAGTCATGAGGGAGGTAAGAATGGTGACTAGCAGAGACTGGACGTCCTTGGCAGTCAAGATTTGAGGGATGAGGGTCTCAACCCAGACACGCAAACGATCGGCAAAGGTCGGATCCGAGGACCCTTCCTCCGTCGATGGCGCCTGCGGCGTGGGCGGGGGCACTCGATACATGATACCATTATCGGGCCGAGGTGTAGTTGTAGGCTGCCGAGGCTCTTTGGGAGCTGGGGCAGATGCTGACTTAGTTGCAGCGGGCTTGTGCTGCGTGAGGATGGTGGTCGATGACTTTTTCTTCTTTGGCGCGGGTTGCTTTCGCGACGAGGCCAAAGGAGGGAAAGATGCATCGGAGGCGGCGGCTGCCGCGTAACTGAGCGCTCCGGCAGGCGCTGGGCAGGTCGGGGGGACTACAGCGGCTGCAGGCGCAGACGAGGTAGCCGGAACTGGGGCCGCCGGGGCGGCAGATGCAGGGGCTGAGGGTTTCTTGGGGGCAGGTGGGATAGGCTTTTGGGCCTTGGTGATGCGCTTTAGGGCGTCATGATAGTGCTTGCACTGGCGAGAGCTTGCCGGGTGTGGTTCACGACAGTTTGCACACGTGGCAGTGGCGGTGCGTTCACGAGGACAATCGCCCTTGTGATGACCTTCACCACAACGAATGCAGCGTGTCGGGTAGTGGCAATAGATACTGCTGTGTCCGTACCTCTGGCAGTTGTAGCACTGCTTGGGTCCGGGTCGGGACTCGAAAGCTGAAACTTTTACCCGGAGGTAAAAGAGAGAGTCTACCTGATATATTGACTGGAAATTCCCTACCTTGAGGATTTTCACAAGGAAGGCATTTCTGGGAATGCGTCTGCCGGGGGAGAAGAGAGGAGTCACTGAGCTGACAGTAAAGCCCAAAAGTTCAAGGGCGTGAGAAATTGTAGGCACGGGAACATCGGCGGGGATGCCGATGATCTCGACCTTGAGTTCCCTCTCCTCCGGCAGGGCGTAGGTGTAATACGGGATACCACGATCAGTCAGCAGATTCTGGGCGAGCCGGAAACTGTCGATGGTCGTGGTCTCAATTCTGACGGAGCGGCCACCCTGACAAACTGCAGTCAGGGTATTCGCAGGAGCGGCCCGGTGAAGTCGCCGCATGACCTTATCCCAGTCAATAGGCCGGTCAAAGATCAGAGGCGGCAACCGCCGGGACGGGGTAGGTAGCGAGGTGGCCGTAGCAGGTCTATCCGTGGCAGGACCCAGCTGGGAAGACCGCCCGGACCCCGCAGAGTCGCCACTGTTTCGCCGTTTCCGGCTACTTACAGTCTGCCACTCCTCAGTGTCCATTGCACTCGACCCAGCCGACACCGCCTCGGGTTCGGTCGGTAGTGGTTGCGCCAAAGCGCCAGGTGGGATTTCGTGGCCCTGAGAAGGACCGACGGGAATGTTGGTTGCGGTCATCGGCGAGGTTAACCTACGCCTAGGCTGGTGAGACTTTACGGATCGCTAGCTGGGTAGTGAGGTATACTACTTAATAGCTACAACACTTACCAGGCAACAGACAGCAGCGGAGAACACCAAAACACCACTAACACCAGAAACTCGAGTTCACCACTGCCCGCACAATTGTAACACACAGCACTAATGATGTTAAACACTATGTGAAAGTTTGAGTGAAATATACTGTGTAATAACTGAGTTATAGAGCTCCAGACAAGCTGGAGCCAGCGTTGCACAATGGAAAATTCCACTTGTGGAGAGTAACAACGAACGCAGCCTACCCTGGCAACAGCTCTAGGTAGTCACCACTCACACGTGCGAATGTCACCAATGCCACGATGCTGTAGCTGTAGCTAATGGGGGGACGGGGCTCAAGGCCCCTGCATGGTAGCAGTGCCCGGAGTGACTCCTCCGATGACTGCAAGTAGGTCGGGCTCTCTCAAGGACTTTAGGTAAAACAAGGTCAAGTGGGTGGGATGGTGTGCTCCTTTTGCAGTTGGGTAGGGGAGAGGATCTCACAAGTGAGGTGCTCAGCCTAGCCAAAGTCTGGTAGAGTTTGGGCCCTGAAGCCAGCGGTGACGCGTCCGAGTCACAGCGGAGAAACCTCCCGGGACATATGAGTACCGGTTGGCCAACGCTGCTGCCTCCGACGTGGCCTCACTGTCCGCATAGCGGTGATCAGCACAGGCCCGTTGCGTATCCGGGGCGGGCGCCTGATGAAAGAAGGCACTTGCACAACTGACATAAGACAACCCCGCCGAGGCCGCAAACGACCAGGGCAGACCATTCAGGGCAGAGTGAGTGGTAATGCTACGTCTAAGTTGTGGTAGGTGTTCTGTTTGAGGTAGGGTACTAGCGGTAGGGTGTTGACTCCCTCAGGAGAAGGGCCCTATGTAGGAGGCTATGGGGGGTCGTCCAGCAGAGTGCAGGGTCTCTTGACTATGTGGCAAGGGGGACCTTCGTCCCTGGCCAGGTCACGGAGGTGGGGGTAGCGGGAGTCTGCAGCCCGGAAGAAGAGGCCCACAGAGAGTCTGAAGACAAACTCTTCCACCGTTTGCAGACGGAGGCCCGTCCTGATAGCTCTGTTACAAACAAACCAGGGCGAGTTGGAGAGGATACGGACGGAACTGTTTTGGAACTGTTCCAGCTTACGCTTCGTTGTGGCAGATAAGAGGGGCCACCACGCTGGGGCTGCGTAGGTGAATACAGTCCTGAGAAGCAGGAGATACAGGGTGAGTTTAGTGCGCAGTGAGAGGGGACTTCTGCGCGAGATGAGTGGAAAGATTTTGGCTCTGACGCCACGGGCTTGTCGGAGTTTGGTTTGGACGTGGCCGGCGAAGCTTAGTCGACTGTCAATAGACACCCCCAAGTACTTCACCGACTTCTTCCAAGCGATAGGGTTCCCATCTAGGGTGAGGGGCTGGCATGCGGTCCGCTTGCGCGTGATGCAGATCGCTTCGGATTTCTCCGCGTTGATCGCCACGCGCCACTTACGTAGCCAGGGAGGCAGAAGGTCGAGTTGGCGTTGTATCACTGTGCTAGCAAAACCAGGGTTCTGCGAGCTGTAGTGATACATGGCATCGTCAGCAAAAAGGGAAAGAGTGACGTTGGGATATACGGGCAGGTCGTTCGTGTACACGAGGTACAGAACGGGGCCGAGGACTGATCCTTGGGGAACGCCAGCGTCTATGGGGCGGTCAGAAGAGACCGCTCCATCTACGCTAATGTGAAAAGTCCGGCCGCGGAGATACGACCAGAACAGTCTCACAGTAGATGCGGGAAGGGGCGTGTGTGCCAGTTTATAGAGCAGACCTTCGTGCCAGACACGGTCGAAGGCCTTACTAACGTCCAAGAGGACGGCTGCGGTGTGCAGCTTTTTGTTTGCAGCGTCAGAGAACTGGGTAACGACGCGGACTAGTTGTAGGGTGGTCGAATGCTCCCTGCGAAACCCATACTGTTCGCTGCGGATGAACCCATCAAGCAGCGGTACAACACGGGCGTGCAGGAGGCGCTCGAACACCTTCGATAACACGGGCAGTAGTGAGATGGGGCGATAATTTTCAGGGAACATGCGAGATTTCCCGGGTTTAGGGATCATGATTACCCTTGCGTTTTTCCACAGGCGAGGGAAGTAATTGAGGCGGAGACATGAGTTGAACACGTCCAGGATGTGGTCAGTGACAACTGATGGGGCATTCTTTAGGGCGGTCGCTCCTATTCTGTCCGGGCCGCAGGCCCGTTTAGGATTTAGCCGTGCGATAGCATGGACGAGATCGGCTTTTTCAAAGGGGGGTGGGGGATCCGTCAAAGGTTGGGCGAGATAGTTTTCGAGGAAGTCCTCGACGCGAGCCATGTGGTCCGCGTCGAAGACGCCTCTGTGAGGAGTAAATTGTTCCTCAACGGAGTTTGCGAAGACCTCAGCCTTGCACTCCGGTGAATGAACAACACCCGTCGGGGAGTCAAGGGGATGGCGAGTCCTCTTTTCGCCAAGGAGGCGACCAGTGGCCTGCCAGACGGAGGCGTGGTCGACTTCCAGGGATTCAAGATAGGTGTCCCAGCTATGCTGATTGACATCAAGCAGGAGTTGCTTGACGTAATCAGACTGTCGGCGATACTGCCGCTTGACAGCGGGATCGCGAGTGTTTTGCCAGCAGCGGCGAAGGCGCCGCCGCTGGCTGATGGCTTCTTGGACTTCGGCAGGGAGTCGAGACTTCCTACGATGTGCTGGGACAGTGTAAGAGTGGGTATCCATGCAGCGGGTAAGAGTGTCATGGAGATGCGTGACTTGGCGGTCCAGCTCCCTTCGAGAGGGCGCTGGGGCCTCGGGGGCTGATGGGAACCTACGGCACAGCTCGTCGTGGTAAGAGCGCCAGTTGACTCTCTTACCAGGACGGGCAGGCGGGGAGTCGCTTGTTCGTCGGAGCGTCACAACCAGCGGGTTGTGGTCGGACGATAGGGCTGAGATGGCCTCGACCAGGATGGGGCAGACAGCGTCCTTGACAAGAACTATGTCGAGAACGTCTGGCTGGTTGGCAGGGTTGGCGGGGATGTATGTCGGTTCGGCCGGGCCGATGACGAGGACGTCAGGCCTGGTCGAGGCGTATTGGGCGAGAGCACGACCGCTTTGATTAGTCAAGCGACTATTCCAAGACGGGTCTTTGCAGTTCATGTCTCCGACTGCAATGGTAGGCAGATCATGGTTAAGGAGCGCGTCTAGCTCCTGGGGGTGTGGCACCAGGCCAGGTTTGTTGTAGACGGAGACCAGCCGAAGCTCGGTTCCCGCTACGCTGATTGCGACCGCAGTCGCTTCGATTTGGGTAGTCGGGGGGGGGTAGGTAGAGGTCGGTGAGATAATCGCCTGTGGATGAGAATGGCTGTGCCGCCAGATGCGGCTCGGGTGAGTGGCACTGGGCGGTCCGTACGATAAGTAGCGTAAGCTGGTAGGTTAAATCGGTGTTGGGGACGCAGGTGGGTTTCAGAGAGGAGGACTACGTCCGCGTCATACTCGTTCGCGAAGCAGGCCAGCTCAGCTCGCCGCCCGGCTACGCCATTTGCGTTCCAAGCAACGAGTGTGAGAGGCCTAGCCATCGCGGGCGAGCAACAAGGACGTAAGGGAGGTCATGATTGTGACGACCAGAGAGTTCAGGTCGCGCGCAGCAACTAGTTTTGGCAGGAGATCTTCCATCCAGTCTTGCAACTCCGCGATCGTTAGCACGCCCTCATCGGGCTCGCTCACGGCCGCGGGGCGGCGGACTAGCTGGGGAGCTGGCTTCGAGGTTTCTGGGGCTGCCTCGGGCTTAGGTGGTTGGACCGATGGTAGTTGCTGTGCGGCGGTAGGGTTTTTTGTAGAAGGAGCTTTAGCAGCTGGGGGTTGCTGTTTGGGCTTCGGAGCCTTCGCGCGGCGAGGCGCGGATGCGGGTTTAGATGCGACGGCTGCCGCGAATGACTTGGCGGTGGAGGGAGGCTCCGTAGTAGTAGCAGGGTGTGGGTCGTCACTGGGACGACGAGGTTGGACGGGCGGTTGGCGGGCTGGGGCAGCCGCCGGTGTGGCGGTCTGCTGGACTTTGGTTTGGCGCTGAGGCCGGGTCGGATTGCGGTGCCGGATCTCGTCCATCTCCTGCTTCCGCTCAAGGGCAGATTGATAATATTCGCAGCCTCTCCAGTTGGCTGGATGGTTCTTGTCGCAATTTGCGCACTTTGCGTCGGCGTTTGGGTCCTTCGTGCAAGCGCCCTTAGGATGACCTTCGCCGCAGCGTACGCAACGGGGTGCCATGTGGCAGTTGTAAGAGGCGTGGCCGTACCTCTGGCAGTTGTAACACTGCGGAGGGCCGGTGGGGGTGTTATACCTGGAGACTTCAATCCGGAGGCATAAAAGCTCTCGGAGGGAGTAGATGAGTTGGTAGTCTCCTACCTTCTTGAGCTTGATAAAAAAGACGTTGACCTTCCGTTTCTGGCGGTCAACGAGTGGAATGCAGGAGGTTGGAGTGAAGCCAAGGCTCTCCAACTCCTCGATAATGTCAGACGGCGCTACATCGTGGGGGATGCCACGGATGGTTACCTTGATTTCTTTCTCCTGAGGGAGACCAAAGGTGTGGAATTGTACGTTCCAGTCAATCAGGGTTTTCTGGACGAAGCGAAATTCGTCGGGAGTCCTAGTTTTGATGCGGAGAAGCTTCCCCTGGTGATAAATATCGATAGGGAAAGCTGCCGCCTGCTTGATGGATTTTGCAAAAGCATCCCACGCTGTGGGGGCGTCAAGAACTATAGGTGGCATGCGGAATGGTTCTGAAGACTGAGGGGTTGGCTGAGCACCTGCCCCGGTAGTGGGAGCCGAGCCACCACTGGGTTCCGGCCCGCCCGAGGAAGAGGAGAAGGTCCGTTTCCGGCTCTTCACCTTTTTCCAGGCAGGGCCGCCGTCAGTGGCGCCGGGCACAACAGTACCGGGGTGGTCCTGAGAAGGGCCAGGTTCGGAAGGCGGACTTGCCGGGGAGTCCATCTCCATGAACTCGCCGACGCAGTCCGCCGCCGGGTTGGGTGCTGTCGGCCCTAAAAAGGGCCGATCAGGGCGAAGGGTAGAGATAGGTGCTTGGGTACCGCAAGCGGTACCCAAGGAGCGATCGGATGTTTGAGAGGTGGACATGCCACCTCTCAAAAGCGGGTAGGGAACAGAGATCTACCAGAGGGGTAATGTACGGCTTCGTTAGATACCGAACTTTGTGCAATGTTCGGTTTCCACCGTACTCTTTACCTCGGAGGTGTCCAAGGTCGGTTACCACTGGTGGGGCCTTCCAAGGATCTCTCGGGGCAGCGCTAACAAGGAAGCGAGAGAGCCGACGTCCACTCACCTGAGGAGGCTATCCGGGAGCCGGTTCCCACGCAGTTGCCCAGGTCCAATCCGTGAGGCAGTCGGCGAATTGCAGGCTGGTCTCAAGTTGTCCTGTCCTGTCGCTGGTGGTGTGATATAGTTGGCTGGTCGAGAGCAAGATGTTTCCTCTTCAAGAGCTGGAAGCGAAGTCTGCCTCACACTGCCACGATGCGGGAGGTTCCCCCTTTTTTATTTTGGCGGAGGTGAAGGAGACGGGCTGTGATTGGCTGAACCGCTGACGCGATCCACCAATGGCCTGAGAGGGAAGCCTACGCGAACGCTTAGCACGGATTGGCGGGATTTGTTCGCCCACAACAGGTCGATACACTTCCGCCAGCCCGGTAAGAGTCCGGTAGACTGCCTTATGGCGATACCGAGGCAGGTGAGAGATTGGAGGGGCGAAGTTGCCGACTGAAGGTGGCGCTAGGCACACCTAAAGCCGGCCCAACGCCCGACCAATCTGTCGGCCTGCAACGGACCGGATTTGAATGGAAGGAAGGTGGTGAGATCCGATTGGTCGGCGCGTGGGCAGATGGTGAGAGGGCAATTTATTAAAATTACGGTGGGTCGTCGAGCAAAGCTCGAGGGCGGCGCGTTTGACTGGTGGTGGTCCATCATCGTTATCGAGATGTTGGAGGTGTGGAAAGTCTGAAATGGATGCTCGATGGAAGAGGTTGAACGTAAGAGTTCGCGCAAATCCATCGAGCGACGGAATCTTCAGCCCTCGCCTGATAGTATCATTTTTTACATACCAGGGAGAGCCGGAGATAAGGCGAAGGGTAAGGGCTTGGAAGGCTTCCATGCGTTTAACGACGTCGGGGGCGAGTTGGGTCCAAAATGCAGGCGCTGCGTACATAAGGACGGCTCGTAAAAAGAGCAGATAAATCGAGAGCTTCGTGCGCACAGGCAGTGGCCCTCGAGGCGATAAGAATGGGTAGAGTTTGGCTTTGACGCCTCGGGCGCGCTGGAGCACTGTGGATACGTGAGCTCTGAAGCTTAGGCGTCGATCAAGAGTGACGCCCAAGTACTTCACAGTACGTTGCCAAGCGATTGGGCTCCCTTCAAGGGAGAGGGTCTGGCATCGGGAAGTGAGCTGACGGGAGAAGGCAATCGCCTCGGATTTCTCCGTATTGATCGCCACCCGCCATTTCCTTAGCCAGGCCGGAAGTAATGCGAGCTGGCGCTGCACCACGTCAGTCGCAAAACGAAGGTTTGCAGAACTGGTGTGGTACATCGCATCGTCCGCATAGAGAGAGAGCGTGACTCCAGGCAATACTGGCAGGTCGTTCGTGTACACTAGGTACAGAACGGGGCCGAGGACAGATCCTTGAGGGACGCCAGCGGCGACGGGGCGGACAGAAGAGTACGTCCCGTCGACGCACATCCTAAATTTGCGGTCGCAGAGATACGACCGCATCAGATGTACAAATGAGGCAGGGAGTGGGGAGGTGGCTAGTTTATAGAGAAGGCCTTCGTGCCAGACTTTGTCGAAGGCCTTGCTCACGTCCAGAAGGACGGCGACAGTTTGATGGTTTCTATTTATGGCGTCAGTGAGTTGCGTGACAACTCGGACAAGTTGAAGAGTGGTCGAATGCTGCCTGCGGAAGCCGAACTGTTCCTGCCGAATGAAATTATCCAGCAGGGGAGTAATCCGGCGATGCAGGAGGCGCTCGAACACCTTCGATAAGACTGGCAAAAGAGAGATTGGTCGATGATTCTCCGGGAGTGTACGCAGCTTGCGAGCTTTCGGCAACATGATGACTTTGGCTCGTTTCCAAGGGCTGGGATAGTAATGGAGCCGGAGACATCCATTGAACAGCACGTGTATGAGTGAAACGAGACTTGCTGGGGCGTTGAGTAGGGCCGCTGCACCAATACGGTCCTTGCCGGGCGCCTTCTTGGGGCGCAGTCGACTAATGGCCGTTTCCACTTCAGCCTCGTCGAACGGGTCGATTGGGTCTGCGGGAGGGCGGGAAAAATAGCCAGATAGGAAGTCTGTGACCGCTGCCGAGTGGCCGGGGTCGCAGACGCCTCGGTGAACGGTAAATTGTTCCTCCATGGTATCGGCAAAGACTTCTGCTTTGTCGGCCGCGGAGTACACAATCCCGTTCGGTGATCGTAGGGGGTAGCGGGTCCTTTTCTCGCCAGTGAGTCGGCGCGCAGCCCGAAAAACGGACTGTGGCGTGACTTCCAGAGACTCAAGATATGAGTCCCATCGATGAGCAGTGGCATCAAGCAGAAGCTGCTTGACAAGGTCTGATTGGGCGTTCAGCCTGCGTTTTACGGCAGGGTCCCGGGTTTGTTGCCATCTCCGGCGGAGCTGGCGCCGGTTGCGGATGGCCAGAATCACCTCTTCAGGTAACTGCGACCGTCTGTTGGGCGCAGGGACGTCATAGGTGTGTTTGTCCATAGCGGACGTGACGACTTCTTGAAGATAGTCGGCCAAGCGGTCTACATCCTCCGGACTGGAGATGTCGACCTGGGGGTCAGATGGTACTGTTCGACCCAGTTCATCGTGGAACGATCGCCAGTTGACTCTCGTTAAACGATGGGGAGGCTGGAGAGGTGTGTCCAGCGTGGGCCGAACAGTGAGTATTACCGGGTCGTGATCAGACGAGAGGTCTGACACGGCTTCTATGGCGATAGGGTAGGCCAAGTCCTTGACAACACACTGACGTTAGAAACTACTGTCATATTTATTCAGTCTTGGACAAGAGAATACAGTTACCCGAAACAAAATTTTGTTCAATTGAGTGAACCCAGAGTGGCTTCCCGACTGGAAGTAGTAGGATACGCGAGGTTTGAGAATTTTATGTTATAGCACCATTCACGGTTAAAATCGACGAATCCTGTTTCTTCACGGTTCTCAACGAAAGCTATTTATTACAGAAAATAAACTTGCTGTTGCTACAAATTTTCATTTACGTTACCTGTAGTATTAGCATGGATGATTTTAAGCACATATATATATATATATATATATATATATATATATCGTCAATAAATACTTTCTATTTTAATAGATTTGTGGGGAGGCTAACGATGAAGATGAATAGGGATGGCCCTATTCGTTTAGTTGAAGATTGTACCTTTAACCTTACTGTGGCCAAAACTTTAAAATTCTATTTGTTATACTTCAAGATTATACTCTATTTATCAAAGTGTCGATCAAGTGAACTCGTTTAAGTACTTGTGGAGCAATGTGACATGAAATGGAATCTGTGCGGAGGAAATCTGAAGCAGGTTATCTATGGACAAGATAGATTTTGAAAAGGTAAAAGCTTTACTGACAGCAAGAAGGATTCTGAATGACATGAGAAAGAGATCTGCCAAATTTTTTATTTGGAGTATAGTTTTGTATGACCACCAAAAAGAAAGAAGAAAGGTACCTAGAGAGCTTCAAAATGGGGGGGTGTGACGAAACATAATTAAGGTGAAATGGACTGATAGAGTGAGATACGATGAAGTGTGGACGAGACCAGGAGAGGGAAGACAACTGCTGAAAAACGTCTTGGTTACGGCATACATTTCGTAGAAACTGTCTGCAGCTAAGGATCATAGAGAGAAAGGCGAAGAAAAGAGAAGACGGAGAAGAAGAAAGGTTGGAGTGCTTGATGACAGCAAAAACGGAAGGGTTTATAGTCAGATGAAGACATACGCAAGCGACCGAGAACATGCAGTTGTAGTCAGTCATAGACAGTTTTAGTAAAGAAGAAGATACTTTAATAGTTTCGATTTGGCTGCATGAATCTGGTTCTATTGTCTATCCAATAAATAAAACAAGATGTTCTCATGCAAGTGTTGAGCCGTAATAAAAAACGCCAAGATGAGTAGGCTATGTAGCAGTATTCCCCACTGCGGTACCGTATCGATTAGATGTGTGGAATTCGTTACACACTCTCAAACACGTAGCGAGACACAACATTATTCAAATTAGTTGTGTGTGTGTATTAGTTCTGCATCTATTAGAATATTCAGTAACGGAGTTCATCGCTTGCCGAGCCAATATACGGAAACTGATACGCTCGCACGTACCGTCCGTCTTTACAAATACAGTCCGTCATTTCTCAAGGTATCTACGGAAATTAATTTAAAGTCGTACGTATGTTAATAACATTTAACTTTTTCAGTAAGTCACATCGTTTACGTTTAAAGTGGGGTTTACCTCCTTTACATTACGTGTAACATGTAACACTGCGCCTCATCTGACGTCCGTCACATAATATCGTCCAGATGTGATTGGATAAAAACTCTTATCATACTGACAGAGAAATAGGGTGGATTTACACAGCCAGACAGCAAGAAAAAAAACAGGAGGAATCGTTTATAACGACCTCCAACAGGCTGCTATTAGTTGGACGCTACAGTTGGTGGTCGCTAAAATCGATGACCATCTGCGTCATCGATTTGTACTGTTTTCTTTTTTAATGTTTTCTTGCTCTATTCCTGTCTTGTACTTATTGTTATAAAAATACGTATATAATTACCATCAAAATAGTAATAATAATAATAATAACAGAATATAGGTAGTAATCTATTATAATATAGGTAGTTTCCTCATAAAAGAATCCCATGTGGAAAGTACCTGGAACTGACGAGACCATCCAAATTGACTTTATCCTGGTACCAAGAAGACCCTAACTGATTTATCTTCAGTACTATATGTCAGAAGATGTAGTGGTCCTAACTGTAATAAGAGCAAAAATTTGTGAAGATTCAAAGATCGAATAAGATAAGAATAAAAAAGTGGGATCCACGAAATTTGAGTAAAAATCCAGGTGTTGCCCCAAAAGTATCAAGAAAGTTTGAGAAACAGGTTTGCTTTCGTCCACACAGAATAGCTGAAACAACAGTGATAGAGGATAACTGGTGAGACGGAGCATGTGGAGTACAGCTGGAGCGATTTTGACAAAACAATTAAGGAAGCTGCAGATGACGTAATTGGAGAAAGGCAAAGAACTAGATATGGAAACTGGTTCGATAGGGAATTCACAGAAATTATAAAGAAGAAAACTGAACTAATGCAGAGAAACACACGAAATAACACCGAATTACATAGGCAGCTCAGAAGGAAGGCCAATATTATGCTCAAAATAAAGAAAAGAAAGACGATTATGAAACAGTTGGACAGGTTTGATGAATTATATGAACAAAGTGAAAGTAGAAAATTCCATGAGGCGGTTAGCAGAATGATAAAGAAATTCCAACCAAAGAGCAAGGGATGCATTGATATAGATGTGGAGACTGGGAGACGACAGAAGGGTTTTGGAGAGGTGGGTGGAATATTTTTAGGCAGCTGTCGAATTAAGATGTGGAAGAAGACGAAATGGAAATGGATGTGAAACATATGATAATGATATGGTAGATTGTTAATGCCTGTTTACGTGGTCTATTACGTATGGTCTGGATAAAAGAAATAATACTCGAAGAGGGGAACACTAGAATAATATGCCCAATTTATAAGCACGGAAATAAACTGGATTGTAAGAATTATAGGGGCATAACGTTATTCAGCACTGCATATAAAGTACTGACCTGGATAATTAATGAAGGGCGTAAAGAATTCGCCGAGAAAAAAGTCTAGGGGAATATCAAGTGGTTCCCGACAAAAAGTCTAGGGGAATACCAAGTGGTTCCCGACAAAAAAGACGTACTTATGATCAACTGTTTGCTATCAGGCAGATTACAGAAAACTACTATGGCCATGATAAAGATCTTCACATGCTGTCACATGTGGATCTTCACATGTGGACTTCAGATAGACGTTGATAGTGTGCGAAGGGTAAAACGTTTTGAAGCCATGCGGGATATGAAAAACTTATAAAGTTAACGAAGATGAACATAAGATACATGAAAGTCAAATTAAATATGAGAATATGCTAAGTGAATCGTTTACATTTAATAGGGAGTTAGGCAAGGTGATGCATTATCGGCCACCCTCTTTGTTATTGAACTACACTGTGACATTAAAGACACGTATCAACGAGGAACGATATTAAATAAAGCGAGCTAAATGTGTGCTTATGCTGATGATGTATTGACAATAGCCAGATCAAGACAACGGCTGGTTGAGGTTTACAAGGAGCTAAATCAAAAATCTGCTGGAATGGGAATGAATGTAAAATATTACGAAAACAAAAATACATGCTAATTTCTCCATCAGAAAGGAGATGAAATCTGTTTAATTTGTGCATAGAGGGTAATTCGTTCGAGGCGGTTAATAAGTTCATATACCTAGGTAACATTGTGATAATGAAGAGTGCGTAAACACGACAGCACGTGACAGAATACAAATATGATACAGGGCATACTATGCTAACAGTAGACTATTGAGAAGGAATGAGGGCACAGGTGTATGAAAGCAGAAAGTGGGGTCGATTAGATGGATGGATGATGTGCTGGAAGAAATCAGAAGAATGAGGGGTGTGAGGGTGACTCTGAGACGACGACAGATAGGAGACACTGGAGAAGACTGGTGTCCAGGAATATCCAGGTCTCACTTTAGGCTGTAGAGCTGAAGAAGAAGATTATGCAGTTTGATTAAACAATTTTTTTGAAACATTACTTTTTCGATACGTTTTTTCTGTATATAGGTTTTTCTCACTAGACAGTGCTTCTTTTATTTTAGATTTTTCTACTGAAAGAACCTTTCTTATTGATATCGTGAACACCCCAACTGTTAGCACGGGGCTGTTGTTGGATTCTTTGGACTATAATGGAGCACGAATGCATATGGCATGATATGTTTTGCTACAGCCTACAGCAGTATCGTGCAAACTGGATGACAGGTTGTCATTATTTTTAAACGTCGCACAGTGGACCAACAGAAAAACACATTTTTGTTTAAAAAAATTCAGAAAATTCTGAATTCTTAAGGGATGCGAGCAAACTTGTTTAAAAATATTCACAAATAAATTCCTAAAAGACGCTTCGAAGCGTCAAACTTTTCAAACTTACTATAGGCCTATCATATATGATATATCATACTGGCTTACTATAGCGTTAGCCAATATGATATTTACAAAAACTTACTATTATATCTGAGATTGGAACAGAAAGATATTTAGGCCTAATGGTCTAAACAATAAGGGTCTGAAGTGGTTGTTTTTAGTATCAATTCCAACTATAAACGTTCGCTGTTTGTGCACAAGCTTAAAAAATCAACTCAAACAAGAATTGTATAGGCCTACACATTGATTGAAATAAAATATTTTCAGAACCATTAACGTAAGAGGTGATTTAACCCGACGAACACCTACGGACATGTAATTTATAACGTCGATATCAAATTGAGGTTAGCCATATTGTGTTATTTACGACAATTACATGACGGGCCAAATTTATTGCCGCGCGACCGCAATACCAGATTCCGGTCATGTACTGAATGGCGGTGGTGGGGGATGAGAGGGGCGGCAATTAGCGCGACGTCGTCTACTGCTACCCTCAAACAACCGCCCTCGTATCGTTTTGCGAAAATCTTTGACAAAAAAAAATTACAACGTTAAGAAATTTCGTCTCGTCGAGACGCTGGAACTTCACGTCAAACGTAAACGAGCTACACGGCTCTACATTATTTGCACGCCAAGTCTGATATGATTAGTGTATATTGGTATTATAATTTTAAGTATATTAGCAAAAAATTAGAAGTAGTATATTAGTGTATAATTAGTATATTAACTCTTCTAAGTTTTACTTGCATTTATTACCTCTGTTACAGTTCACGAGTAATTTATGCAACTCCAGCAGCAGTATCACGAAAATGAACAACTGTTATTCTCTACGGCCAACGTAATAATTCATTATAATGTATTATATTATATACTACTAGATACTTAGTTCGTTCATGTATACTACCATGTGCCTAAGCACATATATGTAAATTATAATAATCATAATTATAATAACTTCTGTGGCCATAATAATCGTATTAACATAACAATCAGTATACTTCGTTCGGCCTCACACCAGCACTAGCGTTCCGTTATATTATAAACACAGTGCCTGAAACTCTATTTTCACTATACACAGCCGATATGGAGATTAACATATGCACATATACCACATTTCCTCACAGCCGGGAAAGAAAAGATACCGTCTTAATATTTATCGTAGAAGTTATGGCAGATCTCAGTTCTGAAGTTGTATCAAGTTGACGCAGCAGATAAACAAACTTCTGTAACGTGATACGACAATTCTATTAAAATATTCATTCAATCCAGCATCCGCTTAGAGCCGTATATTATACCGGTATTATATCTTAATTTAACAGTTTGAACTACACAAATCCTGCAGCGTTTACAATGAAACTTTTATTTATGACGCCTGAAAATAGCACAAACGCTGGCTACGGTAATTAAGTGCTCTTGTAGAACTGAGATAAAATCTTGTGGGATACTAATTGCGTACGCACTTAAACAAATTGAATAACTTGGGAAATTAATGTCTGCAACTAATCTGCGCAAACCGCGGTGAACAAGTTTTCATACACGGAGAACTTCACGTCGAGTCATTCATTTATTAGAACAGTATAGACGATTAATGTCGGCAGCAAAGGGAGGGATAAAGTTGCTCGCAAGTGTTGTTATCCCAATACAACGGTTCGTTGTAAATATAATTGAACTACATGAGCTAATAGTTTCCAGCACATTCACATCTAGTCACTGACGTTCAAAACAACACAAAAATCTCATTCGTAAGTTGTTTTCCAATTATGGCGACATACAAAACATCACATGTACGTAAAATATGCTATTTTGGCACTCATAAACATAATGTTGCGAGCAGTATGTTAAATTTTCAAAACAGCATACGCTCTAGCTCGTAAATTATCCATCTAGTTAGTACAGTACTAACATTTAATTTATAAAACACATTTTTAATTAGTCAGTTACCACTAAAAACTGCAAAGCGTCAAGATACAAAATAAGTTTATGTCATCGGCCAATCGAAATCATTGCCCAAACTTAGAAACAATGATTTAAAAATATCAAGAACCTACGAACCATGACTCGGGAAGTAGTGTTTGGAACAGCGTGTAAATTTAGTAAGCATTGCTTTTGACAAGTATTATTCTAGAAATATATTTAATAAAAATGCCACTATATCATGACTCGATTTTTCTCAAAACAGCACGATTCTATAAATTAAAAAATTTTTACAACCAAAAAGTACGCGAAAATTCAAAAGATTGTGGATATATTTAAACAAGATAAATGAAAATAACTGACTGGGAGACTTGTTCCGTTTTGGAATTCACGGCCTCGAGTGTGGCGTGAACATTGAATTTTGGCCACCTATAGGATAAGGTCGGAGCTGAAGCAACTTTAGTTTAGTCACTTCGTTACACAGGCAGATACACGTCACAGTTAAATATTCGTTGCACTGAAGACGGTCACTGTCTTTCTTGTTAAAAGCTTTTTAGTACTTTGACAAACTACGTTTGAGTTTTAAACCACACCTTTACGAACTCAACGGCAGGTATTACGGGCACCAATTATTTTTAACGTGGCTCGTTTACTCAGTTGTCCAACTTAAAAAAAATCTTTAACCGGAAACAAAAAACAGATTTCTTAACAATAAATATTTACAGTCTACAATCTCATGCAGCGGACGTTTGTATGTAGTAAAGCTCTCGTGAATGGGTAAGAACGAGTCGTTTCACACAGTTATGTGTCTAAAAAGGAAGTGACGCGTTTCGAAATCAAACAAGCTCACTACTGTACGACGCAAATGTCATTACGTAATAGGCCTACTTGTAGAAATCACGTATTTCATTGGTTATAAGTCTATAGATGTCCGTGGATTAGAATCTGAAATTACCTTTCATGTGTGAATAATATAACAGCAGAACGATGATGGCTGTCGGCGCGGGTTCGATTCCTGCCGGGGTAATCTGATTTAGATAGACCGTTCCTCTCGCAAGGGGATGGAAAACCAGCGAGAGATATTCTGCCCCTCCACAATCATACCGTTCGCATTACACACGCACCACGGGTATATGCAAGGAGGGATAAGCCAGTCGAAAGATGACTAAAAAAGATGGTGTAATCCCACGCGATTATTGAACTGTTAATTTGTTTACTGGTTTATCTTGTATTGTTTTATTAATAACATACCCATATTAAGCGCTAATTAAGAACCAATAGATATATGTGTAATATATGAATGTACCTTTAACACAGTTAAATTTTACCAAAAAAAGTCATCTATCGTCAGAGGGAACGTACACGGAATAGTTTGTAAACACGTTTCTGAAGGTAATTACGGAAAATTATCCGTAACAGCGGCCTATCACGACATGTATGATGACAGTAATAAAAAACCAAGAGCTAAATCATCATCATCGTACATAATTGTTTTGTTCTTCTCATCTAAAAAGTAAATATCTGAAGTTTCGACGTTAAATAAACTTTAAAGAATTTTCACGGATTTACACGATGACATAAATAATTCTTGCCGGCTGGCACTAAGAGAGCTACATAATTCGCTAATATCGCCAGCAACATATACACATACCCCTAACCAGGGGCGTAGCCAAGGGGGGGCAGGGAGGGGCAGCTGCCCCCCCTAGATCAAGTTACAAAGTAAAAACTATAAAATAAAAGTAGATAAAAAACGCATGCGAGGAGTGCTAGAACAGGAGCAGTGATGGACAGTTATCCTTACTTTACTTTAAAGAATTAAAGAAACATATATAGTTAATTTACAGTTTTGAACTTCCCGCTTTTGTAAGTCCCTAGTTTTAAAGCATCCGCCATTTTCCTGGTGAACAGACCAGTCGCGTTATAGTTCAACTCGGCTTTGCAAGCTTCTTTTTAGTTTCCGTCTTTATTTAAATATAGTCTAACCTCATCAGAGACCTCACTTCATCCACAGTACCTACAGGACACATCAATAGTTAGTAGTAAAATGGATATACGAAAGTTTTTTAAAGATAAATTAGCCATTAATTTTTTATGTCGATTTCTAAAATTTCAGGATATTTCTACAACGTTGAATAGTATTAAAATATATTGGTCACGTAATAGTATTTATAATTATACCTATAGTGGTTACGTTATTTTGTTTGTCTCAAAAAAGTCAAGACTACAGAACTCTCCCTGAGTGAAGAAAGTTAGGTTAAGTTTCGATTATTCGGACGCTTCCAATTTCCAAAACTAAAATTTCGGATACACTAATTACAAGCAGATGTGTATTTTATGATTTCAAGATACCTCTCGCAATAACAAGATATAAAAAAAGAAAAAAAAATTACATTTTAATCGGCCATTTCGTCTCGTTCCACTTTGCGAATATTCACTTACTTGACGTAATAACCAGGGTTGTGAAATTTTTGAAAACAGATGGTGGATATAATTTTTTTACAACGCTTGTGATCAGGGTTGTAGCAGAGTACGCATGAGAGTATAAGTCTAGTCTAGGGAGTCTAGGGATAGTAGTGCTGATGCCTTAAGATTGCTGATAGGGATGGGTATCGATATATATATATATATATATATATATATATATATCAAAATATCGATATTGTCCCTTCAGTTATCGATGTTTTTCTTATTTTATGATAATGTTTTCTTATTTTCTTGTTTATGTCCTTGACAGCTGAATACGAGAATAGTTGACTTCTATATTTACTATTCATAATAACAATTGGTCTAAGTGATGTTTGTTTTTTACATTATATCTATCCAAGTCACATAAAAGATAAACAGAATCAAAGACGGAACAGACTCACTTGGGGGAAATTATAAATCTCTGTACTTCCAACTTGAACTTAAATCATGACCGATATATCGATGGTTTTCCTTCGATAATATTTATATATCGATGTTAATGACTCGATATTTTATCGATATCAAATATTAATAAGTTGGCGATCGATACCCATCCCTACTTGCTGATTGGTTTCCGCCATATTCAAAACTGCTATGTTAATTGAGCCGGTGAGAATGAAAGTGGCATAAGTCATAAAATTTGAATATATAAAGTATATAAAAACATGCAGAATACATATTTATAAATCAGATTAATCACTTACATGTAGACAGTGATCAGTTTTTAGTATTACAGTATCTTTTTATTTGATTTTTCAATAACAATTTTAACAAACCATTAAATTTCTCCAATTAGCCATAAAGCATTCTCACCGGCTCAATTATATTCGCCTTGTTTCGGCATCAGCAGCGCCACCCTAGCGACTTCTTGATGAAATGTCTAAACGGTGAAAAATTATATTTATATAGAAAAAATGTAAAGTTATTTCATTTAATAAAAAATTAAAAGAAAAGTAACAAACTAAAAGAAATTTGGACACACCTTCCTGTATGCGGTAATGTAAAAATAAATTTTTTTAATTTTTCCTGCATAATCTTCTTTATTTGGGAATTCTCATCTTTATTTTAGGGAGCAAAAAAAGGGATTTAGATGACAGTGATAAACGTGAAAGCGAGAAGAAAGTTAAAACCTCACCAGCACCTTGCCCTGTTGAGCTTCAACCAGGGCCTTCTTCCATTCCAACACTCAGTGAGTCACCTAAACCTGATGTTGAAGACTGCTGTGAGTGTGAGAATGATTTGGGTCGGTGGATCAGACGGACGTCTCAGATGACAGCGCCAAAAAAAAAGGAACTGTTGACAAACTGTTGGGTTCCACCCACTACTTATGACTTTGCTAAAGATGTCGGCCTCTCAAGCAGGAAGTTTAATCACGGTTGGCTTCAAACTTACTCCCCTTGGTTAGCATATTCGAAGGGGTCGAAAGGCGCACTCTGCAAATTCTGTGTGCTGTTCCCACCCCTTCTTGGTACAGTGAAGGGTGTTTTAGGATCGTTCATTGTAACTCCTTTTATACGTTACAAACATTTACATGAAAATTGTAAAAGTCATGCTTCCACCCACTGGCACAAAGCTGGAGTCAGTGCAGCCAAAACCTTTATGGACGAAATTCCTGTCGACGTTCAGGTGATATCGGGCCACAAGATACTAATAGAAGAAAACAAAAAAATCTTAGCATCGATAATTTCTACAATCGTATTTTGTGGTACCCATGATTTGCCTCTGAGGGAAATGAGCAGTATGAAGGTGTATTTCAAGACATGATCCACTTCTGAATCGATGCTGGTGACCAAGAACTAAAACGTCACTGTGATATCCTTAATATGAGAAAAAATGCAACATATATGTCCCCTCAGATCCAGAATGAAATTGTTGATCTCTGCTGAGCTGTTATCAAAGATGACATTATAGAACAAGCAAAGAAGGCATTTGCCTTTAGCGTGCTGGCAGATGAGACTGCTGATATATCAGGGAAAGAGCAGCTGTCTATCGGTTTGCGCTTCTTCGATGAAAAAGAAATGCAAGTTCGGGAAGAGTTTGTGGGTTTTGTGGAACTTCCTGCCCTCAATGCCACCACGATTGCAACAGCGATAGACAAGTTTCTGGAAAAAGAAGGACTTGACCCGAAGAAATGTGTAGGTCAGGGTTATGATGGATGTTCAGCTATGGCTGGCAAGTATGGAGGTGTACAATCAATTATAAGAAATAAGTATGAGAAAGCATTGTGCATCACACAAATTAAATCTTGTTGTAAATGACTTGAATAGTGTTCCACAAATACGCAACACCATCGCCACTATCAAAGACATTATAAGGTTCTTCAGAGAGTCAGTGTTGAGAAGACGCTACGCCCCGAACATTCCAATGCTCTGTGAGTTGCGATGGTCCCAAAAATGCAAGAATATTTCAGTTTTTAACGAGCATTTCATAAAAATTGTTGAAGGGTTGAAGAGATTATCACTGGAAGAAGGAAATTCGAACACGAGGAATCAGGCATTTCAATTACATTCTGCAGCCACAAAACCTGAACTTATTGTTGCTGTTGCCTTGATAGCCAAATATTCTGCCTTATTGGAACCTGTTGTAAATGTTCTTCAATTTAAAACCCTGGACCTGGTCCAATGCTCAAAACACATCAAACGGATCCTTGGAGTGATAACAACTCATCGTAGTGATGCAGAGAAAGTTTCTTCACTGGAGGCACGTTTTTCAGATGAACACTCACCTGCCTTTTCAATTTTGTCTCTACATCTGTTAGATGATATCCATGATAACCATGAAAGACTTTAAAATAAAAGGCAAGGAGTTCTCAGATTTTTATAACTTAAAAGATGTTGCCTCCGAAGTTGAATTATGGTACACTATGTGGGAGAAGAAGAAACTCAATAAAGAGCAGCTAAAAAAACTGACAATAGCAGATCTAGTAAAAGAGGCTGAAATCTTTTACCCGCCCACAAAAAAAGCGCTGCTTATCTCTATTACTCTGCCTTGCACCACTTGTACTGTAGAGCGGTCGTTTAGTACGTTGCGGAGAGTAAAGACCTGGCTTAGGTCGACGATGACAGGGGAGCGTCTCAATGGACTATGCTTAATGAGTGTCCACAGAAAAACTGCTTTAGAAAAAAAGGAGCAATTGGAGAAGGAAGTGCTGAAAAGGTTTTCTGAAAATCCAAGAAAACTTATTTTAGTTTAACATTTTTTAGTTATTTGATTTAGTTTTTATTTTAGTTTAACTTATTTTAGTAAGTTATTTTAGTAACATGTTTTAGTTTAATACTTTGTGATAATATATCCTTTGCTAGTTTGCATACGAAAAACTAATATTGTTTTAAAAATATTAATTGTATAAAATTATACTGTACTATACTAATTTTATATCATACCGTACTATAAAACTTTAATTTTGTCATTCATCACGGTATTTGTAAGTAATTCTGTTTTTTCATTGTTGCCACGTTTTAATTAAAATCACATTATTATTTGTGACTTTTGGTGATTATTTAACCCTTAAAGCATCTTGGGGTCTCAGACACCCCAGAACATCTTTTCTTGGATCAAGTGTTCCAATCTTTAATTTCACCCCTTGAATTAAAATATTTTTGGACTTCTTGCAGTATATATTGACAATCTAGGGTACCCTCTTAACGACCAAATAGAAGTAATCGCCCAAGAATATAACAGTGCCTAGTACAGCCACGAAAGTAAAATATATCAAATCTAAGTGTGCACTACTATGGTTAAATCTGAAACATTAGTTTTTAAATAAAGGAAAATTTTAATTTTTAACTCGATAACGGTGCGTGTTACTAAAAAGTAGCTAATAAAAAAAAATTTCATGTGAGAGGTAACTCACAAATAAAGTAACATAAAAGTCTTTTAAATAGATCCGACAATCACTGCTTTGGATCAATAGAGTAAAACTTTTTTAAATTCCCTTTTGGATTAATTTTAAAAATTTCTTTTTAGCTTAGATTCCTATAATAGGTATGCGATAGTTATACTGACGAGCCTTAATAACATACCGAGACGAAACAATTTGCTTATCCCCCCCCCGGCGCTTTTTAGGTAACCCTTTAGTCCTCTGCCCCCCCTATCCAAAATCCTGGCTACGTCCATGCCCCTAACTAAAAAAATATATTACACAACACATCAAAGAGCACACATATGTTAACTGAACTCACACGTCTTCACAATCGCATTCACTCGTGTATATAGTCATTTCAAACACACCCATAAGTAGAGTCTTCTAGCTTTCCGAAACAAAGCATCAAGAATACATTAGACGGACTAAAGAGGTGCTCTAATGGGTACAGCGCAGCAAGCCTTCGTAAATACAATAGAGCAAGCCGCACAAAGTGCTTTACGTACAACGGAGAATTGAAAAGTCAAAAGCAATAGGATTCAGACCTGGCCTGGAGAATTCAAATTAGGGACCAAGAGTCGTGATGGCGGAATGACTTCTTCCCTACGCCCAGTAAAATAATTCATACCACCACGCACCATTTCTAAAAGTCATCTTCTGCGCTCCCCTAACTCCGGCGTACCCTACACGAATGCAACGCAATCTGTATCTTCTCCCTCTCTAAAACTGTTTGATAATGTACATGTGTTTCTTAGCCAAATCCAGCAGCGCGCACACACGTACATACTCCACACACACACACGCGCCTGCGCTCAAGCTCCAAACAATGGGTTCTGTGCGTCATCTAGACAACGCGACGGAGGGTTACAGGCGACCTCTTTAAGTAGCCGAAGTTCTCTTCTGTTGCCGTTTACATTACAAATCTGTAAAATTTTACTGTTCGCATATTTCACTATAAATAACGTACTTATTATTTTACGGTTTACCTACAATCGTAAACGATTACGATCTGCGGTGTCGTTTAATAAATAAACTCTCCCGGCAAAACAATAATTACACTTTGTATTTAATACTCGTTATCACAAACACACTCGCAACACAACAGTTCACTTACATAAATACAATTCCGTTCCGCATTTTCATAACAAAGAATAACAATCGCTAAGATTAAGATTAAAGGTTAACAGGTCAAGGTATTCTACGCCAAGTGAGCTTAGTCAAGACACTATTGGAGGACATGGCGGATGAGAGGAGCTATCTAGGAAGATCCCGTTTCAAATACATAAAACAGATAACGGGAGATATCAATTACGCAAATTACTCGTATGTGGACTTGGAGAGGTGAGAACAGAGCTGACTAGAGGACCGAGCAGCCAGAAGAGGAAGACAATTAATTCTCTGTTACTTCACTTCAGTCGTCTACACTGAATAACGTTACTCAATAGGGGTTTCCATTAAATTCGCCACGATACAAGGATTATTTAGTATTGGTGCAATTGTGTATGTTAAAAGGAGGGGGAGTGACACAAAACAGAAAACCAAAACCGTGGGACAGCACTTAAAGTTTACACTGTTTTGCTGTTAAACGTTTTAGATTATAATGTTTATCAGAGTATCTTTTCCTGCAAACTTCATTTGATCAAAAAATAATATACTCAAAAGTTTCAAAACAGTAACGATAATAACGATACAATAAAATTGCATACATATTACTATTTGAATGGATGCATTCCTAACAGCCTGAGCCCTACAAGTATTTCAACAACGTTCCGAGCCCCAGTGTACTGACAAAGCGTTACCTTATCAACCGATATTGTGTAGTTGTTTGCTGAATGCAAAATAGTGCAACATAACTATTCTCTACAGATCGCCAAGTTATACGGTTTAAATGAAATTTTGAGTTATCTGGAGCGAAACAGCAATCGAATTGCTAATCTGCTAATCATATTGCGCCAATTTGCCACTATTAACACAAATAATTCCCTACATTACTATTATAATTGTGTAATAAAAATTAAAATTGGTTTGAACTAATTCCCCAATAAAATCTGTAATGATTTCGTTATGGCTTACGTCACCTGTGTCGCCTAGACCGTGAATGCAAAGGTATACATACAATGGAAACGCTAACTTTCAACTCGGTCATTTACTTATTAGAGTCTGAGTATTTACACAATTTTTGTAACACTGAGGTCGACTCGGCCTGTGGAAATCAGTGCCTAAGTTAAGTTCCTTTGAGGAGGAGTGCTTCATGGACGCCTTACGTTGGTCACTGTGTCGAACGATTCACATAAGGCAGCCTATCCTGGTTTGAACTCCTAAACTACGGGAAGTACTTCTCTTCATACAAAAAGAAACCATTGCTATAATTTACTCAGTATTCACACAAACTTGTACATTTTCAAGTGATAAACTTTACACGTTTTTATTGTACAGTTTATGAATAGGTACATACCGTTTAATAATCGCGACAAGAACTCGAATAGATAAAAGTCAGATCCGGTGTGTTAGAAATGTAACTGTAAATAAGACAAATGTTTGTTTTCGTTAAACATGTACTGCCCAATTATCAATTTTTTGGGGGGAAAGAAGTTATAGGAAAGAAGGTACCACGATTTATAATGAAGAAACACAGTTTGCTTTCGGCAGCGTTTGCTAGATTAAGGTGCAAACAGTTGGAGGGGGGGGGGAGGCACAGGACAATCTGTGGTTATATCACTTTTTAGTGTAAAGTCAATTAACAATCTCATTATAACATCTTCGATGTAAAAAAAAAAAATGGTTCAGTGAAAAATAATTGTAATGTACTGCACATATATTGTGGGTACATCTGAGTACTTTTCGGTGCTTTTTTCCATAAACTGTTTACGTTCGTAATATTAAACGAGCGTTTAAATTAATCTTAATTAAGATCGTTAAGTTAAGATTAATGGTAATAACGATAATAAATAGTCTATAAGTATGTAATTATTTTAATTAATTATTTGTAGTAAATAGAATTATCCCACAGTTGTGCCTAGACTAATGTTTCTGTGAAGTGTGTTTTCTTCTCTGTAGTAATGACAATTGGCCGACCGCTTTATAGGTTATTTTATGATGATAATAATTTAAATCACCAAATCTAGTGCAGTTGCTTTCACTCTGTAAAATACTTATTGTTTGAGTACATACAAGACACGACAAAAGACACATTCCAAAGGAAAAGTTTTATTGGTCAGAAACGCTTGTTCCTGATAAATACAATATTAAAAATATACACGACAGAACGAATACAGGACAGGCATGGCGAGAAAGTCGCTATTAGTACGGTTGGGAAAATAATGAGAAATCATTAAAAGAAAAAAAGACCACTATACGTTTGCGGTGACTGTTTCCAGTAACCAAGATAAAAGTTTAATGTATATAAATGATTTAAGGACACTCAGACGGAATGCTTTCAGCGACCGATATCGTATATCACAGTGAAGGAGCAGTAAAGTTCCGTGTAGCAAAGTGCCGCGCTGTGTACTCAACAGATGATCACTATCTTTCTTGTTACGTCTAAGGGCTCTTGATTTTTAAAACACGTCTTCATTTGCCGCTGCCTCATACATAAAAACAAATAATTCGGCTGTGAAGATTGTACAGTCGGTAGTCGAAAACTATAACAACACCGAAGTAATAATGTTTTCATTCGTAACAATTTTATTTACGACCTACTATCTTTCGCGGCCGTAGTAAAACTCTTAGTTATAAACAGTAAAGCTTAGCCCAAAGTCATCGCTTAATATGTCACCACATACTTCGCAAACACAGAGCAATAACTTCGAAGCACGTAACCACACAGGCTGGAAAATAATAATATTAAGCTATTCTTTTTCAACTGACTAAGCGTATATGGAAGTAACATGTCTATCTATAAACATTTCATTCAATTATAGGAGTATACGGCAGCATAATCTGATACACATAAAACACTTTATACAAAACAATAAATTAATACAGTTATAAAAACAAATCACGTTTAAAAGGAATAAATTCCAAATGTTTAGTACCAAGCTACGTGTTGTTCAATCAAATATATTGGAACTTACCATCTGCGGCTTTTAGAAACAGCGTCTTTACAGAATTGACATGTTTCGGGACACTTGTCCCATCATCAGAATTTAAAACAGAATTTAGTATCATATTATTTTAAGTTATTTGTTTTATATTGGATTTTAATGTTTTAAGTGATTGACAAGTGTATCAACTTTAAATGATACGCGATTGTTTTAAATTCTGATGATGGGACAAGTGTCCCGAAACATGTCAATTTTGTAAAGACGCTGTTTCTAAAAGCCGCAGACGGTAAGTTCCAATATATTTGATTAAACAAATCACGTATTAAACATGATGTAAAAACTAAGATATATTAAACAACTACAGTTATTGAGGTGGTACGAAATACATGTGTAACAACAAATCAATGCAAACTAATATTCTTTAACAAATATATCTCACCGTTTACATCAGGGTTTTTAACTGTGGGATGGGGCAAGCATCCTCTTATCAGCGTTTGTAATTACAACACTAACGTGTTTTTTATTACTGTAACGTGTAACGTGTATTTTTGTAATTTGTACGTGTTTTTTATTACTCCGACGTCGTTCAGGTTTGATAGTAGAGAGTCAAGACGACAAGGCTTCCGTAAAATTTTTAAACAATCCAATTAAATAGTCTTTGAATAAACCTCTCACAAACGACTTTTATAAAGCTGGTGATAGACTGCTTTGTACTAAGTTTCACGATAAATCGGTATTGATTATTATTTTAAAAAAGTAATAGTCTCTCTAAGTTTACTAGAAATTATGAGAACATAATTTTCTCAACCAATTTTTAAAAAACAGAAAGGGAGAATACTGGCTTATAATTTATTTACTAATATCTTGTTTAACAGACGGAAACAACAACAGACAGAAACATATGAAAAAACTTACGTTTAGTTGAGGTGCACGATATGGGTTCTGTCTTTAAATAAACTGTCTGTTATCAAGACCGTACACTGTCCATGTTCCAACTTTGGTATTGTCTGTGTTCGTGTTAGTGTTCGTCAGTGCAGGCTTTTTAATGGGAATTTTATACTTCCTCTGACCTACGAAAATAGTCAGAGTTAATGATATTTTCTGACTTCTAGTACTTATTTATACTTATATTTATACTTATTTTCTATAAGTAAGTACGATATCGAAATAAAAGCGACAGAACGTAATTGTAAGAAACAACTAATGAGCGAGCGACGTCGTGTATGACGTGGATACGTGATGAACTGTATACGGATAATATTCAAGAAGGTTATACAAATAAGTGCATTTCTGGAGTAAAATAAATTGTTTTGCGCGTCATTGGTAACTTTAATCGGTGTTTAAGTAAACTAGTCCGATCGCTGGCGGTTCAACTGGTCTGACAGCGAAATAATGAGAATTGCGCGAGTTTAGTAACGCGGGCGTTTGAAGTGAGTTATAGTTTGTTTCCAACTGTGATTTAGTAAAATTAATGACTTTGGTGGGTTTTCCCTTTACAGTGAACAGTGCTATTGGATTATTGTATTGAAAGTATACATCGCATTATGTTGAATCAGGTGTGATTTAAACAAAATTTGTAAACAAAATGTGTGATTCCTTTACTGTTCCTGGTGTGACTACAGTTCCATGTTCTGGCGTGGTAATAAGATTCCAGTATAATAATTCAGAAAATTCTGGATAGTTTGCAATTCAACCAAACTTCCACTGAATTTGAAATGACCACTGTTTTAACGATGTCTGCCCAGTTATTCGTGTACATGTGCTTGTTAGGATTTTCATGTTTCCAGAATCATAAGTCATAGTCATATCCATCTTATGGTTGGAGGTACCTGGCAAATATCTAAAATTTGTACATTCACACTTCCGGTTATAAAGAGACAAGCATAATTAGAAGAGGTTCAATATCATCAGTAACTGGATTGTCCACTCCATGTCAATTAACAACTCAGAACGATTTTGTATCAAAAATTTGGAATAACCGTGAATCAGTAGTGGAAAATGAGCCAAATTCAATGAAATGCAAGAATTCAAGAAGAGTCGCATGATTCCTTACTTATTTAAGTATGTAGTTGTAAGAGATATAAACAAACACAATGTACATGGTTGTTTACGATAATTCCTGTGGAAGACCTACAGCACAATCAACAGCGGTAAGGAATGTGAGGCGTGATCTTCAAGAAGTGTAAGATGACGTAGTTTGGCCTATAATCGAACGAGTCCAAAGCCGGGTTTCTAAATTTCTACAGCATACTTATAGCTAAAATAATTAAGAAACTTATGAAGTAAAAACGACGATCATCATTAAGGAACAAATTATCATTTTTTTACCCATTTATAGTTCTTACAGTTCGCTAGTATAATTACAAAGTTGCACGTGCAACGTCAATATCACTTCCACCTTTGTAAGACAATGGTGAAATGAGACAACGAGTAAAAAACTACACAAAGGGAGGTCCGAAGCATCTAGGTGTCCAACGGGTTCGCCTAAAAAACTATAAACGTAAATGTCTGATCCAGCCAGCAAATATTAAACATAATCCTACACCACTAACGAACCACCTGTCCTTAATAACCTGCCTAATATTATCAGTAAGGAACACATCTTTCTGTTTTAATAGTATGTAAAAAATAAATGCAAATATTTATTGAAGATTTGTATTGAAGATTTTACAAAGTCCAAAAAATGTATATCTTGCAATGTCAGGGCGAGTCGAAGACCTATGTATTTTCACTATCGTTGATCATTTTCCTTGCTTTTAGCTAGTACATTCGCACTTATTGTCAACCCTCTGTTTCATAAAATATTCGCAACTGCGCTTTCGCACTCCTTTGTAAGTTTTCCTCTGTTTCTAAATTTCCATACATTTTTCACGGGCATCTTCTCATTCATTCTTTCCGTACGACCCATAACTCAGCTGTTGTTCTTCAGTGTACTGTAGTACAGGTTTAGTCTTGAGTTCTTCTCTGACATGGTCACTCCTTACTCAAGACGGTAACATTACTTTATTAGTAAAATCCTATTACTCAAATATTCCATAAGAACTGTATCAATTCCAGATCTTTAGACTAAACACACCTGTTCTGTACTATTTAAGTGGGTTTGAAATCATTTAAACTGAATTTTTAACGTACAAACGGGTTTTGTAAGATTATGTGAAGCATTCAAGCAATAGGACGAATGGAAACGAAGGCTTATTTACCATACATTTTATAATTAAAACCTTTAGGTTTTTTTTAGCAGACGAAGAGCATTAAGAAACGTCAGTTTTATTAACCAACGCACAATAAAACCGCGACTTTCAGAATGTTCATGCCATAGTAACTTAATCACAAGCAACATGCTGCGTTGATGGTATGCTAACCATGTAGGCCTAATCAACAAATGTAACTTTGTTGATTATAAAAGAATACGTATGTTACTTCGCCTCTCACGGAAATTACTCCCCAGCACATTAAGGGAAATAATACTCCACACCTTTTCTCGTGGCAAAGTCCATTACTACTTTACTCTGTAATAAAATTTCTTTTTCAAATCCGCTTGAGTTCAGAAGGGACTACAGCAACGTTAGAAAATATTATAAAAAAACCTTTAATCTATATTTTTCAAGTTTTACAATATTGTTTCACAAAAATTTTTGTTCCACAAAAAATAAAGAGTAAAATAAAAACAGCTGCGGCAAACATCTAACTACAGGCCTACAGTACCTACAACGAAAAGCAACCGAACTACTAAAACCATTCAGTCAATGTAAGCTTACCGACAGGGGCAAAAATATACCACCACGACTTTAATTACAGTGTCTCCATATCGTAACTTAAGCGAGTGCACACACACACACACACACACACACACACACACACACACACACACACACACACACACACACACACACACACACACACACACACACACACACACACACACACACACAAGCCGTTGTAACCAGTTTTTGCTGGATATTCAAGAGACTTCAATAAATACATTTGTCGGACAAAGTCCCGTTAGAAAAATACTGTAAAAATTTTCCGACGAACGTCAGTACTCTAAAATTGATGAAATACGTATACGAGTAAATAATAGAGTGGCGTCCGGTTCAAATACTTGAATCAATCATTCCTGACGCAGCCGCGCGCGCGCGCACACAGCCGCTGTACGTAATATTGACTGACGGATCGTTTGTTGGGACCCAGTTTTGATTATTGTAAAGCGGAATTCAAGACAAGCAATATGCAGACCATGCTGCTGTTTATTTACTCGTTGGGAAGTTGCTCCTCATGCCCTTATTTTGCCTATATCTCCAGGCAACAAACAGCCAAATGTGTGCCGGTGTATCAGAACCATCACTTAATTGCAAAGGCTACAGAACCAAAACATAAAACAGATTTATTTCCGCGTTGTATACATGCAATAAATCTCGAGGAATACAATAACGACGTTAACGATGTTATCAGCAGCTCGTTTTGTCTCACATCGCAAACGATACTGTATGACGTTTGGAGCCCCAACATCATCGTACCGTAATCACGAAGTATTATTTACTGACAATGACGATACGCTACATCTACTCGTTACCTACATGTAGATGGTTCACAAGAACTAGTTTCATGTAAGTCACGAACAGAAAATAAAAGACCTTGAACAGGAAATAAGACAATCAATAACAGAATTAGTTATGAAAACATCGAAGACGAAGAATCGTGGTATATAGTGGAGACCAACAAAACATCAAGGTGCATAAATGAAACAATATAAAATGATCCGTCCTGATCTCGATTAGACAAACAAACGTGAAACAATTATAAGATTGACATTAACACATGTTTCTGGTATGAAAGTGGAAACTACCCACAAATAAACAACTTTTAGAAACATTCCAAACTGAAAAATTAGGAAGTCTACAAAATCAACGGTCGAAGAAATTTTATTACAAACGGAAACGTACGACGGAAGTCATAGACAATTACATGACCCAAATGAAAGACGTGAAGATAATCCTGTTTGAAGAAGTAATGATAAAAATAATAATTAGAATAACCAGAGATAAAAGACCGACGGGAAAGAATCAATAGACAGACGAAGGAAAAGATGGAAAAAAGGTTAGAAAAGTAATGCTGGGAAAGAACGATCATTGTGAATACTACAAGGACGAAGTATTTAAATTCTGAAATAAATTTACTTACTATACTATTTTTCAGGGACTTTTAGAGAGAAAGCGTGGCCACTCTAAATGTCCAAACCATTAAAAGAATGTAACCAAATTTTGAGAACGACAATTTTAGTTAACTTGAAGATATATTATTTGAAAAATATTACCAGCAATGGTGGAATACAACGTACCGTGCCTGGAACTAAAGCTACCGTTAAGGATTATACTTCCACTGATCCGTTTGCAACGTACCGTGCCTGGCACTAAAGCTACCGTTAAGGATTATACTTCCACTGATCCGTTTGCAACGTACCGTGCCTGGAACTAAAGCTACCGTTAACGATTATAATTCCACTGACCCGTTTGCAACGTACCGTGCCTGGAACTAAAGCTACCGTTCAGGAATATACTTCCACTGACCCGTTTGCAACGTACCGTGCCTGGAACTAAAGCTACCGTTAAGGATTATACTTCCACTGATCCGTTTGCAACGTACCGTGCCTAGAACTAAAGCTACCGTTAAGGATTATACTTCCACTGATCCGTTTGCAACGCATCGTGCCTGGAACTAAAGCTACCGTTAAGGATTATACTTCCACTGATCCGTTTGCAACGCATCGTGCCTGGAACTAAAGCTACCGTTAAGGATTATACTTCCACTGACCCGTTTGCAACGTACCGTGCCTGGAACTAAAGCTACCGTTAAGGATTATACTTCCACTGACCCGTTTGCAACGTACAGTGCCTGGAACTAAAGCTGCCGTTAAGGATTATACTTCCACTGATCCGTTTGCAACGTACAGTGCTTGGAACTAAAGCTACCGTTAAGGATTATACTTCCACCGATCCGTTTGCAACGTACAGTGCCTGGAACTAAAGTTACCGTTAAGGATTATACTTCCACCGATCCGTTTGCAACGTACAGTGCCTGGAACTAAAGCTACCGTTAAGGATTATACTTCCACTAACCCGTTTGCAACGTACAGTGCCTGGAACTAAAGCTACCGTTAAGGATTATACTTCCACTGACCCGTTCGCAACGTACAGTGCCTGGAACTAAAGCTACCGTTAAGGATTATACTTCCACTGATCCGTTTGCAACGTACAGTGCCTGTAACTAAAGCTACCGTTAAGGTCCACTGATCCGTTTGCAACGTACCGTGCCTGGAACTAAAGCTACCGTTAAGGATTATAATTCCACCGATCCGTTTGCAACGTACAGTGCCTGGAACTAAAGCTACCGTTAAGGATTATACTTCCAGTGACCCGTTTGCAACGTACAGTGCCTGGAACTAAAACTACCGTTAAGGATTATACTTCCACTGATCCGTTTGCAACGTACAGTGCCTGGAACTAAAGCTACCGTTAAGGATTATACTTCCACTGACCCGTTTGCAACGTACAGTGCCTGGAACTAAAGCTACCGTTAAGGATTATACTTCCACTGATCCGTTTGCAACGTACAGTGTCTGGAACTAAAGCTACCGTTAAGGCTTATACTTCCACTAACCCGTTTGCAACGTACAGTGCCTGGAACTAAAGCTACCGTTAAGGATTATGCTTCCACTGACCCGTTTATTGATCGGTGCCGGTATTCTGTTGCAGAAATGTACTTTACAAATTTATAATCCCTCGTTATTCATTATCGCTGTTTACAGTATAATATGTATAAATCTGAAATCTATTTACGCAGCTTTGCTTGAGCTGTCATTCAGCGTAAAATAAATAACATGTTGCGCGAAAACAAAAATTATTTTAATACAAAATGATGTTAATACATTGCGTGTTCAGAAATTGTACAAACCAACTTCCATTATATTTGAAAACACTAAAATAAATAATCGCATGAAACACTGGTGCAAACAATCACAGCGGGGTTGTTGGATGTGAGGGGGTGAGAGGGTGGCAAGAGGCAGACGGATGGGAGGGCACATTCATTATGGCATGTCGATGACAGGGAATTTCCCATCGGGGAGAGGGTGAGTGTCTAAATGGCGTGTATTGAAGCCCAGAACACACCCATCTCATCTGACGATTTACGACTCCCAAACATGGACTACACACACAAGCACAAACCTACAGGATTATCTGATTTTTTTTAGGTCATTTGATGTGAAATAAACCACACCAACAATCGTAAAACCAGCCACTGAAACTTTACTACTAACGCAAACTAGACATTAACATTAATTGTTCCACACTGGTCAATGTCTAACCACTGGCGCGCAGTGCGTAGATTACACCGACCAAAATATTTATTCCCTAGTCGATGTACGTATCTGAGCACACTTTACGTTTTCAGACGAACTAATGATAAAAACGCCTCTTTAAAAATAATTTCTACCCTATGAGTGCATTGTTCTAAACGTTGAATTATGCTTAATAAAGACGTACGACCTTCTATGACTATGTCTGGTTGTGAGTACTAGAAATTAATTGAAAGCAAGAATATTGTCACGGCGATTAAAAAAACGACGAAGGCACGAGAGAAACAGAACAGAAATTAATAAAATTGTACAAAACAATTTTTTATACTGTCTATGAAACAGACGAGTGATTTGTTGTTTAAGGCCAGTTTACGTCGCGTAATACGAATGTTACGGATATGTCTATGTCTAGCCAAAGCAAGTCGATTTGTATATATACTGTGAATAATTTTACTAATTTATGCGAAAATGGGAGACTTGTGAAATTTCCTATGACTGCGTCACCCAATGAACCGTATGCTTAGTTATTGTTTATTTGGTGCTTGTCATGATATTATGCGATCGTTTGTCAGTAGTCATTGTACACTGCACTAATTTCAGAACGTACAATACAGATACAGTACAATTACAATACAATACCATTACAGTAAAACAGGACAGTGAATAACGACAGTCAATAACAGTGAATAATAACAGCTGATTTACTGACTTTATGAATAAGAAACTTAAAAGAACTTAAGCAAATTGTAAGTTTAGTTTTTATGGGATTCATAAAATTTCTAATTTTTTTTCAACGGTTTGGAGTCAATCTTATGGTCAAGATCGTGGTATCTACGTGGTATCGTCCAAGTAAGCCACACAGAGAACGGTAGAAACGACCACATTTGGTCTAGCCGTCATAACTACGCCCTCCGAATGACTAAAGGTGGGAAGGAAAGAGATTCAGGTACAGTCTTAGCAGGCAGGCACAAGGATATATCCACCTCAACCCTGTAGGCTTATATTATACAGAAGATTATTTCTTTTATACAACATGCAACTTACCTCACCATACCGCAGCCGCGAACTGCGAATATATGAACACTCATTATAACTACTACAATCTCATTTGAACGATCCATATCAATCGATATCTTGATCGAAAATAACAAACACTTGAAGACCACAAAACCGATTTGCTAATCTCGCGACTTGGGTTCGCGATACCCGCCTCGGGTTAAATAATATCTGTATTTTTTTTACGATCACTCTTCCCCAGGAAGGTTTGGGAAACTGACAAGTGGTATCCCTATCTATAACACTTCTCTATTTAGCTCTTCGAAGCCGGCGTTAAATACTCGTGAGAGAATGTGCAAACACTCACACACACCATGGTTACATGCAGAGGTAACAAAAATAGAACAAAGGCTCAACTTGTTTGCAATAAATTAAATATTGTGTGTGATTTAATAATAAAAGAACGAATAGTGAAGTCAATTAGAAACTCATAAAAATACAATTTATTTGTCAATTAACTTTCATTGAGGTATTATGTTTCCTCAGATGTTTATACTACTTATTTTCTGCGTCTGAGGTGTCCTCGGTCTTTCCAAAAACTGCTGTTATTTGACGATATTTTCGTTGTGATCCGCAGTTAATCAGGGGCAATAATTTTTAACAGAAACAAATTATACCAATGATTCTTGTCTTATCAACAGCAGCTACGTGGCTGGGGGTAATAAATCCTATAAAACGACTTTCTACTGTAGCCAATCTCGGACGCCCACACCTTCGCGCCAGCCAGTTACCGACACATTTCTGTTCAGACGTTCTATGCTTTTTTTTTGCAATTCCATATCGAACAGTTACAATTTATACTTTCCGTAAATACGGAACTGACGTCAACAAAGCCATGTGTTAACGAACGGCTGTCAACGTTTGACACGTTTCAAACGGAGCAATAAAAACAATCATAAAACAGTCGTAAAAATAGCATCATTTTCGTTTCATACAATCCGGTTTTGTACAAAAACAAGCGAGTTAAATATTTGCCAATAAACGCTCAGCTGTCGGTTGCACTGTGAGGTGTACAATTTTATACAGTTACTCACAACGCGCGCCTATACGTACTTCATTGTACTTTATGCGTAATTGACTCCTACTTTACGTGCCTTATAAAACTAAAAATCTACTCAGTTTTACACCGTGCTGAAAACTTTTAAAGTACCATTTTTACTTTCATGTTCCATAAGGAAATGGAAGTATGGTGATGGCCCAAGGTAAGGGCTGATTCGGATTGTACTACCCTCAAAACATGAAGAAAAGTCATTTTCTGAAATGTTTGTGTGTGTGTCCGTGTGTAGAATGTTTTCTATGGCGAACAATAACTGCCGCAAATTCAAACAGAATCAAATAATGTTTTGCATATATGCCTGAGGTGTAGAGGACTCAATGCCTATTGATGTTTGTGAAGATCGGTTAAGGGGAAGGGGTAGTTTACCTGCAACGTTTTATGTTTTAACAAGAGTAAAGTACTTAATTTTGATAAATAAAGTATCCTCAAAAGAAGGTCATAATAAACCACTGTAGAAATGTAGAAACCACGCATCAATATCTATAAATGAAAAGCTTAGTTGAAGGGGAGGGGGTAATTTTCTATAAATGAAAATGATAGTTGAAGGGGGAGGGGATAATTTTTTATATGTTACTACGTTATCGGCAACAAAGAAGTAGTTTGCTGTTAAAATTCCTTCCCGGGCTGTTTGGCCGTGGTCCAATGTTTTCTGCAAAACCAGACGTTTTGGCAGTGCCATCGACTGCCATCATCAGTGAAAATCGAGTGCGCTAACGTGAGATGGTGTACGTTAGTGACCACAGTACTGTGGTTAATGCTGAAGAAAGAAGTAGTTTCTATGGAAATATTTCATTTCGAAAATGATTTTAAATATAAATCTTAGAACATGGAGGTCATGTATAGTTCTCCATACCGATATTTTAGTTGAAGTAACACGTTTATTTCGGTGATTAAATGTTAAATCTTGATGTTAAATAGGTATGTCAGTATTATCAATAGATTCTCTTACAGTATCATATTAATCAAGATAGTCTGGTTGACAGCAATTTTTAATTATCATTTCATCTCGTTTATCACATTCACTAATTAACTCAGTTTAAATGCTACATTTCTGACCTGCAGATGTGTACTCTTGTATACACAGGTGAAAAAGTGTTTTACGTTTGTATTGTTTAGTAGTTTTATTTGGCTATAATTTATCGTACAATTATTACTTAGCCGCCTGACAGTGTAAACTGTATTATCACGTTCATTTTATGCTAACAGTAACTGACCCAATTAGTCCTCGGACCCAAAACAAACAAGGTAGTTCTCCAAATTAAAATAAACCTTATTTTCAATAGAGACTCATTTAACATCCGTGTACATATTCCAGCGATGCTCCAACGTCATTATCACATCCCTATAGTGGCTTTCCTGAAGGTCTGCAAAATACACCTCTACAACGGCTCCCACCTTTTTTATTTGACGAAAAATGGTCTCCTCTTACGAATTTTGATAGACACTGGGATAGACAAGAAAGTCTAGGGGGGGCCGAATATGGTGAATATCCTGGAATATTCTGGAGATCCCTCTTTTAACCCTCCGCCAAAGTAGATTTCTACGCTGCGCATTGTTCTAATGTAACAATTTTTTTATTTACTATACAGCAGGTATTTTTCATTAATTTTTCATTTAGTTTAACAAAAAGACACGCATAATATTCACCCGTTAACGTTTTACGTTTTCCAAGACAACCAATTAGTAAAACACAAGTAGCACAGAAAAACTGATGTATGCCGAACAGACATCATGCCCGCCGATAGAACAGTCTTTGCTTCCTTGGGTGTACTTCAGTCTACTATCCTGACTGTAATTTGGTTCGGTTGTGTAATGATGAATCTACGTTTCATTCGCAGTTACAAATTGACGCACAAGATCAATTTTATTTCTCTGTTTCTCTTGAAGCATTGTTTCAGACGTAAATGGCACCTGTGTCAATTATGGTCAATAGAAACTACTGAGTGACCAAACCATATCACTAAACTGTAGGGCACCACAACGTATAAACTACATACCAGAATTATAATCGTAGTTACTCGCACACGAAGGTAGTGCAAATTGATTCTTTTAAAAATCTGGGGAGTTGCATTACATCAGATGGGAGGGCATCGGTGACGTAAAAAGTAGAATTGCACAAGCAAAACGGACATCTTTCAAAGAAACGTGTCACTGAAACTTACGAAGTTACTGGTATAGAGTTTCGTTTGGAGCATTTGCACATAATGTCTCAGAAACCTGAAAGTGGAGAGGAGCTACCTAGAGGTTTTTGAGATGCGATGCTGGGGGAGACCCATAAGAATACCATGTTTGAAGTTTAAATTCCTTCCATCCCCATTGTACTACAGACCGTACTCGACCTTCACCTCGTCCAACCTTGTCCAACTCTCTTGTAAGTTTGCGGTCGTTTGCCAGTTTCCATCCCCCGGAGAGTTTCAGAGTTTTGCTGAATATTCTCCTGTCAGCAGGATCCTGGTATTGTCCTTTTTCTGGTATCCAGCATCAGTTTCTTCATTATTTTCTTGGGTATTATGCGTAAATAAATAAGTGACGTACGTATAGGAACGGTTACTCGTTCGTCCATCTTAGGCGCGGTGTAACCTGACGGCATCTATAATACTGAGGTTCATTGTACAGTTGATGTAGTCCGCGCAATCCACCATTACCTCTTTCCTTAACTGCGTTAACCTTTTTTCAGTATTCGTCGTTTAAATATCGCAGCGTCTAACCAGTAATATCTGTAGGCCTATGCGTCGATGTTTCGCATCCATATTTGATAACTACATCGTAACTGACGATTAAATACGATGAAATAAATAACGACTGTGCTAAAAAACGCATGTTATCACACACAAAAAAGGAAATAAACTCAAAGTCAAGCCAGAAATGAAAACAAACTATATTTTCACGATACAATTACAATTTATCATAATACAACTATCATGCAGAGTTCGCGCTACGAAGAAGAGTACAAGACAAGGGAAACGTTTTATACACACACTTTGAAAACAAGAGTTTTTAAATTCGACAAAGAACGCCCTGGAAACAAAACTTGATAGGGAAATATTTATTTAGAAAAACATTTCTAAATAGTCATTCTATTATGACACAAAACCTTGTTTCCAAATTTGCTTGGTACAGTAGACTAGTGGTTGGCAGTAAATTGAGGTAACAAACTGATGCCTCTTGTTAGATACATTACTTTATTTAATCGCCTGTTGCTTCGTGATCCGCGCTGTTAGTTTTATTAGAAAACGATACAAAACAAAAACATTTCCTGCGTCTCCTGCAAGTACTTCATTCCTGATGGTGAATATGTAATAACCGGAGTGTGATTATCATACTAAAAATATATTTTAAGTAATTTTTACTTTGATAGTGTCAATACCTTTTATTACGAAATACGTATTAACCAGATACCTTGCACAGCAACTATTTCAGTTATTATGTTAACGTTCATCATTATTTTGTACTAGCTGTTACCCGCGGCTTCGCACGCTAATATTTGACTTTTAATAAGTATTTTAATATAATTTTTATTGTCTATGTCTATATGGCGTTCTGTCAGCTCGTATAAAAATTTTGTTCTCTCCAAAACTGTTATCAACACTTGTACTAAATAATTATGCTGGTGCTTGTTGCACCTTTGGAGATTTAAAAGTACCCGTTTATAAAGCCTTTGGAGAGATTTATAAAGTACCTGTTAAATCGAACACGCTAAATTCTTTATTTTAAATGCTACTGTGTTATAAGCACTGTATAACACATTAATAAACGTTATGTTTTCCTCAACCATGGCTTTTATTTGTTTCAGCAGTACACTAAAAACCAAAAACCGTTGTCACCTAACCTCACAAATGAAAACAACACGTATTTTCGCTTTGTATTAAGTATAGGACAATTTAAAATTAGTACACTTCTTCTTTTCCAGATCGTAATATATCGATACAATCGCATATTATATAAAACAACAAAAATATACTGCAGGAATGGATAAATGTACAGTTCCGATGCCGCTAAATATAATTTGTTTATTTACTTGTTACTATGGTAATTAATTCTGGTCTCCATGGTGTTGACGACATCTTTATACGCGTTAACGAAAAGGCATAATTAAAAGGGGCTAAATCGTGCGAACGGTACAAAATATCAAATTCCAAGTTAGACAGTATTTTTTGCTTTGTGTCAAAGGTTACCTGTGCAAAATTTGGTGGCAATCGGTGTAACGGTGTGGATTTGTATTCAGTACCCATAAATCCTCAGACTTTGAGTTTTATATAATACTAGCAAAATACCCGTGCTTCGCTACGGAGTTTCACGTTGTACGTAATTGTACAATTATTGCTCGCTTAATAATATAGGATTAGATAGATTGTACAAATTCTCAACTCTTAGTTTGTTTATTTACATTCATAGCAACAGCTATTTATTATTTATTTCGAGAAAATCGTTAGAGCCGTTTCCGAGAAAAAAAGGACATACATTTATTAATTAATTGAACTTCGAAATTTTCTCGACTATAAGAACCTGCAAACAACGAAGTTTTTTTCAATTTAAAACAATGATTAAAAACTCAGGACTAAATGTATTCGGGGTTTCCTTTTAAATTGTCCTATACTTAATACAAAGCGAAAATACGTATTGTTTTCATTTGTGAGGTTAGGTGACAACGGATTTTGGTTTTTAGTTTACTGCTGAAACAAATAAAAGCCATGGTTGAGGAAAACATAACGTTTATTAATGTGTTATACAATGCTGAGATGTCAACCACTTACAGTGGATAAATTTCAGTATTTGGTTTTTTGCCCCTTAGGAGTGAAAGTTTGTAAAACCGTTTCTTAGTGAGCACCTAAGACCTATGATGAAGCTATGTTCAAAGTTTCATTGATATCCATTCAATGGTTTCAGAGATATCGTGAAACCAGAAGGTTTGAGAGGTATCGTTCCGGGGAAGGCCCGTCGGACGACTCCCGCGCTATTTCCTACGCGGGAGACTTCCACCGATGCTATGGTAACCAGAATCTATTCTATTGGCCAGAATCTATTCTATAACCAGATTTAATAGTTTTTTAAGACCCAAAGGACCCCCCAGAGGATCGTATCGAAAAAAACACCTGTCCTATGTTGGTTCTCCCGTTGCGTAAAATATTTGTGCCAAGTTTGGTTGAAATCGGTCCAGTGGTTTAGGAGGAGATGTGGAAGACCCCAAAGGACCCCCAAAGGACCCCATCGAAGAAAACACCTATCCTATGTTGGTTCTCCTGTTGCGTAAAATATTTGTGCCAAGGTTGGTTGAAATCGGTCCAGTGATTTAGGAGGAGATGTAGAAGACCCCAAAGAACCCCCCAAAGGACCTCATCGAAAAAAGCACCTCTCCTATGTTGGTTCTCCCGTCGCGTAAAATATTTGTGCCAAGTTTGGTTGAAATCGGTCCAGTCGTTTAGGAGGAGATGTGGAACATACATACATACATAGATACATACATACAATGGGGGGGGGGGGTTTGCCCCTTAGGAATGAAAGTTTTTAAAACCGTTTCTTAGTGAGCACCTAAGACCTATGATGAAGCTATGTTCAAAGTTTCATTGATATCCATTCAGTAGTTTTTGCTCTACGTTGATTCTATGTCAGTCAGTCAGGCAAACTTTCCCCCCTCCTTTTTCCCCCTTTAAAGGTCGAATTTCCAAAAATCCCTTCTTAGCGGATACCTACATCATATAAGGAACCTACATGCCAAATTTCAAGTTTCTAGGTGTTATAGTTTCGGAGATTTCGTGATGAATCAGTGAGTCAGTCAGTGAGTCAGTGGTATTTCTCTTTTATATATATAGATATAGAATAGACATAGATATAGATTGTCCACTGTTCTTGTAGGGTGTCTCGAACTCAGAATACACTACCGTAATTATGTGACAGCCAGACCAGAATGATTATTTCTGAAAATAAATGCGTCTGCACGGACGGATGTAGGCCTATATATTGGCTACACGTGCTTACAAATTCATGAGGGTGACAATAGCGTCTGATGGCTTCAAACCACAACTGGCACAGCGCTTACTAAAATTATAATGACGGTGGGTATAACGGCAGTTCATAGTCCAATTAAATCGGAAATTCTGTATACATTAAATTATGTATTTGTTATGTGTGGCTTTAATTTGTGTAACGGCTCAGAGTAATTTTATTATGGAATAGAAAATACACAACACGAAAGCTAAGTGCGTAGTGCATACGTAAGGGTAAGGCGATGCATAGCTTTGTTATGGATCATGAGTATTGAATGAAAAACAGAAAAGTAAAATGCAAGCACTTGAAATGAAGTAGGCCTACTTGAGAAGACTCGGAGGACTTACAAAGAAGATATAATTAAACAATAGAAATTCTAAAATTAAATACTCATTTCTCTAACATACCTATAAACTATGCAAACGCGCATTGGAGAGATACAATGTAAGGGATACACTTGAATTTATAGAAAAAAGAAAAATGATTTGATGTCTGTTGTCAAGATTCTTATTACTGTTTTTCTTTTATGTTATTGTTTATTAATTATATATTTATATTATTTGTGTTGTATAGGGCAGTATTTATCCCTTTAATGTTCATACAAATACTATTTCATTGTTAACGTTTAATGTAATATGTAATTTCTTAACTAAGTCCTACTGGTTCCTACGTATATTGTTTCATTGCTAGAGAACCTGCAATTTAATACGTAACATTACTGTATCTATATAAGCATTATTGTGGGATATGTGCTTTCACTATTATATTATTGTGATCGCTAACGATCGATTATATTCCAGCAACCTGACAAATAAATAAAAAAAAATTTAAATCATCCCAAACAACCTTGGGATACAGCGATCGCTAGAAATCATGAAAGGAAATGAAAGCTGCAAAGATACTGGCAAATGACAGGAAAAAAGTGGAAGAAATTTGTCAATGAACAAATGTTAGTTATTTGTCTGTATATCACTTTGTGGTAATAACGATATATATAAACCATGAGTAGACAAGTACTTTGTATCAAATGAACAGCAATGTGCTTTGTATATGATACTGTACAGTACATAAGATCGTACAGCATAACAAACAAATTGTATTTATGAAGTCTGAATCTCAGTAATAAGATTTATTTCTACAAAATTTGTCTCTAATAAGTTGTTTGTGCGGAACGGGCCGGCACACTGATAACGTTCGAGACTCAAAATCTCAACGGCTGTGCTGCGGTCGTTAGATCGAGTCAAGGCCACGACTCGGTCTGCCTCTCCACACCTTTGCTAGGCCTAGATAAGTAACAAAGTCACACGTAGTAACTAAACCCGCTCTCTCTCTCTCTCTCTCTCTCTCTCTCTCTCTCTCTCTCTCTCTCTCTCTCTCTCTCTCTCTCTCTCTCTCTCTCTCACACACACACACACACACACACACACTACATAGTGTGGGTCCCACGGCACGTGGTTACTAGATGTCTGATTTCTCTTTGGCGGTGGTGTAACCTATTGCAACCTCTTTGGTGGTGGAACGTGAATTGTAAGATGGGCGCAACAGGCCGTAGGCTTAATGCTTGAAGGGGTAAGAAGAAGAAGAAGAAGAAGAAGAAGAAGACGTTTTCTGTGATTACCTCTGAATTATATGCGTGCCATTGGTTACGACACACGTATCCTCACCCGTCTGGTCTACAATCTTGTATATTTACGGATTTAAGTGAACAACGCAGATTAAAAGATCATAATTTTTTTTGTCATGAGAGCGGAAGCCAAACCGCGTAGTGAAACATTACCGGGCCACTCCCGCCTGCGCAACACTATAACTAAAATGGCAGCGTGCTAACTTCAGTGAAATAAGAGAGAGTTTAATTAATTTGAATCTCCTTCGCCGAGCCTTAATTCATCATCATAACAGCTTTTGATAATTTGCGGAAATACTACGGCCTCGTTCCAAACTTTAAATCGCTTTTAAAATTAAAATTTCATAGACGCCTACTTTAAACTGTATTAAATCACGTACAGTGGCCACATTACGAGACGCGATAAACGGGCAAAAGAATGGAGGTGAGAGGTTACTGCACGTTTGGGTGATTTACCGTTCCCCACCCCACCGACCTGCGCTCGCCTTACAAATTAATAACGTCTGCTACTACACAGATACCTACCTGACTGTACATAACAACACTGTACTGTGTACTAAATGTATTATGTAAACTGCATATTTTCTTAATATTAGTGCAATATTACCATTCAACATTTAATAAATTCCTTCCTGCAATTCTTATTTTTCAACTACCATTATAAATGAATTATATTTTACAGATGAAGGGATAATCTGAAAAATTTACGATTAATTTAAGTGACATTTAGATATTAATTGGCAAATGAAGTTGTCGTCGGCACAGCGGAGCCCACAAACCGATCATATTATTTGGCGTGTCGGTGTGTATAGGCTCTAAGCATGAGCCTATGCTTGGCGAATGTTCATGTGTTTTTGAAATTCCATTCGGCTTGTGCTATTTGTTTTAACAATATTTCTTGTTTCATACACTCAAGTTTCTCATTTATATCCTTTTACTGTTTCGTACTATGTATGAAATAATGGGTAAAGTAACGTATTGAGAACAGGGGTTAACGAAACTACAAGAACAGACGAAAAACACAAGAAAATCAGATAGGAGAGAACAACTGACAAAAATTAAGCATATATTTCCCAAAAATAAAAACTAAAATTATATTTGTAAATACAACTGTTGGAACGAATATTCAAAATTATTTTTCTCGACTTATCAAGAAGATAATAGGAAGTTAAATACTGAAAATAATTATAACACAGGCGGGTGTTGCGGGTTGATTGGAAAAACGTTGTAACAAGTATTGCAGAATTGTTGTATTGTACTTTTATTGCTGTAAAATTATCATAAAATGTCGTTGATATATTGTAACTGTTCCATCGGTATTTATAAATCTACTGCAGTTGTGTTGTCAATTCTAGTTTTCGGACAGGAACTATGGGATACAAGTTGAGTGGTTCGTTTTTAATAATTTCAGATGAGACTACTGTATAATAAGGAGGTGGGGAGAAACACTCGACTCGGGCCGACGAGGACACCTCATCGTCGGATGCACGAAACTTTTCGTGTTAAGAAAAAAATAAACCGTATTTAAACACCAAAATAGCGTCATTATTAACAGTGACAATCATTTAAACTTTTAAGCGAGAGTTGAGTTAAAGATTTCAAGTACCAGTTTGAGGTTATACAAGATCAGTAATACGAATTTTGAACAATCAAGTGTTTTAGATAACCTAAAGACTATTTGTTTTGTTTTTAAGTTGGAGACGGTGTGAGCACAGCACGGCCTTCTCTGTACTGACGTCACGTAGGCTGTGGAAAGCGTTACGCACACATACATGCAAAACCTCGACCAATCACTGCGCGTCTTTGGTTTGGAATGCTCCGTACAGCACATACTCGGCGAAATCTCGTTTGCAGTAAATGTGTTTTCTTCGCAAGCTGTTTCCTAAACGAATTTCCGCCTACCTGTACCGCTCTGCATTTTAAATCCGTAAACAACGCGACACTCAGCCGTACGACGAATGGCAGTGTATAATGAAATAATTATACACCAGTGTCGGCAGTTTTCACTTCACCACAGTGCGCTCCCTCTGAAGTTCGCCAAAATTAAACAGAAAACTGTGTGAATTTGTTATGCACAGTATGTCATTAAGCGCTACGTACGGTAATTAACCAGCAAGCAAGCCTCTATTTGCCTACTGAGCTACTATTATTATTTTTTTTTAACAAAAACAGAAAAATGTAGTAACTTATAATTAAATCAGTCTGTTTTTACTGCTTTCATTTGCTTTTCAGTCTGTCAAATCATGTGTCACACAAGTTCAAAATAGTCAAAAATTAATATTTATTTAAACGCCATTATCAAATGTCTGTAAAAGTGTTTTAAACATTTAAAATGAAAAAGCACCATGTTTGATAAAATCACATTTTGAAAAGTTTTCATATACAAACTTATATATCAAGTTTGTATAATATTACTCAAGTAAATAATTCGCTTATTATTAATAACTTCTGAGTGTTTATTTATTTATTATACTTTTTTGTTATCTTTTATTTATATCTTTACCCGTATTATGTATTTTTGTTACTAATTTAATTATTTAATAACATAAAGAACTGTTTATTTGTTACTGTACTCATAAGAATAAATATGAGTACTGCACTGCTCGTATTTACATATTTACTCAAATTATTAAATAATACCAAAAATGTAGTTACTGCATTTAATTACAATATTCCTAGAAAAATTATTTTTTTACTTCTAAAAACGTTACATGATTTCAAACGTCTCTTAACGGTGAATCCGTCCATTTCCGATTTTCCGAGGGTACTTATATTGTTCTGAATATGTGAGTGATTGGCCCAACGTCACGGGCGTCGTTATCTCGAACACAAAACCGAAGTGTGAAACAAGAACCAGCTGCAATGATTCACACACTTAGTGCGTATGGATACTCAGAAAGTCTTCGAATTGAAAGTTGACGGAGAAGACCGAAACGCCCACTCGGAATCCAATGGAAAGATAACACCAGATATAATGGAGAAAGCAAAGGGAAGAACATAATGTAAACGAGGAGACAGATGTGAAGGTAGAAAACAATAATACAGAAGATGGACAGACGACCCAACACAGTAATATATAAATGTCGAAAAATGAACACTTCTCTTAAACGGTATAATATCCCTTCAAGCATTAGGCCTGTTGCGCTCCCCGGTAGTGGTACAACTCAAGTTCCACCATCCAAGTTTCACCATCTAGTAACCACGTACGATGGCGAGATGTACGGCGGTGAGGGAGTTGTGTGCGCGAGCGCGTCTTTGTTACTTATCTAGCCCATACATGCCAGACAAGACTGCTGTGACACAGGGCCGCTGAATAGGGAAGGGCTGTCTCACGGCGCGCGGGAAGTTGTACCCACTGCTGCTCGGCTGTGACGTCACTGCTCAGACACTGCCGCGCCACAGCTCTGCGCTAGATACACATTTAATACTTTCACGGCTACTCATCTTAAAATAAGCCTAATGAGTTAACAATAAATGTCTATACTTTCATTGCATGTATATACTCTTCTATAAATAGCAATTATCCATAACATTATTTGTAAAACAATAGCTAGCAATAACGTGTAAATAATATAAGACATTCTAAAAACAATATGTGACATAATAACATTCTGGGTATTAAGGGCTGCGTAGAATAGTCAATCATATTACATTACGGATATGAAATAACACAAACAACAATTTTACTGTTGTCTTGATTATTCATCTCTTCTTTCACAGCACTAACACTTATCTAAAAATGAACTTTTTCTTGTGAAACTTACTTTTTTTCAACCAATTTTACAACCAACAATTTTATTTTTTGGAACGTATCCATTTCTTAGCTTTGTTCATACAGCTTCTATCGTTTGATTTGTTCTCATTAAAACGCCTGATCCTAATAAATGTCCTTAATCTAGCGTAGGCATTAATAGCGTGTGGACACACATTTGGAAATTTATCCGTAAGTCTTCTTCGGAGTTCTTTAATGACTCCTCTCCGGACACTGTAGAAATCATTTTCGCCATGGAGTGATTTAAAAACAATTTCAAAATCGTCCACTGTTTTTTTCCACGATTCACTTGGCACAGTCAAACCCCCGTGGGAAAGAGCTTCAATCCATTTGTCACTGTTATTAGAAGGGACATTTCTCGAGTAGGCGCCTAGTGTTGGATCCTTGTCCCGTACTTTGTACGCTATATACCCTGCAACGTAAGAGAGGGCTTCTCTCTCAGCCCAGCATCTTTCTTTTTGATGATCTGGGTCATAAGGGAAGATACAAAATTCGTCAACTTCATTTTCTGAAATAGAAACAACGCAATCCATATTTATAGAAATAAAAAAAAAACAAAGAAATAAATATAATGTAAATACAATACCTATGGTTAAATTGTAATCGATTTTATTCATAGGAGATACAAAAAGTATTGTTTACATGTGATTTTAGGAATGCAAGGCTTACCTTCCACAGGGAGGCTGCAGATTTCCTCCATTTCGGCTGGGTGAAATGCAGTTCGTAGGTACTCTGCTGTCAAGTAAACTGGTATGCTACTACTGTCTTTCTCGACCTCGGTGACATTTGTTTTGTTAGATGGTTTCGGCATCTTGTTAGCCAGCATTATTTTCTTAATTCGAGATATGAATTCCGTTGGGCTAGGGTGGTCATAGAACTGTCCAGTTCCTCGGATAAGGCTGAATAAGCTCTCCAGAGCATCCTGCGTTAGCCGTGTAGTTAATATGTATTTAATGTCATACATTTCACGGACATCTTCAAATAGTCCAAAAAGGGATGTTATAGATATAATTATACCTTTCTGAAATGGCAACAAACTTCTTTTGTTTTTAACTCGCATTGTAGACGTAACATTTCTCATTTTATTCAACACTTCTGCTTGCTTGTCAAAATGAGGCGTAAAGCCAAAACCAGCTCTCATAGGGTGTGAGTTAGAAGAGTGCGGTATATTGCTGTTCATAACGTCGGTAAAGGAATCTACCAATTCAAAAAATTCTGCTCCTTCTTTATTACCTCTTAGGATCTGTATTGCTTTAGCGGTAGTTCTGGAGAATACTGCTTTAGCTGGCCCAACTCGTTGTCTTTCGTTTCCTTTCAAAGCTAAAAAAGATGGCTCAAGTTTATGGCACAGTTTAATCTCTCCTGTGTCCTTTTTTAGTACATCGACTAAAATGTCAACATTTACTTCCGTACCGTTTTCCAAGACTAGTCCCTCATCAAGAAAATGGTTTCTCAACAGCTTCAGGTAATGTGGCATGTCAGCGAAAACCCATACTTTTCTTTTACTGTCTGATGGATTGGTAAAGAACGTGCTCGTGGTGGATACGCCAAGTTCCTTCCACAGTGTACCACAATCTCCCAAATCGGATACAATAGAGCAAACTTTGATTCCTTTAGATTCAATAGCATTAATGATTATGAACATTAACGACTTGTCCATTGTAACATCAAAGTTAAAAAACACAGGCTGTTTCCACCTAGAAACTAAACCTCTAACAAGAGCTACTTGGGCTTTTGAATGTGGCCCGAGAATTTGGTCCAAGCCAACATCGTAGACAACTTTGCTGTCGATGTGCATCTCGTCAAAACTTAACACACACAACTTTTCGGCTACTGATAAGTTTTCGCAGCACTTGGAGACTAACGTCAGTACATTATTCAGAACTCCTGGCAAACAAGTAAATTTTGCACACCATCGACTCAATGTGGCGGCAGATGGCAAAGGAAAACCAACAGTTTCTCTCCAAAAATCATATGATTTACGAGACAAGGCCCTGATCATTATAGCACGTGACACGTCTTCACTTCTCCATCGAACGTTTCCTTTTACAGCTAACGCTTTTTGCTGAGTCGGTGTAAGGATTTTGTTAACTGAGGTGATCATATTTGACTTTTGTATATTTTCACGTTTCAATTGTACTATTTTTTGTTTTAATTCTTTAATTCCGCCAGCTCTTTTTTTACTTAACATACAATGGTTGTTTGTTTTCCGTGAGATTTTCCTCAAAAGCATTCGCCTCTCTTTTCTTAACAAATCTATTTGTTTTTTTAAATCAACAACAGTTTTTTTTAAACATTCGTTCTCTTCTACCACGAGGTTGTAGATCTCACAATTACAGTTATCATTGCCTGGACCGGTCTCAATTAGTGCAGGACTAATGTCACTAGATTCTGGACGCGGCTTTTTAGGGCTTAAATGTTCAATTCTTTCCAAAGCGTCCAACCGAGTCCGTCTATTATTAAATCACTCTTCTCTTAAAACAGTCGATGCGGTTTCATTTTGGCCAGTTTTACAGGGCAAATTTAAAGAAGGGACTGCGGTTACTTTCAATATCTTCCTTTGTGGCAACCCTAATAATCGGTTTTTCATGTCATCACAATAATCTGTTGGCGCAAAATGGCTGCTACAAATATGAGCGTACTTACAGTTTATTGAGTCCAACCGTTTACACTTTAACACCCATACCTTTGCAGTTTCAGGATCTTTAGGGAAACAGTGGTATACAACGTCAATTCCCAGTTTCTTTGTCTTACGGGAATAATTATTGCACGTTGCGACCGCACAACAACTCATTTTCGTAATTTAATCACTTGCAAATCACAACACAAATATTTCTCTACACCACTCATAACACAACAATAACTGTACAACATAAACAGCTTCGATTCACAGCAAACACAGCTGACATGTCACAACGCTACTGACTGAACACGCGCAAGACTTGAGTTGTCTGAGCGGTGACGTCAAGGCACTGTCCCCCCTCCAAGCCACCGAGTACCGTGGCGGCAGTGGAAACATCAAAGTAGTGAGACAGCCCTTCCCTATTCAGCGGCCCTGGCTGTGACAGGGGTCAACAGGCAGTGGATCTCACGAAGCAGCAGAGTCGTTACGATTGTGAGTCACCTTATATCGGCCCCCGTCACATGAAAGTTACATTTCACACGTTATTTCTATTGTACATACTAACAAGTATTCTTACAACAAAATAATTAAAAGTTTTGAACGTGACTATTATTAATATTCTCAAAGAAAATTAAAACAGACGAAGAAAATCGGAAAAAAGTAGACTATAAAACGTAATACGACGACTGGTAGTGAGGAAGTCATATTGTGCAACTTTTAATTTATTTCTAATAATCAAATTATCTAATAATCAAATAATACAGCTAAAATCAAGGTAAAACTGGAAACAACAAAATTCCAGTTTCTTAAGAAACTATTTTAAAGAGCTTTTCAAATCTGGTATAAATCACAGATGTTTAAATGCTATTTTACTGGACGGCAAGGGAGCTGCACCTGCGACAAGCACTCTCGTTTGGGGGGTTGCATAACACGACGGGCTCTAGTGTATGGCTTGCACAGCCCTAAATCAGGAACATGCGACTACATTGTCTATCTCTCTCCAATAACGTGGAACAACGTACGTATTCATAGCTAGGCCTGCATCCGATCAGAACGAAGCAAACGCATTTCACTCTACTACTGACAGGTATTCTCTTCGTTCTCTTTACGACCTAAATTATTAAAAGAATAAAGTCATTAGTTTCCAGTAGTTCATGCTACACACTATGAGATGTGTGTGAGATATGTATTGTGTGAGATTTATGTAGGCCTATAGCCTTTATTACAAATAAGAGAAAAAATAGACTATATTAAGAAGGGAGTAGGCCTATTAAATGGCAAATGTAACTGTATCTCACATTAATTATTATCATCATTGTATAGACGATCTTGACTAACTTCAAAAGTTAGCATGCGTATAATCAGATACTTAGATAAGTCTTCGAAAATATTTTTAGTAAAAATTATGTATGTGTCATCACACTCTAAATAATAAACAAACCAACGGCAATAACAATATAAAAACAAACTAAACTTATATTGAAAATAAACGAGAAAATGTTACGATTTTACAGCGATTTATTACGTAAACGTCCTATAGTGTAGTATAAGCCCTCCGATATATATTTTTTGAGTTTTTTTTTCAATTATTGGACACTGAAAGTTTGCAATCTACTCTTGGTGAGTATTGGATAAAATGTTAAGAGGTCTATTACTGAAGGACGTTAGAAGCCAATGGCGTAGCCCCTGATTCAGACTGTCGGCCACTTCCTTTTCAGTCTTTTCATGCGGCAGTTGCAACATCGTTTACTACCTAGCTGCCATGATACGGAAGACTACTGTGTTATCCTTATAAGCGATAATTTTCTATACGAAAGAAAGAAATTTCGAGATTTTCGTTAAGGGATGTACTATGGGCGTCCACCGGTGCAGGAAGATCGAAATCTATGTTCGCCGATTCTGCGCATCCAAACAATCGTTTTATAAAATATAATTATTTATAGATCGTCCTATACACGCAAAGAAAGTTATTCGGAACGGACACGTGTGTTTAAATTAGAACACGGACTGTTAAGGAATCATGTGCACACATTTATTACGTCGAAAGGCGGTACCTGATATCCACGTGGAAAATAAGTACGAATCAAATAGAGAATAGAGAATGAATAAATAGAGAAATTTATTCTTTTAATTAACCTACATTTTTTCGATTGCGCGATTTTGAAATCACACCGTACTAAAACTATAATAATGTTTTTTTTTGTCTTCGGGAGAGTTCAGTGTTATAACAAGGCATTCTCATAAAACGGTTGATGCACGTTATCTTTCATTACTGTAACTCAGGACAAGGCTGTCACAAACGAACATATGATATACTATTTCTAGTAGTACTGAAATAAGTGTGGTAAAAATGAAATGCGCACAGAATTACTATCAACGCAGTTATCAAAAAAGACATAATAACAAATCAGGTGATTAACTAAACAAGCTTATCAATGACGGCCGATACATTACAGTGTGACAACGTTTGACAAGTTATCTTTCATGCAATCGACAGTTGATATAGTCAGATAGGCTCATTTATATCAATACGAACTAGCATAAAACATTGGTTGAAATTACTTTTTAAAAGGTATTCAAATAATGAAAAGAAGAAAACCTGAAGAAGATAAGAGAAATACGTTATAGAAAGTGTATACTGACTTGCTGCATAGAGCAGAGAACATCTGAAAAACAGGCGAAAGACAGTTGGAATTTATTTTATGTTAATTTAACGGAACTTGTTAATTTATTACAGACATGTATTACCTTATATGCATTCTCATTTAACAAAATGCTTCTCTTATGGTTAAAATTTTATTATAATTATACAACAATTTATTTACTAGGTTATTCACAGTGTTTCTGTGTGTTTATATTATATTAATAACTTGTGAACCGACTATAAAACTATGTACGCTAAGTTAATACGAGACATTCCACAACGATACCGCGGAGCGCGACCGGCGCGGCGGTGTTCACTGTAACTATGAAGTCGGATATGTTATTGGTAGCTGTATTTCATAAACATAACCTCAAACTCCAAACTTCTGTATTTTGTGTGAATACGCCGAAAGATAATTAAGATATCAGGGATTACATTTTTCACTGACCAATTGACAGGTGAAGCACTCGGTACAAGAGAATTAGATTAACGCAAACACGCAACATTAATAGCTACTCTGTAACTAACACATGTATTCGAGTTTCACAATGTTTTCTTATCGATATCATAACAATTGCATCATACTTATTTCAAGATGACTCATTGCTTGTTATTATAAATTGTTGTATTATATATATATATATAATTATATTATATATAATTGTTGTATTATAAATAACATACAATATATATTATATATAATATATAACATTATATATTATATAAATATATTATAAATTGTCGTACTTCCGTCCAAGCGTTTGGATTTCAAATGGATGAAGTAAAAATGATCAGTGCTTCTGACCTGTAACTTCGTTATTTTTTATTTTAGGAGTTTTGAACATATGTCGGATCATGGTAACACAATTGTACGGAGCGAAAATCTGGCTATTTTAGGAAGTATGGTTTCAGTGTTTTTTTTAACATAGGAATTTGATCGTATTATCTGATTGAATGTAACTTTCACCATTAAAAAAATATTCCTTGTCCTTTAACATTCTTAACGTATTACATAGTATTTCTTTGCTTTTACGTACTTACTATTTGTTGAATTTTTACTTTTGTTTCATTTTATATTTACTTTTAAAATAAGTAAATCAATTTTATATGCATCACATAATCGATTGAAGCATTGTGGCGACTTGGAGTAATCTTTAAATTTATAATGATAACCTTCCTCATATGTAATTCGACAAATTAGATATAGCTAAATTTCGAACTACCAGTTAAATTAGAAATTCATCAGTACCAATATTTTGGGGAAAATTAATATTTTTCTAATTTTTTAAACAAACTATTATAAAAAATAGTTATTCTGTAACCAAATTTAATCTGCTTCTACCTTGGGTTTTATAAGTTACTGTTTAACCTTTCTAAGTTTTTAAAAATTTCTTTATTTTACTTAAAGGAATGGCACGATAATTAATATAAAGTATCGTAATAAACCTTCTCACAGTAAATTAACAAGTATTTTGACGATGGCTGAACTTCTTTGAGAACTTTTGCTTCCATTGTTTTACCTCCCACACAAAAAATGAATAAAGAAAAGACGATTTGAAAAGACGGCGGAGGGAAAGTCTTCTGTTTAGTGGTAATTTTTAATTTCATCTACTAGGAGGCGCTGAGTGCCTCAGCTACTCATTCGGTCTCACGATTCTTAGTGGAGAGCAATACAAACCTTCCGCGGAACTGGACTCCAGAACCTCTCGCACAGACGGCTAGAATATTAGCTGTTACATTATACAAGATCCGTGAATACGAGTAATAACTGTCCGATTAGTGAAGGTGATTGTATTTGGTAATAATATTTATTATACAAATGAGAAACTTGCTAGTTTCAAGTGAAGTGTATATGTCATTAAACGGTATGTCAATTATTGCTAAACGTGTCTGGCCGTTGACAGTTTTGTACATTTTCATGAGGACTCTTACATCTGACTTGCTTGAAAAAATATTAACAGTTTGACATTAAACACACACGCGCGCGCGCACACACACACCTTAAAACATTCCGTCTAGTCTTTGCTCTTCGCTTTCACAAGGAATGTATACCTTCTTATAACGAAAGACCAAGTGTGCTGCCAAATTATTGAGCTTGTGGCCGATTATTGAGCAGTCCCTATCCGCGACTCATTCGATAATAATCAGACGTTAACTGCAAATGAGGAAGAACAGCCGATCCTTTTTCGAATGTGGTTATACATTTCGTATAAATTTCTTGTCTAAAGTACAGTTGATATGTACGTTTTACGAACGAAATGGACCTGTTTTTATTGTGCAATATCAGTTCCGTCTTTGACAAGTTTTCCTGTTTTATTATCAATTTGCTTTCTGTACGAGAAGGTAAACCACCAATTTATTTTTTGAAGGTATTTCTTTTTAATAGTCCAGATTCGATTAAGTCACGCAGGAAGTAACAGACTATAACGATCAGATTCATTCTGTCTGGTACTCAACTATGACAGTGAACTTTATTAACTCTAATTTACCCTGGTTTACTGTAATGTACTATTAAAATTTTATTTACATTCTCCGAGGAAAGCATCGTGCTGACTGTCAGCACTAGCGTTTATTTGTTATTATTTATTGTCTTTTACGAGTATTTACTCCACCTATTAGCTACTGTAAACGCTAAGTATACACACACAAGCAGGGGATATTTGTCTTTTCTTCTACATGTTCTGTTGGGGATAGAGGATGAAGAGATTGTGGTTCCGCAATGAGAGCACAAACACTGGAAGACAGTGTGTTATTGTATTTGAAGTATAACCTGGTAGAAAATTTTTTGTATACTTATTCAGTTCACAATCCCGTTTTATCAAATTATCGTGAACATCAGTTGTCTCGTCCGTTCAAAGGTATGGACTGTACAGTGTCTGCTGTGAGTACGAGTAAATACAAAGGTTTTTAAAATAGTCAACAATAAAGAAAAATCAAACACACTAGAGAAAAATGGAGTTTATGAAATGCACTGTGCAGAATGCGATGCTATTTATATCGGACAATGTGGCCGTGCTCTGAAACATCGCATTTCTGAACATAAGAAGGCGATTTTAACCAATACAGCCAATACAGGTTTTGCAGATCACTGCTTACAACACAATCACTTTATAGATACAAAAACCACATCACTACTGCAAATCATGCAGAAAAGTAAAAAAATTAATTTGTTACAAATTCTATAAATTAGAAAAGCAATAAAAAGTAACCAAAATTTAACAAATGAACAAACTGAATTCTGTGTATCCCCTTTATTAAAAGCTGTTATTTAGTTTAGTTAATTTTTATATTTTGCATTCAGATTACATTTAGTTTTTACAGACATTGATCTTTCCTTAGCTCCTACAACCCCCTCCTCCATCTTGGCACCCCACATATGTCCAGATACACGCCCTAAATAACATCTCTGTTTAGTTGTTCACTGATCTTTTTGACAATAGCTTGAGAAGCTGAAACAGCTGTCAGAGTTAAATAAAAACTGTGAAATATACCAAGTGTTTATATATTTTTTTAAAAAACCTTTGTATTAATATGTTTCACCAATTGCCCAACAAGTCATGAGTTAATATCGAACGAGTAAATGTTCATCCGACGTTTGAGATTTTATCTACATTACAGATCCGTGGAATCGTTACACACTCCACATCACAGAACATTTGACCATGTGACACTGTTTACACGCTTCACGATACAGTCAGTTGTCACGGGATATACAGCATACGAAAATTAAATATGTTAAACATTTTAAGATTTCTACGAACATTGGCAAGTAGCGTAAATTACACTGGGTTAATATGACGTGAACATTCGCCACACATTTTAAAGCCCCTAATCACGTGGCAATGTTAATCACATACTGTAGTAACTGTTATATCGCACAGTTAACATTAATATAAGAATGATACAGTACGAGGTTGGAAGCAGGACAGGATTAAAGGTGGCAGAGCCACGTAATTATACGCGGGGAGTTGAGAGTGAACGCTTATTGTGGCGTTGCTCGCTTGCCAAGCGGGACAGTCTGCGGGGAAGTGTATAGAACAATTGTTAATGCTGGGGTGACTTTTTACTGGGCTCTGAAAAATTATATGACATAAGCAAAAAAAAACTTTTATTTAAATGAATTAAAAACGTTTCATCCTTCGCTTGCAAAAACATTTATACAATTACGAGCTGTTAAATATACGCCTATATATTCTTTAAAAGAAGATCTGTAATTAATAAAGACGAACTCGCCTAAAACATTTGGCTCTGATAAAAAACATGACTGGGTTTGATCAAAACAGTTGCACGCTGCTATGCAATTATTGTAATACAAGTGTTTAAATAATCCCTAGCATATCAAATAAAATGTGTTCAAACGGTCCTTTTGTACCAGAAGTTCACAATTTACACAAAAATATATGATTAACAATAATTGTACTACAAAGGAAGTTCATAAGGTAATCGAAATTGCACCTAGAGAATAGGTCTTCTTAGTCTGTTACACAAACATACGATATTTTGATGTCAACTGGTCAACTGTACGTCTGGGAAACAAAAAAAAAACGCAGTAACACACAATCACCACTTCAAACTTCCGTTGATAAGACCACCCCATTAAAAAAAATACACTATAAGAATAAACTTTACCAATTTCAAGTAATGATTTCGTGAATATTTAAAGATACTCAAGAACATTTCATAATAATTGAAGCAGACGTGGAGGCGACAGGTATTTTGACAAAGTACCCAAAAATCCAGTGATTCAGGAAATAACTGAAGAAAGCACACATAAATGGGAAAACGAATGGAAGGAAACAACGAAACGTACAGTGACTAATATGTTGTTCCCTGACATCAAAGACAGATCTAAAACAAAACTGAAATATCGGCATGGAGAACCATACATGACTTCCATGTTCTATGATTTATATTTAAAATCATTTACGAAATGAAATGTTTCCATAGAAACTACTTCTTTCCACTAATTGCTTCAGCCTTAACCACAGTACTGTGGTCACTAACGTCTACCACCACACGTTATCGCACTCGATTTCCACTGATGATGACAGTCGACGGCACTGCCGAAACGCCTGGTTTTGCAGAAAACATTGGACTACGGCCAAACAGCCCGGAAAGGAATTTTAACAACAAACTACTACTTTCTTGCCGATAACGTGTTACACATAAAAATTATCCCCTCCCCCTTCAACTATAATTTTCATTTATAGAAAATTACCCCCACCCCGTTCAACTAGCCACTTCATTTATAGATATCTCATCTACGTTTCTACAGTGCATTATTAAGATCTTCTTATCAGGATACTTTATTTATCAAAATTAAGTACTTTACTCTTGTTACAACAAAACATGTTCGAGGTAAACTGCCCTTTCCCCGTAACCGATCTTCACCAAAATCAACAGGCCTTGAGTCTTCTATAACTCGGGGACATATGTAAAAAATTATTTGATTCTGTTTGAATTTACGACAGTTATCGTTCGTCATGAAAAAATTTCTGTTGTTACAACGTAAAATGTTGTAGGTAAACTACCCCTTTCCCTTAACCGATCGTCACCAAACTCAACAGGCCTTGAGTTCTCTACAATTTAGAGACGTATGAAAAACTTATTTGATTATGTTTGAATTTACGGCAGTTATCGTACGTCATGAAAAAATTTCTGTTGTTACAACGTAAAATGTTGTAGGTAAACTACCCCTTTCCCTTAACCGATCGTCACCAAACTCAACAGGCCTTGAGTTCTCTACAATTTAGAGACGTATGAAAAACTTATTAGATTATGTTTGAATTTACGGCAGTTATCGTTCGTCATAGAAAAAATTAACCTTGTTATCACATAAAACGTTGCTGGTAAACTACCCCTTTACCGTAACCGATCTTCACCAAAAACAAGAGGTCTTGAGAACTCTACAATTCAGGGCTGCATGCGAAACATTATTTGATTCTGTTTGAATTTGCGGCTCTCATCATTTGCAAAAAAAAAATCTATAGACAGACAGACACACATTCACACACACAGACACTTTTCGAAAAATGACTTTTTTCATGTTTTGAGTGTAGTACAATCAGAATCTGCAATAATCTCGAACACGATTTTTTTTGCCATCACCATACTTCCATTTCCTTAAGGAACATGGAAGTAAAATGACTTTTTACTTCCATGTTCCTTAAGGAAATGGAAGTATGGTGATGGCAAAAAAAAATCGTGTTCGAGATTATTGCAGATTCTGATTGTACGTCATTTTACTTCCATGTTCCTTAAGGAAATGGAAGTATGGTGATGGCAAAAAAAATCGTGTTCGAGATTATTGCAGATTCTGATTGTACTACACTCAAAACATGAAAAAAAGTTATTTTTCGAAAAGTGTCTGTGTGTCTGTCTGTCTATCTACTTACAGATTTGTTTTTCTATGGCAAACGATAACAGCCGCAAATTCAAACAGAATCAAAAAATGTTTTGCATACAGCCCTTATTTGTAGAGTACTCAGGACCTACTGTTTTTGGTGAAGATCGGTTAAGGGAAAGGAGTAGTTTACCTGCAACGTTTTATGTTTTAACAATGGGTATATTTTATGGCAAACGATAACAGCCGCAAATTCAAACAGAATCAAATAATTTTTTGCATACAGCCGTCATTTGTAGAGTACTCAAGACCTGTTGTTTTTTGTGAAGATCGGTTAAGGGAAAGGGTTAGTTTACCGGCAACGTTTTTTTTTTTAATCAAGGGTAATTTTTTTTATGTCAAACGATAACAGCCGCAAATTCAAAAAGATTCAAATAATTTTTTGCATACAGCTCTGATTTGTAGAGTACTCAAGACCTATTGTTTTTCGTGAAGATCGGTTAAGGGAAAGGGGTAGTTTACCAGCAACGTTTTTTTATCAAGGGTAATTTGTTTCTATGGCAAACGATTATTAGCTCCTAAAGGCAATACCTTGTCGCTGTAGCCACGTCACTCTATCCCTTGCGATATTCTTCATTTCTTTATAGGACCCACTATTCACGACACTCATTGTGCTGCGGAAGTATGCAGTTCTTGGTCTTCCTTTGGGCTTCTTCCCCACTACTTTGCCCTCAAAGATGTTAGTTAAAAAAGCACTATGTCTGATCACATGCCCTATCAACTTAATCTTCCTCACCTCTATACTCCTAAGCAGTGTTCTATTCTCATTTATTTCCTCTAAGATCTGTTCATTCGTCTTCCTATCTGTCCAACTAGTTTTTGTCATTCTCCGCCAAATCCACATCTCCATTGCCTGAAGTCTGTCACTCTCCACCTTCCCTAAGGTATGGCAAACGATAACACCCGCAAATTCAAACAGAATCAAATAATGTTTTGCATACTGTTCTGAATTGTGGAGTTCTCAAGACTTGTTGGTTTTGGTGAAGATCGGTTAAGAGAATAGGGTAGTTTACCTGCAACACTTTATGTTTTAACAAGGGTAATTTTTTTATGACGAACGATAACTGCCATAAATTCAAACAGAATCAACTACTCTTTTGCATACTTTTTGAATTATACAGAAATCAAGGTCTGTTGATTTTGTTGAAGATCGGTTAAGGGAAAGGGGTAGTTTACCAGCTACGTTTTATATTTTAACTAGGGTATTTTCTATGGCAAACGATAAGAGCCGCAAATTCAAACAGAATCAAATAATTTTTTGCTTACAGCCCTGAATTGTAGAGTACTCAAGACCTATTGTTTTTGGTGAAGATCGGTTAAGGGAAAGGGGTAGTTTACCAGCAACGTTTTTTTATCAGGGGTAATTTTTTTCTATCGCAAACGATAACAGCCGCAAATCAAAACAGAATCAAAAATGTTTTGCATACAGCTCGGAATTGTAGAGTTCTCAAGACCTGTTGGTTTTGGTGAAGATCAGTTAAGGGAAAGGGGTAGTTTACCTGCAACGTTTTTTTTTATCAAGGGTAATTTGTTTCTATGGCAAACGATAACACCCGAAAATTCAAACAGAATCAAATAATGTTTTGCATACAGTACTGAATTGTAGAGTTCTCAAGACCTGTTGGTTTTCGTGAAGATCGGTTAAGGGAAAGGGGTAGTTTACCAGCAACGTTTTTTTATCAAGGGTAATTTGTTTCTATGGCAAACGATTATTAGCTCCTAAAGGCAATACCTTGTCGCTGTAGCCACGTCACTCTATCCCTTGCGATATTCTTCATTTCTTTATAGGACCCACTATTCACGACACTCATTGTGCTGCGGAAGTATGCAGTTCTTGGTCTTCCTTTGGGCTTCTTCCCCACTACTTTGCCCTCAAAGATGTTAGTTAAAAAAGCACTATGTCTGATCACATGCCCTATCAACTTAATCTTCCTCACCTCTATACTCCTAAGCAGTGTTCTATTCTCATTTATTTCCTCTAAGATCTGTTCATTCGTCTTCCTATCTGTCCAACTAGTTTTTGTCATTCTCCGCCAAATCCACATCTCCATTGCCTGAAGTCTGTCACTCTCCACCTTCCCTAAGGTATGGCAAACGATAACACCCGCAAATTCAAACAGAATCAAATAATGTTTTGCATACTGTTCTGAATTGTGGAGTTCTCAAGACTTGTTGGTTTTGGTGAAGATCGGTTAAGAGAATAGGGTAGTTTACCTGCAACACTTTATGTTTTAACAAGGGTAATTTTTTTATGACGAACGATAACTGCCATAAATTCAAACAGAATCAACTACTCTTTTGCATACTTTTTGAATTATACAGAAATCAAGGTCTGTTGATTTTGTTGAAGATCGGTTAAGGGAAAGGGGTAGTTTACCAGCTACGTTTTATATTTTAACTAGGGTATTTTCTATGGCAAACGATAAGAGCCGCAATTTCAAACAGAATCAAATAATTTTTTGCTTACAGCCCTGAATTGTAGAGTACTCAAGACCTATTGTTTTTGGTGAAGATCGGTTAAGGGAAAGGGGTAGTTTACCAGCAACGTTTTTTTATCAGGGGTAATTTTTTTCTATCGCAAACGATAACAGCCGCAAATTAAAACAGAATCAAAAATATTTTGCATACAGCTAGGAATTGCAGAGTTCTCAAGACCTGTTGGTTTTGGAGAAGATCAGTTAAGGGAAAGGGGTAGTTTACCTGCAACGTTTTTTTTTATCAAGGGTAATTTGTTTCTATGGCAAACGATAACACCCGAAAATTCAAACAGAATCAAATAATGTTTTGCATACAGTACTGAATTGTAGAGTTCTCAAGACCTGTTGGTTTTGGTGAAGATCGGTTAAGGGAAAGGGGTAGTTTACTTGCAACATTTTATGTTTTAACAAGGGTAATTTTTTATATGACGAACGATAACTGCCGTAAATTCGAGCAGAATCAACTACGTTTTTGCATACCTTTTTGAATTAAAGAGAACTCAAGGTCTGTTGATTTTGTTGAAGATCGATTAAGGGAAAGGGGTAGTTTACCAGCAACATTTTATGTTTTAAGAAGGGTAATTTTTCTTTTACGAAAGATAACTGCCGTAAATTCAAAGAGAATCAAATAATTTTTTGCATACATTCCTGAATTGTAGAGCTCTCAAGGCCTATTGATTTTGGTGAAGATCGGTTAAAGGAAAGGGGTAGTTTACAAGCAACATTTTATGTTGTAACAAGAGAAATGTTTTCATGACGAACGATAACTGCCGCACATTCAAACAGAATCAAATATTTTTTTGCATGCATCCTTGCATTGTAGAGGATTGAAGATCTATTGATTTTGGTGAAGATCAGTTTAGGGAAAGGGGTAGTTTACCTGCAACGTTTTATGTTTTAACAAGAGTAAAGTACTTAATTTTGATAAATAAAGTACCCTGATAAGAAGCTCATAATAATCCACTGTAGAAACGTAGATGAAATATCTATAAATGAAGAGGTTAGGTGAACGAGGTGGGGGTAATTTTCTATCAATGAAAATTATAGTTGAAGGGGGAGGGAGAATTTTTTATATGTGTACTACGTTATCGGCAACATAGAAGTAGTTCTTTGTTAAAATTCCTTCCCGGGCCGTTTGGCCGTAGTCCAATGTTTTCTGCAAAACCAGACTTTTCGGCAGTGCCATCGACTGCTGTCATCAGTGAAAATCGAGTGCGAAAACGTGAGGTGGTATACGTTAGTGACCACAGTACTGTGGTTAAGGCTGAAGCAATAAGTAGAAAGAAGTAGTTTCTATGGAAATATTTCATTTCGAATATGATTTTAAATATAAATCTTAGAACATGGAAGTCATGTATGGTTCTCCATAGCCTACCGATATTTTTTCATGTTTTGAGGGTAGTACAATCAGAATCTGCAATAATCTCGACCATGATTTTTTTACCATCACCATACTTCCATTTCCTTATGGAACAAGGAAGTAAAATGACTCCTAACTTCCTGGTAATAGTGACTGGACATGGAAAAACGAGATCTTACCTCAATCATTTCTAAATAATAAACGATCCAATGTACGAGTGCAATGCCGGAGAACAAAGAGCCGACGGTGTGACGTTAAAAAATTAGACGCAAAATCTGGTCAACTTTGAAATAAAAACAGGAACTTGGCCAACTAAAAAAATATATCCTATTAAGAAATAACTTCAAGAATTCAAACCATATGTAGATGCGATAGAAATATGAAATGTTCCTTTTGTTGTAAACTGTGTAACAGGACAACAGGAAAAACACAGCACGTAGTATTACTAAACTGTTATAGAGTGCGCTGTAAAGTACATAATGTCAACACACAGTGGAAACGTGTAATTGGAAGCAAGCAGGCTGACCCAATGGGTGAAAGTTGCAGCACCCGTACCATAGATGCAGGGGACCTAGTACAACTAAAACAATACTTAGTTTTAGACTAGGTATTCTACAAAATGAAAAAGAAAACAAAGCTTTCATACTTAAGTCTATTCAACAAAACTCAAATATGTGTAAGCAAAAACCAAAATTTCACTAGACCGTATGAAAATGGCCTGAACATTACCAACCAGAAAACTTAGAAAAAAATGCAAACTATTTTATGTTTTTAGAATTGTATTTATTAAGTCGAAGTTACGTGTATATTTAGGCTGATGATGGTAGTGCATGCCGCCGGAACGTAAGTATCAAAAGTTAATGAAAAAGTTGTGTAGACACCATCACGTGTTTTGATTTTTAACAATGGAGAAATTTCACGAAATCTCTGTACCTACAGTAAATCAAAGTTAAAGACAAAAACGTAGCTAGTGTATTGTGGTTGAGAGGAACTCTATATTCTAATTCGAAGTAACCTTTATAAGCTATTCAGAGTCACGAAATACACTGCAGTACGAACTAAACTAGAATCTCGTCTGAATCTAGAAAAAGGTACACGAACAGACCTTAAAGTTAAACAAGAAAGTCTGCGTAGAAATGTAAAAGTTACCGACGAACCTTTATTTGCCATTACATAGTTAACGATTTGAAGAAAGTAAAATTACAGACAGAAAGTAAAGGAAAGTAACGCAAGAAAGTAAATTATACTCGTGTCCTTTACGCCGTGCCGTATGTAGCCGTAACACGATACGTTAGCTTTCCCTTCTCTCTCACTCTCTCTCTTTCGCAGTCGAGAAACAACAAATCTCGTCTCCAGACACATACGCGACATCAAAGACACATCAACATTTTGTCGTCTCACAATAAAGGCTCGACGATACCGACAAATTTGCAATCATTCCCATCTCCTGGTAATCATCGAAACAAGTACACACGACTGGATCAAGGAAACGCAGAACGAGTGGTACAGACATCTCAACATCATTAGACAGAGAGAGCGTATATAATAAAAACCGTACAGACAGGAACGCGTTAACGCTGTAACAAGAACTTTAATAATGTTCTGTGATAAAGGGTAATTAAAATTGATAACGCTGTGAGTAGGTCAAAGAACTTGAATAATACTGTAGAACAGTGGTTCCCAAACTTTTCAGTCCACGGACCCCCTCCCCAAATAATTTAAAAATTCACGGACTCCGTCTGAGTTCTGAAATAAAACAAACAGTAAATATGATACAAAATACTTTAATTAAAATTATATTAAAATAAAAATTATCTTAACTTGCAAAATTATAATATTAACTACATCAAACATAATTTAATGTGCACAATTAAGCTGCTTTTGAACAATTAGCTCTGCAATATTGGGTTTAATGTCTTATAATTTCAATATTAAGTCACTCTTATTTCTTATTTATTTTTTCATAATATTAAATCAAGTTTATTTCTTAACTATGACTTCAAGTACGTGAGCAGGGAGAATGCGGTTTCACACAAATAAGTAGAGGGAAATACAGTTAAACGCTTCTAAGCTTTTTTTGCGAGTTCAGGATGGTCTTTCATTACATATAACCAGAAGTCAGCTGTAATTGCGAAAACTGTAAGTTAAAGTCCTGCCAATTAATCTTTTTTTTTTTTGTAGTGTAAGAGAGAGGTGTAGTCAGTTCGGCTGACAAACAGAGCTGCTACACATAATTTAAAGACATGATTAAAGCCATTAGTTTGAAATTACTTTTACAATTACAATTAGTTTGAACCCAAAACAAAAATACTGGCATCTTCTACTAATTCTTTTAAGATTCTAAAATTTAGATTTTAGAGGATAAAAAATCGCAGAAAATTACGGTATATTCTAATTTTTCTTAAAAGTGTCTGCGGACCCCACTTTGTGAACCACTGCTGTAGAAAGTTGGAAACTGGAAGCTTTAGTGTCGTGTTATATACAAGCTCCCACAAAAAAAAAACGCAATGAATTCTACACGTTAGACAATGTATATACAGGTCGATATCAAAACAAACAGTGGATATACCGAACAAAACAGTTTGAGAAATTATCAAAAAGCGGAAAATAATACTGATTGATGAATGTAAATAACCGGGAAAAAGAAACATCAATGAGAGGAATAAAATAGGATTAGGCCTACTTAAAATCGGAATCTATTGCTACCTGCGACGTGCAATATGATTCATGTAACTACATATCCTTATTACAGGACATTATGTTTTCAAATGCATTCTTCCTGAAAAGCGATGTGAGTATAATATCAACTTTGAATGACACACGGATTGTGGAATATTCCTCAATATGCCAAACTACTAAAATCATAACGGAAAATAACTTAAACTCCAATGATATCATTATTATTTGTACTATGAGTTTTTCAAACGCTGGGATCCATGAGTTTTTCATTTCTTGAAACAGTGTCAACGAGAAAAATACGACTAAGAAAATTAAAATTTAGTTGTATATTTAAAAAAAAAAGTACAGCCATAAACTTTACTGCATACGGAGAAAGTTTTCTCAGTACCGAAAAAACTTCAGGTCATTTGAAGACAGTTTTCTCAAGTACTAGCATCAATTAATTTCATTTATAATTACTATTATAACTACACACTATTAACACAACTTTCACTTATTTTTCACTCTTGCAAAGCTTTCAAAAAAACATACGTTGGTGTCTTCAAACGATCCAAAATAAGGTTTCATTTGATATGTTTTAAATTGGGCTGCATAAAATTCGGAAAGTTGTCCATCTAGGCCTATATATAAAACTCAAAGTCTGAGGATTTATGGGTACTGAATACAAATCAACACCGTTACACGGACTGCCACCAAATTTTGCACAGGTAACCTTTGACACAAGGCGAAAAATACTATCTAAGTTGGAATTTGATATTTTGCCCGGTTCGCACGATTTAGGACCTTTTAATTATGCCTTTTCGTTGACGCGTATAAAGATGTCATCAACATCATGGAGACCAGAATTAATTACCACAGTAACAAGAAAATAAACAAATGATATTTAGCAGCATCGGAACTGCACATTTATCCATTCCTGCAGTATATTTTTGATGTTTTATATAATATGCGATTGCATCGATACGTTACGATGTGGAAAAGAAAAAGTGTACTAATTGTAAATTGTCCTATTAATTAATGCAAAGCGAAAATACGTGTTGTTTTCATTTGTGAGGTTAGGTGACAACGGTTTTTGGTTTTTAGTTTACTGCTGAAATAAATAAAAGCCATTGATGAGGAAAACATAACGTTTAATGTGTTATACAATGCTTCTAACACAGTAACACTTAAAATAAAGAATTTAGCGTTTTTGATTTAACAGGTACTTTAAAAATATCTCCAAAGGCTTTATAAACGGGTACTCTTACATCTCCAAAGGCTGTTGCACCAACATAATAATTTAGTAGGCCTACAAGTTAAAATAGTACAAGTGTTGAAAACAGCTTTGGAAAGAATTTGACTAATGAGTACAAAATTGTTATACGAACTGACAGAACGCCATATAGACATAGACAATAAAAATTATATTAAAATACTTATTAAAAGTCAAATATTCGCGTGCGAAGCCGTGTGTAACAGCTAGTTTATAAATAAAATTTAAACATCAATATATTACTGTTATTCCCATTCCTGTTATAACTGAAACATTTGGAGATTCATTCCATAATTATTTTTACTATCACCGTTGTATGATAATTTTTCTTTATACCAAAATACATTTGTTTTAGAACAGCCTAAATTATGATAAGCTGTAGACTGTTTTGTGTGGCTTACCACAGCCGATTGGTATTTTGATTAAAATAATCCTACGCAAACAAGTAGCCTACCCAATGTTTGCAACCTTGCAGGATTTGATGAGATTAACAAAATACACAAAATTAAAAAGAAATGGATAAAAATAAAAGAGAAATGTAGAACAAAAAGATACAGTTCTTTTTTTTTGGTCTACCGACTTCCTTAAATGTTATCACGATTTCAGAAAAAGAGGCAAGTGAAAACTATCAATCACCTGGAAAACCTGAATGACACCGACATTAAACGGTTGTAGACCATTTCAGGGGCGTATTAACGGGGAGGGGGAGACGAACGGGACAGGACCCCTCCAGAGGGTCGGAAAAAGTTGACGAATGGGACTAATCTCTAAATTCTGGAGCCATTTTATTATTTATTCAGGTTTTATACTAATATAATAGTAAATCTATTTAACTATACAAACAGGTTTATTATACAGCATTTGCGTAAAAGTTTGAAATATGAAATATAGGAAAATCAATTCAGTCAATAAGTATCTTTCAAACAATGTTTGGATAACTTTTTTATTGTGTTATTACCGTTTACTTAATGGGATTGATTTCAGAACGTAGTCACACGTTTTCCAACCACTTTAAAAGATAGTAATGTTGATGTAATGTTGATTAGTCTTAACTTATTTTTGTTTTATAGGAAGCCACTCGACCGGACCCCCCCCCCCCAAGGCCGAATTCTAGATACGTCATTGGTTCATTCTGTCCAACAATTTACATACAACATTTCAGTCCATCTTAGGTGTGATGAAGTATGGATGGAGAAGGTAAAAAGCTTTTACGGATTAGCGTATGGCTTGTACAGGCCGTGGATTTACACTACTTTGTCAATATACCACTGCCGTGATATAACCCTGCAGAAAATCACAACAGAATGGACAGTATTGGTTGGTAACAAATACGCGTGTGGGAAGGTTATGCTTTTTTTCTACAATAATAAATATCTGCCAATGAATCAGTAACTAATGGCGCCAGTGATGAGCGCGCGGACTCTTCATCGTCAATCCCACGCACGCTGTGGCTACCCCCTGTATGCAAATCCCCAACCGTGTTACAATCTGCAAATATTGGCAGTTTCGCGTGGAAACGCAGCGCATAGTACGTTTTATGTTTGTCTGTTCTGCTTTGTGCGATTTCCCTACAGTAACACATTACCATATGCAATCCCACGAAACGAAAGTAAAGACAATGAATAACACAATTCATTACAAATTTATGAAATTACAAATAGCTTCAAAAGGAAATTCAAGAAAATAACAACGTCAGAAACACAGTAAATCATACTGGGAAAACTAAGCATTTGTCATCTTGATTTTTGCCTAAGTGTAAAATTGAAATAAACGTCAATGCGTGTCCGTACGAGCTCATTCGTTTGTTTAATTACACCTCAGCAAACCTTTTGATTTTTGTATTAAAAACTGGTTGTTGTTACAGAGTGTTCAGTTATAACACAGCATTCAGATGCACTTTCTGGCCCAGCAACTCCTGCATGTCCCGGCAACCGCGGCTTAGTGGTTATAGTATAATTCAGGTGCACTTTCTGGCCCAGCATCTCCTGCATGTCCCGGCAAACCGCGGCTTAGTGGTTATAGTATAATTCAGGTGCACTTTCTGGTCCAGCATCTCCTGCATGTCCCGGCAACCGCGGCTTAGTGGTTATAGTATAATTCAGGTGCACTTTCTGGCCCAGTATCTGCTGCATGTCCCGGCAACCGCGGCTTAGTGGTTATAGTATAATTCAGGTGCACTTTCTGGCCCAGTATCTGCTGCATGTCCCGGCAACCGCGGCTTAGTGGTTATAGTATAATTCAGGTGCACTTTCTGGCCCAGCATCTCCTGCATGTCCCGGCAACCGCGGCTTAGTGGTTATAGTATAATTCAGGTGCACTTTCTGGCCCAGCATCTGCTGCATGTCCCGGCAACCGCGGCTTAGTGGTTATAGTATAATTCAGGTGCACTTTCTGGCCCAGCATCTCCTGCATGTCCCGGCAACCGCGGCTTAGTGGTTATAGTATAATTCAAGTGCACTTTCTGGCCCAGTATCTGCTGCATGTCCCGGCAACCGCGGCTTAGTGGTTATAGTATAATTCAGGTGCACTTTCTGGCCCAGCATCTCCTGCATGTCCCGGCAACCGCGGCTTAGTGGTTACAGTATAATTCAGGTGCACTTTCTGGCCCAGCATCTCCTGCATGTCCCGGCAACCGCGGCTTAGTGGTTATAGTATAATTCAGGTGCACTTTCTGGCCCAGCATCTCCTGCATGTCCCGGCAACCGCGGCTTAGTGGTTATAGTATAATTCAGGTGCACTTTCTGGCCCAGCATCTCCTGCATGTCCCGGCAACCGCGACTTAGTGGTTATAGTATAATTCAGGTGCACTTTCTGGCCCAGCATCTCCTGCATGTCCCGGCAACCGCGACTTAGTGGTTATAGTATAATTCAGGTGCACTTTCTGGCCCAGTATCTGCTGCATGTCCCGGCAACCGCGGCTTAGTGGTTATAGTATAATTCAGGTGCACTTTCTGGCCCAGCATCTCCTGCATGTCCCGGCAACCGCGGCTTAGTGGTTATAGTATAATTCAGGTGCACTTTCTGGCCCAGCATCTACTGCATGTCCCGGCAACCGCGGCTTAGTGGTTATAGTATAATTCAGGTGCACTTTCTGGCCCAGCATCTCCTGCATGTCCCGGCAACCGCGGCTTAGTGGTTATAGTATAATTCAGGTGCACTTTCTGGCCCAGCATCTGCTGCATGTCCCGGCAACCGCGGCTTAGTGGTTATAGTATAATTCAGGTGCACTTTCTGGCCCAGCATCTGCTGCATGTCCCGGCAACCGCGGCTTAGTGGTTATAGTATAATTCAGGTGCACTTTCTGGCCCAGCATCTCCTGCATGTCCCGGCAACCGCGGCTTAGTGGTTATAGTATAATTCAGGTGCACTTTCTGGCCCAGCATCTCCTGCATGTCCCGGCAACCGCGGCTTAGTGGTTATAGTATAATTCAGGTGCACTTTCTGGCCCAGCATCTCCTGCATGTCCCGGCAACCGCGGCTTAGTGGTTATAGTATAATTCAGGTGCACTTTCTGGCCCAGCATCTCTTGCATGTCCCGGCAACCGCGGCTTAGTGGTTATAGTATAATTCAGGTGCACTTTCTGGCCCAGTATCTGCTGCATGTCCCGGCAACCGCGTCTTAGTGGTTATAGTATAATTCAGGTGCACTTTCTGGCCCAGCATCTCCTGCATGTCCCGGCAACCGCGGCTTAGTGGTTATAGTATAATTTAGGTGCACTTTCTGGCCCAGCATCTCCTGCATGTCCCGGCAACTCGGCTTAGTGGTTATAGTATAATTCAGGTGCACTTTCTGGCCCAGCATCTCCTGCATGTCCCGGCAACCGCGGCTTAGTGGTTATAGTATAATTCAGGTGCACTTTCTGGCCCAGCATCTGCTGCATGTCCCGGCAACCGCGGCTTAGTGGTTATAGTATAATTCAGGTGCACTTTCTGGCCCAGTACCTGCTGCATGTCCCGGCAACCGCGGCTTAGTGGTTATAGTATAATTCGTAACGCGACGACACATCCTCAGTGGCCGGTAGACTGACACACAGCACAGGGTCTTGACCCAATCGTGTTTATAAAGTAAGATTCGCGCACCATGTGATAAACAAGTCCGCGACAACAGGAAATAGAAATTTACAAAAACAACAATAATTTAAAAGTTAAACGTCGGGAGTTTGAAAATCTGTTTTAAATAAGGTGACAGGATTGGTGTAATAAAATAAAATAAGCGCATTGTAACACTGGTAAAATGTTATTGTGCTCAAATATTTTGCGTGTTATGTTTCGATTTCTATAGGCCTAATTCATTGTAATTTTTATGTTATTAGACGGGAAATACTTTGTTGTAAATTATGGGGTTGTGGGCGAGGCACAGTGTACACTAGGAGTAGGTACACTGTCTGAGGTCTGTCTCGGCAGAGGCACCGAGGACGCTTCACAGGCGAAACGTTTGGTTTAAAAAGAGACAAAACGACAGATGCTAAAGCGAAAAATAATACTGTTATTAACGAAAACCACGAAAGCTTACGTGCAAGACTTCTAAATCCGGCTTACAATATGTAAGTCATCTAGTTTTTACCGACTTGTTTATCCAAACAAATTCTAGTAATACATTAAATTTCATCGTGCCAGCTTCTCAAACAAATGTATTTTGCTCAAATAAACTATTTTTGTTGTTAAACACTAAACATTTAAACAATTGTAAACACGAAGTAAAGATTTTTATTAATCGATGTTTCACCAAAGTCTCTTTAAACTATCGGAGAAATAGAGAATTTATGATTTTCACCGAGAGCCGGTTGAGTAACGATGTGGAAGTGGAAATAAGACACGACGGATTTTCCCAAGGCGACGGATCAACTATAATTCACGCCAACAGATAGACTGAGCAGCGGAGAAGACACAGGCAGACGCGGACTTATTCTTTTCGTAATAAGAAAACTTTTACAATATTCCGCACGCTGTTAACGCGCCTGCATAATCACCGTCTGAGAAACGTGAAAAATTGCCCCAGAAAACGCTGCTAAATACGGGTACAAACCGAATACAAAGCAAACAGAAACAATACTTATATTTTATTCAGAAGAAAAAAGGCTTGCCTTTGCTTTAGTGCATCATTAACCCAGATTCATAAGCTGCAACACGCCGCAACTAAATGTGCTGAAAGAAAACAAACGGAAGTGCTTACAATGCGCACTTCTCTGTTCGATACGGATACGACTGCACTGTACCAATAATGTACACTACATTACCGATACTCTCCCCTCCCCACCACGCTTGTCTTACTGTATGAAGTCAAGAAAACAAATACAACAACAACAAGAAGAAAAAACAAACCTACGCTCACTGTATGTATGGTCTACGTACCCTTCTCTCTGCCGTTGTCATCACATCATGTATGTTGTAGTGATCGGTATATCATCAACACGCACTTCAATTTCATCACCATGACTATTATACACTAATAGTAAAATTACTTCAACGTTAATTACGTCCGTTCTAAAAGAGTTCAATTTAACTGAATTAATATTGCGTCTACAATTTCTTCAAACATTAAATAAATCACTATCCATTAACGATAATAATTATTATTTACTTACGATTTTTCGTAATAAATTGTAAATGAATTTTATGTTAGAATATTCTGTTCAAATTCCGCTGTACGGAACTGGGATTACTGTTTCCCACTGAGTAAGTCATGATATGAAAAATTAATAAAATATAATCTGCTAATCGTAATAAAATAAAATACAAGTTATAACAAAATATATTTTTTTAATCCTATACAATTTCCGAAATACGGCTTAAAAAGAATAACCGAATCGCATCGGATCTTTACTTTCGTCTAAGGAAACGAGTGCACAGGTCCCCGGCAACGAATGTTAATTAACAGTGCAAAAAATCAACTAATATAACAAAGGTGAATATATAATTAGGCCAGGATATTATAAATTGCCAACGTAACAATAAAATGTGGCAGATGTGCAGAACTCTACTAAGGGAATGTACGTAGCCTTTACATAATATTAATATAGTGTAATGTATACATATACTACAGATGTACGAGGATTGTTCAATAGAAATACGTTTAGAGGCTGTAAAGCATTTTTTATTCAACGATTTAAAAATAAGTCTCCATTAACATTAAGGGATGAGTCCCACTGTTGCACTAATCTGTAGATTCCCTGCTGACAAAATTCTTGCGGCTGTTTGCGGAACCATTCGCTAACAGCAAACTCTACCTCCGCGTCCAATTTGAACCGCCATCCTTTTAGTGATTTCTTTAGTGTTGTAAGACTTCCCACTTCATACGCCCAAGCAGATCGTGAATCGTCTGGGCTACATGGGGTCGAGCATTATCATGCAGAAGAACGACACCATTTGTGACCTTCCCGGGATGTTTATTCTTGATGCTGTCCCGTAAGCGATTTAAGCTGTCTGCATATCGCTCAGCGTTGATGTTGACACCAGGTTCTTTAAAATCTAAGAGCAGCGTACCCTGATAATAAAAAAAATACGGTCACCATTACTTTTCCTGCCGAAGGTTGGGACCGACATTTTTTCGCCTTCGGAGATTGTGCATGCTTCCACTGCATACTCTGACGTTTGGATTCTGGTTCGTAGTGATAACACCAAGACTCATCACCGGCAACAATTTGGTGTAGACCTTGTTGCTGATAGCGCATCAAATGCTGTAATGATAAGGCCGAACGCAATTTTTTCTGCTCATCAGTAAGCAGTCGTGGAATCCACTGAGCAGAAACTTTGTGATAGCCAAGACTATGAATGATGGAATGAACAGTTCCCACGCTGATGCTCAATATTTGAGAAAGTTCTATAACTTCTCAAAATCTCCTATTTGCGCGTAAAGCAGTTTCCAGCTGTCTCACATTTTCATCTGATGCTGCAACACGTGCAGGTTCGGGACGGGCCAAATCTTTAGTGGATACTCTTCGTTGTCGAAATTTATTGCACCATTCAACCACTGCCGTATGAGAATAACTATAATCACCATATACAGCTTTCATTCTCGTATAAATTTTCATTTGTTGACGCCCCTAAGCAGCCAAAAACTGAATAACTGCACGCAGATTATCTCTGGACGGATTTTGTATCACAGATGTCATATTTCAACCCAGTCACAACGCTTATGAAAGAGCAAAGTGCTAATTTTTGACAGACGCATCACTAGTACTTATAAATAAATATAAACAAATATAAATATTGTTATATAACGAATATTCGGAGCCTCGTGGTCGTATTTATTATGCCCCAAGTTGCGGTGCCATATGTTATATAACGAGGTCTCCGCCTCTCTCTGTTATACTACTATATTTTAATCCTCGATTTTATGTTGTTCTTTTTTGTAATCTAGTTGTTGCTAAAATTCGGTTATTTAATTTTTCTTGTTTATTTATAGTTAATTAGGTCGAAATCATTTACCTAATTAAAGCTTCAAACGTTGGTCGTCAATTTATAAGAAGACGAAGTCGTACCCGTTTAACCCCCTAATTGCTGGTGCCAGTTTATAATAAAACGAGTATGCCTCTGTTTAAAATTTTCTTATTATTAATACTTTTGAATATTGGTTAAATAAAATAATTTGTTTATTTTATTGTTCGGGTTCACTGAGTTCGTATTTGAATTCTGACGTTCTCTCGTTGCTAAGACGAACCTATTTGTGTGCCTTCTCACTGAAAATAGGTGATCGGTTATACAGTTACTTACATGTAGTGGTGTTCTAATAGTAAAGTTGATGGGTATTGATTGTCATAAAGTTTAAAATTATTTAAACCCACTTGTTACCGCCACCACTGCTGCCAACCGTGGATGCTGTCCACCTAAGTTGTAACGTCTAGCAAAATAATTAGTCAAAACTCTTGGATGGAGTATAAATTGATTTTATTCTTCGAACTCATTTTTGAATTATGATTAAAATACAATAATATTATTTATCTTTCCTTTAATTCAAGGTTACTGATGGACTCTTTAAAATTATTATATCTCAGAGTTACAAGTCTGATTCAAACTGTTCGCCACCTTGGACGCTAAGAATTTCGTTAAATTATTTAATAAATAAAGTAGGTTCTTTGAGACTGTAAGATACAAACAAAACTAAAACAATGCACTACTATCATTGATTAGTAGTAGGAGAGTGATAACATTATTAAAATTTCTTAACGAATAACATAAAAAGTGAACATGTAATTTTTGTTGAAATTTGTGGTTAAAACTAGTTTCATTGGAACATTAATTAATCAACTTTAAATTATTAATACCTCTTTAACGACATTAAAATATCCGTACAATACGGTTAGGAATGCCATTTAGTTACAAGATTCATTATCTTGTAATCCTTTGTTTGTTTGTTTGTTTGTGATCTTTGTTATCCTTACATTGGATAACACAAAGTTAACAGGTATATGGATATTCTTCACTAATAGGGTTGAACATTTTTAAAAATTTTGTAACAATCTTAACGTTAAACACAATACATAACGATTAGTAATTGATAGATCAAAGTTTTTAAAGTTTATCATTAATTGGTTGATGCATCCTATCTCGGTATGTCCATCAAGTTAATTCTAAAATTAAAGTTTGGTTACGATTAATTCCTTCACTAATAATTATCTGAATTAATAATTTAAGTACTGTTCCAAGCTTGGTTGGATTTACATTGATATAATACTGTTAATCAATTTCGCTAATAGTGTCATCGAAAATTTTTATTACTATTTGAATATTTAGTAATCGTCACTTATACTTGCGTTCGCAGCCGTTTCTTGGAGTATCACTATTAAAATTTTTTATTGAATTAAATCATTTTTAATAACTCTTAATCATTCACTGTCTATGCGCACGTACACCGGATTAGAACACTGATATAAAAAAACTTTCACTCTGTTTACATCCGACCTAACCTCAACTTCGTGTTTCGAGGTTAAAACACTTGTTACTGTCGGCTATCAATTCTGTATTGTTGGCTACGGTAACCTGCGTGGATGCCTCGTCGAAGTCTCGAGATGAACTGATGATCTTACCTGTGTCAAAATCTGGTACATAGTAATTAACAATGACCTCTGATTGGTCAGTTTTTCTAATTTCCGTGTACTTTCGGTATTATTCGGCAAAATAGACGCGTTCTTGGCGTCATCTCGCTGGGTTTGAGATTAACGAAATTCGGTTCCCAATTGTACGCCCACGGGCTAGTAATTAATTATTTCCTTATAATTTAAATTGCTCATTTATAAGTACACTAATCCTTTTTTCATTACTCCCATCGGTTTTGTCTTTTTCACACAAGTATTTCGGTTACCCACACCATATAACTTTGATAAGGATTAACAAAATAAATTTATTACTATTTTTTAATCAGTCATTGAAGTCATTGAAGTTAGTTTCTTAATAGTTTGATGTCAGTGTCAAGTCATAGCATAGGGTTTTAAATCAGCTTTTAAATTACTTCTGTTTTCTCTATCATTAACAATAATTTATATTCTCATGATTTATTTTATTCTTGTCATTATTTGTTCCTTCTTGTAGTTGAATTCATTTTATTTTCCCTAGTCACACTGATTCTATTATCATCCTTCATAAATCTCTTCGTGTTATGGGTGTTGCTGTCTTCTTCTCACTGTCTGATCTATTGGGTATTTGGGTCAACGTTGTCTTATCTTTAGTTGTGTGTCTTCATTTCTTCTGTAATACATTATTTGTTAATAATAACTTCTTTTATTCCCTTATATTAGTCACAATTCGTCCTATGTTCCTTTTTAATGTTCCCATTTTGTTGTTTATTTTGCTTTGGATTGTTTATAATCAGTTTGTTTTACGTTGGTATTGGGTTGATTATATGTAACGTTACAATATAGACAATATAAACAAATTAATTCCGTTGCCATGGCGACGAAGTCACGGCTGCGCAGATCAAACGTGTTTCTATTGAACAATCCTCGTAGTAATGTAGTAACATTATTCTTAACATACTACTACTACTACTACTACTACTGGTACATAAACCTACTACTACTACTACTACTACTACTACTAATAATAATAATAATAATAATAATAATAATAAGAAGAAGAAGAAGAAGAAGAAGAAGAAGAAGAAGAAGAAGAAGAAGAAGAAGAAGAAGAAGAACAACAACAACAACAACAACAACAACAACAAGACCGACGACGACGACAACAACAACAACAACAACAACAAACTCTACGCCCGGCGTACATCTTGGCCTCGTGCGGGGGGGGGGGCAACAGCTCTTATTCTTTATCTGGCTAACTGGACACTGATAAGTGAGTTCGAAAATGTTGTGTGTACCCAGGGCCGTCCCTAGGGGGTCTAGGCGCCCGGGGCAACCTTACGTTGGGCGCCCCCCCCGCCGCGATTGAAATCGTCCTGACCACAGAGAAGAGAAGTTCTCTTGTCTGTGTCCTGACCATGCCAATCTAGACTGGTTTTTATAAAAATATACTGACTAGTAGTCATGAATGTTAGGGGTAAATAAGAACAGAAACAATAAAAGATATTTCATAGAACGTGATTGTATTTAATTATTTATAGCTAAAAGTAAAGAAATTGAGTTTTTTATAATTTTTTAATTATTGAGTAGGCCTATATACACAGAAAGGGCTTAAAAGATATAGTATATTGTGTTACGTGTCAAATTGCACTTTAAAACAAAATTACATTCAAAATGGAGATTAAATCAAAGCATTTTAAATTAGTACGAGAACAATATTACGGGCCCGCATTTGCTAGTATTGCTATATACTTTAAATTGGAATTCTTCTTGCTTTCATTTTTGCAAAATTGGCAATAATGTCATCCATGTTGAGTTGTTTGGTGACTTCATTCTCGATGGCAAGTATTGCGAGCGAGGATAATCTTTCTTGCATCATTGATGAACGCAAGTAAGTTTTTATTAGTTTTAATTTGCTGAAGCTACGCTCACAGGTTGCCAATGAAACTGGAATAGTGAGGAGAATACGGAGGGAAATCCACAGGTTAGTGAATAGGTCTCTTCGATCAGTTTTCTTTATAATTCTTAAGACTTCCAGAGGAGACATTTGCTTTTCATTTGGGGTTTCATTTGTCAGAGCGTTTACATGTGAAAGTTCATTGTAAAAGTATTTGCCATTTATGTCAGAAACGTTATTTACAGTAAGGTGATCTTGCAACCTGATGCAAAGTTCTTCAAGTTCTTTCTTTTCTGGCAAATACTTCAAATCAAATAAAAATCCCCATTTTGATTTGTGGATAGAAAACTTATCCATCGTATCTTTTAAAGACGTCAGCATTGTGTCTACCAGTGGCAAAAAAACATCTCTTTTAAACATATCCTCAGGGGTTGGGTTGTATTCATCTTTACTTTCATAAGAAAACATGTTTTTCTTCATCCTTGGTCGTTTTGTCTGAAATGTAGAATCAATGTCAAGATCTTTGGCTATTTCTTTTGCTTTTGCTATAGAATCATTCAATCCACTTTCTCGGAACTGCTTTACAAAAAACGTGCAAGCCTTTAACTGGTTTGTGGCCAAAGCAATGTCAGCACTTTTGTTCTGGAGCGTTTTGCTCACGATGTTTATTTGATACAGTAAATCGTGCCATATGACTAAGCACACCAGAAAAGAAAAGTCTTCCATGTGAATCTGCAAAGACTTTCCTTCTGATGATATTGTAGCGTCATTTGAGTCTTCACTTAGCTGTTCTAGTGATTTTACTGTCAGCTGTCAACCTACCAAAATTTCACAAAGAAAACAGTGTAAAATCGGCCGCGGGGCGTGAATAGACGAAGCGTCGTGCAAACGTAGTGGGGACCGCGGCGGGCAGCAGAGATTAACATTCGATTCTAGTTATTGGAAGCGTTTGGTACTGGTACTATTACAAGCCAGTATATTATACGGCATAACGACGATATATGCGAAATACAAATTTCTTCGACTCGTGGCGCCCCCCCTGACGCGGCGCCCGGGGCAGCTTGCCCCCCCCCCCCCTTGGGACGGCCCTGTGTGTACCGCTCGGAAACACGCCGTAATAACCCACGAGTACTAGAACTTAACGGTAAGGGCCACGAGGGAGATGCGCAGTAGACTGCCGCGTTCATGACGTCACCGGTGCTCCCCACTCACTCCGTCACGCTGAACTTATGTGTCAGTGTTGTCTGCTTTGTTGACGAGTTACGTTCGCTGTGCTTGTTTTTCCTTGTTCGCAGTGTTTTTATAACGTGTAACGTTATTTTCAAAGTTAGAAATGCCCAGTTCTGCTATTGCTTGTTGCAATAACAGTGATAAAAACTGTAAAAATACGAAGATATCGTTTCCCTACAGATGAAGCAACAAAGAAAATCTGGCATAACGCCTGCAAAAGGGGCGTTTACCCTTTAGCCAACTCACGAGTGTGCTCTGAACATTTTGATGATAGTGGTTTTGAAAGAGATTTGAAAGCAGAGTTGCTTAACTTAAAGCCTAAGAAAGTGTTAAAACCATCCGCTTTTCCAAGATTAAAGATACCAACGAAAACTGTCACCGGAAATAATGAAGAGAGGTCGGCTCGAATTAAAAAACGGGAGAATAAAAAGGTTGTGGAAAAACTTCTTAGTGCTTCACAAACTAATGAGACTAACAGACAGTCTGATGTCCGGGAGATAACTGAAAACCTAGAGAATGAGAGTTTTGAAGTAAACGGATCTACTAATGCTAGTAGTCACCTGAACGAAAGTAATGATAGAGAAAAAACTTGTACCTTACGCAGTTTACAGAATGAAATTTTTAATTTAAAACATGAAAATTCTCAGTTGTTAAATAAGTGTAAGTGCTTATCAAATGAAAATACTGTCTTAAAGTGTGACCTTTCGAAGTATAAACAAATATTTCACCCTGCCAAATGAAACGTATTGAAAAAGGTGTGCTCAAGCTGGTCATCAGATGACATTTCAAAGCTGTCACCCTACGAAGTATTTCGGCTAAGGCTTTTAAATTCATTCGTGAAACTTTGAAATATCCCTTTCCTAGTGGAACTACAATTAAACGCCGGCTGTCTCAAATTGAAGTAAGTCCTGGCTTTGTCGAAATTAGTTTCAATTTACTAAAATCACATGCAAATATTTTTACAGATTTTGAAAAGGACGTAATCTTGAGTTATGACGAAATGACAGTAAAATCTGACACTTGTTATGATGTAAAACAGGATGTTATGAGAGGCCCACACAAGAATGTTCAAGTGGTAGTAGTGAGAAGTTTGGTAGGTAAATGGAAACAGCCAGTATTTTATAACTTTGACTGTTCAATGGCAAAAGAACTTTTTTACGAAATTGTAAAAAAAGTAGAATCTACTGGTTTCAAAGTGCGTGGGTTTGTTGGAGACATGGGTGGTTCAAATCAAAAACTGTTGTCAGAACTTGGTATTTCTGCAAGTAATTCAAATGTTAAGTCTCCTGTTGATGAAAATCGAGCATTTGGGCGTTTTGTGATGTCCCGCACATGCTGAAGTTGCTCAGAAATCACTTGATCGATGAGGGTTTGCAACTTTGTGACGGAAAGACTGTAAAGACAGATGTTTTTGAAAAAATAATAAGTTCTCAGAGTAATGATCTAAAGTATGCCCACAAAGTCACCCCTAACCATTTATTGGTAAAAGGACCAGAACGCCAAAATGTCCGCAAGGCTGCTGAATTGCTCTCAGGCACAATGGCTTCTGTTATTGGATACCTACTTGAAAACCAAGAGCATGCACAACATTTTGTTCAGACCGTAAATGACGGTTTTGATGTGCTCAATTCCAGATTTCCGAACGACGTAAACCCAATAAAATGTGCCTATGGCATAAATTTCGAAGAACAAGAAGCTGCTTTGGAAAAGCTCCAAAACTTGTGCTCGTCAATGAGAGCCATAGGGAAAAAAGGTTTGCTACTTTTTCAGAAAGGATTTCTCATTTCAATCCAAAGTGCTCGAGGACTGTTTAAAGATTTGAAAACTGAAGGTTACACCTACTTGATGACTTCCAGGTGCAACCAAGATGTTATTGAATCATATTTTTCACAAATACGGGGACTGGGAAGGCTTTATGACCACCCACTGCCGACGTCTGTAAGTCAACGAATAAAAACTTTGTTGCTAAGTAGAAATGCATCAAGTATAATAAAACCCACTAACTGTAGTGACGATGATTCAGTGACCTTAAGTGTAGATGATTTTAACACGAACAATGAAGGGGAAGAAAATGATCTAAATGAGACAGAGACTGTAACAGAGCCATATATAGAAACAGAAGAAGAACTGCGAGCAGTAGGCATATGTGATGATGAACAAGATGAACAGGATGTTTCAGAGCAATTGACAAAGGAGGACCCAGACTTAATTAAAATGTTGGCGGGATATGTAAGTTACAGGGTTAGTAGAAAAAAAATGGTTCCAACTTTTGTCTACGGCCACCTTACAAAAGAGTGCACCAAACAAAAAGATTGGCTGTCAACTCTGTCGAGAGGATACCTTATGAACCCTACAGAAGAGTGGGTAAACATGGTGCTTAAAATGGAGAAAGATTTTGAAGAGTATCATGGAGAAAATGGATTAAGCAACAGGGAAAAAGTGATGAAAACTCTTATTGATAAGTTAAAAGTCAAATATCCCGTTGATGAATTTGCAATTACATGTTACGTGCGCACACGCACATTTATTAGAATGAAGTCCCTGAATAAGGCAAGAGCCAATAAAAGGTCTTATGGTGACAAACAAACCGATGCTGGTAGAAAGAAGAATAAGAAGCTCAACAAACTACAGTGATATAGTAAGTTAAAAGAAACTAATTCCTCCATTTTGGAACAAGTCTTTCTATGTAACTTAAAATTAAAATAGTATTATAATCCTATGTTATCAAATAAAAATGAAGCCTACTTGAAATTGAAAAAAAAAACCTTTGTTTTGATATTAGTATGGTTTATTTTGCTTTTTTTAATCAGTTAATCTCTGACTTATACACTTTTCAGACCTGGAAAAGGCTGCGCTAAGGACGAAAAATATACAATTGACAGTGGAAGAGGATAGTATTTATCAGTGAATAAATAATATAACAATGTATTTCAAAAATGTTCAGCAAATAAAAAACATATTTAACAATGTGTGAAATTTTAATATTACATCCCTTAAATTTTAGGGTTATAATAAATAACATAGGCCTATATAATTTATTAAAATGCCAATATTTTGTTATGTATAGGTATTATTAGTACTTATTTCCTTTTTTAGAAAATACGAAATAATAATAAAGTCTAATTTGAACACGCGTAATTAATTAGTTTTATTGTATCACTACAATCAATTCTGCAACTCCCTTATACATGTGTAGGGTTTAACGAATAAAGTTGTAAAAATTTAAACGAAAAATACTACATTTACTTTCTGTGTTATCTCTGTGTTGTTTATGTTCGGAGTCGCAACAACAAATATATGATATTTATAATAATTAACAGTTAACAGCTGTAGTACAATCCTCCTGGCGAGCACCGGTGACGTCACACCTCGCTAGAGTGAGACGGAAGAAATGGCGTGGCCCTTACCGTCTAGTTCTAGTACCCGTGCCGTAACCCACGGTGGACCGACTGTGCCAATGGGTGGATGTCTCTATGTTAGTGAGTCGCGAACGGTGTCCTCAGGGGACCACGACGCACCCTGTTGTAGTCTTAACCGTGATACTCGAGGCTCTGCCGCGGTTGTCTGTTACGTCCCCGGTAGTCATGGGAACAAAATTTTAGGCTCTCAAATTAATTCTGGAGTTGGGGGATCCCTTAAAAACCATCATTTAGAAAAAAACATCCTCGGAGGGTGAAGAAAAGGAGGCACTACACGACTGTAGATGCGGAGAGGTTTTTGGCGCAGTCGACCGATTCGTCTGCGGTGCCCAAGTTTTCGATCGTGAAAGTTTTTGCCGTCAGGTTCGGGGAAATATAGACAAGACACAAAAGTTTTGAGAACCTACTGTATGTGGATGCTGTGATGTTTACCAAGTTCAACTAGACAACGTGATTTTAATGTACACATATTGAAAGAATGATAAACGGCGTAAATATCAAAAACAGTACACTCATGACTAACTTATGGACGTGAGATGAAGTCACACGACTAAAGACGATTAAACAACACCTTCAACAAGATGTTCTGTGAATCTGTTAAAACATTACCAAGCACAATACACTAATCATAAAACAAATGTTAAAACTAATGTTAAAACAATACACTAATCATATAACATGTGTAATATATTAAGAGAAGGTAAAGTATCCAAAGGAGTAGCGAGACAAATAATATAACATAAGTAACAACACTGTTTTTCGATTCAACTCACGTCTTTTTAATACCAAACGTTAGTTCCTACGATTGGTCATCGTCACTGGCTCGACTGAGAGATAACACAAAGTCTTAACCCATACGTACTGTGTTTACACAGAAAGCTCCTCCCACAATGTTACAAACAAGCCCATAATTACAAGTCTCTCCGTCCAACACTATAACATAAGACGCGCTTTTTGTCCGGCCGACTGGATGGACTGTACAACATGTAGCTTAAAAACATTATAATGATACTATTGCCATAGTAGTAGTAGTAGTAGTAGTAGTAGTAGTAGTAGTAGTAGTAGTAGTAGTAGCAGCAGCAGCAGCAGCAGCAGCAGCAGTAGTAGTAGTAGTAGTAGTAGTAGTAGTAGTAGTAGCAGTAGAAACTTAACCATTAAAGAGAGAACTGTAAAAAATAACATAATAATAACTTGTCCTCTCTAAACATGAAAGACTCGTCAGGTGAATGTCGGATTCAAAACAAGACGACATGGAAAATTACTAAGAGCTTTCGACCAGAAACATGTCCATTGGAGAGCACGAAACACATGGTTGTGGTAAGTCGAAGACCACGAAGTGCTTAGATAAAAATGTCTGTAAATACAAACTAACGGTACGGTAACAGCTGTCTATCCCGCATCCAATCTAGCAGTCCATATAATCCATCAGCAATTAGCGTTTATGTACAAACGGCAACTCAATCAAGTTCCTTATTACATTACAGCTCTGTCTGTCTGTCTGTGATGCAGGAAATGAAGCCTGGAAGGTACACTGTGACAGATTAATTTATACACATCCGTAATATACAGAGTTTGAACGCACCGACAAAAATACGCACGCGCTATAACTGACATGCACACCTACAGAGATTCTATAATGATGCATGACACTTGAAAAATGTTAAAATAATCCACATTAGTATGTTATGTACGTAATTCGTAGTGTATGCAACTGCAAGCCTTAAAACCACTATTCACCAAAACTGTCACTTTATCGTTAAAAAAATGGAAACAGGCTAAACAAAACTAATAAAACAATTTTCGAATACACAAATATAACAGATTGTTAAAGTACCGAAGTGATACTGTTTTAACAGATATCAAGTAGCGACTTCTTCGGTTTCATAATCCTAACGTACTTAATTGTTAAGTAGCGCTGATAAGAAAAAATATGCTTAATAAAATGTGGAAACGTTTTTCTGTTAATTATATTACTATGAAATATAAATACAAAACTAATCGCTTATCAGTGGTACGTAACACGTCAACTAAGCGGCACAATTGTGTTTGTTTACAGTCTGTCAGATGACTCGCCCAAATGATAAACTCCAAATACTGATATTAATTAATACAGTTGAAATAATGAAAGAACTTGAACAGAGTTGCAAATGAATAGTTATTTGTAAACAATACTGCAGGATGAATATCAAATTAAACAAACGGCCAAACGATACACTCACACTCAGAATATACACATATCAAAGATATATATATACAAGAATATTATTTATCGACCGTGTTAATTATGGTTTCAAATGGATATCGAGTTTCGGTATAATAAAAATGCTGGATTTTTGCGCCGTTTCGAGATTTTATGTTGTAGGCATGAATATGATATAAAATAAATCTCGAACCGTCCCCGTCGCAAAAAACCTGCATTTTTATTAGAGCGAAACTCGATATACACTTGAAACTATATATATAGTTTCAGTTGGAGCGTTGGAGTTCTTGAGGCTCTTTCCACACTTCGTCATATCTCACGTCTTGTAGTCTTTCCCCTTCTAGTTGCCAATATAGTTCAGTCAATCAAATGTTGGTTCCCTTTTATTTCTTCCGCGCGTGCTTATACGATGAGATTCAAATTCTCCACGTTATATGGCCAAACCATTGCAATGCTTTCTTTCCAAACCAGGTCTTCACGACTGACTTTACCGAAACTGTTTCCTGGTGTCATGTACTCAGTTCGGTGGCATCCCAGGTCTTCTAACTGACCTCCTCATAAATCTCACCTCGCTTGTAGTAAGAAAGTTAATACAGTCATTAGAATTTGTACAAGACTAAGTGTAATTTTCTATTTTTATATTTCACTTAAGTGTAAGTATATATCGTATTTATATCTCTAATATTAATGACAAATATTCATTACATTAATTTAATTATCAACGATCAACGTCCTGTTATAAACTGACTGTATATACTCAGACTATGTAGAATCCCTGAGACCACACGCACCAAGCATTTAGTTTGTAACATTTTTTTAATAAAACAGATTAAAAAAACATCCCGTATCATTGATAGCTCCTAAATTTAAAATTTCTTATTTTATCAAATTACTTAACGATTTTCACACACATGCGCGGCGCGCAAGTTTCTATTACTGTGTAAATTAAGAGGTGCTTTTAACTCTGTTCAGCAGCTGACGTTCGTTCACATACAGAACACTGTAGAGTTGTACACGCACGAACACAGAAGCAAAGGTCGATCAAAGCGTGTATATAGTCTACCTGAGCAAAGGAAATAACGGTTGTTTTTCTTACACTACCCGTACGCTGGCAGAATTTATGGCAGCCACTTGAGCGTACAGTAGTAACAAATTGTATTAAGCGTCAATGTTATCACGCTGAGAACATTACAGTGGACGTTAATTAATGTAAGACTGTTCGATAACGTGCGTGACGCAAGCACATACGGTACAGTGCTTTATATTTAGCGTTTACCCTTTCACTAAATTTCGTTTTGTTTAATAGAAACTAAATAAATGCGGTTGAAAAAAGATTTTTACAGAAAATAGGAGGTAAGTCAGTTACTGATAAAAATTAAATACGTTCAGAGAACAGTTGAAAATAAAAGCGGCGATAGAAAAGATATACAAGAAGCTACTAAATGATATGAGAATGATTAGTCTACTGAAGTACAATGCCGAGGAATAACTGCCGAGAGAATGAAACAATAGTAAAATTATTTAACAGAGGAAGTATACCAAGAAAAACATGGCAAAAGGTTCGAGAAAGAAATACAAAAACGGAGAAAATTAACGAATTATCACGAAACAGGAGAGAGGGGAAAATCAACTCAGCAATCTTACACCTCACGGCAAAAAGACTTAACGATTTACAAAGTGCAATAATAATAAATGAAATAATAACTGCAAACTCTACACAGAGTAGCTGCAAGAGAAAGTAGCGACGAGCACAGTTATGAAGAAGGGAGTTTCTTATTTGAAGGGCCAAATGATGTTGGAAAAAACGATAAAGTTAGTCACGATTTGTGCCAATTATCTGTTTCTGTGTCAAATTTGATTAAGTTATAGACGGTTTAAGTCGCGGTACGAGTAGCAGGTGTACCTAAAACTTCGAGCGGATATTTTACTTTCATTTCGGACAAACAATATACTTAAGTATCTCAACATTAATACCACCGATACGCAGACGCGGTCACAGATGTTTTATTGTCTCACGAGTTCGTAAAAGTGGTGTGGACTTTGACAGAGAATGACAAAACTGCTTTAAAATTATTTGAGCGCAAAATATTGCGTAAACTTTATGGCCCGGTAAGAGAAGAAGGCAGTTGGAGAATACGAAATAACAATGAACTACAGGCTCTCATGCATGGAAAAGACAAAGTGAAATTCATCAAATCACAAAAGTCGCGTTGGCTGGGACATGTGGAAAGAATGACTGAGGAAAGAATGCCTGAAAGAATGCTGAAGGGAAGACTATATAGGCTACTTAGGCTACTACTAGACGTAGAAGGAAACCAAGGATAAGATGGTTGGATGGCGTAAAAGATCTTGCTAGCATGGGAATCAGAGGGTGGAAAGGAAGGGTAAAGAACAGAGGAACAGAGAAGCATGGAGGGGTATTGTTGAAGAAGAAGAAGAAGAAGAAGAAGAAGAAGAAGAAGAAGAAGAAGAAGAAGAAGAAGAAGAAGAAGAAGAAGAAGAAGAAGAAGAAGAAGAAGAAGAAGAAGAAGAAGAAGAAGAAGAAGAAGAAGAAGAAGAAGAAGAAGAAGAAGAAGAAGAAGAAGAAGAAGAAGAGTTTGTAAAACTAATTAAATTTACTCGTAGAGGGATTTTGGATTTTGCGGCTCGGATGCGCAAACAGCCTTAGGGTAAAACAGGAAGCTGATGACTGCGCATCTATGTGTCTAGTGACATGTCTGAGAAAAATTCCTGTACTTCCTGGACTCCTTCGCACCAGTTCAATTTGTGTTTTCCCGTTATCAGTCTGATATCACTACGATATTTGCGTGAGAACTGTTGAAACGATATCGATTAAAATTTATAACTATAACATCTGATCAAACACTGTTGGATAGAGCGCTGTATTAACATACACTGACCAATCGAACTCGGGCATTTCACTGCAGATGAAACAGCATAAAGTAGCAACGCGGCAAACGTTTCACACTGATTGGTCTCTATCGATGTCATTGCAACTGTCTGACTCGATGCAAGATTGACATTAACTTACAGCAAGAAACAAAGTCTACTGCAGGACGTACTTGCTCAATCAGCGGAATAGCCTGCACTGCTTTTGTATAAATACTTTATCACCTGCCAATACCAAGCTAATATACATAAAACTGAAAAACGAAATAGACGTAATTTCTTCCGTTCAATGAAGGAAAAGAATGCCCTGTCGTTAGTTTGCATAATGTATTAACAGGCGGCCACGTATCTCTAGTCGTCAGAGACACGACAGCGTCGTAGATCCGATTAATATCTCCGGCTACCTAGCGTTCCCGTTAAACGGATATCCGCTCTCTATTACGTCCGCACACTTAGGTTATACAAACAAACAACTATTCTGTATTTCATAAGTAGAAGTGTCGTATCAATTCTGACGACTAACATTTGTCAAGTCGGTTTACTCTCTCAAAAACGTTTCATTTCCAAATTTTCAAACGTCTAAATATTGTAGGCCTAATTCCTACTTTATCTAATTATAACCGGAAGATTCAAACGGGAATCGATATTCGAACACAGGTATATATGGACAATGTAACCAGAAATAACGTTATTTTAGCATATGTTGAGAAAGAGTGGTGGCGGACCCGTGAAGAAAGGGGGAAATCAGAAAATCCCTTAGATAATAAAACAATATTTCCACAATCGTATTAAGAGAAAATTATTATATTTTTCGGAAAATTTTATTTTATTTTTAAAATACTCTACACGAGCTCTAAGAATACAATCAAGAAACTTGTTTAAAATTTTTTTTAAACGAATTTGATGCTTGTAAGCCAGTGAGAAAATTCAGAACAAAGAAACAAACAAAATTCTAGATCGGACACACTAGGTAGTACACTTGATCTGCTAAACTCCAGAAATGTAATGTTTGCCCACATTCAGTTGTAACGATACTTCACTTCAATGGATAATAAACTCACCAAAAACATCGACGACTCAACACAACTTAGCCTCACAGAAATAAATAAATTCCAGTAAATAAATTAGCTTTTGCACCTTCAAATTACCTGGTATCGTCGCATAGATAGTTCAGTATTTGTGACGTATGAACGATATGCAGATCCGTAACCACAAACACTTACCTGTAAATAAAAAGAAAAACTGTATTAATGCAAAACACACACAAACACATGCCACTTTCACTGCATCAGTAAACATTATCTGTAAACATCAGACATTACCACTACATGCAACGTTACTGTATAAGTAATAATTAAGTGATAAATAATTCAGTAAATAGTAAGTAATAAATAATTAATAAAGTAATAATTTAATACTTTCACGCTTTTCACTAATGTAGATGGTTTGCAATTTAAAAAACACTACGCTCTTTCGATATTTCTGCATTACTTCCCACGCGTATTATGAACTGAAATAAGAAAATATGGATAATTACTTGAAGCGTGTATAATTATAGCCAGTAAACAATTTTAAGCTACGTGAACACTGAATTAGTTAATTTGAGTTAAATAAATTACAAAATAAGTTGTCAATTTCAACTGAACGTAGAAGATTAATGACATTCAGGAATACGCCCCTGATTAGGAAACTGTATTCAATGAAGACGAAAGGGTTGAATCATACGAATTTACTGAACAAGCTTACACCTATAGAATCAGTCACGACTGTTACTTACTAATCGCTACCTAACAAGCGCCTTATTCCCTTAGTTTTTATGCCATGCCCAAACACACGAGTATCTAAGAGTAAGATGACATCAGGAGTCCCATCATTACGTTTTTTCCACTAATTCCCTCCACGATCCTTAACAATTTTAATCCAGACGATAGCGTCGTCAGACTTTCTCAAGATAATGGCACAGACTAGACTGCGCGGACCACTATGGAAGTTCATAATGCAGACCCAATTCATTTACATATCAGCCACCACTCTGAACTATGGACTCCTATTACACTGGCTACGTGCAAAGTTACCTGTTTTGCGAAGGGGCGACATTTTGAACGTTCACGCCCAATGCACCATCTCCGATTTAGTCTGGAATCGAAGCCATCCTAACTTTAGCGCCAGTCCAGTCGGTAAGTGAAATGTTCATTTCCGCGTGTTGTTTTGGCACTTATAGGGCTTAGCTCACGTTCAACACATTTCGGCCACGACCAAAAGTACAAATTTTTATTAACACGTTTCGATTAGTGTTGTGGAAAGTGTATTGTAGAATTTTCATCTCCAGATCTATAATACATCAAGATTTGTGACAATATACAATTTTTTATTTGTTTGAGATATTCACATGGGTCAGCTGCTTAAAATTACATTGCGTGTGCGATGATATATAAGACAAAATACTACACATGGTATATATAAGTTTTACTACAATGTAAAATTCAATTACGAAATTACAGTGTGTTTGGAGAGTTTCATCAAGCATACGTTTATAGGATGACCCCAGACGTGGTGGGGGGGGGGGCTGTGGATAACGCCGCAGGTTCTGTACTGCACTGTTTGAGCCACATATGGCAAGGTAGCCCACACCATGTATGTAGACTGGCATTATGTAAATACGGCCACTTTGTGCGGGTAATCTCGTCTGACACACAAACTGTTTGCCTTTAAATTACATGAAATTTCACGATTTTACAGCCTACAATTTTGGCGCTACTGGAAATTAACAAAACTATTTTAAAACTTTACAGCTAAACAGAAGTATTTTATTGTCATATTTATTCGCGATAACAGTTAATGTTATCCTACAGTATTTTATGGCCATATTTATTCGCGATAACAGTTAATGTTATCCTACAGTATTTTATTGTCATATTTATTCGCGATAACAGTTAATGTTATCCTACAGTATTTTATTGTCATATTTATTCGCGATAACAGTTAATGTTATCCTACAGTATTTTATGGTCATATTTATTCGCGATAACAGTTAATGTTATCCTACAGTATTTTATGGTCATATTTATTCGCGATAACAGTTAATGTTATCCTACAGTATTTTAACTGCAATAAATATCGCTTAATTGAATCAATGAACTAGTGAATGGTATGTTTTAATGAATCGAATTGTCAGGTCTCAAACCGTAGTACTGTGTATTACTGTTTCCACATTACTGAATCAACTTCTGCACATTATTGTTTCCTAAATGAATCAATTTCTTGAATATTATCTGATTCTAAAAAGCAGTGCTATTATTTTAGTCAATATTATTCACATCCCCATTATTTAATGTTTCTTCTCAATGCCGGCAACTATACTTAGAGCGTAACTACAAACAAAAACACTTCACCAATAAATCCATTGTAAGCCTATACGATGGGCAATTAGTAAATTGACAAAAATGCATTTTTCAATATCTTCCAGCGATGACAGGTTTTGTGAGGTTCCGTCAATTACTACAATACAACATTTAAAACGTTTGTTCAACATTTCAACAAAATTGTCGTCACCAGGACACTGTATACACGACCAATACAGAAATAATTGAATACGCATCTAATAAGTATTAATACTTATGGAATACTATCATTATATTTTTTATTAGTAATAATAATGTGTAATAATAATGACCATTCTTTTCGTAACACAGACACTGACACAAGAAACTCTCATTATATTTGTAGGCCTGCATAACTGTTTCCGTATTGCTTGCATATAAGTCCCAATGATGACAACAAATTTTGTCGAAATGTCATCATAAGATCGTAACCCCCTTATGACAACTTTAGGAACTGTCCTTCCCGGCAGGATGTATCTTTCTGGTAATAGGCCTCCTTGACTAGTTGGAGATTAATACTTTCAGTGTTAGAAATAATGGAACATCTTCCATTTCTTATAAAACATTTTATTATACAAAATAATAAAACAGTTAGTTGTAGGTATCATAATCACTGCCATAATGCGCAGTTGGAGGCGTTAACATATTTAACGAAAACCACGGCGCGATTAGCCTTTTTATCGTGGTCACCATTAGTGAATGGACAGTAGTACCGATCTTAAACTTATATGCGCTGATTCAGCATTTTTTCGCTCATTCCAATGGTGCAAGAAGACGTAAAGTCCTTTTATAACCCGTCAAGTGTTGTTCTCAAATAAGGTCGTTACGTCCTGCCGGCAGTACCTAGTACGTTCTATAATTAAACTAGCTGTTCCCCGCTGCTTCGCACGCGAATATTTGACTTTTAATAAGTATTTTAATATAATTTTTATTATTTCTTTTATGAATTTGCTAACTGCTATAATTTTTTTATTGTTCGACTAAGCTTTTCGTCATTGCTGACATCTTCAGGTCTTAAACAACGAAGGTTGTTGTTTAAGACCTGAAGATGTCAGCAATAACGAAAAGCTTAGTCGAACAATAAAAAAATTATAGCAGTTAGCAAATTCATAAAAGAAATGGTAAGGATGGCTGCTAATTTAAACAATACGAAGAATAATTTTTATTGTCTATGTCTATATGACGTCGTGTCAGCTCGTATAACAATTTTGTACTCATTAGTCAAATTCTCTCCAAAGCTGTTTTCAACACTTGTACCTACTATTTTAACTTGTACTAAATAATTATGCTGGTGCAACAGCCTTTGGAGATTTAAAAGTACCCGTTTATAAAGCCTTTTGAGATATTTATAAAGTACCTGTTAAATCAAAAACGCTAAATTCTTTATCTTAACAGTTACTGTGTTAAAAGCATTGTATAACACATTAAACGTTGTTTTCCTCATCCATGGCTTTTATTTATTTCAGCAGTAAACTAAAAACCAAAAACCGTTGTCACCTAACCTCACAAATGAAAACAACACGTATTTTCGCTTTGCATTAAGTAATAGGACAATTTACAATTAGTACACGTCTTCTTTCCCACATCGTAATATATCGATACAATCGCATATTATATAAAACATCGAAAATGTACTGCAGGAATGGATAAATGTACAGTTCCGATCCTGCTAAATAGCTTTTGTTTGTTTACTTGTTACTATGGTAATTGATTCTGGTCTCCATGGTGTTGTTGACATCTTTGGTATTTAACATATTTCATTACTTATTCATCGCACCATCAGAAATACGTATAAACATAAATTTTATAATCGTTTAAGACAATTACAAAACATACAGACGTATCTGTATACAATCGCATATTAATAACATTAAAAACTGCAGGAACGGATAAAGGTACAGTTTCCGATGCCGTCAAGTAGCATTTGTTTATTTACTTGTTACTATGGTCATTAATTCTGGTCTCCATGGTGTTGTTGACATCTTTATACGCGTCAACGAACAGGCATAATTAAAAGGTCATAAATCGTGCGAACGGGGCAAAATATCAAATTCCAAGTTAGGCAGTATTTTTTGCCTTGTGTGAAAGGTTACCTGTGCAAAATTTGGTGGCAATCGGTGTAACGGTGTGGATTTGTATTCAGTACCCACAAATGCTCAGACTTTGAGTTATATATATACATACGCTAGATTAGTAGGTATGTGTCTTTCATACTGCCAAGAAAATGACATACGTATTTTAGTTATTTAAAATTACACACCTAAACCTTTTCTGGCTGTTGTACACAAATCTTATCTGTCTATTGCACAAAACATTATGTACTAGATGAAAAATCAAAACAGAAAATAGAATTTCCTGGATTGAAAACGAATGTCAGAAACAAAAGAAAATCGACTGGTACGTTATGGCGATCGACCGGTCGATCACGAAGTACAAAATAAGAAGTGTCTTCTTCTACACGGTATTACTGAAACTGTAAATTACAACCGATAGTCCAATAATTATAGAATTCAATTATTGAAGTTCAAACCAAGTCGCTAATACCAGAGCGAAAGGAAAACGATATTGGAGATCTTTAATGTATGCGAATGAGCGTCGTCTGCACAAGAGACACGTTTGTCTACTGTTACAGTTACGAAGTTATTATTCGTTCACTTACAGTACTACGCTGGATAGGGGCAAATTTATGGTAACAGGTCTCATCGTGGAGTTCGGGGAAGATTCAAAAACTTTGTGTGCACCAAAACAGGAACATGTTAAAGACTCTTCTTTCTAAGTTTGTTTTGGCAATCACGAATTGGCAAAGTTTTTTAATTTAACAACATCGTATACGATGAAACGTTTAGTTGCGTGTAATCAGTACGTTGTTGTTACAATATTTAAGCGTCGCTCCATTATCGGAAGCAGTTTTTATAACAGTTTTTTATGCATTGCTTTAACGAACACTATTTAAAAAGTTAGCGAACTTCACGCAGGCATGATAAAGTCAATAAATATTTATGAAAATTCCTGAACTGCATGACATAGTATGTTATTTCCACCGAATAATATTAGAATTTAAAGTATATTACAAGGATATATAAGAATCCTTGTAATATTACATAGTTGTAATGGTTGTAATGTTACATAGTTTGATACTTTCAAAAGTGCGATACTGTAGCAGGAAACAGGAACGTATACGGAAAGACTGAACGCCGCACTACACTCCCATTATTATAGTGTGTATGGCGTAAAGATTCAATAAGTAAGCATTAATAGTAAGCTCTCTGGGCTGCAGAACTCGCTTATTATTTTCAACGAAATACATTTATTATTGGATAATATGAAATTAATGAACTTCAGTATTTCACAGCTGTGAATAAAGTTTTACTGTGCAGATTGTTAGCCAAGAGACAGTAGGAGGAGTAACTAACTACACACCGTTTTTCATACTTTATGTTTTTTGTTTTTCAATTTATGTTTACGTTTATGTGTTTTGTATACAAATAGAAATGAAAACATTACAAATTGTATGCTAAGTATCAAAGTTCACATATTCTTATCCAAAACAATGCTCGTAACTGCAGTCATCTTATAAATGCCCTACACAGAATCTTACAATTTTTTTTAAATTTTGAGTTTCATTTTTGGTCTGTGGTGCTTATAAAATTAAAAAATTTTCGAAGCAAACACTATATTCAGTTTTGGGTTAAAGCTTCCTTTCATCTGATAACCGGCGTAGATCTCAAATTTGTTACAAAATTTTGACCTTTTCGGGACCACGGAGTTAGAAAATTTTGAATTTTCCAAAACTGAACTCTATTCGTTGAAATTTTCTTTAACCCACATGGATTAAATTTTTTTTTAATCTGACCCCTTTATTGGGCCCTGGTGTACAAAAATTTTGAAATTTTTAATACTGAATACTAATAAATTTCGAATATTTTAAAAGTTTGGTTAAAGTCCTCTTTAATTTGACATTTCACATGGATTTTTCAGATTAAAAAAATATTATCCTATCAATTTTTTTCCCTCCGGTCCCCTTACTTTTTGGAAGGGATGAACCTCAAAAACAACAGACGTGAAAGAAACACGCGTTAGGAGTAAATCTGAACAGACGTGGGAAGTTTTACGAAAATCGGTTGCTGTATTCAAAAGTTATCATGAGACCTATTTCCCGGAGACAGGCAGACAGACAAATACCACACTGTCGAGTTAAAACTGAGAACTCATTTTGGTCGTTTAAAAAAGACTCGCATATGCGAAAGGACACTGACTGTCAAGTGATGTTTCATGTTGAGAACTGTAAACGTAGAGCCAGCCTTTTGCTTCAGCGTTGCCCTTCTTCGACTGGCCCAAACTTACTTCTACCCGGCAACCAAACATCCGATCATACCCATAGTTCCTGGTATACTGACTTATTCCCATCCCCTGTATTAAACTTCGTGTTCATGAGATTTACCTTCCTCCTGTTTCTTTTGTACCATCTACTCCCATTCTTAAAACTAATACCCTGATGACATGCCAGTTTCCTTACGTCTAAAAGTGTATAAAGAAATCTCTATCTTAAAAATATGCTTTTTAGTATTTCCTCGCTCCTCGGTCATCATATCGATTGGCACCACGCCGGTTGGGGGGAAAGGACCAAGTGCCCCCAATATTTTCCCCAAAATTGGGACCCTGAATAACAATGATTAGTTGCATACAAAATTAAATAGATAAAATGCCACTAGCGATTTCAATTTCAGGCCCAACGATTTATTGTCTTTGTATTATTACACAGGAAGTAATGAAGTTTGTGGAAGTAATGATGACGACTAAGGTGGGTTTTGAGAGTCTGTAGACCCTGCCATAAAAGGAGAGCGCCCACTCCGGTGATCCTTCCTTCCACCATACTTCCACCACTACGAATGCAGTACATACCTTGTGTGAAAACTTCCAGTGCTCTACGAAAACTAAAGATTTATCTTAGGTCAACTATGACCTAAAGAAGGCTCGAATGCCATATGCCATATATCCATAAAAGAGTATTGGACGATATTAACAAGAAGAATTGTATTAAATAATATTATTAGACGGTATTATTCACATTAATATTAAAAGATTAAAACTCATATAAATAAAACAGAATGACTCCAATTCTTCAGAAAGCATTTTTGACCATACATTAAATATTCCATAATACCATAATGTCACATTCGCGAATTCTATGCACCACGACACTTTCAAACGTCGCCGATACGTCCAAATCTCGTTAGCGTCCAGCACAGTTAACTGTGACATTTCTTATTTTTGAAGTCGACACTTAACCAACAGAACACTCGTCACGTTTTTCAAACAGTTTCTCGTGTCTGTTTTCAACTTCTTCATCTGACTCCCTGTTCGCCTGTAGTTACCTGGTCATTTTGACTAGTCTTTCTCTTGCTGTCTGTCCTTCAGTAACTTGACTACCGTAACGTCAAACGTAGTTTTCTCAGCACTAAAAACTACTCGAGTTTGCCTTTGACATTTGCGTTTAGTCCACATAGCCCGGTGACCGATCGTTATCACATATGCAGGTACACATCGGCCATTTTCAATTTCAGTCTCCTCATATTGTAACCGTTTACCAGAATAAACTACAGACTAACGTGGTAGCTAGCCTTCGTTCAGTACAATAAATCAACATTTCAATTCAACTACACCGTTACTGTTCATAGTGTCTATTGTGAATACAGCGATAAATCTGCCAATAACACCAATATGATTTATATATACGGATCACGACAGTAAATAACGTAATACACCATCAATTACCAACTTGTTTGTCCAAATTAGACATAAGCATCTCAGTAAGAAGAATATAGATACTGCACAATTGCTGTCGTATAGGTCTACATAAATGAGCGGTCATTCGCCTGCCACTGTATGGTAAGTAATGATAAAGAGTCATATAAGCCTATGTTTAAACACACACACACACACACACACACACACACACACACACACACACACACACACACACACACACACACACACACACACACACACACACACACACACACACACACACACACACACACACACACACACACACACACACACACACACACACACACACACACACACACACACACACACACACACACACACACACACACACACACACACACACACACACACACAGAGTATACATGTAATGTAAAACGATAACTTTTTTGTAACTGATAATTAGTCATTCCCTTTACCTTCTCCCGTTCCCATATGAAGTTTAGGCAGAATGAAGATACCCTGAGTTCGGACGAACACTCGAACACATTTTTCAGCAGAATCATTACTTTTGTAATTTTGTATTATTTGAATAGCTTTTATTTGGAAAGTGTGTGTGTGTGTGTGTGTGTGTGTGTGTGTGTGTGTGTGTGTGTGTGTGTGTGTGTGTGTGTGTGTGTGTGTGTGTGTGTGTGTGTGTGTGTGTGTGTGTGTGTGTGTGTGTGTGTGTGTGTGTGTGTGAAATCCTAAAAAATTGGAAATGTAGTAGGCTTATCTTAAATTAGGAAATGGACATATAGTTCTGTCCAATTGTTAAAAAATGTTGTTCACTTTTGTCGGGAAATTACAATCTATAAATATCTCTTCAATATGGTAGTTGTCGGCTGTTTACGATTTTAATGAAAACGAATGAAAAGACGCTGTTGAAAATAATTACATATAACTCTCTCGTTTTTAGCATTAGTTTAATAAATAGTGTATTTAAGTTTTTAAGTAAAAAGTGTCTGAACCTCTGTTTTTTGAAACGCATGGATAATACCTGTCGATCAGTTTAATTAAATATCACACAATAAACGTGTTATGCAATAAATGTATTGTATTATTAATAAATGTTAATTGGAAATGTCGTTTTTCCTTGTTGCAATGAATTAGATCGGAACTATCAACCAAAAACGTTATTACGCGTTTTGCAAGCGCTGTTGGTGAGTCCCGTGGCCGCTTTGATTAATTGCACTTTGATAAAACTAAATTGTATTTGTTTTATTAGTAATTAATTATTCAAGCACGTGACAAATTGAATGAAATTTGCTCGTCGCTTCAAATTTTATTTTTTGCTCTAGGTCTTTTGCATAATCTGTACTAGAGGACGTGTCTCATATATTTGATAAGTGGGAATTTTAAATTAAGTCATTGCGTTAGGCCTACATGTAAAATAATTATTTAATATAAAAATATTTAAAGACAATACAATTGCTGATAATAACATCCACATTCCTTAAACAATGATAAACACTATTTTTCTAAAACTCATCTTAACAAACGTTATAAGTAATTTTTCGTAACCGGAATAAGGAGTGGCTAGTTTTAAGACCTGTAACAATCAGTTGTGTTGGAACAGTCACCTTCAGAGTTGAAACAGAAATTATGTTATTACGTAATTCGTTGACAACTTAGGATTTACGTGTTAGGTAGGTAAGTCATTACGTTAGGTTTTATTTTAAACATATGTGAAACAAAAAGTCGAACCACTTTGACGGAAATAAAAATTATGTACGAATTTCCCATTGGAAACCGGAATTGTTATCTCATTTGAGTATTGCGTGTATTGAGTGTAATATACAACAAACTGAAATACAGTATTGCATTTTTGAAATGTACATTTATTTCAAACCGCATTCTGAAAATTAAATTAATATTATTGACAAAACTTGGAGTACTAGTTCTGGTAAGTGTGTACCAGTATTTTCCCATACGGTAGATTTTGGATTTTTCTACAAAAATTGTAATCGCCTGACTATTAATTAGGGAAAGCATGTGTGTTCTATGATCTACATAATTATGACTTTGTGGATGATGATGCCTACTAAAATCCGAACATAGTTTTGGTGCAGGATGACTGCCATCTGCCTTATAGCTACAACAATCCATGAGATAAAGCTTTAAAGACATCAGAATTTTAGGTGATATCGCATGAGTGCGACCCAAATGGTTTGTATAGACATTGTAGAGCTGTAACTTTGAAGCTCTGGACTTGCTAATTATAGTGAGGAAGCTTCCATAACTTACCTATCGGAAAAGGAACGGTTTCGAATGTGATGAACACGTCGGGTCGGAGAGGGTCGGGGATGTGGGTGAAAATTCACGAACTCTATATAAACTACAATGTAGTTTAATATCAGTTTAATTGACGTTATTTACAGTGCGGAAATTTCCGTCGTCAAGTGGTGTCACGAGCAACTAAGAATGACTCCTTTCTTGTTACGCAGGTCGCTTCCTATGTGACTGTGTAGGAGAACAACTACAGACCATAGCCAAACTGGTAGTGAAGGATTGTGCGTTGAAGTGGACGAGAACTGGTTTTCCACGTCGGAAGAGTGCTCTGGATTTTGGAACTGTTCTCACGAGTGTGTGTTTACCTTTTTCCCCTCAATGGAGCAAGTCAAGCTGCATGCCAGGAAAACATCGTACCGTTTTCCCGACTTCTCAATGTCATTACAATTTCAGAATTGGAAAACAAAGGATTTAAACACTTCTAAATAAGTCATAGCTATGATTCCGTCGATCCACAGTCAGGAGCTTACCACTCATACGTAGAGGTTGGACTCCCTATTTTCCTCAGGACAAATGACACACTCATGATTCTTCCCATATAATTTTATAAATATTTTGAGATTCAAAGTTTTTGAGTAAACCAACGTGAAGTATAAGGGTTGAAAGAAAATACGGAAAAGCGCTGATTCAAAATATGTTATCCCGATTAATCGCTATTCAGATTAAAGTCAATAAATTTCATGTCATTAGGAATAATATCTAAACTTGCTTTCTTAATAGAGCTTGTGAAAGTCAGTCTTTCTGAACATATTTTGAAAAACCTAGTTATACTATTCTTCTCACTTTAATTTAAAGATGTTGCTTAAGAATGCTTTAAGAAAATGTATAGGTAGTGTTATAATAGACTACTTTTTATGTAAAATCCGGCAATATAATCTTCTCATTTTTCCGAATTAAAGACAGAAAACTGCTAGTTTACCTGTGGAATGACGACGGTTCAAACCATAGGGATATTAAGACTAGATGAGTCAACACATAGTCAACCCTTAAGAGGAAGTGAACTAGAAAAACATTAAGGTAGATTAATAAAGGCACTGTTTTCGTTTTCTGGCGTGCGCGTAGATTTTTAATGCTACAAATACGTACGTTATTTATCAAGGTATAAGAGAGTTTCATTTTTAGGAAAACTTTAACTTTATTCATTAATCTGCAAATATTGTGATTCATTTTATTTTTACAGTTATTTATAGGGTGATTCAATTAGAAGTTACAATTTTAATGTAAAATAAAACGCATTGGTTTTTGATAAACTCTTAATGTATTTATTTCTATATGTTGTTTAGACATTGACATTAAACATGATAAATGATATCGGCAAATTGCTGCCACGAGCGGCCCTGCAGACTTCCGCCCTTTTGATGAAATTTTCCATCACTTTCCGGCATAACTCCTGAGGCAGCTCATGAATAATATGGCGTATCTCGTCCTTTAGCTCTCCAATCGTTTTGGGGTCATTGCCATACACGTTCTGCTTCAAATAACCCCATAGAAAATAATCCAACGGCGTGAGATCACACGATCTTGGTGGCCAATGTTGATCGTCGAAACGAGAGATGACGCAGCCGGGGAACTTTGTGTGCAACAACTGTATTGTTTCTCGCGCTGTGTGGCAAGTAGCACCGTATTGTTGGAACCACATGTCTTCGACATCAATATCATCCAATTGGTGCCAAAAATAATTTGTTATCATCTCCCGATAACGTTCACCATTGACTGTTACTGCATCCCCACGGGCATTTTCAAAAAAGTACGGCCCAACACGCCGCCGACCCAAAATCCGCACCAAACAGTGACTTTTTGTGGATGCATTGGTTGTTCGAGAATGGCTCGTGGATTTTCAAGTCCCCAAATGCAGCAATTTTGCTTGTTTACATACCCATCCAGTTTAAAATGAGCTTCATCGCTGAATATGATTTTCTTCGCAAAATCGCCATCAACTTGGTGGTTCTCTAACACCCAATCAACGAAGTCTATTATCTGCTGGGTTCAATTTCTGAGTCAACTGGATCTTGTAGGCATGCAAATGGAGATCTTTAGTTAATATGCGCTGCGTGGTGCTGTAGGAAAGGTAAAAACTGCTGGGAAAGATGATGAATGGAGGTCGACGGATTGTCATGGAGACTGGCACTCACTGCGGCGATATTTGTGAGCGACCGGCCACTACGAGGACGTACTGGTCTTTGCAAATCCAACACTGATCCGGTTCTATTGAATTTTTCGATTAATTTTTTAACCGCGGCACGAGATGGACGTTTATGGTTACCGAAGTCATTTCGCAGTGCGCGAATCGTGTTAGTTAAATTTGTTTACTTCGAAAATAGGTTTTAACAATAAAATACGTTCTTGACTTGAATACCGGGTCCATAGCAACAAATGTCAATACCTAACAATGACTAGTTGCAAATATCAGCTATTCATCTTTTACAAGAAAACAGTATTGCCAACTTAAAATTGTAACCTCCAACTGAATCACCCTATATAAGTCTTATTTTAACGCACGAAACTGACTTAGAAATAGGACCACGTTAAGTGATTATGGAATTTCTATGAAATTTTTAATAACTCTATGGGGGGGATTGATCCCCCTCCCTTAGTGCCGCCGCTGCTCACACGATCCGCAAAATCGCGGAAAACCATCGAGGAACCACTCTTCTTGGCCGGATTTATATAGCGGTGTGGAGTTAGTGAGGCCGATGCCTTTAACATAGTTTTATAGCCATCAGCGACTTACGACCACCAGCGCCACATTTGGTTAATGATAGAACTTACAAGGTACCGCCGGCCCGGCAGGAAGCAACGACCTCACGTGAGGACGACATTTGACGAGTTATAAGATACCTTTACGTTCCGCTAGTAGGTCCGTAAAAATTTAATTGCAAAGAGGGAGAAGTGCTGAATTAGCTCATAATGCTGAATTATCTCATAATGCTGAATTAGCTCATAATTCTGAATTAGCTCATAATGCTGAATTAGCTCATAAACGTCTTAAGTTGGTAGGACTGACCGGTCAGTAATTGCGACCATGGTAAGACAGGGTAATCTCGTCTTTATTTCGCGACATAATTTGACGCTGCTAACAGTGAGTGACATACGGCAGCCGTGCGCATTGTAGCAGTAATTATAATACGACTGAGTATTTTATTATTTTGTATAAGAAATTATTGTAAAATAATCAAAACAAATACGCCATCATTTCTGACACTGAAAATATCACGCTCCAAAAAGATGCGTCCTGGCGGAAGGACGTTTTCTGGATTAATCATAAGGAAGTTACGTCCTGCTGGAAGGACCCAAGGCTGTGTACAAAGGTCCTTCCAGCAGGACGACTCTCTGTAAGCCTTATCATCAACATTCGATTGCTCGCAACGGTGGCGGTCCCGTTCACACAAAAGTACCAAAATAAATTTTGTGGCGACTAAAACTACACCGACATGCTAATGTTTAGCTCAGATTTAATGCTAACTTTGTAATAAAATAAAAGATTGATGTGTTGATGATGAGACTCTGAAGTAATCAAGCCCCACTGTTTGGGCTAGTCGATTTGTAATAAAATAATAATAGGTGTGTGTATTGTTAATTGGTGTGGCTCTCGACGTCTTACTGGCCTGAAACACTTCCTTAAGTTTCCCAGCTGGTCGAGTCCCAATGGTAGCAAGACCGGTCGAGTAGCGTAATGTTGATGAAGAAATATATGTTCAGCTCCACCAAAAGTTTCAAAACAAAAATTGTTGTTTTGAAGAAAAATAAAAAAAAATTATAATTTAATTAATTAATTAATTATAATCAATTAATTAATAGAGTGCTGCGAGGTTTTAAAAAGTGTAACACTCTTTTGAAACATTTTATTGAAGTTCTGGTATATTTTAAATAAACTATCACCACTCATAAGATTGTCTTCAAACCAATCGATACTTGTTTACCTTTTTATTTTTTAGGTTATCTTCACTTATAGGTGGTAAAGTCTTGGTAGATTATTAATTAGAATTATATTAGTGATAACTAGTAATATTTATGAAATAAAGAACTATTTAGTGTTGAAAAATATTAATGTTTTATTAGTTAATGGCAATATTGACTCTTATCGATTATAGTATCGATTCTCAGGATATCGAAAAAGTTACAAAATATATTATATAAAATTCAAACAGGGTTCTTTAAACAGCCAATTATTATCAAAGTCAGAGAAATCGGGCTAATATTTAAAAAGTATAACGTTACAACAAATTAATAATTATTACTAAATACAAACAATGAATAATAAATTTAAAAATAATATAATTGTTGTCACCAACAGCTGATATGATCACGGAGAAGGCACTGGGATTGTCAAAGAAATATGGCCGCCATCCAGATGATCAAAATGTCGCTCGATTCTGCTATGTTCTGAATAATGTATTTTCTGGCAGTATTCCTGTTCTGGTGTCTGCAAATCTCTTGTTAAATGTTGTGTAGTGCCTGGTGTAATGTTTCTGGGTTGTATTTTGTGTATCCGTGTAAATATAAGTTCAAACACTTTTCCCTATTCCGACACTAATACGGTTATTGTATTATACAGTTTTCTGGTGTTTTTCGGAGTAGATATGTATTGTTCAGTGTTATTTAGTGTTTCTTGATTGTTTCTGTCATAATGTGAGTGTTCTAGAAGTATTTTATAAGTCACTCGCGATTTCACAAAAAACGTACTATTCACTCGTTTGACATTACCTTTGTAAGTTAGGTTAGATTCGATACGAAACGCTCGTCATATTAACCGTTCGAATACCAATAATCAACTATCTTATTTCCTTCAGTTTCAATTAAACTCTTAGCCAATATAATATTATTCTTAACATTGTTCAAATATATTTTCATATCCTGTGCATATATAATAATTCACTATATGATTGCCTAAACTTTGGTTATTTATCAATTTTATTCACTAGATGTTATTTAAATTAATCTTTCAGTTCATTCGGCTTATTTTCAAATTAAATAATGCCGTTTTATAGTGTTTTCTGTCCAAAATTAGTAATTTTACTTTCATTTTTGGTATTCTCTGAAAAGTCAAAACATACTTCCTGTCATTATAAAAATTCAGCCATTTTATCAGTTATATTTAATATTAATAATCTTATACTGTATTAAAAGGTTTATATTCCTTTATTTTCTTGTAATTAACTGAATTAGTTGTATTCTGAAACATTATTCTGGAATATATGACTCCCATGTCTAAATTTCTGAGTTTAGTCATTTTCATTTTTATTTAAAATTCTGAATATAATTTATTAAAATCTTTCTAAATGGTATGTGCAATTATATGGCTTGATCTCAAGTTTATTTTGTCTAAATCCCTTTTGTTTATTTGCATTTAAATGAGTAATTTCTCTGTTTTAATGAAGTTTAGTTTTCTTTCTCTGGCCTATGATTTTTTAACAATTTTTTCTTACAAAATATTTTACAAACAATATATGATGTGTGATACCCTCTCTGACTTTTAAATATAGTCTTATAAACTAAACATTTTTCCAAATTACACAATAACAATGAGTATTGGTTACAATACCAATAACAGTTAAACAAATAAAGAATATTTTTAAAAATAAATGGTTGTCTTCAACCTTCAGACATTTTACAACAAAATCCTTATTTCTAACATGGAAATACGGTTCACAAAAAAAGGTTTTTTACTAACTAACATCTTAATTACTCCATACTATTTACAAGTAGTAATTATTTTTATAGTTCTGATGTTAGTTGTATCAGACCCAAACAAATGGTCTTATATCTAACACATTTTTAAACATTCTTATACTATATACATAAAAACCTTATATCTATATTCTTGTTGCTAACTATTATTATAAGTGGGATTCTACAGTTTTTATACCGTCTTTTACACATTGTCTTTGGGAAATTGTACCCTGTCATAAATAAATAAATAGCATAAATTGTTCAAAAAGTATTATGAAATCTGTTTTTCTTTTTGCATATAAAACAAAATGTTATTTTAAACAGATTTATGTCTTATAAGTAACATATTCTCACAGTACACATTTCAAGTTATTGGAAATTGCATATTTCATTGCATTCAATGTTTGTGATTGCCAAGAATGAAACACAAGGTTCATTTTCTATAATACCCAAAACTATCACTGGTTCACTTTGCACTTTTATATTATGTTATTGCTAAATGGTCGTATAGTCTTATTAACATAATAAATTGGTTAGTGTTTTACAATGGAGATTTGTTCCATGGGTACTATATTATTGTTTCATCTTAGTTCACAGGCAACTTTTACTTTATACACTTCTCTCTCTTAAATTTATATACATGTGGTTTTCATTTCGTTATACTTTTATTGGTTAATGATTTATTTTGGGGGTATGGGGATTTGGGTGTCTTTTATAAGAGCATGACATCTTCTTCAGGATGCTGCCTTCTTCTTCTTTCATCAGTCTTCTTTTCTCCTGCCTTCTGGGACTGGTATCTTCTCCATCTTCTTCTTGATGCCATCAGGTTTCTTGGGAACTTCTCCATCTTCTTCTTTATTTTAGAAATACACCACCTGTATTGGTTGATCTTGGCTTATTTTAGGGTTTCTATTCTATTTATTCTTCCTCGTTGTGGGTTTGGTCATATTCTGTACTGCTTGGTTATTCACTTTCTTACCTTCCTGGGTTATAACTTGAAAACCTTTGGTTATGATACTGGTTTTGGATGACTCATCACTAGTAACTCCTTTTATTTGAACTTGTATTTTTTTAAATAATAATGATTTCTTTCCACAGTTGCTATGAATTAATCTATTTATATTAAACTTAATGCTTTCTTCCAAATTTAATTATTATAACTTTATTATTCTAATGATCAATTGCCATTCAATATTATGCATACATCTGTCACGCTACAGATTGCTCTCCTCCAGAAGTAATTATTTCAGACATGTTTATGGATGAAATAATTTCTTATGATAATTTCATCATTTCTTATATTTCATTTTCTTCTCCATTTTTATATCGACTTTTTTATATTAGAGTTTAATTAATTTTATATATATGGTTATTTGTTTTACTATTGATCCTTTTCGGATAGTTAGTGTCTTCTGAGATATATTATTATTGTAATACATTTTCTTTCTTTATAAACTTCGTGTTGCATCCTTGGGATATTAATTCCCTAACATTCCCTATCACGTGGGCTGGGGCAGATCAGAGGGGCACTGTACGCTACTTCTCTGCTGGCCATACACCACTTCTATAAATTGAGTACAGAGGCATATCCATCCCTGCTCAAAAAACATAATGCTGCTGGAATTATCTTCAGTCAGTCATCGAATAAATAAATAAAAAGTAGTCTCATTTTCGACTATTAAAAATATCTTTGGATTCTTCACTTCGTAGTCTCTCAGATTATCTCACATTTTCTATCTTAATAAATCTTCATAATTATTATTATACTCATTATATATATATTTTTTCAAAACTCTTAACTTGTCTGATATATTTATTTTAATTATGGTTGAAAACCTTTCTTTTAATAATTCTGGTTACTGTTTACAGTGTAACTCTCTTTCTTCTCCATCTGAATTCTCTTTATACTTTCTTCTGGTTACTCATAGTATTAGCATGGTCTTTATATATAGTCTTTCTTATTCATTATTTGAATGGTCTTAATATATTATATTTAATTTTTTAACATTGTATCTTTACATTAGATATTCAGGTTGTTATATTGATCATTTTATTTAAACATTTTGGTTCTTTCCTTTCTCTTAGAAAGTTATTAATCCGCCTTCGCATTCATTAACATTAATTCATTTATATTATATTTCATGTGGTATTTCTTCTCTTTGCATTTCATGTAGGTCTTATTATTATCATTTGTTCGAAATCATCTTCTCCATCTGTTTGGTATGAGTTGTTCTTCTTTGCTCTTAATTAACTGTTTTCATTATCGTTTCATAGGTAATTAGTCTCTTTGCTTCCAAATTTTTTCTTCTCTTGCATATTACACTCTTTTTTGTTATTCTTCTCTACTCCTTCAAATGCTATTGTGAATATCTAGCATTTAATCTGGATTAACGTTAATTCTCTTTTCTGAATTAATCACTTTATTTTCTTCTCAATTCAATTATAATTGACACATAATTATTTTTTGGAACTTGGTTAGTTTTAATGTAAAATTCAAGCTATTCTTTTTATTTAATTGAAAAATATTTCTCATAAATCCTTGTAATATGTTGATCTTATCTTGTTTCAAAGTTCTGACGTTCTATCAACATTCAAATTCTGTTTAATTCATTCATTCCCAGAATTGTTTCATTCAGAATTGTTTATAGTAATGTGATCTTACTATTATTTCTAAATGTTTCGGTATTTATTCAAATTCAAATTCTTCTTAATTATTTACCATAAAGTTTTCTCACAAACTTAGTTATAGTAAGTTGGTCTTACTTCATTTTAAAATTTTTTGTATATTAAATTCAAAATTCCTTTCTTTTTAATTCTTCCAAAATGTTTTTCTCATAATTCAGTGGTAGTAAGCTGTGCTTACTTAATTTTGAATTTTTAAAAATTAAGTTCAAAATTCTCTCTCTTTCTCTTTCTTCCATAAAGTTTTGTTCCAAATTATCAGGTTGTAGTAAGATTTACTTACTCAATTTTAAATTCTTATAAATATATTTCAATTCAAAAGTCTTTCTTTTTCTTTCTTCCATAAAGTTTTGTTCTAAATTATCAGGTTGCAGTAAGAAGTACTTACTCAATTTTAAATTCTTATAAATATATTTCAATTCAAAAGTCTTTCTTTTTCTTCCTTCCATAAAGTTCGTTCCAAAATTATTAGGTTGTAAGTTGTGCTTACATATTTTAGAATTTTTTAATTATTAAATTAAAAATTCTTTTTCTTTCTCTTTCTTTCTTCCATAACGTTTGTTCCAAATTATCAGGTTGTAGTAAGATTTACTTACTAAATTTTAAATTTTTATAAATATATTTCAATTCAAAAGTCTTTCTTTTTCTTTCTTCCATAAAGTTCGTTCCAAAATTATTAGGTTGTAAGTTGTTCTTACATATTTTAGAATTTTTTAAATATATAAAAAATTCTCTCTCTTTCTCTTTCTTTCTTCCATAACGTTTGTTCCAAAATATCAGGTTGTAAGTTGTTCTTACATATTTTAGAATTTTTTAAAATTAAATTAAGTTCAAAATTTAAAATTCATTCTTCATAATATTTCTTCATAGAAGCTTGATTGTACACTCCTTTGATTTTTCCTGAAACGATTTCCTTCAACTCATATGTATTGTTATGCTTATCATTTACCACAACAAATGGTCCGGTGTAAAGTAATAATAACTTTTTGGTTATGCCTTCTAAGGTGCTGGGTAGCTCTCAATTTTTAAGGAGGACTTTTTCACCCTCTTTATATGTCACAATACGCCCTATTGCCTTCTGGTATTTGGCTTGCCGTTTTTCCTGATCTTCAGCTACCTTGTTGTAAAACTTCAACTGGTTGAATTTCGTATTATTGTTTGTTGGAAATTCAATGATTTGTTCAATGTCTCGGGGAGTCGGCTTCTCATACATGGCTGAGTATGGTGGAATTCCTATAGCTGGATGGTGGGCGTAATTTAGGAATGTTTCTGTCGCTGCTAGGTACTCTTGCCACTTTTTCTGTTGGTTGTGACAGTACGTGCGCAATATTCTACCCACTTCTCTCAGTACTCTCTCAGCCGGATTGCTACTTGGGTGGTAGACAGACGTCTTATAAGTTTTGACCCCAAGTGCTAATAAAGTGTCTCGCCATCTCCTCCCCTTAAATTGTGTACCATGGTCGGTAATAATGGAAGATGGTCTACCGATCTCTGGGATATACAAATCGATAATCACCGCCAAAACCTTTGCTGTTGTTGCCCGATTAACCGGATATAGCTTTATATACTTGGTGTACTTGGTGTCTTGGATCCATTATGATTACCAAGTATTTATATCTGTGTCGACCACCGCTACGGGGAAATGGCCCGCAGATATCCAAAAACACTTTTTCCAGTTTTGTGTTGGAAGTTATTGGTATCATGATACCCTCTGTCTTTTCATTGTTTATTTTGGCACATTGGCAGATCTTACAGGATTTGATGTACATTCTCACCTTGCGGTTGATATTCTTGATCTTACAGTTTTCTTCTAGAGCCTGTATCACTTTTAACGCTCCCATGTGACCATACCTGACATGGTAATCGATGATGACCTCCTTTTCGATTTGGTGTGGGATTATCACCTTCCATGTCTCATCGTCCAAGGCGGTTTTTATGAATAAAATTCCCTTGTTAAGGTGGTAATATTTAGAAATGGTTTCATCATTGGCTTCCAAACGACTCACAATGTTTTTCAGCTTAGGATCAGACTGCTGATGGATTCGAATATTTATTAGCAAAGCTTGTAAATCGGCTCTGGTCGTGAATATGTTGTAAATTTTGACCAAGCTCTCCTTCGAAAGTCTGATCTTCCAGATTTATACGTGACAACACATCCGCTACCACGTTCTTCTTTCCTGGAATGTATTCCCATTTCAGGTCATATTCTTGTAGGGCGAGTACCCACCTAGCCAATCGGCCGTGACTCAACTTGCACCTACGAAGGAACGAGATGGATTTATGATCAGTTCGTACCGTGACTTGATATCCGAGAATGTACGTTCGGAACTTGCTGCATGCGAACACCACGCTCAACAATTCCTTTTCTGTCACACTGTAGTTCTTTTCGCACTGGTTCAGTGTGCGACTAGCGAAGCTTATTACCAGATGTTGTCCCTCATCATCTTCCTGGTATAAAGTCGTTCCTAAGCTTAGGTCGCTAGCGTCACAGTTTAGAAAGAACGGTTTCTTAAAATCTGGGTGACGAAGTATCACACTCTCCAGAAACTTCTCTTTTATCAAGCGGAAAGTAATATCTTGATCTTCACCCCAAGTCCATTTGTTCTTGGCAGATAACTGTGGTTGAAACTTGGCGGTCAACTCGGAATATCGGCTCTGAAACTTCCTGTAATAGTTACAGAGTCCGAGGAAAGATTGCAATTGTTTCCTGTTTCTTGGTTGCGGGAACCTCTGAATTGCCTCCACTTTTTCTGCTGATGGGGTAATACCTCGGTCGTCTAGGTTGAAACCCAAGAATTGTACCTCGCGCGCTATGAACTTGGATTTCTCCAACTTCAGTGTTATGTTGTTCTGCGCCAGTTTGTTTAGTACAAATTCCACTCTGTAACAGTGCTCCTCCCAGGTTCCGGATGTGATGAGTAAATCGTCAACATAGACGGTGGTAAATTGGAGCGCTTCTTGTCCAAGAATCTGGTCCATGCATGCCACAAATATGGCGACAGAATTGACAAGTCCGAAGGGCAGTCTCTTGAACTGGTAATTGCGCCCTTCGAAAATGAACGCTACATACTGGCGGCTTTGTGGATGCAGCTCTACCTGCCAATAACCACAGACCGTATCCCAGGTGCTAATAAATTTAGTACCATGAAAACGTTTTAAGATCTCTTCTATTTCACCGGGAGAGGTTCTGTCATTCACAATTGTCTTGTTCAACTCACGCGCATCTAAACAGAGCCGGACTTGTCCGTCTTTCTTCGGAACAGCAATAATTGGACTAGTGTAAGGTGATTGACTAATCTCAATTATGTCATTTTCTATCATCTTGTTTATCTCTGTCCTCACGGCTTCTTTGAGCGACTGCGCTATTGGATATGACCTCCGGTTAAACTCTACGTTTTCTTTAAATCGAAGTTGGCACTGGTAGTTTTTTACCTTCCCTGGTTCATCAGAAAACACCGCCTTGTATTTCTCACATATGGCGATTAGACGATCAGCCAGATGTGTTGGTATTTTCCTGTTATCGCTTCCGCACTGGAAATTCCGTATTTCTTGGATCTTAACTGACCATAAATCCTCTCCTCCATGATTGTATATTATGGGTTTAGAAAGAGGGCTGTTTCTATTAACATTTATTTTACGAAGTTGTTGATGTATAGGGCTGGGAAGTATAGTTGTGCTTCCTACCAGATCTGCGGTCCATGTTACTCCGTCTGGGAAAAGTGATACTCTATTTAAATTAAGATCGATTACTGCCGAATATCTACGAAGAATATCGCAACCGACTAAGATGTCAAATGGCAATCCGGTGGCGATTAAAAATTCCATGTCTAAAGCTATATCACGGCTAACGACACTTAAGGAAACTTGCTTCCTAATGGTTTTATTCTGGCGGCCAGTTGCACCTACCAACACAATGTTGTTGACTGGTAACATCGGCAAAGTTTTTCCACATGTACACTGTATTCTCTCCAACTCATTGGAGTTTATTATTGAAATATTAGCTCCTGTGTCTATCATTATTTTAGCGGGAACTCCTTCCACCTCCGCTGTTATATAAATTATCTCATTATTACTGTTGCTGAGACTCTTCTCGTTTTCTTCCAAAAGTTCAGTTCGTATGTCTTTCAGATAGTGGTTACTTATAATAGTGATGTTTTTATGCTGGTTTGCTGGTCGCAATTCATCCTTTTCTAACCCAGGAAGTATAAGCAGTAACGGGTCATTGTTGTTGATTACTGCCTCCTCTCGTTTAAAGTATTTTGGTCACTGTTTATATTATTATTGACCGAGGCATCGTTCGGGAAACTCTGGTTTGTTTCCTGACGTTCTGTACCCTGGTTGAGGTTTAACGCCCTGTTCTGTTGTCGGCCAAGATCCTCCAGGCTTGTACTTCGTCTTCCCTGTTCGTGTCTTGGGCCGTCTCGTTCCGCACTCCTCCATCTTCGGTCGGCGCCGTGGAAGCTGCTCCTCCTCGGTTGATAATATCTCCTGGGTCCACGATCTTCTGCTCTTATAAAATTTACCCTAGGGCGCGACACTCGGTTATTATTATTGCTATTATTGTTATTACTAAAATTATTATGATAATAATTTCGGTTAGGTGGGTAATGTCTGTCACCATTATTGTTGGGATATGGATTTCTCTGACTGTATGGGACATTATTATTTTGTTGATAAAAATTGTTTCTATTGTTTGGGAAGGGGTTGTTATTCCTAACGCCGTTAAAATTACCGTTAAACTGGTTATTACGCGGCGGGTTGTTAAGGCCGTCGTAATTACTGGGCTGGTTCCGGTTACTTGTATGGTTATTACCGTTATTGGGGTAGGTAGTCGGTCTCGCTTCTGGTCTCTCATTTCTCTTCCTGCTCTGCCGATAATACTCTTCGTTCTCGTATCCCTCCAATAACTGGGTCATTCCCTGGATCGTCTTGATCTGGCTACCTCTCCGGGCCCTGATAATGTCCTCATCATAATGATACGATATCTTGTTCACTAAACATTCTTCTGGGATTGCCGGCTCGAGGTGTTTTGCCATGCACACCTTCCCCAAGAAATATGCCGTCATACTGCTACCTAATTGTGCCCTGTATCTTCCATTACAAATATTGTCACGGATCAAGTTCTGGGTGGTCTCAGACCAGTATTTGTCTTAAACATTTTCCGGAACTGTTGGTAGTCGGGAATTTCACTCCGGTTGGCCATCCACCAATTATCAGTTATGTCTCGGAAAGACTCGTCTAATATCTCCCTGCTATGGCTTCATTGGGTAATTTTATGCTTGGTCAAATATTCTTCTACCCTAGCCAGGAACTCCATCGGCTTGCGTTTGTATTGCCGGAAGTTGAGCCACTCTCGGCTTTCGTTGACAGGCAATCCGGTGAAATGAGTTGGTCTGTTTCTTATCGCTTCCATCTCCTCTCGGCTTTGTCGCACCTGACCGGTGATACTGGCCATGGTCTCTTGTATATCATTACATCGTTCTGTGACTTGGTTGCGAACTTTACCGAATTCTTCTTGATTTTCCTTCCTCTGTTCTTCTACCTTCCTACGACTATGTTCTTCGATATTTGTGAACTTGATGTTCACCACTTCTTTAAACTCATGCACCTCCTTTTCGGTCTGGTTGCACTTTCCATCAATCTCTCGAATCTGTCGATTGACCATTATATTTTCTTCTTCCATCTTCTTATTCATCGCTTTTTTGTTAACATTGATTTCTTTATTCAGTTCTTCTCGCAACAATTCCATCCTTTCGTCCAGTTTGTCCAAATTCTCCTGATTGACTTCTCTTAATTCTTCTCTTAAAATTTGATTATCCTCTCTCAATTCTTCCAATTTCTCCCCCATCTTCTCTTCCAAATTCTTGTTATCTTCTTTCAACTCTTCCCTCAATTGTCGGTTGTTCTTCTCTATCTTCTTCCTGGTTTCATCGATTTTCTGATTAGTGTTTTCAATTTTATTAATCAATTCTTCTTTAGTTGTCTTGAATTCTTCCTTGAAAGATTGGTTGTCTTCCTTCAATTCTTCCATGTTCTTGTTCATCCCAGTCAACTCTTCTTTTGTGGACTGATTATCCTTCTTCAATTCTTCTAACTTTTCTCCCATCCTCTCTTCCATCTTCTTGCTGTTTTCTTCCATCTTCTCTTCCATCTTCTTGCTGTTTTCTTCCATTTTCTTGCTGTTTTCTTCCATCTTCTTCGTCAGGGACTGATTGTCTTCCTTCAATTCTTCTAACTTCTTACTTGTTTCTTCCTTGCTGGATTTGATATCTTCTTTCAAGGACTGGTTGTCTTCCATTAACGCTCTGAACATTTCTTGTACTGTCCGATTATCTACTTGTGAGGGTTTTTCTAATTGTTCCTTCCGGACATTGACTTCCCCTGTCTGTGTGGGTATCTCCGGTTGTTCCTCTGGTTGTTCAGTTTGTTTGGACAACACCGATTGTAATAACTCTTCCACCTCTACTGGCGTTGCCTCTTTATTGTCCATGTCAGTTTCTAATTCTTTTTCGGCCTCCGCCGCCCGTTTCTTAGATGTTGCACGTCGTTGCATTTTCCCTTGAATTTCTCTGGCTTTGTAGCTGTTGCCTAGCTCCAACTAGTGATTGGGCAAAAATGTATCGGCCTTCCAATCGCTAATTAAAGCCCCTAAAGTTGTGCGCCAATTTGTAATAAAATAAAAGATTGATGTGTTGATGATGAGACTCTGAAGTAATCAAGCCCCACTGTTTGGGCTAGTCGATTTGTAATAAAATAATAATAGGTGTGTGTATTGTTAATTGGTGTGGCTCTCGACGTCTTACTGGCCTGAAACACTTCCTTAAGTTTCCCAGCTGGTCGAGTCCCAATGGTAGCAAGACCGGTCGAGTAGCGTAATGTTGATGAAGAAATATATGTTCAGCTCCACCAAAAGTTTCAAAACAAAAATTGTTGTTTTGAAGAAAAATAAAAAAAAATTATAATTAAAAAAAAAATTATAATTTTATTAATTAATTAATTATAATCAATTAATTAATAGAGTGCTGCGAGGTTTTAAAAAGTGTAACACTCTTTTGAAAAATTTTATTGAAGTTCTGGTATATTTTAAATAAACTATCACCACTCATAAGATTGTCTTCAAACCAATCGATACTTGTTTACCTTTTTATTTTTTAGGTTATCTTCACTTATAGGTGGTAAAGTCTTGGTAGATTATTAATTAGAATTATATTAGTGATAACTAGTAATATTTATGAAATAAAGAACTATTTAGTGTTGAAAAATATTAATGTTTTATTAGTTAATGGCAATATTGACTCTTATCGATTATAGTATCGATTCTCAGGATATCGAAAGTGTTACAAAATATATTTTATAAAATTCAAACAGGGTTCTTTAAACAGCCAATTATTATCAAAGTCAGAGAAATCGGGCTAATATTTAAAAAGTATAACGTTACAACAAATTAATAATTATTACTAAATACAAACAATGAATAATAAATTTAAAAATAATATAATTGTTGTCACCAACAGCTGATATGATCACGGAGAAGGCACTGGGATTGTCAAAGAAATATGGCCGCCATCCAGATGATCAAAATGTCGCTCGATTCTGCTATGTTCTGAATAATGTATTTTCTGGCAGTATTCCTGTTCTGGTGTCTGCAAATCTCTTGTTAAATGTTGTGTAGTGCCTGGTGTAATGTTTCTGGGTTGTATTTTGTGTATCCGTGTAAATATAAGTTCAAACACTTTTCCCTATTCCGACACTAATACGGTTATTGTATTATACAGTTTTCTGGTGTTTTTCGGAGTAGATATGTATTGTTCAGTGTTATTTAGTGTTTCTTGATTGTTTCTGTCATAATGTGAGTGTTCTAGAAGTATTTTATAAGTCACTCGCGATTTCACAAAAAACGTACTATTCACTCGTTTGACATTACCGTTGTAAGTTAGGTTAGATTCGATACGAAACGCTCGTCATATTAACCGTTCGAATACCAATAATCAACTATCTTATTTCCTTCAGTTTCAATTAAACTCTTAGCCAATATAATATTATTCTTAACATTGTTCAAATATATTTTCATATCCTGTGCATATATAATAATTCACTATATGATTGCCTAAACTTTGGTTATTTATCAATTTTATTCACTAGATGTTATTTAAATTAATCTTTCAGTTCATTCGGCTTATTTTCAAATTAAATAATGCCGTTTTATAGTGTTTTCTGTCCAAAATTAGTAATTTTACTTTCATTTTTGGTATTCTCTGAAAAGTCAAAACATACTTCCTGTCATTATAAAAATTCAGCCATTTTATCAGTTATATTTAATATTAATAATCTTATACTGTATTAAAAGGTTTATATTCCTTTATTTTCTTGTAATTAACTGAATTAGTTGTATTCTGAAACATTATTCTGGAATATATGACTCCCATGTCTAAATTTCTGAGTTTAGTCATTTTCATTTTTATTTAAAATTCTGAATATAATTTATTAAAATCTTTCTAAATGGTATGTGCAATTATATGGCTTGATCTCAAGTTTATTTTGTCTAAATCCCTTTTGTTTATTTGCATTTAAATGAGTAATTTCTCTGTTTTAATGAAGTTTAGTTTTCTTTCTCTGGCCTATGATTTTTTAACAATTTTTTCTTACAAAATATTTTACAAACAATATATGATGTGTGATACCCTCTCTGACTTTTAAATATAGTCTTATAAACTAAACATTTTTCCAAATTACACAATAACAATGAGTACTGGTTACAATACCAATAACAGTTAAACAAATAAAGAATATTTTTAAAAATAAATGGTTGTCTTCAACCTTCAGACATTTTACAACAAAATCCTTATTTCTAACATGGAAATACGGTTCACAAAAAAAGGTTTTTTACTAACTAACATCTTAATTACTCCCTACTATTTACAAGTAGTAATTATTTTTATAGTTCTGATGTTAGTTGTATCAGACCCAAACAAATGGTCTTATATCTAACACATTTTTAAACATTCTTATACTATATACATAAAAACCTTATATCTATATTCTTGTTGCTAACTATTATTATAAGTGGGATTCTACAGTTTTTATACCGTCTTTTACACATTGTCTTTGGGAAATTGTACCCTGTCATAAATAAATAAATAGCATAAATTGTTCAAAAAGTATTATGAAATCTGTTTTTCTTTTTGCATATAAAACAAAATGTTATTTTAAACAGATTATTTCTTATAAGTAACATATTCTCACAGTACACATTTCAAGTCATTGGAAATTGCATATTTTATTGCATTCAATGTTTGTGATTGCCAAGAATGAAACACAAGGTTCATTTTCTATAATACCCAAAACTATCACTGGTTCACTTTGCACTTTTATATTATGTTATTGCTAAATGGTCGTATAGTCTTATTAACATAATAAATTGGTTAGTGTTTTACAATGGAGATTTGTTCCATGGGTACTATATTATTGTTTCATCTTAGTTCACAGGCAACTTTTACTTTATACACTTCTCTCTCTTAAATTTATATACATGTGGTTTTCATTTCGTTATACTTTTATTGGTTAATGATTTATTTTGGGGGTATGGGGATTTGGGTGTCTTTTATAAGAGCATGACATCTTCTTCAGGATGCTGCCTTCTTCTTCTTTCATCAGTCTTCTTTTCTCCTGCCTTCTGGGACTGGTATCTTCTCCATCTTCTTCTTGATGCCATCAGGTTTCTTGGGAACTTCTCCATCTTCTTCTTTATTTTAGAAATACACCACCTGTATTGGTTGATCTTGGCTTATTTTAGGGTTTCTATTCTATTTATTCTTCCTCGTTGTGGGTTTGGTCATATTCTGTACTGCTTGGTTATTCACTTTCTTACCTTCCTGGGTTATAACTTGAAAACCTTTGGTTATGATACTGGTTTTGGATGACTCATCACTAGTAACTCCTTTTATTTGAACTTGTATTTTTTTAAATAATAATGATTTCTTTCCACAGTTGCTATGAATTAATCTACTTATATTAAACTTAATGCTTTCTTCCAAATTTAATTATTATAACTTTATTATTCTAATGAGCAATTGCCATTCAATATTATGCATACATCTGTCACGCTACAACTTTCATATCATAACGTGATGTAATGAACTTGACACAGTTTATAACTGTATTGTTTCATTAAAGCTGGTACAAAACAGATGCAGATTGTTTCAGAATACTGTATTAACCATTTGCAAACAACCACTCATAACAACGAACAGACTCAAAAGAATGCGCGGTTAAAGAGAACACTGTTATGACTCCCTAAGAGTATCTGTATTCAGAGTGACAAATCGAAAGCTGAAACCGTATCAACTATAAAATCAAATGTACAGAAGATTCACTCTGTGCGGAGGAAACTTCATAATAACGTCTGTCTACGGAAACGCTCATTACGTTTGGAGAACAGCGAGAAGTACTGATTACGTTCGCAGACAGCGTTCGATAACCACACCACAGTATACCACGTAGCGCTGTACTGAGACGTCTAGTACACACACATCGCCTAATTAAAATCACTAAATTACATTTCAACAAAAGAATAATACTGCAGACACACCGTAACTGTACGTAATACTTTCGACTTAATGTTAACTTTTAAAAATTTAATTAATTTAATGTTCCATTTTATACGAATTTTCTGAATTAAAAATGACTAATAATTAAAAGTACTTTATAAATTAACTTTTATGTTATGTTATGTATCGTCCTTTAACGAACAAAAAAAGAGATTACGTCAACTATGATGATTAGAGGAGCCATGATATGTGGAAATAAATTATAGCGAAGGGTGAAGTGCGCGGTTTCAGGCTCGTGCGCATATTAACACGGTAGTGTGCTGAAATAGCGGTAACATTAAATGATTTAATGAAATACCGGCGACCGAGCGGGATTAAAAAAAGCAGCGTTAACAACATTAAAGGTTGCAAATCCACTATAGAGACTGGCACCTAATTCCGGTCTCAACTGCAGTAGGCTACTACTACAGTTAATCCATTTAAGCCCCAAAGCTTTTCCATTCTTAATGGCGACAAAACGCACTTTTTACGTCGAAACTTTCCTGTTTATTTATTTTTTCCTAGAAAGAGCACACTCGGCAATTTAAAGCTACATACTACGGCTGATGGGCGATTTTGATTTATCCTAAATTTGACTGTTTGACTTACATATAAAAGTTTCTAGTTCATGTCTCTTGGTTTAATTTATTAACATTAAAACTGCTACACATATATATCACCAGTGACTGGCGAAATAGGATTTTCTCCTGGAAGGGGTGGGGTGGGGTGAGATTAGCTTGCAAGTTGGACCTCTCTCCACTGGTCTCACTACACATAAAAGTTACAGATTCTTCCCACACGGTTTTATAAATGCCCGATTATGATTAATTTTTTAGATATTGAAAGTATTATTTTCGTGTCTAAAATTCCGTAAAACTGATTAATTATTTTAGAAATTATTTAAATTCTTAACATTTTTTAGCCTGACATAACAAAAACTAAAATACATTGTTAATCGTTTACAGTCTATAATCGTTTACTACGTTCTTTTCATATAATTATGGCAAACGTCCGCCATCACTTACCAACCATTTATCCTCAAAAATTCAACGTTCGGAAAGAAAATGAAACAGCTTTTACAACGAGGGTTCACCGTAACATATTCATTAGAAAATATACTATTCTATTTCAGTTTGAAGAACAAGATCAACTTTTTATAGCTTCTTTGCTAAATTATTCAAAACTTCATCAGATCTAAGATTGTCGTCCTCGCAGAAACATTATTTACTTGCCCACACAAACATATCATACTACACACAGTACTCTATACACAAGATACTTATCTTTTACTCTACGCAAGACTGCTCTCTTTGAAGTGTGACACTTTTAATGGTTACGTTTACTAGCAGGCTTTTCTTATTCCCAGACTAATAGTAACTGAATGCCTTCATCGTTTTCGTAGCGCGGTAATGAAGTCCCTCCTTGTTTTGTTGCACAACTTTGGGTCTGACCCTCTGGTCTTCATTTACATGTCCCCGTGGAAGTGGACATGCCCTTAGGAACTAAGGCTTATCGAAAGTCTTTAATTTTTTAAACGATGCGTAATATTGTTAATATTTCACCTCAAAGTCGGATACCGTGCGTCCATATTGTTTTAAAATCTGTTTAGCGGTTGGAAATTATTCCGCTTAATTACGCAAACATTTTTCCCATTAACGACTACTATTTTTTATATTTGGTTCGCCCACATTATCCATGTATTCTCTTTTCTTTTTGCCATGAGAATTCCGTGAGAAGTTATATCCAGTGGCATCCCATATATGTGGCTGTGTTAGTGTACGATACCGTTTGATAGTTCATAGTTAGCGGTATACGTTCAAGACGTCTGTTACTGAAATAAATGTATTTTTTATTCACTAAGTTCAACACGCCGTTTTTAGTCCAGTACAGTAATTAGTACATCGTGAATGGTAAAAGCTAGAATTACAGACTTTCTCAAAACAGAAGAAAAATAACAGTAAAATAATCAATTTCATAGACAATTTGCAGCAAAGAGGTATAGGCAGAATAGAAATGCAAGCTTCACTGATGCACGATTTCAGTAGATAAGACAGAAATAGCTGACAGGTTTGATATAACTCAAAGGAACACAAGAACTACAATATGAAGCAGTTTCGAAAGAAGTCCAGATGAGGACTCGAAAAGGACGAAGAAAAAAATTAAAGCTGAGGAACAACAAATATTTTTCTTTGCCAAAAACTCATTAATCTAGAGTGCTGTATGTATGCTGTCATGATGCAGGTCATGATCCAGGCGTTCACGATGGCTGGTCTCACGCGGACACCTCTTTTCAACAGCCTTTCATCGATTTCTCGGTAAACATGTTGATTGACAGTCTCTCCTGTACGCAAAAACTCCTTATGGATAATCCCATTACTATCAAAGAAATAAATAAACATGGTTTTGATTTTGGATTTACTCATTTTTGCTTTTTTGGGACGTAGTGAGTTTGGTGTGTGCCACTCCTCGCTATGGCGTTTTCTTTCTGGATCGTACTCAAAGATCCACGATTCATCACCAGTAATAACATAAGGTTAGAAAATCAAGGTCATTTTCAGTTCGTCCTAGAAGATCACGGGACACTTCCATGCTGTTATCTGTCTGTTCGAGGGTGAGGTTTTTTGGGACCAAATTCGCACAAACTTTTCTCATCCCCAATTCGTTTATCCGAATTTGATACACTGTAGTTTGGTTGAAATTTAATTGTTCTGCGATGACTCTGACGGTTAATCCACGGTCAGACCGCACCAAGTCCCTGATTCAATCAACACTGTCGTCAGTTCTTGAGGTTGACGGTCTTCCAAAGCGTGGATCACCCTTACTTGATTCCCGGCCATCTGAAAATGCTTTAAACCATCTGAAAACCTGTGATCTTGACATTGTGAATGTGTAACAGTCTCAGTAGCATTGTGCCCCAGTTTAACACATAACGTCATTGCACAACGTTTCTCGTAATTGATGTCACTCATTTTTATAACGCACACCAAAAACTCACTTCACAAAAAGCTTATTTACGTTTCACGTGGCAACAATAGACAATAAATATTAATACTCAATATCAATCAGCTGTTTATCTAACCACCCGTGTTAGTGGAAACCATATAGTGTTGACATATTGACTGCTACATGATTAGTCCCATTACTTAATTTACAGACCTCGTAATAAAAGGTTGACAACGTTATTCCAACAAGTAGTTTTACTTAGAAACTGGAAATCCTTAGTAATTCAGATCATTACAGATTTGTTGTAATTCACTAATCATTATTAAATTATTGTTCACACATTTCATGAAAATTTTATCTACATTGAACAAGATAAAAAAAGGAGAGGTTAGTGTATGGGGAATGGCTAGTAAATTGTCTTTAGTTAGAGGGCAAAGATTAAAAAAATGACAAACAAGTGCTTGTACAAAGTTTCCTCCTTTTTGATGTGCAATTCTAAATATTATAACATCAACCTTCTGGCTGCAAGTAAGGTTTACTTAGGAATTAGTAATTTTCAGGTACAATGTCCATGCTCTGAAAAATCAGTGGTGTACAGCACGTACAGAAATGTCCAAGTGAGGAGTTTTACAACAAAGCGTAGAATATATAAAATTTTCTTAGGTTTCATTACTTTTTAATCTTGTGACTGCAGAAAATTAAAAAAATAAACGTATACAAAGATAAGCATAAGGGAACAAAGAGAAAACGTTATAAATAGGGAAAAATAAAAAATACGACGCCTTTGTCGACGTCAACAGAATCTGAGTTGGCACGACGTGGTCTGTGCGATGTGCATAGTCGCAGTTTTGCAGCCCCATAACCAACTTCTACACTGCACAAAGACATAATGAATCGCATACGCTACTGTCTAGAAACGTTTACCATACAACGTTTGTCTCGAGGCACCATACAAAACGGCTTGCAGTGGCCGTCCAGTGGTTTTCTACAAATACTTTTGTGTAACATTAACTAATGGTACCCTACCCAGTTTGTATAAAGACATAATGAATCGCATACGCTACTGTCTAGAAACGTTTACCATACAACGTTTGTCTCGAGGCACCATACAAAACGGCTTGCAGTGGCCGTCCAGTGGTTTTCTACAAATACTTTTGTGTAACATTAACTAATGGTACCCTACCCAGTTTGTATAAAGACATAATGAATCGCATACGCTACTGTCTAGAAACGTTTACCATACAACGTTTGTCTCGAGGCACCATACAAAACGGCTTGCAGTGGCCGTCCAGTGGTTTTCTACAAATACTTTTGTGTAACATTAACTAATGGTACCCTACCCAGTTTGTATAAAGACATAATGAATCGCATACGCTACTGTCTAGAAACGTTTACCATACAACGTTTGTCTCGAGGCACCATACAAAACGGCTTGCAGTGGCCGTCCAGTGGTTTTCTACAAATACTTTTGTGTAACATTAACTAATGGTACCCTACCCAGTTTGTATAAAGACATAATGAATCGCATACGCTACTGTCTAGAAACGTTTACCATACAACGTTTGTCTCGAGGCACCATACAAAACGGCTTGCAGTGGCCGTCCAGTGGTTTTCTACAAATACTTTTGTGTAACATTAACTAATGGTACCCTACCCAGTTTGTATAAAGACATAATGAATCGCATACGCTACTGTCTAGAAACGTTTACCATACAACGTTTGTCTCGAGGCACCATACAAAACGGCTTGCAGTGGCCGTCCAGTGGTTTTCTACAAATACTTTTGTGTAACATTAACTAATGGTACCCTACCCAGTTTGTATAAAGACATAATGAATCGCATACGCTACTGTCTAGAAACGTTTACCATACAACGTTTGTCTCGAGGCACCATACAAAACGGCTTGCAGTGGCCGTCCAGTGGTTTTCTACAAATACTTTTGTGTAACATTAACTAATGGTACCCTACCCAGTTTGTATAAAGACATAATGAATCGCATACGCTACTGTCTAGAAACGTTTACCATACAACGTTTGTCTCGAGGCACCATACAAAACGGCTTGCAGTGGCCGTCCAGTGGTTTTCTACAAATACTTTTGTGTAACATTAACTAATGGTACCCTACCCAGTTTGTATAAAGACATAATGAATCGCATACGCTACTGTCTAGAAACGTTTACCATACAACGTTTGTCTCGAGGCACCATACAAAACGGCTTGCAGTGGCCGTCCAGTGGTTTTCTACAAATACTTTTGTGTAACATTAACTAATGGTACCCTACCCAGTTTGTATAAAGACATAATGAATCGCATACGCTACTGTCTAGAAACGTTTACCATACAACGTTTGTCTCGAGGCACCATACAAAACGGCTTGCAGTGGCCGTCCAGTGGTTTTCTACAAATACTTTTGTGTAACATTAACTAATGGTACCCTACCCAGTTTGTATAAAGACATAATGAATCGCATACGCTACTGTCTAGAAACGTTTACCATACAACGTTTGTCTCGAGGCACCATACAAAACGGCTTGCAGTGGCCGTCCAGTGGTTTTCTACAAATACTTTTGTGTAACATTAACTAATGGTACCCTACCCAGTTTGTATAAAGACATAATGAATCGCATACGCTACTGTCTAGAAACGTTTACCATACAACGTTTGTCTCGAGGCACCATACAAAACGGCTTGCAGTGGCCGTCCAGTGGTTTTCTACAAATACTTTTGTGTAACATTAACTAATGGTACCCTACCCAGTTTGTATAAAGACATAATGAATCGCATACGCTACTGTCTAGAAACGTTTACCATACAACGTTTGTCTCGAGGCACCATACAAAACGGCTTGCAGTGGCCGTCCAGTGGTTTTCTACAAATACTTTTGTGTAACATTAACTAATGGTACCCTACCCAGTTTGTATAAAGACATAATGAATCGCATACGCTACTGTCTAGAAACGTTTACCATACAACGTTTGTCTCGAGGCACCATACAAAACGGCTTGCAGTGGCCGTCCAGTGGTTTTCTACAAATACTTTTGTGTAACATTAACTAATGGTACCCTACCCAGTTTGTATAAAGACATAATGAATCGCATACGCTACTGTCTAGAAACGTTTACCATACAACGTTTGTCTCGAGGCACCATACAAAACGGCTTGCAGTGGCCGTCCAGTGGTTTTCTACAAATACTTTTGTGTAACATTAACTAATGGTACCCTACCCAGTTTGTATAAAGACATAATGAATCGCATACGCTACTGTCTAGAAACGTTTACCATACAACGTTTGTCTCGAGGCACCATACAAAACGGCTTGCAGTGGCCGTCCAGTGGTTTTCTACAAATACTTTTGTGTAACATTAACTAATGGTACCCTACCCAGTTTGTATAAAGACATAATGAATCGCATACGCTACTGTCTAGAAACGTTTACCATACAACGTTTGTCTCGAGGCACCATACAAAACGGCTTGCAGTGGCCGTCCAGTGGTTTTCTACAAATACTTTTGTGTAACATTAACTAATGGTACCCTACCCAGTTTGTATAAAGACATAATGAATCGCATACGCTACTGTCTAGAAACGTTTACCATACAACGTTTGTCTCGAGGCACCATACAAAACGGCTTGCAGTGGCCGTCCAGTGGTTTTCTACAAATACTTTTGTGTAACATTAACTAATGGTACCCTACCCAGTTTGTATAAAGACATAATGAATCGCATACGCTACTGTCTAGAAACGTTTACCATACAACGTTTGTCTCGAGGCACCATACAAAACGGCTTGCAGTGGCCGTCCAGTGGTTTTCTACAAATACTTTTGTGTAACATTAACTAATGGTACCCTACCCAGTTTGTATAAAGACATAATGAATCGCATACGCTACTGTCTAGAAACGTTTACCATACAACGTTTGTCTCGAGGCACCATACAAAACGGCTTGCAGTGGCCGTCCAGTGGTTTTCTACAAATACTTTTGTGTAACATTAACTAATGGTACCCTACCCAGTTTGTATAAAGACATAATGAATCGCATACGCTACTGTCTAGAAACGTTTACCATACAACGTTTGTCTCGAGGCACCATACAAAACGGCTTGCAGTGGCCGTCCAGTGGTTTTCTACAAATACTTTTGTGTAACATTAACTAATGGTACCCTACCCAGTTTGTATAAAGACATAATGAATCGCATACGCTACTGTCTAGAAACGTTTACCATACAACGTTTGTCTCGAGGCACCATACAAAACGGCTTGCAGTGGCCGTCCAGTGGTTTTCTACAAATACTTTTGTGTAACATTAACTAATGGTACCCTACCCAGTTTGTATAAAGACATAATGAATCGCATACGCTACTGTCTAGAAACGTTTACCATACAACGTTTGTCTCGAGGCACCATACAAAACGGCTTGCAGTGGCCGTCCAGTGGTTTTCTACAAATACTTTTGTGTAACATTAACTAATGGTACCCTACCCAGTTTGTATAAAGACATAATGAATCGCATACGCTACTGTCTAGAAACGTTTACCATACAACGTTTGTCTCGAGGCACCATACAAAACGGCTTGCAGTGGCCGTCCAGTGGTTTTCTACAAATACTTTTGTGTAACATTAACTAATGGTACCCTACCCAGTTTGTATAAAGACATAATGAATCGCATACGCTACTGTCTAGAAACGTTTACCATACAACGTTTGTCTCGAGGCACCATACAAAACGGCTTGCAGTGGCCGTCCAGTGGTTTTCTACAAATACTTTTGTGTAACATTAACTAATGGTACCCTACCCAGTTTGTATAAAGACATAATGAATCGCATACGCTACTGTCTAGAAACGTTTACCATACAACGTTTGTCTCGAGGCACCATACAAAACGGCTTGCAGTGGCCGTCCAGTGGTTTTCTACAAATACTTTTGTGTAACATTAACTAATGGTACCCTACCCAGTTTGTATAAAGACATAATGAATCGCATACGCTACTGTCTAGAAACGTTTACCATACAACGTTTGTCTCGAGGCACCATACAAAACGGCTTGCAGTGGCCGTCCAGTGGTTTTCTACAAATACTTTTGTGTAACATTAACTAATGGTACCCTACCCAGTTTGTATAAAGACATAATGAATCGCATACGCTACTGTCTAGAAACGTTTACCATACAACGTTTGTCTCGAGGCACCATACAAAACGGCTTGCAGTGGCCGTCCAGTGGTTTTCTACAAATACTTTTGTGTAACATTAACTAATGGTACCCTACCCAGTTTGTATAAAGACATAATGAATCGCATACGCTACTGTCTAGAAACGTTTACCATACAACGTTTGTCTCGAGGCACCATACAAAACGGCTTGCAGTGGCCGTCCAGTGGTTTTCTACAAATACTTTTGTGTAACATTAACTAATGGTACCCTACCCAGTTTGTATAAAGACATAATGAATCGCATACGCTACTGTCTAGAAACGTTTACCATACAACGTTTGTCTCGAGGCACCATACAAAACGGCTTGCAGTGGCCGTCCAGTGGTTTTCTACAAATACTTTTGTGTAACATTAACTAATGGTACCCTACCCAGTTTGTATAAAGACATAATGAATCGCATACGCTACTGTCTAGAAACGTTTACCATACAACGTTTGTCTCGAGGCACCATACAAAACGGCTTGCAGTGGCCGTCCAGTGGTTTTCTACAAATACTTTTGTGTAACATTAACTAATGGTACCCTACCCAGTTTGTATAAAGACATAATGAATCGCATACGCTACTGTCTAGAAACGTTTACCATACAACGTTTGTCTCGAGGCACCATACAAAACGGCTTGCAGTGGCCGTCCAGTGGTTTTCTACAAATACTTTTGTGTAACATTAACTAATGGTACCCTACCCAGTTTGTATAAAGACATAATGAATCGCATACGCTACTGTCTAGAAACGTTTACCATACAACGTTTGTCTCGAGGCACCATACAAAACGGCTTGCAGTGGCCGTCCAGTGGTTTTCTACAAATACTTTTGTGTAACATTAACTAATGGTACCCTACCCAGTTTGTATAAAGACATAATGAATCGCATACGCTACTGTCTAGAAACGTTTACCATACAACGTTTGTCTCGAGGCACCATACAAAACGGCTTGCAGTGGCCGTCCAGTGGTTTTCTACAAATACTTTTGTGTAACGATTTGTTATACATATTCCATTTTGCGGGTGAAGAAGTGTTTGAAATCATGTCAAACCCACTTCTCCTTTGACAGTGATTTATGTGTACTTTATACTTAAACGTAACAGCGTATTAGAAAAATGAAAAATCTCTGTTAGAAATTCCACACAATGAAGTTAATCGTTAGAGTATCTATTGTATAATGTGTTTATGATTGAGCGCGCGCGCACACACATAATATACAGACCCATATATTTAATGGATGTATATAAAAATACATATCCATACACGCAAGAGACGGCAGGAGAATGAGTGATTGATGTATTTGAAATTCAACGTTCTGTACAAGTGTATGAAAAGAATCCATTGAAAATAAAATATGACATATTACATTTAAAATTTTTTTCACAAAAAGGTGCACGTACACATTGTAAATATGAATAGACCTTGTGAGATACTGAAAACCTTTTTTTAAAAGACTGTGTCGTTCAGCTAGTTTCATCCAGATATTTAAGATTTTTCCGTTTCTATTATATTATTGTTCTTCCATGGAAAGTGTTCTGTTCGATAACTGTCACATGGTTGTCCATGCCCTCATCATTTTCCTATCGTTGCTTTGCATAACATAATCACCGGGCTCTCATGTTCCAGAGACCCCTTAACAAACGAAAGCTAACTTGGTCTCTGCCAAATGTAACAGTGCACCGAACAGCATCGCTAAAACGTTTGATACAGTATTTGGTGAGTCTGATACGGATTAATGTCACTTCCCTCCCACCATCAAGTATTTCCCTGTTCCGATGAATATTTTTCTAGGGTGATTAAACCTCAAGAACTATATTTACCTTTAAATTTTACGGCATACTTTCTCAGTATACAGAATGCTGTTTTCAGAAACACTGTCTTTTCAAAATTATAATTACGTGTCACTTTTAATATCTACCTCCAACATTTATATTATCGGACTGTATTTTGTGTTTTTTTTTCTTCTCTGATACCTTGTATAGCATAACGCACTGCAGTACAATAAGACACAGCAAAAATCCTTGCGAAGCATTGGTATAACAGTAAGAAACCTGAATGCACGCGTCGACCAACATGTCTGAAATCAGAAGATATAGAGAAAGCTACAAGATCACGTACGAAACCTACAAGACGGAGTCACAAGCAACACGACCGAACAGTTTACCTCCGTGGAGGAAAGCATCTGAGGTCACCACATGTGAGTCGTACACAAAAAAATATGAAGTCGTCGAAATACGTATGAAAGAAGAGTGAATATTTTACCCCTAGAAGACTCCTACTTAACGGATATTTTAACTACATTTTTTATGATCAATGAAGTAGAATTGAAAAGGCGAAATGCCGAGACACAAAAGTATTAGAGTCGAAAAGGATACGTGAAAGTTAAAAAGCATTTGGGCATATGTAAAGAATGTCAGAAGATCGTTGTCCAAAGAAGACATTTGAGTGGAATCCTCCAGGGCGAAGTAGGAGAAGATTACGGGTGTCTTGAAAATAAGGAATCAGAAATGGAATCTCGGAACCTGGATGCCTTGGATAAAACAGTTTGGAGAAAAGGAACGTCTATTGGATGTCTTGGTTTATTGGCGTTTTACAAAGTGTGGCCAACAAGGTGAGAAGTTTTGCATCATACGTACACAAGAAGACGGGCTTCAGAAACTGGAAGCGTTGACTATTTTTACTCCTACAGAACCTCTACATTATCGAACAATCTGAGTGAACGTTTTAACCAAACGTTTGAGGTAAAAAAGTGAGTATTTAAAGCAGTAATATACGAAATTTATAAGACGGAGTTGACGAGACCACGCGTGAATAACACTCAAGTGTTGTAGATCGTAGTCAGTCGGTTAGAAGTAAACCTTTCATATTCGTATTGCGACCGAAACACGCTACCTCGCAAGCGCTAACATTAAACTCGTGAATGCACAAGTCAGTAGGATACGCATGGCTTACACGTATGCCAAATGCAGTCACTTAACGCAAACCATTTGCTCCTTACAACAAAATCTAGTCGGCTGCTCGCATTCACGGCACGTGCGGTACGTTTCCATAGCCCGCTACATTTGTCTCTCCGTACATACTACCTCCGTCTTATTAAAGTGTGTTAAGCGTTCACGTGTCCTGACATCAATCACTTTACCTTCACCGTTTCTCGACAATATTTCATGTCGGCTTTGCGTTCCTCAAGCTTTCGTATTAACTTGTCAGCGAGAATACTTGGTCAAGCCACTGTCTGACCTAACGTACACTTGTGACCCTACACAAACCCGCTCTACGGTGAACTATATTTATTTGTGCGCATTGCCGACGGGAACTATAAACACGACTGATCTTTTCAAGTGTATTACATTCGCTTCTATCATTATTTGACCCATTGTACCTACTTCGTATGAATTACCAAATGAAACCGTTTAAAACGTTTCTTGATTCTGATTAACTTTTTTACGCTTATTTCGAAAAAAATCATCGTATGAAAATGAACATCAAATGACAAAATTTCAGCCGATCTGATTTAAATTTTAGTAATATTTTCACTGTAATCTCATCGCATTTTACAGACATGCGTGTACAGTATTCAGAATGTTGTTCCCTATGACTAAACCGTTGTAGCCTACTTATACAAATCGTTTTTCAAATTTATAGTGCTTTGTACAGTTAGTTTCGTTTGAATCGACAGGGACGTTGATTGCACCATTACCACATCCAGTTCAGAGGTTACACAATCCCTAAGGTAACCTTCGAAAGAAAACAAATATTTTTTTAAATTGAGACGTATCTGAGCAATGTAATAAACGCCGCAAAAAATATTTTCCCATACAAAGGCCTGCTTTGTACACATCGCAACTGACGGTAAGCAAATTTTCACAGTTTCCCTCAATATACGCAAATGTACTTTAAACCTCTGGCGGAGACACGCGCGTTAAGCCTACCTACAAAACTTTCCTTCTTATTTTCTCTACGTTGCTGATGTCCCGTTCGCACGTGATGGGTACACTAGACGAAGCAGTATCTCTCTTATATTCTCTGCTTGTCGTTTTAAGAAAAGGATAAACGAAATATTTCTTAGTTTTCACGTTTCTGTGATTTCCCAAGCAAAGATATAAAATTTCAGTAGCCTACCTCCTTCTCGGACCACCGTGTAATGCGAAGTAAAATGTAATTTTTAAATCATCACGATGCAATTCATTCAACTAAATTTTAACAAAATAAATTGTCTTCTGCGGTTCTCATACGTGGAAAGATTTGCAGCAGCCCTCCAGACTTCTGCAAGCCTCTTCTTGGCCACACTGTCCGGTGTCCTCCAACATCTGGTTGATATACTCCAATCCGACCTGCCATGGGTGTTCTTACCCTTCACCGTGCCCTCAACGATAGTGTTCAGTAGACTGTCATGTCTCAATCGTTGGCTCTTCGTCCTCGTCAACACTTCCTCGTTCGTCACGTTGTTCACCCAGGGGATCGCCGGCAACACCAAAACTCGAACGCCACTCCTCTTCTCTTCTCTTGTTCCCACTACCGTAAAATACACACAATGTTTGTCTCACTGCCATATAATAGCACATGCCATACAAAGGTCTTCACCAGTTATTTCCTGAGGCGCATTCAATGTTGTTAGGGGTGAAGAAAGGCAATCTTGGCTGGATGGATGCGGCTAATGATTTCTGTCTTGTATCCATCTTCCATCACCTGTTATTTTACTCCGAACTTCAGGCGTTCTTCACCCCATCGCCGCCGTGCTGTGCCTGCCCACCGCCAGTTCATGCTCCTGTTCAGTTTCATGTTGTAGTCGCTGGGTCGCGACTTAGGTAAACGTCGCCTCCATACCAATCAGGGTCGCTTCCAGTTATTCAGTACTCTCATCCAGCACTCCTATGTCGTAAAAAAAACGGAGAATGTCCATCTGCTGCCCTATCGGCATTACGCCTCCATCTTTACTTCGTCTCTCTCTGATGTCGTCAAGCGCTCTTTGATGTAACCGTTAATGAGTACTGGAGAGAGTGAGCAGCCTTGCCTGATGTTGTTAGTCTCTTCTTGATGATCCCCATATCTTACCACCGCTAAATCCTCTCTATACAAGCTCAGTACAAGTTAAAAATCATGAAAAGCAACTTATTTAAAAGAAGAAACTAATTGAACTGATTTTCTAAAAAAAATCGTTGTTGGCTTTTTATAATAGAACACTGAATAGTAATGTACTATGAAGCATATGTATTGTTATCTAGCACAGATTTCGTCTCATAAGTATTGTGGAAACTGTCTCCTACACAACGATTAACGTTTCGTAACTGTGAACATCGTACGGACGGTCTGTTTATATTTAGAGGCAGTGGACCACCGAACCCTACGGCGCGATATGCCTGATTAGCTTTCCTCTCAGCGTATGAAGCCCCTGCGCCTGTTCCGGTTCAATTTATCGAAGGCGTTGGTGATAGTATCATTTTATGAGTATTGGTTTCGTCGGAGGCGAAAGTGCGAATGTTTTGAGGGCGAGTTAAACGACACTCGAGCCGCCACTTGGCCGTGCCGATCGAGTTGTCGGTCATGTGTAAATATTAACTCGCAAAGTGATACATTTTACGACCACGGCTACCAGTAATTACAACTCCTACGTGCCTGCACAAAATATTCGTGTCGTAAAATTTTGCGAAACCGGCGCTTTTTGAAAGACAGTAGTTAAAAAAAAAACACGAAACAATCCATAATAAATATGCTTGTGTGTGCGCGCACGCGTGTGTAAAACACTGATATTATGTTTTAATATGGGTTTAGTATAGTGCAATAAACACAACCGTAGAAGCATTACGCTCGATGTTTACACAACTGTAGCTCTAGGTTTAATAAGTTGCAAGAAAATTGTTGGAAAGTATACACAATTTTAGTTCAAAAACACAGTTTTTAGACTTGGCCTACATTAACTTTGGTAAATTGCTATTAAACAGTAAAAACTTTTAGTTAGATTTTTAGATAATTAATTCTAAAAATGCAGTTCACAGCCGCCATAAAAAGGCAAACTCCAACTGAAACTTTATTATATTGTATGTAATATATTTTCATATAGTTTCATATATTATAGTGCTAAACGTTGTTTTAAGTTCTGATAAGAATAATTTTCTGAAATATATGTTTCAACAAGTACTTGATTTTATGACAGAGTTCCTTCTTTGCCTTCCGCTAGGAACGCATAAAATCTCTCTCCACTCGCTTTACTTACGGAAAATCATTACCGCGTTATTTCAGTTCTACTGTACACAAATCGTAAATCCGGTCAATATAAAACAAACTGTCGCCAAACTTCGTAACTACGAACCCAGCATTTGTTAACAATCAGTCAGAAAATGGTTCATTTATTTTCCAACAGAAAACATTCCGGCTGTTACCAGACAACTGTTAGCAGATGAGCAGTAATTATTGAAACAAAAGTAGCGGAATGGATAAGTTGCAGAAGGTATGCTATTGTTCCGAGTTGTGTGGGTGTAGGCACCAACTCACGTTCTGCCCTGGATTTTCGCGTCTCACCCCGTGTGCTCCGTCAAAAGTTGCATAACAGCGGGACCTTAAACTCCGGCATAAAATAATAGCAACAAAAGTTGAAGGTTCTTAAAAATTGTTTAAAAAATTAGTTAAACGTAGAGGAAAACGTGTGCGTCCGTGCGCAAGAGCACTTCTGTTTTCCCCACCGTAAATCTGACTTCCTGTTGGCACGCCTGCTACTGTTATTTCCATATTTCGTACTGAATGAAAGTACAGTACTGTCACAGCATTAAAAAAAAATGGCGTTCGAGATAATTACAGTTTATTATTTGTTCCGAACAATTACTTTTTATCTCTGCGTGTTCTTTTAAAAACAGGCTATATTATTTACGTAAGCATGTACGATAGGTTTGTCATGACGCTTGTATCATACGAACGCTATCACACAAAGTGCCCACTTACAGTGTAATTTAATTGACCTCATTAAGGTTTTAATAACATAATAATTTAGGAACTTAATGTTGTTAAAACTGACATAAAATCACCGTTCGCCTGTACAGTCTACTGTTTACGTGTTTGTTATGTATATATTAGGATAATTTTTTTAATTTAATCGTGTAATCACAGCATGTGTTACATGATGTATAATTTTTAAATCCTACTTTGAGAAGTTAATTGTAGTTTTAATACATGTATGTATGAATATTCCGTACAGTATTCTTTTATAAATTAAAAAATTTCCGATATCGTTAGTTGATCACCAAAACTTTTAATTATGTGAAGAATTTATTAAAGAATCCATTAAGATACTAATGAAGTAGTTTTTTACTATTATTTTTTCGTAACGCACAAAACTCGATTTTAAGGAAAGCAGTTATTTTAAAAATTGTTTGCCTTCACGGCGTATTAAATATAAGTAAAAAAGTGTTTAGCCGTCCTTGAAAGTAATCAAATAACTAAGTTTTATTTACTATTGAAAATACCAGAAGGAACAATTTTAAAAACTAACAGAAAATAAACATACATGGACGACAATAACAAGAAAACTCGATACAGATGCTGTCATATGTACACAATCCCATGTTTGGCCGTAAAAATAAAAAAGCAGTTAATTTCTTCCTTCTCTCACATCATATAAATTTCATTGTGTCTTACTGAAGTCGCACATCGCTTACAACTGATAACTTATCGTTCATTTAGAAACCAATCGTTGTTCCGTTGTCATCACGTTTCGAGTTAGGACAAGCGGAGACCGAAGAAATCCAGAAGTTCTTCACATCAATCCAACAAGGGCTACTCATAAGAATGAGATAATCGGTAAACTTAGTAAATCACATTACTCGGTTTGTCAAAGTTCAGTGTGTGGGCAGACGCTGTTGCAGAGAATGGAGTTGCGTTGTTTACTACACTGAGTAATGAGTGCTGCTGGTATACTGTCTGGCCGTAATTTGAAGATCGAGCATTGGGTAAGGTGGGAGAAGCAGGCCGGGTACTACGGAAAAATACGACATGTCAATCATTCCATGTGAAATGTGTGGTTTTAAAATACAACGTACACTATGGTATACTGTATGTACGTTACAAAAGATTTTGCTTATTTCTGGAATACATTCGTAGAAGGATAATTAGTGTAGGCTAAAAGAATACTTTCATTATCAGTTTGTATAAGAAAACGTTCCATATCTGAAATAAATTGGTCGACAGAATCAAAGTTGAGTCTATAAAACAAAAGCAAGATAATTATTGAATTATCTAACTGCAACGTTAGATAACTGCAACAGTCTGGCGACAGGAATTCAGATAACACACAAACACGGCACACAGATAAGCGTAATCAGGTGTTGAATTGCAGAGCCACCAGCTATCATTAGAGTGACCAAAAAACGCCTTTGTATTATTATTTCGGTACATGTATTCCCGCCTAAACTAAGCCGATCGTGTTTTCATATAGCAAACATTACGTTTAAGTTCACTTTATGTACTTGTGTATTTAGTTTTAATGTGCTAAATACATAAATTTATTATTGGATAAATAATAAAAATTTAGTTTTCGTACATAATAAAATTTGCAGTTTCTTTAACTTTCAACACCGCTTGTTCTCACATTTTTAATCACCTTACCATACTTTTAATAGTCTTTTTTTTTGTTGAATACAAAAATTATTTATGTGGGATACATTTACAGGGGAAGTTATTAATACACACTTGAACACTTGAAACTACGGCTTTTGTAGAAGTCAGTTTGCTGACGCTGAGTAGAGGGGATCTGTGCTCTTACTAGCGTAGGCAAACCAAACGGCTAGTACACGTATTTTACCCGACATCGCTTACAAGCGGCCGCGTGGTGGAGGAGAGCAGCTTCAATCATCCGGTCGCGGCCAGACAGTACTTATGAAGGCGCTAATCCTATCGCTAAGATGAAACCTTGCCTTTACAGAAGTCCGTAAATTCTGGAGCGTTCCACTAGTTCTGGTAGATTCCACGGTCAGTGTCTTTGGTTCTACGCATACGATGTCCATCGATCGGACAAATGTTTCTTGGCATTTGTAACATGTGCTAGAGGCTGCATAAATTGGCTTTCGAACAAATCCTCAGCTACTACATCATTCATGGCGAGAATACACCCAGGAACTGTTTTGTTTGACGCAGGAACTGTTACATTCTGTATCACCGTGACAATTCGTTCTGACGTAACAGGAATATTAATGCATGACAATGCAGCAATATAAATTTCATAAATATAAATTCTGTAAAATACACGCACACAGGCGCTCACACTTCACACACAACCACGCGCGCGCGCGCATACATAATAAAATAAACTACGTTAAAGAAGGGAGCTATTAATATTAACGTTATTTAAATCTATGTAACTGTAAGCCAACTTATTAGGTAATTTATATATGAACCATATAAGATTGTTTTACATACGACTTACATTTCTTATATTTCAGAAAAAATAAGTCACCGCTTTTATAAAAGGTGTGTGTGTTGGATTAGCAAAAGGTTTGATTTATATGCGCTTTTGTCTTGTATATTATTCGCTAGACTGATGTTTTACGTGTGAATTTTTTTATTAAAACAAAAATTTAGTAATCCTATGGTGGTTTTGCACACACTATAAATTACTCTTCTTTAAATAACAATAAGCGAACTTGAACGCATATGAACATACGATAACGAATAATCATTATTGTACAACTGTTATTAATATATTCTGCGTCTTACAGAGGTAAACCGCAGGCAGACTTTCAAAGTGACCAACAATACAGCGGGTTTCATACTAAAGCGAACGGTAAACGGTATCGTTTATCACAAGACCTTTGTAATCAGTTGGAGCGTAAACTCGGACAACGAATACGGTATTGGTCAAGGAGCACTACCCGTACTGTATAGCTGGGATCGGGTAGGTCATTATCCTTGTGAACACCTAACCCAATACCCAGCATCTCTCCATTAAATTATTCACAGCTACTAAATTCTATGATTCGTTCCTATGTTTGTCGCTCTAATTCGTACGTACCTTGGCGACTTCATATAATTGGCCGCTTAGTATATAAATACATATTGTCAGCATCCGCAACCCTACAAATGGTCCAGCGCGAATCTCTTTCTTGGCGTCTCTCTACAGCGAACTGAATTATGAATGATCCGTAAGCTAGTTTCTGTCCTGTAACATACTTGTATTCGAACAGTATGAAAGTCATTTCTAGTCTAATTTCGGGCACTTGTATCCGAAAATTGAAACCAGTTAGTTTATATTATTCGCATAAACGTAAATCAATGAGGTGTTTGTAGTCTGGCTCGTACACGATTAACCGTTAACTATACATTCACCCTGAATTATTGACGAATTTAATACACACTGTGCTGTAATATTTTCCGATGAATATTTTCGTGTTCTTATTAAGCCCGGTTACTTGGTATCTGTTAACTGTACATGGTCTTTTATACAGTTTATATGCCATATTCAAGACACTTATTCCTCGATAGATTTCCCATCAGTTCTGATTTCCTTTCTTATGCAGTGCTACAACTTCACCGATTTTCTATTCCGCTGGTACTTACATCATTCATTCAGAAGACGTAAAATTAGCCTGTTTATTCACAATCCAGTGGTATCTCGTTTATGGAATTCGGACAAAAAATAACGGAGATATTACATTACTTTTATAACAAAACATCTGGAATATTTTCCTTATAAGAATCACGTAATTTTCTGCGTTGTTAAACATTTACAGAAATTGGATTATTTCTTCCGATTTGAAAATGTTAAATGAAATAAATTTTAATAAACATCTATTCTTTTTTTTGTATCGGCCATCTAAGGATCACATACATGCCAATTTCAATTCTTTACTCTTTGTTCTTTTCTTTTTTCCAATATTATTTCATCTTCTTACTGTGTCTCTTCTTCCTGTCTTCAGTCCACTTTGAACCTGCGTTTTTCTCTCTCCTACCCTGGACTCCCTCCATTTTTAACACTTTTGCCCGAAAAACTTCTCTTCCAATTGCTTCTTCTGCGTGTATATTATTTTTTTCTAAATCCTTTTGGACTTCTTTAATCCAACTTGATGTTGAGTTCTTCCCCACAGATATTTGAAGATTTGCTTTGTCAAGCTATTGTCGTCCATTCTATATAAATGTCCAAAAAATAATAGTCTTTTTTTTCTCATTGTTTCTGTTATATTTTCTATACTTTGATATATTTCATCATTACTTCTTAATTTCCAACCTTCCGAAGTTTTTCGTGGGCCTCATATTTTCCTAATAGAAATGTAAACATCTATTTATTTACATCTAATTTTTTAAAATACTGACCATGGTATACACATCTATGTTCTACTACTAAATATGAGTGAGCATCCGTTTGAGACATGCGTTACCGTGTGGATTAAATACAGTATTATTCAGTACAATTAAAAATCGTTAAATCGTGGTAAACAATCTGAAGCAACTCCAAGCTACTTAATCATGTAAAACAATGTAAATGCAAGTAGTGGTTGTTATGAGGAAAATAGGCCAAATGTTTTGTTACAAAAGCAAGGTAATGTTTCCGTTATTGTTAACCAAATTCCATAAACGAGATACCATTGGATTACGGATAAAGAAGCTATCTTTTTTTTTTTGGAATAAGACGTTTGTTGTTATAAGTTATGAGTTTTTGAAATTTAGAATTCAAATCAACTGCCACTTCAAAATTTTTAAGATTATATTTTGGCTTGTTTTGCACTTATAAAAATGGTAAGCGTACTGTGTATTCAAATTTCAGCTCCACATATCATTTCGTTCAGCAGTAATTGGATCTTAAAAGGAAAATTAACATATAAAATTAACAAACTCATCTGTACTAATGTGTCGAATAACTCATATTTATTGAACATTTTTCCTTCAGATCAATGAGCAGAATCATTTCACGAAGTTTAAGACTATCTTTTGGAAACAACCCGTACATTTGGACTATATGATCAGACAATGGAAAATTTAGTTCAATCCGGGAAAAAACGTACACCATGAAAACGAATGTCTAAAAATATTTACATGTTCGCTAATGATCTTATCTCAGGGAAGTGAGCACTCTCAATAACGATCTTTTCACATTTTGAACCAATTGTTTAAGTCATATAATTTTCAAATATCTCATAAGAAGATGAAGGTTACGGACTCTACAGGAAAAGTCCCAATAAGTAATTTTCCAGTAAATTCTAAAAAAACAACTCACGATAAAATTTATAACATGTAGACCTATATCTAGGTTGTGATATACGTTATGAGAATGATAATGATAAAATACAAAATTAAATAGGCATCAAATGTTGTTCGTGAAGCGATACAAAGAACACTGAAAAATAAAACAAAACCAGAAACTTTATAAAGTAACAGCAGTACCCGTTCTGGCCTATGCTATTGAAACCAGGACGTTTTCAGGGAAAGAAAATTGACTCATACAAACAGCTGAAATGGCGAGTAAAACGATATCGGCTAATAGGTCGGGAACGTAATTAAGATATATTTAGAGTAGAACTAAATATGTTTTCTAAAAGTAACAAAATAGAGAAAAGAAAACGACAGTGGATGAAGCACGCTTTCAGAATGGGAGATTGGGGGGTAGTCAAGTCACTTCTTCTTCTTCTTTACCACTACAGCCCAGCGTGAGCCCTGCCTTCCAACACCAATTTTCTCCAATGTCTACTATCCGTTGATATCTCAGCGTAACTTCTCACGTCAATTCTTCTGAGATCTTCCAACCATCTTATCCTAGGTGGACCCCTCTTTCTACTTGTATACACCTGTGTCCTCAGAATTTTCTTTGATATACGCTGATCATCCACCCATGAAAACACCTAGCCACTGTATTCGTTGAGCCTTTACGAATCTTACAATATTCTCATTCTTGAATACTTCATCTACCGACTGGTTATTTTCTTATTTCCCCTCATCACCTTCCTTAACCGGGCCATAAACACGTCGTACAATCTTTCTTACAAACCTTCTTAGTGTTTGTTCTTCCTTTTTTGCTACTGTCCACGTCTCACCTCCTTAAGCAACACCGGTCTGATAAGTGTCTTATATACTTTCATTATTGTGTTGTGACTGACGATTCTGCTTGTCATATCTACTGTTAGCATAACGTGCCCTATTTCCTATAGTCTAGTTACTACTGTACTACAAAGGGACTGCGAGAAGATCTATGGGAAGATCCTTGTAAAAACGTTTGCGGTGAAGACGGAACAGCCTAATAGCGAGAAATGAAGACGACGACGACGAAAACGACGTATTCTTCATCTACTAAAGAAGTACACGCTGTCTGCTGCAGCTTCGCCACTACTACGCCCATTGTAGGCGGAACCTGTAACATATTATTTCCGTCTAACAGTCCTCCAAGTATTTTCTCTACGTATTTGCTGCTGTGTCTGCTGCAGCTTCGCCACTACTACACCCATTGTAGGCGGAACCTGTAACATATTATTTCCGGCTAACACTCCTCCAAATATTTGCTCTACGTATTTGCTGTTGTGTCTGCTGCAGCTTCGCCACTACTACACCAATTGTAGGCGGAACCTGTAACATTATTTCCGGCTAATAGTCCTCCAAGTATTTGCTCTACGTATTTTCACTTAGAACTTGTTTCTTGCGTTATATCGTTCACAGTTCTACTGAATGTTATTTTTCAGACTCTGATTTGCTTTATAATTCTCTACTGTGACCGATGGTAAAACCAAATCTTCAAATATTTTAATTTTTACATATCCTTCCCAAATTTATGAAGTCTTTGTTAGGTATGCCATCGCATCGCAGTATGCTAATAGCTATTATGAACCATTTTTTCGGTATTATGATTTAACTGTGATTGATTTTATGGCGTGAAAGACAATACTTTTTTATTTTGTACTCTTTCTAACAGCGTCAACGACTGTCAACGAATGTGCTCTCCTGTCCCTTCGGGTGTTAAACAATTTAAAACCGCGCCAACCAAGTAATATGGAGCTCGAAACAAACTCATCTGTACTAATGTGTCGAATAACTCATATTTAAAACACTGTATGCTCTGACAGTGTTTTTAATGAATCCATCTGTCGTTAAACTCTCTCTCTCTCTCTCACACGCACACACACACACACACACACACACACACACACACACACACACTGTCTCTCGTACACTGAGGCTAAACAATACGCTTTGTTATAAATTTTAATTTTCTTTCCAGCAACTTCGTCTTAAAGCTATACAGCGCATACACAGCAGAGAATATTACATCAGGAATACATAAATTTACATAAAGCAACGGGAAATACCAGACAGCATTATGAACGGGATATCTCCAAACAATAAGACAAAAATGAACAATCCTATTTTCTGTTCAGAATAATGTATTTTAAAGTAAAAATTCTTTTATTATGGAATAAAGTATACAAACAAAAAGTTCTTAGAAAGCGCAGCTTTTTATACTTAATGACTTATAAGAAATTCTTAGTTATAATTAAAATGTACGTCTAATTTTAAACAGAAAATATTCGTAAATTATTTGGTTGGATTAAAGAAATCACGTGTGGGCGGACACACACAACGACATACCGTTAAGTAGAAATCATGCACAAAATGACGGACAGAAAAAAAGGATCATGACCATTAATCCTGAAGGAATTGTGCCTTACACTCGTACCGAAGTCACGCAATACTAAAGGTCATGCACGGGTTTGCTGTTTGCATATGTAGATTCTCAAAGATACCTCGCACGCCATAGTTCTGTGGTCCCTACACTTGTGTACATTACAAATATTTTTTAAAAGATATGTGTTGACGGAGGAACACATACTTTTCAGCCAATTATGGGGGCCACATTCAGTTTTGTATCAAACGCTCTTTTACATATTATATCATAGAACAGACAGTAATTAATATACCACAGAAGAAAATTAAAACGGTTAGGTGGCATGAGTATAAACAAATTCGAAGTGTACGAAGCGAACCAATACTAATGAAGCGAAACAGAGTCGGGGCTAGAAAAACGTGACATTACGAATTTTAAAAATGCAATTTGGATAAAACATAACCTAGTGGAAATAGCTGGAAAACATAGGACACGGAAAGCGATATGAAAAATGGTAGAGAAACTAACTGCCATAGACAAGGCTTATCGATTAAGTAGAAGTAATTTTTACAAATAATAATTATTTAACCCCAAAATTTTGCGACACACCATTATCTCGTACGCTATTCTACGCGTGCGTGATTGTAACACATCAACATTATCAAGGGACAGAATTACAGAGGTCGCCACGCCGCGTCTTGTCACCATCAGCGTGCTGTAACTCTATACCGGTTTGCACGTCGGTGAAGGGTCGACAGTGGTTAGGGGGAGTATTTGGCAGCATGTACTGACACCCTACTAATGGCTCATGCGCTCTGCATGTTGGCAACACCTTTTTCCAATCCCCTATCTGATCAAACCCCTTACTCATTACTCTGAAATCTCTCCAACTGGTCGACAAAAATTCCTACGTCCGTTTTCATCGTTAAGGTGTCCTTACGAAAAGAAATACAGATCCAATGATCATCCCATAACGCATGACACCGTAGTTAGACTGAACGAAATTCTATTTTATTTATTTAAGTACTGTACGTGAATATAAAATAGGCTTCTTAAGTTAATGTACATTAATGCACTGTCTGGAGTTTATCAAACGGGTATGTGAGATTGAATAAATAAAATACGATTCTACACACTAGATTTATGTAGATGTATATTGAAATTTAACGTCAACATTTTCTGCACCTCATTACTGTCATTACTTTCTGCAATGGAACAGTCATAATCCAATCGAAATGATGATACGCGTAGTACAGTACAGTATATACTGTACAAAGTGGGGTAATCTTTAATGATGTACGGTGCTCGAGAAAGTAGGGCACGTAACACATTTCAGGGCACTTTTTTGCACTCAACTAATAAACACTGCTTGAAGATTCAGAGTTTTCCTTATTAAATAAAAGGTTCGTCCACAGGGTCCGGTTAACTGGACAGACAGACACATTAAAAATAGTTTTGTATGGAGATGTTTTCACGTCACACAAAAATAGAAACATTAAATTGCATATTAATGGTATAAAACAAATAAGAAAATTTCACTCGTTCCCACAGTAATAAAAAAATGTACATGTACATTTTAAAAAGTAATGGGAATAACAAAGTGGTTAGAAAGAATTGTTTAAGACGCGCGACAATATGTTTCAACAAGACACAGATGCTACCCTTTCTTCCTCCAGCCTAAAAATAAGCGTCGCTGGTCGGCTTGTACACTATTCCCATTGTTTTGACATAACATTCTCTGTGGCACCCCCAGACAATGAGGATGTGACGCAGTGGAATGGCTGAAACGTTATAAATGTAGAAATTGCTCAAGATCGTTTAATGTTTAAACGACTGCCAATCCTCAAAAATTCAAACCACAAGAAGAACTTCTTTGTGAAAATCATACGCATATTTTCGAGGGAATTCGGAGGTGATTTTTTCTAAATTTCTGAAGATATTTGAATCCACTGGGCAGGGCACTCCCACGTTTCTATAGAGCTCATTAGCTAATTTTTTTGGAACTAGCTAATCGGTGTTATATGTTTCCTAAATAGATTCATGTCTTGAAGTATATTTAGATGTTTTAACTCTCCAGTAAACGTTCTGGAAAACTAAGGTCTAGTTTACTGACTAAGGTCTGGCTATTTGACTTCTAGTTAATCGACTCTTTACTGTAATATTTTTTACGAAACGAGTGCAGTCAAAGGATACTAGACCGGTGGGTATGGCGTTTGGGTTCTAACCTAGAAGGCCCTGCTTCACCTCGCAGATGACACCATAATATTTATACGTGTTTTTCAGCCCCAGGTCGGCTGGGTTGAGTGCCTCAGATAACATATGACTGCATGAGTTATATATCTATTTCTTCTATGGTGTATTGACGTTCCTCCTGAAATACGTTCCAGTTAGGTAGAGTGCATACCCCAAGGTGTTGATACTGTTCTATTCTATGCTCTGCCTTCACATTAGAATAAAAGAAAAAAGTATCCGCTCAAACACTATGCCTGCGACCTGTTACGCCCCTGACCAAAATTATCCGCTCAAACACTATGCCTGCGACCTGTTACGCCCCCTGACCCAAAATTATCCGCTCAAACACTATGCCTGCGACTTTGTACGTTCCCTGACCAAAATTATCCGCTCAAACACTATCCCTGCGATCTGTTACGTCCCCTGACCGGAGTACAACTCACGTTACCACAGAGAAACCAGCCATATAGTAACTAAGTGCGGTAGCGAGCCGAACGGTGGAAAGGAAGTTTGTGCATGCGTGGGCGCGCGCGCGCCTTTGTTGCTTATCGAGCCCAGGCATGTACAGGTTGCTTAAGACAGCTGTACAGGTTCTTGTTCCCAGTTACAGGAGGTGGGCAGTAACCGAGTTGTAGACTTGTCTCGATCCCACTTCTCTCCTTCCTGACCACCTCCTAGCACGCTGAGTCGGCTGCTTGTTGCTGTCATCGATCATTGGCACGGAGGCTCTCCGCCTCGCGGGGAGCGACTGACGCCTTCAGGGCGTCTGCTGACTGGACTTGTGACGGGCAACATCTGTTGCTCGAATCGGTACCAGCGGCAGTGCTAAAAATCAAAATAAGTTTCTACTCCCCCGCCTTCTCAGTTAACTGGTTGGCGGTTTCCTTTTCCAGTATTAGGTTACCTGTTGAATTGTACCAGCACTATGTTTCACTTCTGGCAGCCATTGGACACGCTCCAGATGCTGCAATCAAGCCACGGGTGCAAAGACACCCCGCATCCACAATGCAATGCAATCTCGATCCCACGACGACAGCACAGCCGTTTGAGTCTCAAACGTTACCATTGTGCCGTATTATTAATAACGCAACGCAAACTAACAATCGATAAGTGAGACCTATTTCTGGTATGCCATTACCCAAAGCAATCTGTTTTCCATTATTAGCATAATAACGACAGTTTAAAAAAGTCTGTTGACATTTGATCAAAACACACACACACACACACACACACACACACACACACACACACACACACACACACACACACACACACACACACACACACACACACACACACACACACACACACACACACACACACACACACACAAATCTGTACCTACATTTGAAAAACAAAAATATCAGTATAAGAATACATGCATATGTAAAATTATTATCAGAATGATCAATATTGCACACCACTATATAAAAATTATTCTATGCGCGCGCGTGTGTGTGTTATCCAATAATAATTACGTACATTGCATACGTATTTTTATTCTGTATTTAGCACAGGAAAATTCAATGTACGTTTGGGCATGCGTATGCCTGTAGCGTATAGGCTTGAAAGTAATCCGTACAACAGACATCACGGTGGTATCCTACATGCAGACGACTCATCTAAGTTGAACAGTTCTATACAGTGTTAGCGACTTTAGCGACATTATTTCTGTACCACTCGAAACACGTCCCAGATAACCTACTTTCCAAGTACACAAGCGGACTTTAAATTGTGTTTATTACTGTACATAGTTACAACTCTATATACAGTAATGTTCGTTTGGCTAAGTTACGAGGTGCAAACTCTGTATCGTCTAATTAGTTGTTTGTTTTGAGACAAGTGCAACTGTTAACGCATAGATTTCCCTCCTTTCGAGATGTTTGTTCGTCGCTAGAGAGTACACAGATGCAACTTAGGTTTAGAGTTGTTCCGATCGTTTGTTAACTTTTTTTGATCAGTTCCACAAAAACTGTTTTACTTCGTCGATTGCATTCTGATGTAGTAATCGTCGAATCGTGCCCATGAAACCTACTGTGCACTAATGGCTGGAACATAACACATTAAGTGTCAAAAAACACTACACTTACTATTGGAAGAAAACCGAGTCATTTTCCAGGGAGCGTGTTACTGACCGCCGCGCCTTCTGTGGGGCGTCTGAAGAACCACTGCAGTAGCAGGCTCTGTTTCACACGCAGACTTTAAGACACGAAGAACATGCACCTTTTAGTTAGGTTCATCGGAGAAAATCGTTAACATAATCTTGTCTTCTATACTGGATGCTTAAAGTTTATTTTACAAAGTATGTGTGAGAGTGGTGGTAGAGTAGTGTCTGTATTTATTGATTCGCACTACAATATCTGGGTCACAATGCACACTACACAACTTACGTGCATTTGTCTTAACTCCATATTCATTGTACTGTATATGAAAATGCCACAATTCAAGTAGGTAAGCTTTCCAGGGGAGTCCTTCACGCTTTTCTGTGTGCTCTAGTGTTACCAAACCCTGTTTACCATGCAACAGGCCGTACCAACGAATAGCGTACTTAGTGGTTTTCATATTTTACGGTATTGTGAATTTAACATCGGAGAGGCTTGTACGTAAGTTATGTTATAAACGTACTTCTCAGAAGATTTGCCTAGTGTAAGGTTAGATGTAAAAACTAAAATAAATTAATGTGTGGCCTAATACAAGAAAACTGTATTAGCATGTACACGTAAGCTAATTTAAGAAAGCTCAACTCCGATACAGTTGTTTTAATATTTACCGTCACCGGTCAAAATAATTATAAGGAAATTTTGTTAGTAAAACGCAGCCTTAAGAAACTGATATTGAACGTTTTTCCTTATTTTTTCACACGAAATAAAATAATACATATGCGCATATTCATTTTGTTTCTTTTCAATTTTACTTTCCGAGAATACCACAAAGAATTTGTTGTTATTTGTAAAGTTACACGTTTGGAATGGAAAATAAAAGAAGTACATTGCTTTCTTTACGTACTAACTTCTAATTATTTATTTCACTTTCAGCACGTGATATTCTTTCTCGCTTCATTCGTTACGCCATTACAGAATGTTCTGCATGTTTCTCGTTTATCCCAGCAGAGCCTAGCTGTAATGTTTGTGTACGTACGTGACTGCTAACATTCTTCAACAAACCAAGGCTGTTCCAGACTCCACTGGTCCGCGCGCACTGTGTTCAAGGCCTCAAGCAATTAAGCTCTACTGTTTTCCAGTAGTGTTCACGCGTATTATGGATTATTCTGGAACACTTATGCTATCTATTTAAACAACGACAGCTGCCGCTTAGTTCAGTTATTGTCGGCCGATTTACACAGTGCGTCTCAAGTGGTGTATTAGTGAAAAGTGATTATAATGTGGAATTCTTTATAGTTGACATTATTATTTGTGTGGGCAGATTAACCTGAATTATTGTACGAGTATAATCTTGTTGAATAACTTGTTGATTACAAACTGTTTAATTATGATAATTAAAGCTGGTTTTTAGTGACTTCATTGGTGTCTTGTATATTGTTTTCCACTGTACCATACGACGATCAAGGAGAGCATCACAGTATCGACATATTACAGTAACAGTAACAACAGTATTATCACGACATATTTACAGTAGTGATTAGTTAAGTGTTGATTGGCACTCGGTGAAATCCGAGTTTTTAAAGGGGACTATGTAACTCTTAAAATAGATGTACAGTTGTTCATTACGAGTGACTCTTGTACTAAATTTAAAGTACACTTTTTGAAAGCTTCTGTGTACAACTGTGAAAGTAGAATACACGACAGAACGTACCAGTGACAAAACGTACCACCCGACAAAACGTACCGTCTAACCGGCCGGCTACCTGCGACAGGTCTGCTAATTACATCAGAATATTTTGGATGCGACAAAACGTACTCCGCAACTTGTTTCGTTCACTTATAGTGTATCTAATAGTCAGTTAAGTGCTGTTAGTCATTAATTGCTAATTGTGCCCTGCATATTATTATTTCTAACCTAACCTACCTACAGTACTTGTTTGTGTCAAACTCTTTTCTTTTTACAATTCGAATAAATAAATATAAACAAGTGTTAACAATTGATTTATATAAAAATGATATAAATGTAAACTTCGAGTCCCTCACGGTTCTGATTCCCATCACACTTTATCCAGGCTTTGGACTGGCAAAATCATTTTGGCGTGTTTAAAATCAGCTGTGGTTAATCTCTCGTCATTTTTGGATTATTTAATTTATACTTTTTTAATTTTTTTATTATTTTTGTTTTGTTTTTGTTTTTTTTGTATTTTTAAGTTTCATTCCAAGTTCTGCGAATATGAAAGAGCTCTCAAGCAGGATCTTAGGTTTCCATTTGCTTCATACCGCTTCATTATTCTTTCAAGTCGTCCGTCATACTTGATGTACTTCTTCCTTCTTTTTGAACCTTCAATGTTCAGTTCGTACTTCATAAAAGCGCAGTTGGTCTTCTCTCCTTCTCCTTTCAAACACATCACCACGTCTTTTATTCTAGGGTTTGGCCTTTCTAAGAGCGTGTTCAAACGGTTGTTCCACCCTTCGACAGAATTTGTTGTCCGATGACGCCTTTGGTAACAGCTCCACAATTTTATTGGAAACTCCGGGTTCTCCAACCAATTTTCAACAAAGTAATCAAAAAACAGACTTAGCTTGGAAGACTCTGGGGCTTTGGAGTGAATCTCGATCCAGCCGTCCTGCACTTCCTCTGGTTTTAAGAAAGCCAGTGCTGCACACATGCGGACATGGAGTCGGATATCCTCATTTTCACGGTACTCAGTTGAGAGTCCTAGTTCTTGTACTTTGCGCCAAAGGCATTTTTTCATACGAAAAAAGCATCCTCTTATATGTGCTGAAGGCAGTACTTCTCGAATAGCAGACACAGCCGCCATTTCGAAATCCACGTTCACTGTTTCTGGATTCCACTCTGGAACAGCTTTACGGATCAATTGAAACAATCGAATGTAGGTTTCCTTCTTCTTGTTGGGCAATAGGGCAAAAACAATAGGATTTACGTAAGTTTCTTCATCCGTGCTTTCAAAATCTGCATGAATACTGTATATCTGTGTAAACTGTTTACTAGAGCACTTAAATGTACCATCCAAGAAAAAGTTTTTGAAGCATTTTAAACTGTCTTTGCCTTTTTCACCGCTAAAAACTATAATTCTATCTTCTTCGCCATCATCGGCCAGCAGAAAAGAAGTTCCGTCGAACATTTTCAGCGTTTCTTCATCGAGAACCACTTCTTTGCAGTTGCTCGGCTCTTGGGTGTTGCCTTGCGCCTTACATCTCTGCCGCTGTAAGGTTCTTCTGATAGACTGTTCACGCGGCATTTCAGCAACAAAGTTATACCCTGTAAAAAATAGAATTAGAATACCCCTTATAAATAGAATACCCCTTTAGAAATAGAAAGTTATACCCATTAGAATTAGAATAGAAACAATAAATTATCAATTTGTAAACTTTAGTAACACTTACCTCTATCGTGGAGATCGCCCAAAGTGTCTGTGTGAATTTTAGTTAGTGGTGTTTCTTCTTCCCGCGCCCTCTTCTTGGCGCTTTGCGTGCGTTTAATAATTTCTAACTGAGCATCGTTCGAAGGTCCACACACATGATTGGCTAAAGACCCACTGACAACTTCACCTCCTCTTGATTTCATAATTACACAACACTTTTCACTTTGTTGCCTTTGACAAATCGAAGTTATCGTATCGTCCTTCCCCTGCCGTTTCTTCCTATTACAAGGAGACACTTCGCAGATAGATATCGACCTAAGTGGTACGTTATGTCGCAAAAAGTCAAGTGGTACGTTTTGTCGCTGGTACGTTCTGTCGGGACACCGTGAAAGTAAGACTTCAGCTCTGTCGGGTCAGTGGACAGGCAAAGCTTCATGACGGCAACCATAAGCTTCACACGGCTGTGCACCGCAAATGAGAAATTGTACCTTTTTATTATAACAACGTTAATCCTCGGAAAACGTCTTTAATTTATTATTCGCGAAAATGGCTGAGCTTTGAGCGTAATATTTTTAGTCTCCCCACTTTCGGGTTTAATTAGAATATGAACTGAATGGAGCCGGTATGGATTTACTCCCGCTGCGCAAACAGCAGGAAATCCGTAGGGGGGGGGACTGTTAGTTTCTCTGTCTCTATCACGGAAGTTAATATGGTATAAGAACATCGAAACTGCTGAATGGAATTATCGCTTGTTTAAAGGAAATCACCTGTTTCCTGTAAACATAACAGCTATAAAGCGTGTTCTCCTCTGTAACGTGAAGGAATAACATTGATGAAAAACGTTTAAATATTCTCTATAATTTTAATAAATATTAATGAATAAATATACGTTTCTAGCACAGAAAGAGAGGGGGGAGGTAAACAGGGCTCACAACTTAATCATCAGTACTCTGTACTCTCACTCATAAGATTTAATTATCATAATATTTACGAAACAACACTATTTTTCTTCTTTTTTTTCACACCTGTTCTCTAACACTACCAGATGATATTCCCATTTTTTGACATATTCTCTGTGGCAACCCCAGACAATGAGGGTGTGACGCCGTGGAATGGCTGAAACGTTATAAATATTAGTGAGAATAAGATCTGTTTTCTATACCAAAAAATAATGTTGTTTTTGACCGGTGTTTATGAAGAGAAAAACCGAGATCGTCAGCCCTAAATCTGAAATGCATATGTGTGACTTCGTGAATTATAGACCACAGCTGATGTTGAAATATATACGGGTACACGAATATGTAAATAACAGAATTTATAAAATTAAAAAAAAAATTCGTAAATTACCAACGTAGGTGTGATTATGTTGATGTGGTGAAGAGCGCAACTCTGCAAGCGTCTTTATACTAAAACTTCTCACAATAATATAGGTTTATTCTTTAGAATATTCGTAATAATACTTTACGAACGTGTTTCAAGGTGGCAGTACCCTAGTAACCGTATTATAATATTAATGAGCTGTAATCTTTCTAACACGTACGTTATGGATGGAAGTTCCATTGTAGTCCTTCAGTTTAAGATAGTAGCCTACAGACCGACGGAATAGACAAGACAGCTGAAGTCTTATTCGGATCAGAATCACTAACGACTGGAAAGAGAAATAAGATTGATAAGAGCCTATTGAGATATGGGTCTGGAGGAGAATGCATGGGATTCCATGGATGCATAGAAGAGCAATGATGAAGGGTTTAAAAAGACATTGAGGAAGGTTCGTCAGAAGGAAGTACTAACAGTTGGTGGCCATTAACTGTGTGCAGTATCTAATTAGAGGGGAAATGTAATGGGTAAAGTATCTGGGACTGATATTTGGGATTTCTGCATCAATACGTTCACAGAATGGGATTTAAATTACACAGAGGTTTAAAACAGACCTGTTGACTTCAGAAAGCGGCCATTCGCAATTCCCGGCTTAAGATTCGGCGGAGGAGATAATCGTTACGACACAACTTATACTACCATATTAATAGGAATACTAATGAATTTTATTGTACTCACGGCATGTTAAAAAAACTGATTTAAAATTACTCGAAATAAACAAGAAAGAAACTGACAATAACAAGCTGGCCTATCAATCGTTATGGAATGTGCTGTTCAAACGAATCATGTTCTCGGGCTGGGCCTGTTCTGATGTAAACAGTGATGATAAAAGTTTGCTGTTGTATACAGGCATAGAGGATCTCTATAACACAAACAAGAGGCTACCAATTTGGAGTCTAGCTGTGACCTTCAATGACTATTTCTGCGTGTTGCCTCACAGAGGGGATAACCATTTTTGGAAATGGGTCTATTGAACAAGTATAACAATATATCACGTCCCACATAGAGGCGATCGGGAGCTTCTCTCTTTTTGCGTTTTATTTACAAAGCACCATGCAGCTACAGAAAAAACGTATTAAATATGCTGAATACAAAACAGGGAACGTGAATAAAGTTGTATCGAGTACTGAATGTAGAGAGGCCATTCCAAAGTGAATACAAACTTTGAGGACAAACGTATACAACGTTCCATACAAAACTGAAGTGAACAGAAAGTATTAACTTATAAACATTATTAAACACAAACGCACTCACACAAATAAACACACATTAATATACATTATTCATCATGTTAAATAAAGGAAATTCATAGTGATAGGAATATTCATATTCTTAAAAATTTGTATTTAGAACTAGAAGCGTAGAGTTCGATTTCACAAACTCTTAAATCAAAATATTATACATATTTCTTTTATATTTATCAGAAAACGTTTAACATACACATAGTTAAACCCATAACAAAACCATCACACATACACTTATTTGGTCAATTTTCTCCTTCCCTTCTTTCCGGCTAAGCCTGTCCTAAACCCTGTACCACCACATGATTCCATGTCTTTTTTGGACTTGTATCCTGGAGCCTCCTCGCTTGCCACCCTTACCACATGCTCAAACATGTTAGTTACGATTGTTATTCGATACTTTTGGTAACGGTTCCACAGTTCTCACAAGACTATTTCTAATTTTACTAATTCCTGTAATTTCCATAAAACCTCTCGAGTATTTCATTACAACCGCTTGTAATGCGTTTTCAAATTGTTCTGATAATATCCAGATTTCACAAATCGTATATAAACCAAAATCTTTTGAAGGAGTTTTACATAGAACGTATTTTACATTCAGAAGAAAAATAATCACTTCTTAGGAACATAACTTCGAATACAACTGGCTAGTTAGTATTCGGGTTTTCAGTACATTATGTGCGGAGTTTCTAATCCGGCACGAAAACTTTTTAAATTTGTATGTAGCTGTCAATGTTTGGTGCTGGATTATAATGTAACGTTAGTTTGGTTTTATATTTTTTTTAAATGTATACATGCTAATAGATGTGGTGTTTTGCATTCCCATAATGTTCCTCACTTTGGTACAATATACAAAGTCGGAACTCTCTACACTCGCGAGACTTCACATTATACGTGTATACAGCCCGTGTGTATTCAACGTTGATATTATCCTCCGCGGACTTAATGCTATTGTATATTCTTTCTGCGTTAACACAATGTTTATTGTTTTGTTCGTTCGGTTACTGACCAAATAAGTAACAGCTAAATGTTAAATTTGTTAATTTTCAACTTCAAAATAAATAAACGAACGTTCTTTTTAAAAATACAGTTCTGGACTCGACTCCACTGATTCTAATCATATGTTCCTTTGTTGACACATTCTTCGCGAAAAGATAAATATATTAGGCTGGTGAAAATTTATAACTGATGTGAATGAAGTGAAATCATCTTCTTCTTCATCTTCCACGAAACACTAAAGCCCTGCGTGTAGCTTGGCTTCCTCCGTTATTCGCCTCCAGTCACTTTTTCTTCCTACCAGACGTCTCCATTTCCTGGTTCCTATCCTTCCCAAAACTGCTTCCACCATCGAATTCTCAGTCTCCCTACCCGCCTCATTCTTGTCATTTCACTATTCACGGTTCTCCTTGTCTTGACACATTCTCTCCACATGCCGTAACCAGCCAATCCTTCTAGACTTCATAAACCGTAGGCCTACTATTTCTCCTCCTTCTTTAACAGGGCCATACATTTTTTTACTACTTTCCGTTCAAACACTTTTAAGTGGAGATGTCTGTTATTGTAAGTGTGCAAGCTTCCGACACATATGCTACCGCTGGCCTGATCAAAGTTCTGTAGAGCATCATTTTAGCAGATCACGAGAATGAAGTGACATACTTGAGTAATATAATAATAATGAAAATAAACAAACGAGCTGCAACACCAGATATTCTCAGTTGAATAATCAAGCTTCAATACCAGAATGAAGAATAGCAAACTGGCATTATGTTCAAAAAGGAATGTGCTGCTCATCGTTCAGAAACATTTACATGAACACACGACTAGGACTACGCTACGCCTAAGCACGCAAGACGGAAAACAGTCGCACGTCACTTGATTTTACGGACTTCGGATTTTGCGGACAAGTTTCTAACAAAATAAACAAATTTGAATATAATATTTTTCAAGGACTGCTATTATGTCCTTTGTGACAAGATTAGTTGTGGAGAAAGAGCACGAGATTGCCCCTGGACCAAAAGACAAACTTTCTGACGTGCGAGTAGGTCTGGACACGGCAATGAGTTTGATTATTGGTACTCAGACGTGGAGTAACTCGAGTTTGGAGTTTGAGGAAAGTATTGGTCACAGGTAACGTCAGAAATATTTTCAACTGAAGATGAACCAGTTCCTTCGACCAAAACCAGAAAAATCTCGAGGCAAAAATGGGGCGGTCAAAACTGTGAAAGAATCACAAAATCCATGTGGAGTAACAAATTAAAGATAATTTCACCCGATATCTGAATATATTCATAATATTCAGTTTTAAAAATTTCAAAATTTTGGTGCCGAAAAAGGATCGAAAATTCGAAAAAAATGTCTTACTTCGTGTCAGACATCAGACTAAAAGGAAATGTCTAAAAGGAAATTAAGTAAATCCGAATACCAGTTGTTTGCTCTGAAAATTGTCTAACTTTAAGGGCATTACGGGCGAAAAATGGAAGTAAAATTTATATGAAAATCGTAAAAATCTATATGGGTTATAAAGTTATAAAGATTTTTTTTTTCAAAACACTAACTCAGTATCTTTAGTAATTTGAAAACACTAATATCTCTTCATACTCCATACAAACTTTTGACTGCCTTCGAAATATTTGTAGGCCATGTTTGCACAAATCTTTACATATTGTTATCAGTGTTTTTATAATCTCCTTAAAGATTATATTATATGGGGTTATACAAATCTATGAACTAGTACATAAGCTTACAAGTTATGACTAAATTATTTGTCATTAGGTAATAGCTTTAACTTGTTAATAACTTTAACTTAGCTTCAATTAGTGGTTATAACTTTAACTAAAAGCAGTGCAGTAATTCGATATTGTTAATGCTTATCGTATGCTTGTTTTGCAATTGTTATTGAATAAAAAGAAAGGATAGGGTATTTTGCGTTTTCGTAATTATGCGGATAACTGAAAAATTGGCTAATACTGATAGCTATCCAATAGTAAATGAATTTCGTTCAAAATAGTGTTCGAGTACTATAGCTCTAACAGCTTACTACAGGCCTATGTCTGTTGGTACTTTCTGGGAATGGCAGTGTTAGACAAATTAAAACGCCGAAAATGTTTCTAATATAAACTAAACGTTATCATTATTTTTGTATTTATGATATTATGTTATATATCTTGTTTAATTAACAAAATTGTTATACGCCTCTATAATTAAGTGAAGTAATATTTTACACACTACTAGTCTATTATTATTTACTCTCAGTTTCACTTAACACATTTTATTATAAGCTTACACAGCAGTAAAATGTAATTAAGATTAATTTTTATTGACCTTTCTCGTTGAATTATAGGCTGAAAACCCACACAAAATACACTACAATGTTTGATCTTAGTTTTACAGCCTATTAGATTTTACAGACAGACATCGCCAGCTATAGTCTCGAAAATCGAGGTTTTAATGTAAATGAATACGCAACTAGTAAATCTGGTGCTCCGAAGACCACTGGAACGGACTGGAAGCTCCTGAGGTGGATCCTGGGCCCCATACCTAGAAATGGGGAGAGGAAGATACGAGACAATCACGCTATTCGGACAAGCGAAGCGAGTTCTCTGTATTGACTTGACTGTTTGCCATTTGTCTGTCTGTCTACTGTCTATTTGGGATGTCTCACGATAATTTTTGAACGCATCAACCAATTTTCGTAAAACGTGGAATGCGCGTCCATACTTTTACCCTACAGAAACCTATAGTTTTTGACATTGATCCCTCCAAAAACAGGAGAGTGAGAGACAAAAATGTAGAGGGCAAAATTGTGAATAAATCGCAAAAGCCCATGTGAGGTATCAGACTAAAGCGAATTTAACCAAAATCTGAATACGCTATACGTTTTTGAAAATTTAAAACTTGTACCTACATCAGAGGGCGAAAATTAGGTGAAATGTTTGATAATATCGTAAACATTCATTTGGAGTTTCAAATAAAGAGAATTTTAACTAACATCAGAATGTAGTATTAACTTTATAAATTCTCACGCATTCGACTCTAGAGCCCAAAATGCGAATGTTTCGAATTTTTAGTGTTTACTGTATGATTATATGTTCTACAGTTGTTAAATTACTACAGAAATAATAGAGAAATCATGACTTCTGTAATTTCCTGTAGTTTTCCCATAATAAAAAATGATCTAATATCGAAAATAAATGTACTTCGTTCAAAATAGTGAGCGAACCTGCAGCTCAGGAAGGATACTAATTATCATTTCAACATCGGAAACGTACATGAGACTGAGGGCACTGCAACGGGTTTGCCGTGTTGTGACAATGAATAACGGGCGAACCGAAAAGAACCCTCATAGAAGTCAAGACCAAAAGATGGAAGGATGTTGTCGCTACAGATGCGAGACAGATGCTGGTAGTGCGAGGATGGAAGTCCTTTGCCACTGATAGAGTGAGATGGGAAGGTGACCAAAGGCTACAGCCATAGGAGAAAGAGGAGGAGAAGGAGGAGCAGGGGGGTACGTTGACTAGAATACGTAGACGAAAATGTGTACTGAATAAAACAAACGGTACAGCATTTCTCCAAGCGAGAAGATGGCAGATTTCAAGAACCAAGAGACATAAAGCGCCCTTTTGTTCTGTATGTTGAAGGGATTTGGAAAGTACTGTGGCGCAGTGAACTAGGCAAGAACTGCTCAGAAGAGAGACGACGAGAGAGGAGCCATTAGCGCATCATCATCATCATTATTATCAGCTTCATTAAGTTACACGATTTAGATCCTCTTTCGATTAACAGTCACTCACCTTAGTAAGAAAGGTAAGGGTAAGAGGTAAGTTTATTGCCATTATTTCTGCTGAAAAAACAGAAATTTCAGGAGTCACGCTTGTGGACGGAAGCGTAAGCGTATACACTTGTAAAAAAGATGGAAGCAGAAGAAGCAGAGTCATATAAACTGTAGCAGTAGTTAACTGAAGTCGCATGGACTACTTGTCCATCTGTACATCCGCGCGCGTGTACTAGTGTTTGCGGCATGTGTCACACACACAAAATTTTATACCAGTTACACTCTACTTTGAAATTCAATTCTGTTGAAAGCTTTGTCAACAGACGCTACTAACCAATCGACTGGGTATTCTACGAGGTTAGTTTCATATTTCCCGGCATATCGATTTCTTCTTGACTTCTGTGTTCACGTCTTTTGAACTTATACTTTTATAGCGTTGAAAGCAAATACAATTTCCTCTGCATCCATGCTCCAATTGCATTCTTATCATTTCATTCAATACCATACCCGATATTAAATATCGTTTCCTGGTACAATATTTGCGACCAAATGCTCTTACGCTACAATAACTATGTTTCCTATTCCACGGTACGACCCGACAACGTCAGCACAATTATTAATTAAATTTGAATTCACAAACGTTATGAATAAAATCCAATGCTAATAAATAATAATGAGAGAATTTTACTCGTATACTATTTCATGCCAACTAAAAGAATTTCAAGTCTGAGGAACAAAGTGAATAGATGTCCCTCAAGTCTGGCCATGCACAGTTGGTACTATTTGAAATTTCTTTTACTCTTGGTATAAAGATTGCAAAATATTTTTGTTCTCTAATTACGTTTATGCAATGTCTTTTATCCTTGTCTTCCTCTACACCACTAAGTTTATTTCTTTACTGGTGTTTATCTTATTTCTTTTCAGGCTGGTTTCATATTTAAAATTTTATTTCTCCCCCAATCATAGATATGTTCTATCAGTGAAATTTTCTTTGTTATTTCGATAGTCTCACTGTAATCAAGTTGGATGTGACCTAATACAGATCGCATTGTTATTTGTCCTCCTTAGCACACACAAGTCATCCCTGTACTAATTCCGATTCTTGGATTCTAAAATACGTTTTAGACTTCTTACACGAAAAACCGAAACGCATTGCTAAGATTAAAAAGTTACAGTGGAATAATAATTAACTAGTAACCGTTAAAACAAACATCTGTTTGTTAAATTGTCAGTACCGCTACATCGGAAGTGGTCGAGTACACTCTTCACTACTGTACGACACCATGATCGATTCAATCATTTATGCATTTTCAGTCTAGTATTTCTAATCAACAGTTTGATGTCAGTGGTATTCGGGATAATAACATTTTATTTTCTGCCCTGGATCTTTTTAGTGCGAGTGTATATGGTAATTACTACTTGTATTTCGACGGAGTATCCAGCACGCTGAAACCAGTGGCTTGAGCCTGCAAATAAATTAGGTGTATACTAACGCCGTATGCGTTCTCCTGCGTCTGCCTCATTACGAATAGGGTTACCTGGTTCATTACCAAACGATTGACCTTGAAATCGCATATCGATTTTCGATGGATTTCCTGTGAGAGTGTCTCTACCTCTGACGCCACAATGTAAGCCACATTTAGTAATACAATAGTAAACGTATAGCAGCTTACATTTCTGATACGTGGCCATTGAAAGGTAACTTAAAAACCATAAAAGATTGGACTTGTGTTACTATCTGCCCTCAGGTCGAAGAAACGGAGCAGCGAAATAACCGGAATTACGCCGAAGGTACAGATGATGTCAGAATCAAAGAGTTCTTGATGTGGGCACGTACAACGAGTGGTCAAACACAGAATCCGAAAACAGCGTTAAATTGGCACAGCAAAAGGTAGAAAGAGACCATAAAAAGCTGGAGGAAAGGCATATGAGGAGACAAGGATATAAGGGAGTAGGACCTTCACGATGATTTATGGAGAAAAACAGAGGGAAAGGGAGGTAGGGAGAAAGAGGGAGAGGAAGTGTTTGTGTGTGTGTATGCGTGCCAGAGTCTCATAATTTTACAGTTTTAATTCTAGGATCGTTAATGCACAGTTGCCTTAACTGACAATTCTTCCCATTCGTCTTGTGTTGCTCTTCATAGTTAATGGCAGTTAGTGCTTGACGAGATAGCAAATAATGGCGTGGATTAAATTTCTGGAGTGGCTTCTGATAAATTGATTATGGTTACAAATCTTTCAAGTATTTATTTATTTTGTTTAAATCTGAACTTGGTCATATTAAGGTAGTGAATTATTTATTACGTAATATGAACGTTATCTTTATTCTAATTCGACTATCTTCACTTAAGAGGTACTTAAAAAGAATTATTTGATATTCACAAAGTGCATTTCACAAACGCAATTAAACGATGAGATAACAAGCAACAAAGTAAGTTACTCAGTTGAGACAACCAGGCGATGATGACTTCATTTTTAGTAAACGTCCTGTAAGACGGATTAAAATCATCGGCGATACGGAATAAAGTGAAGAGTGAAGAGTGACGAAAGGAAGGAAGGAAGGAACAAGGGAGATTTCGTGCCGGCGAATAACAACGGCGAATTAACCGAAGAGCACACACACAAAGTTATCGAGCACCGGTTAAACAGCAGCCACACTCCCGTCCCGGGATAACGGGATAACAGGATTTTCTTCACCTTACGCTTACACTTACCCCATGTGTAACAGTTCCTTTATCAAACACATTACTAACTAGTAATTACAACAGTGGTTTGCCTGTTCACACAACATTACTGTAGTATTTGTCTAGCCATAATTAATGTCGAACTCGTACTTTGCACAAGCGTTACCTCGAGAACGGCAGTTACTTATAGCACTACAAGAAACCTTTGGTCTTCTGAAAATTTCTACAGTACACAAGGATTTCGAATTTATTTTGTATTCTATAAATAACAGAAACATTAACGAGTCTAGGTTCAATTCTCGCAGAGCATAATAAAATCGAGGTGCGATTTTCAGTGTTTAAAGCCTAGGTCGACTCATTGCATGGAAATAAGTATCTGGGATAACATAGTGGGCTACTGAAGCGCAGTCTTGCACATTTTTCATGGGAGGGAGGAGGTTAACGATAAATTTTTGCCCATGGCGGGGTAGGTTGATAGTAAACAGGGTAACTTGTGTTGAATAGTAGGAAAGTCGATAGTTATCAGTCCGCTAACGAGCTGATCTGCAGATCTTATCTAGAAAACCCCATCGGTGACCTATCCAATAGGGATGTAACCCACCAGTGATCCCTTTGACTAAGTCACTGATTGGTCACACTACACTCTTGCACATCGTACAGTTCAAGTTGGCAACCTATCCCGCCTGACACTGCTGAGCTACTTCGGTGGTAAAAAGTAGCAATTATTGTGTAAATAAGAGAAAAACTATCTCGGTAAAGAAATATAAGATACCAAAGCAAATGTGAAGGTATTTGTAGGCGGTATTTTAACATTTTGTAAAGAGTTTTTTTGGTTCCGACCAGAAAACAGAAAAGCAAAACACAAGCTGTTGATGAAGTATGATGAAGCTGAGATGAAGTATCACTGCTTTTACCTCAGTTAAGGATACGTTCGGCTTTCGACTCTTTTGCCGAACACTTTTAACTTGTTTCTACTGCAGAGGGCCTCCTGTGGCTGGTGGACACGTTGAGAACACAGCAATCGACCGCGGTCCAACAGCCCGGATATAAATTCTTTTATCATTATCTGATAAAAGTTAGAATAGTTACAAAGGAACACAATACGAGAAACATATAAATTGGAATTTAGACAGATACTTACACTTGAATTCACAAAAGGAAGACAACTGGATTGGCGGGGACACATCGAATGGAAAAAATAAGAGCGGTAAGATAAATACAACACGCTAAAAATAAGGAAAGGGATAGACCTAGACAAACCTGGCACAAAGCAGTCACAAAATTTATCAAAAGAAAAGGAAAAAGTAGAAACATGTTGCGACACGAAAAGACGGGTACAAAAGCAGGGGAAATTCATTTGTGAGGAAATTTTAATTATTTAAAAGCGTAAGCTATTTTATAGAAATAGAGATTTGAAATTTAATACAGAAACAATAGAATGTATATGAGTGATATATAGGCTAATATATATTGATAAAAATATATCATATATAATATACGTTATATATTAAAGTACATTGTATCTATTGAAAAATAAAACTCCTCCTCAACAACAACGTACTTTTTAATGATATAAATTTTTTGACTGATAAATGATATTTTTTTTACTTTCGTAGTTTTAACTTGTCATAAGATACTGAGAAAAATCGTATGATTGTTTTCTTAATATAATAACAGTACAGTATATTATAATAATTGACTATATATATAACACGTTAAACGATTACAAAACGAGCGCGCGCACACACACACACACACGTGTAAGATAAATATACAGTACATATGCTTCATCAATACAGCACAGAGATGAAACTCAATATTTTTCTAACTACTGGACTACTGGATACTTCCATAGGCGAAAATACTTTGGTGACTAAGTATCTAGTGGTAGGTTTCACGTAGGACTATAAGAATGAAGTTACTAAACCGTATCTGGTTAGAGACTATTTTTCTAAGCAGAATATTCTGTTACAAAATTAATGGTAGGCGCCGAACGCTCCACGCTCGACGCACACGTGATTATTACGGTACATTTATTTGACACAACCTTCAAACGTGGTAATGGAAATTGATGAACTATTTACGTTCAGTAAAATATAGCCGGATCAGTGATATATTGATTTCAGAGAAAAGATGGGTTTAAAGGAAGGTCGTATATTTTACAGGCGAATTTTTTATCGTAGAGTACAGGCTCAAGAACGCGTACGGGCATTATCATTCATAAGCTATCAGAACAGTTATCGCCTCGTTCTTCACAGTGAACGTGAAAATGGAATACATAATAAGTGTACCAGTACACAAGAGAACAAGTGACCATCGCAGGCCCAGTTCGTGATACGCGATGACGCAGTAAACACATATTACGGTTGTCATCGCCACACGTAATAATTACTCCCGCTACCGCTAAACCAAACCACTACTAATCCTAAATCATTACTATTACTCATAAGCACTATAGGCTCTATACCTTCTGCTGCAATTACTGTTACAAATATCACAACGATTATATTGTTATTATTATATTATTAGTATTTTATGACGCTCAGATTAAGGGAATTATTTTGCAACGTGGGCTCATACGTACGCTAAAGATAATAATACAGGAAGTGACGCTTAATTGAATCGATAGATAACTCAGTCAACAGTTTATTGAATATCCCAAACCAGAGAACCGTATTTTATTGTCTCCGCGTTATTGAATTGGCCGACAGAATGAGTCGATTTCTGAAACGGCACATACTGTACTATTGATCCAAATATTATTCGCCACCAAACGTCGGCAGAATAATAAGAAATATCTGATCTCGAAAGCTCCTGTATGCATCAAAAAAGCTATGCATATAGCGTCGGGAAGTAGAAAACATGCTGTAGAAACCATTAATAAGAAAACATGCTGTATGCAAACTGTGTCTCCCACAGGCGTTATAAACACTAATGGAATTACTTCCCACCGTGAAATGATGGAATACCTGATAAGTCTACTTGAGTGCCAATGATTGTTGAAACTATAGAGCTACTCGGCCATGGTCTGCCCGTACGCGTTAAATGCGTCTCTCTGTTATTGCCTGACAGTCGAGCAGTCGTCTGTTTGATCGACACCTCACCCCAAGAAACAGGTAGGCAATTTTTTTAATCTGGAATACTTTTCAACTAAAAACATTTTAGCTGTAATGAATTAATATTACAAATTTAAGACAGTATATAACTACATGAATGGCATCGTCTGCAGCAGACTAAACACAAAATGGATCAACAACAATAATAATAATAATGAGAAGAAGAAGAAGGAGACGAGAAAGAAGGAAAGAAAGAAAGATCCTGCGAAAAATCTTGGACCCGGTCAAAGAAAACGATAAGTACAGAAGACAACACAACTACGAACTATACACACACATGTGGAAAATATAACGAACACAATTCGGAAGAGGACTGCATTCTGCCGTTTAAAATGACACGAATGAGGCCAAAGAGATTGACCGCTCGGATTTTTGCTTATTTTATAAGTAAGAAAACCAAAGGGGCCCGGTTCACCGAGGTGGAAAGGGATCTGAAACAAGTGAGAATCACGTGTGAAGACATCCAGAAAAGTGATTGCCTTAAGAAGAAATCTGAAGGACATAGGGGTTTCCGAAATAAGGCCAAACTGAGAACAGGAAAGACGTGGACTGAAGAAAGAAGGAAGCGCACCGAAATCGAATGTAGGAATTTTGGGCAGCAGTTAACGCCCGAGAAAGAAAACAGTTGAATTAACTGTGGTCCATAGCTGACCGAAATGAAAAAAGATAATAATAATAATTAATAATAATAATAATAATAATAATAATAATAAATTATAATTAATAATAATTAATTAATAATTGTGCTGGTCTCGTGTTAGATCAGCACATGTGACTTCGAACTAATGGCAGCGTGCAAACAAATGGTGATCGCATGCACGGGAAGTACAGTGCAATGTATTGGTTCTGGTAAAAACTGTAGACTGTAATACAGAATACGTACAATCCGGGAAAATATGTATACCAAAATTTTCTAATTAACTCTATTTATCGCCAATGCTGAGTAGGGGCAAGTAACATTCCGTAACCTCTGTATCCTTCTCTTATGACTTATCTAACCACACGTCAACAAAATCTCCACTCAGATAAACAGTTCGCAAAATGTACTTCTCTAATTTACGTACTGCCACGAACGAAATGCAAATTACGGCTGCAAAATTGGTAATAAATTTTCTACAATAAACGTTTTCAATAGTCTACAGTGAAGGCTTCCCAGTGGCTTGCACTGATGATTCAAAATTATTTCAAACATAATAGCTTCTATTTATACCGACTAGACCTTATAACTGACGAAGCAACTGATTCTACGTCATCTTACGACGAAAGTGTAGAGAATAAAATGTGATGTTACATCACAGGCTCCTGCGTTAAAGAAATGTTTTGAGGTCACACTAGTCCACTGTAGACGAAATCAACGTTTACATATATTTACTTGACCCATCCACAGGTTACGTTGTTTGCTCAGTGAACATAATTGTTTCACCCGAAGTTTTAGTAATTGAAGCGCTTAATCAAAATCACAATATTAATAATAAAAATCAAACCAGTTTCTGTACATGATTAAGACCAAACAGTTTCCATAAAAACAAAATTTATAAAAAGAAACGGCAAAAAACTGTAGTTCTTTCAAAATGTTAACACATAGCTTGGATTTTTTCTGAAAGCAGGTAAAATTACTCTGCATATGGTCCTTTAATGTAAATAAAATCGAGTTAGTCATTTGGTGGAAAAATCCAAATCCTTGAAGACAAGGGAATAATTTGATTAAAAATACCAATTCCCTCGTGACTAGTAAATGAATATGGAATTCTAAATAAGCATGAGATTCCTAGTAAAAATATCACAATCTTGTCTGCGTGGATATTGGCTTTATCTTAGCTGATTGACATCACCCTTCAACCGTTCCTTCTCTTTTGATGGCCTTTATGATTAGCAGCACGTACAAACACTTTCGCTTCCACCAAGTATAGTAGTACTACCAGCACCACACTTACAACAGACCCTCAAAATCATCTTAATTAAAAACTTAGTATTAAATTGGCATTCAATTTAGTGGATATCAATACACTATAGGCCTATTATATTTTGCTAGCGATATTCTCAATGCTGATACCAATGTCAGCCATTACAACAAAAATACTGCCAACCTTGATTAAGTGAATACATAAACGTCAACAAATAACGTAAGTTCTGAAAATAGATTTTTATCATTTCCTACCAAGGGCGATAATTTTAAGTTTCGTTGAACGTTACGAAGTCTGCTGTAAGAACAATTTCTATAACAACATCTGAATGGATTTTGTTTCAATATCGAGTGTTTAAAAGAACGTTTGATGACTAATAGCCGTGAGTTGTCTAGGTTCGACACACTTGTTTGTTCTTTAACTATGAGTAAAAGCAGAACATACTGAACGAAAGTTTTAATTTTTATTGGTTTTAATGTTTACAAATTTAATAAAAAATGCAGATAATTGAAAATGAATTACCGTTTTCCTACGGGCACATGAAATTTCGTAATTTTTAAACGATGTAATGAACTGAAAAAATTCTAATTTACACAGAGAAAAATATTTTTAAACTCTACCGTGTTAAAAAGAACCACTTTACGAACCCTTAGTGTTTTTTTTTTTTCAAATACTGTAATAAACTTTTAATCTTAAATTCTTCCGCACAATTTATTGGAGCGTATTTACTCAGCGTAACCTAAAGAACTCCTGGCTTCGCTTAGGGAAATAAAGCAGCACCCAATTGATTAAAACTGTTGTCAGCTAAGTGTAGAATGCAACGACGCAGATACAGGAAGCAGGGATGCGACCGACCATTCTGATTAGTATGCGGCGACTCGCCAAACAAGGAGAGTGAGGAAGTATGCTACAAGCTTGACGTGACAGGAAAATGTTGGCAACCAAGCGCCGGTCTCTCGCTAAATTATACGTATATACGAATTCGCTATAGCGTCTTACGTACGGTATGTCATGCAGAATTGTGTAATTTCTTTAAATCGCTTTGTACGCACTAACAGAAACTGCTAACGTCGTTCTACGTGGGAAGGTCATCGGTTTTTATTTTATTTTGTTAAATTCTGTGTCAGAAGATGATAAACAACTAAACACGCACAGACACAAACAAGCAAGGCATATGTAGGTGGATAGAGTTTTTGAGTTATACTTAGATTGTATCTACCTATTCAGTTCCAACACGCCATATTATATAGGCGACAGTATGCGATACGCGTTCATGTTCACGCCGTTATAACTTTTCTTTAAGTTTGATGAGCCAACACGGTGTCATATTATTCACGGCACAAACTTACTCTCTACAGCCGACCACGCCGTTCCCTTTCGCTAGTAGTACACAGAAGTTATGGTAATATTCTGTAACCTTCTGTGTTCAACAGAACCGATTGTTGATTTTCATTACGCCTTATTTGTGGGCCTGCAATTCCTTGCCAGCAAATTTTTGAACGTTGGAAACAGAATTGTTAGTGGCATGCGACTATAAGTACGCCTATTTAGTTTAATTTTCACAAATTACAATGCAGAGGAGCAGTGCGATGAGTTTTGGAGAGTAAATCCCTCCTCAGAGAGGTTCAGATAACGGCAAAAAGGATATGTAAAAATTAAAAAATTGTGCCAGTAAAAATGTACTTACGTCAGTCGAATTAAATAATTAGCGAAGCTTTAAGGGATTCGTACAAAACATTTAACATTATGGAGGTCTGCAGAAGATAGAAGAAAATCTGGCATCTTTCTTGGTATCGTTTATTTATTTATTTTTAATGTAAGATGTCATCTTCAGTGTTTCACAGCTTTGTTAAATTTTAGTTATCTATTAATGTAACCCTCATGTTTCTACCCTTATCCTCTTGACTACAACAAAATAAGTAGGAAATAACGAGTTTATTTTCTTTGAATTTTTCTAACTTTATTTTTTTTTTTAATGTAACACTCCCAGGAGGAAATCTTGGCTGCCCCCCTGGTAAGGTATATCTAATTTTCATGAATCGTCCTGAAGTAAGTAAAGAATAAAGAGATAGATGTTTGTAAAATAACGAAATAAACACAAAATCCTCTCAACGTTATTGGTTACAGCTCCATTCAATAAATTCACTTGTTCTAGGATTTACGTTCTGAACGTGAACACGCAAACGTCGTTGAACAAAAGTGGCCTTGCATGTGAAACAACAATGCACTTGCAAACAGTCGCGCAATTTTATGAAAAATATTTTGCTTAAATTGGAACCGTTTTAGTGCAGTTGGTATAGCGCTTTATCTCAACATTCTTACTACCAACACACACAAACACACACACACACCTACAGATTTTATAACTTTTGCCCGACACCGCAAGGAGGTACTGTATTTTCGTGTAATGTATGTTTGTATTTCTGTAGTAACGACATCATCGATTTTGACAAATCACAGCTCAATCGACTCCTGCTGGTATCACCACGAGTGTTTTAGGCTATATATTGACACTGACGCTAGACGCCATACAATAATATTAAAATATTTTCAATACACGTAAAACTGAAGTCGTCTTTACCTCCCCAGTGACCATCAGTGTTAAGACGGATGCCTATCCAGGAAGGGTTAATTAAATTGAATCGAAACTAATTCGTTATGACCTCGTCAATTGATTACCCTACTACGCAACGGCTATGTCTGATACACATGTTTGCACGCACTCCTGTAACCTCAGAACTGCTACTCGGCGTTTAAAAATTAGAGCCGATCGATTGGCTTTGACGATGCGAGTGACGTACCGGGTGTATGATATCTCGGAAAACAAACGGCAGACGGTACAAGACATATTGTTGAAGTATCAAAAAGAAAACGTTCAATTCTATTTTTGTGCTCTTTTCTGTTTCAAGTGATACACATACTGTAATGTTAAGTAGGAAACATCGAATTCAAACACAGGCCTTTTCCGTATACGAAATTTTAGTAATGATGACTTGCTACGACATATCGTGCGAGTGTTAATTTTTCTTTATGCCTGTCTATCCTGACGCCTCGAAGGATCAGTGGCATAACTACGGGGGGGATCAGAAGGACCAATCCCTCGCAGAGCTCTTAAATATTTCAGTGACATTCCAGACCCACCAAAGTACTGTAGGTCTATTCTAAGCCAGTTGCGTGTGTTAAAAAAAAAAGGTATATAAATAATCATGTATGAAAACTCTTAATACCTCATTTGTCCTGAGGAAACCCTTCAAGCTAGTCTCACCCCTCCCTCACCAGGAGCACCTCCTACTTACGCCTCTGGTAAGCATTACATGCAATTAAATCCATGCATACAATATTCTATACATTTTATATAATACAATTATAATACACTAACTACGTAGTATATAATACACGAACTATATAGTAACAATACAGTAATAGTACGTTTCCAATACAAACTACTACAAACATCTATATATATAAAACTCAAAGTCTGAGGATTTATGGGTACTGAATACAAATCCACACCGTTATACCGATTGCACAGGTAACCTATGACACAAGGAGCAAAATACTGTCTAACTTGGAATTTGATATACTGCCTCGTTCGCACGATTTAGACCCTTTTAATTATGCCTTTTCGTTGATGCGTATAAAGATGTCAACAACACCACGGAGACCAGAATTAATTACCATAGTAACACGTAAATAAACAAATGATATTTAGTGGCATCAGAACTGTACCTTTATCCGTTCCTGCAGTTTTTAATGTTTTTAATATGTGATTGTATCGATATATTACGTAGTGGAAAGTGTACTAATTGTCATTTGTCCTATTACTTAATGCAAAGCGAAACTACATGTTGTTTTCATTTGTGAGATTAGGTGACAACGGTTTTTGGTTTTTAGTTTACTGCTGAAATAAATAAAAGCCATGGTTGAGGAAAACATAACGTTTAATGTGTTATACAATGCTTCTAACACAGTAACACTTAAAATAAATAATTTAGCGTTTTTGATTTAACAGATGCTTTATAAATATCTCCAAAAGCTTTATAAACGGGTACTTTTAAATCTCCAAAGGCTGTTACACCAACATAATAATTTAGTACAAGTTAAAATAGTACAAGTGTTGAAAACAGCTTTGGAGAGAATTTGACTAATGAGTACAAAACTGTTATACGAGTTGACAGAACGCCAAATAGACATAGACAATAAAAATTATTTTAAAAATACTTATTAAAAGTCAAATATTCGCGTGCGAAGCCGCGGGTAACAGCTAGTATTGCATACAATTCAATACTAAATTTCTAGTACATCCTTCTTACACATACCTGTCCAGCTCGCTCTACCCCCTACCGAATCCCTTATTCGATGACTTTTTTTCTCCACTTCTTTTGAGTACACATTCCACGTGTTCCTCGGTGTTTCTCTTCTGCTCTTTCCGCAGGGTTCCGTCTTAAATAGTCTCATTGTTAACTTATTCCTCACTGTGACGATTTCATTAATAATAAAAATATAATAAATAAATAAAAAATAAGAAGAGGAGAAAATTTAGACATAAATAAAATCGCACATTTAAAACAACTTTAAATCCCTAAAATTCCGCAGAAATAAAATTTAATAAAGAGATTTAAAAACCGAAAGGAATGCGAGTATAAAAGTAAGGAAACACCCTAAATAATTAACCATGCATTGACAGGCGGTAACCGGCATCAACACGCATATTAACCCATAAACAAAACTAATAATATGAGTAAAGTAAAAATAAAAAAGGAAAAAACAATTGTATACAATAATCATTTCTGAAGTAAAGGATATCTTTGGATAATAAATGTGTCAAAGATTAAAACGGTAAATATCGATTAAAAGGCGGAACTATTTTTCTGGTAAAGCGTAAACTCCGCGAAGTTATTTTACCTCTCCCAATAAACGTACAGTACTAGTAATGGAGCGCTCACGCAGTAAACTGGTCGCATCCGAACGATGCCACAAAACAAAACAATATTTTGTTTCTTCTAAGTTCAACTAAGAACAGTGTGCAACGTAATGTACCGGTAAATAGTGAGTCCTATATAAACATGTAATATAAAAGAAAAAAGAATGAATAAGTGTGCGCGATGACATCTCTACATACTAATTTGTAACAGAACAATGTATTAAAAATAAAATAGGTACTAGGTATCTAAGGTGAAAACCCCCTTATCAATAATTATGTAAAGTGCATATCTGTGGAACAAACATTAACATGAGTTATACTACTAACGAGGTTTTCTACCAGACATCCGAGAAGAGAGTACCAGCCTCAGAATCACCGAACTCACTTCAGGAACTTCAACGTCAACTATAAAAGTCATTTTATATGCGTATTGATTGCACAATAGATTAATTATTAAATATATAAATTTACCTATCTCTCACGATGTATGTGTATAATTGAATCTTATTTATGACTCTGACTATCTATGCTCATCAACACATACGTGATATCATTTAATAGATGATAATTATTGATTCATTTATTTAATTGAACACAAGAAACTCTTAAAATCTATTTGTATTCCTTCAAACTATAGGTTAATATTTGGGTTGCATTGGTAATAATGAACGCATATTATGATCAACTAAAATACTAGTTTAATTATCATTCATGACATATTATAATAGTACATAGGTTACGTCGCTGTACCTGAAATACATACATATTTAATAATAAACAAATACATGTCTCAATATATGCTGAAAACAAAGAAACATACATACATATATAAATCAAATAATATTACAATTCAATATTCTACTTATTTAATGCGTTCATTAAATCCCAAATAAGCTTTTGTTTATACGTTCATTAACTACTTTATTCAGATTTATTCATTACTTTTCTTAATAATTTTCTCAGGTGTGAATTCTTTGAAAGAAACCAGGTCAGTAGAAGTTATTAATTAGAAATAATTAATAGTAATGGTTACTTGGTTATTGAATATCCATTAGTTGTTGACGAAGTCTCGTTCTGGTGATGGAGATGGCTCGTAGACACATTCCGTCGGATGCTGCTTTATCACAACCACTTAACACTTTATTCTTCCGATCACTCGCGTAGGCGTTTGTATATGTGTGAGTAATTGAAGTTCAGTGTTCAATCAATGTTTCATCTTACTGTGTATGCTGTGAGTTCGTTTTAAAGTCAATATACCTGTCTAGTTCCATTTGTCGCTGCTTCATTAAACGTTCATATAATTTATTAGTTTGTTTAATGTTTCGTGTTCATTATGTTGTTGATAATGTGTCGTACACAATATTAAGTTTAAATAATTTGTATATCGTTAAGTGATGCTGTCTGTTAGTGTAACGGTCTGATTGCTCACTTGGTGTAATTTTCACTAAGTCCGTTACTGCGCACACCGGTAAAGTATCACTACCGCGATATGAATGTATTATTAAGTCTTTTAAGTTACTTGTTACCGATCTAACTTCCGAACTCGAGTTAGCATTCCGCCGTTTAATGTACTCTTCTGAACTTTGAATAATTACTAACTCCGAATGATTTGAGTAAACAATTGAAAGTTTATGATATACCGTCTCTCGCACTTGAAGTTAAACTACTTGATATTTTGGATGTAAACTGTCTGAAAATTCTGACTGTAAAACTCTAGTATAACTGTTTCAAAAATTGAGTGTAGACTGTTCAAAAATTGAGTATCACTGACCGTCTCTGTCTTGGGCAGATAGTTTTTATTAATTCGTCCCTACTCAAAATTTTGTCTCTGGCGCGCTTCACGCCTACTTCATTTCGAGATTGGTCAGTTTTTGATTTTCTTGGAAAATACTGCCCTACCATGTCAAGATTCTACGTCATAGTTCTTCCGATAGGTTCTTCGTTTCAGTTGCTATGGAAACACCCCTCACCATCAAATTTCTCGCTGGCTGAAGGCCTCTGATATGTCCTTAGGTCTCCCCGATTTCTGCCCTGACGATCGTTGACCCGCTTCGAAGAAACTACGGCTATTAAACACTTGTCTATCAGCCTATTGTCTGAGTAAACTCTGCGTTTCTATAGATTCCCATTATCTGTACTTACAGTCTCCCTGGCGTATTGTTCTATGCTCTAACCCCTTTTTTCTGGCTATTACTAATTTCGAACATCTGCTGGTCGTTGAAGTCACCCCAACTTTCCCTTCGTAAATTCTTGTCTGTCAATTAGACGATACCTCCAGCTGCGTAACATGACTGTAGTCTTTGTCAGCCTATCTTCCAGTATTGTTTCTTAAGGTGCAGCGCGTCCGTTTCATTGTAGTATGGAGTCTCACTCGTTTTTGTCGCTTATCGTCTACTGACGTAACATGGTCAACATCTGCTACAATTCTCGGTACGGGTGTGAATGTCCTTACTTACTTTGTTACAGCTGCGGAGAGCAATAATTCTGGACGAAACTTTCCCTGTCATCTTACGCCACCAAATTCTATAGTTGGATTGAACTTAATGTGTTTCTATTGTCAAGTCAGCAACGCTTCACTGACACCTTCTCATTATTCCTTATTTATTGCTCCACCATAAGTCGTTGACACTGCCTCGTGTGAACGTACTCTGCCGAGGTGAAAATTTAAAAATTTTAAAATTTTCTGCTCGTTACAGTGTCCTCAATTTCGATTTGACGATGTGACCTCAGGGAACAACTCAAATCTAAATTCTGCGCCCTGTACGTCGCCTCGCCGTGTCCATCTTCTTCAGGGGAAGGTATACAAAATAACCTACTTTCAAAAGCTTATATTACCAGTGGTACACCCCCTTTTGGTTTTAATCGGTTCTCTGAATTTATTGCTAGCTATTTGGGATAGCTGAACGCATTTCACATTGTCGAATTTACATATAAATACCTTATCTTTATAATTATAAGACAAATCATAAATTCCATAAGCAATTAAATAATTTCATCAATTGAATAAAATTTTACCTTCTAAAATATCATACTCACAAGATATTATCAAACAGTTAAGCAGTTCAATGTAACCTTTACATGATATCAAAGAAAATCTCCTATACATATACACCTTTGTACATTACTAATGATCTTACCAATAAAATCTTTTAAACTGTTATTTTAAAATTAGATTGTTAATTGACACAATCGCTACGTTAATTGTGATTATCTTAATAATTTACATACACGTATTACATTTAGTTTTAATGATTTACCTACTTCATGATAGCATCATTTACAATCCTAGCCTACTAATTACATACACTCACATTAATAAAGTTCATTCACTATCTAGTTCGTTGAATATTATCACTTATTTGATTTTAAGTGTCCATTTTTTTCTTTGTCCTTGTAACTTACTACCATATAAATCAAATAATAGCAATTAAATGTCCTTTGCATTCGCTGCAATATTTTTATAAAATGTCACACTAAATGTTAATTTATCTTATTATCTAACATTTAATTAGTGCTTAATTAACTAAATACATTTTTATGTTATGTTTCAACAATTAAAGTACATAACTTTCTTGGTTAAGCCAGCTTGAATGATATCATCGCGTCAATTACCCTAACGCGGATGATTCATCAGCATCTGCTAACTTCTTAAGACATCTTCTTCAATTTCTTCCTCTTCCTTCATCTTCAATTCTCTGATTCATAGTATTTTTTCAATTGTCTGGCATTAAATTTTCCACGGACTTAATTTATTACTATATCATTGCAATCAACGAGTACACATGTAGCTTCGTTTTATTTTATTCATTAATCCCCTACTCTTCATTCATCAACATTCATCACTAATTACCATCTTTGGTTTATGCATTTTCATATAACCAATGTATTTAATGTATTTTATTCAATGTTTTCAGATTTAATCATTACATTTTCAAATATTCTGAAGTTCGCCTTCTTAATACCTTTTCATTTATTTATTCTCAAGATATATTTATGATGACATATTTGTATGTCCCATCAATATTGTGCTGTCACTAACGCACGTGGTTTTGTTTGTAAACAGTAAGGTATTTGACCTAGAGGTTTGCGTCAGATATTTTCCTAATAGCCTTTCGGTCGTTCCCGTTACTCTGAGACGATGCGTCTCATTGCCGTTTCTAAGATTTACGACCCTTCTCCGTCTCTTTCCACTTGAGTGAGAGAGAAATGTATCGCACCCTTCTTTGCGTCGACCCCTCTTAGGTATACACACGTTAAACAGCTTGTCTCTCCTAAGGCCACTCCTCGTAACATTCTCGCTATTGTTCATGTACACAGTGAGTTGTTTTCGCCGTTTTCTCCAATAACTTTCTCTAAGTAAACACGCACCGGTCTGTTTATGTCGTCGTTTCCAGGCCTGCGTACAACACTGTTGTTCGACAATTAGTTCACCCCTCGTGTACTTACATAACAAAGTTTTATTTCTTAAGTTTCTAAGAAATCTTACCTCAAGTGCTCGTACTCTCCTTTCAGTACTATCACGATTCCTTACAACATTTTTAAGTTGTTTATTGAAATTCTTTCCTCCCCTTTTCCTCATAACGTTCCTTGTCCATGATGAATATGCATACGGATCTTGTATGCCTTTCCGCCTTACGTCATCCATGGCTTGCGTAAACTGGTTTTCAGCTTTATAACATGTGGTATTCGTTTCAACTTTAAACTTTCCCTTCATGCTTCTTATTGATGCAGCTCGACTACTTTGTCGATCCATGCTTATTTTACAGGCTGGATACTTCATCATAGGATTCACTGATGCAGTACCTCTTCCCGTGTTAATTAATTTGTGCTTTTTATGCCTTCTACTTGGTAGTAGTAATAGATTTTTATAATCTCTATCCATGTCTGGATCATCCTCCGATACCGCCAGATACCGAGAAACAAAGTCATTTCTCTTCTTAATCCACTTCTTCCTTGGTTTGCTAATGACATTCGCATTAGATCCCACAGTTGATAATTTCTTGATATCTGATACATCTGTAAGATCGACAGTGTTATCAGTATCTTGTACTTTCCGTACACCTTCGTAATTCTCATTCACCTCTTCTTCTTGCTTCTTCTGGGCTTCGCTACTGTCCGCTTTCAAGGTATTCGTGTATCCACGTATCTCTGTGCGTAACAGCGTGAACTGTTCCGTATAACTATCTAAACTTTTGTCAAGCTTTTCAATAAATAATTTGTTACTTCTATCTAAATTCTCATTGATTCTTCTAAAACTCTCCTCTTGTCTTCTGTCTCGTTCATCTAATTTTTCTATAAATAATTTGTTATGCTCTTCTTGTTTCTTATAATATTGACGGAGGGCCTCCATTACCATTTGTAGAGTTCCATCTTCTAGTTTCATGTCTGTCCTCGCGCCCTATCTTCTGGACTCTCTACCACACTACTTGGTTCACTAGGTGTAGTATTGTCCTCGGTATTTACTGCACCTAATTGGTTATTATCGTTGAATGCTCGGAATTATGCTTTCGGAACTGCTCGCCATTTTGCTCTCCTACTCGTAATCATTCAAACTGACTTACACTAATAACACTTATCTTACTTCTACTTCTATGACACTACTTTCTCTACTACTTCTACTGCCTGTTCTTTGCCAAAGCTGTACATGTTAACAATCTTTGTTAATACGTATCATGCCGTGCGGATGGGCGCCATTTATAAAAGTCATTTTATATGCGTATTGATTGCACAATAGATTAATTATTAAATATATAAATTTACCTATCTCTCACGATGTATGTGTATAATTGAATCTTATTTATGACTCTGACTATCTATGCTCATCAACACATACGTGATATCATTTAATAGATGATAATTATTGATTCATTTATTTAATTGAACACAAGAAACTCTTAAAATCTATTTGTATTCCTTCAAACTATAGGTTAATATTTGGGTTGCATTGGTAATAATGAACGCATATTATGATCAACTAAAATACTAGTTTAATTATCATTCATGACATATTATAATAGTACATAGGTTACGTCGCTGTACCTGAAATACATACATATTTAATAATAAACAAATACATGTCTCAATATATGCTGAAAACAAAGAAACATTCATACATATATAAATCAAATAATATTACAATTCAATATTCTACTTATTTAATGCGTTCATTAAATCCCAAATAAGCTTTTGTTTATACGTTCATTAACTACTTTATTCAGATTTATTCATTACTTTTCTTAATAATTTTCTCAGGTGTGAATTCTTTGAAAGAAACCAGGTCAGTAGAAGTTATTAATTAGAAATAATTAATAGTAATGGTTACTTGGTTATTGAATATCCATTAGTTGTTGACGAAGTCTCGTTCTGGTGATGGAGATGGCTCGTAGACACATTCCGTCGGATGCTGCTTTATCACAACCACTTAACACTTTATTCTTCCGATCACTCGCGTAGGCGTTTGTATATGTGTGAGTAATTGAAGTTCAGTGTTCAATCAATGTTTCATCTTACTGTGTATGCTGTGAGTTCGTTTTAAAGTCAATATACCTGTCTAGTTCCATTTGTCGCTGCTTCATTAAACGTTCATATAATTTATTAGTTTGTTTAATGTTTCGTGTTCATTATGTTGTTGATAATGTGTCGTACACAATATTAAGTTTAAATAATTTGTATATCGTTAAGTGATGCTGTCTGTTAGTGTAACGGTCTGATTGCTCACTTGGTGTAATTTTCACTAAGTCCGTTACTGCGCACACCGGTAAAGTATCACTACCGCGATATGAATGTATTATTAAGTCTTTTAAGTTACTTGTTACCGATCTAACTTCCGAACTCGAGTTAGCATTCCGCCGTTTAATGTACTCTTCTGAACTTTGAATAATTACTAACTCCGAATGATTTGAGTAAACAATTGAAAGTTTATGATATACCGTCTCTCGCACTTGAAGTTAAACTACTTGATATTTTGGATGTAAACTGTCTGAAAATTCTGACTGTAAAACTCTAGTATAACTGTTTCAAAAATTGAGTGTAGACTGTTCAAAAATTGAGTATCACTGACCGTCTCTGTCTTGGGCAGATAGTTTTTATTAATTCGTCCCTACTCAAAATTTTGTCTCTGGCGCGCTTCACGCCTACTTCATTTCGAGATTGGTCAGTTTTTGATTTTCTTGGAAAATACTGCCCTACCATGTCAAGATTCTACGTCATAGTTCTTCCGATAGGTTCTTCGTTTCAGTTGCTATGGAAACACCCCTCACCATCAAATTTCTCGCTGGCTGAAGGCCTCTGATATGTCCTTAGGTCTCCCCGATTTCTGCCCTGACGATCGTTGACCCGCTTCGAAGAAACTACGGCTATTAAACACTTGTCTATCAGCCTATTGTCTGAGTAAACTCTGCGTTTCTATAGATTCCCATTATCTGTACTTACAGTCTCCCTGGCGTATTGTTCTATGCTCTAACCCCTTTTTTCTGGCTATTACTAATTTCGAACATCTGCTGGTCGTTGAAGTCACCCCAACTTTCCCTTCGTAAATTCTTGTCTGTCAATTAGACGATACCTCCAGCTGCGTAACATGACTGTAGTCTTTGTCAGCCTATCTTCCAGTATTGTTTCTTAAGGTGCAGCGCGTCCGTTTCATTGTAGTATGGAGTCTCACTCGTTTTTGTCGCTTATCGTCTACTGACGTAACATGGTCAACATCTGCTACAATTCTCGGTACGGGTGTGAATGTCCTTACTTACTTTGTTACAGCTGCGGAGAGCAATAATTCTGGACGAAACTTTCCCTGTCATCTTACGCCACCAAATTCTATAGTTGGATTGAACTTAATGTGTTTCTATTGTCAAGTCAGCAACGCTTCACTGACACCTTCTCATTATTCCTTATTTATTGCTCCACCATAAGTCGTTGACACTGCCTCGTGTGAACGTACTCTGCCGAGGTGAAAATTTAAAAATTTTAAAATTTTCTGCTCGTTACAGTGTCCTCAATTTCGATTTGACGATGTGACCTCAGGGAACAACTCAAATCTAAATTCTGCGCCCTGTACGTCGCCTCGCCGTGTCCATCTTCTTCAGGGGAAGGTATACAAAATAACCTACTTTCAAAAGCTTATATTACCAGTGGTACACCCCCTTTTGGTTTTAATCGGTTCTCTGAATTTATTGCTAGCTATTTGGGATAGCTGAACGCATTTCACATTGTCGAATTTACATATAAATACCTTATCTTTATAATTATAAGACAAATCATAAATTCCATAAGCAATTAAATAATTTCATCAATTGAATAAAATTTTACCTTCTAAAATATCATACTCACAAGATATTATCAAACAGTTAAGCAGTTCAATGTAACCTTTACATGATATCAAAGAAAATCTCCTATACATATACACCTTTGTACATTACTAATGATCTTACCAATAAAATCTTTAAAACTGTTATTTTAAAATTAGTTTGTTAATTGACACAATCGCTACGTTAATTGTAATTATCTTAATAATTTACATACACGTATTACATTTAGTTTTAATGATTTACCTACTTCATGATAGCATCATTTACAATCCTAGCCTACTAATTACATACACTCACATTAATAAAGTTCATTCACTATCTAGTTCGTTGAATATTATCACTTATTTGATTTTAAGTGTCCATTTTTTTCTTTGTCCTTGTAACTTACTACCATATAAATCAAATAATAGCAATTAAATGTCCTTTGCATTCGCTGCAATATTTTTATAAAATGTCACACTAAATGTTAATTTATCTTATTATCTAACATTTAATTAGTGCTTAATTAACTAAATACATTTTTATGTTATGTTTCAACAATTAAAGTACATAACTTTCTTGGTTAAGCCAGCTTGAATGATATCATCGCGTCAATTACCCTAACGCGGATGATTCATCAGCATCTGCTAACTTCTTAAGACATCTTCTTCAATTTCTTCCTCTTCCTTCATCTTCAATTCTCTGATTCATAGTATTTTTTCAATTGTCTGGCATTAAATTTTCCACGGACTTAATTTATTACTATATCATTGCAATCAACGAGTACACATGTAGCTTCGTTTTATTTTATTCATTAATCCCCTACTCTTCATTCATCAACATTCATCACTAATTACCATCTTTGGTTTATGCATTTTCATATAACCAATGTATTTAATGTATTTTATTCAATGTTTTCAGATTTAATCATTACATTTTCAAATATTCTGAAGTTCGCCTTCTTAATACCTTTTCATTTATTTATTCTCAAGATATATTTATGATGACATATTTGTATGTCCCATCAATATTGTGCTGTCACTAACGCACGTGGTTTTGTTTGTAAACAGTAAGGTATTTGACCTAGAGGTTTGCGTCAGATATTTTCCTAATAGCCTTTCGGTCGTTCCCGTTACTCTGAGACGATGCGTCTCATTGCCGTTTCTAAGATTTACGACCCTTCTCCGTCTCTTTCCACTTGAGTGAGAGAGAAATGTATCGCACCCTTCTTTGCGTCGACCCCTCTTAGGTATACACACGTTAAACAGCTTGTCTCTCCTAAGGCCACTCCTCGTAACATTCTCGCTATTGTTCATGTACACAGTGAGTTGTTTTCGCCGTTTTCTCCAATAACTTTCTCTAAGTAAACACGCACCGGTCTGTTTATGTCGTCGTTTCCAGGCCTGCGTACAACACTGTTGTTCGACAATTAGTTCACCCCTCGTGTACTTACATAACAAAGTTTTATTTCTTAAGTTTCTAAGAAATCTTACCTCAAGTGCTCGTACTCTCCTTTCAGTACTATCACGATTCCTTACAACATTTTTAAGTTGTTTATTGAAATTCTTTCCTCCCCTTTTCCTCATAACGTTCCTTGTCCATGATGAATATGCATACGGATCTTGTATGCCTTTCCGCCTTACGTCATCCATGGCTTGCGTAAACTGGTTTTCAGCTTTATAACATGTGGTATTCGTTTCAACTTTAAACTTTCCCTTCATGCTTCTTATTGATGCAGCTCGACTACTTTGTCGATCCATGCTTATTTTACAGGCTGGATACTTCATCATAGGATTCACTGATGCAGTACCTCTTCCCGTGTTAATTAATTTGTGCTTTTTATGCCTTCTACTTGGTAGTAGTAATAGATTTTTATAATCTCTATCCATGTCTGGATCATCCTCCGATACCGCCAGATACCGAGAAACAAAGTCATTTCTCTTCTTAATCCACTTCTTCCTTGGTTTGCTAATGACATTCGCATTAGATCCCACAGTTGATAATTTCTTGATATCTGATACATCTGTAAGATCGACAGTGTTATCAGTATCTTGTACTTTCCGTACACCTTCGTAATTCTCATTCACCTCTTCTTCTTGCTTCTTCTGGGCTTCGCTACTGTCCGCTTTCAAGGTATTCGTGTATCCACGTATCTCTGTGCGTAACAGCGTGAACTGTTCCGTATAACTATCTAAACTTTTGTCAAGCTTTTCAATAAATAATTTGTTACTTCTATCTAAATTCTCATTGATTCTTCTAAAACTCTCCTCTTGTCTTCTGTCTCGTTCATCTAATTTTTCTATAAATAATTTGTTATGCTCTTCTTGTTTCTTATAATATTGACGGAGGGCCTCCATTACCATTTGTAGAGTTCCATCTTCTAGTTTCGATGTCTGTCCTCGCGCCCTATCTTCTGGACTCTCTACCACACTACTTGGTTCACTAGGTGTAGTATTGTCCTCGGTATTTACTGCACCTAATTGGTTATTATCGTTGAATGCTCGGAATTATGCTTTCGGAACTGCTCGCCATTTTGCTCTCCTACTCGTAATCATTCAAACTGACTTACACTAATAACACTTATCTTACTTCTACTTCTATGACACTACTTTCTCTACTACTTCTACTGCCTGTTCTTTGCCAAAGCTGTACATGTTAACAATCTTTGTTAATACGTATCATGCCGTGCGGATGGGCGCCATTTATAAAAGTCATTTTATATGCGTATTGATTGCACAATAGATTAATTATTAAATATATAAATTTACCTATCTCTCACGATGTATGTGTATAATTGAATCTTATTTATGACTCTGACTATCTATGCTCATCAACACATACGTGATATCATTTAATAGATGATAATTATTGATTCATTTATTTAATTGAACACAAGAAACTCTTAAAATCTATTTGTATTCCTTCAAACTATAGGTTAATATTTGGGTTGCATTGGTAATAATGAACGCATATTATGATCAACTAAAATACTAGTTTAATTATCATTCATGACATATTATAATAGTACATAGGTTACGTCGCTGTACCTGAAATACATACATATTTAATAATAAACAAATACATGTCTCAATATATGCTGAAAACAAAGAAACATTCATACATATATAAATCAAATAATATTACAATTCAATATTCTACTTATTTAATGCGTTCATTAAATCCCAAATAAGCTTTTGTTTATACGTTCATTAACTACTTTATTCAGATTTATTCATTACTTTTCTTAATAATTTTCTCAGGTGTGAATTCTTTGAAAGAAACCAGGTCAGTAGAAGTTATTAATTAGAAATAATTAATAGTAATGGTTACTTGGTTATTGAATATCCATTAGTTGTTGACGAAGTCTCGTTCTGGTGATGGAGATGGCTCGTAGACACATTCCGTCGGATGCTGCTTTATCACAACCACTTAACACTTTATTCTTCCGATCACTCGCGTAGGCGTTTGTATATGTGTGAGTAATTGAAGTTCAGTGTTCAATCAATGTTTCATCTTACTGTGTATGCTGTGAGTTCGTTTTAAAGTCAATATACCTGTCTAGTTCCATTTGTCGCTGCTTCATTAAACGTTCATATAATTTATTAGTTTGTTTAATGTTTCGTGTTCATTATGTTGTTGATAATGTGTCGTACACAATATTAAGTTTAAATAATTTGTATATCGTTAAGTGATGCTGTCTGTTAGTGTAACGGTCTGATTGCTCACTTGGTGTAATTTTCACTAAGTCCGTTACTGCGCACACCGGTAAAGTATCACTACCGCGATATGAATGTATTATTAAGTCTTTTAAGTTACTTGTTACCGATCTAACTTCCGAACTCGAGTTAGCATTCCGCCGTTTAATGTACTCTTCTGAACTTTGAATAATTACTAACTCCGAATGATTTGAGTAAACAATTGAAAGTTTATGATATACCGTCTCTCGCACTTGAAGTTAAACTACTTGATATTTTGGATGTAAACTGTCTGAAAATTCTGACTGTAAAACTCTAGTATAACTGTTTCAAAAATTGAGTGTAGACTGTTCAAAAATTGAGTATCACTGACCGTCTCTGTCTTGGGCAGATAGTTTTTATTAATTCGTCCCTACTCAAAATTTTGTCTCTGGCGCGCTTCACGCCTACTTCATTTCGAGATTGGTCAGTTTTTGATTTTCTTGGAAAATACTGCCCTACCATGTCAAGATTCTACGTCATAGTTCTTCCGATAGGTTCTTCGTTTCAGTTGCTATGGAAACACCCCTCACCATCAAATTTCTCGCTGGCTGAAGGCCTCTGATATGTCCTTAGGTCTCCCCGATTTCTGCCCTGACGATCGTTGACCCGCTTCGAAGAAACTACGGCTATTAAACACTTGTCTATCAGCCTATTGTCTGAGTAAACTCTGCGTTTCTATAGATTCCCATTATCTGTACTTACAGTCTCCCTGGCGTATTGTTCTATGCTCTAACCCCTTTTTTCTGGCTATTACTAATTTCGAACATCTGCTGGTCGTTGAAGTCACCCCAACTTTCCCTTCGTAAATTCTTGTCTGTCAATTAGACGATACCTCCAGCTGCGTAACATGACTGTAGTCTTTGTCAGCCTATCTTCCAGTATTGTTTCTTAAGGTGCAGCGCGTCCGTTTCATTGTAGTATGGAGTCTCACTCGTTTTTGTCGCTTATCGTCTACTGACGTAACATGGTCAACATCTGCTACAATTCTCGGTACGGGTGTGAATGTCCTTACTTACTTTGTTACAGCTGCGGAGAGCAATAATTCTGGACGAAACTTTCCCTGTCATCTTACGCCACCAAATTCTATAGTTGGATTGAACTTAATGTGTTTCTATTGTCAAGTCAGCAACGCTTCACTGACACCTTCTCATTACTCCTTATTTATTGCTCCACCATAAGTCGTTGACACTGCCTCGTGTGAACGTACTCTGCCGAGGTGAAAATTTAAAAATTTTAAAATTTTCTGCTCGTTACACAACGGAAACTACAATAACGACAGACCATCAGTAGACACCCTAAGGACCGAGGAGCCTAATCTGAATCAACATCAGGATACCATAAGGTGACGCGGAAGCCAGTCTTCCGTGATTAAGTAATATTCAAATAAAAATGTACCAAAGACAATTTAAATAACACTTCAAGACTTTTAAGAGTAGTCACTAATTGTAAACAGTAGTATGTAATATGCTTAAAAATATGTGTAGTAGAAAGTAATGCTTAAATTATAGAGCGTCTCTGTTTCTAAAGTTTAAATAAAGTCCATTCTTCAAATGGCTTAAGTTGAAAGATAGTATATGAGTAAATGAGCATTATTAACAAACAAGTTTTAAATCCCGGATCCGTGGAGAATTCAAACACATAAACTTCTTTTTAAAGGGCCCTTCTGAAATATATGTTGTAAACTGTAATCTGTAAATTAAGAATCAGCCATGTTGAAAACCTTATGTAGAGATTTTAAGGTTATAGAATAATAAAGAGATGTCCTTATATAACACACATAACTGAGTGAATACATCAACAGGAACCCATGTCCATTTTCCTTCAATTATAGAGATTTCTATAATCATATAATAATTATATGTGTTTAATTAGAAGTTGGTTAAGTCTATGGCAGCCTGTGTAATTGACCAGAGCCAATGAAGCACAGGTTCCCGGTATTATAACGTAGGTACGTTATATCACCTAAACGTAATACATGTCCGACCTATCTCATCTGACTGGACGATCCATCCATTTATAGATTCTCTCTCTACAAGTTGTCAGTAAACCTCAATCTTCATCATGTCCTTTTTCTGAGTTTCCTTCAGTGTGTCTAAAGAATCTCTCATAAATAGCGTTGACCTTAGATTTATGTTTTTCCATCATGGTCCAAGCTTCACTGCTGTAAAGGAGAGTAGGTCTGGTTACCGTCTTGATTATTTCAAAATTTATATCTTAAGGATTTTCTTCTTTTTCAGAAAAAAGAATTTCTTTTGCCCTTACAATAATTACGACTTGCTATTATGCATATAAACAGTGTGTGGTTAACGCATTTATACTACATCTTTTTCACCATTCTGAACGTAAATTAATTAATTTTTCAAGAACTTGATTTAATTTTTGAGAACAAAACATTTTCGAGAGCCAGTCATAACCTCTCATGAGTACGACTGCATTATTTTGGGAATTCGGAACTGCTGGGCGATCTGCGTTTGTTTTTCTTGTTTTCCAGTTTACTGTTGAAAATAACGGGATACCCAGAAAGAATAAGAACGGGTTGAGCAGGGTTACAAGTTCTTGAAAGAGTGGATTATAAAATTTAACGTAACATAAATATTATAATATATACATAAGTATAGATTCCCCAATGCTTGGCAAACTGTGTTATTGTTTTTTTGTTTACACTTGTTGCTGTGTGTGTGTGTGTGTGTTCTGATATTGTTAATCTAAGATTGTTAAGTTGTTAATTAATTATGACATCACATATAACGTTGAGCTTGGTATTGTTTTGTGTCAATTCAGGTATTATTCTACTTTGATTTTTGTATACACAAAGGTTTTATAATAGGATATCCAATAGTTTTTCGTTACTGATTTCATGAGTTTAACATTGCCTATATCTGGAAACGGGTGTTTTGTGTTTTGTGAAATTCTGACGTTGTGATACTAGGTTGATTTTGAATATTTTTGACTTGAGAACGGCTTTATTGTGATGAAAGTATCGATAAAAAACTGTTTTTCCACACACACACACACACACACACACACACACACACACACACACACACACACACACACACACACACACACACACACACACACACACACACACACACACACACACACACACACACACACACACACACACACACACACACACACACACACAGTTATAGGAAATTTGTTCTTACCATGTCATTCACTTCCTCAGCAGAAGTTTTAGGCATCATAATTAGGACAATGTAGTAAATGTAATCTGGTATTCAGAATAGTAAATGTTACTGTAATTACAGAAACAATAAAACCGAAAGAATAATTAGGAAGAGTCAGGCACAGGCAGCTGTTAACCTGATGGCAACGCACCACAGAACTTGACCTGACCAAACGACTGGGTGAATGTGTACAGACACAGTCATAGTGTCAGACAACGCCGGCTAACACGATATGTCGCGTGCACATTCACTTGTTTTGCATTAGTTTTCCGTTAACATCAAAGAATACCGCTCGACAGTTTCACCCAAATAATGTAGTCAAGCGACATTCCGTTTGATATGAAAATTCATTCGCTAATTCATCTGCAACGACAGCACTGCACGCCACGCAGTTTTTAATCAAACGAAAGAAGCTGAGTAGTCGGTGCACAAATAGCAAAGTTCCTCGAATCATGCCCCTGATCGATACAGCGTTTTTCCTAATACGAATTTATGCTGTACAATACTTCCGAATTACAAACTTCAGAAAGAGTCAAACTGTCTGCAGATCACATTCATATGAATAAACAGATTTTCTTAATGACCACAACATCCCAGTGTTTGACAAGGGCTTCCACCAGGCTCAAACCTAGAAGAAATTTAAAGTCTAAATTTCAACACCCCCCTCTCTCTCTGTTGTTTTCACCTAAAAAGTCACTTTATACCATCATGAATACTATGCAGTTATCGAATCACACGACTTCCAGTCAACAAATGAATCAATGAGTGACGCAATGGTGTTAGGTACAAAGTGATTAATTATCATCATCGCCTATCAACAATGACTGACGCAAATCGCTTCCTCTCGCTTGCGTCCAAACTAAAAATAATGATGTCTGTCGGCTTATAACGTTTGATTGGGAATGGGTTCACATATTTGTAGCTAACAATCTTTACAAATGTATATGGTACGAAAAACAACTTGCTAGCTTATGTAAAAAGTCACGGGGAAAAGTAATTTGCGACAACGTTATCTTACGGGAATTCGGTAGAAAGAGATTTTCACCAATTCGCGCAAATTTATTATTTTATTTTCTTGACCCATTTACAAAGTTCCGCATTGCAAAATTCTTTTTAACGTAGTTAGAAAAGTCGGTCAGTCCGTTCGATATATTTGTGTAAGGTCCTATATAACTACAAATTATTCTGTTATATATCCGCTCATAAATATAAATTAGTTTGTATACAGTTCCAAGAGTTTAACACAAAAATAATTTTAATAAGACAATTTAATACATAATAAATATTTTATGGAATTCATAATACTTTAATGTAATTTTACAAGCTTTCCTATTTGATTCTACAATTCAGAATTTTTCTTTCACAAAAGCGTATCCCGATTTACGTATGCCATTCCCATTCCCATGTCACTTGTCCATGGCTATTTCATCGTAAAGGCAAATTTGATTGTCTTGTGACAGTGGCATCAAAGCAGTGATAACACGCCCAAGGGATATTGTACGAGTTACTGATCAGAACAGACGATAAACACAATAATTACATCTGAGTTTAACAGTAGGAGTACCATACAGTAGTATACTGAACTAAACCGTTTAACAAAAATAAACATCCGTGGCCCATACAAAACACCAGTAGAGAGTGTTCTACAAACGCAATGTAGTACGTTATAAAATACAACGTTCATTTAGATATGACTTGGGGAGGGAGAGAGCGAAGCGGAGCAACCCCAGATACTCAATCACGTTAACGACCGCTGCACGCCAGCTATAAACTGACAACCGTTTTATTGACTTACTGCCAATATTACGTTTGCACTAGTAAAATATTAACAAAAATGACGAATAATATTTATCATACTCGCGTCTTTATTACACTAAAACGTTTGTATCATGTCTTGTAGCAGTGCTGTACAATTGGTTGTTCACATTATTGTTTTTTACTTTCTGTCGTACAAAAACTATACCGTTGTCTCTGAATACTTAAAACCATGGTTTTCAAAAGTAAGGGCTAAATTTCTTTAAATGTAAAGAAACGTACTTCCAGTGAACATATCTAATTTCAGTTAGGTAAAGCTTTGGTTTCCGATAGCGGTACCGTATTCTAGCGGCCACAATATGACGTCACGCAGCGGGAAGAAAAAAACGACTGTCTTCACGGTGAACATTGTTGTAAAGCTAGAGCCTGTGTTGTGTAGAACAAGGTTCATAATATTAAAGAAGTAATTTAAAAATAGATGATTCGACCGGCTAATAAAACTAGGAAATAAAGAAATATGCACAAATGCATACAGGTGCGTTTTTGGTTAAAGAGAAATGAAACCAATAAACGAAAACATCGATAGTCGTATAATACAACGACGTTCCCGCTTTGCTTCACGGTGTTGAAACCTGATCTCAAGACACCAAGTTAATAGCAGCGGACACCAAGTTGTTTAGAAAAATAGGAACCAAGTCAAAATTGTTTCAGGCCAGGAATACGTTAGGACTATGATTAAGAAGGAATTAATAGTTTATAGGTTAGATAACAGGCAACTATAATGATACGAACATACCATAACGAAAAATCAGAACAGACTGCCCAAAAGAGAAACGGAAGGCAAAGAAAATGTTAGAGGCAGATCAAATAAACAACGACAACAGAGGTTAGAAAATGTTGTGTAGACAATACGTATAGAGACTGGCGTGTACTAACAGCGTAGAAAGCAATAATTGACATTTAAAAGGACATGTGAAAAGAAACGGCAAAAAAATATAATACGAATTCTGTGGATAGACTGTGCAATCCAGTTTACGTTTCCAGTTTGTGGATCGCTGGTATCAAAACAGAGAACTGGCAACATTTATTCTTTTGATTTGTTTACATTTAAAAATAGAATCATGGCCGCTGTGCGACACTGGGATACCAAACAGACGCCGTTACTCAAGGAAAACTAGTGTGTTTTGGGTATACGTAATACCACCCCGCTAGTGAATAAGTTGTTCCTGTCGCGTGTAATGGTTCTGATTAGCACAACCTGACTACCCACATGACTGGCCGCATGAAAACGGTTTTGTTAAGGATACACCGTTAAGGTTGAAAAGAATTTAATTTACTGTCTCCTTACTTAAAAATATTCTTTATTTTCTCAGAAAAATTAAAGACAATTTTATACTGACGTTCGTGCGTCATTTGCAAAGTCAAGTGCCGCATGCCTCAGTACAGAAACCTGAACAGATTAGCATATGCCAGCTCGGTAGCTTACGTCCTCGACACTCGAAAGGGTGGGCAGAGGGAGGCGATTACATTACATCATCACATTATATTCATAACTATTTAAATTTTACAATTTCCTTGCATACTACGTTCAGAACAGCGCGTTCCAAATACCTTTTTACGCTTCTTTTTGTAATTTGAAAAAAGTTTTTTGTTGCTTTAAGTGAAGTCAGTTTACAATATATTTTCTCTCGTGTGCAAGGTCTTTTGCGGAAGAGAAGATATAAACACAGCTATTCATTACTGGCTGCTATTTTACAAGAAACAACTACCGTTTTCCAGGAATTATCCAAATGAAGTACATTAGAAAAGGTATCTGTGGCAGGACTCAAATCCCCAATGTGTCGTCAACTCATTAGTACAGAAAGGACTTGAAAAAACCACTTACGTGAATGTTATTTCATTAGGTTGTGTATTGATGTGCAAAGAAGACTTACAAAATTTAGAGTTCCTATGATACTATAACGTTAATTCCTATGACTCGACTCGAGTGGAATGAAATTATAGACCTAGAATTATTCCTCCGAGTACGAGAAAGAAAGTAAATGAAAACGAAAGATGGACGAAAATAAGGAACAAAATGCGGACAGGAAACTAAGAAGAATAAAGGTGCTGACATTTTTGTACAAAACCTTTTATAATTCTCACTTTTAATAGCTCCTCGAACAATGTTTTCTTTTCTGTACAAATGAGACCAACCTGAAATTTCTATAAGAGATACAACTGATGAAAATACACTTACCGAGTGAACCACTATAATGTGAAAATGACAGGATCTGAACAGATTTATTATCATAAGTCTATAAAAAAACGCTAGTTTTCCAGAATTTTTAAAGCACCAAATGATTTTTTTTAAAGCACCAGAGATCATTGAATTGTATGAACTTGAATTGTATACTGTTAACTGCAACGTGTAAAAAAATCAGATAAATTGATCTAGGGCCGCCGCTACCATATGTGCGAAATGTGCACCGCACACGTGGCCAAATTCATCAGCAGATATTGCAAAATAAATTAAAACAATTAATACCGACTTTATATGTCTAGGTATGTGACATTAACGTTTATTGAGTTGTTCTTGATATTTGTTTTGTTAGCATTGGCGCAGTGTATTGGCATCGGCCTTTGTTTTGACTGCCAAAATAACGTATAGGTATTGTTGCGCGACATTTATACCTGCGAATTATAGCTGCGGGGTCTTTGTGGTTTTGTAGACAAGCGCGTGCATGTCGACACTGGCAAACAATAAAGTACCTACCCGATAAGATAAGAAATTACGTTTTGTTTTGACGAACGGGCGCCTTTAGGACTGTCAACTTGTATTCAAAACAACAGCAGTTAGTAAGCAGTAACAGAATTACTGCTAGTAATGATAGTTTGTTAGTTAATGCTTAAGACGTTTCCAAGTACGGTCTTGTTTTTGGTCACGGTCTGGCGGTGTAATTTCGACGTGTCGTATTCGTATTTTTTGTCAGTTTTACTATTTATGTCTGTATCAATTTTTAATTAAAATAATATTAAATAGTGTGGCAAAGTAGGGATATGAAAAGTATATTCAGGAGGACGGTAAAGGTAAAACTGCACAGGGGCGGCAAGCACCCTAGCGGCGGCCCTGAATTGATCAAATGACTTCTTAGAAAAAGCAACATGAATTTTGGTAGAAATAGTACTGACAACATATGGTGTACGTCTCCCCCACTACATCATTATCATAACTGAAAGGTAACCTATCTCATGCGTTAGTTAACAAGAACGATCCAACGACTTCTTCGCCGACCTGCATTTGGACGGCTACTCTCCTTACAATTTATATGCTATTGTATAACTTTAGAAGAAGCCCATTAATCCCTGACACGCTATTGAGACTTCTTGAAAATGTACTTAATTTAAGATTAGATTATGTACAAAGCGTAATCCGATAGTACATTAACGTTAAAATATTATTATTATTGTTACATGTCTTTAATGGTACAGACTGGTAGTCATATATGGATATAGTCTTAGATTAGACGTGGTCACGGGCGTCAAGTAGGATTTTAAATGAGCATTTGAGATTAAACATTTACGTAGCGTGTACGGGGTGACAATGAGAGAAACATAGACAATAGAGAAAAACTCAACATTAGGTCTACACTAGACTATATCGAAGAATGACAGATGCGCTGGGGGGGGGGCGAATAAGAAGGGATGAAAAGTGGATGGCAAGACACCAGTGAAAATATATGGGAAGCCATAAACTAAGAAAGATACATAGATGAAGGAATGAAGGTTTGGACAGAGCACTCGCAAATATAATAATAAAGACGGGAATGACAGTATCAGAAGCGTGTGTACTGGTCAAGGATAGGGGAAAATGGTCGACGTTTTGTTGAGACATAAAGAGAAAGGAACTTGGTCCAACAATGAAAGTTCGAAGGCTTTCGGGTAACATTTATATTTTATGCAGTTCCATTACGTTGCCATCAGCAGTGCCGGCCACATTGGTTTACATGCTACTAACTGAAAACTAGAGCAAACAGACGACGCACATCTAAGTTCCTGGTCGTACCATTTACAGAATAAAGTCTGCACAGCATTTACATTCATAAGCAATTTATATACAAGAGAATCCACAACATTCATACACGTACGCTACTACGTATGTAAACAGCAACGGTGAGTTGTGTGTGAGTGGAGTGGCAGCACAAGGACCAGAAGGCGCACATTATACAGCCTATTTGCATACTGCGTTTTATTCGGGACTGATGCTGACGTTCAGTACAAACCACTGTACTCTATTCCGTATCTTAACTGCAATGCACACAATGCGGTTACGTCATATATATATATATATATATATATATATATATATATATTGCGACAACACAAATTACTAAACTATTGGCGCATAGGATATGATAGTATGTGTATTTCAAATTACAAGTCTATATTGGAGGGTTTAAGATTATTTATTGTACAAACACAAGTTATAGTTTATATGGTATATTTGTAATGTACAGAATGTAATGTTTGATATAGAGTCTTTCTTCTAAAATGTTAAATAATGTTCATATGCAAGACGTGATACGTTACATAAGAAGACTCCAACGATGATGTTGTTGAAGAGAAGGGCCGGTCTTTGCGGTATAGATGGTTCGTCAGGTGTGGCTTACAAATGACAGACGTTTCACCAGAAACGTTTACAGCTGGGCTGGCGTCCTGTAACAGCTGGGCTGGTCCTATAACAGCTGGGCTGGTGTCCTATAACAGCTGGGCTGATGTCCTGTAACAGCTGGGCTGATGTCCTGTAACAGCTGGGCTGATGTCCTATAACAGCTGGGCTGATGTCCTATAACCGCTGGGCTGATGTCCTGCAATTCCCACGATGAATCCGACACTTCACACACACAACGGTACTACGGATTTTATTACTCGCAAAACTTGTATAGAGTTTAAGACCAAGTAATACCTCAGGTGACAGTGAGTTAATCTAATAACGGTATATTGAGCTTATACCTCTCCGGCTTCTTCAAGTGTTCTCGCGAATATCAAGGTCTACCGCGATCAGCAGACCACCCTATGAGGAAATCTTGCACTAGCACGGAAACGTCTTGATGGAACTATTGCGTAACAATCAATGCTACTGTCACTGCGGAAAATCTCGCACAGTGATACAGTTACACTCACTTCTTACACACGTAATACTACAATATTAATATCGTGTGTAAAGATATAAAATCAATTGTTATGCGTCACACGCGTTACTATCCCCGAAAAGTCTTAACAGATCCTTGCAAGCGGTAGAGTCTTGTACAAGGATTGTATGTACCGTTCGCGGTAGCAGCAGTGAAGTACTGCTTGTAATTTTTCGCACAATGCGTTAAAACACTGATGTGTGCAAATGTACTACACACACAGTTCTGAGTCTTCCCGTTTCACTAACGACGAATAGTTTTTACAACACCTTGCAAGCGGTAGAATCTTGTACAAGGAGTGCACGTTCCGTTCGCGGTAGATGGCGTAGAAGAACTATCGTAATTATACGCATAATGCGTTTAAACACTACTGTGTGCAGATGTACTACATACACAGTTCTGAGCCTTCCCGTTTCACTAACGACGAATAGTCTTTACAACACCTTGCAAGCGGTAGAATTCTTGTACAAGGAGTGCACGACCCGTTCGCGGTAGATGGCGTAGAAGAACTGCCTGTGTAACGACAGGCTAAGAAAATTTCCAACCACCAGTCCGTATTCTATTGGTGGATGGAAGTCACATGGTTAGTATAAATGACCATGCACTTTTCATGCAGTAGAGTGCATTTACTTTGTAACAGCATGCATAGCGGTAATCAGACTACTCGTATCTCATGCATGCTGCCTACATACTAATAATATACATGAACGTAAACAACAGTCCGACAGGTATAGGGATTGTAGCGATACACATGTCTCAGTTCAGCTAATGTCAAAACAACGATAATACTTCACGCACCGCACGGGAAACGTTTCCCACTCGCACACGCGCGCACATTTCCACTAACACAGTACATGAATAACCATAAATAATAATGCACAGTTTTCCTAAACTAAACCCTTAACCTTACTAAATACAATTGATAACAACCAAACTTAACCATCTACCAATATAATATGAATGTCCATTGTCTGTGTAATATATGAACTTGCCCCGCCTATCATGATCCTGTGATTCGTTGCAGGATTAACTCCTTCCCGCATAAAAAAAAAATTTTTTTTTTTCTTTAGTTAACTAACAAAAAATAAAAATTTTTTTTTTCAATATAACCAAAACAACTTCCTAATCCTGAAATAATAATAATACCCACAAACTAAAATCAAATAAACATCCTCAATTAATACTAACAATTCCAACTGTCACTTTGACAGAAGCATCAAATCAAAAGACACGTGGTAACCTTCAAACCAAAACAAACACACATGTTCTTGACACACAGATAACGACATCTTATGCAGGGTCATAGGGTACACAGACAACATTCCTTATCAAAACTAGATTATTGTTCATTCACAGAGCCATCTTACATACAACATTTAAACCTGAATTGACATATTTATATCACTACACATTCTTACCCCTATATCCTGACATTTATTTCTGAGTTTACGGATCCTTTGTATAATATTTCCTCAATGAGGACGCATGGAATTTACCAATCGCACGGTTGGTATTTGGGTTGGTTAAGATAAAGGTATTTTTCCCAACTTGCTCCGACAGGGTATACGGACCATTATACAGCCTAAAAAACTTCGTGGCTGTGTTGTCCTCCCTTCTTCCAACATTTAATGCTCGTAAAAGCACACTCTCTCCAGTCTTGAACTTGACTAGTTTATGTTCCGCATTAAATTTCTCCGTGCGCTCCTCGGCGCACTTTTTAATGCGTCTTCTAGCCTCGATTTTCTTTATCTCAACTGGTATAGGCATATTATGCGTCGCTATCCTTTCAATGTGTTTACCCCAGACCCGGCCTGGCATTTCTCCGGTTTGGAGTTCATTCGGAGTATACCCAGTAGTAGAATTATAATTTCCATTTATGGCATACTCAAAAAATTCTAGGAATTCCGGCCACTTACTCTGGTTAGTATTACAGTACGTACGGAACAACCGTCCCAACTCCTTGTTGACCCGCTCGGCCAAGTTACCTTGCGGTCTCCGGATCGCAGTCAAGACCGTCTGGACCCCGTGTTTCTCAAGCTCGGAGTGCCACTTGGTGTTCGTAAATTGTTTACCTTGATCTGAGAGTATCTTCCTTACGGGACCATTTTTCGGCATGTATTTATTTAGCATAATGTTTATGACAGCCGACGTAGTAGGTTTACCAATAGCATATAGGCTAACATGTTTGGTAAAGGCATCCGTAACAACCACAAGGTTCTTCATTCCACGTGCCGCCCGAGGAAGTGGACCCAAAAAATCAATGCATACAAGGTCATTTTTATTACGCACAACAATGTTACCCATTTCAACCTGGGTATGTTGGTTCGGATATTTCGCTGTTTGGCAGATGTGGCATGAGCGGAGTATGGCCTTTATTTTCCTGGTCATATTTAGCCACACAAAATCCTCCCGCATTGCCAGGTAACATTTATAAGGCCCCGCATGAGCCAGACTCTCATGACACATCCAGGTGAGGTCTTCCACCATGGCGTCCGGTACCATAATCTTCCATCCGCCATTGATAATTTTATACACTACGTCTTTATATATTCTGTACTTAGGGTTTTCTTGTATCCGGATAGCGTCACATATCCGCTTCAATTTTGTGTCCCGCTGTTGTTCCATACCAATATTTCTTAACTTATTTTTGAGACTGTCTTCTAATTTATATTTGACAGCTAGAATTTGAACTTCCTGGTTATTAGACGCATGACGTTCTTCCACCATTGGAGGGTATCGGCTTAACGTGTCAGCTGCTTGGTTCTCGCTTGCCTTACAGTACTTAATGGTAAAGTCGTACTCTTGGATGGCCATGATCCAACGGGATATGCGAGCGTTCGCCAACTTGCAGCGCAACATGAACGATAAGGCCTGGTTGTCCGAAAGGATTTCGAAGTGTTGTCCAACCAGGTAATAACGAAATTTACTAATGCAGTACACAATAGCCAATATTTCTTTCTCCGATGTGAAATAGTTACGTTCGGCCCCTTTTAGTGACCTACTGCTGTGCGCAATTATTTTGTTTTCACCCTTCTCATTCCGTTGGTAGAGTACCCCCCCAATGGCGTAATCCGAAGCATCGCAATTCAGGACATATGTGCCCCTTTTCTCAGGATGGAACACTTGCAGGTTCCTACTATACAAATTTTTAGTCGCGTCGAAAGCATGCTGATGACGCTCCTCCCATCTCCATTTAGTACTCTTACGAAGCAGTTCTAACAACGGCTCAATTGTCCCAGAATATTCTGGCGTAAAACGTCTGAAGTAACCAGTCAATCCGAGGAACGCTCTGATATCCCTGGGTTTTGTGGGTTTCGGGAACTCCATGATCGCACGTATTTTTTCCGGGTCAGTTGTTATACCTTCCGCTGAGATAATATGTCCCAAAAATTTAATTTGCGATTTCCCGAATTCACACTTTTCAAGATTGAGAGTCAGGTTAGCGGCTTGCAATTTCTGAAATACAATCTTGAGATGTTCAAGATGTTCTTCAAATGATTTGGATATGACCAAAATATCATCAACAAATATGCTGACGAAGTCCTCCACCTCGGGTCCCAGAGCTAACTCCAAACATCTGACCATGGCCGCTAAACTTGTAACCAAACCAAAGGGAACTACTCTAAACTGATAGCATTTATTTCGATATAGAAATGCTGTGTATCTTCTCGACTCTTTGGCAAGGGGAATCTGCCAGAATCCACTTTTGAGATCAAGGCGAGACATGTATTTAACACCTTGACATTTCATGAATAGGTTCTCCGCATTCGGAGCACAGTCGTAGCATTTTTTTGTAATAGAATTTAGATTTCTCATGTCGAGACATAATCGAATGTCGTTATTTTTCTTTTTAACAACAACCATAGGATTTAAAAAATTGCTATCAGTTCGTTCAATCACACCATTCTGAAGCATACTCTTAACTTCGGCATCAACCTGTTGTTGATAGTGAAGGGGGATGGGGTACGTCTTCCGTACAAATTTATTTTCATCAGCGACCTGAATATTGTGTTCATATACATTCGTGATGGTAGGATTTTTTGAAAACACAGATTCGAATTTATCAAGCATACTTTGCAGCTTATCTTGCTCACTGCTCGTTATCTGCCTGCTGTGAGTCCTCAGATTATGTGTTATCTTATCGGCAAGTTGAACCGCTGGGCGAGTTATAGTAATAGGTTCACAATCAGACCCCGTCTTACCCCTCCTGCGTCCTAACCTGATATCGTGTTTACTATTATTTACAGTACATGTTAGTATTTTATTTGGAAAATCAATGGTCGCGTGCAGATTATTTAATGCGTCCACTCCCAAAATAACATTATACACGAGTTTCTTGACAATAAGCACAGAGACTTCTATTTCCATTCCCTGAATGGATACTGTTATCATAGCTTGACGGTCAACCCTCTGAGATTCACCCGTCGCTGATTTTATGATTTTGTGGGCTGCTGGCAGAATCGGGATTTTTTTAAAATGTTTCCTGTGCCTCTCTAGGAATCGCTCATCCATTAACGAGATTTCTGCGCCGCTGTCAAATAAAACTTCGCCGACACATCCGTTAATTTTCGCGTTGACAATGAGTTCAGTGTCACTTTCCATACTAATACTCTTCTCATTTTCATTACTATTGTTATTACAAATCAAACTATCTCTAATTTCGGCAGGATACAGGCCGGACACTACAAATTTTCTCTTATAACTAACATCTTTCACATTTGATTTATTGAACTGCTTTTTATGGTTACAACGGGCTTTTGAAACTTCATTCATACCCTTATGTTTATACAATTTCCGATTGGTATTTCTATTAGGTATTTTATGTTGTTTTGGTGACTGTGTTTGCTTGGTTTGAGTTTGATACTGAAATTTTTTATTCTCCCGTCCATAAAATTTTTGCTGTGAATTGACGTCATTCCAAGTCTTATATACATACGTGGTACAGTTTAGTGGTGACGAGGTACTTAGCAATCGTGACACTTGATGTTGTAGCTTTTGAATCCGCAGGTCTCGTTCGGCCATTAATTCATTTATCGTAGATCTGTGTTGCACTACTTGCTCTGCCATTCCAGAGAGTTTCGCTTCATATTCAATAAGTCGTGACTTATTGACTTCCAAATTTGCCTCTATATTGGCTTTCATAGTTTCCACGGTCTCGCTAATATGCTTTTCTGCCGCTTCTACCATTTGTTTGCTTTGTTCGGATTGCTCCTGTATGGCCACGTATGATTTCTCGTTTTCATCATGGAGTGATTTGTTTTGTTTCCCGGCTTCTATTTTACCAGATTTAATTTCTTCGGACATGGTTTCCATTTCCTCGGACATGGTTTCCATCTTCGCTAATATGGCCGCTAAAGCATTCTCTATCCCTTTTGACTCCGCCATAGTGACCAAATTTCAGTTTAAAATATTGTAAATTTAAATTTATTGATTTATACGCAAAGCAAGTTATTATTATCACCACAAGATTAGAACATATGGTAACCAGTTTATGCGCACACAGAAAAAGCAGTTCAAAACATCAACATGTAAATACCTTATCTAACATACAACAACTAATAATCTACCTCCAATATACTGATAAAATCTGTTCATATATGATATACAAGAGAATATGCACAAATGAAAAATTATATCCTCAGATTTTCATATGAACAATACACATACAATTATTACGTTAATTATATTTATACGTCGGATTTTTCCAACAAATTTTATATTCATAGACAAATATATAATAGCGTAAAATTTCCGCTATTTTACGAGCCCTACGTTGCTAAGCGCCAAAATATCTCTATGCGACAACACAAATTACTAAACTATTGGCGCATAGGATATGATAGTATGTGTATTTCAAATTACAAGTCTATATTGGAGGGTTTAAGATTATTTATTGTACAAACACAAGTTATAGTTTATATGGTATATTTGTAATGTACAGAATGTAATGTTTGATATAGAGTCTTTCTTCTAAAATGTTAAATAATGTTCATACGCAAGACGTGATAAGTTACATAAGAAGACTCCCACGATGATGTTGTTGAAGAGAAGGGCCGGTCTTTGCGGTATAGATGGTTCGTCAGGTGTGGCTTACAAATGACAGACGTTTCACCAGAAACGTTTACAGCTGGGCTGGCGTCCTGTAACAGCTGGGCTGGTCCTATAACAGCTGGGCTGGTGTCCTATAACAGCTGGGCTGATGTCCTGTAACAGCTGGGCTGATGTCCTATAACAGCTGGGCTGATGTCCTATAACCGCTGGGCTGATGTCCTGCAATTCCCACGATGAATCCGACACTTCACACACACAACGGTACTACGGATTTTATTACTCGCAAAACTTGTATAGAGTTTAAGACCAAGTAATACCTCAGGTGACAGTGAGTTAATCTAATAACGGTATATTGAGCTTATACCTCTCCGGCTTCTTCAAGTGTTCTCGCGAATATCAAGGTCTACCGCGATCAGCAGACCACCCTATGAGGAAATCTTGCACTAGCACGGAAACGTCTTGATGGAACTATTGCGTAACAATCAATGCTACTGTCACTGCGGAAAATCTCGCACAGTGATACAGTTACACTCACTTCTTACACACGTAATACTACAATATTAATATCGTGTGTAAAGATATAAAATCAATTGTTATGCGTCACACGCGTTACTATCCCCGAAAAGTCTTAACAGATCCTTGCAAGCGGTAGAGTCTTGTACAAGGATTGTATGTACCGTTCGCGGTAGCAGCAGTGAACTGCTTGTAATTTTTCGCACAATGCGTTAAAACACTGATGTGTGCAAATGTACTACACACACAGTTCTGAGTCTTCCCGTTTCACTAACGACGAATAGTTTTTACAACACCTTGCAAGCGGTAGAATCTTGTACAAGGAGTGCACGTTCCGTTCGCGGTAGATGGCGTAGAAGAACTATCGTAATTATACGCATAATGCGTTTAAACACTACTGTGTGCAGATGTACTACATACACAGTTCTGAGCCTTCCCGTTTCACTAACGACGAATAGTCTTTACAACACCTTGCAAGCGGTAGAATTCTTGTACAAGGAGTGCACGACCCGTTCGCGGTAGATGGCGTAGAAGAACTGCCTGTGTAACGACAGGCTAAGAAAATTTCCAACCACCAGTCCGCATTCTATTGGTGGATGGAAGTCACATGGTTAGTATAAATGACCATGCACTTTTCATGCAGTAGAGTGCATTTACTTTGTAACAGCATGCATAGCGGTAATCAGACTACTCGTATCTCATGCATGCTGCCTACATACTAATAATATACATGAACGTAAACAACAGTCCGACAGGTATAGGGATTGTAGCGATACACATGTCTCAGTTCAGCTAATGTCAAAACAACGATAATACTTCACGCACCGCACGGGAAACGTTTCCCACTCGCACACGCGCGCACATTTCCACTAACACAGTACATGAATAACCATAAATAATAATGCACAGTTTTCCTAAACTAAACCCTTAACCTTACTAAATACAATTGATAACAACCAAACTTAACCATCTACCAATATAATATGAATGTCCATTGTCTGTGTAATATATGAACTTGCCCCGCCTATCATGATCCTGTGATTCGTTGCAATATATATATATCGCCATGCAGCTTACATTTACAAGGCGAGTTAAGAAACTAAAGTACCTTACCACCGGAAAACTGCGGCCGAATGAGTGATCATTTGACCTTCATTAATGTATCAACTTGTGTTGCTGACAGTGATTCAATTTTGACACAGGTGGCAATAAAGAAGAAGCAACAGACAAACTGCAAATACCTGCTAATCGAATTCACAACTGAACCAAAAATGTAATAAACGAGGTGAAAATCAATTCACATTAATTTCACTAATAAAGTTTTGACTACTAGATCTGTCCAACCTATATTTTGAGAAAAATATGTTACTTAGTACAATGGACTTTAGTACCCCCTTTGGTCTTCATACACTTGTATCGTTTCTTCCACATTTTCGAAACACTATGGAAAAACCTCTTTCGTAATCGCCATCAGATGTTTCGACGCGGTCTCCTGAATCTTATCCGCCGTATGAAATCTTCTCCCAATTAAAATTTTTGAGCAGCCAGAAGCTGGAAGTAACCAAATAAGGACTTTAGGGTTTACTGAGAAACCTGTGTGATGCTAAGTTCTGCCAAGAAATAGTGTATGAGGCGCGAAGGATATGCAAGTACCAGCCATCACTCTCCCTATTGTTCCTATCAACCTGCGAACAAGTTGTGTGTAGTACACTCCTTAGTTTACTGACTGTTCTAGAGAAACAGTCAACATGACCTTAATTTTTCTTCCAGAACCTGGTTGAATTTTTACGGATTCCCGGCAATCTTGAAACCTCAATATCGCAGTTTAATTTCACCAGACTTACTGGTGGAATCTCCCTGAAGGCCTTCTTAATCATTGAAATGGTTTTCGTGGATGCATATCCTAGTCAATCGTGTAAAATGTGATGCAGATTCTCTGATCTACTAGCTCAGTAATTGAGGATGCGAGGTCACGCAAACCACGATGTCACTTAACTCCCACGAGTTGGGGTCCGACAGAAGCCTGACTATTCATGCGTGCGCGTTAACATCTCCTGCGGCTGACTACACAGTTCCGTAAAGATCACGTAGCGAGTTAACGAGATATTCAAAATGGTGGGATACAGACCCAAATACCTTGGCACGACGGAAAGCCTCGTCATAAAGAAAAGAGAAGAACAGAAAACGAAATACAAAAATCTATTACCTGATGGGAAGAAATTATTGTGTGCCATATGCAATAAACGTGTACAGTATACACAGACTATAAAATCCGACACAGACACGGGCACCTCCATGGAAACCTGAACACGCCTTTCACGATCAACGAAATTCAAAGTCTGCAACCACACTATGAAGAAGAAGACCCTTCGAGTTTGTACGCAAGTGTAGAGTTTTAATTGTCAACTGCTCAAGGAGAGCACTACTGTGTTATGAACAAGACAAATTGCAAATTAAGAAATTACAAATTAAGAAATTAATATATATTATAATATGTATATATATTAATAATATGTATTATTATACATATTATATTAATATGTATTATTAATATATATACATGAGAAATGCATTGCTCATTACTCATAAGACTCGTTTGCACTTACGTAAACTGAAAGCTTCGTTTAAAAAAAGTGCACTAAAAACCTGACTGTAAGCGATTACGTGTAGAACTGAATTCTCACAGTATAGGCACTACGAACACGTTACGCGTAAAAAGTACAAAAAATTACTTATACTGGCGAAAAGGAAAGAAATACAAACTTTCGTTTACCTTCCTAAAGCTGAAAGTCCGACTGATATTAACGAGTTCCGTGACGAAAAACTTATAAACGAAAAAAAATTAATTTAATTACATTAACTGGGACTCGAACCAACGGAATGTGCGTTATACGGGCTCAGATATCCCTATCCCAATTCGTGATTTAGTAAGCTAAACCTATGTCTTGAACAAATACTTTTTGATATTTCGTATTTTCGTTTATAAGTTTTGTCAGATAGAAAAAGCACATTAAGCATTTATAAACAAATTTTCATAAATTAAAATGTAATATTCTTTTATCTTCACTTCTCTGAAGTACAGCCTACTAAGTCAATATTTGCGGAGAGCACACAGACTGTGTGAAAACAATATGGTACACAACTAAGACCCATTTACAGAATCTATAAATGTGAACACTGGTTAATATAAAACCGCTTGAAAACTGTTTTTGGATTAATTTACTTTTATTAATAACAACCAACTTTACTTTAACTGAAGGTAAGCAAAACGCTACGAAATAACACCCTATATGTCAACAGCCTGCTACAGTAGAATAATAATTTTATTACCTACACCCTCTCAGCTAAACTGCTCAACAGTGAACAGTTGTATTTCACGGAGCGTTAAAAGTGTCGGCCTATCACTATTTTTCACCACTTTGCCCAGTCCTTTTAACCCAAAGTTCTACGGTGTAAAACTTCTTTCTTATCTCCCCCGCCATCTCAACACAACAAAATGCTTCAAAAGCACCTATAAATATCGGGGTTGTTCTTTTATTGAACAGCCGTGAGTTTCGCAACAAGACGCGCGTTTGTACACACACACAATATAAATCCTGAACGGTAAATCAACCGAGTACGGCCAACTCACGTTGCTTGCTCCGACTACACTTTGCTTTCTTGAGTGTATAACTGAATTGCGTTAGCATTGTGTTCACAAAAATTAACTTGTTAATCTCTTGTCTCTTCAACACATGAACTGTATAGCCTACTGATTTCTGTTCGGCCGAGCCACAATTCGATGACAAAGGGTGAATTAAAAAGGTACACATAATTAAACTTTAAGTCTGTACGTTGTATTCTAGGAGTTTTAAGTTGTGCAGTAACCATGTCAGGTGTATATACAATAAATGCTATACACGTGTTACCTTAAAATCATGATTATAATTTGTTCAATAGGACGAAGTCAACTGGCGACTATTAAAGACAGCCAAAAACCAAAAACGAATTATTTAAAAGTAAACAATAAACTGAACAAAATCCAGAGAGGAAAAATGCTAGTACATCACTGCTAATCAACTGATATTTACGAGATGAGTAATTTCACACAGTACTCTAGTGTCAAAAAACAGTTTAGAGCCTATATAATGCCTGGTATCAGGTTTATCAGCGTTATAGTACTCCAGTGAGGAAATTTGGAGAAGGGAACTTCCTGGGCACGTCATCCACGTCACTAAAAGTTATGAAAAGTCAACAAATGAAATAGTTAATCTTTAAAAATACCTGTCTTTTAGAATCTATAAGAAAATGTATCTTCTTTTCAAAAGTCGTCTTTAAAAATCTGAAGTATATTTTTTGGCTTATTCATAAACGGCGCTTTCGGATATTTTAAAAATAAAATTTTGTCTCCTACGGAACATAGAACAATTTTCTATCAATAACGCTGCGGAATATATATTTTTAAGTTTTAGCGAATGAAATTTCGCTGATGTCCCGTCCCTCTACCGTCAATCAGTCGAACAGCCCCTGCACTAGGTCTAGAGAGTACAGGGCTGAAAGTAGCCATGTCTACTTCAGAGGGAAGGTGACAAAACAAGATTTTGGTTGAGATGTGTTTTGATTTTGCCGTAATGCTGTATTCGACCTCTATCAGTACCGCTAATCTCCAGAGAGCTCGCTCACACTGATACGGATTATTTAAGCAGCGCAGACACACAGCCGTGATTACGCACAGCATCCGTTCTCGTAAACTACATCTAAATTATATTGTTACAAGATTACGCTACTGATATGACGAATATTGGATCTTGTCTTTTTTATTCATTTTGTTTATCTTTGCGAAACATTTTCAGTAAGTGAACCGATAATGATGTTCATCGATCTTTTGTTATAGTACACAAATTCTGTTTTGAAATACTGTTTTCCAATTTGTTTCAATAAGAAAGTATAGGCCTATACTGACTGATTCATGTGAGTTGGTCATGTTTTTACAGGGATGACGTTTTCACTAGAGTTACTCTATGAAGTTGTACACGACATGAGGACATCCACCCGTTGGTGCATCCTACAGATGGGAGGCCTAATCCACAGAAGACGAGATAAGTATTGAAATAAGTCTTACTGTTTAAAATTACTTTCAAGAATTACTTGAAATCTCTTTCACGAAACAGTGCATCGTCTCGTGAAGTTTAACAAACCACAAAAGTACATTAGAGCTATCGAATGTCTAACACAGGTAAAAAATAGAAACTTACGTAAATTACACGCAGATACATTCAGAAGTATTACATACAAAAATGTATTTATGTACTTTTAACAGATATTAGGGTATCACAACAGTAATATTCGGAAAAAATATACCGACTATTTCTTTTGCCATCATGCAGAGAACACACAATGATACGTTGAAATATTTTGTTTTCGTCGTTATAGAAACAGAAAATGTCCAAAGCGCATCTCGCATCGCTCCAGTATAACTAAACCTGCGTCACGAACAGTGGTTTCATCTGGCAGCGCGGCTAGAGGATTTAAGTCTCGCTGACGGAAACCAATAGCGATGCAATCAACGTTCGGTAGAAATGGAAACAACAGAAATTCATTAAAAATCTACATCGACAAAAACATATAGGACAAACAAATCAACATAGGCATATACGCACTAAAGCACATTCAAACTACATTCCACACCCGGTCGTCAGAAGTCGGAACTCAACACAAAAGGTACACTACGTCAATACGTTAATCATGACGTTTTTTTAAACGATATATAGATTATATAAATACACTTGCAATATCCGAGACGCAACACAATATTGTTAGAGAAAATAATCCGGCGACCGTTTCACACATAAACAGTTTTGTAATACGTTAGTTTGTGCTTCCTATGGAAGTTAACAGGAAATTATCAAACACATCCTAACTTGCATACGAACACTGAAATTTGAGGATATGAAACGTACGCGTAACTGATTATACTGATTTTTTTCTGTAACTAAGATTATAAAATGTCCTGAAATTTTAGCTACTATTTACAAACAAACCATCATTATTTTGTGAGGAGTCGTGTGAATGTGAAACTACATATAGGCCTATTACGCGGACTTAATATATTACGCTAACAAAAAATGAACTCCGCAGCAGATTGTTTTATCTCAAGGTCGATGGCAAAAAAAAACAGAGAAGCGCACGATTATAGCTACAGAGAATACTATACATTTACATTGTACACTCTTGTATTGTTAGGTCACGAGTATTCTGATGTCTGTTAACAGCTACAGTAAATTCTGTTTCAGTAATTCACCCTTTAATGAGCATATAAAATTTGGCGGCACCCAAGTAAATTATATGTATGCAGTAACTGATTATTTTTTAATAGATTTATTATAGATTGACTCAAGAATCTTTTTAATATTCAAGCGAACTGTTGATAGGCAAGACTCATATCTCCTTCCACAGAGTGAAGTTGCTTCTTCTTGTTATTTATAATTGTGGAAAAAGTGAACAAGCGCGTTCGCATGAGTGAAAAATGGAAAAATGCAATAAAATGTTTGTCTATTCACCCAAATTTGGATAACTATTGTTCTGACTAATCTAAAATTCTTCAACAGCACGTTCACCTTTACTCCTACCACCCCTAACATACTTGTAGTATGGTTATGTACAGAAAGAGCCATAACTTGCGCATCGTAATTCTTTGTAGGCCCTACAGTCGGTTTATTTAGTCAGATATTTTTACATACATTCCTCAAAGTTTCCATTGCTTTCGGAATATCAAAGTGGTGCCACTTCTCTAGTTACTTGATCATTATTATCATTGTTCAGTGTAAAAAAAGTATATATTTTAACTCAATTAGTGGCACAAAAAATAAAACATGTTACCGCATTTAAAACAAAATCTTACTTACTTACTTACTTACTTAATCCTTAGCTTTCTACCTTTCGGTGTAAAGCTATGTTGGAGTTGAGTCCTCTGAGGTCGTCTTTTTCCACATATTCCTCCATTTCTTTCTATCTCCTGCGAGCGCCTTTATTTTCTCCCATTTTATTCCTCTTTTTTCCGCAGCTGTGCGGGCTTCATCCTTCCAGAGCTTTCTCGGTCGTCCTCTCTTTCTTTTACCTGTTTCTCTGGATTCAAACACTTGCTTTACCAGTCTTTCCTCCTCCATCCTCATTACATGTCCCAGCCATCTAAGTTGTGCTTGTTCTACTGTTATTGCTACAGGAACAATGTCTAACTTTTTCCTAAATATTTCATTTCGAATTCTATCTTTTTTTGTCTTCCCTTCTATTTTCCGAAGAAACATCATTTCAATACTAGTTGGCTTGCTTTTTATTCTCTCATTTGTTGTCCATGTTTCGCTTCCGTAAGTTAATAATGGCTTCATGATTTTTTGACTATTTCTGTTTTTATCCTAGTGGGTATTTCTTTTTTACCCAGGAAACTTGATTTAATACTATTGAATAATCTTCCTGTTTTCGCTACTCTTTCATTTATTTCTTCCTCTAAATTCCCTTTGGTCTTAATCACTACTCCCAGATATTTATAACTTTTTACTTGTTCTAAATATTTTCCAGTTCTATATTGTGTTTCTCTTCTGAATTTAGTTTTAGTCTTCTGTATATTAATCCTCATGTTTTTCTTTCTAAGTTCTTCATTAAATATCTTTATGTTATTCTGTAACTGTTTTTTCTGTTTCTCCTATAATTATTAAATCGTCTGCTTAGCATAATTCTGTTATTGTTATTATCTTCATATTCCAGTATCCTATTCTATATTTACTCATACTGTCTTTACATTTTTTGACAACATCATCCAACACCAGGTTTAATAGCAGGGGGCTTAAAATACACACCTGCCTTAAATTAAAAACAAAATCAGTTTTATAAAAATAATTCATTCAGCACTTAATAATCGAACAATAAGATGCGAAATCGAAACTGGTTTGTAGTTTAATGAAACAATATCTACAACACTGTAACTGAATACAAAAATCAAAGAAAATTTATACGTGGAACCTCACTTGATATAGTGTGTTACGTGATGCTGCTTAATACATATTGTGCTTGTGAATATTTTTTCTACATTCTTTTCAAGCGTCTGTACTTTTTCTACACTTCATTTAAAATTATTCAAAACTTATATTCTAGAAACCTTATTATAACCTTATTATTTACCGTGAACTAACTCCACCATTTATTTATTGAGAATTTATACGTCTAACGCTCGTTTAAAAGCTGACGTTACGAACAATCAAAAATCCTGAAGCAACATTAAAACCTCGGCTGCTTAAATACAGCCTGCCGTACCGTCAATTTTATAGGCTTGAAACACACCTGTTATTAAAAAGACGAGATCCTGTAAGGGAGATCTCACGGTCACTAAGTTATTAAGGAAGCAAAACCAAATGGCATCTAACCACACAATAAATATACGAGATACTTTGTCGCACAGATTAATAAGTTAATCAATATTGCGTGAGCGACTTACATTTGCGATTGACCTGTATCACATTGTACAGACACTTATGGCTGGTATTAGAGACGACCCGTCACTGAGATAAGAAGTATGATGGCTAAAAAAGATGTACGTAAAGGGAGATAGACTGTGATTCAACAACTCTATTTACGGTACACAAAACTGAAGCGTTGATGTAAGATAAAATAACAGATTGCGGGTGTTTTGAAGTTTGGCACTACGCGTTGCGAATTCCGATGGGAAAAGTACAAACTTGTGAAGCAGATGGCGACGACGTGAACGACTCCATGTGATGACATTATATTTCCGTATTTGAAACTGTCCCCATCTACAAGTACAGGCCGTGACATAAAATGACGAGTGTCACGTACGGTGTATCACGTACTGATGCTCCACCGACTGCCATCTCCTTTACCCAATACATATTTTCTTTAGTTAAACCGTTAATGATAAATTCTACAAAGTTAATAACAACGGCTTCTAACGAGTTACAGGCAGATAGGCTGCCAGTTTGAGCAGTATGGCGTACATTGAAGGTAGTACGGCCGCGGCAATGACCTCCTTCTTCTTCTTCTATGGCGTCGCAGCTCGGAGTCGAAATTTAGCCTCCATAATCATCCGCCTCCATGTGTCCCTGTCCTTGGCGATTGATGTACATCGTTTTATTTTAAGTAAAGTATTAGCCTCCCTTGACACTGCATCAATCCAGCGATGCTTGACTCTTCCGACAGGTCTTCTACCCTTGATTTGTCTAAATAGTACCTTCCTAGGTATTCGGTTACCTTCCATCCTAATGATATGTCCTGCCCATTGCAATCTATGCAGTCGGATGGTGGTGGCTAGATCACTGTCTTTATATAGCTTGTATAGTTCCTCATTGTGACGTATTCTCCACATCCCATTAACTTGGATTGGTCCATATGTTCTCTTCAAAATTCTGCTAGGCAATGAGCTTTAGCCACCCTTTATTATCCCCAGAATGTTACTTCTGGCATTCAATTTTACAGGCCGAGTAGGCGTGGTTCTGACAGAAACGCCCCCTTGATCTTCGAACCCTAAATCTCTAGATTAGTAGCAAGACGTCATACTGCTAAGCTCCTCATCTTAACCTACAATGTTCCGTTCTTATTTAAAGGCTCTGAAGTACACGGCAGGCCTTTACGGCCTAGAAGAGAGAAATTACAAACATGCACTGAACATAAATAGGCGCATCCTATTAGCTGATACCACTACCAGAACCCGCTTCCAGTGATAAGGAAGTAAGGTAGTGGTACACCCGCAGATGCATATCCAAGTGCAAGCAACTAGCTACTGTATGTGTAGGCCTATAGATAGTGGTAGTAAGGGCACATATTAGATATGCAACAATACGATTTTGATAAAATAATTCGTCATTACCATATAAATAGAATATCAAAGGTGAGTATACACAATTTTATGCTGATTTATACTGACAAACTGATGTGTGCACAGGAAGGAAGTGAACAAATAAGAGAGAAAATTATGGATACATGATTGGTCGTCGAGGATAATGTTCAGCGTTGGTAATGAACTTCTTTGATACGCCTATCTGTTGACTTCGAAAACTAAAAACAGATTACACAAAAGGCTCCTAATGTTGCTATCGGCATCATAAAAAAACTGTTCTTTTGTTTAACGAGTTCCTTCAGTGCACTTTTTCGTGTTTATTTTTGTGCAACTCGTTTTAAATATATGTCATAAACATTCATACTCGATATATTTTCCAACGAAGTTCCGGGTTTGGTTTCCCGACCAATTTTGGGAGATATTGTTCACTCAGTTTCATCAAACACTATGATATAAAAACGAAAATAACGTGAGTACCGGAAGGATTCGGTCAAACGACAACAAAAGCAGCAGGTACACATGAACTTGAAACATGCGTTCGTCATCACTTTGGTGACTGAACTGCGCAAGTAGATTCCTAAGCCACCTGACACGTTTCAAAAAGCCTTGCAGGTTACCTGCAGCAAGTGACTTGTCATTGTCTCAGTCATTTTTTCGAACTATTTATGTAAGCGATTAGGATGTTGTGTTTTATAGTGCGCATTGTTTTTTTTTATAAACAGGGGAATTACTGTAATAGGAGTGTGACGGTTCGCAGAAACATTAATAAAAAGATGGTATTAATAACCATAGTAGGCTATCGATTTCCCTGATGTTCAATGATTTGTTCCACTGTTTTTTCGATAACGATCCTCGTGACAACATTTATGTCTAATGTGTCTTCCATTAAATGGTGTAAAGCATATTTACTCACACGAGATTGCGATGTCGGAGTGTGTACAAACTGCACTGAACTGGGCAGTGTGTGTGTGCGCGTAACGTATACACTTCACAGTAACAAGTGCCTGCCGCTAATCACGCACAGTGTGTGCGGTGACGAGAGCCCATTGACTGCTGTCTGGATACAACACGAGTGGTTTACGTACCAACTTCACTTTACCGGCTAGTTCTACCTAAACTTAGCTTTCTAGTTAAGCTAAACATCAGAATAACGCAATTTGTTGAGTTTTTAATTGTGTTTATAGCAGAAAAGTTTGTAAATTGACTTTAGAGTTGTAATCGCCACAACTGAGACTCGCCGTTTAGTACACTTTACAAGTGTGTAGCTGCTAAGCACGGATGCAGTGGGAGGAAATTTTACACTTCCTTGTTCGATTCAAAAACTATTTAATGTAGTTGGAAGTGTAATGATCGAGCAAGCGCTTCACTACAGATAACCGCAAGTGGTTTTAAATACCATGAATCGCTTGAACTTAACTGACAACTCCTAAGTAACTGAAAAACTCGGAAGATACGGAAGAGATTCTCAGTAGCAGAAACGATTAAGGATATGATAGACATCGTTCAATTAACAAGAGACGGAATTCCAGAGACGAGCGTTAGGTCTATTAATATTCCGCCAAAGTATAATTGTCATATAAAATGAGTAACATTGACCTGTGGACTCCTTGGTGTTTCAGATTCTTGCGCGGCGAATCGGTTATTACGACCCTGCAATGGCAAAATTCTAGTAAAACTTAGCCGTCTTTATAGTGTCTCTCGTTGTGAACTGTCTGCCTCAGAGTAAGAAGTAAGAGCATCCAATGTACGAAAGATAACATTACTGTGTTGTCAGATGTGTCTATCACACGGAAACGAATTTCGCAGCACGCTGTGCCTAAAGAACCAGACTGAAAACGAATTCATGCTAGTATTATTTAAAGAATGATTCTGACAGTTTTCCGATGGGTGTGATTCGACGTCGCTTTCCCAAACGTCCATTTACAAACACGTGTTGTCGATAGTCATCGTCTCTCTCTCTCTCTCTCTCTCTCTCTCTCTCTCTCTCTCTCTCTCTCTCTCTCTCTCTCTCTCTCTCTCTCTCTCTCTCTCTCTCTCTCTCTCTCTCTCTCTATCACACACACACACACACACACACACACACACATATCTTTTATCAGATGATAAGCTCGTTTTGACGCATTCAGTGCTAAACACACATTACTTATAAACACAGAGTATTGGTAACAAGCTGTAATTAAGCACCACTTTCTACGACCTCTATACTTACACGTACCATTCATTTTTGCATACATACCAGTCTATCACTGGTAAGTGGCTGAAATTCCTCGTGATCATCACTGTTACTGCACGGTCACTGTGTCAGCATTCATACAACTGGCATCACGTTGCAATGACAGCGGCGTAATGATCGGTTGTCACTATTCACGCTCGCCACTAATGTCAAAACCATACTATAAATAACACATATACGGATAGTGAAAAATGTCTAAACTAACCGAGTTTACTAATTTACACATTCAATAATGCCAATGCGCTAAAACAAACTAATGCCATACCGTACTTATGTCGCTATCTAATTATTCCTTACGCATCCACACCAACTAATCCAAGGTAGACACGATCCCTATATAATTAAAATCCTTACTAAAAGAAATAACGAAAATTTTAATTTTAAGCAGATTATAATATACAGGACTACACATAAATTATAATGCATATATATATATATATATTGCGACGATACAAATAAATATTTTCGCATAGGATAGTTACGTGTGTATAAATTATGCATCAAGTCTATATTGGAGGTGTAGAAAAATTATTGATTTATCACACAAGTAAATAATTGTTTATATGATATATTTAAACTAAACAAAATATCATGTATAGTATTTTATTAGTTACCAAAGAGTTTATATATAGTTCAGTTTTGGTGAGTTTTACTCGAACGTAGAATTCCTTTACAGTAGGCGTGACGCCACACGCTCCGCCGCTGCTACGCTCCTCTCTGCAAATGCCCGCCGCCCACCGCTCTCCGCTCTCACACTCTCTCTCTCCGCGCTGGGGTTCGTCAAACAGCTGATAACACTGATACTGATTTCACACACAAATTGTCACTTTCTGAATCGTTAGTTTTATCGCTCGCAATTGGTTATTATTAATTATTGATTGTTATTAATCATTTGTACTTAGGGTGATAATGAATGATATTCTTAAAAAGCGGTGTATATTACTTACACCTTCCGGCTATTCTTGAAGTGTTCCACATTACTAAGGATTTACCACGGTAGATACATCTCCCTAAGCAGAAAATCTTCCACTAACACGTAATAGCACTTAATATATTATAATTGATAGTTCACCCGCTTGGTTCCAGTCGACAAACTCGAAAAGATTCCCAACCAGTTCGAACAAGAAAAACTCTTGACGAAGAACACATGTTCGCTATGCAACGGCTTCCGATGAACTGTCCCGAAGTACACATGACAACCGACGGATCTGACTGAAATTAGGGGCTTGTGATTGGTCAATCAACTGTCTACGTGGTAGAGTGGACAAAAGATAGACGCGTTGCAGGCGAATCTTTGTATAATTCTGCGAGTGCCTGCTCAGATTTTATAAAGAGTGAAAAGTTGAGTTTTCAATTACTAAAAAACCACATTTAAAAAATAGCTGAGAACAACAGAGTATATAGAAAATGTAGCTATTTTCATAAATAATTCACTGTCCAAGTCTCATGCCGATAGGATAACTAACGCGGAAGATATAACAACGAAGGTTCACCACACGCGAACGCGCGCACATATTCACAAAGTACATGACATTATAGAGCAAACATTTTCAAAGAATTTGGTATAACACAAGTCCTTATCCATCACTAAATACAAAACTTATAGCTAATTGACAAAAATTGCATAAATCAATCTAAAACATGCTAATGTCCGTCATCCATGCTCTGATATTCTTATTCATAGATCATCATCCTGTGTTTTGTTGCAATATATATATTACAGAATAATTTATATTGTTACGACGGTCTACTGATCGTCGTATGGTGCAGTGGAAAACAAAATACAAGACACCAATTAAGTAAATGATCACCAGCTTTAACTACCACAATTAAACAGTCTGTAATAAACAAGATAGTCTCTTATAATAAATCAAATAAAAATTGTTCACACGCAATAATATATCAACTAATAGAGTCTCGCAGAATTATAAAAACATAACACTTCGCTACAATACTTCGAACCGCACTGGAATAAATCGCCACTAAAACTGACCACTAAGCGCAGCTGTCGTTGTACAAGTGTTGCAAAATAGACAATAATACGCGTCAACAATAAAGGAAAACACTAGAGCGTAATTGATTGCTGCCTTGACACGGTGCGCGCGGCCGGCGAAGTCTGGAACGGTCTAGCTAACGCATGTTGAAAATCACGTACGCACACAACATTACAGCCGGATTCCAGTGGAACAGCCGAGAAACACGTAGAATGTTCTGTAATGGTGTACACTTTTTCCGCATTACGTAACAATATATTAACTTTCTTTTCATCTCCATTCCACTCATTTTACATCTCTGTTTACGTCATCATTTATTATACGTTGAAAGTCTTTTCGGTCAACACAGGACAGAAATTGTAAGCCTGTAACTTTTCCTGGGAAGCATTTTCTTGGTATAACGTTTAAAGAGTTCTATTCACAATATTGTATAAAACAATAAGGCTTCCCCTAACGGAAGCTGGCAAGGGATTCACCTTCCTTTACGAAATCAAGCACCGAATCTAATAATACATGTAACCATAAAAATTTGTTCAGAGACTTAATATCAGTCTATTGTTTGGTAAATTATTACAATACCGTTATTAGTCTTCATTACGTGTTCTCTTGTTATAGTATTAGTTTATAAGAAACAATTCAGCGAGTGAAACAAGACAAATAATATTAAAATTACTGAACTACCAAACTGGTTATTTTTTAATGTTTTTTGCGTTATACGTACTTATTGTTACACAAAAGGCACGCATCATATGTCACTGGTGACAGACACAAGGTACAGCCTTCAGTCGTAGTTACATTTCCCTTTGTGTACAATATAAATTGTGTCCACACGCCGCGTTGCAGTAAGTCATAAAATGTACCAGTCGATTTCTCTATAGACAAAGCCAACCGGTGGCTACTATTGTGTGCATACATATTCTATTTACTTCTCATCGTTACTATTTTTTTTTACAAACGTATCTGTCTATGGTGACAATTATAGCCATAGAGTTTTTTTTTTAATACGAGGATTGTTCAATAGAAACACGTTTGATCTGCGCAGCCGTGACGTCGTCGCCATGGTTACCGAATTCATTTGCTTATATTGTCTGTTTAAGTACTAGTGACGCGTCTGTCAAAAATATTTGCAGTTTGCTCTCTTCTAAGCGTTGTGACTGGGTTGAAAAATGACATCAATGATAGAAAATCCGTCCAAAGATAATCTGCGTGCCGTTATTCAGTTTTTGGCCGCTGAGGGCCGTCAGCCAATGGAAATTTATACGAGAATTAAATATGTATATGGGTACTATAGTAATTCTCATACGGCAGTGGTTGAATGGTGCAATAAATTTCGACAAGGAAGAGAAGCCATTAAAGATTTGGCCCGTCCCGGACCTGCACGTGTTGCAGCATCAGATGAAAATGTTAGAGAGCTGGAAACTGCTTTACGCGCAAATAGGCGCATCAAAGTTAGAGAACTTTCTCAAATGTTGAGCATCAGCGTGGGAACTGTTCACGCCATAATTCATAGTCTTGGCTATCACAAAGTTGCTGCTCAGTGGATTCCACGACTGCTTACTACTGATGAGGAGACAAATTTGCGTTCGACCTTATCATTATAGAATTTGATGCGCTATGAACAACAAGGTAAAGCCTTTCTACACCAAATTGTTGCCGGTGATGAGTCTTGGTGTTATCACTACGAACCAGAATTTAAACGTCAGAGTATGCAGTGGAAGCATGCACAATCTCCGAAGGGGAAAAAATGTCGGTCCCAACCTTCGGCAGTAAAAGTAATGGTGACCGTATTTTTTTATTATCGGGGTGTGCTGCTCTTAGATTTTACAGAACCTGGTGTCAACATCAACGCTGAGCGATACGCAGACAGCTTAAAACGTTTACGGGTCAGCATCAAGAATAAACGTCCCGAGAAGCTCACAAATGGTGTCCTTCTTCTGCATGTTCGACCTCATGTAGCACAGACGATTCAAGATCTGTTTGGTCGTACGAAGTGGGAAGTCTTACAACATCCACCTTACAGTCCCGACTTGTCCCCGTGCGATTATCATGTTTTTGGCCCATTAAAGAAATCACTAAAAGGACGGCGGTTCAAATGGGACGCGGAGGTAGAGTTCGCTGTTAGCGAATGGTTCCGCAAACAGCCGCAAGAATTTTACCACCAGGGAGTCTACAGATTAGTGCAACAACTCATGCCTTAATGTTAATGGAAACTTCTTTTAAATTCGTTGAACAAAAAACGCTTTACACCCTCTAAACGTGTTTCTACTGAACAATCCTCGTTTAATTAATTGAATTATTTTTTACAACCATGCTAACAATAAGTAGACGCTTCACAGGTATTTAAAGCCACCACTGTATAACGTTACCGAACATGTATACTTTGTATACGGTTAAGAATTTTTTTTAATAACGTATTATTACTCAAAAATTCAATGGATTACCATTTCCCTTCTTAATCTGTTAATAATAAATAAATATAGACAATTTTTTTTTACTTTTCGTCACTACAAAATTAAAAATAGTATAACTTAGTCTATAATGGACGACTGACTAATAGCATACCGTTGAAAACTAAGTAAAATGTTAAAGCACAAACACGATTTAAAACCGATCGGTGGGTTAATGTCGTGTATTATCTGTGTGGAGGTGTTTATATGTTATGTATACGTTTTAGAGTACCTAATGATGAGATTCTGAAGAGAGTTGATGAAAAAAGAATGGTTATCGGATCCAATGTGGAAAGGTATGTTTCGGTCACCTGCTACGCCATTGAAACCGATTCACCACCCTGATAGAGGTTATGATCAAGGGTCGTAGTGGGAGGGGAACGCCCAGGAAGGTGTGCATGGGTCGAGTTAAAAAAGGAAGAAGTTATATGGTGATGACTACGAGGTTGTCCACAGAAAGGAAGAAATTGCAAGCCCGCCCGCCGAGGAGGAGGAGGAAGAGGAGGAGTAGGAGGAGAAGAGAGTACGTTTTGTAAAAATGGTGAACTTTCCTTTATAAATGTAAGTTTTTATTTTAGAATTGCGTTTTTTAAATCAAAGGACATGAACAGTAAATTACCAGAAAGTGTAAATGTAAACTCACACCGTGTTTTACGTACAGCTGCTTCAGATACCAGCTGATGTAAACTACAAGCAGTCAGCAACGCCTCTGTCGTGCATCTAACACAAAACACTTGTTATCACAGCTCACAGGCCAAGGCAACGATACACGATGAATACTTTTTAGTATTTTATATAAATTTATTTTTTTTTAATTGAGTAATTCGAGCGTAATATCGTAAGGCTTCATGTCTCTTTCCTTAGAGAATTATTAATATATTTTTAAACTTTATAGCGTTGAACGGTCTCACATTGAAGGCATTACTCTCGTTTGAGTTGTCACATAGAATGTCGGCGTAAGAATCTCCCTACGGCGTCGCGTCGCCAGTAACGTCGGCATGCCATACTAGCTTTGTGTCTTAACGTAGCGATTAACATTTCACCTTGATAACAGAACGGCTCTGTTATTTTTCTTAACGTAAGTCAGCGACATTAGATATTGCCATGTTTTTTTATTAAAACTATTTCATTTAACGTTGTTATTTGAATATTACGAACAGAACGTTGTGCATATAATGTGAAACAGAATTTTTTTGTATTGTCACAAATACTAAACGACAAAAATTCAGATTCGGTCTTCTCTTACTACTCAAACGAAGTACCGGTAGTCTTCGACAGTATTTCTCCTGAAATTTTGAGCCTACAGGAAGTTGGAAGTATGGGAGTTGTCACTTTTCTGAAAACTGCACTTCTTATTTCCGATAGGCTATACATAGATTGAGGAACACCATCGACACAGGCTGACGAAGGAGCACACTGCAAAAGTACTACTAGTCATACATTGGGTGAGCTCCACGTAAAGCCGACAACGAATTTTGGGTTTAGACTGCAGACGTTTGTACCTTATCTGCTCTTACTATCCGTCGATTTCAAACCTCAAGAATAGCTTGAGTTTTGATGTCAAGTTCGAGGAACAGCTAAAAGCAAGAAAGGCGCAAAGATAAATATTGGTCATAAAGCTAAATATCGCAAAAAGTAACTACAGATACAAATACACGACAACAGACGGTGACAGTACATTTAGGGGGAAAGCGTTTAAATTACTTCGTACTACTGCGCACAATTTGTACCTACAGACGTTGGCTACGCACCTTAGACTCGCTAACAGTCACACGGAGACGTCACACAGCCAACGCTAATACAGTAACGTATTAATACTATAAAGTAAGATATCATATAATACATCTGTGCCTTGTGTGCATCACAAGTCCTGTGGTTATAAACGATACACAATCCTGAACCGCGATGTTACTAAAACGTTATGTTATAACCGTCATGTTATGTTATAATTTTATGACGCGGCACCGTTCGAAATAACATGTAGACCTGCAATTTTTGAAACAACGTTTCGACACGTGACTATCCTTAGAAAAAAAATTAATTTTTAAAAATTAAGTACTTAACGTGTGATGTCAGTGTGTCTTCTCTATATTTCTACTCGCGTTCAGTTTATGTTAGTAACTTATACGCCGTACGAAGGAATATAAGACCTAAGAATTCCGGATGAATAGAAGACAGTCTGTAAATTTGTTCAGAAGAAGTTTCTCTGAATCCTACAACATGCTGTAAAGTAAAGAAACAACTCAGAGCACGTACCACGCTTGGAGTACGTGTGTACGAGGAATTACAACAACTCGTACTTAATATTTGATATCACAGCAAAATAAAGAATTTTAAAAACATCAAAAGCGAATAACTGCAGAAATGGTTCTTCTGTCTGCTGCTACCTTCGTGAGCTGTGTGACAAGAACTACAAGTTTACGATGGTGACAATTCGACGCAAATAATATGTGAAATTCACTACATGTTTAGATTTGACATTGAAAATATCAAAATATCCTTACATTCCGTATAGTTAGTGCATACCACGAACCTGCAACATACATCAAGGATGTACTGTCACAGGTTCAGAATTACTAAGTTGGCCCCGGAAACGTGTAAGCTAATTTACAGAAAACAATGCAAAGTACAATTTAATGATCGCCTTCTCTATCCGACAGGTTCAGGTCAATAATCTGTTCCGTCTCCTCCAACGCAGGTGCGGCCTCACATCGGCTATGCAATGCAAACATAATCCATTCTTATCATATGTTCTACTCAACTCTTTCTACACGGATTAATCTTCTCAAGAACAGCGTAGATGTTGAAACTTCTCTCGTGACGTATTCTTGGCAGCCCCTTAAAGTATCTGGGAAAACTTTAAGTGTGTTATTTGTTTATTGTACTTTCTGTCTTAAAATCTAGTACTTTTATATGGAAAAATGATTTTAAACCATTGTTTTATATAATTTCACTTGGTTTCCTGAACCCTCATTTTGTTTCAGATATGCTTCCTGAGCCTTCACCTTATTTGGAATGCATTCGTTTTCTGTTAATATGACTAACCCTGAAAGAAGGAACCCCAGACCATACCAAGACATATACAGCAGTCGACTTGTCCGTGATATTAGACGATATAAACTTTTGTCCGCACACGCTATTTTCGTTTCAAATCTCAACGAAAGCTTAATTTGGTTTTTTGAAAGCTCAATTTCCAAAATGAAATGCTACATTTTAAGCCAACTCAATTGCAGTTCACCTCTGATAGTCGCATAGTCAATAAGCAAAAGATTATTTAAATAAATAACTTTTATTGCCACATCACGTGAAGTTTATCAACTCAATAAACAGTTATATAAAATGTAATAGAAAGGAAAGCCTTGCCACACAAATGATGTCACTCTATTGACTTGTCCAGCAATAATAAAGCTCAAGATAGACGTTCATTCTTTAACATTAACTGGAAAAGTGACGGCTATTCCAGTACTGGAGCTAGAAAGGGATAATACAAAAATAAACGGCTCTGCTTCCCTATTAATCTGACAATAGATACTGCAAGCTGTGGCCGACCTAAATGCCACTAGAATTGTCACGATTATCTATTTTCTCCAAGATGAGTACGATTATTGAAAGAGTTGGCATTTGACGTAGAGGTAGGGTGCGTTCTGTGTTTGCTGTAGCCCGTGATAACAATTGAGAAATCTTCATAGAGATATCAACCCAACCATGATAAACTATAACGTACTTCAACACCTGCTTTTAAAACAACAGTTATCACAATCACGATGACATTTTAAATGGCAGTGATTGGTAATCGGAAAAGCAACTAAGAATCGCCTTTTAGTTCCATAAAGGTTACTTTTCGTATTATTCTTTACTTGGTTTGCAGTTGTTATTCCCAGCCGTAAAAACAACTCTGTGCACCAGAGGCATAAGACACCATGTCACATAAACAGTACTTTACAGGACAGCTAAAAAACATTTTGTTTGCTTCAAGAAGCAATGCGAGATAGTGTTATTTTAAACATGCGTACTGGTTGCATAAAAATAACTAGGAAATAGTGTCATATACTACTAGAAAGAGGGAAGTCTGTACATTAACACTATATAAAAAGTTCTATTTTATAAAAATGGAGATGGTGTCTTAAGCCCTGTGGGGCACAATTGTGTCGGACTGATCTATCAGCTGACAAAAGTAAATACATACATGAGAAAAGCATACTCGTAGCTCACGTTGGTACGTTTACGTTCATTCATAACAGAAATGTTTTATAAAATAATTGACGAAGTGGGTACTTAATAGTTAAAATGTCTACAATGTTGTATTCTCTTTGAAAGTAGAATGTGGAGTAACGGATTTTACGTATCATTTTACGTTCCTAATTAGCGAGCATACCATCCGTTACTGCAAAATGCAGAAGTGTTACTACAATGACAAAAGCGATTCTCGAATGTTTTGATAGGGCAAAATATAATAGTGAATGATACACAATTATGCTACACAAACCTAAGAATTTTGAGTTACATAATAGCAATGCTAACAATATAATTTACAAAATGTTAGCCTCTTTAGCGCAAGAGCACAGCGTGAGCCCTGGCTTCCAACATCAATCTTTTCCAATGTCTCCTATCCATTGCCATCTCAGCGTAACCCCTCATATCTTCTTAAATCTTCCAGCACATCACCTAACCATATTATCCTAGGTCGGTCCCTCTTTCTGCTTTTATAGACTTGGCCCTCTGGATTTTCTTTGGTATACACTGATCATCCATCCTCACTAGGTGACCTAGCAATTGTATTCGTTGAGCCTTTACGAATCTTACAATGTCCTCATGCTTCAGTAGCTCATATATGTCCTGGTTATTTCTTATTCTCCATTCGTCATCTTCTTTAACCGGGCCACAAACACGTCTTACGATCTTTCTTTCAAATTTTCTTAGTGTTTTAGGTTCCTTTTTTGTCAATGTCCATGTCTCGCCTCCATAAGCAACAACTGGTCTGATAAAGTGTCTTATATATTTTTATTTTTGTGTTACGACTAACGAGTTTGTTTTTCAATGGTCTACTGTTACCATAATATGGTCTATTTCCTATTTGTATCCTGTTATGTATCGTCGTGTTTATGGATCCTTAATTACCATCATGTTACTTAGGTATCTGAACTTATTAACTGCATGAAATGAATTATCCTGTATGCATAAATTATATAGATTTCTTCTTCCTTCTGATGCATAAATTATCACGTATTTATTTTTGCTGATATTTACATTCAGTCCCATTCCAGCAGATTATTGTTTCAGCTCCTTGTATCCCTGAACTAGCCGTTGTCTTGACATGGATATTATCACAACATCGTCAGCGTAAGCACGTATTTGGTTTGTCTTATTTAATATTGTTCCTCTCTGATCCGTCTTTAATGGCACAGTGTAGCGCAATAATAAAGAGGGTGGCCAATAACCCATCACCTTTCTTAACTTCGTTACAAAATGAATGCAAACGATTCACTCAGCATATTCTCAAACTTAATTTTGGCTTTTGTGAATCTCATGGCCAACTTCTTATACTTTATAAGTTTCAAAGGAATTCCCATACCCCGAATGGCTTCAAAAAGTTTGTATTCTTCGCACAGTATCAAATGCATGTCTAAAGTCCACAAACAGCATGTGGAGATATATATCATGATCACAGCACTTTTCTATAATGTGACTGATAACAAATAATTGATCAAAACACGTTAGGCTACTAAAATTGTTTTTTGCACTTAATTAAATCACAAGTAATTACAAAACTAATTCAACAAATAAGATGCATATAATTAAATATAAGTAAATTCTCATACACAACGTGCGGTTCACCGGTGCAAAAGCAAACAGTTTTAAAAAGCTAAGAGCAATAAATACAGGTAGGCCTACTCAAAAGCACGCTCTTTAAAAATTATTTTTTACCGTTTATTCAATCATAATGTTCTCTAGTGATGAGATATTTGGCAGTATCATTGAACGTAAGTAAATGTAATGGTAAAACTCAATAACAGGAAGAAACAAGAAAAAAAAGAAAAAGAAAAAGAAAAAAACACTAATTAACCAAGAAGAATAGATAAATTCAATATATTTCGGAGGAAGACAATATGCAGAGATTAAAAGATGTCTTCGGAAAGGAAGAAATTGCAAGTCCACCAACCTTTGGCTTGAGGAGACGATGAAGAAGTATTTCGGCGTCCTACTGGTCTGTTTCTATCACCTGCTTCAAACGAAGTGTGGTTTGCAGATGAAACAAACCATGGAAACACGTGTCGACAGGAATACGGTACAGGCAATTAGGCGTTGTTACTTTACGGTCGGCAAACGCAATCCCTATGTAAGTGTTGCTGTCAACTCAGCACATTTGTAATCAGCATTATGTCACCGCCGTGGAAACTGTTGACGTCCGCGCTTAATTTTTGTATTGGTCTTGATGAATACAGACGCCGGTGAAGTTTAGGGCCATGCCAAAAACGCTCTGGACTGGTTGCAAGAAACTCCATACCCATTATGCTAATGGTTCTCTTGTGACACAGATATTCCGTATACATAAACATATCTGATTTATAGACGTTATATATAGCTTGACGCTAAACATATCTCACGTCGTTACATGTTTAACTTATACGCTGTAGCGGTAGCTGATTCTACGCTGCGATAGCGTAGGCAGCGACAATACACTTCGATCTCTCGACTTCGTAACAAAACTTCAAAAGAGAGTTCAATAAATTTCATTTGGGAACTTAAATCCATTTGAGTAATTCATTATTCATGTTATCCCCATTTTGTGATTATTCTTACAGAGGCCTATCAAAATAAATTTGTTATTATACAAGTTTCTAATTTATTTCTTTTTTCTGTAGCAAAAAATTTCTTTCGTCATTAAAATATCGGTATGGAGAACCATACATGACTTCCATATTCTAAGATTTATATTTAAATCTTAATATCGCCTGCCAAGCGCGATATATTTTCTCTTATACATGATGTACATTAAAATGAAAAAATTTTAATTTTATTGCCTGGCAACAAAATTATTTTATTTTTAACAATTACCATTGTTTCAAAAAGTTTAAATAAATTTTCAAGTACTTTACTCTTGTTAAAACGTATAAGGTTGCAGGTAAACTACCCCTTCCCCTTAACCGATCTTCACCAAAATCGAAAGTCATTGAGACCTCTACAATTCAGGGACGTATGCAAAAAATTATTTGATTCTGTTTGAATTTGCGGCTGTTATCGTTTGCCATAGAAAATACCCTTGTTAAAAAAACGTTGCAGGTAAACTACCCCTTTCCCTCAACCGATCTTCACCAAAAACAATAGGTCTTGAGAAATCTACAATTCAGGGCTGTATGCGAAACATTATTTGATTCTGTTTGAATTTGCGGCTGTTATCGTTTGCCAAAAAAAAAATTTCCCTTGATAAAAAAAACCGTTGCAGGTAAACTACCCCTTCCCCTCAACCGATCTTCACCAAAAACAATAGGTCGCGAGTACTCTACAAATCAGGGCTGTATGCAAAAAATTATTTGATTCTGTTTGAATTTGCGGCAGTTGTCGTTTGCCATAGAAAATACGCATGATAAAAAACGTTGCTGGTAAACTACCCCTTCCCCTCAACCGATCTTCACCAAAAACAATAGGTCTTGAGTACTCTACAAATCAGGGCTGTATGCAGAAAATTATTTGATTCTGTTTGAATTTGCGGTTGTTATCGTTTGCCATAGAAAATACCCTTGTTAAAAAAACGTTGTAGGTAAACTACCCCTTTCCCTTAACCGATCTTCACCAAAAACAAAAGGTACTGAGAACTCTACAATTTAGGGCTGTATGCAAATAATCTTTTCATTCTGTTTGAATTTGCGGCTGTTATCGTTTGCCATAGGAAATACCCTTGTTAAAACATAAAACGTTACAGGTAAACTACCCCTTTCCCTTAACCGATCTTCACCAAAAACAATAGGTCTTGACAACTCTACAATTCAGGGCTGTATGCGAAACATTATTTGATTCTGTTTGAATTTGCGGCTGTTATCGTTTGCCAAACAAACAAAATTACCCTTGCTAAAAAAAAACCGTTGCAGGTAAACTACCCCTTTCCCTCAACCGATCTTCACCAAAAACAATAGGTCGCGAGAACTCTGCAAAACCGGGCTGTATGCAAAAAATTATTTGATTCTGTTTGAATTTGCGGCAGTTATCGTTTGCCATAGAAAAAAAATCTACAGACAGACAGACAGACAGACACACAGACAGACAGACACACAGACACTTTTCGGAAAACGACTTTTTTTCATGTTTTGAGTGTAGTAGAATCAGAATCTGCAATAATCTCGAACACGATTTTTTTTGCCATCACCATACTTCCATTCCTTAAGGAATATGGAAGTAAAATTACCCTTGATAAAAAACGTTGCAGGTAAACTACCCCTTTCCCTTAACCGATCTTCACCAAAAACAATAGGTCTTGAGTACTCTACAAATCAGGACTGTATGCAAAACATTATTTGATTCTGTTTGAATTTGCGGCTGTTATCGTTTGCCATATAAAATACCCTTGTTAAAAAAACGTTGCAGGTAAACTACCCCTTTCCCTCAACCGATCTTCACCAAAAACAATAGATCTTGAGAAATCTACAATTCAGGGCTGTATGCGAAACATTATTTGATTCTGTTTGAATTTGCGGCTGTTATCGTTTGCCAAAAAAAAAAAAATTTCCCTTGATAAAAAAAACCGTTGCAGGTAAACTACCCCTTCCCCTCAACCGATCTTCACCAAAAACAATAGGTCGCGAGTACTCTACAAATCAGGGCTGTATGCAAAAAATTATTTGATTCTGTTTGAATTTGCGGCAGTTGTCGTTTGCCATAGAAAATACGCATGATAAAAAACGTTGCTGGTAAACTACCCCTTCCCCTCAACCGATCTTCACCAAAAACAATAGGTCTTGAGTACTCTACAAATCAGGGCTGTATGCAGAAAATTATTTGATTCTGTTTGAATTTGCGGCTGTTATCGTTTGCCATAGAAAATACCCTTGTTAAAAAAACGTTGTAGGTAAACTACCCCTTTCCCTTAACCGATCTTCACCAAAAACAAAAGGTATTGAGAACTCTACAATTTAGGGCTGTATGCAAATAATCTTTTCATTCTGTTTGAATTTGCGGCTGTTATCGTTTGCCATAGGAAATACCCTTGTTAAAACATAAAACGTTACAGGTAAACTACCCCTTTCCCTTAACCGATCTTCACCAAAAACAATAGGTCTTGAGAACTCTACAATTCAGGGCTGTATGCGAAACATTATTTGATTCTGTTTGAATTTGCGGCTGTTATCGTTTGCCAAACAAACAAAATTTCCCTTGCTAAAAAAAAACCGTTGCAGGTAAACTACCCCTTTCCCTCAACCGATCTTCACCAAAAACAATAGGTCGCGAGAACTCTGCAAAACCGGGCTGTATGCAAAAAATTATTTGATTCTGTTTGAATTTGCGCCAGTTATCGTTTGCCATAGAAAAAAAATCTACAGATAGACAGACAGACAGACAGACACACAGACACACAGACACTTTTCGGAAAACGACTTTTTTTCATGTTTTGAGTGTAGTAGAATCAGAATCTGCAATAATCTCGAACACGATTTTTTTTGCCATCACCATACTTCCATTCCTTAAGGAATATGGAAGTAAAAAAAAAAAGAGTTGAATGATAATAACGTCTACCTAATACCGTTCGATTGTATTTTTAAAGTTTACACGTTAATGTTTATATATAGGCTACTTCAGGGTTGTACGATGAGCAATTATTTCGTATCCATTACTTTAATTGGTAGTTACTTCTTCTAGTGAAATATTTATAAAACAACACGATTCTTTCTTGAGACAGAGGATCGTCCTACAGAACTTTGCTCTCAGTTTGGTTGCACACCTGCTCTCTGCCCACCAGTTTGTGCATTGCAGTGTTTCCTTGTTTCTCTACGTTTCACGATACTTTTTATCGTATTCTACAACCAGTTCTTTACAGACAGGACGATTGATATCGCTGCAGACGCGATACTAAACTTTAGTACATGTTCACGTTTTCTTCCGCACGCTTTTATCTGCTATTTTATAGATAAATCATCAATAAGTTGGTAAACAATTTACTGGATTCAATACTTTAACGAACACTATAAATAATCCTTAAATTCGTAGAGACCGTCAATCCATGAATTTTTCCGGTGAAGGGTTTGTGTGGATCGGTTAAAAATTATAACACAAATAATTTATAAAAATGTATTTATATATTTATAAATATATAAATACGATTGAACGGAATTAGGTAGACAGTGTTATCATTCAACACTTTTTTTAATGAAGAAAGAAACTTTTAGCAGCAGAAAAATGAAATAAATTAAAACTTGAAAGACGTGTTTGAATTGGTATCCAAGTCACTTATTGACAAAATCTGTATAATTTTACCTTATTTCTTCCGTCGTGTGACTTCGTGTTGCGTTCGATTGATTAACGCGAAACATATGTTTCGAAACGCATTAATCAATCGAACGCAACACGAAGTCACACGACGGAAGAAATAAGGTAACTATTATACAGAAATAAATTAGAAACCTGTATAATAACAAACATAGAAACGTCGACACAAATAATTTAAAATTTGTGTTATACTTTTTGACCGGTCCTCAAAAACCCTTCACCGGAAAAAATATTAATAATATTAATTATAATGATGAAAATAATGATTACGAAAACAACTGCAATGTGTTATCAAGGTGATAATTAATCGCTAACCAGCAAACTGATAATCAGCTATTAAACGAATTATCAGCACAGATCTTACGGTTTAATGTACGTATATTATTAGACACGGAGTTTGATTTCATAAGGGAAGCTGAATCCCTTGCCTGGTTCCCTTGTGTAAAGCCTGAGGCCGTTCCTGTCTCGTTTGTGCAGAGGGGCAGGCAAACCCACTCCTACCAATTACGCACTTCCCCTTTCTTGATAAAAGATAAGTAGGTTGAGATCACGGAGTTACGAGACTATAACTGTTGAAGTATCGTGCAGATAAACTATTATTGGCAAAACAAATTATAAGCACACCCTACACTTTTATTAATGTTAACAAAATTGTACACCTATCGTTAACATTAATACGGAATGAAAAGATTATGTAGTTCTGCTGTCTCATTAATAATTTCAAATTAAAATATGTTATGCTTTAAAAGAAAACTGCTACGCTGGGAGACTTGAACGCGTTGTGTAAGCGGTAGTATTACGTAGTCCTTGGGCACCTTCTCTACTTTTCCAGGTGCGCCTTCTAGACTACAGTTAATTATTCTACCAGAATTCAGTTCACTTTTCCCACATATTACGCCACGGTCGGGGAATAAGTACAGAATCCAGAAGCGTAGTGAGTCAGTTTAGATGTGCCATTTGGTGTGCGTATTGGATTGATTGTCACTGTGACTAGCGAATTACTGTGTGCGACCATTTGTATTATTGGTGACTTGTATTACTTAGTGTGACACTACCAAATAAGTAACATTTAGTGTGTGTCACATTACAATGTATTGAACAATCGTAGGCTTGAAGAATTGTTGTATACAGAGTTTGTTGTGTTATTTTTTTTTAAGTGTAATTAAAATTCTAAATGACGATTTCTCAGTGTCGAATTATTCTCTTTCCACTGTTCAAACTTGGATAATCAAATTGAAACTTCTACGAAAACGACTATACTAAAAAAAAACTGCAAAAAAGTATTCGCCTTTGATTGAACTCTCCTGCACGCTACAGTAATAACGGTAGGTAGCAGACTGAACAACTTCACAAAATATAGTTTTTAATAATAAAAAGATATATAAGCACTTGGTATATTCGCACGATAGTTTATGTGAAGGGTGGGCAGGAGCGTGACAGCTGACTTGCTGTTACCCAAGTTATGGGAGTATTACACTCTGCTATCAATATCATAAACAACCGGCTAAAGAAGTGCAACTATTGCTGAATACAATAAGCGAGAGAGCTATTGAAAATGATATATGATGGAAACCGGCTCACGTCCTAGAGGGTAATATATACGCTACGAGGAAGCAGGGAAATGTACGGGCGATCATCTGCTAATACTCTGTTCTCACCTTCGTCTCGTGCACTTCACTTTTCTTTACTAAATTTATCTTTACTCGATAACCGTAACACGACTTCACGTGTTACATGAAATGTTTTACGTAGGTTACGTCGGAGAGTACAGAACGTACACATAAACAGTAATTTAGAGAGAATATTACATGTAATTCAAAATTTGAATATACCCTCCTTTCACAGATACAACGATTGAATCTTATGACTGTTTCTCTTATGTTCACATCCATTTTGTTCACATTACGTTCTGACAATGATCCGTCCGCAAAGTCCTAACGTCCTTTTACACTGCTTACCAACGAAATTTGTTTAATATAGTTTGCTACTTCATTACTCATGCTGATACACCGAGAAAAAAATATTTTTGCTTTAGTTTATTCACGTCTGAAATATGAAAAGAGTGGAGATGAACCATTACAGGGTGTCTTTTTTGGTTACAATGACAATTCTGCTTCTTAGTACTTACAGTGCTGGTGTATACCTCGGAGACGTGAGTGAAAATGAACTGGATACAATCCACAGAAAAATCATGAAAAAATATGATATATGAGAAAGGAGGAGGCATTTGGTGGAGACGAACAAACGAAAGAACGTTATATCGAGTGGCGTGTCCGTAGATAGAAAGATAAAACTTTTAAGGTTGTACGGTTACGTTGTAATGATGAACTCCTCTGACCCTGCAAAAGACGGCGAAAAGAATATTGTAAAACGCTGACGAGACGATGGCAGGACGGTACGGACCGAGATTCTGTAAAGGTTCCAATACATAATTGGAATTTAGTTGCAACGGGCACAGATTGGTAGGCCAAGACTATAAGGGGCGTACAGTTCCTGTTGTTGACGATGATGATGGCACTGAACGTTAAATTCGAAGAAACAAAAGCTCTTATATAAGTAAGAGAGAAAATATTATTAGAATTTGTAGCGTGTTGATAAATAAAAAGCGACAAAACGTCAGTCAGCTGCAGTGAATTCGCACACTAATTAACAAAATGTGGGTAGGGGGCGATGTACATGACACCCGCACCCGCGCCATTACTGACCCTCCGGTTGGCGACAGCTCGTGTCACAAATTTTGTTCATTAGTGCCATTGTCTCTTGGGTTTGTTAACATCGACATGACTGATTTTACACATTTTACTGTACTATTTATTCTGTACGCCTAATTCAAGACGTACGGCGTACGGAACACAAACAGAAACCTGTTTTAGTTTAATTCAGAACTGTGTTTAAAGTATTTTATTTTGCAAAATACGTTTTTTGAACACCATGATTTGTGTAACAATAACAGAGTAAGAGATCAGCTGGGCGAAACATGCCTTTAACTCTGCTTCCTTCAAACACTTTGGCACGTCTGCTTACCGGTACGTTTGTTACAACAGATGTACAGTATATACAGTTTAAATACGAAAAAAGCTTATACACGTTAAGCAGCAAATAAAGGTAGTAATTCCGTCTTGTAACATCATTCCTATGTAAGTGTAATCTTCATTTATTTGTCTAACATAATTAAAGGAATTGCCTTAGGAAAACTAATCACCTCATTTCGAAGACAAATACCAAACACGTTAAAGAGGAATCTATTTAATCAATGCGTATTTCTCACTTCACTTAGACCGAGGAAATAGTAACCACGACAAAAAGAACAGAGAAATTCGAAAACCCCACAAGAAAATGGGACAGAAATAATTTAAGTAAGCCTAAACACCGCAAGAACAAAACATGGATCACGAAACAGGATCAATACTACCTTATTCAGTGAGTTGCAGCACTGAACAGGACCTGGGCAGGTCATACTGCAAGACTGGACAAACTGACAATGGCTGGATGAAGAGGATAAGAGACAAGCAAAAATTATGAGAGGCTGACTGCCAGCAAGACAGACGGATGGCATGCATTCTTTACGATGTTTCGCCTCTCTCTCTCTCTCTCTCTCTCTCCCCCTCCCACCCTTCTATGGCTTTTGTACTGATCATCCCATTTCGTCTTCGCGGCCTTCCACGGTGTCTGCTTCCTACTTGCCGTGGTTTCCATTTTACAAACTGGCTTCGCTTCCTGTCTATATCCGTGACTACACTAAGTTATTCTCCGCCTCAAATACTTTACGAGGCCTCACACTTTAAGCTTTCGGTCACTTCCCGGTTTGATAACCTTCTAATAATTTCTCTTATTCCTTCGGAACATATTCTCTTGAATCTTCTCAACTATCCTTTACTTCAATTTAACGAGACACACTGTCTGCGAAAATTTAACTCCTGTAATCTATGACTGAACGTGCGTTGATATATTGGTTTACTCTTCTACTTAGAGTATTGGTGCATGCACTTCAAACATGATATTTTTGTTTACTATTTAGTAACAACTACAGCCTGTACTGCACCATACTACAATTAAATTATGGGCTTACAAACTTTCTGCTTAAAGTAGGTGTTCACTTCACTTAAACCAGCAGAACGTGCTGTTAATGTTTTTTGTATTAAATCAACTAGTACGTGAAACTAGTATGCGACTATCAAATACTGATAAATACTGATGTCCATACTATTTTATGTCAACTAAGTGGGGCGTCTGGAATAAAAATGGGTCCCTTAGGCCTTAGGGATAAAATACAAAAAATACATGTCTATTTTACGAGATCCGTTTCAACATTTATGTACATGCAAAAAGAAGTACTAACCACCTAAGAAGAATTCATATAACCGGGATTAGACTGCTAGGAAATTATATTAGTGGACGTTGTGAGAAATGAGAAACAGAACCTCTACATGTCTCCAAATGAGACTACAGTGGCGCTAGAAATGGCATTTACAAAAACATTTCGTGAACTAAAGACCGCCAGACAAACTAATAACATTTCAGTGTCACAGAAACAAGGTTTGGATCCAGCGTCTTCTACAACCGGAACAGGTTAAAATCTAAGCTACAACACAAAAGTGAAACAGAAAAAGTGTGCTACATACACAAATTACGCAAGAATTATGTGAGAAATTTAATTCATCATTTGAAACAGAAAACGAATAAGTTTGAAACAAGAAATGGAATTTTATCAGTATAAAATTTGCACGACAAGGGTACGACGTCTGAACGCAAATAAGGTCAGGTCAGATGAGAAGTGGGTTAATGGTTTGCTCTGCTGCAGGTTACCAGTTACGGTACCCAGCCAGTGTAAAGTAAATAAGTCCCAGTTCTGTTGCACAATGGTTTTTGGAAAATTAAACTGACCGAATGGGGTCAATTCGTATGCTTCAAAGTGCCTTACACTTTAATACGCCGTGCCACATATACAACCGGAAGTCTAGGCACTGCAAGCATTTGTTAATAAGCATAGCGAGTGTATGAGCGTTCGCACACTAGTGTTCTAATTAAATTTCATATATACAGCAAAATGAGTTAACAATACAAAATTATTTGCTAAGAAATGATTTCTATGCATATACATGCAACATATATTATTCATCTGCGCGCGTATGTGTTGTCAAATAATGCCATATATCATTCATTTTAATGATATTTTTTCTTACACACGATTTTAGAGACCATTATTACAGCAGTAGTAAAATACTATGAAAGCAGTATTTTAGTATCAGGTCTAAAACTAACTGTTTTCCAAACGGAAAAAAGCTACAAAACGTAAACTTTAAGACTGGAAACTGTAAAATTTATGTGGAAATAGTGATAGTGATAGTGATAGTAAAAACATAGTTTTGAAAACAGTGATAAAAAACGAAACGCCATAGAAAATGAAAAAGTCTGGAATTATGTGCTTTTATTTATACAGTTTCCTGTCATTTTAGAATATTGTAATAATACGCCCCACTCGAAGACATAATAAAACTCGATAAATAACAAATTACTAATAATACTGGCAGTTTTTGTTCAATATTTGTTTACGACCTCTGAGGTGAGTAGCGGTCAAAATTCCGATCTAAATCTCTTATAACTCAATTTTCTACGAAGTAAGACGCGAACGTATAAGGCTTACCGAAGTCAAAAGTCTCATAATTAACTAATTCCAGTGACGAAAACAAACTTCCTAATATAAAGTCAATGGAAACTATGAAGCCAAAGAATTAAGCAGTTCGTCTTTCTGTGACGCTACTAAGTTCCACATCACTTCAGTTTGGGCCAAGTTTTTGTAAGACACGAAAGGACGTTTTTGTACACGGTTCAACGGAGGGTGTCGACCAGCCTCCCAAAGGTCGCGTTTAAATCGCTTTTCTTAAAATCCTTGTTACACTGTCAGAGATAACAGAAGGTGCAATATTTTTAGTATACAATTCTGGTTTGGTACAAAAGGAATTAAAATTTAATAGTATGGATAACGATTATATTATTATTAAATAGCGTTTAATAATAAATTATTATTATTATTATTTATTAGTGAAACTTTTTTTGCAGTCACTGATGTTCTAATCAATTGTTTTTCCTCATTTAAATATACATCACATATGATAAACGATTGTGAATTTACATATCTAGTATTTTTATTTTTAGGTGTGTAGAATGAAGCGCAATTAATTCAACCTTTGAAAGCAATAATTATTACATAATACACACAAATTAAATAAATATTTTTGAATTTTAACTATTCTTAAATTTGAAAAAAAAACGAGTATCGATAGCCTTTAGTAAGTTCCATGAACTCCTCTTCCAGTGGCTGAGCGTTAACTTCCGTTAGCATATACGTTTAAGGGTCTCTATATCGTGTAGCCATTTGCCAATTTCTCGCCCCGAACATCTACAGTGGACCCGTTTTTACATTACCCTGTTTTCCCTACGACTTTCATTACGCTTTTAGGAACTGTAACCTCCACTTTCTTGTCCAGTTAGTGCGGCCTGTAGTTATCACACAAATACGGAACAGTAGTCAGAGCGGTGAGAAATTTTACACGCAACTTCCCTTACTATTATTGTACACAATACAAGTGAAATTTACTGCATAAACTTGTAATTATTTTCTTATTAATTGTGTACACAAAATGGCACGTAACAGGGACCCAGTAGCCTAATGACACTCGTTGCGTAATGCTTCTTCCTCGTTACGTCAACTCCGAGCTGCAGTCCTTTCATTTAACCCTTCGGTAGGAACATATGCCTGCCAGGCATGTATGGTTTACCTTTTTGCTGCTAGAAGCCCCCTGCGTGCTGCAGGGCAAGTCCCCCTCCTAGAATTCCTCAATCAGTTGTGTGTGACAGCGAAAGTGTCGTCATCTCGTAGCTCTCCTCCGTCTGACCCGTAAGTTACCTCTTTCTAAAAGTTACCCTGCCTGTCAGGCATGTATTCCTCTAAATGTACGTCTGATTTCATGCCTTCCAGGCATATGATCCTCTAAACGTACGTAGTTTTGCATGCTTATTAGGCATATGTTCCTTATAAGGGGGGGTCAGGCAGATGTTCCACTGGGAGGTGTCTAGTACCAAACATATACCAAGTCTACAAAAAAATACATATCAATGTGAAATTATTACAATGAAGTAAATTGGAAAAGAAGAAATGGTATATTTTATTTTCTAAAGTAGTTATTTTGGCATTTTTATGAAAATATGAGTACCTGCCTAGGAGGCAGGGTGTTCCTCATAATGTATGTATGGTATATGCCTGTGGGGCAGGGTGTTCCTTTAAGTGCAAAATGAAAACATGTTCCTACCGAAGGGTTAAACAGTCAAATACGTCGCGTCTCCGTGAACACGCACAATGCCGCCACTGATTACATACACGAATCAGAAGTGGGTTTATTTTTCAAACGATGAAACATAAAAATGTCACAAAATAATTTACATCACGACAACAATTATGGTAATATTAAGAAGATAGCACATCGAAGGTGAGACAACTGAATTTTACAAAGTTATGGCAGTACCTATGTCTCTGGCAGCAACATGGCCCATATAACGGAGAGTCAAAGACTGTATACCCGACTATCGAGACATCGTAATGTCGATGTCTCGTATCACGGCAAGACCGGATCTCAATATGGGAATAGAGGAAATAAATACACTTACGTCCAGTTTGTAAATAAGGATGGATGGTTCCAGTTTTTACATAAATAAGGATAATGCATAAGGACAGGGTACGCGTAAGGTAAGTAAATAATGATGGATGGATGCGTAGCCTACGTCTTGCGGACTATCGGAAATTGCCCTGCAGAAGTGCTATGGAAGCCAGAAGAGATGGATTTCGTTTGGTGAGCGGGACTGAGAAGCCGTACAGTTGATGACTGACGGTGATTATTATTAATAAAGATTTCCTGGCACGTAAACAGTGACACGAAGTTATGTGCGTCAGACATTCTGACACCATAAATTCGGTGGCGTAAGCCTTTCTTGTTGAAGGTTAGAACCAGCATCATGTGATTCATACGTCATTCGACAGAAAACAGATCAACTCCAAATCCATCGTATTTCTCCAATCAGAAGGACCATTACACCAACGCAGCTACGGTCTAAACGCCTGACGAAAGTAGCTCTAGACCTGGAGTATTTACCACGGAACTTTTTAATCTAAGGTTCTTTGTAATTTAACGTTCAAATTAGAAGCATAGAGTTTACTTTAACTGCAATTAAATGACACACAAGAGATTTTGTTTCACTGTCTGCGAAAGTACGTTTGCATAACCTAGCAACGTGGACACAAATTCTCGACAGAAGCAGTGGCAATCGGCTCGGTGAGACAAACTTATGTTTGTTGTAGGGAAACATTGATCTAGCTTAATTGGAAATTGGGAAACGCTAGAGCAGAGGACATAGTGCAGCGATAGCAAACGTTGTGACCTGCCCGCGCATGCGCAAACACCAACTCTTACAGTGTGTACACTTGTACTCCTACTGTCCACACTTACAAGCGTTAACCTGTGTATAAAGTTAATACTTATCCTAGAAAATAATTATTATACAAAAACTGAAGAAAATTAATTATCCCCCAACCACCGAGACACCATGTAGTCACCAATTAGGACTTACCGCCCGCGCGCTGGTGTGTGTATGAGCAAACTAAATATGTTATATGAAAACTATTACTTATGAGCCAGGAAAGGAAGTGAAAGCGAATAAATTCCGCACGACAGTTAAAACTCGTGTTACAAGCTTCGCATGAAAAATGTTTACGTTAAAGTTATAAGATTTTCCACACTGAATTTAAAACGCGTAAACAATTTCACTAACGTTAAAGTTATAAGATTTTCCACACTGAATTTAAAACGCGTAAACAATTTCACTAACGTAGGTTAGGGTTACTCTTTGAATGCATTCCGCGAATGTTGCGGTAGGGAACACAGATCGAGTGGACCAGCAGTGTAAGTGTATTACGAGTAGCTAACATGTCATCACCGTCGTCATTATCGCCGGCGAGAATTACGGCCTACTGCTCGGTATCCATTACGTTCACGTCAGATCCAATTAAACACAATGGTAATTGTAATAGCCGGCAAGCTTCTGTGTGGCACGTTTGTCGCCACCCCTCCACCACTCCAACATTATTGTTTATCATTATGAATAATAAGTACGAGTACCTAAGGTCCAACCTTATCAGTGTCGTTTTCCATAATTAAACAGACGGAGCACCCTCTATTACAATGTTTACGTATATACTTGGGAATCGCAGAATCTTTAACCCCTTTGGAGAATACGTAATGCCCCAGAGGAGAGCGTCTCGTCCAACAAGTACGCCTTAACAACTCTCTTCTTAACGTTATTCATACCTTCGTTACTCGTTTATAAATAATCAATTGTTGCGTTTTGGTGAATACATATTGTGGATGTCTGCTGAATGGTGTACGACACGTGATTACTGTTAATTTTGACAACTTTAATTGCACTTAATTGTTTTAAACATTTATTCTTGAATGTTCGTGTTCATTATTTAAAGTACGTTTAATACGTCATATGCCTAAACCATATCATTAAGAAACTTAAACAATTTATTTTCCTTCTGTAGGAGACTTACGTGCAAAGGCAGACTTCGAATCCAACTGAACTTTATAAGGTAGCAAAAGTTCCAATGATTTATATGGATCAGTGACTTGACTAATTAGACTATGATATCTTAGTAAGATTCAGTTCTTTGAAATTTCCTTTATGACGTAAGGTAAGGGTTGCACGTAATATGACTGTATTACACATGCTGATGCACGGTGACATCTAAAATTACTTTCCACTTTTGATAAAACCAACGAGTACAGATGAAAGAGATAGCTCGATGTAAGGCATCTGTTACAAGACAGCCAAACCAATTTTTGCATAAACAGATTTTAGCAGACATGACTACCGCTGTAATGCAACGGTAAACACATTATTTGTTAAAACGAAAAAGGTGTTGAAACGAAATCCTTGCTGTGTTATCATCGTGAAATTTTAATTCTTCCCGTAAAGTCAAGATTCTTTCTTAAACACTTATCGTTCGAAATATGCAATTTATCGACAAATATAGAGACAGCACAGAAACTTGGGAACTACCGGTACACGGTAAAATATACGGTAGTTCTGCGGCCGCAAGGAAATGTACCGATTTAAATCAGGCTAAATTCATTATTCCCTGCTAACATTATACAAACAGCAATTAAATATCCATTTATGAAAAGAAAACAATGTTATTTTATGGAGCCATACTGAGGATCCAGTGTGGTAGGGTATAACAATACGTATGGTGAGGATGTCCTAAATGTCCTCTACTCTTTAGGACACTGACCTTGGCAGAATATTATGGTAGCGTGTAGATTAACAACAACAGTCTTGATATATATTACAGTGACATATATACAGTAGTGATACAATGGTGACATATAAATACATTTTTGCAGTTCCTTGATCAGTCCTTGCATTACTTTGTTAGTCATTACTCAGTGATTCACATTAACCAGGTGCATTCACAATATAATTTAGAGATTATTGTGATTACAGAGAAACTGTCTATAGTTACCTGTTCAACCAACTCAAATAGAAGGTCAAACACAGTGTGTACCAAACTTTCAGCATCAGTTAACAGGATTTACACCGTCACAAACTTTTGTGTTTTCAAATCAATAATGTGTGATACCATTAAATAATCTTCTCAGCCAACAACTGTTAAATGAACCTCAGCACTTACAATTAAATCTGTGTCCTCAATCAACAGCAACAGTATATAGACTATCCGAGTCTATACCTCCGAATACATACAGTCAACAGTTATTGCAATTAAGTAACCACAGTGATATGTCAGGGCATAGGAAAGTTTCAGTGCAATAACCAACGAACCGTGGTTCATCAGCAATAGAGACCTGGACCTACGCTCAGTCAGTGAAACCATTCTCAGTTCAGCGAGAGATATGTGAAACGGCTTGAAGAGCACACGAATCCTTTAGCCATAAATCTACTAGACAACAGCCTGCAGCCGAGACGTCTAAAGTTAATATTTCCTCTGGACTTACCTAGACTCTAACACTCTAAATATATTGTTTGTTACTTTTAATATGTTACTTTTAAATACTCATACAGAGAACTAGTCATTGGACTAGTTCTCTTCATGCCATGTATTCTGTCAACAATTATGTTTATTGTTATGTATTAACAGATCGCATAATTAAACGTAAAAAAAATAGCTGTTGAAAGCCTATACTGTTTGTACACGGAAAGTACATCGTACTTTTATTGCCAGTGTCAAAGTAGCTACTGTTCTTCAATGCAGATGAAAGGGTTGAACGTAACAAAATGCTCTGCAAAACCGGAACCGACTCTTTGCCGTTTCGTGTTTCACATTTTGTATACACAATAGCGGTGACCTGTACTGTGCACGTAACATTGCACCCACTTCTATATTACCAATGCCATTTAATTAAACAAAAACAATAATAATAACAGTACTTCAGTTGCGAATGAACATTTTATATCGCGAAAATACAAGCTAAATATGCTTTGAATCATAATAACACGCTGATTATAAATATACTATATGCCTACACACATACATGCATCGTACATACACATAAAGTGAAATGCCTACATATCGTTGTAGAAAAACCCGTCATATGAGGAATCCCAAATTGGATTAAACACACACACACACACACACACACACACACACACACACACACACACACAATATAAAGAATATTATGGAAAATTCATATACACAATACAAAAAAAAACCAAAAGGATATCTGAAAAAATTCAAGGGTATATACAACACTTGAATGTTTGGTTAAACGTGTCTTAATGTTTTTTTTATCTGCCTTACGAAGTATCGTGAACAATTATAAGAAACACTAAATATTTTTTAGTACACTGAAAAAAATTTACAGCAAAAAATTCATCGAACAATGCTACCAACAATAAATACCACTATCAATACTCAAGCAAACGACAAATACTTCACCAAAGAGCGAATCAATATGTCTGACGACGAGTATAGGCCTACTGCATGATGTTCGAAACGTGTCCAAGTAAGAATAAATATCTTGACAGTGCTTTTATATAACTTTAATTTATTAATACATGAAGAAAAGGAACTACCACCAAGTTTTTACACGCACATAAATATAAGCTAGTACAGTTTTATTTCTTCCTTCATGTATTAAATTATTACTGTTACTCAGATATAAATCAAATATATTTATCAAAATGAAATGTTTCACGCATTAAATTGTTTGTCCATTATCAGCTATGTACCCTTTCTTAAGTCAGTGAAAGGATGTGTTAGGGGAGATAGGGTGCGAAATGCAACCATTGGACAGGTATTAAGGTATCAATCGGTTGCACTACAGACAGAAATGTATAAGGAAAGATGGAAAGAATATGTATTCAAAATACAAAAAAAAGGATTCCAAAGTACGTAGACCTTGAATTATCACTCATACTGTAAGTATATAAGAAGCGTGGGAGGACCGAGGATTAGATGGTGAAGACGAAAAGAAGATTTGCCTAACCCTGGAATGGCAGGAGAAGATTGTCAGCTACGTAAACTCGTTGTCTGCTGAAGTAAAATGTTTATATACAATACAGTCATAATACATATATAAAATTCAATTAAAGGATAGTTTTGAACTTGTTTATTCCACAATAAATGAAATACTTCGCAACGCATAAACCTCGATTCTGCAACCGCCGCAGGCAATTAGTTTGTTTATCACTTTTTAATTATTTTGTAATTTCGTTTATCCTTGTCTCATATTAATTTAAAATAAAGTGCCATTTACTGAAATAATTCTGTAGTATCCACGTTTTAAATAATAAACACCGTTATTAAAATACGGTAAAATGTGCTACGAATACTACACAATTATATCCTCTGCATCATTATATCGATAATTTTCATTTAAAGAACTCATTAGCATCCAATGGTTTTAACATAATCTGAAAAAATCTCACTACGTTTTGTATACTTTGCATAGTAATTAGTGTCATAGAATATAGTACGTTATGGAATGATTCGTTTCATATTATGAACACTTTTATATTAATTTTTATTGCTTACCAAAGAACTGATTTGAAAAACAACATATTCCTGCGTTGGCATCTGGCAACACGATAGTCGACAACGACCAAGGAAACAGAACGACTCGCTGCTACGCGGCTTTCATCGACTGCGAGAGGCTTATATATGTGACACCGCCAAGAATCAAGTAGCGATTTCATCTGGTGTAAATTTTTCTGTTTCCACTGTTCAAACTACGATCCATGCGATTGTCGTGATACCGTTGGTTTCAGAACCTTCAACAGTGGAAACACAGGACAGTTCGTTTAGAGCTGCAATTTGGTGTACGTTATCGGAGTTCTTGTTATTTTGACTTGTGAATTACTGTGTTTGGACATCTGTAATTGGCGACTTATATTATTCAGTGCGATACTGTTAAATCAATGACGTTTATTGTGCGTTTCATTACTGTGTCTTACACAATCGTAAGCTTGAATAATTCTTGTATACGAGAGTATATTGTAATCTTTATTTATTTAAACTCCAACATTCTCCGTGTTTAATTTTTCTGTTTCAACTGTTCAAACACGACGATCCATGCGACAGTCGTAACATGGATATGTGACATGGATACGTGACATGGACACGTAACATGGATACGTGACATGGATACGTGATATGGATACGTAACAGGGATACGTACGTATGATAAAAACTCTGGACCATAAGATTAAAGTACATTTATTTTATTTTCATTTAGACGTTTTCAACTGATGTGATTACCTCAACCAAACCATACTAATTCGGATGATTATAGAAGAAAAGTTACGCTACACTGTCCAATTTTCACCTAATTCCACTTTCCAATTAAGCCTTTCCATCAGGTCCTCACAGTATAGTCTTCCATTCATCCGGTTGTCAGATGACCTTCCTCTTCATTCACCTTCTTCTGTCTGGTTCCGAGAGCACCCGTCCGCATTCTCCTCACATGTCCATACTACCGAAATGTTTTCCCTTCCACAATTGTTACTACGTACACCTCAACATTCATCGTTTCTCTTAACACAGAATTCCTTATTCCCCCCTCCTTGACTTCTTCGCTCCTCTCCTTGAAAATATTGGTAGGTCGCATCATTCTTGTTGTCTTCTATTATCTATCCATGTCTCTGCCCCATATGCAGAAAAAAAATTATATGTAAATATAAATTTGATGGTATATACACATATAGCACATTATCGAATAATCTCATCCACATTATATAAACAATGATAAGCTTTAGTTACCCCGTCCGCTGGACAATCAGTGAGTGTTAACTGCCTTGTATTTATTAATTAACTTGAAGGGACTATTGATTTGGGCAGTTCTTATTCTATAAATAATAAAATAAATAAACCTCTGCTCAACAGTCCGTAAAGGACCAAGGCATACCGCGCGGCTTTTGTGTTTAGTGTGACGGTTGCATGGCCAGTACAACGCGCCACCACCCGCTAGTTGCGGTATCCGCTGCCACACTTCTTATTCTACTCTACGTATATGGTTGACTGTATACACAATTTGTAACACATTTCTGTCAAAGCTTGATAATATCGCTCACTAAGTTGCAGCAAATCTTGTTGTTAAATCAGAAGGTTTAATCCTTTCCAGTCGTCTGACTTCATCGCGTCTGTCCATCAGCTTATCGACCAATTCGTTTGCATGTACTGCAATTCGTTCACTGCATTTGATATTGGCACGTTCTGTCACTTCTTCGACTGCGAGTATATATTTAAATCGGGGTGTACTATTCCATTTATTGAGTACCACGGCGCATCTACAACGATTCCCAAAACTTTGTTCTCAAATTTTTGTCTATATTGCTATACTGGTAAATTTTGTTCTATCTTGTCTATACTCCTGTTACTGGTGCCCCCCATAGGTCCAGAAGGGTTTCAAATTGTCTTTTACGTTAGCGACTTATTTGCAATTGTTGCAAGTGACAGTTTCGGCATAGCTGTCTTAGTTTCAGCCCCATTTGATTGAATATATCACTTTCCACGTCATCATCCGATCAAGATGCATACCGAGACATCTCGCGTGGTCTGCACGTTGTAACTGTGTCCCGTTTAATGTTACAGAGGAGGTAGTTTTCAGTGAAAGTCACTTTACGGATTATTTCTTCTTGGCTTTAAGTCGCTACTTTTTCAGCTATGGCGAAAAAGTCATGTGATCCAAGTTTCTTTGTAAGTTCCTCGCGGGATTTCACAGTCAGTGCGACAGGACAGAATAGTTACATCATCTTCAAATTTTGTCAGTGCGGTTTGATCAGACTGTGGAAACAAGCACAATGAAGGATTAGTTGTATAAATCACGTACAACAATGGATCCAATACATTTCCCTGTGTGACACTTGATATTATAGGCGTCTAGTGTAAAACTTTATGACCTGTAAATACATACACAACTATATTGTCAACCTAACTTTAATCTTAATTGTTGTAACTCGCAACAGTATAATTACGGAGTAACACTAATGCCTAGAATAACTGAGAGAGAACAATTCTAAACTCTCGAAACACGGTAATCCAGAAAACTGTTTATTAACAATAATTCTGAAACCTAAAGTACAGATCTTGAGTAATACAAACGGTATATCGAAATCTGAACGAGAAGGATAAGATCATGCAATAATGTAAACATTTATTTACTCTCGGCTCACCCCGTTCAGTGAATTTGCAATCTAAACAGTCTTTTCAATCCGATCAAATCCGATGCAGTAAATCAATTTATACCAAGGGAACGGGATCATGTTTCAGAGGGGAAAACAGAAATTAATTGTTGATTCTGTGCGAAACAAAAACAACCGCTGGATTTTATACGCGTATGAACTGAGCAATCATAAACTTTTAGTACATCAAGTGGATAACATAAAACTTATAGACGTGCACTCGCCAAGAGTTGGTTAACATAAAATTTAACAGGCGGGTAGCTATGAAGTGTGTTTCATACTACGGAACAACAAAATAATACTGTACTCTATCCAACTGACCGTTAATCAGTTAACTCCCTATTATATCAAACAGACAAGCCAACTGATTATATTTATTAGAGTCGTTTTGCGACCGGACAGAATCAAAAATTGGTGGTAAAGAGAAACTCGGTATCCGAATGTGCCATTATAAAGAAACGTGTTTCTTTATTTTAAAGATAACAATTTCTCTCCCAAGATCTCGCACCTGGAGAACGCGTCCCCTTGTTTGTGGATGGGGGATGTCCTAAAACAGGATCGCTGCGAATACCTAAAATAAGCAGTAATGAACCAAAAGTCAGTTGTCCCAAGGTAACAGGGCCCTAGTCGATGAACCGGTCGCCTACACGAGGACAACACCCTCGGAAGATGATCCACTAAAGGTGTAAGATTTTGAATCTAGAACAAAACTACACTACCCAGGAAGGAAGTGGAGTTAACAGACGAGGTCAGAAAATATTGCTTGGTTACAGTTAACATCTGATGAGGGAAAAATGTGTACTACGACAGATCGCATATAGGACAGTGACACTCAAAAGCTCTTTAGTACAACGTTTGCTACCAATCTGTAAGTACCGTTAAGCGTCAATTGGCGTTATAATGTGTTTGTAGGTTCATTTAATGTTATTCCTAGGAGTTTTAAAGTTGTACCATGTACCAACTCGTAGTCCGAGTACTGCTATCCCTCTTCGGATTGAATGTTAACTGTGCTCCTACGACGCTACAGACCGAAATCGGGCCTCGGCCTCCTCTAATTTGATTCTCCACCTCACTCTGTCTGTAGCAAACATGTTTTCCTTGGATGGCCTTTTGATCATTTCCACTCCGTTTCCGTGGTTAAATATTCCAACTGGTAGTAGGTAAAGATTACAAATGGTATGTCCTGCTGGTAACAATGATATCCTAAGGAGATCTTCAAAAGGAAATCAAAAGAGAGGAGAAATGGAATTCAATTCTATGGGAAGATAACATTAAAGAGAGTGGTAAGAAAAGGCCATAGGAGGAGTGAGACAGTTGCCAAAAACAGACCGAGGACTTAACTACGAAAAGTATAAGTGTAACCAGAAGAACACAGAAGACAATAACGATTTTATAACGCGCAATTTCTGCGTATATTAAGAATACATGTATTACATTCAATATATTTAACAAAATTTAACATTTAAAACACTTTTAATATTAAAAATAGGGCTATATTCAACAGATTCCTTGACAAGTGTGTATAAGAATACGGAAAAACAACTCGCGAGTTAACGTTAGTTAAATATTTTATTCCCCTTATTTCCCGGGTTATTTACACGACTTTTGTCAGTATTACAAGAATGTGGAGTACATTTTATGAAGAATTCGTGTTTTTGTAAGAATTGGTATTCACAGACACGACGCTACAAAGTTAAGCCCTTAACGATAGAACGTACAAGCCACTGCCGACAGGACGTACTGTCCTCATTTGAGGAATACATTTGACGGCTTATAAAAGGACTTTACATCTTCTCGCACCACTTGAACCATTGGAACGAGCGAGAAATACTAATTTAGCGCATGTAAGTTTAAGATTAGTACGACTGTCCGTTCAGTAATGGCGACCATGACAAGAAAAGTGTTGACGCTTGTAACACTGTGAGTTTATGGAGTCGTCGTCGTATTATGGCAGTGATTACGATACAACTGATTTATTATTTTATATAATAAATTGTTCTGTAGTAATCAAAGGGGTCCCATCATTTCTAACGTTGAAAATATTACGCTCCAACTAGTCAAGCCAATACTAGCCAATATTAGTCCAACTAGTTACTTCTAGGAGGCTGCATCCTGCCAGAAGGACGCAAGGCTGTGTACAACAATCGTTCCGGACGGTTCTTCCAACAAGACGGGTGCTTGTATGCGCTTTCTTATAAAATAGTTTCCTGTAGCGTTTATACATGCATTTACTTACTCTTAGTAACTTGAACCATACATACGCACGAACGTCGAGAAAGAATACGGGAAGATCCAGATTCATCGTCTACACGCGCTTGCGTACACGGAAAAATAAATTCATATAGTTATTTTAACTTAACTAATTACGAAATATTACTCTCTCTACTTTAAAAAGAAACGCGGTCGCTTAAGTATATACTTAATATAAATTCAAGTATATAACATATGTAAATACACGAGCCAAAGAAGACTGACAACAATAGAACTAATAGAGAGATCAGTGTCAAATTGTTTCCAGTTCGAACACCGAACGTAATTACGATCAAACACTAACAATTGCTAAAACCGTGTTGTCGGGCTCGCGTGCGCGCGGGTACAGAATAACTGTGAACGAAGCCAGCCAGCCAGCCTTGCATACGACCTTGTCCGTTATGTTTCTCAGCTGTTACATAACCGACACAAACTGCAGCGTAAGAGGTAACGCCGCTACTCAATTCCCGTTGTTTATTTCAATCTTCTTCAATTCATAATGCGTACGTTAGTTTGTGTGTCTGTACCCTACTTGTTTGATCCCTCTCCTCTACGTATTAATTAATGAACTTTATTATAAAAGTTTGTTATTTTAAATAACGCTTTAAAAAATAAATTATATGCGGTGACAATTAATGCAGACATTTCCAATATATAAAATATTTAAAGAACATGTAGTCAAATTGAATTTATTAGAACCGGAGCTAGACTTTAGCGAAGTGCATGGTTTACACCACCCATTTCCAACTGGCGGCCTACCACCTTATCTTGGAAACAGAATTTAATAATTACTCTATTTATTACTCTACTTATTCGTTGTGAATAAGTTGCATAGTTCAACCTTATGTGCGGGACCATTAGGCGAATCCTTAAGTCAGCAAGTAAAGAAACACGCCTAAAATTCTACAAGGTTATGGCTGTTCCCACACTTCTTTATGGGTCTGAGAATTGGACTTTAACGAAAGGCCAGGCCAGTCGCATCCAAGCGGCTGACATGAGATTTCTCAGGCACGTGGCAGGGTATAATCTCCATGATCATAGGAGAAACACAGATATATGGCAGGAACTGAATATTATGAGTATACTCGACAGGATCGCCCAGTATCGGCTGAATTGGTGAGAACATCTTTGCCGAATGGATGACTGCCGCATCCCCAAACAACTATGGAACTATAAGCTGAGGGTACGGAGAGGTGTGGGACGTCCGAGGAAGCGCTGGAGTGACCAGCTCTAATCTTTGTCTATCTGAGGCCGGAACAAACCATCATTGGTTTAATCCTTGAAGATGATGATGATAATGGCGTTGATGATGATGACTCTATTTATTTTAATAAGTAAATGAATAATAAAATATAATTTTATCCAAGGGAGGAGCCACTTGGTGTTGGATCCAACAGGAAACGTAAATAGATTTCGTCAAAATTAAATATTTTCAAATGTTCTTTGGAAAAAATGGATTGGCTAATTTGTAAACTGTCAGCAAATAGCAGAAGAGTTTAAAGTACTTACTTTATCGAAATCAAGTTCAGATATTCAAGAAATAGTAAACGAGTTTAACATAAGATTCAAAGAATTTGAAATGCTGGAAAAAAGTGTCTCGTCATACAAGCTGACCCTTTCCTGCAGACCAGGAAAGGAAAGAGGCCGGACTTCTTCAAGTTGGTACCTGACGAACGATTCCTAAAGCTGTAAAATTTTGAACAGACAATGACGTCGATCTTTCGAAGTACATACATCTCTGAAAGCGTGTTCTCCACAATGAAGTTAATCAAGAACCATAACAGAAGTCGCTGATGTTGTTTCTATACTTCACGTACTGAGATTAGCAAGAATTCAGTTCCACGTGGATCCCCTTTAGTGCCTGCAGCAAATCGACCTCAGTTTTCACACTGAATATTTCATGTACAATGTTTAATATCATTCTTATACCTTCATTATTATACAGATATAATAACCATTATACGGTTAAGAGCAAGTAGTACGATATGTTAAATGTGAAAATGATCTCTTTTTACTTATTTACAAGATGCCTTTTTTATGTTTACGGTACTCGTCAAAAAATTGATCGTTTATGGCGCTGTCGTCCGATAGGTTACTGAATTTAATTGTTGCCCTCAGGCAATTTTAAGCTGGAAGCCAATGGTTTACACGATTCTAAAAAAAGGAAGTGAATTATTTCTACGTGTTATAGGACAGTTGTGTAGTCGCGTGGAGTCGCTCAAGGGAAGCAGGTGCGTGCAGCTACCACTTAAGCTGTTCAAGATTTTCGACGGATTCGGGTGTCTGCAAACTGCTGTAAACAGACTAAGGACCTGTTGGAGTGACGGAGTTTGTACATTGGATTCAGTTTATCGACGGTAAAAGTGCAATGTGCGATCAAGGACGAGGACTGGGCTCACCAGTTCACAGAAGTATAAAAATAAAACTGTCTTCTGATTTTGTCAGTTAATTTAAAATTATCACAAATAATAGTACAATTCTGGAACAGCAAATTTTACATTTATAAAAGTCAGCCCATCAGTTGTTTAATTAATTTCTCCATGTAATCAGTAAAGATTTGTTTTGTTTAATTTTATTCAAAAGATAGTAATTTTGTTTTTGTTTGAGTACATTCTAAATTAAGGTAATGAAAAATAATTTCTGTTTCTTTCGTTATTACGTATGAAGGTGTTAATAAAATAAGATGTGTAGTATTAATAAAAGTATTGAATACTGTAACGTGATGTTTCCCTCAACATAAAGAATATCCCTTAATATCAAAAATTGTATTACTCAAGTAATGAAGGACAAAACAATAATTGAGTAATTATTATGATAATTATGAGTAATTATTATTGATACCTTATATCATGAGGTATAGATGTTAAACGATAAATATATGATCATTGTAAAATAAAATAATAAGACCAAGATACTATATATAACTATCTGGAACTTTGTAACAAATAACTCCAGTAGAATGAAAAGAAAGATGGCACAAAACAGGTGAAAGCCTATTCAGCAGAACCTAATTGGATTACCAATTAGGAAAGTGTTAATAAACTAAATAAGAATTTAATGAAACCAAACAATAAAACTAGAGAATAATCCTACCTGAGTGTGAATGAAATCACATAGACAATTCAGAGAATAATTATATCAGATAAGTGTATAATAACAGTTTTAATTTTGTATGAACATGTTACAATGTAGGTTAGGTTAAGAACCATTGTTATATGTTAAAGAAAGAGAAGAATATAAAGAAGAGTATAAGATAAATAAATTCATAATAGAAAGTATAACCAAATACACTGAATAATAGCTAAGACAATGATACATAACTATTGTTGGTTATGAACCAAATAATAAAATAAATAGTAAGAAACTCATGTTACACCTAAGGCCTACACAAACTGGGTAGGAAAGAAGAAAACAAATTGTATATATAAAACATGTTAAATCATATTCTGTAGATTAAAAGATAATGTATTTTAGTAGAGTAAGTCATTAGTAATCAAAGGTGTTAATAATGGACCATACATAATGTAAATAATAACAAATCAACTTGGACAACCAACTTACACCTACTGTATAAGTTAGTAATGAACATTACAGGGCATAAAGAGTGTATTAGTTGATAAGATATATAGTAAAAGTTCATGTATATACACTTGTGAACTAATTTTCATACCATCACAGTATAGAAACACTAACACTACTATAATTATTTTGTGTTTAACTATTATTTCGCTGTACTTAATATTTAAACTTGAATAACATAGCCACCAGTAGTTAACCTCAAAAGCGGACTCTGTCCAATGCACGAACTGTTCGTCACTTTAGATTTTAGTTATTGTTTTATAATATTATAATTAATTTTGGTATTGTAATGTTTTGTTTTCCAAAAGGCATTTTTTGTTAATTATTTTAGTCAAAAGAACCCAAAAGGTTATATTTTAATAACGTAAACAGTAACCTATATCTCTCTGAGATTGTAACTCATGCTACCAACTGTTGAGCTATAATTGAAACAAGCCTGGTCAACATATTACAAGAAATGTTATTCATTTGTATATCAGAAGAATAGAATATAATTCTAAAAGAAAATAAAAGAAGGTGAAAGTAATTAATGGTGTATGAATTATAATTTTTAATAATTGACATTTTATTTGCAATTTATGAACATTAATGTTTACATCAACTCCAGAAGAATAAGTTGGCAGTACCTATTTTGGAACAACACATGCTTTTTAAATGATTTAACTAGGTCAGTGAACTCTAATAAAGTAAAAAGAATAAATTAAATAAAACTTACGAATAACAATTAATACAAACTTTTAAGATCTCAATTAAGAATAAACAAATAAAAGAAAATCAGAGCAATCTAGTTTCCTACCAGCGAGCACAAGGGAACCATTCCACTATAATTACAGACCAAACCAACCTGGATAATTTATAATTAAAATTAGAAAACTGATTTCACACCACGACAAATGAATTAACAATTAATACAATGAAAGTCAATTATATTGAACCGTAAAGAAACAAACTACTCAGCAAATTATCATCATTTGATAGTAAATTTTTTTATGACCAATTGGCGTACACAACGTGTGGCTTGTATTTGCGAATTATAGGGAGGATAAGAATAATTTTAATATCATTATATTAATATGTAATAAAATAAAGATTTATTACAATACTATTCTGAATTATGTATAGTAATTTATTTTATCAGGACAGCACCAACCATTCTCATCTCTCTATGCACACACACACACACACACACACACACAGAGGGATGAACAAAAACATATAATACTTTAAAGCATTTTTTTTGTCCTCGACATGAGAATTTAATGCTTTCGACAGCTAAGGGATTAATGTTTTCTGAATACGAAAAGAATAAAAATTTTCCTTAATTTAATATAAATTTTTAACACATTTCTTTTGCAGATCTGACTTTATTTTAATTGGACGTAAAGTAACTAGATTTGTTAGTAGGTTGCTTTTCCGTTCCATTACAGTTAAACGACTTCTCCGATTCTCTGAAGCAGTGTTCCAGCGCGCTACGAACTTAAACCTTCATTTTGTCCCTGTTCTACGAAAGTTCGCTGATAATGTTACATTTATGTGTTTGGAAAAAGAAATATTTTTTTCATGTATTTTCCTTATAATACTTAACCTTATCTTATTAATCAACTATCTACATCTGGAAAAACAGAAATGTCGAAAATTTAACTGGTTTGAGACGTGGATAACCTGCAAATTGAGCATAATTTACTTTCACAGATTTACACTTGACGACAAAAGTACTGATGTAGTGGAATTAAATATATTTGATAAAAACGAGTTAGTCGTAGTTATATCCCATTATCTTATAAAGTACATGATAACAATATCGGTAAATTGGAAATAAATTTTTTTTTTCATTAATCCCACGAATCTGTTAATTAATCACTCAAAATCTGCTATTATAAAACAAATCATTTACTGATAGCTAATGTTATCTAACCTAACCAAGTTAATGTAACAATAAAAACGGTTAACATTTATGCACAGTACATTTATGATCAGTACAAAATACCATGCAAAACATTTTGTGACAACACTCGAAATAAACAGTAACAAAACTACAAGTAACCTAACGTTTACGACAATGTATCAGTTGCCCACATAATATTGTTATGTGGTTGAGAGTATTGCGGATTACACATCAGTACAACACTTGTAATCAGTTACTACCGCTTCTCGCTTAGACAGATCTGTATGAGTATTACATATCTCTTACAATTTGTAGTTACCGTTCCGCCAGCATCCAAACATCCGATATTATTCGAACTGCTCTTTATTTACCGTAAACGTACGATTCGTAACTCACGTTCCACAGCTGTTCCCTCGTCAGCTTCACAGAAAGCGTCAAAATCGTACTAAGCAATTCCAGACTGTCCAGCGCGTTCCAGATAATGTTCTTTCCTTCTGTTGAGTTCTGTCACATCTACTCCGCCCACCGTGGTAATATACTGCGACATAGAAGTTTTTAGTCTATACGCGGGTAAAATGAAGATTTATATAAATTCGTTATTACAAGCATACAACTGAACTACTGTATCCGATTAGAAAAGTAGGCCTAATTACAGACGTCAGTTTACAGTTTGACATAACTAATACAAATGTAGTTTTAATAATATAGTTTTACAAATTTGCAAAATAAAGTTTCAAAGGGAAACCTGTGCATGCGTAAACTGAAGTGTGTGTACGTGTGTGTATGCGCACGCGCGCGTGCGTGCGTTGTTGTGTGGCTTAACTGAATGATCTCACACCCTGATTTAATTTTTAAAATTATGACTTTATACATGACAGAAATTGGCTTATGGAATCCGGTATTCCCGCAGACATGTGATAATATGTGTAATCTTCGAAACAAAACAAGACCAAGACATGAGTCTGTGCATGTTCTGTGCTTTTACAAGCTACTGTTGTTCTGCTTCCTGCCTAAGGTACTTTTACGGTCGAAGCAGTAAGATACCACTTCTTTGTTACCACTTTGCAAAAATGACAGAAATAGTATAAGAAACATACTCAGTTCTGCGACAAGATGCACCACGGTTGACCACAATAATTATAAAATGGATTAATCAAGCAAGAACTGATCTGTGCCCTTTACGAGGAAGCCCTATTGTAATGTTACGAAAAATCAGGTTTCACCATAACGACGTCGACGACGATTACGTGATAGCGGAACGAACGAAGAAGTACAGCACACTTCAACTGGCCATAACAGATAACGAATACGAGAATTTGTACACACGCTTCACAAATCGGTGGTCACGTTGAACCGTCTGTGCTGAAGCGAGTCTGGTTAATTGGCGTCTAATTACTTGGTTCCATGTAATAGACACGTGTGTATTAGCCTACCGTTGAGAATTACTGCTTTACATTTGCATAAATTTATTGCTGTGAAAGAGGTGTATGTATATATGCTCCAGTTAGTGTAGGACGTAGGGTGACAAGCATGTCTCTTTCGGTGAAAGGTCGGACTCTCCATACTGTAAGACTCTTGTGATCGCATGTACGATCTCATCAGCAAACAGATACGACTGTTGCTGTGAATAGCCGGGAATGATGTTTACTGATCACATGCTTTTCGTCTCCTGCCGTTTCGTCCACACCTCCGGAGGGCATCTTCAGTAGAAAAAAAAGAAAGAACGAAAATGTTCGTAAAAGATGACAGGCCGAACGCACCTCACAGTTAAGAAAATTTAAGCAATCGACCACGGTCCGATAGCCCGCTACATAATAGTTTTAGTAATGTTTTCGAGAACATGTCGAAACTACAAGTTTTAGTAACTACATGTTGAAATATTTACGTTCAAATTTAAATAGTTTCATTGTATACAAACTGTCTTACTATTTGTACGACAAATAACCACGATAGCATTTCACTACGTAAATAAAATGATTTTGCTGTGATGAAAATAATAAACTGTCATAACTATTATTCACAGATTTTACACGAATAAATTAAATTCTTAAACCAAACGTTAATTAACTAAAAATGGCAAAGCGGTAGTAAAAATAGAGAAGATTTGCGTTGTTAGAATTGATCTGTAGGGCGAAGAATAATGTAGAACATTTGTGCTGAAATGTTTTTATTTTGTGTAAATACCGGACTTACAAAGTCGGCCCCGTTATTCAAGTCTTTTTAATGGCACCTTAAATCATGGACGTTTCCGATGATAAATGTTTCAGGTACAGTAGTCGTCTGTAGGATAATAAAGGTGCCTTTGTTTAGAGGCAGGAATGCCTGTAGTGACAGAGGTGTCTACATACACAAACACAACTGCTGCCTCGTTAGTTTTGTCGAAACTATTTATAAAATAGACAGACTCGCAGAAACGTGTTGTTTGAACCGTAAAGTTATTAAAGCTAAAACAACAGCTTTCTACAAAGCGAGCATGTTGTGTTCTCTTTGTTGCTTTACTCCGGCACATCTCGGAAACACAACACCGACGCTGACGGTGATATATCCTACGTACAGTAGAGTGAACATTCAAACTGCTGTAAACAAAACTGTAAATTTAACGGCGAACTGCGTCACGAATTAATATTTTCTAACTACCAGTGGAAAAGCTTATTAGGTAGATACAAAATTATTTTACATTTTTATTTGCGGTCACAGTAACGTTTCTGCGCATTGCACACATGAAGACGGGAGGAACTGACTAAAGCTGTGGCACTAAATGAAGTACTCAAGACGATCTATAATTAGAAAAACTAAATCGTTTTTCCTCATCAACTTATCCACTCACAATATTATCATATTTTCTCGTAGCTTATCCGCTTTTGTTGAATTACGTAGCTCTAAATAATGTTATTACGATTAATTTAAAAGAAAATTAAACAAACTTTAAGAAACTAAGTATGAATCTTTAACGCAATTTGTACACGTTGAAACTTCGATGCGTAAATACACACAATATGACTGGAGTTGGGTTTAGTAACTACGTCTACAAACTGACGCGAGTTGCCCGATATATTGCAACTGAAGTTCGTGTGACTAACCAGTAACTGACATACGTACACGCTTTGAGAGAAACAAATCGTGCGTTCACGGTGAAACAGAAGCCAAGAGAATGTAATAAGAACGAAAATACATTTCCAGCACCGAATAAAATAACATTCTCTTCTTGTGACGGAAATATACTACATCTACGGTTCTACGGACTGAAGCCGTATTTTCAGTGTCTGACCAGAAACGAAGGGAACTTTCCACCGTCTGTAAGCTACAATCAGTTCTTTCCAGGAACTCAAAGGTGAAGCAAAAGAAATGGGATTACAGGTGAAAACAGATAAAACAAAGGTTATGATTACCACTCGAAGGAAAACCAGGGAACCTGAACGGTTGAAATCGAACCACTAAACCTGGAAATAGTTAATCGGTTTAAATATTTGGGATATTGGATTGGAGAAAATAATGAAGAAATAAATGAAATAAGGAAAAGGATACATGCCGCAAATAAAGCATATGCTTCGCTGATAGCATATTCAAGACTAGGAATATCCACTGTCAGTCCAAGGCCCATTATATAAGTTATGGTTAGACCAGTGATACATATGGTAGCGAGACTTGGACTCTGAACAAACGAGCCGATAAACACAGTCAGTACCTTTGAAAGGAGAATTTTGAGGAGAATATATGGACCAATCCAAGTCAATGGGATATGGAGAATACGTCACAATGAGGAACTATACAAGATATATAAAGACAATAATCTGGCCACCACCATCCGACTGCATAGGTTGCAATGGACAGGACACATCATTAGGATGGTAGGCAATCGAATACCTAGGAAGGTACTATTTAGTCAAATCGAAGATAGAAAGCCTGTCGGAAGAGACCCTAAGCATCGCTGGATTGATGACTAGGGATGGTATCATATCGGCAAGGGATGCTGATACTTTTACTTAAAATAAAACGACGGACATCAATCGCCAAGGACAGGGACAAGTGGAGGTGGATGATTATGAAGGTTAAGGTCGACTCCGAACTATGACGAAGAAGAAGAAGAAGAAGAAGAAGAAGAAGAAGAAGAAGAAGAAGAAGAAGAAGAAGAAGAAGAAGAAGAAGAAGAAGAAGAAGAAGATACAATCAGTAAGTGTTTTATTACAGAGTTTAGGTCCAAGATTCGGGAGACGTGCGTGGTGCGCGATAGATAAACAATGAGTTTGGGAATTTCAGTCGTGTTCGGATATTACAGACGTGTCATGAATTGTGGACAGGGCGTACTTAATTATTGCGTTCCGTTCATTTGACCAAGACATACTTACATCTGATTTATTTTACCAAAAGATTTAAGATTCTGCAAAACCATATCTGTGGAGATATGCTAGAGCTATTTATAAAATTTTTCTTGTACGGTCTGTTTGTAATGTGATCTATGGTTATAAAAGCTACATATTTTGTAATTACTTCCTTTATAAATATATTTCCATTAGTATATCGCGCATTCTTATCGTTCGTTTAGTAACTCTGTAATATGGATTTCAAAAATTAAGATATTTTCTGCCCGTTTCTAGCACGGGTTATAGATTTATAGCAGGATATTATCTACTTAAAACTTAATTTTCTTTCGACTAAGCTCGTATAAATTTCTAATGCGCATTATGAGCGTAAAAAAGTAGTTTAACTGTAAAAGTTAATCTGCTATTTATTTGCTGCAGACATCTGAAAATATAACTAAAGCAAAAAATGGAAACAAACCCCCATTCCCACATGTCTTGGGATCTTCGAGTACTGAACATAGAGAAATACGCCTTCCACATGAATATGTAATTTTATTGGTTGACACGGAGATCTTGGGCTGGACTAACGCCGAAGACGGTCGTAACCCGCATAGTCGACAGAAGAGGGCACGGCAATACTATACGTCACACCAAGTACAGTAACAGTATCATACACCTTGTAACGAGCAAAAATTTTAAAAATTTTAAATTTTCACCTCGACGGAGTACGTTCACACGAGGCTGTGTCAACGACTTATAGTTGGCGCAATAAATAAAGCGTAATGAGAAGATGTCAGTACAGCGTCGCTAGCTTGACAATAGAAAGACATTAAGTACGATACGACTATAGAAATTGGTGGCACAAGATAACAGGGAAAGTGTAGTCCAGAATTATTGCTCACTACAGCTGTAACAAAGTAAGCAAGGACATTCACACTTGTACCGAGAATTGTGGCAGATGTTTGACCATGTTACGTCAGTATACGATAAACGACAAAAACGAGTGAAACTACATATTACAATGGAACGGATGCGCTGCACCTTAAGAAACAATACAGTAGGATAGATCTGACAAAAACTCGAGTCATGTTACGCAGCTGGAGTTATCGTCTAAGTGACAGACAGAATTTACGAGTGGAAAGTTGGGGTGACTTCACCAGCCAGCAGATGTTCAAAATTACTAAGAGCCACAAAAAAAAGGGGTATAACATAGAACAATACGCCAGGAAGACCGAAAGTACAGATAATGGCAATCTAGAGAAACACAGAGTTTGCTTCAGACAATAGGTTGATAGACAAGTGTCTAATAGCCGTGGCTTCTACGAAAAGGGTCAATGTTCGTCAGAGCAAAATCGGGGGACGTCTAAGAACCTATCAGATGCCTTCAGCCAGGGAGAAAATTGGTGGTGAGGAGTGTTTCCATAGCAACAGAAACGGAAGACCTATCGGAAGAACTATGACGTAGGATCTCAACATGGTGGGACAGAATATTCCAAGAAAATTCAAAACTGACCAATCTCGAAATGAAGTAGGCGTAACTGCGCCAGAGACAAAACTTTGAGTAGGGACGAGTTAATAAAACTATTTGTCCAAGACGGAGGAGAGACAGTCTATACTCAATTTTTGAAACAGTTTCTACTCAAATCTTCAAGCAGTTGATACTCAGATTTCAAACAGTTTACTCTAATTGTTCGGAGTTAGTTTTATTCTAAATTCACAAGAGTACATTAATTGTGCGGAGAATTAACTCGAGTACGGGACTTAGTACGTTAACCTGTAACTTAAAAGACTTAGTAATATCTTTACGTCACGATAATAAGTCTCAGTAAACTTTTAAAGAGTGTATTTCGAAGTGTGTTGTAACGGACTTAGACGAGAATTATATAAAGTGAACAATCAGACCGTTACACGAACCGATATCACCACATAAACGATATACTAAACAGTTGAACTTAATATAGTGTTACTACACCTTATTAACAACATAATGAACATGAAATATTAAACTAATTAATAAATTATACGAATATTTAAAGAAGCAGCGATAAGTGAAACCAGACATGTACATTAACGTCAAAACGAACACACAACATACACCGTAAGATGGAACATTTGATTGAACACTAAACTTCAATTATTCACATAAACAAACGCCAACGCGAGTGACCGGAAAAGTGAGTGTTAAGTGATTGTGGTAAAACAGCATCCGACGAAATGTGTCTACGAGCCATCTCCATCACTGGAACTCGACTGCACCAACGCTTAATGGATATTCAATAATCAAGTAACCATTATTTTAATCATTTCTATTTAGTTACTTCTACTGACCTGATTCTTTCAAAGAATTCATCCCTGAGAAATTATTAAGAAACGCAATGAATAAATTTGAATAAAAGTAATTAATGAATATATTAACAAAAGCTTATTTGGGATTTAATGAACGCATTAAATAAGTAGAATATGAATTGTTATATTATTTGATTTATATATGTATGTATGTTTTTCTTTGTTTTCAGCATATATTGAAACATGAATTTGTTCTTATAAAATATGTATGTATTTCAGGTACAGCGACGTATCATATGTACAATTTTAATTTGTTGTGAATTATAAATAAACTAGGAATTTAAGTTGATCATATATATGCGTTCATTATTACCAATTACATCCCAGATATTAACTTAAAATTTTGGAGAAATATAAAATAGATTTTCAAGAGTTTCATATGTTCAAATAAAGTAAATAAAGTGACAACGTTAATCTCCTAAATGATATCAAGTATGTGTTAATGAGAATCAGAATAGTTATACATAGTATTAAATGGTCGTATAACACACGGCATGAAAATAATCAATTAAAGCAAGTAAATACATATTATCTATCGCAAATCAATATAATAAAATATCATTATATTGATAACGCCCAAAGTACGTAAGACGTTACAAATCAATTTTATCGATTTGATATATTTATGAATATATAAATATTCATTATATAAAAATGGCGTCCAACTTCGGGGCTAGATACATGTGAGAGATCGATAAATTTACATATTTAATAAATAACCCATTTATGCAATTAAAACGCATATATTTATCATTATAACCTGACGTCCCCACGTGCCACATACAGTACCGATGACACTCGCTCACAGTTACAATAATATTCAGGTGTTCTGTGAATTTTATGAAGTGGCTTGAATGTGAACAGCGTTTAGGTTCAGACGCAGATTACTGCTTCACGTATACAGTACACGACTAGGAGAGCTCACACACAGTGCTCCTGTCTCAACAAAAGTTTACTGCACCGTATATCCAAACATATTCTGTTGGATTAAAATATACTTACTATTATGCTCGCTCTGAATATATGGTAAGTAAACTATTTGAAAATTGTGTGTTAGTTGTTTTGGGCAAACAAATAACTGTCAAACTGTGCAGTGTGTTTATATAACAACTAACTTTACAATATAAACAGTTTTTATAATATAATTATTATATTTACAATTCAGCTACTAGTAACCGTTCTGCATCTTCTCTTCATCTACATTTGATATTTAACGTTTAGGCACATACAACAGTAGGCCTCTGTTACACTACGTAACTGATTGCATGCAACTGATTTCAAGGCTACATTAAACTAGTTACAGGATAGTAAAAACAGGCTGGAACTGCTCTGCAATCAGTTGCACAGTAAGCGTGTCGTCTATACTACGAGGATTGTTCAATAGAAACACATTTGATCTGCGCAGCCGTGACTTCGTCGCCATGGCAACGGAATTCATTTGTTTATATTGTCTGTTTAAATACTAATGACGCGTCTGTCAAAAATATTTGCAGTTTGCTTTTTTTTAAGAGTTGTGACTGGGTTGAAAAATGGCATCTATAAAAGAAAATCCGTCCAAAGATAATCTGCGTGCCGTTATTCAGTTTTTGGCTGCTGACGGGCGTCAGCCAATGGAAATTTATACGAGAATGAAAGCTGTATATGGTGACTAATAGTTATTCTCATACGGTAGTGGTTGAATGTTGCAATAAATTTCGACGAGGAAGAGAATCCACTAAAGATTTGGCCCGTCCCGGTCCTGCACGTGTTACAGCACCAGATGAAAATGTTAGACAGCTGGAAACTGCCTTACGCGCAAATAGGAGCATCAGAGTTACAGAAATTTCTCAAAAGTTGAGCATCAGCGTGGGAACTGTTCATTCCATCATTCATAGTCTTGGCTATCACAAAGTTGCTGCTCAGTAGATTCCACGACTCCTTACTGATGAGCAGAAAAATTTGCGTTCGGCCTTATCATTACAGCATTTGATGCGCTATCAACAACAAGGTAATGCCTTTCTACATCAAATTGTTTCCGGTGATGAGTCTTGGTGTTATCACTACGAACCACAATCCAAACGTCAGCTTATGCAGTGGAAGCATGCACAATCTCCGAAAGCGAAAAAATATCCCAACCTTCGGCAGTAAAAGTAATGGTGACCGTATTTTTTTATTATCGGGGTGTGCTGCTCTTAGATTTTAAAGAACCTAGTGTCAACATCAACGCTGGGCGATATGCAGACAGCTTAAAACGCTTACGGGTCAGCATCACGAATAAACGTCCCGGGGAGCTCACAAATGGTGTCATTCTTCTGCATGATAATGCTCGACCCCATGTAGCCCATACGTTTCAAGATCTGCTTGGTCGTATGAAGTGGGAAGTCTTACAAACATAGGGCAAACGTACCTAAGTTCGCAGTTATTTCACATATATGACTAAAACTGTGTGTATATGAGTTAATAAAAACAGGTTTTCTTAACAAAATATTTACTGCTACAAAAGCAAAACATAAATTATAACAAAAATACAAAACACCATGGAGGTAATTATAAAAAACTTTTAAACTAAAGCTACTACACTATTCCTAATTTCGCAGCAAGTGTTCATTATTTCGCAATAGGTGTTCCTTATTTCGCACTAGTGTTCCTTATTTCGCACTATAATTTCTATATTTAATAATAAATATATTTTGTAACATAATATTGTTTAAAACGTAATATAAATAATACAAATAATAAAAAGTTATATTCTTCTAATAAAATAATGTTTTTTTTAATTTTTTAACAATTTTTAAAATAATTACACAAAAGTAATTACAAAGCTAACATTAAAATTACAGAATTAATGGAAATTATTAAAACTAAAACGAAAGAGATTACAGACTATTTAATAATATAATTAATTTGATTATGAAGATTACTAAAAATTATACTTTAATCCATAGTCAAATTAAAAGTGATGATGAAAAAGTTTTAGATTTTTTTTTTTATTTTGTCTTTAGTCCGAGCCAGTCTCAGTAATACAAATTTTACACTTAAAATTTGGTTCACATTTTTTTAAATTTTGGCACTTATAATGAAACAGCAAAGACATTGTAGGCACTGAATCTGCAGTTCCCTCCTTTTGTGTCCCCTTTGTACGCCACACCACAAAAAGAACAAATGTCATCTCTAGGTTTCGGTATCTTTAACGACGGCTTTTTCACAACTTGGACGCCTCAAGTTGAAGGTTGATTATCAGTAGACCTACTGTTTTAAAAAGTCGTGCAACTGCTGCATTACTTTTGCGTTTTTGCAATTTCTCAATTGGCTTTGAAAGCGGCAATAGAGGACTTAATGTTAAAGTAGACGGTGCTATTTTCTTTGGGCTCACTTCCTTCATCTCATTATCTTCGTTAGTATTGTCATGAGCAAGCGTAGAAGAAACAAGAGGTTCTGAAATTTTCAGGTCCTCATCTGAAATTGAGTCTTTATTATAGGAATATATTCCAGTCTTCCTGAAACCACTGCAGATGTTTGCTATTGTAACGGAATTGAGGAAAACGTATCCATAAAATCTTTCCTGGAAGGTTTGTAACCACAGTTTTGCAGTAACTTATTTACTTCCTTCTTCCACAGAGATTTCATTGTGCCGAAAACCGCTACGTCTAGAGGCTGAAGTAAGTTGGTTGTGTGGGATGGAAACGTGCTTGGAAACACACTGTTGTGGCTTGAGTACTAGGTAACAGTAGAACAGCTGATTCACTGTGACACCCAATTTGAGCCTCTGTAACTAATATTTCAATGACCGGGGATAGATAAAAAAACACGATCAATCCGGTTGCGGAGGACATTTGTCGATAATGGCACCACTTAAATGCATATAAGTCATGTACGCTTAGGGGTTTTTCAAATATTCCTGAAGGTCCTTGATGTCTTCGATGGAAAAATAATATCGAAAAACCAGACCGTCTTGGAAGTGGTGAGTTGACAATTTTCTCCGTGGAAACTATTCATTAAATTTTATAAATTTTTACGCAGTTGTGATGTTAATCTCATTGACATACGACACAAAACTGGAAAGCCCCGCGGCTGCTGTAACAGGATAGTTGTGCAACAGACAAAAAACACTCGTACCCCGAGGAGTCTTTTATTCTGATTAGTTTTTAAAAATAATATGTATGGCTGTGGTGTTTCAGGCATTTCTATAAAATCCCTGTTACACGGCCTTCACCAGTCTGTTTCCAACACGTTACTAACGCCTTGTGAATATTATTGACTTACTGTTATGTAAGCAAATCGTCTGTTTACAAGGAACTAGATAAAAATCCGCTGGAACGGGACCGAATGTCAGCAAAATAATTTGATGCGGTTAATAAGTTCAAATACGTGGGTAATATGAGATAATGAAGGGTGGATAAACACGACAATACGTGACAGGATACAAGTAGGAAATAGGGCACACTGTGCTAACACTAGACTGTTGAGAAGCAAATTCATTGGCCACAAAAATGAAAACATATAAGACACATCAGACCGGTTGATGCTTACCGGTTGGAGGTGAAACGTGGACAGTAGCAAAAAAAGGAACAAGAAACACTAAGAATATTAGAAAGAGATTGTATGATGTGCTTATGGACCGGTTAAGGAAGACGATGAATGGAGAATAAGAAATAACCAGGAGACAGATGAGCTATTGAAGGAGGAGAACAGTGTAAGATTCGTAAAGACTCAACGAATACACTGGCTAGGGGCTAGGTCAGGATGATCAGGGTATACCAAAGAAAATCCTGAGGGTAGAGATGTGTATATACGCGGAAAGAGGGGGCGGGGCGATCTAGGATAAGACGGTTGGATGATGTGCTGAGAAGAATTGATGTGAGGGATTAGGATGGATGGCAACGGATAGGAGACATTGGAGAGATGTTGAAAGTGGGGCTCACGTTGGGCTGGTAGTGCTAGAGAGACAGTGTTTGCAACTGCGTTTGACAGCAGCTGGTAACAGAAGAATGTGAAGACAGCAGTGCTTGAAAAGATTACAATAACAAACAAATTATAACCAAACGAGAAGCAAATTATACAGTCTTACATACAAACGAAGAGCATGCAGAGACCGTTTGATTGTTGGTACAGAGTTCTCAAGCAAAACGAAGTAAATAAAATGTGAAGGCCTTAGAAGGGAAAGTGAACAACCTGCGTCCGTCCTTGCTAATTGGCCACAAGGTAACGGATAAGCGCAATAACCTGCCCTGTCCTGTCGTATACAATTATGCAGCGTGTACCGGAACATGTTACTGACGATATGTTAACGCAAAACTAGCCAGTCTGAAAACATCGTACGTTTCAGTATTACAACTAACGGAAAATCTAAAACCAACACGACCGCTCAGTATTCTACCCGTCATCCGTGTTCCCTAACCTAGTATTCTTGTAGACTTTAAATCCTTTGCTTTGCACAGACAGACCTCCGACAGTCGCACAATTTAGCCCGAGCCGTGATTTAACAACACGCAGCCACAGCCGTGATACGTAATTACATGACATCGAGTCAACAGTGTGTAAAAAACCAAAAGTTCCAGATTCAACCACATTTTAGTTCAGTTAATGTTCAATCACGATGAAGTTCTTGCTGCTGAAAAAACGCTACTTGTTAAGACATTTAGTCCTGAACCCAAAATGACAATCTAAACACTGTCATTAATGGTGTGCTCAATTTAGCCTTCAGTTCATTCTATCAAGTCTGTGACATCCTGTCGCATTTTTTAGCTAAGTATTAAACACGGAGAAGATGCTGAAAACAATTCGGGGGTTCACTGTTACAAACAAATGTCTTCACAGAGATACTTTTAATTTGTATTACTATATCATATTTTTACCACATATTTCGTATTAAGTAAGTTTGCGATAAAATACTCTCAGTACAAAATTATAATTATAAAGGATGCAATGAAAGTGAATGCATCGGATACCAGTGATTTATCGTTCATTTATACATTAAGTATACAGTTAATGAATTATAGCCTATCTTACTGTTAGCGTTTGATGAATATTGAACGCAATGTATTATAGATTCCCCTTCGGTGTTCGATGAAGTTTACAGATAGGACTCGGGAATAGTGAACGATTGTCCACGTGCCGAAACGAGATCGATACGGCCCGAGTGTCGCATTGTCGTCAAGATGAAGGTCTGACTGGCTGCCTAGAACTGTAAAACCAACGAGGATCTCACTTCTCCCTTCAACTACTGGCCCGATGTCCTGGCGGCGGCGTTTCGGGCGACTTTAAAAGCGGATGTCAGGATGTGATAAGTACCTGAATAGGGGAAAATAATACTCTATACATACGTATGTAAGTTTCATATACATAATACGACAGCCCTGTGTGTGTGTGTGTGTGTGTGTGTGTGTGTGTGTGTGTGTGTGTGTGTGTGTGTGTGTGTGTGTGTGTGTGTGTGTGAGAGAGAGAGAGAGAGAGAGAGAGAGAGCGAGAGAGAGACTATAATTTATAATGGACAAATACAATTTTCTCAAAATATAATTTATTAATTCACAAATATAATCGTGATAGTTTCTGTGAATTATAACATCGTCTCGCCTGTATCACAACAAAATATGGAAAACGTCTACAGGAATGACAGTTGCGTAACGATTCTGTGACGTCATTTTTATTGAAACAAAAAAATAAAATTTCATGTGCAGAACCTGGCAAGGTCACAAAATCAAGAGACGCAATTATTGCGGCGCACAAACATTAATGTGTCTACAAACCGTGCGTCCGCGTCCTGTAGCCTTTCACGCAACCGAAAACCAAACACATTTCTTGTACACTCAGCACTGGCTGTAATATTTAGTAAAATAAAATTTGTTTTGATAGTTAGCATTATTACAAGATTTAGTTTTTAAGATTTTAAACATAAATGACTGGTCGGATACGATTTAGTCACTGTATAATGACGTCATGGGCGTTAATAAAAAATAACATTTCGCCGGGTGTACAGTTTTATAAGTTAATGATTTTCTAGTTTCGCGGCGATACAGTTAGGTGAAACCAATTCCATCCTCCACGGGTTAAACGAGAACGTAACCCGCTACACGGCACGAACCTGTAATCGTCGTCGTCACTTCACGGTGTAGGCTTATAGCGTGATCCGTCTTCACTGCAACCCACGGATCTTCTCCAGCGCGCTTTACTAGCCTCTGGTGGTCCATTCTGTAGACGTGCTCCATCCACTGCTGCTTTCGTTATCACTGATGGAGAATATACCCAGTTCGGCTGTTATATGTTCATTACGCATTATGGATCCCTTAGACGATAACCACTCACTTGCCTCAAAAACATTCATTTCAGCGGTTTGTATATGCTGCTTTTCTTTCCCAGTTATCGCCCATATGTAAGAACAGGTATCGCCATTATTTTATAGAACTCCATTTTGGTATCAGTTTTAAGTTTTGTTACGAACCTGTAATTAAAATGGAAAAATCTTCCTCCACATTTATCGTTTGCTTATGGACTTTTCTCTGTCGTTTACTAAGGAGATCTACAGTTTAGTACAACTCACCTACCGATATGAGACAGCTCCACACTACCAATCTAAAGATACACATATTCTATGTTGTAAATTCAGTATACTCCCAATTTTCGACGGTTATGTCTGGTTCGCCGATAATCCGCAAAAAACACAAAATAAGTCATTGTCCACTTACGACTCATTCTCTTAATTCCTAAAAATACTCCAACAAATTTATAACTTACTTCTAAAATGTAAGATTTTAAAAATAAACAGACTTCCCTATTAATAACTGATGTTAGTTAATTACGAACTTTCGGCTTTTAAAAACCTATAAAGAAATAAATAAACTGAATAACTTACTAACATATAAGAACAACCTGTCAAATCGATTTTAATCAGGCCCGTAGCAAGAACAATTGTCGGGGAGGGGGGGGAGCAAATAACATACACACACACAGACTAGTTTCTAATTATTCTGTCATAATAGAAATAAATTAACAGTTTGTATTAACTGATTAGCGTATTTATTGCATTAAATTATTTATTGCTTTTCATAACACACAGAATTGTATAAAGGTCAATTCTCCATTAAGTAGTGCTTAAGTTTTCAAAGTTCTAATATTATGATGGTCATAATCAAACCATCAGAGCAGGTTACTGTGTGTATGAGGGTCCAGCGTAGACAACGATTTTCAGCGTTCACTATGGAGCGCTGCTCAGAGTAAAGCTGCGAATCTACACAGTGTACGTTTCACAGAGCGAACATTCGGAAAAGAAAAAAAGCTCCAGCATCTTGCAGGAGCAGGAGTTGAACCCTGAGCATCTTGCAGAGGGTTCACTCCCTAAAGACGAAATGTCTGCCTATAAACCGGTCCTCTGTTAACACGTGCAGTTGCACTAGCCAGCGATCCGCGACCACATGAAGCAAATCTCTGTCCACGCTGGAAGCCTTCTCCGCTTGCATTCGTAACGTGTTTGTGTGGCTTACGGAACTTTTCATTTAAAAATGCGTGTAAACGTAAGCAAATAAAGATAAGTGAGGCCAGAAAAAACGCGACATGTGTGTGTGTGTGTGTGTGTGTGTGTGTCCTGCCTGCCTTTTGATACAAGTAATCATAATAATAAAAGTTTGGAAACGTAAACATTACGTAACGGAGATCATATACTTGCCGGGCAGGAACAGTAGGCCACATCTTCACGAGTCGACGATTTAAATTAAAATGACAAAAATTATAATTTTATTGCCTACTAACGAAATTATTTTATTTTTAACAATTACAGTTGTTTAGCAAAGTTTAAAAATATTTTTATTTAAATTCGTTAAACTCATTAAAAATCAACACCAAAGTGTGAAAAGTGCACATATTAGAAAACCTTTATAAGCTTATACAAAAATCATAAAAAAATCAGGCATTAATGCCTGAACAGACAATAATAAGCACCGAACACACCATTATATTTGATGCTATAATAAATTAATAATAACAAATTAACACATATACACACACCCGCATATTCCACCCACACACACACATATTACTTTGTAATTCTTCTATTTTCTCTGATGACGCAACTTGCTCTGTGAAATATACAAGGGATAAAAATTAACCTAACTTACAGACGACGAAATTAATTATATTTCTGTTATAACTGTGATAATAGAATGAAACGACAAAGAATTACAATTTTGTAATACAAATAATTCAGTAGTTCAATCTTGCTCTTATCTTCAATTTAATTTTATTCTCGCCATTGGTATGCAAAAGTGGACTTACGCGTAAGACAGATCGCTTCGGTTGTCTCCACCACTTCCGCAGTCAAGCTGGAGTTACATCATTCCGCTTCCTCTGCAGAGACAAGGATTGATGGAACACCGCATCGTCAGCGAAGAGTGACGGCCTAACTCCGGGAAGGTCGTCGTTCGAGTACACGAGGTACAGGGAACGCCAGCGGCAACGTGGCAAACTCAGGATGGCGCCCATTGACGCCATCCTGAAGGTCCGGTCGGTAAATATGAGTTATAACATTCAATGTTTAGAACGTCAGATCATACGTTTAACATAATTAGGACATAGTTGCATCGTGTCAAATTTGATTAATTATCAGTAGAGTATAACAGGCCTATATAATATTAACGGTATTAAACTTTATAATAACTAATAGTATAAAGATAATTGAGGACAGTATGGGGACGACCGATTTGGTTTTGATACACTCTCAAGCGTTACAAGCAAAGCTACATTAGCCTCCGTAGCTTGCCCACTCATATTTAGCTGTACAGTAAATGGTTACTTACACAACACTCAGTATTACACCAGACAGATCGCCCTTTCGTGGCGCTTGAAAATGGCTGAGCCACGCTTGCATCTTCATAAGCCTCATGACACTTGCATAATAGGAAAGAAAGGTATTAATAAAGAAATCTGTACATAGTTCTCGCAAATTGTTGGTATACTCGTATGGCTCTACAAATCTACTTTGGGTTGTAATTAAATGTTTACACTTCGTTTTCAGTATTATTCTTGATACTGAAGACTTTCAAAGATATTGGTGTGGACTGAAAAGGTAGAAGTCTAATAAAGGAGCTGTATACAAAAAATTGTATACATGTTATCATGTACAAGTCGTTGGGAATTGGGTCGCAGTGTGGTCATCAAATATGCCCGAGATTCTTGCGCTTGCCAATGCATGCCTTAACCATACTTCAGTAATTAAAAAAAAAACATTACATCCCACAAACGTCGAGCTCTGAATTTTGATCTGCACGAACATGCGTTGCTTTACGTGTAAGCAATGGAGTTTGAATAAACAGTAAGCATTCATTGCCACCATGGGCGTTCACGTTTACACCATGGACGTTCACGTTTGCCACCATGGGCGTTGGGATAATGTACGCATAGGCTACGTGAGATAAAAGTCTAATCTATTATACGCAAGAGCACAGAAAACAAAGTCTACTAAAAATGAAAGTATACATTTGCAACCGTGAGAACCGCATGAATTATAGTTATACTGTTACTCTCTCTCTCTACACACACAAATCGGTTACAACAAAGCTAACTGTAGTCTTGCTAACTCACACGTAACAAACAACAGCGGAAATCGTGGGAGAGGAAGAACACGCTCTGTTCGATTTCAAAACACGGGAGAAAACAAAAGTGGATGTTCCTTCCCGTGGTAATTACAGAAAAGTACAGTCACATATCATGCAACTCCACAACTTACCTTCGTACATCCGTGCTGTATTTGTCGTGCAGTTTATACAGAATTTTCTCATCGGCCAGTAAATTATACAAGTTCAACAAACGTATAATAAAAGTAGATTATACAAAAAATAGATAAAAAATACGGTGTACACAGTTACGTTATTCAAGTTAATTTGGCAAACTTCCTTTAACCGTTTACAAGCGTGAATCAGATGTCTCCTTCGTCTTACGATCAGAATATTTTTAGTCGCTCACAAAGCTTCCGAGAGATTCCTAGCCTTTTCGTTCCCTTGCCTTGAGCCGGAATGCGGAGACCGCTTGGTATTTCTGAAATGTTCGCATAATTCACATTTTGCACAACGCTCATCGGTAGCTGGGCTGTCTGAATTACGGAGAACGTCATTATTATTATTTATAGGCGTTGCTGGGCGCGGCCTAAAGAATAAATGTCTGTTATCTGATCTGGTTAAAATCGGAGTTTTATATTTTTATCCATTGCTTTTTTTTTTTTTAATGAAGTTAGTACGAACTGGCTATATGACAAACTTCCGAAGACGTAATTATTCTAAAACAGTGAGTTGTCAGTAATTGTAAACTACGTAAGACGAGAGTTCTATTTAAATTAACGTTTTAACGTATATGCTTTACGTTTACGATTATTAAGTTGAAATTATTCAATCAATGATTCACTAATACGGCATTATACAATTAAATACTGTTAATCAGACTGTGATATTCTTCATTATATTTGGTCTCCAGTCGCAGTGAAATTGAAATTAATAAATACCTTTTTCTTTATCCGTGCTGCGACTACGTCTTTGATGTCATACGAGTCGCAGCACGGATAAAGAAAAAGGTATTTATTAATTGTGATATTCTGTTTATTCAATATAATCACAAGTATAAAATTATAGTTATGCACGTACTAGTAAATTTCAATTTTAACCAAAATTATTTAAAATTTTCACACAATATTTTTAATGTGTATTTCAACTGTGAAATACTGATAACTACTGATATGAGTATTACATATCGATAATCAGCAACATGCGTTTGCATATATATATCTCTCTCTCTCTCACACACACAAAATAGGCATATGGTGATACCAGTTACACACTCGTCGAAAGATAATAAAAATGCATTTTATGCAATTTTTAAAGATAAATAAAATTTAAATTTATTGCACTAGGCCTACTATTATATGAAGCTACTGGTGAAAATTAAAATTCAGGGTAGCCTTAACATCATACAAAGGCTCCTACGCATAAACTCATGTATGTGCACGCGCGTACTGCACGTAATGCAGACGTAGTGGGTATGAAATTGCTAATAATAACAAATGTGTAGTAAGAGCTTGATGCTAAGAACAACTCTACTGTATATTCTGACTTTTCATAACTGTTTTTTCACTTCACCTCTGTTCTGTAATGTAACATTAGAGGCGTAGTCAGGTTTTTCTACTTGCGGGGGGGCGTTTTCTATTGAGGGGGTTTTAAATTTTCGTGAAAAAAATTACAAAAATTAAAAGAAAAAGAACTCGTTATTTGTATACAGCCCTAGTTATATTTTCTTGTTAGCATTCTTATATTTCCAAAGTAGGCCCTACTTCTGACCTGTTCTTTCCCTAACCGCACTCCTTATTTTACCGTCACTAACAATAATATTTCCAAATATTTCAAGTGATTTACTTCTTCAGATCGTCTATTTACTTCCTTAATCTTCCCATACAAACCTTTGGATTAGAAAGGCCAAAGATATATCTAGAATAGCCTACAAGGAGCGGAAATGAGATTCTTGAGGGCTGTAAAGGGTTGTACCAGGAGAGATCTTATCAGAAATGATCATATTAGAATGGAGCTAGGCATAGCTGAAAGCTTAAATGAGAAAATCTACCGGTACGAAACGGAGTGGCGGTTATACGTAGAGAGAATGGATCCAACTAGATTTTCAAGAAGAGCCCTTGACTATCATCCATGGGGGAGAGAACCCCCGTAAACCATGGTTGGATGAATTCCACTGAGACTGGAAGAGGCTACTAGTCTAACCCGTAAAGGATGGCAACGACGACAATCTTGCCATACAGAGGTGATCCCATATTAATGGCGCATACAGTTAGAAAAGCATACTATAATTGTTAATTGAAGTGCAAGTAAATTACACTGCACACATTTCATCGTGTTTACGGCGTAAGTGACACTTTATCTCTATTTCATCGGGCTGTCTTCCCATCTTTTACATATAGTCACTTAAAACGTCATAAATTACTCATAAATCACATAAACAATACGACTGAGAAGGTTAGAAATCCAGAGGAAACCAATGAAAAGCAACAAATTTAGTATTTTCTTATTACACGTCATTCATAAAACAGTATACAGTGTAGGCTGACAGAACGAGCTCGTAGTACATCAGCTGTTACTGGGCTCGTTACACAAACTTATGTAACGCAAAAAATAAAACGTTTTTATTAAACTAATCCAAGTCTTGTCGATTCAGATACAGCTTTATGCGCCTCAATTACAATTTTTGCCGTTATTTCATTATACTGGATGCTACTACAAAGCTTTGCACAAAATATACATTTTTTATTGAAAAGTACGAATTGACCGGTCAAGTATATTAAAGTTAATTACTATCATCACCGAAGACTAGAGACTATTGTAAAAATCTTCCCTCAAAGAAGTGATAAAACGATATCAACAAAGCCCACATGTGAATGATAACACACACACACACACACACACACACACACACACACACACACACACACACACACACACACACACACACACACACACACACACACACACACACACACACACACACACACACACACACACACACACACACACACAGGCTAGCAAGTACAGTATACTGACTTGGTTACAGTCACAATTATCACATTTACCTACCTCCTTGATTTGCCTAAGGAGACATTTGTCAAATCTGGGTATACTTTGGAGCAGTTAACGTAAGATTCTAAACTTTCATATGAATATAGATAAGATACTTCGAACTGACGCATATCACGCGCGAGTGTGCATCGTTAATGTTGTGAAAAGGAGAACCAGAATGAATATAATTCCAGACTTAATCATCGTACCATCTGTACGTATCATATACGTGGCACTGATAGCTGATAACCAACAGGAAACTATTACCTCTTCAAACGGATTATGGCGTCGTCTATCGTTTATATATTTACATATTTTCCCGGTGAAGCTCTTAAAAATAACGTAACGTCCATTTTGATGGCAGCGAATTTATGCAATGGAACATCGGCCATTTTATTAAAACTGAAGGTAACTGAGTAATTCAATGTCGCATACATTTTTCAATTTTTTAACGACAGGTTTTGACTGGACGGAATTAATGTACGTTTGACAGACTAAGTAAGACGTTCGCTACACAAGCACAATACGCCTGCACCACTCTTAAATTTCCCAGCTGAGAGGTCAGGGACGGATGTCGTGACGTCTTTAGCTTACCTGCTTCCCGGGGTGCAGAGTCTTACGCGCCAACTCCTATGGGTTGTGCGTTGTGGGTTAGGGGACGTTAGTGACTTGAGGTGGGAATTAATGTAGACCCTACTTAATGCAAACCAAACACTTCTGATTATCATTAATCTACAATCCGATAACAACAAACTGTCAATTACAGTACCTCAAGTACTATTTATTAACTTTCAATAGCCAAAATTAACTTTTCTTGATTTCATTTTCGTAAATCGTTTTATAGTAGTCATATCATTTCTTATCTACGCCAATGTTGTTTTCAGTTCTTACGCGTATCGTAGGCTATCCGTCAGCCTCTTTCTTGTATCGTACCTCATCTTGACACATTTTCTATAACTTTGAACTTGGAAAACGATCTTTCACCCTCAGCGACAATGACAGGTAAATATGTAAAGAAACAGATAAATTTGGGTATATTCCACTTACCTTGTTCATGAAGAAATATTGGCATTGCTTTGCCACAAATGTTTATATTTCGAATTAAAAAAAAAAAAAAAAAAAAAAAATCAGTTATGTAACCAACCCCAAATGCAGCAGCTTATAGGCTCTAGGGCGCCTTAATAGGCTAATACATCCCCGCTTAAGGTGCCCCCCGCGGACGTCAGTAAAACTATCCACACTGCTATCTATCGATCTTTATGTAAATAGACGGAACCAGTAAGATAATGCTGTAACGATATAATCGAATGTAATTTTATTTATTATTGTTGCTGTTATTTTAGCATACACAGACTTCACGCTCTATTTCACTTGTGAATTCCGAGCTTAGACTAACGACGTTAACTACATTATACACAATTTCCCACAAAGACGTTGTACAAAGCAATGCGCCCCATATTTTCCATTACGCTCTTTCATTTAACAGTGTTTACTGTCTATTTTCCACTCTCGCGTTTTATTCATATACTGTAGTACAATACAATATCAAAATCAAAGTACTGGGCTATATGTGAACGTGCTGTTAACCTTGCAAACATTTCCGAATAGTAAACTTGATAAATGTACGGTGCGAAACAGTTTTTGCGATAAGACGTTACAAAAATTGAAAACGATAATGAGAAGAAAAACAAAAAAAAATATATATACAACAAGGCAAATCTAGTTAACCCTATATATATGTGTCTTCAAAGAAAACCCTGAACACGGTCTGAATGCGGCATATTTCGACATACGCGATTGCGTATACAACCTATTCGAATATTTTTTACGTCATCAATTGTATTTATAAAACTATCGACCAAGTGAGAGCTGTTAGGAAATTAGTCTTAAAGTTGCGTGTGTTTTGTTCTTTATTAATAGTCAGTAATCTTTCCACAATAAGAAGTAGCGTATACGGTGACTAATGATAGGCTACTCGCCAGCTGAATCGGCTCTGATTACGTGCACCTGTAACACTACTTGTGTCGCGTAATATAATAGCAGAATATGTTAACCCACTTGTGTGTAAGCAAAAACATGCATTACGCCTTTCATTTTGCAACTGTTTCAGTGGCATAGCATAGAGTTAGTACAAAGTAATCGTATCCTTTTGTTTATAATGCCATCGCCCGTAACAGTAACTCTCGGAGACAGCGAACGGTGAACGAGGAATCCAGTTCGATTCCCACAAATATCTGTTCGACTCCCAGACTGGAATATAGGTGGTACCTGTAGGCAATGTATAATTATTTGGGTCAAATATGTACAGTATCTGTTTATACACTAAAAACTCGATTATCCGAATTTGATGGGACCGCACCCGTTTCGGATAAACCGAAACTTCTATTTAAATAATAATACATAATTATGTAAGTACAGTAACTTTATTTAATAATAATAATTTAAAAGTTACTTACAGTGAATACGACACAATAGACTATAAAACGGGACCGCACTGTAAATTATAGTTTCTACAGTACTGGAACAGTCCTATTGCTTGTTCGTACAGTAATCAATCATAGTTTTTTGCCTAAGCTTTGACGCTCGTTTGCTGGCTGCCCGATCTCGAAGTCGTTTCATTGTTAGAAGTTCTGCAGGGGAAGTTTCGTCTTATCGCTTCAAATACGAAAAGACAGGAAAATGTTTTTGTATATTTTAAAAATTTACTAAAAATTGTTTCGGATAAACCGGATTTGCGGATAAACGCGATTCGGATAAACGATAAGCGATTCGGATCTCTTTTTCCGTTTTCCTGATAACTCCGTACAAGTAATTTATTTGGCCATCTTGGAATTCTGTTTTTTTTTTTAATAGATGGCGTGTATTCTTATCACTATTATAGGCATAACTTTTCATTATGTCCATTATCCGTCGCCGATCTACCTAATAATTCGTTCATTTTTACCTATTTCTGTCCTTGATATTCAAGCATTCCTTGGAGTTAATTTCAACTGGCAGTAATTTTTTCTCACTTTCCTTTGTCAACCATACTTCAGTTTCGTAGGATAGCAAGCCTTTTTACCATCGTTTTTTTTATGTTTTCATCACCTTTGGATGAGTTAATCTACCAAAAATATAATTTAGTGTACCTACAATTTTCCTAACAATGTCATATTTGTGGTAACCAAAAAAATCAACAACTTCAGAACTTGTCGTATAAGACACTTTAATTCATGGGCCGTTAAACACGGAAAGCAGTTTTACAATGCGTTCAACAGAATCATAATTTGCATTAAGCATGTTATAACTTTATTAATAAGATTCTAATTAAGACACTGCTAGAACTGTTTGAAGGACCAATTACGACTCTACGCGCGACTCACTACGCAATATTTAAGGTTGTAAACAAAAATTATTTACACTGTGGAACACAAGGTCCAATGACGCCACACATTAGTCTTGTGAGTTATGTTTCCAATCTGAACAGCTAACCGCAAACTCAGAAACTGTAAGTCTCTTTTAAGAGTATCTTAGTTCGTACAAGTTTAGTTTCTTTCAAGAGTCACAGTCAATTCTAGCAAATCTGTGCTTTTACGGTTCGTTTACTCATGTATTCATTAATTTATTACCGTTTAATGTAATGAGTATTGTTAACATTGATTTATCGCCGAGCGAACACAACTCTGTTTCTACCGATCGTTGCACAAAATATACGTAATAGGAAAGTGAAGCGTGCGAACATGTTCATGCAGACATTTTAGAATACTATGCTTACCTCAGCTCTCGGATATTGTGCACAGTGCATTCTGCCTAGACTAAGCATGTGACTGTACGTGTAAATGATTAAAATATTCCAGTTTTATGTGGCCGTATGAAATCAATTTATCTATTGTCATAAGTTTTACTAAATGAAATATAACAAAACCAACGCTCGTAATTTAATTTACATTTGTCTTCTGTATTCTAACATTTTTTTATTACGAATGTTTTGAAAACAATGGGACCAACTACTCCCTTCTAGTAACCAAGCAACCAGTAACAAACAGCAGTTAATGAATGTCAGTAAAATTAACTACTTATTATCGCTGAAGAAAATAATAACTAGATAAAGGAAAGGATTGTTCTACCGAATACTATTCTATGGGATAAAACGTCAGAAACGGAAATAAAATACAACATATTAAACAAAGAAAAATATTAAATTGTCACGGGACAGTATTAAAAGTGATAATAACCTATAATTCCCGCGATAACATAGAAACAGAATTTCGAGAAACCGAAACGGATTTTTGGAGACGAAAGGTCTATCACAGAAAGAATACGAATTGAACGGATAAGAGAAATTATACTAGATTACAAACAACGTTAGAAATAAACGTGGTACAGACAAGTACAATGAAGATGAATACGGAATCTTAAAATAAGTATTGTCCTGAACTGACCAACTTAAGGCAGAAAGCCAGGAAGACAGAGGAAAAGCTGGTGAGAAAGTATATACATGGAGTGAGATAGAGGAACTCTGAGGATGATACTGGAACGATCAATAATAATACGACCGAAGTCGGAGAACCTGGTAAACAGATCTATTAAGATCTTTTTCTTCTTACCTGGTGTTACAGCCTTTGGTGGGCTTTAGTCCCCTCAACAATACTCATCCATGCTTCCCTGTTCTCCCCCCTTCCTCTCCGCCCTCTGATTCCCATGCTAGCAAGATCTTCTTTTGGGCCATCCAACCATCTCATCTTTGGTCTACCTCTACGTCTAGTAGTATATAATCTTCCTTTCAGCATTCTTTTAGGCATTCTTTTCTCAGACATTCTTTCCACATGACCCACCCAACGCAAACTGTGATTTGATGAATTTCACCAAGTGTTTTAAATGTATGAGAGCCTGTAGTTCATTGTTATTGCATATTTTCTAACTGCCTTCTTCTCTTACTGGGCCATAAATTTTACGCAATATTTTGCGCTCAAATAATTTTAAAGCAGTTTTGTCATTGTCAAAAGTCCACACCTCAGATCCATATGTAGGCTAACAACTGGTCGCGCAAGAAAATAATATATTTTAAGTCTTATACCTCTTATAACAAGATTGTTTTTAAAGACGTTAATATTTGCAAAGTAGGTTTTCCTGCTTGTATCCTTTCTCTTATACTCATTCTGTACTGAACTGGCTACCCTATGGCAGTAAGCCAGGAAGACTGAGGAACAGCTGGTGAGAAAGTATATACATGGAGTGAGATAGATGAATTTTGAGGATGATAATGGAACGATCAAGAATAATGGTACTGAAATCGGAAAACGTCGGAGAACCTGGTACACAGATCTATGAAGACGCAGCTGATAAACTGTATATACTTTACGTGCCACACAACTAGTGTGCTGCTGTTGTAAAGGATTCCCATCACGTACGGTTCGGCGAGTTGTAAGACTGGTTGTTCTGTATAAAATAAATACAAACGACAATATATTACTGAAATGTCAAGTTACTAGTTCACATTTCGACATAATCACAGATACGGACGGCTACCGTAGGCTGTGGTTTGGTTTGGTGTGGGTCAATCGCTGCCGGTTACGCCACTTTCCCAACCTCACTAGCCGTACGCTCCTAAATCCACCTTACTTCTAAGAAAAAAAAAACTGTACTGTGAAAGTAAACCGTACTTTTTATACTATACTGTGCAACAAAATTTATTGTTGCCGTATGAAAGGTTGGCAAGTACTACGAGACGCGTTTTTGTATCAAAACTGTTCTTGCTAACGCTTCACTAACTCTGATACACTCGCGGCCAACAAAATGTTGTTCCTTTTTACTTTCCTTTGTGATGTTTTTATCACACAGAACCCTGTTTAGTAGGGCAATAGCTTCGTTTTCTCAGTTCTCTGTTGCTTCACCGTCGGCGATATATTATTGGGAGTCAGTCACTATACCGACATCTGTTAACAGCACTTCGTTAATAGTATTTTATTTCTAATACAGCCTTATGAGCATTACTTTTGTAAGTCATAGGCCTACCGTTGCTTTCCTACGAAGGAGGCATAGGTACCATTATTGTCAAAATATTCGTAAGTGACAGACGGTAGAATACAGAATAGAATTACCTATGACGTTTTCTCTGCGATGAACATCTCTCATAGGGAAACACAGCACTGGACAACACCAACCGTAAGACTAAACTACAGGATTTGGCAGAAAATGGGTGTTTCTGAATGCAACAAAACGTGCACTTTTTTTAATTATAAGAAATAATAAACAAATACACTGCCATTTGTGAAGCAGGCACAGTCACGTTCATGTTTTAAATAATATGTCCTGCGAGCGACCACTATTTCGACGACATTGACATTCGCACATTTTGGAGTGAAAACTGTCCACGGTACGCTTATGTTCCAACATCTAGAATAGGAAAGTTTCTGATTTCTGTATGGATACTGTTTCTGAGCTCAGCAAATAATATGTGGGCGCATTGCTTACGCCTCGTGTTAAACTATCCCTATAGACAAACTGACATGTACGGCCATCCGAGTGACTACGAACGTGACCACGAATTCCTGCGTATCATGTGATTGGATGTGGTTTCGGTTGAAATTCTCGCACAGTGAGACCAGCCCCGACTTGCTGAAACCAAAATGGCTCATCTGAAGGGAAGCACACAAGTTGGGGTGCGACGAATGTGTCTATCGTGTCGCTATACCTGTGTGTGTGTGTCATGTTACCATGATTTCTTGTTCTTGGTCGTCCGCAAAAAAGTAAGGGTTCGATTATGCCCACCGCATGGACCGCGTACCACACTGTGACTCTGTGCGTATAACAGCCGCTTATGCTGTTGTCGCGGTTTACACTCAGACCAGGTCCGTTTAATCATAAACCAGTAAGATGGAAGTGAGCCTCGTCATCCATCCACAGTAAATGTAGAAAAGCTTCATCGTCTTGCATCATAGCCAAAAGCTCCACAAAGAGATTCGTTCGCTGTTCGTATTCAATTTCATTTATCTACTGAACAATCTGTATCTTGCACGGTGTATAATCGTCCTTTAATATTCTACACATTCCGACTTGAGATCACCACTGCTGAAGAAATTCGTTTCACTGAATGTTTTGGACTTTATGTTACATATTGCGCTCCCTGTATATATTCCTACTTCTACCTGTAAGTTTGTTTCGATCGACTTGTATTTTCAGAAATTCTTCACTCATGACCTGATAGTATGTTTAGATAGTATAGGACTATCCCCCCTCCTCGACATTGTCGTCTAGCAGGGGCAGTAGTCACTACTTTTGTTAACTGCTTTAACAGATACAGCATGCTGAGCTCTATTCCACTGATTCATTTCTCTTCAAATGGCAACGCACGGTAAGCGTTGCCGACATCGTTAAGGATGTTTTTCCAAGGAACATAAAGAGTTCCCGTTATTTTTGCTCCATCCAGTATATGGTGAGTACTTCCCGAAGGTGGGGGCCTGGGGGTTTGACCTCTGGAGGCAAGATGAAGGGGCCTACACTGCCATTCCTGGTGGCTTCAACCTCTGCTATCACCTGTCGTCTCATCGTAGCCCGGGGGTGACCCAGAATTTCGGGTGGATTGGAGCTGATTGGCGTAGGGCTAAGATATGTGCCTGGTGAACGGGAACCAGGGTTGCCTCGTCCCTGGCAGGTAATCACAATAGGAAACCACCCCTGTCCCAGTGCTCCTAGCCAAGATCAAGTCCGGTGAACCCTAGTAGCAGGAGAAGCCTCCACGCGGCGTCTCCTGCTCTGGTGGGGGAGGGCTGTTCAGAGTGTAACGATACCGTGGGACCCGAGTTCGATTCCCGGTACCGAATCACAATTGTATAGTTATTATTGGTTCTGTTCTTATATTTTTGTTAATAATAATGATATTGTTTGTTAATAATTATTGTATTGTTTTGTAATAATGATAATTGATATAAAATGTTAAATATAAATAATTATATATGTATAACTGAATGTATGAAAACAGAATTTGTATGAGTGATGTAATGGAAAAATGGTGGCGTTGTCAAGGAGACTGTTTTTGGAGAGTGAAGATGATGAATTGTTAATTTTGGATCTGTAGAAGAAAAGATGAAATAAAAATTGTTCTTTTGATATCTAAAGTTAAATAGATGGAAATAAAAATTGGTACAACAAAAACTGAGAAGATATTGATTATATTATAACATTAAAAAAAAAGTTCAACTAAGAATAAATTATAAATAGACCTCCGAAGAGAAATAATGAAACGCTACAACGTATAAAATTGGTGCTTAGCGGTGTAGATTATAATCTTAAAATTTGTGCAGAAAATATGAAAATAACACACAAATTTAAAAAATAACAACGGTTGCTAAGAAGAAAAAAAATATATACTGAAAAGGGAGATACATATTGATGCTGATTTGAACAAGAGGCAAGAAGTCCTGAAGGAACGTGAACTGGAAATCGTCGGAGGATTTTTTCGGAACTAAGAAGGAAGAATCCAGGCCGAGACGAGACAGTACTTGCAGTTCGAGTTGAAGGCAACTTATGTACAAGAAGCTCCTGAAGGCGGATCATCAAGGTGTTTGGGTGAGTCCGGCAGATTTTTTTTGTTTTGTTTCTTGCTGTTGATGTTGTCTGGTATACTGTCTTTTTAGTAAAATATCTCATTAAAATGACATTTATTCAACGGTACCCAAAAGTTGTTTTGCACGAACTTGCGATCGATCTAGATCTTGAAATTCGTGAAGGAATGAGTAAGAAGGATTATACTCTCTAATTCAATCGTATGAAGATTACGATGAAGAATTAATCAAATATCTGTTACAGAAAACAGAAACAGAAATTGTTAGACGTGAAACAGTAGCAGCTGAAGCTGTGAAGGAAGAAAAAAGATTAGAAAGAGAGTTTGAGTTAGAGAAATTGAGGATTCAACAGACTTCTAAAACTGAAGTTGAAGTTAGAAAAATTGTAGAACCAAAATTGTATAATATAAAAGATGTTGTAGGTATATTTGATGAAAAAGAGGAAGATGTGTCAATTTTCCTTCGAAGATTTGAACGTGCTATGGTACATTCGAAAATACCTCTTGAAGACTGGGTTATTTTTTTAACTAGTGTTGTACCAATAGTAATCAAAGAACTCATTCATCGAGAACCAATAGAGCTAGCAGAAAATTATGATTATGTAAAAGAATTATTTATGAGAAAATATCAGTTAAACCCTGAAAAACTCAGACAAAAATTCTTTAATATTAGACGCTTACCGAACCAGACTTGGGCAGATTTTGTATATCAATTGACCATATATTTTGAAGATGGACTGAAGGAATGAAGGCAGTTGATGTCAAAAGCTTGAAAAATGTAATGATTTTAAATCAGTTAAAATATCGGGTTCCTACCCAAATAAAAGAACAGCTGAGTCAAGACTGGTTAAATTTAAGTACACCTTTGGAGTTACAGAGACAACTAGAGAAAAAATACGATTTGAGGACTTGTCTTAACCAAAAAACAAGTTTGGATTATATTAAGATAGAGTCGAATCCGAAAAATGTTCTGAAGGTGCAACCTAAATCTAATGTTCCAGACAAGGAATTTAAAAAAAGGGAAGATTCAAAGATAAGTTAATTTAACCCTGAATTTGAAAAACGGAAAGAGATGCGATGTTATTTATGTAATTCATTGGATCATTTGAGGAACAGATGTCCTAAAGATTTATCTAGTAATGAACCCTCAAATGTAGCAGGAATAGTTGAAGCGGTCTCTAGTTTTATGAAAGAGACTAAAGAGGATTTGAAAGTTGGAGGCATTTCTCAATCTGATTTAGAAAAGCAAGTAATGCCATTCAAGTGTCAAGGGAAAGTTAACGGTAGACAAGTTCAAATACATCGGGACACAGGTGCTGATATTGATGTGGTGCATCAAAATTATGTATCCATTGAACATTACACGGGCGAACATAGATGGCTTAACACCCCATTATTTCCAGAACCCTTCTGTTGCCAAATAGTAGACGTCACTTTGGAAATTCCTGAAAAGGTAGTACTTGCTCAGGCTGCAGTCACAGCTAGTCCAGCTTATGAAGGAATTTATTTGATGGGGAATGAAACCGCGCAGAGTTTACAAAACACAAATGCACATTTTTTAGAATTTGTGAATGCCGTAAACATAAAGTCTATGTTAGTTAGGAGAGAAATAGAAGTAAAAGAGCAAGCAGAACAAGAAAAAATTCAAAATGATCAGCTATCAACCGTTGAGACTGAAACAAAAGAGGAAGATAGACTCCTTGAAGAAAATGACAGTCATCAACAGGGTGAAATGTTGTCCCTACTGAATACGACACATGAACAATTCATGGCTGCTCAAAATTCTGATTCCGAATTGTTAGAGATGATCCAAGAAGTACAATCTAGACCCGAAGAAACAAATTATGACTTAGAAAATGGAATATTGTATTATAAAACGAATAAATATGAGGATAACTATAGTAAAAAAATTGTTGTGCCTCAAATATTTCGTAAGCAGTTGATGATGGCATGTCACGATACGGCCTCCGCACATTTGGGAGTTACCAAAACCCGAAAACGATTTAGTAAGTACTTCTATTGGCCAGGATGGGCTAAAGATATATCGGAGTTTGTTCAGACGTGTCTCCCTTGCCAGCTAGCAGGAAAAGGGGGAGAGAAAAAGAAAGCTCCACTAGTCTTGGTACCACAAATTGAAGAAATATTTTTTCGAATCAACATTGACACTTGTGGGCCTATGATTGAAACGTTTAGAGAGAATAAATATATTCTCACGGCCATTTGCATGGCTTCTAGATATCTAGAAGCCATTGCATTGCCAGACATAAAGTCACCGACTATAATACGTGCCTTAACAGAAATATTTAGTAGAACAGGATTTCCAAAAGAAATTCAAAGCGATTTATAGGAACCTCGTTCACTAGTCAACTTACTAGCGAATTTCTGGAACGATTGGGAATTTCAGTGATCCACAGCTCTGTTAGTCATCCTCAAACAAATCCGGTTGAACGACTTCACAGAACTTTATACAAAAATTATTGAGATCGATGTGTGAAGAACAGTGTGAAGAATGGGATGAATGTTTACCGGCTGCGATGTTTGCTATTCGAACAGCAGTGCATGAAGGAACTGGATACTCACCAGCAGAACTGGTATATGGGCGGAATTTAAGCTAATCTATGAAAACTGGAATGGAAAGATTGCAGAAAGTTCATCGGTAGTGGAATATGTAGGCAAGTTAATTAACAAATTGCAGAAGACTAAGGAACTAGCCCTTCAGAATCTTGAGACAGAATTACACCGTCGCAAGACATATTATGACAAAAAGGCTAAAATCCATAAATTCGGAAAAGGAGATAAAGTACTTGTTTTAATACCTTCTCGGGCACATAAGTTAGCAGTTCAGTGGTCGGGACCTACGAATTATATTATACATAGACCCGAGAAGGAAAATCAAAACAAGGTATATCATGTCAGTATGTTAAAGCCTTTTTTCAAAAGACAAAAACTGGTCGCTGCCATCATACAAACCCCTGAAAATACTGAATTCGATGAAGAAATTATTAGTCCTGTAGAACTTGTTTCTAATAAAGATTGGGTTAAGGATGCAATAGGGACTAATTTAACATCCGAACAGATTCAGCAACTTAGAATGGTAATTGAGGAGTATAAAGAAATATTCACTCCTGAACCCGGATTAGTCACATCAGTTACTCATAACATTGAGCTGACTAATGATACCCCTTTTTTAAGTAAACCATATCGGTTTTCACCTAGACAGACGAACATCTTAGAAGATGCAGTTAAAGATATGCTAGAGCGCGGAATAGTGGAAGAATGTACTTCTGATTACACGTCACCTATCATACTAATAGAAGTCCCAGGCCGAGAACCGCGGCCATGTATAGATTATCGGAAATTGAACCTGATCACTAAAACAACTTATTATCCACTCCCGAATATTGATTCAAATGTTGAAACTGTGGCGAAAGCAAATTTTATAACTGTACTTGACCTTTCAAAGGGATACTGGCAAATTTCCATGACAAAACAAGCCCAACGATATACTGCATTTGTTACTCCATTTGGTACGTATCAACCAAAACGTATGCCTTTTGGGCTTAAAAATGCGCCTTTCACATTTTGCAAACTAATTAGAGAATTAACATCAGGAATACACAAATTTGTGGAAACATATTTTGACGATATAGCAGTGTTTTCATCTTTTTGGGAAGATCACCTGATACATTTAAAAAAAAATTTGAGACTTTAAAAAAAGCCGGACTAACAGTCAAACCCACTAAATGTCAGTTTGCAAAAGCCACCGTTAAATATTTGGGACATTTAGTTGGACAGGGTTATCGGACACCAGCAGAAGCAAAAATAAAGGCTATTATAGACTATCTAATACCTTACTTACTTACTTACTAGCCAACGCCCACCCTTGGCTGTTGAGCCATTAGGCGACGCGCTGACCAGTAGCGTCGGGCTTCGGCGATCTCGGTGTCCTCGTTGGACGGGGTGTGGTCTAAGGCCGGGCAGTCTCTCAGATGGTCGGCGTCCATCGTCGCGTGGCCGCACAGCTGGCACTCAGGGGTTGGCAGCGCGTGGAGGCGGTGCAGATGTGAACCGAGATAGTCGTGTCCGGTTTTTAGTCGGAAGTTGGCGACACACACTGCACGAGGGAGGTTGGGGTTGATTGGACCCTCGGTGACGAGGCTTTCCCATTTTTTATCGGCGGCCGCCTCAGACAGTCTTCGCTTATTCCATATACTGACGGCGGAGTTTATTTGAACTTTGGAAGATTGTAGGGACTGCGGGCGGGTAGACTGGGGTAGGGTTGTGCCTTGCTTGGCCAGTTTATCGGCCTCCTCGTTGCCCCAGATGTTGACATGACTGGGTATCCATTGGAGTTTTAGGATCCACCCTCGACTCGCCAGGGTCTCCAGTTTCCTTCTACAGTCGATAGTTTTTTGGCAGTCGGTTTGAGAGTTCCGTGATAGACTGCGTATTGCGGCCTGCGAGTCGACTAGGAGCACGGCTTTTGAAGGGGGAGCGATTTTTCCAGTTCATCAACGGCAGCGTGAACTGCTTCGATTTCCCCATCGTAGTTACTAAGGGGGCTGCCCACGGCTAAGTGTCCTTGGAAAAGGCGGCTATAGTACCCAGCTCCTGTTTTTCCATTGCCCGGAATTGATGAGCCGTCAGTGTAGATATGGATCCACTCTTGCTCGGGATAATCTTCGTGGATGGTTTGCAAAGCTGACTGCTTTAGTTCTAAATCTGTGGATGCATGTTTAGGTGCTGAGTGGTTCTTAAGATGGTAGCTGGCTTGGGGTAAGAGACTGAAGAAGTCCTGATGGGTATTCAGAGGCGCTGTTTCTGTGAGGGCAATATCGTATTTTTCGGCGATGTTTTTGTACATGGTTAATGGGGTTATTTGTATCTTTAGCCTGGGAGTAGGTTGTCGGTAGTCGTTCCATAGACGCTTGTAGACACGCCTGGAGCGCTCCCAGAATCGCAGTGCTGACTTTCCTCTATATGACTGTAATGGTTCTATCTGGGTTTGTGCCTCCATGGCCTCGATGGGGGTGGATTTTGCAGCGCCTGTTATTACTCTTAGGGCTGTATTTTGTGCGAGATCGAGTTTGTTTTGTACGCTGGCGCTTGCTGTGACGGTGACTTCGCTTCCATATTCTAGCATGGGTCTAATATATGCTTTATAGGTCCTGGGGCTGTACCGCTGACTACCGGTGGTTCCTTTTTCTTCCCAGATCCCATTCTTGCGCACGCTACCGTTCGGGGCGCGGGGTTACCCGATTTTCCGCGGTATCAGGAACAAAGCGTGGGTCCAGTGCTGGAGAGCGCGACTCGAATTCTGGTCTGTGCAACCTGCGCTGCCGGAGCCTGTACCTGACTCGAGTTCGGTGGCTGGCCCCCATCGTTCGCTTGTCCGCACGGATACTAGAATACACGGTAGGGGTCACGGTGTGTGTGCGCAGTAGCAAGCCGCGCCGCTGACGTCACCGCGAACCCAGCCACCGCTCCACTGCCATAACCCAGGGCCTAACAAGGTACTCCTGCGCCCTTGGCAATTTTGACAAAGCTGCGCCCCCAATACCAATACCAGGGGGTCTGGAATACCCACCAGTGTAGCGGGGGGTCCGGGGTTCCTCCCCCGGAAATTTTTTAAAATTAAAGTGCAAAAATGGTAGATTTTTAAGCTTTTTGAGCCAAGTTTTTGCCTCTTTTCAAGGTACAGTCGACTCTCGATAATTTGACACTCGTTAATTTGAATCTCTCGATAATTTGAAATTTTTTCCCGGTCCCTTGAAAAATACTCGATAAATTGAATAAAATCAATATTAATTGGTCCCCTCGGTAATTTGAAGTTGAAGGAATAGTATCTTGCCCGCCAACATGCAATAATTTGAAGTCCGGGCTTCCCTACTCTCTATAATTTGAAGCGTTTATCATGCACAGACCTGTCGTTTGTTTACATACATGTACAGACCTGTCGATTGTTTACATAAATGAGATATGAGTGAGTTTGCAGTTCGCGTTCCATTCTTCCTTCAAACGTTAAAGTGAGTCATGTTAATGTTTGATTTGTGTTATTAAAATGAATTCAAGAAAGAACAAGTGTCTTTCCATAAGTGAAAAAAAGCGTGTGATTCAAGCTGTGGAGGATGGACAATTAAAAAAAGATGTCGCTAAACAGTTTGGCATTTTACCATCGACATTGTCGATGATTTTGAAAAACAAAGATAGCATCACCAGAAGTGCCTTAATTGCGAGTAGAAAAAGGTCACGCCAGGGTGAATTTCCCCGTCTTGAAGAGTGCTTGCTTAAGTGGATTCGTCAATGTAGAGGACAAAACGTTCCCGTCGGCGGTTTAATGTTGAAGGAGAAAGCCAAGTCTTTTGCGCAGTCTCTTGGAATTAAAGGAAAACACTAATTGGTCATCTGAATATATTGCAAAGGCTGCGACTTTACGTTGTATATCTTATAAAGCGTTATCTTTTGTCAGGGATGTATTGAAATATCCTCTTCCTAGTGAAGTCACTATTAAAAGAAGACTCAGGCAGTTTAGCGTTCCACCAGGTTTTATTGATTTAAGCCTTACTGTCATGAAAACCCAATCAAAGCTACTAACTACATTTGAAAAAGACGTAATTCTTAGCTTTGATGAAATGAAAGTTAACAGTGACTTATGTTTTGACCAGGTAGAGGAGATTATCAGAGGACCCCACAACAATGCTCAAGTTGCGGTCATCAGAAGTTTAGTAGGAAAATGGATGCAGCCCATTTATTATAACTTTGACACGACCGTTTCTAAGGACTTGTTGACTGAAATGATTAAAGTCATAGAAAATGTTGAATTTAAAGTGAGAGCAATTGTGTGTGATATGGGGCCATCAAACAGAAAACTTATAGGGAATCTAAAGGTTACATTTGATGACTCAGGATTCGAAAATCTATCAAATCAAAACAGAAAAGTATGGGTTTTTTGTGATGTGCCTCATGCCTTAAAACTGTTAAGGAATCATCTGCTTGACGATGGTTATCGACTTAAATCTGGTAGTTTGCTCACAAAAGAAGCGTTCATTAAGTTAGTTGAACTTCAAGACACCGGCGTAGATTTACAATACGCTCATAAACTAACCATGAACCATTTGCTTGTTGCTGGTACGGAAAGGCAAAATGTAAGGAAAGCAGCTGAGCTGTTTTCTCTCACTGTAGGACACGCCATCTGTCATAACCTTCCTGAGTTCAGTTATGTTGGTGAGGCTGTAAAGGTCATAAACAATGGATTTGATGTGCTGAACTCCAGAGCTCCTGTTGATGGATATAAATTAAAAAGTGCATACGGAAATTGTTTACCAGAACAAGATGGCGCGTTAGACAAGCTGTATGACCTCATTCTCACAATGAGAATAATAAAACGCATACCAAAAGGAAATGAGAAGAAAGAAAAGAGTAAATCCAAAAAAAAAGAAAAGAAACCTACTGATGATTTGCTCCCTTTTCAGAAGGGGTTTTTAATGACTATAAACAGTCTACGCTCTTTGTTTAAGGAGTTAACATTGGAAGGCTACACGTACGTCATGTCATCAAGATGCAATCAGGATATACTTGAGAGTTACTTTTCTAAAGTAAGAGGATTGGGGAGATTCTACGATCACCCTTTGCCTACCACCGTCTCCGAAAGAATCAAGTCTTTGATTTTGAGCCGTAATGCGAGGGAACTCATATCAGGTGGCACATGCAAGAATGAGAAAGAAATTGATATTTTAAGTGCTAATACTTTGTCGGAAACTGAAGATACGACTGTAGAACCGTCATCTTCTAAGAAGCAAGACACTTCATGTCTACAGGAAAGCTTAGACAGCGAGTGCGAGAACAAGGAGGTTGAAGAAATCATTTCAGAAGTAGGCGACATTTTTGAGAATTGCACCGAATACGAAGAGGAAAATGTTCCAGATTTGAAGGAAAATGTTGAGTTGTTAGAGATGATTGCAGGATATGTTGCTTATAGAGTTAAACGTAAACACCCCAAATTAGCACATTTGTATAGTAACACAACTGAACACGTAAATTTTTCAGGAAAGAACTGGCTTCAAACAATTTCAAGAGGATCTTTAATGAAGCCAACTGAACGGTTCATGGAATTCGCTTTGAAAATGGAAAGAGAATTTCAACGATTCCACGGCAATTCCATTGATGGTAACCCAAAAGTTTTTGTAAGATTAAAGGACGTTATAAACGCGAAATATCCAGGAATAGAGGACTTTGCTGTGATGTGTTTTGTAAGGACCCGCACTTTCATCAGAATGAAAGCTATCAACAAGAAAAAAAAATGCAAAGGCAATAAGCGAACTGAGGGCGAACAAAGACAAATAGTGAAGAAAATGAAAAAAGTTGCAACGTAACTTTCCAGAATAAAGAAAAGGAAGCACGTTAGCCTAATACAGTTAAAGGCTTTGGTGTGAAAGTAGAAAAGTTGATTTATATTATGTATATAAATATAATTGATATGTACAATTTGTAAAGATAAATTAAAATTTACTGTTTTAAAGAGTTTAAAATGACATTATTGGGGGTTTCTCCGTACCACAGGTCTATGTGGTCTAAGCCTGTGCGAGCCTCTTCCCCCAGCAAAAAAAAAAAGTAGTGCCCTCCGAGATGGTGAAAGAGGTTGACGTCCTTCGGAGGCTTTATACTAGCATTTCACCGACCATAGAAAAATTATATTTGTTTATTTAACTAATAAATAACTTAGTAATAATAATAATACACTAAAACATGAAAAATCTCGATTATATTCACAAACGTGAACGAGTTAAACATGTGCGCGCGGTGTGCCTATAAGATTCTATGCGGTGTGGCGAGGATGAGTGGGTACGCGGTGACGTCACCGCTCACAGCCCACCTGCGCGTGACCCCTACCGTGTATTCTAGTATCCGTGCTTGTCCGGATACCAAAATGCCACTTCCACGTTATGTCTTGAATCAATACTTATGTTTTTACATGCCATAGCGGCGAATTGCGTTAATCTTCTTTCGAGTAGAGGATTCCAGATCAGCTCGTTGACGTATCCAGCGGCTGGAGAGAGGAAATTTTCCTACCCTTCCCATGGGAATCTCATGTGTGATTTATCGGCCGGTTGGTCATAGTTTTAAAAGGGGCCCCATTGGGACTGAGGCTTGAGGTTCGTCCTCAAGATACATTGGTGTGCTATAGGCCACCCTGCACAACATATATGGTGAGTACCGCACTCACAATTTAATCAGAAAATATACAATAAATTTCGGACAATACGTTACACTATATAAACCACCACCTCATACACGTTTACACAAATATTTTAAAGCGTTCACGACCTGTAAGAAATGAAAACTAAATGAACGACACTGCTGGCCGTCGGAGTCACTTCAGGTATGAGTTGTGTGAACGTGAAGTAATCGTACATTACAAACACAAAGTAAAATGCGACCCCTATATTATATTCTATATTTAAGAGTCTTAACCTAAACTCTCACACTTGGTTTAGCACCGTCAGGCGAAAAACCCGTAACGAGCAGCGCAGCAGACAGAATTTTTTGTCTTCAGATATCCGTATAAAACAGAAGTATTGTTGGAGCCTGTGCTTACTGGAGTGTACGAAACAGAAGGAACCGCCACGACGAGATTTTGTTGAGGGTTAAACGAGTGTCGTAATCATCGAAAGGAAAGTGTAATTTGTTGTGACGCTCTCCATACGATTTATTAAAGCATATTTTAAAAACTCATTTTTGAAAGTTTTTGTACTAGGTGGTGTGTTTGCCAGCAACACATTTGATCTCTCTCAACATTAGCAGCAGTGTAGAATAATATATAACGTGTGCGCGTGGACTTGCTGTTTCGCAGTGAAGGCGTTCCGGTCGTGTATTGTCTTGACATAATCTGATTTACCCAAGAAGAGACGAGTTCACAGATTTAATTTAGTCGGCGGTATCCAGACATATGTCACACACAACACAGACGTCATACAGCGAGATGTCACGACACCAGCTCTGTTGTTGCTGTAGATTAAGTTAACATCTGTCACTGTCCGGCCACCAGCAGTTCCCACTTTCTAATGGCAGCAACACAGCTGGTACTTTATTAGCAGTTTCCATTACTTCAGGGTTGCCACAGACAACTGTCGAACCGACCAGGAATGTGCTGTGATTGATTAGACCATGAAAACGGTGGTGACACCCAACGCCTCGACCAGCGCGGTTTGGCAATTATCGATGACAACGATGAACGAATTATCGATGACATGTCTCTGTAGTTACAGTTTGTCTTTAGAATCGATTAATCGATTTCGCTATCGAAAAAATCTCCGTCTCTCTGCCTTTGCCAAGGGTTTAGTTTTCAATATACGCAACGCTTTATGCAAGACGTGAATATACAATTGAATGTGGTTATCTTAACGTCAGTTATGTGGTACATTTCTCGAAGAGCTAAAAAATAAAACAGTCTGTCTGGGAAATTAAACAGTCTAAGTATTAAAAAAATCCACGACTTACGTTCCAGGAAATTAGGTAACGATAAAAATGTTCTCTGAAATTCTGGAAAAAGTTCACTGTGATTCGTGAGTTTTCCGCGAAAATTCGCACATGGTTTCCATTCTACCCTGCCTGCTCCAAGCTCCTTATAAATTTACAGGATTTGGATACAGTAAAAAGAGTGAAGTAATCCTTTTTTGATATTCGCTTTAAACAGTTTTTTTGCACCAATTGCTTTACACTGTAGTATGGCTGCAATAAAAAGATCTAACTTATCCAACTACTACGCTTATTACTGCTTTCTGTAACACTTTGAAACCCACTGTACTTTTCTAAACATACATAATGCTTTTTTAAACAATCTCTATTTGCGTAATTATCATAATTGTTTTTGTTCTTCCGTCAATATGAATATTATTCTTCATTTATGGCATATGTTGCTAATTTCCAAAAATTTCCAGATACAATATTCTCAATCACTGTATTTTATTCTGCGTTGATTTGTACAACCTTTGCGTCTTGTGAATCCGTTTACAAGACATTCACCTTTAGCGTACTCTGTTCACTGACTCGCTACTGTGCACGGATTATAATACTAGATCTGAACCAATATGAGGAATATAAGATCTGTTTATGTGGCTGTGATATTTACAATCCGTTATAATACCAATCCGCTTAATGATAAATAACGTTTCCACAATAAGTGGAAATTCTAAACCCCTTCCTTTGCAACGAAAATATTTTCTGCACAATTGTCACTGTAATCTTTAACAAATACGAAACCGTTAATACTGCTATACGCTTTAATAAATATTCATTTAATATAGTTTATTTTCAAGCTGTTGATGTTAAATATCAGCTCCTTCGTGCTTATTCTCAATACGATTCCAGTTCAACACATAAGTGCGCGGCACCTAAGTTCGAGTCTTAATCGACGTTTAGTTTCCGGGGAGTACAAGGTCCCCGGTAAGACTACGACGATCCATAGTTACTTATGTTTGATGCTGGATCGTCATAAGTAGGGCTTAATGGTTACTTATGGCATGAGTAACGGTTCACCGTGAAACGGACTTGATCCGAGGACGTGCCGGCTGACTTAATCTGATAATTACTGTTACACTTTGATGATCCTACTCGTAAGATAAATCTATCGTCGTTATCCGCAATACACTGGTTGAGATTTATTCTGAAGTACAAAAGTGAAATTAGCCGAAGTCTAGTAACAAAATTTAAACGACATCACTGTACAAATGGAAGCGTTACGGTAATTGGGCGGTGTGGCGTTTAATGGAAAACGTGATCCGGCGTTCGGTACGTGACACCCACCGGCTGTCCCCTCGGCACTCGGCATATTACCGCACCGCCACATATTATGAATATAATATCATCATTGACTTCGTTAGATGCGAACAAGAATTTTCTATGCATTTGCTTGCATCCGTTAGAAAGCATTATACCATATAATACACACAATCAGTGCCGCTAAAACGATCACACCCGTGAAATTAGAGTAATTTGATTTGACCCAAGTTAACACGCTGTCTTCAAGTTACTAACTAAACAAACAAAAATCGTGCACGTGTATTTTTACTTCCATGTTCCATAAGGAAATGGAAATATGGTGATGGCGAAAAAAATCGTGTTCGAGATAATTGCAGATTCTGATTGTACTACCCTCAAAACATGAAAAAAAGTAATTTTTTGAAAAGTGTCTGTGTGTCTATCTGTCTGTCTGTAGATTTTTTTTCTATGGCAAACGATAAGAGCCGCAAATTCAAACAGAATCAAATATTTTGTTGCATACGTTCCTGAATTGTTAAGTACTCAAGATCTGTTCATTTTGGTGAAGATCGGTTAAGGGAAAGGGGCAGTTTACCTGCAACATTTTATGTTGTAACAAGAGAAATTTTTTCATGACGAACGATAACTGCCGTAAATTAAAACAGAATCAAATAATTTTTTACATATGTGCCTGAGTTGTAGAGGACTCATGCCTATTGATTTTGGTGAAGATCGGTTACGGGGAAAGGGTAGTTTACCTGCAACGTTTTATGTTTTAACAAGAGTAAAGTACTTAATTTTGATAAATAAATTATCCTGATAAGAAGATCATAATAATCAACTGTAGAAACGTAGATGAAATATCTATAAATGAAGAGGCTAGTTGGACGGGGTGGGGGTATTTTTCTATAAATGAAAATGATAGTTGAAGGGGGTGGGGATAATTTTTATTTATATGTCATCTGTACTACGTTATCGGCAACAAAGAAGTAGTTTGTTGTTAAAATTCCTTCCTGGGCTGTTTGGGCTTGATCCAATGTATTCTACAAAACCAGACGTTTCGGCAGTGCTATCGACTGCCATCATCAGTAAAAATTGAGTGCACTACCGTGAGGTGGTATACGTTAGTGATCACAGTACTGTGGTTAAGGCTGAAGAAAGAAGTAGTTTCTATGGAAATAGTTCATATCGAAAAGTATTTTAAATATAAATCTTAGAACATGGAAGTCATGTATGGTTCTCCATACCGATATTTAATTACTCTAACAAGGGAAAATAAACAACATAATAAATAAATAACAAAACCTCCAAAAATCTTTCGTCACTAGAAGTTATCGAAAAATGATTTTACTTCCACGTTCCGTAAGGAAATGGAAGTATGGTGATGGTGAGAAAAATTGTTTTCGAGATAAGGGCTGATTCTGATTGTACTGGCCTCAAAACATGAAGAAAAGTCATTTTCTGAAAAGTGTCTGTGTGTCTTCTGTGTGCAGAATTTTTTTCTATGGCGAACGATAACAGCCGCAAATTCAAAGAGAATCAAATAATTTTTTGCAATGTGCCCGAGTTGTAGAGGACTCGAGGCCTATCGATTCTGGTGAAAATCAGTTACGGGGGGGGGGTACCTGCAACGGTTTACGTTTTAACAAGAGTAAAGTACTTAATTTTGATAAATAAAGTATCCTGAAAAGAAAGTCATAATAATCCACTGTAGAAAGGTAGATAAAATATCTATAAATGAAAAGGGTAGTTGAAGGGGGAGGGATAATTTTCTATAAATGAAAATGATAGTTGAAGGGGGAAGGGATTATGTTTTTATATGTGTACTACGTTATCGGCAACAAAGAAGTAGTTTATATGGAAATATTTCTTTTCAATTTGTCAAACATAAAACTCTATTTACAAGGAACACACGTAACTTGGTAGAAATTATCGAACCTAATTCAAGTAAATGATTTTGAATATAAATCTTAGAACATGGAAGTCATGTATGGTTCTCCATACCGATATTTTTGTCAAGCGATTTCCAGCCCACTCTGTATTATTACTTTATGTCGAAGAAAAATTCATTCAGTGAAACATGCATATTAGCTAGGTAGGAAAATAATCAGTACATTCGGAACTTTTGAAATGTAGGCCTAATAAAAAATATATTGGCAAGGAAAGTCATAAAACAATGTGTGTGTGTGTGTGTGTGTGTGTGAGAGAGAGCGCGCGCGCGCGCGTGTGTGAGCACAATACATTAGTTTTAAGAACGACGTTTCCGATTCAAAACTTAAGACACTACACTCACACCTGTTCTTCGTACAGCAGCGTTTTTCAACACCAGTGGCAAGTTTCCATATCAGTTCATAATTTATTTCGCTGACTGTCATTATTTCGGAAGATGACAGATAAAAATACTGTTGTAACATTGTAAAACAAATTATACACAAAGAACAAACAAAAACAAATATTTGTGTAAAATAACAAATATTATTCAACAATAACAATTATAATAAAAGAAGAATAATAATTGGGGAAATCTGAAAATATAAATATATTTAACACATATAGGCCTACACGCATACGTTTATGAGGTAATGTTGTTTGCAGTTGGTTTACGAATCTAGAACTCGGGCGCAAACGCCGTAACACAGAAATTAAATTTATGTCAATATCCCATAAATATTTTTGTTTAGATACATCAAATGTTTATACAAACTGACGCACGTTTCACAGAATCGATATTATTATCGCCACACAATGAATGACGCAGACACCAATAGTTACGTTCTTCAGTCCTTGATGTTGCAGATCTGAGACATGCGTCAAGCCGTACAATAATGTAATAATTGTAGATGAAAATTGCAGTTTTTAAATGGCAATTATAACATAACAGCAGACACAATTTAATAACATATGTAAACGTACATGGTGTATGTAGGCCTACATAAGACAGACAGCGCTATGGAACTCAGCCTTAGTTCAATAATGCCCGTGAGTTGAACGTTTGGTCACAACAAAACATTCACGTCGACGTTTCGACAAAACTTACTGTCAGCATCAGAGCTTGTATACGAGCAGGTACAGAAATAATTAATAGTCCTACACAAAAAGGGGTACTCTGTGTGTGTGTTTGTTACATACAATATTATAAAAACACTATTATTCTTATATTAATAAGATATAGGCCTAATTATAATATTTAAACATATCAATACACGTTTTAGTATACCAATTATTTTTGTATTGCACGTCTAAGGTCGTCATGATGACAACAACATTTGTCGAAACGTCTATTTCAAAACAGTGTGTAATCAATAACAGAAATTCCCGAATATTTCCTTACGGCCCACTCTGTAATATTATATTTCCGTTAAAAACAAAAATCGGATTCAATGAAATACGCGTATTAGCAAAGAAACACAATATTTAGTGCAACGAAAACTCTCCACATATAATAAAAAAGTATAAACGAGAAAAAGGTCATACAATTATTCCGAAAATTGTGTGTGTGTGTGTGTGTGTGTGTGTGTGTGTGTGTGTGTGTGTGTGTGTGTGTGTGTGTGTGTGTGTGTGTGTGTGTGTGTGTGTGTGTGTGTGTGTGTGTGTTAATGAGCACAATACATTAATTTTATCGACGACGTCGTTTCCGATTCGAAAATTTAGAAAGGAGACTGCATTCGCTCACACTATATATATATATATATATATATATATATATATATATATAATCAGTCTGAGGATTTATGGGTACTGAATATAAATCCACACCGTTACACCGATTGCCACCAAATTTTGCACAGGTAACCTTTGACACAAGGCGAAAAATACTGTCTAACTTGGAATTTGATATTTTGCCCCGTTCGGAGGATTTAAGCTCTTTTAATTATGCCTTTTCGTTGACGCGTATAAAGATGTCAACAACACCATGGAGACCAGAATTAATTACCATAGTAACAAGTAAATAAATAAAAGCTATTTAGCGGCATCGGAACTGTAGATTTATCCATTGCTGCAGTACATTTTCGATGTTTTATATAATATGCGATTGTATCGATATATTACGATGTGGAAAAGAAGAAGTGTACTAACTGTAAATTGTCCTGTTACATAATGCAAAGCGAAAATACGTGTTGTTTTCATTTGTGAGGTTAGGTGACAGCGGTTTTTGGTTTTTAGTTTACTGCTAAAATAAATAAAAGCCACGGTTGAGGAAAACATAACGTTTAATGTGTTATAAAATGCTTCTAACACAGTAATACTTAAAATAAAGAATTTAGCGTTTTTGATTTAACAGGTACTTTATAAATATCTCCAAAGGCTTTATAAACGGGTACTTTTAAATCTCCAAAGGCTGTTGCACCAACATAATAATTTGGTACAAGTTAAAATAGTACAAGTGTTGAAAACAGCTTTGGAGAGAATTTAAACTAACGAGTACAAAATTGTTATACGAGCAGACAGAACGCCATACAGACATAGACAATAAAAATTACATTAAAGTACTTATTAAAAGTCAAATATTTGCGTGCGAAGTCGCGGGTAACAGCTAGTTACTTATAAAGCAGTGTTTCTCAACATCAGTGGCAAGTTTCCATCTCAATTCAGAACGAGGGCCTCAGTGAGAGAGGGGACTATGCCACATCAGTCCACGTTAATGTTATTTTAGAGAAAACTTAAGTTTTGTTAGTTAAAACACATAAATAACAGTGGTTCACTTGGTTGACTTTAGGATCCTCTTCACTACTAAATATTACTTTAACTGTGGAAAACGTCAGTTTGTGAAATCGTGTGGCATAGCCGCCTCTCTCACTCAGGCTCTCTATTCGTTTCTTCGATTGTATACGTTAATTCATCAAAGTTTCGTTATTACTGTTTCGTTCCATTTTACAAAACATCAACACGAAATTGCTGACAAGAGTGATTGCTTTACTGTTCCCATGCTGCACACATTACGCCAACGAATCGTTACGATCGACTTCTTCCTTGCTACCGTCTTCACCACAAACAATGTTCTTATTATAATCACAAATCACGTTACTCTCATGTGACCGTCATTGTATTAAGTAAGGGCAAGGGAGTAACCATTACCAGCTAATTTTATGTACCTAGTCACATTTATTACAACAAGAACCCGACTTAATCAAAGACCTCGAACCAGAATTTAAAATTTCTCCAAGCGTCATAGAGAAAATCTAAAACGTGGCGTTCTGCACTTGCCATTTTATTTTTCAAAATATTGTCTATGAAGTACTATTGTCTGTGAAGTACTATTGTCTATGAAGTACTATTGTCTATGAAGTACTATTGTCTATGAAGTACTATTGTCTGTGAAGTACTGTTTCGTAAATAAACGCAAACGTTTAACGCTTGCTTCACTAAAACCGATCACGTGATTCCAACGATATCGTAGTTGAAATAGAATCTCCAGGCCAAAAAGCTTGCAATGGGCAGGACACACCATTAGGATGGAAGGCAACTGAATACCTAGGAAGGTACTATTTAGTCAAAGGGTATAAGGCCTGTCGGAAGACCCAAGCATCGCTGGATTGGGACACAGTGGCAAGGGATGCTGATACTTTGCTTAAAATAAAACAATGGACATCGACAGCCAAGGACAGGGAAAAATAGAAGCGGATGATTACGGAGACTAAGGTTCGACTCCGAACTGTGACGCCATAGAAGAAGAAGAAGAAGACCAAAAAGCATTATCCTCCTCGCTTATGCCAAGGGTGAGGTGAAAAATTCTAAAATTCTTAGCCAGTGGCAAATGGGATACGAAACTGAATCATCTGATACTGAATCATTATAATCGGTCCACCCATTCACTCCCTGTAAATACATACGGTAGAATCAAACTTACTTGTGACTACTGCCAGGTACAGATACTAATAAATTATTGTAAATTTCATATCAAGTTCGAAGTACCGTGAGCAGATTTCTTCAAAAGATCTGAAATACAACGATCTCGATTCTTGAAGGATCGAACCAAAAGCAGTACTAGCTGCAGTTACCCTTGCATGAGGACAAAATACTCTATGTTCGTAAGCAATGGCTGTTTGAAACCGACAACGTTCACACTCATTTTATTGAAGCTTGGCAACATATTATAATTTCAGTTAAACATTAATTTACGCCATGTCTACTTCTACTACATTATCTGGCTAACTTATCAATTTCCGAACGCGTCACACGAAATATTGTGGTATGCTGTTTGCCCCTTTTGACACTGCCTGATTTCCAAAAACAATCTAATATAACAGTTAACAATTTAAGCATTATTTATCAATATCTAACCTCAAAAACGCCCCGTAATTAGATCTGGAATTACCTGTGGTATAGCTAATCAACTGATCCAAATAAACGTACTGAGTTTGTACGTAAAATAGTATATAGATAACGATTGCACTGAGAGAGTAGCATACTGAAGATCTTCCATTATAGTCTTCGTTTTCATTAAGTAGACTACTGTCATCATCGTCAAACATTTCTATTGAAACTGGACACTTACCTGAAACAAAAATAAAACTTCATTACAATATAAATTCGACCATTTCAAACTTCTATATATCATAAATAAATAATAACATAAATATAAAGCAATAATAAACTTAGTAAATAATACAGTTTGTTTAAGCGTTGTTCTTGGATTTCGTTGTCCATGACGTGTCCGTTACTTAACTAAATATCACTATTGTTTGACGACTCGGAACACTAAGTTTTTTCTAAGTAAAATCGTAAAGATTTACCTTACAGCCTAAACCGGCTTTCACCTTTAGAAGGCTTCATCCAGGTGAAAGCCGGTTTAGGCTGTAAGGTAAATCTTTACGATTTTACTTATAAAAAAACTTGTTCCGAGTCGTCAAACAATAGTGATATTTAGTTAAGCGTTGTTGTTAGAAACAACTTCATTATAAGCATATCTGGCATTAAAAAATCTGGCACGTATTTTTAAAAAAATACATCACGTAAGAGAACCATAAAAAATATCCTATTTATTTTTATGAAAACAAGCATTTTAAACAAGGATACAGCGGTATCGGTCTTTTATCAACATGCGCTTTTCATGCGTTTCTAGGATATTCTCTTCCACAAACGTATATGACAGCTTTCAAATGAGAGACGATTAAATACGCATTTGACATTATAAGTTTTTTTTTGTTTTGTAAACGACGAAAAACTTAACTTCAAGGTACTTTATCTCGGTAAATTTGTATTGTAGGCCAACAAGACTAAAGGTTACAAAACAAGTCCTAGTATTTCTTTAGAAAATTGTTATTCTTTAGACAATTGTTATTTTTCAAGTTATTAGCGAAACTAATTTTTAGTTCCACGTACGCTTAACTAGGACGGTTACAACCAGTTCAAGTTAAATAAACTCGTCTCTTTCTGTAACATTATGCACGTCTGTTCGGAAGTACAACTGCGAAATAAAATCGCTCCTATCACCTTTTTTCGTTAATATCCTCATTTTGAAACAATCTCTTAGCGATGTGCAGCTGATTATTTGCAAGGACGTAAAGACGTCGCATAAGGTTGAGCAGATTGAGTTTCACACTCCGCTAATCTACGTTTTACTTTCCCTAAGCAGATTACCTGTACGAAGCTGCACTGTCCTAACGCTAAGAGAGGCTGGACAATGATTATGATCTATACGAGGTGAGAGTAGCGGTCAAAACGGTTTCACTCGATTTCTCTCTGTCTTAGTAAATAATCTGAATTATTTGGCAGACTTTAAAGAAGGTAGTAACTAAAAACGGATACCATTCCCTAAAACGTTCCCCCTGATTGTTAAACTTAATTACTAGTTTCAAGATGCTTTGGGGCTTTCTTATTGTTACCCTTAATAATGGACGCGCACTCATTCTGAGAGGATTTCTCACAAGTGAATATCACATTTTATAATAGAACGTATCTAGTGGACACTACGTACGCTCAAAGCAATGGTCAGACTGCTGTAATGTCGCTCTGTTACCAGCCCCCCCAAACTGTGTTATGTAATAGCCCCAAGCCAAACCTCCCAAGTACTGAAAAAGTATACCGTTTAGACCTCCGCAAAGTGAACAAAACGGCGACTTTAAAGAAAACAGGAGAATATTGGAATGTTGGAACTGTGGAAAAAAGGCAGATCTCAAACAAGGTATAAGAGGGGACAGTGGAAGTGAGGACAAGACGTGACGGGATTAGACTGCTGAATGACATCAATAAGGGAGGTGTTTCGTTACAATTAACCGGCTAGCCATCAGCTTAATTACAACTGGCGATGCCGTGCCCACCGCCCTTTGTACAGTAAGAAGAATTAATTAAATGTTGTAAATTAAAAGACTAACTACCGCTTACGCCAAAACAGAGAGCGCAGCTCCGCACATCAGAAACGTTTCTACTCTGAAGGGAATTAAAAGTACATCTTATTTGTGTGTGTGTGTATATATATATATATATATATATATATATATATATATATACGCCAGTGTTTACAGAATAAATTTAATTCTATTAGGCTGTTGGAACAAAATAGGTGTATGTTAAATTTGAACATTTAGAACGGCGGGAAAATCTCAAATAAATTTAAAATAAATCACGTACATAAAATTTAACCAAAATCGTATTTAAAAAAAACCCCTTTAAAATAAAAAAAGAAACACTATCAACGCATCATACAATATTCACTACTAATTTCATAATACAACTGTAACATGAATTTGGTTATTTTATTTAACTGCAATAACAGTTCAATATTGGGTTTGAAATTAGGAAGTTCATTTATTTTAAGGTTTAACTTGTCGGTCTTATTTAATGAAATTCTTGTGTTTACTTTCTTCTCATATACTAAATTATAATATATACGATAATAAACAACAATATATTTAATCATCATTTTCTCTGAAGGGTTATAGGCACGTGGTATGTTGATCCCTCTAGGAAGAGCTCGCACGCACCAACACAAGCTGCATTTAGTCACGTGAGGAGCACTGTCGTTGCATATGATCGCGTTTTTACTGACTAAGGCCCGCCAGAGCACCCACAGCACAGAGTAACGGATGTACACCACACAAAGTTAGCCCCCTACCTCACGGAATAGGAGTAATGAGTTACTCTACTGTCCACACGATAATAAGTTCTGTTACAATACAACTTCTGAACGTTACATTGATTCTTTCATTTATTACGTTTAATAATTATAATTATAATTATTTTCTTTAAGAGATAGCCTCCACATCTCCCCCTATAGCCATTTCAACCTACTGAAGATTTCTATCTAACAGAGAACCAGAATGACTATTCAGATGTAAAGAGAGTGCATATAACAATACGACCTTGGCGTACGCATTATCTAACCAGGGCGTATTTCAGGGGGAAAGTCAATATACCGTAGAAGAAAGGTAGATATACTACATATATATAAATCAAACAACAAATAACATGAAATGACATACGCACGCGCGCGCGCGCCCTCACTTCTAAAATGGATAGACGTCCTAGTCAACTTCTCACTCCAATATCTTGACTAAAGGTAACATTCCTCCTAAAGGTATTAATATTCTGATTGAAACAGTCAACGTTTTCGCTATCACAAATTCTGTTCATTTTAATGGATCTCGCCAATGGAGCCAACACACACTGCCCCAAGTACCTGAACAAGACATGACTTCTGTGTCTTACGCAAGGAACCATAAACTTGTTTCTTTCTGTAATATGAATCACTGACTTACCGTAAACACCGACACCGCATCACTTGCATCATCACTTAATAATAATAATAACAACAATAATAATAATGCGAAGATGAAGAAGAATAAGAACAGACTCTTTTCCTACTATAAACTCGCGTAGTATGAGGGAGGATAGGAAACCTGTTGTAGTTAAACAGCATACAAGGATGGTGTGGTAGCACTATAGTTTAGCTTCGTATTAATTACGTTTTAATTAAACAGTTAAAAAATAAACTCAAATGCATTATCCTTGAAGTGGCTGGACTGAATCTTATAAGAGTTTCACGACACGTTTTAATCGTTAGGTTCATTTCAAATAAGTATATTCGATAGCGTTCTTTTGGCAGGAAATGTGAATGAGGCGACTGGCATAAACTGAATGATCATTAACACCTGATGTGTTTCAGAATTTCTTTGTTCTTCATACGGTGCCCATGTCAATTTATTTACATTAGATCATAAACCATTAAGAAAAGTTAATTTGAAAGATAAAAGCGAATCTTTTGGAATGAAGGTTGTGTGCTTAACATGATAGGAGACCTGTACCAATACTGTGTGAGAAACAGATGTTTGCAGAAACCGTATTTCGAGACCTTATTCGTGCTATAAAACCAACATTTAATACGATGTGGACTTTTATACACTGATGTATAAAACATAATTCGAAAAAAAATTAAAAACAGATTACGGAAGCAGGTTGTACCAGGTGGTGTGTATTAAGGGACAGCGAATGCAGTTAATTGGGACCTCGTTAACGTGAACAAGAATGTGGTTTCCCTTTTGTGAAGTACAGTTAGACGCTTCAATTGCAAACAACATTCGTGAACGAAATGTCACGGTCTATTTTGTCCGCACTGTTATACAAGGATGACAATGGTTGGGATAAGTAGAGGAATGGTCTGACACCTTTGTGCTGGAGTCATTGTCTGACGGGCGTGAAATTCGCTGACTTGCCGTAAACACCGACACCGACACCACTAACCTACATGTCACTGACACTGCGCACACACTGTATGTGCGTATTTTTATTGTTAATTATGTCGATAACGTTTACATTTCTTATCGCTTACCCTTTCGTTTCCATAAATGACAAGATTACACGTCATGTACAGAACACTTTTTACATTCATCGCTGTGTTTGGTTTCACTGACTTCGGCTAGACATTCTGCCGTGCCTGCGGTAGTCCTTTCTCAAGGTCCTTGATCTTACTGGAGTGGCCAATACAGCCAACTACGAAGAACGTTTGCAGATATAGGCGTCTTTACCATTCCTTGACCATTCAATGGTGATCCGATCGGAATGGTCAAGACAGCCACCTAAGAAGGACGTTTGCAGATGTAGCTGTCTTGAATATTCCTTCACCATTCAACGACGATCTTATTGGCAAGACAGCCACCTACGACGGGCGTCTGTAGATATAGGTGTCTTGACCATTCAGTGGTGAACCTATCGGAATGGCCAAGACACTGACTTGAGAACGACTTTTTTGCATCATTTTGCCGGAAAACATCCAACCACCAGGAAAAATTGAACTTGACCGTACATAGCGAAAAAAAAGAAAAGAAAAAGATATAGAAAATTTAAATCGAGAAAAAGAACAAATTAAACTTCCGTCGTGAAAAGAATTTTAAATATTCTGGAATTGTTCAACTTGTGAGTGAGTGTGTGTGGGTTAACTTGTCATTTAATATTCTGGAATTTGGTAGGCCTACAATTAATGCACAACAATTGTTACAAAACGTTCTCGCGTAACCTGCAAAGAATCCATCTTGTCATCTTTTAATTAAGCCTACATCGTGAAGCTTGCGACGTCCATCATAACCGCAACGTGGTCATTTTGACTTGGTTTAATTAAATTGTTGCTGATAACAACGTGCGATACGAAGCCAAGGTGAAGTCAAACGGATCTCTGTTTTACAGGTAATATCGTTTAACGAGAAATTATACAGAGTACAATTATTAATGAAACGTTTCGTACTTTATAAACGCGATGTGAAACATTAACAACTTCAATGCGAACGAAGCGTAGCTGTCTTGCGGTGACTGCGCATGACACACAAAAAGAGATTAATGAAAACGAAAAAGCCAACAATAAGTTTTCTCAGAAACTTTGTTTAAAAAAAGGATCAAAGCTGCGCTCAGCTTTTTTTGATTTCAAAACTACATTTCTATCAAGTTGCAGCAAACACAGTCGACAGTAAAACAGGAACAGGAAATAACGACGCTTTGATACACATCTTTTTGTGCGAACGTTTGAATGCCACCTCAAAGAAACTAGTACTGTATATATGTTTAGGAGCGGGAGTTCTGTTCCTAGTTTCTCGCTACAAACTAGTTATGTCAGGTAAATCTTTTTAAGTTCCGTTCTATATTGAGAACGCCCTTAATTAAAGTGGCTTATATGATTCAAAGGATATTTTCCTACATATCCAGTTAGAGCCCTTCTACATCACATGCTTTTGTCGTCAATACATTCGCGTTTCCATACCATTACCTCAGGCATTGTAGTACAACATTATAACCTAACATCGCCATGGCGATTATCTCTCTGAGTCGCCATCAATTACAGTAGCCCTACAACCTCTTTTATACGAACTCGTTTAACCGGATTCCTCTGTAATCCGGATTGAAAATAATTAGGCCTATACTTTTTTTTGTATTTTGAAATTGTTGTTTAAAACAAAAAAGTCGCCTTACAAGTACAGTACTGCAAATACAGTAGTACAGTGTTTATCCGAGTTCGGTTAGTACTGTAATACATAGACTAATGTATATGATTTTATAAAGTCGTGATATCATGAGTATAGCGGAGTGTTGTCACGAGATTGCCTGGAATATCACGAGATTACCAAGCAAGACCATTGTTTAGAAATTTAATTAAAATAAATATAATATGTTGTTTTATCCAAAAACAAAATTAGTGCGAAAAAGTCTTTAGAAACCATTGTTTCCAAAGATTAAAACAGAAAAAAATAATTTAAATATTTGGTTGGCACAATTGGTATTTTATATACTTTATCAGGAGTTTATCCAAGTTTACCATATATTCTCGTAAGAAAAGTATTATTCATTATTAATAAAAATAAAATATATATACAAGAATAGCGTGAGCAAATGTGAATATAATTTAATTTTTGTATTATGCTTTTTATATTTCGCAACCTTCATAGTTCCGCTTCAGTTTAGTGAAGGCACAAAGTGGTAGTTTTTCTCTTTAAACGAAGCAACGTATCTGACGAAGAGCCACTAACGCGTAGCTCATTAACGGTCAACAACCGGGTTCACGACGTCGGCTTGTTTAACTACGGCCGTATTAGCCGACTGCATCAAGTCTTTTAATTCAAATGCGCTTTTAAGTTTGTTTTTAATTAAAAGTTGGGCTCATAATAAACATGTGGTACGGTAAGTAATTAATGTGCGAACGCAAACTTGACTGCAGTACGGCAGCGGCAGTGGCAGTTGGCCCGCTGACGACGCCGGCCTACATTTCTCTTGAGATTAGCACGAAACGCTCCTTTGAATCCGACTACGCAAACAACACAATGCGGTATTACTCCGTTCTTGGCCGTGTTCGCGTTTTATTAAACACGTATTAAAACAGCAGCGTTTAATGTCTGAATAATACATTGTTCTGAAATTACACTTGTTCAGTGAATAATTTTCTGTCGTTCATCTGCTGACAGACGTAACCAACTTTAATACGAAACCGTCTCATAAAATAAAAGTTGACGCCAGAATGAGGTGAAATTAGTTGCTAAGCGACATCGGGAGGCGACGGGTATTGCATCGAGGAAATGGATTACCCCGTAAGCAATTTGCATTGTAATTACAGATTACACAGCGCGTTGCACTTCTTGTTTTGTTTTCATCCGAGCAAACGAGTGTTATTATGTAGTCAACGTCTGATCACCGCTGTTGATATCGTAATACGCGTATAACTGTGAATGTATTACGGAAACATGGATTTGGACTCTATCATTTTCAATCGAATTTGATCAGGGCGATGGCTTTTCGATAGACGAGCACTGCTGTGTAGGAATAACAAAACAGAACCTTTTTGACCAGTATCTGTGATTCCTGCCATTAACGTATGGAACAGAAACGTGTACAACCAGCCGAGGACGAAACAAGTCTGTAGCCCGCACAGACAGGCATGATAAGAACTACGCTAGAAATAACATTCGAGGCGAAACAAGATAACGTAAACAAAACTAAAACAGATAACGTGATTTACAGAAATAAGAGTACTGAATGGGACTGGGCCGGAAATCTGTCTTTGCGCGAAGACAGCAGATGATACGGAATTCGGTGTCGACCTAATAGATGCGCGAGATCATGTATTTGATAACAGCCACTTGGCTTTTAAACGATACAATAAAGCTGAACATCTTTCTGAATCTCTAGTTGTGCGATTACGGAAGGGTACTGAATGTACTGTGTAATTACAGTGAACGTAGTCAGACGCACTGCTCCTCTCTCACACTCTCTCTCACACACACACACACACACACACACACAACGTAGAGAATATACTACTGCAATTACTACTACTTTTAAAAACAATTTTTGATTTCTCTAAATTCAGAACTGTCCGTTATTTCGTGAATTTAATAATGGGCACATCAGTTTATATTTTAATTTCATATACAGCAGTTTATAACCTCTTCTTTAGAGTTATAACGGAGGGAACCCAAAATAATTGGTTCTGCCAATTATTTCAGGCTGCCTTATTAGAGACGAGCTGAAATTTAAATCAGAACAACACACAGTAAGACATACAAGGAATCAGGGAAGGTGAAACTGTTGATTTATATACTCAGTATATGTGTGTAACAAGAAGACTTGCTTTATTAAACATTTGAAATATAACATTTACTCCAAAGAACAGATCCCATGACGTTATTAATTAAATTAGTAAAATTAAGTGAAATGCTTTATTTAGAATATGGGATCACAACAAATTTATCTAGCTATACCCCCGGATCCGGGTAACCATTGGTATTTAGTCTCTAATCTTTTAATTATATTTAATTCAAAATTTTATCTTGCAAGACTTTTACCTTTTTGCTTTATATATATTCCATTAGAAGAATGGTATTAATAACACTACGTTACGTTAATATCTAAACTGTTACAATTGAATGACATTGAATAGTTACAATTAAATTCTCAAATTTAATTTTTTATATTCTTATAAAATCAATCGTCTCTGAAAGTCTCTTAAATAGAGTATTGTGTTACAAAAATATTATCATTATTCCTCGATAGACGTGCTATCGAGTCACCTCTATTTTTGGATGTAGTAATCGCCTCCATGTGGTTCCGTCTTGGGAGTCCTAAAACGTCGTCCTCGTCTTGGTCTGGTCTCTGTTGTTCATGGCTTAATACGTCTGCAGGATAGGTAGAGTCTTCTACACAGATACTCGTTGATTCTCAGATGTCTCGAACTGCATCATCGGTAGGGTATACTAGAGTTCTCAATTAGATGGTCCATGACCACAGGTCAGAGGTTGAAAAGATTCGTCCATCGGTGAAGATAGCAGTCATCGTTTTTTCTATATTAACACTCGTCGTTTGTAGTTACATCTTTCTTCTTGTTACAAAGTTTTTGGAATTTTCTTTTTGTTAACGTTACATGTTACACTTTTTGTAACGGTTAGTAAAATACAAAATAATAATTAATTAATCCACACTAACAACAAATTGTATAACTTTTGAACAGAGCATTTTGCTCGTGCGTCTGCACAGCTGGGCGTCGTCATCGCAAGAGAGCGATTTTTCGTCCGCTACCCTTGTACATGACGAGAGAGAGAGTGGGGTGTTTATTCCGCGAGCATATATAGTTCCTGTTTTCTCTTTAAATAAACTTTTTATTTATACAAACTATCGCTAGATAAAAATACATCATTTAAATTAATTGTTTTAGTTACTATCTGTGTCTACAGATACTTTAATTATTAACATTAGTTTACTCTATTATTTTTTAATTACAGTAGACTCGGAAAACATGTCGAGTCCGGTATCAACAGGTAGGCGCTTGATAGCAAGCAAAGGGTTAAATACGAACATAATAATTATTTACAATATGCCTTTTCTTTATGGATACTTTGCCCTTATTAATTACTTCTTCCATTCACACTTAGTACCTACATGTTTTTATTATTATTATTGTGAGATTTAAATGGTTAATTGTACGCAACCTTAATTAATTAAATTTTTTTTCTTCAAAAAGTACACAAGTATGGTTTTGCTGTGTTCTAGTTTAAAATAGGCAATTATACAAGCAAGGTACTTTACCAAAATCACCATATAACCACACTTCATAATTTGTAGACGTACTTTCCTCTGAAGTATGATATGTTTATACTTTATTATGAGCACTAAGGTCCTTTACTGGACTCTGGCCTTCTACCTTTCCGTGACACTGGCTGCCCAACAACTCCCTTTTCTTTCAAAAATTTCAAGCATTTTGTTACTCTTTCCCACCAGCGTCCAAATTTCACATTCACAGATAACTTGCTATGAATACGCATCTTACTGTTTTCTATAGTACCATCTTTGCATTGTGCTGCAGTAACGTGGGGTTGATAATCTTATAGTATGCACGAAGTTACCGGTTTGCCAGCCGCTGTTTGGTTTTGCAACCAAATATTTTAAATTTTATTTAAACTGCTGTTTTTTTTTATGTAAATGTGTTTTGCATTTTATCTGAAAATATGGTTCAATCAAAGTTTAAAAAATAAGAAAACGGCGCGAATGAATCCGGATCAGATCAGATAAGGTCAGACTTAAGTAAAAACTGTTAAACCCTGAACAACGTTTCATACATACTGAAAGAGACCAAGCATACACTGCAGTGTCAGCTAGCCTAATACATATGCACTGCTGCGCTGTAGCATATTAATAATTTTATGAAAGTAATGATAATCTTTGTCGTTTCAATTATTTTAACTTTTATATTAAGAGTTCCTTACAGTCAAAATTTGGCACTGGAAGCTACCAAACGTCTAATGGCATCTAGCAATACTATTTTCTGTTTGAGAGTAGCACGAATTGGCGTCAGGCTAATCCATGATGATTGGTTGAACGGTAATCCCCTCTACCCGCACTGGCTTGTTTAGCTCTTGCCAATGTGCTATGTTAGTGGTAGCACACCGCCCGTGAACCTTAATGTTTACAATATCGTCGTCTATAATCACATGATGCCCCGCTTTTCAATGTATTCAATAAGTGAACGATATTTATCGTGCATTGAGGGTGTATAAATGGAGAATAGATACATTCCTGTTTTTAGAAACAAAGTAAGTGGAAGCAAATTTCCTTGGGGTGGAAATGTAAGTAATTTCATCAGACAGGTGTAGCCAAAATTTAGTCCACAGGTTTTAACTAGCCAGCATCCGTGCAAATATTTTTTTTTGCAGATAGTAATGTGTTATAGTCAAAATACTATTCATACCAGTTCACGTTACCGTAGGCTTACCTCACTTTAACATTTCCTTTGTGACGGTTTTTATACGGTTAGCCGTTCGCAGAAGACAGTCAAGGATTCCTGACCATGATAATACAACTACATGACGCTGAGTTCTATTACAGGAGGAAGGGGTAGTACAACATTAAGAAGCTGTTTGTTCCGCACAAGAAGCCTCTGCTCTTTAAGTAGGCTACTTCAGATTAACGTGTGCATGCCAATTAGACTCCGGTATCAAATTTTTGTAAGCGTTACCGATTATGTTACCTACTCTAATCTAATACACGGTATATGTATCATTGTACAGAAGGATTATAGCCTCACCGCTGTGTAAATAAAAAATGCTGCAAAGAATTGCAAATAAATAGTGTTAAGAGATTTTCATTTATTAATTTTTTTTAGTAGGTTGTATATGTCATTAATATTTACAACTTGAAGAGAATATGAGTCCGTTATTGTAAACGAAAACGCTAGTTAAAGACTGTATATGCTACAAGCGGTATCACTTGCAGTGTTGAACACGCGAAGTAGCCTTCAAATGTTTAACCCACTCCCGTCATAATTACGATTAACACGAACTGACGAGACAATTTGCCGATATACTACTGCCGCTAGTCAACGCTGTAATGAACGCGGTTTAACCGTAATAGACTTCTTTATGGATTATTTAAATAGGTTAGATTGCGTCTCCGGGCGTACGACATATGAGGGCGAATACTACGCTTGAACGCTCAATTACTGCTCCGGAATAATATAAAACGTTATGAAATGTTACAAATCGGTGGCAGCTCCAGTACCACTGTTTCAGTGCATATTAGCCGACAGAATGAGATTTTTGTCCAGAAAAGGGTAACTAAAAAAAGACCTCTGAGATCGATCAAAGATTGCGCACGAGAAGATACAATAAAATGAAGACGTTCGGAGAGAACAGGACATAAGGGACAGAATAAAGTAAAATAACCTTAACTGGAAACTGCAGATAGAGCGACTGGAGGAGACAAATTATTCAAAATTGTTTAAAATTAGAAAGCAAGGGGAAAAAGAGGTATAAGTAGTAGACGTAGTGGTATCAAAGACGCGCTAAAATGAGAAGGTAATAAACCCTAAAATCCTTAAAAAAGAACATAATATCTTAGTAACTCATTTTCACAGGCCTACTCGACTCACGGGCTTTACACAGAGGAGCTGCAAAAAGTGGAACTAGTCAAGCGCTATATCCACTGGACTACAATGCCGCAACTATACTTGTAAATCGCAAATAAACTTATCGCTTCATTTAAAATTAAAATAACGTTACTGTGAATTCACAAGAGGTTTCAGTGAAAATTTTTCACGTAAATAGCACATAAGGAAAACTATACATTTTCCTTTAGTACTTTAAATCGTCTGTAATTCAATGTTATATTTAATATTTTCATGTTACTGCAGAATAAAAGGAAGAGAAAAAATGGTTTTAGCAAACACAGAGATAATAATTTCCGCTGTTCTCTCGAAATAACCGGGAGTTGGAGTGTTCCGCGAAATTGCATTCAATTTTCTTCAACAATTTCAATGTACACAACGATTTAAACATATTTCTATCTGCATAAAACTAAAGTCGAATTTATTTTATTTCAAGTGTAAAGGGAAAATGATACTCCTGAGTTCTAGGCTGGTTGTCACACACGAGCGCGCTCTCATGCACACAACAGGATTACTGCTTTCAATTATTGCTCTATATAAACTAAAATATCAAGTGGGAGAGAATACAGCAGCGTAGGCCAAATGAAGTCGCTATGTGTAGTGTTATCTCAGCCGCGGCGCCTGCACGCAAACATTCATTATTACAGATATTAATCGACCCGCTGTTATTCACGCTAATATATTTAGGAAATTATTACTGATAACATCCACCCCTTACTTTGGTTGTGAAAGTCTAATTTTCTAACACAGTAATATACCCTCTAATGATTATATCCTCAGAATATTCTGGGTTCTTCTCGTACCTATATATAGCGATAATTAAAAGTCTGATATTAACAAGTATGTTGAGTAAAATGTTTAATTGACAAGGAAAAAATAATAGATATATATACTTTGTCTTGCAACGTTAGGTCTTTTTTTTAACAAATTGAAACGGTGACAGAATTTCGAATATAATGTTATGGTGACCGCGTCATGTTCCTCCGACGAGACTCAGATTTGAGTTGTACGTGACTCATTAAAAATTTATTGTGGGTTCTTGCCACCGTCCGTATTGGACTGAGCTACATAAAACTGGAAAGAAACGGCAAAAATAGAGACTAAATCAAGCATTAGAAATGCGTGAAACCCACAACTACTGAATACACACACTTATGTATGAGTGGATTAAACCATCTCAAAAGAAGCAAGTAAAGATGTCACTCTGAATTCGACTGTTGTCCGACCAACACATGATGTTTACTGGCACGGAGCTATAGCTGTTATAGTTACGTACTGTTTACTTCAAACAGCATACGTACAGCGATATAATATGACATCCTACGGGCGAATTACAGGCACAGATCGGATTCAGTGACGGTAGCTTGGTTGCTTCTATGATCCGACTATAAATACGGATTCGTGTTCACAGAAGGTATCCCTGAAAGTATCATAACTTACCACCGTCCTGTGGCGAAATTTTACAAAAGCCTTAGCCAAACGACAAACAAGTACTTCTGCTCATAATAGCATTCGTCACACAGAGTACCGCGTCGTTGAGTAACTACTAGACCCTTGCACATACATCTGCGCTTCAGAGTTACGTACGCTCTGCATTGTTCGTGATGCCCCTTCCTTACGTTACTCGATTATTCTACCGGCATCGACCTCTACGTCACTACAAAGCAAGGCGGCACAGGTAGGCTATAAATACTGGATTTCGAAGCGGCCAATTTCAGCTGTGGACCAGGGATATTTCAAGTGCGGAGCGAAGTAATTGTTGCGGTGATCATTGTGTTAGTGCGGAACGGTAATAAGGCGACATTTATTGTTGTTTATTGGACAAATTTAACTTGAGTTATTGTATACAAGTGACATTGTTGTTGTTTCTGTCTAATTAAAGTTTGTGATTAGCGACTTCACTGGTGCCAGTTATTCTGTTTCCATTGTATAACACGACGATCTGTGTTATTGTCGTAACAATATTATTTATCATGTCAACGGACCAGATGCCTGAGCAGACGACTCGAAATTTCCGTTCTGGCAACCACATCTATGCAAATCAAATACTATCCACGTTTTAACATGCTACACGGAACTGCATGAACGTCTGACGTACGGTGCTGTAGAAGAATGCAGGGGACTTCACGGAAGCAGTGAGCACTGAAGAATGTTTAAGAGGGAACGCGAGAAAAATAAATTGTGTTAAACCGTCGTTATAATAAAACAATGATGATCACGACACATAATTAGGCGTAATAACTCAAGACTACAGTAGGCCTACTACAGGGAAAGTTTGATGGGCGGAAAGCTAAGAAAACAGGAGACCAGAAGTTCTTGAGTCGACTGACTGGTAAAAATTTTCATGACAGAAATCAAGTATTTTAACAGAAGGAACCGTTCAACGGTTTTGTTCAAACATCAATTTGATTTTAGAAAAGTGGCAAGGAAAACACAACCTATTTCAAATTTTAAAAAAGTTGGTAGAGAAGCTGTTACAGAAAGCTATACCAAAATTTATTTTACTTTTCGAGTTAAAAAACATTCGAAAATGTTAACTGGAGTATCTTACTAAATTCTTGTTACAAAAAGCATGAATTAAATTTAAAGATAGCCTATATAACTAATCTACAACGTTCACAAGTATAAAATGTGAGCAGTTCGTTGTGGTAGTAAGCAGGAAAATCGCTAAAACAGTGTATTACTTGAATAAACATCACAACATCGACATGTAAATTAATTATTTGTTAATACATTTTACAGTCTTTCCTCATTCAGGATTATTCTGTGAAACGTATTCTGTATAATCCGTAATAAATACGCTTCTATAAAATATTATTATTGTGTATATGATAAAGGCTACAATATCAAAATTATAGATATATAATTTTATATAGATCTTTTAGCCCTTAGACGAACCGACAAGATTGTTGTTACTATCAGACTAGTCCTTTCAAGAAACACATGCGAGAGTGCGATCGCACATATAAAATTTTAGACTATTTGAAGTAGTTGAACCGAAACAGAAATCAGTAATTCTTTCAGCCTCCGAAGTTGCAGACCATGTTCTATGTGCTATGTTCTATGGGTTACACCTTGGATGAAACAATTTCACACTTACATAACAAACTTATTGATATTATTTTTGTGGAGACAGGGTGAAGCTGTAAGAAACTTTGGAAACTAATGTTAGAATTTAGTAATATCAGTATACAAGCTACAAGCTATAATGTGATCAATCAGTACTGCAACCTAATCATGTCAATAAAATTATTATCACATTTACCATAAAATGCAAACTTTTTAGAAATTACCACACCAATTAATCTGGTTATTTAAAGGTCCATATTTTATATGTAAGTTTCTTTCTGTTTTACTGTTTTTAAGTTGTGATTTGTGCACAGCGAAAGAATCGATACATTACAGAGAAGTACGTAAGAAAACAATGCTGCTGTTTGGCTATGCTCGTCACGAATGTATAAACACAAAGCAACCTTCTATGGGGTCTTTTTATTGATCAAGTTTAACTTGTTGGAGCGCGTACGTGGAAAGGAAATAAAGTACAGGAGCTGACCGCATGGAGTTGCACAATGTGCTGCTGGTACTGGTACTGGTACTCGTACTTGCAAAACTGTTTCATGAGACCAACACAAAACAAGACCTCACCTGCTTCGCTGCCCACCATACTTTCGATCCGTGCAGGAATAAACACTGAAGTTTACCGCGAAAAAGTAATGGAAGTCTTTTACCTTCATTTATGACAGTAAGTTTATTTTCCTATTAGTAAAAAAACAGAATTATTACTGTTGCACGCCACTATAAAAAAATTATTCCGATTAGCGCTTTCAAGCGCTAATCGGAATCATTTTTATATAGTGGCGTCCAACAGTAATAATTCTGTTTGTGATTATAACCACTAACACAACTTCCTTCATTAAACTTCTGATGTTAGTAAAACGTTTTTTCTAATTTCCACTCGAATATAAGAGCTATGCTAAACCAGACATTGGTTAATGCCCAATAAAAATATGGGTATAATTTATGTCTGTAAAGTTATTGCCTTATTGTATAAGTGTCGTTATTGTAAAACATGTAACACTGCTTTTAATTTATAATAATTACATACACTACATAGGCCTACTAGTCACCCGACGATAAAACCGTCGCAAGTCATCGTCAACTCACCATTAGACAATATGTAAACATATTAAATGTTCAAACTTACGTAGCACAAGACCATATTTCACAATCATAAAACTAATAAAATAAGATACCAAATTTATACAATTGAAATATTTTTTATATTTATTTAATATTGTTACGACGGTCTCCTTGGTACAGTGGAAAACAAAATACAAGACACCAATGAAGACACTAAAAACCAGCTTTAATTATCACAATTAACAGTTTGTAAACAACAAGATTATACTCGTATAATAATTCAAGTTAACCTGCCCACACAAATAATAATGTCACCTATATGAGTCCCGCACAATTATAAAACATATAACACTTCGCCACAATACTTCGAACCTCACTGGAATAAATCGCCACTTAAACTAAACTAAGCGTCGCTGAATGCTTATATTTATACCCCGCTGAGATTCTAGAATAATCCATAATACGCGTCGACACTACTAGAAAACACAAAGAGTAACTGCTTGCGCCCTTGAACACCGTGCGCGCGGACCGAACAGCCTCGGTGGTTGACACGTGATAAGTGTCACGTAATTTGTCTGTCATCTCCAAGTAGCAGCAATACGCGTATGTACGCACACAGACTCCGCTGGGATAGCCGAGCAACATGTAGGATGTTGTGTGATGGCGTAACAACATTTATAGTTATAAGCACGAGTACGAGCACGAGATAAACAACTCTCGAAACACTCAACAAACTTGCGTTTTATTAGAGGTACCATAAAAATATTATAATGAATACGGTCAAGAAATAATATGTCTGTGAAATTACTATTTTAATCTGTATAACATACATACTAGTAGGCCTATGCCCCCTGAATTGCAGAACTCGCTCGCTATTTTGAATGAACTATTTATTTTATTATTACATTTACATCAATATTAGATAATTTTTCAATTATGGGAAAAATTACAAAAAACCGAGATTACAATACTATTTATGTATTAATATAACAATTCTAGAGCCACACAATCATACAATGAACACTAATAATTTGGATTAGGATTACAATTCCTTTTAGTCTGACACCCTGTTGGATTTTAACAATTTTTTTCGAAATTTTGATCTTTTTTGGGACCTGGGGTCCCAAAATTTTGAAATTTCTAAAACTTAGCAGTATCCTACATTCAGATGTTAGCTGAAATTCTCTTTAATTTGATACCCCACATGGGCTTTTGCGATTTTTTCAAATTTTTGCCTCCCCCCTCCTTTGTGGAGGGATCAATCTGAAAAAAATAGGGCATTAGTATGGACACGCACGCCAAGTTTTACGAAAATCATTTGATGCGTATCGTAAGACATACCTCAAACAGAGAGACAAATGCCAAACGGGCGAGTCAAAACTGAGAACTCGTTTCGCACTTCAATAAATATAGCATGCTTCATAATATAAAATTATAACTAATATCAATGTAAACGGAGTAAATCATGACGTCTACCATAATTTTAATCTGTTATAGGCCTAGATTACGAATTTAGGGTAAATTCAGTTACGCTTCGTGAAACAAAATGTGCGTAAAACCTAAGTAAAATTAAACCAAACTAAATACAGCTGTCTTTCCTTTCTAAACTGAAACGACAGCGTCCGTGACTCATCCGCAAAGACTGGACCATTCGTAGGGATACTGTTTATGTTTACAAGTTGTACTTCCATTCCTTAGCTGACAGTATCACGAGATTCACAGCTGTTCCGTTTCTTTAATTAATTAAAAGTTTATTAAACATACACTTCAATTCACGTCAAGTTGTTTTTAAATTCTGTGTAAATATCTGTTACTTTTATTTGTTTCAATCTAATCATAAGAGTTGTAGATCATATTTGCGTAGTAAAAACTTTATTTTCCGTTGGCTGTATCATCTGAATTTGTTAAAATAAATAAACATGTAACTGTGAAATCATTGATCCTGGCGAGTATTAAAAAAAAAGTAATTTTCACTATAAAGGCACTGTCATATACCTAGTCGCGTACCTTACAAAAAATTAAATATTTTTTCACATGATAATGTTTTTAGGCTGGGGGTCATTCCACAAAATGCGTGATGCGTCATCGAAAAATGTAACGCTTCCACACTTTCGATTCTCCACAGTCTAGAAATCTTTTGTTTACAAAACATTATCATGCTTCGATGTTTCGATTTCGTCGAAATTCTTTATGCGCACGCGCGCGCGCTTGTGTGTAGGGGGAGTGAGAGAGAGAGAGAGAGAGAGAGAGAGAGAGAGAGAGAGAGAGAGAGAGAGAGAGAGAGAGAGAGAGAGATTTTGTTGCTAATATGCTCTTTAAATCCCCAATATTTACTTCCATTGTTTCATAAGGAAATTGAAGTATGGTGGTGGCGAAAAAATCGTGTTCGAGGTAACGGCTGATTCTGATTGTACTCAGAATCATCAAACATGAAGAAAAGTCATTTTCTGAAATGTGTGTGTGTGCGTGTGTGTGTGTGTCTGTGTACAATTATTTCTATGCCGAACGATAACTGCCGCAAATTCAAACAGAATCAAATAATTTTTTGCATGTGTGCCCGAGTTGTAGACAGCTGAAGGTCTGCTGATTTTTATGAAGATCGGTTAAGGGGGAGGGGTAGTTTACCTGCAACGTTTTATATTTTAACAAGAGTAAAGTACTTAATTATGATAAATAAAGTATCCTGAAAAAAGGTCATAATAATCCACTGTAGAAATGTAGATGAAATATCTATAAATGAAAAGGGTAGTTGAAGGGGGAGGGGGGTATTTATTTCCAAATTTACAAAAAAAAGCTTTGATCATTAGCTTTATAATTTAACAATAAACACTGAGTTAAGTAGCCTATTCTTCTATATACGAGAAACACTGTCAAATGCTATCGTTTCTTCAAAAGTTAAAAGTGTGAGTTAAAGTATGTTCCACCATATTTACAAGGGACCTAACTGAGATTAATACCAATAATGGATCCTCCTAAACATTTTAGGAGCTAGACAGGGTGGGTTGCTTTATGTGAACCATTCTGCGTCCTTTGTAGGTACTCCACAGTTTGCGTTGACGTAGTAGCTAAAAAACACATTTTGACTTTATGGTGCGGCCGGGAATCGAAGCCGGGACCTAGATTGGTAGCCAGGCCCTGCGCCACACACACGCTGGCACCATTTGGGATCTTGCCAAGAGAGAAACCAGACCACAGCATGACGACACTGTGTACAGGGGCAAAAAGTTATCGAACAGCATTTAATCATTAAAATTTTTCATGGCTTCCTCAAATATAGCTGGAAGCTAAGTTATTGTCTATAGTTTGACAACTCTCCTGGGCCACGTTTTCCCTTAATTTCTACTTCCACCGAGACAGACGCCTAGCCACCGCTTGCCAGTTTGTCACATCTATTAATTCTTATAAACATTACGCCAGCGACTTCTATTTCTACAGCCTATTAGTTATCCTTTCCTACTTTCTTCTGCATTCATTCTTTCTACGTCTCATGCCCACTTAAATCGTCGTATTTTAAGTGTATACACTATTTTACCTCACACGTATATCTGATACGCCACAAATCACGCCTACTGCTTGTTGAACGAGCGAAACGAGTGCTCAGTTTTGATTCGACCGTTCGGCGTTTGTCTGTCTGTCTATCTATTTGGTGTATGTATCACGATAACTTTTGAGCATTAACCGATTTTCGTAAAACTTAGCAAGCGCATCCATATTTTATCCTACAGAACCGAATTTTTTAGAGTGATCCCTCCAAAAAAAAGGACGGGGTGAGAGGCAAAAATGGTCTAAATTGTGAAAAAATTGCAAAAGCTCATGTGAGGCATCAAATTAAAGGGAATTTAAACCACAATCTGAATATAGGGTTCATTTTTGAAAATTACACGACGTTTGGACGTCAAGGCCCAAAACGTGGGTGAAAATTTTGATAAAATCGCTAAAATTCATGTACGCATCAAATGATCTTCGTAAAACATCTCATGTGTGTCATACTCATATCCTATTGTTTTTTAGATTGATCCTCCAAAAGGAGGGGGGAGGCAAAAATGTGAGGGTCAAAATTGTGAAAAAATCGCGAGCGCCCATGCGGGGATCAAATTATAGAGAATTTCAACTAACATCTGAAAGTGCTGTTAACTTTTTGAAATTTCCAATTTTTAGACTTCCAGGGCGCTAAAAAGACATCACAAATTTGAAAAAATGTGAAAGTCTAGCAGCGTGCCAGACTAAATGGAATTGTAACCCAAATGCAAATGTCTCGAATTTTTAATGTTTATTGTATGATGTGTGCTCTAGAACTATTATATTACTAACGAAATAGTAGAGAAATCGGGATTTTAAAAATGTTTCCCATAACTGAAAAATTATATAATATCGAAATTTATGTAAAAATAAATGTACTTCGTTTAAAATAGTGAGGGAGTTCTGCAGCTCAAGGAGCACACTAGTTAAAATTTCACAAAGAAGAAGTGTTTTTAGATTTGTAGAGAGGCTAATAGAAAAGCTGGATGCATCGGGCTTTGACGAACGATTCCAACGAAGGATTTGACTCCTCAGTAACAAAACTACATACGTTACCAGAGAAAGCTGCTGTTCTAGACAACACATCTCCGTGCAAACTTGACGGCAATTCCACGACGTTGTTTCCCGACATCTGATACGAGTCATTAAATCAAAACGTTATGCATAAAATAAAACAGTCTCTTATTTCACACTGCAGTTCAAACAGAACACACTACAAGAGCTTTAAAAAAAACTAAATTCTAACTAATTGTAACGTATTTTCACTCGTAGATCTTGGATTCTACCAAGACTAGTCGAAAATGTTTGGAAAACGTTTTGGCCGCATATTGATTTCCCAAATAAAGATAGTTTTATTTTAAACTAAATTAAACGGAAGTAAATGTGTAGAAAGAATGAAGAAAAATAGAAAAATGGTATTGATTCGCAGACAAGCGTGAAGTTATTAACAATATGTGAAGAGACGATAAGCTTGTAACGGGAAATAGCAGGTGTGATTCGTGATTCGGCGTTCAATGTGTGCACTGAATGTGCCAACTTTGGTCTTGTACTGGCATTCGCGTGTTGCAGATTCTAAAGAGACCGAGCGCAACAAACTGAATCAAGTATTTTTTTTTATCTTTAAATAATTTCAATTTCACGAGACATTTTAAATACAAAACTCGTTTATTCGGTAATCTAGAATGCTATAATCAGATATGGTCGAACGTTTTCTTCTGTTAGAATAAGCCTTACTGTTGTGGATTACAAAGATGGAAATTTATTAAAAAGTTATTCACCTCTGAATTGTGTGTCTAATTTACGTGACGCACGTTGTATTGTTATTATTATTTATTATTTGATGTTCTGCACTAAAGCAGGTCTTCAAATGATAAAAGATCTCCAAGCTGTCCTATCGCATGCCAGTCTTTTCGTTTCTTCGTAGCATCCTCTGATTTTAATGTTATCTATTAACTTCACTCTTCTACCCACTCTTCTTTTTTCTCCTTCTCTGACAACATGGCAGTTGTAAGCAAGCAGTCTCGTCTTAAACAATGACCTAACCAATTCCTTTTCCTATTTTCTATTACCTTCAGGATTCTTCTCCCTTCCCTTATTCTTTTTAAAACTTCATCATTCCTTACTTTATCAAGCAATCTCAAATGCTTCTAATCTTTTCTCATCCTCTTTCCTCAGTATCTATGTCTCTGCACCATATAAAGCAACGCTCCACACATAACATTTCGCCAACCTTTTTCTTAAATTCTTATTAACTTTGCCACACAGCAGTCTTTCCTTCCCATTAAATGCGTTGTATATTTAGTCAGCAGGATCGGAAAGACGTATATTAGTTCAAGTTGTAACGTTTGCTTAAATTGAATCTGTTATTACGTGCGGCACTGGTGTAATATAAAGATGGCTACCTTTGATGTTATTTTGAAATACGATACATTACATGTTATTCGTAAGGTATTTAACAAATGTAAATATACAATTATTTGAATACAAAAGTATAAGTAGGTACTGCCGTTTTACTCGTAAAACGGAGTACAGGGTGCGGGAGGGGGTAAGTAGGTTACGATAACTGGCCATCACAAGTTGGCAGCGACTCGACAGTTAACACCTGATGCTGCAACACCAGCACCACAGCGTCTCCATCAATCACTTACACACGGCTTGTTCAGTTAACTTGGGCGAAAGTTGCCCGCGGCACAACATTTTCCATTCTTCTGAACAGTTTTATATTCTCCCCATCCCCATTGGCGTTTGCGGCTAATTAACTTTGAAATCAGGTTTCTTAGTCGAACGTCACAATGGACGCTTTCAAAGTTTCCGTGCCCTTTCTGATATTTTAAAAGTATTTAATAACATTAAGTAAACCTTGGGGGCTGACTGTTACACAAATTGGAACTTTGCTAACACTCTTTGAATATACTTTTATAAACACCTGTTACAGTAAGTAGACGATAGACACATTAGTCCTTTTGTCGTGAAAAGCGATTATCTGACCTGAGACCTGCAGAATTATTTTAGAGTTTTTTATTCTTTATAGAAATACTTATTCTCGTATGCAAGTACTGAAATCGAAATTCGCTTTGAGAAAATGTTATTGCTTGCATTACAAAAGTAATTTCATAATATTTACACACACGCGCGCGCGCGCGCGCACACACACACACGCACGCACACACACACACACATATATCAATGTACATTCTAATTGCATATGGAATGTAGCTGTAGCAGAGATATATGACACAGTATAAAGACGCTGCATGAATAAGTAGAGACTGGCGAACGTATTTTGATGTATTTACTCGAACTGAATGCAACGAATAACAAAAACAAGGACAAAGAATTTACTTTACTTATCTGTTTAGTAATTTTAATATTAATTAGGTCAACTACGTGGATATGTATTGTTTTAACCGTTACCTTCGGCAGTCAAGGCGACCGCTGTCCTCCGCAAATGGTTTTATTAGCCCCACCCTTGTCGTTGCGTTGTTGACAGGTTTCTGTATATCATTTAAAACAACGGCCTACACCGACAGCAGAATGACGGCGACACGACGAATCCGCCTCACTTAACGCGATAAGTTGCAGCTGATGAGTATTTTTGTGGCAACGTCGCGTCCACGTCCACTAGATGTGACGATGTCATTTTACTAACAGGACAGTGAGAATGGTGCAGTCAGTCAGTGGTACAGTTTTAAGCAGACATTATTACATCAAAGTATTCAGAATGTAAACATCCTTACTACGACTGTTAGAAAATATTGAACAGAGAGGTAGACATGACCATAAGCGGTGAACACAATAACAGGCTAGAACAAGAATGAAGTAGGCGAAGATGATAAAAAATCAAGCTAACCTACAGCTAATCAAGCTTATCAAATGTGTTTGTTATTATACTGCCACAAGTCCTCAACACTGACGCCACATTTCGGGTTTGACTCTGTTTTCAAGTTACTATTGACGCATCCCTACTGCTGCCAATACTGAAGTCAGTACCAGTATGATTCAGTGATGACTTGAAAATGATATCAAAGTCGATACAAGTCGTCAATATAGGAGCACTTTTAGCAAGATATCAGCGAGTTTACAAACGTTATGAGCAGTGAGCGGAGATAACTAGCGCCTCGTACACCCTACAGTCTCTACGTTCAAATGCTTTGAATTACCGTAGCGCCTCTGAAAACAGCCTTCGAAACGACGAACTGCGTGATTCACGCCGACATGGCCTTTACATTGTTAAAGACTAATATTTTCATAATCTAGAACTAGTCTGTCATAAAACTAGATCGATATGCTTTACGGAGAAGTATATACCGACAACAGATATAATAGCGTTGGGCGACCATGATTTTAAATAAAACTTGGTCCTACGCTTCGGAGTAATACTGCATTAGACGTCAGTTTCAGAAAACGTGTTTGCGTCTGTTCTAGGCTCGTTTACACGTGAGTTAAGGTTTTGCTGTTATCGTGTCATTACCAGTTGAAAATAGTTGCAGATATTTTGCGAAAACTATCATTCATATTAATACGATGAATATAAATCGATCGTTTTTTCTAATTACAGAAAACCCCCGTAACACTATTCAAGGGGCGGTGTGAAAACCACGGATTAAGCGAGAAGTCGGGACTTCTGAAGGAATACCATATATTCATATTTTTCATATATACGTTAATGAAATATTTAAACAAAATAATGCAAGCAAAGTGACTGCATGTTATTCACTATGCATACTATTTACTTCATCTATTATTCCATAGGCGCGAATTTCTTGCCAAACGAATTCGCTTAACGATATAAATGTTTGAGCATGATTATAATTATAAACATGGTCCACAAGATGAAGCTCCATGTTTTTAAAAATCACAATTTATGATACGCGGAACAATTGTACGTATGTGAAGAAAAGAATCATACATACAGTTTTCATTATTTCGTTATCCAACGCGTTTAACCACGCGACAAGCAAAGCGACGCGCATCCACGTGCACGCTTCGTTTTTGAAAACGTACAGTTTTTCACGAGTTCAAAGTGACATGCTGTTTAGCTGATTTTTCCATCTCAACGGGCTAGTTTTTCATAACCATCGAATTTGTAGCATCAAACTTTCCTTGGTTAATTTTCCGCCACGACATTTGTCTTACATACACTTAAAAATAAATGCTAGTGAGGTAGGTGAGAAGGCGAAACCTTGCAACGGTAGGCCTATTTGTTTGAAACATTCACGAGAATGAATAGAAAATTCTAACGAAATAATATAGCCTATTATGCGGCATTTGAGCAGAATAAACGGAGTATTTTGTAAAGGTTCGACATATGAGGTATGCAGGGGCAGGACATAATTCGCGTATTGTATAGAATAACGGAATAAGCGAGTGCGACTTAGTGGAGTTTTACTGTATTTAGATTATTTATTGACTTAGTACATAGTCCGGTTCTTGCTTTCAACAATTTAAAAAAAGGATACATAACTAAAAGTAAAAAAAACTAATGTTTCCTTTTAAAGATCCAATATAATCTTTAAAGATCCAACTGGTACATCTTTAGTTATTTAGATTTTTATGACGCAGTTTTCTTTCAATATATTTTAAATTTATTCATGGAAAATAGTGAAAAGATACGCCGTCTCTGGTTTCTTTCCACTTCATCGCTGGTTAGAAGTAACCGCTCGCTAACGACGTTCAGTGTATAAAATAATTGGAAAAGTTACAAAACGATCGATCACAACTTTGTATCACGTTGTGTGTCCACGATTTGTGTAACTACAGTTCTACGATGTATCTGTACGTACAGCGGTTTCCAGTATAGGCCTACTTATTACAAAGTACCAGATGTAAAGTAGTTACCTCATACAACAACTCAGAGACACGCACAAACTAGACACAACTCGCTCAATCATGTCGTGGCCACAGTTAATTCGTGTCGCTCAGATTTTACCAATTGAACCATCCTGTTGTATATGGGATCGAGTCAAAGTGGGCCGCGATTAGTATTTCCAAACACCAACATGTGTAACTCAGCTCGGCTACAACGTTTACATCCTCGCGTACTACTCACAACTGTCAAACTACACAAATACTATTGCATTATGGGGGGGGGAGGACAGAGAGACAGACAGACAGAAAGAGACATGTATACAACAACATCACTTCGTACCCTCGTTAACTCAAACTACGAACTATAGTTGGTTACAACCAAACCACGCAAGTCGATTCGCAGCCAAAAACGAAGAAATTAGTACAAGCTACCGTTCAGTATTATAAATCAATTCTTTTCAACGTTATAAAGTTCAGAGTTTATCAACTAAAATGTTTCCTGATACAATACACAGTAACGGCGTGTGTTATTTATAGCACAGGAAGCGCAAATTTAACAGGTCAAAGGGCAATCTCCTGTTCCATTTAAAACGTACTGTACTGTATCTATTCAATAATAACACTATCATATATCACGTGACTAACAAGCACTCACGCTATGAGTACTTACTGAGTCTGAATCTCTCGATGATATTATTAGTACCTTTGTGACACGTGTAATCTGTCACTTTACGTACTAATGACACTGTGTACACAGAATTTTATAAGGAAATTAAAATTAGTCCTAAAACAGGTCCACAGGAACTTTAAGAATAGACTGCAAAAAGACTCGAAAAGCCTGTGTACTCTCAGAATTTACTTCTGCTTCTTCTTATCTGGCGTTACAGCCTTTGGTGGCTTTAGCCTACTCATCAATCCTCCTCCATGCTTCCCTAATTCTCCGCCCTTCCTCTCCACCATCTCATTCCCACACTAGCAAGATCTTCCATTACGCTATCCAACCATCTCATCCATGGCCTGCCTCTACGTCTAGTAGTATATAATCTTCCCTTCAGGATTCTTTTAGGCATTCTTTCCTCAGATGTTCTGTCCACATGTCCCAGCCAACGCAACCTCTGTGATTTGATGAATTTTCTTAGAATTTACTGTCATGTAAAAATCTTGAAAAAATTTGTAGGAAACTAAAAACTATAGAAAACTACATTTTATCCAACCTCTGTAATGAAATTTGGTAATTTAGTGGAATCACGTTACAACACATAAGCGTATTGTAAACGGATCTAACACTGTAACTAGGCTATATGATTTTACGTGCTACTATAATTTATAAAATAAAAAACGTTAGACGCCTCGGAAAGCCAGTGACATAAGGCATAGGAGGAGAAACATTATTAATACAGAATATGAAAGAGCCGATAATAAGACATCATCATCGTCATCTAAAGGAAACGCCTTGTCGAGTTAGCTACGTCTCTCTCTCTCTCTCTCTTCCTATCGTACTGTGCATTGTCGTCTTTAAACCGCAGTACGATAGAAAGTTCATCTCCTTTCCCTTGTCTCTGATGAACGCTGCTCTTAGTCGTCCTCTTGGTCCCCCCCCAACACCTTTCCTTTAAAAATGTTACTTAAGAATTGATTGTGTTGTAACACGTGCCCGATCAATTTTGCCCTTCTTCTTCCAATCATTTTAAAAATTGATCTATCTTCGTTCACTTCTGCAGGACTTGCTCACTACTTTTCTTATCCATCCAACTCGTCCTCGTCGTTCTCCTCCAGACGCAGATTTCCATTGCTTCCAGCTTCCTCCTCTCTATTTTTCAGAGGGTCCACGCCATCAGGAGATAGTTAAGTGAAAACCTATATCTTAAGCTTGAAATTTCATGGTTGACATCCACAATTATAAATTAGCCAGTAGCTGCAACTTCAACGTCTATCTTGAAATTGGCGTTATATCCTCATACATAGCTATTTAGGACACCATATTACGAAGCAACGCATTTCAGCTACAAAAAAAATCGGTAGGATATACAAGCACATGAAACATTCTCACACATTAAATCGCTTCATTGACTCGTAGAACCAAAGAAGTCGTTCATCAGATTTCCGATCTGATGATGAGATGTAAAGCTTGAAAGCGCTAATCGGAATCATTTTTCTACAGTGGTGTCCAACAAGAACAGTCTTCGTAAGAGGGTTAGACGTGATGTTTATTGATCAGGGCAAATACGTAGTGCCAACGCACTGACTGCCTCCTGTTCCAAAGCAGTTGTTAATGACCGACTTCGACAACCAACAAATGGCCAAAGAAAAGTAGCCTCCGATCAAAAATGTAATAAATAAATAAGATCCGATCAGTAAAGGAGTATTATCAGACTTCTTTTTAGAAGTAGAATGTGTCCCTCCAGTGTACTGAGAATATTAGAAATAACGAGAAGATCAGTACTCTGAAATTACTATAAAACAGTGATAAAAAGCTTCAAAATATTCAAAATAAGCTTCTTATGAAGTTTAACAATAATAAATTATAACACTAGGAATTTTCGCAGTGATACAGGATAAACTAATGCTACCAACAGCGAAACCTGCGGCCTCCTGTCACAAATGACAATAGTTCTTCAGAGTGAACCAGGGAAACATCAAAGTCCTATAGACTTCCGTTTTTGTGAGATTACGAAATTAAACTGGCCAAGAGAAGTGGGTAACAACGTATTACTGGCAGCAGGTTTCTTATAAAATCAGCCACAAGAAAAAGGAATTAAATAACGTCAAATTTAGGAAACAAATGGTACGAAATACTGATTATTTACTGATAGTAAACAAATGGCGGCCTAACAGGCGGGGTTGTTGTCTGTAATACATAAGACCCCACGACGTTTGTCACTTAACGGCAATTTTTATCTCTAGTTAGCAGTTCACAACTAGCTAAATGCCTAGTTTGGGGCCCTTAAACGTCACCTAGTGCAAAGACAACCTATACTGTGACTATGGTATACACGATGTATAGGTAGCATAGTATGTAATGTTTGCAAACTGACTGCACATTAATTGCCATGAACCATTAAACCCGTAGTTTTGTATAAAAACGTTTATTCCTTCAATAGGTCAGTTTGTAGCCCATAAATTCCTCAGATACCCTCCGTATTACAAACTTGATAAGAGCTGAACTACTAAGGTATGATTCGATCTCTCTACAACCTGTATTAGTCTCAGTAACATTCTCAGAGTAACATAATAGTCTCAGTAACATTCTACGTTACATACTCGGTCCATCGGGTTCCACTTATTTTCGGAGTAGTTCTCATGTCCGCAGAATTCTGAAATTTACATAATTATTTTGCATTACATTACTTCTGTTCAAACTACTAACATGCAACATAAAAAATTGATTGATTCGCAAATTCGCAATAATTACATAAATTAGCTACTGCAGGTCTGTACAGACAAGTACAATAAAAACAAAAACAAAAAATAGTTCGATTTCACAAGATCTATGGAATCCTATAGAAATATAGCGACAACAAGCTTCTGTTAAAAGTATATGATGCCAAATTATAGATGTTCGTTAAAATTAAATTTCAGGTTATGCCTACTTTAAACCAAAACTATTAAATATTTTCTTGTTACTACAATTATGGCATTTATGAAAAAAAAGAATGTATTTATTGCCTGGTTTTGAAGAAATATTTATATGACATTTTCTGTCTATCTTGCACGTTTAAATTATTCAACCCATCAATAATTATAACAATTCAAGAGTCTGTAAGTCAAATATGCTGATATTAGATAGTAATAACGATTTGTTTCATGTTTCACAATGTTTTATTCACATTTTTCGCGAAATTTTGACACCTAGAGTTACTGAAACTGTAAAGTTCCTCGTTACAAGCTAAAGCTTCACGTCTACCTAATATTCAGTAGTAGCCTATTCATAGCGTGAACGTGAGTCCTGACAATGCCACATTAATATTTGAATAACACTGATTCTGAACACAGTCATCAAACGTACGACTTCTAAACGCGATCGTCTAATAATAAAACTGACTACCAATAATTACCCGCGTAATAATACAAAGCTCGTACGTTCCAGTAAGTAGTCCTACAAACGGTAGTAATACATAAATAAAGCATAAAATCGATATAGCGTGCACCACAAAAGTCGACATACGGCCGATCGAAGTGACCTACCGTAACTCTGAATCTACCTTGTACCGTTAACCGCTACTGACGTTTATAAAATTATACGTTTTACTAGTAGAGAAAATTGATTTATTTGTTTGTTCCGACAGGATGCACAATTGTAGCGTACAAGGAATTCCGTAGTTCATCGTGCATACTATCTTTGCTGAACATTTTGTGACAATATTTATGTTTTACAGTTTTACTACATTGTTTCCACTCCTTTCGATTTACTGCTGCACCTGCGACCGGCACAAGATAACTTCGCTTAAACAAACACTACACCGCTGACTTATGCACGGCGCGCTAACTCAAACGGGATGATGTACAGCAACTCATTTACAACGTGGACTCATCTACACCGCATATAGTGTTCGCGAGTTTTCACGTTACACTTTCTGCTCGTAAACCCGTAGACTCGGCGACTAGCACTGTTCCCATTCGTTAAATTTACAAGCATTACGCCCGTTAAATTTAAGTACGCTTTTAATTAAAGCGCGGAAAATCGTATACTTGAGAGTTACTGTCAAGAAATCGATTAAATTCGTCTGCGACTCACGCCTCGAAACTTAGTACACTTAGAAGAGTTCAAATATTACGTATTCTGAATACTACACGAGTGTACTGCATGGTTTGGTTCGCGATTCACCGTACGATACACTGACACACGACTCGCATCGTTATGCTCATGTTATTCGACGTTTACTCATCACATTTAATTATGTATTTCACACTCGCCAGTTAGTTTTGTAGGCACAATATCCAGTGTTTTATTTCAGGGGCTTAGTAAGTCAGTGGGTTAGCTCCTGGCTAATAATCTAGTTCGTTTCGCGGGCGCTACATAAAATCAGGCCGCGTTTTTCAGCGCCCAGGTCGACTCACGCTGTGGAAGTGAGTACCTGGGGTAACATACTGGGGTAATAATTGGCGGCTAAAGCGTAGTACTGGCCACATTGTCTTCCTTGTATGCCGAACTGCTCACATAAAAAAACTGCTTGTATGATTCACTCCTGACTGCTTACGCGGTAAAAAAAGGATTCATTTATTATTATTATTATATCATCATCATCATCATACTCTTAATGGTTAACGCTTTCAAATTTTTCTCAAAACACCGCTCTAGTATCATGATACCTGTTACATTTAAATTGAATATATATTGTGTTACCGTAAGAATACATATTGCACTGAACGACGAGAAACTATAATTTACATTTAAAATGATAAATAGACCATTGTGTATGCATAAATACAGATCTTCAATTGGTTGGGTAGCCCAAATTGTCTGAATTTTTATGTGAACTAATGATGAAATATCTGTACACGTTCTCTCGCGGAGTAAGGTTGCTCATAAATTCTTGCCGCCCATTCTTTGTGTCATTTCTTAGAAAACGGAACTAAGTGAGTTGTCCCAAACTAAATGAATTCTCGTCAAAGAATACAGATCTCTGTGACGGACGGGATTTTCTATGCAATCGTGGTAAATTCCGTATGATTAGTACTATTCCACTTAAACAAACCGTACAGACTTTGTTTCGTTAACTGATGTTTGGTGATGTAATTTTCGTGAGATTTTTGTAGCGAAAAGGAAAGGTAAGGTTTTCAAATAAACAAACCGTCGCATATTTATTGTTACAGAAACTGGTGGTGTAAAACAACCAACGCTGACTGTAAGGAGTCATGTACGTAAGAAGAAGTCCATAACGCCAAAAACTGTACGAACAAGAGCTATACCCACTGTTCACGTAAGATGACTGATGGAAAGTGTACGAACAAGAGCTATAACCACTGTTCACGTAAGATGACTGATGGAAAGTGTACGAACTAGAGCTATACCCACAGTTCACGTAAGATGACTGATGGAAAGTGTACGAACAAGAGCTATACCCACTGTTCACGTAAGGTGACTGATGGAAACTGTACGAACAAGAGCTATACCCACTATTCACATAAGATGACTAATGGAAACTGTACGAACAAGAGCTATACCCACTTTTCACGAAAGGTATCTGTATCCATCTACACATTTGTCCTTCTCCCGGCACATGTACTTGCGGTCGTAACAAGAATACTCGACTCTCACCAAAAAAATATCGGTATGGACTTCCATATAAAACCATACTTGATTTGCGTCTGTTATCGCTTGACATAGCAAATATCGGTATGGAGAACCATACATGACTTCCATGTTCTAAGATTTATTTTTAAAATCATTTTCGAAATGAATTATTGCCATAGAAACTACTTCTTTCTTCAACCTTAACCTCAGTACTGTGGTCACTAACGTATACCACCTCAAGTTAGCGCACTCGATTTTCACTGATGATGGCAGTCGATGACACTGCCAAAACGTCTGGTTATGCAGAAAACATTGGACCATGGCTAAACGGCCCGGGAAGAAATTTTAACAACATACTACTTCTTGTTACCGATAACGTAGTACACATATAAAAAATTATCCCCTCCCCCTTCAACTATCATTTTCATTTATAGAAAATTACCCCGTGCCCGTTCAACTACCGTTTTCATTTATAGATATTTCATCTACCTTACTGCAGTGGATTATTATGACCTTCTTTTCAGGATACTTTATTTATCAAAGTTAAGTACTCTACTCTTGTTAAAACACAAAAAGTTCCAGGTAAACTAACCCTTCCCCTTAACCGATCTTCACCAAAATCTATAGACCTTAAGTCCTCTACAACTAGGGCACTCAAAATTATTTGATTCTGTTTGAATTTGCGGCAGTTATCGTTCGCCATAGAAAAAAATTCTACACACAGGCACACAAACAGACACTTTTCGGAAAATAACTTTTCTGCATGTTTTGAGGGTAGAACAATCAGAATCAGCCCTTATCTCGAACACGATTTTTTCGTCATCACCATACTTTTATTTCCTTATGGAACATGGAAGTAAAAAAAGAATTCTAATCAGAATGTACGGTGGAAACCGATTCTGAACGCCGACTTTTATTTCGCACTTTCGAATGTTCAAATTACAAGTAAAAGCCCACGTTGTCGGCACAGACCCCAATAAACACTACGTTTCGTAGCAGCTCATGTATAAGTAATGAGATCAGCGGGACGGGTGTACACGACTATTTGTCAGATTGAACGACTACAGTACAGGACGGGACCGCATGCGTATCTCCCACGTCGCGACTTTGTACTGCCCGTTCTGTTTCACTTTAGAACTTCGACCGAAGTGAACCTCTTTAGTAACACAAGAGGAAGGGCTGCAACAGTTGTGACGTAGGCCTAAGTGAGTAAATTCCACGTCCAACGTTAACACTACGGCAAACTCCGCTCGGCAAAAAATATCTAACACCATGTCGTATCTGAACGAGGGCTAAACAGTTAAAACAATAAAGCTATATGTTCGCAATATGTAAATGTAATGAAAATAAAACACAACTTTTCGTTTGTAATAAAATGTAAACCGTTAAATTACCACAGTACATTTATTCTTTTACAATTTTATGTTGGGAGACTCAATTTTAAAAACATTCTCAAATAAACATCACACCACCGGTTCTTGTCAGAAATGTTTAACTCGAATCCATTAACAATCATAAAAAGCAGTATAATGGAAGCGTGTACGACTATATTGCCTTTACAACAATCAAACAGCTATTCAATAACATACAATTTACAAAGCGGGTTTATATAGGCCTAACTATGTAAGCACATTAAGACCAGCATATAAAAGTGCAAATTGAAAAGAAACCCTTAAAACGATAAATTTGTATTGAGGACAAGTTTATACAAATCGCATAATTTGTAAACATGTGACTTATAAACAATAAAGTATTTTTACATGTCTGATTCAAACCAGACATAACACGAAAACTGCTACTCTGAGGTTTTATCGTGACACTTTCTTCTTAATTACGTATTTTGTTTTGTTTCATACTCATTGTATAGTATAGACCTACATAATTTTTTGCGGTTAGTGTTGAGCAGACTTCAGTTTTCTAATGCGATGCTCCATATCATTTCCAAGCGCTCGCCCAAAATCTAAACCAGTCAATAAATTACTTGAAACCTGACGATCGAAGAACTGTTTCTAAGTCAATACGTTATTCTAAATAAGTAATATTCAGTCTGGGTCTGGGTCATTCTGAAATAGGATCTTTATCGAGAATGTTGTTGCTAAGTATTTGTAAAAATATTTTATACATGATTGTTTAGCCCGATGAATTGCTCAGAACTAAGTCTGTAAGTTATGTCAATTTCACAGGAAGGTTTGGTCGTAGGAACATTCATTTCTCTCTCCTTGCAAATAACGAACAACAGACTCAGGCCGCAATTAAGTTATGCGTTTCTGCAATAATTTCTGCCGTAGATTGGCATCAGAATTATAAATCGTTGAACCACTATACTACAACATGGAACGTTCTAGGTATCAGTAAACGTGTCTTCAAAAGTTAAACGTTCCAAGCAAAACATCTCGCGACCCTAGATGCTTAATTATTGCCAACACGAACAAACTGGCATGAGTGCAATAATTCTCTTAGGCCGTACAAAATGTAGTTAACGAAAAACTGTGTGTGATCCAACAAATTTTTTAATTTGAATTTAAGTTTCAACGAATGGATATGCATATTTTGAGATCCCCTGAAACCAGAGACACCATTTTAGAAAATGTGTGTTCAAATTTTAAATTCATAGAACACTGAAATTCAGAATTTCAGATAGGCATGTCATCGAAACGTGATACCACTATTTTCGTCAACAATTCGGTAACTACAGGTTACTGGTAAATATCTTACCAGTGAATATCTGTGAATATGTTACTGGTAAGATATATTTTATTGTTGCAAATCTGTGAGCTCCAACACTTTCGTTTCAGAAAGTTAATATTATTTAATTGTTTCCATGTGTCTAGCGTTCAGAATGTAGGGGACTACGGCTACCGAGCCATCAGTGTTCATGTACCCAGGTTTCTGTACTCACTTTGCAAGTGAAGCTACGATGTTGTCATTAATAAACACACGACCATTCCAAACTCTTCAATTTGTTTTGTGTTCTTTACTGCCATTCATAAATTTTACATAATAATTTTATAAACGGGCGTCACCAAGATTCACAGCTCAATATAAATTAGATTAAACACGCATTCGACGGTATAGTGATTTCGTTTGATTCCACTTACAAAGTGAAGCGTCACATCCATGAAAACAAAATTTCGATGGTTGACTAAGTGGCTCTGGATACAGATAGGGGAAAGATTTGATTCAATATTACTGTATACATGTAAAAATAATTACTATCACATATGTTAATTTAAATCAAATTTAACCTTATAAAAATTGGACGGGATTGAATGATTCTGTGTTAGTTTATCAGAGACATTATCTTAATGCGCTGTGACACGCAATGAGGCGTTAGTGTCAGTCTCGGCTGAACAAGAACCAAATTTTAGTATTTATACCAGCAAAGACGAAGAAATGTTGCGTTTTGTTACTTAAAATCTTATTTTTCGCCTTGTGCTTACGAGTTACATCTTTGTTTTACTGAACATTTCAACACACGTCTTACAAAATTAAAATACACTCAATGTTAAAGTCAGAAAACAAACACATTAAAATTTATGAAAATATTTATTTCCGTCAAATATTTCCATTTCAGAAAGAGGTAATAAATGTGGTTTCCTTAGAATCAACTTAATATATACTATTATTTTCATAACTGAGACTACTGCCGTAGAATGTCATTTTCACAGGCATTTTAAAAGTGTCGGCACTGTACATCAGATTATTATGTTATTCATACACTGAGAATGTCTGTTTAGTTTTATACAATTTACTGTATTAAAACTGTATTGTTGATATTGTACATAACAATGTACAATGTAAACCACGTGATCAGATTTTTTCTAATGAATACCCTCTTCCCGGCCCTTGACTCCTTCCTATACAAACTAAACTGAAAATACGCTAAGAACGCCAGTACCCGAGCCCCCATCCAGTCCACAGCAGTTCCATAAACCGTCCCCCCAGAAACACGCAACGGTCCTCTTTCCTCATAAACCGCCTGCTGGGACTTGCCAACGTAACTCATAGAAACACAGCTTCCCACCTACACTAATCCCCTGATCTGGTTATACCCCAAAACCACTTACCGACAACTACGTTCCCGTATATAAGTTCCCCGCCATACCCTTGACCCCACGTTGACGCTACCCTCCAACTTTACCGTTCAACAATTCTAGTTAAGCACTGACTAATGCGATAACAATAACCCCCATATCCTAATTGGCCGTCCTTCCACTAAATCACACGACATGTCTTTCACTTACATCTACTTGGTGCCTCCAACTTCTCAACGGCCGACCTGCACTGGTGTTCATCTTCCAAAAACCAATTCCAAACTTGCTGAAGGGGGTTTGTCCTCAAAACAACCCGAGACTTGTCCAATTGGGCAAGCCTCAAACAGCACACAAAAAATTTCGATAGAAATAATAAACTCTCGATGCAATTACATACTGCAAAATAAATTATAAATACATTTTACAGACCTGCATTTTGTTTGCTGAAATTCGAATAATAACAGTTAAACACTCGAACAACTCCTGCTTTCTCTCGCTTCACATCCCATCCTTCCTCCACGTTAGATTATTATCGTTCAGTGCACGATCCAAAGTACTCTACTTTTATAAGTCTCGTTCTGTGCCTTCCTAAACACCTACAGAGACGTAGCTGCAACGTAAAACGTAAGTGTACCAGGCAGTAGCAAACCTAGTAGTTAATGAATGGGTAGGCAGAAAATCTTGCGTTAAATTCTTTTATAGATTAGTTCCACAAGGCAAATTTTCCTGCTTGCAAAACTGTCAATCACATTTGACTCTTTACATGCTTTTCCTAGTACCAATGGTGCTAAGACAGTCTAGTCTTTCATTGGTCATCGTATTGCACCAGGTTTTATAAACTTGTCAAAGTACTTTCAGAAAAAACCGTGGTACAAGTAACTTAAAATCAAACGTATCAATTTGAAAACTTTCATGTATACTCGTTCGATGTATTTACTGTGTACGTAATGAAAAACTCTTTGTGGAAACAAATGTTTTCCAATGTCTGAGTAAATCTTTACAAATTCGTTTACCAACCTTTATATTTTTAAGAAAGGATATTTATGTATAAGACTGATCGACTTAGGAGAAGTGTAAGTCTCTTTGTAAGCAATAACGTGATTTAGATCCAACAAGACATCAAACTGAATACTTTAAAACTGCGTAATCAAAACAAGAACTTCATAGGTTAAAGTTTTCAGCATGTCCTGTCGACATCGTCTACATTTACCCCGTTGTTTATTTGGCGACAATTTTCAGTACAAGAGGAAACGGTGTTTTCTGGTGATATATTCTTCATCAGGATATCAGAGGTTTTGTTGAGTTGAGTGTCTCATAGAACTGTATCAGAGATGTTTGCAAAATAACTGTTTGCACCATACAACGAGAACTATACAGTCAACTGAGTGACGCCTTAGTAGCACGGTGAGGTAGGTGAAGGATAAGGGTAATCCCCCATCCCGCTCTTCACCAAACACTCTGTAAAGCCTTAAACTGTATAAAACCCGTAGGGAGGCAAGTAAACACGCAATCATGTCGTCTATCACCAGTAATGTATTATACATCCGCGTGTTACTTCCAATTCAAAAATCTTCAGTAAAATTATTTTCGGGGCGGTCGGCCTGTGTTCCTCTTTTTGTACAGCCAAACGTATACAAGAAGAGGACCTCGACCTAACAGGCCGGAAAATAATTTTACTGAAGACGACTTCAGCCGTGAAAGCTTTAATGTCACGATGAATTTTTAAAACGCAATAATGGTGGACAATCTATATGGTTTTTAGCTTACATGATCGTACTGTCTCAATTGCCCCCATGTAACATCGCCACTTGTATCAGGTTGTACATGCGCAGTACAAATAACGTTTCTCTAAACAGGAACTGACTCACGTGTTCTGTATAGTATTGGACGAGGAAACGTGCAAACACATTCGGAGAATATACGTAAAAATATTCAGACAAAACGATACCCAGGAATGAAGCCTGAGAAAGACATGCGCGCGGTAACATTTGCAAACTCGATATACCATAACGCACGATGTACTATAAAGAAATCTTTATTGAATTTAAACGCACAATCAAAAATAGCAGATTCCAAGAAAATGTGATAGGCAACAAGCGAGGACGAGAAAAACAGCGGCTTTTGTTTCTGTAGCCAGTCAGTTTTACTGTCGAAAGAAAATTTTCATTTTACCGCCGTAAGCAAGTGTCAAGTGAAGACATCTCATGTAAAATGAAAACAGGACACGCTGCTGCTCGCTTTCGTTTTAGGACTCCTTTGTCAGTCACCTGTTTTATCCTTTACCATTTTAACCTGTCCGAGTTTCTAAGTTCTGTTTCTGCGAAGGCCGAACATGAACTCATGAGGTTCGTTAATTTCTAAAGTGACAACTAACAACATACATAATTTTTAATCTTAATTTAATTGACATAAAAATTATGTAGTTGTAACAAAATTGATTTAACATCGTCGGAATTTAGTTACAGACAAAGTTACGGTGATGAGCAATAAGACCGGGGGGGGGGGTGCTTAAGGTATCGTTAGGTAGTAATTAGGTGTAAAGCTTCCTTTTGTTGTACGTCGGCAGACTAATGGAGGAAGCGGGTAGGCCACTGTGCGAGAGATTCCGCGCGGAGATTAATGACGCAACGTGTGACAACCGACCGAGGGGGGGGACACTCTGAAAAATGAAGCCGACGAGGAAATTTCAATTGCCAGTAAAAAGGCTCACGTCTTTCTTAACAACGTATCAGCATACTTCATTAAGTTTAATTCGCGACGACGACGGTGGGCTAATATAGTGGAACTTTTGAAACGACCACTTTGCGCCCGAATTAAATTCGCTCGGTTTACCTAAATCTCTGCTACCTCATAAAACACTCTCCGTATGATTAAAACTATTTACTACTCGTCTCCCCCAAGCGCGCGGTAAAACAACTAATGTTATACCTACATCAAACGTGTACTGCTAAACTTGCGGTATTAACATCAAACATGTGTTTACATTATTACCAAAGTAAATAACGACTGAAATTTTGATGCTGACTATTGTATGAAACGCACAGTATATACGTATCCCACACATCAGCAGACAAACATCGATAGTGACTATTGTATGAAACGCACAGTATATACGTATCCTGCACATCAGCAGACAAACGCACAGTATAAAAGTATCCCACACATCAGCAGACAAACGCACAGTATATAAGTATACCACACATCAGCAGACAAACATCGATAGTGACTATTGTATGAAACGCACAGTATATACGTATCCTGCACATCAGCAGACAAACGCACAGTATATACGTATCCCACACATCAGCAGACAAACATCGATAGTGACTATTGTATGAAACGCACAATATATACGTATCCTGCACATCAGCAGACAAACGCACAGTATATAAGTATCCCACACATCAGCAGACAAACGCACAGTATATAAGTATCCCACACATCAGCAGACAAACATCGATAGTGACTATTGTATGAAACGCACAGTATATACGTATCCCACACATCAGCAGACAAACATCGACAGTGACTATTGTATGAAACGCACAGTATATACGTATCCTGCACATCAGCAGACAAACATCGACAGTGACTATTGTATGAAACGCACAGTATATACGTATCCACACATCAGCAGACAAACGCACAGTATATAAGTATCCCACACATCAGCAGACAAACATCGACAGTGACTATTGTATGAAACGCACAGTATATACGTATCCCACACATCAGCAGACAAACGCACAGTATATAAGTATCCCACACATCAGCAGACAAACATCGACAGTGACTATTGTATGAAACGCACAGTATATACGTATCCTATACATCAGCAGACAAACGCACAGTATATACGTATCCTACACATCAGCAGACAAACGCACAGTATATACGTATCCTACACATCAGCAGACAAACGCACAGTATATACGTATCCTACACATCAGCTGACAAACGCACAGTATATACGTATCCTACACATCAGCAGACAAACGCACAGTATATACGTATCCTATACATCAGCAGACAAACGCACAGTATATACGTATCCCACACATCAGCAGACAAACATCGACAGTGACTATTGTATGAAACGCACAGTATATACGTATCCCACACATCAGCAGACAAACGCACAGTATATAAGTATCCCACACATCAGCAGACAAACATCGACAGTGACTATTGTATGAAACGCACAGTATATAAGTATCCCACACATCAGCAGACAAACATCGACAGTGACTATTGTATGAAACGCACAGTATATACATATCCCACACATCAGCAGATAAAACGCACAGTATATAAGTATCCCACACATCAGCAGACAAACATCGACAGTGACTATTGTATGAAACGCACAGTATATACGTATCCCACACATCAGCAGACAAACGCACAGTATATAAGTATCCCACACATCAGCAGACAAACATCGACTGTGACTATTGTATGAAACGCACAGTATATACGTATCCTATACATCAGCAGACAAACGCACAGTATATACGTATCCTACACATCAGCAGACAAACGCACAGTATATACGTATCCTACACATCAGCAGACAAACGCACAGTATATACGTATCCTACACATCAGCTGACAAACGCACAGTATACACGTATCCTACACATCAGCAGACAAACGCACAGTATATACGTATCCTATACATCAGCAGACAAACGCACAGTATATACGTATCCTACAAATCAGCAGACAAACGCACAGTATATACGTATCCTACACATCAGCAGACAAACGCACAGTATATACGTATCCTACACATCAGCTGACAAACGCGCAGTATATACGTATCCCACACATCAGCAGACAAACGCACAGTATATACGTATCCCACACATCAGCAGACAAACGCACAGTATATACGTATCCCACACATCAGCAGACAAACATGACAGTGACTATTGTATGAAACGCACAGTATATACGTATCCTGAACATCAGCAGACAAACGCACAGTATATACGTATCCCACACATCAGCAGACAAACGCACAGTATATAAGTATCCCACACATCAGCAGACAAACATCGACAGTGACTATTGTATGAAACGCACAGTATATACGTATCCTACACATCAGCAGACAAACGCACAGTATATACGTATCCCACACATCAGCAGACAAACATCGACAGTGACTATTCTATGAAACGAACAGTATATACGTATCCCACACATCAGCAGACAAACGCACAGTATATACTGTACGTATCCCACACATCAGCAGACAAACCCACAGCATATACGTATCCTGCACATCAGCAGACAAACGCACAGTATATAAGTATCCTACACATCAGCATACAAACGCACAGTATATACGTATCCTACACAGCAGCAGACAAACGCACAGTATATACGTATCCTACACATCAGCAGACAAACGCACAGTATATACGTATCCTACACATCAGCAGACAAACGCACAGAATATACGTATCCTACACAGCAGCAGACAAACGCACAGTATATACGTATCCTACACATCAGCAGACAAACGCACAGTATATACGTATCCTACAAATCAGCAGACAAACGCACAGTATTTACGTATCCTACACATCAGCAGACAAACGCACAGTATATACGTATCCTACACATCAGCAGTAAAACGCACAGTATATACGTATCCCACACATCAGCAGACAAACATCGACAGTGACTATTGTATGAAACGCACAGTATATACGTATCCTACACATCAGCAGACAAACGCACAGTATATACGTATCCTACACATCAGCAGACAAACGTACAGTATATACGTATCCTACACATCAGCAGACAAACGCACAGTATATACGTATCCTACACATCAGCAGACAAACGCACAGTATATACGTATCCTATACATCAGCAGACAAACGCACAGTATATACGTATTCCACACATCAGCAGACAAACATCGACAGTGACTATTGTATGAATCGCACAGTATATACGTATCCCACACATCAGCAGACAAACGCACAGTATATAAGTATCCCACACATCCGCAGACAAACATCGACAGTGACTATTGTATGAAACGCACAGTATATAAGTATCCCACACATCAGCAGACAAACATCGACAGTGACTATTGTATGAAACGCACAGTATATACGTATCCCACACATCAGCAGACAAACGCACAGTATATAAGTATCCCACACATCAGCAGACAAACATCGACAGTGACTATTGTATGAAACGCACAGTATATACGTATCCCACACATCAGCAGACAATCGCACAGTATATAAGTATCCCACACATCAGCAGACAAACATCGACAGTGACTATTGTATGAAACGCACAGTATATACGTATCCTATACATCAGCAGACAAACGCACAGTATATACGTATCCTACACATCAGCAGACAAACGCACAGTATATACGTATCCTACACATCAGCAGACAAACGCACAGTATATACGTATCCTACACATCAGCTGACAAGCGCACAGTATATACGTATCCTACACATCAGCAGACAAACGCACAGTATATACGTATCCTATACATCAGCAGACAAACGCACAGTATATACGTATCCCACACATCAGCAGACAAACATCGACAGTGACTATTGTATGAAACGCACAGTATATACGTATCCCACACATCAGCAGACAAACGCACAGTATATAAGTATCCCACACATCTGCAGACAAACATCGACAGTGACTATTGTATGAAACGCACAGTATATAAGTATCCCACACATCAGCAGACAAACATCGACAGTGACTATTGTATGAAACGCACAGTATATACGTATCCCACACATCAGCAGACAAACGCACAGCATATAAGTATCCCACACATCAGCAGACAAACATCGACAGTGACTATTGTATGAAACGCACAGTATATACGTATCCCACACATCAGCAGACAAACGCACAGTATATAAGTATCCCACACATCAGCAGACAAACATCGACAGTGACTATTGTATGAAACGCACAGTATATACGTATCCTATACATCAGCAGACAAACGCACAGTATATACGTATCCTACACATCAGCAGACAAACGCACAGTATATACGTATCCTACACATCAGCAGACAAACGCACAGTATATACGTATCCTACACATCAGCTGACAAACGCGCAGTATATACGTATCCTACACATCAGCAGACAAACGCACAGTATATACGTATCCTATACATCAGCAGACAAACGCACAGTATATACGTATCCCACACATCAGCAGACAAACATCGACAGTGACTATTGTATGAAACGCACAGTATATACGTATCCCACACATCAGCAGACAAACGCACAGTATATACGTATCCCACACATCAGCAGGCAAACATGACAGTGACTATTGTATGAAACGCACAGTATATACGTATCCTGAACATCAGCAGACAAACGCACAGTATATACGTATCCCACACATCAGCAGACAAACGCACAGTATATAAGTATCCCACACAACAGCAGACAAACATCGACAGTGACTATTGTATGAAACGCACAGTATATACGTATCCTACACATCAGCAGACAAACGCACAGTATATACGTATCCCACACATCAGCAGACAAACATCGACAGTGACTATTGTATGAAACGAACAGTATATACGTATCCCACACATCAGCAGACAAACGCACAGTATATACTGTACGTATCCCACACATCAGCAGACAAACCCACAGCATATACGTATCCTGCACATCAGCAGACAAACGCACAGTATATACGTATCCTACACATCAGCAGACAAACGCACAGTATATACGTATCCTACACAGCAGCAGACAAACGCACAGTATATACGTATCCTACACATCAGCAGACAAACGCACAGTATATACGTATCCTACACATCAGCAGACAAACGCACAGTATATACGTATCCTACACATCAGCAGACAAACGCACAGTATATACGTATCCTACACATCAGCAGACAAACGCACAGTATATACGTATCCTACACATCAGCAGACAAACGCACAGTATATACGTATCCTACACATCAGCAGACAAACGCACAGTATATACGTATCCTACACATCAGCAGACAAACGCACAGTATATACGTATCCTACACATCAGCAGACAAACGCACAGTATATACGTATCCTACACATCAGCAGACAAACGAACAGTATATACGTATCCTACACATCAGCAGACAAACGCATAGTATATACGTATCCTACACATCAGCAGACAAACATCGACAGTAAAATAACTCTAGACCCTCACGAATTGTAATTTTCAGGTTAAATTTCGTACAGTTAATGAAATTTTACACCGTTTATACGAACGCCACAAATTACGGCCTGTCTCGATTATTTGCTTAGAAAATTTGTACCCAGATCGTTCGTGATAACGTTGCATAGGCAGAACTGTGGACTGTTTCTCGTCGCGTGACCTAAACTACTTCATAACGTAATATACATGAACCGATAATATGAATTAATTATCTTGTGTCGCCTGTATTTCACTCGCTGTACAGTCAGTGTACACAGTAGAGTCGAAGTCACACTTCAGATACTGCAGACTGCAGACTGTAAAGCAGACGTTCTGGCTGCCCATCATTTCTTCGAAACTGCCTTAAATAATGCAGCGCCACCCCTTGTAGGCCTACTAGAATTTTGCTAGCTAAACAATGTTTCCATTGCGTTATACTAGTCTGAGAAACTAACAATCGTACCCTGTAAAATGTATAGGAATTTAAGTGAATCTACGCTTTACGTGTTGCAAAAAAAGAGTCTCTTCCACCGAGGTAAGTTTTACTTGTACAATATTTCAGTTGTAATATTAAATTCTAAATACTTTTATAACAGTTACAAAAAAAACTGAATATCCTATTTTTTTTGGTAGTAAAATAACAACTGCAAAGCAGACAATCATACAATAAGCACTAAAAATTCCAAATTACTTCGTCGGTTTTTTTAAGTTAAATTTAGACATAATTAAATTATACATAATTTAGTCCTAGCTTTTGTGTATTTTTCCATAGATATCTATAAGCCTTTATTACAAATATACATAACTGATAACAAGTACGTTTTTTGCAAAGACAGTTTACAAAACTTTTGAAGCGTGTCCAGTAAGGTAGATATTGTGTTGGCGTTGACAGGTATTCATTTTGTCAAATTATTAAAAATGCCGAGTTTGCATAAATTACTCATATCCTGATGTCCCACATAGACTTTTAGAATTTTCCTACAACATTAACTTCCGCCTTTGGCCCGTAGTGCCCTCCTAGCTAAAAAATGTTTTAAATAAACACTACATTTGCATTTGGGTTAAAAGTCACTTTAGTCTGATACCCGCCATCGATTTTTATAATGTTTTTCAACTTTATTATGTCTTTTCTGTCCCTGGTGTAAAATTTTAATTTTGCATACTGAAAAACTATACTCTCAGAGTTTGGTTAAAATGATCTTTAAACTGATACTCCCCATGGATTTGTGCGGTATTTAAAAATTTTGACCCCGCACGTTTTTGCCTCCCGCTCTCCTACAGTTGGAGGAATCAATCTCAAATAATAATGAAGTTCTTCGGGGTAAAATTACGGACATGCACGTTTTAGTTTATTACGGCATCAGTTGCTGCATTCAAAAGTTAACGTTCTCATTCCCCAGACAATTTGACAGACAAACTAAAACCAAATGGGCGAGTTAAAACTAAGAACTCGCTTCGCTTCTTTAAGAAAAGCTTCTGAAAAAATTCTCTTCACCTGTAAATCTGTATGATTATTTGTAACCAGATTCCTTGTATTCTGTATAGTTTACCTCCCAAGTGCTACTGTGACATGCACTTTTCATACTTTATTAATTTATCAATTCCAATCCCTTCGTCTAGCATGTACAGTGTGCATGGTGTGTACGCACGAATAAGGAGTGGCGTCAAACGTTCAATCAAACACAAACTGGAAGACGAGAATGTACGTACGGAGTTGGGTGCAAAACTTTCAAGTAGAAGAAAACTAGTTTTGAACGCAATTAAAGTAACTCTCGACGGTCTTCACAAATTTTAATTAAACAGCGATCACAAGTCAGTTGTACTGCAGGTTGCCGAATCCAATGCTGACCCAGATTCTATGCAATGAACGATATTCCATCCACTCCTCATAGCAAATAGATTATCCATACCGACGGCGGCTAACATTCCCAGGTAAACAATTCTGGATACGTCAGCAATGTGAACATGTCTGTAACCCCGCTTTTAATTAACTTTACTTATGAATACAGATTAAACCGGCTGTTTACAGTACATAACTTTTAATATCTGTTTCATATTCAGCACGGCCGCACTGTCCAACACTTTTTGTACATTCTCACTGTAGCGGTAATTAGAACAGCCAATTTTTTTTATCTCGTCGTTTGTTATTTCTTTAATGTAATATAATTCGAAATTTTTGCACAGACTTATAATCTCTACGCGTCAGAATGTATTAACAAAATCTCGGGTACAAATATATTTATAACACAATAGCCTATAGTTATTAAAAGCCATTAAAATTCAATGAGTTGTTGCTTGTAATAGGTTTTGGAGAACTCTAAGCATGGAAATGGGAAGTTGTCTAACGGAATCTAGAACATAATGCGGAGAGTTTCATCACGAAGACGCGGAGTAAGTACGTGAAAAACTCGAACCAGGTCAGTAGACAGTGACGTGAAACGTACATCTGAACAGAAACAAAGACTGAGCAAGAGACGGAGTGACGGGACGGGTAGAGCAGGGATAAGGGATAAAGGTAGCAATAAGTGGAGCAGAAAGTTACTGAGAGTTAGCCGTAGTAATGCAATCGCGTTAACGCCATTGTAACTGTGCTACGCTAAGGGCACTAACTCCTGTGACTGAGTAGAAACAATTCGCATGATCACTACGTTTCACATTCTCTTAATCTTTAAATAAATTTAAATCGCTCTAAATTTATATTTTTGCTTTACAATATTAACTGAGTAATAGATAACAATTTGTTGATGTTATTTCTTATTTGCCGATGACCAGGCTATTATATCGAACTCGGTAACCGGGTTGCAGACGGCTGCGCACTCACTGAGTCGAATCTGTAAGGATTTCTGATTACACATCTCTACACTGAAGACCAAGGTGATGGCTCGTCTTGGAGCCGATCCCATACGAGCAAAAATTGTTGTAGTTGGAACTGTTCTGGAGCAGGTCAATAATTTTGAATATCTGGGCTATAATGTGTCTTTTACACTACAAACGCCGATGTGGTGAAGAAGCTGCACTTTGAAGAAGTTCAACAATATGTGTGGGAAGGTGAACGGGTAAAATCAACGCCTGTAGTTCTATAAGGTGATGGCCCCACACTTCTCTATGTGTCTAAAAAATTGTATTTTAACAAAATTCCAGGCCAGTCGTATTTAAGTGGCCGAAATGTGATTTCTCAGACAGTGGCAGGACATACTCTTCAAGATCGCAAAAGAAATGTCGATGTATGTCAGGAACTGAATATTATGAGTGTACTCGTTAGGATTGCCCAATATCGGCTAAAATGTTTGGAACTGCATAATCAAATGGATGACTGCCGCATCCCCAAACAACTTCTTATTCTTCAGCTCTATAGACCAACGTAATCCCTGGTTTCCAACACCAATCTTCTCCAGTTTCCTGTCCATTGCCATCTCAGTGTAACCCCTCACATCCATTCTTCTGAGATCTTCTAGCACATCATCCAACCACCTTATCCTAAATCGGCCCCTCTTTATGCTTTTATAGACTTGCGCCCTCAGGATTTTCTTTGGCATACGCTAATTATCCATCCGCTCTAGGTAACATACCCATTGTATTCGTTGAGCCTTCATGAATCTCACAATGTCCTCATGATTCAGTAGCTTATATATCTCTTGGTTAGTTCTTATTCTCCATTCGTCATCTTATTTATTCTATAAACACGTCTTATGATCTTTCTTTCAAATCTTCTTAGTGTTTCTTGTTCATTTCTTATCAGTGTCCATGTCTCGCCTCCATAAGTAACAACCGGTCTGATAAGTGTCATATATTTTTATTTTTGTGTTACGACTAATGAGTTTGGTTCTCAGTAGTCTGCTGCTGGCGTAATATGCCCTACTTCAAATATGTAACCTGTCACGTACTGTCGTGTTTATGGACCCTTCACTGTCTATCATGTTACCCAGGTATCTGAACTTATTAACTCCATCAAATTAATTATCCTCTATGCATGAATTAAATACATTTCTTCTCCTTTCGGATGCAGAAATCAGTATGCATGTAGTTTTACTGATATTTACATTCGGCCCAACGTAGTTTCCGAACGAAAAGAGTTTATCACATTGATCAGTTGTTTGTTATCCGGCAGATTATAGAAAAGTGCTATGAGATGTTATAGATCTTCACATACTGTTTGTGGACTTTAGACAGGCATTTGATAGCGTGCGAAAGGTAAAACTTTATGAAGCGTACAGGATATGGGAATTCCTTTGAAACTTAAAAAGTTAACGAAGATGTCCATGAGATTCACAAAAGCCAAAATTAGATATGAGAATATACTGAGTGAATCATTTGCATTTAGTAAAGGAGTTAGGCAAGGTGATGGATTATCGGCCACCCTCTTTATTTTGCGCTACACCGTGCCATTAAAGACATAGAAAGATGTGGGGCGTCCGAATTAGCGTTGGAGTGATCAGCTCTAGTCTAATCTGCTTGGGAACATTTTTGATTTAATCCTCGCTGCTGATGATGATGATGATAAGTAACAATACAGAATCAGAGGCATTTACAACACAATAACAAAGAGGAGGAGGCCTGAATACAATCAGAAAGAAGCCTGAGCCTATCTTAATGTCAAACACTCATGAGCGAGATCCTTAGAGTATGCTCAGCTAGAAATAATAAAGTAAAATTGGTCATTGGTATCTGAGTAGGGTTCATACCTCGGATAATGCAGACGATTCAGTGGTGACAGCTGGAATCGAAAGAGAACTGCACAAGAATTTGAATATATGACACTCGGTACAGTAACATGTATGACAAAACCATTAACAGTAAAACTAAAGTTATGGCAATTAGCGATACAACAGAAAATATAAAAACGGACATTTAGGGAACTGTGATCGAGCAAATTTATGAGTGTTCAAACAGTTACAAGTTGAAATACATAAACTGTTTTGCAAAATGTATAAATCAAAAGAAGAGTTGGGAAAATGATGAAAATTTACTACGCCACGAATAATAATTTCATAAGTAAGAGGTAAGTCTCAAGAGAAACGAAAATGAAAATACTTAAAGGGCATGTATAAACCTGTTTTGATGTTTGGCTGTGAGACGTTAGTGCTGAGTGAGAGGTAGAAAAGTAGGATGAAGGGTGTACGAGCGACGTGTATGAGAAGAATCTTGGCGTCACAAAAAAAGGAACAGAATAATAAATACTGACGTAAGAACAGACTTACAGTTACAACCTACTGCGAATTTCACAGGAGAAAGAAACTAAGATGGAACAAATATGACCTGTTACAAGGCGCAACGTATGGAAGAAACAAGACCTGTTAAAAGAAGGTGGGAATAAAAAGTTGCGAATAAAAAGAAAAATCGAAGGTCTAGTATCATGGGACCAGCGAAGAGGTTAGCCCGAGATTAAAAAGGTGGAAGAAGTTTGTAAAAGTTTGAAATGAAGTTAAATGCATCGTAATGTATTGATTATATTTGACTGTATTATAATATTTTTATTACGATCTCAGGTATGTTGTTGTTCGTGTTGTTCAGAATAACTGACACCAATAAAGTCACTAATCATGAACTTTAATTACACACAAACAACAGTTAGAAATCAATAAAGACATTCTTATTTAATAGTTGAAGTTAAATTTGTCCAACACACAACAATAAATGTGACCTTATTACAGTTTTGCAATTATTTTTATTATTATTATCATTATTATGTATGTAGTATGAAACACACTGAATACAGTATAAAACAAGATACAATAGTTACAAGGACACCCGCCAAGCACTTTTGTTTGTACTAACAGTCTGACTTGAAACGAAACCTTATATTTACGAACACTACATTGAACAATTTGATAGTTAAAGTACTCTGACTGAAAGTATTTAATGATACTTTCGATCATTGTTATAAGTAACAAAGAATCCGTTTAATTTATAAATCATAACTGTAGTAATGCCATTAAGAACAAAATGACTGTATACCAGAAAATTTGAAAAATCCTACGCAAACGTTTCAAGACGTACAAGAATATAAAACACCAAATATAAATCAAACAAAACTTCGGCAAAATATCGTGGCAACCAATAAATCAGACACACACACAGCATGGAGTAATACGACTACCAAGTCCAACTACCAGTGAATGGAGTGTACTGACAGACAGACAAGTTTCGTTCCCCCATTGTTGAGTACAGAGAGGGGAAGGATTTATAATGACGGGTCGTATTGGGTATAAGAGACAGTTTCACGGTGTTAGTATAACTCTGAACACATTAAAAACTACCAGTTCATAGAGATAAAATCTGGAGCAGTTCGGATGCTTGCCCCACTTTGTCCTTCGGTTTGTTTGATCCGATCCTCATCACACACACTAAATCTAACTCCGTACCACTTAGGCCTATATATCGTTAAAGATAATTCCTTTTTTCGATACTTTATTGAGATATATTATAATTTAAAAACTTCAGCGCATTTTAAGAAGATTTATTATTGGTCGAGTAAATTGTCCATTCTATAATGAGAGTTATGTCGTTCTTTCTTTCTTTTTGTATATTTTTTGTTTGATGCAGGGTTAGATGTTATATATTGTAACGCGACGAAATGAAGGACCCAATAAACGATTAAATCTAACATAAAATGACCATTAATGAAGCCATTTACATAACCTTGGTGAAAGAATAAAATAGAAATTACCAAAATTACCAAAAGAAGTACCATGCAATGAGTAATAATTAATATACCGGTATTTAATGTATAAGCAAAGGACTGTGTATTAAGATTTAAGTGTGATCAAAACCATCAGTGGGTGGAAAAAATAAGTGAGAGCTGATAATTGCTAATCGCAGAAAGGACTGTGGCAATTAATAGCAATTATCCAGTGAACACAAGTGTAATAATAACAAACTGATAGTAAAAAGATATTAATATTAGGTAGTAAACAGTTGATGAAAGTTCAGTTTTATGGTTTAAGGGCAATTAGAGTTAGACATAAGGATATATCATTGTCTTAATATGTTTAGTCCATGTTTATGTTTTTATTTTTTCTGTCATGTAATAATTATAATTCATCAAAAGGTATTAAGCCAAATGGCTACACCATATTTATAGATTGAAGGATTGTACTAAAAGAAGTGCCAAAACATAGGCAAAATCAACATAGATTTGTTGTAAAATAACTAGCAAATTATTATGTTACTGTAAACCTATAGGAAATAGTATAATCACCAAGTTAGGCCTTATTCTGATAACAGTAACAACATTGTAATAATTTCATAAAATTGTAAAATAACTTTATAAATGTTAAACTACTTAAAGACCTAAGAAATAGAATTTTGGTAAAATGTTAAAACAATTATAAGAACACTCACATATAGCAAGTGAAATACAAGAAGAACATGGTGTAAATTAATTTTAGGAATATTTAATATTAATTAGGGAGTAGTTTTAAGTAGGAAATATAAAAATTGTAAATCTTAAATAATCAGGGTCACATGACCTAGTAACCTGACGTTTTGGACCACTAGGAATTTTGCTAATTTTGGTCAAACCCGTCGAGGGGAGAAGAAAAATACATTATTCTATTGTTAGACTTGAAAATGATCAGTTAAAAAATCGGTGTATCTCTGAAAGAAGAAGTATACCATACAATCTTATCTGAGTCAGACAAAAAGGAAAGTGAAAAAATATTAATAGAAATCCTCAAGCAAGGAAATTATAAAATAACGTATAAATAGAAGGAACAAAGAATTAACAAAAAAATATAATAATATTTAACTGATTATTCTACAAGTGGGTGAGAAGTAACCTAATTATAAAGACACTCTTAAAATTACACTACACCAGAACATTTCCACTAACGCTTATGCACCAGAACAATAGTGAAGAAACTAAGTTAAAAACAGTGGACAATTTAAGTAATTCACTTTATTTATAAAACTTGTGTAGAAACATTTTGGAATTGTATTGCACCTGAAGCCGGCGTGAACAAGAGCCGCCATCTTCAAAATATTCCAGTGCATGCTGGGTACACGTCATTTCGTCTTGCTCGTGAACCAAATTGTATAATTATTTTTTATTGTGTTCTGTTTAGTTATAAGTCTTGTTAATATTAGTGAATAAGAATTATTCAATTTGTGATGTATAGTACTTCTTTGTGAGCATTTCGAGTTTTAATAACAGTCCAAATAACTCCGAACTGAGAATAATATACGAAAACAATTCAGAATCGAACCGGAAGCAAGAATCGATACTTACATTTTGTAAACTCGACTTCAGAGTAATGACAATTGTATTTGTCCAAAAATAAATGAAAATACTTTCCGTAATTGAAATAAACTGCTTTTATTTTAAATAAAAAAAATAGAATAGAGAATTTTATTATAGCCAAGAAGAGTTGAACGACTACGAAGACTTAATTAATAAACGTAACTCCAAGTAAGACGGTAGGTCAACTAACCTCAACGGGAGACTCTATACACTATTGAATTTTAATACTTATGAAACACAACTGGAAGTATTTTAGTTAAATTGAATAATCATAATAAAATCTATAAAACACCAGAAATATAAACATCACTTCTTACAAGAGGTTAGGTAAATACGAAAATCCTACAGTCACTATTCAAGTACAACGGCTAGACCTACATCATAACTACGGGGGCGAATCAGGGGGGTCAATTCCTTCCTCCAATGCTATTACCAGTGTCAGCCAAGTTCAATAATCACTTAACTGAGTTAATCATAATAATCACAATATTCCTGAGTTAGCTCCGTGTGTTAAGGTAGGGATTATGCATAACTATAGACATAAAGTATAAGGGTTTCGGTACTGGATGGGGCGGTAACCGTCCACCAGACGGGCCACGTTGGTGGAATAAGTGGCATTCCGCCCTCCCCTTCCCCACTACTTCTACATTCAGCATTACTATTTTTGCTCATAAGTGCAACACGTGAGATACTACAAGAATCACGAGCAGCTATTTTTGTATTTAAAGTTCATAATCACATTCAAAGTTTCAAGAGTTAATATTATTTTCTGTGTTGTATTTTAAAAGTATTAATTCTTTGGGAAATTACGTGAAGGACAACGGAATAAGGAAATGTATGACAGACTGAAACATTACACGCAACAGGATTGAATGTTTGAAGTGTGGGGTAAAATGTATCTCAACAAAGGTTTTAACAAAAATGTGATATACAGGTGCGGGACAAACCAATGTAGATCAAAAAAGAATCTGCGAGCGAGACAATACATTTCTTGGCATAGGGCGGAATCCAACAGAACCCGTGTAGTGCGTTTTATTTGCGTGGATTTTTAAATACCCGATTTCTATAATTACAAAAAAAAAACGAATTAAATACGAAAAGGACAAGAAAATTAATTTCCGAGTTTCGGAAAATATTAACTATATTTTTGTCACAGAACAGTACAAAAGTTGGTGGTGTTGGTCACACAGTGGTAATAGACGAAAGTCCGTTCCGCAAGAGAAAGTGTAACGGGGATCGACTGGTGAAGATTCGGTGGGTAATCGGAGAGATATACAGAAGGAGTAAAAAATTTTTCCTGAAAGATGTAAATAAACGGGATGCTAACGCTTTGTTGGATGTAACTGAGAAAAACGTTCAGTCTAGAACTACTATAATTACGAACATGTGGAGGAGCTACAATTCTCTACAAAGTAAAGATTGTACTCATTTGCGAGTTAGCAGTCGCTGAACTCTGTATACTGCAGTAACATGAACATTCATACACAGAACATGTAACGCAAAATTTGAGCAATCGGAAATTTTACTAAATCAAGCTATGCTGAACGCAAAGAAATATGTATGTTTTAGAAAGCGGGAAGGTAGTGAAACGCCTGCACCGTTAGGCGGCATTACTTGAAAGAAATTAACTTGTAAAAACTGTAGAGTATAGCGGTAGGTTAGCAACGCCGGCCTTGGGGCTGACGTCTATAAGGAAGGTAATTTTAGGCTAAGTCACGTTTTGGGACATAACTATCATAAAATGTATTATTCGCTAGGATATTAAGGGTGTTTGCCAATGTTGTAAACTTTAAGTGCATGTAACTTATGCTAGATACCGTTATGTGAGAGAGAGCGATGTGTGAGTGAGATAAATAGAGACGCTAGTTTTTTAAGCACGTGGGACGCGGAAAACGTTCGGCAAATCAGAAAAAGCGTCATGTTGTGCGCGGGAGGTTTTCGCTAAGGAGATTGGGCGATTTTGTATTTAGCGCTAGTTTAAACCTATGGGATTGTTTTTATATCGAGACTTGGTAAGGGAAATTCAAAGCAAGTATAAAATATGAACTTCAAGAGAAATGAGTGAGTCTTCTTTATACCGGCGAAACTACACTGAAGAGACTCGCGTACGATGTTTTTGCGTTAACTACATAGATATGTTTTATTAGTAACTTAAAGAATAAAGTAAATTCGCAGCAGTAAACGGAAGTAAAGGAACGCGATAATTGCTAACACTAAAGTTATAAAGTTTAATAAACACTAATAAGTAAATGAGTGAATGTTCGGAGTAGTAACGAATAACGAGAAGTAATACTGCATATAAGTTATCATCAATCCGGTATATTGTGGTGAAAATACACTGAAGAGAGCGAATTAGTTCGGGTTAAAGTCACGACGGTATGAGATAATCGAGAAGCACGCGACGCGAACTGTGTTAGATGCACTTAAGGTAAATTCAATAATACGTGTAAACCAGAGTGTATAATTATACGACATAATTGTATGTATCACCAATATGTCAAGTGTAGTGTACATCTGTGATAAAATGAATTAGTGCATTCATAACCAGGATTAACGCGCAACAAACAGCTGCTGACGACTCACCGACCTGCAACACCTTAAGGCTACGCACATCGGAAGGATTCTCCACGCAAGTAACAAATAAATGAACAGTTGATTCTATATTATTTGATAAATATATATATTTGTAATCAAATATAGTGACTCAATTTGTCTAAAAAGAACTCATTGCCATTAAATAACATTCAAATTGTAAGGTAAAAACTATCCAAGTCATATTAAGACATTTTGTAGTATATAAATGCAAACGAATCATTAAAAGTTGATTGACATATTTTAATTTGTGTTTATTATTACTGGCGCCCTGAGGTACAATAAAGAGTCGGTACACTGGAGTAAGTGTTATAGACTATTAAGTAGAAATAGTAATATTATCAGTCATTAAAGTAGTTTGTAAACCTTACTTCTCACATGCTCGTAGGCCAACATTATATGCAAATCAATAATTTAACTCTTTCACAAACTATCAAGTAGTGTATTACAAACATCAAGACCCACTGGTCAAAAATGAAAAAAAGACATGAGGCGACGGGTAGGAAGGATCCCGGTGAGGTCCTTTGAAAGATCTCGCAGTCTGTGTAATAATGTTATGTGAACAAAATTAAATTTCTCTTATCAAAAAAATGACAGAAATATTTTAGTTCTAAATTAGGCCTATAAATACATAATAATCATCATTATCATTAATAATAGTAATAATAACAAGTATTAACAATAAAATAATAATAATAATTATTATTATTATTATTACTATCTATAACGAAAATATTATCATTAATATATGACGTAATGTTAATGAAATAAATGTTTTTGAGCCAACTAAAGTTACATGCAACGGAAAATGCCACTCAATCCCCTGGACTGGGCCGCCGCAATAGATCTACTTTAAAACCCTCTTAACAATAGATGCACCTTTTTAGTGGCCATAAAAATAACTTAGTGTATATTTAAGGTCATCGTCATCTTCAGCAAGGATTGAAAAAAAAAAAAAAAAAAAAAAAAAACTGTCTGTTCCGGTCCCAAGCAAACTCAGGTCTAGAGCTAGTCATTCCAACGCTTCTTCGGATGCCCCCACACCTCTCCGTCATTTCGGCTTAAAATTCTACCCCATTTGGATGAAATTCCAACCACAATATACTTGGGTAGGTGGCTGGTTTAATTTCCAGTTGACATTATTATCAAAATATGGAATTTTTTTTTAAGGAGATAAAAATATCTCTTATCTATTTACCTGTCTATTTCTATCTATGATACAATATTTAAAAGCATATACTACCCACTCGAGTTGACGAAGTACACGATATAACAATTCTGAGTACTCAAGTAAATTAAATTGCGAAATGTACCAAATTGTTAACGCATTGTACGTACTTTCCCTTAGAAATGCGAAACTGTTCGACTATGAAATAAAAATGAAGACTACAACTGTCTTTAAAAACTAACCTATTGTATTCATGGGCCACTTAGGATTAAAAAGGACGCATAACCAGGAATGTTCGGTACGCGTTTTTGAATTCAAAAATAAACATGAATCGCTTATGAATAATTATTCTACGAATAGCAGACTGTGCCTCTCTCGTAAGCCGGAATCCGTGCCGCAACAATGGGTACCACTCTATTCGTTATAAGCCGATTACCGACCTACTGGCGTTTTTACGTTCCGTTGTAGTCTGCAGCTCGAACACAATGCATGTAAAACTTAATTACACACTCGTTACTCTACAGTATTGCCCCGTTACGTCAGTTAATTAACGTAACATGCTAAACCCTTGATATACAGCTATTGATTAGTATACTTATTGTTTTTACTCGCTTCTGCGAATACTGAAACCTGCTGCCACTTGGTAATTACAATTTAGCGCCTTGCGCCTTTTTAGTATCACGGAAATTACTTAATTACCTTTAAACTTTCAGCGTCACAAACGGGCGTGCGCTTGTGTAATAAGTTAAAAATTATTATGTTCAAATCTACATGTTATTAATGTTTATAATCATCTGACGTTTGTTTCACTTGCAACACATAAAATTTTGAATTATAAAATTAATCCGTTTGAATTTCCTTTACATATTTATACAGCGCTTCCCTGCAATGATAGACCCTAAAACACATGGAAGAGAAATGGGCAAGAGAATGGTAAAAAACTGCAGGTAGTCTTGATGAGAACGAAAGAACTATGTTAACGATAACAAGCAACATCAGGAAAAATAATTAAATTGATATATAAGCAATGTTGTTAAAAAATTAAGGCCGAGCTGTGGGGCCGTGGTTCAAAGTTGTTGAAGCAAACGTTTCGACCGTACCTTCGACGGCCATCTTCAGTGCAACACACTGGTCACTGACTACGACACCTTGGTCAGTGTGTTGCAGCCTTCTGCACTGAAGACGGCCATCTTCAGTGCAACACACTGGTCACTGACTACGACACCTTGGTCAGTGTGTTGCAGCCTTCTGCACTGAAGACGGCCATCTTCAGTGCAACACACTGGTCACTGACTACGACACCTTGGTCAGTGTGTTGCAGCCTTCTGCACTGAAGACGGCCATCTTCAGTGCAACACACTGGTCACTGACTACGACACCTTGGTCAGTGTGTTGCAGCCTTCTGCACTGAAGACGGCCATCTTCAGTGCAACACACTGGTCACTGACTACGACACCTTGGTCAGTGTGTTGCAGCCTTCTGCACTGAAGACGGCCATCTTCAGTGCAACACACTGGTCACTGACTACGACACCTTGGTCAGTGTGTTGCAGCCTTCTGCACTGAAGACGGCCATCTTCAGTGCAACACACTGGTCACTGACTACGACACCTTGGTCAGTGTGTTGCAGCCTTCTGCACTGAAGACGGCCATCTTCAGTGCAACACACTGGTCACTGACTACGACACCTTGGTCAGTGTGTTGCAGCCTTCTGCACTGAAGACGGCCATCTTCAGTGCAACACACTGGTCACTGACTACGACACCTTGGTCAGTGTGTTGCAGCCTTCTGCACTGAAGACGGCCATCTTCAGTGCAACACACTGGTCACTGACTACGACACCTTGGTCAGTGTGTTGCAGCCTTCTGCACTGAAGACGGCCATCTTCAGTGCAACACACTGGTCACTGACTACGACACCTTGGTCAGTGTGTTGCAGCCTTCTGCACTGAAGACGGCCATCTTCAGTGCAACACACTGGTCACTGACTACGACACCTTGGTAAGTGTGTTGCAGCCTTCTGCACTGAAAACGGCAATCTTCAGTGCAACACACTGGTCACTGACTACGACACCTTGGTCAGTGTGTTGCAGCCTTCTGCACTGAATACGGCCATCTTGAGTGCAACACACTGGTCACCGACTACGACACCTTGGTCAGTGTGTTGCAGCCTTCTGCACTGAAGACGGCCATCTTCAGTGCAACACACTGGTCACTGACTACGACACCTTGGTCAGTGTGTTGCAGCCTTCTGCACTGAAGACGGCAATCTTCAGTGCAACACACTGGTCACTGACTACGACACCTTGGTCAGTGTGTTGCAACCTTCTGCACTGAAGACGGCCATCTTCAGTGCAACACACTGGTCACTGACTACGACACCTTGGTCAGTGTGTTGCAGCCTTCTGCACTGAAGACGGCCATCTTCAGTGCAACACACTGGTCACTGACTACGACACCTTGGTCAGTGTGTTGCAGCCTTCTGCACTGAAGACGGCCATCTTCAGTGCAACACACTGGTCACTGACTACGACACCTTGGTCAGTGTGTTGCAGCCTTCTGCACTGAAGACGGCCATCTTCAGTGCAACACACTGGTCACTGACTACGACACCTTGGTCAGTGTGTTGCAGCCTTCTGCACTGAAGACGGATGTCGAAGGTATGGCCGATACGTTTGCTTTGGAGCACGGCCTTACACCCCGGCAATTTTAACAACACTGCCGCCGCCCGGGAAAGCCTCTCACTGATACATAAGCAATTAAACAAAGTTGAGAAGATAAACTCCAAAGGTGTCCAGAATTTTGAGAAGGTGACAGCTGAGGGCACATCAGTTATATCACCATGTCGGCTCTTTGGAAAATGAAGAGATTCTCTGCGATGCCGTTGTTTTAGCTTCCGGGCGGTGCCCGATGAATGTCAGAGGAAAACCGTGCTCGTCATACAGACGTGTGGCAAGTGTTACGCCAACGCTACATGGCGCCGGAATTTTTGAACTAATTTTGTCCGATTCGGACGCAGGTTTCACCCGTGGTTATACAGAATGAACTTTTAAACTTCACGAGGGCTATTCAGAGAATGCTTAGTGAGGTGGGTCATCTAGGATTGCCGGAGAAAGTTTGACTCGAATCGGAGGTGGAGGTTCTGTCGTACTGATGGCTAGGTGATTGGTTAGAGGAGGATGCAATCGGTGCTGAAGCAAAAAGAGTTTCAGCTAGCGTACGGACAAACACAGCAAGAGTAGGGATCGAAGACCTTAGCGAATTACGTCATTCAAACCAACTATGGAGATCCCTGTGCCGGGACTTGAAATTTTCCCGGCATGATTTAAACTTGAATTGCCGCCACTGTGTGGCCGTCGGGAGACAAGGCAGACTTGATCAATGTTGCCGTGCTGCGGCGAAGTAATTCAGTGAGGCCGTGCAGCGCTACAGCGAATTAATACAGCAACCCGCATCAGCTGTTAGGTTGAAATTTCTCAGTCCTCAACAAGTTAGTTTTCGTGGCTTGGTCAGTTAGAATAATAAGCAGTTCGTTCTCATTTGATCTCCATCCTTTCGACTGTACGTTTCGAGGTCTGACGGCGTGGCAGATAATTTGGTTCTACTACTATTATGAGTTCGTAATTTCATAAAGTGCCTCAGGTGAGGCTCATTACTTTATTCACTGATAATTTAATAAGGGGTTATATGTTTAATTTAATAATGAGAATGCCTGTTAATTGTGTATGTGTGTGTCTCACACGTTACTTCCGGTATATATGCGAGCACGTGGCGATTTTTGCACTTGACTATTTGAGAAATTTAAAAGTAAATGTGATAGCCTACTACACACACATTCAAGTATAGATTTAAATGTAAGAGAAATAAAAGATAAAAGTAAAAGCAAAAGTGAAAGTAATTGTAACGGTAATTTGATGTACATGTTAATGAAAATGTAAATGAAAATTTTCAAGCTCGCTCATTCCACAGAATATTGCTAATAACAGTATAGTAGTGTGGATAAAATTGTGACAGTGTGTGTGTGGTCTCGGTGTTACGAGGCGAGAGATAATTGGGGTAGTTATATTTCCTGACGGCCCACTGTACATAAAAAACGTTACAGGGTCCTCGACCAGCCGAGAGAAATGGAATGCAGAAATGATGACAATAACATCCGTCACCATCGGCAGAGCTGTACTCTACAACGCTCCCCCATCGCCGTCAGACCTAGAGATGCTCCACCACACAAAAGACACCTCCCTAGAAGGAGACAGACAGGAGTTCCGAATTCGCCAGCACATCACCACACTCTTCCTCACAGGACTCTAACGGGTATTACCATTCTTCAAAAGCAGGTGGGAGGATGCCATTTATTAAACGTCTACAACAACACTCCACCGCTTTTCAAAACATAAAAAAAAAGAGCATACACATATAAACAGGATTTTTATATTTGTGATGATTAAAAAAATTTGTTAGAACAAGTCCTGTGGATACATGTACATATCTGTGATCTGTATTCTTAACTGTTAAAATGCATGCACTTATGTACTGCTTGATTAAATTTCATTGTAGATAATATTAGTAATGGTGATTTATACAGATTGAATATTGGTTGATATAAAAAGCAAACATATAAATAGTATTTTCATATTTATAATGATAAAAATTTTGTTAGAACAGAAAGGATCTATATTTCTGATTTGTATTATGAACTGTGTTAAAGGCATCCAACTGTTACACTGTTTGATTAATTTGTATTAGTAATTATTGTTAATACAAATTGAATATATATATATATATATTGTCGATAAAATGAAAATTAAGAACTGCTATCAAAAATACAAGAACTTAATCGTTTGGGCACTGTAGTAAAACATGTTATGATTATGAAATGAGGAAGCACTAATAAAAAGATTGTTACGTTTAAAAGAGTGTTTTATTGCAAGTCCTGTCACTCTGGGCTCCAGCACATTTTCGCTTCATCTAGGCCAAGCGTCTAGTTTTAAATTTTTACGTAACTGGACCGGTTACAAATGTGGTGGAACCGGTGGACTGGCACAGTCCGACAAGGAATGGCTTGAAATTGTTCCAGCTTACACTTGTTTGAAGTTGAAAAAAGAGATCACAAAGCGGGAGCCGCAAAGGTCCGTGCTGACGGAAGAAACAGATGCTAATTGTCAGTCTTGTGCGCAGAGAGAGGCAGCTGTGTGCGACACTGAGCGTAGGCAACAGTTTGGCTCGGGCGCCGCAAGCCTTGTTGAAGGTTTTTGTCACGTTGGGGTTGAAGCTTAGACACCAGTCGAATCGAACGCTTAGATATTTCACCGAATCTTTCCAGACAAAGGGCCTGCCTTCAAGGGAGAGGGGCTGTCACCGGCAAATGGACTTACAAGTTAAAAAATGTTCATAGTACACGCTACATTTAGATTTGGGTTAAAATTGCCTTTAGTCTGGTACATCGACGAATTTTTAATTTTTTTTCAAAATTTTCATCTCTTTTCAAAGTCCTAGTCCTAAAATTTTGAAATTTCTTAAAATGTACACTATATCCAAATTTTTTTTTAAATTCTCTTCAATTTGATACCGCTCATGGATTTTTGCAATTTTATCAAACTTTTGATCCACTTTTAGGACCCTGGTATTCCAAAATTTTTAAATTTTTAGAAATTAACACAATAGTTGGATTTAGGTTAAAATTCCCTATCCCTAAAATGGATTTTGCGAGTTTTTCGCAATTTGGAACCCCCATATTTTTGCCATGCGCGCCATTGAAAAATAGGGGGGATCATCTCAAAAACGACATGGGTCCGTAAGGTAAAATTATGAACATGTATGCCAAGTTTTATGAAAATCGGTTGATGCTTTCAAAAGTTAACGTGAGACATACTCCTAATAAAGAGACACACAAATGCCAAACTGTCGAATTAAAAAACTGATAACTCACTTCGTTCGTTCAATAATTCGAAAGTCCAGGAAATACAGAAGTATCATCATTTAGCGTTGCCGCTCCGTGCAAGATTACAAACGGGGTGACGGTGAACACGGGCGTGTACACGGTATAACACAACGTGTGATGTAGCAAATCCCATGATTAACGAAAGCTGTCTGTCATCCCTGCTAACGTCTGTACCCCTACATAAAAATATATGTAGGCCAACCCCAGCGCTGCGTGTTGAAGAGATTATCGTTAATGCTGTACATTCTCGAGTAACAAACTACTACTGCTGTTTCCATACTTAACACTACAGCAATCTAATAAAGTAATCTCTATAAATGGTTAAATGTTCTACAATGGTGTATAAGGTACGTATGGCATATGACTAACACATAAACTATTCATTTATTTTACTCATGCCCTAATAAATTGTACTGATCATAATGATACTGTTACAGTAGCAGCCCACACAGTGATTGTTTAATCTCCGTGTGATACATGCCATTGGAATTAACCTTCAGGATAATGATTTTGATTAATAATGCGTGATAACATGATATGTTTAACACTTCAGCAGATAAAGAATGATAATGTCGCATAGCGTTACAACAAAGCTACCACGTCAATCGCTGATGCCAGGTACAGGCAGTTCGAATCTTTGTAACTTTAATAAATTTTTCGGTGGCCTCAGTCCTCACAACTTCATGTTACTGCCAAACAAAGAACTCACAGAAATAATCAATAATCAGGTTAATTTTAATATTGAACTATGGGCGTTTTCACACTAGCCGACACGACACCGACAGAATATCGGCGCGATATCGGTGGGAACAAAAAGTAAAGAAATGTTATGGAACCGTTTCACACTCACCGACATGTCGGTGGGCAGCAGCTCTCCCATCTTGGTCGGCGCTGTGTAGTCACAGTTCACTCTGCCTAGCGCATTAATTTAGGTCAGTAGTTGAATATTTTGAGAAATGACTACTTTTAAGTATGACATAGTGACATTGATTGAGCTTGTTGAGACGAAGCCTTGTTTGTGGGACAAGACAGATGAAGGAAATAAAAATAAAATTGAAAAACTTGTTAGGATCTAAAACCACCTTTCCAAATAAGGTATAGTATGCGCCTTCTACATAGCGAACTTTAATAATCGGGTGAACCCTATACTTCTTATCTACTTTTCGTCTTCTCCGTCTTAAATATAACAAATACAGTATAGTAAATACAATCTTCTGTTGAATTCACCCATTTGTATACTGTAATAAACTACACTCACCACGGCCGATATGTCGACCTCTGTCGTCTTGAGTGTGAAAGTACCTTCTCGATATCGTGTCGGTGTCGGCTCGGTGTCGTTGTAGGGTCGATGTCGGGTCGGTGTCGTGTCGGTAAGTGTGAAAACGCCCTATGGAATACGCATCAGTTTATACCGACCCGGAGCTTTCAGAGTGCTCCTAGACGAACTTGACGCTTTTGCAATAAACATAGCTGTGATACAGGAAATCCGGTGGACAGGCCAGGGAATTCTTGAGAAGCGGAGCCACACTGTCTATTACAGCTGTCATGATAGGCTGCATCATTATGGAACAGGATTCATCATCCACAAGCGGTTCAGACAAAGGGTGATTGACTTTAAACCCGTGAGTCCACGAATCTGTTGTTTAAGAATTAAGGGAAAATTCACGAATTACTCCCTCATTAGTGTTCATGCGCCAACTGAAGCGTCCCCAGAAATGGAGAAAGAAGAATTTTATGATCTCCTTGATGAGACTTTTGATCAAGGCCCTCAAAGTCATGACATCAAAGTGATTGCTGGAGACATGAATGCGAAAGTAGGTAGAGAAACAATCTACTCTCCAACAATTGGACGGCATAGCCTGCATGAATCAACCAATGATAACGCGCAGAGGCTGATTAATTTTGTCGCATCAAGGAACCTGGTCATTGGTGGAACACTCTTCCCTCACAGAGATATACATAAGGGAACATGGACTTCACCTGATGGTACCACCATTAACCAAATAGACCACTTCCTCATTAGCCACGAAGTAGATCTAATCTACTGGATGTGAGGACACGAAGGAGAGCCAATATTGACTCTGATCATTACCTAGTGGTTGCACGACTGAGAGACCGTATGTCAATGATTAAGACACAACGTGCTCCAAAAAGAAAACAGTACAACATATCCAAACTAAAGGAGGAGGACAACCGTTTGAGATTCACTGCACTAGTCGGAAATAAAATCAACGAAACGACTACAGGAAATCCAAGTATAGACATTGTTTGGGAAGAAGTCTCTTCAGCACTTGCCAGTGCTGTAGAGGAAACTCTATGCTTCAAAGAAAGGGAACCTTCAAATCCGTAGTTTGATGAAGAATGCAGAGTTGTTACAGACCTTTAAAATGAAGCCTATACAACAATGATACAGAGGCACACAAGAAGTACAGAGGAGGCTTAGGAAGTGGAGGAGAGCGGAGAAGCGGGTGCATCGGCAGAAGAAACGCCATTGGAAGAGTCAACAGCTGGTAGAGATCCAAGATCTTAAGGATGCAAATGAAATCAGAAAATTCTACAATAAGGTAAACCAAGGTAGGAAACCCTTTAAACCCAGGACAACAGCTTGTCGTGACACTGACGGCACCCTACTTACAGAAAAGGGGAAGATCCTCGAAAGGTGGCGCAAGCACTTTGAAGCTCTTCTTTCTAAGAATGACGAGGTGGACAACTATGTACCATCTGTGCTAGAGGAACATGAACACATCGAGTCTCCGGATGAAGATGATGTGATAGCTGCAATAGAAAGCCTTAAAAACAACAAAGCTCCCGGTTCTGATGAGCTTCCTGCTGAGCTTTTCAAAAACGGTGGCCCAGAGCTGGTTAAGGCCCTTCAACACCTTGTCATTGATATATGGATAGAAGAGAAACTGCCAACAGCCTGGCAGAAGACAGTTATATGTCCGGTTTATAAAAAGGGAGATCAATTAGACTGTAACAATTACAGAGGCATTTCTCTTCTCCCTGTGGCGTATAAAATAATGTCCCATATATTGTACCAAAAACTGCTTCCACATGCTGATCAGGTGATTGGTCGATATCAGTGAGGATTTAGAAGAGGAAAATCGACAATAGACCAGGTTTTCAAACTTCGACAAATTCTGGAGAAAGGTAGGGAACATAAGCTACAAACCCATCACCTCTTCATAGATTTCAGAAATGCATACGACAGCATTGACAGAAAAGAACTTTACACTGGTCTTGAAGAACTGGGCATACCAAAGAAATTAATAAGATTGTGTAGGATGACAGTGCTGACAGTGAAGGGCATGGTGAGGATTCAGAATAACTTATCAGGAGAGTTTGACTATGGAAAGGTAGTCCTCCAGGGGGATGCTCTTGCTTGCCTCCTCTTTAATCTTGCCTTAGAAAAAGCTATGAGAGATGCTGGAATCGATTCCTCCGGGATCGACAGGTTGGTGCAGGTCCTAGGATACGCCGATTACCTAGATATAATCGGGAGGTCCCTTCGAGCAGTCACTGAAGCCTTTCTTGCTCTTGAAGGTCCCGCAAGGAGGCTGGGTCTCATAATAAATGAAAGCAAGACAAAATACATGGCCACAGGACAGGAGCCTAGAGAAGGAGAGCACATCCAAATTGACATCTATTCCTTCGAAAAAGTCAACAACATTGTTTATTTAGGATGCCAAGTTAACGCCGATGGGGAAACAAAAGAAGAAATAAAGCGAAGAATCACCTCAGCTAATAGGTGCTTCTTTGGTCTACCTGTTCCAAAGCAGAATAATTGCCAGGAGCATCAAGCTGCTTTTGTATAAAACACTGAGACTTGATCCGTCTGAGTCAAGCCTGTTGGTTCATGCACGCAAAATTCTCCGCAGTATATTTGGTCCAATATGTGTAGGAGGTGAATGGAGGAAAAGAACCAACCAAGAACTGAACACTCTTCTGAATGAACCAGATATTGTGAACATTATAAAACTTGGTAGACTCAGGTGGGCTGGACACGTGATCAGAATGGGGGAGAATGAAATACCAAGAAAGGCACTCACAGAACAGATCTATGGCACCAGGAGATTTGGTGGACCCAAACTACGTTGGGAAGACGGTGTGAACTACGATGCACGCCACATCCTTGGGACCCGGAACTGGAGAGCAGCTGCACTTGGCCGGGACAACTGGCGGAGGCTGTTAAAGGAGGCCTTGACTCAGTAATGGTTGTTGCGCCGCTGAAGAAGAAGAAGAAGAAGAAGAAGAAGAAGAAGAAGAAGAAGATTCCGGTGAAGAGTTTGCGAGGATCGGTCAAAAATATAACACAAATTTTAACTTATTTGTGTCGACGTTTCGACAATGTTTATTGTCACCATCAAGACCTGTGTATGAATATAAAAGAAATGTAAAACACAACAGAACAATCATTTGAGTGAACTTGTTTGTGTATGTGAGTGTGAGTGCGTGCGCGCGCGCGTGTATGTGTGTATCATTGTATATGTGAACGAGCTGAGATAGTTTGTTTTACATCATCAAATGTTGTCTTTAAAGACCACGAGAAAATTATAATATCACAGAACTTAATTTATACAATTTTACAATTTAAATTACTCATAATGGAATGGTATTTGTAATTAATTATAAAAGCAGTAATCAACAATTAAATATTCTTTTGTATTCATACACAGGTCCTGATGATGACAATAAACACTGTCGAAAAGTCGACATAAATAAGTTAAATTTGTATTATATTTTTGACTGATAATCACAAACCCTTGACCGAAAAATTCATTGATTGACGGTCACTACAAAATTAAGGATTTAATAAGTTTTAATGTTTCTGCGTAGTATTAGTAGGCCTACCTTCAGTTTAAGAAACCTCGATACGTGATGTGTAGAAGAAGAGGATTAATTAAAGTATTAAGTTTCAGAGACCAATAACTTGTCTCTAATAATAAAAATTTTAAAGTCGATGACTTAGTGCCAAGGCTGTACCGTTACATCACAACAGACGGCAGGAAAATCACACGCCTCCCCAAATTTTTCTAAACGTACCCCGTCCCCAAACAAATACACTTAACCAGTTTCGTCTTCAAAGCCCAGGGGAGAATCATACGCGGGGATAAGGATGGTGGAAATGGAATTAAGGGTGAGTGATCGAGAGGCAAGATTAAACGGAGGTGGACGAATTCTGTAAAGGATTGCCTGGGGAAAAAGCAGCTATCGGTGGAGGATCGGGCCAAATGGATACAAGCAGTCTGAAAAAGTGACCCCACATAGAGTGGGAAAAAGTGTGTAGAGAAAGAAAGAAGAAAGACCATAAAAGGGTTAGCGTTATTTAATCGTGTTGGAGCGGTATGAAAGACTACAAGAGCGTCGGTGTGATTCTAGTTATACCCATTTATAGGTATAAGGCACAATGTTTTGAACTACATCTTCCCGTCTACCAGTGACGAGCGTCAGTTGAAGCGTTGGACGCCCCGCTTTCCTTCCTAAAACACCTCTATTAAAAACTATTTAAAAATAATTGGTTTATCTGAGTCTCGAGTGATGCGATGAGAAAGCAATGAAGACAATTGGCTGGCTCGTCGTATGAAGCGAACACTGTCTGCTTAAGCGCCCATTAGTGTTGTTAGGCTCTCTACTCTTGTTTGCACTTCGAAGACGCGTTATTTAATTTGTTAAACTGTACCGATTTGAGAATATTATACACTTTTGCTAGTGGGAATTAAACAGTGTAACAACAAATATTTTATTTAACGTTTAAGTTTATAAGTGGAAAAAATAAATCGTTGTCTCCTTCAGTAGCGTTGGAAGCGACCACTCCGCGAGCTTCACGCCTAAGACTACGCTAGGTCATTCACTTACCGCCATGGAAACTGAAGTTGTACAGAATTTATTGTTAGCGACGGAAACAATCTTTTTACGACGGTGTGTGTAACTGACGTCTTCACAAACAAAAGTCGTAGAGACTACCAGCTTAACTACAAATAACATGATAAAGGCATTACACAATATTTGCACCTATTTAACTTTAAATGTATAATAAATAAACTCGAAGTTATTTTCTTTTCGCAAAACTAAATATTATTTCGTACAAACTCGTGTAAAAACGTGTGGCGCATTCCGTCCAGTTTCAAATCCACGCTAGCCATTCCCGTCGACATTATTCCTACGGCCTGTAACTTCGCTTCGACAAAACTGACAACATTCGGATAAACGCAAGCACACTCCTTCGCTTTTATCTGCAGAAATACGCACTCAGTAGCATCACGAAAGACGTCCTACAAGTGTCGTCAAAGTTTTTTTCTTATTTCTTCGTTCTTCTGTCTCACTTCACTGAGCGGTCAGTGGTGAAGGGGATTCAAATGCACGCAAAACTAGAATCCAGCTTTACTTGTGCACTAATCCATATTCGATGTCCTTCTACAATACACAAAACGTTTTTCACAGTCTTTGTACTTTATTACGTTACGAAGAGCGTAAGAGGTTTGAATTCAAACGACGCGTTCAGTGGCTGTGAAAGGCAGTAGTGGATTACAAATTTTTAACTCACGCGAAAACGAAATGTTGTCTTTTTTAAAGCATGTGCTTCTAAAAGCGTTCAACAAACGGAGAACCGTTGAAAACATGCAAATAACAGGCGCTGTTGCCTTGTAATATTAATTAAAGTGTAACGGAGTGAAAAAGGTGCACAGTCGCCAATTGCAAAACCAGATTACCGCTGCAACGGATTGCATCGCAGTAAGTACCCAGTAACACTGTGTTTCACGAAGATATATACAATTTGCATTCTACGAAAATACATAGACACACTACAGTAATACGCGAGTGTATTTCAGTAGCTTTCAGTTGGCTGACAGTGCGGTACAGTTTGGAATAATTCCAGCACACGAGGGCGCACCTCGTTCCATGCACATTATTTCTCAAGGAGAAGCTCCCCCAACGTACACCACCGTCAAATGAAACAGCCATATTTTCATTTCATGCCACATTCGTAAAATGTAGACCTTACCGAGAAACGGCCACAAAAGCAATACGTTTTATCAACAAGAGAGTGTGTGTAGCTTCGACGATCGCAGCTGTGTGGTTTCTCTTATAAACGAAAACGTGGAATCAGAAACTGTATAAATACCCGCACGCGCGCCACCAGCCTATAAAAAAGCATCGTGTTATGGAAGTGTTACGTATTCCGAGGGTTCAGATATTGTTCCATTTCATTTGTTACGATCGAATTACTTCCACTTAAGCAATATAAAGTAAACAAAATAATCCTAACGAATCATCATGCGGAACCGGAATTGTATTTATATGAAAGTGTTCTGGGTCGAAATGTGGCCGTCAAAAATGTCCCCACGACAAAAATATTTCCCGTCAGTAACGTAGCGGTTTAAAATTTAACAGCGTCAAACTGTCCCCGCGCCATTATGTTAGTTAACGATGTCGCCACAGGAGCGTATTTACGTATGAACGGGACCGGACCCCTTCCCTCACCAGAGGATCGAAAAGTTGACGAATTTTGTTATCTTTTAATTTTTATGTTGTTTTATTTTTTTTCAGTAGTGTGCGCTATTATAGTAGTAGCTCCTCTTTAAATATACAAACAGGTGTATTACACACCATTACGTTTGAAATATGAAATATAGGAAAATCAGTTCAGTCAATAAGTATCTTTTAACAAAGTTTCAATAACGCGTTTTTTATTGTGTTATTACCGTCTACTTTAATGGGACTGATTTCAGGATGTCATCACATGTTTTTCGGCTGTTTTAAAGGTAGTAATATGGATTAGTCTTAAATTGTTTCTTTTTTTGTATGAAGCCGACCCCACCCCGAACCCCCCAAAGCCTAATTCTAGATACGCCACTGTGTCGCCATGTACACAAAACGAACTATCAAATGTTCTTAAAAATTTTTACTAAAATTATTTTCATTTATTCATTATTTATTGTATTTTTCGGACTACTTTTAATTATTCTACACTTACATCCTGAACTTTTAGAAGATTCAAAAAGGAAGTTATCTGTTTAGAAACAGGCCTACTTTATTTTTACATTTTTTATTACTATATCCGTTTATTTTTATTGTATACTGACTACAAAAAATAAAGAAAGCCTACGTATTCGAGATTAAAATCTTCGCTGTTAAAAATTACGCCTCATCTCGTGGAGGACCCTATCTACCTTTGTTTATTTTCTTCCGTACTGCTGCAATATTATTCTTATTCTGTAAGTAGGAGATTTTTATAGGAAAATACAGAGACATTCGAATTGTGACATGAGAACCCTTGATTGTTACCTGCGCAAAGGCCTGTCAACAAAGAACGTTGTTCAATATAAAAAGTCAATAAAATATAATACTATGTATACCTTATGTTCTTAGCTCCTAAATATTAAACATATAATCTGATATAGAAAATAAAATGCAAAACATGCAGTTCAATAAAACAACGAGTAAAGCAAAAAATTATGACAATAAAAAATTAATAAAACTAAAACAAATCTGGAGATAAGAGACCTACTGTCGATGTGAAGAACTATTTACCAACGACATTTTAAACGGAGTCATTTTAATGAAAATATAATACGTAGGGACATTTTGTTTTGGACATATTTTAGATGGGAACATTTTCACGTGGCACGATATAAAAGCATAGCGGCAGTTTTTTTTTATGCCACGGAATAAAAAAAAAATACAGTAATAAAAAGAATAAGCGAAAAAATTAAAAATTTAGTTATGTAACCGAACTTTCTATAAAGATGAAAATACACACTACTCAGTACAATGAGACTGCTGAAATATGTGTAAGCCAAAACAGATTGAAACATACAAAAGCAACAAACTGCAGCAACAGTCAACACTCGCGCTGAGGGGTCATACGATCCGGCGTATCCACACCTCATTATTAAATTTTAAACTGTTCTCATATTTAATGGAACATCTAAACTCCGCCTGTAGTGAGGTTTTAGCTCCCCCGTTATATGTAGTCGAGGTGAGTACCAATTGTAACAGTTGTTATTTTATTACTTGTTCTACAAACGGAGTGATACTTATTGCCTAAAAAACTGAGTGCCCACTGATAACACACGTCTCAAACGTTGCTATAGGCCAGTGATTTCCAACTTAAAAGCGGCTGAGGGCAAAACACTTAAACTCAGGAAAGTATCGGTGGGGCGCATCAAAAGCGATCAATTTTTGTCAAATGATAATCAAAAAATACGAGACAGCACCCTCCCCTCAGAGGGTCGAAAAAGTTTTATGTTTAGGCTGTTTTATTTATTTCAGCTGTGTACGCTAATATAGCAGTATCTCTTTCTTTAAATATAAAGACAGGTTTGTTACACAGCATTAGGGTACACGCTTGAAATATGAAATATACGAAAATCAGTCCAGTCAATAAGTAGGATATCTTTTAACTAGCTCAACACAATAACGCGTCTTTTTATTGTGTTTTTGTCCCCCCCCCCCAACCAAATTCTAGATGCGCCACTGGGCTTAATACATACCGTTACCGGTATAATCTTTATGTCAGTATAATATGAAGGTATAAGAAAAATATTTTAAACGTTTTGTATGTACATAAAATCTTCGATGTCAAGCAACTGAGGTCGATTTGTCTCAAGCACTAAAAACACAAGTCTTTCTGTCTGTCGAACTGTAGTTTGAAAAAGGCTTAAACGTAACTTTGAACGCAACTGATGCGACTGATCGCGAATCAAAGACAAAACATTGGACAAGCGCGTGTCTTGTCTAGCCGAGGATGGAAGAGAATAGACTGAGTCTTGTAATATGATGAAAATAAAAAAGGACTCTCGCAAGCAAATACACTTTCCATTAAACAAATGAAGTGAAGTCGTGTGTACGTTTATTAATGAATCAGTGGAATATTTTTCATAGGTTTCTCCGGAAAGACCATTCTCAGTTAAAATAATAGTGTTTTAGTTATTTACTTATTAAAATAAATATAAAAAATAGACTAATTATAAGACTGGTTTATAAGCTAACAGGTGTACTTAGCACACTGAGTACATCTGTATATAATTCTACATGTATAAGCTTAGATGTTAAACATATTTCTAAAATATATTTAGGAATATTTTTCTGAAATAAGATTTTTTTTTATTTACTATTTTATCTACACATTTTCTAACAAAATACTTTTTTATTATACACGAGCGCGTTATTTTTAATAATTATGTAACAAGTTTACCTACTGTATTGTATCAAAGACTGTATTGTATGCTTAGCCTTTACTTTTCTTTGTTAATTTAAAAGAAAAGCTGAGGCCAATAGCAACAACATATCACGCAACATAATGACATTGTACACAAGTACTTACACAAATTGTTTTTAATATCTACATTACACGATTAGCAGAACCCAAAAGGTCATGAAATAAAACACATAAATGTGGACTAGCAGGACAACTGTTGTTAAAAAAAATAAATCGATAAATTTTTTACTTTTTGTTAACATGGCGAAATAGCTAGAGTCCGTACAGAAAAAACTCAGAAATGTTATTACAGTCAAAAGTACAATCACAAAGACGACTAACGTAAAAAAATATGTTTCTGTTCTGTCCCAAATGTGTCTGTTAACATATTAATATATATGCGATTAACAAGTCATCTACGCGTTACGACAGACAGATTTAACAATCGATTAAAAAAATCATCATCATCAAAAAGGCGACACTTTGTCATTGAAATCGATCAATTCTCATTCCTGCTGATGGTTCCCTTTGGATTTGGAGATAACTCTTACACCACGTTCTTATTTTTGACATCTTTCGTAGCAAACCGAGCCGTAACATATTTTTCGAAATGTCTCAGAAACGGATGATTTTTAAATTCTAAATGTCTCAATACAAAATGTTCATACAATGAGGTACAGTATAATAAACGTAACTGCATCATTCATACTTCCGCGCCATCACCGTCCCAGATCCCGCCGCTTTCAGCTTTCAGCCTTCCATCAATTAATATTGCTACGCTAAGGAGATGCTACGTGAAGATTTGCACGCACTGTATGAGCAGCGGGATTACGCAATGCTCGCCCTCCCCTCGATCTGTCCAGACGCGCCTACCAGATTGTGGTCGATTGTACAGGCATCCAGCTCAGTTGTGTCACACACTACGCCGCACAGCTTGAGTATGAAAGCGTTTTACAAAGTGGCCAATCATTGTGAGATTACAAGGCGAGCGAGATCGGATTTTTGTTGATAATTGTGAATTATAATTTGTGTACTTCTGTAATTGGCGACCTCATAGTTAGTTGGTATTTAATGTTTACTACAATACTGTGTATCGGGCAATCGTGAACTTGGGAAACTGTTGTCTTCGAGTGCTCAGTGTTGTTTCTATTCAATTGAAGTTGTAGGTAACGAATACTTTATAGCCTACCTGTATCGGACAGCTTCAAATGTCGCGTATCTCTTTTGTTCTGACGGTATCTTCAAAAGCCACCGCTGTTAGTAGTTAACTGCTCATAGGATATCTCTACAAATCCAGTTTCCGTTTGTCCTATTTATAACCCGCAGAAGAGAGTCCTACTCTAATTGTTTTCCTGAGTAGCTCTACGGTACTGATTTTATCCACCCAGCTTATTCCTTTCAGCTCCTTCACTTTTCTTCAATGACCATATCTGTCACCCACAATGTGAAACACGCAATAAAAACCTCTTCCTCATGCCAAGTTTATTCCCCTACACAAAATGATATTTTTTCCTATCGAACGCTTCCTTCGCAGTAACTAATCCTACTTCACTGGTCCACTACTTAGTGAGTATGGTCCCTAAGTATTCATACTATTTATTCCGTCAATTCGTCTCTTTGAACTTTCTGTTTTTGAATCTTTCTCGCCATTTATTCTCATAACTTTCGTTTTCTTACATTAACTTCACTCCATATCTTCCATTCCGTCTTCTGATTTTTGTAACATTCTCTGTATACGGTTGTTGGCTCATCCACTAAACCCAACATATCACCGATGAATCTTAAACAATTTATCTTAAATAACTAGTTCATCTCAGTTTAAAGACTAATCATCGTGTTCTCTATGGATATACTAAACAAAGTCGACGACAAAGGACATGCTTGTCTCACTCGCCGCCTGACACCAATACGTTCTCTTAGACTTTCAGTTATTTTCACAGACGCCTTTTGCCTTATGTACAACTGCTTTGGGTGTCTACTTATTAATTATAAATCCACTCTTTCACAAAATGCTACAATTTCCACGGTATGGTAGTAATAATCTATATATATATAAAACTCAAAGTCTGAGGATTTATGGGTACTGTGTGACGATTTTAAATGTATCAAAAATCGCACAGATTAAAATTTTTTAATTTTAATAAGTAAGAGTATCATACACCCTTACCTATACCCAGATTCCTGAATCAACTTGAAACCTTCCAGTACCAACACGCCAAGAAAAGTATTAAGTAGTGAGTAATAATAATAATTACTTAAATAATTAAAAATGCGACTAGAGAAATAAAGAAATCCCTAAGTCATAATAAAATAAACATAAAGTATTTATCTTCTAATTAATGAATAAATAATAATAGACAAAGTACGAACTATTTTCTTAGTGTGTAAATACGCACTAGCTTACTGAGCCCTCTCCCCTAAACCGTACGCGCATTCGGCCGTAGAACGTCGCAATGAGTAGACGTGAGTTTTGGTGTTGTACACATATACGTATGTGTAAGTTCTCTAGAAGCATATCCAGCGTGAAATCTTGTTATTGTGAATAATGTAGTGTCTAGAGTTTGTGAGAAAATATATAAATAAAATAGAAAAAGGTAGCCAACACATCTCTTAAAAACAAAATCAAATGTAAGTGTAACATAGTTAACTACTAGACTGTAGTACTGCAAAGTGGGAACTATAACTGTAATTAAAATAAAGAAAATGTGAACTACAAGAATCTGCACTAAGAAAAGTGAAATTACAACATTTGGAACTTCAAGTAAACAACCTATCTTCGAGAGCTTCAAGTAAACTAAAAATCAACCCGATGTAGATAAACCAAGAACAACGTACTCAACCCGTAGAAGACAACTGGAGATGTCCCAAGAATACAACAACAACCTCAGGTGATATCAAACCACAACTTTTGTAAATTTCCCCTTAATAAGAAGTAACAAAGAACTTTAAAGAACTTTCGCAATGTAATGAACAAATTATCAGATTTGTATATTTTGTAATTTTGTAAGAAGTAATAGTAACCGTAATGTATATATTGATAAATTAATAATTTTGAGAAAACTGAGACCCGGATCCGTGGTATTAAAAGCAACAGTTATATGAATAAATTTTGATATAACAAGAATAATATAATTAAGATCTTTGAAGCAGTAAAAGCGCTATTTACTAAAATAACTTTCTTTAAAATCAGGAATAATGTTTGATTAATATTTCAATAGCAATAAAGAGATGTTTTAGCTAATACCTAGTGAGTGAATAAGTTTATGCAAACCTTGTCAGTTTCCTATATCATACTTGTTTTGTAATTTGTTAGTAAGAGTTTTACTAACAACGGCAGCTGGTTTAGTTTACTGGTAAATAATTAAACTAGTTCCCGATTTTTGTGTTGTCTTGCCAAGGGGCGGCACAAAATTGCGCCACTCTGCTGAATTTAAAATTGTGTAATTTACTTGGTAAAAAAAAAAAAAAATATGTTTACAGAGTGTCATGTACAGAAAATTGCAACATAATTATGTAATTGTTGTTGTGTAAGTTTATAAGTCGTTAACGATAAAAAGGACAAACATAAATTTATTCACTCATAAAAAAAAAAATAATAAATGAGTAAAATTTTAATTATATTATAATAATATTGGTATCGCGAGTTTGCCGTGTTAAGCAAGTAATAGCTGGTAGGGAATCAATTCCAAACAAGTCAATTCCAAGCCAGTTGGTTCATGTTAAATATGTGTTGAGGAATGTAAACTCTCCCCTTTGTAAGAACCCATCTCATACATAACCCCTCCTCCCTAAAGCAAACAAAGCCACGTTAGACAAGCTCTTTCCTGTTTTTGTATTGTTCTGAATTACCACCCTATGCAACTAGACGACACCCCAAAACAGCTGATTCTTTGTGCTGTTTGTTAAATCAATGAACTTTCCGTATATGAAATTTCTCTCTACTAAAATGGTATTATCGTTTTGTTTTGATTAATTATATATGTCAATACTGAGAATTTAATTGTTGTGAAATAAGTTATGTTGATTAATTAAGATAAGATTACATCCCAAAGCTTAATATGAAATAAGATATATGTGTATGTGTTTAAATGAATTAATGTTATCTATTTTTAAACATTGAGAAAACGAAGTAAAGTAAGTGACATAAGATTTGTCGTTCGTAATACGTCGTGTGTTTAAAGTGGTTATTATCAAAAATGACTCAATTTAACCCCGATTTCTTGTTGAAAGACGAATTAACCTATGAAGCATTATGGCGTGGTCTCCCCTACTCTAATGTAACTGTCGCGGAACTTCGCAAGACGTTACGCGAAAATAAACCGGACAAACCTTCATTATTAAGTCGTTTGAGTGTTTTAGATTTCAATAGCGAAAAAGAAACGTGTTATCGTAAGTATACAGAACTAACTTCGTACGCACAAACCCTGCGTGATGAAAAATCCCCCGCAGTAATATTACGCACCACCCAAAGAATTGAGCATCTATACCGTCGTATCACCAATCTGTTGACCTGGCCCGGTGATAAAGGTATCCCTCCTGATGTAAAAAAATTCGCCGAGGAAGCATTAAAACAATTACCTGAGATAATACGCGAATTACGTAGACGATCCGAATTGTTTAGATTAGACGAAATCGAAGAAGCAATGACGAAATTAAATATTTCACCTACCCAATCGCCGACTCAAGAACAACCAAACGGTACTGCAAAAATTCAGATTCTGCAAGAATCCAATATAGATCCATTCAAGGAACGGTTAAGTGGTAGTCAAGTAAATATTCAAGCAGTAAACGTTACGTCACTCCCTAATGAACTAGAAAATATGACCCATACCTACGAATTACCTTCTCATTCGCGGACTAATCAACCTGCGGAAAATCCTAGAATGATGAGCCAAATAAATTTAACTCCCGAGCTCTATGGAAAAATAACCCACCCTGTAGAAAGTATTTTGTCCAATATACAAATCACTGATGGGCTGAATATTACAAAGCTCCTTAATTTTATCAAACATATCTTAGAATTAAAGGAACTGCAACAACTAAGAGATAACCAGATTTTGCAAGTTATTTTACCTAAGTGTAGATCTCCATTAAAAGATAGAGTGTTAGAATCCCTAAGGTATAATCAATCGGTAGAAGAACTTCATACCACACTAATAAGACATTTCATTCCCACCGGTATCTACGAAGAATTGAAGCGAAACTTAGTACTTCGTGCACAAGGTACATACGAGAGACTAGCTCATTATATTTCTGAAGTAAGAGAATCTGCTTTATTGTTACAAGTTAAATGGAGCGAACAACAGTTAGTAGACAATATCATAGTAAGACTATCCCCCGAGGAGCGATCTCGACTAGCACTCGTCAAGCCACCTACAACTTTTACGGAACTAGAACTATGTTGTATACATTCGTCCGACGTCTGGTATTCTGACCAGAATAGAAGTGTTTCTATGTCCCAGAGTCAACAAAGAAATTCATTGCAAACTAGACCTATTGGAAATGATACCCGAAACTACCGCGATAAGCGATTCGTAAGTACACATAAAACCCAAAACTATCCCCATGTTTCATACTCTAAACCAAAATCCCGACAACCTACGAGCGAAGTAAGTGAGGAAAGAAGATGATATAACTGTGGAAAGGCCGGACATATTAGCAAGTTATGTAAACAAAAGCGTTATCTACAGAAAACCGACCAATCAAAAAATGTGTGAAGCTGGAAGACCGAAAATCCTACGTCTTCCGAAGCATCAGAAGGAAAGGTAACATCAATACTAAGCGTCAAATAAAGATGAGTAAAAATAAACGCAGAGATCCTTATTTAACAAAATTTATCGAGAAGTGCAACTCTATTGGTGCATGTAAAACAAGTATATGCCAACTACCCTATGTACAGATAGACCTTGGAGCAACGAAAACCCTTGGTTTAATTGATTCAGGATCTACCCGTAGTATAATTAGTAAACAGTTAGCCACCTTATTAGCTAATCATAAACTGATTAAACGTAGCCAAATGGTGAACATAAAGTGTACCACCGCAAATAAACAAAACCTAAAGATATCTCACAGTGTTACGGTGAAATTAAAAATTCAGAATTTTACTTGGTACATTCCCCTACTAGTAGCTGAAGAGTTAGGACAGAACTTAATATTAGGCGCGGATTTTATAAGAAAAACTGCTTTAATCCTTGATATATATGCAAAACAATATTTTTTCAGATTTGATCGTACTCAAAAATATCAGTTCGACTCCGAATTAAGTAACGACACTGTTAGTGAAACCGCAAATATTCATTCAGAGCCTAATGAATCGAGTCTAAGTCATTTAAAAGGAAATGAGAGACTAAGAATCCAAAAGTTAATAAAAGATTTTTCTGCTGTACTCACCCCCAAGTTAGGATTAACTCATTTAATTGAATATAAAATAAATCTTAGTGACAACAAAGTAATACGACTCCACCCATACAAACTATCTCCGCCCAAGATGGAAATCATGAGAAACCACATTAACAAACTCCTTGATCAGCACGTCATTGAACCATCAACGTCTCCATATTCATCGCCTGCATTCCTAGTACCAAAAGGAACTGACAAACATAGACTAGTCGTGGATTATAGACAACTAAATAAGAGTATAGAATTTGAATCGATACCACTGCCAGACATACACAGTGCGTTTCACTATTTTACAAAAGCGAAAATCTTCACCATAATGGATCTTAACCAAGCATTCCATCAAATTCCACTAGCTGAGGAATCAAAACATTTAACTGCTTTTGCTGTCCCATTTAATCTATATCAATTTACGAGAGTACCATTCGGTATATCACAAGGAAGTTCAGTATGCAGCCGACTGTTAGAAAAAATTTTCCATGATGTTAAATTTAAATTTGTATATCATTATCTCGACGATATAGTAGTATATAGTGAGTCAATGGATCAACATATTGATCACTTGCGTGAAGTATTATCCCGGTTAAAGAAAGCCGGACTGACCGTAAACCCTAGTAAAGTTAATTTCGCAGTGAAACAATTCTCATTTTTAGGTCACATAGTATCAGCCGAAGGTAAGGTTACCATCGATCCCGAACGTACACGCGCAATCCGAGAATTTTTACCTCCCAGAGAAGTCAAAGGTATAGCTAGATTTTTAGGTATGATTAATTATTTTCATAAGTATATACCCCACTTAGCAGATATAGCAGCCCCATTGAATGCCTTAAGAAAGAAAGGAACGAAATTCGAGTGGACTACTCAACATCAAGAAGCGTTTGAAACACTTAAAGAAAGTATTATATCCCCACCTGTATTGCAGTTAGCGGATTTCAGTAAACCATTTATCGTACAGACCGATAGTTCAAGTGTAGCATTAGGAGCCGTAATATACCAGGAAATAAATAATACTAGACTCCCGATCAGTTATGCATCCCGGACACTGACCGAGCAAGAAAGGAAGTTCTCAGCCTATGAACTGGAATGTTTAGCCGTAGTATTTGCTTTTGATAAATTCAAACCATTTTTGGAACACAAAGAATTTCTACTAGAAACCGATAATCAAGCTTTATCATGGTTATTAAATCACCCAAAGCAATTAGGTCGTATCGGACGATGGGTGTTAAGATTAAATTGCTACAAGTTCAAAGTGCAACATATTCGTGGAACTCAAAATGTAGTGGCCGATACTCTATCCCGCATGTTCCAACTACCCAATACAAGATCTGGAGAAGACAATATTGAAACCACTATCGTTAATACACTAATTACTAACTTTCCCCTTGCATTTAAGGATATAGCATATCACCAACAACAAGATCCGAAATTGTGTAAAATAATCGAACAAATAGAAAAAGGAAATAACTCTGATAAATATATCTTGAGTAAAAGAGTACTTTGTTTTAAGAAGGCAAACGGAAAATTACTAAGAATAATCGCCCCGGAAATAATCAAACCCATGTTAATGGAGTACTATCATTCATCTACAATTGGAGCTCATATGGGAATTAGGAAAACGATACATCGTATTCGCAAGGAATACCACTGGGAAAACATGAATAGTGAAATAAAAAGGTTCGTGAAAGAATGCGAAATTTGTGCACTGAGCAAACCAGCAAGAACCAGTCAAGTCGGAAAACTAATCTCCGAAATACCTACCACTCCCTTTTCGAAAATATACATCGACTATTCTGGACCTTATCCCCGCTCTAAATCCGGAAATACTATGCTGTTAATTTGTGTAGACTCATTCACTAAATTCGTGTGGATGTATCCTATGCGTCGTGCATTAGCATCTACGACAATTAAAATTCTACAAGAACAACTATTTAAAGACTATGGCACACCTTTAAGCTTAATATCTGACAATGGACCCCAGTTTAAATCGAAAGAATTTAATGACATGTGTTTTAAATTAGGTATAAATCATATTACCGTGACCGAGTACAGACCGCAAGGAAATATAGCAGAAAGATACTTGCGTAACTTAAAATCAGCATTAATATCTTATCATGCTAAAGACCAGACAACCTGGGATCAAAATATTTCGCGGATACAATTTGCATTCAATTCAGCGTATCACGAAGGTCATAAATCAACACCATTTGATTTACTGTACAAGTACAAACCCAACCATCCTTTAACCACGAAGTGGAAAATCAATGAGTTATTACCCCGCGACGTGAATGGGAATAACATACGAAAAATATGGAACGAAGCTCGTGCAAATCTGAGAGCTAATTTACAGAAATCAAGGAAGTATCATGAGAATAATAATAAGCTAATAAAGTATAAAATAGGTGATTCAGTCATGTATAAAACTCATCCTATGAGTAAAGCAGTTGATAAGATCACGTCGAAACTATCTTATCGATGGTGTGGCCCCTACCAAATTCGTAAGTTCATCACCCCCGTTACTGTAGCTCTGTATGAACCCAATACAGAAAATTACGTTCGCAGAAGTCATTTGTCTCAAATAAAAAAATGTTTTTCGTGTCAAGATACAGAAGGAAGACTACGAGAAAGATAGAAAACCTAGAATACTACCTAAGTATTAAGAATAAAATATGTTGTATAGACTTATACCGAAATAGGATAAGATTGTGTAACATCCTATACTATAGGTAACTATAAACTCAAAACCCCCTCGTACGAATACAAGCGAGGCCTGATCAACCTTAGCTAATGTCCTGCGAGAATGGTATTATACATGAGAAATCTGATGACAAGTATAATGAAGATGTAGAGAAAGAAAGAAAGAAAAATAATCTTTAGCGCTGTAAACTAAAAGTAATTCTATTGTTCTTACAATACGGTATTATTATTAGTAAAATACTCATGAGTATAACTCCGTAAAACGAGTGAGCAATTCAAGAAAAAACCGGTAGTAGATATAAGAATTAAAATAAGGTAGATTTACGTTTTGTGTATTTTGTATAGTAGATGTAGTAGAATTTAGATGTGACATAAGTATAAGATAATCGATTGATGAATAGAAATAAGCTGAGAGAGAGAAATTTCAGTATGAAATATAATTGTTTATGAGAATTATACTATTACACCCCCCGTTTTTCATAGTTAAGTGCAGGAGGATGTGACGATTTTAAATGTATCAAAAATCGCACAGATTAAAATTTTTTAATTTTAATAAGTAAGAGTATCATACACCCTTACCTATACCCAGATTCCTGAATCAACTTGAAACCTTCCAGTACCAACACGCCAAGAAAAGTATTAAGTAGTGAGTAATAATAATAATTACTTAAATAATTAAAAATGCGACTAGAGAAATAAAGAAATCCCTAAGTCATAATAAAATAAACATAAAGTATTTATCTTCTAATTAATGAATAAATAATAATAGACAAAGTACGAACTATTTTCTTAGTGTGTAAATACGCACTAGCTTACTGAGCCCTCTCCCCTAAACCGTACGCGCATTCGGCCGTAGAACGTCGCAATGAGTAGACGTGAGTTTTGGTGTTGTACACATATACGTATGTGTAAGTTCTCTAGAAGCATATCCAGCGTGAAATCTTGTTATTGTGAATAATGTAGTGTCTAGAGTTTGTGAGAAAATATATAAATAAAATAGAAAAAGGTAGCCAACACATCTCTTAAAAACAAAATCAAATGTAAGTGTAACATAGTTAACTACTAGACTGTAGTACTGCAAAGTGGGAACTATAACTGTAATTAAAATAAAGAAAATGTGAACTACAAGAATCTGCACTAAGAAAAGTGAAATTACAACATTTGGAACTTCAAGTAAACAACCTATCTTCGAGAGCTTCAAGTAAACTAAAAATCAACCCGATGTAGATAAACCAAGAACAACGTACTCAACCCGTAGAAGACAACTGGAGATGTCCCAAGAATACAACAACAACCTCAGGTGATATCAAACCACAACTTTTGTAAATTTCCCCTTAATAAGAAGTAACAAAGAACTTTAAAGAACTTTCGCAATGTAATGAACAAATTATCAGATTTGTATATTTTGTAATTTTGTAAGAAGTAATAGTAACCGTAATGTATATATTGATAAATTAATAATTTTGAGAAAACTGAGACCCGGATCCGTGGTATTAAAAGCAACAGTTATATGAATAAATTTTGATATAACAAGAATAATATAATTAAGATCTTTGAAGCAGTAAAAGCGCTATTTACTAAAATAACTTTCTTTAAAATCAGGAATAATGTTTGATTAATATTTCAATAGCAATAAAGAGATGTTTTAGCTAATACCTAGTGAGTGAATAAGTTTATGCAAACCTTGTCAGTTTCCTATATCATACTTGTTTTGTAATTTGTTAGTAAGAGTTTTACTAACAACGGCAGCTGGTTTAGTTTACTGGTAAATAATTAAACTAGTTCCCGATTTTTGTGTTGTCTTGCCAAGGGGCGGCACAACTGAATACAAATCCACACCGTTACACCGAATGCCACCAACTTTTGCACAGGTAACCTTTGACACAAGGCGAAAAATGCTGTCTAACTTGGAATTTGACATTTTACCCCGTTCGCACGATTTAGGTCCTTTTAATTATGCCTTTTCGTTGACGCGTATAAAGATGTCAACAACATCATGGAGACCAGAATTAATTACCATAGTAACAAGTATATAAACAAATGATATTTACCGACATCGGAACGGTACCTTTATCCGTTCCTGCAGTTTTTAATGTTTTAATATGAGACTGTATCGATATATTTTGTATACAGATACGTCTATATATTTTGTAATTGTCTTAAACGATTATAAAATTTATGTTTATACGTATTTCTGATGATGCAATGAATTAGTAATGAAATATATTAAATACTACTACTAAAGATGTTAACAACACCATGGAGACCAGAATTAATTACTATAGTAACAAGTAAATAAACAAAAGCTATTTAGCGGCATCGGAACTGTACATTTATCCATTCCTGCAGTACATTTTCGAAGTTTTATATAATATGCGATATGGAACAGAAGAAATGTACTAATTGTAAATTGTCTTATTACTTAATGCAAAGCGAAAATACGTGTTGTTTTCATTTGTGAGGTTTTTGGTTTTTAGTTTACTGCTGAAATAAATAAAAGCCATGGTTGAGGAAAACATAACGTTCAATGTGTTATACAATGCTTCCTACACAGTAACACTTAAAATAAAGAATTTAGCGTTTTTGATTTAACAGGTACTTTACAAATATCTCCAAAGGCTTTATACACGGGTACTTTTAAATCTCAAAAGGCTGTTGGCAACAACATAATAATTTAGTACAAGTTAAAATCGTACAAGTATTGAAAACAGCTTTGGAGAGAATCTGACTAATGAGTACAAAATTGTTATACGAGCTGACAGAACGCCATATACACATAGACAATAAAAATTATATTAAAATATTTATTAAAAGTCAAATATTCGCGTGCAAAGCCGCAGGTAACAGCTAGTTATAATTATAATCGCTCCGAAGGGACAGTGTAGCATACTAATAGAGAGTACCGTTCGGGCGATGAAGACAGACAGCCTTAAACGATCAGACGCGTGCAGTCAAACTGGGTATTGTGATAAACATTGGCCTGTAATATACAGTTCAAGGCTAGGTCCAGATTGCTATAGGAGAGGTTTTAGTGGGTAGTCCCAAACTCGGTGTGTAAATGCATTTTTTCCTCCTAAAAAAAATTATAACCTGCGTAAGGTCCTGTGGTTAACGTGGCTCCTGATTCAAAGTTAATCCATCACGTGCCTAATGCGTCACATGCCTAAAACCTGATAGATGCCTACAAGGCGGTTCGGTAGCCTTGGATCTCTACACTCGAACGATTGCATCATCAACATTATCACCATTATAGCAGTAGTAGTAGTAGTAGTAGTAGTAGTAGCAGCAGCAGTAGTAAGTATTTATTATCATTAACTTATTATAACAGTAATAAACACTATGAAGAAACACATTTAACAACAATAATAACGACCAGCCACTAATATAGTGTAGCTAAAATATTATTAATCCTGGGTACGATAATTATTTGACACAACTCAACAATAATATTCGTCTGCTAACTGGTTTTTGCTCATCAGTTTGAAATGCGCAATCAACGTACCAATCGTACATTATCCGAACTATACTACATTATATTTACCAGTACATCGCAATACTGTAGCCGGTGATTACTGCTGCTTAATCTGTCCATCCATCGCGATCCGTGTGCCTAGCGCACGCAGTCGTACCCCGCTAATTGGATATTTCCTAGCCGATGATTGAGAATTATCGCAGTTTTATTGGAAACACGGTCAACACTTTTCCACGTTGCTGACACTAACGCCACAATTATGACAGATTACATAACAATTTCGGTAAGTGGCTGTTCTATTATGCTAAAGCCAACACCTGAGCCTCTCTTCAAATGATAAATCCATTTACGCGTGGCCACTAAAAATATCACTTTTCTGTCAAGTGTTAGGCCTACTAATTTAATTCCGAGATAAACTACGCAGAACAGACTAGGCTAAGTACTCACAGGCTACCGTGTTGTCACAGATAACAGTTGTTAATGTCTCCGTTTTGTGTTAATCGAAGAAGATAAGGCTAAATTATGAACTTAAACAAGATTAACAAAAAGTGTACTGTCTCACTCAAGATTAAAATTATTATATTCACATTAAATCAAATAAATGTGTTTATATTAATTAATTACGAAGGGGATTAACATTTTTAAGTAGATGTTTCAGATAACTCTATTTACATATTTACAGAGAGGTTTGCAGACTAAAGCTAAAGGTTCGGATTCGATTTCCAGCAGCACCTTAAATCAGGCCTCGATTTTCAGCCACCAGGTTGACTCAACGTATAGAAATGGGTACCTACTGTAATGTACAGTAGACGATTACACTACCTTCTCTGAATGCTGTATAACTCATGACGTCAATCTATCCTGCCTTTTCATAAACCAATCAATCTATGGTTAAAAAACGAGCCCTTTATTTTATTTACGTTTAGACATTAAAACAAAATTTTGTTAATTCTCACATTACAATCCATAACTTTAGAAACTCTGAAAAACGGCTATTATTTTTTTAGAACGGACGGGAAACATTGATCGAATATTATATTTTTAAGTAGTAACTAATGTTACATATATATATTTTATTTCGGCACTAAGGTTTTAAAATCTAACTGAATAACAGCTTCTATAAATGTTAAATTCTAGTTATTTCCATATCACAAACAGAAAATTTCACTCCTTGTGTATTACAAGCACGGATTAGGATGCAGTTAACATCGCTACGGATAATCCTACATTTCGTTAAGCATCACATTCTGATGTCTAGCACACACACACACACACACACACACACACACACACACACACACACACACACACACACACACACACACACACACACACACACACACACACACACACACACACACACACACACACACACACACACACACACACACACACACACACACACACACACACACACACACACACACACACACACACACACACACACACACACACACACACACACACACACACACACACACACACACACACACACACACCACAACGGGTCGTGGCGGTGTCGGTTCAGTTCAATGGGTCGTGTGAACGGTTATCTTTACTTTATTTTTATGAAACAACCTGCTGGGGTTATCGAATACGTGACTACAACACAACACCCGTCAAATCTCATCTTCGCGTGTCTGACAAAGTGAATCTTCGACTGATATTTTTAGGAAACTCAAGTGTGCCTACTGTGTAGACAACGACTGAAAATACAAATACACGAATGACAAAGCAAGTAAAGGTTATCATAAAGACAGCATCTTGGCGCACACAATTAAGAGGCTAACAAACACCCAAAGAAACAATTATATGACACTTTAAGATATTGAAGCACTTGGGCGTCATGGGACTATTCAGATAATCAGCGGTTGACAAGTATACCGAGAAAAGTTAATAAGGAAAATTTACTTAATATAAACTATCAGTTATCATTCTAGTACCTGGTAATTATAATGAACTAAGAGCCTACTGAGAAAACGTTCTTTGTAGGCTATAACATAACATACAGTAAACTTTAAAGTCAAGTGGTGATTTATGTCCAATCCAAGGACATAACAAATAAAATATACCGACAAGCCTCGACACAAAAATACAGTTAAGCAATTATTAAAATCATGCGTTTGTAGACTGTGTAATGACCGTGACGACTGATACCGTATAACAACACTGTGATGCGTAATTAGATACAAATAGCGCATGTCATACGGGAATGTTTATAGTTGTCTTGATTATTCATCTCTTCTTTCACAGCACTAACACTTATCTAAAAATGAAACTTTTCCTTGTGAACTTACTGTTTATTCTCTTCTCGTCGAACGCGTTTCGGCGTACGTATTCGCCTTCTTCAGCTTCTCTAAGAAGCTTTTAACACTCGTTTAAAAGTGTGTCTACTTTGTCCTCTCCAGGCGCATCCTATTAAGCACTGGTAGCCTGGTAACCACACACACACACACACACACACACACACACACACACACACAGTGCACTCTCTGTCCTCTTACATCCCCTTCATAGTAGCTATTAGCAGACAGGATATATTTCACATTTTATAGTCTATATGTATAGTGCAGTGACTTAAAGGAAACGTTGCTTTAATAAAAAAAAATACCTTTTTATCTTCTGTAATAAAAGTAGTAGTATAATTTTAATTTTTAATAAAATTTAACATCATGCACGTCATGAGAACGAGTTAAGCACATATTCACATAAAGTTTTAAATACAGTTATACTTTTTAATGACTATTTATCCGTAAAGGTTATTCACAAAATAATGATGTATAGATAATTGACCGTACGATGTATGAAGTACGATAATTTGACATATTGACCTTGTGCTAAATAGCCAAATTATTTGGTAATTCTTGTAACTAATAACTAGACAAGGCAACTGTCAAATCAATTGGCTACAATAACTCACCACTTGCCCAGAAGCAGCAGACACAGACAGATGTTGTACTCGGTTTCTTGAGCACTTACAATTGGTACATACACTGGTACTTACATTGGCACAATGGATAAGACAATAGGTTATACATGTCAGTTAGTTTGCCAGTGTGGTAAGAACGATATGCGACATAAACTGTAAAATCCAAGAAAAGAGTAACGAATGTTAACTGGTAAACGCATACGTAAATAAAAAAAAAGAAGAAAACTGTATAAAATAGTGTTGTGAAATCGGTACTCATAAGAAACATCGTTACGGGAATTATCGAGATACACAAGTGATGCTTCATCAACGGGACTAAACAGAACAGAGTGACCAGCTGGCACGCGGAGTAGGATAACTCTGAGGAAGGTTGGTATGCCTATAAGTTGACCAAAACAAGGAAAAATGGAAACTATCCAGGAAGTCATTGTGCTCCAACGGTAAAAGAAAAAAATGAATGAATACAATTCTGGATTATAAATTAAGAAACATTTCATGACAAAATTCAAAAACGGTAACTTATGATCCACCTAGATCGTCGTCTCACCTGGCGGACACACTCCGAGCAAGTAGCCCGCAAGACCGCCCATCGTTATATAAACTCCGTCTTCTGCTTTGCAGTTAATCTATAACCCGCCGCCTAGCGTCACCACCTATGTGGTGCCGATGGTACCTACGCGATTCCCGATACCTACTTGGCCTCGGTCCATAAGCGAAAGCTTCGGTCTCTTCTGGACCGAGGATTGCGCTGGGCGTGTAAAGCCCACCACCTTAACATCCAATAAAATCATCCGAGAATCCCTGCGTGTCCGCTATAAGGGCACTATCCCGTAAATTCATCGCCGCATCGCCCGCTCCCAGGGCGATCACCTTATTAGCGCCCTCGGTCGCAACCCATCTGTGGCAGGTGAATCTTGGACCCGGCCTCGGCGTACACTTGCCCGGCTGGTTGCAGGCCACACCCCGGCGGCCGGCGGCACGAGCTCAATTTGACGCTGGGGACGCAGCACACGAGCGGGCGACGGGCTTGCCGCACAGGTCCAGGAGAGTGAATTTAAAGTACGAACAAGATTTTAGCGGTGGTGACGCTGCTCCTGTTTTCGTTTGAACTGTACAAACGTCACAACATAGGAGAGGGACTAATCACAATTTTTAGTTAAGGTATACAGAAGAGTTTATTTTACGGATGTGAAATGTTTACACTATTTGTTAACACACATTCAAGTAGATAACAGCACAGATTCGGAGAAGTCGATATTAGAATGGCACACGGATGACATTATTAGTGAGCCCGTGCAAAGGTCGCGCTCCCCCACGGGTGTTGTGAACTTTGCCCAACTCTTGCACACATGGGTTTGCTAATGTCAAGTAATTAGGTCACCTAAATGGTACAAATCTATACTAATGTTACGTGACATTAGATCGTAATGTGTGTTGAAAACGTTAAACATTACAAGTAGCGCGTTTATGTAGTGCAAGACTTTGCTACATGCATCACTTTATTTACAGTTTTGTTTTCACGTACAGCACTTAATCAGTACTTTATAATATGATTGCAATCTGGTTTTAAGACTAACGAGCAATTCTGATCTGATTAAACTCTACTTAACGTACTTCTAAAAGTTCCTCATTAGAATCTCTTGACTTTACAAGTTATTAAATGCATCTTTATATTTGTGCGCTCACATATATTAACACTTCACGCTAACTCGATGAGTTTTCTTCTTTCGAAGCTTTGTCCTATGTCTGTGTGGTCTCGTAATTAGAAATTTCAACGTTTTATTGGTAACATAGTCTTCTCACATGTTTTTTGTTGACCTATAACGAGATCCTGTGGAACTCGCTGTTCTTGATGAACCCAGGCCCGTGAACATAGTTCTTTGCAAAACGTAGCCTGTACTTTAATATCCCACTGTTTATACATACAGTGTTGGATGCCAGTAAGGATTTTTGAAATGCGTTTAGTCAGCAGTTTATTGAATGTTCATAGAAAGGATTTCTTCCATCAATCAATTCGATCTTGTATATTTGATTCCCAGCGGACCATTCTGACATAACCCTTCCAACTGAGTTCAGCAGCCCGTGTGATGCCAAAGTTTTTGGATTTGTTCGCGCTACAATACTGTTTCCCTGTTTATTTGCCATATGTATATAAGACGTCTGGTAGTTACAATAAATCGAATAGATTACGATAAATCATATACATTACACAATTTATTTGTTCAATTTTCAATCTGATGAATAGCTATTTTTAACTTTCCTGTAGCTTTCTCTTTGTTTCCGCCCACTGGCAATAACGTAGCTTTGTCAAAGGTTAGCGCTACACAAAGGTTCCTTTCAAGAATATTTGCCTTGAATTCAGTCAGTCCGGAGTAGACGTCTGCTTGCTTAACTCTGGTGCTCTACGTCGCTCTGGAAGAATAGTATACTTAAATCTCTCATACCAAACTCTAGCATCACTTTCACTTTTAAACATACATTGGTTTTAGTGCTTTCCAGCAATATCATAAGCCCAATCACTCCGTTAACTGTTGATCGTCTATTTAAATCCGAACTGATGGTTTGAGATTCGGCTGTCGTTTTCAATAATCAGTTTAAATCATTTAAGAATTAATTATTCGAAAAGTTGAGACATAACCAGTAACAATGAAATCGGCTCCACGTGACTGTTTTCTTGGTACTCTATCATGAAAACGTCCGCTATTTCCAACAGTTTGAGCACATATTTTAGCCTAAAAACACAGCCTTGATAACGTTGGTTGGTCTTAGTGTTTCCTTCCTCGCAACTGCCTACGTCAAGCCTCCCAATTTGCTTTATTGTTTGTATTTCTGTTCACTTCTTTCTTGAGTTCTGCTAGTGTACCAAATTTATATATATATATATATATATATATACATTTTCTGTGTAATTTACCTCTTAAATCGTCCTCTTCCTGTTCTCCATACGACTGGAGTATGTTCCCAAAACATTAGCAAACTTTTCGGTTTTTCTCATGTGAAATTAAAATAAATCTTGCACGATCTTATAAGATTTGTTTCAAATACGCTTCAGCTCTTCACTTTTGAATCCGTGTTTAATATAAATATACATATAAGTATAAATCGTTTCATGTGCGTTTTCTGTTTGACGTTACCCTTTTTTATTACCTTTTACTTATTTCATATCGGGGGTGTTTTAGGAACATTTTAGGGGTATCAACCTGAATTACTTCACTTACCACGTGTTACGATTATACGAGAATACGAGAACGTAAATTTAGTATTCCTGGATATCATATTTATATTTGTTAAATGCATATATTTTTTGCTCTGAGAATTTCCTGTTCTAGCATCTGATATTAAAGAGCAATACAACAAACTAGCCATTGAATTTACGCTATGGAAAATTCACAGTATCGAAAAGAAAGAGCGACTTTAGTTGGTCGCGTGATGTATTACAAATGTGTCAGGAATTATTTAGAAAACTCTAAAAACAAAATGAAACGGATGAAAAATACGGATAATATTGTCTCTTGTTTTGTTGTTGTCAGGTAAATAGGAAATAAGTATAATAATGTTAATAATAATAACAATAATAAAATAATGCTTGCCACTGAAAAAGAAATTAAAAAATGTCCAAGGTTTACAGGAAACCCCCAAGAAGAGGAGAGGTGCCACCTGGACTAACGAAAGGAGGGAGAGACATCGATCAAGAATGAAGGAGATGTGAGAGAGGAGGAAGAGAGAGGAGAAGAAGGGAGGAACCAGTTAAGCCAAACGTAGTCCACAGTGGCTCAGCCGCAAAAAAAATAATAATAATGCGTTAATAAAGGTATGGGAGGCACAAGAAAACGAAGAGATTTTGAACATATGTAATACGGTGTGAAACCATAGGCACAGTAAGGTAAGGACAGATACTTTCAGTACGTTTGTCTGAAAACAATTTGTTACCAGTTATTTACTTATGCAGTTATTAGCAGCAATAATTTATATTGCTTATAATACCAGAGTCGAGTCCCTCTCTCAGAGGGATAACTCAGAGTCGAGTTTGTATTACGGTAATTGACACCTACTTTAAATAGTAATCCTGATAAGTAATCTATATTAAAACGTGTATTAGATATAAAGGAAAGATAAAACAGCATACAAAAAAATCGCATACATTAAACAGGCCATAACAATTCACTTGTAATTAGTTAAACAGCCATTCAGGTGTACTACGCAATAAACTGTATGAAACGATATGTAAATGGCACTTATCTCCATCTGTCTCTGCCCCCTCTCTCTTTTCCTCTCTGTCTCACACAAATATAATACAAACACGCACACGGTTACTCAGAGACGTCAGAAAACAAAGAAAAAACAGACATGACCGATAAAATACACTACAGTCTGTGAAAAACTTGATTAACCTAAGATTCTCCACAGCATGACAACTTCGGAAATATTAATAAACCAATTCATTATTGATACTGATAGTATAAACTGTAGAACATTATTAAAAATATTATAACAGAAATAAAGGTACATAGGTTTATTTTCATCGTCGAGAAACAAGATGGAATCAAAACGGCGAAGTAATGTAATCTTCAATTAATTATAAACATCAGTAAAAGGATTTCGGTATGCAGTGATAAATTGAATCGTAAATTAGAAATACTTATTATTGTAAAGTGAGAGAACCAACGACGAAGCTTATTGCAGAACTGTTGAATGACCAACACAAACACCAGGTATAGAGCTAGCCAGTGGTTGATTTCTAAAATTACAGGTGCCGGAACGCATGAATTCAAAAGTTGTACAGACACAAATATACTTATATTTTATATTAACTCCAGATCTTGTTCACTAAGCAGCCTGTTTTCAATAGATTTTTTTCAGTGCCTCAAAAAATTTGTCAGGGTCTACGGGATTATATTTATCCTATCTTCCTTTTTTTTGAAGCGGAACCCCAAAAAAAGTTAAGTTTTGTACTGCTTTCAAGGCCATAGAATAATGGGGGCCTGGTACTGATTTTCTGCTTTCAAATAGAGAAGCTGTAATTTTCAGTTTTTCGTTGGCAAAACCCAGACCAACATTGCGATTCTGCAAAAAAAAAAATGAACGATAGTAGTTAAGATAAAGATTAGTGCTGGTGTTTGATTTTGACAAATGTTTAGTTTTGTACTAGGGCTGATGAGGGCCACAAATTAAAAAGTAGTAGTACATTTTTGTAATAATAGGTTTTTATTTTCATATATTTTTTCGGTAATTTATTTTTGGATCCAAGAGGTTCCGGAACGCCGTTCTCCCTGAAATCAAGCCCTGGAGCTAACACACTTTAATGTCACAGAACGTAGGCTATATAGCAACAGAGACCCAAGATATGCAGCGTGAAGCCTAAGCCAGAGTTTATCAACCGTGGGGCCGTGTCCCGGTACCGGGTTCTGACATCAATTATTCCGGCCCCTGGGATTTGTCATTTTCGTTTTTTAAGCATTTTTCGTACCTAAGTGGAACCTAATAATACTTATATGGTTATGCCATAATTAATTATTAATACGTACGTTAATTTAATGTATGAACGTTTTTATTTTTATATAATAATCTTATATACATAAAAAAATTACCAGGCATCGGTCTTAAAAACATCTGTATAAACAATCCAAGTAGTCCCAAGTAGCCCACTTGACAATTCAGCAATAACAAACTAATTGTTATCTACACCCGACGAAACAAAAACATGTAATGATATAATTCATATGTCATACAACACTGTCTTGGCAACCGCGTGCGACATATGAACCTAACAAACATCGGATTGATTATAAGAATATATCACATACCAACAAGAATGTAAGACAAGTAAAAGTATATGCCTACCTGTACAAATGATAAGCGGCAAGACAAAATTTTATTTGCATTCTTATCTATATCTATATCTACATCTATATGTTATATAAAACTCAAAGTATGAGGATTTATGGGTACTGAATACAAATCCACACCGTTACACCGATTGCCACCAACTTTTGCACAGGTAACCTTTGACACAAGGCGAAAAACACTGTCTAACTTGGAATTTTATATTTTGCCCCGTTCGCACGACTTAGGTCCTTTTAATTATGCCTGGGCTTTTCGTTGACGCGTATAAAGATGTCTACATCACCATGGAGACCAGAATTAATTACCATAGAAACAAGTAAATGAACAAATGATATTTAGCGGCATCAGAACTGTACCTTTATCCGTTCCTGCAGTTTTTAACGTTTTTAATATGCGATTGTATCGATATATTTTGTAATTTTGTATACAGATACGTCTATATATTTTGTAATTGTCTTAAACGATTATAAAATTTGTTTATAAGTATTTCAGATGATGCAATGAATAAGTAATGAAATATATTAAATACTACTACTAAAGATGTCAACAACACTATGGAGACCAGAATTAATTACCATAGTAACAAGTAAATAAACAAAAGCTATTTAGCGGCATCGGAACTGTACAGTTATCCATTCCTGCAGTACATTTTCGATGTTTTATATAATATGCGATTATATCGATATATTACGATGTGGAACAGAAGAAATTTACTAATTGTAAATTGTCCTATTACTTAATGCAAAGCGAAAATACGTGTTGTTTTCATTTGTGAGGTTTTTGGTTTTTAGTTTACTGCTGAAATAAATAAAAGCTATGGTTGAGGAAAACATAACGTTTAATGTGTTATACAATGCTTCTAACACAATAACACTTAAAATAAAGAACTTAACGGTTTTTATTTAACAGGTACTTTATAAATATCTTCAAAGGCTTTATAAACGGGTACTTTTAAATCTCCAAAGGCTGTTGCACCAACATAATAATTTAGTACAAGTTAAAGTAGTACAAGTGTTAAAAACAGCTTTGGAGAGAATTTGACTAATGAGTACAAAATTGTTATACGAGCTGACAGAACACCAAATAGACATAGACAATAAAAATTACATTAAAATACTTATTAAACGTCAAACATTCGCGTGTGAAGCCGCAGGTAACAGCTAATATTAAATATTCCAAATACGTGAATCACGTTATATGCTACAAAAACACATTACAACCACAACATGACAGCCAGTGTGTCAAGGTCAGCAATATATCAAATAAAACAATCGTTCTCACGAAACGAAAACAGCAGGTGCTATAGAACATCACCGGATGGCACTTTTAATAGAATCAAGTAATCAAGATTAACGACATAACTAAAATTCAAATTAGTCCATATATAACACCTGAAACTTAACGAAAATAACAAAATATCATTCGCACTTTAAATATAATACAACAGGATTTCAGCAGTAGTATGCAACTATTCAGAAGAAAATAAAGAGATAAAAAGTAATTCACTAAATTGACACGGAGATATTAAACAAAACAGAAATAATAAACCTAACGATAAAAAAGCTACAGCAAAATCACAGAGAACCCCTCCACGTCCACTTGCATAGAAAACAACAAAAAATATATTCTGAAATAACGAAAAAACGAGTGTTGGCGACAGCTTTCTGCAACATAAATTGTGTCGTCGATAACAAACAAACAAACAAAAAATCGAAAGTAAAAACTAATGAATATTTTAAAAATCGAAAACTGAATAATATTTTGTTTAGACGTCAACGAATGTTGCCTGAAAAAAAATATTACGAAAAACGTAAAGCGCATCTGCAGAAAACGAATGATTAAAAATAAAATATAGTCACATCCTCCAAACAAACAAAACTAATTTTCAGAAACAATAACGGAACCTAAAAAAAAAAATCAAATGTTATGAAAAATCCTCCTATGAAATACAAGCATTTTAAAAACTGCAATGCTTATAATATACCAGTGTCATTAATAATAACTCCTTAAATTTTTAGTGACCGGCAATCAATGAATGTTTTAGAGGATGGTTAGTGAGGATCGGTCAATAATACAAATTTTAGCTATTTTGCGTCGACGTTTCGACAATATTTATTGTCATCTTCAGGACCTGTGTATGAAATACAATAGAAATATCAAACATAACGAAACAATTAAATATTTGGGTGAACGTGTTGGTGATGTGAGTGTGTGCGTGCGTATGTATGTATCATATGAAGACTCATATCATATGTATGTATTTTATATGTGAAGACTTATGATAGTTTGTTTACATCTTTAAATTATCTTTAAGAAAATTATCTTACACGTTCACCCAAATATTTAATTGTTTCGTTATGTTTGATATTTCTATTGTATTTCATACACAGGTCCTGAAGATGACAATAAATACTGTCGAAACGTCAACGCAAAATAGCTAAAATTTGTATTATTGACCGATCCTAACTAACCATCCTCTAAAACATATATAACAGTTTAAGTACAAATGCAAATGGAAAAAATATGACAAACATGAGTGCGTTGCAATCGACGAGTGATGACAGCAGAATTACACCTGACAATAGGGCACACATACGTATAGTACTGACGAAACTAAATAACGGTACAGGTTCTGTGTGTGTCAACACACCAACGCCGAGCGCAACGCCAACGCCTATACCGCCGGTGTGAAAACTAGCGCGCACCACTACAGTACTGAAAACGAATTCTACGAAACGAAATTTAACGTCCACTTCCCGGCCGAACAGCATTTCAGAATAGAATTTATACTGTCCAAGAGATACCGGTAGTAGTGGATGTGCGGATGTGCACTACAGGATATGCGGATGCAGGCTTTATCTGCGTATTGTTTAACCGCACATTATTAATTACGTTCCACTACCGCCAACTTCTCGACCCGGCTTGTAACATTGCACACCCTATTCCCGATGACTACGTTAATTAGCTCACGGCGCCATTTAGAAACGGGAAATTTATTTCCCTGCGTCTGGGAGACAAAAGAAAATGTTTACTTCTTTTCGGACTTATAATTAATTAAAAACGTTCTCGTTTAACTGATACTTAAACCTTCCGATGTTCGAAAAGTATACACCGCTTTACGACCCAGATATTACTACTTGAGGTACTCGCTGAACATAAGTAAATGAAAGTTATCATTTAAAAACTCTTCAGTACAGCAGCTTACAAATTACTTAATTAATTTATTAACACAAATAAGCTTCAGCAAAGGCAATGGCATTTAATGTACTGTACACAAAATCCCGTGATGACAGACCGGTACCTAAACTACTGACTTATTGTATATAAATTGAAGTACGGTGACTTCAAATTTTGTACTTTTTACACTTGCAGAACTACTAAAATAATGTTTCCTATTTTTTACTGAAAATTACTGTACTAGAACCGAATCAAGTATAACAGACTTGCAACATTAAGTTACTAAAAAACAATAAAGAGTACACCTAGTGAACGTCAGTATTAATGATGACGATCCTTTTGAAAGACCGTAATGGAATAATACCGGACTTACTAGTATGAACGGTAAGACATTGGTGTTGGTTGGGTATGCCTCACCCATCGTACGAAACTAGAGAACATTATCTCAAGGAAAACTTGCACGGAATCGTCTATTATAAAAGGAAATAAAATATAGGTATGGAGAACCATACATGACTACCATGTTCTAAGATTTATATTTAAAATCATTTACTTGAATTCGGTTCGATAATTTCTAAAACAAAAATTCCCCTACCCTCAAACTATTTTCAATGTTTATAGATATTTTTGTTATTATGGGGTAGTCGTTTAATATAATGTTATTTTCGAGTCACTTTGTCTATAAAAATTGGGTACTTTATTCTTATAAAGAAACTGCACTACGCAGGCAACCATCCCTCCTCTTCAACCGATCCCCACCATTAATGATATTTACACTTTCGTAGAGTAATAGTTTTATCATATTGTAACTGCTAAGGTATCTTATCCTTCAAAATTAAATACTCGTACTTTACTTGGTATCAGCAAAGTAATTTTACTTGGTATCAGCAAAGTAATTTTCAAGTGCCCTCCCCCTTCAACTACCCTCTCCATATCTCATACCATTTTACCCTCTCCTCATTTACCATTTTAGAGTGGATTAATATGACTTTCTTTTCGGGGCATGTATTTATCAAAATTAAGTACTTTACTCTTGTTAAAACACAAAATAATACAGGTAAACTACTCCTCCCCCTTATCCGAACAACCCCATTTTTGATACTTACCGTTTTATTGAGTAATAGTTTCATTAGATGTAATTACTAAGGTATCTTATCCTTCAAAATAAAGTAGTTTATTCGGCATCAGAAAGGTAATTTTCAAAAAATTACCCTCCCCTTCAAATTATCTTTTTCATTTATAGATATTTCTTCTACCTTTTTACGGTGGATTATTATGGCCTTCTTTTCAGGATACTTTATTCATCAAAAGTAAGTACTTTACTCTTGCTATAACGTAAAACGTTGCAGGAAACTATCCTTCCTGCTTAACCGATCTTCACCAAAATCAATAGGCTTTAAGTCCTCTACAACTCGAGCACATATACAAAAAATTATTTGATTCTGTTTGAATTTGCGGCAGATATCGTTCGCCATAGAAAAAATTCTACATACAGCCGCACAAACACTTTTCGGAAAATGACTTTTCTTCATCTTTTGAGGGTAGTACAATCAGAATCAGCCCTTATCTCGAACACGATTTTTCGCGATCACCGAAAATTGTGATCACCTTACGGAACATGGAAGTAAAATGTATACATTAAACCATATCATAAAAACTGAAAATGTCAACTAATAATTTATGATGGTACTCAAACAGTACAGAATACAACACAGAAGGTACTGCTCACAAACATTAACGTTAAAGGGATTTATCAGATTAATAATAAGGCGTTCAGTGTTCAATAAAATACTGCTGACTAACAGGTACGGTGAGTGAAGTGTATTTCATTGCGCGCTGTTCACTCAGCGGGTAAAATTCCCAGACCGAAATTAATTTCAAACTGTCTGTAAAACTCCTTACATAAGTAATCTGCTGCACGGAGCGAAATGAGTTCTTGCTCTCGGCTCAGCTGCGCTGATGCAGCTCAATAATTTAAAACGGAAAGTAAACCGAAATTAAATTTACCAGAATGCTTGCTGACAGATTGAAGAAGCTAACTGTTGATTCGTCGCCTGTTTCCCGTTAATTCTGGTTATGCCGACACAAGTGGGTCACATTGGTTTTGTACGACGTCACGACACGTCCTTGCGCATTACATTTTTACGAAGCTTCCTTTTCGTATTCAGCTCAATTGTCGTTTAATCAAGTTAGAATTATCGGGGTACAGTCTATATACCGTGTCAAAACCGGTCTGCTGAATAAGCTTACAATTATGTTTGTAATTTTTAGTTAATAAACGTATGGATTGTTTTTGATTAAGTAATGGAATGGATATAGATCGAAGAATGATTAAAATTAAGCACGACGATGAATATCGAACTTCAACATCTTCCGTAGACGACCGTTCTGCAACAGATATAATAAACCAAATGTATGACACATAACCTGTAACATACCATGATGGTTGTATCATAATACGTCATCTCCTTGACGAAGTTTATCATAAAGTTGCTAACTTCTCCTACTCGACTTTCTCAGTTAGTCATTTTTTCATGATTTACACATATCACTTGTAAGTGAAATTAACATATATTTTGATAAGTAATATACCATGTATACGCTTAATACTAGCTATAGGCCTATACCAATGTACTACATTACATATATAATAAATGACAGTCAGTCTGAGTAATAAGGTCAGTATCAGCAATAGCGTCTACTATCAATAAGCTGTCAGTGTTTTGTTAAGGGCCCGTGAGAAATCAACTGAAAAATCCTAGGACATTGTACTAACAATAATTTCTCTATATGAGTTTTAAATCTAATTTCTATATGTTATTATAGTTACAGTATTAAATGAGACGTGTTAATCAGTATTCGGTTTTAAGAAACGCAACGTATCGGTCGACATATGACTGAGATCGTATTCAGGTGTTAAGAAAATGAACCTAACCTTTGTTAAAATCCATAGGTCATACCTTTGTTCGCAAATATAAAAGCAAATTGTCGATTAAAAACGTATATGTAAGAATGTTGAGAATTAATAGGTATTAAAATAAAATAAAATATACAAATCTCAACTTACACTTGACAATCTGTTGAGCACATTCCAAACCACGTATTTTTAGTTTTAATATAACTTGAGTTAACTTTTTTGCCAGCTGAGATCAGGCACAGACAGATGATGAACGCAATGTTGTGTTTCATAAAACTGAATGCCAGTGAACGTTCCATTTCTTAATACACTGCGCTATGCATTTTTCTGATCACCTTTCTAATAGCATTTCGCAAGGTAATGCAGATTCTTGATACTATGGAAATAACATCTATAGGTTAACACAGGTTCATGCCTACGCAAATGATATTATTCTACTTGCCACGAACATAACAACTCTTGTAGAAATTTTTCAAAATCTGGAGAGACGCAGGTGCCAAATGAGCCTGAGAAATAAATGAACAAAAAACCAAATATGCTACATGAAAATGAGATAGGTAAGAAAAACTATTCAAAATTGTAAAAACGGAGGTTGTACGTTTGAAAGGGTAGGACTTTTATATATCTGGGTACGCATCTGAACAAGACAAACCAGACAGAAAAACGAGAGAGTAATTGCTGCAAACCGAGCATATCTTACAAATAACATCTTCTTCACAACTAAAATAATCTCCATACTTACTAAAATGAAGCTCTATAGAACTCTGAACAGGCAATTAGCAGCATATGGATCTGGGACCCATACAACAGCAGACATCTCCACTTTAAAAGTGTTTGGATGAAAAATAAGGACAATTTATAGCCCCGTAACAGAATGAGAAATTTGGAGGACGAAAAACAACTGTGTGATAGATACTAAACTCGCATGAGGAGATATAGTAGGATTTATTAAGTTCAGAAGATCTGGCTGGTAAGCACATGTGGAGAGAATGGGTAGAGACAGGCAACCAAAGAGAAACGTGTTTGGTGAAGTGGCAGGCGTGAGGCGGGTAGGAAGACCGAGAATGCAGTGACTGCAAAAGGTAGAAGTGGATTTGGGAAGAATGGAAATCTAGAACTGGAAACGCCTGGCAGGAGGAAGCCAAGGTCCATGTAGCGCTTTAGAATTAGAAGAAAAATCGGTGAAACTCACACTGCATGAAAGTACAACTTCTCAATGCTTTCTACATCTGCACACAAATCAGATGGCCTGTAGTTAAGAAATACAATTCGTTACTGCATTACTGTTTGTTGTTAAGTTTATAGTTACGTTATCATCACTCATTGTTTTTTAAATAATCGTTTGCTGCTTGCACACAGATAAACAAAGAACACAATAAATCTAACAACAAAAGTAACAAATAAATTATTCCGAACATTCTAACGAAAATAATTATAGGAGATAACCACAACACGCATTTAGTCTAGGCTTTTCGAACGCGACACGAACAACGTTGATAACTGAATGAGTTTTACGTATGCTCGTCGTGCAGCTGTTAAATCCATTATAGAAACGAGTATGCAAACAACGGGTATATAGCTGTTACCCGAGAAGCTCTTAGTGATTCATGACAACGCGGGTTCCATACGAATACACGATAATAAGTAGCGACGCAAACCCTGGGCGTGCACGCCAAAATCAAACTTAATAAAGTTTACTATGCTATCTGTGTGCCGACGGCGCTGCGGCCCGTAACAATATTCTTCTCCTGTTTACGATGATTCCGCAAGCTGGGAACGTTAGAACAACATCGATCCTGTCGTGTACACTCCGCGGAGAACTGTACTGTAATCCACCCACGCTAAACACTTTAGCACCTACATCAGTAATTCCTAAACTTTTTTAGCTTCTCACAAAACTGCTCAAATTTTCCTTTAAGATCGTACTACGACATCCCCGAATTCTACTAAATCTCAATTTGTATTGTTATAATGTTAAGTTCGACAACGAGTTTCTTTATGTAGGATTTAAATTCAATTTATCTTTTTACTTGAATTATCAGGCTCTGTAATTCCAACTTTGTCGTGTTTCCTTGTTGAAACACGACTTATCATATTCCGGACGAGGCCTTTCAGTGTTTCCACCATTTTCAAGTTCTAAACCACGACGAATTCAATTCCACCATTTTCAATAAATTTAAATTCAATCTACATTATTCGTGTTGTAAATAGTGTTGTGTTGTAATATTTAAACGTGCATATCATACTGTAAACATTTTACTTAATATTTCCTACTTAACAGTTTAAGATTTTCTGGATATTACAGTTTAACATTTCATGAAGACACTGCTGTAGCATCGTGGTTACACTTGCAAAATCAAGCGTCACATGCAGTACAGAAACCTGGATAGATGACCGCACGGCGCGCGGCTCGGTGGCCGAGGACCTCTACGCTCGACATGCTAGACAATTAATTGATTAGATATAACTGACCAATATATTTAAGAAATGGTTTTTAACCCTAATTTTTGTTGACACATCATCGTTCACAATGAAATTTGTTGTGAATGATTGTTGTTTGTAGACGTCTGCTGGACTGTTCAAAGCGTGTGAATCTCTTTGATAAATCCGTTTTAATATTTTTTGCTTTACTTTGTATTTTAATGTTTGTTTTCTTACTTTTTGTATGGTATTTAATTTTTGGGCGTGACTATCCGCTTTTGTAACTGCGGAAATCTTTTCTGTTAAGCATAATGGTTGGCAATTGGCGATATTACTCTGCGGATTATAGAGAGCAGTTCAAGGTCTGTGCAAGCCCGTCGCCCGCGATCACGTCGCGTTCCAAGTTTCAGATAAGTTCCCGACGACGTGGGGACAATGATGAGTGTTGATTTCTAATACGGTTTCAATTAGAAGTTGTCTAATTCACGCTGAGCGTTCACCAACGACAGGTCCAAGATTCACCAGGCACAGATGGGTTCTGATCGAGGATGCTGATTAGGCACTGCCCTGGAAACGTGTACAGCGGCGCTAGAACATCCTGGAAAGTGTCCGTGTGGTGGCGTTCCGGAACAGACACCTAATCAGGTTAGAAGTTAGGTAGTGGAGCTTTGCAGGCCCAGCTCAAGCCTCGGTCTATGAGAGACTTTACTTTTCGCTTATAGGTCTTTGTCAAGTAGCATCATACTGGGATCGCGTATGTAACTATCGGTACCACAAATCACAGTATAAGTTATGATTCACATCTTTAACTATTTGGGCCATAAAAGTCCAATAACTATTGGGCCCTCCTCTGTAATATGACTCTTTATAAATACAATATGTGGAAGCATGTATCCAGTTACCCTAGTTCTTCTCCTTTTCAATTGCTTTGAGAAGTTTCTGTTCATCCTTCCTGTTCATCTGTCCAACCAGAAACCTCATCCTTCTTAAGCTTGTTTTCTCGCCAGCCTATCTTCGTATTTGTTTTACAACACTACACTATCGAAAACAGGAAGTCTTTTACTTTCTCCCTCTCCTATCTTACATGATTTACTTTCATACAAAGCAACGTTCCGACATAACCGTTTAATAGATGTTCCTTCTTTTTCTAAGCTAATATTCTTCGAAGTAAAGAGAAGTTTCCTCTTATTGAGCGCATGTTTAGCCTGACTAATTCTAAATAATATCTACCTACGGCTGTCTCGTGATTATGCTTCCCAAATAATCCGATCCTTTCAATTGCTGTTCATCAGTCCCAATTTTTATTTTAGTCCGTTCTTTCGTCCTAGGATTATTGGAGACCAGGATTTTTGTCACCTGTTTATTAACTTTTATGTTGTATTCTTCTTTCATTTATTATGATAAGAACTAATATAAATTATTAATACTAACGACAATTTATAAGCTTATAAATTAACGACATCACAGAACTTCCATGTTAAATCAGCAACTGTCACAAATTCAACGCGATTGAGATCGCATGCCGTTTATCAGTAACGTATATAGCAAATAATTTTGTAATAACGTTATTTAAAAAAAAAAAAAAAAAAATTATTCAAAATTCTGGCGTTAACTTTGCGCGGAAACAAAGATATGGCAATACAAGAATCACTTATTTACACAAGGCCTGTAGCTACGAACTGAGGAAAATTAAAATTAAGTTACAGTCGCTGCCAAGTCGCAACGTTTAATCAAATTTAATTTCTCTCATCCGTGTGCATACGTAATGGAGAAAACTGTGCCGCACACAGAATATTCTTCGTAATATGATTATCCGAAGAATGTTACTCTTAGCAAACTTTACAGAATGTTGCTCTCAGAATGGAATATTCAGCATTATTACAAATTTCGAAATGGTGCTATGACTTGTGTACACAGAACTCAAATATCGGTAAATGTTTTCTCCTGTGTCTCAGATAGTTCCTTTCAAATATGTGATACGAAACTGAACCTCGCTCTCGCTGAAAGCAGGCTGAAAAGACTCCAGTCCTGCTGAGCCCTCAATACCACCGGGAAGAAATAAAAATATTAAATAGGACTATCTATGTCTTTGGGTAGATTTAATAATTTATAAAAAATGATTACATCGCGCTTTCATTAAGTTATGTATACCGTACTGAAAGATAAGTTATGTATCTCTCGCCTTCCTTCTCTCTCACTCCTCTCAACACTTCTTCTCTGTGCTCTTCTCTTTTTCTGCTGTCTTTCAAAATAATTTTCCTTTTGAATTATATATTTTTTTAATTGTTCACATAATACTATTGTAGAATGTATAAGTAATTCCTTGTAACCTGTATACGTTCCTATGCATTAACCTAACTAAAGAACGTGTTCCTTCTTGATTCTCCAAAACCAACAAAGGAAAATAATGCAGTGGTAGCAATTCCTACTTGAGTTTCTTCACAGTGCATTACTATTTCGTGATAATACCTAACGAGATACAACATCCTACACTATTTGTGCCCGCAAAATCCGGTTTGTGAATTTCCGAGTTACCAACAACGCTGTCGCCCATCTCAAACGTCCTTTTGTTTCCGACCGCAACGTGGCTTTGTTTATTATGTTTGAAAGTGTAAGTCCACTTGTCATATACCAGCGTTCACCGGTTTTATAAAATTATTTGGTATACTCTAAGAGATAATTTCTTTTACTGAGTACGAAAATCAGCATAAATGTGTCAGCTTTGGATATCTCTGTATTTTATAAATTAAGCGCACTTTTTCAAGTTTTATATAACAATGTTATGTGATAACCGCCCTTTCGCGATAAAACAATAGCACCTGACTGCGATTGGAATTCACCCCTTAATGTTTACGAGTCGGTGTAAGTATTTAAAATTTTATAACGATGTCCGAAAGTTAACTGTTAAATAATAGATTAGCGCTTAAAAACCCGCTGCAGGCCAATTTATCATGAGGCACGCACAATATTTTCTCTTCGCCGTAAAGATATTTAAAATACTGTACCTTTAAAATGCAGACATGGAAATTCCTATTAGCGCACGTGTGTCGACAGCCCGAAGGGAAATGGAGAAAGTGTCGAGGACAGGTGCGGTGAGAGTGAAATCGTTTACGCACACGATACTGCGGTAATATGGTTAGTTAAACACTCCATACAGCCACATCACAAAGAAGAGACGATCTTCCTTGTTAAACCTGTCTTTGTGTCCACAAATTTCAACAAATTTGTTCTATTTGCACTCCTCGGCCAGTAACAACACAGCACTAACGCTACCATACGGCCGTTGCTATCAAATGCACAACACAGTGGAAACGAACGAGACGGTTCCTGTAACACAGTTCTTTAAGCTGACTGACATCACGGTTCGAGATCCATAAGAAGTGGCTCTCTGATAATCAAACTTTGACACACGGAACGTAAGTCGTTAACTCTTTTGCTTCAGTCACAGGCATAGAGGTATAATATAACTATAGATATATTATACCTCTATGGTAACAGGCTAACTCATGCAAGGCCACTAACAGCGAAGCCATAACAATTAAGTAAACAGTTTGTTTAAACGAGCAATAAAGTAGGAGATTTAACTGACGTGTGACACAAGTCTGAATATCATAAGTAAACGGTTTCTTACGTAGTGAATTTTCTGACAAATGTCTTCCTTAGTTAACAGAAACGTTTAGATTTATCAAGTGCTCTAATAAGTTATTCTACATTTAATGTACACGTATTCAATAAGTCGTTTTAACAATCAGAAGTTATTAAAACCGTACAATAATTAATAGGACAATTAATGGTACTTACAATAAACTGTTTCGCAATACACGTATTTTAGTACGCGTGACAAGTATGACATTATAGTATAAAAATTACATAATTTACATGTTTATTTTTTATTGCCAAGAAAATCCTTAAATTCACAATTTTTAAATTCCCAGCATTTTGTATATGTAAATGTACAGTAATATTCCTAGCAATATCCGAGATCTACAAACTTGCACGATGAAATCTTTCTAAATGAATGATGTTTTGAATTTCATCACCACGCAATGTATATATTTTTATTCAACATTATTTAGCATGTTAACTTCGGCTTTAATAAACAAAACGTAGGAAAAGACGAATAAAATTAGATCACACCATTAGAAGAATATCTTTAAAAGAACATCTTTGGTATCCTCTTTATTTTCGTAAATAGGTCTATGTCTGTTATTGCGTAGAAGCAAAACAAAGAAACTGTGTTCCGTCAAAATGGGAAATACAAAGAGATGCGTACAAGCAAGCAATCTATAGGCCTATGTAAAACGACTTGCTGTTCGGTACAGATCTGTTTTAGGAATAAATGAACGAACGAAAAATACAATCGGTAGTTGGTTCCCATTAGCCGATGCAGATCTGTAACTGGAAAGAGTGAACGAACAAATAAGATCCAGTCGGTCCGAGCGCTTTCGCAGAACCGACTCACTACCAAGATGCACATCATGTGAGCCGTCTCCCCGAAACGAACGGTTACTCTCATCTTTTCCCACTCACTCTACTCTGTGCTATACGTTCTAGACAAAAGGCCTATACGATTTCGTTTCTCCAGCGATTCCTCTATTTTCTTAATTTGTGGTGTTCATATGGAGGTCCCGGGTGTTCAGCGTTCAACTTTATCGTACCAGTGAATCCGGCCCAGTACCATTTTAATCTTCTAGTTTACAGTCTTTTATACCCGGCCACAGCACTAAAAATATTACCTACGAAAAGAGTACAATCAAAAGGACCGCGGTCCATTATCGTTGAAAATATTTTACGAATAAATAAATATTAATAGGGGCTTAGTAGAACATGGGTATGTCGCCTGCCTAAATTCTCGGGTTGGTTTGACGAGCACATCATAGAATCGAGGTGCGTGTTGCACCCTGTGGAAGAGAGTATCTGTGATAACATTGTGGGGTTAATAATGGGTAGCTGAAGCGTAGTTCTGGCCACTATCTTCCTTTGGATGCTGACTAGTTCGCACAAGGTAGCCTACTGCGCCTAACTCCTAAGCAAAAAATTAATTTTTGTCCATTTCTCTCAAAATGCCTACAGAAAATTAATATTTTGAAAAAAGTCAATTTCTTTCGCGTTCTAGTCAATCAAACGGCGCGGAGATAACATCGCGCGTAAATAAAGACAAACGCAGGAGATTATTCTCTTCGAAATATTGCACTGCCAATTTCCGTATTCCGAGCCAGAAGCGAATTTACACAAATCCTACAAAAACAAGACGGAATGTGGTCTCCAATCTCGAGCTATCTCGTAGTGTCAACAACCTCGTTGATTCGAACAAAAATATAAGTAATGACATTAAGTAAAACGCTGGTATTGACGTTTTAAAATTAACAACCGCACATAACAATAAACCACGCTGACATAGAGTTATACGTACAAATAGCCACTAACTGTGTACACATAGTATTGTGTACTTATGGAACTGGTCTTCTCCCACAGCTCGTTACGATGCAGTGACAAACGTCACATATTTGTGTCGCTTTCCCTGTTTCACACTACAATGACGGAATTACTGCGATGTCCATTACAAACGACATAAACGTTAGCAGAATTCCTAATTGGAGCAGGAAGTGAAAGGGGCTGGCTGGCTGGCACACAGACGAAGAAAGTAACTATAATGGCCTGGAACGTGTGAAGAAGCTGCTTAACGGAATTAATTGTGAACCAGCAGCAACAGTGAAATTGGCAAGGAAATTGCATTTCACATGTATCGTATCGACTGTGGAACGTGGAGCGTAGACCGTCAGGCGTGATCCGCACAACGAGGGGTGCGCGCGCACTGTGTTTAGTGTCTGGTAAATTCATACGTTTATCGGCCTCCTGCCGTTACTCAGCGTTTCGCAGAGTGTAAGATGAGGAAAATATCTGGTGTGTCTCAATTAAAGTAAAGTAATATCAATCTTAACATTCAAAACACACGGCAACAGATGCGAGAACATCAGAAATTATAAAGAGCGTTTTCGTACCATAGTCTCTAGACTAAAGAATTATTTCTTGGATTTCGTTGTCCATGACGTGTCCGTTACTTAACTAAATATAATTATTTCAATTCCAAGTAGGTAGTGAAATAATTATATTTAGTAAAGAATTATTTCCTACCAGCTGGTCGATAAATCAGTATACCAAAGTCTCTTTGGTAAACGAAGATTTAAAAAGTGTGACTGTGACATCAGCGTTCTCCGTTTATCATTATCGAAGATGATACTCCGTTTATGAGAGTATCGTGAGAATACCTTATCAGTACATCATTACTTTTGAAGTATTTATTGACGTAAGTTACATCATAAGTTACATTAAGTTAATGAATGTAAAACAGTTTTGAGAGTACTATTATAGGTGGAATATAAACAGCGACCCCAAATGGAGAGCGCATTGCAATGGGCTATGCAGTACCAAAGGCAAAGGCACGCATAGAAAGAAATATTGTTTAGTCAGTTTGGGGATACGGAAGTGACACTGATTGCGGACTTGAAGGGGAGTCTTAATGCTGTGGACCTCGATTACTTATGACGTGCTACTGTTAGAACCTCTACTCTGTACCGTATTATGAATGAAGAACGTTATAAAGAAAATGAATCCCCGTTAGATTAGAAAAGGTCGGACAGAAAAACGACGATCGAGACGGTCTGGTCACTTACTATGAACGAACCGTCAAACAAGGCCTCGTAAATTTTGGAACGGACACCACACAAAGATAACGAGGAATGTGAAGAGAACGAAAAATGCCCCAGTATTCCTTTGAGTAATGAGAAGGCACAGTTTTAGAACAACACTGTTTAAATGAGAGAACGTTCTGGATAGAAGTTGGTAAAAGTTAGGCTTGGAGAGCAGTAATAGATATGATAATATCATGCATGGCCTGAATCTGATACTATGCCAAGAGAAATCGATGACAGTACTACCGCGCTTTGTGAACTCTGCGTTCAGTGATAATATTTTAACACAGCTTTGTAAGAAATAGTTTAGTAGATCCCATTTACATTTTGTGCCAAGTTTATAGAAAAAAAGTTTACGATTATGACGGTTATTAAAGTTTTCTATTCATTATAAAAATAAGTTTCATTATTACTACATATCATTTCTAATTTACCCAGAGGTACAATGATATTACTACCGAACGCATGACTTTGCTAATAAAGTCAAGTAGCATATGAATGAATGAAGACCCTTGGATAGATGACCACTATTAATAAGTCAATTAATAACAATTAACAATTAATAACAATTAACAATTAATAAGTCGGTAGCCGGAACCTGTACCACTCGTAAGGGTAGACAGGAGGGTAGCGGTTCAATCGATCTTTTAAAATCTCCTTTCCTTGTATTAGCAAAAATCTTATTCGAGCAATGATATTTCATTCGCGTTGAACCATAGTATTATAAAGTATTAATGTCTCCTTCATAGACCTGTAGTTATTGACACATCGTAGGAGACATGTAAAGTTTTCAAAGCTATTATTAGTATCACTGAACACCCACCAACACACTACTTCCTACAACTGATGGAATAGTCCGATACAAGACACGTAAACAACAAAGCATACGACGATCAACCGACTGACAAATGAAATGTACAGTCGTGTAGAAATGCCGACAACGAATGGACTGTTTTGTTTTATCAGCGGAAATCTCCATACATCTACAACAGCAGCGAGAACATTTTCGCATACACACAACAAATACGTTCATGATTATACGCATTATGTAATAGTTCAAAGTAGTCCAGTGCCTCACCAACAGTTAAATAATTTACATACACACGCTACGTCAGCACTGTCTGTTTCACGTAAGACCTGAATACAATAGCGACTGTCTGTCTGTCTCACTCGCTCGTCCGTTAAACAATACAACGGCACTACAGCAGACATGCACGCCGCGCGTCACTGGCGCTTTCCAAACTGGCCCTAAGAAAAATACATTTTATTGCCTTCATTAGAGTGATACTGACATTCGACTCGCGTTAAATGTCCTCTGTAAGCTATGGTTACATTTTATTATATTATGAGTACACAAAATATAATTGAAGTAAATACACAGCACAGAAATAGTGTTATTAATTATGTCGCGTTCTCCTATTCAAAATTTTCATATTAGAAAATATATGTTACACGATATTAAACTGTTACCAAGTGAAAAACGGGTGAACAGAATGCCAGGTGTAGGTGACAGTGATATGGGGGAAATGTGCGATTATTCTAACTTTGCCCTTATAACGATTTCCAAAAACTTAAGATGCTGCAGGAACTGAGCGTATACAGACCCGTAGTGTCACGGTGTTGCATGAATCACAGTTGAGAAAACTATTTTATTTAACCGACTAGTAACGTCTTTATCGGTTACTGTATAACGCTGCAGAGTGAACTGTTATGAAAGATAAGTTATGCAATGCATATTACAAATCCAATGTATATTTCGTGGTTATGTGAAGATCGCTTGCAGTGGCGTATAGGCCTACATAGAGAGGCCTAGGGCCCCCCCCCCAAAGCAAAATAGGAAAAAAACGACTGGACTGTGAGTACCAGAATACTGTGTATAATATGGACTATATGGAAAAATAGAATACTACTGGACTGTGAATAGAAATACATATTAACAAAGTGTTTATTTAAATGCGGTAAAAGTCTTTAAAACAACTGATTCAGACGCACTCCTGAATATGAAAATTAATGTATACTGTATGTCTGTACAGTATAAGACACCAAGGGGAAAGACAGATTAACAATAATTGTTGTTAATGTCTGTCCACAAAGATGTTCACGTTCAGGTCACCGTTGAAGACATCATCAACCATTACATGCACGGACATAGGCGATTATGTTTTCCATAAAATTTTGTTTGGCATTATTTACTGTATGTTTTTAATGTGTTCCTGTAGGGTCTACTATTTATTTGAACAATCAAAATACACACTGATTAAAACTTGGATTTACACGTACTGTTGACATGAATTATTCCGAAACCATTTAAGAATGAGGGCTACTTTGTTCAGGTTCATTAGGTTATTTTTCGTTATTTTCGTGGAAGAAAACGTTTGGCCTAATAAAAATTGAAATCGAAGTTGAAATTGTGGTTGAAGCTTTTATCAACCACTAAAACTGGGCAAAAAACAGGAGTAACTCACTAATTTTTAAAATGACAACAAGTTTTTCTTGGACAGAAAGACACGAAAGTAATGAAAACGCGAATTGATGACACGAAAATAGAAATGTACGAAAATAATGCAAACGCGAACTGATGACATTGAAAAAGTTAACATCTTCCGTTCTTAACAAACATAGCATAATATAATTAGTGTACGTAAGTGTATAAACGTTAATCCTCAACAGATGTATACAACCGAAAGTTAGTGGCCGTTGAATAGTCTAGGAACGGTTAATACGCTTCACCTTTGTGCAGATGCAGGTCTTTCAGACAGACGACGTGACAATAAGTGAATGTCTGTTATCAGGAACGTAGCCAAAATTTTGTTTTGGGAGGGGGTATAGGCTGGATTGGCGGCGCGGAATCAAAAATGAGAATACACATTGCGGAATCTTTCCCCCAGAAAAATGGGGGGGGGCAGATTTTTTGCCAGAGCAAGATAGACATGACATGAGGACGTTAGAAAGTCGGGTTTTAGAAGATGCTGAAACCCTGGTAATAAGAAACAGAATAAAAGAAACATTTACACCCGTTTTCTATTTTTTAACATGATAATGTTTTTAGGCTGGGGGTCATTCCATAAAAATGTAACGTCATCGAAAAATGTAACGTTTCCACACTTTCGATTCCCCACAGTCTACAAATTTGATATGTAAACACATCAAGACAGAAATAATCGCTGCTGACATTGAGTTTAGCAAACGTTTTAGTGAGAATAAATTTGCTTTTACATTCTCTGTTTGTGATCGTCTGTGGTTTGGAAATGATTTACGTAATCCACCAAACGTAATCCACATTATACGTTTCAAAAGCCTAAAACATTATCATGCTTCGATGTTTCGGTTTCGTCGAAATTCTTTGTATTTTTTCAGATTTGAATAACAAATGTAAATGTTAACATTTGAACTTGATTTACTCAGATCCTATAATCTACGACATAAATCCCACTACAAAAGTCCGATACAGCATGTGGCAACGTTAAATCATTATTTTTGTCATTTAAAATAAAAAAAATTAAAACGACCTTGTGTTTCTAAATTGTGCTTCTTTAATACAAAATTTGGTTTATGAAACCCAGTAGGCCTATCGTGAGACAACAAAAAATGTAGGCCTACATAATATAAGTGTAATTATCCTGAACACCATCATTCTATGAACGATATTGACTGTTTAACCCTAAGTGTTATAATGGCTTTCGGCTTTTTTTAGTTTTTTTGGGAGGATGAAGTTGACCCCTCCAACAATAATATGTCCCTGTCTGTTATTGTCTATAATTGAATATGTAAGAACTCAGTTTTTTTTTTATAAAATATGTAAATAATGCGTACCAAATTACTATATTGTACACCTACTAATTGGTCAGCCTTTCTGGTTCTGTTACCGAAGATCCGTAGTGCAACAGACGAAACCGCACTTAGCAATATTAATTTTCACAAACTGAATTAGTTAAAGAAGTAACACTGACAAGCTGTAATGGATTCCTTAGCGGTGAAATCAGTGAAAAGATTTACGGCCCATACGCTCGCAGGGACGATGGAAACATCAGAGTATCGCTACACATTTTGCGTCCCAGCTTATTTAAAAAACGAGTTCCAAAAGTACGAGAACCGTTACAGCAATGTGACAGATCACTGGGGTACATATGCTGATATGTACCGGTTAACTACAACTGTTATAATGTACACGCCACAACGGTCTCATGAAGTACAGTCTGTCTATCGATCGTCGCCCTGCAGCGCACTTGACCATCGTCAGTTCTGTACAGACAATGTACTTCGACAACAGGTCACTGTGTGGGTCAGCTTACAGCTTACAGGAGAACAAACAGCGCTAACTCGTAGTGTGACCTTAGAGCATCGTAGCGTCAAACTAATGTCCCGCGGTGACACCGACACGACGCTTTGATAACAGTCCGCCAAACAGTTTGAATAAAGGAAAAAATACATCACAAAAACAACGGGCAGACTAGACACAAAATTAAACGTGCAACTGAATTTAAACGTGACAGTCTTAGCCGTTCTGCAATTTTAAAAATCAACAGGGGTTACTTAAAGAGACAGAAGAATAAATTTTAACGGTTTACTTAAAATAAGAGACGTCGTGAGAAAAATATTTACGTATTTACTCGTAGACTAAAGTTCTTTAAAGAGAAAGCACAAATATTTACTCGTAGACTAGAGTTCTTTAAAGAGACAGCACAAATATTTACTCGTAGACTAGAGTTCTTTAAAGAGACAGCACAAATATTTTTGCCTTTACACAGCATTTTATATTTAGCGTCGAAAATGTACTTTAGAATTCGCTAATACTATCTGAATTTGTGATGGATACTTTTGCGCTTTACTTCCAAAGGGAAAGTCATTCTTAACTGTAGACATTGCCTGTTGGTCCGTTTGGCAAAACACACTCATACGAAATCTACAGAAAGAAATCTGGCTCTCTTATGTCCTGTTACTTTCAAAAGTGGTGTGTGCCAGGATTTCGCTTGTTCGAAGTACCTGACCAGAAAACGTGGCTTTAAGTTGTACCTTTCTAATATAATAAATTTCAGGCGAAATTGTTTTAATTTAAGCTGACTTTCTACTTCATAATTTATTTAGCCTTACAGTGTGGCGTCAAACCACAATCTGTCAGTTATAACCAAAGGCACACTAGCCGTAAGTGACACCGCTGCTCCAGGCTCATTACAATACACCAAGCTATAAATCATACTCAACTTTGTGTCACGTGCAGAGTAAATGTGTTATGCATACGCGCTTACACTACACAATAAATTTGAAAACACATAATCGGTTTATCTATATTTGTTTCAACTGCAAGTCATACATTTTTTTTCAGCTTCATTTTATTTTGCTATTTGTTACAGACACACTTAGGAAGAATTAAGCAGAACTTATGTTAGTGAAAGAGAAGAAAATACACGTCATGTTTGAGGGTGGTGCAGCGAGCACTCCTCCCTTGATCTAATACAAAGTAAAAAAAATCAGTTTTGTGTGACCGTTTGTCTGGAGCGTTTTGTCTTGTGTTGTCCTGCATCATCAGGGGTGCGCTGTTAGTCTATTTCTGTACCTCGTGTAATGATGTTTAATTTTATCGCGAACACAAGGCACCTTGAGATCTTTCTGTGTGACGTGATTTGGCACGCAGGCCTATCACGGGGCACTGACCAGTCTCATGACTACCGTTTTCTAGAAACGCTGCAGGATCTCTGTGTTTGAATTACTTGCTACCCTCTCCCCGGTACATAGCTGAATTCCGTAGTCTAAGTCCAGATTGGGTTGACAATTGTCTTATAGAGGAGGAGTTTATTCTCCAGCATTGTCTATGATCTCCTCCCAGTACACATGTCTAAAAGTATGTCTAACAGTTTTTTTTTCTGTAAATAAAAAACAGTTCCCGAACCGCTAGTTACTTTTGCAGTAGACGTTACATTTCGGTGTCTCCACCACTATTAAGTCCAAAGGACTTGTTACCATTAAGGCTCAATAATAGTGGTAACACTAAAAAGACTCGTCCAGTGCACTGTATTTAGCGAATGGACAACTATCAACGACAACGTTGCATTAATAAAGACCGCTAACAAAATTAACCCGACTTAGGCAGTGTCAAATTGCTGTACAGTTTGTACAATAATCGTTACACCTGACGTATCAAGTAATTTCCTTTGCGCTTCAAGTCGTTTATGTAGAGTGTCTATTTAGGTGTAATACGAGATTGTGGTTGATGAATAATAATTGTGGCAAGACAGTTAAGGTGGACTCAAAACGGTAATCTCATCTTACTAACGGTGAAATCTGATTGGTGCACAGACAGTGCCGCGCAATTAAGAATACCGCGCACTATCAAAGGCTTCCGAATGTTATCCTTTTGGCCGAAGCAGTATTTTTTTAAGGGAGGGCACTGGCTCTTATAACATTCCTGAACGCTAATCTACGTAACTGGCTTAGCTTTGTACTGTAGAATGTAGTTTTGAATGTTGTTTATTGTTTTTATAGGTATTTAAGTTGATTTATTCATTGCGTATATCATTATCAAATTACGCTAATTCGATGTACATTGAAATTAAATAATATTGTGTTATCCTCTAGCCCTCCCCCCGAAAAAAGAAACGCACAAGACAAACGAAATTCTTAACCGATTACTGTAGTTAGTTATGAACATTTCTAACACACTAATAAATTGCGAGAAAACATGCATACAGAAAGGTTTGGTGAGGTTAACTGTTTTGATTTTGGGTCCGATTTACAGAGGAACCGCAATGTAAAAAATAAACAAATGAGTACAAAAAGCGATTAGTTATGTGTATAAACTTAACAAAGAAACTAATGCCTTCCTCGTTACAAAAAAAAATTGTTTTACGTCGTAGTAGAGATAATACCGACTTGGTCGGAAAGGGATACTTAATTTCCCACATAAAACACTTGTTACTGCCCTGGTACAGCATATCTGTAGGCCCATTTCATGAGACATTTTATTTAATGGGGTAACGTATAACAGAGCTGAGCTGCAAGATTAATACAGCTGATGTCTTACTCGTGTGTGTGTGTGTGTGTGTGTGTGTGTGTGTGTGTGTGTGTGTGTGTGTGTGTGTGTGTGTGTGTGTGTGTGTGTGTGTGTGTGTGTGTGTGTGTGTGTGTGTGATCTCATTAAGCGGACCTGTAATTAACGTGTCTGGCAGAAATCTGCTGGCGTTAAACAGTTGACAGTAAATTAAAGGAGTGGAGAGAGAGAGAGAGAGAGAGAGAGAGAGAGAGAGAGAGAGAGAGAGAGAGAGAGAGAGAGAGAGAGAGAGGGGCAGCAGACAGAATTAGTAACGGTACAATTAAGTCGATAATAATCTGCGAGCAATGTGAGATGTGTGCACTTTCATCGTCAGGTCCACAAGTCCCAAAGGGTTGTCGCCACTGACGCGTGAGACAGCGCGTGTCGTTTGTTCGTATAACGAAGTCTCCGTTGTACCCCACACGCTGGCCTCAGCATTAGGCCGCTACAAAGCCGACACTAAATAAATCACTAAAAATAAAAGCGCGCCACACACACGCACACGTGTACACAAACGTCAATAATAAAATGCTTTCCTTTGTATTGTATAACGATTCACTCACATTGGTAAAGTTGTCAATGAATATTACGTACAAAATAAATTCTAACATATTGCTAAACAAATATATACATCATGTCAAATAATAGTACACACATAATAATAATAATAAGGGATGGAGTCTTCGCCACGACTATCGTTAGAGTCACAAGAGCTCAAAACAACATAAGATACATAAGATTACACAGCGAATGACGGTGCAAGCTTATTGTCATTAATATTAATTACATGAATAATTAAATGAAACGGACACAAAATACTGTTATATAATTTATTAACCGAACTGACTGAACAAAAAATTCGCTTTCCGTGTTTCCCGCAATTTGTAACGCTGACCTCTCATCAGTGGAGGCAAGAATATGTTTCCTTCCCGTCCTCGTAAGCAACGAAAAGGTTTCTGATTTCTGGTTGTTTTACAGCTTACTTAAACCTACAAATTAATAAAGTCGAGTCATTTGCCGCTGACCTTGAGTAACGTGTCATAAAATACATTACGTAACTCGGTGAAAAATCTTACTTCGGAGGGCGTGGTACTCGTGAAACGCATACACGTTTGTAGCAACTAATCAATAAACAACTACGTAAAAAAAAAGTCATGTACAAGTCGAGCTGTAATAAGGGTTGGTAAATTCAATAAAGAAACAGCCTATGAAGAAAATCTTTTATCCTGCTAAACAGTTGTCTATGGAATAAGAACATAATAAGCAATTAAAAAAAAACAATTTACAGTACAAGAATAAAAAGCATAATTTCATGCATTTCAGCGTTATGGTCAATAAAAACAGAAAAATCACTAGGCGCGATCAAAATTCATTTTTAGAGACGAACAGCTACTAGAAAATGTAGTCTAGAAGTGAAAATATAACAAACGACGGGTTAGGATTACGCGATCGGGATGACGTTTAGAAATCATTATCATCATCATCTTCAAGGATTAAACCAAGGATGGTTTGTTCCGGTCTCAAATAGGCAAATATTACAGCTGGTCACTCCAGCGCTTCCTTGGACGTCCCACACCTCTCCGTCCCCTCGGCTTATAGTTCCATAGATGTTTGGGGATGCGGCAGTCGTCCATTCGGCACAGATGTTCCCACCAATTCAGCCGATACTGGGCGATCCTGTCGAGTCTACTCATAATATTCAGTTCCTGCCGTATATCTTTGTTTCTTCTATGATCATGGAGAGTAGCCTATCCACTGCCACGTGCCTGACAAATCTCATTTCAGCCGCTTGGATGCGACTGGCCTGGCCTTTCGTTAAGGTCCAATTCGCAGACCCAAGAAGTGTGGGAAGAGCCATCACCTTGTACAATTTTAGGCGTGTTCCTTTATTTTATGACTTAAGGGTTCGCCTAATGGTCCCACACATAAGGCTGAACTTATGCAACTTCTTCACAAACGTTAGAAATAAACAGTTAATTTGGAATGAAGTGTAAAACGATTGCCGAATATTTGGCTCCCACAACTAGTTCTCTGCCAAGGACTGCCCAAGGAAACGTGGAGAGAATGTATACATAGAAAGATACTTGAGGGAGACTTTGAGCATAATTTATCCGCCGGCTTGTAACGAGCAAAAATTTAAAAATTTTAAATTTTCTCCTCGACGGAGTGTGTTCACACGAAGTTGTGTCAACGACTTCTAGTCGACGCAATAAATAAAACGTAATGTGAAGATGTCAGAGCAGCGTCGCTAACAAGACAATAGGAAGACGTTAAGTTCTACTCAACTATAGAAATTGGATGTACGAGATGACAGGGGAAGTTTAGCTAAAAATTATTACCCACAACAGCCGAGACAAAGCAGACGAGGACACTCACACGTGTACTGGGAATTAAGGCATACGTTCAGTCAGGTTACGTCAGAATACGAGGTACTGCAAAAAAGGGGAACAAGATGTTTACAAAGGAGCGTACGTACAGCACTTTCAGAAACAATGTGTGAAGTGGAAAATGGACAGGACTCCAACCAAGCTACACAGCTGGAGGTAACGTCTAAGTGTCAGACGCAATTTACGAGTAGAAAGTTAGGGTGACTTCACCAGCTAACATATGTCCAGAATTATTAATAGTTACAAAAAAGGGGTATAAGAGAGAACAATACTTCGGAAGGACCCGACAACAGATGAAGGCAACTTAGAAAAACACTGCGTATACCTCACACAAAAGAGTGATCGACAGGCGTATAATAGCTAGAAATTCTACGAAATAGGTCAACGTTCGAACAGGACAAATCTGGGGAGGTCTGGCAACCTATCAGAATACAACACTTGCGAAGAACACTGGTGGAGAGGACAGTTTCTATAGCAACCAAAAGCAAAAGGCGTATCAGAAGATAGATAACGAAAAGCCCTAGTGTAGTGGGACAAAGTATTCCGAGAAAACTATAGACTGACCTATCACGAGTAAGAAAAGGCGTGGACAGCGCAGAAGACAATATTTGAGTAGGGAAAAACTGATAAAACTATGTGTCTAACACAGGGACGGCTAGTATATTTCAATTTTCAATCCAGTATATCTTAAAATTCAACCGGCTAGTATATCAAAATCTTACGGCCAGTATATATCAGTAAATTTCAGTTTCGTGTAAATTAACAGACTTAGTGAAATCGTCATGTCATAATAGTCAGACTTAGTGATTTTCTAATAGTGGAATTCAAAGTGCGATTTAACGGTCTCATGTAGTAATCAATTAAAGTGAACAATACAATCTCGACACGTACAAATATCATTACTTGTGTATTGTACAAAATAGACGAACTTAGAATTAGTCAGTGCAACTAAATCACATTAAACATAATAGAACATGAAACATTTGAACGAACTAATCTAACCACATATACATTGATAGAAGGTGAAATAAGTGACGAACGGACATAAACATTAATGTTGCAAAATGAACATACAACACTCATTTTAGAATGAATTATTCAAACTAACACTAAATCCATTACTTATTTACACAACTCTACTTCGACGCGAGTGATCGTGGGTGTATACAAGTGTTTGTGCTATCGACGGCAGTCAACAAGATGTGTCTTTCTGTCTTCATCACCATAAGGACCGGACATCACTGGACACTAAACGGATATTCCATAAAACTCAAGTAACCATTATTAATTTATTACTTTAAGTAACTGCTACTGACCTGATTCTTTCAAAGAATTCCTACCCTGGAAAATTATAAATAAATGTCACGAATATAATTAGAGTTAAAAGTTATAAATAACGAATATGCTAACAAAAACTATCTGGGACTAATGAACGCATCAATAATTAGTATTTGAATTGTTGTATTCTATGATTTATGTATGTATGTCTTTTCAGCGAATATATAAACTAGAACTTGTTTATTTGAAATATGTATGTATTTACAGGTGCAACGACGTTTTTATATGTATGATTATAAATTATTATGAATGGATAATAAATTAGTTATTTAAGTTGATTTTACACATGCGTTCATTATTACAGATAACCCACATGTTAAATTAATCTTTGAAAACATAAAGTAATTTTCTAAGAGTTTTTTTTGCTCAGTGATTTAATTGAATTCACAATAGTAGGGGGAAAATAAGGGTTCTAACCAACAAAGGATGCCGCCTTTCCCACGGTCCAAGATTTTTTCCCACGCTCTCCCCACCACCGCTGGACCTGCAGCATCCGCGAATTTCCACCAATAAAATTTCATGCCACCTTTTGCGCGCCAAGTTCAAAGAGATGCCGCCGTTCCCACGGTCCAAGATCTTTTCCCACGCTCTCCCCACCACCGCTGGACCTGCAGCATCCGCGAATTTCCGCGAATAAAATTTTTTATTTGATTTTTTTATTTTTTAATTAAATTGATTTGCATATCAAGGGTGGGTGGGAGGTGGGGTGGGTTCAATGGACCACCCGCATCCGCGAATATAATTTTTTATTTTTTTAATAAAGCTGATTTGGATATCAGAGGTGAGTGGTGGGTGGGAGGTTCCGACTTGATGCATTATAGTTTTATATTAAAATATATGACCGCGAATAAAATTTTTTATTTTTTAATAAAGCTGATTTGCATATCAGGGGTGGGTGGTGGGTATATATATAAAACTCTCTCTCTCTCTCTCTCTCTCTCTCTACACCAATCTCGTTCTTCCAATGTGCGTAAAGTGTTACGCAATTATAATGTTACAAATATTAAAAAATATATATATATTTAAACTAGTATTTACAAAATATGTATACAGACGATTGTAATTTTAAAAATTCATTTTTGTATTAAATATATATATCGTAAACAATGAAATAATAATATTTCGTCATTGTAAGATTTTAATAAAACAATTATCAGTTTAAATAATAATTTTCATGATTGTAAGATACAACCTACAAATTATTAAAATGTCTCTCTCACACACATTTCTGATTACTATACAAATAATTGCATGCATATTCGGAGGTTTATAACGAAATAAATTAAAATAAACCATAATTTGTTTTAAATAATTAAATACAGGGTTTTGATACGAGTACGTTGACCGCATTGATCGGTTCATCGAAACAAGTCTATGCACACACAACGATACTGAATTAGATATAGTTATTCGATAACTTAAACCAGAGGTCATTAACCTTGTGTACGACGTCCTACTTTCTAACTGACACCTGTCAGTCATTAGCAGCGTTGACAGTAATTAGGATTAATTATGGATTATAAACTATTTACTCTAAAAACGGACAACTCTACTTTCTAATTTGACACCTGTCAAGCATTAACACCGCTGACAGTAATTACTCTAAAAACGGACATGCAAGCTTTCTCCCACTACCAGTGTACAATATATATACGCACAGAAAATTAGCGAAAATTTCTCATTTTGACTGCTTGTGTATGTGCTGATACATCGTGAAATCTATCTCTGCATCTTTTTTAATAGTTGAAAGACTGTTTGTGCGCATTCAGTATACGCAACTTTCATCATTAAGGGTGTGTAGACAACACACATACTAGTTTTTGGTAAGTGTACAGATTTTATTTAATTTTAATGTATGTGCAGATTTTATTTAAACGTAAAAATTATTTGTATTAAAACATTATCAAGCGCATTATTGAAACATTTGAATACGTTAATAACTGAGTATAATTTTTATTGTATGTACAGATTTTATTTAAACGTAAAAATTATTTGCATTAAAACATTATCAAGTGCATTATTTATTGAATTTAATACATGTGTGTGTACGCGTGTGTGTATGATCAAATTACAATTTCTGAAAATATATTCTTACCGTATTTTTATAGTGGCAATTTCTCATTGATCACCGACGTGTGCTGATACATCGTGAAATCTCTGCATCTTTTTTAATAGTTGAAAGACTGTTTGTACGCCTTCAGTGTAGACAACGCACATACTAGTTTTGGTAAGTTGTACAGATTTTATTTAATTTTAATTTTAATGTATGTGCAGATTTTTATTTAAACGTAAAAATTATTTGCATTATCAAGCGTGTTATTGAATTTAATACATGTGTGTGTGTATGATCAAATTATTATGTCTGTTACAAATTTTCTGAAAAATTGCTTTAAACAAACGTTTTTAATGTAACAAATTTAGAAATTAGGTCACAGCGTATGATGACATTTATATCTCTCTCTAATTCTGTTGTGGACATACATAGCTGTAAGCAGTGACTATCTCCTTATGAATGCGGAATGTAGACTTTCCTAAAATTATTTGCATTAAAACATTATCAAACGCATTATTATTTATTGAATTTAATACATGTGTGTGTGTGTGTGTGTGTGTGTGTGTGTGTGTGTGTGTGTGTGTGTGTACGTGTGTGTATGATCAAATTACAATTTCTGAAAATATATTCTTACCGTATTTTTATAGTGGCAATTTCTCATTGATCACCAACGTGTGCTGATACATCGTGAAATCTCTGCATCTTTTTTAATAGTTGAAAGACTGTTTGTACACCTTCAGTGTAGACAACGCACATACTAGTTTTGGTAAGTTGTACAGATTTTATTTTATTTTAATTTTAATGTATGTGCAGATTTTTATTTAAACGTAAAAATTATTTGCATTATCAAGCGTGTTATTGAATTTAATACATGTGTGTGTGTATGATCAAATTATTATGTCTGTTACAAATTTTCTGAAAAATTGCTTTAAACAAACGTTTTTAATGTAACAAATTTAGAAAGTAGGTCACAGCGTATGATGACATTTATATATCTCTCTAATTCTGTTGTGGACATACATAGCTGTAAGCAGTGACTATCTCCTTATGAATGCAGAATGTAGACTTTCCTAAAATTATTTGCATTAAAACATTATCAAACGCATTATTATTTATTGAATTTAATACATGTGTGTGTGCGCGCGCGCGTATGTGTATGATCAAATTATTATGGAGTGGGTTATACAAATAATAATAAAGTGTGTGTAATATATATATATATATATACATTTATTAAAATACATACACACAGCTCCAAGATTATATTAAACAGTTTTACAATTAAAAATACATACACAGCTCCAAGATTATATTGTTACAAGTATGAAAATATATCTAAACTAATATTTACAATTAAAAAAAAAAAAAAAAATACACAGTTCCAAGATTATATTGTTACAAGTATTAACATATATCTAAACTAGTTTTACAATTAAAAATACATACACACACATAGCTCCAATATTATAATGTTACAAATATGATGAAAATATACATATATTTAAAACTAGTATTTACAAAATATGTATAAAATAAGACTTAAACACGTCTATGTACTGTGTTGGACAATGGCGTATATTCTACAAGCGAATCATGTAGTATCATACAGTAGGCGGTCGTCTGTGTAGGAAAATTCGTTGACGATTCAAATTCTAAACGTACATCAACTGCTGAAGACTTAAGTGCTTCGTCTTGTCTGCTACAATCGAAAACAAACAGCGGGGCTTTTGATTTGAATAATTCCGGTGTCAGTACTGGGCTGCCGTCTAAACGGTGGTAATACGAACTTTGAAAACTGGCGTACATATTGTACAATAATGCAAAACGGTCTTTCCCAATATCCAAGTTTAAATTATCGTAAGGATAATACTTGTCGTTTAGAAACAGTCTCGCATTGATCACGTTACAGTGATCGAATTCATCAGCGTGTGCTGTCAGTACATTTTTTCTTGCTGTCTGAAACGCTAACACAACAAAGCGTGGTTTTTCTAGCTGACTCGAGGTCTTGACAATCCAATTCTGCCTTTTAGTCTGTGGTAAGGCAGGATACTCGTGCAACTCCCAGGTCCTAAAAGGCATAGTTATCGGGTGGTCTTTCTCTATGAGTCGTAACAGTGGTAATCTGTACGCATTAGCTACATGTACATAAGGCATTTTCCAGTAAACTTTATCTAGTTCAAGAACACAATTAGCAGTCGTTTGTCCGCTTACTAAAACCATAGCATTTATGTCGGTAGAAGCACGTAGGAGTATAAGTTCTTGTTTCACGTTCAGCACAATGCGTGTATAGTCTTCTGCGAATCCCATTAGCATTTTCAGTGGTATACAAAAATTGAATTCGCCGTCATCATTCACTTTTAATATGTTCGTGGTCGGTGCCACCCAACCTGCGTTTTCCATTGCGTTACGTGTGTTGTTGTTGAGTGATAGAAAAGTTTTAATAGTTGACGTAACACCGACGTTTCTGGTATGGTCCACTACCACTCCGGCCAACTCGTAACGAATCTCTTCAAAGAGAAATGCTATAGCATTGTTCACCAGTTCCACATTCAGTGCAGTATCTGCAGCCGCACTAGGGTTTTTAACCAACTTGCCTTCGATGTAGAGGAAACTTTCTGACGGCAGTGTAAAGACGTCCTGTTGTTGTATTGGCACACGTATTTCATCATTGTTTCCATATCTTGTTGTTGCGTACGGTGCGTGTGAGTGAAATGAAAAGTGTGTGATACTGTCTTCAAAGAACGGTTGCTGCTCCACTGATAATATTCCACTCGCCATGTTACTTGTTTACAACAACAAAACCCAGTGAAATCAGGAAACGACGGTTAACTGATGTTAATCGTTTCAGTTTCGAACGAGTACTGATGCGTTTCCTAACTGATCTTTCTTCTTCTTCTTTTTTTATTACTGACGACTGTGGTAGCAGCGGTGGCGAAGAAACAAAGTACAAGCCCATGTCTATAGTCGTTTTAGATGTAAACGCACAGTGATGACTTCTCCGCGAAAATCTATTACGTCACCGTCCTGATCGTGTAAAGATAATGTTATGTTGTCCAAACGACTCACATTCACAGGTAGGTATATGACGTTTGTAGGCGATTCAATTATTTTGAATCCTGGTTCGACTGACGGATAGAACGAGTGCAGTGTGTGCTCGGTTTTACCGTTCTTGTATGATCCTTGCGCTATATTACACCTTATCAGTATACTGTTCACTTTTATAATGTTAACTGTGGCGTCAGACGTGTGAGTTTTATTCGCTTCAAGCAGACGCTTTTCCTTGAAACCGATACCGTACACTGTTTGTTGAAAGTCAATATCCAGTGCACAAGTCAGTTCACATTTCAGTGTATTGTTGTTAGGACGTAGACTAATCTTTGAGTCTCCTAACTGCTTTTTGAGGCAGGCTTCTATGTCACCGATTTCATAAGCACCTGTAGGTAAAGTTATCAAGTCCCACGTTGTTCCGTCTCGTAGTACTGGAAACACGTTGTTTTTTCCTTCAATCACGTTCGGTATACTGTTGTATGTAGTAAAGTCCAATAGACCTACATACCATTCGCCGTTTGTTAGTTCGAGAGGCGGGAAAAAGTCACATACAAGAGCAGCAGCATTCGTACCTGTTAAGGTGACCGACAGCGAAGACATCTTGTCGCTTACTGATCACTCGCGCGTTAAGAAGTCCAAACATAAATGCCCGCAGATGACTGTGTGTGGTGGCTGTTCACGTTCGTAATTGTAGTAAATGTCAGTGTTGGTTCCAAAATACTGTGTCAGCTCAAGAGGTGGCTGCATATTACCATACGCATCATAGTAGTAAACTTGTTTGTTTCGCTTCTTGTAGCAAACCCAGTGCGTACCAGGTCCTTCTGCACTGTCCAGATTAACAACTGCACTCTCATTCTTCCATGGTTGTGTGTGTGGTAAAGTGTTACGCATAAAAACTCCTCTGAAATAAGGTATTTTCAAAAGTTTTGCGTACACATACAAATCACTGTCAGACAATGCACGCACTGGTATGCAAATTAGTTTTTTTGTCTGTAAGGACGTAGGTATAGACCTGACGCTATTTTTTTATTGTTATGTTTATGTCTTGGGACTGTTTTGCGTTTGCAGGTCGTTTTGCGTTTGCGTTTGTTCACGGATTGACGTTTAATTCCTGAACCCTTCTTCTTCTTGTTTTTTCTGCAACCACTACGCGAGCTCCCTCCACCCACTGCCGATTTCGCCTTCATCGCTGCCGCTACGGCCGCCGCGTACGCTCTTTCGCTAATGCCTGAATTCAAAGCTTTCACTCGATCCCACGCCTTGCCGGCTAGCACACGATCCGCTACGCGTCTTCGTTCGTTGTCCTTGTACTTAGCGTAAGCGATATCGTGTTCGCGACAGGCTTCGTCCAACTCGTTGATTCCTCGATCGCCACGTGCCAATCTCTCTTTGAGTTTTGTTCCAGGTCCACAGAATCGGTAGCCGGGTAGGTGTAATTCTACTGGTAATGCGTCCACCGCTCGATTAATCAAAGTAGGTACTGACGAAACGATAGCGGGCACAGTGTTTTTAAGTATTTTTCCAATTACACCACGCCCCATTCTTTTCTTACGAAGTACGTGCATTCTTGTAAACAGATCTCCAATCCTTGATTTCCGTTTCCGTATCGAGAACGTCTATTAAACGCCCCACCTCTTCAATATATTCAGACAGGACTGAACGCTGTGTCGTGCTGTCTTGATATTTATAGACAAACTTTATTAGATTGATTATATGAGCGTGAAATACCTGAGTGACCTTGTACAATTCGGTCTTTATATGTAATTTTAATTCGTGCATTTGTCGTACAGTGACTGCGTCTTTGTCATTGACACCGTTCGCTATATTCGTAATTTTTCTTCCGGCAGCGTAGAAAGTATCGTTTTGCAAACTGATTGTGTGTGCATGTAAAAATTCCAAATTCACTGCGTCTTTGAAGTCAACAGGCGCTTGCACACGTGTTAGTCGACAGTCATTAACGATTACGTTACCTGCACGATCTTTTTTCAAACTCTTCTCGTCTACGTATCGTTTTGTGGCTGCATCTCTTGATTTAAGCGGATCGTTTAGCCTTATTATTCGATGATCTTTTGCGTCTACGGTAGCGTTGTCGTTCTTGTACTGTAAGCATGTGTCCTTTACGTACTGTAAAGAAACAACATCGTGCAACTCTTCAGGATCACCCAAGTTGCATATCTTTTTGTTTTTCACATCAAAGTGACCGTCGTTAGTCACTCCTAAACCGATATCCTCACGCAGACTTCGATGAGTTTCTTTTCGCACTCTTACAGCGCTGTCGTGTCTACCGAACTTGTCTACACTCATATTTATGAAGAAGAACTGATGGTTATAGAACGGTGCGTCTGCTTTTATATGATAATGCCGGTTTCACGTAATTCTTCCAATATCGAAACGATTTCATTCCTATGACCAGTATGGCCGCTATTTTGAGACGCCATTAACAGTCTCAATCTATTAACCAACTCATTAGGATCATCCCAATGCACGTAATCGATTGCAGTGTTCGGTTTCATCTCCATATAGCCACTCCCTGTACGTTTTCGTGCAAACAATTTAGATATTACTAGTCGGTGCTTGACGCCACTGTTACTGTTTATTCGCGTGTTGTGTTTATATTTTTGTTTGTGTCCGTTGGTTGCTAGTAGTATGGACTTATATTTCCTCATATCATCCTTATTGTATTTTTTCGGTAGTTTCATAAACAAAAGTTCATACAGACCAGGTGTACCCTCGTAAATTTTTCCTTTGACATGAAAGTTGTCGTTATCATCGATTTTTACATTTGAATCACCTATCATAAATTTACCACCTTCGTATCGAACACCATACATGCGATCTATAATCCGTTTACAGTCCGCCAATTCACACAAACGCATATATTTGTTTGCTAATGAATCCTCGCTGAAATGTGAAGCGTTAGGGTTCCAGGCGTCCTCTTCACTGAAATGAGAAGCGTTATGACTTTGCATACCACTTTTGTTTTCTGTTATTACGTGTTGTGTAGGCTCTTCTTGTTTTATCTGCTGCTTCTCCTCCTCCTCCTCCTCCTCCTCCATCATATCACCACTTAACTTTCGTGAAATAGCTTCTAACGGTTCCAGAATCGGTCTGTAATTTTTTCTAAACGTCTCGTCGCTTTCTCTGATACCGTGTTGTAATGCATGATATTTTTTCCTTATGTTGTCGCTTATCGTGTCTATATCATACGCGAGTCGTTCCTCCTTATTCATTGCCATCGTGTGTTAGCAAGAGGACTGATTACATTACTACAGTGCAACCACTTTTATACTTCGTCGGAAACAATTATGAATCGATCAAAGCCGATTCTATATCTACCTTCATTTATTGGTGAGTCTTTGTCTATGACTAGAAATCCATAACGATCCTTCCACGCTTCCATGCAGACGTCTTTGAAAGCATCATATTTCATATCTATGTTAACGTGATCATTGTATGCATGTCGTAAATTTAGATCGTCTTGTTTGAACAATATCAACAAGTTAGCGTTGTCACGTACCAATTGTTTCGGTATCTGGCTATATGTCTGGCATAGATAGAATGTGTCCACACCGCTATGTCTCCCCATAGCAAAATACTTTCGAATAGTGTTTTGTCTTTCACACGATACGTCATCGAATACGATAACAGAGTCGAGACCAGTGATTTCACTCGGTAGCGGGACTTCTTCGTTCTCGCTGTATGCATGATAACCTAAACCTTCATCAGCGAGTGATTTCATCACTGTTTCTAGCATTCTGTATTTTGGTTGAAATAATGATTTTGAAAACACGTATACGTTGCGGAAACGTAGTCCGTTGGCATCAAACAGTAGGTTGAATAGCACATTTGATTTCCCACAGGAACTTGGGCCTGTAACGATACAGCGAATACTGTTCGGTAATAGCGGGCCATGTTTACGCTTAGCACTGCCTTCGTCACCAGCCAAAAAGTCCATATCCTTTATTGGTAATTTGTTTGCTTGCTGTACGATCTTCATCTTTGTGAATACCGAAAGCATACTGTTTTCAGCACGTGCTGTCACCTTTTTTATATTAGATCTTTCTTATGTATCCATGCATCGTGTTTACCATCGAAACCAAGCCAACGAACACGCACTCTGTCACCTTTGCGTTGTAACACCTTTTCCACTAGGTATACGTCGCCGACTTTGGACTTACTAATCTCGTGCTCGTAAAAACCACCTTTCAACACTTTGTTTAGATGATCTTTTAGCAGATAAGTGACGGGGATAGTAGTGGATTGTACTTTATCCACAGTGAATATTTCGTTAGTCCAATTTGGCGTATAACCTTTGGCGAACATCATTTTGTGCTTACTTATACGAACACGGTCACCGACTTTAAATTTGGGTGGTTTCGTTGGACTGATTTTAGGCGCTGTGTTCTTCCTTATTCGTTCCAACACTATATGTTCGTTGGCGTCATTCACTTCACTCGGTTTCATACCAATGGTTCTGTGTGTTGTATTGTTGTACGATTTCAGTAATGTAGGTAGTAGATCCAACCAGCGGTAGTGTCCTTGTTCGCTGAAAGCTCGATACATGTGTGTCTTCAGTGTGCGATTAAAACGTTCCACTATGGAAGCTTTTTTCTCACTGTAGGTTGAGTAATGTTTCACATTATACTTTTTTAGCAACGCTTGTACTGTGCTGTTGTAATACTCCTTCCCGTTGTCCGTCTGTAAATATTTCATTCGATTAGCAGTTAGTATAGGCTCTAGTGCGTGCTTTACTTCTTTTCCTGTCTTTGTTTTCAATGGTACAGCGTACGCGTACTTGCTAAACGCATTGATCACTGTCATCATGTACTTGTACCCTTTGTTCACTCGAGCGTATGGTATCATCTCCACAAGATCTGCCTGGTACAAGTCGTGTAGACCCTTCAATTCAACCGCGCGCCTAACGAAATTCCTTCTCGCTGCTCTGTGTAGCTCTAGAGCTATAGTCTTGCGTGCGTTGTTCATGGTTTAAGATACACTAACATAATACCAGCGTTAAAAATACTATATATATCTATAAGAGTTTCTTTGTTTTTCAGTATTCACTCTCTCGTCTGAATATCATGTCCGACCTTCAACAGAATCCAGAACAACAACAACAACATCAGCAGGAACAGGGACATCCTCAACAAGGTAAACATTTTTTTAAATACCAATTGTCTCTCTCTCTCTATAATTATGCAACAAACCAAATTTGTTTGATATGAATTAACTCTGTCTAACCTGTACAAGATAGTCTCTTGTCGTTGTTTAGAAATTGATATGGCGGAGAAAATTTTTTATGTTCTGACATAGGTTTGTCACCTTCTCCCCAATGTATTGTCTCTTGACATCGTTTAGAAATTGACATGACGGAGAAAATTTTTCATGTTCCACCATAGGTATGTCACCTTCTCTCCAATGAACTAATTCAATTCCGCAACAAAAGCATTTAACTCTATCGTCTATGAATAACATACTATGTCCACAAACATCATAATTTAGCGGATAGTAGTAAAACCCAGCAAACGCTAACTCGTCGGGGCTGACAAACGTCACTTCCCAATACTTGAACGATTTTCTTCTTTCACTTTCAACGCTAAAATCAGGAGTAGCTGCCATCTTCACAGTTTGCAATAAACTAACGTATTACTAACGTGTACTATCTATTTATTTACCACAAACATGAATGTGTGTATGTGTGTTATTCATCATTCCTATTAGCTAATACATGTGTTTCTATTGTTTCAGTTATGACACGATTTTATATTGTGCGAAACACTAGTATTAGAGGATGCCTCACAACTTTTAATTACCTGCCTGTGTACACGGACACAGAAGAAGAAGATCAAGATATATTACCGATAATGACTGAGGTGCGACCTTTATTGCGCAAGGATATTCTGGCAGAACAAGCACGTTTACGCAGTATCAAATGGCATATTGCGTGCAGGATACGTTTCACTAAAACTGTGTTAGATGGTGACAGCAGCGAAGAAAAAGAGGTAACCAAAGACGCCGTCTTCCACGGACGTTGTCGTACGTTGCTCACGGACGACAACGACGAGTTGAACTGTCTACTCGATGAATCCTACGATAAAATCATGAATAGCATATCCAATTTTACCCGTGACGGGAGCGGATGGTCGGTGGATGCTGTACTGAAGCTGGAACTAGTTGTTGGACGGTACCGACCTCTAGCAGCGTCCTCCTACCTTCCAACCCCGCGAAAACTTGCAGTCACCAGGGCAGTAGTCAACATCAAGAACTCCCAAGATGAAATGTGTTTTCTATGGTCCGTACTAGCTCACATACACCCTCAACAAAAGCATAAAGAATTTGTTTCAAACTACATCTTATTCAAAAACACAATAAATATGTCCGGTATCGAGTACCCTGTTTCTATAAACTCACTTTCTAAATTTGAAACACAGAATCCCAACATTTCTATAAACGTTTTCGGCTATGATATAGAAGACAATATCAGAAACGAATCAAAAAATGAGGTTTATCCGTTAAGAATTACCCCCAATAAGGACAGATTACATCATGTTAATCTTTTACTTCTGTCCGATACAAATAGCCGAAAACACTACTGTCTTATCAGTAGCATTAATAGATTGTTATCATCCCTTACAAAATGTAGCAATAAATCATTTTACTGCGACTACTGCCTGCATCGTTTCACCACAGAACATGGTCTGTCCGATCATCTCCCCTACTGCACACCTTACGGCGAGCAGAAAACCAAAATGCCCACAGAGGAGGAGAAGTTTATGTCATTTAAAAATTACGCGCACTGTCTTAAAGTACCCTTTACCGTCTACGCCGACTTCGAGTCCCTCATCACTCCGCTTCAATCGTGTTCACCTGGTAACAACGTCCCGACGACAGTGCACGAGTTAGGTGAATTCTACTCAGTTGATAGCAACGGTGCCCGTCAGAAAATAACTTCTCCTCCTGTATCGTCCACATCATACGAAGCGATGCATATTCCGTCAGGTTTCTCCTATGCTATCGTCGATCATACACACAGACTCTGGAGAGAGGCTAAAGTTTATCGAAGTGAAAACGTCGTAGACACTTTCTTCTCGTGGTTGATGAAAGACGCCGAGGATATGATGAAGGTAGTACGACATAACGTACAAATAATTATGTCCGATGATGACAATGTTGCATTCACTAACGCCACCGTTTGTCATTTGTGTGAGCGCCCTTTGACAGACGATGACAAGGTACGCAATCATTGTCATCTTACGGGGAAATTCTTGGGAGCAGCCCACAATAGCTGTAATCTAAGCTACAAGATGCCTCGTCATATCCCCGTCTTCTTTCACAACCTTCGTGGCTACGACTGTCACCATTTAATGCAGGATTTAGGAAAATATAAGGACCAACACGTATCCTGCATTGCAACATCCTGTGAGCGTTACGTGTCGTTCTCCCTGGGTCCCTTGCGTTTCGTAGACTCCTTTCAATTTCTTAATCGCTCTCTGGACACACTCGTTACCAATCTGTCCACGTCCGGGAGCCAATTTCCTTTACTCAGAGAGGAAATGCTTAGACGGGGTTTCGATGAACAGACCAATCTGCTCGTACGCAAGGGGGTATACCCTTACGAGTATGTTGACAGCATTGATCGGTTCAACGAAACAAGTCTACCCGCTCGTGAACACTTTGATAACCGGTTGTTGGAATCGACTATTTCGAACGCAGATTACGAGCACGCACAAAACGTGTGGAGTGCATTCAATCTGCGTACGTTTGGAGATTACCACGATTTGTATTTGTTGACAGACGTAATGCTGCAGGCCGATGTCTTTGAAAGTTTCCGAGACATGGCCTTACGCGATTACTGTTTGGACCCGTGTCATTTTTACTCGCTTCCCGGACTCGCTTGGAACGCGATGCTAAAAATGACAGGGGTCGAATTAGAGCTGTTAACAGAGATAAATCTGCATCTGTTCCTTGAGTCTGGGGTCCGCGGAGGCTGCGCGATGATATCCAACCGTCACGCAGTCGCTAACAATCCTTTGATTCCAGATCAGTACGATGTATCGAAACCGACCTCCTTCATTCTGTATACAGACTGTAATAATTTATACGGTGCAGCCATGTCGCAACCACTCCCTTACGCAGACTTCCGATGGCTCGATCGTAACGAAATCGAGTCCTTGGACGTACGTAATGTGAGTGATGATTCCGACATCGGGTACATCCTCGAAGTCGACCTACACTATCCCGATACCTTACACGACCTGCATTCCGACTACCCGCTTGCACCTGTGCGCCAGCGCGTAACACCCGATATCCTTTCTCCCTTTTCCAAACGTTTACACGAGAGTATATACAGATCATCGTATAACGAATCAGGGTCATCCGTAGAGAAGTTGTTAACAACTTTGGAGGACAAACAAAATTACGTTCTCCATTATCGAAATTTGAAATTGTATTTAAGTCTTGGCTTAGAGCTGAAAGCGACTCATAGGGTGTTGTGTTTTAAGCAAAGCGCTTGGTTGAAACCGTTTATCGATTTCAACACCCGCAAGAGGCAAGCAGCCGTCAACACCTTTGAAAAAGACCTTTTCAAACTGATGAACAACGCCGTATACGGTAAGTCGCTGGAGAAAGTACGGAAACATATAGACTTTGAACTAGTCTCGAATGAACGACGGCTTCAAAAACTAGTTTCCACACCTAGGCTAAAACGTATGATTCGTTATACGAACGATCTGGTGGGGCTCTCACTCCGTAAAAAATCCATTGTTCTTTCCCGTCCCGTGTATGTCGGCTTCACGGTGCTTGACGTTAGCAAAACGATAATGTACGACTTTCATTATCGTTATGCTGTCGCCAAGTACGGCCGCAACGTTAAATTGTTAATGACAGATACAGACAGTCTGATGTATAGCATTCAAACATCAGACTTGTATGCAGACATGAAGAAGGACCTACACGTTTTTGACACATCGGATTACCCTACGTCTCATCCTTGTTATAGCCTTAAGAACAAAAAGGTTGTCGGACTGTTCAAGGATGAAACGTGTGGTCGTCCTATTAGAGAATTCGTGGGTCTCCGTGCGAAATGTTATTCGTTCCTTGTGGCCCATGAAGATCCCACCCAAGAGTGTCAAAAACGTGTATGTAAAGGTGTGCCTCGAGTTGCAATTAAGAGGAGTCTGCGACACGATATGTATCGCAAGTGTCTCACTGATCATTGTCAGTTTTCTACCAGTGCGCTTTGTTTACGTAGCGATCATCATACGCTGTACACGATGCGTGTAAATAAGCAAGCGTTGTCACCGTATGATGATAAGCGCTATATATTAGACAATGGTCATGATACGCTTGCATACGGTCATTATCGAATACGACAACGCATCAACATGGAGAACGACACCTCCCCACCTACTAAAAAAATTCGTCTCCATGTATAGTAACCCTCCTCAACACTTGTTTCTTTCGTCAGTTGACGTCTCTCGGTGCTTCAGTCCAGACGTCTGTAAACGTAAGTTCACATATTAATATCTCAACGATATTTGTATGTTTAAACATAATATATATATATATATATATATAGAGTTTGTAATGTGTGTGGTTTCTTTGTCTTACAGTATTATGGATAACACTGCAGTTATAATCGACTTCCAGTGCTTTTTCGACGATAACGGAAAATATATTGTGAAGGAACTGTCAATCATGGACGTTCTGAGATTTGCTGGTAGACATTGGATTTTGACTCCGCCTGCTACATCCGTTACGAATCCAAAATACGTTAGAACAAACCACTGGTTAACGTCAAATTATCATAGACTTAGATGGAGCGAAGGAGAGACACCATACGACAATCTTGTTTCATTGTTAACATCACATACACGTATATATAAATATGTGTTTGTGAAGGGTTTTGAGAAAAAACGTTTTTTGCAATCAAAGATAATACACAATAATATCATCAATCTCGATGACTTTGGTTGTCCTAAAAACATACTGTATATATTTCATGGAACAGAATGTCTTAGACATTTCAATTCTTCTGACCGTTGTGCCAACTATAAGGTGCATGCTATTCGGGAATGGATGATTCATGATTTTTGCTTTAAACAAACATTTTTAATGTAACAAATTTAGAAAGTAGGTCACTGCGAATGATGACATTTATATCTCTCTCTCTCATTCTGTTGTGGACATGTACATACATGCATAGCTGTAAGCAGTGACTATTTTCTTATGAAAATGGACTTTCCTAATGACATTGTTATACTTTTGGTGTCTCTAATTTCGTCTGTGGGACATGTTCATACATGCAAATGAAAGTGGGACACCGACGTTACCACCACCACTATCACATTGTACTGTCCTTTTGTGTCGAATATTCTGTCATTGTTTGGTTCTCTCTCGCTTGATACAGACGTGTTCACTAGTGTCTTCTAATAATGTCGTTTCTTGTAAAGTTTAATGCTGTAAGTGCTATCGAGTACAAACGATGTTCAGAATTGACAGTGAATAAAAAATATCCCATCATGGTCTTAACAAATGTGGACACAAAATATGGGAACTCTGTGCTTGCTACGTTGGAGGATGGCGACCGCCAGTATCGTGTCTATCTTCCCAAGAGGTATGCAGGTGTCTTCATGAATGAGGAGCTCAGACATATCAAACCTAAAGAACTACATTTAGTGTATCGAGGGACGAGAAATCAAACAACACAAGTAGAGATCGAGTCCTAACGTCGTAAGTAGCAATCGTGTTAACAAACAATTTATTGATGTGTGTGTGTGTGTGTGTGTGTGTAGTTTCAACTCTCTGTACTTAACACTTTAATAATTGAATTTGTATGTACATGATAAATGTATCATTGATTCTACAAGTTTCGTTGAATAATAGTTGGTTCGATTAGAAATTATTTGAAAGTACATTACCTTTATGCGATAAATGTATCATTGATTCTAAGCAGTATTTACAAATTTCCAGTGAATAATATTTGGTTTGGTTTGATTAGAAATTATTTGAAAGTACATTAACTTATGAAAAATGACATATACTTGAAAAAGTTTACTTACTTAACGCATTTGATTCTTTCCACTAACTGTACGTGTGCATGTGATAATTGAATATTATCGTATCAGTGATTCTAATATCGACTGTATTGTTATGTTACAGATAAACTTCCATGTGAACTGTATCTACAGCCGTGAAATTATTATTTAAAAATCTTACAATGTCAAAAAGTATTATTAATATTGTATTTATTTTATATAACAATGTTTGTTTGTGATATATGTATATATTTAATCAATGTAAAATGTATTTTTGAATAATTGTATTATAACGGTTTGTAAACTATATTTTAAGTTTGTGTACAGTGCTGTAAATATATATTTAATCATTTAAAACAATATTATTATTAATATTTTATATATATAACAATGTTTGTTTGTGATATATATATATTTAATCAATGTAAAATGTATTTTGAATAATTGTATTATAGCGGTTTGTAAACTATATTTTAAGTTTGTGTACAGTGTTGTAAATATATATTTAATTATTTAAAACAAATTATGGTTTATTTTAATTTATTTCGTTATAAACCTCTGAATATGCATGCAATTATTTGTATAGTAATCGGAAATGTGTGAGAGAGACATTTTAATAATTTGCAGGTTGTATCTTACAATCACGAAAATTATTATTTAAACTGATAATTGTTTTATTAAAATCTTACAATGACGAAATATTATTATTTCATTGTTTACGATATATATATTTAATTAATGCAAAAATGAATTTCTAAAATTACAATGGTCTGTAAACCATATTTAAATTTGTGTGTGTGTGTGTGTGTGTGTGTGTGTGTGTGTGTGTGTGTGTGTGTGTGTGTGTGCGCGTGCATAGTTAATCTTTCTATCAACCATATTTAAGTTCGTGTACACATACAAATCGCTTTGAATAAGGGAATTCTTGTCAACGTTTGCAGCGAGAGAGAGAGACATACACAATGTGTGTATGTGTACACAAAACTTTTGAAAATACCTTATTTCAAGGAGATTTTTTTATGCGTAACACTTTACCACACACACAGACTTGACAGTATATTAATTTCTAAATCGTGGTCAATGACTGTCATGTGTCAAAAAAAAATTATAAGTAGGACGCAACGAGGTAGGTGATAAATATATATTTCCTGGTGATTACATTTTAGTATCGCTACTTACAATAATCCATAAGTAGCACGACGCTTATGTAAAACTGATGACATAAAGAGAGAGTTTATATCGTGATGACAACTGTGTCTAGAGACAAAGAGAGAGGAGGGGAGAGAGAGTTGATATCGAAGTCGTCAACAATTTACTATAATATAGTTTGAATTTCCCACCGAAGAAAAATGTTGGCAGATCTGTTCTATACACACAATAATGCAGGATTGGTAACCCTGATCATATATTTTAATATACACTATAATACACACACACATATCAAGTTTGAACCCATACATAGGTTGGTAAACCTGATCATATGGATTTAATATACATTATAACACACAACAAATTTGAACTCATGCAAGGTTGGTAACCCTGATCATATATTTAATATATATACACTATAATGCATCAAGTCGGAACCTCCCACCCACCACTCACCTCTGATATCCAAATCAGCTTTATTAAAAAAATATAAAATTATATTCGCGGATGCGGGTGGTCCATTGAACCCACCCCACCTCCCACCCACCCTTGATATGCAAATCAATTTAATTAAAAAATAAAAAAATCAAATACAAAATTTTATTCGCGGAAATTCGCGGATGCTGCAGGTCCAGCGGTGGTGGGGACAGCGTGGGAAAAGATCTTGGACCGTGGGAACGGCGGCATCTCTTTGAACTTGGCGCGCAAAAGGTGGCATGAAATTTTATTGGTGGAAATTCGCGGATGCTGCAGGTCCAGCGGTGGTGGGGAGAGCGTGGGAAAAAATCTTGGACCGTGGGAAAGGCGGCATCCTTTGTTGGTTAGAACCCTTATTTTCCCCCTACTCACAATATTAATTGTTAACCGATATCAATGTAAATGACGATACCAATCGCGAGGCTTATGAAGGATATCATTTGTTAAGCTATAAATAATTAAAGTAATTATTCAATTTATACAAAATAATTAATTGCCACAAATGTAAATTAAATTTACATTTATTCATTGTAGGCTGATATCGCAATGGCGGATACTGGAAACTGAAAGACCAACCCGTGACCGATCTGTGCACATAAGTTAATGCGTTACCATGAGCGTAATGTCAGCGACTACAGCAAACGTCTTTGTAATTATGTACGTATGGCATTTGGAATTAGTCTATTAATTGAATATAACAACTCGCAGTTCGCATTTGGCCCTGTATTGCGATATATCGCTGTCCGTCGGATAAGCTACATGTGAAATCCAGTCTCAAGCAAGATATTGTAAAATACTAAAATAAGATATTTTTAGTGTTTCACACTAGGGGTTGGATAAAAAAGATCGTATCAAGCACAACATAATTTAAAAAAAAATTAAAAATATTCATTTATTCCAAAAATAGATTTTATAAGACATCGAGAAGCCTCGCCTACACGAAGAAAAATGTGATGACAGAAAAGAGCTCTGTAAGTGAACAGTTTATGATAAATATTTTCGATCTCTGATGTACACAGTTTCTTTTCAACTAATGCTTAGCTATGTATGTTATGACTTTTACTTTGGTAGTTCAGTAGGCCTATATCACAAAAAGGACGACTACGACGTTAAGAACGAGCTTAAGACCAAAAGGATGATAGTAATAAAATTGTCTGCAAACTTCGAAACGATAAATTTTCAACGAGTGTTTTTACAACAGATGCAAAAACGACAATCGTTCTGTTGACTTACCGCTCGACAGTAAAATTTAACATACGAGCGGGTCAATTTATCAACTTTAAATCCCTTACGAAAACAAATCGTTCCATTTCACATCTGACTGTGGTTACAAACGTAGCATGTAGTACAGAATCGTACAGCGTCGGAATGAGTGATTTAATAGAGATCATCGACCTCGCGGCATCGAAGAGTTTACAACGAGCGTCAGATTTTTGTGAGCCTCACTTCTGTCTGACTGGTAAGAGTAAAACTGAGAAGTAATACTGCCTCGGTCAAAAGAATAACAATCAGAAGTCTTTGATTTAATGCGTTCTTAAAAATGCCGCACTTCCCGACAAGTCTCCATGAAACAATCAGATTGCACCGTTAGTAAGATGATATTAACTTTTCCAGTCCACGTAGGCTCCGCGTTGCCACAATTAGTATCATCAACCGCACCTTGAATGGAGGCGACCCGTCGTGTCGTCGTCATTCTTATTTAGATCTTTAATGAAATGTAGAAACATGTTAACAACGTCACTACGCTAATTCGACATACGAACTTAATTTCGACAGATAACGGTTGCTTAAATGCCAAAGCATAACGGTTTAAATGGGGGAGGCTTATAAGAACGTGGCTTTACTTTTTACAAGCTACGTTAATGGTGCTTAATCATATTTATAACTGACAAAGAGTTATTATTTGCATATAGGCCTACTGATGAACGATTATTTATTTCTCACGTTTTATTATTCATAAATTAAATCTTGGATTCCAGATTTAATAAATTAAAACAATTCCAGATTCTTGGAGAATAGTAGGGGTAATATCCCTGTTTAAGAAGGGGACAGAAATGACATTGGAAATTATCGATGCATAAGCCTGTTGAGTACGGCCTACAAATTACATACAAGGGTAATTAATAACAGACTAAAACAATTTGCAGACGCTCTCCTTCTTGAAGAACAATTTGGATTTAGAAAAGGAAGATCCCGTAGTGATGTCACAATTCTGCGCCAACTGATCGAAAAAAGAAGAGAATTCAATCTAGAGACACATATGGCCTTCGTAGACTATGAAAAATCATCTGATCGGGTGAACAGAGACATATTGTGGAAAATATTAGGGCAAAAAGGATACCCACATCATATAATAGAAGTAATAAAAAGCCTATATGAAAGAACGGACATTACTATAAACACCGGGAAGGAGAAAACAGAACCTATTACTGTTAACAGAGGTGTTAGACAAGGGTGCAGTTTATCACCTACTTTATTTAATATATATATTGACGATGCTGTAAGGCAATGGAACCAGCGAACTGGTCCTGGAACCTACTTACTTCCCGATAATTTATCCATTAACATTCTGCTGTTTGCTGACGCTCAAGTTATCCTACAAGAAAACGAAAATGGATTACAAAAACCAGTGTATCAACTCAGTAAAATTTGCCATGAATATAATTTAAAAATTTCGATGACAAAGACTACAAAGACTACAAAAAGCAGTGTATCAACTCAGTAAAATTTTCCATGAATATAATTTAAAAATTTCCATGACAAAGACTAAAATAACGGCGTTTACAGGAAAATTTCCAGTACGCTCCAAAATAGTAAGAGACCATAAAATTATTGAACAAATATCCCACTACAGCTATCTAGGGTGCGACGTAAGCTATGAATGTGAAAACGATATCGATAATAAAATAAACAGATATCAGTGAATGTGCGGCACAATTCACAAGACTCTGGGAAGGAAATTACGAAAAGATACAGAATTGAAATTTTATACAGTAAAGGCGGCATCAGTATTACTGATGTACGGGAGTGAATCGTGGACACTCACGCAAAATCAGAGAAAACGAATTGAGGCTGCTGAAACGAAATTCAGACACAAGACAACACCTGAATATATATATATATACTCGATAAAGATAAAATTAGACAAAACAAAGAAAACTCGATACAACACATAAATAGAATAGGTGACGCGACAATATACCAAAAAAAGATAATCCAGTATAAGCCTATCGGAGAACGAGACAGCCAGACTAAGAAAACGGTGTAATCCTTGAGGTGAAGAAGACAAATTGAATCCTGTTTTACGCCACCACTGCGTTCATAATCACCACTAACATCATCACAATCATCTTCACCACCATCACTGTCGTCTTTATAAACTACAACAGCGGTGAGAACGTACAAAATCATAAAAGACCTACGACTAAGTAATTACTATGGAGTTAATCGCTATAACTCTCAAAAGAGGTCTTTCTGCTTTAAGTTCAGAAGATGAAGCGGGCCAAACGAAAAACAGTGAACACAGTAGAACTAGAAGTTATAACTAGAGCAGAACTCAGGAGCATCAGAGATCGAGAAAACGTGATAAAGGAAAGTCTTGTAAACATCCCAACCACTCTCGCTCACGAACTCACCGTCACACAGAAACCAAACAAAGCACTACACATAATGAACAATATTTTTTAGTTTTTCAGAAGAATTCATTTATTTATTTGCATTACACTGTTTCGACAGTTTTCTTTACTGTCGTCTTCATACAATAGAATATGCCTTTGATTAATTAACTTTTTATTAATAACAAGTATAACTGTGAACAATCACACACACCTATAATCTCTGAATGCTGAATGCACGTACACTATTGAGCAAGATCATAAGACCGTTTATTTAGTTTGTACGATGTGTTGAAGTGCGTTGTAGAATCGGTTTGGCAGAGACGTGGTTTTTTTTATTTGGTCAGTGACAAAAGTTGCTGAACATACGTTTCAAACACACGCCACGGGGGTAGAACAAGGCTTCCGAAGAAAACAATACTGCCCGTGCAAACAGAAATATTCAATCGCATTTATATTAGTGTGCAGTATGTAGTACCAGGTTCACTATAAACAAATAAAGATCTTGTCAAACTTAATACAAAATGGTTCACTTCAAGGCGCCTAACAACCAGCCTGGCCAAGCAAAGACAATGGCACTTTGTGTCCTCTGTTAAGTAATTATCGGAAAGCACACACAATCTGTACAACTTTACAGCACATTCTGATTTTTCTCTACAAGTTCTACTTATATAGAACAACAGTACTGTGCTCATCGTGATCCCTCTTAAAAATGTTATGATGCCTGAGTTTTCATTGTAATTTCAGACACAAAAGTAACTTCTTTGGTTGAAGATAAATGTGAAATCGTATACACATTACTTAGCCTTCATCAACCAAACATTTGCTCTGTTGGCGCACAGAGTTCATAAACAAAAATTTAATGGAGCTTAAACAAAGAAAGTATTTTCTGCTAAAATCTTATGATCACTTGCATAAAACTCGTACAATCCATGAGTAACTGGAGGGTTGTTCGAGTGTACTACTCACGGAGCCTCTCAAGTCACGACGAAATGTAATATACGATTTCAGTTATGTTCGTCCTGAATGTAATTTAAGATTACAGTCCATTTTTTCACAAAAATTAGCTACTCACAAGTGCCAAAACTAAAAAAATTACATCACGAAATAACACAATGTTTTAAAACATTCTGCAGAGGTTTCTGACGAAGACAAAAATATAAATTTTAACAAACATTATTAAAATTACTTCCACAGTTTGTCGATCCACAGTCACGTCTTCTGATATTCAGTCAATAAGAACAAGTAAAATTAAAATTATTTCTCTCTTTTCAATTCAATATTTTTTCGAACAGTAAACGTACAAGACAGCTGAAGTTCACAAAAATCAAATCAAAATCATCATAAAAAACACATGAAATCACATTCAGTACGGAGCTACCATCTGTCTGGGAATAATAAACAGACGGTTTAAAAAGACAAGACTAACGCCGTGCGAGAGTCCTTCAAGCACAGCACAGCGTAGAGAGATACGAACTATGCTAAACACCCAGACGCCGGCGATGTTTTTTTTTTCTGGTAAAAACAACATTTGAATTTGAATAAGAAAAATATTGAGTTAAAAATACGAGCAGCAGTACACGTTTATTTAATCTGGTGTGAAGAACTTTGGTGGGCGTTGGGTGTAGGAGGAATGCAGATGATTCACGGTATCCGGTCGTGTCGTTCTCGTCTGCCTTTGATTTATACTGTCAACGTGTATCTATGGGTATATTTATTTTGGACATGTCAGCATACGCGACATAGTTCGCCAGCCGTTTCGTATAATAGTCCGCGTAAAAATAGCCGTTTTGCTTAATGAGATAGCGACATTACTGGTTTAAAGTGACACTTAGTTTTTATAGTTCTATTCCCGTCGTATACGACTTGTATGTTTGAAATACAATGGGCGCCCGTTCCACGAATTCTTGCACGTACTGACCAATCTTACTTTCCGTCGCAAACCTTGGATACTCGAGTTTATAGACATTCTCCCAAAAATGAACAGATACATCAGTTCTATTACACAAAGATTTAGCTGCTTTCCTTGTGTGTTTAGTAGTGGTATTTAAAAAAATGTTTAAAGTTTATGTTATTTATAATGTTATAAATGCAATTATAAATTTTTTTTTCATAAAAACAAAAAGCATGTACTCAAAATTACAGGACAGAATAAGTTGAGATCTCTCCAAGAAAGGCGAATAACGAATATATTTTTAACATGTGTCGCACTTTTCCGAAACGGAGTTGAAAATTTGTAACAAGTTTTATTAAAATATTTACTTTCGCCTAAGCCTGTTTTCGCTCGTTGCGAGCTTCTGCAGAGGCTTCTGACGATGACGAAAATATAAATTTCAACAAACACTGTTATCTAAAAATTAATATCTCGTGTCAAAAAAGTGCAATACATACGGACATGTCACGTTTAAGAAATCCGAGATAATTTTTTTTCCAACTAAGACATATAATGAAACCATTCGTAAAAACATTAAATAACACTGCTAACCGCGCAAAGAAAGGAGCCAACTTTTGGTGTGACTTACATATGGGAATTGATCAATCCGTTCAGTTTTTGGTAGATGTCTAGACTCCAGAGTATCCAAACTTTTGCAATAAACAGTTGGAAAACATATTGTGTGTGTGTGCGTGCGCGCGAATGCGTGCGACAGGGAAGAACTCGTATAGGTGTTTTTCTTAACATGTTACTTAGATATATTCGAACTAATAAATAACTTATTACTAAAGTTAATAGCCTAAGTTTCATCACAACGTAGGCCTTGAATGACTACATAAAACAGTTTAAACATTCCTTCCTGTTTCCTATATTACACGATCATCACATGCAGTGTCTGGAAGCGTTTAGCGTAAAACCTTCAACTTTCTCAACTCATTTCTAATGACTGCATTGGGACCATACAACTGATGCTCTCATAAATGCAACTCTACAGTACGTTACATTCAGTAACAGGCGAGGTGCCTATAGTCTCAGCACCACTGACAACAGACATGCAAAACTAAAATTATTAAAATTAAAATTAAAACTTTTAATAAACGTATTACTTAATTTTGGCCGCATTGATGTTCCGAGAAACGATCATATTTATTTAAAATAGTAAAACGGATAAACTCGTGGCCATTATTTACGATTTGATCTTTCAACACAACAGGAAAAACCTGCAGTTGACGGAAGGCAGCCTACAAAAAGTCGGCTAAAGAAACAGCTCCATAGTAACTGAAATTAAGAAGCGAGACTGAAACTTTCCGAACTCAACTTCATTAATTCGACACGAAAAACATGTCTGAACAAAAATACTTTAAGGTTTGCAGGAGTCAAACTAAAGACAAAATATCAAACTTAAGTGTCTTGTACAGAATTTTTCGCGAAACTGTTGCAAAAAAGTTTAGACACCGCAAAACTGCTAAAGGAAACAATTAACTCCCTTTCTTTTACAAAGTATCAACAACCAAGAAAGTGTGCCTCAAAAAAACATACGGCCCGGACTGAAAAACCTATTCCGGCAGGTCTCATTAATTGAGCAATGCGATCGATTCCACGACGTTACCATTGCCGAGTGCAACCACATACCTACTTAGAATCAAACATGGTTGACACAGTACAGGACATGTCGCCGTGTCCTTCCGCTTCCTCCGTTGTCCAAGCTGGAAGACCTTTCACCAAAACTTTCAACGACAGTCACGGACTGACCTCTATTCACTTGTACGTTACTGCCTCGTCTACAAGTGACGAACACTACGAACAGTTCACGTGGTTCAAGGACCTATGTGTCTTCTGAATTCTGAAGTCAAGAAATGATTTACCTTGTACATTTAGGTGACTCTAGAGAGATTAATAACAGGAAGAAAACGTTAATCAAATATCATTAAAATATACTAAACCATTAAAATATTCTTTAATGCATATCAAAGGTAATTTCAAGTTAACAAACAGTTAACAGTGAAGGACAGCGCTGGGAACTAAGTAACCTAATTGTGGTTCATTCGAATTAAGTGTGACCCGGAATTAGATTCTGGGACGGACTGGTATGAAAGCAGTTCCAAATTTAGTAGTAAGGTAATTTAGTTCATTTTGACGCAGACAAGCTTGCCAAAATGAAAACACCCACACATTACATTATACATTCATGTAAAATATAATTCAATATTTTTTCAATTAAATATTTATTTGTATAAAGAACACAACAAATATATTCTCAAGTATATTTTCTAATTTACACATATTTCATTGGTACGATTCATAGAGACTACATACATGATAACTGACACCACTGACGCGCATACAATTAAGAATTAAATAATGTAAACTTGTCTTATAAAGTAAGCATATTTATTATATAGCTGTGTATAAAAATGAAAAATTTGTATAACATAAAAGTGAAATATAATTATGAAGTACTATACAGTGAAATATAGTTCTCAGTACTATGAATCGCATCGTATGAAACGATTATGAGAGGAATTCACACCAAATTTGTACTCGGAACGTAGTGAAAAATATGACAATTTATGTAGCGGCCACATCACAGTAGTCCGCATCATTGGTTCGGGGGTGGGGAGACTAGCTTGAAGGTTGAACCCCCATTTTCCTGGGGACGGATGAGAAATTCAGGACTTTACCCATGTAATTATATAAATACATTTTATAAATTCTTTGTGTCTCAAAGTTTTTAAGTAAACCTATGTGATATAAAAGGGTTAAAAAAATATGGAATAGCGGCTGGTTTCAAAAAAATTCTGTTTTATTGTTATTCAGATTAAACGTAATAAATCTCATGCCATTAGGAATCACTTTGATTATAAATTTGTATTCTTAATAAATCTTGTGAAAATGAGTCTTTTTGAAGATATTTTGAAAAACCCCTACCCCTTCGTACTTTAGTTTAAGGATGTTGTCCGAAGAACGTTTTAAGCAAATTATAGTTCGTGTTAAAGTACGTTATATGTTATGTAAAATCCTGCAATAAAACCTCATTTTTTCGAATTAAAGTAAAGAAACTGCTAACTTACTAGCGCTAAGGCGACCGTCCAAACCATAGGGATATTAGACTAGAGAAATCATGACAACTCTGAAAAGGAAAGTGTGGACGTAAAACATAAAAGTAGATTAACAAACTGTGTCTTTGTTTTCTGGCTTGTGCGTAATTGTGTTTTTAAGGCTGTAAATACATACGTTATTTAAAAACGTTCTAGTGATTGTCATTACCAAAAAAAACCTTCATTTTATTAATTTACAAATACTGTATTTCCTTTAATTTCTACACTTAATTATAAGCTTTACTTCAACACACGCAACTGGCTCAGAAACAGATCTTTGTTAAGTGATTACGGAATTTCGGTGAAATTCTTAATAGCTCTGGGGGAGGGGTGACTGATCCTCCGGATCACCCCCAGTACTTACGCCGTGGGCCGCATAATCATGAAAGCGCCTGTTTCATGATGTAGCACAGAAAATAATCGCAAATAGGAAAGAAGACAGAATGATTGATTAAACATTAAGGGTAGTACAGAAAACAGAAGACTTTTTTGCTTTACGTCCAAATATTATACAACAGAAGTTGATTCAGGCGTGGACGTAATACATTATGTAAATCTAACCTAACCTCCTCAGTAAGTGAGCGTCAGCGAAATGCGATTACTCGACACCGCGGCACGCTGTAAACACAGTTTCCTGTTTGGTGGGCATTCGTACTTCGGCAACAACAATGCTTCGGGAAAGATAAACAGCGGAACAAACAAACGGGTCGGCGGAGTCTGTGAGTTACGGTTGTGTGGTCAACGTTCGCTGAGCAGACGTTGTAAAGATAAAACGCCGTCTCACACGTGGCTCCGTAGGGTTATCGCACGATAAGATCCCAAACCCTCCGCCTAGAACATAAGGTAGTAAACGCAGCACTCAGTATGTGTGAAAATACGTTTCATGGCGGTGTTACGGCTACAAACACACAGCAGCCGGAAGACGGTGATTCACACAATGGAGAGCAGTTTCCAATCAGATTCCGGTGTCGAAGTCAGTGGTAACCTCTACTACCGACAAGACTAACGAACACGTGAATTATACCCTACTTCTGACGTTCGGAGACAATTATGGGTCTATTCCATTACGACCATAATTATATTTTGTTTTGTTATACAGATTGAGACAAATGTAACTTTCTTCCGAAAACTGTTGAAAAGAAAGAGGAAACAGTTTGTATATTTTATTATATAAACATTTTGTTCATAAAAATTGTCAGATAAAAGACGATTATGTTCAATCTACCACTTACTTCGTTCAATTACCGATGCACATACAACGGAACACAACTGAGGATTCGTTATCTGGAATAACTGTTCGGTCAACTGTTGCAAGTGATCCAAACATCGTGGATTTTTGTGCAAAACCTTCATTCTTTATGTTACCCCGAAGGGTGAAATCCACGATGTGAGGTCACGCGATCTGAGTGGCCATTCCGTTCTGCCACGACCACCAATCAATTCAATAAGAAGTCCCTTACCTCTAAACCGTACCCCATCCTGTTACAATATTAACGCATATCAGCAAAACAAGGGCTACTTTAATCTCTAGATTAACCATTTCTAACATCTTCAGATATCGATACGCGGTGACCGTCCTTTCGATTATCAGTGGTTCAATATTGGCAATTGCAAGTATAAAAACTAAAAATAATGTTTCTGGGAAAGCAACATTTAGCTCACCCTTTGAATTAAATAACAAACATTCCCTTACATAATGCTCCATGTAGACCATCTAACTGTTCAGTCTCTTACGTTTCAACGTAAATCTTCCTTACAATTTTCATTTCATTTCAGTTTTCGTCGCTACATTTCAAGGTAGGCCTTGCATTCCTCCTTTCCTCTGGTCATTCGCTACCACTTCCATTTCTGTTATTCGCTTCTCGTCAATAAATTCGAATATCGTAAGGCCAAACTCGCCGTTATGTACAGATATTAGAATTAACTTTGTAAGACTTCAGTACATATAGCGAAGATTTGCCTTCCTTCTGATGATATTGGATAATTTTGTATTTTAATATATTGCATTATATAATTTTCATCCGTTCGTGTGTATTCGGTACTTGTCTTCAATAAATGCTACTACTATTTTCCCCGATTTTCAAATGTTAGTGAGCGATGCACATAAATCATCGTTGGATAGGGTACAGCATGACCTACATGATAGCCAAAAGATAAAATATTACCTCATGAGATATCTTAATAGAGAAGAAAAAGATGCAGCTCAACTGATGATTATTCCAGAAGAAAGATGGATAAATCATTATAAGAATTTATGGTATGACCCCAGTATCTATGAATAACTCGAGAATAACGAGAGAACGGAAGTAAATTTCATAGAAATTACAAAGTGCTAAATGTATTACGGAAAAGTATGAACCGGAGTGTCCCTGAATTAAATGGGATGCTACACCTGGAATTATTGAAACAAGGTGGGTCGTGGTTAGAACATAGAACGTTATATTGATTTAACAGATGCTGGTCACAATATGCAATCTCAGATGAGTAGAAAAAAAAGTGATTTCTATATTCAAGAAATGAAGCAGGCACAATACTTCAAATTATCGGGTCCTTAGTTTTCTAAATACAGCTTAAAAAATCTATACTAAGATTATTAATGAAAGGCTTTGTAACATCTCAGACACTATCTTATTAGAGAAACAAGCGGGTATCCGGAAAGGAAGATCCTATTGACGATGTTTTCTCTTTGAAGCAGATTATTCAAAAACGAAGAGAATTTAATCTTATGACTCATCTAGCATTCGTCGACTATGAAAAAGCCTTTGATAGGGTCAAAATAGCCAAGCTTTAGAAATTATGAGTAAAAGAGAATTCCCGAAACATCTCATCAAAGTTTCACAAAGTTTACTTATGGCTAGTAAAATAGTAATCGACATTGGTAGAAAATTAACGACTGAAATTATTGTCAATGAATGAGTAAGGGAGGGTTGCAATTTGTTACCAACTCTGTTTAATGTGTACGTAGATGATCTCATTAGAGAGTGGAAAAACTAAGAATGCACTCAGGTATACTTAGTAATTATCTATAAACTTTATCAACTGCGTTCCCTTTACAATATAAAAATATGTTTGCCCAAAAACTAAAACCATGGTTTTTCTGGTAACTATCCTACAAGAACAAAAAGTGGCATCAAAAATTCTATTTAGAATAGGTCTCAAACTTTCAGTACTTAAGCTGAAACATTTCTTACGACGAAGACAAATCAGAACATGTATCCAAAATTCGGAACGAAAGGATTCCAAAGAAGGTCTCGAATTGTCACCCAATAGATAGAATAAGCGTAGGAAGACTGAGGATTAGACGGCGAAGCCCGAACAAGCAGAACTGCCTAACCCAGGAAGGGCAGAATTGCCTAACCCAGGAAGGGCAGAATTGCCTAACCCAGGAAGGGCAGAAGAAAGCTATTGGCTAACCCATGAAGGGCAGAAGAAAGCCATTTGTCATTATAGCCCGAACAAGCAGAATTGCCTAACCCAGGAAGGGCAGAAGAAAGCTATTTGTCATTACATCTTCAATTCTGTTTCGAATTCGTAAGTATAGTGAATACCAAGTGTAAACCGCAGTATTATTTTCACTAAATTCCTCATTATATCCTCAATTCCACTTCGAGTTTGTAAGTATAGTAGTAACTCAGTGTAGACAACGCAGGTGTAGGTTCGTAGTAAAGTTACTACAAAGTTCAAGAGTTTGAAATAGATTTTAAATATGAAAAAGTATGTTTTAGTTAATGAGAAAATGTAGAAGAAATATCCACAACGAACTCGCCTAATGACGTTGTTGTGTAAATATAGATCAGTCGGAGTAGAACGTTTTTGTACTCCACGCCCTCCCCCCTGGCAGCGAAAAAGTGAGAAAAGCGAAGTAACAAAGGTACAGTGGAAAGCAATAAAGTACCTGGGGAGAGACGTAATCCTATTACGGCGAATACACGCAAACACACGAAGCAGCTATTGGAAAACTGAATCAGTTAACGGTGAAAATTAATTTTTGCCTTTTTTATACAAAAGCATCAGCGTCAGAAAGTATAAAAGGCGAAATGACAAAACTCCGAACCCAGAGAACGCTTCGTAACAGACTATTCGATTATAATCTCTAAGAAGGCACTGCCATTTTCGATGAATATAAAATTTACTACAGTAGAACTCCATTTATCCGAACTCCAGTTATCCGAATCACCAATTATCCGAATCGTTATCAGGAAATTAAAAAAAATTCAATTTCTAAAAAAACGTTTATTCAAATTGCAGTTGCCGTACTAACAGAAAAACATAGCAAATGAAATACATATACGACTGTGTTAGCTGTGCATCATAGTTTACGTACAATGTTTTCTAGCCTAAAACTCGCCTAAAATTATAATTATGTGTGACTATTATTTTTAATTTTTTTGTAGTAAAAGTGAACATTTTGCAAAACACGTGTGACGTGGTTTTTATTAAGTATATTATTAATACAGTATTCCTGTAATAAAAATAAACAAAAGTGATTTTTGAGAAATTTTCGCGTTTTCTTTCACAACATAACGTTTTTCTTAAGTTTGTCCCAATTATCCGAATTTTTGCATATCCGAAATTACGTCTGGGACTCATTAGTTCGGATACATGGAGTTCTACTGTATAATTAATAATACACATAAAAACTAGTCTTCAATCAATAGATTTCCATTCTTTATTAGAAGTTCCCGCCTACAAAATCGTGTTGTGAAACATCTAACTCTAAAGTCAAGCGCACATGCTTGAACAGAAAACTGAATGGATGACCAAACTAGGGTCCGAGGACTTCAACATTCGTAAAGACAATTCGAAAATAGAGATTCGAATTGAATATCTTGTAACGTACGTATTACGATTTTCTAGAATTGACTTTCCACACCTAGAAAAAAGTATGAATAGTTCACCAAAAATCTTTGCAACCGTTAAGCGAACCTTAACAAACACGAAATCTAAGATGACATTTTCAGGAAAATCTAAGAACCCTATGAAATCAGAAAAGAGTCGGGTAAGATAATTGCCTATCTCCTATAATTTTCAATTGTGTTTTGAATAAGGTGATAAGAGAATGGAAACTTAAACTTCAAGAAAAAGGGATTCAAGAAATTAGGGTGGGATTTAAGAATTCAAACCTCAAACTGACCTGTCTAGCGTTTCCAAATGATTTAGGAATCCTTTTCGAAAAAACAGATGCAGCAACAGTATAAATCAGTCTTTTGAAACAGACCGCAGAATAGGCAGGATTACAAATTTGATTTGCAAAAAAAAACAAATTTTATGATAAACATTAAAGTTGCTCCAAAGTTCCTGAAAAGCATGGTGTATCAGCAAATCAAGAAAGTAAACAAACTTAAGTACCTTGGAGAAATAAAACATCCCGAGGTCTAGACTAAGAAGGCAAGAAAGCAAGTTTTCGAAAAAATATATTAGCCTAATAGAGCTTTACAACAAAATATCAGTCTCCATAAAAGCAAAACTCTGTCATTACAACACAGTTAAAAAACCAGAATATGCCTGTATGCAACAGAATGTTTATTATTTAGCTCTCGAAAAAAAACAAGAAACTAAGGAATCCGACAAAACGAAAGGAAAGTATTAATAAAAAGTCTTGGCTCAAAGAAGGATGAACCTGAATGGATAACAGCAACTATAAATAACTTTATTTGGAAATTGAAAAATTTTCTGACACAATTAGAAAAAGAAAATCATATTTTACGGACACTTGGTCCAGATGAAGCCAGAAAGACGGATAAAAGAATATTCGATTATTTTCATGAAATTCCCAAATCACAAATCCGTTGGTTCACAGAAGTAAAAAATAGGATCTCACGGAAATGAAGCTTACAAAAGACGATATTTTGGACAGGGACATTTTTATGAAAAATGTTAAAGAATTTTTGGGTTTCAAGTAAAAAGAAGAGACAAATAAACTATTTGGACAGATGAAATGAAAAGGCAAAGGTTACAAGGTTACTAGAAGGAAAGGAAATCGAAAAACGAAGGAAAATTATGAAAAAGTTATTTCACCCGGTTCATAGTCGACCAAAATCGAAGAAAGTTCACCCACTACACATTACGACATTATCATTCAGACAGTCATTGTAAGCAGTCTCCATTTTGACACTGTCAATTAATTTGCGTTGCCAGTGTGCTAAATGCTTCTGTACATAATGAGGCTATCAGTATCCTCTAAACCACCACTCTGCAACGACTTGACAGTACAGAATACAACTGTAGGTTGCAGAGTAGTGCTTGAGAATGTTGAAGATTTCCATATTCCCCGAAAGGTTCATTTTATTTATAAAAACAAAACAAATAATAAATTAATAGCTGAACAAATGCAAATCAATACTAAAAACTATAACATTTTAAAAATTATTAATTGAATAAAATAATATATACTGTACTTCTATGTAACTACCAAATTATGTATTCCATTTATACGTATATATGCTTACGGCTTTCACCGTGGATATCTGTTATAGCAGGTTTTTGGGTACATTCTGTGTATGTGATTCTTATATTGCCGACGTTTCGTTCCGTAATCCCGGAACATTTTAAGGCGTACTGACGACAAATAGCTCGTTGACAAAGGTTGAAGTATTAAAGTATTAACTTATCCCCAAGATGTTAACGAAAATAGTTGTTAACCTTAAATATATATTTTACAGTGCAGTATAGTTGAGGAGTTGTCATATTTTATTTACAGCTGTCAACATTTTTTATCTACTATTGTTCCAGAAGATTAATTTTACAAATATTAGAATGCGGTACTGTATCAAAAAAAAAGTCAGAGCATTTCCCTCAGTGGGTGTATTTAGTATATACTAAGCCACTCTTTTTGAAGAGAACTCAAAGATTTTCAAGTAAATATTTCCGACCTAACTTTTGATAATTAATTTAACCCCGTCAAGTGGGAATTAATTTTACAAATGAAATATTGCAGAGTTTATATACGTAAGATATAGCGTGTAGGACTCCTCTCTTCGCGTCAAATAATATTTTCGTATTTGAATTTAATAAATAAACACTTGGTATATTTGTACACATAGTTTTTATTTTCCTGACAATTGCTTCAACAGTTACGGCAGTCCCAGGGGTTACATCTGAACTGCAAGTCTCAGCAAATCTTAGACCTGAGTTCGAATCTAAACTCTAACAAAAAATTAGGTTTGAGTGCGAATCTAACATCTGAAGCTGCCGTAACTGTTGAAACAATTGTCTTGAAAATAAAAACTATGTGTAGAGCTAATTTATTAAACTCATAGTGTTTATCAGTAGAACCATGTGTTTATTTATTAAAGTAAAATATTAATAAAATGTTCTAACAAGTTGCCGAGCGACTACTAGATCAGTGTAAATAATATTTTTAATATTGAAAAAATATTATTCACAGGCGTTTTATTTATAGAATAATTACGAAAAGTATAGTCTTAAAAACAAACGACCCCAAAATATATAAGAGTAGCCTATAGACATTATAACACAAACATTGATATATAATTTAATTTGTGTAGCCCCAAGTCCAGGGCCAATTTATATAACATAACAAATTATATAATGTATTGAATTCCTGGGTGTAATCGTAATAAGAAGATGATACGTTATTTAAGTTTGAAATTGTTCCATTATTTTTTTTTTATTAAACAAAATTTTTCATTTCGCATATAGAAATACTACTCATTATTATATCATTTGTACGACTCCTTCGTATACAACTTATAGCTAACAATTTACATACACAGGTTATACATAAATCGTATTATCTAATTTTAATTAATTAAATATTTATTTTGCTCTCGTTGTGTGATCATCTTTTTGCAATTTCTGATTAATCTATATATTAATACGTGAAGAGAAAACTTTGTACCCCTTTTTAAGCATATTGCGCGCACGGAGGAGTGTGAGATTTGGCATAGTTAAAGTTTATATGGAGAAGGAGTGCAGAAAGCTAAAATTTATATATAATACGTGTTACAAATACATTAAATTAAATAAAATAAAACATTCATTTGCACTTGAAAATTCATTTAAACTTTTTCAAACAATGGTAATTGTTAAAAATAAAATAATTTTGTTGCCAGGCAATAAAATTATAATTTTTTCATTTTAGTGTACGTTCATACTGCCAATGTCAAACACATAATAGTCTGTCGTTTGTTTACGTTCATACTGCCAATGTCAAACACATAATAGTCTGTGGTCAAACAGTCGCACAGAGTAGAGATTGTCGCCAAAGAATTTTAAAATGTTGCCAACAAATAATTATTGACAGATTGACTGAATGAGCTGTGAATTTTGTGTGATTTCAAATGTTCCTTTTTCAATAGTCTGTGGAGTCTATTACGTACGTACATACGTCAAGGCAAAAAAGCGTTTATTTTATATTTTGTATATTAGATATCTGTGTTTTATATATTAATGTGCAGTTGAAAGTGAAATACAGCTTGCTTAATATACAGCTGTTGCAAATGGAAAATTTTGTAGCAGCAATTTGAATTGACTTACTCTCGCCTAATTATTATTGGTGGTTTCAAAAAAGTGAGTACATTTTATTATTTTTAAATTAAACCCTGTCTAATCTTAGTTTCAGTAATTTCATTACATGTTTTTTTTTTACATTCAGATATTCGCAGCTACTTCCATTATGCCTCGACATAGAACATTGACGGGTCGGAGTGAGAGACAAAGAAGAAGGAATATATTGCGACAGTACAAATAAGTGATGTACTGAGCATTGAATATAAAAATTTAAATATACCTAATAAACTGTAAATAATTAATAATGTATTAGAAATAAGCATGTCAGGGATTGCAAGCTTGGCTCAGACAAAAATATGAACAGGTGTTTCGACCTGAATCGACGTGCACACACACACACAAATGTAACTGAAAGTGTGTACACCAGTATTTTGCTAGTGTGTGTGAACGCAGGTCAATGCAGGCGAGTTTACCACTCCAAGATGAATAATTGCATAATTACTGTTTTTCCGTAATTATTCATAAACCAGAAGTAAAATCCAAAAACACAATAAAATTTAAGAAAATTTACTAAATACTGTGTACGAAAACCATGTGAAAGTGCCACACCGTACGAGTGTAATAGTGAAATAACTGTGTACAAATCGAAAGGGATAAGTTGCAATGTCCAAAATTACAGTGAACATGTGTTGTAAAAATAGTATAAGATAAGTATAAGAGTATACTTATAGGACTCTGCAATTCGCAGAAATATAAGAAATAGCGAAATTGACAAGGAGTGGGGGAACTGAACCCAGAAACAATTTCAGACATGTCGATTTCGTACCACTGCAGGTGTTGACCAAGACATGGGTATAAATAGAACACACAAGCTACAGTGGTTCTCTTTCTTAAATCATCCACGGTGCAGCGGGAGCTTCTGCCCGTCCGCACAGAATATTTAAATTTTTGTAAATAGTTTCATCCTTCCAGTTACATACAGTTATGTAACTGGATTGTAAAACAAACAATATTTAAGCAGTAACAAAATTACATAAGAAGATCAACTGACGTCCGAAACAGCACGAGGAGAAGTTCCAGAGAGCGATACGACGCTGGACAGACAGAGAGAGAGTCGACGCTGGACAAGAGGAGAAGAGAGAGGCGACGCTGGACAAGAAGAGAAGAGAAAGGCGACACTGGACAAGAGGAGAAGAGAGAGGCGCCGCTGGACAAGAGGAGAAGAGAGAGGCGACGCTGGACAAGAGGAGAAGAGAGAGGCGACGCTGGACAAGAGGAGAAGAGCGAGTGATGCTGAAGTTCGAGACGAGGACGATTACAGAGGGATCCAATGATTGAGTATGATTGACGACGATAAGGTGATAAACAACTTATTTATCTCTTAATCGAACAATTAACGTAAAGACAATTAAGGACATTCTTGTTCTATTTGAAAGTAAGAGTCAATGTTTATTGTAAAATTTGAATTAAAATCATAGATATTATTGAAATAAGATTAACGTAAACAAGAGCTCAAATTAGTATTGAAATGAAAAGAATACAAAGCATTTAAGTAAAAATTAGCGTTAAATAAAAATCAGTACTGAGGAACAAAAGATAAATTCAGTAACTATTGGTATTATTGAGTTACACTGCAATATATAAGAAAATATTTAAATATTGATATTTTGAAACACACTAATTGACTGAGTAGTCTGGAAATGAGATGTTTCGTTAATACAATAATTAGTAGAATAGAATATTTAGTCAGTAAGGATGTATATAGCATAAGCCTTACGGCATAATAACGAAATAATAACGAATGTTTTAAGTCGAAGTAAGTGCCATGTGCACAATTTTATTAATATCAAATAAATTTGAAATACCGTTACAAGTTACATAGAGTTCTTATTACAGATACACCTGAAACCCAAATTAAACGTTATATTGTTACATAATTTGTCGCTCTTGAACGTGAGGCCAGTCACGCCTATTTTTATGTATATCGTATCGTTGCATAAGAAATATCGCTTCCAACGTGGGGCATCACAGATTTATATTATATTTACTTATGCAGTTGTATCGTTACAATATATTCGCGTGAAAGTCAAAATGATAATAGACCAAATGCAAATTTAAATAGTGTAAATAGTATAACATTGACGGGTCGGAGTGAGAGACAAAGAAGAAGGAATATATATTCGCGTGAAAGTCAAAATGATAATAGACCAAATGCAAATTTAAATAGTGTAAATAGTATAGAAAATGATGAAATTATTTTGAGGGATACATTTAAATGCGCACTGAATGTCATTCCAAGAAATGTTAATACTTTTGATTGTGGATTAATGCATTTACAATGCAGGGTTTGCAATGCAAAACATTTCGAATCTGAGGTCACTTTAGGTGAAAGGACTGCATTCACTTCATGTTGTCATAAGGGTAAAGCAATATTACCGGCCTTAAGTCAAAATGAATACTTTAAATCATTGTATGATGGACTTACTTCAAATGAACCTTCAATAAAAAGAAAGTCAAAAAAGTATTTTGAAAACATTCGTAAGTACGATTCATCATTTGCTATGGTTAGCTCAGAAGCTAAAATTTCGGATACAGTTACACGTGGAGTGTATCATTTTAAAATACATGATGTTTTTTATCACAGATCAGGTCCAATGACTGCTGGATATGGTCGCTCACCATGTTATGCGCAATTATATTTTTATGATGTTGACACTGCTGTCAATTATAGATTACGTGAACACTATAATCAAACATGCAATAACAATATAATGCGCGAAATCTCTCTTGAATTGGAACGCATTAATCCTTTCGTTCGGTCATTCATTGCAATGAAAGATCATTGTCAGAGAGTTGAAAATCAAAATAAAGAAATTTGTATGCTCATTAAAGTAAATCGTGATTTAGATCTACGCCGTTATAATGATGCAATTCAAACTGATGTAGCAGTAATATTTAGTACAGTTGATGGTGAGCCACCCTTTGAACGAAATATGGTTTCGTTTTCAAAAGTTAATGGTACCATTAAAAATATCTCTGTTTTGGATTCATCATTGGACTCTTTAGCGTATCCATTACTTTTTCCAAATGGTGATACTGGGTGGCATATCAATATTTCTCATAATGTACCAACTACATCTAATTCAAGAGCGCCCAGAAATAAATTAACCATGCTTCAGTATGCAGCCTATCGACTTGCAATTAGAGAAGATTTTAGCATGTTGCACCATTCACAAAAATTATTTCTGCAGTGGATAGTTGATATGTATGTGAGAATAGAGGGCACAAGGTTACATTTCATTCGACAAAATCAAACAAGTCTTAGGTCTGAAGTTTACAACAATTTAACAGATTATTTAGAATTGAACCCCAATGCCAATAATGTTGGCCGTAGAGTAATTTTACCATCTTCATTCAATGGATCTCCAAGAAATATGTATCAGAATTATTTAGATGCAATGTCAATTGTACAACATTTCGGAAAGCCTTCTTTGTTTATTACAATGACTTGCAATCCAAGTTGGCCTGAAATAGTTAACAATATTGGTGTAGGTGAGTCAGCTAATTTTCGACCTGATATTGTTGTGCGTGTATTCAAGTCCAAACTGAAAGCATTAATTGAGGGCCTTACACTAAAAAAAATCTTCGGTAAAGTTGAAGCACTCATTTATACAATTGAGTTTCAAAAGAGAGGATTGCCTCATGCTCACATTTTACTCTCTTTAAATGAGCAAGATAAAATTGTTAACGCTACCGATATTGATAAAGTTGTATCTGCGGAGATTCCTAACATTCAAACACATCCTACATTACATGAATATGTTGTAAAACACATGATGCATGGTCCATACTTAATCCAAATTCTGTATGTATGAGAGATGGAAAATGCACAAAAGATTATCCAAAACGATTTAATGAATTTACATGTGAATCATTAAATGGATATCCATTATACAGAAGGCGTGATAATGGTATTAATGCTGAAGTTCGCGGTAGTTGCCTCGACAATCGTTATGTTGTACCATACAATCCGTATTTACTTGCCAAATTAATTGCCATATAAATGTTGAAGTATGCACTACAGTTAAAAGTGTTAAATACATTTATAAATACGTGTATAAAGGGTATGACAGTGCATCTGTTGAATTAGGTTCAGAGAGAAATGAACCAGGTCAAGAAATACAAATTGATGAAGTTAAAAATTTTTAAATGGCCGTTATGTCGGATCAACTGAAGCTGTATGGCGCATCTATGAATTACCAATGCATTTTCAATCACATGTCATCGTTAGACTTGACATTCATTTACCGCGTAGACAGAATGTTTACTTTCGAGAAGGGCAAGAACGTCAAGCAATTGAAAATGCAAGACAAACAAAATTGTTAGCATTTTTTGAATTGAATCGATCAGATCCATCAGCGCATGAATATAAGTATATTGAAATTCCTTTGCATTATGTGTGGGAAGATTCCCGAAAAAAATGGAAGAAGAGAAGGGCGTGGAGGTGATAAAATCATTACACGCATATATGTAGTATCACCAAAAGACATCGAACTTTTCCATTTACGATTGCTTTTATTACATGTCTGTGGTCCAAAACCATTTGAGAATGTTAGAACATACAATGGAATTATACACACTTCTTTTGTTGAAGCGTGCCATGCTCGCGGCATTGCTTCAAATGATAATGAATGGCGCGAATGTTTAAATGAAGCAAAAGAATTACATTCACCAAAACAAATGCAAAATTTATTTGGTTACATTGGTGCATTAAATGTGCCAGCCAATGCATTGGCGTTATGGAATGAATTTAAAGTATATCTTAGTGAAGATTTTTTGAGAGATTACAACGAAGAAGTATCCTTTGACACAGCTCTATTAGAAATTGAAGATATTTTGAATGTTCATAATTTGTCATGTCAAGAACTTGGTTTACCAGTTCCCACGTATTCGCAGAGAACAGACGAAGCAAATGCTATTGATCCAATAGAACAAGAGTTTCTGTTTTGTGAGCATTATGAAACTGCAAATATTGAACAGCGTAATCTAATTGATCGTGTGATTCGTGAAGTTTTGCACCATGATACTGGATCTAATGTTTTTTGTTTAACCGCTCATGCAGGTTGTGGAAAAACATTCACACAAACAGCAATCATTCACAGATTAAATTCGCTTAATCTTAGTTGCACTGCAACAGCGTTCAGGGGCATAGAATCAACTCTATTACTTGGAGGTAGAACTTTACACAATGTGTTTAAATTGCCTATACCCATTTTGGAAAATTCTGTACCGAATATTACCGCAAATAGTAGCTATGGACGTTACATAAATTTATCATCATTGATAATTATTGATGAAATTTCTATGTGCCCACTGCAAGTGTTAAAAATCATAGATAGATTATTGCAGGATCTATGCGATGAAAATGATAAACATAAACCATTTGGAGTGAAAACAATACTTCTGTGCGGTGATTTTCGGCAAATCTTACCAGTTGTCCCACATGGATCACGTGCAACTTTAATTGAAAATTTTGGCATACTACTACTACTCTCCAGCACTACAGCCCATGGTGAGCCTTGGCCTCCACTACGACCCGTCTCCACTCATCTCTGTCCACTGCCTTCAGTCTCCAGTTCCTAATGCCCATCTTTCTTAGATCTTCTTCCACATCCTGCTGCCATCTTCTTCGAGGGCTTCCTCTTCTTCTTTTGCCCAGTATCGTTCCACTTAATATAGTTTTGGGCATCCTCGTAACATTCATACGGAATACGTGTCCCAGCCATCTAATTCTAGCTGATTTTATGTGTCTCACCAGGTCTTGTCCACCAATCAACTCATTTATTTCACCGTTATTCCGGATCCTATACATATTCCCGTCCTTCACCGGTCCAAATATCTGTCTCAAAATTCTTCTTTCAAAAATTCTTAGTGCACTTATATCCTTATTTACGAGAGTCCATGTCTCGGATGCATAAGTAACAACAGGTCTGATCAGTGTTTTATATAACATCAATTTGGTTCTTGGAGTTAGAAGCTTTGATTTCAGTAATGATTGGTTTGCATAGTAGGCTCTATTGCCGGTTATGATTCTATTTACTATTTCGCTGCTCACTCGGTTTTCATTATTCAGAATAACACCTAGGTACTTAAATTCTGTAACTCCTTGGAAACAGTAATGGCCTGTGTGAAGGTCTAGCAGTTCTCTATTTTCCTTCGCAGACACTTTCATGTATTTTGTTTTAGCCTCATTGACTTCCAAACCAATCCTGCTCACTTCCCTCTCTATTTCAATAAAGGTGTCTTTTAATACATTTTTGTTCCTGGCTACCAGCACAATATCATCCGCATATGCTCCTAGTTGCCTCGTCCTTTTGAAGATGTGTCCTCTGAAGTCTATTTTGTTTATAGCATAGTGTAGTGCGAAGTTAAAGAGGGTCGCAGATAATGCATCACCCTGCTTTACTCCAGTACCAACCGTAAAATCTCGGCTTTTTTTTTCTTCCCAGAACTACTTTTCCCCTGAAATTGTTCAGACTGAGCAGTACCAGTCTCACAATCTTTTGAGGTACTCCCAATTCTTCCAATGCTATTCGCAACATTATTCGATTTACACTATCGAAGGCTTGCCTGAAATCTATAAACAGTATATGGATGTCAATACCATATTCGAAACATCTTTCGAGTGACTGCCTCATGACGAAAATTTGATCGACTGTGCTCCGGTCGGCTCTAAATCCACTTTGATGTTCACTTAGGATTTCCTCTGCATATACATTTAGCCTATCAAGGAGAATCATGGACAATATCTTATAGACACAGCTTAGCAGTGTTATGCCCCTATAATTGCTGCATACAGTTTTATCTCCTTTTTTAAAAACTGGGCATATTACTCCAGTCTTCCAGTCATTTGGCATTGTCTCTTCCTCCCATACACTACAAACTATATCATGAATTTGTGCAGTTAGTGCTCCACCGCCTTTTTTTGATCAGTTCAGGGCTAAGCTGATCTTCGCCAGGCGCTTTCCCGTTCTTTAGTCGATTAATTGCTCTTCTCACTTCCTCAACTGAGGGAGTTTCTACATATGGTTCTGGACCTATTCTTACATTCTCTTCTACAGTCTCCATTGTGTCAGGCTTATTTAATATTTCTTCAAAATATTCAGCCCATCTGTTGAGGATCAGCCTGTCTTCTGCTATTAGTTTTCCATCTTTGTCTTTGCAGATATTTAGCTTTGGTTGGTAACTTCTGTTTATACTTCTTACCTCATTATACAGGTTTTTTGTTTTCTTCTGTTCTGATAATTCCTCTATTTTGCGCACCTTCTCCTTCATGTATTCTCTTTTTTTCTTCTTACATAAATGGTTTGCCTCGCGTCTGCTAGCTCTATATCGGTCACTATTCTGTCTAGTGTTTCTCTCCAACATTTTCCTTCTGTATTCATTCTTTCTTTGTATAGCTTCTCTGCACTCGTCATCAAACCATTCGGACTGTTTTCTCCTTTTCACACCTACTATCTCTCTAGCCGCCTCTATAACAGCTTCTTTCATGTTTGCCCACTTTTCTTCAATATTATTGATTTCCTTATCAAGTTTAGCTATCATTAGTTGGTATTGACCACAACACTGACCATCTTTAAGTTTATCGACATCCCATTTCATTCTTTTCTCTCCTTTATCTTTTTGGATCATAGCTAGCTTTTCTCTGACCACTGCTCTCACCAGATAGTGATCAGTATCACAGTTTGGACCTCTCATTGCTCTAGTGTCTACTACAGAGGTTGCATGTCTTTTGCTAACAAGAACATGATCAATTTGATTCATTAGATCAGTCCCAGGGGCTCTCCATGTCCCTAAGTGGATTCTTTTATGATCAAAACTGGTGCTTTTTATGATCATTCCGCACGCTGTAGCGAACTCTGCAAGCATTCTTCCATTGTCACTTGATTCATTGTGCAGGGAGAATTCTCTTTTCCAATCTTAGCATTAAAGTCCCCCAGAATGATAACTAAGTCGTATTTTGGGACTGCTCCATACACTCTTGTTAATTTTCCATAAAATTCCTCCTTCTCTTCATCTGATTTATCCTCAGTTGGTGCATGTACTGATATGAGTGTTATATTTCTGAAATGGCCTTTCATTCTTAGCTTGCATATTCTATCAGATATTGGTTCAATTCCAATTACCCTGTCAGATATTTTCTTGTTCATTATGAACCCAGTCCCAAACTGACCTGTTCTTGCTGTAGGTCCACTGTAAATGAACTTTAAATCTCTTTTCTCGATCACTCCTTGTCCTTGCCATCTAATCTCTTGTAAGGCAATAATATCCAAATGAAATCTGTTCATTTCATCAGCAACTTCCCTCATCTTTCCTGGTTGCAGCATGGTCTGTACGTTCCACGTTCCAATGATCAATTTATGCTTCAATTTGTCATCTTTTTTTCTTATCTTAATCCGATGATTCGTGATGTGTGCTTCTCCTAATACTGTCCCACCCCGGAGATCCGAATGGGGGACTGTTTTACCGCCGGATATATTTTGAGCATTAGGATCATTCATGATGTTTTCCTTCAACTTCTTCTTTCCCACTGACAAGTCGTTGGGTTTCTCTACAGTTATATTTTATGGTGTGGGTCGTAAGCTCCACGACCAACCCCCATCCTGGAGGACCAGGGACACTTCTGTCGGGGTTACCATGCCTTAGCTGGTCTGTTCCAGTTAATTATTTCGGGCGCTGGAAACTCGCCCTTCATCCTCTCTCATGTTTGCTACATGGCGCACAAACAGGCACGCCATGCACCCAGGGGTCACGCGACTACAATTAGTCTTCGAGGACGTGAGAGTAGGATTTGTTGGCAGAGCTGAGTTCATCTAGAACCTCTGACTCTTTCGTCAGAAAACAGTGGGCCTTTCTCAGAGTTTTGTTGCTATCTGGGCACCAGCAACCCAGATCGCCTCTGAGACCCTTTACCAACCTTTGACCCCTCACGAGTTGGCATAAATTTGTTTATTTTCATAAAGTAACGTTTACTCAAAATATGAGAGCCTTACCTAGTGAAATAGAATTTGTCGAATTCTTGAAAAAAATTGGTAATGATGAAGCCCCACAATTCCCTCAGTTTGGTGAAAATATTATTGAAATACCTCAGCAATTAATAGGAGATGAAAATAATATTAGTAATGAGGTGTATGGAAATATTTCCGAAAACATACTTTCAGATAACATATTGAAGTCAGTTATTTTAGCACCTAAAAATGATGATTGTACTTTTATTAATACTGATATACTTAATCGAATACCAGGTGAACAGAAAACATATCATAGCTACGATAAAATAATTTGTGATGATGACAATGAAATCAATAACTATCCAGTAGAGTTTTTGAATTCTTTGACTATTAGTGGTTTGCCACCACATAAGTTAGTATTGAAAGTTAATTGCATCGTTTTACTGATCAGAAACTTAAATACAAAGGAAGCATTAGTCAATGGAACAAGAATGCGCATCAAGTGTATGCATCGTAATGCTACTGATTGCGAAGTTTTAACTGGAACCGCACGCAATAAGAGAATTTTGATTCCACGTATAAATTTAACATATTCCGGTACTGTTTTACCACTTAACTTTCAAATAACTCAATTTCCAATTATACCTGCATTTGCGATGACAATAAATAAGTCTCAAGGACAAACATTCGAAAAAATTGGAATTTTATTGAGGCAGCCAGTTTTTACACATGGTCGCAGCAAGTAGAGTTCGATCATTCGATGGTTTGAGATTTTATATTTCCGAATATAATGGCCAAGGGCATTTAGCAAATGATGAAAGAGTTTTTACAAAAAACATCGTTTACACAGAAGTTCTGAATCATTAAATTCACTTTCAAACTATTTTAAGTTCAATGGACAACATTTATTTTTTTAACCGCCCGGTTTTTTTGATTTAATGAAAAATATATGAAAAAATACGAGGCACGTATTTTATATTTCATTTTTTATTTTGTATTAATTTTTTATTTAAATTTTATATAATTCGAAAAAGATAGGCAAAATAACTGTGTAGCCTTGGCGAAACCTGGTCAGTATGGCAATAAAAAAAAACCCAAGGAAATGTCAAAAAAACGCGTTATTGTTTTTTAAATATGGCTTAGCCAAGCTAAACCTCATTTTTCCTATCTTTCATATTTTTCAAATAACTCGAAAATTAATGCATAGAAAAAAAAATTAAAAAATTATATAAGCTTTGTAGCAGATAATCTTCAAACTGTTTTCGAATTTTGTACCTTACCAAAAATGAAATGTAATCCACTGGAATTGAAAACAATGTATCTTATACTTCTATGAATGTCAAGTCTCATTTTTATTAGCGTTTATTTGATTCAATAATAACATGAAAAAATTAAAACTGACAATGAATTATATAAAAAAAAAACGAATACAAGCTGTAATTGTGTTTTTTTTTCAACTGTTACAAACATTAAATTTTAAATTTCATAGGTATTGCAGGGAATTAAGGCAAACAACACACGCTAATGACGTATTTGTACACGCTCCCAGCTGACGTAATAGAACAAAATTCAAAAAAATTATATGCAATGATTATAGAGGTATACTCTTTGACAAAAGAACCTCAATAACGTTGAAACTTAAAATTTTAATGAATTACGTCGAATTTCGACCACTGGGCGACCACTAGTTTACTTTAATAATGAAGTTACTTGTATTCCAATTTCTTTAATATTAATTAGTTTTAAAACTTTCTACTGCATTTGCATTCCTCTTTGTCAACAAAGACTTTATTAATTACGTTAACTCAAAAATCAAATATTTCTCTTATCATTTACTTTACTCTCAATTACTAAATTTTATACAAGAGATATTATTCTAAATTTTACTCTAATTTTACATTTATGTACAATTAGTTATTTTAATACAGGTTGAATGTCTTGCATTCTAACTTTAATTAAATGTCTTTAACTTTAACTTTAATGTAATGTCTGTAATTACATTGGTTTTTCATCACCTCGTTTGACGTGGTTAATCATCCGTACGTCCTCCTTTGGTCCTCAGTCTGTGTCCTCCGTGTCCTCTGGTCGGATTCTACTGCATGTACGGTTTACGAGTCGTCACGCCTCACATCATATGCTGCGGGTGTGTCCATAGACCTTCTCGTATGTGCTCTGCTGCTCTGGTTGAACTTCAGTTTGTCCTGTGCCTCTTACTATAAATTTAAATTAGCGTCGTCGACTGACATAGCCTCCTGTGGCAATGGTTGAATCGAGAAGAAGAAGCTTTAATACCGCGACCTGGTATTTATAGTCAGGTCGTGCAAAAACTCATGTCTGAACAATTTTTAACTTGTCAGATTTGTCGAAGCGTCACTTCCCCCACTCTGGTTCAATTCACTATTTTCGCCTATCTTCGCGAATTACGAAGTTTGTTTCACATCACTCGATTACTAATTTTTATAGTTTACTATACGTAAATTACACTTCTTTATTGTAATTATAAAAAGAGCTATTCACTTTTTACGTATAGTAATTGCACTTTTCGTCATTTCGGCACGGTCTTTTAACCCTTTATTCACCTTTAATTTCTATACACTTTGGTGTCTTTGGTTTTACCATATCGTACATATTTTCCTTATAATTAAAATAAAATATAAAACTATTCTACATGAAAAGGATTGGTTACATTTCAGGAACGGACAGGCTTCACACACACAAACAAAATACGCGTGTACACAACGCTAGCGACAGGTGAGACGGGAATGCGTGGCCATGCATGAATTCTGCGCTCCTTATTTTTAACTACGATACAGCTTATGCAATCTAAATCATGTTTATTAATTCATATTCATTTATTTTTATTATTTATTTCATTTATTTTTGCAATGGACAGTACCGTTAATGGTTGTACCGTTGCAATTTATACTGCCGTTGGGAAGGGTTTATGAAAACAATAAAGCGAATATGGAAATCCAATGCCTCATAAGGAACATTAAAATAAAAGAGAATAAGTTTATAATCTACTAGTGTCGGCTAGTGATTGTAAACCACGTTGTTTTTTAAAGTCTGTTATTAAGGTTGAACGACATTCAGGACGAATGTCGGTGATTTTCTGCTGTGAAGGGGCACTTTTTGTTCGCGGAAGTACATTTTCCTGCCCTCTCGTACAATGTAGAACCCATCAGACTAATTTACTCTCAGCCTCTCAGCTTCGTGTTTCTTCTAACAAACCGAAGAATATTTAAAAATAAAAATGTAATAATAGTAGCCGATTTATTTTATAAAAATAGATTACATTATTCACATAACACGTAATAAAATACAAGAAGACACACTGGGAGTACGCAGTCAATAATTGAAAACACATGATTACGAAGAAACGAAAGCATTTATTACTTACGGTTCATAGTGTACAAATAAAACAACCCACGCGCACTGCAGATGATTAGAAAACGAAAAAAAAATAACTTTCAATTCATTCACAAAATTAATTTTCAGATTATCACAAAAACTAAATTAACGAGCCACTTTATAGTGCAAACTCGCAGCCAGATTTCAGATTAAATCTTCTTTACTTTCGTAAGTTAGTAGCGTGGGAATATGACTTCATTTCTTTCAAGACAAACTAACCCGGTTATAGTCTAGCGTAAACGGCTTTGAAGTAAAATAATTACAATATATTCAAATCTCTAATTAAGAATGGAGTAAAGTAAACTTAGTTTTAAAATTTGCTTTAATTTAAAGTTTTCTTCAATATATTATAGGTCTCTGCGAACTTTGTAGCCTGCTCAATGAGAGGATTTGCGGAGCTTAGTTACGCCCCGTTGCCGAAAGATAATGAACCCGACTCAGTATTTAAACAAGTTAACAGATCACTTCTAAAATTTGGTCTCACGTTTAATTTGGCTCCACGGTTTAAAACATGCTCTCGTGCTAGAGGTATAAATACATTACGTATACTAAAGTACCATACGTTTACAAGACAACGTAACTCACTAGTTGTAGGCAGTAACTAGCTGCTGTCAAACATTTCACTAGTTAGAAACATTGCACCGTGTAATCTACATGCATTGTACAAGAAACTAATTCGTTTCGGTTGTTTCAATACCTGCCCCTTTCTAGACAAACTCAATTGTTGTTGAACCTAGGATTGGATGCTTTAGTACCAGCCTTTTTCTAGGCAAATCAACTATTATCAAACACGACAGACAACATTTAAGTTCTCAACTCGTTCATTTGTAGGCACCGTACAGAAATCCTTGTGGCAAAACCTTTAGGAATTTGGAACATGAAGAACCAAATCACTCACTGGCCAATCATACTTTGAAATAGAAGGAAAAACCCAACTACTATTTGCCATCAGCACAACAATTGATCTGACTTCGCCATACAGACAGCACTGAAAGTATTAGCCCGATGAGCGACGGAATCGTGTACTTCGCTATTCACCAGACTCTGCGACCCGCGTTCTCAGTATCGTCGCCGACAACATTATTCTACATCAGTGTAATAATTGTGGCCCTTGTTGGCGAGAAAAGACTTTTTCACAAGTCTGCAAAAATTTAATCAGATGATAATCATTCATTTACCTTCAAACAATAAACAAAGGGTTCAATAATATAATACAGCATACATTCGTCGTCTATTCGGAGTACGACAGAAACCTCCCTTCATCACTTGAAAATTCAGAATATCAAGTGACCAATACAGAAGCGCACCTGTGTGTGAAATTGTTACCGATCGCATAAGTTCAGTCGTAAGTTGTAAACATTAACTTGAGACAACTTTATCGTGTTAGTCAGTTTACAATGTTTGCGGTGCCGTTCGTTATAATAGAAGACGAACAGTGTAAGAAAACGGTGTCACTTTTCTAAAAGTCTTTGATGGGTGTCACTACGAATATTTTTTAGAAACAGTTTCATAAGCGAGAGGAAGTTGTACGTACGTCTCGACAGTGTATCTCCGACCTACCAGTGCGTTTCGACAAATTTTCATACCGCTCGACCACTTGCTCTGCGCTGTTGAACACCTTCGTATGGAGCATCAACGACGAATGTCACATTTGTAGACGATTACTTTAATCCAGTTCATAGGCTGTGATTCAATAAGCACTTTAACAATTATGTATCCCTACTCTAATCTTAAGTTAACAGTCGTAATACAATTCTGTATTGAAAACCTGATGATAGAGATGCTAAATGTTTTTTAAGCAGCCTATTCCATGAAAATACACCCAACGCACCCAAAGAACATCTGTGAATCCCTGAAGAATGCACACATCGTGCATCATACAACCAGCTTAAAAATCAGCAGCTGTTTCATAGACGAAACAAATGACCAACTGTACTTACATAAGTATAGTCTGTATGAGGTGTTAATCGTTTTATGTTTTCAAGCACAACTCATATACAGGACTATATAAGTACTTACTGAAGCATAAAAACTATAAAGAATTGCGTGAATCCTGTACGTCACTGTCGTTAACAATGAACACTCCCTTCCAAACAGTGTAGGGGCAACTACAAGTACTTACATTTGATTGCCGCCATTCAAAGCAGGAAATGTCTCGACTGTTTCTTATAGCCTATAAGTAAGACAAACGTCTGTTATGTTACGTATTACAGCCCGTCACCGCACTCTCGCTGTTCTCCCATACCATGACTTACCGCTGTTAGTATTACCATTCTCACATAACAAATGATCTAACTTAATTCTTTCCAGTGAGTAGGCCTACTAGAAACTTTAAAATTACAATTTTTTTAATGTAACTAATTCGATTTTCCAGTGATTTTAAAAGATACTCTTGAGATTCACATCTAATTATGATTTCTATAAAAACTAAATTTTTTTTCCTACGTCTTTCCCATGAGGTTATTTCTTGCAATAACATAAGGTTTTTTTCATTCACCGAAAATCGTTCGACCACTTAACGCAATTGTCGACTAACGATCCCCAGCAACACACAATTGTGAGCGATGTAGCGAAAATAAAAATCCACGTTTATCTATTGAGAGACGCGAGTTGGTTTATGGAACACGTGACTACGCTAGGTCTTTCTTACCTTCTCCGTAAACCCAATTTAAATGATGTACAGGACGGCACAACGAATACGCACACAATCTGCACCTGAAAGGATTAACATTACAATGCGAATCAGCCTAGATGACGAAGACAGTCCACAGAATACAGTCATGTGTGCAGGCGGTTTTGAATCGTGAATGAACTACTTTTTTTTTCGCTCTGGGCTTTGCGGTTGTGCGTCGCAGAGACGAACCGCTCGGTATCTGAGTTCCGAGCTACCTTCTGGAGCTCCTGCCTCGTGGCCCTGCCCAAGTAGGGCGTGTGCTCTATAGCAGGCCGATTCTCGGCTGTTGTGCTAGCCTACACTAGCGCAGTATACACCGAGGGCGTTTCCACGAATCACCTGAACGTATACGGTACTTCCCAGCCCAGTCACTAGAGGATTGCCTGGGAACCTCGCCGCACGTGCATAAAATTTGCGTGCAAGCCGCCTGAACGTGTCGTCTAAGGAGCGGACGCCAAGTCATCTCCTTAGAAGCCGAGATGAAAAGCGACGGGGGACTTTGGCCGCTAGCCGAAGACCCCTGTCGAGGACGCTCTGCAACTTCTTTTTACGCATTGCGGCGAGGTAACCCCAGACCGGACAGGCGTAGGTAATGACCGGCAGCATATACGCGCCAACGATCATCCTGCCCAATTTCCTGGTCATGGCTGAGCTGATCAGGAGTGGAAACAGTGCGCACAGGCGAGTGCATGCTCGCTTTAGAACTGTCTGTGCGTGGGTACGCCAGGTAAGCCGACGGTCGAGGTGTAATCCGAGGTACTTGGCCTCTTTAGACCAGCGCAAGTACGTTCTGCCGATACGTAGCTGCCTAACAGGGTTCTTCCGTCGCTTGGAGAATTCGACGGCTACACTCTTGGTAGCGTTGAGTTGCACTCTCCAATTCTCAGTCCAGTCCACGAGCGTGTCGAGCTGGCGCTGCAGTCGTAGGACGGCCCTTTCCACATGACGATCGGCCGTAAATACGGCCGTGTCGTCCGCAAAGAGGGCCATCTGGACTCCAGGCTGTCTCGGCACGTCGTTGACGTAGATCGAGAACAGAAGGGGGCCTAGAACACTACCTTGAGGGGCGCCGGCTGTGATTCGTCTCTCGGAAGAGACTGAATCTCCAACTCTCACGCAGAAGGTCCTCTCCGTCAGAAAGCTAGCAACCAGATGGAGGTAGCAGTCCGGGAGCTGGACATCCCTAAGCTTGAATAATAGGCCATCATGCCATACGCTGTCGAAGGCTTTTTCAACATCTAAGAAACAGCCAACGGTCCGTTCTCTCCGACACCCGGCTTCCGTGACGCTTTCCACCATTCTCATCAGTTGATGAGTGGTCGAATGCCCCACACGAAAGCCGAACTGTTCGGGGACCAACACGTCAAAGTTGGTTAGATGTTCTCGTACAAGACGCTGCACGAGGCGCTCAAAAACCTTGGACGTAGCGGAGAGTAGGCTGATAGGCCGGAGGTTTTCAGAACGGGTGGTATCCTTTCCCTGCTTCGGGATCACGATAACCGTCGCCTTTCGCCACTTCTTGGGAAAGTAGGTCAGTCTGAGACACGCGTTGAACAAATCAGTCAAGAATTGAACTCCAGGCTCGGGAAGAAGTCGTAGAGCGGTGTTGTAACACCGTCCGGGCCTGGAGCTTTTCTTGGCTGAAGTTCAGCGAGCCGATCTGAGACCTCTTCCAAAGAGATGGGTTCGGGCTCCGCCGTGATCGGAAGAGACAGAAAGTCTTCCACAGCCATCTCGACTTGTTCGTCGAAGTCCCAGTCCATGGGCGGGTTGGGAGCGAACTGTCGCTCGAAACACAAGCCCAAGTACTCGGCCTTCTCCTCCGGGCGACCCAGGAGTCCTCCGAACGGTCCAACAATGGCGGGGAGTGGAGGTCGTCGCCTCCGTCCCGTCAATGCGGTAGGTATTCTATACGGGTGTCTTTGCGGGTCCACATCCCCCGTTCGGGCCACAGCGAGTTCCCAACAGCTGAACTACGAGTAGGTAGGTGTTGGGTACTTTATACTCGCTGCTACAGCAACACCTAGCGATGGCACCCCAACATTCAAAACGCTCCTCAAGTTTCCCCTCCTCAGCGTGATCACCGCGTAGCAATTTCTTTGTCAGATTCAAGGATTAATCTAGTGACCTCATCTCGCTGTTAGAAAAATGCTCTCGATAAATTCGCCTAATGTATTTGTCTTAAATTTGAACAGTAGTGTAATTCCAACTGCGTCACATTCCTTCTTATGCTTTCTGTCAACTTTGTCTTAAATACACACTACGAGATATATATATATAATAACACTACTGTCGTTATGCTTATTCTTTATTTACTATTTATTTAAGTTTAGTGGTAGGAATAAATGTTAGATCCTTGTAACGTCTCACGTTGTACGCCAATTGGTAAGATAACGTGATTCTACTGTACTTAAATATTATTATTCTTCGTCATGTTGTTGAAAAGTCATGTTTACACGCCTCACTAATGGAATGAGTTAATTAAATAAAATTGTATAAGTTGAATTACACCGCCCGTAGCAATCGTTACTTGATGTTGTGATTATAACTAATTAGGTTGTTATTATACATAATTACTTACTTCGATTGTTGATTCTTCGCTGGTGACAACACTATTCATCAAGTTATAGTCATTGATGATTAATTGAATATTTGAAATACTTCAATTCGGCGGGTCATGGGTGCTACCAACTGACTTAGGTGTAGTAAACATAACCTTAACTCAAACCACTAAAAGCTTGTTGATTGAATAAAATAAATTCATGCTTCATTAATGTTGTTAAAATGTTTTTATTCATAGTATGATGTAATTGTAATCCCTTTTTTAATAACAATTAATTCGATTATCATTATTGAAAACCATCGGTTATTTGGTTAGAAACTCATATCTCAGGGTTGGTAACACGGTTTCATAAACCGTTCAGTTGACAAAATCATCTATGTTATTTATATACAATAAAGTTCTTTTAACTGCAAAATACGTAACGAATAATGTCTCTAACTAATGTACAATCTTGTCATAGGAGTGTGATTACATATAAACTTAATAATTTCTTAACCTAATACAATAAAGTTCGTCTGAACACTGACGTCAAAATTGGAGGTTAACACATGTGACTGGAAGGTTACCCACGTTTAACCTCAATTTACAATTAAATTACATATAATAAGTGGAAAGTTACTATATGAATAATGTTTTGTTAGTTGTGTAGTGTTAAAAATAGTTACAGATGCTCAACAAGTTCTAATTGCATTATCATATTATATTGTGAGATATATTAAGTGTTTTATAAATATCACTATACTTTCCTTAATTCCTTTTATATATTTTTTATATTCACTCTTAACACCTTAATAAGCATTCATTGCTTTATTATTATACCCCCCTTCACTACAATCATACTCTTAGTCGATTCACTTCACGTCTTCAAGGTTAGGACGCCCGTGTTTACATTCGGTGCCGCACTGAATTATGGGTCACTGGCGAATTATTTGGTCGCGGATTCCGTCATCCGTACTGCATTAAAACTGGTGAAGAACTGTCTCTAGTTTGAGCGTCACTTTCGCTGTTCTTACCTATGTCAACGGGGGGAATCTCGATATAAGAGTTTTGATTGGTTAGAATTCACGGGATTCCTTTATTAAATCATCACCCCCGCGTTAACAAAATCATTTAATTTTGTCTAAAGCGTGGGTTTTTGGGCACGAGATTAAAAAACTGACGCCAAACTTTTTACCAAAAACTATGAAAATAATTTACAATTGATATTAATTCATTATGCTACTTGTGAATTCAAATATAAGGGTACCATCACCTGGCATTTGTTCTACTAAACAATTAGATACCTCACAAGGTTCGCTATTCTGTTCACTATTAACAAAGGTAATATTCCTAACTTATATTCTAATACAACAGTTTTATTAAAATATGTCATATAGCTATTTAATTAACATTCTGATATCACATATATTGAATACAACTAATACAAAGTTCTTGGCTGTTATTATTTAACATTATAAACACTCAATGGTGAAAGAAATACAGAATCTGTTTCTAGGCTTCATGATGCCTATAGCAGCAAGAGTTAGTTTTACTTCATACAATATAATGATTGAATTCTAATAGTTTGTAACACTTGATACTTAATCCTAAAGAACCATATCAACTTTGGTAAACTTAATTTTACTCAAGACATGGCTTTTTTCTTGTATATTATCATTAAAATCACATGAGTTCTTGTACAAGTAGGCAGCTTGTTATTTCTCCCTATTTCTATATTATACATTTTTTATTCTGTTAATATCTTATTCCTAATTAATCACCTTATTTCCTTTTAAGTTTTACAATAGCTTGTCTCATCTTGACATTCTTATTTTCTGGTTGTGTTAACTAATGAACCTTGCAGTGGTGCAACAGGTCATGCTCATGAGATATATTATTAGTGTTTCATTATTAGTGATAATTATTGTTTGCTACTAGTAATTTTATACAAACCACTATGTTGTCTTTGGTATTGACGAGCGCTTTCGGGTTGGTAAATGACCTGAAGATGGTTTGACTGCCGAAAGCGCTCGTCAATACCAAAGACAACATAGTGGTTTGTATAAAATGACTAGTAGAAAATATTTGAGACCACTAATACTCCAATACAACAATAAATTATTGTTTGGTTTATTGACCAATAGTTATTTCACTCATCACTTGTTATATTCATATTATTTACATACACTTATTATTGGTATTTCTGTTGTTTTCTTATTGTACCATATTAGTCCTTTATACTCTATCATATTTCTTCATGTTATTTTACATTAATTACAACAATTACAACATCTTGGTGACCTGATATCTGTCTTAGAATTGTCTTTATGTTATCTAGTTTCATCTAGATATAACATCCAATAGTTTTATTACATATTTTGTATTTACAAGTGTGATTTCACAGCTTGTTAGGTTAGGTTGTCCTCTTTTACCTTCACTGACTAAATTTAGTTCACATGATTTGTTTTTATTAGTTATTTTAATCACTTATTACTATTTATTAATAGTACTATTTACTATTTATCCTTCTGATTACAATTATTCAGGTTGTCTTATATTGTAAGTACATTTATAATTACTAATCAGTCCTTTCTGATATTCAGTTAGTTACATAAATGGTATAGTTTGAAGCTAAGATACAATCTTATTATCTTACATTATTATCTATCTCATAATCATATTGTTATTACTTCACTCTCCTAATCTTGTTGGGTAACTTTTTATTTTAAGTCTCAGTTACTGTTATAGTCATGTCATTTAGTATGTCTGGTCTGTTATTTTAATACTTATTTTCTTATAGTTTGGAGTTCTATTTTCTACTCTATTTATTCTGTAGATACTCTATTCTTTATTTATAGTGGTTGGGTTAGTTTACACCTATTTTACTATATAAAATTAATTGGTTGTTATTATTCACTTGATATCATTTATGTTTAATTGTCATACATCCTTTACTAGTTATTTCTGGATTGTCCTGATTCTGTTCTATGCATAGTTTTATCTATTAATAGTAGCTCGTAGATCTGTATAAATTGGTGACGCTACAATATATATATGTATATATATATATAATATTTAAAATTTATATTTACTTTACCTCAAGATGTTATTTTTCCCTTATTTGGAACCTGTTTCGGGACGCTTTGTGTTCCCATCCTCAGCTATTCAGTATTCTACTGAATTATTTTATTTTCTATTTTGTTTACAGTGCTTTTGTTACATTTCTTTCCTTGTCTGTTTCCTGTTTGTTTAGGGGTACTTTGTACATTCTGTTAAATAGTGAACAGAATGCTGCCATTTTATGTTGTGGTGGGTGGTGAGAATGGTTAGGTATAATGATGTTAGTGGGAGTTGGTTTTCTGTATTGCATATTGTAGACGGTTGTTGTTTCTTGTGATGGTTATGTATATAATATATATATCATATGTGTGTGTGTGTGTGTGTGTGTGTGCGATGTTATGGATGAGCGTATATAAATTAATATTCACGAGACAATTATATGGAATGATGTTTTATTGAAAATTAACCAACTAAACAAGTGTAGAAATTTAAAAGTTCTTACTCCTGATTTACGTGACATATTACTCTGTTGAGTAACAGAAATGTAACTAAAACAATTGTCTCTTAAGAGTTCGTTTTACAGTTTTTATTCTTTAAAAATCCTTTAGAATTTACTAATGAATAGTAGTATTGAAATTTGGACTGCACGTTGAAGAACAAAGTGCGTGCTGGAGTCCGCAGATCTACAGTTGACCTCCGACAGTCCCAAGGTGTGTCTGTAATATTGTAGCGAGTAGAGTCTCTCAGTGTCACTTTCGGGTTGTTACTGGCTGCGAGATTCACCAGTTAAACTCGGTGCGACCGTGGTGTATTGACCTTACACCAAATGTAGTACGTTTGAAGTGTCTTTCCAAACCTTCCACTACTACTGAAAGCATTTTCAATCGTAGTTTAAAACTGTCTTCAACCCCTCGGACCATTTGCCTTGGAAAGCCACAACATTAGTTTTGGCAATATTACAATTTGAGTGCTTAATATTTTGACTAGTAAGTCTTACGTTGGCATTAGAAATCGGGTACAATTTGCCCTATTCTATATAGCAGACTATAAGTCGCTTGACAAAATAAATGTTTTATCAATTACTAATGTCAAGCGATTTTTATATAGTACGTAAAAAGATGTTTTTATAGTGCAATAAGTTTTGCTGATGACACTTTTATTATAATAGTAAAGTTAACCGCTGATGCACAGTCGATACATCGGTCGAACTAACACTTGTTTACAGTACTTATGTAATTAGATAGTATCTCACCGAGATCGACAGCGTTCAATGCGTGAATCTCGGACGTCTGGCCGTTTCCTCCAAACTTATACCGTTTATAGAAAAACACGTGTATCAAGCTCAAATATCCGATGTGAACCGCTCTTGTACGATCGTGCGATCTAAACTCTTTGACAGAAATTTAAAAGCTCTGATTGGTCAGTATTTAATTTAAATGAGGGAATTACAAGCCGATCATATAAAGTTTGACTTATTCTGGTGAAGAACTGATCTAAACCTGCAGTAAAATATATAAAATTTTAAATTAAAAAAATGGTTCCTTTTGTGGTTTTTTAAGTACGAGCCACGCCATACACAGAATAAAACAAAAACCTATTCACGCCTAGTGAAAAGTATATTTAATTACAGTAAACTGTTTGTAATAATTTAAACTCTATTCTTGCCCTAATCTCGGCTCCAAATCTTAGTTCATGCTTTTTTATAATTAGCGTCGACGCGACACGAGCGCGTGCACACACACACACACACACACACACACACACACACATAACTACCTTAACTCAAATTTACGATAATTCTCGTTTTCGTATATCGTAATACACATTTGTACTTAGAATAATCTATTTGTAAGTTAAATAACAAAGTTCCTTCCAAACTAAAATACAGAGTGGCACATGCAACTGTACACAGTCATCATATGGTTTATTTCGAGCACATAGGTCTATACGTACCATGGAGGCATATGTTGCATGGAGGCATATGTTGCATGGAGCCATATGCAACAGGATTTTACGTTGCATTATTTATTTATTTTTTTTTATAATTATTAGGCCTATATATTTACTAAAAAAAAACTTTTACTTTATTAGTTTGCTGATGTATATTTAATTAGACCATTGTCTAACATCAATCAGTTAAATTAATTTTTCATTACTTAAAAATTCTCAGTTGTCAATACACAACAAAATTCTGATACATAGCCAAATTCTGAAACCAATTTGGCTTTATGGAATTCAACTGTGGGGTTGTGCGAAAGAAACGAACATTAGATGTATTCAAACCTTCCAGAATAGAGTGCTACGGAACATGGTAAGTGCTCCATGGTACATCAGAAATAGTGATCTACATCGAGACCTTAGGATCCCTGATGTCGCCAGTGAAATTAAAAGGTTTGCTGCAAAGCACGAATCTAAACTACACCAGCATATCAATGTAGAAGCTATTCAACTGCTTGACAACGCCAATACAGTGAGAAGGCTGAAGAGAACTAAAACTTTTGAATTAGTGTAGTACAGTGTGTGCAGAAATCTAGAAAGTAATATATAGTACACCAGTGGGCGACTGTATAAGTAACTTAAAATTATAACAACATTAGATGTAAATTGATGGTTGGTCTTTTAGACCAGTTTCAAAAAAAAAAAAATCAAGAAATTTATATAAAATATATTAAGAGGTTATCTTATCAAACAGCATTCTGTATGAGGATTTAATAGTTTTATGATGTCAAATACAACTCATATACATAAGTAGTTACCGAAGCCTGTGAACTACAAATAAATATGTGAACGCTGCACATCTCTGTGTTGAAAAACAGTTACTAACGGTGTAGGGGCAACTACAAGCACTTATACTCGATTGAGCATCGAAAACCGATTTGTTGATACTAGGTTTGATGTATGCATTTTTGTGCTGTACATATCAATCGTTTAACTGTTCTTTGTTCGCTCTGTATGTTGTTTTTAACAATCACGACGTTGAATTTTAACGAATAAAGGCGGATGAGATATGGTGGCTGGATGCAGACCGTTTCAAGAAGCAAGAGGCTGAGCAATGATGAAGTGTTTCAGAGAATGGATACACGAGAAAATGAATTGTAATAAAGTTCCATTAGAGGGAAAGTATCGACTACGTTGTTAGAATTAACTGTCGATAGGAGAAAAGGAACAAGAGGTGGCAATTTTACAATTAATATTTTAAATAATCAACACACACACACACACACACACACACACACACACACACACACACACACACATATTCGTTTCACATTACAAATGTACAGATTTACTGGGTCGTGGTTGGGGGTTAGGGGGGGGGAGGTCGTAACCGTTAAATTACTAGTCCGTCCTAACTAACCACAAACTAGTTTGCTAACATCAGACAACTGCTTCCTTTGACGCAGACCTACATTATTGATATTTGCCTTCACTCAACCGTCCGTCCACTGCCAATTAATCACAATTCACAATATCTTAATTCACAATTTCGTCTGACAGTCTCGTCAACTCTTGCAGATTCTCTTTAAATTAACGCTAAATTAGATTTTACCTAACACTTTACCTTAAAATCATGTTCTCATTAACATTAGATCATAGAGTAGAGCGTTTGGAGTGAGGGAACAGTGGATGCAAATAAACAGAAGTAACAATGACTTTTCACACTGCCACTATCGTGTTAAAGGTGGTTAATTTACTAATATCAGACCCAGTTAGCTGTAATAATTAGTTGAATACATTAACTGTGAGTCGCGTAAAAGGATTGCGAGTAGTGAAAATAGTAAGGTCGCTTATTTTTGTATAAAATAGGCCTATATAATATCTGAATTGTAACAAAGTAGAAAACATATTGAGAATTACAATATCAAAATAATTATCCGAAAACTTAATGTAGCAAATAAATAAACTCAATTAAATATTATAACTTTTTCAAACTCAAGCAAAACGCCGTTCAAACCGCGTATTTAGACAAAAGACACCCAGGTATCACATATAGTGTTTCGGAACATATTAGTTTATGACACAAATGCTTAAGCAATTTAATATAAGCCTACTTTGAGTCACACGCTAATTTCACATTTTTGATGTTCATAATCTAGGTTAGGCATAATCTAGTTGCTTGTGACGAAGAATTTTGCATCCGGTTTTCACTATTTCGTTGTCCAAATCTTTTAAGTACGTAACAAGCCAGTCACAAATGCTTGACTTTCAGACATAACAGTTTTTAAATCTTTAAAGCATCGCGGTTGGCTGATTTTTCAACCACGACAGGAAGCAGATTTTAAGAACCATCAGCGTTTGCAACGACACTTTTCCTTTTCGAGAAAGTATGATTTGTCTGGTATAAACTTAAAAATCAGTACTCCCAAGGTAGGAAGCGTCCTAAGTGAGACGAAAATATTGCTACAGCAGTCCAATTTGTGTCATGTATTGATCAAATGTATCACAAATATTACTGAAACACCACATGTCCGGATTTGAGCGCGGTTAGCTGATATTTTATAAAGTTTCCTCATACAAGGGGCGCAGGGTCCAGACACAAAGGGCGTATTATACGGGATAGCCTAATAAGCGAGAGCATTGTAATGGGGTTTTACTGTATCTTTTTTGGTGTGTACTCAAGACCTCCTATTAAACAAACCTATATCACACCATTAAAGCTAAAGGATACAATGCAGTTTACAAATAAATTCATTGCTAAAAAAATAAAGTAATAACTTTCATATACTCTCCTCAAGACAATTGAAAACATTTGGTTTAATTACTATGTTTAGAGAAACTTTCCGAGAAAACCCATCTGCGGTTAAGCTGTACGGTTTCAAAACTAGTCCTGTTACTGAATCTTAAGTTACTGTAAACTTTCGATAATATAAACATCAGTGAAGGTAAGTTATCTTTATAAACTGTGCTATGCGTGTAAGTGGGTTATTTTGGTCAATGACGCTTCCTGAAATTTAAAAAAGAAAAAACTCTGTCACTGAAACAAAGGGCGTCACACTTTGCAAACCCATTCCTGAGGATACAGAAGCCGAGTACTTGGAAACAACTTATTCTAGACGTTCTATTTAAGTATCCTAAATAAACAAAGCAGTTATAAATTTGTCAACAGACTGTCTTAGCAAACAAACACTGTATCCAGCATTCCACATAACAAATAATCGATTAAATTCTTCTTTGTCCCAGCTCTGTTGGCGCTTTAGTTACTCTCTGTAACCTTCATGCTACTAAGACTTCGATCCAAGCTCAGGTAAACTTTTTCAGACACCGGATTTCCAGCTAGTATTATTCAAAGTAGTGAACGATTACTCTCAGTTTTATATTCTATTTTTTAGCGTTATTTAACTATTTGTCTACACCTTTAATTACTTATTGCTGCAGGTTTTGTGGATGTTTATAAGACGCATAAAAGTCATGTTGATATGTTACAACTACGAGTGACAAGTCCATGTATCGCAGTACCAGCGATTTTGTGTGTGTGTTTAATTAGTGTGCTGTGTATAGCCTAATTTAAATAATTAAATTTAATTTTGCTAATTGAACTTTCGTATAAACAGAACAAAATGCAAGAAACAATCGAATTAATTTTGTAGTTTCAACTAGTTTTCCTCTAAATTTATTAATAAGGATAATAGACGTATAATTAGTTCATAAATGTGGGTGACGCTTATACGAATACTAGCTCTTACCCGCGGCTTCGCACGCGAATTTTTAATTTTTTAATATTTATTTTAATATAATTTTAATTGTCTATGTTTATAATTACTGTACTGTATATGCGTATTGATTATTTGACGATTCCTGCCTTATTACTATTCGGTAGACGTAAAAATCCATTGCCGATACTTTTTTATTGGTTGGCCTACCAGTTATTTTGTCGATTTGTCGAAGGTTGAAATGATAGCCATACTCCCCTTCCCAAAATATTATTGGGTATTGCAAAGCGTCATACGAACGATTTGTTTCTGCAATGCGTTGAAGGGCTTCGTTCCGTCGGTGGATAATTACATCCCTTCTGTCAAATTCTTCTCCAACCAAAACAATAGCTACTTCGTTGATGGCTGGGGCCTTAAAACGCCGCTCATGTTCGCCAACTGGCGTCCTATCAGCTCGTATAACAGTTTTGTACTCATCAGTCGGCATTCTCTCCAAGGCTGTTTTGAACATTTTTACTAAATTATTATGTTGGTGGAACAGCCTTCGCAGATTTAAACAAAATCCTTTCTTGTATCGGGGATGGCTTCACAGCGTCGATTGGCCTGGGCTTGATCGTCTCCCATAAAATATATTTGTAAAATCTTCGGATTTTCATTTGGGTCAGGGAGCAGCGACCCGACTTTGTGATATATTTGTCCTTTCACTTTAGAAGTTGGCATAAAATCATCAGTTTCTTCGATTCCTGTTGTCGTACCAAAAGATGTTATCTGAAAGCATGAATTGTATCTCTGAATATTTTGGAGAAAATGCTTGGACTCTGAAGTCGTTCATAACATGTACAAACGAAGTGGTTCTGGTGGCTGATTCGATGGTTGTAAAATTTGTTTTCCATTAGAGCAGCATATCCCAGGCGATTCAGTTTAACATTTTTTGGCTTGACAGAATTCGCATCACATCCATTTTGCCAATTGTAACTTTTGGATGTGACGAATAGTCACAATTTGGATCATACTGAAAAGCCTCTAAAATCAAATTACCTCGTCTGCTCACTTGTCTGACTTGAGCATGCCGTATGCGGTCATTCAAGTCGATATTCACGTCGTTCTAGTAATTCCACATCCCTTAGATCAGCCGTTGTCGGTCTGCGCGCTCCCCATTCTCCTCACGTGTTTCCGCGGCCCTAATCTCTGCCTGCCTTCTTCGTTGTTGGTTTCCGCAGCCCTAATCTCTTGCCCTAACAAGCTACAAAACAGTAGGCCGCCTATCTCTTGAATTTGTTGTCTAACATAGAATACTGCTGCTGGAGCAACTTCGAGTTTTCTGTTTGTTTGTAGTAACTGCTTAAAAGTTATTAAACGCTCCATGAGTGGAGAACAGAGCAACAGCAGTTTTTCACGTTTGTTGCTGATTGAAAATTGCTTTTATTAAAACTTTTCACAGTGCTTTCTCAATACGAACTAACGGGTGTCTTGTACGTGAGTCTTGACGATCGGTGTAATTGTACGAATAACTCGTTTCCTACTTGTAAATGTAATTCAATAAACACTTTCTATCCTAAGTTGCTAGTGTGTGACAAATGTTGGCTACTGAACACATGAGGAAATAAAACTAAAGAGGAAACAAGTGGCATAAAATTAACAAGTCATTCCTTGATATAACCTACTGTATATGGAAACTGGCTTAGATCACCATCGGGAATTATATTTTCCCACTAAACTTATTTTAACAAAACATATAATTATTTTTAAAATTACAAATATTTTTAAAATACGCAATGTTGAAGAAAATTATTTTACTGGAAAGGTAAATTGCATACGTGGAAATATAACTGTGACACACAATACCAAAATACCAACTTACTCTCCATTTCCATTAAAATCCATTCTTCTAATACGTATGTTCCCCATACTACCTAACGTTTGAAATAAATTTTGCAATAAATATAAAATAAATAAAACTTTTAAGTGAAGGATTGCTAATTAACGGAAAAAACACGTTTTGCCCGTTCACTTCCTTGTTTCGAAACTCCTCAGCACGTGTGTGATCGTAATGTAAGTCAGTTCATATCTTACCTTGTCTTAAATGACATCTTACGTGGAAGACGTACACGAACAATGTACATAAAATCTCTTTACGAAACTGAATTCAGTGTTTACATTTTTTTATAATCACGCAGTTAATCAGCCCTTTACGTAACTGCAATCTGGTTCTATGAAAAACGAGTAATTTTTATTCGGCCTATTGTAACTTACATGCAACAGTTTCTACATTTAGTCATATTTAGTGCACTTTTAACTCTGCAATAAGCAGCACTCCTATGCTTTAACACTTTATATTCAATGCTTCATTCTTCACAGTTTCACACTAGACATGTTTTGAGTCTTGGCATCGTGACCGAGACGTCTACCAGCTGGATGAGTTCAACTTCTTTGCAGTTGCAGTATTTCCTTATTCTTCCTTACAGACTTCTGGCTCCCGCTGATCACGTCGATACAACGATATTATATTTTATTGTGTAAAATTAATATTCCTCTTTTCAGTAGAACCACAAAGTTGAGTAACATTGCTTCCGCACGAGTTTTAAAAACAGGTTATAACGGGTGGGGCAATGAGAACACAATAATTTGTGTTAGCTCGTGTTTGGTTACTCTGGCAACAGATAGTTTTATAACTTCAACTAAACTATGCCATTCAGTAAACATGGCTCTATGGCGACTTGAACACCGTGCGTTTGCTGTAGAAACGTTTTTCTAAAAGTAGTGAATCCTATATAACAACACAAAGACTGTTCAGAAATCACTTCAACGTTGGGAGACATGGAACAGCTCCACATCGGTCAACAATATTTAACTGGGTAAGAACATTTATAACAACCGCCTCGACACAGAAAACAATTGGAGGAAGTGTAAAAACAGTGCGCACACCAGAAAATGTGGAAAGGGTAAGAGCTGCTGTCATGCGTAGTCCAAAAAGGTTTGTTAAGAAGCACGCTATGGCACTGCAGATTTCTAGTAGGTCTCTGCGGAGGATTATACATCAAGATCTCCACTTCCATCCATTCAAAATTCAGGTGGCTCAAAGACTGTTTGAACGTGATTACACTAAAAGAGTCGATTATTGTAATGAAATACTGAAATTCAAAAGATCAAAAACAAAACAAAACTTTCATGAACACTTGTTTATATCAGACGAAGCACATTTTCACCTTTCCAGGGATGTCAACAAACAAAACATTCGCTATTGGAGTGACAGTAATTGTTGTCCACTCTTCACAACAAACATTTACAAGTTGACTTTCCAATTTTCTTCTTTTCATAGGTCTTCTAAAGTTATTGTCCGTGTAATGTCAAGGTAAGCAAACGTTCGCATTCGGGAATATTTTTCTGTGTGAGTAGTACTGGGGTGTGTTTAACGGGTTTACTAATGAAATTAATGTGAACTTATTTGACACGCGCACTTGTCTACAACTTCAGTCATAAACCGGCAACGTGATAAGCCTTAAATGCTGGTCTAAAGCGTAAAATACGTAACAGTTAAGAAGTAAACACGCTCGTATTCTGTATTAGGCCTGTAACCCTCTTAAATAAGGTTACATTGTTTTAAAACATGGCATCTAATATAAGAACTGAAAGAGGAAAATGTAAGCTAAAAACCACACCTTTTGCCAAAATATGTGCAACTACTACTTATTCGAGTACGAGGTGATAATGGTACCACAAAGAAACTGGTCGCCAGCTGACTCAGAACTTACCTGAAACAAAATAAAAATTCATTAGTATTTAACAATGTAAATCACATCACATAAAGTAAAATGCACAAAGATTCTTTAGATATTAACGAAAAATGGAATAATGTAATAATATAATATTAATATTAAACAATATTATATCGCCATCTTGCGAGTCTCTCGCACAATGTAGTTCTCGATACTGTGAATATCTAAGTAACATCCTTAATTATAAAGGACTGTTTTAAGCCGTGCTCAGCTCCTTAACCACTGCGTTCCTTTCCTTATCGATCATTCATAATATCCTTTTCTAAAGGAATTTAGCCGTGCCAAGCCATTAATACAACTCGTAACCATTCTTACGTTCTCCGAAATGCACACATTTATTTAACAACGATTACAAAGATATGCACATACGCCGACGATACAAAGGTCTATTTTACAACACAAGCGTCGCAAAAAAACAACAGATGCAAGATACATAAGAACAACAAACGAACATAAAACCAATCGTAAAGTTTAATCTCATGCGATCATGATGCATTGAAACGTATATGGTTTTATGTAAATAACTCAATTTTCTACTCAATTCTACGTGTCGTTATCGCAAAGCGTTTGAATTACCTGCGTTGGGACTGGAAGCCTTAAAGCGGATTGCCACATAAATCTCGTTACCGAATCAGACAGTTTATTTACATACACGCACTCCGTCATACACACAGAAATTAAAGGAAAATTTAACTAGCTAACAAAGCAGGAATTATCGGTAACAGGTTCTATTATACTTCACGTAGCAGATTTTAGAAAAACGTTTCGAATCAAAGTCGACCTTCGTATTTACATTATTATATTTTATCAGTGATTTTTAATAAATACGGACAAACAATATTCTACACCAGTGAATAAAAGCTCGCAGGCTTTCACGACCTAAGTCACATGGGTTAAAGTTACAGATTTTCAGGCTGTAGAGACGTAATCTGTTTTCTATTCTTTTTTTGGGTAACATAGCCGAACGACTATCGTTGTCAGCCTTCTTTGACGTAAGCACATCGCGTATTCCCGTCTGTCAGTGAGTACCCGCACATATTGTGATGTCTTTTGTCCGTCTTCGAACGTTTGTAATGGCGAGGGGACCCGCTATCGCTTGGCTAACTGCTTGGTCCCTCTTGTACCGCAATCGGGCCAGCGACATTGGCGTCAGCGAAAACTCGGTCCAAAAGTAGAACGTAGTCTCTTCTTTTTCGTAGATTCGATTTTCCAGTAGTTCGTGTGTAGGACTAGAAAATGATCAATGTTACGAATTCCCACCGACTAAAAAGTCAGTTACTGTCCGTCCTATGCGGTAGGCATTAGAAGCAGCAGCCGTATTCAGTGCAAATGTCTATGAAGCTTGAAGCGACAGACGGACTATGTTTCTAATGACTGCAAATTTCGTTGGACGTGCACTGAAGACGACTCCAGCAATTGCAGCTGAAACGTTTGTACAAAGAATAGAATCTGGGCCACAGCTCTACAACACGATTTGTTTTTAATTTTACCACATATTTTAATACTTTTTGAAAGCTCTGTGTTGGGTCCAAACATTTCAGGCACTGTGTAGGCTACATCACGTTTAAATATATTCGTTGAAATTTTATTTATTTAAAGTGACTAGATTTTTGGAATGCTAATTTCCCTGTCTACCGGTTCCCTTTAGGAAACGGTGCAGTTGATATAAAGATGACGAATTTTATTGGATAACTTAAAGAAAATAAGCGAAGTTCGTTTGAGGGTAATAGATAGGTGTGCCTGACTGAAAACAAAGTACATATAAAAATATCACGACTACACATGTGAGGGGAGAGACTCGGTGTGTAAATCTCACCCTTATATAGACCTACACACCCAGTACACCATAATTCGCCCACATCTACTAGCACGCCACCTGTTCCAACGTTAATTATTACTTTTACAGAATTAGCGGTCGCGAACAATATTAACAATGAGTACGTAGTAGACTGTCTTCATTGTGTTCACGTTTACATACTGCAGTTACACGATTACGCAGAGAATTATTTAACTTACCTATAAACACACCAGAGAAACATCTTTAAATATACAAACTATACACACTATATTAACTGATTACAGTGATTACATGTACGTTTGTACACGTTGTTTTTGTTCTGCCTATTTACACAACACTCCTGCTTATCCTATGTCCAATGTCTTAGTTTGAAGTAAACAGATACTGTTAATTACAACTTATTTTCAGCAGGTATCAATATGGTATGTTAAAACCCAGTAAACAGAATACACATTACGTTATTATTGATATCATCATTTCTCCTAAAAAAATATCAGTTATTTTTTATAAATTAAAATTGTCACAAATACGTAGGCCTACATTGTAGGACATATAAATAACGATATCGCTTGTTTTATGGACAGTTTTTTATTTACTGTATTTAGACTGCTTCATAACGTAGCCTACGACAGTTACGGCGGATAAAATTTTAGTAGGATAAAAAATTCAGCTGTTTCCAAAAGCGTTAAAATGAAGGGTCACACGTGACAGAATCTAAACGCATCACGTTCGAGGGGAGAAGACATGACCTAAGCAGAGACATACAGAAGAATGCAGATAAATTTCTTCTTATATCGACGAATACATACTACGTGCAACATTAAAAATAAAAGCTGACAAAACTTTCTTATGACACCGTAATTTTAATAGGTTATTTTCACACAAACAATAGGAGTTTAATTTTAGTAAATCATAAACACTAAACACGTTTGTTACAATTTTTTTTTTCAACAGTCATGTAAAAGATTGTTTTCACTAAATATAATTAAATCACTACTGACTCGGAACACAAAGTTTTTTATGGGTAAAAACGTAAACGTTTTACCTAATAGCCTGAACCAGTTTTCGCTTTTAAAAAGCTTCTTCAGAGGCTGCCGCTGACATCACTGTACGTCTTGTTCTTGGCGACGGTATCGACTTTTGAAGGATCGATGTTGTGTGTGTGGGGTGTGATATTTTCGAATAATGCGTCTGATTTTAATTGTGTCTGTTCATTTAAGATGTCGTTTTTATGTGTTTTCGTGTGTTTGTATATTTCCAATTGTTCAAGAGTGTCTAGTTTTCGGCCTTTTGTGTGTACGTGTAGAAATGTCCATGTTATTGCCGATGTTTTTGTATGTGTGGTTTGCTTCAATGAGGTGATTTGCAAAGGTGGATTCTGTAGTGGAGTGTAGTGCCTTTGTGTGTTCAATGTATCTTTGTTTGAAGCTACGTCCTGTCTGGCCTATGTAGAATTTGTTGCAATCTGAGCAGTTTAGTCTGTAAACACCAGGTAGATCGAATTTGTTTTGTGCTTCGTATGTGTGTTTTGATAGTGTGTGTTCTGTTTTGTTTGTAGTTTTGTATGCGATTGTGTATACTGGTTTTTTGAATTTGAGGGCTATTTTTTCAGTTTGGTCATTGATGTATGTTAGTGTTATGAATTTGTTGTTTTCTGTCTTTGTCTGTTGTTTGTTTTGTGTTTTGTGTAGGAGTTTATTGACTCCCCACATGTTTTCACTAATTTGAAAATTACTAGTTACACCGTTTCCGTTTATTCCTATAGAGCAAGTATTTTCATTGTATTTATTCCTTTCTCATGAACGGTTGCGAAACTCAAGCTCCTCGCTACCAAATTTAAAACACAAGTGTAAATCGTTATAAAGATATTCTCTTTTTGTGGCGATATTCAGTCGGGAGATAGCTCGCCAGTCGGGAGTTGCATAGCCCTCCCTATGAAGCGACGTTAGGTTAGGTTATAAAAGCGTACAACACCGCTTATCTCTTTACTAGCAAACGCATACTATTCTCAGCCGTTATTATGACGTAGTAACACGTTCCAGACAAATTATTATGATACGACAAGGTATATGACGACTCTTAATCGACTATTTACTCTCGATAAGAGAAAACGGGGAATCTTAGCGTTATTACACATACAAACAAGCAAAAAGTTTTGCTTTTTTTCTATTCCTCAGATCCTATCTGGCCAACACGTTTTTCCTGATAAAATATCTATTGGCACAGCAATACTAATGGTTCACGCATGCTCCACGACTGGTCACCACCAATCAATCTGCAGCAACGTCTGGATACACTAGTACTCTGGCTTCACACACCAAAAAAATGAAAGGTTAAAGCCAACGCAGTCAAATCAGCTCACATGATTTTTACCATTTAAAAAAAAGACTGTCCATCTGTTTCTTTTGGGCGGTTGACACTGCCCCAGGTAATTGAGGTAAAGTACCTAGTTCTGCATATCGACCGACGACTCACTTGGCAAAAACACATCTTTATGAAGAGCAAAAATGGTCTACAGTTTCAGACAACTCCCACGTGACACTGAAAAACAAACTGCTGTCCACAAAGCCATCATAAAAACTGTCTGGCCTTATGCATACAGCTGTGAGGAACTTCCAGTAACTTCTTCTTCTTCTTCTTCTTCTTCTTCTTCTTCTTCTTCTTCTTCTTCTTCTTCTTCTTCATTACATGGCTTGGGCTGTAGCCCGTTCCGATTTCACAGAGTCTCTGACTATTTTTCACATGGTCTTCCGCGATCCCTCGTTCCCACTGGCCTATTTTCAAACGCTTGTTTAGGAATACGCGTGTCTACTATATTTCCACATGGGGCTTCCAATTCTGCCTGTAATTCTTTATTATATCCAGAACCGATTGTAACTTCAGGTCTTTCCTTATGTCGTCGCTTAGTACATGATCTCTCAAACTGCATTCCTTAACTGCTCTTAAAAATTTCATTTTCGAGGCCTGCATTTTTTAAATATCTTTTGCAGGAGAGTCCATGTTTCACCTGCAGGGGATTCGTATAACTGCAGGACGGACGTTCATCCATTCTCGCAAAATTTCGTCAATATACATATTAAATAAACTTGAAGAGAGCCTACAGTCTTGTCTAACACCTTCATTTATGGCCACTTCTTGAGATAATCTTCCCTTACCTAAATCTGTCCGAATAGCTGTCCCTGCATACAGGCTCTGAATGGCGCGGACGTGGTGAAATGGAAAGCCTCTACCTATTAAAATATCCCACAACCTACGTCTACAAAGCCTATCAAAGGTTTTCTCATAGTCTATAAAAGCCACATGTGTCTCTAAATTGATGGCGCGTCTTTTCTCAGTTATTTGTTTTACTGAAAAAAACATTGTCACTGCAGGATCGTCTAACTCTAAAACCACTTTGTTCCTCTAATAAAAGTGTCTCAGAGTTAGCTTTAAACACTGATTAAGGATTCGTGAATATAATTTATAACATGTACTTAAATTCACAGCTACAGCTAATTGCACTGTACAGTTACTTCCAGTAACTCCAACCCGATCCCAACACAGATCCATACCATACCAACAGCGATACCACTGTGATCCACAACAAACGCCCAGTGATATGTGCCCAACCGAGTAATCCAAAGTGATCAACAAATGCCTTCAGTCACTGAAGAAATATAGCAATGCAGCGCCAATTACAGGTACAGGCAACGTCCTAGCCAAGGAGCTTCGGTAGGCAGAAACGTTCAAACCCAATAATAAACAGGTTTCAATGGACCATTACAAGTACAGACAACGTGTCATTCATAAAGTGCATCTATATCGTGCTTGTCTGTAGTTGAGCTACATCACTAGAAGTACTTCCTCCATGTCATCGTTTTCCATTCATTATATTACTTATTTTCCATTCTGGATTTTTTTCTTTCTGTGTGAAGAAAAATAAAATGCACGTAAATAATTTAAAGTTTACCGTCCTTAATAAAAATCATGACACTTTACGAGTGAAATTAGTTCTAGTTAGTTATTCATGGCTCGTGTGCTAGTATGCGCGCGCAAGCACACGTTTCACTGGTGGCTCGTAAATTCTTTTTACAGCGTACTTTATTTAGAATTATTAAATCAAGTACAGTTCCTTCTAGAACAATAAGTGCAGTTAACTGTACATAGTACTTATACGGGACATTGAGTACCAAAAGAAAACAGCTAAAATATTGAACAGCGTTTTTAATTGTGATAAAAACTCTGTCATCGTTTAGTTTGCTCTATAAAAGAAAAAAACTCGGCTTCCTTATTTAATTTTCAAATAAATTGCTTAAATAATGAAGTTCTAAACGAACAAGCACAGAGAAATAATAGTATCATATAACGTAGGCCTACAGAAGTCATGAGAAGAGACAGGTTACAAAGAGAAATATGCCTAACTACCACGTGTATCAGCCAGTTACAAAAAACGCTGAGACCTAATGAAGAAAGCACGTGGGAACCAGTATCGTCGACGGATGGGGAACAGGATAACGAGACACACACTTGAACGTCCGGACGTCACAGTGCAAGTGCAATGGCGTTGTGCTGCTTAAACAGGAAGAACATACCGGTCAATTGATCCACACGTGTATTTGCAGTCGGGACCTAGAATAGACGTTGAACACATTAATAGGATTTTAGAAAGGCTGTGTGTCCAAGGCAGTGTTGAAAACGGAAAATCAAAAACAAGGAAACATTCTAACGGTACTAGTAATGTCCATGTCTCAGAGAATCGATACTTAACAGTTCCTGCTGTACATATTTTGCAACTGTTCCTGCAAACGTTTCCAGCGAAAAAAGTTGGATAACTGTTAGGATAAGCACGTAATTGGTACCGCCAAGTATGAGAGCAAGGAACGTAAACACTCATAACTACAGCCTACAAAATCTGTTTATTATATTAAAAATTAATTTTTCGAAAACTAAAATTACATCGCTAGTATAATAAAGGACATTCAATCGCAATACAAACGCTGATATTTTATGGAAAACAGTCACGCGGTTCTTATATACATCCGGCGGTCGAGATGATACACTTGAATTATTAAAATCTATTGGTAAGGGTTACTCAATGTCGTCCGATACAGTGTCGGTTAATCAAGTAATTCCCGAGGGAAGCTGGGATTATCAGCTAGTCAACGATATTCAACATTCCAGTTGCTATGGTAACTATGAATCTAAACCACCTTGCCAATATAATGTTTAAAATTACCGTCAAGTTAAATTTGTTTAAAGCATATTACTTTCATGTAAACAAAAACGTTTTTTCAATCATATTTACATGGTGTTATTTTCCTTAAAACATCGCTATAACAAACATTAAAATAAACTTCACAATTTCTGTATAAATTAAATAAAACCTACAATTTAGTAATTAGGAAATGTTTAAACAAAACCGAGACACCAGTTTTAAAGAAATTATCAGGAAAGCTGTGTGGAGACAATAGCAAAGGAGCTTAATCAATAAATTGGCCACGTTACCCCAACAAACAAATCCGGCCCGAGTGATAGCTACACCCGCGGCCCAGCTCTATTAATTTCATTACAGCTTCTCTAAGAAGCTTTTCCTTGTTTAGAACTCCGGCAACATCGTGTCTTCATCGGTATTATCTTTTCATCGAATTAAACGTACAACTTCTTTACACTACTACTAGAACACAATGCTAAACACGTGGGAGTCAATGTACTTCATAAACCTTTCACAACGATATCACCTTTCTATTTACAAGAATGTTCTAGTTCAATATAAAATAATTACCAACGAAAGGATTTTGGGGAATGCGTGTGTGTGTGTGTGTGTGTGTGTGTGTGCGCGCGCGCGCACGCGTAGATTTTGTAATTCACATAACTGGAAATGACTGTTACCAAAACATTTTCGCTTATTGTGTGATATGAGCAATTATTAATATCTATTTATAATTTTTTAAAAATGGGTGTGTAGTGGGACATACGGCAAAACTTCAGTGTCGAGTGGCAAGTGAACTGATTCAAGGTGTAAAAGGTTGCTCGTATATATTTTGAGTAAGAGATATTTTGCTATAAAGTATTAAGATTCAAGTAATAGTATCCTCGTACTATGCCTTTTTTTATGTACTTTATTATAAGAAATCAATATTTACAATGAATATAAACAGAATCATATCAGTTTATTTAGATCGTATTATTTTCAGTTTATTTCAGAATTACATCGTATAATTTGCAGTATACATACTTATAACAACATTATGTAACAAATAACGTTTTTCAGTGTTATAATAGGCCTATGATTTACGCAGTAGGCTATACTAATTAAATCTTTTACAAATTATAAAATAGCTAAATTACTAAATACAGTGTTGTTGAAACATAAAAAACACTTACTGCCAAATACAATGTAAAAACAAGAATCGAACTCACGGATCAGCTAAAAAAAAGTACAAAGTAAACGAAGATACAAAATTAAACTCTTTCGACATTTCAAACATGTACCCAAACATTCTCATTGGCGATACTATAAAGATTTAAAAAAGAGGTGTCACTGATTTTAAATTGCTTTTATGAATTAAACAATTGAAAAGTTATGTTAATATATTAGGCTAACAATGAACTGAGTACAAGAAAAGAATTTAAAAAGTATTCAGCTCGATATCTCACCATGAGAATATGTTTTCTATTATCATAAATAACATTATTTCTAATATTTACGTTACTATTGTAATAGTATTTATTAAGCATTTAGAACATGCTCACATACTTTAAAATATTACTATTTGCTTAAAGCACATCTATTTGTGGCAGTGGGGAAATTTTGGTTAGCGTTGTGGGGAAAAGATGTTTGATTAACCTGGCAACACTGCTTTTTCGTTTCGTTGAATCAGTTTACTGGCCTAGTGGGTCACGCGCCCCATATGAAGTTCTTACTTCATACATTAACCACTTTCTGTCGAAAATGGAAATAATCTCTGAGCAATAATCAAACCCACGAACTGAACGTAAAAAAAAGTGGTCTGAGGGAAGTCATACCACATAATCCAACAGTGGCATTCGGCGCCATTTTACAGTATGTTCGTTCACGTGGACAGGTAACATCCGTAAAATAAGGTATGAAGTAAGTCTAGGTTACGTCCGAACATCTCATTCAAAGTTTTCATTTAAGATCATCTTATAATACGGTGTGTAGTATATAAAGATACAAACGTTTTGTGACTAAACACGGTAGACAGGTGTTGGTCTAAATTTACTGCGTGACTAATTAATTGTCCGTCATTCTAAATGTCCATTAAAACTGACATTCAAACGTTCACTACGGCTCTAGGTCAGTGCCTTGCGCGTTGCCTTAATCACCGCTACTGTAGAGACGCCAGCGTCTCTGAACTAAAATTATTATTATTCTTTTACAGAATAGAATTACGAAAATAAACTCGAGTTTCTCCAGATTTTTTATTACAAAGATTACTTATCGTCTGAAACACCGTCAAGCTAAACCAGTGTTCTTGAATGTATAAAATGGAACGAAAATACTATAAACAGATTATTTAACAACTAACTACAGATTTTTAAGCACGCTATTTGATAGAAAATACGTTATTTTGACTTAAACTGATTCTGTAAGTCAAAAAATTGTATTTTATGTAATTAAAAAAAATTATAATAATACCCTATTATCAGACACTGCCCTTTGGATTATTTTGTATATTACTGTAGGACAGGAATAATTTACCCTCACTGTGATCTCCGACTACTACTGTGAAAGCAAACGATTACAGTCTGTACCCAACTGTGTTCTAAACTAAATCGAATAAAAAAAGTGTGTGTGTGTGTGTGTGAGTAAGTCATTGGTTATATAGATTCGCAATATATATATTGTAACGTCCTTCTTCTTGTGAGGTACTTTACCACTTACTAGTGTATTGCAATTACAAGCTTCGTTAATTCCGCCCCACAGTTGTACGCCAATTCTGTAACGTAAAATGAGCAGTCGCTATTTTTCAAGCCCCGCAATGGAAGCCAGTTCTGTAACGTGCGGTTTCTTGTGAGGGATGCACTTGCGAAAGTGTTATTATATGCCTCACGCAGTATGCGTCACTTTTGAATTATACTAACTGACGTTTTAAAAGGTATAAATAAAGGATTTTGTTTATCTTGTTTTACTCAATCTAAAAGAAATCGAGAGTGTGTGATTTGGTGTCAAGGAGGTAATTTGTTCAGCCTTATGCAGAAGAGAGAGTAAGTATCATTATTGCCCCTCAGTTGTGACGATTTCTTCTGTAAGTTGTGCTGAAAATTTCATTAACTACCCACTACAATAAATTATAACACGTTATAATTCAATATTAATTTTCAATAATATTGCTTTATTGATTATTGACTTTTGTCTCCTGCCACCAAAATATAGGTATCACAATTAATCTTATTTAAAAAAAAAAAACATCATCTCGACTTTACCGAGTAAACATAGATCTGTCTAAGGAACAAAACATATATGTTGTTATTTACCCAATATTACGCTATAATAAAAAACATCAGTTATTACATAATTCTTAGTAATTCCCCAGGGTTCAGGGTGAATTCTTTGTGTTATGAGAGTGTCAGAAATGGATAATTGCTACGCTTTACAAATATCAAAAAATTAATAAATAATTTTGTTTATTTTTCAAATATTACGTAGTTTCCGGAATTGCCGTAAGAGAGCAGCATGTATTTGTTTACTTTGAAAGAAACATATGATAAAATGAATATTTTTTGTTCTATTTCACTGTTAAAAAACGAGTTTTCTTCTGGACTTATTACGAAAAAATGTTTATATTACCTCGCTCCGTGTTGTCCTTACTGGATTGAAGTTTTATTCTGTGATGAGGTACGTCTTGCGTTATTATTTCCTTTTCATTTGGAGTATTTTCAGATTGTCTACTGGAAGTAGGCCGAACTATATTGGATCCTCAGAATGTTTTCATCCACTGGTTTTTAATGTATATCACCATTTAAATTGGATTCCTCAGGTATAATTAGTTAGTATTCACTTTGTTTATTACTCTTGCGTGAATTTCGCCTCCTCCAACGTCCAAAAAGGTTATTTTTTTATAATTTTTGTTGCAACGTTTCTTCAACTCTCCGGTTTAGTTCAAAATTTTTTTTTTTTCTTATTAACAATACTTGTTATTTTTCATCACTCTTAGTAACACATAGTATTTTTATTATGTAGGCAGTTTGTAATTATTATAAATTTATATGTTATTTATGGAAAAATAATTCCCTTCCATTCCGGTTTCTTTACTAATTTAATTTACATAATATGTTTTGGTTAATTTTTTTATGACATTGTATATAAATATTTTATCATTTTATTATCCTTAAATAAATTTATATATTATTTATTTAGTCTCGAATAGTGTTCATACCCGGTACTACTTCCTGTTGCCATTTCCTTCATAGGATTATTTTAATTTTATATTATCTTTGGTAGTTAAATTTTTTATGTCTTTTAAAATTAACCCTGGGTTTTCTTATAATCTAACACAATTATTTGAAAAAATATAATATTAACTTGGGTATAACAATTTGTGGTTCATACAATATAAATTACAATAAATAAATAAAATTACAAAAATCAATCAGTATTATTACATACTACTTTCATAAGTTTATCCTTTCTAAAACATACAACACAGTTTGGTAATATGTTGCTTTCACTTTTGTTTTTTCACCTCAATGGGTACACTATCACTCACTTTGCACTGTATTTTGAGCTAGCTTTAGTTTTACCCATTTCTGACTTTTATTATCATGAGTTACTTTATTGGGACTGGGTTATGTAACGTTACATAAAGCCCCCCCACTAGAACAAATTTATTTTAGTTCAACTTGTTGATAGAAATAAATTGTTGGTTGGTTCAAGTCTCCTAATGGTCTTGACTTTGTTTTCATAATAGTGTTTCATTTCCGACTGATTATACTCTCTGGTAATTCCGACTGGTGGTAATTGCTATTTTCTTACTTTACTCTCTCTCTCTTGGAGGCAAATTCATCAATTATTTCTCGGGGTTAGTGGTACTTCCACATTTTATTTGATAAGGACTGGTCACACTAATTATATTAAACTTGTTTTAACCCTCATTTCTATTTACTTTTATATACTCGCTTTATCAATTAAGCTTCTGTCTGCTATCTTCCTTCTATTTTCTTCATTTATACATCTGGAATCTAATATCAATCTATACAGCTATTTTATAATTATTATCCCTTAAATATTCAATTTCCCTAACATTTTTCCCTATCCTGTGCGGTGGTTCCAGTCGGGTGGCCACTCTGGGTCCATACACCGCTGTCCATCCTTACACCTTCTGAGACCAGGGGAACATCATCCCTGCTCATAAAAATTATTGCCGGAACATTTCTACGGTCAATACATAAAAATAAAAAAATTATAAGTAGTAGTCAATTATCGACTAGTACCAAACACTTTTGGGATTCTTCATACTGTAGCTGTTTGTATTTATTTATATATTTCTTCTTCTCCTTGATTCCTTCTTCTTTCCATTGACTAATAGCATATAACATCATTGATAGGCCTTATGTTAAAATTCTTTTGACTTTACTTCTTGTGACGTATTTCTCCGTATCATTTCTTCTTATATAATCTTCAATTCCGAGAAATTCTAATTTTTGTTGTATTAATTATCATCCTCCTTCAGTTTCATTGGAGTCATTAAATTATTCGTTATTCTTCTTATCTGAGCACATTACCATCAATTGTTTATTTATTTATTCTTCTTTTGTTACCATCAAAATATTATTTTTCCTATTAGTCCATTTTAAATCAGTTCTTTATAAATATTATTTAATCATTTGTTCTCTTTTTCTTGGTGGTTTGTTGTTTGTTAAATTATATGGTTTCAAAATAACTTGAGTAAGATGTCCTTACATGCTTTTTATTAATTCTAATGGTTTTAGTTTCTTCATTTTAAATTATGTTGTTCGAAATAACTTGAGTAAGTTGTCCTTACGTACTTTTAGAATTTTGGGGTTTTTTACAATGGGTTGCTTGGTCCTGTATCCATAAAATCCGTCCCTTTTTCCTGGTTTGTTTGTAGTCTGTTTAACCGTGGTCCATTATTTCAGGTACTCTATGTTCTCGGATTGCTGGGGTGTTCGTAATTAATTCTCTCCTTGATAATCTTCTTACCATCCGGCTCTCCCACTTTGCTGCTATGAAACTTTCACTTAAGTACCGGTCTTCCGTCATAATTCGTTCCTTTTTGACTAACCAGTATTGTACCTCCTCTAATATAACATAGTTGCTCATATTTAATCTCATTTCATTCCCTTTTACCTCTGAATTATTTGCCAAATATTTGAATGTTGTCTTCCGTCTTGAAGATATTGTCTGATACACTTCCATCGTTGACACCTTTAACTGGGATGTAAACTTAATTAACTCCCTCTGTTCGTTAATTGGAAGGTTGAATACATTAATTAATCCACCTGTAATCATCTCCCATTCTTCCTTGGTATTTATTATTTTCTTTCTACTTGTTTTTATTATTTCCTTGGTCTTCTTTTCCACGGTTTGAACATCCTTTTTGTTGTGGCTATTTTTATTTTCAGATGGCATTACACCTTGGTATTCTGTAATTTCTATTTCCTTCCTCCTCTCTTCTGTATTCGGACTTACTTTAATACCTTCTGAAGTGCTGTCCAATGTTTCATCCAAATTATTGGAACTATGGTCCATTTGTTTATTTGTCTCCTCTTTGTATGTATCTGCTTTTTGGATACGTGTATTAACATTTTCAAACTTCTCTCCGAAAGTTTTCCATATCTCCTTATTGACATTCTCCATTTTACACTCAAATTTTTTTAAATTCTTATTATTCTCTTCAAATTTTGCATTCATCTCTTCCCTTTGTCCATTAATAATTTCTTTCAATTTCTGGTGTTGTTCATTCATGGTTTGTCTGATATTTCCACTAATGGTCTCAAATTTTTCGTTTAGTTGTTTGACTAAACTTTCCTGAATACTGTCTCTTTTCTCATTGGTTTGCTTGTTTTGTTCCTTCAAAGTTTCGTTTTGTTCCTTTGAGGTTTCCTCCTGTTTCCTAAAGTTTTCATTTATTTTATTTAATCTTTCGTTATGTTTCCTAAATTGTTCCTTAGTTTGTTTCAAGGCTTCCTCCTGTTTCTTAAAATTCTCCTTATTTTGTTCCTCCTGTTTCCTAAATTTTTCGTCTATTTTATCATTGGTTTGTTTATTGCTTTCCATAATAATTCTCAACATCTCCTGCATGCTCATGTCTTCTTTTTGGGTGGATTTATCTGGTTGGTCCCCTTGGGCATCCTCTTCCACTATTTCCTTTTCCGTATCCATAACTACTTCGGTTTCTTCTGTATCACCTGTCTGTTGGTCCATTTCACTGTCCGTGACTAACTCTATTTCTTGTTCCTGTCCACCTTCTTCAATCTCCTTTTCTTCTGTTTGATTATGTTTCTTCCTCCAGTGACACATATCTTCTCGGGATAGTTCAAACATCACCCTGATCCATTCCCTTAATTCTGTGTTTTCTGTTTGTATTGGGTTTTCAGGTGGTCTTATTTCTCGTTTCCATTGTTCATAATCTTCCTGAGTATATTGTTCTGTCACCTGGGCGTATACTCCTATTCTTTCGGTTTTCATTTGTTCTTCATTATCGTCCCATCTTTTCCAATCTTCTTTAGTCATCCTTTCCACCTTGTTATCATCTTTTTCGTTAGTCGTCCCAATAGTCTTTTCTTTATTACACCTGGCATCTAACTCCCACAATTCATCATAAATCTCTCTCAATGTCATTTTGTCGTCTGGTGTTCCCAACGCATTCGCGCGACTCATTTGCGCTCTTTCGTGGTCATTGGTATTCTTTTCTATGTATCCCATCTCTTTGCTGAATTTCTTAAATAGCATCGTCATCCATTCCGCGTAACTCAATCGTCTCTTTTTTTCGGACATTTTCGTTTCCTGTGGTATCATAGCTCTTTATCGCATTTCTTGTTTTCTCATAACTGCCAACGATAATTAGATTTTTTGATATATATTTTTATTAAATATCAAAATTCTTTTCTAATTACCGCCCTTTTACGTTGAGCGCCAATTTGTAACGTCCTTCTTCTTGTGAGGTACTTTACCACTTACTAGTGTATTGCAATTACAAGCTTCGTTAATTCCGCCCCACAGTTGTACGCCAATTCTGTAACGTAAAATGAGCAGTCGCTATTTTTCAAGCCCCGCAATGGAAGCCAATTCTGTAACGTGCGGTTTCTTGTGAGGGATGCACTTGCGAAAGTGTTATTATATGCCTCACGCAGTATGCGTCACTTTTGAATTATACTAACTGACGTTTTAAAAGGTATAAATAAAGGATTTTGTTTATCTTGTTTTACTCAATCTAAAAGAAATCGAGAGTGTGTGATTTGGGGTCAAGGAGGTAATTTGTTCAGCCTTATGCAGAAGAGAGAGTAAGTATCATTATTGCCCCTCAGTTGTGACGATTTCTTCTGTAAGTTGTGCTGAAAATTTCATTAACTACCCACTACAATAAATTATAACACGTTATAATTCAATATTAATTTTCAATAATATTGCTTTATTGATTATTGACTTTTGTCTCCTGCCACCAAAATATAGGTATCACAATTAATCTTATTTAAAAAAAAAAAACATCATCTCGACTTTACCGAGTAAACATAGATCTGTCTAAGGAACAAAACATATATGTTGTTATTTACCCAATATTACGCTATAATAAAAAACATCAGTTATTACATAATTCTTAGTAATTCCCCAGGGTTCAGGATGAATTCTTTGTGTTATGAGAGTGTCAGAAATGGATAATTGCTACGCTTTACAAATATCAAAAAATTAATAAATAATTGTGTTTATTTTTCAAATATTACGTAGTTTCCGGAATTGCCGTAAGAGAGCAGCATGTATTTGTTTACTTTGAAAGAAACATATGATAAAATGAATATTTTTTGTTCTATTTCACTGTTAAAAAACGAGTTTTCTTCTGGACTTATTACGAAAAAATGTTTATATTACCTCGCTCCGTGTTGTCCTTACTGGATTGAAGTTTTATTCTATGATGAGGTACGTCTTGCGTTATTATTTCTTTTTCGTTTGGAGTATTTTCTGATTGTCTACTGGAAGTAGGCCGAACTATATTGGATCCTCAGAATGTTTTCATCCACTGGTTTTTAATGTATATCACCATTTAAATTGGATTCCTCAGGTATAATTAGTTAGTATTCACTTTGTTTATTACTCTTGCGTGAATTTCGCCTCCTCCAACGTCCAAAAAGGTTATTTTTTTATAATTTTTGTTGCAACGTTTCTTCAACTCTCCGGTTTAGTTCAAAATTTTTTTTTTCTTATTAACAATACTTGTTATTTTTCATCACTCTTAGTAACACATAGTATTTTTATTATGTAGGCAGTTTGTAATTATTATAAATTTATATGTTATTTATGGAAAAATAATTCCCTTCCATTCCGGTTTCTTTACTAATTTAATTTACATAATATGTTTTGGTTAATTTTTTTATGACATTGTATATAAATATTTTATCATTTTATTATCCTTAAATAAATTTATATATTATTTATTTAGTCTCGAATAGTGTTCATACCCGGTACTACTTCCTGTTGCCATTTCCTTCATAGGATTATTTTAATTTTATATTATCTTTGGTAGTTAAATTTTTTATGTCTTTTAAAATTAACCCTGGGTTTTCTTATAATCTAACACAATTATTTGAAAAAATATAATATTAACTTGGGTATAACAATTTGTGGTTCATACAATATAAATTACAATAAATAAATAAAATTACAAAAATCAATCAGTATTATTACATACTACTTTCATAAGTTTATCCTTTCTAAAACATACAACACAGTTTGGTAATACGTTGCTTTCACTTTTGTTTTTTCACCTCAATGGGTACACTATCACTCACTTTGCACTGTATTTTGAGCTAGCTTTAGTTTTACCCATTTCTGACTTTTATTATCATGAGTTACTTTATTGGGACTGGGTTATGTAACGTTACAATATGTATATATTGTAACGTCACGCTTGTTGAGGTATAGTAGAGTTTATATTATATGCCTCACGTTGTACGCGTCACACTTGTAACGTACTGCTTTTTGTTGAGAGGCGGGTGTTTGCGAAACGTCCTTCTTAGTCAAGCCCTACTATTGGAAGCCAAACTTGTAACGTACTGTTTTTTAGATGAGAGGTGTTAATGTTTCCGCCTCTCCGCAGTCGCCACTTATGAATTATAATAACTGACGTTGTTTTTAAAAGGTAAAATAAAGGATTTTGTTTATTTTGTTTTACTCAATCTGAAGAGAAATCGAGAGTGTGTGATTTGTGGTCAAGGAGGGAAGTTGTTCAGCCTTATGCAGAAGAGAGAGTAAGTATCATTATTTCCACTCAGTTGAGACGATTTCTTCTGTTTGTTGTGCTGAAATTTATTATAACTACCCACTACAATAAATTATAACACTTTATTATTCCAGATTAATTTTCAATAATATTGCTTTATTTATTATTGACTTTTGTCTCCTGCCACCAAGATATAGGTATCACAATTAATCTTATCTGAAAAAAAACATCATCTCGACTTTACCGAGTAAACATAGAGTTGTCTAAGGAGCAAAACATATATGGTGTTATTTACCCAATTTACGCTATAATAAAAAACATCAATTATTACATAATTCTTAATAATTCCCCAGGGTTCAGGGTAAGTTCTTTGTGTTACGAGAGTGTCAGAAATGGATAATTACTACGCTTTACAAATACCGAAAAATTAATAAATAATTTTGTTTATTTTTTCATGTAGTATGTAGTTCCAGGAATTGCCGTAAGAGAGCAGCGTATATTTGTTTACTTTGAAAAACATATGATCAAATGATTATTTTTTGTTCTATTTCACCGTTCAAAACGAGTTTTCTTCTGGAATTATTACGAAAAAATGTTTATATTACCTCGCTCCGTATGGTTCTTACTGGATTGCAGCTTTTCTGTGATGAGGTCCGTCTTGCGTTATAAATTCCTTTTCGTCAGAAGTATTTTCCAATTGTCAACGAGAACTAGGCCGAACCATGTTGTATCCGCAGAAGGTTTTCATCCACTGTTTATTAATGTATATAACCATTTAATTTGGATTAATCAGGTATAATTAGATAGTGGTCACTCTGTTTGTTAATCTTGCGTTAATTTCAACTCCTCCAACGTCCCAAAAAAGGTTATTTTTTATAATTTTTGTCGCATCGTTTCTTCAACTCTCCGGTTTAGTTCAAAATTTTTATATCTTAACAATACTTGTTATTTTCCATCACTCTTAGTAACACATAGTATTTTTATTATGTAGGCATTTCATAATTAATATTAATTTATATTTTATTTATGGAAAAATAATTCCTTTCCATTCCGGTTTCTACACCCATTTAATTTACATAATAAGTTTTGGTTAATTTTTTATGACATTGTATATAAGTATTACATCATTTTATTACCTTTAAATAAATTTATATATTATTTATTTAGTCTCGAATAGTATTCATACCCGGCACTACTTCCTGTTGCCATTTCCTTCATAGTATTATTTTCATTTATTATGATCTTTTGGTAATTAAATTTTTATGTCCTTTAAAACTAACCCTGGGTTATCCTATATTACAACACAAATATTTAAAAAAATATAACATTAACTTATGTATAACAAGTGGTGGTATTATGTATACACTATAAATTACAATAAATAAATAAAATTACAAAAATCAATCAGTATTATTACATTCTACTCCCATAGTTTTATCATTTCCAAACATACAGCACAGTTTGGTAATACATTACTTTCACTTTTGTTTTTCACCTCAATGGGTACACTAGAACTCACTTTGCACTGTATACCACTCGAATTGTTTATCATGTTGAGTGATATAATTAAATTTTGAGCGAGCTTTAGTTTACCCATTTCTGACTTTTATTATCATGAGTTAATTTATTGGGACCGGGTTATGTAACGTTACTATATATATATATACAGGTCTATATAGATGAAAAAATTACAACACATTCTAATTCTATGTTAGTATGCACTTTAGTTTACTATAATGACAATGAACAACTCTGTTTAACATTTCATTACAGTTAGGAATATCTGGTTGCTAATGTTTATATCAGCACCTACATGTTTCAGTTTACGATTATCGATTAATATAAGAAAATTCAGTACTCTCCTTGACAAAGTAAATCGTAGTCGACAAATCTCAAAATCAGAAACACCACTAGAGGGTTGTAATTAAGTAACTGTATGATAATTCAGCGTTCCCTCGAGTTACTACAAACAGTGCTAAACATAAACAAAACAAAAGTAACGCAAGGGGTTATTTAATTGTTAATATTTATGTTTTGCTTCGATAATCCCACGTCGGGCGAACGGCCCGGGTTGCCGGAGATTGGACATGCGCCTTGAATTACCGCATCAATGGCTTCAAACAATCCCCTCGGGACGCTCTACTGAGGTTTGCCACCGAGAATTCTAACTAAATATTTCTGCCAATAAATCTACGTAATAAATACTCCTGCCGCCAATTACATCCACACGCACCTTCTACTGTTACTTAAACTTGATATATGCGCTACAGAACCAAACCATCGCACACTCACATTATACGCGCACACACTGACTAAAGGAACGGGTCGGATACAGTTACAATAGCGTAGCGTTTATTTATGCTCATACAATACTGCTGTGCAAAACCACGAGAGAGAGAGAGAGAGAGAGAGAGAGAGAGAGAGAGAGAGAGAGAGAGAGAGAGAGAGAGAGACAGAGAGACAGACATACAGACATAGAGAATTATTAAATTTTCATTGTTTCCATCATTATATAACAATAAAAATTCATGTAGTTATGAATAGTAATACATACTATTACTTTCATTAAAACTTTAAGTTGGCTACTGTAGCATTAACCACAATATATAGATACATCCTCTCTGTCTCTCTCCCTCTCATATATACACGCGCCCGCGCGCGCACACACATACTAATTTTATACGTTTTGCAGTCTTATTAATCACACGTCTAATTAGCGATTTGACATAACAGATAAACGTTTGCTGACTTACATCTAAGAATTTCTAAAACTAGTGCCTTGTAGATTCATTAAATACGCTTTTATCTTGTCATTTGAAAGATAATTTTTTAATCAAAAATTGTCAACTTTCAATCTTTGTAAGTTTGAAGATGATTGTTTATAACCATCGAAATTTGTAAAATTCTATTTTTTTTTAAATGTACTTGTTGATTAAGGGGATTTACATTTACCGAAATTTCGTTTCAATATGTATATTGTGTGTGTGTGTGTGTGTGTGTGTGTGTGTGTGTGTGTGTGTGTGTGTGTGTGTGTGTGTGTGTGTGTGTGTGTGTGTGTGTGTGTGTGTGTGTGTGTGCGGTGTGCTCATTGTGCTTACGTGAGTAAACCGTGTGGTGCTTTCTTAAGTGTACGAAAAAACACTAAATTCTCATAGTGTTTTTTTTTTTAATAAAGTGTAGTACTGATACTGAACAATCTGTGAACGAATAGATATTATTTTTGTCAGTTATATTCTGTATGTAAGCCTATATATGAAATTAAATACAAACAAATTGAGTTTTAATTTGAACATAGTTTTAAGATTGCTGTTAAAATGCTGTTAGGGCGGCCAAATGTTTTAAAGACAGACAGATAAGAAAAGAGACACAAACCGCTATAGACAGATGGTATTGTGATAGCTGTGTCTGTGCGTCTAGGGTCTGATCGTGTCAGCCAACGGAAGTCGTGTGACGTGACACTCATAACTACTTACGTCAACACCGCTTCATTGATTCGGATATTGCTGAATAGTCAGAGTCTACATCGATATAACTGAGCGTACATTTTGTGCACAATATCAGTGAACGATGACGTATGCAGGCCGCATGCGGGCGATGTCCACTCGTGTTCGGTATATAAGAACTCATGTGACTGACCTGAAGGTATTTTAACAATGACGGAGTTTTAGGTAAGACTGGTAACATGCAAAACAGTCATAAGACCGTTTACGTGTATATCGCTAATTACACACTAATATTCTAATCGTTTTAAATTAGGCATTCAAAGTACTAATAACTACACTAATAGTGTTTTAATAACACTCGTATTCCACCAGCTAAGACGAGCAAACGGGCAGTGCGCTACGAAATACTTTCGGCTTATAAATATCTTCACACATTTCCACAAAAACAAAACGAAAGCACGAGTGAAGATTATATAATAAATTATTGTTAAAGAATTAATTTTGATAAAACAGTGGAATCTAGTATTCCTTGTAATTAAATTAGAAAGTAACTTAGTGCCGCGTTAGAGACTCACAAACCCAAATGCTGTGCTGCGTTCGCGGGATCCAGTCAAGGTCACGATTCGGTCTGCCGGCCCACCTCTATGGCTGCGAATAAATACTAGTAATACAATGTTCTTATCTGGCATGCCTGGGGATAGTTAAGCAACAGAGGCACATTTACACACACACACACACACACACACACACACACACACACACACAAATTCCCCACCGTTCGACTCGCGACCGCACGCGTTACTAGATGTCTGATTTCTCTCTAGTGGTGACGGAAAGTGAGTTGTACCACGGTGATTGGCTTGGCCGTAACAGGCCACATCAAGAAAATTTAAGTTTTGAAACCAAGCGTTATGCCTATTAAGAATGTCTTACATTTTTGAAAATAGGTTTCGAAACATCACTCATCATCAAAACCCCCGTGAAATGATGAAACAACATGCCCCGTAGATTGTTCAATTTTTCAGGCGGTTGTATTTTTAATACGTGTACCTCGCTCGGCCAGTGAATTAACATTCGGAAACCTTTGATGTAATTATGTGTTATTAAATTGGCAGCACTTCCCGACACTGTCTCTGTACACCAATACGTTTGCACCGTTAGTGAGATAACATTACCGTTTGAGTTCACGTTGACACAATTAATATTCATTAACAGCAGCTTATCGTCTTCAATGGAACCGACCCAAACATGTCAACAACATAACTACACTGATGCGTGATAAAATGTTAAATAATGATAACAGTTGCTTTGAGCCGATCATCATCTTTGCGAGCGAGCGAGCTACACGCGTTGAAATGGTCAGAATTTTTTACCATCGAGACTGTGACAAAACAAACCTTTTTAGAAACGAAACACTGATTATATTACGCCCTGACACTCGACAAAGGTATTAAATTAAAATTATCGAATGCCTAATTAATGAAATTTCGATTATTACTAAACGAACTTTTAAGAGTCGTTTTAAAATAAGAAAATCGAATCGACGTAACTAATGTCAGAAATGCTAATGCAAGTCTAAGTAATGAACCTAGTAAACCTAACGCTAACAAACAAACGCCAACAAACACCCACTCATTTACACATCAGGAATAGTTCTCACTTTATAATAAAATACAAACTTTAATTATAAGCTGACTGGTTATAAATCGACAGTTTATTCCTCTTACAGGTATACCTGCAGCCATACCTGCCAATTAACATGAACTGCAAAACATTTTTTAATTTGATACTCTCCAAATAGAAATGTTTTTCTACTATCGGATCTTGAACTGTATCAAACGGACAGTATAGTAAGTTGGATATTCAGAGGATTTAGCGACACGTAGTCTACTTTTATCTTAACCCAAATTGCAAAAACTGCACACTCCACCAACAGCGGCAGCGACAGAATGTCTGTTCCATTTATGAAAGTTAATTTACCAAGGCGGTGGCGACCTCCTTTTTTAAATAAGCCGGACAATACTACTTTGACGATCAAGCGTCCAAAATGTTCAAATTGCACACGCTACCACATGTAGCTTTGGTTATATTTCAAGTACATATGTTATCAGCCAAGGTTGAGAAGAGTTGTATATATCTTAAATCTCTCTACTGAATTTCGAAATTCAAAACAGTAAATCAAAAGAATTAATCTCTGCTCGAACTATCAATCCCAACTATATTAGAAAATCAAAAACCGATTACTGATGACGGCGTAATCCATTAAGCAAGGGGTCCTGTCTTTATGTCATGAAATTGTCGAATTGAGAACTTTTCGAATAAACATAAACTTCTAGATATTTTGGAAAAAACTTAAACTTGCTAAAAATCTGTTTTTATGACTATTTGATGGAAACGGAAATTTATAAAAACCATTTCTATGACAAAATCTACATACGGCTACACGTAGATCTGCTGCTCAGATGTCTCTGCAACATTCAACAAACTCCGCTAATTTTGTTAGAGTCCGTTTACACAGTAAGAAGCCTTATAATCTATCCAGTGAGAGGTGTGAACCGAATGAAAGCGCAGCAGAAAAGAGAATTAATTCTTTCAGTTACACAGCCATTTCAGAAGGAAATCTGGGGCTCGATATACTGGCGATAATAACATCGTAACACCAAACACTTTATACATCACATACCGGTCCGACCCGGGACTACTCGATGTCCGTTACTGTTGGTGTTTGATCGGAACATGCTCTTACAAACAAGTGTGTACACGAATGCCCGAGTACATCATTTAGGTTTCTGATTTGACTGAAATTTGCAAGTGTATCATGACTGCACTTTGTACATATATGAAACAAACAACGATTAACTTAAAATTTACATTACATACCTAGATGTCTAAAGCAGAGATTCCCAATATATTTTGCTGCCTTTCAGAATTGCATGAAATCTACGGTATCTGTGAATATAAGTAGTCATAAATGGCGGCATCCTTGACTTATCACGATACAATTCTGAGGTCCAATTGTGGCGTATATGAGTTAAATTCGATCCACACTTTACATCATGAAAAGTGTCTACCTTACTTCCATGTTTACTTCAGCATGTTTACTTCCATTTTATTAGTGCAACAAGAAAATTTCGTGTCATATAGGATGCTACGACCTGGATCGCTGATCTAAACATTGCCTAGGCCTATATATTTGCATTATGTTGAGTAAATATTTGTAAATGTAGTTTTTGACGAATACACAAACTCAAATATAAGAGTTTACGAGTTCTGTATTAAAATTAATTAATGTTTCTTTTGTAGTAGTGAGATATTCTGTGTTTCTTACGTTCACACACGTAGCCTATTCATAAAACACATGAGTGAATAGACAACAACCCTACACTAAAGAACACTTCACTAAATCCATTGCAAACGTTCATTCACAGAACATATATACCAACCCATTTCCTTGTAAAACTGTATAACTCAAAATCAAGCGTTTTCTTGCCAATCGCCGGTTGATAAACGTTTTCTGCTGTTTTATCGGTCTCATTCCATTACTAAGCTGATTCTAGCAGACAAGCGGAAATAGTGCTACAGTTAAGTACGAACTAGAGGAAACGGAAGTACATCGTAAGAACCCCCTTCTCGGATCGCACACAAATTGAATTACACGGTACACAGCGAGGGTCGTCGGCCATTGTGCGCGCTGCAATGAATGAGATTCTCCAATGGCTACAGATAGCACTTCCCCCTGCTCAAATAACATTATTGTACACACGCTGTCCCGTATTTTGTATTACAGTTCCCCTTTAAATTATTTATCTCGTGTTGTCATTATACACAGACGCGCGCGCGACGTCGCAGCGGAGGTCCTAAAACCGACAAACAAGTCTCCGAACAGAGATCAATCCGGAAATGAGAAAATCATATCCGGTCATTGCGGAAGGCTGATGAGAACCGGTGTTACTGTCGGACCTCACAATACGTTATAACCTTTCTTTTTCTAATCGCGTAAAGATCAAATATAATTTCATCCGACCCAGTCAAACTAGACGTATCAGTTGTCACATTAACTGTTTCTATCGCTTACTTACACAAGAAGGTAATATCTACAAATCTAATTACATGATTGACAGCATTGTATTGTTTACGATAGTACTGTTGTTAGACCTAAGAAAACAAAAAAATACGTCGCTAGTTTTACATTCTCGTCAAACTATGAACAACCGCTGAACCTAACAAATCTTTAAAACAAAATATAACAAGTTTTATTATGAAGTATGCCTGCAACGGATATTACACATTTAGTAGTATGCGATTTGCGTGTCTCACACATTTGTTGCAATATTCTATTAATAAAAGAGAAATATTTTTAAATGTTTTAGGTATATTCAGATTGAACACAGATATAAGTCCGGTTGTTAACGAGGTGAAATTGTTTCTTTTTTTCTGGCCGCCATACGACAGTACGACAGTATTACCATCATTATTATTAATAAATAGTATATTATCAGTAGATTAAAATAATATCCAATACTTATTTTAAAATTAAACTGCCGTTGTACTACCGCACCAAGTAAATGACTAGAGGAACCCTTGAATATTTTGGGTTACACACAGTACTGCACCTAAACAAAGCGTCTACACAATCGGTAGCATGATACGACCTCTTGCGAACAAAAAGTCTAAGTGGCACGCAAGCCACGTTAATTTATTCCCACACCACATGTTGTACAGTTTTATGTTAATGCGTAGCAGGAAAATGTTAATGAAATATAAAAATAAATCCCAAGAAAAAACCCATAAGTGCATATTTATATAGCCTATCTTTAATACATACATGTATCTTTTATCGAGCATAACTGACTCCGGACGTAACGTGTACGTGTAGGCCTACTGGACGTTATTTACGGACACGCTAATGTCGCCACGGTCATGTTTTTTATCAAACTTCTTAGCGCCGCTCGATCTACGCTAATGCACCTCTAGTTAACCTACCAAATTACATCGTACATTTGCCGAAGCCTTCAATGCATGTGTCTGAAGCAACAAAAACTTTTCAAAATAATTATAAAGTGCAAACGTTTAACCTCTGAAACGAAATAATTTAATCTTGTTATTTGAATTAGCAGTCTCTGTAACTCCAACTTCGTCGTGCTTATTTGCTAACCTGCTAAATGTCATGTTCTGGACGAGGTCTTTCAGTGTTCCCACCATTTTCAAGTCCTAAATCCTAAAGGTCGTGATTTAGGGCTTGAAAACGGTGGAAACACTGAAAGGCCTCGTCCAGAACATGACATTTAGCAGGTTAGCAAATAAGCACGACGAAGTTGGAGAAATAATTTAAAATTTATGGCCTACTTGAAGATACGCGATTGTTAATGGAAATCCTAACGGTCTGAGGCATCTGGCAAGGTGAAAGACTGTTTCGAAAATTAAAAAATGAAGTATGATTTTCTACTACACATATGCCAGAAATGTGAGTGAAGTGAGCGTTCCCATTGTAAAACGTAAGTACTGCTTCCGAGTAATGATGGCAAACGCAACAACCAGTACCCGTGAAGAGAGAACCCGCGATACCTGAAAGCGAGTCTGAAGATTCACGGAAATCGGGGCCTGGACGATACCGCAGCCGAGGCGGCCGAAAAGGTGTTATTTTTTCTTGATTCAGTGAGATACAGAACTAGAAAGTGTTCCTCTGCTCTCCTTGATGTGGTACTTCATCTCTGACTAAGCCTTAACCTCCCTCAGTCCATCTGTTTTTATATTAGCCTGCCATCGTTGTGGCGGTCTATCCTCCTAGCACCCTGAAATATTTGCGTTGTCTCCGGATCGCATCCCGATGAATGCCAGTTGCTTCATGTACAGGTCCGCTGTACCAACGAGTTCCCCACGAGCGGGGGCCTGGGCCTTTCTTCCCAGGGCATGAGGTTGGGGGCCTATATCGCCTTACCCGGTGGCTCCCTCCGATCGCTGTCCCTGCCCAATACACAACCTCAGCATGGCGCGAGAGTGAAACTGACCTTTCGGTTGGAATGAAGCTGATTTATGCCAGCCCAAACGTGTGTGCATCGCGAACGAGAGCCAGGGTACTGCAGTCCCTGGTCCAGTAGCCGCACGAGGTGGAGGGAACCCTAGTAGTCCCTGCCAAGTACTCTCAAGGCGATTCGTACGTTGGAAAGCCGGCACTTGACAGGTAACAGATCAGGGGACATTATAAACCTTATAGGATCCAAATTCTATTACAACTGGCTCAAATCATGGTCACACCGACTTCTCGAGCCATCAGTTTCGCTTGGCAGCCATAACGTGCCTCTAGTTTCTCTATTACATGTACTGCCAACCTCTACATTTGTCATAGCGTAAACGCTGGCAGAATTTTGAGAATTCGTTTTTAGACAGTGCGACGGTGATGTTAGTGTCTTCAAAATACGTATTCGATTTTATGTGCGTTGTAGTGGGTTTTAAAGTCAGTTCCTTGATTACCGAGATGAATTTGCAGGATTCTGGTTGTCACGTGTGAGTGACAAGCGGGGCGGTGGAAACTGATGTTATGACATCGGAACTGTAAACATAATCCATTGTCAACGCGTTGTTTGCACGTAAATGTCCCGCATTCACTAAACGGATTAGAGTACTATCGAATTCCCTTGCTCGCTACGCAGTCATCAAGTTTTCAAATTCACGACGTTAACAACAGTAGCACTGAAGGGGAAATCACTCGACATTACAACACCTGTAGTCATAATATCAAAGTGGCAGGAAACATATTGTGATGTTTTGCATTGATCAATATGCCGTTAACTTTCGCGTTGCTGGCTAAGAGGGATACCTTGTTAGTAGCAAACAATACAGTCCCTGCAGACGCTATACAAATACTATGTCTCCATTCTGGGCGACATTCTCCGCTGAGAGATCGTTTCAAATTCGTTTACTGTTCTCTGAGTCAAGTTCGCAACTATAGCTTTATCGCTAACAAGATAACATCTCTCTAACGTAATTATCTCTCAGAATTAAAAAGTTAATGCCACGAAGCAGGATTACACTTACGAATGTAATATCGTTCTTCGGGATAGTAGTCTGTCTAATTACACAGTAAGCCGTTAGACACGATGAAAAGATCAATACTGACACAGTTTAAACGAAGCGACATGTATGTAGAGTATTTAGCGCGGTCCGTTAGCGCTAGCTCTAGGCTGCTGGCTGTTTGATAATGCCAGGCACGTTCCTGTCCTGATGTATTGTACGTACCACGCCCTGCCCTGCACTACGGATTCCCTCCCGTCCTCACTCTCTTGCTGACAAATACACCTGAATTATTTATTACATGAGATATCTATCTTAATGTCTTTTATATACTGAAACATTATGAATATAGTACACCATTTTACTAACCTACTTTGTACACTGTAAATCTACCTTTCTTATTTTTACCTTAAACAGCAATTTTATACGTGTATGTGTATTTATTCCTTCTACTTACGCTACATGCATATAAATTTCCTTTCGCTAAGAACACGATTGGTAGGCCTACCTGTTCCACAGAATGTGTTTATATGTTTTAGTACTTTATTATCGTTTATTATCTCCTTATTCACTGGAAAGACTAATCATACAATCAGTATTAAGAGCGCACACCCGAAGAAATAACAATCCATTAGCCACTACGACGTTACGCCTCTGACGACTTGTTGGAAAGGTAGAAACCTGACAGCCTTTCTTGAGCGGTGAGCTGCACCGACCCAGTGAATGAATTACCCCCACTTAAATGTATAATTACGATGTATACACAGGAGAGATGCGAGACAACGCAAAATAGTTCGCTATCTCAGTTACTAGCTATCTCTCTGCGACATACTGTCGATTCACAACTTCCATTGTTCTCGCCAGCCTTGTTACAGCCGATGTTCACATTACGAAACACTGAACACGACTGCTGTGCGCATGTGCGAAATGAATGAAAATTTTGTTAGCCCCGCAACGAGTTGCTTGGCCACTGCACATCTCTTAGGTACTGTTAAATATTTATCGTCAGATCTATAGTTGACAACAGTTTCTACTTACCAAAGCAAGTTTTGCCATTTCTGTCATAAATTTGCAATTGTTCTCTTCGTCTGCTTTCTTCTCATTCGTAATAATAGTAATTCAGTTTCTTCACAGCAGAAGTATAAAAAAATAGTTGTCTAAGTACGGCTTAACACAGCCCTATCACTGTACAGGACACAGATTTCAGGAGAACATGGTACGGCACAGCTAAAGGGCTTCACCGATAACTTGTTATAGGCAAAACCAATGTTCTCCCTGTTGAGCGACAGTTATTGCAGCTGAAAATACATACAACATAAACTGATTCAGGGACTCTGATTTTCATTTTAATTTTGTTGTTCTTTGTAATGTAAAAAATTAATTTCCAATTTGTGTTTTATGGCGAATAACAATAACAGAAAACTTTTGTGAACTAAATCTTCTTCGCTAAAGATACGACGGCAAATAAACAATAGTGTTTACTTCATAATTCAATTGTGACGTTCAGAGAAGTATTAAAAAAGAATGTTTATACTTCTTTTCCATCACCTTTTGCCGTCACGTGTCGAATTATTCCAACCACTTCGTAAACCCATTCTATCATGGGCGAGGCGTTTGTAACTTCTACAAAGGTCTTTCACAGCCTATCAATAAAATCAAACCTATTCCAGTCTTGGGGTTTCTCTTCGTTCCTCTCCGGCTGACCAAATCGTTGCAGCCCTTTTCTCCCTATTATGTTTCTCACAGTTTCAAGTTGTTAGAGAGATGAAGAAAGAAAGGGACGTTATTTACAGTGAAGATAAGAAAGCTTCAGTATCCAGGACATCTCATGAGAAATGAACAGAGATTTTACTTATTGCACTCCATACTACAGTGAAAAGTACTTGGAAAGAGAGGAGTTGGGCGACCGAGAATATCATGGCTGAGAAATTTAAGGACCTGGTTTGGCATGAATATTACTGACTTATTCCATGCAGCAGTACAGAAAGTTAAAATAGTCTGTATGATATCCAACATCCGAAACGGATAGGAACTATCAGAAGAAGAAAATGTCCACAACTATTTCTGTTGGTGATATTCCTAATTCAGTCCCTCTCCCATCTTCCAATTGCCCGCCTAAAAAATCTTATTTCATTAGTTTGCAACGTGCAACGATTTGACTGTACTACAGAAAGTCATATACTGGTAGCGAGACAAGATGACTGTATTCTAGAGTGAGGTGTTTCGTAGAACAAAGACTTTACGGAAACATACAGCCCCTCCTTCTACGGCCAAACTATACGTGCCACTACTCTGACCTTCAACGTTATCGGAAACTATACGTGCCACTATTCTGACCTTCAACGTTATCGGAAACTATACGTGCCACTATTCTGACCTTCAACGTTATCGGAAACTATACGTGCCACTATTCTGCCTTCAACGTTATCGGAAACTATACGAGCCACTATTCTGACCTTCAACGTTATCGGAAAATATACGTGCCACTATTCTGCCTTCAACGTTATCGGAAACTATACGTGCCACTATTCTGCCTTCAACGTTATCGGAAACTATACGTGCCACTATTCTGCCTTCAACGTTATCGGAAACTATACGAGCCACTATTCTGACCTTCAACGTTATCGGAAAATATACGTGCCACTATTCTGACCTTCAACGTTATCGGAAACTATACGTGCCACTATTCTGACCTTCAACGTTATTCCTAAATTTAACACGAGAGTTAAAGCTTCAGGTATTTTACGTCTGAATAAACGCGAGTTATGGTAAACTAGAGACAAACGCAGTATAGAATAACTAGTTAAGGCCGTACTTTCATGCACCTCCACGAGGCTCAGTACAATCCCCATGATTCGAAACCTGTTAACTAGAAAGTACTAACCAGATGCGAATTAATATTGTACACAGACTGGACTATGTAACTATGCATCTGACAACGTAGATCATATATGTAACCACAGCAAAGTTAGAGAGCGGTACGAGCGGTAATTTAGCAACTGACACTTTGTAAGCCTCATAAGAAATGTTGTGAATAGCGGAGCATAGTGTTAAACGACGCCTTGTAGACCGGCCGTACACGAAACAGCTTACGGAGCCATTTCTGTGAGAGATCGACTCGAATACTAGATCGCACACCGGCTCAGACTGAAGTAAAAGAGTGGAGACGTCTGGAATTGCACGCCGTCGCAAATGAGCTTGCATACGCCAAACAGACGAAACTGCCATCCAGCTAGCCACACCGTAGTCTAAAGTTATTTTTTACATATCACAGATGCACGTGATCGTTTATTCATGAATACTAATCTCGATGTGAACAAACGTGTTGTTTTGGTAGACACAAAGTCTGCACAATAGTAGATTATTTGGTCTCGCGTAATGAGGTCTCACTTAGCAACTCTTTAACTTTCGTGAAAGACTTATGAAGACTCGATTCAGCTCACTTATCAAGAAGTATTTCCGTCTTTCCGTAGTTCATTAAAACACTTAACGATGTTTCGTTTCTGATTAACCGGACGCGTCCTAAAACTATGAAATTGCCTTTTTCTTCCTCCAAACACGCTAGAAAATAACGGAACACAAAAACCGTACCTTATCACACGGCATATTGACTAAGAACGAGAAGTGTTGCTCGAATTACCAGAAATAAAAATATTTCGATTCCGACGTTTCGGTCTCGAGACAATTCGTTGCTGGCGGTCTCGTTGCGGCCGGCCCAACGTAAGCGAAACAGTTTTTGCATCAACTGACTAAAGTAAGCAATTGTTATAAAGTTAGCGTCTATTAACCTGCAGAAAAAAGTCTGTACCAGTTTAATAAAAGTAGTTATTGTTTACATTAATTTTGACCTGTCTTCGTTGACCAGAGTGTCAAATCCAAAACAATTTATACAAGCTTCTGATAAAATATTTTCCAAATTTGTGATACTTTTGCTACAGGGTAACAGTTCACACGATTTGACTAAACAGCTTATTATTTCTTAAACTTTTGCAACAGACGTGAAATACAGTTATACTGCCCGTGTTTTAATCTCATATTATATCGTGAATAATTTTTGACTTCCGCAATCTAGACTGTCTTCTCTCTCGTACATTAAATTTGTTATTAAAAAAAAAAGTACTTTAAGTTAGTAAACGGAAAAGGTCACAATCGTGTCAGTGGAAGCTGTAGGTATAGAGTAATCAGCACATCACACGATACATTCAGAGCAACACCGTCATCCAATTAACGCGTACTGTAAGTGGATGAGTACGCGTACAGTAGTCTTCACTATGTAATCTTCTCAACAACGCAAAGTATACATGTGGATTGGTGCGCCACGCCGAATAACTTTACATTAAAATTTCATTTAGGTCGCGTTCACGTTCCCTTGGCTGTTATGAACCCTCTAACCGCATCAAGTGTTTCTCAACCTCTCCCCCAAACGCCTGCCTCCACGCACTAGCTAAACTTTATTGACGGCTCAATAACCTTGTCTAACATTCATAGTCGTAACTAAATAATTACTGAAACAAACGGTTATGTAAAACAATAATGTGTTAGAAATACATAATATAATTATCTATACATTACACGTTATTTTATGAATATTATTATTTCACATTTTTATTTTATTTATGGGACAGATTATATTATTTTATATAATATGTATTTTACTGTATACGTACAATAATAAAAGATCTCTTCTTCAAGTGACCATTTATTTAATTCCCTTACGCACATTTTGCAGACACAATCTTCATCATAAGAAGATTATAATTAAAGTAACGGATAGGCTACTCGATTTATATACGATTGTTGTAAAGTTTTATGTTTGTTTACACAATCGACTTTATAAAATTAATACCCATACTGCTGCAATTTATATGACTAGACGAGAAAAAGCTAAATTATAGAGTCCTTCAACACCGCAGTGCTTCTTTAAAGCTGGATATCTACAGTAATGTACAACCTTAAACTAACAAAAAGTACACGCACGCCCACATATACAGCTTAGGGATAGAACTAAAATGTTTCGTGTGTTGTAAGATTCATGTCTCATTTAAACATCTGTTAATTTATTCATTGTTTATCAGCTGTTCAACATTTACATGCTCGTTCTACATCAGCTCACTGCTCGTACGACTACGTTTAAACTTGAGTGCCCACTTAAAAAACCATTGTTTTCGAAAGCGCAGCATCTCCTAACACATTTACCATTTTGTTCCGGACTTCCGTTGGCGCTAGACCTTTTTTAATAATCAATTCAATCACAGCGCGTCGTTTGATTACGTCCATTTTTCAAAACATGTGTGACACGTAAATTTCGAATAGCTGATAAACAATGAATAAACTGACAAACAGATTTAAAATTAACAGATGTTTACATGAGACATGAATCTTACAACACACGAAACATTTTAGTTGTAGATGTCACTCCGAGAACTTAGCAACTGACTCTTGTACAAAAAGGTCACAAAAAGAATTTATGGGAAAACCTAAATGTCTGTGTGTGTACAGATTAACAATAATTCACTAATTGAAGTACAAATTCAAATGACAACGAAACAAGAAGATTTATTAAAAATTTCAAATACTATTAGAAATCAATAAAAACATTAACGTTACACATTTTTTTTTAGTACAGACGTAAAACGTTTATCTTAAACATTTGAATAAAAATACATTGTGCGTTACACCCTTTCCATATAATAATTTTTCACAACAACCTTTTCATGTTGTAAGTTGATCTCATTAATCACTTTCCATCAAGAGAATTTTCACTCGGCAACAGTCCGCCACTCAGATATGAAAGAGAGGAATGTCTTTCATAAGGATTACATAAGTAAGGACGTTTCACAGTTCTCATGATTATCAAATCGTTTACAAATATAATTCCTATACTGTATTAACAAAATTACCGACAATTAATTACAACTGTCACAATTGTAACAGTGACACAATTAATGTCACAATTAATGACAGTCAATAATCAATATCATGTAAACACAATACCAAAGAGGTTTCGACACTATGTGTATTTAAAATGCTTATTACAATTATATTTCATAAAAATTTAATTTTAGTTATAACGGTTTTTGATTTAAGCACAATACATTGAAATACTCGCCAACAATTTAAAATGTTTAAGTTATCAAACAACGAATTAGCCACAATCGCTGGAAAGAAAATCGCTGGAGATTGTAAAAAGGAAAATTATTATTCCGGATCGTTCTAGTTTCTTACAGATGAAAAAAATAAATTATTAAAATATAGAACATTCACTGATTACTAACGTAACCAAGTTAGTATTATGAATTAAATCCTTAAATTCGTAGTGACCGTCAATCAATGAATTTTTTGGTGTAGGGTTTGTGAGGATCGGTCAATAATATAACACAAATTTTAACTGATTTCTGTCGACGTTTCGACAATGTTTATTGTCATCACCAGGACCTGTGTATGAATACAAAAGAAATGTCAAACACAACAGAACAATTATTTGAGTGAACGTGTTTGTGTGTGTGAGTATGTGTGCGTGTACTTGCGTATGTATGTATGTATCATTGTATATGTGAAGGAGTTGAGACAGTTTAGATAGTTTGTTTACATCTTCAAATGTTTTCTTTAAGACAACATTGACAGACAACATGTTGACTGGTATATGTATAAACGTTTTCTGTACCAATTCTAATATCTTATTGTTGATTATTGCTTTTATAATTAATTAAAAATACCATTAAATTATGAGTAATTTAAATTGTAATAATGTATAAATTAAGTTCTGTGATATTATAATTTTCACGTTGTCTTAAAGAAAACATTTGAAGATGTAAACAAATTATCTCAACTCCTTCACATGCACAATGATACATACATACGCACGCACACGCACACACACTCGCATACACAAACACGTTCGCTCAAATAATTGTTCTGTTGTGTTTAAGACATTTCTTTTGTATTCATATACAGGACCTAATGATGACAATAAACATTGTCGAAACGTCGACACAAATAAGTTAAAATTTGTGTTATATTATTGACCGATCCTCACAAACCCTTCACCAAAAAATTATGAATTAACACTTTAATGTACAGTATAGATTAACTAACGCCACCAACGAAAACGAATGTGTGGCGACTGTCAAAACAGAGCGCATTATTGGTTGTTGTAACTATCGTTAGTTTTACTTTTACAGGTACAGACAAACAACGGGCGCAATCGGCGAGCGAGTCAATAACTCAGCGGAGTTAAGGCAAGGCGTTCGTCTCCACGGTGACACCAAATTGATGACGCCAGTCACGGCACAACGCAAGATTGATTGAAAGAATAAACCCACAGGTTCTTTGTATACAACGTGCTGCTGCTGCTGCTGCTACTGCTTGCCGTTATTTTTATACAAACACTAAAAGCTTACAAGGTGGCAAACAGTGACGAGATACACTATGGTATATCTGTCTATTATTAGCCATCCTAGTGTCACACGCCTATAGCCTACCTGACCCGATACGCGGCTTGAAACGACCCAACAAATAGTATATTATAAAATAAGTTATAAAACTAAATACGGAAAAATTAAAACAATATTTTAGTAGTGGCATGTAGTCATAACAGTTAAAGAGCAGCAAAAGATGCTCTGCCACTGTCTGTCCGTCCCTCTGTCTCTCTCATTGTCGTCAGGGGCGTATTTACAGGGGGGGGGGGGAGACGAGCGGAATCGGATCTCAACAGAGGGTCGAAAAAATTGACGGATTTTGCTAATCTCTTAATTTTTAGGCTATTTTATTACTTTTTTCCAGCCGTATGCGCTAATATAATAGTAACTCTTTTTTAAATATACAAACTTGCGTATTTAAATCACATTTGCGTATACGTTTGAAATATAAAATATAGGAAAATCAATTCAGTCAATAAACATTCTCCGAACAACGTTTCAATAAGGCGTATTTTTATTGTTATTCCCGTTTAATGGGATTGATTTCAGCGTGTTATCATACGTTTTCCAACCACTATACAGATAGTAATGTTGATCAGTCTTAACTTGTTTTTACTTTTGTACGAAGTCGACTCAACCGGACCCCCGCCCCCAAGGATAAATTCTAGATACGCCACTGCATAGCGGCGCGTCTAAAAATCCTTCTTCTCTGATAACTTCTTCACAAGCGTCAGCACCCTGAGGAAAATATTACAGAAGGATAATATCGGAACGTCTAAAATCTGGCGCAATCAAATCGAAAGAACTATATAACCTCTGACACACACACACACACACACACACACACACACACACACACACACACACACACACACAATTTTGTATTACTCGTGTAAGTAATGAGAACATAATTTGAAACCATTTTTATTTGTTGCGTGCTGAAGTCTACCGTTTTGATAAATACTGTTACGATACCAAAAGCAGCCCAATACAAGGGAAGATATACCATAGAATATAAAGTAAAAATCATGCGGCTAAAGGTAGATAAAAGAAGAAGAATGAACAATTTTAAATAAATGGCATTAGAATGACTGTAACGTATACGAGACAAATGACTATGACCCAACCCAAGTGATTGGCCAAATGACAAATTATATGAAATAAACCCATGAAATAAAAAACTAAGAAAAGTAAATATAATTAAATGTACCATTGAATATAGAAAGTACAAACCAAAAGAAAATGTTATAATATTAGCTAAGTAAGTATAGAATAATGATGAAATAAACAAACAATAAAATACACAAACAATGATACAGAAAAGTATAATAACAAAAATGAAATATAATAGAGACAGACTAATACTCAAAATAGTCATAGACCAAAGTGAACCAAGAGCGCATGATATGAATAGGGAGTGAATTACAAATAAACACTCTGTGATAATGGTGATAACACCAATGTGATTAATAATAACCAGTACAGTGTGCAAAAACAAAATAAAAGTCTATAACACTATTGACACTAAGTACAGTGAAGCAGTACAAGTGCAGGTGTGACACAAAATATAAATAAAAAACATCAAATATAAGCAAGGACTCATATAAAAGTGAGACTGCGGAAGGAAAGTGATTAACTAAAAATAAAACACAAACACAATCTGTATAAAGACACCAAAATAAGTGAACAATACTAGAGTTTAGTTTTGGAAAAGGACCAACAACAGTAGTAGATAAGATAGCATTATATTATATTATTATTCAGGATAAGAATCCATTAATATTATTCAAGGTATTATTGTTAAGTAACAGTTAAAGTTAAATAACAGTTAGAGTTAATAGTTAAAGGGCCAGATCAAACTTTAAACCAATAATTTGGTATAAAAGAAAAGTAGGCCTAAAAAAGAAATGAATGTTACAATACTAAAATTATATAATAAATGTTTGAAAGTATTGTTATAATGTCATAAAGAAAAGCAGAGAAAATAATAGTAATATTATAGAAATGTGCAAATGTTATAATTGTTGAAATAGCCTTAAGAGTAAGTTGTATTATGTTGAGTGGTGATGAAAAAGCCTAAGAAACAGTTCATGTTAAAGTTATAAATTTAGATATAAAAGGCATTAATATGTCGTAGAAGCGGTAATATTCATATACTAAGGGATGTAAATCCGTAATCATTGTAAACTAGCTAAAACAAAGCAATAAGAAACTAGTAATAAGAGCAAAATTAAAGTTTAAACAATGTCAAAAGGATAGGCAAAGGTAGGCCTAAAGCAATGTGAAAAAAAATTGTAAAATATAAACAAATAACAGTACACAGTGAGGGAAAAAGATAAGTAAACATAAAATACCAAACCACGGAACATTACAAACCCAAAATAATTGCAAAAAAACAACATAATAAACAAAATAAGTACAAAGAACAATAATAGCCAAATGTTAAAACAGTCCAGAGATAATAGAAGCTACTCATGTTTGATGTCAAATTAATCTACTTCAGAAAAGCTATTAAATGATAATAATAAAAACCATATTAATAATAATACAAGGAAATTATCCTAATTAGAAAATATTTATTCATTTTGGGCAAAAACCCAAGCCATATCTGACAATGAGCACAAAATTCTTTCAACCAATGAGAAGGTAGGTTTTGGCAGTTAGAACTAAAAAACCGTTACAAACTCATTAACAGTCCATTTTTAGCATCAGAAGAGAGCAAATGACAAAATAGTCGCTCCATAAAAATTAGAAAATAAACCAACCAGATGAATTAAAACAAATAATACTAAATGGAAATGAAAAACCACATTAACAGAACCTATTAGCAAGATCCATCCAATTTAATTGAGAATTACAGAAAATAAAACCAATATAAACTAATGAAATAAGAGAAGGAAGACCTGAACACCAGAATTTATGAAAATAATCTATCAAACATCGATGAAGTTGTAATGTATAATATTTAATTAATTTACTACACCCACGAGACTGATCACTACACTTCAAAATTAATGCACAATATCCAAAACTTGGTTCAAACACTAAAAACATGGAATGACTATTAAAACATGTAATAATCATTATTAAAAGATTACTCAAATTAATTATTAACACTTTGGGAAATAGGAAAATATTTGTACACGATATCTAACTTAACCTATATTTGTAAATTGAACTCACTGTTGTTTTAAATACTAAGAAAACTGTTGTAAAGAAGGATCATAATATTTAATCAACTTGATGTAAAGGATTGCACTTTCGAAAATCATTTTGTTATCTTTTTGCCGTAATGAAAAGAACTCTTTGACTGATTACACGTTTGTACAATATAAACTCGATATTAGAGCGTGGTCAGTCAATGACCCAACGATCAATTGCCAACCGCTGAGTTGTAATTTCTTTGAAGCCGGAGCAAAAAAGTTATATATTTTTATAATCTCGTGTCTTAGTAACTATCAAAAGCAGAACCGATAATTAATAAACCAATACTCAAAAGTAATACCTGTTCATTATTTCAACTAATAATATGTATGTGTTTATTTCATTAATATAGCACCGTGAAAATTTTCTACCAGAATTATAGGTTGGTACGACTGTCGCGAGAGAGCGGATTTCAAATTTAGCAGACACCAAGCGACGAGAGATAACGGTTGCATCAAGAGAAAGAAGTAAAATTTTTTAATTGTTTTGAATCAAACAATTTGGCGCCTATAATCGGGAAAATAACAACTACGTGGAATCAGGTAAACAGGTATTGGCGAGGTCAAAAGAACGACGAGTATCGGGAAAGCTACGAGGTTTCAGACATCGTAAAAAATAACACGATCGGAGTCGAATAAAATAGAGTACGACTCAAGCAGCTTGTTATAAATTGACGCAACCAACGTGTGACTAGATTAAAACACACACACGAAGGAAGCTTGTTGTTATAAATTGACGCCAACAACTTGGGGCTTTAATACGACTAACAACAGAGGAAACGGGGGGTTGTAATAATATCCAAAGTCAGAAAAAACTTACAAATACACTACACTTGATTCACGAGAGGTTACACAGCGTGAAGTGATATCAGTGCATCTTCTGCTTACGCTTCAACCACTGTATCTGTACTAAACGTGTTCGTTTGTTAAGCAATGGGCGTCTTGTGTTGTTTCACAATTATAGGATGAACTAGTATCTGCAGGTTAGTGTGAGGTTACTGTTCTCGCTGTTTTCGCGTGTACTTGTCTCATGATAACGTACTACAGTCGTTTCCAATTTTCTCTGAGCTCACGCAGAAATGTTTATCACAAGCAAAATTGTTTCTTTGTAGGTGATCGCAGAAATTGACCGCTTGGCCCAATTTTGGTGAATCGATAGACAGTTCTCCATAACGACAGGAATGCCACCGCTTGTGTACTGATATTTTAGAATGTTTTCAGCCAACTGCGCAAAACCAAGAAGGCCAATGTTTTACGGTCCGGGATGTTGGTTTCAACCTTCTGGTCTTTTCCACCTTAGAAACTTTTTGATCAATTTAATTAAACGCATGTCAAAATCTTGGTTGGTTTTCATTTATAAATGGTACTGTATAACATAATACTTTGAAAAATAATGCTAAGGCCCCGTTTGTATGTTTTTTTTAATGTGACGCCTGAGTAAAAATTTTGATTCTTTGACCCGCCACGTTTAATTTTTTGCATTTAATTAACTTATAGTATAATCTTTCAATAAGACTAAATATAATCATGCCGCACTTGTTTCACTAAATCGGATCAGCCATTCTCATTCTACAAGGACACAATAATATTGAATTTCTGGATGAAAATATTTAAAACTCTGCATCTTCGGAACCACTTAATTTTAATAAAACAAACACTACTTTTTAATTTCAAGATTAAAATTTAATTTATTGCATAATTAGTGTGAAGTGTTGTATTTAACGCTATGGCACAATAATTAGAATATTGTTCTTGTAAAATGCTTTCACTCCTGTAGTAACTATCTTTCCTGTGGTCGGGATTTTTGTCCTTGATTTAACAAAAACGTCTTCCTATAAAGTTTTGGTAAAAGCGAAGGACCGTTTGTGTCCTTAGTTGATCCTCATTCTAGCGTAGTTAGTTTTCTTCACGTATTACATTCGTGTGAAGATACAGGTCTACTTATTCTTGACTACACGAGGATAGCCTTAACCTCATGTCTAGCCCGCCGTAATGCAACTCACAAATATAAGTATGTCACAAAAATCGTTAATTATATCATTTATCGTTACTTTATCATTAGCATGTATTATTAATAAATAATTATCATTAATTGTTAATATATCGTTAATTACATATGCAGGGCAGTGCCGGATTTAAGCATAGGCTACACAGGATGCAGCCTAGAGGACAGCACCACAAACAAAAAGGAAAAAAATACCAGTTAACTTGCATAAAAATTATTTGGTTCGTGTTTCAGAGAACAGTAGAAGTAATTACAGGAAAAGGTGGTATTATGAGCCATGTATAGGGTAGAGTGGGGCAAGAGTGTGCACGTTAATTTTTAATTCATCCCAAACTGGACAACCATGTCAAAAGATAGGCTGAAATTTTTATTTCTTATTGAGCCTAGAAAGTGATATTTTGAAACAGTTGTCTTATGAAGACGTCATAAGTAAATTTGTTATTATTAAGTGTAGCGAGTGCCAATAAATCAAACCAAACCCTAATAAAACTAGTATAGGCTACTACAATCTTTTTATAATGCAGAAAAATTATGATTTACTTACAGATTTGTACAATGTAAATATGCACTAATACTTTTATGTTCGTTTTAAAAATATATTCGTTTCTTGATGTATATATTATATTTAATTTTTATATTGAATTTACCTCAAGATGTTTCTTTCCTTATTAGGTACATGTTTCGGGTACCATCTTCTAAGGAAAGAAACATCTTGAGGTAAATTCAATATAAAATTAAATATAATATATATATATATATATATTATAATACAATGTGCAGTCAGATCTCCTGCCACCACAATGCATAATAACTAAACCTAACGCGTGCACGCGCATGTGGATAATATATATTTTAGTATTGTTGCAATTCACGATACTTCAACCAATTCAGAGTTGAACATAATAACGTTGTAAATGCACATAAAACATATAAACGACGCGACATTAATTGCAAACACAAACACAAACAACGCGACGGGACGGAGACGAGCAACGAGACGACGGGATGTGTCAGACAAGCAATAAGACGTTACCATTGTCAAGTTTTATTACACGGCTCGGAAACGGTGCAGACATAATCCGCAGTGTAACGCTAACAGTTTCCTGTTAGACCATTTACTGTTGTTTCTCCGCTGATTTAGTTAGTGCTCCTCGTTATTTCTCGCGCGTTTTGTAAAAACCATCTCTAGCCGTCAGCAGAGCACGACTTCTAATGTTTCAAACAGCTTAAAGCGACTAGCTTTTCTCATCTGTACGGCTTGCCCTCCACTCCCCCCTCTCAAACTCGGTGGCGTAGTAAAGCAGAGATGGTACGTAAAGAAAGTACGTACGTTATATTCCAGACTAGATAAATATTAAATTTAAATTATTTACGACTGTGTCTGTCTCAGGCGCGCATTCCTGGGGGAGAATGGGGGACCCCCCCCAAATGGTTGCATCAGACTAATATTTGTGTCGTTGTTTTGTGATTGCAAAATGGTTTAATGGTTGTAAATATGATACAACATCATATCATGTTATGCAGGTTCATCGTTTTTCTCGAAAATTACTTTAAATTGTAACTGTACCTCACCACCATGTTAATTTTTGTTTGATACATAACTTAAATGAGTAGTGTGTACTTTAACTATAAGTGAATGTTTTTAAAAGAACAACGAACAGAAAAACACAGATATGATTTTATACTCTTGCATGTTAATAAACTTACTGGGTTGATGATAAGGCGCTGTATTTTTATCGGCACTCTTTCCATCATTTATACTGTAGACCATCAAAAGAATGGTCCAAATTTTCATACCCCCCCCAAATTGCTGGCTGGATCCGCCCCCTGGCCTGTCTACCCCCTATACGATCACACATCAGTTTTTCTGCATAGGCCTACTTCGTACAAAATGGTGCAGAATTAGTACCTTGAGTTTTCCATTGATTTCGCGCTTTCATGTTTATTTCCCAACCCCTATCGCCCTTAAATTGAATGACAACAAGGACCACACTCACCTTTAATTTTCACGAAGTTAAATAACCTGACTGACCAACTACCCACGTACACAGGAAATGCTTTAAACGTCACCAGTTATAAAGGAAGCCCAACTGCATAAAAGGAAGTTTATATGAAGTATTACGTAATCGTAGGTGGGTATACCCTACAACAAATGCTACGAGGAGTTGATTTTAAATAAAAACAATTAAGCTGTCACCTGAAACTACTAGTCTTTTTTCTGAGCTATGCGGGAGCCAAAAAATAAATCCCAGCTACCCGCTCAAAAGGAAAGTATTCCAAACCCCTAATAAAACTGCCCACAACAGGAAACTGTCCTTTATAAGCCCCTTCAAAACGAGGACACTAGAGACCCAAGGAAGTAACGTAAAAACTTAGGTGGTTTTGATATGAATTAGTTTTGCTTCAGTTCAGTATAAACCAATACAAATAATACAATTTCAAAATACGTAAACAATTCGGTTAAGACGAATTTAACGTGCACAACGTGTGCACAAGTGTGTGTGTGTGTGTGTGTGTTGTGAGAGAGAGAGAGAGAGAGAGTTAGAGAGAGAGTCTCCATTCAGCAAGAAAGAATTTATATTTCCAAAGAAAATGTAGAAACCAGTAAACGTTCGTTGGTCGAAGCAGGTTGTATGTTAGATAACCAGTGGAAGGGAAGTATAAGCAACGAAGGTTACGTAACATTCCAACAATGATTGCGTTCGTTTCAGGTGATATTAAGCTACATCAGTTAAGGTCAAGTATTAACCCCTAAACTTTACCTTCAGTAAAATACGGTAAAGAAAATACCTTCACCAACTGAAGTGAGGGGTTACTTTCACCTCAATTAGGGGTACGTTCGCCCTACCATCCCGCGTCAAATTGTACATTTTATTTTACTACTGAAGAAATCCTCCGGTGGATGGCCGACACCTTTAGCTATGACAGCACCGGTAAGCAATCGACCGCGGTCCAACAGCCCGGAAATTATTAATGTTTTAAGCATCTGTGGAACGGTTGACAGGTACCTGAAAAATAAAACACGGAAGGATAACCGAATGAAATTTTATAGAACTGTGGCTGTCCCCACATTCCTGTATGCTAGTGAGACATGGACTCTTGGTAAAAGAGACGTGCAGAGGATTCTGGCAGCCGAAATGAAATTTCTAAGAGGGACGGAAGGTTGTTCTTTCTTGGATTGAGAAGGAACGAGGATATTAGACGCGATTTATACATTGTATCATTGCACCAGAAGATTGAAGACCACAGAAGGAGATGGTGTGAACACTTGAATCGCACGCCTGATATCCGTCTACCTTGGGTTATCACCCTACTGGGAAGAGAGAGGTCGGTAGACCGAGGAGGAGATGGTCTAATGCCTAGTCCTTGGAGTGGTGATGAAGTATTTCGTCTCACGATAACGTTTCAACGCATCAACCGATTTTCGTAAAACTTGGCACGCGTATCCATACGGTTATCCTACAGAACCTTATTGTTTTTAACTTTGATCCCCCCAAGATTAGAGGGGCAGGAGGCAAAAATGTGACGTGGTCAAAATTGTGAAAAAAACGCAAAAGCGCATGTAAATATCTAATTAAAGGGAATTTTAACCACACTCTGAATATAGTGTTCTTTTTGAAAATTTCAAAATTTTGGGACCCTAGTCCCGAAAGAGATCCAAAATTTGAAAAAATTGCGAGAATCCAGCAGTGTGTCAGACTGAAAGAAATTGTAACTAAAAAATGAATGTTTGAAATTTTTACTGTTTATTGTAAGATTGTGTTCTATACAATTGTTATATTACTAAAGAAACAGTAGATTAATCAAAAATTTTTTAATTTTTCCCATAATTGGAAAAATATCTAACATCGAAATTTATGTTATAACAAATGTACTTCGTTCCAAAAATAGTGAGAGAGTTCTGCAGCTCAGGTATATTATTAGTATACCAGTTATTAGTATACTAGTTAGTACCTCGATCTACGTCTGAGTAACACCTACTATACAAAAGAGTATATTTACAAGGACTAACTGAGACTACGGCCGTTCCATAAATGTTTTATCTTTGTATTCTGTTTTTCTTTTGCAGACACGGTGCAAATGTGAGGATAACACGCATTTCAGATAGCATCTACAAAGGATACAGATACAGACGCAGATACACACTGATCACAGAGAGCGTAACAAGCAACAGTGGAGTCTATGATTTGTTTGGTTAGCCGTACACAGCTACTGGTAATTACAGTTGTCTTTGAAGTTGTGTTGCTGCACAGAGCTGAAGAAATGACCTGCAGCACTATAACTTACCTGATATGTCTGAATAAAAAGCAAAACTCAATATACTGGTAACAATTTGTGATGAGATTAAGATATTAATATGGCAACACGACACGCTCCAACATAAAAATGGAGAAAAGTCTGTCGTTTATTGTGTATACAATAAACACAATTTACATAATGAATTCATGTTCTAGAATAACCTTCGCAACAGCCTTAGTCTGAAAAATACTTTAATGAAATCGTGGAATAAAAAAATCTCTATTAGGCCTACAACTACAAAACGGGCTAACATGATTATTGAAACTACTCAGAAAAAGAATGAGAGAGAGAGAGAGAGAGAGAGAGAGAGAGAGAGAGAGAGAGAGAGAGAGAGAGAGAGAGAGAGAGAGAGAGAGAGACAGGCAGACAGAATAGGAGAGAGAAAAGTATATACCCGTCCACAGTATCAAACGCATATTCAACAATATTATAATATTTTTTTCAAAGAATCTTTCCAAGTTACTGTCAACTTACTATCAACTAAAATTTAGTCTGGTAGTAACATAGCTCTTCTTATTTCCAGAATAGCTGATACGTCGAACATCTGTATAACCGAACAACTGTAAAATATGCATATATAGTTATGCAAATATAGTTAATTTCTTATTATTATTATTCTGACGTCACAATCTAGTAAGCGTCTTAGCCTGCTCAATGATTTTCTTCCGTTCCGTTTTCTCCACCCTCATAACCTTCACCTTCTCCAGCCTGCCTCTCACATTCATCCTTAACAAATCATCCTCTACGTCATCCATCCATCTTCTCCTAGGTATTGCTATAACTCTTCTGCACACCGATTTCCAGTCTGCGATTCTTTAGTCGCTCTGGTGTCATCCATTCGTTTTACGTGACCCAGCCATTCTAATCTTCTACTGTTGATGAACCGACTATGTCAGCACCGTGTATTAATTGATCCAGTTCATAATTTACTCGTATCCTCCAGGACCAAAGTACGTATCTTCAGTTTGTCCACGCCCAAAGATTTTTCGCAAGATTTCACGCTAAAATATACCAATTTGTTGTTCATCTGCATTAGTCAATGTCGAGGCCTAATGTTCAAATGTACAATTTCCAACTGTCCGGTTAGCACTGTTGTTTGTCGCGTTCCTTTGGACTTCCATATACTTAGTTTGCCGTCATTTATTTTCAGCTCCCTCTTTTCAGCTTCACTACCTAGTTTAATTAAATTCTCCTTTAATCCTCTTGTACTCATGCAGACAACAGCTATGTTTTAACTCCTATGTGCCCAGTTGTAGGTGTCTAATTTTTGAATGACTGCTACGAAAACCATATTAAACAACGCAGTGGATAATGCATTCCCTTATCGAACTCCAGCATTTATATCAAAGGTAGCAGTAGCTGCCCGTCAATTCTTATTGCAGCTTTGTAGCCCGTCAAAATTACTTTTATCAATTTTATATATTTTGACAGTACAGCCAAAATGAGTAGACTATTTAGCATTTTTCTTTCCTGTTCAGTCTGTCAAAGGCTTGTTTAAAGTCGATGTAAAGCTGTGTTGTACTCATATGATTTTTCATGTACTTGGCTTAATACAAATATATGATCAAACGTTGAACGGCTAGGTCTTCAGAATATTTTACCAGTCTATAATGCAGCCTCTGTAATTTGTGCAATGTAATTTATCACCTTTCTCATATACTGACTGTATAATTCCATACGCCCATTCTTCAGGGATTCTCGCTTCTTTCACACGGGGCTAAACATTATCAGATAGTATATTCTCATCCACACTTTAGCAGCTCCGCCAATATTCCATCACTTCTTGGTGTTTTACGGTTTTGAGGCCTTCGATTAAAGGTACTGCAGTATTATAAATACAATATCTGTCGTTTCCACTGTCATATCAAAATATCTTCTAATACTCTTCCATCTCTGCATAATTTCGTTTAACTCTACTAACACGTTTCTTGCTTGTCTTTACAAGCATTTATCTTAGGTCGGAAACCAATTGTTCTTTCTTTTAATTTTTACACAATTTTCTACTCTTATTCCTGTTGTAATTTTCTCCTTTAGGGCTTGTCTCTTCTATTTTCTATATGAACTCGTTCCAATAATTCTTTTTTCATTGTAATTATTTCCACTAGCTCTAGTTTTCTGTTGCAGGCATTTTAGTGTAGCTTTCCCTTTTTCTTGTACAACCATTCTACATTAATCATTGTTCCATTCTTCAGTTCTTGGCTTCCTTGTTTCAGCGACAGTATATGGTTTGCTGATTCAATAATTTAATTATTTATATGAAATCATTCTTCAACAACATCAACAGAACGTCCATGATCCTGCAATCATCAATTTAGTCCAGCTTGGTACCCCTGTTTGACACTAACTCTGTGCATTCTATATTTTATTACGTTGTCTTCGTCGTCTTGCGACAAGACCTATTTTTTGTTTTACTTAGATCCCAACTAGATAGGGGCTGAATCACATTTTGCTCCTCAGTATGATCAAACGTTTTCGAAAGAACTAGCCCATCTCTTACAGGCCGAAGCATTTTCTATTTCATTTGTCTCGTTCGTTCCTGGTATCTTCCATGTTCACTTGTATACATCCTTTTGGGGAAACTGCAACAACATATGAATCGAAAGTTGTTGCAGTAAATTGCATAACTCTAAAATAATTTATTCTTGAAATGCCATTTCAAGAACCAATGTTTTGTTAATACGTATATAAATTATTATTTAGTTATTTTAATTTACCTTTGAATGCATTAAAATTAATCAGTTATTGAAATTATTATTGGGTACAATGTTTGTTGTTATTTTATACTTATGTTAAAGTGAACAAATTTAATACAGTGATTAATTACTTATAGATTAAAATTTCGGTTATGTTATTTTTAATTCTAATAGAGTAATTTTCCTCATTAACAGGAAGGTAGTGTCTTTCTAAACAAATCGTTTCGCTTTAGAAATTCGTAGAATTGGTATTATGCCTGATCTTTGTTTACTTGACTCTCTCTCCTCACTATTCGTACAATGTTTACTTATTACTTATTATATCAGTTCAGCTTGAAAGGCGGGAATCAATTTTTTTGTGTAATCAAAACTTCGTTTTTGATGGCTAACGCCTATTTTTCACATTGTAATCCTCATAAAGTGTTTTAAACGTCTCACGTATATTTAGAAACAAGACTATTTCAGAGCAAAACAAGGGTTGCTGGCGTTACAGTTACCCTCTTTTTTAGAGATAAGCCGTGAACGAGGTCAATCTACCCGTTAACCCCGTTAATCTGTTACATCTAAAAAAACAACTATGCATTTTAAAGCTGTTTATTTTAATGTCAGAGCTTTTTAAGATTTTCATTCCACAATATTTGTTTAGTAGTCGCGTTCACTTCAATGTGGGAGTTGAAATTTAAAATTTTTATAAGCTTCTTTGCGCTACACAAATGCGTACTGTTAACACGGCTCTATTTATATCATCGTCATCGTTTTCATCATCATTACAAGTAGAGGGAAACTGAGAGTTCTGAGCCACAAAGGAATGCCGCCTTTCTTAAAAAACACTAAAAAACATGATCTCAGAGATGACACCGCCACCGCTGGACCCGCAGCATCCCGATGGACCACAGCACCGCGAATTTCCGCGAATAAATTTTTTTATTTTTTTAATTTTATTTTTTTATTTTTTTTTATTAAATTGATTTGGTGGGATGAGGTTCAATGGACCACCAGCATCCGTGAATATAATTTTTTATTTTTTTAAGAAAGCTGATTTGCATATCAGTGGGTGGTGTTGGGTGGGAGGTTGTTTTTTTTTTATTTCATATCAGTGGGTGGGGGGTGGTTCCAACTCGAAGCATTATAGTGTATACTAAAATATATGATCAGTTGTACCAACCTTTGCATGAGTTCAAATTTGTTGTGTGTTATAATGTATATTAAATCTATATGATCAGGTGTACCAACCTCTGTAGTATTATTATAGTGTATAGATATTTTATATGAGCAGGGTTGTCAACATTTTCTGCGGTGGGGGGGGAGGGAAATTCAAATATGTGTTATATAGTGTATATATTAAAATATATGATCAGGGTTACCAATCTTAAATTATTGTGTGCGTGTATAGAGCAGATCTGCCAACATTTCTTTCTCTTCTGTGGTGGGAAATTCAAACTATATATGATCATAATTGTTACTCTCTCTCTCACACGGTGTGTATGTCTCTCTCTCTCTCTCTCGTTGTCAAACGTTATGCTCACCGGCATTATAGTGTATATTAAAATATATGATTAGGTGTACCAACCTTTACATGAGTTCAAATTTGTCGTGTGTTATAATGTATATTAAATCTATATGATTAGATGTACCAACCTCTGTATTATTCGTCCTCTCACTCCCTCTCTCTCTCTCTCTCGCTCTCTCACACGTTGTGTATGTCTCTCTCTATCTCTCTCTCTCACTCTCTCTTGTTGTCAAACCGTTCTCCTCTCTCTCTGTGGTCAGTACCGAGCGCATGTATATGAAATTAGAAAGTTTATATTTATTCGGCAAATATTAACGTCCTCTCACTCGCTCTCTCTCTCTCTCTCTCTCTCTCTCTCTCTCTCTCTCTCTCTCTCTCTCTCTCTCTCTCTCTCTCTCTCACTCTCACTTGTTTCAACTGTGTCAACAAATAGTAACGTCCTCTCTCTCTCTCTCTCTCTCTCTCTCTCTCTCTCTCTCTCTCTCTCTCTCTCTCACTTTCACACGTTTCAACTATGCAAGGTTCCATACCCTTTCTCCTGTCTCCCTCTCGTACATTGAGTAGTCGGTGTGATGAATAAATAATTTTAGCCCTCTCTCTCTCTCTCGTTGTCAAAACGTCGTCTTCATTTTTCAATGTATTAAATAATTAATAAATAGTTTTATAATGCAGTCAGTGTGATTGATCCTTGTTAGAAATATATATATTTGGCGTCAATGAACTACTTACCTGTTATGTTGTTACAGATGACAAATCCATACGTTAACGGCTTAGCAGTCTGGTACAATACTTCTGTTTTAAGGTTGCAGTTTACACACACACACACACACACACACACACACACACACACACACATAGGTTCAGTAGTGTATAGCGAAATAAATTAAAATTATACACACACATGAAAACGGCGGCTGAAATTCATACAAATCTTCTGATTTAACAGTTCACAAAAAATAAATTAATTGTACACATGTTCAGAGGTGTAGAGTGAAATAAAATAAAGTCATAATTTGTTTAAATGATTAAATATATTTTAACATTCACAATATAAAATTCACAATTAAATAAATACATTAGAAATTGATATTTTTCGAAAGTTTATATATAATTGTGTGTCGTACTTGTAGAAGAAGCAACCTGCAACATAACAATACAACAACAACATTAAAATCATGTTAAATATCACACACACAGATGCACACGCAACGCGCGCACATACAGACGCATACGCAACGTAATCACACACACACACACACACATACATACGCATACGCAACGTAACCAAACACGCAACGCGCCCACACACAGACGCAAACGCAACGTAATCATACACATACATACAATGTGTACACGTTTGGTTTGAATCATGTAGGGCCAATAAACAGATAACAGATTTAAATATGCTATAGTCATTGTAAGACGTTACAATCATTGAAGTGTTTAATAAGTAAATTGTATGTATGTATATATCACTGAATAATAATAATATAATCGTTCTAGTGTTAACGTTTGCTGCAACAGGTAAAGCAGTTACAAATAATTACATATAGGTTCAGAGGCGTATATTGAAATAAATTAATGTGTCGTACTTGTAGAAGAAGCAACAACAACATTAAAATCATGTTAAATATCACACACACACACGCACACGCATACGTAACGTAATCACACACATACATACATACAACGTACACACGTTTGGGTTACACCACACGTGCACGCACACACACACACACAGACGTACACGCACACATACGCAACACGTGCACACACACACACACACACGCACACACACACATACAGACAACGTGCATACGAATCATGTACATGTAGGTCCAATAAAACAGATAACAGATAACAGATTTAAATATGCTATAGTCATTGTATGTATGTATGTATATATCACTGAATAATAATAATATAATCGTTCTAGTGTTATCGTTTGCTGCAACAGGTAACGCAGTTTACAAATAATTACATATAGGTTCAGAGGCGTATAGTGAAATAAATTAAAAAAATTGTTTATTAAAAGTAGTTTGTCACCTTAACGAGATACAATTTCCACATGCGCTGTCTGGTTCTTCATCCCTCGAAACACAAGATGTAGGTCGCTGGGATTTATATGACGGAGTTCTTCATCTGTAAAGACGTCAGCATACCTCTTAGGTAGATATACACGATAGCGGCGCTCACAATCTTCCAACGTTACAAGCACAGACTTCCCATATCGCGTGTCCACATGCAACATGTTAACGATCGGATACTGTTTGTCCACTGTTAATTCTGCACAACGTTTGTACTCAATAGCAGAAACTGCGTTGAATTTTGTGATAAACGACATTATTTATGAGAAGTGAAGACGTCTGTATCAAGCGAGGTGGAACCATACAATGTCAGAATATTCGCTACAAAGAAGACTAGTGAAAGGAATGGTGTGGCCATCAGGAAAGTTCACTTTCATCGCCTGAAGCTTTGCATGTACATACACACAGGCAGAATTAGCGCTGTTACAAAATATATATATTAGGAAAGTCCACAGAAATAGTTATCGCCAGATCCGTTCTAAATAAGTTAATGTCTTTTCAAATAGTATTCTCTGCACTACAGTCAAACATACGCACACACAGTGATAAAAAAATTGTGTATTAAAAGTAGTTTGTTACCTTAACAAGTACTGTTATCCTACGCCGTTTTTCCTCATGCCACGAAACACGAGATGTAGATCGCTGGGGTTTTATAAATTGTTTATTAAGTCTTTTAGAAATGGTCTTATACTTGAGCTTGGCCTGTTGACTATTGCTTTTAATTTTGTAATTTCTACAGGTGTTAACCGTTTCGGAGAAAAAAACCATTTATGGAGAAGATCCTCCTCCTCTTGTTTTGATATGGTATTTATTCTATGATCCATCCTTCTTGTTCCTATAATAATAACAGTACCTGCTTCATTATCATATACATTATGTGCTATATATAAATATATACATAAGGCTTTCAACACACACACATCATAAATCCAGAACAGGAAAGGTATTATAACAAATATTACGAAAACAAGTACGTATGGTCACGTACATAGATCAACGTTTAAACAAACAGATTAATACCTGAATAAATTTTTTTTTTTTAAACAGGACAGCGTATTATCTATATAACGTTCTGTTTCAGATAAGAATAGTTTGAATATAAAATGAAAGGGTACGTTGTATTTTGTTATGAGAAAATGCATTTCTAAATTTCGTTACATTTGACAAAAGATCTTATTGATCAGACGTATGAGTAATTATATTAATCCTTATGTAGAAAATACGCACGCATTCGTAAAATATAGCACTCAGGTGTAGGGCAATTAATCCTTTTTTGTATTGAACGTATTTAAGTAGGTCTACTCGTGATATCAGTAAATTCTGTCTAAATGTATAGTACATAAACGTACCCAGTAATCGCTTCTTGAGTTACTCGATTGATGTTCATGTTAAACGATTGATGACTCATGTAATAATACAGATTAACCTCGTATAATAATAATGACAGGACAGTGTATTTAGAACACTTAAAATTGGAAATCTACAAACTCATCAAAAATATCTGTCAAACAAAAACACCGTTCTTGACAACAGTAACTGACCTAAGCACATGTGCTTCATTAGGCAACAGACCAAAAAATCAAATAGACGACTATAAGCACAATTTAAATAAAATCTGAATATTCAATAAAATTATGTTTTTTTTTTTTTTTTACTTAGTAACATATGCAAATCTTTTACTTACCTCTTAAATGTTGTTGTTGTTGTTATACACAATAGTCGATTGTACGATGAGTGTCTCATACAAATGAGAAATAGTGACATGTCGTCTTGTGTGTATATATATATCATACGGCGGTAGCGTACACGTTTGAAAGTTGATACACATTAAATTCTCTCTCTCTCTCACACACACATTACAGAGATTGATATTAATTGCATGTATGTTCAGAGGTTTGGTGTCTAAATCGATGCATTTTACTTTCACTTTCTAATTTGACACATGGCTTACTTCCATACATAAATAGCTATCGTCTACGAGTGTTGCTAAACGAAATTAAAAAATGTTGTAATACATAACGTCCTATGAAATAAATAAATATGGTATGTTTTTAGGACAGCCAAAAGCATGAAAGTATTATTTAAATCTGTATGGAAGTCATAAATAAGTATCGAGTCAGCGCGACACAACGTAACATGATTCATGTCAACGTCGTATGTATGTGTGTGCGTGTGCGTCTATGTGTTCGTGTGTGTGCGTGTTTGGTTACGTTGCGTATGCGTCTGTGTGCGTGCACGTCGGATGTGTGATTACGTGTGCGTCTGCATTATCGTTATTTTGACTGAGCTATGTTTCTACCCTAGAAATTTCGATGTTTGTGGACATAGTATGTCATTCGTAGACGATAGAGTGGAAAGAAGGTGACAAACCTATGAAGGAACATGAAAAAGTTTCATCTACATGACAATTTCTAAACGATGTTAAGAGTGAGACTTTTCATACACGCACCAATAGACATAGTATGTATGACTCAAACGTTAATTCGCATCAGCAAGTTTGCACGCTACATAATTACAAAAATAATTTCTTAACTGTGACAATTGGTATTGAACTTTTTACCTTGTTCAGTCTGCTCCTCCCCACGTTCCTGCTGAAGGTTAGCTAGTCGTGGTTTTGGACTTGATAATGATTGAGACACTGAAAGGCCTCGTCCGAAGCATGACAGGTAGCAGTTCAGCAAGTAAGCACGACAAAGTTGGAATTACAGAGACTGCTTATTTAAATAACAATTAAGATGAATGAAGATGATTCGTCAATTTGATACCTGAAGGAAGAGAGAATGTACAGGTGAACATATGGACGTAGACTTGTCAGTTTGGCTATTCCTGCCGTTACCTCGACACTTCGAGCTGTTACGACTTTTTTAACTCTACAGTCACATTAAATTTGTAAAGTGGGCAACCAGAGTATCCTATCGAGGTAACAACGTCTCTTTCTGCTAAAACCTCTGTGTAGTAGTCAGTGAGTTGACGGAAGAAACGGTAATGGAAGTAATCATAATCAGCTGGAAGGATTAAACAAAGGATGGTGTGTTCCGGCCTCAAACAATTAAAGAGTCTAGAGCTGGCCACTCCAGCGCTTCCTCGAACGCCCCAAACCTCTCCGTCCTTTCTGCTTGTAGTTCCATAATTATTTGGGAATGCGGCAGTCATCCATTCGGCAAAGATGTTCCCACCAATTCAGACGATACTAGACAATCCTGTCGCGTATACTCATAATATTCTGTTAATGACGTATATATATATATTACATTTAATATTTATAATTAAATTTACCTCAAGTAGGTCATCATTACATGACGCAACGGGAGTGATAGGTTTGTTACACGTTGTGTGTTAGGTTAAAATGCGGTCCATTCACGTTTCATGTTAGGTTAAAATGCAAACAAACACACACACACACGTGTTAGGCTGCAGCCTAACACGTGTGTATGTTATTTAAATAATAATTTAAATAACATACACGTGTGTGTGTGTGTGTGTTTGTTTGCATTTTAACCTAACATGAAACGTGAATGGACCGCATTTTAACCTAACACACAACGTGTAACAAACCTATCACTCCCGTTGCGTCATGTAATGATGACCTACTTGAGGTAAATTTAATTAATGGACCGCATTTTAACCTAACACACAACGTGTAACAAACCTATTACTCCCGTTGCGTCATGTAATGATGACCTACTTGAGGTAAATTTAATTATAAATATTAAATGTAATATATATATATATATATATACGTCATTAACAGAATATTATGAGTATACGCGACAGGATTGTCTAGTATCGTCTGAATTGGTGGGAACATCTTTGCCGAATGGATGACTGCCGCATTCCCAAATAATTATGGAACTACAAGCAGAAAGGACGGAGAGGTTTGGGGCGTTCGAGGAAGCGCTGGAGTGGCCAGCTCTAGACTCTTTAATTGTTTGAGGCCGGAACACACCATCCTTTGTTTAATCCTTCCAGCTGATTATGATTACTTCCATTACCGTTTCTTCCGTCAACTCACTGACTACTACACAGAGGTTTTAGCAGAAAGAGACGTTGTTACCTCGATAGGATACTCTGGTTGCCCACTTTACAAATTTAATGTGACTGTAGAGTTAAAAAAGTCGTAACAGCTCGAAGTGTCGAGGTAACGGCAGGAATAGCCAAACTGACAAGTCTACGTCCATATGTTCACCTGTACATTCTCTCTTCCTTCAGGTATCAAATTGACGAATCATCTTCATTCATCTTAATTGTTATTTAAATAAGCAGTCTCTGTAATTCCAACTTTGTCGTGCTTACTTGCTGAACTGCTACCTGTCATGCTTCGGACGAGGCCTTTCAGTGTCTCAATCATTATCAAGTCCAAAACCACGACTAGCTAACCTTCAGCAGGAACGTGGGGAGGAGCAGACTGAACAAGGTAAAAAGTTCAATACCAATTGTCACAGTTAAGAAATTATTTTTGTAATTATGTAGCGTGCAAACTTGCTGATGCGAATTAACGTTTGAGTCATACATACTATGTCTATTGGTGCGTGTATGAAAAGTCTCACTCTTAACATCGTTTAGAAATTGTCATGTAGATGAAACTTTTTCATGTTCCTTCATAGGTTTGTCACCTTCTTTCCACTCTATCGTCTACGAATGACATACTATGTCCACAAACATCGAAATTTCTAGGGTAGAAACATAGCTCAGTCAAAATAACGATAATGCAGACGCACACGTAATCACACATCCGACGTGCACGCACACAGACGCATACGCAACGTAACCAAACACGCACACACACGAACACATAGACGCACACGCACACACATACATACGACGTTGACATGAATCATGTTACGTTGTGTCGCGCTGACTCGATATTTATATATGACTTCCATACAGATTTAAATAATACTTTCATGCTTTTGGCTGTCCTAAAAACATACCATATTTATTTATTTCATAGGACGTTATGTATTACAACATTTTTTAATTTCGTTTAGCAACACTCGTAGACGATAGCTATTTATGTATGGAAGTAAGCCATGTGTCAAATTACAAAGTGAAAGTAAAATGCATCGATTTAGACACCAAACCTCTGAACATACATGCAATTAATATCAATCTCTGTAATGTGTGTGTGAGAGAGAGAGAGAATTTAATGTGTATCAACTTTCAAACGTGTACGCTACCGCCGTATGATATATATATACACACAAGACGACATGTCACTATTTCTCATTTGTATGAGACACTCATCGTACAATCGACTATTGTGTATAACAACAACAACAACATTTAAGAGGTAAGTAAAAGATTTGCATATGTTACTAAGTAAAAAAAAAAAAAAACATAATTTTATTGAATATTCAGATTTTATTTAAATTGTGCTTATAGTCGTCTATTTGATTTTTTGGTCTGTTGCCTAATGAAGCACATGTGCTTAGGTCAGTTACTGTTGTCAAGAACGGTGTTTTTGTTTGACAGATATTTTTGATGAGTTTGTAGATTTCCAATTTTAAGTGTTCTAAATACACTGTCCTGTCATTATTATTATAAGAGGTTAATCTGTATTATTACATGAGTCATCAATCGTTTAACATGAACATCAATCGAGTAACTCAAGAAGCGATTACTGGGTACGTTTATGTACTATACATTTAGACAGAATTTACTGATATCACGAGTAGACCTACTTAAATACGTTCAATACAAAAAAGGATTAATTGCCCTACACCTGAGTGCTATATTTTACGAATGCGTGCGTATTTTCTACATAAGGATTAATATAATTACTCATAGTCTGATCAATAAGATCTTTTGTCAAATGTAACGAAATTTAGAAATGCATTTTCTCATAACAAAATACAACGTACCCTTTCATTTTATATTCAAACTATTCTTATCTGAAACAGAACGTTATATAGATAATACGCTGTCCTGTTTTTAAAAAAAAAATTTATTCAGGTATTAATCTGTTTGTTTAAACGTTGATCTATGTACGTGACCATACGTACTTGTTTTCGTAATATTTGTTATAATACCTTTCCTGTTCTGGATTTATGATGTGTGTGTGTGTTGAAAGCCTTATGTATATATTTATATATAGCACATAATGTATATGATAATGAAGCAGGTACTGTTATTATTATAGGAACAAGAAGGATGGATCATAGAATAAATACCATATCAAAACAAGAGGAGGAGGATCTTCTCCATAAATGGTTTTTTTCTCCGAAACGGTTAACACCTGTAGAAATTACAAAATTAAAAGCAATAGTCAACAGGCCAAGCTCAAGTATAAGACCATTTCTAAAAGACTTAATAAACAATTTATAAAACCCCAGCGATCTACATCTCGTGTTTCGTGGCATGAGGAAAAACGGCGTAGGATAACAGTACTTGTTAAGGTAACAAACTACTTTTAATACACAATTTTTTTATCACTGTGTGTGCGTATGTTTGACTGTAGTGCAGAGAATACTATTTGAAAAGACATTAACTTATTTAGAACGGATCTGGCGATAACTATTTCTGTGGACTTTCCTAATATATATATTTTGTAACAGCGCTAATTCTGCCTGTGTGTATGTACATGCAAAGCTTCAGGCGATGAAAGTGAACTTTCCTGATGGCCACACCATTCCTTTCACTAGTCTTCTTTGTAGCGAATATTCTGACATTGTATGGTTCCACCTCGCTTGATACAGACGTCTTCACTTCTCATAAATAATGTCGTTTATCACAAAATTCAACGCAGTTTCTGCTATTGAGTACAAACGTTGTGCAGAATTAACAGTGGACAAACAGTATCCGATCGTTAACATGTTGCATGTGGACACGCGATATGGGAAGTCTGTGCTTGTAACGTTGGAAGATTGTGAGCGCCGCTATCGTGTATATCTACCTAAGAGGTATGCTGACGTCTTTACAGATGAAGAACTCCGTCATATAAATCCCAGCGACCTACATCTTGTGTTTCGAGGGATGAAGAACCAGACAGCGCATGTGGAAATTGTATCTCGTTAAGGTGACAAACTACTTTTAATAAACAATTTTTTTAATTTATTTCACTATACGCCTCTGAACCTATATGTAATTATTTGTAAACTGCGTTACCTGTTGCAGCAAACGATAACACTAGAACGATTATATTATTATTATTCAGTGATATATACATACATACATACAATGACTATAGCATATTTAAATCTGTTATCTGTTATCTGTTTTATTGGACCTACATGTACATGATTCGTATGCACGTTGTCTGTATGTGTGTGTGTGCGTGTGTGTGTGTGTGTGTGCACGTGTTGCCGTATGTGTGCGTGTACGTCTGTGTGTGTGTGTGTGCGTGCACGTGTGGTGTAACCCAAACGTGTGTACGTTGTATGTATGTATGTGTGTGATTACGTTACGTATGCGTGTGCGTGTGTGTGTGTGATATTTAACATGATTTTAATGTTGTTGTTGCTTCTTCTACAAGTACGACACATTAATTTATTTCAATATACGCCTCTGAACCTATATGTAATTATTTGTAACTGCTTTACCTGTTGCAGGCAAACGTTAACACTAGAACGATTATATTATTATTATTCAGTGATATATACATACATACAATTTACTTATTAAACACTTCAA